>OZ004705.1:98868115-101438115 GCA_963924515.1 Vespertilio murinus | reverse complement strand
AGAGAGAGGGATAGAGAGTCACAGAGAAACATTGATCAGCTGCCTCCTGCACACCCCCCTCTGGAGATGTGCCCACAACCAAGGTACATGCCCCCAAGCAGAATGGAACCCAGAACCTTTCAGTCTGCAGGCTCTATTCCACTGAGCCAAACCGGTTTTGACTAGTTGGTTTTTTAAAAGATTTTTCTTAACAATTTTATTGATCTTGAGAGAAAGAAACATCAATTTGTTGTTCCACTTATTTATGCATTCATTGCTTGATTCTTGTATGTGCCCTGACCAGGGATTGAACCCACAACATTAACATATTGGTACAACACTCTAACCAACTGAGCTCCTGGGCCAGGGCCAGTTTTGTTTTGTTCAGTTGTTGTTTTCCCAAACAATCTCTCTAAGGCTCACTTACCTAGCTGGTTCTGCACCCAGTACCATGGCCTCAGGTCTTGTGCCTCTGTATTCCTCCTCCTCTCCACCGGTCTCCCCAGGAGCTGGCAGGAGCTCTGTGACACCCCATGTTGGGGTCAGGGACTCCCAGGGAGTCTACAATTGCTTCTCTTGAAGTAGGAGTGGAGAGGTTTGCGCTAAAATAAAGGATTGCCTTAGATGAGAAAAATCGTTTGTTTCTAAGGGAGCCAAGCTCTTCACATATATTTCCTCAAAGCCGCCCCCAGCCCTAAGAGGTGAGTTAGCATCTTTACTGACCGTCATTCCCACTTTAGCCGGAGACAGGGCAAGGCCCTAGTTCACACAGCCTTAGGTTGTCCCAGCAGGCTTTAGGCAATGTTTATTGATAAGTAGATCAACAAACACTTGTTAACTGATTTTTCTCCTTTCAAAGTTCTAAACGGGCTCATTGTTTTGTTAATGAAAGTCAACATTTATTTGCATGGCGAGGTCCTCCTCTCCTCTGCCCCAGCGAGGCCAGCGAGGCCGAAGCAGGGACTGGGGAGCGAGTGAGGTGGCCCGGCGAGAAAACCTGATGCTTGTTCCTTGGCTCTCCATGCCTAACTAAGGGTCTGACACCTCATTCTGTAAATGTTATTGTCTTCAGTACAATGACCCTCATCGGCGCTATTTCCTGGACATCTACCATGCCCCAAGCTCTGCGGGAGGCCTTTGGCTTTTGCAGCGGCTTTTAATCCCCAAAGTCCGGTGAAGTCCACGGCCTGTCCCTTTTTCAGAGGTGTGTTAACGCTCAGGCTCACACAGGCAACTCGCCTAAAATCACAAAGCAATTCACTGGCAAAGCAGAGATTCAAATCCCTATTTGACCCTAAACTCTGCCCATCTTGAATCTTTCACTAAGTTTGGATGAGCCTGCTATCTTTGTGCCTGGGTTTTCTTATGTATAAAATGGGGACAGTCCTCCTACCAGTTTCTCCTGTATCGCTGTATAATGTTTTCATTAGTAGTGCTGAAGGCAAACTAATATTGGTAATAATTCTAACCATTTTTAGAACACCAATAATTCTCATAATAACTCCATTGAGATAAGTTTTGTTTTTATGCTCATTTTGCAGATGAGGAAAGTAAGGTTCAGAAAAGCGAAGTCACTTGCCCTAGGTTCATTGCCTACTCTGGATTTGGTAGGCGGGCAGTGAGCTGGGAGTGGGCGGAGAAGGGCAGAGAGGACTCCCTGCAGACTCAGGGCGGAGCTCCCGCCTCGAGGAGGAGTTGAAGGAACTTAGAGCTTTGGGTCAGCCATACCCACCGGTGTTCACCAACCCCCCAAAGCCTACAAAATGCCTGGCATTCAGAAAGTGCTCCACAGGCTCTCTTCATAGCCGATTCCCCACGCAGCAGCCAGCAACAGCCACGTTGACCTCCGGTCCTGGCTGGTCCCCAGCTTGCCCAGCACTGCCGCTGCTTCTGCCTAAGGCATCCCTCACCCAATGTTTTTTTTTATTTTGGCATTTTTTATTTTTGTTGTGATAATTAGAAATTATGCTTTAATAAAAATTATACATGTTTTTTAAATGTATGTCCACTCCCTAAAAGTTCCTGTTAAGAAAATTTCATATATATTTCTAGACATATTCTCTGTGCATGTATATATTCCTTCAGTACCAATGGTGGCACACTATACACACACAGCATCGCAGAGCTTCTTCTGGCCCCAGATCTGCAAAGGCAGACTGTACCTCATTCTTTTTAATGCTCCGTGTGTTTAGGCATTGATGATTGTACAAATTTATTTACTAGATCCCTGTGGTTAGACATTTGGGTTTTCCCCAGTTTTGTGCTATGACAGAGTTTCTGGAGACATTATTATTGTTATTGATTTATTTTTTTAAAATATATTTATTGCCAAAACCGTGGGTAGAGCATCAGTCTGAAGGGTCTCGAGTTCGATTCCAGTCAAGGGCATGTGCATTGGTTGCGGGCACATCCCCGGTGGGGGGTGTGCAGGAGGCGGCTGGTGGATGATTCTCTCTCATCGATGTTTCTAGCTTTCCATCCCTCTATCCACTGAGCCAAACTGGCTTCAGCTATTATTGATTTATGATTAATGTTCCATAAATTCACACTTCTAAAGAATATAATTCAGGGCGTTCAAGTGTATTCACAAAGTTGTACAACTATTACCACTATCTAATTCTGGGAACATTCTTTTTAAAAATATATTTTTTTGTATTGATTTTAGAGAGGAAAGGAGAGGAAGAGATAGAAACATCAATGGTGAGAATCATTGTTCGGCTGCCTCCTGCATGCCTCCCACTGGGAATTGAGCCCACAACCTGGCATCGAACCCGAGGACCTTCAATCTGCAGGCTGATGGTCTACCCACTGAGCAAACCAGTTAGGGCCTTGGAACATTTTTGAGCACACATTTTCTGGCCTCGCATGACTTTGGCAACAGGTGGCACTTCCAGAGGTGTGGTGGATAAGCTTTGGGAGATGATTCTTTCCATCACCCACAGTCAAAAGCCCTGGGCCTAGAGGCTTGGAGTCACCACACTTCTCATGCTACAATGACCACATGCCCCTGGCAATGACTGTCCATCAGAGGAAATCAGATCCATCTGGATTTTCACACATTTAGATTTGCTTACATCGGGCCAGGCCCCTGAATATTCCAATTAGAACATGCTAATGGTGGGAAATGCCCCAACAACATGTGTACTGTACGTCTCCATTCACAGATGGTGCTGCTGTGTGGTCCTTTTAAAAACTAAGTCAAGGAATGTCATTCCTCTGCTCCAAAAAAGTGTATAAGTACAGCCAAAATAAATAAAGTCTGCAATGGCCAGCATCTCACTCACAGAAGCCAAAGTCCTTCCAAAGGCCCACACAGCCCTATCTGAGCTGGTCCCTACTCACCTCTCTGACCCCATCTTCCACCCCTCTCCCTCTCCCTCTCCCTCTCCCTCTCCCTCTCCCTCTCCCTCTCCCTCTCCCTCTCCCTCTCCTTCTCCCTCTCCCTCTGCGCCAGCCACATGGCCCCTGGCTGGTCCTCCAGCCCCACAGCGAGCTCCTACCTCAGGACTGCACACTGCTCCATGGCCCCTCTCCTCATCCCATTCCCATCTCTGCTCCCTCTCATTCATTGGAGAACCTTCTTTAATGCCCCATGTAAAATAGTACCCGGAACTCTCTAGCCCACACCCTATTTTCCTCAATCGGTGTATATTTATTTCTTCACTTTCTGTCTAAATTTTAATCTCTAGAGAAAAATACCATTGTCCTTTCTGTTCACTGACATGTTGTTAAAACAGTCTGGTACACAATAGATGATCAATAATATTTGTGGATGGAATAAACAGATAAATAACTTTCATTGAGGCACGAAACAAAAGTTATTAATAAATCCAAAGACTGGGGGAAGGGCGAATGGACAAAGGATCTGAATAGATAATTCACAGAAAATGAAACACACACAAATGATTTGTAAAATCAGGCAAGATGTCCAGCATCACTCAATGTAATAGGAGAAGTGCGAATGAGAACTCTTATGAGTAACCATCTTTCAGCCATCCCAAAGCTGTCACTTTCTCCAGGTTCGCAAGGATGTAGAGAAACAGGTCCTCTCCTACAATGCTGGTGGGAGTGAACATGGTGAAAGATTGCCGAAGACAATTAAGCAGCACCTAAATTTTATTCAATTTTATTTAAAAAATATATATTTTATTGATTTTTTACAAAGAGGGAAGGAGAGGGATAGAGAGTTAGAAACAACAGTCAGCTACCTCTTGCACACCTTCTACTGGGGATGTGCCCAAAACCCAGGTACATGCCCTTGACTGGAATCAAACCCGGGACCTTTCAGTCTGAAGGCTGATGCTCTACCAATTTTGGCTATTTTATTTATTTTATTTATTTTATTTTTTATTTTTTATTATTTTTATTATTTTTATTAATGTATTATATTGTGTACATATCTTACCATTGCCCTCCCTCCCAGAGTTCTGTGTTCGTTGGTTGTATTCATGCATACCAGTCCTTCGGTTGTTCTCTTATCTCCCCCCAGGTCTCCTTCCCCTCCCTGCTGTCATTTGACAATCTGCTTGTTTTATGGTGACTATCTCATGATCACATGAATAGAATCCGCTCCTCATTTGGCAGTCTGCTTGTTTTATAGTGGCTATCTCAGGACTACACGAATAGAGTCCACTCCTCCTCTGGTTCTCACCGCTCCTCCCCCTGGGTCCCACTGCTTTCCCTGGGACACAGGGCTCACCCGGGGAACAGGGCCCCCTGGGACATACGGCTCACCCGGGGCACAGGGCCCCCTGGGACACACGGCTCACCCGGGACACCCAGCCCCTTTGGGGGACACGGCTCACCCGGGGCACACGGCCCCCTGGGACACACGGCTCACCCAGGGCACACGACCCCTCTTGGGCGCTGGGGTCTCGTATTGGAGGGGCTGCGCTAGCTCCTTGCTAGCAAGGCAGGCAGGCTGGGATGGTTGCAGGCGGGCTGAGATGGCTGCGGGTGGGTAGACCGCCCTCAAAGGTGTCTCGTTTGGTGCGGAAGCGGAGCAGCTGCAGATGCGGAGGCTAAGTTCTGAGGCCGCCCACTCTCTTAGCCCAGGGCGTAGTGACCTCTGTTCTCGGTGGATTTCCTTTATTTGCAGTGGTGGTGGCGGGTGGCGGTGGCGGGTGCGGCAGCGATGGTCACTCCTGTGGTTCAATTTCCACTGTAGTTTTAAAGTTCACATGGCGGCAGTGGTGGGAGCTTCGGCTTGGCCATGCGGCGGCTGAGGGAGGACTCGCCGGGGCCGCTAACGGAAGGTGCCGTGCTGGCTCCTCACCAGCACAGCGGGTGTGCTGGGAAGGTTGTGGGCAGGCTGAGGTGGCTGCGGGCAGAGAATTCCCCCTCAATGGTGTCTCCTTTGTTGTGGAAGCGGAGCTGCTGTGGACGCAGAGGCTAAATTCTGAAGCCACACTCTCTCTGAGCCCAGGGTGTAGTGAGCTCTGATTTCAGTGGATTCCCATTCTCAGGGGCGGCGGTGGTGGGTGCGGCTGCGACGGTAGCTCCTGTGTCTCAATTTCCCCTGTAGTATTAAAATCCACATGGTGGTAGTGGCGAATACTTTGGAGCCAGCTGCTGGCGGTGGCAGCAGAAAGACTTGCCAGGGCGCAAAGGGAAGGCGCCGGGCCAGCTCCCCACCAATAAGGTGTATGCAGAGACTTGGCCCAGCTGGCCGCAGGCCGGGAGACACCGCGACAGCTCCTCGGGATGGTTGTGGGCAGGCGCCGAAGGTCCCATAACAGCTCCCTGGTTCCCATGGCTGGCGGGCTGGCCCAGTCCTTGGGCCCCAGGGCAGAGCGAGGTCTGGCTTCCCTCATTCCTGGCGGCAGCGTCTCCAGCAGGTCCAGTTCGCCGTAGTTTTAAACTCCACATGGCAGCAGCAGTGCCCTGCTTTGTGTCTAGTTGTAGCCTTCCCATTTCACCAGCTTTCCTGTGGGTCTGGTGGGATCCCTTTCGATTTTATCTGTTGTTTTTTTCCAAATTGTTGAGGAGATGGCGGTGCAGGAGACTTCCTAGGTCACCAACTTGCTTCGGTCTCCTATTTTATTTTTTTAAAGAATAGTTTATTGACTTATTAGAGAGGGAGAAGATAGAAACATTGATGTGAGAGCTCAACATCAACCAGCTGCCTCCTGCATGCCCCCCACCAGAGATGGAGCCCAAAACCCTGGCATGTGCCCTGAACTGAAATCGAACCAACCGAGCCACACTCAATGGCTAGCACCTAAATTTAAAAGTATACTCTTTGGCTCGGCAATTCCGTGTGTAAATTTATCCTGCAAGTGTATTTGCTCAGGTACACAAATACGTGGGTATTCACTGCAGCACTCCTTGTCCTAGGAAGACAGGAAAGGCTGTGAATACCCCAATGAAGGTTGGTTAAATATATGACAGTATGACTTTACAGTGGAATATTATGCAGAGGCTAGGAAGAAAGTATATCTCTACTACTAAAATGGAATTACCTATGCCCTAGCCCAGGGGTGGGCAAACTTTTTGACTCCAGGGCCACAATGGGTTCTTAAACTGGACCGGAGGGCCAAGAACAAAAGCAACCTGACCATGCTGGCACTCTCATCTTGGGCTGCTGGTGAAGGAGCGGAGGGGAGAGCAAGAGAACCCTCTGCTCTTTTGGTTCCGGAAGCCAGATAGAACAGCCGAATGGGCAGGATCCGGCCCGTGGGCTGTAGTTTGCCCACAGCTGCCCTAGCCGGTTTGGCTCAGTGAATATACACTCGGCCTGAAGACCGAAAGGGGCACATGCCCGGGTTGCAGGTTCCATCCCCAGTAGGAGGTGTGCAGGAGGCAGCCAATCAATGATTCTCCATCATCATTGATGTTTCTGTCTCTCCCTCACCCTTCCTCTCTGAAATCAATAAAAATATATTTTAAAAAATAAAATGCTATTACCCACAAGAGATAGTGACATGAAAAAGCAATACACAAAACAGTGTGTATCATATGTAAACATTTGTTTAAAAGAAGGAAAAGAGGGAATTGCTCTGGAGAAACAAACAAGAAATCAGTATGGTCTCTGGGAAGGGGGATGCAGCAAGGGAGGTGTGATCAGGGAAAAGAAGGAGACTTTACCTTTCTTTACAAGCTCGGAACTTTTATATTTTCATTGATTCCAGAAGGGAAGGGAGAGGGAGAGACAGAAACATCAATGATGACCGAGAACCAAAGAAACATTCATCAGTTTCCTCCTACACACCCCACACTGGGGATTGTGTCCACAACTTGGGCATGTGCCCTCATGGGGAATAGAACTGTGACCTCCTGGTTCATAGGCTGACACTCAACCACTGAGGCATGCCAGCCAAACTAGGAACTTTTACTGTTACTAGTAATTACATTAGACTGCTGCTTTTAACTTTTAAAAACAGCACATAAGGGGGGAAAAAACAAAACAGAGATATCCTATATAATAAAAGCCTAATTTGCAAATTGTCCCCTCTACTGGGAGTTCAACCATTCATATGATGTGTGCTGACCACCAGAGGGCAGTGCATAACATGGCAAGCATCAGCTACAGGGCACTGGCAGTGGGCAGCAGTGGAGGTGCTGCCAGCCCGGATAGGCCCCAATGAAAGTGGTACCATGGCAGGATGGTGGAGCAGGTGATTGGGCAGTGCCAGGCCAAGGCAGGTAAGAGCAGAGCCCAATTGCCCCACTGATTGCCCAGCAGATGGCAAGCAGCGGTGGTGGTGGGAGGCAGGGCTGCCACCCAGCTTCCAGGGGCTGAGTGAGCTGGGCAGGGGCCCGATGTCTCAGGTGGAGGAGGGTGCTCAGGGGCTTGGGGGCCCAGATGCTGCCCAGCTGGGACCTGCCCTTCCACACCAGACTCTGAAGCTTCTATCACAGCCAGGTCTAGGCACCGCACCCATGCACAAATTTCATGCACTGGGCCTCTAGTGAAAGGATAAGCAGTAAAAAGTAAGTCTCTGCTAAAAAAAAAAAAAAAGGAAAAACCCTAATCTACAATGATTGGGGTATGTCAAAGGGACACAGGAACTACCTGAAAACCAGAGAGTAATAAAGTAGTACTGGTGTTTAACCTAAAGTATAAAATAAGTATCCATGAATAGTCATAACATAAATGACCGAATAAACAAATGGAGAAGAGACAGAATTCCAAATAATGTATGAAGATACTCCGCTCTCAACGAGGTGGAGCATAATTTCCCAACTCCTGTAGTGTGGGCTGTGCATAGTGACTGCCTTCCAAAGAACAGGATATGGTAAGAGGGGGAAGAGTAATTTTGCGGTAGAATCTGACAAGCACAACCTCAGCCAGGTGATTGAGGTCAACATCAACAGTGACAAATTGTCTTGAAGATTGAATGAAAATGGCACTTCACCTTTGCTTCCTCCCCAAACACATAATTTGTTCAACCCTAAGAAAAACATACAAATCCTAATTAAAGGACATTTTATAAAATATTTGACCAGGCAACAGAAAGAGACTTTGCTTGGAGTGGTGGGCACACAATGCAGTGACAGATGATGTTTTATTGAGCTGTACATTTGAAACCTGTATGGTTTTGGAAATCAATGTCACCCCTAATAAATTCAATAAAAAAATATTTGACCAGTACTCCTCCAAACTGGCAAGATAATAAAAAACAAAGGAAGTCTGGAAGTTAAAAGGAACCTACAGAGACATGATGACAAAATGTATGTGGTGTCCTTTTAGGTCCTGGAACAAAGGACATTAGGTAAAAACTATAGGAAATCAAGATAAAGTATGGACTTAAATGAGTAACAATGCATCAATACTGACTCACTAATCATAAAATATGCAAGATGTTGATAGAGAAAAAACTGAGTGTGGGGCATGTAGGAAATCTTATCATATCCTTGTAATTTTTCTGGAAATCTAAAACTGTCCTAAATAATAAAGCTTATTTTTAACTTCCTCCCCAACTGTCTCCTTTATTCTCCTGACTCTGTCAGTCACTTAACTTCTCTGAATTCCAATATGCCTATTTTGGAAAAATAGGGGGATTATTTCTAATCTTTGCAATCACAGTCAATAACAACACTCTAAGTCAGTGAACTTTCACTGGGTCCTGAATTCTGTGCCTAGCACCCTTTGCGTGCATTATCCCATGTAACCATCACAATGAGCCTGAGGGCTGGAACTGTCCTTTTCCCTGTTTGCCCACCATGGAAACAGGCTGCAACTATACCCAAGTCTCAGAGCTGGTTAGCAAAATTCAAATTCTGGCCTTGTCTGATGTAAAAGGCTCTAAACCTCTGACTTACACTGGCTCAGGCTCCTCCTTCCTTCTTCTATGCCCATGGACAGATGTTGCCCACCTCAAAGTCTGTTTTGAAAGATGCCCTCCCCTCCCACTCCCTGCAACTGCTTGTAAGCAAGCATTCTCTCTAATTGAGCTCTTAAGATATGCTTCTTCAACTTTCAGATGAGGAAAGCATCACCAGTAAATGACAGCAATAATTCCATGAGCACTTAGTCTGTGCAAGGCACTGTTCTAAGAACTGTGTGCTTATTAACTTAGTGAATTCATACAGCAATACTAGGAGAAATCATTAAAACTCCATCTTCATACATTTTGGAGGGAATGCAGCCACTTTGGAAATAAGTTTGGCAGCTCCTCAAAATGTTAAACATATGACCCAGCAATTCCATTCCAAAATACATACCTAAGAGAATTAAGAACATGAATTTGTACAAAAACTTATAGTCGCAGGGTAAACACAATGTGGTCTTATCCATACAATGGAATATTTAACAATAAAAATAAATTAAGTACCACCCCAGCCGGTGCTGCTGAGTGGTTAGAGCATTGGCCCTCACACTAAGGGTCATGGGCTCGATTCCTGATCAAGGACATGTACCTGGGTTGCAGGTTCAATCCCTGGCCCTGGTCAGGGAGAGTGCCAGAGGCAACCTATGTGTCTCTCACATCAATGTTTTGGTCTCTCACACCCTCCCTCCCTCCCACTCTCTCTAAAAACCAATGGAAAAAACATCCTCAGGTGAGGATTAATGAACAAAAATAAAACAAACAAAATTAAGTACTGATACAAGCTACAACATGGATGAACCCTGAAACAAGCCAGTCAGAAAAGACTGGGAGAATTGTATGGTATATGATCTCAATAAAGTTGTTTTTTAAAAACCCATTTTACAAATAAACCATGGCACAGAAATAAGCACATTGCTTAGGAATACATAGCTACTCTGCTGAGCCCATTCAAAGCAAAGCAGCACATTTCCAAATTGCAGCCTCTCGATGGTGAATGATTTGGGTTTGGTTTTGCTTTCCCCAGAAGGAAGTCATTTCCATTCTTTGACCTCTGACTGAGGAGCTGCCTGCATTAGGATCAGAACACGTGGAGATGAACCAATGGAACATACTGGCTACAAGGACAGGCCCTCAGAAGGCAGCCCTTAGGATTATTTCCTTCTCCCTCTCTCTGCTTCTCACATTATCTCTTTGTTGCTCTTCTCACAGTAGCTTGTAGGCTCCAGGAAAGCTGGAATTTTGTTTACCTCTGTACCCCAGCCACTAATTCAGTTCTTGGCAAGATGAAGTGAACAATGGTTGAAATAATAAAGGGCAGTTCAGCCACTGAATCAGGTGAGTTAATAGGGGGGTTTCCGACTTGGGTGCCGGTAACATTTGCAGCGATGGATGGAAGGGGGGTGAGGGAAGCACAGTACCAGGCCTGGGGGATATCTGAGGTACATGGGAGAGATCTAGGAGGGTGGGTACACACAGGCAGGTTTCTCCGAGTGCTTGTAGGGACCAGGGTAGTACCCTGAATAGGGACAATGGCCCATATGGGACAGTGGCAATCGGAAGAGATCATGCCCCATTTCAAGGGACAGTCGTAGGGGAAGGAGGCAAACTGATTTTTCAGAAACTGAACACAGGGTTGCCATGTGAAACCTTGTCTGAAGGCCAAGTTTCTCCTGGTCACCTGTTTCTGGTTTCTGTTGGAACAATCAAGGCTTGAATCGACCCTAGAAGTCCTGGGTACGTGCAGTGGATCAGAAAATGTTGCACAGATGCATCTTTTCTACGGAGTTCACTTGGAGCAAGCCCAGTTTGGGCGGCCAGAATGGAACCAGCCTCTCAGCTCAGTTCAGTGTCCCTCGTTTTAATGATTACATCAAACAATGATGGTAAGAGTAAAAAGGCAGTTGCAAAGCAGTACCTTTCACAGGATTCCATTTTAAGCAAATATTAGAGAACTGGAGGAATATGCCCAACAACTAACAGTGGTATCTCTGAGGGTGGGCTATGAGGCACTTTCCCTTGGTACCATGTATTTCTGGGTTTGAATTAATAATGATCATATAAAAAATTTTAATATAGGTATTTTTTAACATACCCATGTATGCATATGTATGTGCAGGTAAACACATAGTATAGGTACCTAATGAACATATACCAAATGGTTGACAGTGGTTACCACTGGATGTGTGGGGCTTGTGTAGGTTGGAAGATATATGGGAAATAGTTTTATCTCTTTCTGTAGTGTTTGAAGATCTTATTTAACATGCACTCATGGCTTGTAAAAAAAAAAAAAAAAAAAGATGAAAAACTCCAGTGCCCAACGCCCCAATCCATCCACCTAGTAGAACTCTCCCAGGTGGGAGGGAGGGAAAAACCTTTGTCAGGACACGGATAGCATTATCTTCACACCCCCCCTCCCCATCCAGCCCAATCCCCAACCCCAGGTGACACACACACCGAAAGAGGAGCCAAGGGGCCTCATTGTAACACTCATTTTTATATAAATATCCTTAAGTCATGTTACAGAATAAGCCCCACCTGGGAAAAAAGTCAACATTATGTTTTTGTTAAACTGACCCCTGCCTTCCAGGTTGGGCCCCAGCCTGGGGGCACCTGCTGCTTTGGGAAGGCTGAGGCTGCTGCCCAGAGGCTGCTCAAGAAGCTGCCTGTGGCCCACCCCAAGCTGACCCCCTTCTTTGGTGTGTGGTACATGGTGACCTTCTCTGGCCCTCCGTAGCCTGGGGCAGGGCTCTGGGAACGGGGCTCTAGAGAGCAGGGCCCAGGAGTCCTGGGGGCACTTGGAAACGGAGTAGGGGGACTGAGCCACTAAGAAAGAAGTAGACTCTGAAGCTTACAGGTTGAGCCTTTTGGGGCTGGGGCACACAGAGGTAACAGGAACAAGTGGGGGGAACCTGGGCTGTCAGCCAAGCAGGAAGCATTTGCACTTCTTTCCAGCCTAGGTATCCAGGTCCCTTCCCCCGTTGGTCCACTTCCTGCTGGATCCCATATTCCTAGGGATAAACCTTGGGCCTGCCTGTCCTGTCCTGTCCCCTCCCGGCTCTTCCCCTGCAGTCTCCCCTCCCCCCACAGAGAGGCCAGAGGCTAGGAACACAGCACCAGTCTGAGGATTTAATTAACCAGGAAGGGGATATTGGGAGGGGCACCCCTGTAAAAATGTACAAAAGGTTTGGGGCTATGTGGAAGGGGAGATAAATATGTACATGAAACTCCCCTTCCTTTAGCCCCTCCTCCCCCAACCCTGAGAGGGCACGAGGACTTGGGTGGTAGGTGAAGGGGAGGGGGGCACTTTGGCCTCTGGCTTAGTGAGCCCTTGGGGAGGCAGGCCAAGGGCCTAGGGGCCCTCAGGGGGCGATGGTGCACCTCAGGAGATCTATGAGCTATGACCTCTGAAATGACCCCCACTCTCATGTATGTACACACACACACACACACACACACACACCCTTCTCTAGAGGTTTGTGACCTCTGCCCTCCCAATGACCCCAAGGTTCATCTGATGCTTGATCTCATGGGGGTTGGGGCTCTGTTCTCAGGTTCCATGACCTCAGAGATGGCTGGTGAGGTCACGACCTTTGCCCTCCAGCCCTGGCTTAAAACCTCAGCTCTAGGATCTTATCAAAAGGAAAGGGGAATGGAGCTTTGCCCCTGCCCCTCCCCTCCCCTCACCTGTCAGCCCGGGCTGGGCCAGGGGCTCTAGGTGGGGAACTAGGCCGGGGGGCGGGCACAAGTGGAGGTGGTGCTCCCAAAAGGGCTCCTGGCGGGGTCTTGCTGAGAAGGTGAGGGGTTCCTGGGGCCGCAGTAGGTGGTGGTGGAGGAGCCAAGCGGCTGTATAGCAAGGGATGGGCAGGCTCTAGACCATACAGGCGGGCAGCAGCCACTGCCCCTGGTCCAGTCAGCTCCTCACCCGCCTCATAGAAGCGGGGTGGCCTTGCAAGGCGAGGGGGCCCTGCCAACCAGGTTGGCTCCAGAAAGCCAGCACAGCGCTCTGGAGGACCAGGGCCCAGAAAGGGGGGTGGCCGGGGCCTCTCAAACAGCAGGTGAAGGCCCTGAGGCCCGGTGGTGGCGGCGGCGGCAGCAGCGGCGGCGGCAGCAGCAGCAGCGGCGGCGGCAGCAGCAGCGGCCTCCTCTTTCCGCTCTTCCTTTACCCGCACCGATTCCTTGGCTGGCCTGGCCCCTTCCTCACCAGCCCGGGCCTTCGGAGTAGCAGGAGATACTCGGGGCTGGGGCCGTGAGAAGGGGAGGTCCCTGGGAGCGGTGTGGGGGAGAGAATAAAGGTACTCCAGAGGTCAGATGCAGGCTGAGGGGTAGGGGGGCGGGGGGGGGGGCAGTTTGCGGAAAGCATACCTATCTTTCTCCTCCTTGGTGATAGAAGTCTCCCTCCGCTCCATAGGCCGCTCCTTGTCTGAGCCTGGTGTCCGGGCGGCCTCAGGGGGCCGGACCCAGGCAGGAAAGGCCAGAGGACTGCGGTGCAGGCGACCCCATGGATCTGGGGGGGAGACGAAGGCTGGAGGGGCCCCTGGGCTTTCTTTCTGGGCAAAGACGGCGCCGGAGTCTAGACAGAGGGCAAAGTAGAGAGTGACAGGAGCCAGGAGTGGGAGGCCCAAGCAGGCACCCCACCTCCTGCTTGAGCACATTAATCCACTGCCACAGCCTCTTACCCACCCTACCCAGGACTCACTGAATGTGGGGCTGCCCAGGCCTCCAAAGGCCCCGTTGGAGAGGGCAGCCAAGGAGGCGAAGCTTGTGGGACGCCCAAAGGGATCTGTGGGAGAAAAAGGATGGTCAGAGCATTGGGCCACCCACTCCGAGAATTCACCAATAACTAACAGGGAAGAGGCAGATCGGCAAGCAGGCCCCAAAGTCCTAGGCTGCTTTGTCTAAGCCTAACGCCCTGGTGTTCAGCACTTCCCTGGGCCAGGCTAGGCAATGAGCTCTGACATGCACAGTACTGTTTACCCTCACAAGCCCATTAGGCAGATAGGACCATTCCTACCTACAGATGACGAAACAAGCTCTGAGAGGTGAAGTGACTTGCCAACAGTCAACCCAGGGCCTCTCTGACTCCAGAGGTCAAGCGTTTACCCCGCACTGCCCCCACCGCCACCCATACAAGCTCTGCAGCACGCCAGCTACTGAGAACCTCTGCTGGCTTCCTCCCACTTGACATGCAGAGCCCTTCCCAGCGTGACCCTAATTTCATGCACATGTCCCACAGCCAGTCAGAACAGCTAACCTATACACTATGGGACCTCACCATTTCCTGCCAGGAGCACCCTTCCCGTTGCCAGCAGGCTCAGTCCTCCTTCCCCACCCAAGTCCTAGTTAATCTCCCCCAACAGCCGGCCTGAGACGGCTAGGAACCAGTGACCACGCGCTCTCCTGGGCTGTGCAGCCTTTCCCCACCTTCCTCTCTCAAGTGGCACAACACCCTTCCACCGGCTATTCTTTCAGAGGCTATCTGGGCTGGCAGAGATTAGCAATCACTATGCCCTTTCCTATCCCATTTTACAGGCAATGAAATCAAGGCTCAGAGAGGGTAGAGTAATTTGCCCAAGGTCACGATCTACCCCCGTTTCAGCTGCCTTTCAGGTCTAACTTCCATCCCCAGTTTGAGAATTCCTGGAAGTCACAGATAAGGCCTGAGTTGCCCAACATGCCCTTGGCTCTTACCAATGTGGGTGCTAGGGCTCAGAAAGGGTCCATGGGCCCCGGGAGCTGCCGTGAAAGGGTTGGCTGCAGCGTGGACGGCACCTGGGGCAGAGAGGTGGGAGACTCTGATGAGGCTGAGTGGGCGTGAGGTGGGCCTTGGGGTATATATGGGACCCTTAGGCCCCAAGAGGGCTGGCCAGACTCACCAGTTGCAGTGAAGAGGGAGGCAGCCGGGTGGGAGAGCTCCTGGCCAGTGGGCAGGGCCCCATAGGGCCCCGGAAGGCAGGGCAGGAGGTCGTTCCGAAAGTCAAGCTTGTGGGAGTCACCCTGCATGGGACAGGGAGAGGGGCAGTGAGTGAGGAGCAAGATGTGTCCTCTTGCTCTTCCACCCCTACACCCCCTCCAAGGGCCGCCTGGCGCCAAGATGGGGACTGAGTGCCTTCTCTGATCACCCCTCTAGTTAGCCAGAGAACCTAGTGCTAGTTTTGGAACTGCTAAGGCAGTGACCAGAGATAGGGTGGGATGTGTCTGGCCAAGATTGTGCCAAGCTCTACAGAAGGTAGACCCCCAGAGTTCAGGCAGGCCCGCTCTCCCCAGCCCTCCAGCCCCAGTACCTTCATCTTTTCCTGGTGTCTCAGGATCATGTAAGCCACGCGCACGTGCATGGCACACCACTTCCCTGGTTTCTGCCGCCCCAGAAGGATGACCAAAGGGAAAGGGAAGGAAAGAATGTTCACTCGTCACCCACTCCAGGCCTGGCCCTGGCCCAGCCTTGCCACACAACATCTCCTTTTATCATCCCTACAAGTGAGGGATGACCAAATCCATGTCATAGCCTAGGAAACTGAGGCTCAGAGAGATGAGCTGTCTTGCCCAAAGTCCCATGACCAGTTACGTCTGAACCCAAGTCTCTGGCTTACAGCCCTTTCTCTTTCTGCTGTTCCACATCTGGCTGCCTCCAAGTCTTGGATTTCTCACTCATTCACAAGCATGACCTCCCCCACCCCTCAGCCAACACCATGACACCAGCCCCCAGCCTCATGCAGCCTGAGGTCCTCACCACACTCACCCTCAAAGGTGGCCGGAAATGGTCAGGGATCTGGGGATGGCAAAGCAGATTGGTGGCGATTCAGACCTATTTACTGACCTGGGCACCTCATGTCCGCAGTCCCCAAATCCACCCCACACATCTCCTCGAGACCGTTCGTGGCATCCTTAATCCTTTCCTGCTCTCCCTACCTCTCCCACGCTGAGCCTCTCCCCTCCAGCACCAAGTTCCTGAACCAGGCTCTAAGCAGCTTTGCTTGGAAGCCTGGGAGTGGGAGTGGGCAGGCAGAATGGGTTCTCAACAGAAGCAGCTGTCCTATTCATAGGACTTTATGTGAGGGTCTAAGCCTTTATTACTGCTAAGAGAGTTGGAAAACCTCTGGTCTAATCTCTCCTCTAGGCAATACATCCTGTGTTTTTCACTGTTCCAGAGCCCTGGGCTCGGAGTGGGGGGGAAGGCTTGGTCTCCCTGTGCCACTTCACAAAGGGACAACTTATTTTTTCACTGTTTTATAGACAGGACTTCCTGGTATGATGTCATTATGGGGAGAAAAAGTTTTGTAACTAAAAAAAATATATTGAAACCCCTACAAAAACCACTGCCCTAATAATCTTATTTCTTGGTCAACTTCATGAAATTCCTATTCCTCATGACTGGGAAATCCTGTCATTTACATAAATTCTCTCACATCATGTTCTCAGGAACACCCCCAACATGTGTCAACAGGAGGGACCAGTCAATGATTCATTCTCAAGTCCACGCTGCTCTACTCAACAGATCTTCCAATTCCAGTGGAACCTGCCTTGGCCCCCTCACCTGTGTCCCCTTTTGAGGAAGCCCGCTTGGCATTGGCCCCAGTCGTGGTGGCAGCTCAGGGTTCATGCTCTGGGAAAGGGGAGTGGAGGGAA
This sequence comes from Vespertilio murinus, assembly GCA_963924515.1. NCBI lineage: Eukaryota > Metazoa > Chordata > Mammalia > Chiroptera > Vespertilionidae > Vespertilio > Vespertilio murinus. The sequence continues at coordinate 101,421,241 of OZ004705.1, read as the reverse complement.
CAGTCAGGAGAGCTGGCACCAGGCAAAAAAGGGGTCTATCACCAAGCTGGGGACTGGGACAGGGAGGAACTATGGCTTTAGGGAAATCTGGGGCTACAGGGAAGGGCAGAATGGGCATGGTTTGGAGAATGGGAAGAAAGTATGTGGACCTGGAGGTGTTTGGGTTTTAAGGGGTGGGAGGTGGTGATAGTGTCTAGATTGGGAGCTCACCTTGGGCTGGAAGGCCCCCTGCAGGGAGCCAAAGGAGACAGCCGGTGGGAGGCCCGGAGGTAGGCCGGGCACTGCGGGAGGGAAGGCCGCGTACGGCTGTGGAGAGAATGGGACTAGTCCAAACGGGGGGTGGAGGTGCAGCCCGTATCTGGTCTGCCCATCAGTCCTCTGGCCTCCACCCTAAAGCCCCCAGGGAGTGCAAGGCTCTTGCTTTAGAAGCTGAAGATTGGACCCCCGAGAGTCAGGGTCACACGCACTAATGCATCTATGCCCACACACCACACACAGGCACTCACATTATGCCGGAAAAGGCCTTCCATCTTTCCTGGGTATTTCTCAAACTAGGGAAGAGAAGGGAAGAGTAAGCTGCTAGCCAGAGACCCGGGCCTTCCCCTGAAGCCAGACCCTCCCCCCAAGCCTCTGAGCCTCGTCACTGGCTCAATGAGGAGCTCACCATGTGGGGGCCGTGGGGTGGCAGCAGGCCTGGGGGATAAGGGGTGAAGTGCTGGTGGGTGTGCTGGTGGGTGTGCTGGTGCTGGTGGTTGTGCTGGTGGAACTGGAAGGCCAGGGGCCGGGCTGAGCCCCCTGCCCCCACCACCTCAGGGTAGCGAGAGTTCAGGTCCTGGCCGATCAGGTCCTGCTCTGTGGGAGGGGAGGGGGAGAAGGCTTTAACATCTGTCGCCACCTTTCAGCCTCCTTGGGCCCGGGTGACTGGCCTTCCCTTCTGGCCTTGAGCCACTCCCTCCTCAAGCCCTGCAGTCTGCTAAGGTCCAAATGCCCCAAAGATGACTGGGCCCAAGCCCAGGGTCATTGCCCCCCACCTCCCGGCCAGGACCCCAAACTCACCAGAAAGGGCGTTAGCAGCTGAGGCCCCAGGGTGCCCTGGCACCTGCAGCAGGGGTGGGGGTGGGGGCAGGGTGGGGCCAGGGGAGAACAAGGAGGGGTGGTGGGGTGGTGGGGGGGGCCGCAGCCCAGGGGGAGGAAAGCTGTGGCTGGACAAAGGTAGGGGCAGTGAGGGCGTCGGGGGCCGGTGGGTGAGCTGCGCGGACGAGGAGGAGGCAGATGAGGAGGAAGAGGACGAAGAGGATGATGAGGGGGGAGGCTGAGCCACGGGAGGGGCCGGGGCCTTGGGGGGCGGCCGTGAAGAGCTGGGGAGAGAAGTGGGGAAATGAGTGAAGGGTTGGGAGGTGCCAGCTCTGACAGGAGTGGGTCAGAAGCCTGGGCGATACCGTGACCCTGGTTCTCCAACATGGAAGGTGGTAGAACCTGGCCCCCAGGATCTCCACCCCCCCAAGGAACCCATCCTCAGACTGAGGTACCTCCCACAACCAACAGCCCCCTCTCCTCTCGCTAGGTCTCATCTTCCACACAGCTGCCTCTGATGATTTTGGCCACGTGACTTCCCTTTTCTGATTTAACCACAGCACAAAACATATCATTCACTTTGACACTTAATTACAACAGGCCACCTGGGTCCCTAGCCTCCTAAGACAGTGGAAGCAGCACCCTGCTGGCCCGACCTAGGAGTTCTAGGTCCAGCTTGCCAGTAACATCCTGGGTGACCTTGAGCAAGTCACTGCCCCTCTCTGAGCCTTAGTTTTCTCAGTAAGAAAAAAAATAACATTGGTGACAATAATAGAGATAGCATGAATAATAATAGTATCGATAACTCTTACCCTTTAGTGAGCACTTACTGTAGGCCAAGTGCTGTCACTTGTTTTATACGCTAATCCAAGACTCCAACATTTCCTACCACCTTCCCAATGGCTGCCGCATCCATGTAACCACCTGTACCTTTTACCCAGCTTTTCTTTTTAACTTAGCTTCACCCAAGCCACAATGTGTGAAATCAAGGAGTGAGATACTAGTCATGTTTTTCTAAAGCAAACTGAAAAAAATTTGCTCACGTAACATCTGAAATCACTTCACACAGCACTAATGATGAGTGTGCACACTTTGGGAAACACTGCATTAACTCAGTTCTCACAACAGCTTTAGGATGAGGTACTATTATTATTTCATTGTATAGAAAGAGGAAATTGAGGCTCAGAGAGGTTAAGTGACTTCTCCAACATCACATAGCCAGTAAGTGGCAGAGCAAGAATTTGAATCCAGGCCTGACACCAAAGCCAGTACTCTTAATCATCATGACAGCATTTCCCAAAGCATGTTCTAAGAACACTATTTCTAGCAGATGTGCCTTGCAAAGAGGTCTCACCAGCAAATAATACTGAGAAAAGGCACAAACTGGATTCTCCTGCATATGAATGTATAAAGCGTTCTGATGAGTTCTGTAGAAATAACTTTCAATTTGTTTCACTCAGTATCTTTCAAACGTTTCAGTCTCATAATCCTTTTCCAAATCATATCCCAAAGGTACTATCCCATGTCCCAGCCACAGAATGTAGGGGTTATTGCCAAAATGACCAGGCCTTTCCAGACCAGACCAAACCCCTAGACCACTCACCTGCCAGTGCTGAGGTCCAGGCTGCTGCCATAGGGAGAAGTGCGGAGGCTAAAGGGTGAGACCCGAAGCTGCAGCTGGGGTGGGGGTGGCAGACTGGGGGTGGCCGGCAGGGGTGCAGGGGGTGAGACAGGAGGCCGAGGGGCTGGTGGAGGTGGTGGTTCCTTCGGGGGAAAAGGCACTAGCAGCGGATCGGGCCCTGGGGGCTGTTCCTGGCTCCGCTCCAGGCCCGAAACTTTAGGGACTATGGAGAGTTTTGCTTCACAGTTCCCATTGAAGGCGCCATGAGGGCCGGAGGCTGTGAAGGCAGGACAGCAAACATTCCATTAAGACCCATGCTTACCCTAATCCCCTCCCTTGTCTCCAGCCCCAGCCCTTGCAACCAACCTTTGCTGGTTGAAACAGTAAAGGATGGGTCGAGGTCGTCATCGGAGACCTGGGGAAGAAGGGAAGGATAGGGACAGGGTCAGGTTCCGGTTAGGCCAAGCCCGTATCTAGGAAAGCCAACAACTCCTGAGCCTACTAGGAACTGGCAGTGGTGGCAAGTCTATTCCATCACCTTAGCTGAAATCCATCAAAGACTATACTCAGGGCAGCGTTCGCTAACCTTTCAGACCTCACGGACACCGGTTGGCCCATGCTTGAGGAAAGAGGGTGGAGGCAGCTGAGCCTGAGAACCTGACTGACCAGGAGGCCTAAATCGCAGCAGCACTAAAATAGCAAAAAAGTAAGGAAATAAAACCAAAAAGATATCACTAACTGCTGGCCAATAGGCCTACCTTGTTTATTTGTCTGGTTCATAAGTTTTAGCAAAAATTATAAACTAATTGCTGGTATTTAGATATCCAGATTCCTCATAAAAATTCCAACTTGCATGGCAACAATGAGCTAGTATTAGAAGGTGGCTTCCCCCTTTATATGGACAAGAACTCTCCGGTTCATCACAGTCCCTGTCTAGCCAACTTTAAAAATCAAAACAAGACACATCAGGGAGTACAAAATTTAGTTGGTGATAGGGGTAGAGTCCCAGCTGTTAGGATCCACTATTTCAAAATAAGCAAATTAGCCTTATTAGTAAACTAAAAAACACCTTTATAGTGTATGTCCTTACACTGACTACAATGGTTTAGTAGCCTCAATGCCATGACCACAGTCTCTGCTGAGACTCATCTGTTAAAAGACTGACGAAGGGGCAGGAGGAAGGACCAGCCTGTTCCAGAGCTACTCTGAATGTCTGTGGAGAACCGATGGGACCTCTAAAGGCTTTAGACATGATGGTGCAAAGCCAGGGCCTTCTATTCTGTGGCTCTAGTGACCAAGGAAACTACTAAGTCATTTACTCTCGCAATCCACCCCCTCCTCCCAATCTAATCCTGGCTCAACTAGCTCATACTTCCCACTCAAGAGGAGGCTCTGTCTGCTGCACACAGGAGCCCGTTAGGCCGCAGTTCATTTTACAAGCTGTCCCGCTGCCCACCCAGCGAATTCTAGCCCACTCACCCTCTCATCCAGGTCGCTTTCGGCATCACACTGGGGAGAAAGAAAGACAGGTGTCAGAAAGGAAAAGGAGTGGGCGCAAAGTAAGTGTGGGCTTTCAGAGAGGGAGGACAGGGGAGGGGCCGTACAGGTGGAGAGCACTTACTATGTATCCGGCTTCCAGAGAGTGCCGGGAGGAGACCTGAGAAAGACCAGAGTCCAGAGGTAAGAGAGGTGACTGGCAAGGCCTTTGGATTGTCAAGCAAGGCATCGAGGGCCCCTCGTCACCTCCTCCCATTTCTTTTTAGCTGCTTCTGCTGCTACTGCCCACCCCAGTTCCCAATGCTCTGGCCACTGTCCAAACATACCGGACTCATATCTCTGTGCTTTTGTCCAAAACAACTTTGCCGGGTTTCTCCTCTGAGCAAACTTATGACTATTCTTCAAGGCCTGACTAAGATATCCTAGGGGGCTTTCCCTAACCACAGCCTCCTCCCATCCCCCAGGCAGAATGAGTGGCTTCCTCATGTGGGTTTCTAAGCACCTCTCCCAGACTGGGCCTTCTGCTGCTCCTCTGGGCTTGGTATAGGTGTTTGCTCGGAGACTATCTTTCCTACTAGACTGCCACCACCTCGAGGGGGATGGCAAAGACATATCTAATTCATTTATGACTCCACTACTTCCCTTTGATATGCTGGAGGTAGACCTAGTGCCAGCCAGAAGCAGGCAGGTCTGTGGACATAGCTTCTGGGGATAAGCTCAAATTGGCTCTGCTTTTCATCTTTGTCCTGGAGAGTGCAATCACCGTTTATAATGGGTAGTGGCATTGTTAATGGAAAATGGGTCTACGTGAAGGATGTTCTGAGTTTTAAAGGGCAAGGGCCTAGGCAGGACAAACTCACCTCTTTCCTTCTCCGCTTATTGGGCCATTTTCGGGCACGATCTCCAGAGGGCCGGCCAGGCTCCCGATCAGAGCTGTCCCCTGGCTCCCCAGTGGCCCCGCTGGAGCCCCCCCTCTTCCGCTTCCCCGAGTGCTTCAGCCGGTGTTCTAGTCGCTCTGGGGGCTGTAGAGAGGCATCCTTCTGTGGAGGAAGAAGCGGGACTAAAGTAGACGGAGAAAGGAAAGCTCCCGACCTTCTAGGGGTGACGAGTGGCTCAGGCCGGGCCAACCTTTCAGACCGCTCGGACCACCGGCTGGTCCCCGGAGACGAGCTCTACCTCCTCCCACCCAAGGGCGGGGCAGAGGCCTGGCCTGAGGAGCCGGTTGCTCTGGTTTGGGGTGCCAACATTCCCCCCTCAACTCCACCCACTCCAGGCCCCGTACCCTTCCCTCTGCCCCTTGAAGCCCCCAAGGTTCCCAGCCCCGGCAGGCCCACCTGCAAGGCCTCGAGGCTGGCGAAGCTGGCGATGGCGAAGCCATCGATCAAGTCCTCCTCCTCTTCCTCCTCCTCCTCCGGCTCTTCTTCGGCCTCCCCGTCGTCCGCACACCCCCCCTCCTCTTCCTCCTCTTCCCCGCGACTGCCGGAGCCCGCAGGGCGCTTCCGAGCTCGGGGTCGCGGTGGCCGAGGCCTGGGACGGGGCCGCCGCCGTCTCGGGCCTCCGGGGCGCTCTCCAGACGAGGCTGACGACCAGGGCCTGGCGGGCGGCGGCGGCGACGACGATGACGAGGAGCCGCGCGGGGCAGCCAACAGGGCCCGGGGCGCGTCGCCGCCAGGACCTCGGCGGCGCCGCTGCTCCCGGTCTCGGTCTCGGCGCGAGCAGCGCCGCCGCCGCCGCTCTCCCTCAGCGGCCCAGCCCGGGCCCGGAGCCGCGGCCGTCTCCATGGCGACCGCCTTCAGTGCCGCATCCGGAGGCGGCGGGGCCCGAAGCGGCCTGTCCGAAGGCCCAGGGTCGCAGGCGCGGCGCTGGCGACTGCACAGGGACGAGAGGGCCACGGCTTCCTTTTCAAAGCAGGATCTGCTGGCCCTGAGCTTGCCCCAAGGCCAAGGCCTGGGGAGCCGGCGCCGCCCCCGGGGCGACAAGCCCGAGGGTCCCCACCCCCCCAGTGGGGCCGGCAGGGCCAAGACGGCGAAAACGGGGCGGCCGTCCCTTTAAGGCGAAATCTTAAGTTGTCCAGCCACTGGCTCCTTTAAGACGACCCGACGGTGTCCGGCCGGCCTAGTGCGGTGGCCGCCCCTTGCCAGGGGTCGAGAGTAGTCTCCCCAAAGAAGAGGAAGGGCCACCCCTTTAAAAGGGACCGAAAGCTCTCCCCGAAACGCACAGACCTCCCCTTTAAAAGTGTCTCAAGTCCTCCGGCTAAAAGAGGCCACCCCTTTAAGGAGTCCTAGGTCCTTAAAACAGCAGGCCGCAGCTAGAAAGGCTCGAGAGTTTGTTTCCAGTCAAGCGGCCACTTCCCTTTACGCTGAATTTAAAGGACTTTCTGAAGTGGGGAGGAAAAGGCGATAAGAGTTCTCACTCGCTCCAATTCTCCCAACAGCAGTTTTCAATTTGTCAGCTCCTGTTAGGCGGCTTCCCCTTTAAGACTGGCGTTGTAGTCTGCCGAATTCAGTGGCCACCCCTTTAAGGAGATTTAAAGGGGCCTCTTCCAGTCCCAGCTCTTCCAGCCTCCGCCTCCAGACGCCATGAAAGGCGCGAGGGGGGGCGGGGCCGCGGGGGCCAGCCCTCCAAAGCCCCGGATGTGAGGCAACAGTGACGGGTAGAGCTTCTCTGTCTGCCGACATAAAAGTCTCTTCCTCCTTTCCTCGTCTCTGTGTGACTCGCTCCTTAAGGGATCCGAAACAGCCGTTGGTCAGCGGGGGAGCTTCAGCGCACCCTCTTACTGTCTCCTTTGGAGTCTTGGTCCTCTTCTCCGCCAGGACTTCCCTACCCACCTCCCGCTTCCTCAGCCTACTCCTCCTTCCTTTCTCTGCCTCCTCCCACTCTTCGCCCCCCTCCCCTCACCCCTCCACAAGTTTAGTCGTTGATTGGTGGAAAAGTGTACGTCAGGGCGGGGGCGGAGTCAAACCGGGTAATGGGTAATTTGTAACCGCCCTCAAGTTCTGGATTGGACGTACGTCAGATTAGTTCCGTCCTCCACCGAGTCTCGTGACTCGACTGGCTAGGAGTAGGTGTTTGGGCGGTCCTGCAGCTGACTCCGCCTTCTACCGGCCTCCGTTCATTGGCCCACCTTCTGACGGCGTCCAGGCGTGGAGTCCAGTGGCGACGCGCGACGCGCGGGGGGCGGTTGGCCGCCGGGCGGAGCGCCGCTGCGGAAGCTCCCCGTCGGCAGTCAGTTACGTCATCTCACTTTCCGCCGCCGGGCGCAGCCCCACGCGCACGCGCTGTGGCGCTGATGTCCGGTGGGCCGCTCGGCCCGGATTAGCTCCGCGGTGGAGCTAGTGGCCGGAACTCGCGGCGTATGGCAACCGGGACGCACATGGAGGAGGCCCCGTCGCCTTCTCTCGGTTCCGTGGGAACGTGCTGGCCGGTGCTCTGCGCGCTAACAAAAGAAACACCTTGCTCTTCTGTGCCCCGCGCTTTCTCACATAAGTCGTAAGAATTTTTTCGGGAAGATACTCTCCTTAGCCCCATTTTACAGAGGGGTAGGGCACTGACGCAGTTTCCGAACCAGGATTTGTGCTCAGGCCTAGCCTTCGATCTAGAGTCTGTGCTCTTAGCCACTGCCGTGTTGTCTCTGGTTGGCTGGTTATTCTTACGTAGACACGGCACTGCTGCACTCAACGTGCTTACCCCTGTATGAAATGGGCACAACCCCCCTCACTGGGTTCGGTGCACAGCGAGCACCGCTGACTGTTGTAGTTGATTTAGCTTTGGACCCCAGCAGCAGGGGCTGGCCTGCATGTTAAGAGGACTTTAGGGCCGTGGTCCACTCTGGGACTTTCAGTCTCCTCTTCGCTGTAAGTGAATTGGAATAAACCTGACCAGGGTCCCAGATCACAGTATCTTCTGGAGCAGATTCAGAAGTATTCCTCCACACACAAGTAAATGGAATATCTCCAATGACCATTCCCCACTCCCTGTGTCTAGCCCTCATTGCCTTCCCTGACACCTTTCCCATTTCCCAGACTGAGGGCCAAAGAAGACACATCAGCCAATAGTGCCAATCAATTTTAAACTCAACTAGGAACATACAAAAGCATCAGAAACATAACTGAAAACGTAGAAATACAGAGAAAAAATAAAATGGTGTCAGAGGCTTCCTTCCCTCCAGGATGGATGTACAGATAAACAGATGGAACTCGTAGGTCAGATGGGGCTGCTCCCTAATTCACTTCCTCCTCTTCCAGGAGCAAGGCATCCAGCTCCTCCAGCCGCTGCTGCAGCAGGGGTCCCACATCTGGGCTGGAGGCCAAGTTGGGAGCAAGGGTCCTGCCAGCAGCAGCTCGGACCCCACGAGATGGCCGCCGGGATCGAGGAAGGCTGCTGTCCCTAAACTCCATAGCACGCCGCAACTTTCTCGAGCTGGTCAAAATCAGAGTCCCATTGCGCACCCGGGGTTCCTCAAAGATGGTCTCAAATGTCCTGGACCAGGCAGGGAGAGGTGCTGGTTACCAGCACGCCTCTGGTTCTAGCCTTCCCTCTATCACCCCCAAGCCTTCACCGATTCTCACCTCCTGGTTGTAGGGGACTGATAATTCTTGTTGGTGTAAATTTCTTCCAAGCTGAACTCCTTCTTATTCAACCTGGGAGCAAAGAGCAGAGGCCACTGAGAAACCTGGGGCCAGAGGAGCCTGGAGAAGGGAGAAGCAGGGCCTAGTCTGTGTTTCAGTTGCTGGGACATGTCAGATGCCAGGAGTACTGCCTGAGGCAGACAGATAGTTCTAAGCACAAACCGCCGGATTGGACTGTGCTCCCTGAGAGGAGACAAAGCCACACTTAAGGGAATGTGAGTCAACATCTGTTTGGCCAAGGCAGCTTCATATACAATGAGCATTCACCTGATCGGTCGCGGCAGCCCCATTGGTGTAAGGTTTAGCTGAGGACGGGCCGGTGTCCTGCGTATTCTAAATCGAGAAACCTTCCCCATGGTCTGCAAAAATGGGGCAGAGGGTAAGAATGGGCACAGGCTCCCACTCAGTTCCTCCCCCTCATCTGTACCCCTACCTTGGTCTCAGAGTCTGAATTTACTTGGTCCTCTAAGGCCCGTGGCTCCTTGCCCTTAGTTGAGCCCAACCTACAGAGAAGATCAAGGCTCAGGGACAAAAATATTCATAGCAGTATCCCCATCTCCTGCCCATTGGACATGAGGGCAGGAGGCCAGGCCCAGACTGTGGCCAGGGGATTTAAGGGTTTATTGAGAGCACTACCTGGGTTCTGCAGGTTCAAAGAAGGAGGTAGTAGATGCAGAGGACGAACAAGATGTGACGAGGGGAGGAGAGCCTCCCACTCCTCCAAGAGGGAAGACCTCTTTCCGGAGACAGGGTCGAGGGGGTGGTGGGGCTCCAGCCATCTCTCCACCACCCACAGTGTGCCGTCGAGGCCGTGGCTGGCTCGGGTGGTGTGGAGCAGGGGGCCAGCTGTAGGTGTCTGAGCCAGGAGGCCCCAGGTCAGGGCAGGAGTGGCTTCGGCCCAGACATGGCTTAGGGGGAGATGCTGGGGAATTGTGGGCTTGGGATCGCCACTGGCGGATAGGGGGGCGCGGACTGACAAGTGCAGTATCCTCAGCAGCCCTGGACTGCTCAGCCTCTGAGATGGCAATCTTCAACTCCAGCTTCATGGGAGGTGATGGGGGTGGGGGCTGTGGGACTTTGACCGGTGTGAGGAAGATGTCTGCAAAGCTCTCTAGTTTGGAGCGGACAGAACGGAAGAGAGGAGCCAAGCCCCAGGGACTGAGGCGAGGGCGTAAAAGGCTGGACGGCGGTGGGGTCGATGGGGCTTCCAGAACCAGATCTGGGGCTGAGGAAAGGAGAGAGTCATAGGTGGGCATTCCCCATTTTAGTAACTTCAGCCCCTACCCAAACACTAAACTGCCCCCAGAGGAAGCCTATTCCTAAAAAAAACCCCAAAATCCTAGACCTAACTGGTTTGGTTCAGTGGATAGAGTGTCGGCCTGTGGATTCAAGAGTCCCAGGTTCGATTCCGGTCAAGGGCGCATCCCCAGTGAGGGGTGTGCAGGAAGCAGCTGATCGATGTTTCTCTCTCATCGATGTTTCTAACTCTCTATCACTCTCCCTTCCTCTCTGTAAAAAATCAATAAAATATATTTTAAAACAACAACAACAAAAAAAAAACACACCTAAATTTAAGAGTTGGACATCAGGCCTCTGAAGTCAAAATCCCTTCTTCACATACCGAGTTCTGCCCTGGGAGGGGGGAAGCCCCTCTGCATCTGACTGACCAGCTCAGCTGGGGCTTCCCATTCCCATCTCATCCCTCTGTCTCAGTCCTTACTTGGTGATGGGTTCTCCAGAGGGTCTGCAGGCAGGGCAGACGGCCGGAATGGGGGTTCCAGGTCCCTGGATGGAGGCTTTGTCTGGTGAATCTTCATCATGGACTCAGCTCTGGGGTGAAGGGGCAAGGTAAAAGCTAGGGAAGCTTCCAGATCCAGATCCCACCTGAGCCAGCACCTCCCCTGTCCCTTAAGGCTACTGAAGGTGCTACATGGAACTACTGAACAAGAAAATCTAATACCCCTAGTTCTGGCTGCCTATATAATAGTTGTCTGGATATCTTAATAATTCCTTCCCCAGCCCTCTCACCTTCTCGCTGGGACGATGAAGTTGCGAGTCTCGTCCGCCAAGTCCTGGGTATAAACATGGGATGTTTTTGGAGAGGTAGAGAAGCCTCCTTAGCTCCCCACATCCCAACTCTCAGCCTCCAGATGCCTGCCTGGGTTTACACTAAAGGCTTTTTCATGTGATCTTTGCTCCAGCAGTATCTCCCACCTGTCCTCTTTCCTCCAAGCAAAATCTACCCCCGACTCAACTCTCCTGTCTTCTACCCTCACTGGAGTGCCCGAGCCCAGCTGCACCCCTGACATCCTCCCCAGAAGTTCACATACCTCAGCTGGGGGTCTGGGACTGACGATGTCTTCTAGCATCACCACCAGAGTAGGCTGCGGTGCCTGGTCCCCCTCTTCTGAAGGGTCTTCTGGGCCAGAGGTGGTCTTTGATCGACACCTCAGGGTGGGAGGCCGGTTGATGCGGCTCAAAGGCTCTCGGCATAAGTGCAGTGGATAGGGAGGCCTAGAAAGGGACCACAGAGATCAGAGGGGTTCAGCTATGTCACCAGCTCACCCCCTATCCTGCCTTGCTCACCTGGCCTTCGATGACCACACAGCCTGTTGGGGTGGGGAAGCAGGCAGCTGGTGGTGAACAGAATCCCAATGGTTGCTGCGATGTGGTGGGATGGAGGTCTCCTCTTGGGGCACCAGGGGGACCTAAGAGAGAAGGTGTCAAGAGCAAGGTGATGGCCCCAGCCAGTTTGGCTCAGTGGATAGAGCGTTGGCCTGAGGACCAAAGGGTCTTGGGTTTGATTTTGGTCAAGGGCACCTACCTTGTTTGTAGGCTCCTCCCTAGCCCCGGCCCTGGTTGGGGCTTGTGCAGGAGGCAACCAATCAATGTGTTTCACATCAATATTTCTGTCTTTCTCTCTCTCCTAAAAAAATAAAAAACAAACAAACAAAAACAGAAAAATATCCTCAGGTGAGGATTAAAAAACTCAAAAAGAGCAAGGTGATGGAATGAGGTTGAACTGGACAGGGCCTCCTTATGCCCAGCCACAAAGCTGACTGGGGTTGTGACTGATATTCACTCAAGATCTCCAAAGAGGTGAGTTAAAAAGAATTGGGCCCAAATATCAGTGTTCTGAGCTGCTGGTGTGGGATCTAAGATATTTCACCCAAACTGTTTAAAGAAATGAAAAAGAGAGAGCGTGAACTTGGGTGAGTGACTGCCTATTTGGGACCTCAGGTTTCTCTGTGCAATGGAGCAATTGGTCTCAGTCTGCTTCCTAAGGTTTGCCTAGAAGCTGGGCTGGGCAGAAGGCAGGAGAGTATGGATGTGGTTCCAGCCTCAGGGGCTTGGCTGGTGGTGGGGAATGGGCACTAGAGACCCCGCCCCTTTTGAGGCTGGAGTTAAAGAGAGCCAAGCACTCTAGCATTAGGGAGGCTGCCTGAGCAATGAGTGTGAGAATGAGGCGTTTGTACCTCAGTTATCCTCACTAGTGATCTGGCCTGATGAGTACTGAGAAGGGACCTGGGGGAGAAGGCAGCCTCTCCTTTCAAGGGGCTCACCATATGGGCAGCCATGACATCTTCCAGCACCACGGCTAGGACCCGCCGAGAGGCTTTTTCCAAGGGTGAAGGGACCACGGGGATCTGTAGCCTTGGCCGTTTCGGGCTGCTGGCTCCCCATAATGCTCGAGTTAGGGGCTGGCGGCACAGACGTGGCTGGCCAGGGGGGCTGCAGGATGAGAGAAGCAGAGGACAGTCGCTTAAGCCTGTCGTTGGCTTCGTGGTTTCCCCTGTACGGTCACCAGGCTCCCCGTTTCCCGAGCTCAAGGCACGCTGGCAGGGCACACTCTCACCTGGAGTCCCCGGGCAAGTCCATGGGGGAAGCGGCGGCTCCGGGGAATCCCTGGGGGATCCCAGGCTGCAGCCTGGGGTGGGAGGTGGGGAGCGGGGGAATGGAGCGTGAGGGCCAGCCCTTTCCCTGGGGCTCCGCCCTTCATGGTAGTAAGCAGTTCTCGGTAACCGACGGGGCTGGAGACTTAGGGCGCGAAAAAGCGCCCCCAGTCGGCCGTCCGGAGCGTAAGTCTTCCCGCTGCCGCTGCCGCAATCAAAGGATCACTGCTTGGCACTTGCCGCAAGAACCAGAATTGTAGTGGCCCAGGTCTCCCACGGCCCGAGCCTCTCGGGGGCCTTTGTCTCTGTGGAGTCTGCCCTGAGAATGTCCCCACCCCCACCCGGGATCAGCTGGGATCCTGTCAGGAGCAGCTCAGTTTCCGCCCGATCCCGCTGTGATCCACAGCCAGTGAGTTGCCTAGGACTCCGAAGCAACACCCACACACCGGCGCCTCCCCCTCCCACCATATCCCTCAGGCTGGATCCGAGCGGAAGGAATCCTACAGCGCGTTTCCTCCAATCAGGCGCCGCGGGAGGTTCCTCTTCTCCCTTCGAGCTTCGGCTCCGCAAAGCTCCACTCAAGGGCGGCCCGAACGTGAGCATCACAAACTCTGTCAGGATCCCCGGGGATCCACTGTCCAGCAGACATCCCTCCACTCCAATCCGGAGGTTCCGCCCACAGACCCCCTCCCTCCCCCTTTCCCAGGTCCCCGCCCAGCTCTCTCCCCAGCCCCGGACCAAAAGGTTCAAAAGTTTCCTTCCCTCCCTTCTCCCGCCCTATCCCCAGCCGCTCCGAGCCCTCCCCTGCTCACTGCTTACCGCCGCCTCCCGCCGAACCCGGGTCTTCGACGGCTCCCACCTGCGGCTCCTTTAAAACGAGCCTTGCCCGGTCCTGCCCAATCGCCGAGCGCCTTCTTCTCGGGGCCTCCGGCGGTGCCCAATCGCCGGCCCGCGTCTTCCTGGGTAGCGAGAAACTAGGTGAAGCCACCTGAGAGCCATCCTCCCCGGGAGGCGTGCAGCCAAACGTGGAGCGAGCTTTTGTGTTTGAGGGAAGATGTCGTCGTTTCCGAGGAACCTTAGTGAACGGGTGGCGTCGCCTTCTGGTAGCCAGGCGGCGGCGGGAGCCTGTGCTAAGTTTCCCGAGACAGCGAGACACCCGGAGCGAAGCTAGCTGCCGCCACGTTTTCTGAGGGCACCTTCCGGTTCTTTCGCTCTGAGGCCAATCAGTGGGAACTGCGTGCTAGCGATCTGTGAAGTTAGCAGTTTCCTAGAGAGGCTCGTCGAGGCCGTTTTCGGTACCATCCTGGGTGCCTCCACCGGGTTCCCACGCTGTTGGAGTGGGGGTGAGGGCCAGAGACGAGGACGGGTGCCCTTCTGGCTCCCTTGCTCGGCGGGGTCCTGGAGAGACTGGGCTGAGCCAAAGTGGGGAGGAGACGGGTCGTTGAGCTTCATTTCACCCGTGCACCTCTTCAGGAAAAGTGGGGTTTCTGGGTTTTTTCCTCTGTTCAGAGGGCTCAGAACAGGGGCGTCATTGCAGGCGACCAGTAACCACTTTGGCGTGCATTGTGGGGTATAGCCTCTTTCCTGTTTGAAACAGGCTCCCATGAGCCCTCTTTCAAAAGGGGCCTGGCTGGTGAGGCGTGTAAATGGCTCTTAGTAGTAAGAGATGAGGGATGTAATACCGCTGCTTGGAAAGGCTGCATCACAGAGTGGGCCTGGTGATGGGAGGAAGTGGGTAAATCCTGACTCTTGCATTGTGAAGGCGTTCTCACCGTCTAACCAAAGCCTGTGCCTCCACTAGTTCTTCCCCAGGATTCTCTTGTCTAAACCAGTACATTTTTTAAATTGATTTTTTAAGAGAGAGAAACATCTATTTTATTGTTGTTGTTCCACTTAGTTTTGCATTCATTGGTTGCTTCTTTTAAAAAATATATACTTTATTGATTTTTTACACAGAAGAAGGGAAAGGGACAGGTAGTTAGAAATATCAATGAGAAAGAAACATCGATCAGCTGCCTCTTGCACACCTCCTACTAGGGATGTGTCCGAAACCAAGGTACATGTCCTTGACTGGAATCAAACCTGAGACCTTCAGTCTGCAGACCAAAGCTCTATCCACTGAGCCAAACCGATTAGGGTATCATTGGTTGCTTGTATGTGCCCTAACCAGAGATCAAACTGCAAGGGTGATGTATGGGGAGGAGGCCCTCAACAACTGAGCTACCTGATCTGATTGTTTCTAACTCTGTATACCTCTCCCTTCCTCTCTGTAAACAATCAAAAATATTTTTTAAGTAATTACACAAAAGATTATGTCACATCCAGCATGGGCAGGTTCAGTGAGCTTGAGGAGGGGCAGTGAAGGTCAGACAAGAGAACACAGCTGGGGCTCGGTGGAACACTGCTTCTCTGATAAAGAGCGCTATGGCCAAGTCTTTATTTTATTTTTATAAATCTTTATTACTCAGATTATTACAATTGTTTCTCCTTTTTCTTCCCCAAAGCTCCCTACCACCCAGTTCCCATCCCACCCTCTGCCCTTACCCCCTCTCCCCCTCATTGTCTTCATCCATTGGTTATACAATTTCAATCCAGTCTCTCACTGCTCCCCCACCCCTTTATCCCCCTGATAATTATCAGTCCACTCCTTTTCTTTGCCCCTGATTATACTATATTCACCAGTTTATTCTGTTCCTCGGATTTTTTTCTTCTCTTTTCCTTTTTTTCCATATATGAATTTCAAGTGGGACACTCTCTCCCATTTGTTTTTGTAGGGAAATACAAAAAAGTGTTCTGTAGCTAATGGCTGCAGACTGTCCAAATGTCTCAGGACCACAGGAATAGAATCCGCTCCTCCTCCGGTTCACACCGCCCCTCCGGGACACACACACACACACACACACACACACACACACACACCCCTGGCATATGGCTCCCCTGGGTCCCACCGCTCCCCCAGGGCACACGGCCTCCCTGGAGCACACGGCTCCCCCCCCCCCCCCCCCCCCCCGCCCAAGTCTTTATTTTAATAGAGCACACAAAGCAAAGTAAAGGTAGTGGTCAAGATGTTTACAATGTTCTTGTGAGTTTCAACTTGTTTTGGCAGCACTTGCTGCACTTCCCATAGCGCATTAGCTACCTAGGAAGGAGCAAGGAGGAGTATAAGGTCAAGTTTAATTATGCTAAGAAGGTTCTGCCCTTCAAGCTGGGACTTGATGTGGCCCTGCCACAGGTCAGTCTGAGGCTTGACCCTATAGCCTCCCTACAAAAGATGATATAGAAAGAGTAGAATTAGCAAGAGTTGGTGTGGAAAGTGAAAGCTCTCCAACTCTATAAACAAGGACTCATCAATAGCTCTTCCAGGACCTTAGCAGCGACTCTGTAATGGTCTGCTGGACCCTCTGGAATTCCATTATAAGGTTTCTAGTAGAAGTAGGCAGCAGTTCTTTCAGCTAGAGGTGTTCTCTCCTCCTGGATCAGGACTGGCTGCATGGTACCTGAGGATGTTCCTTGGCTGGCTGGTGATGCTTGGAGATCCTTCTCTACCTTGGTGAGTTAAGTGACCCTCTGTAAGCTCTCACTTAATTGCTTAAACACACAGGTACTTCCCAGGCCTTAAGGCAGGAGAAGTTGCCAGATCTGAGTTTTAATTCTCTAGATCTCCATGAAGAATTCAATGCCAAGGGCAAAGGAGGTAGTCTTAAAGAAAGGGCCTGGAACTGAGAAATCTGGTAGGTACAACCCTAACTGGGATGCTGGAGTTCAAGTTGAAGTCTGAAGTAGACTGTTGTCTTGGCCCCCAGCCCAGGCCAGCAACTACCAACCAGCCTTCATAGCTTTAAGATCTTATTTGGGCCCTCTTTGTGACTACCATTTCAAAAACTCCTATTTTACCCATCACCTGTGTACACACTACGGAGTGGCCTGAGGCCCCACACAGTCTCCAGCAAGCCAGGCGATGTGGCTGAATATTGGCCGTTAGGGCACTTCAGTATATCATCTTCAGAAACTCTGGGCCCATTTAGGCTCTGGTCTCCCACCTGCTTAACTGTTCCCTGGCTTCAATGTGAGAACAACAAACCCTGCCAGGCCTTATCTCCAAATGGACTTGGAAGATCAAGATCAAGTGAGTAACCGAAACCAGTTTGGTTCAGTGGATAGAGCATTGGTCTGCGGACTGAATGGTCCCAGGTTCGATTCCGGTCAAGGGCATGTACCTGGGTTGCGGGCACATCCCTAGTAGGAGGTGTGCAAGAGGCAACCTACCGATGATTCTCTGTCATCGATGTTTCTAACTCTCTATCCCTCTCCTTTCCTCTCTGTAAAAAATCAATAAAATATATATTTTTTAAAAAGATCAAGTGAGTAGACACATCTGAATGTGCCTGACAAATAAGCCTCAGGCTACAGGTAAAAAGAGGATAATAAAAACCGCCTATTCTTACTCTCAGAGAGTTCTATGCCTTGTCCTCCCAAATCAGCTGCTCTGCTAAGTATCTTTCTCTGTAGGAGCCTCTAACCCAGGCGTGGGCAAACTATGGCACACGGATGGCTGTTCTAAACTATTGAAATAAATAAATAAATAAATAAATAAGACCGTACCCTTTTATGTAATGATGTTTACTTTGAATTTATATTAGTTCACACAAACACTCCATCCATGCTTTTGTTCCGGCCATCCGGTCCAATTTAAGAACCCATTGTGGCCCTCGAGTCAAAAAGTTTGCCCATCCCTGCTCTAACTGATCTCCAGATCAGCCAGGGTGGGTTGGTTAGGATATGGCTTTAGGGCAGTGTTTCCCAAACTTTTGACATATGTGTACCCCTTCTATAATTTTTGTAACGCTGAGTACCTATCATCAAAAAAAATGAATGTATTTTTA
This sequence comes from Vespertilio murinus, assembly GCA_963924515.1. Taxonomy (NCBI): domain Eukaryota; kingdom Metazoa; phylum Chordata; class Mammalia; order Chiroptera; family Vespertilionidae; genus Vespertilio; species Vespertilio murinus. The sequence goes on along the minus strand of OZ004705.1, from coordinate 101,403,645 downwards.
AAAATATTTTTATTTGAACAATATTAACTGGTGAATATAATAGAATCAGAGGGGGGAAATGGGGAGTGGGGCAGGGCGGGAAGAGACTGAACATAAACTGCACCTATGGATGAGGACAATGGGGGATGGGGAAAGGGCAGATGCTTGGAGAAACTCAGTCCACTACAACACACACATCACCACAGGCAGGAATAGAGCTATCCTTTGGTAATTGAATGGCCACTCTGAGGTCAAGAACTTGAAAAAATGAAAATTATACAGTGAGCAGAGCTTTCCATTCAATTCTCTGAATTGAATGGAAACTTGGTGTAGGGGAGCAATTGGGGGGGGGGAATGAGGAACATTTGTAATAATATGAACAATAAAGATTTATTTAAAAATATTTTTATTAAATTATTATCTGTGTACATATATTACCATTGTCCCGCCTCCCATACATACCCTCCCTCTCCAGAGTTTTGTGTCCATTGGTTGTACTTATTTGCATGCATAAAAGTGCTTCGGTTGATCTCTTATCTCCCCCCAGATCTCCCAAACCTCCCCACTGTAATTTGACAGTCTGCTTGTTGCTTTACTGTCTCTATATCTATCTTTTGGTTCATCAGTTTATAATGATCTTTATTATCCATAAATGAGTGAGGTCATGTGGTGTTTCTCTTTCATTGACTGGCTTATTTTTTTTTTGGTCTTTTTTTTTTTAATTATTAAGGTATTATATGAGTACATAGCTTACCATTGACCCCCCCACACACACACACCTCCCATTCATGCCCTCCCTCCCCAGAGTTCTGTGTTCGTTGGTTGTACTTATATTCATGCATACCAGTCCTTCAGTTGTTCTCTTATCTCCCCCCAGGTCTCCTTCCCCTCCCCGCTGTCATTTGACAATCTGCTTGTTTTATGGTGACTATCTCAGGACCACATGAATAGAATCTGCTCCTCATTTGGCAATCTGCTTGTTTTATGGTGACTATCTCAGGACCACATGAATAGAGTCCGATCCTCCTCCGGTTAACACCACCCCTCCCCCTGGGTCCCACTGGGACACACGGCTCTCCCGGGGCACACGGCCCCCTGGGATACAAGGCTCACCTGGGGCACACGGCCCCTCTGGGGTGCTGGGGTCTCGAATTGGAGGCGCCGCGCTAGCTCCTCACTAGCACGGTGGGCAGGCTGGGACGGCTGCAGGCGGGCTAAGATGGCTGTGGGTGGAGAGACCGCCCTCAATGGTGTCTCCTTTGGTGCGGAAGCGGAGCTTCTGTGGACGCGGAGGCTAAGTTCTGAAGCCGCACTCTCCCTGAGCCCAAGGCGGAGTGAGCTCTGTTTTCGGTGGATTTCCATTATTCGAGGCGGCGGCGGCGGCGGGTGGGGCAGTGACGGTAGCTCCTGTGGCTCAATTTCCCCTGTAGTTTTAAAATCCACATGGCGGTAGTGGTGGAAGCTTCGGCCCGGCCATGCAGCAGCAGAGGAAGGACTCGCTGGGGCCATGAACTGAAGGCGCCGTGCCAGCTCCTCACCAGCACGGTGGGTGGGCTGGGACAACTGCGGGCTGGGATGGTTGCAGGCAGGGAGGCTTCTCTTCTGGGCAGGAGCCGAAGGCGCGGCGGAGGCGGAGGCCCTGCATCAGCTCCCTCGCTCCTACAGTGGCCGGCTGCCCCTGGTGGCAGCGGCTCCGGCAGTTCTGGTTTCGCCGTAGTTTTAAACTCCACATGGCAGCAGTGGCGCCCTGCTTTGTGTCCAGTTGTAGCCTTCCCATTTTGCCAGCTTTCCTATGGGTCTGGTGCGATCCCTTTCGATTTTAGCTGTTGTTTTTTTCCCAAATTGTTGAGGAGGTGTCAGCTTAGGAGACTACCTAGGCCGCCATCTTGTTTCGGTCCTGACTGGCTTATTTCACTCAGCATGATGTTCTCCAATTCCATCCAGGTTGCTGCAAATGATGAGAATTCCTTCTTTTTATGGCCGCATAGTATTCCATTGTGTAGATGTACCATAGTTTTTTGATCCAATCATCTGCTGACGGGCACCTAGGCTGTTTCCAAATCCTAGCTATTGTAAATTGTGCTGCTATGAACATAGGGGTGCATATATCCTTTCTGATTGGTGTTTCTAGTTTTTTGAGATATATTCCTAGGAGTGGGATTACTGGGTCAAATGGGAGTTCCATTTTTAGTTTTTTGAGGAAACTCCATACTGTTTTCCACAGTGGTTGCACCTGTCTGCATTTCCACCTCTGACTGCACAGTCAAGCCTTCTGTTACCTGTGATGATCCCAAAAGCACTTTGTCATCACATGACTTGCCGATTTTGCTGGCAGCTTCTGGAGACTGACTAGAGTGCTCCAACTCCACCAGCTGCATGACGGCGCCCGGTCCCCCGCAGCACTGCACGCCAACTGCACGGTGCGGGTCAACTGCACTGCCTGGGTAACCGGACGTTTCCCATGATGCTCTATTGCAACTGGACCTGCGGCCATAAATGGTCCACGGCCCTGGCTCTGAGCATCACCCTTGGTGGCTTTGGCGCAGACCGGTGCTACCTGGGCCAGTGGAGAGAAGGCCTCGGCAAGCTCTTCAGTGTCGATCAGCGTCCAGATCCCCAGGCCGCTGATCGACGTCTTGCTGATCTGGGTTGGCTACGTGGGGCCTGCAGACGGCTCTCAACATTTAGCCACAATCTCTGCTTCAGGGAGGAGAGGCGCCTGGAAGGCCTTGGCCCGGAGAAAGGAGTGTTGCGAGTGACGTACTGGTATGTTTTTAATGTATAGCATCTGTATTTGGCCTACCTTGATGAAGGTAAAATTAAAGAAGAAAACACTGGACTGTGCTTCTCTGGAATTCGGTTTCATTTGCCTGAAGTGCATTTTTTTCTGTGAAAAAACTAGGACTCGATTCAGCTGGAGGAACACGCTGCAGTGATTGGAAATGATTTCGTTCCTGTGGCTTTGTTTTCTGTTGCTCAAGTCCAAGTGTTTCCCTCGGCTCTCGGCCTGGACAGCTCAGCCTGCAGGAGCCTTTCAGCTGTGACTCAGGAAGTGGGCCGGTTCATTCTTTAGCCCAATGAGTGACCACCCGCACTTCAGTGCTCCGTGAGTTGTGCGATGTCATATGTATGTCTGGTCTTTGAAAGTGACCTAGAGCTTCCAGGTCTGGTCGCTGTGGTCTGAACGTGATTAGTAATGTAAAAGGTTGTGAGAGGACAGAAGAGTTAATATAGTTAAAACTGGCTTTAAGAAAGAAAAAAAAAAGGGTGAAGGGAGCTGCTTATCTGGAACAGTGATATGTCACTGTGCTGGTTATCAATTTATTATCTCTCAACTCTGAATGTGTTCTTTTTGCCTGCTCTGTAAAAAATGGATCTGGGTCCTTTAAATACTTTTTTCTCTGCTAGCTGGTATCATTAAGTTTTGCAGGAAGAAAGGGTTTTGCTTCCTGGTTCCATTGAGCCCTGTTGGCAGGGTCCTGCAGTGCATTTGGGTTCCCCAGCCCCCCACTTCTGCAGTTCAGGCAGCTCCTCCAGTACAGGCTCCTGCAGGGCCCAGTGGCCAACAGCACCCAGTGGCTAATAGCTCCCCCTGGCATACCCTTGGGACACTTTTGTGGTGGGGTGCCTCTGGTGAGACACCTTTCCATTAGCAGTTTTCCCTAACACCCTAGAGCAGTGGTGGAGAACATCAGTCCATGGGCCGTATGTGCCCGGGAAATTATTTGGTCTGGCCCTGCCAAGACATTAGTTAATTAAATGTTTGACCAAATAAAGCAGGCGAACTTTTGAGATTTTTAGATCTTTCCTGATTGAGTTTTGGAAGGTTGTATTTTTCTAGGAATATGTCCATTTCCTACAGGTTGTCCAGTTTGTTGGAATAGTATTTTGTAACAATCCTTTGTATTTCGGCGGGTCTGTTGTTATTTCACCTCTTTCATTTCTGATTTTGTTTATTTGGGTCCTCTCTCTTTGTTTCTTGAGCAGGCTAACTTTTCTTTTCTTTTTTGCAGCAAGCTAACTTAAAAAAAATTTTTTTTTAAATTTTTATTTTAATTTTGATTTTTTTTTTTACAGAGAGGAAGGGAGAGGGATAGAGAGTTAGAAACACTGATGACAGAGAAACATCAATCAGCTGCCTCCTGCACATGTCTTACTGGGGATGTGCCTGCAACTAAGGTACATGCCCTTGACCAGAATCGAACCTGGTCCTTTCAGTCCCCAGGTCAGTGCTCTATCCACTGAGTCAAATTGGTTAGGGCGGCAGGTTAATTTTTAAATTGATAATTTGTATGGCCCGAGAATGATGTTATAAATATCCAAATGGTCCTTTAAAAAAAAAAAAGTTCTCCAACCCTGCCCTAGAGGGAAGATTTCCAGCAAGTTACACTGGAGTGGCATCTCCGTGATTTCCGTCTTTTCTCTAAAAAGTTATGAATCTCAACTAAGGTAGCTTAGTTGGCTAGAGCATAGTCCTGTACACTAAAAAGTTGCAGATTCGATTCCTGGTCAGGGCAGATATCCAGGTTGTGGGTTCAAAACCCAGTCAGGTGTGTATGGGAGGCCACCAATTGATGTTTCTCCCCCTCTCCCTCTCCCTCATCCTCTCCCTCTCCCTCTCCCTCTCCCTCTCCCTCTCTCTCTCCCTCCCCTCCCTCTCTCTCCCTCTACCCCTCCTCCTCTCCCTCTACCCTTCCTCCTCTCCCTCCCCCTCTCCTCCCCTCCCCTTCTCCCCTCCCTCTCCCCCCTCTCCTCTTTCCCTCCCCCTCTCCCTCTCATGCACGGGTCAACACTCACCACTGACCCACACCAACCAAGACTATCCTTAGTCCTAAAACAATATTTTAGCCCACCAGTGTGGCTAACTGGGGGATGTGAACTGGGAGGTCATGGTTTAATTCCAGGTCAGGATATGTGCCCGGGTTGCGGGCCCAGTCTTCAGTGGGGGCATGCAGGAGGCAGCCGATTAATGATTCTTTTTCATCATTGTTGTTTCTTTTTCTTTTTCATACATATTTTTATTGATTTCAGAGAGGAAGAGAGAGATAGAAACATCAAAGATGAGAGAGAATCATTGATTAGTTGCTTTCTGCATGCTCCCCACTGGGGATGGAGCCCACAATCAGGGCATGTGCCATTGGCCAGAATTGAACCCGGGACCCTTCAGTCCTCAAGCCGATGCTCTATTCACTGAGCAAAACCAGCTAGGGCATCATTGATATTTCTTTTATTTTGTGTGTGTATGTGTGAAAATTGTCATTTGTACTTTTATTGTACTTTTATTTTTTAATTACAATAGATATTCACCAGATTCAGATGTGGTGCTCACCTGCACCTGCACAAGCAAGCTGTGTGGGAGGAGGACTCAACACAGGAACAACAGCAGCTACTCCTTCAGGCCTAGCTCTGAAGCCACAGGATTCCATTTCTCCCCATATGTCCCTCGCACCTTTCAAGCTGCTGAGGGACAGTTTTTCATTGAATAGGACTGTCTGATACTGTGTAAGGTAACTGATACTTCTGGACCTATTCATTAAATGTCTGTAGGTCCTCCATAACTGTAATCAAAGAAATTCTCCCACAAAAATCACATTTAGCTGTTGAGAGCCATAGGGTTGAGACCATAGATTTAGGGCATGAAGTTCAGTTTAGCAACTGGGAAGTGATCATCAAAGAAATGGGAGCCCTAGCTAGTTTAGCTCAGTGGGTAGATTCGGCCTGCAGACTAATGAGTCCCAAGTTTGATTCTGGCTAAGGGCACATGCCCAGGTTGCAGGCTTAATCCCCAGTAGGGGTGTGCAGGACTAGGGGTGTGCAGGAGGCAGCCAATCAATGATTCTCATCAATGATATTTCTATCCCTCTCTCTCCTCTCCCTTCTTCTCTGAAATCAATAAAAATATATTTTAAAAATTAAATGGGAGGTGAAAAGATTATTCAGGCTCAGTGAAGGTCAGCTAACATAGAGGGGAAAAAGTACTATAGTGGGGGAAAAGTGGGAGCTTGATTCCATAAAGATTTGTTAAATGAATAAGCAAATGAGTGAATGGATGCTGCAGGAAATAAACTATATTGGTAGCCGAAACCAGTTTGGCTCAGTGGTAGAGCGTCGGTTTGTGAACTGAAAGGTCCCGGGTTCGATTCCGGTCAAGGGCATATACATTGGTTGCGGGCACATCCCCAGTAGGGGGTGTGCAAGAGGCAGCTGGTCGATGTTTCTCTCTCATTGACGTTTCTAGCTCTCTTTCTCCCTTCCTCTCTGTAAAGTATCAACAAAAAATATATTAAAAAAATAATAATAAAAAATAAAGTGATTAGCTATAAAAAAAAGAAACTATATTGGCTTTTAAATTTACTTTTTATTAAGTAATAAAGCTATATGGTTTACATTTTAAAAACAATTTTTATTCAGTCCTGGTCCTGTATAGGAAATCATATCAGATTACTAAGCTATCCTCTAGAGTTTCTTTGTGCATAGAAAAGCAAATATCTAGCCGAAACTGGTTTGGCTCAGAGGTAGAGCGTTGGTCTGCGGACTGAAAGGTCCCAGGTTTGATTCCGGTCAGGGGCATGTACATTGGTTGCGGGCACATCCCCAGTAGGGGGTGTGCAAGAGGCAGCTGGTCGATGTTTCTCTCTCATTGACATTTCTAGCTCTCTATCTCTCTCCCTTCCTCTCTGTAAAATATCAATAAAGTATATTTTAAAAAAGAAAAAAAAGAAAAGCAAATATCTATATCTGTTTTCCTCTCTGGCTTGTTTATGCTCAGAAGGTATACTATACTACATACAGTGCTCTGCTCTTCACCTACTGTATCTAGGAGCTTGTTCCTTAGCAATGTATAGAGCACTTCTGCATTGTTTACAGCTGCCTAGGTTTTCTGTAGTGTGGCTATACTACAGTTCCTTTCATTACTCTCCTATCGATGGGGATTTAAGTTGTTTTCTATCCTTCAGAATTATGAACTAGGGGCCCAGTGCATGAATTTGTGCACCTTCAAAGAAACTGTGGGATGCAAGACTGCAGTGGGCACAGGGGCAGGTCTTGGCCCATCCTCTGCTCCCCCTGCCTGGCCCCTCCTGCTGTGGCCCCCGTCCCCTGTCTCCTGGCAGCCCCACTCCTGCAGCTCCCATATGCTGACAGTGTGGAGTGATTGGGGTCAGCACCATTGGAGCCAATGCAGTCCGTGGGTGCCAATGGCAACTGCTGCACTGATCGCCCTTCAGGAGCGGGGTGGGGGGATGGGGGGGTGGGAGGTGGGGAAGCCTTCGTGTGATCAGAGCTGGAAGCTGCCACTTGTACCCACGGACAGCACTGAGCAATCGGGGCAATGGGTGCAAGTAGGAGCAGCACTGCAGCAGGTGTGAGGGCTGGGCAGGACCATGGTGTGCGAGAGCAAAGAATTTTCAGTAACCATCAGAGGCTCACCCATGACAACGACCAGCACCCCCACCTTAGTCTGGCACCCCTGCGCACCTCCACCATCTTGCTGTAACCAATGCCTGCCATGTTCCACTCTCTGCTGCCTGCTGCCAACACCTGCCATAGTCCCCATGCGCTCCCTCGTGGTCAGCACACATCATAGTGACCTGTTGTTCGGTTGTTCCTGTTCCGTCATCCAGTCTATTTGCATATTAGCCATTTATCATATAGGATGCCTCAATGGTAACCTTTACATACATGTCACTTAGCTCATGTGTTTTATAGTAAACTAGAGGCCCAGTGTGCAAAATTCATACATGAGGGGGTGGTATATGTGTCCCTCAACCCAGCCTGCACCCTCTCTAATCTGGGGTTCCTCTTATAATCTAGGACTGCTGGCTCCCAACCACTCGCCTGCCTGCCTGATCACCCCCTAACCACTCCCCTGTCAGCCTGATTGATGCCTAACTGCTCCCCTGCTGGCCCAATTGCCCCTAATTGCCCTTCCTTGTAGGCCTGGTCACCCCCAACTGCCCTCCCCTGCAGTCCTGGTCCCCTCCCCCTAACTACCTTCCCCTGCAGGCCTGGTTGCCCCCAACTGTCCTCCCCTGCCAACCCAGTCACTCTTAACTGCCCTCCCCTGCAGGCCTGGTCTCCCCCCACTGCCCTCCCCTGCAGACCACATCTCCCCTAACTGCCTTCCCTTGCAAGCCTGGTCTCTACCAGCTGAGCCTCCCCTGCTGGCCTGGTCGCCCACATCTGCCACCTTCTGGCCATCTTATGTCCACATGTGGGTGACCATCTTTGACCACATAGGGGCAGCCATTGTGTGAGTTGGAGTGATGGTCAATTTGCATATCACCCTTTTATTAGATAGGCTGTTTTTGAGGAAAGACAAGGAAAAATTAAAATGATCCTTTGTGAAGATTTAGCAACTACTGTGCAAGATGGATTTGGGAGCATATATATATGATGGGGAGGAGTTGGTGAGGACCACAGCACTGAGCTGACCACCAAGGAACTTCATGGCCTTCGGAGGGAACAGCAACGGATGGCAGATGAGGAGAGGGAGGATATTCCTTCTTCATTAATCAAGGGAATGCTTTGGAAATAGGGAAAAATGCAAAGTTTTATTGAGAAATATCACCCTGACAAAGAAGTAGCAACCTTAATAACAAATTTCTTCAATAACAATGCAGTTTTTCACTTCAGAAAGGTGTCAAAATGCAGGCAAAAATAAACATCATTAAATAGGTGTTTAGTGAGACAGAGGCCCAGTGGAGCAAGTGGACCAAAAAGGCAAATGAAAAGAGACTAGAAAAATATTTAATTTGGCGATATGGGGGCCAGGCAGGAGCCCACCTCTAATGGGAGGATTGCCTCCTGTTTTGTTTTGTTTTGTTTTAAAATATAATTTTATTGATTTCAGAGAGAAAGGGGGAGGGAGAGATAGAAGCATTAATAATGAGAGAATCATTGATCGGCTGCACTGCATACACCTTACTGGGGACTGAGCCCACAACCCGGGCATGTGCCTGTCCAGGAATTCTGGTTCATAGGTCAGCACTCAACCACTGAGGCATACCGGCTGGGCTGTCTGACGTGTTTATAGAAGGGGACTCCCCGCTGAAACCAGTTTGGCTCAATGGATAGAGCGTCAGCCTGCGGACTGAAGGGTCCCGAGTTCAATTCCAGTCAAGGGCATGTACCTTGGTTGCAGGCACATCCCCCAGTGGGTGTGCAAGAGGCAGCTGATCGACGATTCTCTCTCATCGATGTTTCTAACTCTTCCTTCCTATCTGTAAAAAATCAATAAAATATATTTTTTTAAAAAAGAAGGGGACTCCCCTTCCAAATGATAGCATCCCTCCATCTCTCCTCTCCATATTCAGCCATCAATAGCTCTCAACATTAAAGGTCAGGTCTGAAGTTTACATACATTTTCATTTTTTATTGTACATTTGATATCATTTTGGTTAAATTTTCATTTACATTTCATGTCCTTTTGTTTTTAAAGTGTTTGTTTTATTCATAAACAGTACATTAGATATGTACTGTTTATACAAAAGGTTAAAATGGAATCATTTGTGTGGCATAGATTAATTCAACTTACATTATTTTTAATGAAGAAAAATGAATCTTTTTTTAATAAGTCTCTTATTTTTTTTAAAAAAATATTTTATTGATTTTTCACAGAGAGGAAGAGAGGGATAGAGAGCCAGAAACATCGATGAGAGAGAATCATCGGTCAGCCGCCTCCTGCACAACCCCCACTGGGGATGTGCCTGCAACTAAGGTACATGCCCTTGACGGGAATCGAACCCCGTACCATTCAGTCCGCAGGCCGACGCCCCATCCACTGAGCCAAACCGGTTTCAGCAATAAGTCTCTTCTTGAGCAGCCTTTCAGAATGCATTAAATTTGAGAACTAAGGTTTCACTGTATGATTATTAGAAATTGTTCGTTCTTCCCCTTTGGAATGTAAGCTCCTTGAGAAGAGGATCTTTGCCTGTTTTGTTTTGTTTTTGTTTTTTTAGCGGACTTATCCTAAGCTACTAGTACATGGGAGACTATAGGGACTGGCAGGGAAAAGCCAGGAAAAGGAAGGACTCAGATAACAGGCTAAGCCAGTAACTGGAGTGAAGTGTAGTTAACAGTCATTAAAAATATGTAGGATAAAAACAAACAAGCTTGCAGTTCAGCAACCATGTGAAAATATTAGCAGCCAGTTAGATGTGTAGGCCAGGAGGAAGATTTCAGTGCTATTGATATTTTGAACCAGACAATTCTTTGTTGTGAGGAGTTGCCTTGTGTATTATTATAGGATTTTTTTTTTTTAAAGATATTTTATTGATATTTTTACAGAGAGGAAGGGAGAGAGATAGAGAGCTAGAAACGTCGATGAGAGAGAAACATCGACCAGCTGCCTCTTGCACACCCCCTACCAGGGATGTGCCCGCAACCACTGTACATGCCCTTGGCCGGAATCGAACCCGGGACCTTTCAGTCCGCAGACCGACGCTCTACCACTGAGCCAAACCGGTTTCGGCTATTATAGGATGTTTATTAGAAGTATCCCCAGCTTGTACCCTCATGATGTCTTTAGCATACATACATCCCCACCCTGTCCCCCTTCCCTGCCTGTTCCCTTGTGTCAACCAAAGAATGACTCCAGACATTGGGAAATGCACTTTAAAAAGCGAGGGATGTAATAAAAAAGGCAAAAACCAAAATCAACAAAACAAAGATTCAGAAGTCATCGGAAGAAAGTAGTAGTGTATTAATGAAGTTAGCAGGACATGGAGAGAATTGTTTTTAGTGGAATGTAGGGACAGAAGCCTGGTTGCAGTGTGTTTGTGTGAGCAAGGGCACATAGCTGCATTCTAGGTGGGACAGGTGATGAAAAAGCAGATGCAGTCAAGTAGCCAGTGATAGAAAAGCAATGAAGCACCGATAGAACAACCAAGTCAAGGCAGTGAGAAGGTATCAAAACAGAGGGAGAGGGTGTAGGAGAAGTGAAGGAGCAATTGTACATTCCACTGCATTCTCCGGCCCTAGAGTCTTAGAAAAGACAAAGTATTAATCATCCTTTCATCTTGAGAAGGAAGTTAGTTGAAGGAATGAAAGGAGCAGAGATTTGTTTGTTTGTTTGTTTGTTTATACTGCTTTTTAGAGAGAGGAAGGAGGAGAGAGAGACTTAGCTACCTGGCCAACGCAGAGTGCAAATGAAGTGGGAGAAAACCATAAAATAGGATCTAGGACCAAACTCTTGGTTTCCCCAGACTAATTTCAAGAGTGGCTTACTGGGTTGAGAAGTGTAAGAATTTTCTGACTGTGTCATTTCTTTAGAACACAGTAGGCTACAGAAGATTCTGGAAAGGACCTTCCTGTGCATTTCTACTACTTACTCTGAGATAAAACCCCTGTTTTACTCTCAAGTGGAACTAAAGCAAAATCCTATTCTTTTTATTTATTGACTTTTTTTTTTTAATCTGAGAGAGAGAGGAGTGGGGAGAGAGAGATTTGTTGTTCCATTTATGTATTCACTAGTTCATTCTTGTATGTGCCCTGACTGGAGATCAAACTCACAACCTTGATGTTTTGGGACGATGCTCTCCAATTGATCTACCCGCCCAGGGCCAAAACCCTTTGTTTACCTCTAGATCCCCCTCTTCCGAATCTTAAAATCATATAACTCCCTTTCTCAAGAACACCTATGATCTTCCTGCTGCCTACAGTATGAAGACCAAAATGCTAAGGGGAACATGTATCAATGCCTACCACATGCTAAGTGTATTTGTTTCTTAGGCTACCATAACAAAGCATACAAACTGGGTTACTTAAGACAGCAGAAATGTAAATCAAGGTGTCGGCAGAGCCATGTTCCCCTGAGACCCTCAATAGAATCCTTCCTTGCCTCTTCCTAGTTTTTGGTGGTAGCCAACAGTCCCCGGCATTCCTTGGCTACATCATTCTCTTCCTATGTAGTTATTGGTGTCCTCCTTTGTGTCTGTCTTTGTGTATCTGCTTTTCTTTCTTACTAAGACACACTAATGGTCAGATTAGATTAGCGACTGCCCTAATTGAATGTGATCTCACCTTAACTCGATTAAATCTATGAAGACTTATTTCCAAATAAGGTCACATTCAGAGAGTACTTGGGGTTAGGACTTGAACATGTATTTATGGGGATACAAGTTAACTCCTAACAGTGCCATATAAGTATCACGACAACTTTGCACTGTAGGAACTATAATTAAACTGAGGCTCAGATGTGTTACTGATTTACTAATGCCAATTAATATCAAAGTTGGATTGTCAGATATCATGTTTATTTTGTATAGCATGACCTTACCCAAACAGACATTTATGGAAATTCTTCCTCTCGTACTCCACGCCAGAGCTAAACATCTAATTATTATGGTGACATATATCCGGTGCTTTCCCATTTTCTAGGACATCATTGTGTCTCCATTTGTCCAGTTTTTACCATCCCTGAAAGCCCACCTCAAGTGGAATCTCCTTCTAAAGCCTCCCTCAGTCTCTTCTCCTAATCTTCTAGGGCATTTCCCACTGTCCCTTCTGTCCTGCAATTATGTGTGTTTCTAATACTGATCACCTCAAAGGACTGGATACTACATGGGGTGTTTCAGGAGGCAGCTGATTGATGTTCTAACTCTCTATCCCTCTCCCTTCCTCTCTGTAAAAAAATAAAAATAAATAAAATCAGTAAGATATTTTTTTAAAAAGAACTTCAAGCTCAGTGGGTGTGGCTCAGTGATTGAGCATCAACCTATGAACCAAGAGGTCACGGTTCAATTACGTGTCAGGGCTCATTCTTGGGTTGTGGGCTCAATCCCCAGTTGGGGGGTTGGGTGTATGCAGGAGGCCGCCCATCAGTGATTCTCTCTCATCATTGATGTTTCTATCTTCTCTCCCTCTCCTTTACTCACTCTATGAAATCAATAAAACCACTTTTAAAAAAGAGCTTCAATATCTAGTGGGCTCTTCTTTTTTTCTTAGCTTTTTAGGTACACTCTTCTGAATATTCATGTGTTACTGATATTGGACCTTTATAAACCTGAAATCTGAAGAATGTCAGAGTAGCTTCTCTACAGGTTGAATATATTAAGGTCCTGATTTTGGGATATAGAGATACCAGTGCCACGGCAGGTGCCTCACCCTGAGACAAAGCACCGTGGCCTGGCACCCACTGCAATTTCAGTCCCTTTTCTAGGTCAGTTTCATTTTCTCAGCTACCAGGTCACTTCCAGGCTTGAGTCTCAGTTCTTAGATCCCAAAGGTAAGCATTACCCAGATACCTCCCATAAGTCTAGATTAGTCAGCATGGGAGAGTGTGGGGCCCCGGCACCAGGGATTATGGAAGAGGAAGATACTTGATTACCCAAGGGATAGGATAAGAAGAAGGTGGGGTTGAAAACCATACCCCAACCTGCAAGTCTTCTCCAAGAATAAAAATTATATACTTATGGTGTTTTATCACTGCTTCAGGATAGTAGAACATGCTAGGAAGCATCTGTTGGAGGAGGTCATCAAGAGAATATGACTATGAGCCCAACCTGGGCAAGTGGCAGGCTCCTCCCCTCTCCCCTGTCCTGGAAATGTATGTTCTGCCCACTGGTCCCACAATGGGAGCCATTTTCAAGGATGAAGACTTGAGAGAGCAACATGTTGTTGAGACCATCTGGACGTATAGTCTCAACAACATGTTGAGAGCCTTACATGACTGAACCCTAGTAAGGCCTCTATATAAACTTTTAAGACTCTGGAGGGCATGGGAGGAGATCTGCTTGTGGCTGCCCAAGACAAGACTTATATGTAAGTTCCCTGGCTTGTTAAACATGTCACCTACAAGTCTAGTCTGCCTCTTTCTTTGGTCTCTCCTTGCCCTTGGTGTATGGGAACCAGTTTCAGATTCCCCAGGTTTCAAACCAACAGCACCACTCTTGTTGGCTAAGTTCCATCTCTCTCAGACACTAACCTGTGAATTAACAATCATGGGCCCCACAGTTTATAGTTAACTCTTTAAAACTTCAACAACATGTCTGTGAGGTAGATAATATGACCTCAGTTTTACAAACGAAGAAACCTACAGTGGCAAGGTGAAGAACCATGCTTACATTATACAGGTACCATGAGGTAGAGTTTCCCCTGACTTCAAGGCTGAGCTCACAGGTCCTGTACCTCATATCTGTAAAGGAAGTTAATTATGGAATAGGGTCTTTCCTTGGGGGTTAGGGTTGAGACACAGGGGCAAAACATTTTTTATTACTCCCTTATTTTTTTAACAATTGTGCCTAAGAGAAGCTGTGTAGTATAATGGTTAGGATAATTTGACCTTCAAAGTCAGATACATTGGATTTCATTGCCTGCTCAATGAAGCTGTTACTACAAGAGTTTCTTTTTCTTTTTTTTTTGTTTTTGTTTTTGTTTTGAAGACACTTTAGTTCTTAAGAAATTACCAATTTTATTGGCCTATTACTTCTTTTGTCTGCTTTCATGCCACGTGACTTTTGGCAAGTTCACTTCTTCACAACAGCACTTCCATCAAATAGGTTCTGAGTCACAGTGAAGAGTGTGACAGGAAAACTTAAAACAATAATCCAAATCTATGAGTAATTGTATGTATTCAAAATACAGGTGGGAGAAAGGAATCTTGTCCTGATTCATCTTCAGGCACATTTTGGTAAACCTATATGTAATTTAACAAGACAGTATCATAAACATTAAATACAAAATACCAACAACACCACATATAGAAATTTCAACAAGAAATAACATAAAAAGAGAAGACAATTAAACAAACCCAAGAAAGAGTTCCTCAATTTGGTCAGAAATCTCCATGAAGCTGAAATAAATTATCACAGAAAAAAATTAAAAGTAGAGTTCTTATTGATAACAGAGAAAATATAGTTGAGTTTTGTCATCACATATACATCATACTTTTATCTTTTGATCTCAAATAACTTTGGAATTAGGTTAAATGTGTTTCATATTCAAAAATCTTAATGTCTTATTAAATTTCTACTTAATATTTTAATATACCTGAGAAAAAAAGATAAAATTTTATATTCCCAATACAATTTTAAAAATCTAATTGTTCTCATGTTCTCATTTTATTTTTTTAATTTAATTTTATTTTATTTTATTTTTTTAAAATTTTATTTTATTAAGGTATTTTCTGTGTACATAGTTTACCATTGTCCCCCCCCACCTCCCATTTATGCCCTCCCTCCCCAGAGTTCTGTGCTCATTGGTTATACTTATGTTCATGCATACCAGTCCCTCGGTTGTTCTCCTATCTCCCCCCAGGTCTCCTTCCCCTCCCCGCTGTCATTTGGCAGTCTGCTTGTTTTATGGTGACTATCTCAAGACCATATGAATAGAGTCCGCTCCTCCTCTGGTTTTCACTGCCCCTTCCCCTGGGTCCCACTGCTTCCCCTGGGACACACGGCTCGCCCGGGGCACACTGCACCCTGGGACACTCGGCTCACCCGGGGCACTCGGCCCCCTGGGACACTCGGCTCACCCGGGGCACTCGGCCCCCTGGGACACTCGGCTCACCCGGGGCACTCGGCCCCCTGGGACACTCGGCTCCCCCGGGGCACTCGGCCCCGTGGGACACTCGGCTCACCCGGGGCACTCGGCCCCCTGGGACACACGGCTCACCCGGGATCCCCTTCCCCTTTGGGGGGTACAGTTCACCTGGGGCACATGGCCCCCTGGGACACTCGGCTCACCCGGGGCACTGGGCCCCCTGGGACACTCGGCTCACCCGGGGCACACGGCCCCTCTAGGGTGTTGGGGTCGCATATTGGAGGCGCCGCGCTAGCTTCTTGCTAGCATGGCGGGCAGGCTGGGACAGCTGCAGTTGGGCTGAGATGGTTGCAGGCGGGGGGACCACCTTCAAAGGTGTCTCGTTCGGTGTGGGGGCGGAGCAGCTGCAGACATGGAGGCTAAGTTCTGAGGTCGCCCACTCCCTGAGCCCAAGGCGTGGTGAGCTCTGTTCTTGGTGGATTTCCTTTATTCTCGGCGGCAGTGGTGGGTGGCGGTGCCAGGTGCAATATTGACGGTCGCTCCTGTGGTTCAATTACCACTGTAGTTTTAAAGTT
Source organism: Vespertilio murinus (assembly GCA_963924515.1). Classification (NCBI taxonomy): domain Eukaryota; kingdom Metazoa; phylum Chordata; class Mammalia; order Chiroptera; family Vespertilionidae; genus Vespertilio; species Vespertilio murinus. The sequence continues at coordinate 101,387,611 of OZ004705.1, read as the reverse complement.
CACATGGCGGTGGTGGTGAGAGCTTCGGCTTGGCCATGTGGCATCGGAGGATGGGCTCGCCTGGGTGGGCAATGGAAGGCACCGTGCCATTTCCTCACCAGCGCGTGCTCCTTTTCCCTCCCAGCATGGTGGGTGTGCTGGGAAGATTGTGGGCAGGCTGTGATGGCTGCATGGGGAGAGTCCGCCCTCAATGGTGTCCTCTTTGTTGCGGATGTGGAGCTGCTGTGGATGCAGAGGCTAACCTCTGAAGCCACACTCTCTATGAGCCCGGTGTGTAGTGAGCTCTGATTTTGGTGGATTCCCATTCTTGGGGGCGGCAGCGATGGTAGCTCCTGTGGGTCAATTTCCCCTGTAGTTTTAAAATCCGCATGATGGTTGTGTCTGATGCTTTGGCCTGGCCATGTGCAGCGGAGAGAGGATTCTCCGGGTCTGCCAATGGAAGGCGCAGCGCCAGCACAGCGCGCGCGAAGGCCTGGCAGAGCAGGCTGCAGGCGGTGGCGGAGAGTCCCCACGATGTCTTACTCTTTCAGACTTAGTGGAACGCTTCCCCTGAGCCAGGACAAGCAGTACCACCACAAATATTGGCCAGCTCAGTGCTGCCCCTCTACAGGTGACAGTAGGGGCATCCTCACCTTGGTAGGCCTTTGCTCTTGGAGGTCTTAACCAGTGGAAGGCAGCACGGTACAGAACTGCCCCACCTTCTCAGTCCTCCGCAAGAGTTTCTTTTTGGACTGAGCTTGAGTGCCCCCATTTGGAAAGTGAGACGATCAGCCTCTGGGTCTGGGTCAAGCATTAAAATTAACGATGCCGAAGCCGGTTTGGTTCAGTGGATAGAGCGTCGGTCTGCGGACTCAAGTGTCCCAGGTTCGATTCCAGTCAGGGGCAGGTACATTGGTTGCGGGCACATCCCTAGTGGGGGGCGTGCAGGAGGCAGCTGGTCGATGTTTCTCTCTCATCAATGTTTCTAGCTCTCTATCCCTCTCCCTTCCTCTCTGTAAAAAATCAATAAAATATATTTAAAAAAATTAAATTAATGATAATGTATTTGGAGCGTTTTACACAATTTCCAGCACATGTGTGGGTTTTTCTTATCATACAGTTATTAGATGATTGGGAGCAACAAAGAATAAGATTCTGACTGCGTACTCAGTCCTTAAAAGGAGGGAGAAAAAAGGAACAGGGTGCTTCTGTAAATCGGGAAGTCCTGGTGGTGGCCAGGGACTTTTATCCAGGAGTGTTCGTGAGCTCCCCCAAGGCGGGGCGACTCAGAAGGGGAATTCTAAGGATTAGGTCAGTAGAAAGGGCACTGGGCTTGAAGCCAAAGAGGCTGGGCACCAGCCAGTCTCAATTTTCTTATTCTTAAATAGGGACCACACTGCCTACCCTCATGTGGAGCGTTGCTCAGGGTTAGAGGATTCTATAATGTAAAAATGCCATAAATGTGCTCAGCTTCCCAGAAATGCCTTCTCTAAGGACAGGAACCAGTTCATTTTGTGTCCAGGATGCGTTTTGGGGGACGTGTGGGTCAGCGGAACGGGAGCCCAGGTAGAATCACGCCAAGGCCGGCTCAGTACCGGGTAAACCCCTGGGAACGGCTCTCAGAATCCGGCCCACAGTCAAGCGTTCCCTAGCAACAGCGTCCGGAGTCTGGCCCAAGAGGCCAATCAGCGCAGACATAGTTGTTTCCGTGAAGAGAGTGACCAATCACTGGGCGCTGTCAGAAGCCACGTTCTGTAGCCAATGGCCGCGAGCACCAAATGAGCGGTTAAGAACTGTAACTGCCGGAGCCAAGCTTTGGGAACGGGCTCTCCTTTGATAAGATCCGCCGGGGGGGACGAGTGACAGGGGTCGTGAAGGCAGGTCTCGGCCCTATTCTGTGAGGGCACTTTCCGGTACCGCTGTTCCACTCAGTGTCAGAGTGCCCCGCCGCGCGACGCCGAGACTCCTGGGTTCTGGCCGCAGCGGGGGCCCCCCCGCGGAGCCAGCACCGGGCCCCGCGGAGCAGGGGGTCTCCTCGGCCCGTAAGAGACAGTGGCCCGGGGTTGTAACGTCGAGGACCTGGGGCCTGAAAGCGGCCAGAGCGTTGCCCCGCCCCCCATCCGAGCCCAGAGCTAGGACCGAGCGGAGGAGAAAGGGGCTGTGAAGCTTGGCGGCCTTGGGCGAGTGGTGGAGCCCAAGGCGCAGAAAGCCGTGACGCCAGAGACCTACGGCCACCTGGGGGCGCTCGGCGAAGCCCTTTAGGGGCTCGCGCGGCCCATTTTTGCTCACTCATTTATCCATTCATTCGTAATCTACCCAAACCGATTCTTGGGCGAGAGCTGCAGACGCGGAGACTACCTACAGAGCGCAAAATGCCGAGGGAGGGGATAAGGGGAAGAAGGAGCTAAGATGGCAGGTATCAGGCCGAGGCTGGGGAAGGCCTGTGTTGTTTTATAGTGTGGGAATAATTTTCCATGATCATCTTTCCATGTCTATGACTACAGTGCAGTGACTTGAACAGCTTTATTGCGATGTCATTCACAAACTATATACTTCACCCATTGAAAGAGTACAATTGAATGCTCTTAGTATATTCAGTTATGAAAAACCATGCCACAATCCATTTTAGCAAATCTCAGAAAGAAACAAACCCCTTAGCCATCACTCCCTCATTCTCCCTTCCTTCAGGCCCTGGCAACCACTAACCTACTTTCTGTGTCTACAGATTTACCTATTTGGGACATTTAATATAAATGGAATAAAAATATATGCACTTTTTAAAACCTGGCTCCTTTCACTTAACATAATGTTTTTGTGTGTATTTTTAAAAAAATATATTTTTATTTCAGAGTGGAAGAGAGAGGGAGAGAAAGAAACATTAATGATGAAGAGAATGATTGATCTCCTGCATACCCCACACTGGGGATCCAGCCCAAAACCCAGGCATATGCCCCAATCCGGAATCAATCTTTGCCTCCTGGTTCATAGGTCAATGCTCAACCACTGGTAGCCATGCTGGCAAGGCATCCCTCAGTCATTTTTTCAATAAAGTCACTATTCTGGGGATAGAGTAAAATTCAATGTAAGGATTACTGCAGTTTTTTGTTTGTTTTTCTGCCTTCCAAGTTATCCTCAGAATGTCTTACTGCTTTTGTTATTCCAGTCTTCACTCCCTGTAGGCTTTGGAGAATTGTTTTGCCCATAGTAGGTGCTTTAAAATATGAATGGGTTGGACATTTTAATGATGTTAATTCTTTCAATCCATAAACACAGTATATGCTTCCATTTGTATCTTCTATTTCTTTTTTAAAAATATATATTTTATTGATTTTTTTACAGAGAGGAAAGGAGAGGGGATAGAGAGCTAGAAACATCGATGAGAGAGAAACATCAGCCGCCTCTATCCACTGAGCCAAACCGGTTTCGGCTTCTATTTCTTTTTTCAATGTCCTATAGTTTTCAAAGTACAGGTCTTTTACTTGGTTAAGTTTATTCATAGATATCTTAAGTTATTTTTGTTGCAATGGTAAGTGGATTTTTACAAAATAATTCTTTTAAAAATATATATTTTATTGATTTTTTTACAGAGAGGAAGAGAGAGGGATAGAGAGTTAGAAACATCGATGAGAAAGAGACATCGATCAGCTGCCTCCTGCACACCCCCCACTGGGGATGTGCCTGAAACCAAGGTACATGCCCTTGACTAGAATCAAACATGAACCTTTCAATTTGCAGGTCGACACTCTATCCACTGAGCCAAACCAGTTTCAGCAAATTAATTCTTTATTGTTGAAAGTATTATATATATCTTTTTTGTAATATTCATAGCAGTATTATTTACAATAGCTCAGATCTGGTAATAGTCTGAAATGCCCATCAGATGAGTGGATAAAAAAGCTGTGGCATAGTTACACAGTGAAATACTATACAGCTGTAAAAAAAGGGATCTCTTACTCTTTGAGGTAACATGGAGGGACCTGGAGAGTATTATGCTAAGTGAAGTAAGCCAGGCAGAGAAAGACAAATATTACATGATCTCACTTATATGTGGAATCTACTGAACAAAATAAACTGGCAAATCTAGAGACATGGGAGCATGGAACAGAGTGAATAATCTCAGAGGGAAGAGGGGAGGGGAGGAAGAGGTTAACCAAAGAACTTATATAAATACTGGTGCACAGATTCATGCATGTTGAAATTAATTAGGTGGCCAGCGGGGCAGGACTAGGCAAGATGGGCTGGACAAGCCCTGGAGCCAACCTCCCTTGGTCCCTTCCTAGCCAGCTGCACCTAGGGTAGTGCTTTGGCTCAAAGGGCATCTGAGGAGTGAGCGGGGTCCCTCTGGTAGGTGAGGTCCCTTAGCCTGGCCTACATGGATCGGACCAAAACCAGCTCTCCTACATCCCCCCCAGGGGGTCCTGGAGTGTGAGAGGGAACTCTGCAAAGTTGCTGTAGTACAGAGTGTGGAACACAAATGCAAGTGTGCAGTAACCAGATTCGGGCTGACAGTGCCCCTGCAACTCACGGCTGAAGGTGGAATCATATGCCCCACAAGGAATCAGGCTCCCTCCTCTCTGGTTTCCGGGTACATCACCCAAGAACCACCGCTGCCAAATCACTGTAGCTCAGCAGCTCCTGTATCGATCGTCTGCCCCCTGGTGGTCAGTGTGCATCATAGCTACTGATCAGATGGACACCTAGCATAACAGCCTTTTAAATATATTTTATTGATTTTTTACAGAGAGGAAGGGTAAGGGATAAAGAGTTAGAAATATCGATGAGAGAGAAACATCAATAAGCTGCCTCCTACACACCCCCTACTGGGGATGTGCCCACAACCAAGGTACATGCATGCCCTTGACCGGAATCAAACCTGGGACCTTCAGTCCGCAGGCGGATGCTCTGCCCAATGAGCCAAACCCGTTAAGGCTCAGGTGAATTCTTGAGTTACCAAGCAAATTAAGGTAGTGGGAGGGGAGAGTGCCTAGTTCAGCAGCATGAATGAAGACCCTACCAGGCCCCCCATCTACTTCCCTACCCCCTTTTAAATCTCTCCCTCTATTTTGCTAGCAGTGTCTTTCCTTATTAGTGGAACTGGAATGGTAACCATCACCTCACACAGTGGTGGCAAGGAATAAATAAGATAGAATGTGTAACATGTTGGGTATGTAGCCAGCACATAGGAAAATCTTAACAGTAATTCCCTTCCCAAAGGGGCAACAAGGAAGTTCCCATTATCCAAGGAGAAGGATCCTCTTAGAAAGACACGAAAAGGAACCCAGTGGCTCCCTCGCTCACATCCGCCCCTCCCTCAGGTAGGCTCCGCTCTGACTGCCGGTGGCTAATCCCAGGCCGCTTGGAGGCTTTCCAGCCTCAAAACTCAGTCACGGGCACCAACGGGCCAGTTCCTGCCCTTAGACTTCCGATGGCTTCGTTCAAACAGGCCGCTTTCGTCAGCATCCAATCAGAACGCTCGGTCTTCGACCGCCGCCCAATGAGCGCGTGGGATAGGAGGAAAAAGGGCGTGAAACCCAATGGCAGCGCCATTACACTTGAGGGCAAAGAGGGTAGGAAGCCGTCATGGCGCTCTGGTCAATAAAATCGATAGCTGGAAGCTGCCTGTGTTCCAGGCAAAGGCGGTGCAGTAGCAGCGCCGCCATTTTCGCCGAAGGCATCTTCCGGTGCCTGTCCCCCAAGTTTGGGCAGGAGTTTCCTGAATAACAACCAAAGGTTTCCGTTAGCCCGCTGGCGGCTGATTACGATTTCCTCTTTGCCGGCCCTAGGACGCTCCGTCCCGGTACCCCGAGGGCTCCCCAATCCCGGGGTCCGCTAGGGGCCGAGGCCGGGGACGGGAGGTCTTGGCGCCGGGTTCTCTGGCCCAATGGCACCGCCTTCCGCCCCGCTCTCCGTTCGGGGACCTGGAGAGGCCGGACCCGGCCGGAGAAGGGGAAGGAGGCCAAGGGCGGTGAAGTTCGCGGACGTGGCCGTGTACTTCTCCCCGGAGGAGTGGGGGTGCCTGCGGCCCGCGCAGAGGGCCCTGTACCGGGACGTGATGCGGGAGAACTACGGCCACCTGGGCGCGCTCGGTGAGGCCCGGTCCAATCCGCTTCCGCGGGGCAGAGGGATGGAGGAGCTTGGCGGCCGCAGGGGAGTGGTGGGGAGGCGGGGGAGCAGGGTGTCCAGGGCCCGGGCTGCGACCAGGATGTGTCTGTCCGTGGAGGAGAATTGGGGCTTGGCAGGAGATGCCACCGGGAACTCAGTGGCAGTTATTTATGAGCTGGACCTCAAACTAGTTCTCCTTCCCCAGGGTGCGCAGGTCCCAAACCAGCCCTCATCTCCTGGTTGGAACGAAATACCGAAGATTGGGAACCAGCTGCCCTGGATCCACAGGAGTGCCCCAGGGGATTAATGGTCCAAAGAAGTGAGTGAAAAATGCCCGCGGAGGGCCTGCAGCTTGTGGTGACTCCGTCCAGAGCTACGGTGGCTGTGACCCAGATTGCAGTTCACAGTCTCAGGGTACCATTGATGATGGTGTTGGTTTGGTCCCCACGCAAAGATTTACATATCAGCTTAAAGAACAACTACAGTGGAACCTCGGTTCTAGAACTTAATTCATTCCGTAAGGCTATTCAGAAAAACTGAATCATATTTTCCATTAGAAATAATGTAAATTGAATTAGTTAATACAGACTCCCAAATGATTCTGTTTTAGCCTTTCTTAGCTATAGTACATGTCTAATGTACTGTTTAATCTATGCAAATTTATAGATACTTTAAAAACAAAAAAGATATGAAATTTAAATTTAATAAAAAGGAAAGGAAATATACAGTAAAATATGAAGATTTAATAATAATAAGCAGCAGCAAAAAAAAACCAAAACATGAAAATATTCACAGCACAATATCCTGAGATGTTAACAGTGGTAAACTGACTCCTACTTTCACAGTCATGCCCATACAGTTATCACCTTGAAAGGGTTGTCAGGTTGAGGAGCAAGTTGTTCATGATAGGAAACTTTCCAGAACCGAGGTTTGACTGTGTGTGTAGTTCTCTATTGTGTGAATAGAGAAGCTACTACCCTTTTGCCTCCTTCCCATGATCCCTGCCCCTCCTTGGAGTGAGAACCTATATCTCGCTGAATTCTGTGTTTTGGCTGAAGGGGTTTCATGGAAAACAGCTGCCTGGTGTGTAGGGGCCTCTTTCTGTCCTCTGGCAGGTCCCTGACCAGTGCAAGACACACAGCACTGTCCTCAGGATCAAGCAAGTCTCTGATTAATGCCATTCCGGTAGAAAGGCCCCAGATCCACCCATAGGGGCAGATGGAACTGTCTGAGCTGGAGTTTCTGTATCAGATTCTCTAAGACCAGGGCTGTCTTTCTAAGATGTCAAATGGCCATCAGTTATACTAGTCACTTGGGGGACCCTATCCCAGAACTATTTACCTTTATAGATGTCTAGGAATGTGTGTGTTTTAATAGCCCCAATTGATGTATGTTTAGGTTTGAGAGCCATTGGGTACAATAGAGTTCACGGTCCTTACAGCAGTGGTTCTAAGAGTGTGGTCCTCAGACCAGTATGGGCATCACTCTTGATCATGTTACAAATGCAGACCAGCTGAATAAAAAACTGGGCCCTGCAGTCTGTTCCAGTAGCCCTCCAAATGATTCTGATCAGAATACAATTTGAGAACCATTGGCTTGGAGGGCCTATGACCTACCTAGTCTCTACTTTCCTTCTCTGGCCTCTCGATGAAATGAACTTAAGACAGTCCTTCCTAAAGGGCTCCCTCTATAGCAGATCTAGAGCTACAGTTTTGGACTCTGCGGCTACACTTGTGCACGGCCAGAGACCACCTCTGGCGAAAACAAAATGGAAATCCCTTGTTTCCACTTCCTACCTTATACTTACCTCTTCAAAAACTTTTAATTTTTAAAGTCAACTTAATCTCCAAAAAAACCTTCCCAGAAGGTTAGGGGGTTAGGGGCTCCTGTAATTCCCTCCATTTTTTATTAGTAGTATGTCACACTCAGTTTCTGTGTCACACTTCTTGAAGACAGAGGCCAAGTTATTTGTCTTATAACCTGTAAACACTATAATAGGCAAGAGTAGTAGCCCACTATTTGTTAAATTAATTTCTCCTGTGTCCCTGTAGAAACCAGAACCAGAAAGAAGAATGGAGAGAAGGAAGTTTTCCCACCTAAGGAGGCACCCCGGAAGGGGAAGAGAGGACGGAAGCCCAGCAAGCCCCGACTGATTCCCAGACAGACATCTGGGGGTCCCATCTGCCCTGACTGTGGTTGTACCTTCCCTGATCACCCGGCTCTGAAAAGCCACAAGTGTGCCCAGAATCTAAAAAAGCCTTACCCTTGCCCAGACTGTGGGCGCCGCTTTTCCTATCCATCTCTGTTGGTCAGTCACCGGCGAGCACATTCTGGTGAATGCCCCTATGTTTGTGACCAGTGTGGCAAACGTTTCTCCCAGCGTAAGAACCTCTCCCAGCACCAGGTTATCCACACAGGTGAGAAGCCCTACCATTGCCCGGACTGTGGCCGCTGCTTCCGTAGGAGCCGGTCCTTGGCCAATCACCGGACCACACATACAGGGGAGAAACCCCACCAGTGCCCTAGCTGCTCGCGATGCTTTGCCTACCCATCCCTGCTCGCCATCCACCAGCGCACACATACAGGAGAGAAGCCCTACACCTGCCTGGAGTGCAACCGCCGCTTCCGCCAGCGCACCGCTCTGGTCATCCACCAGCGCATCCACACTGGCGAGAAGCCCTACCCATGTCCAGACTGTGAGCGGCGTTTCTCTTCATCCTCTCGCCTGGTGAGCCACCGGCGAGTGCACTCTGGGGAGCGTCCCTATGCCTGTGAGCACTGTGAGGCCCGTTTCTCCCAGCGAAGTACGCTGCTCCAGCACCAGCTCTTGCACACAGGAGAGAAGCCGTACCCCTGCCCAGACTGTGGCCGTGCCTTCCGTCGAAGCGGCTCCCTAGCCATACATCGCAGCACGCACACTGAGGAGAAGCTGCATGCCTGTGATGACTGTGGCCGCCGTTTTGCCTACCCCTCGCTACTGGCCAGTCACAGGCGCGTCCACTCAGGAGAGCGGCCCTATGCTTGCGAACTGTGCTCTAAGCGCTTTGCCCAGTGGAGCCACCTGGCCCAGCACCAGCTCCTGCACACTGGGGAGAAGCCTTTCCCCTGCCTTGAGTGTGGCCGTTGCTTTCGCCAGAGGTGGTCTCTGGCCGTGCACAAGTGTAGCCCCCGAGTCCAAAACTGTAGCCCTAGATCCGCTATAGAGGGAGCCAATCAAAAGGGCAGTACCCTTTAGTATGGGAAGGACTGTCTTAAGTTCATTTCATTTCATCGAGAGGCCAGAGAAGGGAAGGAGAAGACCCAGGTCATACGGGGCAGATTCAGAACGAAAACCCAGGTCTCTTGCCACAGACCTGAACTTAGGTATATTCTACCACCCTGGCTGCCTTACTCTGTCTAGAACAGATAGTCCCATTAGGAGAGGTAACATCATTTGGTTCAAGTTTAACAAGCTATTCAATCCCAGGAGAATTTGTGTGTGTGTGACCATCAGGGTAAAATTTCTCCCCTTATACTTTAGGGGCTGTCTGCTTTCTAATTTGCATGTAGGGATCTCCTCTTGCATACAGTCAGTAGGATCCTATTTAGAGGTGGTAGGATATTCCCCTACTCTGCCTCTTTGTCCAGACCAGGTGTAGCCCTCTTTTTACAACACTCCTGCCAAGTGGTGTTCTACTCTTGCTTTAAACCTTCCTTACAGGGAGTTCACTACCTCACCAGGCAGGTCATTTATTTGCGGGATAGCTGTGATCTTTAGAAGGTGGCTAAGTACCGTACTCCTTCCCTGTATGCCTTGCCCAGAATATGTTTATTTTATTTTATTTTATTGCTCTTACAGAGAGGAAGGGAGAGGGACAGAGAGCTAGAAACATCAATGAGAGAGAAATATCTATCAGATGCCTCTTGCACGCCTCCTACTGGGCAAGTGCCCGCATCCAAGATATATGCCCTTGACTGGAATTGAACCTGGGACCTTTCAGTCCACAGGCCGATGCTCTATCCACTGAGCCAAACCAGTCAGGGCCAGAATATGTTTAATATTACCTCTATGTGGCAGCCTTTCAGGTTAACAGCATTTGGTCAATCATTCCTTAAAGATAGGGTTTCAGTTCCCACACGTGATCTCCAAACAGGATTTTCGATGTTCCTTTTAAAGGGTCATACAAAAATAAGCCAGCACCACAGTGTATGCTGTATACCTCCTTGGTCTGGACTTGTTTTAACAGCTTTATTTTTTTTTAATATATATTTTATTGATTTTTCACAGAGAGGAAGAGAGAGGGATAGAGGGTTAGAAACATCGATGAGAGAGAATCATCAATCAGCTGCCTCTTGCACACCCCCTACTGGGGATGTGCCTGCAACCAAGGTACATGCCCTTGACCGGAATCGAACCCGGGACCTTTCAGTCCGCAGGCTGACGCTCTTATCTACTGAGCCAAACCGGTCCCGGCTGTTTTAACAGCTTTAGATTGCATTGGATTTGGGAGGAGTGGCAGCCTGCACCTGGGGCTTATTGGGCTTGAGACACCCCAAAACCTAAGGTTCTTTTTTAAACCACATGCTGTGAAGCTAAGTCTCCTGGACTCTGGAAAATTTTTTCCAGTTGGGTCTGGGACGTAAGTTCAGTGAGCATTGGGACAAGACTGATCTTAAGCAGGGGAGGCATGTGGGCCAGCAGCAAGACGTGAAAGCCGGACCAGCTTGTACTTGATCTGGAGGGTTTGGATTGGTTCCTTGCAGCCAGTGGTTAGAAGAGCCTAGATTTCACTTCAGCACATCCTTCCATGAGTCCTCAGTCAATATTTTTTTCATAAAAAGGGGTTGAGGCCATTCAAGGAGGGTAGAAAGTTAGGTGATTGCAAACAAAGCAGAGTATATAGTTATCAAGTTGTGTTCATGCTGCCCCCTCACGTAAGCTCCGGAGGTAGCAGTGTCTCAGTCTTTGAGAAGCCCCCAGGGCACCCACCAAGGAGGTAGGTGCTCAGTAAAGCATTCCTGAGTTGAATGAACGGGCCTATCACTCGGCTTTGGGTTGCTGCACCAAATTGGAATTTCCAAACCTGATTCATTTCATTACAACAGCTAGACGGGGGCACCCTGCCGATTTAGTTCTGATCTCAGCCCTAGAGCCTGGAGCAGCTGGGAACACAGCTTTTGTAATTGCCTCTGTTTTGGTGTTCAGCAAGTTTCATTGTAACTATCTCCTTGGATGATGAGCTACCCCAAGGAAGGGGTCGGACCAGATTGGATCTCATTAAAATGTCTGTTGAATGCATTATGTTCCTTGTGGAATTACTGTTTATAAAATACTAGAGGCTCAATGCATGAGATTCATGCACTGGGGGGAGGGTACCTCATCCCAGGCTGTGTCCTCTCACAGTCCGGGACCCCTTGGGGAATGTCCACCTACTGGCTTAGGCCCGATGCCTGCAGTCAGACATCCCTCTCGCAGTCCATGGCTCTCACAGTCCAGGATCCCTCACTCCTTACCACCCACCTACAGTGGAGGCAGGAGTGGCTCCTGCCACCACCGTTGTGCTCACCAGTCACGAGCCCAGCTTCTGACTGACCGGCACTCCCTCTGTGGGAGTGCACTGACCACCAGGGGACAGCTCCTGTGTTGAGCATCTGTCCCCCCTGGTGATCAGTGCACATCATAGCGACCGATTGTTCCACCGGCCATTCCTGCATTTGGTAGATTTACATATTAGGGTTTTATTATATAAAACATGTCTAGTTCCTTAACCAAGTAGAAATTTTTACAGTTCTGATGGAGACCTCCCCTACCCTTGCAAAGACCTATTAGATGACTGCCTAACTCCTCCCTCCCCTCCCCCCCTGTTTTAAAACTGGCTCTTTTCCCTACTTTTATCACTAGGCTGACCTAACTATTTCTTTACCTAGGAATTTATGACTTTATTTGGACCTGACTGTAACTCATTAAAACTTGGGAGCCATTGGTGGCCAAGTTCCAGTATGTGGTCTACAGAGGGCAGAGATGCGAGACAACTTTCTGGGTTTCCTAAAGCACCTCAGTCCCAGAGTCCACTTGATGACCAGCTCTATCCTTCCAGTAATTTCCCCCTTCTGCTTCAGGTAGTTCGAGTTCTTTTTACTTGCAGCCAAAATAATTAACTAATACACAGCCCCAATATGGGTTAATCTCCCACCTGCCTTTATACCTATATATGAGCTATGAAGAAAAACTGGTCTCTTCTGATCTCCAGCATCTGTTAAACCTTTAGTATCACTTAAGTCTCCCACATCTTGAGCCAGAGAGTACCTTCTTCACCAGGAAAACACAATGTGTTAAAAAGGAACTCCTTCAGCATTCCACTCCCCACCCTGACTCCAAATTTACCAGTGAGACCATACTTACTCACTTGCTTCCAATCCACTTCAAGAAAGCCTCGTGCCCTGGCCAGTGTGGCTCAATTGGTTGAGTATAGTCCTATGCACCAAGAGGTCACTGGTTTGATTCGCAGTCAGGGCACATGCCAGGGTTGTGGGCTCAATCCCCAGTAGGGGGCATGCAGGAGGCAGCCAATTGATTCTTTCAAATCAATGTTTCTCTGTCTTCCTCTCTAAAATCAATAAAAACATTAAAAAAAAAAAAAGTCACATGCACTGCTCATCAATATAGCTGTGCCTGGATTTCATCAACTGCCCCCCAGGGACTTTGCTCCGTTTATTCTCTCTCTCCTCTTAGATTTATTATTTTTTAGTCTCTCTCTTTTCTGGGACACATACATCCCAGCCTACAAACATGCTAAAGTCTATCTTTAAAAACAATAAAGAACTTTCCCTCTGGCCTCTGGCCCCATCTATTTTCAGCTACATTTCTTGATGCAGTAGTCTGCATTAACTAGATCCATTTTGTCTATTTAAATATTTTTTAAAAATATATTTTATTGATTTTTTTACAGAGAGGAAGGGAGAAGGAGAGAGAGCTAGAAACATCGATGAGAGAGAAACACCGATCAGCTGCCTCCTGCACACCTACCACTGGGGATGTGTCCACAACCAACGTACATGCTCTTGACCGGAATTGAACCCAGGACCCTTCAGTCCGCAGGTCGACGCTCTATCCACTGAGCCAAACCAGTTTCAGTTTAATGTCCTTTGTGCAAGAGGATTATAAACATGTTCTATGAAGGCTGGGACCATTACCATCCTCAATGCCTGTGTCAGAGTAGGAGTTTACTACTTTGTCTCCTCCATTTATCTCCAGTTTTCAGGGCTTTCCTGTGTTAACCTCCAGACAATGGAATCTGCTTTTACTCCTGGCTAGCTTTCAGGGCCTGCTGAGACCCCTCTCTTTGAGCCTTACTCCCACGGGGTGATATACTCAGCTATTCATACTGCCTCCCAGGGCAGGTCATGTTCTGGAACATGTTGCTAAGTTTCAACTTTTATCCTTTTCTCTGACTTGGAATCTGGGATGGGACTGAGGAAAGAAGGGCTGAAGAGTCCAAAACACAAAGAAATAAGCATGGGAGTGCCCCTCAAGGAAACGCTGCCATCCAGCACACCGCCTGGCCTCAGTCACAGAGCTGCCTACCCACAGCTCTCCTGCAACGCAGGTGGAGCTCCATTGAGCCATGGTTCAAGGACATGTCAACCCACAGACTACCCTACTCTTGTCTAGACTCTGGCTACAACTTCAGCCATCCCTCCCTCCACAAGTGGTCTAGTTTGGGGAGCGGTCCTTCCTCTGTGACTAGTGTCAAACCTGTTTCTCTCAGCACAAGTACCTGCTCTAGCATAATTCATCCACCCACGTGAGCAGCCCATCTCCTGCCCATTGTGGGTGATGCTGCCGCCAGAAGGCTTCCCTGGTCATCCACAGGCAGACTCACACTGGGGAGAAGCTCTACCAACTCCCAGACTGCGAGTGTCACTTTGCTGACCCCTAGTTGCTGGCCATCCATCAGCACAAGCACACAGGCGAGGAGCCCTATAGCCGTCCAAAATGCAGCCTCCGTTTTGCCTATGGGTACCTCTCTGCTGGCTCCCCACAGGTGCACACACTGGCGAGAAGCCTTCCCTGACTGTGGCCTCTGCTTTACCCACTCTTCTCCTCCATCATCAGCACGTCCACTCTAACAGCCAGACGAGTGTGGGGAAGGCTTCAAGCTCAAGTATGGCCTGGAAGACCATCAGTGGGTCAATCCCTCTTACAAGAGCCCAAGTGGCAGCAGCCTGTAGTGAGGCTCTCAGAGACAACCCTGTTTTGGGAGGCCAGGATCCCCCAGTTAATTTCTGGTACTTTCCAAATCTACTTCAAGAGTGTTAGGTGATAGAGCTCACGAGATGATGAGTTTTCTCTGGAAAGGAAGAGGCAAGGCTATGTTTGCGGGGTAAGGAAAGGAAGTGGGCATGTAGGGGAATAAAGCTCTGTGTGAGGAAATGAGCAGAGGGGAGGGGCACAGGGAAGGCTCTTTGGAGGAGGAGGCTGCAATCTGAATGGCCACCTGAGGACTGAACCCATGTTCTGAGGTTCTGGCTCCCATTTCCAAGTCCCAGTTGGCGTTATTTCACTGCAAACCATTCACCTGGCTTTTCTTTCTGGATTGTTCTCTCCCTTAGAGCATTCTGGTCTGTATCTCCCCTGTTCCTCAAAGATGAGGCCCTTTATTTATTTTTTTAAAAAATATTTTTTTATTGATTATTTTACAGAGAAGAAGGAAGAGGGACAGAGAGCTAGAAACATCGATGAGAGAGAAACATCCACCAGCTGCCTCCTGCACACCCCACACTGGGGATGTGCCCGCAACCAATGTACATGCCCTTGACCAGAATCGAACCTGGGACCCTTCAGTCCGCAGACCGATGCTCTATCCACTGAGCCAAACCAGTCTCGGCAAAGATGAGGCTCTTTAGATGTGAAAACCTACTAAAGGAGCTAGTACCCACTCTAGAGATGCCCTGGAACAGAGGGCACACTTTGGGCCTGTCCCCACCAGGGGAAGCTCATGCAAGGATTCTGCCTTTTAGTCAGGGCAAAGGAAGTATCAGGCAGGCAGACCCATGCAGTACAAGCTATCGCTGGCACTCTGGTCTTACAGATCTAGAGATGGCCACAGAGAAGAAAAAGGCTTCAGGTGGGGCACTCTCCTGCCCCAAGCTCACTCTGCACACAGTGTGCAAAAGTATTAAGCCTAATGAATATAAATATAAATTTTCCCCAAAATACTTATGAATTAGTGATTGCAGTGTTTTTCTTCTTCACATATATGCATGTTTCCCGGATTTTACATCTTCTCTTTTTTTTTTTTTTTTTTTAATGTTTTATTGATATTTTACAGAGATGAAGGGAGAGAGATAGAGAGCCAGAAACATCGATGAGAGAGAAACATCGACCAGCTGCCCCTTGTACACCCCCTACCGGGGATGTGAACACAACCAATGTACATGCCCTTGACCGGAATCGAACCCGGGACCTTTCAGTCCGCAGACCGACGCTCTACCACTGAGCCAAACCGGTTTCGGCGGATTTTACATCTTCTCAATGTATTTTTGGGCCACAGCATCTGGAAATATATGTTAGGGACTTTTAAAAAATAATTACTTGAGCCCTAGCTGGTTTGGCTCAATGGATAGAGTGTCAGTCATCCTGTGGACTGAAAGGTCCTGGGTTTGATTCCGATCAAGGGAGCATGTCTGGGTTGCAGGCTCAATCCCCAGTAGGGGGCGTGCAGAAGGCAGCCAATCAATGATTCTCATCATTAATGTTTCTCTCCCTCTCCCTTCCTTTCTGAAGTCAATAAAAATATATTTAAAAGAATAAAAAAGGAATGGAGTGTTATTCATGCCACAACATGGCTGAACCTTGAACACACTATGTTTAGTGAAAGAAGCCAGACACAAATATTGTATGAGGTACCAGAACAGGCAAATTCATAGTTAGAAAAATGAGAAATTACCAGGGGCTTGGTGAGAGGGGAATGGAAAGTGATTGCTTAATAGGTTCTGGGTTTTTTGTTGGTGAAGAAACATATTGAAAATCAATAGTAGTGACAGTTGCACAATATTGTGAATACAATTAATGCCACTGAATTGTGAACATAGAAATGGTTAAAATGGACCCTGGTTGGAGTGCCCTCCTTTACACCAAAACGTTTGCAGGGGCCCTAGCTGGTTTGGCTTAGTGGATAGAGCCACCACCTATGGACTGAAGGGTCCTGGATTTATTCCAGTCAAAGGCACATGCTTGTGGTACGGGCTCCAGCCCCAGTGGGGGGATGTGCAGGAGACAGCCAATCAATGATTCCCTCTCATCATTGATGTTTCTATCTCTCCCCCCCGCCCTTCCTCTCTGAAATCAATAGAAATATAGTTTTTTAAAAGTTTGCAGGTTCAATCTCCCGTTGGGGCACCTATGGGACAAACAAGAATGTTCAAAGCAGTTCTACATAAGAGGTGGAAACCCTAATGTCTACCTCCACCAACAGATGAGCAGTAGGATATAGCCATACAATGGCATTTCTCAGCCATAAAAAGGAATGAACTACCGACACATGCTAAAGACAGAAGCCAGAAGGAAAGCCACAGATAGTGCATGGCTCCACTGATATGGAATATTTAGGAAAAGCAGATCTATAGGGACAGAATGCAGATTAGTGACTGCCATGGGCTTTGGGAGGGGAGAATGGGAGTGGCTGTTCAATGGTAGGTAGGTGGTTTCCATGAGGGGTGATGAAAGTAATGACTGGTTTACACTGTAAATGTATTACATTTACCTATAATAAAAATTATACAGAAGGAAACATTCAGGGGTCACATCAATGTCCTATATCTTGTTGGGGGTGATTGATGGTTAATATGGTTGTATACGTTTGTCAAAACTAGGCCAATTTTACACTGAAGATCTATCTGTGCATTTTACTGTATGTACAATGAAATTAAAATTAATAAAAAGCTTGAAGTGGTTGCCTTTTGGAGACGAGAGGGAAAGGGTACAGGGAACTGATTTTTTTCATTACAAAAGCTTTTTAAAAACCATATGCATTAGTTCATTTGGAAAAGAAGAAAATAAAACAATTTCCCCATTCCAATTCGAACCTCAGCAAACACATTCCTTCGCTCGCTGCTCAGTCGGGGCAGAGGGAGCGGAGCGCGCAAGGAGTGGGGGCCCCGCAGCCCCGGGCCCGGCTCCTTCCTACCCGGTGGCCCCGCGTCTGGCCGGGGCGTGAGCGGCTTCCCGCGGGGCTGGCGCCTGGTCCTGCCGCCGGGAGGCGCGCGGAGAAGGCCGTCGGGCTCACACCCGAGCTCCACAAACGCCCGTCCGACCGGCGTCAGAGCCAGGCCGCCGCGGCGCGGGGCGCGGGCGCCTCCCCAACGGCCGCCCGCCCGGGCCGCGGCGCCGCCTCCTGCGCGCGGGCCAATCCCCGCCGCGGCCCGTCCATCTTTCTTGAAGGCAAGAAGGCTCCCCCACGACTCCCCTCCGTTCCGCCTTCCCCTAAGAGCGGCCATTTTATTTGAGGGCAAGCGGACGGGGAGCCAGGGAGGCGGCGGCGCCATGTTGGATGTGATCCCGGGAGCGGCCGCGGCGGCGGGAGCCAGGATGTGGCCCTGTTTGGGGAAGGCACCTTCCGGGTCACTCGGGTGCCCGTGGCCACGCGGCCGCGAAGTGAATAAACACCGAAGGGTCGCGGGGCCCCTCCCCCTGTCCGAACCCCCGAGTCCCCCGCAGCCCGTCCCTGCGCCCCGGCTCTCCTCGGCGGCAGCCGGACGCCCAGGCCCGGGGGACCGGCCCGCGGGCGGCGAGGCGGGGCCGGGAGCCTGGGGGCGGGGGCCCGGCGGCCGCAGCGCGGGGCCGGGAGCCCCCATGGCGCCGCCCCCAGCCCCGCTCGCGGCGCTGACCGCTGGGGCCGCCCGGCCTGGGCGCCAGGAGCCGGGGTCCGTGAGCTTCGCGGACGTGGCCGTGTACTTCTCCCCGGAGGAGTGGGGGTGCCTGCGGCCCGCGCAGAGGGCCCTGTACCGGGACGTGATGCGGGAGACCTACGGCCACCTGGGCGCGCTCGGTGAGGCCGGGTCGGAGCCCCCTCCTTCGCTGGGGTTCACAGAGGAGAGGATAGAGGGGCTCGGAGGGCTGTGAGCCCTAACCGCGCACCGTCCCACCAACACCCCCCATGCCCAGGGCCGCCGGGGCCCGTGGGAGCGCTGCCCCACGTCCGCTTCCTGCGGGCGGGGAGCACGAGGCTTAGCCACGTGGGTCTTGGTTCTGAGGGCGCGCCCTCGCCCTGGCAGGGGCTGCCATCCTCCCAGGCAGCCTCTCAGGCCTGCGCTGTGACCCTTCTCTCCCAGGCTTCCCAGGCCCCAAACCAGACCTCATCTCTTGGATGGAGCAAGGGAGTGAGGCTTGGAGCCCGGCCGCCCAGGATCCCGAGGGGGCAAGCGTGGGAGGAGCTCTGCGAGGTGAGGGACTCCCAGGTCTCCCCCACCTGGCACTGCTGTTATCTTCAGACCCCCCCCCCCCCAGCATCCCTGAGGGAACAAGGAGCCATGTGTGGGTAACAGGGAAGGAGGCAGACCTGGCACAAAGTTTTCACAACTCGAGAGTCATCGTGTTGAGATCAGAGTAGGCAACTCAGGAGCCCAAGTTCAACACTCAGGTTTCCAGGTCCTCATGGTAGAAACACCACCCGGGCCCCCTTTTTAGGAACTAAAATCCCCTAAGAAGAGATGTGACTTCAGATCCACCTTTCACGCTCCTCCAGCAAAGCGAGTAGTACATGAGTTCTTGCCCAGCACACAGCCTGGCTCTCCCCTCCCCACCCCAGCAGAGTGCCCGCCAGCCGATAGGGTCCTTCCTCTGAAAACGGAGAAAACACCGTCATAGCTAGGAGCTCATCATGCTC
This sequence comes from Vespertilio murinus, assembly GCA_963924515.1. Classification (NCBI taxonomy): domain Eukaryota; kingdom Metazoa; phylum Chordata; class Mammalia; order Chiroptera; family Vespertilionidae; genus Vespertilio; species Vespertilio murinus. Next base: position 101,368,664 of record OZ004705.1, on the reverse strand, counting down.
CCACCTGGCAAAGGAGTCACCATGGCTCGCATGTGGCCTGAGAGATTGGACTTGTTTGCTGTCCTTCAAAGCCTGTGTGTTGACCACCGTGTAGTACTTATCTGGCACGTCTTTAAGTGAAAGCACCCTACAACCTGAGATTTTTATTGGATTTTTTAGAGAGGGAGACATTCCAAGCAAATGTGTTTGAAAACGTATCTTCATTCTGGATTCTTGTTTCCCAGGAGGTGCCCCAGACGAGGAGAAGGAGCCCGAAGCGGTGCCAGGAGCCAAGGGACCCAAGAGGACTCCTGGGAAGGACCGGCCCCGGGAGCTGGTGAAACACAACCCCGACTGGGCCCTGGGCAAGGCCTCGGCCAGAGCGCCGCCGCCCCCGCCCCCGCCCCCGAAAGCGTCCTGGGACCCGCGCACGGGGCCGCCCCCGGTGCCCAGCCGGGGCTCGCAGGCCCGCCAGCGGCGCCACGCGTGCGCGGACTGCGGCCGCCGCTTCACCTACCCGTCGCTGCTGGTCAGCCACCAGCGCATGCACTCGGACGAGCGGCCCTTCCCCTGCCCCGAGTGCGGCATGCGCTTCAAGAGGAAGTTCGCCGTGAACGCGCACCAGTGGACCCACCGCTCCTGCTCCGGGGGCCGGCGAGGCCGGAGGCCGGGGATCCGGGCTGTGCCGCAGGCCCCGGTTCGGGATGACCGGGACCCGCCCGTGCTGTTCCGGCACTACCCGGACATCTTTGAGGAGTGCGGGTGAGTGGCCCCCGCGTGTGGGGTTGAGCCTGACCTCGGCGATAAGGACTGACTGGGCCCTCACTCCTAAATCAGGGGCTTGGGAACCCAGATTCACCCCTTGGGCTTCCCTCCAGGATCCCTCAGGTTTTCGAACATGTAAAAAGGAAAGTGCCTGTAAAGATTCAACTAGATTAAGCTTGACACTCCTCTCCCCAGTTTTTCTAAAAAATGAGTGAGACGCTAGAGCCCAGCCCTGCGCTAGACTTTTCTCAGTGTTGTTTCAGTAGCAGGTGCAACCAAGATCTCTGCTGTCTCAAAAACCACCCCTGCTACTTATCTGCAGGAGAAGTAGAGGCTGGGACTAAGGCCTGGGAAAAGGCCCCGTGGAGGGCGGGCGTGGTCAGGCCTGGCTAGCTGAGCCAGCAGGGAGCCGGGGAGTGGGAGTGGTGGACAGCACAGAAGCCCGGCACCCAGCTGGTCTCTGCACAGGCACAGCTGGTAAGTCTCGCCCTTCCAGCCTCACTCCTCATCTGTAAAATGAGGATTATTAATGTCTACCTCAAGGGAAAGGGTTACTGTGAAGACAAATTTAAACAATATAGTATGTATGACATAGTAAATGTGCAATAAATGTGTTGTAAGAGTGAATTATGGACATTTTACTTCAGAAAGGCTAAGGAGGCAGGACATGGATATCAGTAGCCATGTTTTGTAGATGAGTAGACTGAGGCTCAGAGATTAAGTGATTTTTCCCCCCCTCAACATTTCATTGCTTTAAGACAGCAAAGCTGGAAACTGACACAGAGCCCAAATATTTCTACCACTTTCTCTGAGCTGCTTACTGGGTTCTGGGTTTCCTTTTTTAGTGAGCAGTGAGTAGAATACAGGTCCTGATCAGGTAAGAGCTGAGATCTGGGCAGGAAGCCAGCAGGACAGCAAACAGCAACTACAGGAAAGGTTTTTTGGTCGTGGCCAGCTAGCTCAGTTGGTTAGAGTTGTGGTCAGCAAACTCCTTAGTCAACAGAATGAGCCACAGTTTGCCGACCACTGGGTTAGAGCATCATCCGAATATGCCAAGGTTGTGGGTTCTATTCCTGGCCAGGCCACATATCAGAATCACCAATAATACATGGATAGGTGGAACAATGGGTTGATGTTTCTCTCAATGTATCTTGTCCTTTCTCTATCAATAAATAAATTTTTTTTAAAAAAAGCATTTTTGTCCTTACTTCCCAGCCAGAGAGTGGCCGCCCTTTGGAGAGGTAGCTCCTCAGGACGCAGGGCCCAACTCTGCCTGTCTGGGAGAATCTCAACAGTAAAACAGAGCCCTGCCAAAGCCCATGACTCTCACTCAGAAAGGTACAGCCAGCATGCAGTGACCTGCTGGAGACAGCTAGGTGGTAAGGGAATCCCGGGCTGAGGAAGGCTATTCCATGCTGTCATTCACAAGCAACACTGAGGCCTCTGGGTTTCTGTGCTGGGCTCCAGGGACAGGCTGACCCAGAAAAGAGTGACCTGATTGTGGCTGTGGTGAAGGATGTGCCAGAGGCACCACCTAACCGTCCTGGTTGGCCATGCACCAGGAACTGCATCTTGGAGAGGGAGAGGGCTGTGCTTCCATAGCACTAGGTGGTGATTACACAGCACTCGGCGGTATTGCTGTGTGCAGAGATTTTCAGGCAAAGGGAGCAGCAAGGAGCCTTGTTTTATGAAAAGGCTATAAAACGGACACAGTGTGGAATAAAAGTAAGAGCCTGGTCTCTGGAGCGGACTGTCCGGGCGCAGATCCTGACTCACTTGTTTTTAGCTGTGCAGTCTCAGGTAAGTTACTTCTTCCCAAGTCACCTCTCTGTGCCTTAGTTTCTTCATCTATAAAACCTACCTCATAAAATTGCTGTAGGATTAAGTAAGATAATGTAGAAGATTACCTTTCATATTAGTATTTAATAAATACTAGTTTTTATTATTCTAATCAATACAAAATAGTTTGTGAGGAGGAGGCCTGGGCAGGTCTTCTGAGACAGGAAGGTTTCCTGGAGGAGGAGGTTTAAGTTAGCCTTGAAGGATGAGAAAGATTCCAGGAGAGACCGAAACAAGATGGCGACCTAGGCAGCCTCCTAGGCGGCCACCTCATCAACAATTTGGAAAAAACAGCTAAAAACAAATGGGATCACACCAGACCCACAGGAAAGCTGGCGAAATGGGAAGGCTACAACTAGACACCAAGCAGGGCGCCATTGCTGCCATGTGGAGTTAAAAACTACAGCGGAACCGAACCTGCCGGAGCCACTGCTGCTGGGAATGAGGAAAGCCAGACCTCGCTTCACCCCGGTGGGCCCCGCCGCCACCCGCGGGTCCCTCTGCTGTCGCAGCTGCCGCCTGCGACCTGCTCAGCCCTGCCTTCGCGCACGCTGTGCTGGTGCGGCGCCTTCCATTGGCAGACCCAGTGAGTCCTCCGCCACCACATGGCCGGGCCAAAGCATCAGACACTACCGCCATGTGGATTTTAAAACTACAGGGGAAATTGAGCCACAGGAGCTACCATTGCTGCTGCACCCGCCGCCGCCCCCACGAATGGGAACCCACTGAAATCAGAGCTCACTACGCCCCAGGCTCACAGAGAGTGCGGCTTCAGAAATTAGCCTCTGTGTCCACAGCAGCTCCGCATCAGCACCAAAGAGGACACTATTGAGGGCGGACTCCCCCCCCCCCCCCCCCCGCAGCCATCACAGCTCGCCCACAACTTTCCCAGCACACCCACCATGCTGGTGAGGAGATGGAGTGTGCTGGTGAGGAACTGGCACAACGCCTTCCGTTAGTGGCCCAGGCAAGTCCTTCCTCCGATGCCGCATGGCTGAGCCGAAGCTCTCGCCACTGCCGCCACGTGAACTTTAAAACTACAGTGGAAATTGAACCACCGGAGCGACCATCGCTGCCGCACCCGCCACCGCCACACGCCACCGCCACCCGCGAATAAAGGAAATCCACCGAGAACAGAGCTCACCATGCCCAGGGCTCAGGGAGTGGGCGGCCTCAGAACTTAGCCTCCATGTCTGCAGCTGCTCCGCTTCCATACCAAACGAGACACCTTTGAAGGTGGTCCCCCTGCCTACAGCCATCTCAGCCCGCCTGCAGCCATCCCAGCCTGCCCGCCATGCTAGCGAGGAGCTAGTGCAGCACCTCCAATGACCCTAATGCCCTAGAGGGGCCGTGTGCCCTGGGTGAGCCATGAGTCCCAGGGGGCCGTGTGCCCCAGGTGAGCCGTGTGTACCAGGGGGCCGAGTGCCCTGGGTGAGCCGTGTCCCCCAAAGGGGACGAGTGCCCCGGGTGAGCCGTGTGTCCCAGGGGGCCGTGTGCCCCGGGTAAGCCATGTGTCCCAGGGGGCCATGTGCCCCAGGTGAGCCGTGTGTCCCAGGGGAAGCAGTGGGACCCAGGGGGAGGGGCGGTGTGAACCGGAGGAGGAGCGGATTCTATTCGTGAGGTCCTGAGATAGTCACCATAAAACAAGTAGACTGCCAAATGAGGAGCGGACTCTATTCATGTGGTCCTGAGATAGTCACCATAAAACAAGCAGATTGTCAAATGACAGCAGGGAGGGGAAGGAGACCTGGGGGGAGATAAGAGAATAACCGAAGGACTGGTATGCATGAATATAAGTACAACCAACAAACACAGAACTCTGGGGAGGGAGGGCATGAATGGGAGGTGGGGGGGGGTCAATGGTAAGCTATGTACACATATGATACCTTAATAAAAAAAAAAAAGAGAAAGATTCCAACCAGTAGTATGACTGAAACATAAACAACTAGGTAATGGTTCTGGCTGGCGTGGCTCATACACCAAAAGTGGAAGGTTTGATTCCCAGTCGGGGCACATACCCAGGTTGCAGGTTCCATCCCCAGTCACGGTGAATCCAGGAGGCAACCATAGATGTCTCTCCTCCCACCCCTTCCTCTCTCTAAAACCAAATTTTATAAAATGTTCACCCAAGGATAATTTTTTCCCCATTGATTTTTTTTTTTAAGAGAGAATGGAGGGGAGACAGGAGGTGTGGAGAGAGAGACACACAGATTGGTTGTCTCCTGTTTATACACTGATCAGGACCAGGGATCAAGCCTGCAACCAAATATGTGTCCCTAATTGGGAATCGAACCCAAGACCCTTTGGAATGTAGGCTAATGTTCTAACCACTGAGCAAACCGGTCAGGGCTCTAAAACCAATTAAAAAGAAAAGAAGTAGATAATGAATAACGGAAGATGTAGCAGTGAGGGGGATGCCAAGCTGGAAGAGCCAACAGAGCCCAGCAGAGGAGCCTAAGGATTACCCAGAGGAGCCAAGGGAAGTTCTTAGCAGAAGCAGGGTTGTTTGGTAGGTAGTCTCAGAAGATGCCTTTGGCCCTGTGTGGTGTGGCTCATCATCCGTGGTTGGGCATCATCCGTGCACCAAAGATGTTGCTGGTTCAATTCCTGGTCAGGGCACATGCCCAGATTATGGGCTTGATAGGAGTGTGCAGGAGGCAGCCAATTGATGTTCTGTTCGCACATTGATGTTTCTCTTTCTCCCTCTCCCTGTCTCTAAAAATCAAAGAAAGAAACATTTTTTAAAAAGATGGCTTTGTAAATAGTGTAAAGTGTGATCTGTAGGAGGAGACCGGTTACTAAAGACCTGTTGGACATCTGCTCCCAGATAGTTAATCAGGAGCTGGGACCAAGCTAAAGAGCAAGAAAATCTTGCTTCCTGACCTTGGAATTGGGAAGAAAGATACTCATGAGAGGTTTCTGCCATAGTATCTGCACGGCTCAGTGACTGCTAATATGAGCTGTGAACAAGCAAGTTCCAGAGGTTTCAAGCAGATCGCTGGGCAAGGGAGCCTGACTGCTAGGCAAGGGGCAGTCAGGAGTGGGAGGGTGTGAAGGCCAAGGGGTGGCCCGACTGGGGCGGGTGGGTCAAAGAGAAGGTGGAGCTGGAGAGGCGGGGGGAGCAGCAGCAGACACAGTGTGTCAAGCACAGCACTGCCAGCCACGGTCAGCATGAAGCACAGGATGAGTGCTATCTGCTTTCTTATTTATCTCTTCAACAGAAATCTCGGAAGTATTTACCATGTACTAGGAACTATTTTGTGTGTCAGGATGTAGCAGGGAAAATTGACACTGGAACCCTCTTAGAACTTACCTCTGAGTGGTGGGAAGGGGGAAAACTAGTGATAAGCCAGTATATAAATAAGACTAGGCACTGTATTGCAAATAAGCACTACAAAGGAACTACTAAAACAGATGTGCTGGAAGTGCCCGTTGCAGATGGATACCCAGGCCAGACTTGGTAAGGATGAGACATTTAAAAAAAAAAGATTTTTATTGGATTTTTTTAGAGAGAGGAGAGGGATAGAAACATCTATGTGAGAATGATCACATCAATCATCCACCTCCTGCATGGCCCCCACCTCCTGCATACCCCTGTTTGTGATCAGGGAATTGAACAGCAACCCTTCAGGGCAAAGGATGACGCCCAACCAACTGAGCCACACCAGGGGAAGGGTACAGGTCATAGCTCTTGCTTGCCATGATGCAAAGTTTGGACTTATTTCTAAATATACTGGGAGGTCAGTGGGTTTTTATTTGCAGTAAAATATGCACAACAGAATTTACCATTGGAAAAAAAATTAAATATGTTTTTATTGATTTTAGATAGAGGGGAACAGAGAAAAATATAGATGTGAGAGAGACACATCAATTGGTTGCCTCCCACAAGTGTCCAATCAGGGCTGAGGAATCTGTCCTGCAACCCAGGTAAGTACCCTTGACCAGAAATCGAACCGAAACCCTTTGGTGCACGGGCCAACGCTCTATTTAGCAACACTGGCCAGGGCCTGAATGACATTTTCCCCCCATGACATGACCCCTAAACATAAGCCTCATATTTACTTTCCAATACTTATGAAATCATAGACCATCATTTAAAATGTTTTTTTTTTATGCTGGGAGGGAGATGGAGCGCGCTGGTGAGGAAATGGCACGGCGCCTTCCATTAGCCACCCAGGCGAGCCCTTCCTCCGATGCCGCATGGCCGAGCTGAAGCTCTCGCCACCACCGCCATGTGAACTTTAAAACTACAGTGGTAATTGAACCACAGGAGCGACCATCACTGCTGCACCTGGCACCACCACCCGCCACTGCCGCCGCGAATAAAGGAAATCCACCGAGAACAGAGCTCACCACACCTTGGGCTCAGGGAGTGGGCGACCTCAGAACTTAGCCTCCATGTCTGCAGCTGCTCCGCTCCCACACCGAACGAGACACCTTTGAAGGTGGTCCCCCCGCCTGCAACCATCTCAGCCCAACTGCAGCTGTCCCAGCCTGCCCGCCATGCTAGCAAGGAGCTAGCGCAGCACCTCCAATATGCGACCCCAACACCCTAGAGGGGCCGTGTGCCCCAGGTGAGCCGAGTGTCCCAGGGGGCCGTGTGCCCCGGGTGAGCTGTACCCCCCAAAGGGGAAGGGTGTCCCGGGTGAGCCATGTGTCCCAGGGGGCCGAGTGCCCCGGGTGAGCCGAGTGTCCCAGGGGGCCAAGTGCCCCGGGTGAGCCGAGAGTCCCAGGGGGCCGTGTGCCCCGGGTGAGCCGTACCCCCCCAAAGGGGAAGGGTGTTCCGGGTGAGCCATGTGTCCCAGGGGGCCGAGTGCCCTGGGTGAGCCGAGTGTCCCAGGGGGCCGTGTGCCCTGGGTGAGCCGTACCCCCCAAAGGGGAAGGGTGTCCCGGGTGAGCCATGTGTCCCAGGGGGCCGAGTGCCCCGGGTGAGCCGAGTGTCCCAGGGGAAGCAGTGGGACCCAGGGGAAGGGGCGGTGAAAACCAGAGGAGGAGCTGACTCTATTCATATAGTCCTGAGATAACCACCATAAAACAAGCAGACTGCCAAATGAGGAGCGGATTCTATTCATGGGGTCCTGAGATGGTCACCATAAAACAAGCAGATTGTCAAATGACAGCGGGGAGGGGAAGGAGACCTGGGGGGAGATAGGAGAACAACCGAGGGACTGGTATGCATGAACATAAGTACAACCAACGAATACAGAATTATGGGGAGGGAGGGCATAAATCGGAGGTGGGGGGGGCAATGATAAGTTATGTACACAGATAATACCTTAATAAAATTAAATTTAAAAAAAATAAAATGTTTCTTTTTATATTTACATGATAATATGGAATTGTGTGTGTGTGATCAGAAGCAGCTCTTCTCACCTCCTAGGTCCTTGCTTCTTACACCACCCACATTACAACTGCATCTTGGTAACCTGATCTAAAACCTCACTTCCCTTTGATTGCTGAAAATGTGCCTTCAGTCATTTTGGCAACTCAGCATAGGTTCTGGAGTCGGAGGCCTGGGCAGGTCATCTCCCCGAGCTTCAGCCTCCTGATCCAGAAAGGACCTGTCTCTGAAGTGTGAGGGTCCAATGAGTTAACAAGCAAAAGCACTTACTGGTAGAGCAGAGGCTGGCATACAGTAAGTGATCATTCAAGGTAAGCGAAGATTGTTAGTCTTCGTCATAGAAACAGCTGCAGCTCTTGCATAGTCTGCCGTTATTCTGTTAGGAGAGCCTGGAACTGGGAAATCGGGGCACATTTATTTTTTATTTTTTAATATATTTTATTGATATTTCACAGAGAGGAAGGGAGAGAGATAGAGAGTTAGAAATGTCGATGAGAGAGAAACATCAACCAGCTGCCTCTTGCATACCCCCTACCGGGGAATGTGCCTGCAACCAAGGTACATGCCCTTGATCGGAATCGAACCCGGGACCTTTCAGTCCGCAGACCGATGCTCTACCACTGAGCCAAACCAGTTTCGGCTTGGGGCACATTTAAATGAAGCATTAAAACAATGTGTCCCCATCCAGTAACTTATCTAATTTTCTATGCAGTCATAATTGAATAAAGAATCCAGTTCACTTTCACAAGGACAGCAGGGGTCAGTAAATTCAAAATATTCATGTTGCTTTTCTGAAACAGGCCTGAGGAGGCAGGAGGAGGTGGTGGAAAAGGCTGGCATTTAGGAATCCGAAGACCCTGAGTCACATGGGCTGCCTGACTGGCTAACAAATGGACCTTAGTTTCCTCTTCTGTGAAATAACTGAACTCTAAGGCAGTGAGGCTTTCGGCTCAGTGTCCTCAGTTAAAGATACAGTAAATGTTGGAAATACCAGATATAGACAATAGAGTGACATATACATGCATACAGAGACAAACAGACCATCTCTGGGGATATTTTGGAAACTGTTAAGAGGAATAGGGTGGAAAGAGAGAATTCTATACCTTGTAAATGAAAAAACAAAATTGAGAAATGAATTGGTTTGCACAAAAAAATTGTTTTTAAAAAAATATTTTTAATTGATATTTTACAGAGAGGAAGAGAGATGAGAGAAAAACATCGACCAGCCATCTCCTACCGGAGATGTGCCGGCAACCAATGTACATGCCCTTGACCGGAATAGAACCTGAGACCTTTAAGTCCGCAGACCGATGCTCTACCACTGAGCCAAACCGGTTTCGGCAAAAAAAAAAAAAAAAAAAAAAAAAAAAAAAAAAAAAAAAGTTTTTATTAAGGCCATGGAGTGGGCCTTCTGGCGGGGATTAGGAAGTGAATGCTGGCCCCTTGTCCCCCTCTGCTAGACCCCTCGCTGCCTCGGGCGCTCCCGCACGTCAGCCTCCGCGCTCCAAGGGAAACCGAAGTGGCTGCGGCCATCTTAACTGTGGGCAATGGCGCCTCCAAGGCAGCTTGCCGAAACCAGGTCACCAACATCAGACCCACACTGAAGCCGTCCACGGCGTTCCTCTAAAGATAGAGACGCAGGAGAACCGCCATCTTTTCTGAGGGCTCCTTTCTTTTCTCGGTCCTGGGATCACCGAGTCGGCATAACCAACTCTCGGCGTCCTAGAGCGGCCCCACCGGAGCTGGTTCCGGCCTCGTAGGTCCCCGGAGGCCGACTCCCCAACGGCACCCTCCTCGGATGGGGCCGGGCGGGCTCCAGGTTCCTGCTCCCGGCTTCCCGCCGAGGTGCCTCCCAAGGCCCTGATGGAAGGCAGAGTGAGGGGGGAAGGCACCGCCGTGGGCTTCGTGGCCGTGGTCGTGTCTTCCTTCCCCAGGAGTGGGTTGTCCGCTACCCGCCAAGGGGGGACCCGGGCCGCACGCGATGCGATGCGCCGACCTAACGTCTCCTTGAGGGCCCGCCATCCCAGATCTCTGAAACGGGAAGGGGCAGGTGGATGGGAAGGAACAGACGCCCCACTCTCCCCACTCCTGCCCTAGGAGGCTCCGTTTCCTATTATGGCCGCCATCACCCTAACGTGGAATTTATAACTGAGTCTTCCCTGGCCCACTGCTCCCGGGGCTCTCAGGCCTTCCTGCAACAGGTCAGAACCTGTGCCATAACACAAAGGCCCCGGCACTCTAACCTCCAGTTCAAACCAGATCTAGCTCTCCCTACAGCCAAGCGATCCCATTTGGCTCCCGGTAAACCTACATCCTTCAGTGCCCTCTAAATGCTGTCTCCCAGAAATTCCTCTTCTGCCCCATGCAGAAAACCTCAGAACCGCGGCTCTGTGTCTATGTAGATCTGAGCACAGTCTGCCCAAAGGCCCCATACCTGTGCCAGCAGAACTCATACTTAGTGTAAGTTTAGTGTAAATTTGGAGCAGGAAGTTATCCTGGTTCACCAATACCTCCAACACCTAGAACATCTTGATGCCTGAGGAATGCACAGGTAGTATTAAGAAATGTATTTGGTTTTTGGTTTTGTTTTTATAATGGTTTAGTTTCTTCCCTGGATTCCCAGACCCCAAACCAGCCCTCCTGGATAAAGCAGGAGACCCAGCTGTGGGGTGCAGATGCTCCTGGGGAGGAGGGAGGAAGCCTGAGAAAGATGGAAAGGAGAGAAGTGGGGGCAATGTCCCAGTTCCAGCTGGAAGAGAAAATGTTTTTTTTTTAAATATATTTTATTGATTTTACACAGAGAGGAATTTAGAGGGATAGAGAGTTAGAAATGTCGATGAGAGAGAAACATCGATCAGCTGCCTCTTGCACCTCCCCACTGGGGATGTGCCCGCAACCAAGGTACGTGCCCCTGACCGGAATCGAACCTGGGACCTTTCAGTCCTCAGGCTGACGCTTTATCCACTGAGCCAAACCGGTTTCGGCAAGAGAAAATGTTTTATTGAGCAAGAAACATCATCTATGTGTTCCTTACTAATTTTTCTTGACCTGAATTTATGACAGCTATTGGAGATTGAAATCTTTTTTTATTTTTCTTATTTTGCTAATCCTCACCTGAGGATATTTTCCATTGATTTTTAGAGAGAGTGGAAGGGGGAGAGAGACAGAGAGAAACATCAATATAAGAGAGACACATTGATTGGTTGCCTCCCAAATGTGCCCCGAGTGCCAGGGATCAAGCCTGCAACCAAGGCACAAGCCCTTGACCAGAATCAAACCCGAAACCCTTCAGTCCAAGGGCCAATGCTCTACCCACTGAGAAAAACTGGCCAGGGCAAGATTGAAATCTTAACCTTCTTTTTCTCAGTTGACTGAGACGTCCAGTGATCCCATGATCAGGTCCCACTGAATGAATCATGCTGTCTCCAGCTCAGTGGCAGTGTGTGAATTCAAGTTGAGGCTGGAGGCAGCTCATCTTTCTGTCTCCAGGTCTCTGGACCCAGTAGTTGAGGGTATCTACTGGTTGATCCTGCGGTGGGTGGGAATGTCCCTGACTTATGAGCCCTTTAGTTAGCCAACAACAGCTTAGGGAGAGCTTTCAGAGGTGAGGCACCCATCTGAATGCTTCTGCAGCTTTAAAGCTTGGTTCTGGCACCTACACATGAGCAGACCTTGCACAATTAGCAGGGTGAGTTTTGAATCTGCTGTTTCACAGCAGCCACTCAGGAAAACAACACATTTAAAAAGGGCCAGGAGAAGGAGTCTATTCGGGAGTTGCCATGAGCCCCCTGGGACCAGAGACACTGACCTGGTCTCTGAGCTCCTCCTCTCATCTGTGCTCAGCCTCAACCTCCGGCACTAATGCAGCGCTCTCCTCCCTGCCCCGAGTGCAGTCATGCTTGGCCATCATCTGTAACCTGATCCAGAGCACTCTCTGGAGAGGGACCCTGTGGGAACCCTAACCAGAATACACCAGATGATCAAGGCCAGTTTGCCATATGCATGCATGCAGGGAGGGTGTAACAGTTTTGTTAATGTAGCATCTGTGTCATTAGTGGCCTCTTCTGTTTGAGCATGTGTGTATAAGTTGCACTGACCAACCAGGGGGGCTGGACCGCTTTGTGTGGCTACTTTGAAGAACTACCTCGATGGCTCCTGTAGGAGCAATGGCTACTTGGTCTACGATAAAGTCTCTCCCATATGACTACGCCATCTCATGTCTCCGTCTAATACCTGGCAACAGAGGAGCTTGATGTAGTCAAGCAGGATCAAGGAGCTTCGTGCTCCCACAGACCCTTTGCAGCTAGCGTGGCACCTGCTTTTGCCTCAGGTAGTACCTCTCCTGCTAGCTGCTGACTCACACAGGCAAGTGGCCCTACTCCTGTCCCCACTATAGGAGGTACGTCTTCAGCAAGAGGCCCGCCTGCCTGGTGCCATAGGCCTCAGAGGCCAACTCAGGGGTTCAAACCCTGCCCCAGCTTGTTCCCCAGGAAGATCCAGACAGCCCAGTGAGTGGCTAGGACTACCCAGAGCTGTTCCAGGCCTGTGTGTCATGGGCACCATGGCAAGGGGTGGGCACTGTCAGGTGACAAAATGCTGTTGCTCTTAATAGAAACATTGTTTTCTCTTGTTATCCTTCAGGGTCCCGAGAGGCTGACAGAGCTAGGGCTGAGGTTGAGTCCTGGGCAATTTTCAGATTGTCTCCTCCTTTCCCCTTTCTGCCATAATCAAGTCTTTCAAGCTCTCCTCGTGGTAGGGAGAAGCATCCACCAGATACACCGTGTCAGGTGGAAGCCTCAGGAAGGCCTTTGGAAATGTTGGCAGCTAAACAGTGCCAGGTGTTAGGCTTCAGTTCAGCAACCTCATTGCATGAGTTCTGGCTAAGAAAGAATTAAGAGCTAAGACTCAAACTACAAAAGAAAGTTTAGCACGGCCAGCGTGGCTTAGTGGTCGAGCGTTGACCTATGAACCACAAGGTCCGATTCCATCCTTGGCCAAGGGCACATGCCCGGGTTGTGGGCTCAATCCCCAGTGTGGGGCGTGCAGGAGACAGCCAATGGATGACTCTCTCTCATAATTGATGTTTCTATCTCTCCCTCTCCCTCTGCCTTCCTCTCTGAAATCAATAAATTTTTTTTTTAAAAAAGAGAAAGTTTATTTAGAAAGTCACAGAGGTAGAAGAAGAAAGCCATAGAAGAAATGGGCTCAGGAAATGAGCTACAGAGCCAAAAGAAGGGCCCCTGGAGATTGGGAGGGAGTGAGAGACCGACTGAGACTTGCCTTGAGAGATGGGAGAGGGAGGAAAGGCTTGAGCATGCCCTAGAAAAGAGAGCGCACACCGCCCTAACTGGTTTGGCTCAGTGGATAGAGCGTTGGCCTGCGGACTGAAAGATCCCAGGTTTTATTCCAGTCAAGGGCATGTACCTTGGTTGTGGGCGCATCCCCAGTGGAGGGTATGCAAGAGGCAGCTGATGGATGTTTCTCTCCCATTGATGTTTCTAACTCACTATCCCTCTCCTTTTCTCTATGTCAAAAAATCAATAAAATATGTTTTTAAAAAGAGCACACTTTAGGTACCTGTTTTGAGCTTTTATCTTGGAGTCCCAGGGGAGGATCCAATAGAACATTCATCAGCTTTCCTGGTGTGCCCCCTAAGAGTGGTAGTCTCCACTGATTGGTTGGCTCCAGGGTCATTAGTCAAGACAGCTGGTCCTGAAGCCAGCCATGGCAGTCACTGATTTTGCGGCTCACCGGGCACAGCCAAGGCCTCGAGGCCATGCCCAGGGTTAATGCTGAAGGGAGTGGTCCTGCAAGGGCTTGCAGTTTTGCCGGTTGCTAGACACCAGGGGCTCTCCTCATGACCCTGTGCCCCGGGCCTCTGATTCCTACTCATGCCTCTGATTCCTACTCATGTACCCACTACAGACGGTGCCCCGGGCCTCCGATTCCTACTCATGTGCCCACTACAGACGAAGGCAAGCAGAAAAAGTTCCGGACGGCAGCCAGACCTGCGGAAGACGGGCGTGCATTTCCAGGGATGTGGGAAATACTGTGATTTGTCGGCTAAAGGAAAAGTATCAAGTCTTCTTAGGGCAGGCGTTTATGAAGGCGTGTGGGAGGACGAAGTAGGCGGGCAATCGCTGAAATGAGCATGAAATGATGGGGAGAGTCGTGCATTTGCTGAGATAAAGACCCCAGGAGGGGCAGGCTTGAGGAAGAAAGGGGTGCGTTCAGCTTGAGCCACGCCTGCTGTGCAGAGCCAAGGTGGCAGGCTAGCTGGGGAGCCGGGTCTGAGCCAGAGGAAACAGATGTGGGGAGGCGCGCTGCAGCACAAGTGGGGAGGAAAGCTGCAAAGAGGTCCTCTGACCTGCTCTCCCCCGCTGTCCACCATCTCCTGGTAGAAGGTCCCGGAGTTTCAGGCCCTAGCAAGCGTCCAGCAGAGAGCGGTCTCTTCACTCACTACTTCCCCTCAGCATTTAAGGCGACTTTTGGCGGGACAGTCCCGATTTTTGAAAATCGGGACTTTTTAAAAACGCCGCGGGACGCGGGACAAATAGTTGAAAATCGGGACAGGTGCTGGCACCGTGCGAGCCAAAGCCCAGTTACAAGCGGCCCAGCCCCGAAGCATAAGGTCCGAATTTCCGCAGGCGGAGGAGGCCCGACCAGGGCCGGAACCGGCGCCGGCACCGACCTCCCGCCCGGCCGGCGGGTCCTCCAGCCGGAGCGGCGCTGCCGCCGGGAAGCCGGTGCGACCATCTTGGTTGAGGGCTGGCGACTAAGGCGCCCCCGACCCCCACTCCGGGGAGGGCCAAACCACGTCGGAGCCAAGCTCCTGAGGCCGCGGAGCCGCCATTCCTTAAGAAGGCCCGTGTTCTCGGCACCTGCACCGCCGCGTGGTCCCGCAGGCCGCCCGGCGGGCGCGGGGAGCGAGGCCGCGGACGGAGCAGGGCGGGCCGGCGGTCCCGGCCGGCGCTTCCCATGGCGCCGCCTCCGGCCTCGCTCCCCGCGCAGGAGCCCGAGGCGGCGGCGCGCGCGGGGAGGAGCCCGCAGCTCGTGAGCTTCGCGGACGTGGCCGTGTACTTCTCCCCGGAGGAGTGGGGGTGCCTGCGGCCCGCGCAGAGGGCCCTGTACCGGGACGTGATGCGGGAGACCTACGGCCACCTGGGCGCGCTCGGTGAGGCCCGGCGCGCCCCTCTTCCTGCGCAGCCGGGGGTGGGAGGGGTGGGGGGTGGGGGTGGGGGTGGGGAGGGGTGGGGGTGGGGAGGGGTGGAGGGTTAGGGGTGGGGAGGGGTGGGGGATTGGGGTTGGGGGTGGGGAGGGGTGGGGAGTGGGGGGTTGGGGGTGGGGAGGGGTGGGGGGTTGGGGGTGGGGAGGGGTGGGGAGTGGGGGTTTGGGGGTGGGGAGGGGTGGGGGGTGGGGGGTTAGGGGTGGAGAGGGGTGGGGGGTTGAGGGTGGGGAGGGGTGGGGGGTGGTCCCCGCACGGGGAGGGGGCGGCGGCCTCAGGGCGGCGCGGTGTGCGGTCCTCTCCCCAGGGTTCCGCGGCACCAAGCCGGCGCTCATGGCCTGGGTGGAGGAGGAGGCTGAACTGTGGGGGCCGGATGCCCGAGACCCGGAGCTGGGAGCGGGTCTGACCGAGGAGGACACGGGTGAGTACTGACCCTCTCTGCTGCCTCGCCCCCGCTCCTCCGTCCCTCCCTGAAGCGCTTTCCCAGCGAAGGCGGGGGAAGGGCAGTGTGACCGGCTCTGCTGGGAGCGGGTCCGGCTCTCCACTCCCAAGGGACGCGGAGCCCCTCACATCTCGTTGGCCTAAAGCTCTGTCTTGCTCCACATCATCCCTCCGGTTTGCCTCCATCTAGCCGCCCTGTGCTTTAGTTTACTTTCTTTTCTGTTATATTTTGGAGCAGATTCCTTTCTCTTGGCTTGTGCTGTTCGCTAGTAATTGGTCCTGCAGCTTGTTGCTCGGTATACCCAGCCTCTCTGAGCCTGGTTCAGCCCAGCTCACGTCTCTGTGCTGTGCCCGCTGCCCGGAGCATCCTTGAGCCTCATCTCCTCACCCCCCAGGATCCGGTTGACATACCTGCTGCCTGCCCCCCAGCCATTTCCTGGCCCCGAGATAGAATGTACTGTGCTGCCTCCTCTGCTTCTGATGCTTTGCTTTGTCCTCTGCAGCTGAGGAAAGGTGTCATCAGTTTCCCTGCCTGTCCTGAGCTGAGTCCCAGAGGCAGCTGTGGGTCCCGAAGGTGGCTGTGTGGCAGGCTTCTCATCACATGGGATGTGGGATTCAAGGAGCAGGATAAATAAGCCAGGGTCTGAGCTCTCCCCTTATCTTCCAACAGATTCCAGAAACAAGGAAGAGAAAGGACTACCAGAAGGCACTGGGGCTCTGGAAAAGATCCTTCCTATGGATGCTCAGTCTCTCGGGCTGAAGGCTCTCAAACCCTCTTCTGCTGATCTCCCTTACAATTTGGAGCAGCTATCCAAGGTGCCTCACCGGGGTCGCCCCCCACTCTTTGCCCATCCCCCTGTCCCAAGGGCAGACCATCGTCATGGTTGCTACCTATGTGGGAAGAGTTTTGCGTGGCACTCCACTCTGGTGGAGCACCTGTACACCCACACGGGCGAGAAGCCCTTCTCTTGCCCTGACTGTGGCAAAAGCTTTGGCCAGTCCTCCTCTCTGAGAAAGCACTGCGCCATCCACCGCGGGGAGCGGCCCCACCGCTGCCAGGACTGCGGCCGGGCGTTCACGCAGCGCTCTGCGCTCACCACCCACCTACGGGTCCACACGGGCGAGAAGCCCTACCGCTGTGCCGACTGCGGCCACTGCTTCAGCCAGAGCTCTGCCCTCTACCAGCATCAGCGGATCCACAGTGGCGAGACCCCCTTCCCTTGCCCAGACTGTGGCCGTGCTTTTGCCCATGCCTCAGACCTTCGGCGCCACGTGCGCACCCACACGGGCGAGAAGCCCTACCCGTGCCCGGAATGTGGACGCTGCTTCCGGCAGAGCTCAGAAATGGCAGCCCACCGGCGAACCCACAGTGGGGAGCGCCCCTACCCCTGTCCTCAGTGCGGCAGGTGCTTTGGCCAGAAGTCGGCCATGGCCAAGCACCAGTGGGTCCATAGGCCCGGTGCTGGGAGACACAAGGGCCAGGGTGCCAGTGGGTTGCCTGTGTCCCCGGCCCCTGGCCCTGGGGACCTAGACCCACCTGTGACCTTCCAGCACTACCCAGAGATATTCCAGGAGTGTGGGTGATGGCCTCAAAGTGAGAAGACAAAGGGTGAAGATCTAAACATTTCCTGAGGCCCAAGCTGGAATGAGTACTGAACCTCTGGGGGCTCCAGGGAGGTCATAGAATGCTTTGTAAGAGCTGGACCTGGGGGACGAGGGCCATCATATTTTAGGCCCTCTCCAGCTTGACAGGGGGCCACTTCAGTCTCTGCTGGCCTAGACTCTAGAAGTCCCTTTGCTCAGTTAGGACTGAGATAAGACCCCTGTTGACCTCTGCTGTGGGAAGAAAAGTCTGTTTCTCAGATGTGTTAAGAGGATTCAGGTGGAAGAGAACCTTGTTTTACCCGTTTGCCTTTTCACTGCATCATGGTGGTGGGAACATCCACCCTAGACCCAACCAGGAGGCTTCATTCACTGCCCTGAATCTGGCCTGCAACTCTTATTTTTTGGCCTAGTCAGAATTTTATTTTTTTATTTTTTAAAAATAGCCAGTTTTTATTTTTTAAAATTTAATAAATATTTATTGTTCAGATTATTATAATTGTTCCTCTTTTTCCCCCCAAAGCTCCCCTCCACAGGTTCCTATCCCATCCTCTGCCCTTACCCACTCCCCCACTGTCCTCATCCATAGATGTAGGATTTTTGTTCAGTCTCTTCCTGCACCCCCTACACCCTTTTCTCCCCGAGAATTATCAGTCCACTCCCTTTCTATGCCCCTGATTCTATTACCGGATTTGCCGGCGTATAAGACGATTTTTTGGCCCTGAAAAATACGTATTTGCCGGCATATAAAACGACTGGGCGTATAAGACGACCCCCTAACATTTCCACTAAAAATACAGAGTTTGTTATATACTCGCAGTATAAGACTACCCCCACTTGGAGGCATATTTTTCAGGGCCAAAAAATCATCTTATACGCTGGCAAATACGGTATATTCATCAGTTAATACTGTTTTTCAGATTTTTCCCCCTTGGTTTTTAGATTCCCTTGTTGATAGATATGTATTTATTGTTCATAATTTTTATCTTTACCTTTTTCTTCTTTCTCTTAATACCTGTCAGCATTTCATATAATTCTGGTTTGATGGTGATGAACTCCTTTAGCTTTTTCTTATCTGAGAAGCTCTTTATCTAACCTTCAGTTCTGAATGATATAGCTTTGCTGGGTAGAGTAATCTTGGTTGTAGGTTCTTGCTATTCATCACTTTGAATATTTCTTGCCATTCCTGTCTGGCCAGCATAGTTTCTGTTGAGAAATCAGCTGATAATCGTATGGGTGCTCCCTTGTAGGTAACTGTTTTTCTTTTGCTGGTCCCCCCCCCCCCCCCTTGCTGCTTTTAATATTCTCTCTTTGTCTTTTTAATTATGATGTGTCTTGGTGAGGTCCTCTTTGGATTCCTTTTGTTTGGGGTTCTGTGCGCTTCCCGGACTTGTAAATCTATTTCTTTCACCAGGAGGTTTCCTGTCACTATTTCTTCAAATAGGTTTTAAGTATCTTGCTCTCTCTCTTCTCCCCATAATTCTGATGTTGATACTCTTGAAGTTGTCCCAGGGGCTTCTTACACTATCTTCAACTTTTTGGATTATTTTCTCTTTTTGCTTTTCTGGAGGAATGTTTTTTGCTTCTTTGTATTCCAAATATTTGACTTGATTCTTGCAATCCTCTAGTCTGCTTTTAGGTCTCTGTATAATATTGTTTATTTCAGTCAGTGTATGCTTAATTTCTAGTTGATCATTTTTCATATCCTTGAGGGTCTTGTTAAACTTGTTGTTAAGTTTGTTAAACTTTTAAAGTTTGTTAAACTTGTTAAACTTTTCTAGGAAATTCTTTTATTAAAAAATTATATTTTATTGATTTTTCACAGAGAGGAAGAGAGAGGGATAGAGAGTTAGAAACATCGATGAGTGAGAAACATTGATTAGCTGCCTCCTGCACACCCCTACTGGTGATGTGCCCGCATCCAAGATACATGCCCTTGACCAGAATTGAACCTGGGACCTTTCAATTTGCAGGCTGACATTATCCATTCGGCTCTAGGAAATTCTTTTTTAAAATTTTTTTATTAAGGTATTATATGTGTACATAGCTTACCATTGCCCCCCCCCCCCCATTCATGCCCTCCCTCCCCAGAGTTCTGTGTTCTTTGGTTGTACTTATATTCATGCATACAAGTCCTTCTGTTGTTCTCTTATCTCCCCCCAGGTCTCCTTCCCCTCCCCCCTGTCATTTGACAATCTGCTTGTTTTATGGTGACTATCTCAGGACCACATGAATAGAGTCCGCTCCTCATTTGGCAGTCTGCTTGTTTTATGGTGACTATCAGGATCACATGAATAGAATCCGCTCCTCATTTGGCAGTCTGCTTGTTTTATGGTGACTATCTCAGGACCACACAAATAGAGTCCGCTTCTCCTCTGGTTCTCACCGCCCCTCCCCCCGGGTCCCACTGCTTCACCTGGGCCACACGGCTCACCCGGGGCACACAGCCCCCTGGGACACACGTCTCACCCGGGGCACATGGCCCCCTGGGACACACGGCTCACCCGGGGCACATGGCCCCCTGGGACACGGCTCACCCGGGGCGCACGGCCCCCTGGGACACACGGCTCACCCGGGGCACACGGCCCCCTGGGACACTCAGCTCACCCGGGGCACACGGCCCCTCTGGGGCGCTGGGGTCGCGAATTGGAGGCACCGTGCTATCTCCTCGCTAGCACTGCAGGCAGGCTGGGACGGCTGCAGGCGGGGAGACCGCCCTCAAAGGTGTCTCATTCGGTGTGGAAGTGGAGCAGCTGCGGACTCGGAGGTTAAGTTCTGAGGGCACCCACTCCCTGAGCCCGGGGCGTAGTGAGCTCTGTTCTCAGAGGGTTTCCTTTATTTGCGGCGGCGGTGGCGGGTGGTGGTGGCGGGTGCGGCAGCGATGGTCGCTCCTGTGGTTCAATTTCCACTGTAGTTTTAAAGTTCACATGGTGGCAGTGGCGGGAGCTTCGGCTCAACCATGTGGCAGCGAAGGAAGGACTCGCCTGGGCCACTAACGGAAGGCGCCGTGCCAGCTCGTTACCAGCATGCACCATCTCACCAGCTCGGTGGGTGTGCTGGGAAGGTTGTGGGCGGGCTGTGATGGCTGGGGGGGAGAGTCCGCCCTCAATGGTGTCTCCTTTGGTGCGGATGTGGAGCTGTTGTGGATGCAGAGGCTAAGTTCTGAAGCCGCACTCTCTGTGAGCCTGGGGCGTAGTGAGCTCTGATTTCTGTGGATTCCCATTTGCAGTGGGTGCGGCAGCGATGGTAGCTCCTGTGGCTCAATTTCCCCTGTAGTTTTAAAATCCACATGGTGGTAGTGTCTGATGCTTTGGCCCGGCCATGTGGCGACGGCAAAAGGACTCGCCGGGTCCGCCAACGGAAGGCGCCCCGCCAGCTCCCCACCATCATGGTGCACGCTAGGCTGGGCCGAACCGGCTGCGGGCGGCAGGGGTGGCGGCGGCGGCTGAAGGACTCTCCGGGGTGCAAAAGAAAGGCACCGCGTCAGCCCCCCTCCAGCACGGCACCCGGCTCTAGGAAATTCTTGAAAAACCTTATAACTGTGGTTTTGAACTCTATATCTAGTCTTTTGCTTCCCTCCATTTCCTTCATTTGTGGCCTGCCACTTTATCTCTGCATTTTATCTGCTTCCCTGAGTTGATGGAGTGGCTTTGTGTGCTAGGTATCCTAGCAGGGCTCAGTGGCTCAGCCTCTCTAGTTACCTAAGGTGGACACTCTTGGTGCACCCCTTTGTGGGCTGTGTGTGCAGTTTTGTTGTAGTTAAGCCTTGATTGTTGTTGGTATCACTGGGAGGAGTTGACCTCCAGGCCAGTTGGCTGTGGAGATCAGCAGTGTCTCTGCTGTGAGAACTTCTGTGCTCAGTTTGGATGGGGCGGAGTCTCAGGGTGGAGCAGACAGCCTTGGTTTCCCATCAGCCCTGTCCTAAGAGGCCCCTGTGTCTGAGTGTGTCTCAGCAATTAAACAAAAGTTGATAGGAACTGTAGAAAGAGAACATCAGAGTTGCTGAGAGCTAAATTAATTGAATGTGGCTGAAAGGATCAGTTGAAGGCACACTGTAAAGGTAATTAAAGAAAAAGGACCAGAACACGTTTACTGTTGATGACTTGGTGGCTGAAATCACACCAACAGGTACCTGACAGTGTGAAGAAGGAGCTTCTACAGAGAATAAGAACATTCCTTGCTCAGCATGCCAGCCTTTAAGGTTGATTAGATTGTGTTGTTTTGTGGTCTTATTTCTGAAAGTAAAACTAGCCATACATTAGGAATCACTTTCCCAAAATAAATTCCTTTTTTGTATGATGCTAAAAATAAATAAATAAATAATCAATGGAGAAATATCCTCTAGTGAGGATTAACAACAACAAAATGTAGCTATCTTCCTCAGGCCCTGTTCCCAGCTATTGAATCTGAGTCTCTTGGGATGGAATTTTTGTTTTTGAATGAGATCCAGACCTACTTTAATTAGCATTAGTGTCAGTATTCCAAAGAGCTTAAAAGTCTCCATTTACATTTTTATTTAGCCTTAAAAGTATTTGGTAAAGTACTTTATCCATATTGAAATGAAAATAGAAGTATCTAATTTAGGATTGATGGGAGCTTAGAGTACCACACATCTAGATTTTTATTTTATTTATTTATTTTTTATTACAAATGTTCCTCATTTTCCCCCCTCCATTGCTCCCCTCCACCACGTTTTCATCCCACCCTCTGCCCTTTCCCCATCCCCCATTGTCCTCATCCCATAGGTGCAGTTTATGTTCAGTCTCTTCCCACCCTCCCCCTCCCCATTTCCCCGAGAATCATCAGTCCACTCCCCTTCCATACCTCTGATTCTATTATATTCACCAGTTAATATTGTTCATTATGATTTTTACTTCCCTTGGTTTTTAGATTCACTTGTTGATAGTTACGTATTTGTTGTTCATAATTTTTATCTTTTTCTTTCTCTTCCTAAAGAACCCCTTTTAGCAATTCATATAATTCTGGCTTGGCTGTGGTGAACTCCTTTAGCTTAAATTTATTTGTGAAGCCCTTTATCTGGCCTTCGATTCTGAGCGATAGCTTTGCTGGGTAAAGTATTTTTGGCTGTAGGTTCTTGTTATTCATCACCTTGAATATTTATTGCCATTCCAGTCTGGCCTGCATGGTTTCTGTTGAGAAATCAGCTGACAGTCGTATGGGTGCCCCTTTATAGGTAACTACCTGCTTTTGTCTTGCTGCTTTTAATATTCTCTCTTTGTCTTTAGCTCTTGGAATTTTAATTATGATGTGTCTTGGTGTGGTCCTCTTTGGATTCCTTTTGTTTGGGGTTCTGTGTGCTTCCTGGACTTGTCAGTCTATTTCTTTCCCCAGGTGGGGGAAGTTTTCTGTCACTATTTCTTTCAATATGTTTTCTGTATCTTGCTCTCTGTCATCTTCTGGGATGCTCATAATTCTGATGTTGGTTCGCTTGAAGTTGTCCCAGAGGTTTCTCACACCATCTTCAACTTTCTGGATTCTCTTGTCTTCTTGCTTCTGCGGAGGAGTGTCCTCTGGCTCTTTGTGTTCCAAATATTGGACTTGATTCTTGTAATCTTCCAATCTGTTTTTAGGACTCTGTATAATATTTTTTATTTCAGAGAATGTATTCTTTATTTCTAGTTGATCCCTTTTCATATCCTCATAGGTCTCATTTATTTTATCGGCCTTTTCTAGGAGATTCTTGAACAACCTTATAAGTGTGGTTTTGAACTCTATATCCAGTCGCTTTTTGTCCTCCATTTCTTTCGTTTGTGATCTGTTTCCTCGTCTCTGCATTTTCACTGTTTCCCTGAGTTGGTAGGTTGGGAGGATCAGCTGTGTCTATGCCAGGAGACAGCCTTATTCCACTAGACTTGGAAATCTGCAAAAGCCTCTCTGATTTCAGCTTGGATGGGGCAGAGTTTCATGGTGGAGCCTACAGCCTTGGCTTCTGGTTAGCCCCGCCCTCTGAGGTTCCTGAGTCTCAGTGTACCTCAGTGTCCTTTGGTATTCGCTGCAAGCACCTCTGAGAGAAAGGCACCCTAGAGTTTTGCCTGTTAGCAGACAGTCTAGTCTCTCCCCCAACGAGCCCGCAACTGGGGTTCAGTGCAGTTGAAAGTGGGGTTAAGAGCAGTCTGGAGCTTTTATCTCCTTCCCGCTAGGGAACGCCAGCCAGGCACTCAGCCGCCCCTCCTCTCCGGCTCAGTCCTCTCCCCACACACGCACCGTGTCTCTCCGTACCTTAGGCTTTTACAGCTCCTCTGATTGTCCTTCTGGTTTTCTCTTTCCTTCTAGTTGTAGAATTTCCAGTCAGTCAACTTTCCTATAGTTCTGGATAATGTCCACTTTATATTTTAGTTGTATTTTTTGAAATTGTTGAATGAGGCTACAGTTAGGCATTTACCTATGATGCCATCTTGGTTTGTTTTGTCTCTACTAGATTAAAAAAAATTTTTTTTGAGGTTTCTCTCTGCCTCTCCCCTGATTTCCACTCTAAAAATCAATGGAGAAGGAAACGCGTGTTCAAGCTTTCTGTGTGCTTAGGCGCCTGAGCTACTGAGGGTCTAAGTTCTAATTTAGGAACTTAGGAACATTAATTATACTAAAATTTACTATAATATGACTTAATTTATATTTTTTTTCTAAAAATGCTCTTTATATTTTCAATTTTGTTTTAAAAAAATATATGTATGTTTTATTGATTTTTTAACAGAGAGGAAGGGAGAGGGAGAGAGAGTTAGAAACATTGATGAGAGAGAAACATCAACCAGCTGCCTCCAGCACACCTCACACTGGGGATGTGCCCATAATCAAGGTACATGTCCTTGACTGGAATCGGACCTGGGACCCTTGAGTCCACAGGCTGAAGCTCTATTCACTGAGCCAAACCAGTTAGGGCTTCAATTTGGCTTTTAAAAAAAGTTCTTGATTGTTTAAAGTATTACTCCAGGGATGGAATTTTATGCCTGCTAAACTTGGAGAACTAGTGCTCTGAATGAAATGTTATTTTCTAGCTGCTCTTAGCTTTTCTAAGAGGAGGGGTTGTTTTCAGGGCCTGTGTCAAATCTTAGGTCTGGGGATGACTAACACCATTTCCTTTGTTCTTGCCAAAGGGGTCTGTGCTGTGGCCGGTCTCTTCCTGTGTTGTTCTTCTGAATTTATTGATTTTAAAGAGAGGGAAGGAGCACACTAGGTGATGATGATGTGGAGAAAGTGGCTGTTCACCTTGGAACACACACAGGCTCAAGCACACAGTGGTAGAACAAAGCCAGGGGACTCCTACCCTGGATTAGCACCCTAGTTGGGACAAGTCATCAGAGGCTTTCCTTGGCTTGGAGCCTCTTGCTGCTTTGCGTAGCAGTCGGGGGCTGGTGTTATGCCCAGACTTCGTGATCCCCAAGGACCACCAGGGAGCAATAAACAAAAGAGCCTCTTCCATGCTAGCATGGGCTCTGTCCCACTCACACCGACCACATGGTGGAAGAGGGCGAGATTCGACAAGTCAAGGGGTTTTATAAGGGTGGTGATGTCAATGCTTTGGCTGACCCTGATTGGTTGGGTGAGGGCTAGGGTCGTTATACAAAATGGAGGATAGCTCTGCCCTGTTCTGCCCTGCCCCACAGTACAAAATGGAGTCAGGAGTTAGCCTGGCCCTGCCCTCTCACTGGCTGCCTCTTGAAAGCCTATTGCATAGACAGGTCTGGTGCTAGAGGAGGATGCCTGGAAGCCGGCCGGCCACTCTCCCTCTAGGCACTAGTGAGGCTGAATTTCCACGTGGAAATGGTGACTGGGCAGCTTGAAGCCCTGGACAAACTTCTGCTACATGTGGGCTTGTAGCCCACGCTATGAAGAGTATAGGCAGTGGACCTTGTCAGGCTGGAATCTTTGCTACTCCTTTTGCAGAGCAGCTGCTCTCCTGTGTAAGTTTTCTGGTGGGTAAGCAGGTCAGAAAGTCTCATGAAGGAGACTCGTCTCTCACTGATGTGAGTGCTTTGGTATGACCAGGGTGTATCCCAGGTCCAGCACTTCCCAATCAGTGAACTTGTAGGTGCTCATCCTAACAGAGGTTTTAGGGCAGACAGACACTGGGATAGAGAGATGCGTGGAGCTGGAAGCCGTTGCTTCAGAGGGCAGAAAAGTATGCCCACTTTATTTGTAGGAAGGTACCAGTGGTTCTGTTTGTAGGCCTCTATTGAGATAATTCTCTCCAGCCTTTTACCACTTGGAATTCTCCAAATTCTGTTCTCACCTGTTTTCAGGAGAACAAAAGATGCCATCTTCCTCCTCACAGTTTCTTCCCTTCATTTATTTGGGAAAGGCAAGAAAACACAGTATGGCTCCTGCACCACTCACAGAGAGAGAACGTGGCTTTTCAGCTATAAGGAAGGCTACCAAACTGGTTTTCAGAAGCAAGAAACAAGAATTGGATCCTGTTAAGATGTCTTCTAGGGTCATCTCCCCCCCCCCCCCCCCCCCCCTTTGACTTAAAGCTGCACCTAGGGCAGGGTTTCTCGGGTTTCCTTTCTTTAAGAGCCTCTCTCCAAGAAGGAACTGGAAAGTTCTTAGCAAACTTAAAGGCCAGATGGTTCTCTCTGTCCACTTCTCCGAACTTTATCACTCTCCACCCTCACCGGGAAGGAATTCCCACCCGATCCTTGCCTCCGTGTGAGAAAACCCAGGAACCAGGGACTAAGGCTCCCAAGGACTGAAGTAAATTCAGGCTTCGGGGAAGGAGCGGAGAGGAGGGTGATTGAAAAGAAAGCAGCTTCCTCTCCCAACTGGCTCCTTCGGGGAAGTGCTGGTGGAGTTTGGGGAGACCTGGGGAGGAAGGGTGTCTATCCTCACTTCTCTAGCCTCCCATTCTTCAGAAAGAAAGAACGTCAAGAAGGGAAAACGGGGACGGATAAAGTTCTGAAAGCAGAGGCCCAGCTCGAGGGAAGACACCAGGCAAGCCCGCCCACTCTTCCCGCAGGCACTTCGGCCGGATCTGGGAGGTGGGCCGGCCTGCGCACCTTCCAACCAATCAGAAAGGAGCCTCGCGTTCCCGGCGACCGTTAGCGCCGAGAGTCGGTGTAGTGGGAGGAGGCGGGGCGGGGAGAGCACGAGCTTCGCTGGCCAATCGCTGAGCTCTCTGAGAGGCAGGGGCGAAGCCTCTGGGAGCCGAGGCGGAGCTGTTTCTTGGCAACCATCCCAGCCAGCCGGACATGGGTGGGGAGGGTGGAAATGAGGAGCGGGGAGGAGGGAGCCTGGAGCAGTGGGGGGAGGCCCGCCGGCGGGGGGGGGGGGGGGAGCAGTGGAATTCTAGTGGGAGTGGGGGTGTCCCAGAGTTCCCATGAGTTCAAGGAGGGGCGGGGGCCCGTCCAGGTTTCCGAGGCGCGACCGGAGCTGACCCGGAGGCCCGAGAGCGAGGGAGCTAGACACCGCCCCCGCTGGCGCCGGGAAGCGTCGCTCCTTCCCGCTGACCTTGGTCTCGCTTGTCACCTCGCCCTTGGCCACAGTCACTGACGGGCGCAGAGCCCAGTAGGAGGACAGATAGACCCCCGGACGGACGGAGACCTAGGACACAGGCACACAGACTGCCCCAGCCCCTCCCGCCGGCTCCAGGGTGCTTCGTCCTCGCCCACCTCAACGGCGGGGCCAACCAGCCCAGGGTTAATGCCAACGAGTTTCCACCTCCAGCCGCTCCTAGAGAGGCCGCGGCGCTAGCCACCGGGGGAAAGTGGCCGCGGACGGACACTTCCTGTGCGGGGGAGGGGTCAGCTGCCGCAGCCCAGCCTGGGGCTGGGGGCCAGACGGCTGCGTCTCGGGCGGGGAGCCGGGCCTGGGGGTGCAGGGCTAGTCGTGAAGTCCTCCCCGCCTCCGAGGACACCACGCGTGAGGGCCTGTGAGGGTCCCAAAGCCAGTGGAGACCTTGTGGGTGGAGGCGGGGCCCCCGGAGGGGAGGGGAGGGGAGGGGCCCGGCCGGCCGGCCAGAGAGGCCCAGGGTCAAGACGTCCGGCCTTGGGGGCCGGGGCTGGGCAGCCGGGTCCCCTGGGCGTCGCTGAGTTGGTGGACGGAGAGGGCCTGGGTCTCAGGGCACACAGGCCGGGTCGCAGGATCGCTCCGCCATCGCTGCCGCCGTCGCCGCACTGGGAGCCAGCGGGGATGGATCGGGAGGCGTCGCCGTGGGGCCTCGAACCCAGGGATGTGCAAAGTCCTGACGAAGTGGGGCCCGAAGGGTTCCTCAAAGGTGAGGGAGGAAGCGCCTCTCCAAGGAGCGTGCCTGGGAGGGGAAGAGGGGGCTGTGGTCCGTGGGCGGGGAAGGGAATGGGGGATTTGGACCCCTGGGACTTGGAGGAGGTGGGGGCGGGGACCGGGTGTCCTGGGTGTGCCGTGGGGAAGGTGGGAATTTCAGCACCTGCACAGGGGCCAGCGACCATGTTTGAGGAGCAAGGAGACGTTTGTGCAACTAATTAATGGTGGGACCCAGCGACCTTCCAGGTGCCACACAATCTGGGTTTTCTGTAATTCTCTGATCCTGCAGGCAACATGCGTGAGAATGAGGAAGAGGAAATTTCTCAGCAAGAAAGCACTGGGGACTATGAGGTCGAAGAGATACCTTTTGGGCTCGAACCCCAGAGCCCTGGGTTTGAGTCCCAAAGCCCAGAGTTTGAACCCCAGAGCCCCAGGTTTGAGCCTGAAAGCCCAGGTTTTGAGTCCCCAAGCCCTGGGTTTGTGCCCCCAAGCCCCGAATTTGCACCCAGAACCCCTGACTCAGATTCTGAGAGCCCTGAGTTTGAACCACAAAGCCCTACTGGGTATGAGCCCCAAAGCCCTGGATGTGAACCCCGGAGCCCAGGGTATGAACCTCAGAACCCTGAGTTCAAAACCCAAAGCCCTGAATTTGAAGCTCAAAGTTCCAAATTCCAGGAAGGTGCAGAGATGCTTCTCAACCCCGAGGAAAAGAATCCCTTGAGCATCCCCTTGGGAGACCATCCTTTGGACTCCTTCACACAGGGGTTTGGGGAGCAGCCCACAGCAGGCCTTCCCCTAGGGCCACCTTTTGAGATGCCCACAGGGGCCCTGCTGGCTACACCCCAGTTTGAGATGCTCCAGAATCCTTTGGGCCTGACAGGAACCCTTCGGGGTTCAGGCCGACGGGGTGGTCGGGCCAGGGGTGGACAGGGCCCTCGGCCTAACATCTGTGGCATCTGTGGGAAGAGCTTCGGCCGGGGCTCCACCCTGATCCAGCACCAGCGAATCCACACGGGTGAAAAGCCCTATAAATGTGAGGTCTGTAGCAAGGCCTTCTCTCAGAGCTCTGACCTCATCAAACACCAGCGCACCCACACAGGGGAGCGGCCCTACAAGTGTCCCCGTTGTGGCAAGGCCTTCGCCGACAGCTCTTACCTGCTTCGCCACCAGCGCACTCACTCTGGTCAGAAGCCCTACAAGTGCCCTCACTGCGGCAAGGCCTTTGGAGACAGCTCCTACCTCCTGCGGCACCAGCGCACTCACAGCCATGAGCGGCCCTACAGCTGCCCCGAGTGTGGCAAATGCTACAGCCAGAACTCGTCCCTGCGCAGTCACCAGAGGGTGCACACTGGGCAAAGGCCCTTCAGCTGTGGCATCTGCGGCAAGAGCTTCTCCCAGCGCTCGGCACTTATCCCTCATGCCCGCAGCCACGCCCGCGAGAAGCCTTTCAAGTGCCCCGAGTGCGGCAAGCGCTTTGGCCAGAGCTCTGTGTTGGCCATCCACGCCCGCACCCACCTGCCAGGCCGCACCTACAGCTGCCCAGATTGCGGGAAGACCTTCAACCGCTCCTCCACGCTGATTCAGCACCAGCGCTCCCACACCGGCGAGAGGCCCTACAGGTGTGCTGTGTGCGGCAAGGGCTTCTGCCGCTCCTCCACGCTGCTGCAGCACCACCGCGTCCACAGCGGGGAGCGGCCCTACAAGTGCGATGACTGTGGAAAGGCCTTCTCGCAGAGCTCCGACCTTATCCGCCACCAGCGGACCCACGCCGCTGGCCGTCGCTGACCTGGGGCCCTGTCAGGGTTGGGGCTGTGGTGGGCAGAAGAGGGCACGGAGCTAGAAAAACCTTTAGAATAGTGGGGAAGCTGGAGGAGTTAAGGATTCTAGTAGAGGGGGCCAGGAAGGAGAAAGTTATATGCCCTGGAGATTTATGGGAAATGGGTACTGAGGGGTTGGAGGTAGGCCAAATAGGCAGCAGGAGGCTCTGGAAGAATTCAGAAAGGTCAACAGAGAGTTGGCCTCAGCAGCAGCATGCCCCTTCGTGTCCGCCTGCTTGGCAAAGTGCTAGATGGGGGAGGGAGAGGGGGGGTTACTTAATTAGAGTGGGGTAGCTTAGTTCCGTAGCTACTGAGAGCCTTGTTGAGTCAGGAAGGGGTGAGGGGAGGTGGGATGGGGAGTGAAGCCCAGAGTGGGGCCTGAGCCTCTTGAGTGCAAACCCCAATCTCCCTTGTCTTCCTCAGGCTTTGGAGCCCCTGAATTTGAGTTCAATAAAAACCTCTATGTGGTTAAAGAGCTTTGTCCTCCAAGTGTGTGCATGGACAGTGCCCTGGGCAGTGCGCTGGGTCTTAGCTGAAGAGCCAGTGAAGCCAGAGGGCCGAGCCTGGGAAGTGCTGTTACAGTAGGTCAGGGTTTCACTGGTCTTGGAGGCTCAGGAGGTGACTTGCCCATATCTGCCCCAGTCATTGTCCACACTTTGAATGCTGCAGACACAGAGGGGCCTGTTGTGGGTTTGAGAAAGCCTTTCCACTGTGGCTGTCCCTCTTCCCAAACAGGGAGGGTCTGCCCTTGGGCCAGAAAACAGACCCTGATTCTCATATCTGGGCATGGAGCCTGTGGACCATTCCTCCCCAGCCGTGCCTCTTTCCCAACCCCACTCCCCAGCCCCACAGCCCACCAGCTGTAGCCTCTCGCCACACTCTGTGCTAATCCTGACTCTGACCAGAACTTCAAGTTTCAACCCCATCCATAGGGGTCTTTGTATTGGACCCAGTACGAGGATTGGATGTCAGCTTTTTTAAAAAATTAAATATATTTTATTGATAATTTTACAGAGAGGAAGGGGGAGAGATAGAGAGCTAGAAACGTCGATGAGAGAGAAACATCGACCAGCTGCCTCCTGCACACCCCCGACAGGGAATGTGCCTGCAACCAGTGCACATGCCCTTGACTGGAATCGAACCCGGGACCCTTCAGTCCGCAGACCGATGCTCTACCACTGAGCCAAACCGGTTTCGGCGGATGTCAGCTTTTAAGACTCTCTCACCAGGCTGGCCTGATTTGCCACAGCTCTGCCTCCTTTTTAGGACCCCTGTACCTTTCAGTGGGATCACCCTGTTACTACCCCATCATTATCCTACTTTCCCTTTGAGCCTCAGCCCTCCTAACACTTGGCTCCTTAGGAAAGGATGGGAAGTTGATGCCATCAGTGATTGGGGATGGGGGATAGTGTGGGGGGTGAGGTGAGGGAGGATTCTGGGGCGTGGCCTGTGATACCTTAGCGGAGGGGACAGGCCATGCCTTGGGGAGTCACCTGGCTGGTAGGCACATCTTGAGATGAACTGGTGCTGAGGGCCTGACAGTGCCCTGTGAAGGTTTATTTATTTCACAGACTAGGAAAACGGAGCTCACAGAACTAAGTGGCCTGTTCAAAGTCACTCTGTGACTTAAGAGGCAGATAAGACATTCAGACCAGGTCCACCTGGCTCCACCTGTCCCCAGGTTGGCCTCAAGGCAGGATAGGAGTCATTGCTCTATGAGGTCTCCAGGGTCTCAGGATCCCAACATAATCCCCACCCTCATGCCCATCCTCAGGGCCTTATAACTTGTCAGGAATAAACCACTTCTCCAAGCACATTTCAATCTGGCCTCTTGATCTGCAAGCTCTGGAAGGGGCCTTGGAGATCATGAGGTTCCGTAGAGTTTGGCTGTGTTTAGTGGTTCTCAAAGTTTTCATTATTTTTGGAAATAGAACCCTTAAAGTAAAATCTGTCTTTTAAAGATATTTAAAATATATATATATATATATATATATATATATATATATATATATATATATTTTATTGATATTTCACAGGGAGGAAGGGAAAGAGATAGAGAGCTAGAGACATTGATGAGAGAGAAACATCAACCAGCTGCCTCTTGCACACCCACCGGGGATGTGCCCGCAACCAAGGTACATGCCCTTGACCGGAATCGAACCTGGGACCCTTCAGTCCACAGACCGACGCTCTACCACTGAGCCAAACCAGCTTCGGCATTTTAAAGATCTTTATAAACATTATGCACATTTTTGTACAGACACCCTACCATACAAAATTTCAAATATTAAAATATTCTGACTTCTATATTTGTAATATAGTTTGCACATGTAAGTATATACATAGAACTGAATTTCACTACCTGAAATACTACATTTGGAGATATTACTTAAGCGTTTTTTTGAATTACACAATTTAATTTTCATATTTTGGAGTTGATTCTTTTTTCAGGTTCCAAATATGTTCATACCCTTTTAAGCTGGGCCTGGTGCCTGTGGTGCTTAACTGATAAAGTAGTGTGTATACACAAAACATCCTAGCTAATAAAAGAGTAATATGCAAATTAACCATCACTCCTCGACCAAAATGGCAGCATCCATAGCCACAACATGGTGGCGCCCAGTCCTCTTAGCCCCACAGGAGTTTCCAAGTCCCCCCAGTGGTGGCAGTCTAGGGTGGCTAGCTGGGAGGTGCCTGCCACCCACTCAGCCAGGGGTGGGAGCCTGGACTGTCCAGCTGAGAGGTGCCAGTGCACTGTGTGATCTTGGGGCAGCAGCGGCAGACTGTGCTGGGGTCTCAGGCCAGCAGGGCCACACCCCCGCCACATGATCTTCAGGCCAGTGGTGGCAGCCTGGGCTGGGGCCACGCACCAGCACCGCATGATCTCCTGGTCGTGGAAACAGCTTGGGCTCTGGGGTCTTAGACCAGCAGGGCCTCGCACCCAAGTCGCATGATTCCCAGCAGCAGCCTGGCCTGGGGTCTCAGACTGGCAGGGCCTCACATCCAAGGCATAATCCCCCAGTGGCAGCCTGGGCTGGGGTCTCAGGCTGGCAGGGCCATGCACCCCGCCATGCAATCTTCAGGACAGCAGTGGCAACCTGGGGTCTCAACCATTGAGTCACACCAGCCAGGCAGATATGGAGGAATTTTAAATGTTTCTTTTTAAAAAATATATATTTTATTGATTTTTTACAGAGAGGAAGGGAAAGAGATAGCTAGAAACATCTGTGAGAGAGAAACATCGATCAGCTGCCTCTTGCACACTCCCCACTGGGTATGTGCCCCAAACCAAAGTACATGCCTTTGAACAGAATCGAACCTGGGACCCTTGAGTCTGTAGGCCAATGCTCCATCCACTGAACCAAACCAGTTAGGGCTGTCCAATATGTTAAAGAAAAAACCCTATCTAATAAAGAGGGAATATGCAGGGGAGGGCATTTGGAGGTGACTGGGGTGTTAGGGGAGGGCAGTTGAGGATGATTGGGCTGGCAGGGGAATGGTTAGGGGGTGATCAGGCTGGCAGGCAGAAGTGCTTAGGGGCAATCAGGCAGGCAGGCAGGCGAGTAGTTGGGAGCCAACAGTCCTAGATTGTGAAAGGGATGTCTGACTGCTTGTTTAGGCCCCACACATGGGATTGGGACTAAACAGGTAGTTGTACATCCCCCAAGGGTAAGGTGACCAGACATTCCGCTTTTGGCGGGACAGTCCCGATTTTTAACAATTTGTCCCGTGTCCCGTGGCGCTTTAAAAGTAAAAAATTGGAACTTTTTAAAACACCGTGGGACAAATTGTTAAAAATCGGGACGTCTGGTCATCTTACCCAAGGGGTCCCAGATTGGAGAGGGTGCAGGTTGGGCTGAGGGACACCCCCCATGCATGAGCCTCTAGTCCTATATAATAAAGAGGTAATATGCAAATAACCCTCACAAGATGGCTGCCTACATCCAGGCCAGCCGGGGAGTTAGTGAAGGACAACCACACAACTGAATAGCAGGCTGTGTGGGGCGACCAGGCTGGCAGGGGGGGGGGGCAGTTGGGGGCAATCAGGCAGGCAGGCAGGTAAGCAATTAGGAGCCAGCGGTCCAGAATTGTGAGAGGGATCCCGGATTGGAGAGGGTGCAGGTTGGGCTGAGGGAACCCTCCCCACTCCACCGTGCATGAATTTTGTGCACTGGGCCTCTAGTCAATATTTAAAAGCTGATCAAATGAGGGTGGGGCTCAGCTGCTCAGCCCCCACCCCTTTCTCTTGTGACAATTCCTGAGGTACCTCCAGACCCCAGGTGGGGCAGACCAGACCCAGGAAGAGCATACATCTTCCCAAGATCATGGTAGGAGAGCCAGAACTCCAACAGCAGCTGTCTTGACTTGTGGTCCAGGATGCTGCTTTTACCACACCATCCTGCACGCTAAACCACTACTCTCCACTGTTATCAGACACTGCTAGGCTGGGAACAGTAACCCACAGTTTACAAGTGCTATTTAATGCTCATCACAGCTCTGAGATGGAGCAAAAGCAGATGCAGTTTTGATTATGTGAAACAAAGAGTTTATTCTTGTATTGTTGTTTATTATTTTCCATACAAATAACTGCAAATCTACTTCTGCCCATCCCTGTACAGTTATTTCTATTTTACAGATGAAGACATGAATACCAGAGAGAATAATTGTCCCACACCACACAGCAGAGCTGCATTCAGACTCAGGGCTGACTGGGTTTTGCCTCATTTCGTATCATTACTAAGATGTCACTTTGTCACCATCTCTGTCCTAGAGGCTGCATGCTTTGTCATGGGAGGTATCATCACTCGCATGTCCTGTGTGGCATGTAGGCTTGCGTGTTATGCCTTACATTTATCTCCATTTAATTTCTAACTGGCTGCAACTAGATGTAACCCATGTTTAAAAAAAAAAAAAAGGTTCTTTGGGGATCCTCAATAATTCCTAAGAGTATAAAGAAGTCCTGAAACCAAAACATTTGAGGGCCACAT
The DNA here is from genome assembly GCA_963924515.1 of Vespertilio murinus. Lineage (NCBI taxonomy): Eukaryota > Metazoa > Chordata > Mammalia > Chiroptera > Vespertilionidae > Vespertilio > Vespertilio murinus. The sequence goes on along the minus strand of OZ004705.1, from coordinate 101,334,434 downwards.
TGAATGCTTCCTTTGTGCCAACCCTGGTGAGGGGTCAGTGTTGGCAACATATCTGAGTGAGGCCTGAGACCTGCCTTCCAGAACCTCCTATTCTCGAGACAGGAGCCCACACAGTCAGTGCTATGTGCTCAATGAGGTATAAACTACGTGCTGTGGACTGGGTACTTCTATCCAGGAATTGTGGGATTGAGAACAGCTTTGAAGCCGAGGGTTTTCCTGGCTGGAAAAGGGGTGGAACTGCACAAGCTGGTGAGGGGAACAGCATGTGCGAAGCACAGCGGCGGCGGGAAAGGACACAGCTATGCGAGGACAGGCGCTGGTAAGGGAGGTGGGAGACCTGGGGGTGATGATGGCAGGTCTGGTCCTGAACTAAGCCTCCAGATCATTTTAAAACAATTAATTTTAAAAATATTTTCTTTTTAGAGAGGAAGGGAGAGAGAGAAGCATGGATGTGGTTGGCCACTTCCTGCACTCCCCCTTCTGGAAACTTCCAAACATGTTCCAGAGCTCAAAACCCTGGGCATGTGCCCTGACTGGGAATCGAACCAGCAACCTTTTGTTGCATTGGATGTCACCCAACCAACTGAGCCACACCAGCCAGGGCAAGCCTCCCAGATCTTCTGTGCTTTTTTGCTTCCAATCTAGATGCAAATATCGACTTTCCCCCCCATGTCACAGAATATCACCTCTTTAGAGAGCCTTTGCTGACCACCTACCCAAGAGGACCTTCTCCCTCACCCTCTAACTTGGATCCTGACTCATTTCTTCTCAGCCCTATCACTACCTGGAATCACATTTCCACTTTTTTACTGTTTTCTCGATGGAGTGAAGCTTCCTGAGGGCATGTTCACCCCATGTGTTCGGAGCACAGAACAGAGTATGACACAAAGCATTCAAAGAAATATCATGTAAGTGAACACAGCCTCACAGGCTTCCCCTACAGACACTGTCCTTTTAGTAGTTCTGATAGGCCTGAGTTAAAAGGGGCCACAAGAGGGCAGCAGTGACTGGCCCCTCTGCTCAGTCTAAAGGATGGGCCTCAGGGTTTTCAAAAAAGGGCGAGTCTGGTCTACTCTCACCTCTTAGTAAATTGTCAGTGCTTCCCCAGCCTTCCTCACATCCCGTCTCTCTCCGCTTCTCTTTTGAACTAGCCCACAATAGCAGGTGAGGTCAGTCTTAGGGTCCTCACAGAAAGAGAGATGAAGGGAGAGAGAGAGAGAGATGTGGGGAGAAGGGATGAGAACTACTGTTTGGGTCTCACTCAGCGAAAGGGTTGAGAAGAAAATGTTCACTTAATGAGCTGGGCTGGAACATGGCTCCAGCACAGAAACATCACCAAATGGGACAGACTTTCCCATTTATTGGCCCTGGGGGCCCAGTCCCCACCCCCAGTTCAGATCTCACAGGAGAGCCGGGTGTGTGTGTGTGTGTGTGTGTGTGTGTGTGTGTGTGTGTGTGTGTGACGGAGTCCTGGCGGGGCTGTGGAGTAGGCGTTGTGGAAGGCTGAGCCTTAAGAGGGATGCCATGGTCCCATCCAAACTTCTCCTCCGTCTCCCACAGGCTCCCTCATTAACTGAGGGACATTGTCAAGCACCTACTATGCGTCTAGCCCTGTGATATCACCAGGGATTCCAAGGTCCGGTGCCTACCCGTGGAGCTCCTGCTGGATCTGAGACACGGATTTGCAATAAATCCTTTCACAGTGAATAAATGGGATCCCAGCTCTGATGGACAATTGCAGGCTAGCGTCAGCATGCATGGTGTGGGAACCCAGATGAGCCAGGGGCGGGCTGCCCTGGGGAAGGGATGTGAGAGAGATATCTGAAGACTGATGAGAGTCAGCCAGGAAGAGAGGGAGGAATGTGGGGGCAGAGAGCAGGCTGGGTGAAGGCAGTGAGGCGGGACAAAGCTGGGTGAGCGAGCAAGCGAAGGCCTGTGTAGCAGGGAGGTGGGAGGGCTCTGCTGGAGGCAAGGAAGGCAGCTGAGGCCCTTTGGCGTGGGCACCCTGAGGCTGTTTTGTAGGTTTGGGAGGCACATGAAGGAATTCAGTCTCTAGCTAAAGCGCAAGGGTTTGCAGCAGAGGCAGAAGCGGTGACACAGGTCAGATCTGCTCTCTGGCGCAGAATGGAACCCGGCTCGGCTCCGTGCAGGAGAGAGCGGGCAAGGCTCCGGAGCCCGAGGCCACTGCGGGCCGCGGGCAGGTGGGTGTGAGGGCTGGCAGTGCCACTAGTTTCTCCAAATTTAGATCAGCCGCTCTTCCAGGGAGGAAGCCAAGAGGGGCTGTTAGAAGCCAGGGACCAGCTGGTAACCACAAGCCTCACCTTGGCAGCTTCCTGGCCCGTCCCTTGGGGGCAGGCAGGAGTGAGCTCCATGTTCAAGACTAAAACAGGGGGCCGAGGGAGGGGCAGACTGGCCAGAGCAGCGGTTGCCAACTGGTGGTTTGCAAGGTCCGAAAGGTTGGCGACTGCTGGGCTAGAGGACACAGTGACATGAAGGTAGAGCAGAGTGGCACCAGCACCCCAAGTCCGGTCCCGGGCCCTCTGGGCCAGGCCTGGGCCTCAATCTGTGCCTCCTCCATCCTTGGGGAGGAGATCCACGCAGCTCGGGTCCATGGCCTCTTCCTCAGACGCCACCTGCCCAGGGCCTTCTCCAGGGACCCCATTGGCGGCATCGGCGGTAGCCTCCATCTTCTCCTTCAGGTTCCGCTTGAAGAAGCCGACCTGTAGGAAGAGCGGGACTGAGTGAGCAGATGGTCCATGGAGCACAGCTGGTCCCAGCAAAACATGAAAGCACCCTTTATGTTAATGACCCATGTGAGCCACGGACACGTGGTGTCCGCTCCAGGGATGGGCGAGAGTGTCAGCCACACCTGGTTCTTGGCAAAATGCTAAAAAGCTGTACATTTCCTGGTTCATTTTTTAAAAACAAATATATATATATATATATATATATATATATATATATATATATATATATATATATTTCAAAGAGAAAGGGAGAAGGAGAGAAAGAGAGAAAAACATCAATGATGAGAATCATTGACCGGCTCCCTCCCGCATGTCCCTTATTGTATTGGAGATCGAGCCCGCAACCCAGGTTTGTGCCCTTGATCAGAATCAAACCCGGGACCCTTCAGTCAGCAGGCTAACGCTCTACCCACTGAGCCAAACCAGGTAGGGCTACTGGTTCATTCTTTCGGCTCAGGAAAACGCCAGGTACCAATACTTTAGGTGGGTGGCCTGGGGCGTATATTACAATATCTAGTAATATTAATAAGAGCCAATACTTTTACAGCGCTTAGTATGCATCATTTGGTCTCTGTTGAAAGCTCCAAACACATATATTATTTGGCTCAGCAGTTCCAGGGCTGGGAATTAATTTGAAAGAGTATTTGGATCAGTGTGCAGAGATGTGAGTAACAAGAACCTTTTCTGTCAGAATGCTGAGACAGGTGTAAGTTACAAACAATCTAAATGTTCACCAGCAGAGAACGTGCTAAGTACACGGTGGGGCACCCGGAGGGCAGGGAACTGCTGGTTACAAAGCAAGAAGCAGACATAACTGTGCTCCGATGGGAGGCGTCAAGGTACAATATCGGGGATAATACAACTTCCCAGGCTGTAACACAGTCTATCCATTCGCATTTCTTACACACACACACACACACACACACACACACACACACACGTTGACAACAAAACCACAACCTATGGGATAGAAATAGAGAGGTTGTTTTAATCACAAGCCTCTGGGGGTTCAGTAGAAAGAAACTTTAATTTTATGGCCTTTCCTGGAACATGTGCATGTTTCCCAGGCCACACCTGCCCTCAGCTCCCATCCTCTGGCTAACTTCCACTCTCCTTCAATCCCAGTCCTGGCCCGCTCCCGGGAGGCCCACGCCAGGCTGCTGAGCCACAGGCTCCAGAGCACGCAGGCCCCACAGAGGAGCCCCCATCACGAGCCCTGTGTCTCCCCCAGAGACCGCGAGCCCCACAGAGGCAGGGCCATGCTTGTGGCACACGCCTCTGCATCTCGGTGCCTGGCTCTGGATTTGTGGGCAAGCGCTTCTTCCTCCCCCTGGTTCTCAGGCCTGCCTGGGCAGGCTCGGGGAGTGATGGGGGAAAGTCTCTCTTGCTCTCTGGGCCTCAGTGGCCTTATCTGTAGAAGGAGGGAGTCGGCTGAGACCCTTCGAAGCGCTGATGCTCCCTGGCCTCACCATTCTCCTCCCTGGCTCTGCCATTCCCCACCCCCCGCCTGTCTGCTCAGCCATGCCTATCCTTCCAGAAGCTCCGACCTTGTAGAGGGCCAGGAAAATCAGCAGCAGCAGCAGCAGCCCACCGGCACCGCTCAGCACGTAGAGATAGAGCATGTCCTTCTCATACACAACATCAACCTTCAGGACGACCTGGGGGCGGACAGAGAAGGGAGTGAAGAGAAGAAGCCCCCGACCCCAAGATGTCTTCTGAGTCTGGCCTCAGTCTCTAGGTCTTCGAATCTCCAGTCTGGACTGTGCGGCACCAGGCTCTGACCCAGGCCTTCTCTCCATACACCGCCCGCCGCAGCCACCAGTGTGAGCTGGCGAACACGCACCACAGTCCAGAGGTGGCTTTCCTCGGCACCAGGAGGAAACGCCAGTCACAGCTCAGCCTGCAAAGCCTCCCCGAAGCGCTTCTGCTCCCCTCTTTAGCTGCAACTTCCCTTCTGCGCTGAGCCTTCTGTTCTTAAGCTGCCCGCCCCTCTCAACTCCGGCCCTGCCCTTGCTGCTCTCCCGCCTTAGTGTTCGGCCATGCTCTGCCTGTGGCCTGGGGCCCCTTTGCTGAGCTGCTGCCAAATCCATCTTAACCTGATGCATCTTGGCCAGGTGGCCTTGCCTATCAGCAGCGGTGAGAGCCCTCGGCTTCCGCGGAAGCCTTGACCAAGGCTGGTGCTCTGGCTGTGGGAGTTCTCCCTGTGCTAGCCCACACCTCCCCTGGCCGCCCACTTGCAGCTCTGCCCTGCATCCCCCGCTCTCTCTGCTGACCTCTGCTCCCGGGCCTCTGGGAGGTGAGCGGTACCTGGGCCAGGGAGGCGTTGCTGCCGTACAGGTGGAAGTGCCTGCTGCTGTTGAAGGAGACAGAGAGGGAACTGCAGAGGCTGATCATGGAGGAGGCCTGTGGGAGGGGGAAGGCATCAGGGCCCAGCACAGGCCCAAGTAACCGCTGACTCCTGCCCCACCTTCACTCAAGGGTGGAGGTGGGGGAGAACGGGTCTGAGCGGGTGCATGGCAGCCGGCCAGCCGCGGGTTCTGCAGCCCCGTGTGCCACCCCCATTGCTGGAAGGAGTTTCCCCATAAAGAACCCATGAAAACAGCCTGCAAACTTGGAACACGCCATGGTTCTCTTTCACCTGCAACTGCATAAACATCAGGGACTTTTCAAAATAAAACAGGAAATGCAGGAAGACCTCGGTGAGAACCCCCATCCCACAACCCCCCTGCAAGCCCTCCTGTCTCGCCAGCAGCGCTACCGGTACCTTGATCTCCCCCACCAGCTCCACAGTCCCGGTTACTTGGACAAGGATCTCCCTCTGGAAGGCCACTGGGCAGCGGAACTGGGCTCCAGGCAGGCAAGGCTGCTGGGAATAAGGAAGAGCAGAGGACTGAGGGCCTTTCGCCTGCACACTGCCCCCCCCCCCCCCCCCCCCGCCATCTTACTCGCATGTCCCTACCTCAGCCACGTTGGGTGGCCTTTCCAGGTTTTCAGAGTGACAGGTGACAGAAGGCTGTTAGGAATGAGGATCCATTAGTCCATAGTTGAGAGGACCTGGCCTTCCTCTCCACCCCACAGGCAGGCCCTGGCATTCCGGTTCTCTCCGCCTGGCCCTTGGCAGACTCAGACGCCACCGAGGGGCAGGACTCATCCCTCCTCACTACCTCCCCAGCATCTGTACCTGCTCTGACTCAGCCCCTCAGCCCTGGGCATGCTCTCCTCTGGCAGCACTCACCATCTGCACGGCCCACGTGTGATTGATGGGCCCTTCACTCGGAGGCCCTGGCACCCCAATCAAGGCCTCCAGGGCGGGCACGTGGTGGTCATGGACAAACGGCTGAATCTTCACCTGGTACAGAGGACAAGTGGCTGCTGAGCCATGAACCCAGCCACCCTCGTGTCCCCCAAGCCCAGTCCTCACTGGCTGAGGCCCTCTCCTTAGGCTGTGGGCACCACCGGCCCTCTCCTCAGTGACATGTGCGGGTCCCATGTGCTCTCTGCCTTCTCCCCATGGCAAACCTCCCACGTCCTGCCAGTCACTGCTCAGATACCATCCTGAAAGTTTGCCTCAGGAATAGGGCCGCTCCCCACGCCTGTGCTCCCACAGCGTTCCACACCCCCAGCGGGATGGCCACGGATCTGCTCGGCATCAGTATCTCTGCGGGGCTGTGGGCTCCTGAGAGCAGGAGCTGTGGTTTATTTCACCTGCGTGCCCTACTGCTTGGCACAGAGACTAGCACAGAACAGGCCTCAAGAAAAGTCATTTTCTGAATGAGCAAAAGCATGAATGACATTTAACAAGGCTAGATGCAAGAATTATTTATACAATGAGGCTTGGGAAAGACTCATTTTGGCAACTGCATTGACCTAATTAAGAAACATTTCCTGAGTACCTTTTGTACAAAAGAGCCAGCCGCCTGTGCTGTCCCGGAAGACTGCTGTGCGGGCTGTGAAAGCGCAGAAAGGGCTGGGGAACAGCAGGGGCCGGGCCCCCAGCGAGACCCCGTCTAACTGCCTCCGCAGCCTCGGTCCCGGGGCTGCGCAGATGTGACCTTCAGGGCCCTTTGCGCACTGCGGCTCATACCTGGTAGACGTGTTTGACCTGGTGGGTCTTGGGCCCCTTGGGGGTGAAGCTTATGTAGCGTGTAGAGCTTTCCTGGCTGTGGAGAGAGGAGTAGAGGTAGAAGGTGGAGAGGACAGCAACCCAGAGGCAACCCAGGGCTGGGCCACGGGAGCCTTTGAGTGGCCAGCACTGGTGGGGACCTTGCTGGCACCTCGTAATCCTCACAAGGCCCCGCTATTTCCCTTTGGAGACTAAGGCTGGTGGGAGGGGCAGCCTCTTGCCCAGAGTCCTGCAGGGAAGGACCAGGGTCGGGACCCAGCGGTGCCTTTGGAGCCATCTTCTCCTGGCACACACCACCTCCCAGGTCTCCCTGTGCTGGCCACTGCTCATCGCCTGCGCAAGTGCACCAGCCCCGGCTGTCTCCCCACCACCCATCTTTCCCTTCCTAACAGCACCCTGGATCCTGCCACTCACCACACAGAACCCATCAGAGGCTCCCAACCCCCACAAGGTCAGGTCCAAAGCCAGATCCCACTCTGCCTGCCTGCTGGCCCCGCACAGACCAGATGTCCTGAGTTGCCCGCTCCCTGCTCCCAGATCTGCGGGCTGCTGGCTGCTCCAGGCCTCCTCCAGACTGCTGTCCCTGAGGAGAGTGTGCCCTCCTCCCTGGCTGGTCCTCACGCTCCAGACCCTGGTTCAAGCCCCGGTTCCCTGCCCATTCCATTTCTCCTCCACCCACACCATCCTTCCCGGCTCTAACGTCATAGCGCGTCTGACAGTATCATTGTGTCCGGCATTTGTTTCAAAAGCACCAGAGACCCTGGCTCAGGCTTGGCCCTGTGCTCGGCTCACTGAGCTACCTCGAAAAGCCACTCCTCCACTTTTCTCTTCATTTCCTTTTCTGCAAGAGAAAATCCAGCCTGTGACCCCTGCGCTCTTCCTTCCACAATATCCTGCAACCCACTGCTTCTGTGTGCGCATGAGTTCGGTCTGTTATCCGAGTGTCGGCTCTGAGCGGGCAGAGCCACGTGGGCGCTTCTCTCCCACCTCTGCCCGCAGCGCTGGGCAGGAAGACAGGGCGCCTGGCACCGCTGAGAACTAGAGCTCGGCTGGGTCTTGGACTCAGACTCAAGCTCAGAGTCCGGCACCAGTGCTTGCTAGCCATGGACTCTGAGCCTCAGTTTACCCATTAGTGAAATGGGGGTACAGCTGCTCCCCAGGCGCTGAAAGCCCTGGGAGAGCCGTGGGCGGAGCAGTGCCACACCAGGTCTGCGGAGGCCAGCATTCCGTGTGCCTTTTCTTCCCTCAGAAAACGGTGGTCTAACTCAGAGTTCCTAAAGGGCCTTCGCTCTTTTGTGCGTTGAAAACTGTTGGGTTGTAGCTAGAGTCAATTCTTATGACCCCGGGGTGAGGGGAGGGGGATGACCCTGGGCCAGGGAGGGGCTTTGAGGGACAGCTGGGGAGGCAAAGTCCCTGCAGGCCAGGCTGAGGGACCCCTGGGTTGGGGGCGAGACTCACTCTTCCGTGAGGATGTTGATGGGGTACAGGACTGGGATGCTGGTGGTGGCTGAGTTGTCCTCCAGGAGGCCTGGCTGCTCGTTGTCACTGCACGGGGAGGGAAAGGCCAGTTAAGAGCGGGGCTTGGCCTGAGCTGCAGGGCACCGAGTCCAGGGCAGGGCGGTGGGCTGCCTGGGCTGCTCACCAGCTCACATTGGCGTGCAGCGTGACGGCATTCTCCCAGGAGCTGTTCAGCAGTGTGTGAAACATCACCTGGATAACAACCTGGCGGGAGGGGTGGGTGAGGGAGGGCCTGAGCCCCGGGGCACCACACAGCCCCCAATCCAACCCCATAACGGCATCATAGCAGCTGCCGCCCACTGCTCACTGCGCCGCCCGGCCTGAGCACTCACCGAGCTGCCTGCCTTAAAGATGGGAGAGCTCACGTTGCAGGAGAGGCCTCTGGTGGGAAGCCGGGGCTCCTCCTCCGGCAGCTCCTGGCAGCTCAGAGGCAGCTGGCTGAGGGGCTGGCGGTGAGGAGAGAGAGGACAGTGTTTTAGCAGCCAAGGGTTCCCAGAGGCCACCGACCCTCAGCTCTGCCCCTTTCGGGCACATTCTCAGGGGTGGGGCCAAAGAACAGGGGCACAGCGAGGGTTAGTGCCACTATTGACAGTAGGGAGAACCGGGAGTGACCGAGCCCTCAGAGAGGCAGGAATGGTTATTGTGAGGGTGTCACACTGCTCCTACAGGGACACATCCAGCCACCATTTTTAAAGCGCTTGATGGAAGCAATGCAACACCATTCCTCGTCACACACTCTGCGAGGACAGGTATCGGCCGCAGGTGGGGAAGGGAATTTGGTAAGGGAACAGAGCTGGGGAGTTGACTGATTTGCTCAAGGCCTCACAGCGGAGGAAGCTGGCAGGGATCTGGCAGGGACAGGCGCACAGGCCTGTCTGACTCGGCATCTCAAGTTCTTTGTCACTCCACTAGATGCCCCCTAAGGAAGCACTGGATGTAGCTGTATAAGAACAAGGCCAGTGTCCACGGACAGTTAATGGGAAACAGTGTGCTCTGTCCCTGCAACGGGAAAGCACCTAGCCTTAAAATGAGTGAACTTTACATGTGCTGTCACATGGACCTCAACAAGTTATTGTGAGTGAAGTTATACAGACACAAAAGGACAAGTATATGATCCCACTCATATGCAATATCCAGAATAGGCAAATTCAGAGATGGAAAGCAGATTGGAGTCATGGGGTAGAAGAGGGGAACAGGAAGTTATTGCTTAAGGGTACAGAACTTCTAAAATGATGAAAGAGTTCTGCAAATAGATCGTGGTGACGGTTGCACAACATCATGAATATACCCATGACCACTGAACTGTCTGGTTAAAATGGTAAGGTTTATATCACACATATTTTACCACACTAAAGACATTAAAAAATATAGGAGGAAATGCCATTTTAGGGGGAAAAAAGAATAAATAAATTGTACTAGCTGGTTCAGCTCAGTGGATAAGAGTATTGGCTTGCAGACTGAAGGGTCCCAGGTTTGATTCCAATCAAGAGCATATGCCTGGGTTGAGGGCTTAATCTCCAGTAGGGGGTATGCAGAAGGCAGCTGCTCAATGATTCTCTCTTATCATTGATGTTTCTATCTCTCCCTCTCCATTCCTCTCTGAAATCAATTAAAATATATAATCCTATACAATAAAAGCCTAATATGCTAAGTGTCTAATTGTTAGTTCTACCATTCGACCAGTCTCTATGATGTGCACTGACCACCAGGGGGCAGATGCTCCAAGCAGTAGGTTAGCTTGCTATTGGGGTCTGGCCAATTGGGACTATGCGAGATGGATTGGATATGCCCTGGAGCCCTCCCATGATCCTTTCCTGCCCGATTGTGCACCAGTGGAGTCCTTCAGCCTGGCTTGCAACCTTCTCGTAATCAGGAACCTCTTGGGGGATGTTGGAGAGCTGGTTTTGGCCTAATCCCTGCAGGCCAGGCTGAGGGACCCCAGGAATCTGTGCACCGGGCCTCTTGTATATATATACTCTGTGTGTGTGTGTGTGTGTGTGTGTGTGTGTGTGTGTGTGTATTGCAATTTGTATGTATAAACAGAAGGACAAATACCAAAATAGGCAAAGTAGTAATTGCTGAGTTGTAGAAGTCTGGGTGATTACCATCTTTAAATGTTTCTATAATTCCCAAGTTTCTGTGGGGATCACGTATTACTTTTGTAATACTTTTAAAAATACAAGTTGTATTTAAGACAACCCAGGCCTCAAAACCCATTGGTCACCTGGAGGAGGGCGGAGCTGGGTCTCACTGACCCTGTGCGCATGCTCTTGCTCAGCGGGTCCCAGAGCCTGTGCCATGGGACCCTCTCACCACCCTGAGGTGTCCCCAGCCCCATTTGTTGGTTGTGGAATCTGAGGCTCAGAGAGGGGAACCTTGTATCTCAGGCCACACAACCTGAGGGTGGCCATCGGGCTGCGACCCCAAACGTGGCCCGAAGACCTCTGCTTGCGGCTGCCCGCGCCTGGCTGCTTGGTGTCCAGAGCGGGCAGAGGCTGCAGGGACAGGCAGGGGATCCGAGGTCTCCGCCTCCTCTCACCTTGAGCATCTCCACTTTCCTGAAGGACAATCCCCAGGGGAAACCCAGGCTGAGCTGGACCCAGTAAGCGTCTTCGCCCAAGTTACTCAGTGTTAGCTCCACGGCGAGGCTGGCAGACGGGGTCAGCCGGAGGGCTCTAGATCTGGGGGGAAGATCGGGGAGTTATGGGGGTTAAGGTGAAGGAAGCGGGATCGGAGGCTGGGCTTGTGGCACTGCGGAATCCAGAAAAAATAAACCCGCAGAAACAGCTCCTGCCTGCAGGCCCAAAGCTTTGCAACCTCATTTAACCCTCACAGGAGAACCGCAGGGACTGGCATTTCTCAGAGAAGAAACTGAGGCCCAGATTACACATCCAGTGAGCGCAGAGGCGGCCTTCGGGCGGAACAGGAGTGGGGAGCCTTACGGACCTTGCAGGGGAGAAGGACAGCCACAGGTTGGCCTCGCATTTCTTGTCCTCTCCACAGTTCTTCTCAAAAGGGATCTGAAAGGCAAGAAGAAAGGACAGGGAGGCTCAGGCCCCCAGATCCTGGAGGGCCTGGCGCTGGCCTCTCCGTCAGCCACTCTTCCCTCTTACCTCCTTGGTCACTGAGTGGGGGGCAGGTCTCAGGATGGGCCGGATGTCCTTGTTGCCCTGCTGAACACGGGGTGTGGAGGAGGGGGCAGGAGCCGTTAGCTGAGGCATCAGAACTTGTGGAGGGGCCGGGAGTATCTCAGGCTCGGCTCAGCTGGGCCAGCTATGGTCGCCCCTCCCAAGAGCAATCCCCTCCCAGGGCAGGGCCCACCCCCCAGAATCAGCCCAGTCCTCCTCTGGTGGTAGCTCCTTTGGGGAGCAGGGGCTGCGGACTAGGGTGTCCATCCCCTCTCTGGGCAGGAGGTCAGGCCTGACCAAGCAGCGCACAGCTCCTCCCGGCCATCTCCTTCCCTGGCAGGAATGTCCTCTGGACTCATGGGCTTGTGACTGCGACTGTGCTCCCTCTGGGACCCTCAGCACCCCCTGCAACAGCTCTCTAGATCAAGGTCAGTTTTTGCAATATTTCCAGAGCTTCTGCTGGGCCCTGGGCATGCACCAAGAACCAAATGGACACACTCTGCCCTCCCAATCTGGTGGGAGAAACGACCTGGCATCCTCAGGGTTATGGTGGGCAGGGGAATCTTTAGGTCATGTAGGAGGAAATCCCACCCTACACGTGGGGGTTGGAGTTGGCCTTCCTGAAGGAACGGCATCTCCAATGAAGTCTAAAGGATGAGCAGGAAGGGGCCCAGTGAAGGAAATGGCACATGTCCAGGTTGCAGGTTCAATCCCCAGTGCGGGGTATGCAGGAGGCAGCCGATCAATGATTCCCTCTCATCACTGATGTTTGTATCTCTCTCCCCACCTCCCTTTCTCTCTGAAATTAATAAAAAAATATTTTAAAAAATAAGTAAATAAAGTAGAGCCTCCATTTAAAAAATCTGGTCACATGACCACATGTGTTTCTCAGCCTGTTGTAATCAGGTGTGACCATATGACTATGTTTTGACCAATGGGATGTGTGCTCTGAAGAGTCCATCCATCATTTCTTGCCCTGGAGAGGCCTCAGAGCCTTCACCCAAATTCCTTTTCTTCCCAATCTTGCTTTTCCAAATTTCCCTTAAATATAAACTCCCATAAATTCCTCTCCTGCTTAAGTAAGCCATATTTGGTTTCTATTGCTTTAAACCAAGACTCCTCTATAACACAGTGTTGCTAAATTGAATTTCCACTCTCCTCTATTTGCTAGCAATTCCTTCAGCTGATGTCTCCTTACCGTCCTTTGGTCTCTCTGTGTCCCTTCTTCCTCCCAGAGAGAGAAGTTCAGGGAGACATTGATGGGCGAGATGAGGTCCTGAATGCATACCTGAGGGAGATAAGAATACATCTGTGGCAAGAGTTTAACCTTTGCCACACTTCCAGGGACATGCACCCTTGTCCGAGTTTTATAACTGATGGAATGCTGGTAACTAGTTGTCTTCATACCAGTAGTGGGAATACATTTACCCCACATCGGGGCTGCTTCTCAGCCCAGGTGTCATTCCTCAGCCCCAGTTCCACACAGACATCACTAAGCCACCACAGCACTTTTTTCCATGGAGTCCTGACAGAAGCCCCATATCTTTGTTCAACTGCTCTAGGCAACCTTTATCAAAGTTTGCACCAAAAAGAGATATTCTAGAACTAGAGGCCCGGCCCCTTGCAGTCAGGGAGCCCTGAGGGGATGTCTGACTGGTAGCAGGCCTAAGCCGTTAGTCAGACATCCTTAGCACTGCCACAGAGGTGGGCCACTGTGCGGGCCAGCCATCAGCCCGGCTTGTGGCTGAGCCACTGACCACCAGGTTGGCCAGGCAGCGAGGAACCGCGGGAGGGCTCCAGAGCATGTCCTGCTCATCTTGCTCAGTCCAGATCAGCCAGCCCCCAGCAGCAAGCTAACCTACAGGTCTGAGTGTCTGGTCACTGGTGGTCAGTGCACATCATAGCAAGCAGTTGAGTGGCCTTAGCATATCGTTAGCATACTGTACTTTGATTGGCTGAATGGCCAACTGGACACCTAGCATATTAAGCTTTTATTATATAGGCAGCCTAATTCCTTGAGAACAGGGGTGAGTCTTAGTCTTTTTGTTGTTATCAGTGCCTGACACTGACATTTGAAGTTACATCATATTTACTGAGTTTCTATCAACCCTCCACATTCAAGAGTTGGAAGACCAGGTCTAAAAAGGTGACAATTTTTCCAAGGACTAGAACTAGGAAGTGAACCCAAATATTTCCAACTCCCAAGTCTAAACTTTATTTTTTTCTAGCAAATCAGAGTCTCCTCCCTGGCAAGTTTACGTGTAGAAATTTCCAAGTTTAGTAATGGGGTGGGGAGGGAGGAGGGGGCAGTGAGGAGGCAGAAGGGCACTAGTTGAGCTGTGAATGAAATAAAATTGAGTTGATAATTGTTGAAACTGGGTGAGAGGTACTTGGGGGTCCATTCAACTATTTTTTCTTGTACTTTCGTATGTCTGAACATTCCCATAATAAACCATATAAAGCCAACTGCAAGATTTTATACACCAATCCTGTATCGAGTCTCTTATGAAATACTCAAGAGGCCAGAATAGTTTAAAGTCAAACCTATTTTACACAGGACCGTGATGAGCAAACTGAATTGGGGTGTTCTATCAATTGTTTAAGTCAATGTTAAAAGACCTTTTTCTGAGATGGAGAGGAATGACAACTGCCCATGTGTACCAGCAAACATGGCATTCTCCCCTGGTAGTCTGTGGTCCTGACAAGTGATTATGAAAGCTGGGCAGCAGCATTAATACATGGCATAGGAAAAGGGTAGGAAAGAATGGTAAGTACTGCATAATCATAGGCCTGTGGAAAACACCCATGTATCTAGATTAGGGACTGGAAGGAAACAGGCTACAGGTGTTATTACTATTGTCGCACAGAAGAGGAAGTGGTAGTGTAGAGAGATCAAAGTGACTCGTGACTCAGCGGTGACCCAGAGCTAAGCTTCCCACCCAGCGCTGCCTCTCTCGGTCCAGCTCGTCCCCCTTCACTTCCTGGTGCAGCCTCGCTGGCTCCCTTACCGGGAAGTGGAACCATAAGGCAATGCAGGACTCGACACTGGTCACAGCTATGTTCCCATTGAGCTCACGTCTCCCTCCCGGGAACAGTCCCCGGCTTCGCGTCCGATGGCCATCCAGCTGCAGGGTGTAGGTGAGGTTGGTGACCAGGGGTCCTGAGTGGTGGGGGGGGAAAGGCAGGAGTTGAATGGCGGTGGGTGGGTCCTGGGGCCATAAGCCTTGGTTGGGGGGTGGGCGCAGAAGCTCTGGGAGCAGGACAGCACGGACCTTGGAACTGGGGCATGAGGGGCTTGCCCTGGAAGCAGGTGGTGATGTTAACGCCTTCCTTCCTCTTGCCGCTGCTTGAGTGGGAGCACTCGACTTCGTGCACGGGGATCTCGGCGGGGGAGAAGGACATCCGAGTGACCACGTCCACCACAGGCCGGGATCTGCAGGACAGAAACAGCCGCTCTCACCCCTGGCCTCAGCTGCAACCCAGTCAGGCCTATAGCCCGTCTACTGCGTCCGGAGGGCCCCTCTCGAAGGCCGACCACCACATCAGCGTCTCCTTCCAACGGTGATGCTAACTCATCAGGCGCCTGGCTCAGGCTGCACTCTTCTGGCCCATTTTCCATACGGAAGAGTGAGCTTTTATTTTTAATTTTAATTTTTAAAATATATTTTATTGATTTTTTACAGAGAGGAAGGAAGAGAGATAGTGAGTTAGAAACATCAATGAGAGAGAAACATTGATCAGCTGCCTCCTGCACACTCCCCAATGGGGATGTGCCCACAACCCAGGTACATACATGCCCTTGACCGGAATCGAACCCGGGACCCTTCAGTCCTCAGGCTGATGCTCTATCCGTTGAGACAAACCAGCCAGGGCAAGAGTGAGCTTTTAAAGAGAGAAATCAGCCCTGGCTGGTTTATCTCAGTGGATAGAGCATTGGCCTGCGGACTGAAGGGTCCTGGGTTCGATTCCAGTCAAGGGCACACCCCAGGTTGTAGGCTCACCAGTAGGGGGCATTCAGGAGGCAGCCGATCAGTGATTCTCTCTCATCTTTGATGTTTCTATCTCTCTCTCCCACTCCCTCTCCCTCTCTGAAATCAGTAAAAATATATTTTAAAAATAAAGAGAGAAATCATATTGAGCTACTCCCATGCTTATAACCCTTCACTGATGCCACTTTACTCCCAATAAAATCCAAACCTTTTACTACCCACGCCACTCTGCCCTGCACACGCCCCGTGGCTGAGCATGTCCCAGCCACGCCGAACATGTGCTGGCCTCCCAGCCTTGCACAGCCTGGGCTTCCCTCCTGGAGGGCTCCGTCCCAGACCTCTGCAGGCCTGGCTCCTCCTCATCCTTCAGGTCCCAGCTCAGACCCCACCTCCTCAGAGAGGCCGTGTCTAGCCCCTCAGCCTATAACGGTCTCCCTGCCAGGCTCTCCCTCAGCACCCCGCCACCTCCCTCGGCACTTACAATCGCAATCACACTGCTATTTAATCTCTACACTCTGTACCCACGTCAGTATTTAAGACAGAGTAGGCGCTTAGTAAATAGCTATTCGCTGTCTGTGTCACCTGACACCTCCAATAACTCTGAGAGATGGGCAAGGCAGGGGACTTTGTCATCATTTCACAGATGAGGGAACGGAAGTCCCCAGAAGCTAAGTGATGGGTAAGGTCACCGAGTAGCGGGTGGCAGAGCTCGAGTCCTGGCCACTCAGTTCTAGAGCCGTCACAGGCGGTGGCTACTCTAGGCTTTACTGTCAGACAGGCCTGCGTCCAAATCCTCGTCTGCTGCGGCATCGCAGCCGCTTTCCTGGGGAAGTCATGATGCCTGCACAAAGAGAACCCAGCTCCCGGGGTCGGAGGAGACCACGTGAGCTCGCGCCCCGAAGCAGCTTGCACAGCACCCATTGGAGGGACGAGAGCTCCATTGACAGTTAGGTGGCACTTGGGATCCTGCCTCACCTCAGCACAATCACCTGCCCCTCGGCGCCCACAGCCACGTCTGCCAGGCCGTCCCCTCCAAGGTCCTTCACTCCGTGGATGGAGCGTCCGAACCATCGAATTCCTGGGACCACCTGGGTCCCTTCTATCCGCTGAGACAGAGAGAGACATTCACGCTAAGCCAGGAAGGGGGTGGCTACAGGGTGGGGCGAGTGGGGTCAGGCGGGGTGGAGCGGGGTCTGGGTTTAGAGGCTGCCGGGGCCGTGGGAACGGGTTCGCTGGCAGGCAGGCTCCTCACCTGGCTTGGCCGGTGGCTCAGCCCATTAGGTTGCCCATTGAAGATGTACACAGCCCCCCACTCCTCTAGAGGGGCGCCCACTGCCACGTCCACCAGCCCGTCGCCGTTGATGTCTGCCAGCGCCTCGATGGCTGCTCCGAAGCGCCCCAGCGGGTAGCCGGGATCCCCCTGCAGTTCCGAGACCACTTGGAACCCGGGCTGTGAAGGAGCAAGGGGACGGGCCCACCCCGGTCACTCAGCAAGCTCCGGCAGGGCGAGGCTGCCACTGTGACGGGCACTGAGGAGTGCCGGCCCTGGTCCCTCGCAGAATGGCAGTGATGCCCCCGACTAACGGGGCTCCAGTGCCAGCTCCCCTTCTCGCTCTCTGTGACTGGGGGGCTCTGGAAGGGCCCGGCCTTGCTGAGCCGCAGAGTTTGCATTCAGAAGACACAGCTCATGGCACCTCGAGAGGTGATTGTGGGGGTCAAAGAGGGGCTCTCACAGTGACAGGTGAGGCGCTGGGCCTGCCCCCCAGTCTGCCGTCTGTGAGCACCAGCTGCCACCTGCCTGTCTGCTGTCCTAAGGGTCTGACTCACGCACAATCCGACCGGGAAAGACCCAAAACAGCTGGGCCCTGGCCGCCTGGAAACCTGTTTGTCCAGCCACCCCCGAACCCCCCCAACCTGCTTCCTCTCGTAGACGAACACGCGGCCGCCCCTCTGCGCCCCGTAGAACAGGGGGGCTCCGATCAGCAGCAGCTCTGCCTCCCCATCCTGGTCCATGTCAATGCCACACAGCTCGCCGCCGAAATAAGAGCCGACCTGCCGGGAGAGGAAGGTGTGAGGCGGAGCCTGTGAGCAGGAGACACCGTCCCAGGGACAGTCTGTCTGATCCGCTCAGGCCTGGTGAACCGGGACGGGTTGGGTTCCTCAGGCCTGTGGAGGTGACAAAGCTGGCCTCCGAGGGCTTGCTGCGGAACCAACCGGTGTGACAGGCCGGCCGCTCGGCAGGTGGGCCAGAGCCCAGAGACACTGGGAGGTCCCGGCCACAGCAGCCCCGGCCCCGCCCCTGTGGGCCATGCTCACCTGGACCCCGTCTATTCTCTGGATCTGGCTCCATTGTCTTTTGTCCCCCGACTGTTGGAAGAGCAGCACCCGCCCCACGTGCTGGTATCGGGGGGCTCCGGTGGCCAGCAGTGCGGTGGGCCCGCGGGAGGGCAGCCAGGTCACTGTGTAACCTAAGGAGGGAGAACAGACTGGGAGTCAGCAGTGCAAGGCCTGCTGGGAGAGAGGAGCACCCGGGGCGGGAGGCCCCGGACACCGGTCAGTACCGAGGTGCACTGGACCGTGCAGGCGGCCCCTGAGGACAGGAGCCGTGCGGGCCCCGGGCAGCCCCTCCACCGGCCACGCTGCGTGTCCCAGCGGACAGCACGGCCAAGCAGAGCAGCCACAGTGCAAACACAGGCACCTTCCCGCGGCGGTTCCCCTGGGGTGTGAGGAGGTGTGTGTACGTTTTTAAATACATCAGACATTCAAATGGGATAGATTGGTAAGGAGGATGCAAAGTTTGCACAAATATTGAGAACGTTTCCTGCTTAAAGACTAGGCTTCAGGCTACCTTTGAGCATCACACCTCCTTGGCGAGGTGCCGGCCCTCCCGCCCAGCTCTGACGAAATGTCTGAGAAAATGTGCAGGAAGCACCCAAGAGCCAGCAGGGCCAGTGCCAGCCATGGAATGTTCCATTCAGAAAGCAGCACACTGACCCAGTTCTATCTCCTCTGCTCAGAGCAGCTGAACGTGAGAGGGAGAGCAGGTGTCTGGGCCCGACGGCACACGAGACGGCACACGAGAAGAGGGGCACGAGGCTCAGCCACTCTCCCGTTCACTCGCGTCTGTTGCCGAAGCACAAGGTTAAGAACTTGACCTTTGAAATCAGAGTGACATGGTTTTAATCCTGGTATTATTACCTCAAGCTACCGAGTCTCAATTTTCTCATCTTAAAAATAGGGGATTGCCCTTGCTGGGTGGCTCAATGGTTGGAGCTTCGTTCCATGCTCCAACCAAAAGGATGGGCCCAGTCAGAGGGCGCGTATGGGAGGCAATCGACAGATGTTTCTCTCTCACATCAATGTTTCTCTCTCCCTTTCTCTCTAAAAATCAATAAAAACATATCCTCAGATTAAGATTTTTTTTTAAATGGGGATAGCATCAACCTTTCAGGGTGGTTTTTGAGAAGTAAATAAGGTCATTGCTATAAAATGCTTAGCACTAGGCTGGTGACATCTGAACTAAGATCTGAAGGATAGTAGCCTAACATGCACTCAAGATTATGTTTATTCATAATGCATTCATATACATGTGCATGTGTGTACGTGCCCACGCACACACAGTGGGGTGGAGATTAATGTTTGGTGTCCTTTCTTCCTCCTTACTGAGCAGCACTGCCGCTGCGTATGGATGTTAAAGTAAGAAATCCCTGGGAGGCAGAGGGGTAGGTGCTGGCCTCCCAGGTGTGTGACCCGGTGAGAACGTAACCTCTCCAGGCTCTTTGGCCATAAACTAGAGGTGATAAAACACCTTTCACAGAGCTGTTGGAAGATAAAATGAGACCAAATACGTCAATACACGGCACACACTCAAAGCAGCGCATGCTCAGTAGAGAACATCAGAAAAAGAAAAGAGAGACAAACCACCCAGGGCAGCCTCCCTTAAGGAGTAGATGCTGGATGAAGAATTTAATAAGATCTTTGTGTTTGCGCCCGGGGCAGGCTGACACCGTGAACCTGGAAGGTGTGAGACCCTGGAAGAGCTCTAAGGCGAGGCCCTCTGCGGCCGGAGGTGCCGTCGCCCGCCCGGGCGGCGGCAATGTGGAGTGACCCACTCGCTGCCTCGTGCTTGACCTCGGAAGAGCTCTGGGGACCGCACCAACCGCAGCTCCGGGACCGGACGGGCTGGTCCTCCCGCACCGCGCGGGGTGGAGAGGCGCGTCTAGTGGCCGCAGAGGCACTGCCCCGGAGAGAGCTCTGGCTGTCAGCTCACCACAGCAGGAGCAGGCCGGTCCTCAGGGAAGGAGGCAGAGGGCAGGAAGGAGCCGGAGGAGGGAGGGAGTGCGGGTCGGAGGGGAGTGACTGAGGCGGGAGGCCTGTGAGCCGGTGTGGACGGCACAGTCTGGGTTGCAGGGGTTTCTCTGGGCCAAGTGCCTGGCCCCAGGGTGCGTGGGTCCGGGGGAGACTGGCGGGTGTAGGAAGTTAGGGGAAGAAGCAGCTGCCGCCTCTGGGGCCGTGGATGGCATAGAAGGGTGTTGTCCGCTCTTAGGGGAGAGCCGCCCGGGAGGGGCAGTTCTCTGGGGTGAGCAAAGCTTCAGGATCTAAGGCCTCATAAACACGGGAAATAAAAGTATGATTAACACCCAGCGGGGGGTTTTCAGGGGGAAGCTAAGAACGCTATCCTCACTTTGAACCCTGAGCGTGTTCAGGCCGCTTGCTTCACGGATTTCCTTCACTGTCCTGAAAGTCAGTCTGAGCAACGCTCTGGCCCCTAAACCAAAAGGCCCGGCACGAAGGCCGAAGGCCCACACTCACCCAGGTACCCCGCTCTGGCCTCTGGGGTCAGGGGGTCGTTCCCAACAAACGTGTCGCCCTGCAGGTCTGCCTCCAGATCCAGGAAGCCCCCAGCCCAGTCCTTGGCGCCGACTGCCCCCACCACGCCATGGTCCTGGCCGAGAAGGAGCGGAGCAGGGTCAGAACAGGGCGGCTCCCGTGGCCTGTGGCCAGGACCTCCCTGGCCCATGGCCCTTGGCTCCCCTCCACTCACCCCGAGGAGCGCAGCGCTGATCCCACTGGAGGACAGCTCCAGGTTGAAGGACGTCCGGTCCAGTTTGCTTGTGCCTGAGGGACGGCGACCAGGAGCAGTGAGCGCGGTGAAGACAGGACGGGATGGAGGGAGATGCGCAACATCGCCAGGGAGAAAGAGCACAGACTTGGGAATGAGACACCCTGGGAAGTGCCCTCAGCCTGTCTGAGATTTAGCATTTGACTTCTGTGCTTACTGGGACTTCCCCACCTCAACGGATGACACCCGTCTCCTAGGGAATCTTGCTAAAAACCCAGGAATCAACCTTGACTCTGCCCTGTCCCCCTGTTCCATCTCCAATATATCACTAACTTACATTGGTTCACCTGCAAACTACACCTGAAATCTTGCAGGAAGTGACATCTAAACTGAGTCCTGCCTGGCCAGCACGGCTTGGTGGTTGAGCGTTGACCTATGAACCAGGAGGTCATGGTTCAATACCCGGTCAGGGCACATGCCTGGGTTGCAGGCTTGATCCCCAGTGTGGGGCGCGCAGGAGGCAGCCGATCAATGATTCTCTCTCATCACTGGTGTTTCTATATCTCTCTCCCTCTCGCTGCCTCTCTGAAATAAATTTTAAAAATATTTTTAAAAATAAGTAAACTAAGACCTGAAGGATGAGTAAGGGCAGGTCAGAAGAGAAGATAAAGGCTACAGATAATAAGAGCTACAATTGAATGCTGAGCAATTGCTAAGCAGTTGTTAGGGGTTGCAGTTGTGGTCCCTAAAATAGGTATGTTGAGCCTTAGCTGGTTTGGCTCAGTGGATAGAGCATCAGCCTGTGGACTAAAGGGTCCCGGGTTTGATTCCAGTCAAGGGCACATGCCTGGGTTGCGGGCTCACTCCCCCATGGAGGGTGTGCAGGAGGCAGCCGATCAATGATTCTCTGTCATCATTGATGTTTCTCTCTCTCTCTCTCTCTCTCTCTCTCTCTCTCTCTCTCTCTCTCCCTTTTCCTTCCTCTCTAAAAATCAATAAAAATATTAAAATATAAAAAAAGGAATGTTGAAGTCCTAATCTTAGTCCTCCAGAATATGACCTTACTTGGAAATATGGTCTTTAAGAGGTAATCATGTTAGGATGAGGTGGGGACCCCAATCCAATGTGACTGACGTACCTGTGAAATGGGAAAGTCAGACACAGAGACAGACATGCCCAGAGGGAAGGTAACGTGAAGACACAGGGGAGAAGACAGCCACGTCAGAAAGAGCTTGGCCCTGCTGACCCCTTGGGCTCTCACTCCTGGCCTCTGGCTGTACATGTCTGCTGCTGTGCCCACGGCTGTGTGGCACTTGGTTAGAGCAGACCCAGGAAACTAGCACAGCAGTCAAGCCTGTGAGACCCTGTCATCATCCCCATTTAACAGAGAACAAGGAGCCTCAGAGAGGGAGAGTGACCTGGCTGAGGTCACACAGCACGGGCAGAGCAGATTCTTGAGCAGGCCTCCCTGGTTCTACTAGAAACACCACATTGCTGCTCGAACTCTCACATTCCCCCTTCCTGGACACTGAACAGAGGTTTTCCAGCAAGACTGTGGGGCTGGGCCAGATGTCACCAAAGTGCTGAACTGAACGCCAGAGCTCTGTCCAGCAAAGGGCCCTTCCCTGTGGGAACCATGTCCCTTCCAGCAGACTAGGCCTCCGGGGGGAACCCTCCACGGCCAGTCCTCCATCTGGCGATGCCAATCAAAGTCTTCTCTTATTCTGGACCAAGGAAGAGGGCCTATGGGCTGCTTTCAATTGGCCACAGCCTGCTTACCCATCTTAAGTCATTTGAGGCCTAGGATAACGGAAATGAAGAAGCTGAGGGCAGGGGAAGGCGTTATGGTCATCCCACAGGGCTCAGCTGACTCCTGCAAGACAGAGTTCAGTCCTGGGCCTCAGCCTGGGCCAAGCTAAACTTGAAGAGGAAGAGGGAGTTTCAGAGGGAATAGAAGCTGCTCCTCAGTCACTCTCCTAAATTCCTGCCGAGGTCTTTCTTTAGGAGAGCTCTTGGCACTGCGTCAGCCACTGAGTAAGTGCTCCTCACTGCTATCCAGTGCGCCTCTCACCTCACGTCCCAGGTGAGCTTCTGTACATAATCTCTTGAACTATCTGCCCAGGGTCTGCCACTTACCCTCAATGTCATAGATCTTCTTCTGCAGATCAGCGAATAGATCTTTAAGCTTCTCAAATGTATCCAGAATCTTTACAAACTCTTTCACCGGTTTTGAAGCAAATTTGTTTAGTGTCTCCTGGCTTTTCTTGTTCTGAAAATGCTTTCCAATCTGTGAGGGAGAGAAGTACTGACATCCTCAGAATCGCAGGCCGATTTTCTACTATTTTCACAAGACCACGGCTCCGAGGAGAAAGGGAAGTGGGGATCAGGAATGGAAGAGGGAAGATGAGATGGAGGAAGAAGGCAGAGGCTTGGCACCTGGGGCCCATACCCCAATGATGTAGCGGGTGATGTCATTGGCCACGCTGATGTCACCAATGTCAGTGGCTTCCCCGTCAGTGATGATGATAAGCACTTTGCTGGCATCTGGCCGCGCTCCAAGTTCCTTCTGGAAGACCTCGGTCCTGTGTTCAAGAAGGGGGGATGTGAGAGACTCCCCCAAATCATATGAATCTCACTAACTCACTGCCCCGCTGATTAAGCAAAAGCTCTTCTCAGACGCCCCCCCACCCCCTCCCCCCCACAGCGATTCCCAGCCTGCCGAGTTCTCTCCTGAGCCTCCTACCCCATTCTTGCTGCCACCCTCTCCTTAGCCAGCATCTTCAGCTGAAGCCGGGCATCAGGAAGCTGCCCAGAACCCATCCGTGGGAAGGGGGAGGCTTGGTGAGGGGAGACTCTGGGCATCCAACCCTCCATTTCAACACCATGGCAACTATCTTCCAATCAGATATGTTGGTGATTTAGGGGAGATTTCCATGGCTGAAGAAAACGGGAAAGTCACGAGTTGGGAGCAAGCTCGTCCAGCGCCGTCTCCGCCGCCCGGCGCTCCGGTGGCCTGTAGATCTGGGCCGCGGCTAATCTCCGGAGAAGTGAAGTAACTGGTCTCTGTGTCATTTCCCCTCCAACCGCATGGGCAGGAGCTCCCCAAGGAAAGGGCGGTGTCTAATGTGCTGCTGCACCTGCGGCTGCTGACGGAGCAGGTGCTCGGTGCGTGTGAGATGACGGGACGGAAGGCCTGCATGCCCCAGGCCCGGCCCCAGGCCCCGCCCTTCCGCAGCCTCCTCGAGAGGCAAGACGGGCTGCCCACAGACCTTGCTGGGACAACAGTTGTATGAGAACCATCTGACCCTTCTCCCCCCACCCCACAGCCAACCGGCGACGGACAATTAGTCTAAGAGCAGCCAGGCCACAAGCCTGACTATGACACGGCCTGCTTTAGGGGCCGAGCTGGAAGCCACATGGAGAGGCCGCAGTGGGCGGTGAAGGACAGACCCCGGGAGGAGGCTGGCAGTTACTTGGAAGCTGCCAAAGACGGCGGAGCGCTGGCGGGCAGGCCCCAGACATCGCTGTCAGGACCTCTAGTCTATGTTGGATGCAAAGTACTTCTGTAACCTCCGTCCACACAGACATGGCCCAGCTTGGGTCCTGCTCAGGGTTCTGTGTCCCATCTAGAGTTTCCAGCGGCCTCCTCGTTGGCTTCTCTGCTTCCATCTCTGCCCCCTGCACAGTCTAATATCAACCCTGCAGCCAGAGGGAGCCTTTCCCAAACATGAATCAGATGATCACGCCTCTGCTCAAAGCCTCCCGTGACACCTTTTACTCAGAAGAAAAGCCAAAGTTCCCCCCAGGCCTCCAGCTCCTCCAGACACCCGTGGTCGCTCTGTCCCCCACCTCGCCCCCCACTGCTCTCTCCCTTCATCTACTTCCTTCCAGCCACGCTGGTGTCCTGGCTTTTCTCCAACGTCCCAGGCACCTCATCGCCGGCCCTTTGCTGTTCCCTCCGCCTGTCCCCAGTTCCCACAGGGCTCGCTTCCTCGACTCCAACAAGTCTCGGCTCCAACGTAACCTCCCTGATCTTCCCATCGAGTATTGCTTTGTTTTTAACCAAACGTATCTTCCACTGCATTAACTCGTTTCTGTAGTCATCCTGCTTCTTACATTTCTCTCCTCTGCTCCAAAGTTAAGGTCCAAGAGGGCAGAGGTTTTTCTTTGTTCTATTCACCGTGGTAGTCCCGGCCCCCAGAACACGGCAAATCACCACCTGCGGCCAAAGCCAGCCCTCAGCTCGTTTTCACACGGTCCAGGAGGTAAAAATGGGTTCTCATATCTTTGTTTTCATAGGGTTACAAAAACAAAGAATAATATGCAACAGATACTGTATATGGCCAGAAAAACCTAAAATATTTACTATTTGGTCCTTTACCGAAAAAAAAAAAAAAAGCACAAAAAAAGATCTATCAACTCTTAATTCGGAACACTGCCTGGCACACAGCCAGAGTGCCAAGAAGTGCTTATGAAATCCACTTCCATGACTGCTCCTTTCTGCTCCCTCAGTTGACACCTGTTAGAGTGTCTTTCCATCCTGCAGTGACCCCTTTCTCTAAGAATTACCCCCTTCCCATGGAGGGAACCTAGAATCCGTGTTTGTGTCATGTGACTCTGCACCACGAAATAGACCAAGGCCTTGGCTGGTCTTGCCAATGCCGTGCTCGCTAGGAGGCTGGCGTTCAGGCTGAGGAACTGAAGCTGCCATTTTTTCAGTGGCTGTCGCCTGACTGTGCGCCCACCAAAGCTGCCTCCGAGAGGAAAGAACAAAGTGGATAATGGCAGGTCCAGCACGCCCCAGGAGAAAGGAGCTAGGAACAGGCATGCAGAGCCCTGGGAGGTATCACAAGCCTGTTTCACATGTGCAAATTCAACAACTTTGTTGTCCCTGGCAACAAAGAAATGCAGAGGAGAGAAGTGTACTAGTATAGGAGGCCCATCTAGCGATTTCACTCAACTTGAGTGTATACCCAGGGGAACACGGGAGAGGAGATACAATTCTCTTATTCCTCAAATTGCAGTTTCCATGGCTAGTCTAACGTATTTTTAAAACATACAATGTGGCCCTTTGACACGATCCAGCTACGTCCATTTGGGTCTCAATTTAAACACCACAATCTGATCCAATTGGGGAAAATTTTTTCTGTAGTAAATTTAGGAAATCGAGACAGACTAATTTCCAGTATGGGACTTGAACATATTGAATGTTATGAACAGTTCAAGAATGATGGTGAGTATTTGAGATTTTTGTTCATGGCTGACTTCAAAGCTGACCCCACCGGAGAGGGGACTCTGCTGTGGCTGTCGGGGTTCACAATTGCTTTCTGAGGCCTGGCTCCAGTCCCTCGTGAGGCCTGGCTATCCCCCCTGTCTCCTGGGCTCATGAGTATCCCTACAGCCTCCCTTGGGAGTTAGTCAGTATAAAGTCAATTTCTGCTACTTACAACCCAGAGCCTCCACCAAAACTGCTCCACTTGAGTTCTTACAATAACCTGCCCTTGCTGAATCCATCTGCTGTGTTCTACACCCCAACTTAAAGAAGCTAGTGTGCACAGAGCAACTGATGTGGGGGGGGGGTTGTGGAGGGAGGATGGAGGGGGCGCTCTCTCCTGCAAAACTCACGCGACATAGTTTATGGCACCAAAGGTGTTGGTCAGCTGTCTCATATGATTTACTTTGCCCAGGAGGACATCAGGGTTCTTCAGATTCACATAATCCAAGAAACTGAATTCTGTTTTGTAGGTTGTGGAAAACTGAACAGCAGCAAACTATAAGAAGAAGAAAGAAATGAAATATTATATAAGCCTTCTCACTTGTCTGCTTCCATCTTCTTTTTCTTTTATGCTTTCATTGATCTCAGAGAGAGGAAGGGAGAGGAAAAGAGAAATAGAAACATCAATGATGAGAGAGAATGGTCAATTGGCCACCTCCTGCAGGCCCCCTACTGGGAATGGAGCCTGCAACCCAGGCATGTGCCCTGACCGGGAATCAAAACGTGACCTCCGTGTTCATGGTTTGACATTCAAACACTGAGCCACACCAGCCGGGCAGGCTCCAATCTCCTCCTCCTCTTCTTCTTCTTCTTCTTCTTCTTTTTAAAAATATATTTTATTGATTTTTTTTTTACAGAGAAGAAGAGAGAGGGATAGAGAGAAACATCGATCAGCTGCCTCTTGCACACCCCTTGCCTGCAACCAAGGCAAATGCCCTTGACCAGAATCGAACCTGGGACCCTTCAGTCTGCAGTCTGACACTCTATCCATTGAGCCAAACAGGTTTCGGCCAATCTCTACTTCTTATCCAGGACTTGGACCACCCAACTCATTCTTTTGAAAATAAACAAACACAAAATAAAATAAAATAAATCTCTGACTCTTTATGTAGTGCTGTCTGTGGAGCTCCTGTTCTCTGAGCCTGCCTACCTCATCAACAGAACTGGTTCCCGGTAGCTCTGCTTCTGAGTGACCCTGCTAAACAGGGTACAGTTAGCTGAGCCGAAGATAGCCACTTGACTGAGGTGAGATTAATGTGTTCTCTGAGCATTTGGAATTTGCAGTGGGAGGGGCTAGTTGAGAGAAAGAACCAACCTCCTGAAACTTTAACTTGTGAACTTAAGATCTTTGCACGGGCGCATGTGATCCAAAGAAGCTGAGGGAACCATGAGAGAGAGAGAGAGAGAGAGAGAGAGAGAGAGAGAGAGAGAGAGAGAGGAAGCGAAAAGGGAGGCAAAAGTAAAAAAGAAACAGAAATGAGAACTAGGGGAAATTCCAGAAGCTTTCTATTCCTTGTTCTTGTCCCTTCCAGAGGTCCATTTATTCCTAGCCATGCCCTTAGGGTCTGGAAACTCCTAACATTTCCCAGACATACTAAGATTTCCTTTTATGCCTTATGCTGGCGTGGGGAGGCACCTCTAACCCGGAATCCTAGCTCACACACTTACCTGGTAGGACGAGTTGCTGAGTTTCTTCATCACATCCTTCATGAAGGCCAGAATCTTCTGAAATTCATCTGGTCGCAAGCTCCCTGAGCCGTCAAACAGGAACACCAGGTCGACGTTGCCCTTCAGACATTCTGCAGAAGCCAGAAACGAAGGGCCTGGGTCACGTGTCTCTGGCCTTGGCCGGCCCAGGCCCGCTCCCGTGCACAGCCAGCCACTCGCAGGCATGTCTACCCGCTGCATCCCCGGTTCCTTACCCTGATAGCCAGGGTGCCCGTGCAGCACCGGCCCCTTCAGGTCCTGGAGGAAGAGGTAACACTGGCCACTTAGATAGATGTTCTGGTCACAGGTCCGAGACAGCCCGGGATCACAGGCCTGAAGGAAGCACAGGTGAAAGGGTCTCAGCTTCCTCTTGCCGTGTCTTTTGGATGTCACCAGCCAAAACTAAGGTGACCAGACGTCCCGATTTTTAAAAAATATATTTTATTGATATTTACAGGAGTAAGGGAGAGAGATAGGGAGCTAGAAACACCGATGAGAGAGAAACATTGACCAGCTGCCTCTTGCACACCCCCTACCGGGGATGTGTCTGCAACCAAGGTACATGCCCTTGATCAGAATCGAACCTGGGACCTTTCAGTCCGCAGACCGACGCTCTACTGCTGAGCTAAACTGGTTTTGGCGGAGACGTCCCGATTTTTAACAATTTGTCCTATGTCCCGCTGTGGGACGTGGGACAAATTGTTAAAAATCAGGACTGTTCTGCCAAAAGCGGGACGTCTGGTCACCTTAGAAAACCCTTCAGAGTCATCATCCCCTGACCTCACTCCCTGTTCCCAGCTGGTGACCTGGCCAAGGCAATCCACCTCCTGGTTTCTTATTCCAGTATCTCCATCCCCACTGTCACTGCTCTGTTCCGAGCAATGCTCGCTGCCCACTCCAGGTCCTGGGGGGTAGGGTTTGAAGCCGAGGTTTGGCATTCCCATTGCTGACAGGTGGGCACTAACCTACATGTCCAGGCCAGTCACCTCCATTCCCAATCACACAGTCTGTGTTTAAGCCAAAATGACTCACTATTCCCAGAATACACACAGTGTTCCTTTCATTTATGCCTGCCACTAGAGGCCTGACGCACGAAATTCATGCAAGGGGCTCAGCGCTTGCAGCCGCAGCTCCTGGCTTTGTCCAGAAGGACGTCAGGAAGTTGTTCGGCTGTCTGGTCAGCTTAGCATGTTATGCTTTTATTATTATAGGTTCCTGCCGGACTGCAATTTTTTGAAAGTCTGGGCTCTTGTCATGGTCATCTTTAGATCTCACTCCCCTTCCCCCATCATCACCTAGCACAGAGTGTGGAATGTAACAGTAGCTAAGTAAACAGGCTCCAATTAAATACGGAATCAATATTTCAATCAGCCTGCTATTTCTCACGTAGCTGTTGGATGCTGCTGAAATGAATTGTAGAGAGCAATGGACTTGGAATCAAATAGGAATCTGATTCAAATCTCTGCTCTATCTCTTTAAAACCATGTGACCTGGCCAAGTCTCTCCCCTTTGGTCCTGTTTCCTCAAGTATAAAAAGGTGAAGAGGGTTAAAAGAGATAAAGAAGTGTTTTTCAAACTTTAGGCATTCGTGTAGCACTTTGCAATTTCTGCCTTCTGGTATATCATTCATACCATCATTTCCTTAATATTTTACTTACTTTAAATTTACTTTAAAAAAATACTTTAGCCTCATCCTAACCAATGCAATCTAAGAAATCATGAATTTGAAATGCTTGTTGTAAATTTTTCTACTAGTCCGTTAAATAAATAAATATGTGACTATTCAAATATTAAGTTTGTGTATCACCAAAAATCACCTTGATATCAATTGTTATAGATACTTGATATTTGGAAAAAACTTAGGTTAAGTAAGGTCTTGAATATAGCTGGCTCATGGTTTATTCTCAATGAACACTGACTCCAAATCGCTCTGAGGCCTTTGATATTCTATAGGATCTTTTTAAAAAAATCCTCACCCTAAAGGATAGTGTGACTTTATTGATTTCTGAGAGAGAGAGAGAGAGAGAGAGAGAGAGAGAGAGAGAGAGAGAAATGCTGGTGTGAGAAACATTGATCGACTGCCCCTTGTACATGCTCTGAGTAGGGGTTGAAACTACAATGTGGCCAAAACCGGTTTGGCTCAGTGGATAGAGCAGGGGTGGGCAAACTTTTTGACTTGAGGGCCACAATGGGTTCTTAAACTGGACCGGAGGGCCAGAACAAAAGCAACCTGACCATGCTGGCACTCTCATCTTGGGCTGCTGGTGAAGGAGTGGAGGGGAGAGCAAGAGAACCCTCCGCTCTTTCGGCTCCGTGGGACGGATAGAACAGCCGAACGGGCCAGAACCCGCCAGAGGGCCATAGTTTGCCCAAGGCTGGAATAGAGCATTGGCCTTCGGACTGAAAGGTCCCGGGTTCGATTCCGGTCAAGGGCATGTACATTGTTGCGGGCATATCCCGGGTAGGGGGCGTGCAAGAGGCAGCTGGTCGATGACCCTTATCGATGTTTCTAACTCTCTATCCCTCTCTCTTCTCTCTGTGAAAAATCAATAAAATATACTTTAAAAGAAAAAAAGAAACTACAATGTGGAAATGCATGCTGACCGGGAATCGAACCCAAGACTCTTGGGTGCACAGGACGACACTCCAGCCAACTGAGCCACACCAGCCAGGGCCTTCTATACGACCTTTAACCCATTTTATTTTCTTTCTTCTTTTCAATCAGTTTCCTAGCATTGATCTTCACAGGCTCTGATATCACACGACGCAAAATTCTTACCAAAAGGTTTCCATTCGTGGGGTCTGTCACCAGGGTCATCCCCAAGTACTGAGAGGTGTCGTTGGAACCTGCAGGCACCATAAGATTGGTCTGGAGGGATTTAGGCAAACCAGGAGTGGAGGGGGCCAGCCTTGACTTCCCCTTGGCACCTCCCCCCAGCTCCCTCGCCCGTCGCTCACCGCTCAGGCCCACCGGGAGGCAGCGCCCCGTGTCCGGCTGGCACTGGTAGAGGCTTCCCGGGCTGCTCCCCTCACCCGGAGCGCCCACAACCACCCTGACGAGAAAGCTCACAGTGAGATGTGGTTCCCCAGGCCTTACCTCCCCACTCCTACCTGACAAGGGGAATCCTGTCCCCCGCCAGGTACCCCAAAGCAATGCAGCCTTCTCCTCAGGGCCCCACCTATTTCGTCCTCATGGAATCCCCGAGAAATCACCCACTATGCCAGAATTCTAGAAAGTTAAGAATTGTTTCCATCTACAGTCTAGAAAGACTGAGGCCCAGAGAGTGGGCCAGCATGTTATTCATTCAACCAGTCACCCGCCCAGAAGACCGTGCTCGGCTGGGGCAGGGCATGTGTCCGGGGAGGCCCCGGGTCCGGCAGCATTGCCGGGTGCGGGACTGGGACGTGGCCCTCTCTGTGTCACTGGTGTGGCCCTTTAGCGGTGCGGGGCTCATCCTGCTCTCCCAGGCCTTGCTCCTGTTCCCGAGAAACCCCACACGGACTCCTGGAACCTGGGCTTTCACTGGGCAGCACCGGGCTGACAGGGGCGCCTCGTCCCGGCCTCTGGGGGGCAGGGGGACCGGGATATCCGCTCACCCGTTTCCGACCTGCAAGACTCGGTACCCAAAGTGCCTGCCAGCGTGAGGGAAGGACAAGTTTTGCACGTGCTGCACGTCCAGGTTGTAGCCGGAGGCCAGGGCTGAGGGCGGCAAAGGGGGAGTGTCAGCCACTTCTGGCCGGGGACCCCCACTCACTCCCCCACCCCCTGTCCGTGTGCCCCAGGGGATGGGTAGACCCTGAAGGGCCGGCTGCCTCGGACTAGGCAGAGCGAGGGCTGGACCCAGCCTCCCCGGCTTCCCCTGGAGGCCTTGGCCTCGGCTCCCTGCCGCCCGGAGCGCAGGCAGGCCCAGGGCCCGGGAAGGACACAACTTCCTGTTGGCCTCTCAGCAAAGAAGGAAGGATGAGAAGGCAGAGGCCGTGGGAGAGGAGCTGCCGGAAGGGGCCCCTGGGGAGCTGGGGATGCCCCACGGCGGGTGCAGCTCCCGCACACTCATTTCTCCCTGAGCCTGCGGCCCAGGCGCCCAGAGAGCTCAAGTGGTTTTCCTCAGGCTTCCTCCCACACTCAGCTCAGGGTTTCAAGATCCCCACGAAGAAGCTGCTTCCTCCCTCCCCCCTCCCCCTCCCCCTCCCCCCTCCCCCCCCTTCCCCCTCCCTCCTCCCTCCTCCCGCGCTCCCACACTCCCCCAGGGCCAGGGACCAGTCTCCTCCTTAGCCTCAGATCTCAGAGTCCCAGCCTCAGGGCCCAGGCTGACTTCACAGCGTCCCAGGTGTCAGAGCGGAGGAGGCCCCAGGCCAGGCCCCGCATTGTTCAGGTGAAGAGCCTGAGGCCCAGGAAGGGGGCAGGACCTGCCTGAGAGGGCACAGAGAGGAGTGCCAGGTGGACCAGACCCACCACAGCTCTGTGCACCATCACCACCTGCCGGAGGAGGGGCCCACGCCCTCACCTCTCACTGTTGCCACCCTCGTCCCCCTTCCTGTCTTTCCTGCACACCTGGCTTATGCTTTGGACTCTGACTTTCTCCCCCCCGCCCCGCCCCCTCCATTCCTGCCCCACATCACCTATGGCCAGTCGCCCCCTGAGCAGCTCCTCCTGGGCTCTGGTTCTGCAAAGCCCTGCGGTTCCCTGGCCACAGCCACATGTCCCGTCCCGTCCCCCCCCCCCCCCTTGCTCACCAAGGAGAAAGGGCCCGGACAGCAGCAGCCTCGCCGCCGCGGTGACTGAGTTCATCTTCGAAGCAGGTGGGTCTCGGAGGACCCTGGGGACGCTGGCGACCTAGACGGGTGAGAGAAGGAAATGATAAAGCTCTGGAGCCTCTTGGAGTGGAACTTTCTCACAGAGGCACCAGCTGATACCACGGGTGGTGGTGAAGGAGGGGGTGAGGGGTTGTGAAACCGCCAAGTGTCAGAGAGGAAGTGTAAGCAGGTTAGAGATTTCCTGTGCTGCTTGCTCTTTCACATCATCCAGGCGCAGACAGCACTGAAAGCGCCGCATCTTCGTCGTCCCTGGCACAGGCACCGGAGACGCTTTAGAGCTCAGCAGAGGACGGTCCAACAAGGTCCATAAACTGTGGTGCAGTCGCACTGGGAGGCCTTCTCTCACCATCGAAAGATGCCCATCATACCCTGTGAGGTAAAAAGAGCAAGTTACAGAGTGGTATATGTAGAAACTCATATTTATTCTAAAAAAATAAAAAACAATGCCCACAGAATGAGAGAAAATATCTGCTCATTATATATCTGAGATGGGACTTCAATCAAGAGTATATAACTAACTTTTGCAATTCAACAATAAAAAGACAAGCCATTATTTTAAGTGGACAAAGGATTGGAATACACATTTGTCCAAAGATGATATACACATGGCCACCAAGCACGTGGAAAGGTGCTCAACATCGTAAATCACTAGAAAAACTGAAATCAAAACCAAAAGAAGATGCCACTCCACACTCGTTAGGATGGCTAGAATAAAAAAGAAAGTAAGTGCGGGTGAGTACCCTTGTACTTTGCCAGTGGGGATGTAAAATGGCGGAAAACAGTTTGACAGTTTCTCAAAAGAGAAATGGCAAACAGAGAGTTGCCTTATGACCTACCTAGCGATTCCTAGTTAGAGACTCAAAAGAATTGAAAACATACATGAATTTTCATAGCAGCATTATTCATTTTAGGAAAACCAGAAACAATGCAATGTCCATCAGATGATGAGTAGATAAACAAAATGTGGTTTGTAGCCTTACAATGGAATATTATTTGGCCGTAAAAAGGAATGAAGTGCTGGTGCATGCTATAATGTGAATGGACTTTGTAAACATTATAATAAGTTAAAGTATTCAGGCACTAAAGGTCACTTGCTGCCTGGTTCTATTTAAGTGAAATGCCCAGCATCGGCAAATCTAGAGAGACAGGAAGTACATTAGTGGCTGAGAGGATTCGGGGAGTAGAGAATGAGGAGTGGCTGTGGTGGGTAGAGGGTTTTTTGGGGTGATGAAATGTTCTGGAATTAGATGGTGGTGATTGTTGCACAATTTTATGAATGTATTACAAACCACTGGATTACACATTTTAAAATGGCAATAGAAGTTGAAATTATGTGTGTAAGTGTGTGAGTGTAAAGCAAATCCAAAAGGACACACAACTAAACTGTGGTGTGCCAGCACAGCCAAGGGTTCGGTGAGTCTGAGGGAGGGCGGGTGAAGGATGAAGAAAAGACACACAAAGAGAATATAGCGGGGGCTCGGTGGATCTCCTGTGCCTGGCTGAGGCCACAGAGAAAGATCCAGATGGCAAGCTGAGCCTTTATTTATGTCAGAAGTAAACAAGGTAGTGGTCACCATAGTGACAATGTTCTTGTGAGTTTCACTTGTCCTGGCAGCACTTGCTGCACCTCTCACAGCCCAGTAGCTACTTAGGAAGGATCTAGGGGGCAGCCATAAAGTCAAGCTTAGTTATGCGAAGAGGGCTCTGCCCTCTAAGCTGGGACTTGTTTGTGGTTCTGCCACAGGTCAAGCCGAGGCTCAACTCTAGAGCCGCTCCCTACATAAACCCCAAACTGAATAAGGTTTATACTTTCTGTGTTGCCTGAGAAAACATCTTTTACAATGAGGATGTATAACGGGAAGTTTTGAAAGAATAAAGATATTGAAAATGTAACAGAATAGAAGCACTGTGTTTGTTTATGGGAAAGTGAGAAGAACAGAGACTTCCCGAGGGCCTCGTCCCCCCCGCCCCCCCCCCCCCCCCCCGTGCCCGGGCCAGGCGTGTGCACCCAGGTTATTCACCAGCTCCTGCCCGGCAGCTACCAGGTGGCAGCTGGCTCCAGGGAATTAGGTGATGTCAGATGGTCTTTTTCAAATTCAGTTAAAATCAGATAATTCAGACTGGCTTCTTTGATGTTCTGTATGGCAGTTCCAATTTACATCTGACAGAATTTTTTTTATATAAATATATTGTATTGATTTTTTTACAGAGAGGAAGAGAGAGGGAGAGTTAGAAACATCCATGAGAGAGAATCATCAATCAGCTGCCTACTGGGGATGTGCCTGCAACCAAGGTACATGCCCTGGACCGGAATCGAACCTGGGACCTTTCAGTCCGCAGGCTGACGCTCTATCCACTGAGCCAAACCAGTTTTGGCGAATTCTTGTTTTGTTTTGAAATTGCAAACCTATGCGTTTTAAAACTCAAAAGTTACAGAAGTGTGTAGAGCAAAAGGATAGACTCTCTTTTAACATCCACCTCCTGCTTCTAAATCTCAAAAGTAACTATAGTTAACAGTTTGGAGCCGTACAATCTTCATGACAAGATATTGTTCATTTTAGTTATACAAACAGGTCTCACCTGTTTGGAAAAACTGTAATTATCTCAGCAGAGAACATCGACCGAGAATTAATAGTCCAACCAGCTCTCTCCAGTGAGAAGGTTTCCTTTAGGCGGTCTGCAACATTTGGATGCTCCCAGGCGGTGTGGCTTCTCAGTCAGGGCATGTGCCTGGACTGTAGGCTCAGTTCCCCAGTGCAGGAGGCAGCCGGTGGATATTTCTCCTCCGTCTCCCCTCTTCTCTCAAAATCAATAAAAAATACTTATTTTAAAAACAATTTTGGGTGTTTGAATTGGGGTTTAAGTTTATAGAAACTTTAAGCGTGTCAGTAGCAACTCCTGGGATAAAAGGTAATCAGGAAATAATCTCAGTCTCTACTGCTTGGATTACAAATTCCTGTGTGTGTTTCAACAGGCAAGTGTACTCATTTACATATTTACCATGTTCTGTTTAAGAAAAAAAAAAATATTTTTCCCCCTTCTGGTTGAGGACTACAAAGCTGAGAAAGCTTCAAAGTACAAGCAAGCCCCAAGGATTCTGGGAAGTAGCCAGAGGCTCAATGCCCAAAGAGCAGGTAATTCCCCTGAAGAGGTGGACCTCAGAGGTCTAGGCTGAGGCCACGTGGGGATGCTCTGAGGCAGGATGTGCCCCCCTTGTTCCCCCCCACCACGGGACTGGCTGACTCATATCTCGACTGTCAGTTCTCTGAGAGTCTAAGTGCCCTGAACTCTCTTGATTCTATTCTTTTTGTTTGAATCTCCATGAGTTCTCAGCAGAACCTTTACTGCGGCTCCAGTTCTTCCTTCCCTCAGTCAGCTCCCCTAGGAAGGTTCCATCTCCTATGAACCACCAAGTTAACTTTGAGAAGCCTGAGCACGTCCTTCTTAGGCTTTAAAACATCTCACGATGCCCCTTTGTACACACAAAATCCAGTCCACGCTTGCTAGCGTGGCTTTCATGACCTCTCGTGGCCCAGGCTCTAATTTAGCAAATCTCTCACCAGGGTTCAGATAAACCAAGTGCCTGGAGAGGAGGGCATGAAGTTCCCAGTGTTGGCAGACCCTTCGAGGAAAGCAGTTTCAGCAGCATGATGTCACCTTGGCTACATCAGACAAAAAGTCAGAACTGACCCTGCTGGTGAGGTGATGGCTGACGGGACTTAAAATCAATGCCCAGGCAAAGGCAGGCATGGATAGACAGAACTCAACAGATACCAGCTCTCTTCAGATGGCTTGGTTACTTATGAACTAGAGGCCCAGTGCACGAAATTTGTGCACTGGTAGGGTCTTTAGCAGCTGCTGGTGGGGACCTCTCTCCCTTCTCCCTTTCCCCCACACCCCGGCTAGCCCCGCCCCCTGATAGAACTCCTGGAGGAGGGGACAATTTGCATACTACATTTTTATTATATAGAATTGTTTTATACAGGATCATGAAAATGACTCAAACATATAATCTCACAGGCAAATCACAAATGAGATCCTAGACTAGGAAGTCCTGGGGTACACAGAATCTGTGCCTCTAAGACAGAGCCAGTGGTCTGGATGCCTCAAGTCCTCTGTGTCCTTTGTCAAGTAAAATTATTTTAATAATGTCTTCTTTCTCTATATATGGATGAGAAAACAATGAGAGAGCATTTTCTCTTGCTCCACTTAAGAGAGTAAACAGGCCCTAGCTGGTTTGGTTCAGTGGATAAAGCGTCAGCCTGCAGACTCAATGGTCCCCAGTTCCATTCCGGTCAAGGGAACGTACCTCGGTTGCAGGGTCCTCCCTGGACCAGGCTTTGTTGGGGCTTGGGACCCATGTAGGAGTCAACCAGTCAATATATTTCTCTCGCATCATTGTTTCTCTTTGTCCCTTTCTCTTCCACTCTTCCTAAAAATCAATGGACTTGGAAAAATATCCTTGGGTGAGTATTAACAACAACAATAATAATAGAATACTGGTAAACAGGACTTTGTGTCCAGCCATTTCTCATCTTTAAGAAAAATATATTTTTTAATTGATTTTTTTACAGAGAGGAAGAGAGAGGGATAGAGAGTCAGAAACATCGATGAGAGAGAAACACCAATCAGCTGCCTCCTGCACACCTCCTACTGGGGATGTGCCCATAACAAGGTACATGCCCTTGCCTGGAATAGAACCTGGGACCCTTGAGTCCACAGGCCAATGCTCTATCCACTGAGCCAAACTGGTTAGGGCCATTTCTCATCTTCATCACTGCTCATTCCCTGGTCCAAGACGGCATCATTTTGTGCTTCCTGGATATTGCATTGCTCCTCTAACTGGTCCACCTGCTTCCAACCTTCTCTCTTCAGATTCACAAAGATTTGCTGGTGCAGATGCTGCTGATTGCCATCAGCTATGATCTCTTGGCCCAGGGTCCCCACATACCACTTCCTCCTGGTACAGTGACAGGAGGTCAGGATGGTTCTGACAGAAACGTCTGAATCGCCACAGTGCTATTTTCATCCTTCCCACCTGCCAGGAGGTTCCAAGGAGGAATTCCCCAGAGAAGGAGGCTGGGCTCAGAGGAAAGGAGGTCACTGAAGCCCAGAGGAACCCACAGTGGGTGGGGCTTGGAGGCCACCCTATTCCAAGGCCCTTCTGATCTCACTAGATGCCCAATGCATGAAATTTGTTCACTGGGGGAGGGCAGGTGTACCTCAACCCAGCCTGCACCCTCTCCAATCTAGGACCCCTTGGGAGATGCCCAACTGCTGGTTTAGGCCTGTGGGTTCAGGCCTAAATTGGCAGTTGGACATCCCTCTCACAATCTGGGGCTGCTGGCTCCTAACCACTTGCCCTCCTGCCAGCCTGATCACCCCCTTAATCACTCCCCTGCCAGCCTGATCAACGCCTAACTGCTCCCCTGCGGGCCAGATTGCCCCAACTGCCCTCCCCTGCTGGCCTGATCACCCACAACTATCCTCCCCTGCCAGCCATCTTATGGTAGCCACCTTTGACCACATGGGGGCAGCCATCTTGTTTGATGGCATGAGGTTCAATTTGCATATTACCTCTTTATTATATAGAATGGCCAAGTGGGCAGAGCATTCTAAAGTTCTGGAAACCCTGCCTGGATTTTCTGAGGGTGGGCTGAGCTGAATGCACCACAGGTAGGGATTTGCTCAGTATGTCACTCCTTGGGTATTGACATGTAGTCCAGTCCCTGGGGCCAGTTGTCACGGGGTGGCCTCACTCCAGGGGCTCCATTCCAGCCTCTAGGCACGTGGTTGGTTTTTGTGGCCAAAAGAACACGCAGTTCAGGGCCAGGGACCCGGGAATCAGTTCATGGCAATACTGTTTTGTTATGTCGTACAAATGAATTTCTTCACCTCTCTGGACCTTCCTTCCTTCCTCTGTACA
This sequence comes from Vespertilio murinus, assembly GCA_963924515.1. Taxonomy (NCBI): domain Eukaryota; kingdom Metazoa; phylum Chordata; class Mammalia; order Chiroptera; family Vespertilionidae; genus Vespertilio; species Vespertilio murinus. The sequence continues at coordinate 101,296,144 of OZ004705.1, read as the reverse complement.
CAGCTCAGACTTCTCTAGGACTCACCAATCTGTGAGGTCAAGGGGGGGCCATATTAATCTTAAGACCCCCATTTGTTGCCTTATTACTCCCCCCTGCTGCTACAAGGTCTCCAGCTTCCTGCAAATTCCTGTGTTATTTCAGAAAGTCTCCAGCGGCATTTGCTTGTGCTCCACTCCCTGGTGCACGAACTGCTCCAGCTCACACCTTGGCTCTTGTTTTATAGCAGAGACCTTAGATTTAGCAGTTCTTGACTGCTGGTCTCAAACACTCGAAAATGCCAAAGCTGAGGAGGGGGTGCGGGAGCTGAGGAGAATCTCTCTGGGCTGAGTTGCATCATGGGACAGGTGTCCCCCCAGGCGCTACTTCCTGGGCTCCAGTGTGGACAGGCTAGTGGGGCAGCTCCTTCAGGTGTTCCAATCTCTCTATTCGACCCTGGTTAGTTCTGGGAACTGAGCCAGACAGACACTTGAAAAATAGCCACCATGTACATGCAGGATCACCCCTCCTCCCTGACAACTGAGACTTTGTTTCTGGGTCAAGTTCGTTCTATTATGAGTCTCTCCCCACCCTCAGGAAATTCCTCTACTCCCTCTGGAAGAGTCTTCTGTAGGGTCAGCTCCTTAATTCTCCAGACATGCCCAGTCATTCTTGAACTTCTAAAGTGGCCTATATCCAAATTTGGCCTGCTACATATGTGATGGGGATATCAGTATACCCAGTGTGTGTGTTGATTTTGCCTTTAAAATATATATATATATATATATATATATATATATATATATATATATATATATAATTATTGATTTTTTTTTTCAGAGAGGAAGGGAGAGGGATAGAATGAGAAACATCCATGAGAGAGAAAAACATTGATCAGCTGCCTCCTGTACACTCCCTATTGGTCAGAATCTTCCTGCAACCAAGGTACATGCCCTTGCCCGAATCGAACCTGCAACCCTTGAGTCCACTGGCCGACGCTCTATTCACTGAGCCAAACCAGTTAGGGCTTTGTCTTTTTTTGTTAATCCTCATTCAACAATATTTTTCTGTGGATTTTTAGATAGAGTGGAAGGGACTGGGAGAGACACAGAGAGAAACATCAGGTTGAGAGAAACACATTGATTGATTGCCTCCTGCATGTGCCCCCACTGAGGCCAGGGATTGAACCTGCAACCGAGATTAGTGTCCTTGGCAGGAATTGAACTCGGGACCCTGCAGTCTGCAGGCCACACTCTATCCTCAGAGTCAAACCAGCTAGAGCTACCCAGTGTATTTTATTTGCAACATCAAGGAAAACGAACTGCCTCCTGTCATTCTACCTCAGTGGGTAAAAGAAAAGCATTTCCCATCTTCTCAATAGGTATCTTAAGTTCCTCCAGGAAACAATCTGAAGCCTGCCTTACCTGTCGAATGTGTTTGCACTGCATGCTGAGGTGAAGTGTTTGCAGGAAACAGCAGCTGCTGCTGATATCTAAATGATAATAAGACCTCCTCCCTGGTCTCACCAACAGCCAGACTATTCTCAGCCTCTTCTGCCACAACACTTGCAGCTGAATATGCTAAGGCTCCTTCAGTAACTGCGGGTGACTCCCTCCAAACACTTGGATGGCCCAAGCGGCAGTGTGGCTCGGTGGCGGGGTGTCGTGGTTTGATTCCTGATGAGGGCATTGCAGGCTAGTCCCCAGTGGGGCATGCAGGCGGGAGTTGACCAATGACTCTCTCATCATTGATGTTTCTATCTCTCCCTCACCCTCTCCCTTCCTCTCTGATATTAATTTTAAAATATTTTTAAAAATTGGGCAGGGCTCGCCGAAACTGGTTTGACTCAGTGGATAGAGCATTGGTGTGCGGACTGAAAGGATCCCAAGTTCGATTCCGATCAAGGGCATGTACGTTGGTTGCGGGCACATCCCCGGGTGGGGGGTGTGCAGGAGGCAGCTGGTTGATGTTTCTCTCTCATCGACGTTTCTAGCTCTCTATTCCTCTCCCTTCCTCTCTGTGGAAAATCAATAAAAATATATTTTTAAATAAAATAAAATAAAATAAATTGGGCAGGGCTCATGTTACCCCTTACTATCCTCTCTTTCAGGCCGCACATTCTCTGTTATACCTACTATTCCCCAAAGACACAGGCTCTAGTCCTCTGCCACCACAGGAGAAACACCTGTTTCAACTACCCTCCAAAAATCTGGCGTCTCAAAATAAATGCAACAAAGGTGTTCCAAGTAATCTTTTCATATAAAAGGGAAGAAAATCATTAACTATCCAGCAATAATAGGTAGTTAGCTATATTGATTTAAAAATCCATTTTGTAAAATACTATTCAGTCTTTAACAAAATATAGCATATTGATATGTACTAATTAATATAGAAAGATTGTCATGATAATGCAAGTTTTAAAAAAGCAAATTGGGCTCTGGCTGGGTGGCTCATTAGTTAGAGAATCCTCCTGATATGACAAGGTGTCGGAATTGAGAGCCGGTCAGGGCACATACATGAATCAACCAATGAATGCACACATAAGTGGAACAACAAATCTCTCTCTCTCTTAAATCAAGCAATAAATTTTTATAATAAACAAATTACAAAACTGTGTGTGTTACATCTTGTTTGTCTGCTAAGCAGGCAGTCTTTCTGTCCCACATCTCTGCCGTATCTATGAACGTATCTATGAACGTATCTATGAACGTTCCTATGAACGTATTTATACGTATTTATACGTATTTATACGTTCCTTCATAGGAACGTTCCTATGAAGATCCTCTTAAACATTTTGCTATTGTAGTGTACACATTAAAACAGATGGAGGAGAATTTTACTAAGTTCTGTATAGGTATTTTAAGAATGCAGAGATGTCTTGAGTTATCGCTAGAATATAGAGGATGATGGGGGGCTTTCATACCATGGTATATATCTGTAGTGTTTGAATTTATTTCTAAAGAACACAGAAAACCCAGCCCATGGGCTCAGGGCACATGCCCAAATGTCAGCTTGATCCCTAGTAAAGGGTGTGCAGGAGGCAACCGATCAATGTTTCTGTCTTTCTGTTCCTCTCACTTCCTCTCTCTCTAAAAATCAATAAAAACACATTTAAAGCCCTCGCCGGTTTGGCACAGTGGATAGAGCGTTGGCCTGGGGACTGAAAGGTCCCAGGTTCGATTCTGGTCAAGGGCACATGTCCAGGTTGTGAGCCCGATCCCAAGTAGGGGGTGTGCAGGAGGAAGCCAAACAAATATTCTCATCATTGATGTTTCTAGCTCTCTCTTCCTCTCCCTTCCTCTCTGAAATCAATAAAAACATATATTTTTTAAAACATATTTAAAATAGTACAGAAAACAGTAATAATAAAGGATTTGCAATGCTTTGTGAGCTCTATCAGGGTATTGATCTCTTCCCTCATTCACATTCTTTCCACTTGTTCATTCCACAAATGCTCCCTGAGGCCTTTTCTGCACCGGCTCCCACACTGGGCCTCGGGCTGTGGAGGCCAGCTGTGCGGCATGCACAGGTGTCAGAGAAGACCTGGCGTGACACACGCCTGAACAGAGTAAATCCCATAGTTATGGGATCACAGGGGAGCGATTTCCTGGAGCCTTGAGATAACAGTGTTTGTTGGGAATAAAGGACTTTTGGGTCATTGAGAGCACCGTGTGCAAAGGCCTGGAGAGGGGGAACTGCACTGCTTTCTGTTTCCCCTCCACCCTACTCCACCCTAGCTTAAGCCACCACCTTCCTGATTCTCTGCTGCATCCTACTCCTCCCATCTATTCTCCTCCTAGCAGCCAGATGGTCCTTTTTTATTTTTAAATATATATTTTTACTGATTTCAGAGAGGAAGGGAGAGGGAGAGGGAGATAGAAACATCAATGATGAGAATCACTGATCAGCTGCCTCCTGCATGCCCTCTCCTGGAGATCACGCCTGTGCCCTGACTGGGAATCAAACCTTGACCTCCGCTGAAACCGGTTTGGCTCAGTGGATAGAGCGTCAGCCTGTGGACTGAAAGGTCCCAGGTTCGATTCCGGTCAGAGGCACGTACCTTGGTTGCGGGCACATCCCCAGTTGGGAGGTGCAAGAGGCAGCTGGTCGACGTTTCTCTCTCATCGACGTTTCTCTCTCATCGACATTTCTAACTCTCTATCCCTCTCAATTCCTCTCTGTTTAAAATCAATATATATATTTAAAAAAGTGATGATAAAAAAAGAAACAAAACAACAACAAAAACCTTGACCTCCTGGTTCATGGATCAACCACTGAGCCACACTGGGTAGACCAAAATGATTTTTCAAAAACACAAAAACAACCTTGTCACCCCTTGCTTAAAACCAATCCCGTGGCTTCTCTTTTAGGATAAAAAGTCCAAAAATCCTTCATATGACCCGTTAGATCTTGCACCCAACCCATCAGGAAATTAGTTGGCTCTACCCTCACACACACAAAAAAAGCCAGAATCCTATCACCTGTTACTGTCCCCAAAGTAACACCTCACACAAGCCCCCGTGTTCCCTCCTCTGGGTTTTTGCAGGAGCTCCCTCGCTGTCTGTCTGCATCTACTCCCACCCCATCTGCCTCGCTCAGCAGCCATGTCACTCTTCTGGTCTGAACTTTCCTATGGCTCCTCCTCAACCAGACCCAGATCCAAAGGCCTTACGGTTCCCTCTGTACACCTCTGGCCTTTCATTTCCTCCCTCACATCACCTCCTCCTGCTCTCCCTCACCACATGTCAAAACCGTACTGGTCTCCTTCCAGTTCCTCTAGCACACAAGGCTTGCTTCATCTCAAGTCCTTATCCTGGGTGTTTCCCTCAGATTCTCGCATCACTTTCTCCCTCACCACCTTTAAACCATCCTCTCATTCATTCCCTGTCTGTAGCTCCGAATCCTCCTTCCTCTGACTTGTCATTACTCTGAGTCTCTTTCTCTCCTTCTCTCTCTCTCTTGTTCTTATGACAAGAGGTGGTTCACCAAGGCTTCTCACATTTACCCCAGATACAAAGCTGAAGCTTCCTGCCGCTTGGGATGTGGCCGTGGGTGTTGTTTCTCAAGTATTCTGAGGCAGAGCCTGGTGCTGAAGGCCCATGGGACAGCCGAGGGGAGGGGAGGGCGGGGAACTTGGGGATATGCCAGGCTTGTGTCAGGCCCAGGTCAGGAACCAGCCATGGGACAGACCTGGGTGTTGGGCCAGAGTGATGGAGTCTCAGACTAACTGGACAGGTGTGGGGGTTAGAGGGCAGATGAAAGCTATAGCAAGGTCAGATATGTCAGTCCTACCGTGACCTAAGAGGCCCTACATCGTGTGCTACCTTCCAGCCCAGTGCCACATCTTTCCTACACTCCTCTCTCCTCCTCCAATAGGATTGCTCACCTTCACCCTGGCCTCCGGTTGCTCTTAGAACATGCCTCCACCTCAGGGCATTTGCTCTGTCCTTGACTCCGCCCGAGACTCTTTCCGCATTATTTCTCTCCTCACCCTTTACTTCAAAGTCATCTCTTCAGTCAGGCCTTATCTGGCCACAATCACACAATACACATTCTGACCCTCCTTTCTGCAGACTTTATTTTTTCTCCTTAGTATCTACCCCTAACTAACAAATGGTTCTTTATGGCGATTGCTATCTCCACTAGGATGTCAGCTCCTTGAGGACAGGGAATGTCTGTCTCTTCTGTCCATTGCGATAGCTCCAGGATCTAGTGCAGGGACCGGCACAAAGGAGGCCCTTCACAAATCCTCGTGAATGAACCCAGGGAGGGTGCTGAGCATCTATTAGATCCAGATATTTTTCAGCCATTATTTTATTTATTTCCTTTTTTCTGGTCTAGTGACATTGTTTTCTTTTTCTTTTTTTAAAATCATCTTTATTGTTCAAAGTATTACATATGTCCACCCTCCCCATTGACCCCTTCTAGCCCACTCCCCCCCCCCCCCCATTCCCGCCCCAGGCCTTCACCACCCTATTGTCTGTGTCCATGTGTTATGCATATATGCATACATGGTCTTTGGTTGATCTGTTCCCACCCCTACCTTCTCTCTGAGATTCCGAAGTCTGTTCCAAGCCTCTATGTCTCTGGATCTATCTTGTTCATTAGATTCTACATATGAGTGAGATCATGTGATATTTGTCTTTCTCTGACTGGCTTATTTCCCTTAGCATAATAATCTCCAGGTCCCTCCATGCCGTCTCAAAGAGTAAGAGATCCTTCTTTTTTACTGCTGCACAGTGTTCCATGGTGTAACTGCCGCCGCTTGCTTTTTTATCCACTCATCTGCTGATGGGCACTTGGGCTGTTTCCAGATCTTAGCTATTGCAAATTGTGCTGCTATGAACATAGGGTGCATACATTCTTACTAGAAAAACACACATGGATGGTCCCATTTTTGTTTTGTTTTTATTTGTTTGTTTTTTAAAAGTATACATGGTACACAAAGCACACAGTCACTGCTTAACACAGTGTGGTGTGAAGTTCAGTGTGAGGTGGTGGCCCTCCATGTACATGAAGAAAACTACAATACGCTTAGCTAAGGTGTTAGTAATATTTCTGTCTGGGAGGAGGGACTTCAAGTTATTTAAACTTTCTTTTTACTAAGCTGCACTTTGTGATTTTTCTACAATGACAACAATTAGCCAAAAGTGTATTGAACTTACCGAATTATTCTCAGTGTACTGAAAATATACCGAGTGTGTATTTTACACAATAAAGGCCATTTTTTAAAGTTTTGGTCCTAGATGGGGGTGTAGGAAGACCTGAGCTCACCTCCTCCCATAGACACATCACATTTACATCTTCAAGAGCAATGCCCCTGGAGAAGTCTGAAGGCTGACTGAACAGCTTCTGCATCACAAATGGGAGAGAGATGACTTAAGAAACGATGGCAGACAGAGACAGAGTGGAACCCCACCCCAACTCACTGCCCGCTGTTGACAGGGACCATTGAAGGGCGTGCTCGCAGACTCAAAGGCTCAGGGCACTGTCAAAGCAAACAGGTCCGGCTGGTGTGGCACAGTGGTTGAGCATCGACCTATGAACCAGGATGTCACGGTTCCATTCCCAGTTGGAGCACATGCCCTGGTTGCAGGCTCAACCCCTAGTGTGGGGCGTGCAGGAGGCAGCCTGTCAATGATCTCTCTCATCACTGATGTTTCTATGTCTCTCTCCCTTTCCCTTCCTCTCTGAAATCAGTAAAAATCCATTTTAAAAACAACAGCAAAAGCACAAATAAACAGTGGCTTAAAGGGTACCTAGACTATCTGGAAAGGAAATCGGGAGGGACTAAGCTAGAGCATCTGCCAAATGGGAGGGACTGCAGGAATGCTCTCCTGTGGCAGAGGCACCGAAAGTGTCATTCGTGGCCCTTGCTCTCCCCTTGTTCACACAGGCAGGAGCACAAGTGAGGTGCTCTGGCCAATGCAGTCAGTATGAGCCCTAGGCCCCGGGCCCATACCAGCTGCATAGCTTGTGCCTGGGACTCCCCATGGCCCACACCTGCTCCAGATCCCAAGTGGCTCACCTATGGACTGAGATGTCTTCAACTGCAGCCCCAACCAGCCTGCCAAGGCAGTCTGAACAAGGCTTGCCACCGAGACTGCATAGGTCCTGGCCCACTCCAGCTCTAACCTAGCTTTCCCCCAGGTCTCCCTGTGGTCCGTGCCAGCTCCAGTTCCACCTCCAGCTGGCCTGCCAGACCGACCCAGCACACAGCACACGCATCTACAGAGGGGAAGCTCCTACACAAGGCCACTCCTCAAGACCAGCGGAAGTTGCTGTCTCACCTAATTCATAGAAACCAACACAGAGAGACAGCAAAAATAAGGACACAGAAAAATATGTTGCAAACAAAAGACCAGGACAACCGGGACAAAACCTCAGAAAAAAAGAAGTAAATGAAACAAAGATAAGGAATCTGCCAGATAAAGAGCTCAAAACACAAGTTTTAAGGATTCTCAATGAACATGAAAGAAGAATAGATGAACTCAGTGAGAACAAAAAGAGATATTAAAAAGAATCAATCATTAACTGAAGAATACAATAACTAAAACTTAAAAAATACCCTAGAGTTCTATACCGTGCTGCCTTCCACTGGTTAAGACCTCCAAGAGCAAAGGCCTACCCAGGTGAGGATGCCCCTACTGTCACCTGTAGAGGGGCAGCACTGAGCTGGCCAATATTTGTGGTGGTGGTGCTGCTTGTCCTGGCTCAGGGGAAGCGTTCCACTAAGTCTGAAAGACTAAGACATCGTGGGGACTCTCCGCCACCGCCCGCGGCCTGCTCTGCTAGGCCTTCGCGCACACTGTGCTGGCGCTGCGCCTTCCATTGGCAGACCCGGAGAATCCTCTCTCCGCTGCCACATGGCCAGGCCAAAGCATCAGACACTACCGCCATGCGTATTTTAAAACTACAGGGGAAATTGAGCCACAGGAGCTACCATCACTGCCACACCCACCGCTGCCCCCAAGAATGGGAATCCACCGAAATCAGAGCTCACTACACACCGGGCTCATAGAGAGTGTGGCTTCAGAAATTAGCCTCTGCATCCACAGCAGCTCCACATCCGCAACAAAGAGGACACCATTGAGGGCGGACTCTCCCCATGCAGCCATCACAGCCCGCCCACAATCTTCCCAGCACACCCACCATGCTGGGAGGGAAATGGAGCGCACTGGTGAGGAAATGGCACGGTGCCTTCCATTACCCACCCAGGTGAGCCCATCCTCCGATGCCACATGACCAAGCCGAAGCTCTCACCACCACCGCCATGTGAACTTTAAAACTACAGTGGTAATTGAACCACAGGAGCGACCGTCAATATTGCACCTGGCACCGCCACCCGCCACTGCCGCCGAGAATAAAGGAAATCCACCAAGAACAGAGCTCACCACGCCTTGGGCTCAGGGAGTGGGCGACCTCAGAACTTAGCCTCCATGTCTGCAGCTGCTCCACTCCCACACCGAACGAGACACCTTTGAAGGTGGTCCCCCCGCCTGCAACCATCTCAGCCCAACTGCAGCTGTCCCAGCCTGCCCCCCATGCTAGCAAGGAGCTAGTGCGGCACCTCCAATATGCGACCCCAACACCCTAGAGGGGCCGAGTGCCCCGGGTGAGCCGAGTGTCCCAGGGGGCCGAGTGCCCCGGGTGAGCCGTGTGTCCCAGGGGGCCGAGTGCCCCGGGTGAGCCGAGTGTCCCAGGGGGCCGAGTGCCCCGGGTGAGCCGAGTGTCCCAGGGGGCCGAGTGCCCCGGGTGAGCCGAGTGTCCCAGGGGGCCGAGTGCCCCGGGTGAGCCGAGTGTCCCAGGGGGCCGAGTGCCCCGGGTAAGCTGTACCCCCCAAAGGGGAAGGGTGTCCCGGGTGAGCCGAGTGTCCCAGGGGGCCAAGTGCCCCGGGTGAGCCGAGTGTCCCAGGGGGCCGAGTGCCCCGGGTGAGCCGAGTGTCCCAGGGGTCCAAGAGCCCCGGGTGAGCCGAGTGTCCCAGGGTGCAGTGTGCCCCGGGCGAGCCGTGTGTCCCAGGGGAAGCAGTGGGACCCAGGGGAAGGGGCGGTGAAAACCAGAGGAGGAGCGGACTCTATTCATATGGTCCTGAGATAGTCACCATAAAACAAGCAGACTGCCAAATGAGGAGCAGATTTTATTCATGGGGTCCTGAGATGGTCACCATAAAACAAGCAGATTGTCAAATGACAGTGGGGAGGGGAAGGAGACCTGGGGGGAGATAGGAGAACAACCGAGGGACTGGTATGCATGAACATAAGTACAACCAATGAACACAGAACTCTGGGGAGGGAGGGCATAAATGGGAGGTGAGGGGGGGCAATGGTAAACTATGTACACAGAAAATACCTTAATAAAATAAAATTTTTTAAAAAAAGGAAAAAAAATAATAAAAAAATAAAATAAAGTGTATCACTGAGCAGCAAATACTAGTAAATGATTCTCAGAGACTAAATAAAAAATATTTAATGGAAAAAAAAATACCCTAGAGCAAGCATGTCAAATTCAAAGGCTAACTCCGACCAAATAAACAAGGTTTAAGTTTATGTGGGCTGCAAAAATAAAGTTTCAATTTTTATAGAAACATAGGTTTACTTCAATTGAGACAAGCTGAATATAAAGGGCTGAAATAAATGAGTCATCGTTAACATAAAATAATAGAACATTTTAATAAAAATTAATATTTTTGTTGAACATAAACTTACCAGACACTGAATAACTGTACAAATTAATAAGTGTAACACAAATAAAGCTATTTTCCCACATACGGGCCATCAAAAACAAAAAAATCAAACAAAACAAACGCGCGCACACACACACACACACACACACAAATAAAACTATTTTTCTTGTTCTCTGAAAGCAAAATATTTCCTGTTGTACACACCAAACAAGTCAGTACAAGACTAATGACAGCAATCAGCTGCTAAAATATTCACTGCTAATATTAGTTGAGAGAACATTTAAATCAAAGGGGTCCCAAAAGGAGAAGAGAGAGAGAGAAAAAAGACAGAAAACCTATTTATTTTTAATCCTAACCCAAGGATATTTTCCATTGATTTTTAGGGACAGTGAAAGAGAGAGGGAAAGACAGAGAGAAACACATCAATTGGTTGCCTTCTGCACAGATCCCAACCAGGGCCTGGGCCGGGGAGGAGCCAGCAACCGAGGTATATGCCCTTGACTGGAATAAAATCTGGGACCCTTTGTTCCACAGGCCAGCACTCTACCCACTGAGCCAAAATAGGGAGCAGAAAACCTACTTAAAGAAAATATGATCCAGCTGGCATGGCTCAGTGGTTGAGCTTCGACCTATAAACCAGGAGGTCACAGTTTGAGTTCTGGTCAGGGCGCATGTCCAGGTTGCAGGCTCAATCTCCAGTGTGGGGCATGAAGGAGAAGGATAATCAATAATTCTGTCTCATCATTGGTGTTTCTATCTCCCTCTCCCTTCTTCTCTGAAGTCAATTTTAAAAATACATTAAAAAAAGAAAAGAAAAGAAATTATGGCTAAAAACTTCCACAACCTGGTGAAGGAAACATACCCAATCCAGGAATCACAGAGAGTCCCAAAGAAGATGACTCCAAAGATACCCACATCAAGACACATAGTTCCTAGACTTACTGCAGTGATCACTTTGTAAGGTATATCAATGTTGAATCACTAGTTGTAGAGCTGAAACTAATATAATATGTGTGTAAACTATAATGAAGAATAAATGTTTAATTGGAAAAAAGTGTACTGACCCTTAAAGCGTGGTGTTATAATTCTAAATTATTATCACAATGGGGAATAAACTTTAATAGCCTCGCCCCAATGTTTTTGTTGGATGTGAAAAACAAATGAGGACTGGTACTCAGATCTTCTCTGCTTCTCCTTTGCCTGTTCTCCCAACCTCACCTCCAGGTTTTTACCTTTACAATCTTTGACCTACACACTTTAATAATCCAAATGGTAAATTTAGATTAGTGGATCTCTCATTTAAAAAAAATAAGAAGAGATGTTTTAATTTAATTATACATTTTTTAAAAATACATTTTTATTGATTTCAGAGAAGCAGAGAGAGATAGAAACATCAATGATGAGAGAGAATCATTGATTGGCTGCCTCCTGCACACCCCCTACTGGGGATCAAGCCTGAAACCTGACATGTGCCATTGACTAGAATGGAACCTGGGACCCTTGAGTCCGCAGGCCGATGCTCTATACACTGAGCCAAACCAGCTAGGGCAAGAAAAATATTTTTTTAAATGTATGATTCCAAATGTCCATGATACTGTCACAAAATTCACCCTCAAGAGTCCCATGTGGGGGGGAGGGGCAATGGTAAGCAACGTACACATATAATACCTTAATAAATAAATAAAAAAGAGTCCCATGTGAATTGCCTGCACGTGAACTTGTTCTGTGCCCAGTGGGTTGGTCATCGGCCAAGACAAATTCATGACTTGTGTTGCACTGGCCCAAGTGAACATTGCTCCAAGTAGAAGCAATAGGGAACTATGTGAATAAAAACCTTCCCCTAAAGAGGCCTGCTTCCTCAAGCGGCATGGTGCCGGTTATTGAAATTACCCAGAGGGCCCCCAGGATGTAGGGTAGAACAGCAGCCTTCAGTTCAATCAGACCTGGGTCTGCATTTTCACAGGTGACATTGTGCAAGACTTAACCCATCTGGAACCTCCGTTTTCTCATCGGTAAAATGGAAATAATAATAATACTAATTTCCTGTCGCTAATATGAGCAGGTACATAGTGTGAAATGCTCAGCACCTAGCCTGACTCATCATATGTGCTCAGCAAAGTGTATTGTATAAGTTCTGTATTTATTCAACAAATGTTATTGTCACGTAAAGTGCTAGGGAAACCAGGGTGGAGAAAAAGGCAGTCCCTGCCCTGTGGCTGTGACAGACTAGTGAGGCAGAGAGATAGTCGTGATGTAATTACAAGAATAAAGAATTACAAATTGGCCGAAACCGGTTTGGCTCAGTGGTAGAGCGTCGGTCTGCAGACTGAAGGGTCCCAGGTTCAATTCCGGTCAAGGGCATGTACATTGGTTGCGGGCACATCCCCAGTAGGGAGTGTGCAGGAGGCAGCTGGTCGATGTTTCTCTCTTATTGACGTTCCTAGCTCTCTGTCTCTCTCCCTTCCTCTCTGTAAAATATCAAAATATATTTTAAAAGAATTACAACTTGGCTCTAGCTGGTTTGGCTCAGTGGATAGAGTGTTCGCCTGTGGACTGAAGGGTTCTGGGTTCAATTATGATCAAGAGCATGTACCTTGGTTGCAGGCTCCAGACCTTGGGTGGGGTGAATGCAGGAGGCAAACAATCGACGTGTCTATCTCACATCGATGTTTCTCGGTCTCTGTGTCTCTCCCTCTCCCTTCCACTCTCTGTAAAAATCAATGGGAAAATATTCTCAGGTGAGTATTTTTTTTTAATAAAAGGAATTACAGAACCGAAACAAGATGGCGGCCTAGGTAGTCTCCTAAGCTGCCGCCTCATCAACAATATGGAAAAAAACAACAGCTAAAATAGAAAGGGACCACATCAGACACACAGGAAAGCTGGCGGAATGGGATGGCTACAACTAGAGACAAAGAAAACCACTGCTGCCGCCATGTGGAGTTTAAAACTATGGTGGAACCAGACCTGCCGGAGCAGCTGGAGCCGCCGGAGCTGCTGGAGCCACCGCCACCGCCGAGAGTGAGGGTAGCCCACCGAGAGCAGAGCTCGCTCCGCCCCGGGCCCAGGGAGTGGGCTGCTTCGGAGCATGGCCTCCGCATCCACAACCGTCCTGGCCTGACTGCCGTGGGAGCAAGGGAACCGATGCCAGGCCTCGGCCGCACCTTCCACCTCTGCCTAGAACAAGACACCTTGGAGCGCGGCCTCCCCGCCCACAGCCATCTTGGCCCGGCCTCCGCGCCCGCAGCCGACCCAGCCCGCCTACCCTGCTGGTGAGGAGCTGGCGCGGCGCCTTCCTTTCGTGGCCCCTGCGAGCCCTTCACACATCAGTCCCGCCGCCTGGCCGGGCCGGAGCATCTGCCAAGCCCCCGAGGAAAAGCGCTGCTGCCGCCATGTGGAGTTTAAAACTACAGTGGAAATGGAGCCGCCAGAGCCACCGCCGTCGCTGCACCTGCCGCCATCGCCGTGAATGAGGGAAGCCCACGAAGAGCAGAGCTCGCTCCGCCCCAGGCCCAGGGAGTGGGCTGCTTCAGAGCCTGGCCTCCGAGTCCGCAGCCATCCCAGCCTACCCACCGTGGGAGCGAGGGAACCGACAATGGGACTCAGCCGCACCTTCTGCTTCCACCCGGATGCCTTGGAGCGCAGTCTCCACACCCGCAGCAATCTCAGCCCGGCCTCCGTGCCTGCAGCTGTCCCAGCCCGCCCGCGTGAGCGGTGGGTCCTGGGGGACCCATGTGCCCCGGGAGAGCCGTGTGCCCCAGGGGGCCATGTGCCCTGGGTGAGCCGTGTGCCCCAGGGGGGCCAGGTGTCCCAGGAGAGCCCTGTGCCCAAGGGGGGTGGTGGGACCCGGGGAGCCGTGTACACCGGGAGAGCCCTGTGCCCTGGGGAAGTGGTGGGACCCAGGGGGAGGGAGCGGTGTGAACGGGAGGAGGAGTGGATTCTATTCGTGTGGTCCTGAGACACTTGGACAGTCTGCAGCCATTAGCTACAGAACACTCTGTTGTATTTCCCTACAAAAACAAGTGAGAGAGAGTGTCCCCCTTGAAATTCATATACGGACAAAAGAAAAAGAGAAGGAAAAAAAATCTGAGGAACAGAATAAAGTGGTGAATATAGTAGAATCAGGGGCAAAGAAGGGGAGTGGACTGGTAATTATCAGGAGGATAAGGGGCTGGGGAAGCAGTGAGAGACTGGATTGAAATCGTATAACCAATGGATGAAGACAATTGGCAGGAGAGGGGGTAAGGGCAGAGGGTGGGAAGGGAACTGGGTGGTAGGGAGCTTTGAGGGAGTAAAAGGAGAAACAATTGTAATAATCTGAGTAATAAAGATTTATTTTAAAAAAAGGGAATTACAAATTGGAGAATAAATCCTCAATGGAATGAACCTAGGGCTTTACTACCAATAGAGGAGAATTTCTACTCCACGCCCTGCCCTCTCTTCCCCTCTCCTCTATCCCCACTCTCATAGCCCATGCTGATATGGATGCTTATTTTTAAAGAGTCATGATAATATCCCTAGTCAGTTTTGCTGGTGAATAGAGCATTGGCCTGCAGACTACAAGGGTCCAGGGTTCAGTCCCGGTCAAGGGCACATGTCCAGGTTGTAGGCTCCATCCCCAGTATGGAGCATGCTGGAGGCAGCCGATCAATGATTCTCTCTCATCATTGATGTTTCTATCTCTCTCTCCCTCTCCCTTCTCTCTGAAATCAATAAAAAAAATTTTTTAAACAGTAAAGGAGGAAAACCAAGATGGCGGCATAGGTAAACACCTGAACTTGCTGCCGAGCACAACCACTTCAAAACTACAACTAACAGACAAAAGACATCGTCCAGAACCACAGGAAGGCTGGCTAAGTGGAAATCCTACAACTAAAAGGGAAGAGAAAAGCACACTGAGACTCACAGGAGCTTCGGAAGTAAAGGCAGAGGAACAGAGGCACGTGTGCGCATGGAAAGGGCTGGCAACTGAGTATGCAACTGGCTTTTTCAATCCACAGGGAGACAGAAGCTTCAAACTGCTCTGAACTTTAGTTCCGAGTGAGATTCTGGGGACCCAGATTCATATGGGGAGAAACTGGACTGTCTGCCTTCGGGTGGAACTCGAGGGCAGCTTTCTCTCAGAGGTGCTTGCAGTGATTACTGCAGGACACTTGAGACCCAGGGCCTCTTAGGCCAGGGCTGATGGTCAGCCATTGCTGTTTGCTCTGTCCTGAGACTCAGCTCCATCCAAGCTGAGTAAAGAGGCTTTAGCATATGAATGACCTGGTACTTTGAAACCTGAACTTACCTAACAAACTGCAGCTGAGTCAGTGAGACCCAGAACATCCAAAAGAAGGCCCAAGTCTCCACAGCAGCTTGCATTGTTTCACAGCTGGGCCTCATCTGGGCACTCTAAAACCCAAAGAAGAGGGATCTACAGGTCTCTCCATAGCTCCTGCTGGGTGGCCTCAGGCAGAGGCTAAATTAGCACCTCCTTGGAGATCCAAGAGCCAGTGTACCCAGGGATCAGAGTGGGACCATCCAGATTACAACTCCTCAGATCCATAAGGAACACACTCAGGGGGAAGACTCAGTGAGCACCAAAGCCCCACTGAAGCAAGTCTTGCCCCATAAGGGTGTCTCCAGCACAGAAGTTCTCCCATCGTAGACACAGCTGATCCTCACAGACAATTGGCCTGGAGGTCAATTCCTCCCAGTGATATCAACAACAATCAAGGCTTAACTACAACAAGACTGTGCACACTTCCCACAAAGGGGTACACCAAGAGTGTTCACCTCAGGTAACTGGGAGGCAGAGCCACTGGGCCCTATAGGACACCTAGCACACAAAGCCTCTCAATCAACTCAGGGAAGCAGCCAAAATGCAGAGACAAAGAAACAGGTCACAAATGAAATAAATAGAGGAAAGAAAATGACTGGATATAGAGTTAAAAAAAACACGGTTATAAGGTTTTTCAAGACTTTTCTAGAAAAGGCCGATAAATGTAGTGAGACTCTGAAGTATATGAAAAAGGACCAACTAGAAATTAACTAAACACTGACTGAAAGAAAGAATAATATACAGAGATCCAACAGCAGACCAGAGGATCTCAAGAATCAAGTCAAAGATTTGAAATACAAAGCAAAAAACACCTAACCAGAAAAGCAAAAAGAAAAAAGAATCCACAAATATGAAGATAGTATAAGGAGATTCTGGGACAACTTCAAGCATACCAATATTATGGGGGTGTCAGAAGAAGAGAGACAGCAAGATATTGAAAACCTATTTGAAGAAATAATGACAGAAAACTTACCCACCTGGTGAAAGAAATAGACTTACAAGTTCAGGAAGCACACAGAACCCCAAACAAAAGGAATCCAAAGAGGACCACACCAAGACACATCATAATTAAAATGCCAAGAGAAAGACAGAGAATCATAAAAACAGCAAGAGAAAAACAGTTTGTTAACTACAAGGGAGTACCCATAGTACTGTCAGCTGATTTCTCAATAGAAACTATGCTGGCCAGACAGGAATGGCAAGAAATATTCAAAGTGATAAATAGCAAGAACCTACAACCAAGATTACTCTATCCAGCAAAGCTATCATTCAGAATTGAAGGTCAGATAAAGAGCTTCACAGACAAGAAAAAGCTAAAGGAGCTCATCACCGCCAAACAGTAGTATATGAAATGCTGAAAGGTATTCTTTAAGAAGAGGAAGAAGAAGAAAAAGGTAAAGATAAAAATTATGAACACCAAATACATGTCTATCAACAAGTGAATCTAAAAAATCAAGTGAAAAAAATCTGATGAACAGAATAATCTGGTGAACATAATAGAATCAGGGACATAGAAAGGGAGTGAACTGACAATCCTCGGGGCTGTGGTGGGGTGAGGTTGGGGTTCGAGAAGAGACTGCACAAAAATCATATACCTATAGATGAGGACAGTGGGGGTGGGGGTAAGGGCAGAGGGTGGGAAGGAAACAAGGTGGAGAGGAGCTACAGGGTGGGGAGGAGGGAGTGGGGAGAAGAGGAACAACTGTAACAATCTGATCAATAAAGATTTAAAAATATATATTTTATTGATTTTTTTTAACAAAGAGGGAGAGAGATAGAGAGTTAGAAACATTGATGAGAGTCATCGACTAGCTGCCTCCTGCACACCCCCCACTGGGGATATGCCGCCAACCAAGGTACATGCCCTTGACCGGAATCAAACCCGGGACCCTTCAGTCCGCAGGCCAACGCTCTATCCACTGAGCCAAACCGGTTTGGCTCAATAAAGATAAAAAAAAAAAAAAGTCATAATAATAAAAACTTAAAAGAAAAAATAATTACAAATTGTGCTAAATGCTGAGAGGGAACAGTCCAAAGGGGAAAGTCCAAATAAATAACCAGGAACAAACTTATCTAGTCACTTATTAACCTAGGTGAGGTGATGACAGTCGGAACAGAATGTTTTTGGTTTCCATTTAGAAAAGTAAATGAGCTGCTGTGTTGTCTGGATGAGTCAACTGATGCCGAGAGAGAGAGAGAGAGAGAGAGAGAGAGAGAGAGAGAGAGAGAGAGAGAGACTCAAACAGAGCTGGTGGTGGAAATAACACCAGAACCCAGGCCGGTGTCTGGAGTCCTCAACTTCGTTAAAGTTCTTTTAAACCTTGGGTTATTTTCATGTAGGAGTTTCCTTATCCGATTTCTTATCATTCTTTCCTAGTATTTTTCCCACGGGCTATTTTTCCTCCCCTGGATCGATCCTGTGCGCTGTCAAGCGACCCTTGGACCCTTGAGGCTTGCCAAGCCTGCGACCTTCCCGGTGCCAACCGGCTGTACCGGGCAAACGGCCTCTAGGGGAGCAGAGCTCCGCCGGCCGCGGGCGAGTTCATTCAAATTACAGCGAGGCCTGCGGACCAGAGCCCAGCTCCCGGCAGCAGCCGCCGCCAAGTTCGCAAGTTGGAGGTCGTTTGTCATACGTCAGTCTTCAGGCCTCAGGGGGCCCGCCTCCGCGGGCCGGGGTGGCTATTGGAGGAGAGGGCTGTCAATCAGCGGGGCCCCGCCCCCAGGGAGGCCGGCTGCGCGCGGCGTGCTTGCAGTTCCCCGGCGCGAGTCGTGCCGGTTGCTGTCACCGGCCACGGCCGACTCTTCGTCCCCAGGCGCCGGAGCAGGCGGTAAAGGCGACCTCTCCTCACTCCGCTCCGCTCCCGGCCGGGCAGGCGCGATGGCAGACCCCGCGGCGACGGGTGCCAGTGGGGAGGCGGCGGCGGCGGCGGCGGCGGCGGCAGGTTCGGCGGGTCTGGCGGGCTTGTCTCTGGGTCACGGCTTCTCGAGCTACCGGCCCTTCGAGCCCCAGGCGCTGGGGCTGAGCCCGAGCTGGCGGCTGACGGGCTTCTCGGGCATGAAGGGCTGAGGCTGCAAGGTCCCCCAGGAGACGCTGCTCAAACTCCTGGCGGGACTGACGCGGCCCGACGAGCGGCCCCCGCTGGGCCGGGGCCTGGGCGGAGGCCATGAAGAGGTGGCCCAGGAAGCCGGCCTGCAGGTCCTGGCGGAACCCAGCCCGGCCTTCCCAGCCCTGGGCATCGGCATGGACTCCTGCGTCATCCCCCTGAGGCACGGAGGCCTGTCCCTGGTGCAGACCACCGACTTCTTTTACCCGTTGGTGGAGGACCCCTACATGATGGGGCGCATCGCCTGTGCCAACGTGCTGAGCGACCTCTATGCCATGGGCATCACTGAATGCGACAACATGCTGATGCTACTCAGCGTCAGCCAGAGCATGACTGAGGAGGAACGAGAAAAGGTCACCCCGCTCCTGGTCAAAGGCTTTCGGGATGCTGCCGAGGAAGGAGGGACTGCAGTGACTGGCGGACAGACTGTGGTAAACCCTTGGATCATCGTGGGTGGGGTTGCCACTGTGGTGTGCCAGCCCAATGAGTTCATCATGCCCGACAGCGCCGTGGTGGGGGATGTGCTGGTGCTGACCAAGCCCTTGGGAACCCAAGTGGCTGTCAATGCCCACCAGTGGCTGGACAGCCCTGAGAAGTGGAATAAGATAAAGATGGTGGTCTCCAAAGAAGAGGTAGAGCTGGCCTATCAGGAAGCCATGTTCAATATGGCTACCCTAAACAGAACTGCCGCTGGGCTCATGCACACATTTAATGCCCACGCCGCCACAGATATCACAGGCTTTGGCATTCTGGGGCACTCTCAGACTCTTGCCAAACAGCAAAGAAATGAGGTGTCCTTTGTCATCCATAATCTGCCAATCATTGCCAAGATGGCCGCCATCAGCAAGGCCAGTGGGCGCTATGGGCTCCTTCAAGGAACCTCAGCAGAAACTTCTGGGGGGCTACTGATCTGTTTGCCAAGGGAACAGGCTGCTCGCTTTTGTTCTGAAATAAAATCTTCCAAGTATGGAGAGGGTCACCAGGCGTGGATCGTTGGCATTGTGGAAAAGGGAAACCGCACGGCCCGCATCATCGACAAGCCTCGGGTTATTGAGGTCCTGCCTCGTGGGACCACTGCTACGGCTGTGCCTCCAGACCATCCCAGTGCCTCTTCTGAACCTAGCTCTTGAGATGGAACAGCAGAAGTTGTTTGGACCTTACAGCCTGTGGACACAATCGTGGACGATTCTCAGGAGTTGACTTTAAGAACAGATTTCCAAAGAAGACTGCCTGCATGGTAGTAGTTCCACAGTTGCCCTTTCTAGGTGATTGAGTCAGCCCGTCAGAAGCTGCACATCCAAGGCCAGAAGTATCATTTTGGACTTTGGGGGAAGGCGGTTTTATTTTAGCTTAGAAGGGGAGCTCAAAAACCTGTTTCCTCTTTCCAAGAGCAAAGTGAGGAAATTCTCATCTGAGAATTGGGGGCGGGCGGGGAGGGAGGGAATGCATATACATATGCAACTAAATTTGGACCGATACGGTTGATAAATATAAATTGTTAAGAAAGATCTTATAATGCAATGGCAGGTTCTTTATTAGACTTTTCTGAAATACTGTCTCTTTCCTGCTCTGGACAAGAATTGAGCAGCTTGTCCAGTGACTGGGAAAGGAAGACCTGCAACCATCTGACCTGGTCTCTGTTAATGATGTCTCTTCCTCTAAACCCTTTTAAGGACTGGGAGAGGCAGAGCAAGCCCCAGAGCCCAGGCCGTGGTGGTCATTAAGATGTTAAATTTTGTGTTGAAATTTTCTGATGACTTCATCAGTAAAGTGATTTCTAGTGAACTAAATAAAAAGCATTTTGTTGAAAAGTCACCCGACTAATGTTTGGATCCTTGAAGTTCTGAATCTTTTACAATTAATACATTTAGAGTCTGGACCAAGTAGAGAGTTTTCTCACCTTTCCCTGATCCTGGACCAGGGAATTTAACCCCAGATTTAGGTTTGCGTCCTCCCCCTGAGTTGACAGCAAAGGACAAAGCAGACATACAAGATGGAAGGACTAGAAGGTGGGAGAGGAAATAGCAAACGTGCCAACAGTCCTTGGAAAATGAAAAGTAGGTGGAAGAGGGGTAACTGACTTAGCAGAAGAGAGGCAGCCAAAGTGTGAATGCCTTCTGAGTTGGGCATTCCTGAATACTAACAGGAAGTGAGGAGATGCTCCAGAGATCCTAAGGGACATGGGATCAAGGGTGGGGATAAAAACAGATTCTGGCCCTGGCTGCTTTGGCTCAGTGGATAGAGCATCGGCCTGTGAACTGAAGGGTCCTATGTTAGATTCAGGTTAGGGTCACATGCCCGGGTTGTAGGCTTGGTCACCATAGGGGGCCTGTGGGCGGCAGCCAATCAATGCTTCTTATCATTGATGTTTCTATTTCTCCCTCCTTGGAATCAATAAAAATATCCTATATAATAAAAGAGTAATATGCAAATCGAACAAAGCATGGAACTACCTATCACTCTGAGTCTCAGTGACCACCAGGGAACAGATGCTCAACCACAGGGGGAGTGCTGCTGAGCTAGAAGGCGGTGGGAGCCTTTCAGTGGGACATCCCCAGAGGGCTCCCTGACTGGATAGGGTGCAGGCCTGGATGAGGGACCTCCATGCCCCCTGAGTGCACCAATGCTGTGCACTGGGCCTCTGGTATTTAAAACAGATTCGGTGCTCTCCCCTCCCTCCTGGGTTGACACCCATGCCTTTGTCTTCCCCCTCTTCTTCCCACAGGTGCATTACCTTTGCCTTTCTCCTAAGTTCCAAGGGCCCTCTTTTGCTTCAATAATTTGTTTGCTGGGCCTTCGCAGCACAAATCACTTCTACCTCTGTAACTTCCTAAATCAACTTCCTCTCATAATTTGGAAAAAAAAAGTATTCTTTAAAATATATCTTCTTTATTTAGTAATCAATTTTGTGATTGAAAACAAAAAGTGTGTTTAATCACAAAAAATAAATACAATGAAACATTAAAATAAAACAAGTTGGAAGTTTATTCAGGGTAATTAGATTTTTTTTAATTCTCAAACTTCTCCCTGGTTCACACAACCAGAAGACTGCTCCTCAGCTTGGCAGATAAAGGGAAGTTTATTTTTTGGAAAATGTGAATTAAAAAGTACTGCAAAATCAGGGACACCAGCCACAGCAGAGGGCAGGGGACTTGACCAAATACAGAAGAATAAAACTGGCCGAAACCGGTTTGGCTCAGTGGTGGAGCATCGGTCTGCGGACTGAAGGGTCCCGAGTTCGATTCTGGTCAAGGGCATGTACATTGGTTGCGGGCACATCCCCGGTAGGGGGTGTGCAGGAGGCAGCTGGTCGATGTTTCTAGCTCTCTATCTCTCCCCCTTCCTCTCTGTAAATATCAATAAAAATATATATATATTTTAAAAAGAATAAAACTGAAAAATGAGGGCCAAACCTCTCCCTCTGCTATTAAAAACACCATAGGACGCTTATACTACTGCTGATGGAGAAAACGAATGTGCCAGAAAGAAGACAGAAATAGCCTAAACTAGTTTGGCTCAATGGATAGAGCGTCAGCTTGCGGACTGAAAGGTCCCCGGTTCGATTCCGGTCAAGGGCACGTCCCCAAGGGTGGGTGTGCAAGAGGCGGCTGATCAATGTTTCTAACTCTCTATCCCTCTCTCTTCCTCTCTGTAAAAAATCAATAAAATATATTTTTTAAAAAGAAGACAGCCGAAACCGGTTTGGCTCAGTGGATAGAGTGTCGGCCTGCGGACTGAAATGTCCCAGGTTCGATTCCGGTCAAGGGCATGTACGTTTCAAGCTTTCTATCCCTCTCCCTTCCTCTCTGTAGAAAATCAATAAAATATAAAAAATAAAAAAACAAGAAGACAGAAATAGCAACATTTGAGGAGCCCCCAGTTAAAATCTCTGTATGCGCAAGTCCCCCAGTTGAACATCTTCCCTCAGGCACATTCTTTTTTAAAAAAATTTTTATTTATTTATTAAGGCATTATATGTGTACATAGCTTCCCATTGACCCCCCCCTCCCATTCATGCCCTCCCTCCCCAGAATTCTGTGTTCGTTGGTTGTACATGCATACCAGTCCTTCGGTTGTTCTCTTATCTCCCCCAGGTCTCCTTCCCCTCCCCGCTGTCATTTGACAATCTGCTTGTTTTATGGTGACTATCTCAGGACCACATGAATAGAATCCACTCCTCATTTGGCAGTCTGCTTGTTTTATGGTGACTATCTCAGGACCACACAAATAGAATCCACTCCTCCTCTGGTTCACATCGCCACCCCCCCCCCCCCGTCCCACTGCTTCCCCGGGGCACAAGGCTCTCCAGAGGCACATGGCCCCCTGGGACACGCGGCTCACCCAAGGCACACGGCCCCCTGGGACACACAGCTCACCTGGGGCACAAGGCCCCCTGAGACACATGGCTTACCTGGGACACCCAACCCCCTTTGGGGACATGGCTCACCGGGGCACACGGCCCCCTGGGACACACGGCTCACCTGGGGCACATGGCCCCTCTGGGGCACTGGGGTCTCGAACTGGAGGCACCGTGCTAGCTCCTCGCTAGCATGGCGGGCAGGAAGGGACAGCTGCGGGTGGGGAAATCATTCTCCAAGGATTCTCAGCGGAACAGCTGCTGACGAGGAGGCCAAGCTCTGAAGCCGCCCACTCCCTGGGCCCGGGGTGGAGTGAGCTCTGTTCTCGGTGGGCTTCCCTCACTCCCAACAGCGGCGGCGGGTGCGGCGGCTTTTGTGGCTCAATTTCCACTGTATTTTTAAAATCCACATGTCGGCAGTGGTGCCCCTCCCTGGGGTCCCAGCAGAGGCTCCGGCTGGGCCCTGCGACAGTGGGCCTGAAGGGCGAAGGGCTCGCCGGGGCCACGAACGGAAGGCGCTGCATCATCTCCTCACCAGCACGGAGGGCGGGCTGGGATGGCTGCAGGCGGGGAGACCGCTCTCAAAGGTGTCTCGTTCGGTGCAAAAGCGGAGCAGATGCTGACTCGGAGGCTAAGTTCTGAGGCTACCCACTCCCTGAGCCCGGGGCGTAGTGAGCTATGTTCTCGGTGGGTTCCTTTATTCATGGCGGCGGTGGTGAGTGAGGCAGCGGCGGGTGCCTCAGCGACGGTCACTCCTGTGGTTCAATTTCCACTGTAGTTTTAAAATCCACATGGCGGTAGTGGTGGAAGCTTCGGCCCAGCCATGTGGCGGTGGAGGAAGAACTCGCCGGGGCTGAGAACGGAAGGCGCCGGGCCAACTCCTCACCAGCAGGGCGTGTGCAGAGGCTGGGCAGAGCTGGCTGCGGGCCGGCTGGGACAGCTGCGGGCCGGGATGGTTGCAGGCGGTGAGACCTCACTTAAAGGCTTCTCGTCCAGGCAGGAGCCGAATGGCGTGGAGGAGGCCTGGCATCAGCTCCCTGGCTCCCACGGTGGGCCGGCCGGGATGGCCCCGGCCCCGGGGCGGAGCGAGATCTGGCTTCCCTCATTCCCGGCGGCAGTGGCTCTGGCAGGTCTGGTTTCACCGTAGTTTTAAACTCCACATGGCAGCAGTGGCGCCCTGCTTTGTGTCTAGTTGTAGCCTTCCCATTCTGCCAGCTTTCCTGTGAGTCTGGTGCGATCCCTTTCGATTTTATTTTTAAAAAATATATATTTTATTGATATTTTACAGAGAGGAAGGGAGAGAGATAGAAAGCTAGAAACGTCGATGAGAGAGAAACATCAACCAGCTGCCTCTTGCACACCCCCTACCGGGGATGTGCCCACAACCAATGTGCATGCCCTTAACTGGAATCGAACCCGGGACCTTTCAGTCCGCAGACCGACGCTCTACCACTGAGCCAAACTGGTTTTGGCTCCCTTTCAATTTTAGCTGTTGTTTTTTTTTCCAAATTGTTGATGAGGTGGCAGTTTAGGAGACTACCTAGGCTGCCATCTTGTTTCGGTCTCTCAGGCACATTCTTTTTAATGCCTAAGTTTTTTATAGATCTTCCCTTCCTCCAATTGATGGACAGATATAAACCCCACCTGTGGCCAGACATTCCTGAGCTCTGAACCACCAATCAGCACCTGCCAAATACCCTAAGCCCTGCCCCCTATCCTTAAAGGTGCTTGTAAGCCTGGCGGCCTCTCTCTTTCTCTCTGGAAGCAACTGGCTGAGGTATCCTCTCTCCAATAAAAGCCGGTGTCCTGGCATCCCAGTCTCAGCTACCTTCTTTAATTAATCTATCAGTTTTAGATAGGAGCAGTCATTGGAGGTAAGCCTCCAACTTGAAAGAATTCAAAGCTAACAAATTCAGGAAAGGAGTAGAAGGGAAAAAAAATGGAGACAAAGATAAAAGATAAAGTGTCCATGAAAGCCAAGACCGGTTTGGCTCAGTGGATAGAGCGTCGGCCTGCGGACTGAAAGGTCCCGGGTTCAATTCCGGTCAAGGGTACGTACCTTGGTTGCGGGCACATCCCTGATGTGCAAGAGGCAGCTGGTTGATGTATCTCTCTCATCGACGTTTCTAACTCTATCCCTCTCAATTCCTCTCCGTGTAAAATCAATAAAATATATTAAAAACAACAACAACAAAAAAGTGTCCATGAAAACATAAGAACAAACCATGTAGCCAAAACTGGTTTGGCTCAGTGGATAGAGCATCAGCCTGTGGACTGAAAGGCCTCAGGTTCGACCCCAGTCAAGGGCATGTACCAGTAGGGGATGTGCAGGACGCAGCTGGTTGATGTTTCTCTCTCATCGATGTTTCTAACTCTCCCTTTCCTCTCTCTCTCTATATATATATATTGTTGATTTTCTACAGAGAGGAAAGGGAGAGTTAGAAACTATATATATATATATATATATATATATATATATATATATATATGAACAAACCATGTAGATAATATTTTAAAATTCAGTAGAAGACTTAGAAGATAAAGTTGAGCCCTGGCTGGACTACTCAGTCGGTTGGAGCATCATCCATACACTGAAAGGTGGTGGGTTTGATTTCCAGCCCAGGCACTACCTAGGTTGGGGGTTGAGTGCCCCTCAGTAGGAGTCATGCAGGAGGCAAACAACCAATGATTCTCTCTCATTAATGTTTCTCTCTCTCTTCCTCTCCCTTCCTCTCTGAAACCAATTAAATAAAATAAATATGTACATTAATGAGCGGCACCGAGCTCTCCGGAGCGGACTGGAAGCTAAAGCCAGTGAAGGAGAGCCTCCAAAGTCCCGGGGCGGCCCAGTGGGCAGCGCGTCGGCCTGCGGACTGGAGGGTCCCGGGTTCGATTCCAGTCAAGGGCATGTACCTTGGATGCAGGCACATCCCCAGTAGGGGGTATGCAGGAGGTAGCTGATTGATGTTTCTCTCTCATCGACGTTTCTAGCTCTCTATCCCTCTCCCTTCCTCTCTGTAAAAAATCAATAAAAAATATATTTTTTAAATCGACAAAATATATTTTTTTAAAATTCCAAGGGTAAATGATTTTCTAAAATGTATAATTTTATTCCTAGCCACATTTTTCAAAAATGTAGGAAAAGGTATTTTTAGACATGTTTAAGTTATGAAAGGGGTTTCATCCCATGTACTTTTTCTCAAGAAACTACTGGAAAATGTGCTCCAGCAAAAGAAGGAGCAAACCATGAAGGAAAAAAACATGAGGTTCAGGAAATCTAACCCAGCCAGGGAGAGATGTGAAAGGGGCTATCAAGGTAGATGCCTGGAGAGGAAGTCCGTGCTGGAACAGGAGCCTGGGAGGCTTCCAGAAAAAGGAAAGTGGAACAGATACGGTATTGACGCGTTTAATTTTGTGAAAAGTTGTATTGGAAGGCTAATGGAAGATGTAAAAAGAATTAGTGATGATTACATATATTAAAAAAAAACACACTAGTTGGTCATATTGCTGAAGATTAAAATGACAAAATTGAACCTGTCTTACTTCGGATACATAATGAGAAGGCAGGGGTTCTTTGGAAAAGACAATAATGCTAGGGAAAATAGGAGGCAGCAGGAAAAGAGGAAGATCAAAGGTGAGCTGGATTGACTCTATAAAAGAAGCCGCATGAGTGGACAGGAGCCAAGTAGGGCTGTTGAGGACAGGACGTTGTGGACATCACTCATTCAAGCCAGGAGTAGGAGCCCACTCAATATAGAAAACTGGCATAGGAAGAAAAGAATGAGTACTATCAACTGGTCAAAATAAAATCTTATATAACAAATAAAATGTAATCACATATAATACTCAGCAATAAATTTTTACATAGCTAATAATGTTGATATTACCTAGCAAAAACAAGTAAGTTAACTGATTAAATCCAGTTTTCTCCTTCTCTAAGGTCCTAATAGCTTTCCATAAAATTCCTGCTATCTATGTCCAACTTTATCCCTGACTCCCCCTGCCTCTCACCACACACTAGGCCATTAGCCCCTCCATGGTGCTTCCAACAAATCAAGAGCCTTTGTGCTTTCAGTTCCCTCCACCTGGAACCTCACCGCAGGCTCAATACCTGGCTGCCTCACTCTCAGTCCTGGTCAGCTCAAATAAAAATTCCTCATAAACACATCTCTGACCTTTGCCAGCACCTACTTATTCTATTTATTGGCTTCATGCCTTTTATCCTAATTTGTACTTATCTTGAGAATGTATTAGCTTACTTTATAATTGTCTGTCTCTGCTAGCATGTGGGCTCCAAGATGGCAGGGAATGTTCAGTATCCCCAGCACCTAGAACAGTGTCTGGTCCATAGTAAGTGTTCAGAATATATTGAATGAATGAATGAATGAATGAATGTACACATTGGGGAGCCTAGCACCATCTATTCTGATACTTCCCTTGCTCTTGTCTCCTAGCAGTGGAAGCTGACACCACCAATCTCTTTGAGAAGGCTTTGGAGAAGAAATTAGGACACTGGTCCTGGTTACCCCTTTACAGAACTTTCTAACTGGTTCATTTTCCAGCTTGGGGTGGGCAGTAGAAAGGGGATGAAAATGACTGGATGCCTCCTTGGCCTGGGCTTGCTTAGTTAACTTAGAAAGGATGAGGGGTTGAGAGTAAGGTAGGCATCCAATTTTTCCTTGTGTAGGGGCTGAGCATCAAAATGGAGGTAGCAGGTAGTGGAAGTGACAGGGCCTTGGGTACAAGCACAAGAAGGGAAGCCATGCAGGAAAAGGAAGAGGAAGAAAAGGAAAAGGGGGCCAAAGGAAGAGAAGGAAAAGGGAAGCTGAAGCTGGAGGAGGATGAAGAGAAGGGACAGAATGACAGATGGGAAGGCAGTGACTGGGAGATCTCAGCTCCCACCAAGCACCTGTGAGTGGCTTCCTGTACTTCTGCTGCTTTGTGCTCCAGCTGCTGCCGCCTCCTCCACCCCAGGGTTTCCCAGGAGGTGGGAGACTTGTTGCACTTGCTGAGGAGCATTGAGGAGTGCTGGTGAGCTACAGCCTGTGCCTTTCTGGGTGATCTCAAAACAAGGGTCCCCGTGTTCTCATCCATAAAACAGGTGCAGCCACACCCACCTGGGGTTGGAAGTCAGGGAGGGAATCCCATGTGATGTGCTTGAATCAATTAGCATTTATTTGATCTGCTCAAGTACCAGGCTCTGAGGAAACAAAAGCCTGACACTGCTTCTGTTCTCCAAGAGACCCAGTGCAGGACATCTAGAAAAGGAATACCAGTCACCCCAAATTAAGGTGAAAAGTGGAAAGTGCATGATAGCTAGAGTGAATGAAGTGCTAGAGAAAATAAAGTTCTGTCCTTTGGGGGAAGTTTTGGAAGGTTTCCCAGAGGAGGTGACTTTGAAGCAGGGCTCTGCAGGACGAGTGGGATTCAGATTTGGACACGCAGAGAAGCGAGCTGTGTGAACAAAGGCAGGAAGGGGGAGCGTGGGGAATATCTACCTGGACTTCAGCATGTGTGTAAGGGGGCAAGGTTGGGCAAGTAAGTTGGGGAAGAGCTTCTAAGAGTGTTGGCAACTCATTCTGAATGGGCTAAGCTATATATTCCTAAAAGCCCTTGTCATGACTCCCCCTAAAACACTTCTTTTCTTAAATATATTTTATTGATTTCAGAGAGGAAGTGGGGGGGGGGAGAGAGAGAGAAATACCAATGATGAGACAGAATCATTAACCATCTGTCTTCTGCACACCCCCTATTGGGGATTGAGCCCACAATCCAGGCATGTGCCCTTGACTGGAATCAAATCCAGGACCCTCAGTCCACAGGCCTACGCTCTATCCACTGAGCCAAACATTTCATTAAGAACAAACTTTTGTTTTAATCCTGGTGTCCAACTTCCATGTTGCCTAATCCAGTGGCAAATTCTGTGCTCTCAATTCACCCAGCAGCTCAGCAGCATCCAAATCAGATGTCCACTCAATCTGGAGCACTCTCCATTCTTGCCTCCATATCAGCACAGCCTGCCAATTTCCCTTCTACTCACCTGCCTCTTCTCCTCTGCTGAACTGCTAAATGTTGGCGTACCTCAACTCATATCTTGACTACGTAGACTCTTGTATTATTATGCCTCTCAAATTCCTTCTTTAAGTACGGTATAAGTGCCTGAGACTACCAAATCTGAATTTCTCCTCTCAAGTTTAGGCTCATAAATCCACCTGCTTAACTGACATATATCTTCAACTTGCCACATGTGTTAAATCCTGCACCTCATTTTTTTTTATCCCAGTAAGAATCATCCATCTACCAAATTGTTCAACATTCACAACCTAAAAGCCATGTTTGATTCTACCCTTTCCAGCTAGTTCAAAACCAACAAAGCCAATAGATCTACCTCAAAAATATGTCCCAAATTGTCCACTCCTCTCCATCTTCACCTACCATCAGCCTGGTCCATCATCTCTTGCCTAGACAACAGTAGTAACCAATCTTCCTGAATAATACTTAAAATCCCAAAGTACTATATACATATAATTTATATAAATTTAAAAATCATGGGTAATTGATTTGATCTGGCCTCTAACACCACAACCAACAACTCTCTCCCTTGCTCACTACATTCCTACCATACTGGAATTCCTTTGTCTTTAGAACATGTTAAGTCTTTTCTGCTTTAAGCATTGGTGTTCCCTCTACCCAGAACTCTATTGACTTTAATTTTTACTCAGCTTCAATGTCACCTTCTCAAAGACAAGTAACAGAAAAACTGAAAGTGGCTGACCAAGAGATTTTTTAAAATTTATTTATCCAATATGCTAAATTAGGTATTTTCTATAATTTGTAAAAATAAGTGACCAATATCATCAAGGACCCAGGTCCTTTCCATCTTGCTATCTACCAGTCTCAGCTGGTGGGCTACCTCTCCTCATTATCCAGCCTTCACATACTAATATCAAAACTTACTATGTCTGTGCTAGCCAGTTTGGTTCAGTGGATAGAGCGTTGACTTGTGGACTGAAGGGTCCCAGGTTCAATTCTGGCCAAGGGTACATGCCCAGGTTGCAGGCTCCATCTCCAGTAGGGGGTGTGCAGGAGGCAGCCAATAAATGATTCTCTCATCATTGATGTTTCTATCTCTCTCTCCCTCTTCCTTCCTCTCTGAAATCAATAAATATATATATTTTTTAAATGGAGGCATGAGTAGTACAGCCGAGTACAGCTGAGTCCTTACCTTAGCTTCCCTGGACCAGGCAATCTAAATTTGCCCCCACTTTTCATAATGTTTAAATACTGAAGTGTAGCCAAAACCGGCTTGGCTCAGTGGATGGAGCGTCGGTCTGCGGACTGAAGGGTCCCGGGTTCAATTTCGGTCAAGGGCATGTACCTTAGTTGCGGGCACATCTCCCAGGGGGGGGGGGGGTGCGGGAGGCAGCTGATGGGTGTCTCTCTCTCATCGATGTTTCTGGCTCTCTATCCCTCTCTCTTCCTCTCTATAAAAAATCAATAAAATATATTTTAAAAAATAAAAATAAAAAAATAAATACTAAAGTATGGTAGCAACCATACTTAGGTAAAAACTGCTTTTTGAATTTTTACCCTGCTATTCTTGCTTCTGCACTCACTTACTTGCTTAAAAAATAGGATAGTTACCTCAGCTTCCAGACTGAGACCTGGAAGCTGAGGCAATTTTTCTGTGCCTGTGGACCAGAACCACAGAAGACTGATTCCCATCGACTCAGTACCATGTTTCCCTGAAAATAAAACATCCTCTGAAAATAAGACCTACTTACAGGTTTCCTTCTGAGTGAAATATAAGGCATCTACCAAAAAATAAGGCCCCAGGCTCTATCTCAGAATGAAAATTAATTTACCGAGTGGTTGCTAGGGCCACTCCGACTGGCATCTAGCAACCAGTGACATTACCCGGAGTCCTGACATCACTCCTGTGTGGAGGCGGAGCGGAGGTCGGAGTGAGCGGTGAGCGCCGGGCGGGAGAGAGGAGGAGACTTTCACAGATGTGTGTAGAAGAACAGGGGGATTAGAGCGGACAGGATGCTTCGAAGGTGGTGAGTACTGGTCTGTCTCTGGTGACACTACCTGATGCTCGTGGTCGCCTTCATGATGACTGAAGGTTCTGTCAGTGGCAGACCCTGCTCCAGCCCAGATCCAGGCCCCAGCAAGCCCAGTGACAGTCCCCAGGCAGGCCCCAGGGGGTAAATGTCTGATAAAGGGGTAGGGGGGATGTCTGGTGAAGGTGTTCAGTGGCACAGGGGTGGGGGGAGGGGGATCACTTAAAATGACACAGGAGGATCAGAGGGGGTAATCAAAATAACACAGGAGGATCAAAAGGGGTTACTAAAATGGTAATCCCCCCTCTGATTCTCCTGTGCCATTTTGATTCCCCCCTCTGATCCCCCCTGTGTCATTTTAAGTGACCCCCCTTCCCCCACCTTGATACCCCAATTCCTTTTTTTACCCCTAGAAATGAGCACAAAAAGATAAAGCTACTCCGTGGAGTACAAGAAAGGAATCATGGAAGACTTTTGGGGCCAAAATCTTACTGCTTTCTGCAGAGAAGATGTTGAATATCCGATTGGTCTGAAAATGGCGAGCAGAGTATGGTAACCTCATTGAACAAGTGGACGAGGGAAATGCTAAAAAGTGCAAGTGTGGATCAGGTCGGCAACCATTATTTTCCGAGCTGAAAGACCTGATCTGTGAATGGGTTGTTGACAGGAGAGCAAAGGCTTTGGTTGTGAATAGGGCTCAGATTCAAGAATTTGCCCTTGCAATGGCACCACAGTTTGACATAGCCCCCGAAGACTTCAAAGCATCACAACACTGGCTGGATAATTTCCTTCAGCAAAGTGAACTGTCTTTAAGAAGATCTACAACATTGTTTAGGTTGCAAGATACTCAAGTTATTAAGCGAGCACTTTCATTCTAGTCTAATGATGATGCTGACTTCTCTAAATACAATCTTTCTTACATGATTGCTATGGATGAAACTGCAGTGTTTATGGGCCAATCATTTCAAACAACAATTGAACAGCGAGGTGCCTCCTTAGTGTACATTCCCTCCACTGCTTACAAAAGTGCACATGTTTCCTGTATTTTGGGAATCGTCTGGATGGCACTAAAATCCCACCTTTAATCATTTCTAAGGGCAAGAAGGAAAAGATTGAACGTGTTTTGGGCATTTTTATTCTTGAAACTGAAGAAGCCTGGGCCACACAAGCAGTTATAAGGAAGTGGGTCGATTTAATGCTGCCGCTTGTTATGCGAGGGAGCCAAAGAGGTCTGCTACTCTGGGATGCAGCCAGCACTCACTGCACTAAAGACATGAAGACATTTCTTCACAAAAGAAAAATAGATCAGATAATGATTCCCGCAGGAATGACGGCCTATCTCCAGACTCTTGATATTGCAATAAACAAGCCATTCAAAGACAATTTGCAAATGGAAATTAATGACTGCATTGAAAATTGAATGGAGAAGACTGAAACAAGATGGCGGCCTAGGTAGCCTCCTAAGCTGCCACCTCATCAACGATTTGGAAAAAAAAACAACAGCTAAAATCGAAAGGAATCGCACCAGACTCACAGGAAAGCTGGCAGAATGGGAAGGCTACAACTAGACACCAAGCAGGGCGCTGCTGCTGCCATGTGGAGTTTAAAACTATGGCGAAACCAGAGCCACTGCCGCTGGGAATGAGGGAAGCCAGACCTCGCTCCACCCCAGGGCCCAGCAACTGGGCCAGCCCGCCGGCTGCCATGAGAACCAGGGAGCTGATACGGGGCCTCCGCCGTGCCTTCGGCTCCTCCCTGGACAAGAAGCCTGGGAGCTCGGCCTCCCTGCCCGCAACCATCCCGGCCCGAAGCTGTCCCAGCCAGCCCGCCTTGCTGGTGAGGAGCTGGCGCAGCGTCTCCCAGCCCGCAGCCTACTCGGCCCGGTCTCCGCACACGCCATGCTGGTGGGGGGCTGGTGTGGTGCCTTCCGTTCATGGCCCGGGATGGTCCTTCCTCTGCTGCCACCCGAGGTCAGCTCAGCCTGGCCTCTGCGCGTGCCGTACTGGTGGGGAGATGGCGCCGCTCGGCCCGGCCTCCGCGCACGCTGTGCTGGTGAGGGGCTGGCGCGGCGCTTTGCATTGGCGGCCCCGGCGAGTCCTTCCTCCACCACCACATGGCCGGGCTGAAGCTTCTGCCACTACCGCCATGTGGATTTTAAAACTACAGGGGAAATTGAGCCACAGGAGCTACTGTCACTGCGGCACCCGCCGTCGCCACCGCAAATGGGAATCCACCGAAAACAGAGCTCACTCCACCCCGGGCTCAGGGAGAGTGCAGCTTCAGAACTTAGCCTCTGCGTCCACAGCAGCTCCGCTTCCGCAGCAAAGGAGACACCATTGAGGGCGGTCTCTGTGCCCACAGCCATCTCAGCCTACCCACAACCTTTGCAGCACACACGCCATGCTGGTGTGGAGATGGCGCGTGCTGGTGAGGAGCTGGTGCAGCGCCTTCCGTTAGCGGCCCAGATGAGTCCTTCCTTTGCCGCCGCATGGCCAGACCGAAGCTCCCACCACTGCCGCCAGATGAACTTTAAAACTACAGTGCAGGCCGAGGTTGGTTTGGCTCAGTGGATAGAGTGTCGGTCTGCGGACTGAGGGGTCCCGGGTTCGATTCCAGCCAAGGGCATGTACATTGGTTGCGGGCACATCCCCGGTGGGGGGTGTGCAGGAGGCAGCTGGTTGATGTTTCTCTCTCATCGACATTTCTGGCTCTCTGTCTCTCTCCCTTCCTCTCTGTAAAATATCAATAAAATATATTTTAAAAAATAAATAAATAAAACTACAGTGCAAATTGAACCACAAGAGCGACCATCGCTGCCGCACCCGCCACCCGCCACCGCCGCCGCGAATAAAGGAAATCCACCGAGAACAGAGCTCACTATGCCCCGGGCTCAGGGAGTGGGTGGCCTCAGAACTTAGCCTCCGCGTCCACAGCTGCTTCGCTTCCGCACTGAACGAGACATCTTTGAGGGCGGTCTCCCCGCCTGCAGCCATCTCAGCTCGCCTGCAGCTGTCCCAGCCTGCCCGCCGTGCTAGCAAGGAGCTAGCGCGATGCCTCCAATTCGCGACTCCAGCGCCCCAGAGGGGCCGTGTGCCCTGGGTGAGCTGTGTGTCCCAGGGGGCTTTGTGCCCCATGGTGAGCCGTGTTCCCTAAAGGGGCCGGGTGCCCCGGGTGAGCCGTGTGTCCCAGGGGAAGCAGTGGGACCCGGGGGGAGGGGCGGTGAGAACCAGAGCAGGAGCAGACTCTATTCGTGTGGTCCTGAGATAGTCACCATAAAACAAGCAGACTGCCAAATGAGGAGCGGATTCTATTCATGTGGTCATGAGATAGTCAAAACAAGCAGATTGTCAAATGACAGCAGGGAGGGGAAGGAGACCTGGGGGGAGATAAGAGAACAACCGAAGGACTGGTATGCATGAATATAAGTACAACCAATGAACACAGAACTCTGGGGAGGGAGGGCATGAATTGGGGGGGGGGGACAATGGGAAGCTATGTACACATATAATACCTTAATAAAAATAATAATTATAAAAAAAATGTTCAATTAAAATTTAAAAAGTGGTTGGGAAAAAAAAGAAAAGAAAATAGAATGGAGAGAAATCAGCGTGGAAACTTTGTGAAACCTAAACTGCAAGAAGTTGTGACTTGGGTGAAGAATTCATGGGAGAAAATCACTGACAGTTGCATTGCAAATGCACTGTGAGCAGGCTACCTTGATAAGAAGTACTCATTTAAAGACAGTGCTATTGCTAAACATGAGAGATTTGGTCCACTGATTCTGAAAGAAATGGAGTCACAAGAAATTCACCAGGAAATTCAGGAATTGGATTGTTATGATGATGTTCCAAAAGATGATGACATGATAGTCATTGAATAAATGAGTAAATTCTTGATACTGTAGGATTCACAGTTTGTCTGGTTTGTGTTGACAACTACCATAGTACCGTACCGTATACAGGTAATAAATTTCCTTTATTTTCATTTAACAATAAATGTGTACCGTATTCTTCTTCATGGAAAAATAAGACATCCCCTGAAAATAAGACCTAGCGCATCTTTGGGAGCAAAAATTAATATAAGACACTGTCTTATTTTCGGGGAAACAG
This sequence comes from Vespertilio murinus, assembly GCA_963924515.1. Taxonomy (NCBI): domain Eukaryota; kingdom Metazoa; phylum Chordata; class Mammalia; order Chiroptera; family Vespertilionidae; genus Vespertilio; species Vespertilio murinus. The sequence continues at coordinate 101,261,028 of OZ004705.1, read as the reverse complement.
GGTAGCTCCATTAGTTGAAACTGCAGATTACCTTTAGAGATTAACTTGGCTCAGGTCTGCTTCCATACTTATCTGCTTTCGTAAGATAGGGCCACATTCCAATATTCCCAGCCTTTATAATTTAGAATTTAGAACAAAGGAAAATTCCTGTGGTTTGGACCTTTAAAAGGACTGCCTACACCTGGAGTGTGGACTCCACTGTGTGTGGTGCTCTAGCGGCTGTCCTGGCCAGTTCAATAAATCCTTGTCTGGTTTTTTTTTTTTTTTTAATCAATTAGCAGCCTCTGGTAGTCTTATTTTGACTCCAGGGTTCAACCCCACAACAAATACATTTTAAATTTATTTTTATAGTACTTATCACCATTTGATGCAATAGTAGGCCAAACAAGCTCTGAGGCCAAACTGCCTGGAGTTAAAACCTGGCTACTAACAGCTGAGTTAAATGACTCAAAGTCTGTTTCCTTATCTGTAAAATGAGGATGAGGAGGTGAAAGTGAAGGAGGAGGAGGAGGGCAATGATATTACCTACCTCATAGGTTGTTATGAGGATTAAATGAGTTGCTATAAAGGATTAAATATGTAAAATGCTTAAAACAGTTACTTGGTTCCAGTCTATTCCTAGGGCCCAGCTGTATTCTGGAGATATTCTTGTATCATAATAATAAATTTCCCTTTCTGACTTAAACTCGTCATTTCTGGGGTTCTTGGCTGGGCGTCCTTCCCTGTGGCACACCGTCATTTCGCTTTGGCGCCATCTGGCGCTCTAGGTAAGTGACGCGCCTGTGCTCTCCCAGCCCTCTGCCCCTTTGTCTCTTAACCTGGGGGAATCTGGTACCCACACCTTTTATTTTTTTATTTTTAAATATATTTTATTGAGTTTTTACAGAGAGGAAGAGAGAGGGATAGAGAGTTAGAAACATCGATGAGAGAGAATCATTAATCAGCTGCCTCTTGCACACCCCCTACTGGGAATGTGCCCACAACCAAGGTACATGCCCTTGACCGGAATCGAACCTAGGGCCTTTCAGTCCGCAGGCTGACGTTCTAGCCACTGAGCGAAACCGGTTTGGGCAGGTACCCACACCTTTTAGAAGCTTGGCCGGCGCTGAAGATTCCGGGGCGGAGGCCTATGAGCACATGCCTGAAGCTTGCTCTTATTGGTCCAGTCCGGGTGAGGGGCGGGCTATATCCAGTTCCACACAAGTAATTGGCCCTTCCTGAGGCTCCGCCCCCGGAAGCAATCGCTAACACCTGTGATTGGTCAGAGCCTTTGCAGGCGGGCTCCAAGCTGAGCAGGAGGGTTTTCCCGTGCCATCTGGGCAGCGGCTCGGTGGGCGACATGTCCACTGTGGGTGGGGAGAAGCCTGGGGCCGCGGGAGGCGAGGGCCCCGAAACTGCCCGCCCCTTCAGCTTCAGCCCGGAGCCCACGCTCGAGGACATGTAAGCAGTCTTTCCCGGACCTGGGCTGGGCAAATCACCCCCTCTCTCCCTTTTATTGGGGCGGTCCCCTCCACGTGTCGGGGAAGAAGTCTAGCTGTGCTCGGGTCCCAGCTCTGCCCTCTGACCTCTGGCGAGCCTTCTAACCTCATATTCACAATGGGCTTAGTGCACACCTTAGGCAGGAGGATAGAGACGCCTGGTGAAGAATGTTAAGGCCTGCCCTGAGGAAATACTCTGTCCTCCAGGAATGGGTGAGAGAACGTAGACAAATGCAGTGAGAGGGGGGAGGCATTATTTATTGCTGGAGGAAACCAAGAAAGGCTCCTTAGGGGAAGTCCCCGTGGACCTACAAGGTCTCTAAGATCATAGTTTAGATATGCAGAGATGGGGGTGTGCCGGGTGGAGGAAACTGCAGCAGCAGCCACAGGAGATGGATTGGTAAAGAGGGTATTGTTGGGTTTCCATGGAGGTTAGGGTCTGTGTAGGGGCTGGTCCATTTTATAGTCCCCTAGAAAAGACTTGACTAAAGGCCATTCAAGGAGTTTCTTGCAGAATCCTGGCGGAAACCCATGCCCCCATTACAGGTCAGAGATAGCTGCCAGGGCTCTGCATCTCCTCCCCCATGCCCTAACGCTGAGGCTGGGCTTCCACACCTTTCTCCTATACCAGCCGCCGCCTCCATGCTGAGTTTGCTGCTGAAAGAGACTGGGACCAGTTCCACCAACCTCGAAACCTCCTCCTGGCCTTGGTGGGGGAAGTGGGGGAGCTGGCAGAGCTCTTGTGAGTAGATGAAAGTTTTCCTGGAAGAATCTTTATGTGGTGTGTGTGTGTGTGTGTGTGTTGGGGGTGGGGGGAGTGGTATTTGATCATCAAACATCCATGGGTTCAGATTACCCTTCTCACTGCCTGGCTCTGTTCCTGGTGCTGGGGATATAGATACCAACTCAACAGTCCCTGCCCTTGAGGGGTGCCCAGCCTCCTGGGAGAGAAAACAGCAAGGTAGACCTTGGTCTAAGAAAGGACCAGGCAATCTTCCTTTACCTCTGCCTCTGGGATAGAAAGGAATATATTTTACTAGAGGCCCAGTGCACAAAATTTGTGCACGGGGGGGGGGGGGGGATCTTCTCAGCCCAGCCTGCAGCTCTCAAATCTGGGATCCCTTTCACAATCCAGGACTGCTGGCTCCCAACCATTCACCTGCCTGCCTGCCTGATTGTCCCTAACTCCTTCTGCCTGCCAGCCTGATCACCCCCTAACCACTCCCCTGTCAGCCCAATTGCCCCTAACTACCCTTTCCTGCTGGCCTGGTTGCCCCCAACTGCCCTCCCTTCCTTGTAGGCCTCATTCCCTCCAACTGCCCTTCCCTGCATGCTTGGTCCCTCCCAACTGCTCTCCCCTGATGGCCTGATCACTCACAACTGCCCTCCCCTGATGGCCATCTTGTGTCCACATGGAGGTGTCCATCTTGTGTGTTGGAGTGATGGTCAATTTGCATATTACCTCTTTATTATGTAGGATAGAAAACCCACCTATGGCACTCCAGGCAGAGGCCAGACTACAAGTGCATAGGTGGTGAAGTGGGAAAGGGCAAATTAAATTCAGGGAGAACCTGAGACTCTTGCAGTGAAAGTTTCTCAAGGAAGAGCAAGGAGTTTGTATGTGCTTTGTTCTCTGGTGTGTCCCAAGTGCCTGGCCCACGACATTCAGTAGATATCTACTGAGTAAGAGATAGGGCTGTGGAGGAGAGGGGTGGGATATGAACCCAGAATGATAAAATTGGGGTTAGGAATTGATGGAGTTTGGACAGGAGACCTGACCAGATGTGAGCGGTAGAGCGAGCACTGTGTCAGCAGGGTGGATGGATCACCAAAAGCATTAGGGCAGGGAGAGCAGTGAGGAGGCTGGTGCCGATTAGGCCAGAGGTCATGAGGCCTAAGCAGTGAAGTCACAGGGGGGTGGAGAAGTTAGGGCATAGAGATGTGTGTGGGCAAGACATTCATTTATTATAGCTCTGTGAGCATCACCTGTGTGCTCGCTCTTCTAGAATGAAGAGACAGGGCCTTCAGCAAGACAAACATTGCTCCCACCTTCACAGTGCAAGGCAACTGACAGTAAATTAGTAAGTTTTTTTTTTTTTCCCATTTCATTTCAGAGAAGGAGAGAAAGAAAGATCAATGATCAGAGAGAATCATTGATCTGCTGCCTCCTACTCACCCCACACTGGAAATGGAACCTGCAACACAGGCATGTGCCCTGACTGGGAATTGAATCATGACCTCCTGGTTCACAGGGCGATGCTTAACCAGAGCCACACCAGCCAGGCTTATTTTAAAACATCAGCAATTGTGATAAGTTCTATAAATAAAATAGCACCAGGTTGTGAGAAAGAAGGAAACGGAGGGAGAAGGCTTTTCTGAGGAGGTGACATCTGAGCTGAGAGTTGGACAACAGGAAGGAGCCAGCCATGGGAAAGCTCGGGGGAAGCAGGGAGACCATTGGAGGCAATGGGAGCAATAAATGCAAAGGCCCGGGACATGACCTGTTTGCAAGTCAGAAAAGGCCAGGGTGACGGTTAGGTAGGGAGTTAGGGAAAGTAGTGGATTATGACACTGGAAGGGGCAGGAGTCGTTCAGCTCATGCAGGACCTGGAGGGCATGGATTTTATTCCAAGCACAGCTAGGGGAGTTTTAGCAGAGGGACAAACTATAATGTGTAAATGTGTTTTAAAAGATGATGCTGGGCCCTAACTATTTTGGCTCAGTGGATAGAGCATTGGCCTGTGGACTGAAGGGTCCCAGGTTCGATTCTGGTCAAGGACATATACCTTGGTTGTGGGCACATCCCTGGTGGGGTGTGCAGGAGGCAACTGAACAATGTTTCTCATCGATGTTTCTGACTATCCCTCTCTCTTCCTCTCTGTAAAAAATCAATAATATATATATAAAAGATGATGCTGGGCAAGAGGAGATGAGCTGGCTGCTTCCCTGGTAGTCCAGGTCTGAGATTCAGTCTGGGTGGCAATGGCTAGAGCATGAGAGAAGAATTGCGTCCTGACAAGTGAAATGATCTCTTGCCAACTCTTTGGCTCGGGTGGGGACACAGAGGTCCGGGTGACTCATCTGTTGGAGACTCTTCCTCTACCCAGGGCCCATGGAGGTTGAATTGTCGTTGGGGGAAGTTCCTAGGATGTGAATTCATTGCTGCAAGAACGGGGGTGCCCTGGGAGGCGGAACCCACTGTCCTAGCTAGCATCTCTGTGTGTGTGCCTATCTGTGTGTTCCATCCTCAGTCAGTGGAAGCCCGATGGGGAGCCTGGTCCCCAAGCCTGGCCCCCTAAGGAACGGGCAGCCCTTCAAGAGGAGCTTAGTGACGTCCTCATCTACCTGGTAGCGTTAGCAGCCCGCTGCCGTGTGGATCTTCCCCAAGCAGTGCTCTCCAAAATGGACACCAACCGGAGACGCTACCCAGCACATCTGTCCCGTGGCTCTTCTCGCAAGTATACAGACCTGCCCCGTGGGGCCACCTCTGAAGACCAGACCGTGGGGACTGCAGACCTTGCCTGTGAGTCCACTAGTCAGGCCTCAACCTAGAAACATGGAACCAAGATCTGCAGCTCAGCATGACATGTGAGGAGGACAGCGGCCTGCCCAGGGAACCTCATTCTAGTCCTTTCCTAACAGATCACAGACTGAGGGGCACGTCCTGAGGTCTGAGGCTCAGGAACCTCTGGAAGTCAGCCTCTTGGTACTCTTCTCCCTCAATAAAAGTTGTTTGAGCACCTCCAGATTCTTTCTGCAGTGGCTGGGGAGGCTGCGTCTCAGCAGGTGCTGAGGAGGGGCACCAGGGCTGCTTCTGGCCCAACTCCCATGTTTCTCTAGTGTAGCTCCCTCCTGCAGGGCAGAGGTCTGATTTCTAGCGGGTTGCCTGTGAGAATCCAGCCAGTTTCCTTCCCCTTTGGGGCCTCTAATAGATTGGAGGCTATACATAGCTTTAGAGCCCAGATTTCTGAGCCAGGCCATCAGGGATCAAATGCCATCTTTCATACTTAGCTGATGGTGTTCATTGATTTCCTCATCTAAAATGAAAATAAAGTGCCTACCTGCTAAGGTTTTAAACTTAGGTGAGCCTAGCTGGTGTAGCCCAGTGGTTGAGCGTTGGCTTATGCACCTGGAGGTCACGGTTCAATTCCTAGCCAGGGTAGATGCCCAGGTTTTGGGCTCAATCCTCAGTAGGGGGTGTGCAGGATATTCTCATCATTGATGCTTCTATCTCTGAAATCAATAAAATGTACAAACAAACAGGTGAGTTATTACTGTCAGTAGAGTGCTTAGGACAGTATCAGGTACATAGGACTTTGTAACTTTTCCAGTTATTAACTTTCAGATCACTAGAGCAGGAAATGTCAACAGCCGAGTTAGGCCTGTGTCCAGGGCTAAGCGTCAGGCCCCAGCACAAACCGGCATCAGATCTCTAATGTAGAGCAGAACAGGGCCTCCACTGCTCTTGGACTTGGGTCCCTGCACTGCCATCTCCAGACCAATTTCTCATTCCACTTCTATCCCTAAAAGTAGTGTTAGGTGTGTGATTTACCGTTGTGTGACCTCAGACACATATTTTTTCCGAGATGCCCATGGCCGGGGATGATGCTGGAAAAAAGACCTTTAAATTACTTCTGCTGCCCTTGTTAGCCTATTTCCACATCAACAAAATGAGGGCTCCCCTTCACTGCCTCATTCCTCTTGGTGACCGTATCCCTCTTACCAGTGATCTCTCACTTCCCAGGTCAAACTCCAGATTGGCACTGTTCAGCTTAGTGTTCCCAAGCCCACCCTGCCCCCTACCAGTGATGGTGGGAGCATTATCCTTACTGGTTTGACTTCATTACCTCTCTTTGATCAATTATCTCCCCTCAATGTAATCAACTTTTCTTCCTTCCCACAACCCCTCACCAGAAGCATAAAAATTGACTCTCCTCCCTATAGACAAAACCAACAAACTCCCCAGCTACTGCCCTCATACTTTCTACAGCCACGCCTCTTGAGAAAGGTTGTTACACCCACCCATTCTGCTTCCCCATCCTCCCATTTATGTCCTAACCCACTATCACGCCACTGAAACTGCTCACCACTTCCCCAGACTCCTACAACCAGAGGGCACCAGAGCAAAATCTGACCACTTCCTCTGAAACACTTCATCCATGATGAGAGAATCGTGGATTGGCTGCATCCTACGCACCCCCCAGTGGGGACCAAACCTGTGACCCTTCGGTGTGCAGGCCGGCGCTCTATCCACTAGGCCAAACTGGCTAGAGCTGAAACACTTTTCTTTAGATTTCCCAAACGAGGCATTTTTGAATTTGTCCATCTCTGGCTGTTCTTTCACAGATACTTCTTGGGTACCCTATTTTGGGTGAGGGGTCCTGCACTTCAGACCAGATATCCCAAGGTGTTATTTTCAATCACCTCTCTGACCCCTCCACATTGACCTCACATTCCACATGTCCAGATTGGGGTAACAATCCCTGCCACTTCCAACTGTTCGACTCATCTTGTAGCATCTGTGACACTACCTGTGGTCATCCTAAGAAATGAAGTCAGCCCCACTTCCCTTATACCCAGAATGCTCCTTAATATGTCTACTCAGCCCCTCCCCTTATCACTCAAGGCTTCTTTGCTGCCTTGGATACTGTCACCTGGCTTTTAAACCCCTAGTGACCAATCTCCTTGCTCTCTGTCCCTATCTTCAAGCTCTAACAAGTCTGGCAGGCACTTTCAGGGACTCTCCCTAGTTTCCACTCTTTTTTTAAAAATATATATATTTTATTGATTTTTTGCAGAGAGGAAGAGGGATAGAGAGTTAGAAACAACAATGAGAAATACTGATCAGCTGCCTCCTGCACACCTCCTCCTGGGGATGTGCCAGCAACCAAGGTACATGCCCTTGACAGGAATCGAACCTGGGACCTTTCAGTCCACAGGCTGACGCTCTATCCACTGAGCCAAACCAGTTAGGGCTAGTTTCCACTCTTTTAGCCTTCACCACCAGCTTAAACATAACTCTAAACTCCCCCCATCATAGGCAAATGACAATGGGCTACAAATGCCTGTATACGTGTCCCAGCTCTGCCATTCCCTGTCAGTTCTTATTTATCTGCAGAAATGGAGATATGATTACCTAACTTGGATGCTAAGGATAAAATGAGCTGACAATAATAAAACACGTAAGTCTTTCACATAGTCCTATAAAGTAATGTTTGACAGGCCTGGCTCAATGCTTGAGCAGGAAACTATGAACCAGAAAATCATGGGTTTGATTCCCAGTCAGGGCACATGCCCAGGTTCCAGGCTCCATCCCCAGTATGGGGTGTGCAGGAAGCAGCCAATCAAAGATTCTCTCCTAACATTGATGTTTCTATATTTGTCTTCTCTCTGAAATTAAAAAAACAAAGTGTGTATGTATGTATATATATATTGTATCTTCACTATATTGAGCCCGTGATGTTATGGCTGCCCACCAAAGCTCTGCAAAATTCAGTGCCTACTTAAGCACGAATGTGCTGCATTTATGGACCCTTCCAGATCAGAGGTTGAGGACATAACCAAGGGCAAAGGTTGGATGACTCCACACACACAAACCCAGTTCCAGGAACCCCTTTGGGCTAATAGCTCCACTTGGTTCCATGACAATTCACTGAAGTCACCTAAGCCCGGGGGAACCCCAACTTTGCTCCTCTCCCCATTACCCTCATTCACAGGCACATGTGCGTGAATATATAATACTTTATTCACTAACACAGGTCGAGGATTTGTAGTGAGGGGAAAGAGGCCACGGTTTCCAAAAATCCCAGTAGGGGATTAACTATGTCTCCCAGGTCCCGGGCAGCCAGTTCTGCCATCCCACCCTTTCCCAAACCAGGGTCCCTGGGTGCCTGTCCAGGTTAGTCCAGCCCCTGGGGGTCGGGGCCCTGGCATTCTCCTCCTCAGCCAGACACTAGCAGCCCGCAGCCACCAGGGGGCTCATCTGCTCTCGCACTCAGGGCAGCGCTCAGTGACAGTGGTGGCCTTAGTGCCAGGGGGCAGCTTGAAGTCTCGGCCGCACACAGCACAGATATACAGACGGCGCATCATATGCGAACGACGGTGGCGGACGAAGTTTGAGCTGAGGCGGAAGCGCTGTCCGCACTCAGTGCAGGGGTAGGGCCGCTCGCCTGTGTGCGTGCGGGTATGATCGGCTAGGTTGGACCGGTGGCGGAAATAGCGGCCGCACACGGTACAGAGGTGCGGCTTCTCACCCGTGTGCACCCGCCGGTGCTTGGCCAGCGCCGAGCTCTGAGCGAAGCGCGTGCCACAGTCGGCACAAACATAGGGCCGCTCCCCCGTGTGCGTGCGTCGGTGGCGCACGAGGCACGAGCTGCCGCCGAAGGCGCGCCCGCAGTCGGGGCAGGTGTACGGCTTCTCGCCCGTGTGCACGCGCAGGTGCTGCGCGTAGTTGGAGCTCTGAGCGAAGCGGCGCCCGCACTGCGTGCACACGTAGGGCTTCTCGCCAGTGTGGCGCCGCCTGTGCTGCTGCAGGTTCGAGGCGGCCGAAAAGCGCTGGCCACACTCGGGGCACTCGTAGGGCCGCTCACCAGTGTGCGTGCGGCCGTGCTTGGTCAGTGCTGATTTCTGGGAAAAGCCCCGGCCACACTCAGGACATTCGAAAGGCCGTTCACCCGTGTGCGTGCGCGAATGCTTGGCTAGCGTGGACCGGCGTGCAAAAGCACGGCCACATTCTGAGCACACGTGTGGGCGCACCGGGTCTGCAGAAGGCGCTGCTGCCTCCCTCGGAACCTAGGGGGAGAAAGGGGACAAGTCAGTCCTGACCCACAGGCCCAGGAGCAAGAGACCTGGGTCTCTGCAAGCTGCATGCTCAGTCCCGCTGATGGAAAACAGGAAAGCCAGGGTGCCTCCCTCATAGCACGGCTGCGCACATTCAATTAGGTACCACATTAATGTACATAGCACATGCCCTGTGTCATTCTGCCTGTTCTTTAATAATTCAGCAAGTATTTATTAAGGGCATACAATGTGCAAACTGTGTTCTAGGCACTGGGGTTCAGTATTATATTTTTTAAACTAGAGGCCCAGTGCACAAAATTCATGCACAGGGCAGCAGGAGGGGGGGGGGTGGTGTATCCCTCAGCCCAGTTTGCACCCTCACCAATCTGGGACCCCTTGAGGGATATTCAACTGCCCACCAGGATCGGGCCTAAATGAGCAGTAGGACATCCCTCTCACAATCCAGGCTCCCAACTGCTTGCCTGCCTGACTTCCTGATTGCCCCTAACCGCTTCTGCCTACCAGCCTGATCACCCCTAACCACTCCCATGCCAGCCTGATTGTTGTCTAATTGCTCCCGTGCCAGCCTGGTCACCCCTAACTGCCCTCCCATGCAGGGTTGATCACTCCCAACTGCCCTCCTCTGCAGGTCTGATGCCTCCCAACTGCCATCCCCTGCTGGCCATCTTGTGTCTACATGGGGGCAGGATCTTTGACCACATGGGAACAGCCATCTTGTATGTTGGGGTGATGGTCAATCTGCATAGTACTCTTTTATTAGATAGGATAGAGGCCTGGTGCATGGGTGGGGGGCCAACTGGTTTGCCCTGAAAGGTATCCCAGATCAGGGTGGGGGTTCCCTTGGAACATGGGGCGGCCTGGGCCAGGGGCCTGTGGTGGTTTGCAGGCTGGTCACAACCTTCCCTACCCCCACCCAAGTGGAGGCCCTGGCATCTGGGATTTATCTTCTACAACTAAAACTTTGTAGCCTGGAGTGGAGCAAAGCCTCCTGCTTGCTCTGTGGCAGCAGCCATTTCTGTTGGAATTTATGTATCTTCTATAATTAAAACTTTGTAGCCTACAGTGAAGGCTTAAGCCACCAGGGTGTCCTCCATTGCCCAGGGCAACCCTAGCCTCCTGCTTTTCCAGCTGCATGACTGCTGCCATTTCTGTTGGACTTTATTTACCTTCTATAATTGAAACTTTGTACCCTTGAGTGGAGGCCTCAGCTGGCCAGGGTGTGTGAAAAGCTTGGCTTCCTCCATTGCCAGAGAAACCCAAGCCTCCCTCCTGCTCTCTGTGGCCACAGCTATCTTGGTTGGGGCTAATTTGCATAGTTGCTCAGATTGGTTGGTGGGCGTGGCTGGTGGGTATAGCAGAGTGGTGGTTAATTTGCATATTACTTTTATTATATAGGATTCCTGCTTATAGAAAAATGGATGAGTGCTGCTATTGGGTGAATGCTGCAAATTTAAATAAGTTTAAAAAACTATGGACGTGCTGAAACCGGTTTGGCACAGTGGTAGGGTGTCAGTCTGCGGACTGAAAGGTCCCAGGTTTGATTCTGGTCAAGGGCATGTACTTTGGTTGCGGGCACATCCCCAGTAGGGGGTGTGCAAGAGGCAGCTGGTCGATGTTTCTCTCTCATCGACGTTTCTAGCTCTCTATCCCTTTCCCTTCCTCTCTGTAAAATATCAATAAAATATATATTTTAAAAAACAAATAAATAAATAACTGGATTCAAGTGTTTAAAAAAAAACTACCAATGTAACAAGAACAAAAACTAAGGAAGTGAGAAAGCAGGCTACAGAGGGCACAGCAAGACCCTGAGGCAGGAGTTTTGCCAGTAAAGCCCCAGGAATGGCAAGAAAAAGTGCCTAGCGCAGAATGCCTGGGGAGGAGAGTAATGGATTAAGTGTTCCTGGAGATCACTTAGCCTAGGACCCTGTAATATGAAAGACATGGGAGGTGATGTCAGAGAAAATGATGGCATAAGGTTGTATCTTTTCCTCACCCCAAAATTTCAAAAAAGTTAACCATGTATAATTCAACAAAGAAATCCCTGCTCAACACAGACACACACCTAAGAGACCTGTGCTCTCAAACTTCTAAAGGTGGGCAACCAGGAATAAACAGGAGACAAGAAGAGTGGAAAGCGTAGATGGCCCCCAGATGCAGCCCTGTAGCCAGGAGCTCACAGCTAGTGGCAAACAATGAGAGAGTGAACAGTGTCTGAGTCAGCAAATGCCTGACTGAGCACAGGATTCTGCCATGTACATTTGGCTCAGAGACAGACAGTGGTTTGTTTCAGATGAAGAAATGTACCACAGAGCCCTGCCACTGCTTAGACTCCCAAAACTTGCCTCCTGTTACCCTTGAAGTCAAGTTCAGGAGCATATTATCTGTAAACCAAAAGCTACTGCAGTAGAATCCCTGTTTCTCTCTGTGACTGATCCCCAGGAGGGGTGCTGGGGGTGGGATCCAGAGGTCACCATAATGGCGAGGGTAAACAATCCCTGTCAAACAGCATAGCTATTCAGTCTTAGGGGAAGCAGCGGAGGTTCAAGACCGGGAGATCAGGTAAAAATCTTGTGATTCAGCACCATCTACTGGAAAATAGTAGAAAGACCTCTTCAGAGATAAATGCATAAGCAAAAGAAGACAGCAAATACCATGAAGAACCACAATGATGACAATGACAAGAAAATGAAAAAATCCTCAAAAAGCAGGCTGGAACATATGGAAATATATGATATAAATAAGAGATTCGCCCTAGCTGGTTTAGCTCAGTAAATAGAATGTTGGCCCACAGACTGAAAGGTCCTGGGTTCAATTCCAATAAAGGGCACATAACTTGGTTGCATGCTCGATCTTCAGCCCCAGTCGGGGCATATATGGGAGGCAATCAATTGATGTGTCTCTCTCACATCGATGTTTCCTTCTGTCTTCCTCTTCCCCTTTCTTCTAATCTCTGTAAACATCAATGGAAAAAATAAAAATTTAAAAACAATAAATGACAGAGATTTCAAGATTGCAGTCCTGAAAATACTCAATGAGATACAAGAAAATACTGACAAGCAATTCAGTGCACTTAGAAAATAAATCAATGAACAAAACGAGTACTTTACCAAGGAAATTAAAAACTTTAAAAAGGACCAATAAGAAATCCTGGAAGTGGCCGAAACCGGTTTGACTCAGTGGATAGAGCAGCCGTGGGCAAACTACGGCCCGCAGGCCGGTTCCGGCCCGTTCGGCTGTTCTATCTGGCCCGTGGAGCCAAAAGAGCGGAGGGTTCTCTTGCTCTCCCCTCCACTCCTTCACCAGCCACCCAAAATGAGAGTGCCAGCATGGTAGGTTGCTTTTGTTCTGGTCCAGTTTAAGAACCCATTGTGGCCGAAACCGGTTTGGCTCAGTGGTAGAGTGTCAGTCTGCGGACTGAAAGGTCCCAGGTTCGATTCCGGTCAAGGGCATGTACATTGGTTGCGGGCACATCCCCGGTAGGAGGCGTGCAAGAGGCAGCTAGTCGATGTTTCTCTCTCATTGACGTTTCTAGCTCTATATCTCTCTCCCTTTCTCTCTGTAAAAATATCAATAAAAATATATTTTAAAAAAAAGAAAAGAAAAAAGAACCCATTGTGGCCCTCGAGTCAAAAAGTTTGCCCACCCCTGGGATAGAGCGTCGGCCTAGTCAGGGGCACCTTAGTTGCGGGCACATCCCCAGTAGGGGGTGTGCAGGAGGCAGCTGATCGATGTTTCTAACTCTTTATCCCTCTCTCTTCCTCTCTGTAAAAAAAAAAAAAAAAAAAAAAAAAAAAATCAATAAAATATATTTTAAAAGAAAAAAAGAAATCCTGGAAGTGAAGTATGCAATTCAGGAGATGAAGAGTAAACTACCGCGCATAGAAACAGAACAAATGAAATAGAGGAAAGAACTAGTGATATTGAAGATAGAAATCAAGAAATGGTGCAGTGGGAAGAAGAAAGAGACCTGAGAATAAAGAAAAATGAAAGAGCTCTACAAAACCTATCTAATTCCATCAGAAAAAGCAAGATTATAATTACAGGCATTGCAGATGAGGAAGAAAGGGAGTATGTAATGAAGAGTCTATTAAAACAAATAGTGGATACAGCCGTAAAAGTTTGGCTCAGTGGATAGAGTGTCGGCCTGCGGACTGAAAGGTCCCGGGTTCAATTCTGGTCAAGGGCATGTACCTTGGTTGTGGGCACATCCCCAGTAGGGGGTGTGCAAGAGGCAGCCAATCGATGATTCTCATCGGTGTTTCTAACTCTCTATCCCTCTCTCTTCTTCTCTGTAAAAAATCAATAAAATACATTTTTTTCAAATAGTGGATGCAAACTTTCCAAATCTATGGAAAGAACTAGATCCTTGAGTACAAGAAGCAAACAGAAAACACGATTACCTCAAACCAAAAAAGCCTTTTTCAAGGGCCTGTCACAAATAATGACAAAGAAAAAAATTCTCAAAGCAGCCAGGAAAAAAAGGAAGTGACCTACAAAAGAAAACCCATCAGAATCATCCGTCCTCTCAGCAGAAACTCTACAAGCTAGAAGAGAGTGGAAGCAAATAGTCAAACTCCTGAAAGAGAGAAATTACCAACCACAAATAATATACCAGCAAATTATCCTTTAAATATTGAGAAATAAAGATGTTCCCAGACATACAGAAGCTGAGGGATTTCATCACCAGAAAACCTTCCCTGCAGGAAATACTCAATGGAGTTATTCTACCTGAAACAAAGAACATAAGACCATAACACTACACGTAGGTTCAACAACAAACTTACAGCATAAATAGGGGTAATTTGGGCAACAAAAACATAAAAGGGGAGGGGGAAAGGTCTGAACTGGAAAAGGAAGATGAAGATCAGATTCAGTTAAAAGCAAAAAAAACTGCCCAGCTGGCATAGCTCAATGGTTGAGTGTGGGCCTATGAACCAAGAGGGGTCAGTTTGATTCCCGGTCAGGGCATCTGCCTGGGTTGTGGGCTTGATCCCCAGTACGGGGTGTGCAGGAGGCAGCCATTCCCATCATTGATGTTTCTACCTTTCTCTTCCTCTCCCTTCCTTTCTGAAATTAATAAAAATATACTTTAAAAAAAACAAAAAAGAAAACATAACACCTTCTTTATATATACCCACCCAACCAGTGAGCAATGAAATATATAAAACTACTCACAGAACTAAGGGAGAAATAGACCATTGACAGCTCTAGGCAGATCAAACAGACAGAAAATCATTAAAGAAATATTGACCTGCCCTAACTGGTTTGCCTTAGTGGATAGAGCGTCAGAAGCCTGTGGACTGAAAGGTCCTGGGTTTGATTCCAGTCAAGGGCATGTGCCTTGGTTGTGGGCACATCCCCAGTAAGAGATGTGCAGGAGGCAGCTGATTGCTGTTTCTCTCTCATTGATGCTTCTAACTCTCTATCCAGCTCCCTTTCTCTCTCTCTCTAAAAAAAAAAAAAAAAAAAAAAAAAATCAATAAAATATATATTTTTTAAAAAGGAAATATTGGCCTTAAATGAAACACTAGACCAAATGGACATAATTAACATTTACAGAACCTCTTATCACAGAGCATCAGATTATACATTTTTCCACAGTGCATAGCATTCTCAAAGATTAACCATATATTGGGTCACAAAACTAGCATCAAGTTCAAGAAGATTGAAAGTTTACCAAGCATGTTCTCTGACCCCAATGCCTTGAAATTAGAAATCAAATGCAAAAATGAAGTAAAGAAACCCACAAGTACATGCAGATTAAACAACATACTACTAAAAAATGACTGGGTTAAAGAAATAAAAGTTGAGATCAAAAGATATTAGAGACTCTAGCCGGTTTGGCTCAGTGGATACCGTGTTGGCCTGCAGACCAGAGAGTCCCGATTCCTGTCAATGATGGGGACATACCTCGGTTACAGGCTCTTCCCCAGACCAGGCCCTGGTCAGGGCTCATGCAAGAGGCAACCAATGGATGTATTTTTCTCACACTGATGTTTCTGCCTTTCCCTCTCTTTTACTCTCCCACTCTCTCTCTCTAAAAAAAAGAAAAAGAAAAAAAATCAATGGAAAAATATTCCTGTGGTAGAGTAAAACAAAAACAAAACAAATGCCCTAACTGTTTTGGCTCAGTGGATAAAGCATTGGCCTACAGAGTGAAGGGTCCCAGGTTTGCTTTCAGTCAAGGGCATGTACCTTGGTTGTGGACGCATAACCAGTGGGGAGTGTGCGGGAGGCAGCTGATCAATGTTTCTCTCTCATTGATGTTTCTCTCTATTCTTCTCCCTTCCTCTCTGTGTAAAAAAAAAAAAAAAAAAAAAAAAAAATCAATAAAAAAATATTAAAAACAAACAAAAACTCCCAAAAAACAAAAGTCCAGAACCAGATGGCTTCACCAGTAAATTCTATCAGACACTCAAAGATTTAAAACTATCCTTCTCAAAGCCTGAAAAAGATAACACAGACCAGTATCTCTGATTAATACAAATGTAAAAACCCTAAACAAAATACTAGCAAATTGAATACAAAAGTACATCCAAAAAATAATATATCACCATCAAGTGGGGTTCATTCCAGGGGCATAAGAATGGTTCAATGTATGCAATCAACGTAATACACCATATTAACAAAAGAAGGATCAAAACCATGTGATCTTACCAGTAGATGCAGAAAAGGCATTTGATAAGATACAACATCCATTTATGATTAAAACACTCAATAAAATAGGAATAGAAGGAAAGTTCCTCAATATAATAAAGGCCATATATGGCTAGCTGGCAAGAAAGTGGTTGAGCGTCAACCTATGAACCGGGAAAACACGGTTCAATTCCCCGTCTGGGCACATGTGGGTTCAATCCCCAGCGTGGGGCTTGCAGGAGGAAACCATCAATGATTCTCTCTCATCATTGATGTTTCTATCTCTCTCCCCCTTTCCGTTCTTCTCTGAAGTCAATAAAAACATTTTTAAAAATAATTAAAAAGGCCGAAACCGGTTTGGCTCAATGGAAAGGTCCCAGGTTCGATTCCAGTCAAGGGCATGTACCTTGGTTGCGGGCACATCCCCAGAGGGGGGTGTGCAAGAGGCAGCTGATCGATGTTTCTCTCTCATTGATGTTTCTAACTCCCTATCCCTCTCTTTTCCTCTCTGTGAAAAGTCAATAAATATATTTAAAAATAATAATAAAAAGGCCATGTATGATTAAGCCCTCAGGTAATGTCATACTCAGTGAAAAACTGAATGCTTTTTCCTCTAAGATCAGGAACAAGACAAGATTGTCCACTCTCACCATTCTTATTCAACATAATTCTGGAAGTCCTAGTCAGAGCAATAAGGCAAGAGAAAGAAATAAAAGGCATCTAAGTAGGAAAAGAAGAAGTCAACTGTCACTTTTTGCAGATGACATGATTCTGTATAGAAAACCCAAAGACTCCACCAAAAAAACTATTAGGAACAATAAACAAACATAGTCAAGTACACGATACAAAATCAATGTGCAAAAATGCAATGCCTTCCTGTATAAGTGTTTCCCAAACTTTTGACATATGTGTACCCCATCTATAATTTTTGTAACACTAAGTACCCCTCGTCAAAAAAATAAAAATGGATGTATTTTAATAAAAATCAAAATATATTTTTTCTTTTTTTTGGTACATACACAAAATAATAATAAACGAAAAATAAAATTATTCATAATAAAATATAAATACGTTATATTATAAATAACATTTATTTGGATCAATGAGAAGGATGAAATTGACTTGACTCATGAGAACGTAGAATTAGGCGCAGCTAAGCACGGTGCAGTGCATATCCCCACCAAACTCCGGTGCAATGCGTGTCCCCACCAAACTCTTCCCGTACCCCTGGGGGTACTCGTACCACACTTTGGGAAACACTGCTGTATAATAACAATAAAACTTCAGAAAAATAAATGGGGGGAAAAATTCCTTTTGCAATTGCAACCAAAAGAATAAAATCCATAGGAATAAACTTAACAAAGACATGAAAGTCCTATATACTGGAAATAACAAAGCATTATTAAAAAGAGTTTGAGCCGAAACCGGTTTGGCTCAATGGATAGAGCATCGGCCTGCGGACTGAAAGGTCCCGGGTTCGATTCCAGTCAAGGGCATGTACCTTGGTTTCGGGCACATCCCCAGTAGGGGGTGTGCAGGAAGCAGCTGATCGATATTTCTCTCTCATCAATGTTTCTAACTCTCTATCCCTCTCTCTTCCTCTCTGTAAAAAATCAATAAGATATATATTTTTTAAAATAAATAAAGAGTTTGAAAAAAGACACAACAAAATTGAAAAATATCCCATGTTCATGGGTTGGAATATCCAACATAGTTTAAATGGCCATATTACCCAAAGCAAAGGATAGATTTAATGCAATCCCCATCAAAATCCCAATTGTATTTTTTAAAGAAAAAGAATGAGAAGTCATCATTTATATGGAATCACAAAAGACCCCGAATAGCCAAAGCAATCCTGAGAAAAAAGAAAGAAGCTGGGGTTATCATGCTACCTGAGTTCAAATTATACTAGAGTTATGATAATCAAAACAGCATGGGATTGGCAGAGAAACTGACAAACAGATCAATGGAACAGAACAGAGAGCCCCACTATAAAACCACATGTATATGGACAGGTAATTTTCAACAAAGGAGACAGAAACATATAATGTAGTAACCATATTCTTTTCAATAAGTGATTGATGCTGGGAAAACAAGAAAGCCACATGCAAATTAATAAAAGTTGATTTGTCCCTATGCACAAAAATTAATTCAAAATGGATCAAAGACCTAAATATAAGACGGGAAACAATAAATTACATTGAAGGAAATATAGGCACCAAACTTACGAACCTTGGTCGTAGAGAACATTTTATGAACTTGACCAGGGAAGTAAAAACAAAAATAAATGAATAGGACTATACCAAACAAAACCTTCTGCACAGCAAAAGAAACTAACAACAAAACAAAGAGATAGCCAACCAGACAGGAGATGGTATTTGTAAAGAGTAACTCCAACAGAGGCTTAACTTCCAAAATATATGAAGAACTAATAAAACTCAACAACAACAACAAAAAACAAAACAAAAAAAAAACCTCAACAACAATCAAACAAATTACCCCACCAAAAAGTGGACAGAGGACCTGAAAATACACTTGTCCCAAGACGACATATGAACAGCAAATAGATATATGAAAAGATATTCATCCTCACTGGCAATTAGAGAAATGCAAATCAAAACTACAATGAGATACCACCTCACACCTGTTAGAATGACCATTATCAAAAAGACAAGCAATAATAAGTGTTGAAGACGTTGTGGAAAAAAGGGACCCCTAATTCACTGCTGGTGGGAATGTAGACTGGTCTCATCACTACAGAAAGCAGCCTGGCAATTCCTCACAAAATTAATAGAGCTACCATACAACCCAGCAATCCCTCTCCTGGTATATACCGAAATCATGCATTCACAAAGATATATGCACCTATGTTAATTGCAGCATTATTCACGGTGGCCACGACATGGAAACAACCAGTGTCCCGCAAAAGAGTACCAGATAAAGATGTGGTACATATACACAATGGAATACTACTCAGCCATAAGCAAGCATGAAATATTGCCATTTGCCATATGGATGGACCTTGAGAACATTATGCTAAGTGAAGACATCAAAAAGCTAAGAACCATATGATTTCACTCATATGTGGAATATAAAACCAAAATTCATGAACGCAAACAGCAGTGTGTGAGCTACCTGACGGAAGGAGGTGGTGGAAGTAGGGGGAGAACTAATATAAGGTGACAGGAGATTTGACTTTGGGTGGTGGACACATGGTGCAACATATAGCTCTTGTAACACAGAAACCCACACCTGAAACCTCTATGTTCATGTTGAACAATGTCACCCCAAACAATTTAATAAATATTTTTTAAAAAGAAAGATATGGAGAACCATTAGAGATGTAGGTGGTAGTGAGCAAAGAAATGACTAGGTCAGACTCATTTTAAAAGCCTCCATCAGGATGCTGGGGCAGGAGGAGGCAGCAGGGAGGAGGCACTGCACTGCAGTCACCTGCAAGAGAATACAGTGGCTCAGGCCCAGGTGACAGGTGAAAAGTGAAGGAGTGGAGGTGGCGGGAAGTGGTCTGCTTCTGAATATATTTTTGCCGTTTGAGACAACAGATTTGATAAAGATCAGACATGAGATGTAAGGAAAAGAGGAGTCAAAATTACTCCAAGGATTTTGAATTTAGGTCCAAACAGAAGTCGAGCTGCCATCTGCAGACAGGAGGATGGTGGGAAGAGCAAGTTGAAGGGCGAGATCTGTTTCAGGTCACATCTCCAATTCTTGATAATCTGGAGCTCAGGAGACAGGCCTAGGCCAGAGATGTTCATTGGGAAGCCGCCAGCCTGCAGATGGTTTAAAGTTGAGGCCGAATGAGATTACCCAAGGGAAGGGCAGAGAGAACCAGAGGCACCAAAATGAGGAACAGCCAGTGAGGTAGGAGAGGATGGCAACTTAGAAGTGAGGCCAAACGGGAATCCAGGCTTTTGAATAAACTTTTAAGATACAGCACATAGCATTTTTTAAGCTGAGAAGGTGACAAGGGACAAAACCAAATACAATTCTGAGGCCTGAAATGAAAATGAGCCCATTTCACCAAACCTGGGCTTCTAGAGATAAAATCAGAAAATGTTTCATAAAAGGCAGGCGAAGGGCACACGTTGTATTAACCATGTTAACATTGTATTATGTTAACATTTTGTGTTAACAGCAGAAGGAAGAGGACTATTGAGGGCCTATTGCTCCCTTCGCAGGAAGAGGCTCATCCAGGCAAAGTGACGTTGAGTAGCTACAGCGGGCAGAGCAGTTGGGTACATTAATGACTAAATGAAATACCTGACACAGATGAGGGGCAAGACAGCCTTACCTTCTCCCCACAGAGCAGTTACCACAGTCTTACTTTATGGATAAGGAAATGGTTAAGAGAGGGTGACAGCTTGTGAGCAGCTCAGGCCTTTACTTTCTTAAGCTGCAAGGAGGGTCTTCAAGGCCTTGAAGATGGGATTCTGGTTTAAACAGTATATATCATACTAACAGCGATACCAACATTACAGGGTAAAGTTTCCACAAGTGATGGATGTACATTATTGTATCAAATCTCCGTCACCTGCCTTGAGTGGTTGTTACCCTCTGATATTGAGGAAAACGGGCTGAGTCGGATTCAATTCCCAGAGCCGCTGGGAGTCGGGACCCTTAACCAGCAGGCTACACTGCGCTGCCCACAGCCAAGATGTGGCAGAGGCTGGACTCCAAGTCCCTGGCACTTCCCAAGGGGGTTCAAAGTTAAAGTACAACCTGATATTTCAGATCAAGAAACTTCCCATTGCCAAACCGGTTTGGCTCAGTGGATAGAGGGTCTGCCTGGGGACTGAAAGGTCCCAGGTTCGATTCCAGTCAGGGGCATGTACCTTGGTTGTGGGCACATCCCCAGTGGGGTGTGTGTGTGTGTGTGTGTGTAGGAGGCAGCTGATCGATGTTTGTCTCTCTCATCGATGATTCTAGCTCTCTGTCCCCCTCTCTTCCTCTCTAAAAAAAAATCAATAAAATATGTTATAAAAATTTTAAAAAGCTCCCCATAGCTGTTTGACTCAGGGAGACTTCAAGGTCACACTTTCCATTGGTTTTGACACCTGATAGGTTGATTGCAGAAGGTAGCCATTGTGGAGAACTTTTATTATATCTGGCCCTTTTTTCTCTGGCACCCTTCTTTAAGATGGCTAAAGCCTTCTTGAGGACGTCTTTCTGCAGGGCCACTGACTCAGGAAAAGGAAACTCTTCACACAAGCACTCTTGGCATTGGCAGCTCCAAGAGAAGGGGCTTTGGATGCCCCAGGAAGAATCTAGGTGAGAGGGGCGGAGACTAACTCTTAAGACCACAGGCAAGTCACTCCCTTTCCAGGCCCCAGTGAACCCAGGAAGGCGAGGCAGGTAGGCCAGGTGAGATAAAAAGTGCCCTGCTGGAGGATGCAAGAGGACTCAAAGGCTTCTGCTGGTGCACTCTTACCATTACGATCATTATGTACCCATTTTCATGGATATTAAAAAAACTGCATCACATGAAACCCAGTTTCATCAGTATTATTTTTTGGATAAAAATGGATTTAACAAACTGTGAACCTGAGGAAAAGCATTCAGTAATGAGCACAGCAGGTGAGCGATAAACATGCAACTAAAGGTAGGCAAATACCAGACTAGGTGGTCAGTCAAGGCCCTTACATGTGTTAAATTCTACAGCTATTAGATTAAAAATTAGAATAAATGGCATTTGCACTATAACAAAAAGGTCCAATGAGGATACACTGTACTATAGTAATATGATAACCCAAGTACATGAAGTGATTGTGCTTGTCCTCCTGTTTTAAGTTTTGTTTTGTTTTAATAGAGCAAAGTTCCCAACTGCCTCCTTACTCATTACTTTTCTAGTAATAACTACCTACTACTTAGCCAATATGGCTCAGTTGTTGAACATTGACCTACAAACCAGGAAGTCACAGTTCCATACCCAGTCAGGGCATATGCCTGGGATGTGGGCTCAAACCCCAGTGTGGGGCGTGCAAGAGGCAGCTGATCAATGATTCTGTCATTAGTGATGTTTCTATCTCTCTCCCCCTCTCTCTTCCTCCTGAAATTAATAAAAGCTTATTTTAAAATAACAACAACTACCTACCATGACCTGAGCTTTCTATGTGCCAGGAACCGTGCTAAGTGCTTTCCCCCATGTTCTCGGTAAATTCTCACAACTGGGTTGTGTGTCATTAGCTCCACTTTGCAGATAAGGAAACAAGACTCAGAAGGACAGTGACCACACAAGGCCCTATAGCCAATCAATGTCACAACTGGGGTCTGAACTCCAAGTCTCATCATCCCAAACACCTGTTCTCTTAACCATGCTGCAGTTCTACCTCACCAACAAGTTTGAGGTCACCCCACACAGCTTGTCTCCCTGCCCTGGACCCTTTTCAGAATCCCCTTCTTTTAGGTAATACATTCCCTATCCTCTGGCTCTTTGGCCCCTTGAGTGTGGCTCTTCCACAAAATACCACAGCCTGGGAGAGTCTATTTTGAAGAAGTGGCATTAGAAGAAATTTAAGTTTAAAACATTTGACTCTCAAAAGAAATTTCAATCGTTGTACTGTTGATATTTGGCTCTGTTGACTAATGAGTTTGCGGACCACTGACCTAGACCAAGGTCCTAACCTTTAGGGGAAGAAGGAATAATAGCAGAACGAATATTTACAGAGTGTTTATTATATAAACAGTTGTAAACAGTTCTCTTTAGTGTGTTAACTCATTTCATCCTCACAACACTAAGAAGTGTAGATGTGGGTATGATTTTCCTTTTACAAATGAGAAAGTGAGGCACAAAGAGGTTAAGAAACTTGCCCAAGGTCTTAGAGCTAGTAAATGACGGAGATAAAAGTCCACCCTGAGCCCTAACCGGTTTGGCTCAGTGAATAGAGCGTTGGCCAGGTTCAATTCCGGTCAAGGGCATGTACCTTGGTTGTGGGCACATTCCCAGTAGGAAGTGTGCAGGAGGCAGCTGATCAATGTTTCTCTCTATCCCTCTTCCTTCCTCTCTGTAAAAAATGAATAATATATATATATTTTTTAAATGTCCACCCTGAAAAAAAGGAGAGGAAAAAAAAAAAAAAGAAGTCACCAAGGTCGGTCGGCAGACTGAAAGGTCCCAGGTTCGATTCCGGCCAAGGGCATGTACATTGGTTGCGGGCACATCCCCAGTAGGGGATGTGCAAGAGGCAGCTGGTCGGTGTTTCTCTCTCATCGACGTTTCTGGCTATCTCTCTCCCTTCCTCTCTGTAAAATATCAATAAAAAAAAAAAAAAAAAAAAAAAAAAAGAAGTCCACCCTGAGCTCTGGAGTCTGAGTTCTTAACTTCTAGGTGGAACGGGGAGATCAGGAGATCCACATGGGCCAGAGAGGCATACTAAGCTAGGATGACGGGCCAAGGAGGCCTGAGAAAAACAGACCCACAGAGTTATTGTGACTGGGAGCAGAGGCCAATCCAGCCAGCCCCCGCCCCCTAGGGCCCACCGCACCGCTAGGGGGCAGCAGAACGTTCTTTCCCTGGCAACTGGCTCCCTTGCTGGAAGAAACCAGAGCCTGGGCCCAGAAACCTGGCCCAGCCAGAGTTCTCCAGGTATGAGCAGGGTGGCACTGGAGGTTGTGGCAGTTCAGGGCTGGAATGGGGAAACCTAACTCATGTTCTGACACCAAAGCTCCTCCCTTTAAACCTGCCTCACCCTCAGGATAAATCCCAAATGCCCTACCTGGCCTGCCACACACCCTAGGCTCATCCAGGCTTCTCCCAGTGCCCCACTCACCCCTCTGAGCCACTGAAAGGCCCATTTCTTCTGCCTGGAGTCGTCACTCACCTCACCCCTCACTCGCACTGGTCTCAGATAAGCCATCTCTTTACTAACTTTGAGACCTTAGCCGGTCGCCAAACTATCAAGCTTCCTAGGCCTGTTTCCTCACCTGTAAACTACCTATGTTATAGAACTGAGGTGCTTAAAACAGTGTCTGGAGAATAGTAAATGCTACCAAGAGTCAGAGGTCTCTGTTGCCTAACCTGGCCCCTCCCCCACCACGTCTGCATTATGTTCCCAGCTCTGGGCTTCTCCCCCCAGGTGCCTGCTCTCATCTCATAGGACAGTAGCTGCTGGGGCATGGCTTCTATCTGCTGGAGGCAGAGCCGGAACCAGGATAGGGATCAGGGTGTGGGACACGTACCTCCTTGTTGTCCACGGGGATCTTGAGTTTCACCACCTCATACTTCTCCTCACCCTCCTCCTCCTCATCCTTCACCAGCAGCACCATCTCCTCTTGCATCTCCTCCTCCTCCACCTCCACCTTCAGCGTCTGCTGTTCGCCAGGCATCTTGGTGTCCTAGGGCGGGCACCTGGGTCAGAAGCTCAGAACCCACCCCGCACCCCGCCCCTGGCCCAGGCAAGGCGGTGCAGCCGTGGCTTCTCCAGCCCGACCCTGGGGTCTGGCCCTCTCCCTCCCACCCCAGCTCGGCCCTAGGCACCAGCACTTGCCCGCGACCAGCTCCGAAGACACTCGTTCACCCCACTCATCCCGGCATTCAAGGCCCAGAACAGTTCGAATCTCCAGTGCCAACGAGTCGCCACCCTCCCGCGCTGAGTCACTGCCGGGCGCCTGGGTCGGCGGCCCGGAACTCCAGGGCACGGGCTGGAGGCGGGATCGGGGCGGAGACCCTGAGGTGCGCACTCACCAGCCCCGGGTTCAGAGCGCACGCAGCCCCAGGCCAGCGCTCCCGGCGGTTGGGCATTCGTGAAGCTTCGGGGGCGGGGCCTCGGGGGCGCCCGGTCATTGGTCAGAACGGCTAGTCCCGCCCTTTAGGGGCGGGACCCTGAGGACCCCAGCGTCCGGTCCGGGCCGCCCGGGGAGGGTGGGGAGGCCAGAGCCTGTGGTTCCGCCGTTCCCCAGCTCCCAGGGCCCGGTCCGCTGCACCCCGACTTCCCAGGTCCTCGCAGTCCGGTTCTGACCCACCTCCAAGGCGTCTTTCCTGTGCGCGGCTCGGAGGTCTGCGCTGCGGCTGAGCACGTCCGCTCCGCCCAAAAGAGGCCACGTGCGCCCCGGCCGGGCCTGGGCCTCTCGCTGGCGCCCCGCCTGGAGGGCGGACCCAGTTTCCTCCTCAGCTCTTCCCTTTTCCTGTTTCTCCCCCTTTGCCTTCTTTTCTCCTTTCCCAGCGACGCTGTTCCGGTCTTCTGGACTCGGGCATTGCCAGCTGCTTGAATACGCGCAGACCAAATCTACGCCCACCAAAATACCGCTGCCCTGTCCCTGTGGTATGCCTACTAGGCGCTGGTGTCATGCTGCGCGTGTCACACAACTGATCTCTTTTAAAAAATTACTAAATGTAGTCCTAACCGGTTTCGTTCAGTGGATAGAACGTCGGCCTGCGGACTGAAAGGTCCCAGGTTCCATTCCTGTCCAGGGCATATACCTAACAATCCCTCTCCCTTCCTCTCTGTAAAAAAATAAAGTATGTTTAAAAAAAAAACAGCACTAAATAAATAAATGTATTGGGGTAAAATATCGCCACCCAAAGTCTGGTCTCCTTTGGACACCGTATATTTGATCGCCTCTATCCACTTCCTTCTCCCTCCCACTACTTCCCTGTTGTTGTCTGTATGAGTTTGTTGATCTCTTTTTATCTACACAAAGGCGGGTCCATTTTACCAATGGGCTAGTGGAAGTTCTGGGAAGTAAACTGATTTGCCTAAGTTATATAGTAAGGGTTCTCATATCAGAACCCTAACCCCACAACTCGGGAGCCTAGTGGAAAATGGGTAGCTCACAGGCCAAATTCAGTACACAGTAGTACCTTCTTTGACCCTCGGCGTGTTTTCACACTTAAAAACTAGCTATAAAAAAAGTTGTTACAGTTTTTTATTTCTAACATTTCAGAATTTGGATATTTTCTTAAAGGTTCTGTATTTTCCATTTCTCTTTAAAAAAAGATCTAATTCTTCATTTTATGGATGGGGCAACTAAGTATCAAAATTGATGAAAGTAGCTCTAACCGGTTTGGCTCAGTAGATAGAGCGTCCACCTGCTGACTGAAAGATCCCAGGTTGAGTCCAGTCAAGGACATGTAAACTTGGTTTGGGGCACATCCCCAATAGGAGATGTGCAGGAGGCAGCTGATCGATGTTTCTGACTCTCTCTATTCCTCTCTCTTCCTCTCTGTAAAAAAAAAAAAAAAAAAAAAAAAAAAAAAAAAAAAAAAAATCAATAAAATATATTTTTTAAAAAACAAAAAATTAATGAAAGTAAAGAGAAATAAATCAGTAAATGTTTAGAACACTGTCTTGCCTCTTTACAACAGCTCTATGTGTGGATCAGTAATCTCCCTTTGACAAATGAGGGAACTAAATGTTAGAAAACTTAAGTTATTTGTTCCAAGTCACACAGCTGATAAGTAGCAGATTCCAAAGCTCATGTTCTTTCCTCTCTCTTCACCTCGCTGCTGCGTCGGTATACATGGGATTGAGCTTGGGCTAGCCTAAACAAAGCTCATGTTCTTTCTATTGCTCCAAACTATCAGAAAAGAGCTTACACAAGAAAATGGGAGCAGAGCCAGGACTCAAACCTGAGCCTCAGGCCACAGAGCCCAGGGCATAATTTGGATGTTGGGGTTAAATCTGGTGGAATATTTGTGTCTCCCCAGAGGTAGGCAAAAGTGTTAAATGGCTGAATACTCACACAAGATCCCCAAAGCCACTTTGATTGTGTTCATTTTCTCAAGTATTCAGTGAGCCCTACTATGTGTTTGGCACCAGTCTAGGTATTGGAGATGCAGTAGTGAACAGAGCAGACAAAATCTTGACTACCAGGGTCCTTCTAAGGGTGAAAAAAATATGAACAATAATCAAGAGGATTTCAGATTCTGACAGGTGGGAAAGGATGAGATGGGGAGTGGTGGGTTGGGGGCTTCTTGAATGGGCAGGGAAGGCATCTCTGAGGAAGTCAGATCTGAGATGCCTTGAGTGATGAGAAAGCGTTAGCCATTTGAAACTCTGGAGGAAGAGTGTCTAAAGAGAACTACGGCCTGGCTGACGTGGCTCAGTGGTTGAGCATCAACCTATGAACCAGGTGCTCATGGTTCAATTCCAGATCAAGGTACATGTCCAGGTTGGGGGCTCAATCCCCAGTGTGTGGTGTGTAGAAAGCAACCAATTAATGATTTTCTCTCATAATTGATGTTACTATCTCTTTCTCCCTCTCCTTTTCTCTCTGAAATCAATAATAACAAAAAGCCCTAACTGGTTTGGCTCAGTGGATAGAGGGTCCCAGGTTTAATTCCAGTCAAGGGCACGTACCTTGGTTGCGGGCATGTACCCAGTGGGGATTGTGCAGGAGGCAGCTGATCAATGAATGCTTCTCTTCTCATTGATGTTTCTAACTATCCTTTCCCCTTCCTCTCTGTAAAAAATCAATAAAAATATTTAAAAAAAATAATAATAAGAGTGTGAAAGAGAACTACAGAGGCGTTAGGTAGGAATGAGTTTGGCCTATTTGAGAAACAGAAAGGCTTGTGTGGCTGGAGCCAGGTAAGTCAAGGAGGGAAATGTAGTGTGGAAGATGAAAGTGGGTTAGGCAGGGACCCGGTGATGGCTGGAACCCCACCTCTAAAAAGGCCAGGCCTGCTTGCCCTGATTCAGGGAGTCAGTGAGGAGACTGGGCTGGGAGCACTGAAAATTCCTTCTAGAAGGGCTTCTGCTGTGGAAGGACTAAGGAGCAGTCCTCTGAAAAGGACAAGGCCTGCATTCATTTGCTCTGCAAACATGGACAAGTATCTACCTAGAATTGGAGCTATTCCTGTTCTTGAGAATCTCATAGTCTAGTAAAGAAGATTATGATGAAAAATACATAGGAGTATATATAAATTGATTACACATGAAAAGGAAACAATAGTTGTCTGGTAGGTAGAGAGGTAAATGAGTAACTGTTGAAGGGAGTGGTATGGGGTACAGGCCTCACTTAGGAGACAAATGTGAAAGGACCCTCAAAGATGAGTGGGAGTTTGCCATATTAACAAAGAGCTAGCAGCTTGGGGATGGTCCAAAGACACTTCACTGAAGTATTTAGTGAGGCCTACTGTGTGCCCGGCTCCTTTGAGGACTGGGAGGTAAGAAGTTGAATTTGGGAAAGTCTTTATCTTCCTCCTTACTCTGCATGTCACTATAGTATTTGTCTTCAGCCTCACTAGAACTTCAGGGTTTTGTGTGTGTATATATATATATATATAATTTTAGAGAGGAAAGAGAAGGAGAGAGAAACATCAAAGAGGAGAGAGAATCACTGATCAGCTGCCTCCTGCATGCCCCCCACAGGGGATTGAGCCCGCAACTTGGGCATGTGCCCTGGACTGGATTCGAACCCTAGGACTCATCAGTCCACAGGCCATGGCTCTATCCACTGAGCCAAACCAGCTAGGGCCCCAGTCATTCTTCTTTTCTTTTCTTTCTTTTTTTTCCTTCCCCCCCCCCCCCCCCCAGTCATTCTTTACCTCTTCTTTGGAGAGGCCTCTGGATCACACAGAATTCTCTGCTGCATGTGAGCTTCTAGCATAGTCCTTACCACACTTGAAATCACCTGTTCAATCTTCTGGGTGGAAACTGAGGGCAGGAACTTGGTCTTATTCATCCTTCTGTCCCCAGTAACCAGCACACACTAGGTCGTGCTGTTGAGTCACTCTCCACAGGAAGCTCTAGATGTGTTAACTGCTCAGATGAAGGGGATTCTAATTTAGGATGGAGGTGAAGGGAAGGATTCTGGGAGGAAGTAATGCTCCAGGTGTTTGGACTGGAGAGGTTAACCAAATAGTGTGCGTGGTGGGGGTGGGAGTGGGGGTGGGGTGGGGGTGAGGGCAGGGGAGGGACATCAATAAAAGGAAACAACATTTAAGTGTTTCAGGCAAAGGGCTGAAACCACACAAGTGGAAGGCCTTGAATGCCAACTAAGGAGTTCTGTTTTACAGGAGACATGCAAAGATAGGCAGGGTTTTTAATTGGGGAATGGCATCATCAGGTGTAATTTCACAAATCACTGCAGGTGGGCTTCAGGGCCAATCTGCCAAGGAGGGAGACAGGAAAACCAGCAAGGGGGACCTTCCAAAGCCCCAATGGGCCGCCAGTTAAGCCTATGGGTTTGTGTGCCAAAGCCTCCAAGAATCCCAGGCCTGAATGCACAGTCTAAGGTTGTGAGTGTGCATAACAACTTGGCGGGGGGGGGAGGGGGGGACGGGACAGGCTTGAGATGATGAGGTAAGGTGGGGGGGAGAGGGGTGGGCACCACACTGTAACAATTTTTTTATCAGTTTCTAGGCAAGCCTATCCAACTATTGTGATCTGTTGAGAGCTTCTATCTGGGTACCACTCCCGCATGCAGATGAGCAGAGTGAAAGTCTGTACTTCATTTCTTAGGTGGGTGATCCGCCTTGGTCTCTTTTGTCCCTGGTCAGTTATATCCATTCCTCTCACCCCTTCCTCCCTGTGGACACCCTCCTTGGAAAAGGCTAGGAATTGGAGTCAGCTCCTAACCCATGGAACATCTGCCTTTTCCAGGGGATAAAGAGGCATCCCCTTTGGGACTTTCAGCCAAATGACCTATTTCTTTTTTTTCTCTTTTTTTTGTTTTGTTTAATTTTTTATAAATCTTTATTACTCAGATTATTACAATTGTTTCTTCTTTTTCTCCCCCAAAGCTCCCTACCACCCAGTTCCCACCCCACCCTCTGCCCTTACCCCCTCCCCCCCCCCGTTGTCTTCATCATTGATTATACGATTTCAATCCAGTCTCTCACTGCTCCCCCACCCACTTATCTCTCTGATAATTATCAGTCCACTCCCTTTCTTTGCCCCTGATTCTACTATCCTCAGATTTTTTTTCTTCTCTCTTCCTTTTTTTTCCGTATATGAATTTCAAGTGGGACACTCTCTCCCATTTGTTTTTGTAGGGAAATACAACAAAGTGTTCTGTAGCAAATGGCTGCAGACTGTCCAAATGTCTCAGGATCACATGAATAGAATCTGCTCCTCCTCTGGTTCACACCACCCGTCCGGGACATACAGCTCCTCTGGGTCACACTGCTCCTTCGGGTCACCCTGCTCCCCCGGGACATACGGCTCCCCTGGATCCCACCACTTCCCCAGGGCACACGGCTCTCCCGGGTCCAGATGACCTATTTCTTGACAAATATTAAAAAATACTCAGGGAGGCAGGTTTTCCAGAAGCAGAGCATCAGTGATGGGCCTTCTATGTCTGTACTAGAGCGGCTGGCCACAATTCTCCCTTACTTGTGCTGACTGTTAGATAAGTGGCATCATAGTTTATGTATTATTCTGTAACTTGCTTCTAATTTTTTTTTCTTGCAAAACACCTCAAATTTTACTCACGGTACAAAAGTATTTAATAAATGCCACATCAGTACAGAAAACACACAGCCTACATATAGCTCATCTTTTAAAACCAGAAGAGTCACGTGAAGAGTCATACAGATTTTTACTTAAAAATCTCAGGTGCACACTAGGAATGGAACTGCTTTCTCTTTCTAGAGATGTGGCAGCCACGTTTTCTGGTCTCTCACACATAGCACTAAGCCAATGTTCTAAATCAAAGCAGCCTGCTCCCTCCTGCTCCTGCTGAGCTAGGCCAGCAGAAGTCTGCTTGGTAAGAAGGTTTGGACAGGAAGAAGGCATTGTAGACCCTCTATGCCAACAGAAACCCTAACCAACTGAGCTATACAGAAAAAAATGTAAGCAAACCTGCACAAACACTCAACATACTATAAGCAAAGGAGAAAAGGAGATCTTTACTTCCAGCGTAAGCACACGCTCACTGGAGGGCCTACAGAGCATTCTGCTTTCCCAGTGAAATAGGAATTTTTAGGGGTGAAAAAGACAGGAAATTTTAGAAATTAAGGGGACCATGGGAAAGCATGGGGCTGCAGAGCAGCAGAAGGTGTATTCCCATAGAATAGGTGAGCTGAAAAGCGGAAAACAGCAAAAGGTCTATATTTATAAAATAAACGTAAGGAGGGGAGGAAAACCTCCCGTGTCCCACGTGAGGTTTGACCTTTGAGCTCAGAAGTTACTATAGCAACCAGTCTAAGGGAACTCGTGACCAGTCAGAGGGGATATCGATCTACAGCCTTTATAAACCTTGGAAAAGGGAACTCAGGGGGACTCTTTCCCCTCCCCGCATGGGAGTCTGTACTCGTTCTTCAGTAAATCTCCACCTTTGCTATACCACCTTCTGTCCGTAGATT
Source organism: Vespertilio murinus (assembly GCA_963924515.1). Lineage (NCBI taxonomy): Eukaryota > Metazoa > Chordata > Mammalia > Chiroptera > Vespertilionidae > Vespertilio > Vespertilio murinus. The sequence goes on along the minus strand of OZ004705.1, from coordinate 101,229,849 downwards.
CATTCTTTGATTCTGGTGAACAAAGAACCCGGGAACCAATCTGCCCCAGGGGAACACTGCGTGTTCCAGTCCAAAAATTCCATCTCACCAGCACTAACAGCTAAAAAGCACCCGGCACATAATACTTTGATCTTGAAGTGGGTAATGGTGGAACTTCCAAGATTATATCCACTAGGTTAGCCTGAGCATTTATCTATAAAAATAGGTTGGGGTTTTTTCTCCAAAAAAAAATGCTTAAAAGAGAGTTCTAGAAATAGGGGGGCTATATCAGACCAGCAGCAGAGGACAGCGATACAGGAATTGCAAATGTGAGACTAAGAATTGAATTGGACATGTGGCTTTTAGGTAAAGGACATCTCGGTTGATTCCTACAGCCAAGACTCACTGTGACAACAGGAGCTGCTGAAATTTCAAGACAGGCAGCTGGCTTGAGCGACACCCTCGATAAAAGCTCCCAAACTGGCCCTAACTGGTTTGGCTCAGTAGATAGAGCGTTGGCCTGCGGACTAAAAAGGTCCCGCGTTGGATTCCAATCAAGGGCATGTACCTTGGTTGCAGGCACATCTCCTGTGGAGAGGTGCAGGAGGCAGCTGATCGATGATTCTAACTCTCTATTCCTTTCCCTTTCTCTCTATAAAAAAATCAATGAAATATATATTTTTAAAAAGCTCCAAACTGGAGCTCCAGGCAGCAGTCCCGGGAGGAGGGGGCAGACACAGATGCAGTTACAACAGGGTTTCATAAAGATGGAGGGCGAGCCAAAACCGGTGTGGCTCAATGGATAGAGCATCGGTCTGCGGATTGAAGGGTCCCGGGTTCCATTCCAGTCAAGGGATGTACATTGGTTGCGGGCACATTCCCGGTAGGGGGTGTGCAAGAGGCAGCTGGTCGAAGTTTCTCTCTCATCGACGTTTCTAGCTCTCTATCTCTCTCCCTTTCTCTCTGTAAAATATCAATAAAATATATTAAATTAAAGAAAAAAAAGCCCCAAACAGTAAAAACCCCATTGGTGCAACACATCAACACGTGTACTAAGGAATGTATAGGTGAAATGCTGGCTGTGAATTTGTCCAGAGGAACGGACTCAGGGAGGATGTCCACGGAGGGAGGAGGAGTAGGGTTACTGAGCATAAGGGTTTTCTGAAGAAACGGATCCCAGGAGGGTTACACCATTTTTTTTCTTGGACCATTGGTGCTTGGCATTAACAAAGAGCTGCAGAACAAAGCTGGTCTCCCCAAGATCTAGCCTTCCATCGCTAGCTGAAACTGTCCCCGTGCACGGGGCTGATGTCTGGAACAATCTCACTGCTGGAGGGGACCGCGTGCCACAGGCTGTTCTGGGAAGCTGGCAGAGAGGGTGACTAGCACACTCACGTTGAAAGGAGTTAGAGCAGAATTAGGTAGACGGGGTCAGGGGTGGAAGAAGGAGAAATCATGGAGCTAGTTGAAACTACAAAATGTTTAGCAGAAAAACAGGGTGTTTTGAAACAAGGATGCTTACAAGTGCAAAATAAAATGTTGCAGAAAGGCTAGGAACCAATCAGAGAGCAGCACAGACAGACAAAGAGCCGTTAGCAGATCTAAGGGCAAAAACAGATGCTTCGGGTTAGCCCTTTTGGGTCAGACCAGGAGCCTGTGTTCATTTATGATACACTCTTGCCTTGTTTGAACTCCTCTGGTCCTCAGCCTCATTCTTCCATTTGTGAGACAGGACCCTGGGAAGAATTCCTGCTCACCGGTTCCAGTTTTTTTTTTTATGTTCATTTTTTAAATTAATGTATTATATTGTGTACATATCTTACCATTGCCCCCCCCCCCCACCTCCTATTCATTTCCTCCCTCCCCAGAGTTCTGTGTTCGTTGATTGTATTCATGCATACCAGTCCTTCGGTTGTTCTCTTATCTCCCCCCAGGTCACCTTCCCCTCCCTGCTGTCATTTGACAATCAGCTTGTTTTATGGTGACTATCTCATGACCACATGAATAGAATCCGCTCCTCATTTGGCAGTCTGCTTGTTTTATGGTGGCTATCTCAGGACCTCATGAATAGAGTCCGCTCCTCCTCTGGTTCTCACCGCCCCTCCACCTGGGTCCCACTGCTTCCCCTGGGACACACGGCTCACCCGGGGAACAGGGCCCCCTGGGACATACGGCTCACCCGGGGAACAGGGCCCCCTGGGACACACGGCTCACTGGGGCACACGACCCCTCTCGGGCGCTGGGGTCCCGTATTGGAGGGGCAGCGCTAGCTCCTTGCTAGCACGGCAGGCAGGCTGGTATGGTTGCATGCGGGCTGAAATGGCTGCAGGCAGGTAGACCACCCTCAAAGGTGTCTCGTTTGGTGCGGAAGCGGAGCAGCTGCGGACGCGGAGGCTAAGATCTGAGGCAGCCCACTCTCTGAGCACAGGGCATAGTGAGCTCTGTTCTCGGTGGATTTCCTTTATTTGCGGCAGTGGTGGCGGGTGGCGGTGGCCGGTGCGGCAACGACGGTCGCTCCTGTGGTTCAATTTCCACTGTAGTTTTAAAGTTCACATGGCGGCAGTGGCAGGAGCTTCGGCTCGGCCATGCGATGGCTGAGGGAGGACTTGCCAGGGCTGCTAACGGAAGGAGCCGTGCTGGCTCCTCACCAGCACAGCGGGTGTGCTGGGAAGGTTGTGGGCAGGCTGAGATGGCTGCGGGCGGAGAGTTCCCCCTCATTGGTGTCTCCTTTGGTGTGGAGGCGGAGCTGCTGTGGACGCAGAGGCTAAGTTCTGAAGCCACACTCTCTCTGAGCCCGGGGTGTAGTGAGCTCTGATTTCGGTGGATTCCCATTCACGGGGGTGGTGGCGGGTGCGGCAGTGACGGTAGCTCCTGTGTCTCAATTTCCCCTGTAGTATTAAATCCACATGGCGGTAGTGGTGTAAGCTTTAGAGCCGATTGCTGGCGGTGGCAGCGGAAAGACTCGCCGGGGCACAAAGGGAAGGTGCCGCCCAGCTCCCCACCAATAAGGTGCTTGTGGAGACTGGGCCCAGCTGGCTGCAGGCCGGGAGACGCCGCGATAGCTCCTCGGGATGCTTGTGGGCAGGCGCGGAAGGTCCCATATCAGCTCCCTGGTTCCCATGGCCGGTGGGCTGGCCCAGTCCTTGGGCCCCAAGGCGGAGCGAGGTCTGGCTTCCCTCATTCCTGGTGGCAGCGTTTTCGGCAGGTCCGGTTTCGCCGTAGTTTTAAACTCCACATGGCAGCAGCAGCGTCCTGCTTGGTGTCTAGTTGTAGCCTTCCCATTTCTGGGCTGAAATGGCTGCGGGCGGGGAGACACTACGCCATCTCTTCGCCCGTACGCGAGTGTGGGGGCTGGGTCGAGCTGGCTGCGGACAGGGAGACGCTGCACCCACTCCTCTCCAGCACGGCGGGCCGGGATGGCTGCGGGCTAGGAGGTCACGCTCACGGGCTTCTCGTCCAGGCTGGAGCCGAAGGCGAGGCGGAGGCCCACATCAGCTCCCATGGCAGCCGGCAGGGCTGGCCCACTCCCTGGGCCCCAGGGAGGAGCAAGGTCTGGCTTCCCTCATTCCCTGCGCTGCGTCTCCGGCAAGTCCGGTTTCGCCGTAGTTTTAAACTCCACATGGCAGCAGCGGCGCCCTGCTTGGTGTCTAGTTGTAGCCTTCCCATTTCTGGGCCGAGCTGGCTGCGGGCAGGGAGACACTACGCCATCTCTTCGCCCGCACTCCCGCACGCCCGCACGCCCACACACGAGTGTGGGGGCTGGGCCAAGCTGGCTGCGGACAGGGAGACGCTGCACCCGCTTCTCTCCAGCACAGCGGGCGGGCTGGGATGGCTGCGGGCCAGTTTCGCAGTAGTTTTAAACTCCACATGGCAGCAGCAGCGTCCTGCTTTGTGTCTAGTTGTAGCCTTCCCATTTCGCCAGCTTTTCTGTGGGTCTGGTGCGATCCCTTTCGATTTTATCTGTTGTTTTTTTCCAAATTGTTGAGGAGGTGGCGGCTTAGGAGACTTCCTAGGCCGCCATCTTGTTTTGGTCTCTCTTTATTTTTTTTTAAGTGACACCGGTTCCAGTTTTAACGACACCGCTAAACCACTGCTTGAGTGCAATCCGTGGCCTTCTTTTTCTGCTTGGTAATCCAGAAACATTTCTTTAAAAGCTAAAGTCAGTAAATGTGAGCAGCATGTCAAATCTGTCCCCAGCCACTTCACGTCTGTGATGCTGTGAAGTTGTAGTGAAGGCCACAATGTTAAACTCAGGAGTCCGCTCCAGCGGCTGTCCTTTTTATTATTTTTTTGGAATTCTTAAAAATGAATTTTAATTTACTTCAATGAAAAAAATCAGCACATCCGCTGTAGCACTTGCTGCAAAGATAAAACAATGGGTGTTTAACAAAGAGCCTGGGAATCATTATTTTAGGTTGTAAGTTAATAGTAACTGGTTAACTGCACTTTACGTTATTTGACCTTTGAAATGATTGTGAAATAGTCCTATTTAAAAATGGAACTGTTGCTGAAACCAGTTTGGCTCAGTGGATAGAGCGTCGGTCTGCAGACTGAAAGGTCCCTGGTTCGATTCCGGTCAAGGGCATGTACCTTGGTTGCGGGCACATCCCCCAGTAGGGGGTATGCAAGAGGCAGTGATCGATGATTCTCTCTCATGGATGTTTCTAACTCTCTATCCCTCTCTCTTCCTCTCTGTAAAAAAATCAATAAAACATATTTTAAAAATAAATAAATAAATAAATAAAAATGGAACTGTTCTTCTACCCCTGGTTGTCTTACAGGCATGTGTATGCATTAATGTACACTGTTGTTAGCTGTGGGGTTGGGGCAGAGACAGGGGAATGAACCCCCACCCCCGCAACAACAAGGTGGCAGAATTAAACAGGCATACAAGGAACTGTCTTTCCTTTCAATAACTAAAAAGCAGTTGTTAAAATAGTGTACAAACTAGGTCAGATAGAACTGTTTTAAGGAAATAATCTGAAGGAAGGTTAAGCAAAGTCTGTTACTTATTTAGACCTATACAAATCTAACATAACCTTTAATGCAATGCTGTATAGACTGCATGCAATTACTACCTTAATCTACATGCCCTGATCGGGAACCCAACAGTGACCTCCTGGTTCATATGTCCACATGCACATACTGACCCACGCTGGCCAGGCATGTATTCTCCTTTTAACAGAAACTTGGGTTATTTTCAGTGTTTTGGTTTTATAGTTATTCTTTTTTTAAGAGCCTTAAATGGGTTTGTTTATGTTGTTATTTAATTTATTTTAGAGAGAGAGGAGAGGAGATGAAAGAGGGAGAGAGAGGAACATCCATGTGAGAGAAAAACACCTGCCAATTGCCTCCCTTACCAGGGATTGAAACCGTGACCTGTGAATGTCCCCTAACCAGAAATCGAACCCTGGCTCTCTCAGGTTAGGGGACAACTGAGCTAGACCCGCTGGGGCTGAATTTGTTTTTATAAAAAACTTTCAAGGTCAGCCAGCATGGCTCAGTGGTTGAGCATGGACCTATGAACCAGGAAGTCACGGTTTGATTTCCAGTCAGGCACATGCCCAGGTTTCTGGCTCAATCCCCAGTGTGGGGCGTGTGGGAGGCAGCCAATCAATGATACTACTCTTATCATTGATGATTCTATCTCTCTCTCCCTCTCCCTTCCTCTCTAAAATCATTAAAAATATATTTTAAACGCTTTCCAAGATGTTCTAAGATTTATGAATTTAAATTGATTTAGGTTCTGTCATTTATTTTGAGTTTACCGTCATCCAGGAATTATGTTAGATGCTTTACACACATTTAAAATTTTTATTTTCATAACATTCCTATCTAGTGTGTATTATCTTTAGGTGAAATGACTGTTTTTATAGGCAATAGAAACTGAGGTTCCTAGAGGTTAGACAATTAGCCCAAGGTCAATTCACCCAAGCCAAGATCACAACTCAATCTAATTCTAATGTTCAAATTCACTCCAGGCCTTAATACTGTGTTGTGCACCGATAAAAAATAAGTGAAATGATGTACTATAAGATTTATAACTAGTTCCTATATAGTTCATATTTCCAATGATTGGAAATATGAACACATAGCACATAGCACAAAATTTGCCATCTTTTAAAAAAAATATATTTTGATTTTTCACAGAGAGGAAGAGAGAAGGATAGAGAGTTAGAAACATCAATGAGAGAGAATCATCCATCAGCTGCCTCTTGCAAACCCCCCACTGGGGATGTGCCCGCAACCAAGGTACATGCCCTTGACCGGAATCAAACCTGGGACCCTTCAGTCCACAGGCCGACGCTCTATCCACTGAGCCAAACCGATTTTGGCAAAATTTGCCATCTTAACCATTTGTAACCACACAGTTCATCAGTATTAAGTACATTCCCAGTACTGTGCAACCCACCTCCAAGGGTCTGACATTATATCCTGGGCACATGGGCCAGATTTCCTCTTTGGGTAGAATTGCTGAGGCAGCCCGCCTGTTGGTGGAATGCATGGGTTTGCATATGTTTAGCTGTATCAGTTAAGATATAACTCTTTTCCAAAATGGTTGCACTGGTTTATACTCCCATCGATAATTACCTCTTTAAAAAGTATGTAATATATTAAAATGTTTACAGATGTTCTTTATAAAGTTCCAAATGTTAAAGGAACAAAAAGGCAATACACTGCCCTAGCCAGTTTGGCTCCGTGAACTGAAGGGCCCCAGGTTTGATTCTGGTCAAGGACATGTGCTCAGGTTTCGGGGTCGATTCCCAGTAAGGGGCATGCAGGAGACAGCAAATCAATGATTCTCATCACTGATGTTTCTATCTCTCCCTCTCCCTTCCTCTCTGAAATCAATACAAATAAAAGATTTAACCCTAACCGGTTTGTCTCAGTGGATAGAGAGTCAGCCTGCGGACTGAAAGGTCCCAGGTTCAATTCCAGTCAAGGGCATTGGTTGTAGGCACATTCCCAGTGGGGGGTGTGCAGGAGGCAGCTGATCGATGTTTCTCTCTCATCCGATGTTTCTAACTCTCTATCCCTCTCCTTTCCTCTCTGTAAAAAAATCAATAAAAAATATTTTAAAAAAAGATTTTTAAAAGGCAATACATGGAAAAATATCATATCCCTAGGCATTTCATTCCTTTCCCAGAGGCAATCAATCAACAGTTTCTGGTTGCATATACTAGTAGTTCCCCCTCTTACAACAAATAGTAGTATTCTATACATACAGTTCTGAAGCTTGCTTACTCCTCTTAAAAAACATGCACAGAACCTGGTGGTCTCTGGAACAGATTGGATGCACATACTGCTCCTCTACAGTGCCTGTAACCTTCAATAGGTCATTTAAGCATGTTGTGCCTTATATTCCTTATATATATGGTGTGGAAAGAATCTTAACTCAAAAGGTTTCATGAGAATTAAATAAGTTAATAATGTAGAACTGTGCCTATTAGAATTGTAACTATTAGCAATATAATTACATCAATGATTTCTCATCCTTTTTTACATTGTTTGGTAGCTTATTATGTAACTAGTAGAGGCCCGATGCATGAAATTCATGCAAGAGTGGGCCTTCCGAAAATACATAAATAAATAAAAATTTAAAAAGAGTGGGCCTTCTGACCCAGCTGCCATTACTGGCTTCCCGTTGCACCTGGGATGGGCAGCCCCGGCTTCCAGTTGTTTCCAGTATGTTGACATTATAAACATCACAGCAATAACTGATTATTTTCCATTTGGGCTGGTGACATCTGTAGGATGTCTGGTCTAATTAGCATATTATGCTTTTATTATTATAGATATCACTATTTATTTTAATCATAATGGATAAACATTTAAGTTGTTTCCAGTATGTTGATACTATAAACAGCACAGCAATGACTAACGTATTATTTTCCACTCGGGCTGGTGACATCTGTTGGATAAAGTTCTAGAATTGTAACTGCTGGACCAAAGGTATTTTGTGCAGTTATACCTTTAATAGATACTGGCAAACCGCCCTTCGTGGACACACCATAGATTCTCACATCCATTAATTTAGGATTCAGAGACTTCAGAAGAAAAAAGTCGGTGAGCTGCTGTGTTGTCTGGATGAGTCTACTGGAACCCAGGCCGGTGTCTGGAGTCCTCAACTTCCTTAAAGTTCTTTTAAACCTGGGTTATTTTCATGTAGGAGTTTCCTCATCCGATTTCTTATCATTCTTTCCTGGTATTTTTTCCACGGGTTATTTTTCCTCCCCGGGATCGATCCTGTGCGCTGTCAAGCGACCCTTGGACCCTTGAGGCTTGCCAAGCCTGCGACCTTCCCGGTGCCAACCGGCTGTACCGGGCAAACGGCCTCTAGGGGAGCAGAGCTCCGCCGGCCGCGGGCGAGTTCATTCAAATTACAGCGAGGCCGGCGGACCAGAGCCCAGCTCCCGGCAGCAGCCGCCGCCAAGTTCGCAAGTTGGAGGTCGTTTGTCATACGTCAGTCTTCAGGCCTCAGGGGGCCCGCCTCCGCGGGCCGGGGTGGCTATTGGAGGAGAGGGCTGTCAATCAGCGGGGCCCCGCCCCCAGGGAGGCCGGCCGCGCGCGGCGTGCTTGCAGTTCCGCGGCGCGAGTCGTGCCGGTTGCTGTCGCCGGCCACGGCCGACTCTTCGTCCCCAGGCGCCGGAGCAGGAGGTAAAGGCGACCTCTCCTCACTCCTCTCCGCTCCCGGCCGGGCAGGCGCGATGGCAGACCCCGCGGCGACGGGTGCCAGTGGGGAGGCGGCGGCGGCGGCGGCAGGTTCGGCGGGTCTGGCGGGCTTGTCTCTGGGTCACGGCTTCTCGAGCTACCGGCCCTTCGAGCCCCAGGCGCTGGGGCTGAGCCCGAGCTGGCGGCTGACGGGCTTCTCGGGCATGAAGGGCTGAGGCTGCAAGGTCCCCCAGGAGACGCTGCTCAAACTCCTGGCGGGACTGACGCGGCCCGACGAGCGGCCCCCGCTGGGCCGGGGCCTGGGCGGAGGCCATGAAGAGGTGGCCCAGGAAGCCGGCCTGCAGGTCCTGGCGGAACCCAGCCCGGCCTTCCCAGCCCTGGGCATCGGCATGGACTCCTGCGTCATCCCCCTGAGGCACGGAGGCCTGTCCCTGGTGCAGACCACCGACTTCTTTTACCCGTTGGTGGAGGACCCCTACATGATGGGGCGCATCGCCTGTGCCAACGTGCTGAGCGACCTCTATGCCATGGGCATCACTGAATGCGACAACATGCTGATGCTACTCAGCGTCAGCCAGAGCATGACTGAGGAGGAACGAGAAAAGGTCACCCCGCTCCTGGTCAAAGGCTTTCGGGATGCTGCCGAGGAAGGAGGGACTGCAGTGACTGGCGGACAGACTGTGGTAAACCCTTGGATCATCGTGGGTGGGGTTGCCACTGTGGTGTGCCAGCCCAATGAGTTCATCATGCCCGACAGCGCCGTGGTGGGGGATGTGCTGGTGCTGACCAAGCCCTTGGGAACCCAAGTGGCTGTCAATGCCCACCAGTGGCTGGACAGCCCTGAGAAGTGGAATAAGATAAAGATGGTGGTCTCCAAAGAAGAGGTAGAGCTGGCCTATCAGGAAGCCATGTTCAATATGGCTACCCTAAACAGAACTGCCGCTGGGCTCATGCACACATTTAATGCCCACGCCGCCACAGATATCACAGGCTTTGGCATTCTGGGGCACTCTCAGACTCTTGCCAAACAGCAAAGAAATGAGGTGTCCTTTGTCATCCATAATCTGCCAATCATTGCCAAGATGGCCGCCATCAGCAAGGCCAGTGGGCGCTATGGGCTCCTTCAAGGAACCTCAGCAGAAACTTCTGGGGGGTTACTGATCTGTTTGCCAAGGGAACAGGCTGCTCGCTTTTGTTCTGAAATAAAATCTTCCAAGTATGGAGAGGGTCACCAGGCGTGGATCGTTGGCATTGTGGAAAAGGGAAACCGCACGGCCCGCATCATCGACAAGCCTCGGGTTATTGAGGTCCTGCCTCGTGGGACCACTGCTACGGCTGTGCCTCCAGACCATCCCAGTGCCTCTTCTGAACCTAGCTCTTGAGATGGAACAGCAGAAGTTGTTTGGACCTTACAGCCTGTGGACACAATCGTGGACGATTCTCAGGAGTTGACTTTAAGAACAGATTTCCAAAGACAACTGCCTGCATGGTAGTAGTTCCACAGTTGCCCTTTCTAGGTGATTGAGTCAGCCCATCAGAAGCTGCCCATCCAAGGCCAGAAGTATCATTTTGGACTTTGGGGGAAGGCGGTTTTATTTTAGCTTAGAAGGGGAGCTCAAAAACCTGTTTCCTCTTTCCAAGAGCAAAGTGAGGAAATTCTCATCTGAGAATTGGGGGCGGGCGGGGAGGGAGGGAATGCATATACAGATGCAACTAAATTTGGACCGATACGGTTGATAAATATAAATTGTTAAGAAAGATCTTATAATGCAATGGCAGGTTCTTTATTAGACTTTTCTGAAATACTGTCTCTTTCCTGCTCTGGACAAGAATTGAGCAGCTTGTCCAGTGACTGGGAAAGGAAGACCTGCAACCATCTGACCTGGTCTCTGTTAATGATGTCTCTTCCTCTAAACCCTTTTAAGGACTGGGAGAGGCAGAGCAAGCCCCAGAGCCCAGGCCGTGGTGGTCATTAAGATGTTAAATTTTGTGTTGAAATTTTCTGATGACTTCATCAGTAAAGTGATTTCTAGTGAACTAAATAAAAAGCATTTTGTTGAAAAGTCACCCGACTAATGTTTGGATCCTTGAAGTTCTGAATCTTTTACAATTAATACATTTAGAGTCTGGACCAAGTAGAGAGTTTTCTCACCTTTCCCTGATCCTGGACCAGGGAATTTAACCCCAGATTTAGGTTTGCGTCCTCCCCCTGAGTTGACAGCAAAGGACAAAGCAGACATACAAGATGGAAGGACTAGAAGGTGGGAGAGGAAATAGCAAACGTGCCAACAGTCCTTGGAAAATGAAAAGTAGGTGGAAGAGGGGTAACTGACTTAGCAGAAGAGAGGCAGCCAAAGTGTGAATGCCTTCTGAGTTGGGCATTCCTGAATACTAACAGGAAGTGAGGAGATGCTCCAGAGATCCTAAGGGACATGGGATCAAGGGTGGGGATAAAAACAGATTCTGGCCCTGGCTGCTTTGGCTCAGTGGATAGAGCATCGGCCTGTGGACTGAAGGGTCCCGGGTTCGATGTAAGTCAAGCGTACATGTCCAGGTTTCAGGCAAGTCCCCAATAGGGGGCTTGTGGGTAGCAGCCAATCAATGATTCTCATCATTGATGTTTCTATCTCTCTCTCTCTGAAATTAAAAACATTTAAAAAACAAAAAGATTCTAGTTCAAAGTTTATTCAGAGTAATTAGATTTTTAAATTTCTCAAATTCTCCCTGGTTCACACAGCCAGAAGCTCTTCACTGCTCTTCAGCTTGGCAGATAAAGGGAAGTTTACTTTCTGGAAAATGTGAATTAAAAAAATACTGCAGTCCTAACCAGTTTGGCTCAGTAGATAGAGCGTGGGCCTGAGGACAGAAGGGTCCCAGGTTTGATTCCGGTCAAGGGCATGTACTTTGGTTGTGGGCACATCCCTAGTTGGGGGGTGGGGGGGTGCAGGAGGCATCTCATGGATATTTCTCTCATTGATGTTTCTAACTCTATCCCACTCTCTTCCTCTCTATAAAAAATTATATATATATATATATATATATATATATATATATATATATATATTTCTTAAAAATATATTTTATTGATTTTTTACAGAGAAGAAGGGAGATAGTTAGAAACATCGATGAGAAAGAAACATCTATCAGCCGCCTCCTGCACACCCCCAAGTGGGGATGTGCCCACAACCAAGGTACATGCCCTTGACCGGAACCAAACCCAGGACCTTTCTGTCCACAGGCCAATGCTCTATCCACTGAGCCAAACCCGTCTCAGCAATAAAATATATTTTAAAATAAATACTGCAAAATCAGGGACACTAGGCATAGTAGAGGACAGGGAACTTGACCAAAAACAGAAGAATGAAGACTGGAAAATGAGGGCCCAAACCTCTTCCTTGGCTGTTCAAAACACCACAGGAAGCTCACACTGCTACTGATGGAGAAAATGAATGTGCCAGAAAGAAGACAGAAATAGAAACATTTGAGGAGCCCCCAATTAAAATCCCTGTATGGGCCGAAACCGGTTTGGCTCAGTGGATAGAGCATCAGCCTGCGGACTGAAAGGTCCCAGGTTCGATTCTGGTCAAGGGCATGTACCTTGGTTGCGGGCACATCCCCAGTAGGGGGTGTGCAAGAGGCAGCTGATCGATGTCTCTCTCATCGATGTTTCTATCTCTGTATCCCTCTCTCCTTCCTCTCTGTAAAAAATCAATAAAATATATATTTAAAAAAAAAAAAATAAATAAAATAAAATAAAATCCCTGTATGGGGAAATCCCCCAGTTGAACATCTTCCCATGGGCACATTCTATTTAATGCCAAAGTCTTAAACAGGAACAGTCATTGGAGGCAAGCCTCCAACCTGAAAGAATTCAAAGCAGACAAATTCAGGAAAGGGACAATCCTGGGAGTGGAAGAAAAAAATGCTGGCAAAGATAAAAGAAGATAAAGTGTCCAAGAGAAGATAAGAACAAAGCACTTAGAATATAAAAATATAGCTAATGTTTTAAAACTCAGTATAAGACTTAGGAGATAAAGTTGAATAAGTTTACCAGAAAGTAGAACACATACAAAAAAGATATACAATAGAAGATAAAGATATATGAAAATCATAGGTGAGTCAGGAGGTTCAACATCTAAGAGAAATTCTAGGAAGAGGTAAAAAAGTGTATGGAAGAAAGAAAATTATCAAAGAGTAATACAAGAACATTTTTTAAAACTTAGAAGTTGTGTCACATAGCTCTTCATTCCCACCACAGGGAGTGAAAAATGACACTAATTTTAATAATAATGGTCGCAAATATTTATATAATGCACACTCTTTGCCAGTTACCTTTCTAAGTGTTTTATATATATTAACTAATTTAAAATTCCAACCCCATTTTGTCAATAAGGAAGCTGAGGTGCCAGGAGATTAAGAAATTTGCCCAGCCAAAACCGGTTTGGCTCAGTGGCTAGAGCGTCGGCCTGCGGGCTAAAAGATCCCAGGTTCGATTTTGGTCAAGGGCACATACCTTGGTTGCGGGCACATTTGCAGGAGGCAGCTGATTGATGATTCTCTCTCATCGATGTTTCTAGCTCTCTATCACTCTCTCTTCCTCTCTGTAAAAAATCAATAAAATATATTTTAAAAATTAAAAAAAAATTTGCCCAGCCGAAACTGGCTTGGCTCAGTAGATAGAGCGTCAGTCATCCCAGGTTCGATTCGGGTCAGGGGCTTGTGCTTTGGTTGCGGGCACATCCCCAGTGGGGAGTATGTAGGAGGCAGCTGATGGATGTTTCTCTCTCATCGATGTTTCTGACTATCCCCCTTTCTCTCTGTAAAAATCAATAAAATATATATTTTAATTTAAAAAAAAGAAAAAGAAAATTTGCCCAAGCCTGGCCAGCGTGGCTCAGTGGTTGAGTGTTGAGCTATGAACCAAGAAGTCCCTGGTCGGGCATATGTCCAGGTTGTGGGTTTGTTCCCCATGGTGGGGCATGCAGGAGGCAGCCAACTAATGATTCACTCATTGATGTTTCTGTCTATTTCTCTCCCTCTCTGAAATCAAAAGTATATTTTAAAAAGAAATTGGCCCAAGGTTACACAATCAGACTTCTAGACAATGTGACTCCAGAGCCCATGCTTGTATTCACCATGCTCTCCTTAAATCTTCTGGGGAGAGGGAAGATCATGTACAAATGTTTGGGGATAAGATTGGTATCAGAGCTCTAGCCAGTTTCGCTCAGTGGATAGAGCGTTGACCTGTAGACTGAAGGGACCCAGGTTTGATTCCTGTCAAGGGCACATGCCCAGGCTGTGGGCTCGATTCCCAGTAGGGGGCATGCAGGAGGCAGCCAATCAATGATTCTCTTTCATTATTGATGTTTCTATCTCTCCCTCTCCTTTCCTCTCTGAAATAAATAAAAATATATGTAAAGACCAAACAAAAAGAAAATCAACAAAACATATTGTCCTGGTTCTCCCAGCATACAGTAAGGGGCCTTGAAGGCTATCATTACATAAATAGGAAATTGAGGCTCAAAGAAGAGAAATAATCTTCCCAAGGGCATAGGTTAATGGGGTCCTGATAACCTGACTCCTAGTTTCCCATCACACACTCTTGTCTCTGTGATCTCAGACTGGCTCAGGTTCTCCCACCCCCGTAACACCCACCAGCTTATGGACCTCTACTACTTTGTTCTCAGCTGCTTCCGCCTCTTCCATTCCAGTTTCCCAAAGAGCCTTGCTGGGAGCAGTTGCACAGCTTGGCTCTAATAAGGAAGGTGGCCAAACTCTAATGAGTAGCAGAAGAGCATGTGTGTGCATGCTCATATGTGCGTGTCCCAGCCTGTCCATACTATCATTAGACATTTATCAGCCTGTACTGGGGAAATACCTTAGGTTTTTGGTCTATTTGTTTGTTTAAAACATATGTTTTTATTGATTTCAGAGAGGAAGAGAGAGGGAGAGATAGAAACAGCAATGACAAGAGAGAGAGAATCATTGATTGGCTGCCTCCTGAATGTCCCACACTGGGGATTGAGCCTGCAACCCAGGCATATGACCTGAGGAGACCAGGAATCAAACCATGACCTCCTAGCCCTAAAGTGTGCAGGAGGCAGCTGTTTGATGTTTCTCTATCAATGTTTCTAGCTCTCTATCACTCACCTTTTCTCTCTGTAAAAAGTCAATAAAATACATAAAATTTTAAAAAATGACCTCCTGGTTCATAGGTAGATGCTCAACCACTGAGCCATACTAGCTGGGCCAGAAACACATTAGTTTTGAAAAGACTAGGTGACCCAACACCAGAGGGCATAGGTTTCTAAAGGGTTAATCACAAATGTGGACCAAAACACAAGACCAAGCACACTGTGGCCCTGACAAAGCAGGGAGGTGGGTTTTGCCTAGATATGTCTCAGGAGAATGGTGAAAACTGACCGGATGTGGAGTGAGGCTGGAAAGAGCATGGGATGAGGAGTCCAGATGACAGGGCCAATCATATGTGCAGGTCTGTTCCTTCTCCCCCATGAGGGCCTCCTTTATCCCCCAGCTCCGTGCTGTGCTGGAGCTGGGTTTGGTTGGTCTTCAGAGGATGATGCTGTGGAGCAAAGAACTTGGATGTCCCTGCAGCTTCTTCACGAGAGTCTCACAGCTCAACCTGGGGGCTCCTGGGAAGAGGGCTGAGCCAGCCCAGAGAATGCCTCTTTCTCCTTGTCAGTCTCCAAGGACCATCTGACCTGTGAGCACTAGAACTCCTGGTCCTTGGCTATTCAAAAATCTGAGATGCAGGAGACTCCTAAACACGTTGCTCTCCAAGAATGTTTCATTTTCTAGCAGAAGTTTTTGGGTTCTTATTGGAGAAGCTTAGCAAACACCAAGGAAGGTGCTAGGGAAGGTACTGGGTCCTGAAACTTTCAGTTCATGATCCATAGGCAACTCAGTGCTCTCAACTTCAGGCCTGTGTGTCTACCGGCCTGCAGGACATCCTCTGGATGTCCTAAGCCATCTTAGGCTCCATGTTTCCCGAAATAAATGTATTATCTTTCCTCCCACCCAACATCCAGGCTTCTGTGTCCTCTTTTCAACAAATGTCAAAACTATCCATCCATTTACTCAAGCTAGAAACCCAATAAGTTTTCTCCCATCTTTTCTCCCATCTCTGGTGTCCAACTTCCATCTTGCCTAATCCAGTGGCAAATTCTGTGCTCTCAATTCACCCAGCATCTCAGCAGCATCCAAATCAGATGTCCACTCAACCTGGAGCACTCTCCATTATTGCTTCCATATCAGCACAGCCTGCCAATTTCCCTTCTACTCACCTGCCTCTTCTCCTCTGCTGAACTGCTAAATGTTGGAGTACCTCAACTCATGGCCCTGACTATGTATATTCTTGTATTAGTTATGCTTCTCCAATCCCATGACTTTAAGTACTCTCTAAATGTATGAGACTACCAAATCTGAATCTCCCTTGAGCTCTCCTCTAAAGCTTAGGCTAATAATAAATCCACCAGCCAACTTTACATGTTTCTTCACCTCATTTTATCATAAATCAAACTTCTGAAGCCACATGTGTTAAATCCTTCACCTCATCTTCAATGTTACCTTCTCAAAGACAAGTTACAGAAAAAACAAACAAAAAGCAACTGAACATGGCTTGACCAATAAAAGATTTTTTAACTCATATATCCAGAATCCTAAATTAGAGCTTTTCTGGAATTTGTAAAAGTAATTTGCCCAGCAGTTATCAAGCATCCAGGTCCTGCTTGGCCAGTGTGGCCCAGGGAATTGAACGTCTTCCCATGTACCAAGAAACCACTGGTTCAATTCCTGGTCAGGAGGGTGTGCAGAAGACAGTGGACACATTTATTTCATTGATATTTCTATCTCTCTCTCCTCTTTTCTATCTCTAAAATCCATTTCAAAAGAATTTTTAAAAACACTGGCTGACCGAAACCGGTTTGGCTCAGTGGATAGAGCATCAGTCTGTGAACTGAAGGGTCCCAGGTTCGATTCCGGTCAAGAGCATGTACCTTGGTTGTGGGCACATCCCCAGTAGGGGGTGTGCAAGAGGCAGCTGATCCATGATTCTCTCTCATCCATGTTTCTAACTTTCTATCCCTCTCTTCCTCTCGGTAAAAAAATCGATAAAATGTTTTTCAAAAAAATAAAATAAAAAACACTGGCTGGGCCGAAACCGGTTTGGCTCAGTGGATAGAGCGTCAGCCTGCGGACTGAAAAGGTCCCAGGTTCGATTCCAGTCAAGGGCATGTGCCTTGGTTGCAGGCATATCCCCAGTGAGGGGGGTGCAGGAGGCAGCTGATCTATGTTTCTCTCTCATCAATGATTCTGGCTCTCTATCTCTCTCCCTTCCTCTCTGTGAAAAAACAACAACACTGGCTGGTGTTGTTCATTGGTTGGAGCGTCGGTCTGTGCATTCATGGGTCTTGGGTTTGATTCCTTGTTGACACATACCTGGCTGGGTTGCAGGTTCAATTCCTACCCAGTTCTGGGCCAGTGGGGGAGCCAACCAATCGATACGTGTCTATCAAAATTAATGTTTATCTCTCTACCCTCCCACCCCTGTGCTGTGCTCTAAGGATTAAATATGCAGAATGCTTAAAACAGCTACATGGTTCCAGTTCATTCCTACCTCGTTCCAGTTCATCCCCCTCACTTTCCCTCTCTTTAGGTATCAATGGAAAAAATATCCTACGGTGAGGATTAACAAACAGCAACAAAAATACCCCAAAACATTATATATATATATATATATATATATATATATATATATATATATATGTAAATGGATGCAGATCCCTTCCATCTTATCTACCAGTCTCAGCTGGTGAGCTAGCTCTCCTCATAATCCAATACTCACATACCAACATCAAAGGTAGAAACGTACTATGTCTTTTTTTTAAAAAGAACTAAGAACATTTCCTAGGAATCTCTAATAGACTTCCTTTATAGCTCTCCTCCTTGTCAAGAACTAGGCCGCATGTTCACCCATAAACCAATCAATAGTAGGGCAATGGGGCTGTTGCAAGCAGACATGAGCAGAGCAAGGAGGATGGGCCAAGTACAGAAGGTCACCAGACAGAAGGTCACCAGTGGGAGCCTCAGGTGCCTAGTCAGGACCAATTAATTGTAGGGCAAGACTTTGCCCCAGTGTGACCTTTCCTCCCCTAGCATATCGCTGGTCATGAGGTTTGGATCCAATGACTTTTCCTCCCCTAGAGATAATATCTACACCAAACCTGACCGGTTTGGGTCAGTGCAGAGCATCAGCCTGCGGACTGAAGGGTACCGGGTTAGATTCCAATCAAGGGCATGTGCCTTGGTTGCAGGCACATCCCCAGTAGGAAGTGTGCAGGAGGCAGCTGATTGATATTTCTCTCTCATCGATGTTTCTAGTTCTCTGTCCCTCTCCCTTCCTTTCTGTAAAAAATCAATAAAATATATATATTTTAAAAATCTATACCTCAGTTATGTTTCCTTTTTTTAAAATATACTTTTATTAGTTTCAGAGAGGAAGGGAGAGGGGATAGGGAAGAGAGAGAGAGAGAGAGAGAGAGAGAGAGAGAGAGAGAGAGAGAAACATCAATAATGAGAGAGAATTATTGATCGGCTGCTTCCTGAATGCCCCCTACTGGGGATCAAGACCACAACCTGGGCATGTGCCCTTGATTAGAATGGAACCCGGACCCTTACCGTCTACAGGCTGATACTCTATCCACTGAGCCAAACCAGGTAGGGCCTCAGCTGTATTTCTTCAGGCCCACATAAGCAACAAAACCAACCTTAGGACCAGCTGCATTGAATATGACCCCTTGCCCTGCAGTGGAGACCACAACCCTGAAAGGACACACCTGGAAAAATGATGACTATTCTATTGAAATCTTCCTCTGGGACTGTCCCTAAAATCTCCACTTAAAACCCTCAGGACCGAAGATCCAGTGTGCTCTCCCTCCCAGGATCATGTCCCTTGCCTTTCCCCACCCCACCCCACCCCACCACATCCCACTCCACCCCACCCCACTTCAGGCACATTACCATTAGCTTCCTAGATGGCAGCTCAAAGGGCCCTCTCTACCTCTATAACTTGGTTCCCATTTCTTTTAGGAATTATCTTTTCTACCACTATGACTTACCAAATAAATATTCTCTTACAGCTTGAGTCT
This sequence comes from Vespertilio murinus, assembly GCA_963924515.1. NCBI lineage: Eukaryota > Metazoa > Chordata > Mammalia > Chiroptera > Vespertilionidae > Vespertilio > Vespertilio murinus. The sequence continues at coordinate 101,211,031 of OZ004705.1, read as the reverse complement.
TGGCTCTGAATTTCTTCCTAGCCAGAACCCACGTACTGAGATTGCTGAACCCAGATTTGATCAGACCCTACTGGTCAAACCCCTGGTGGGGTTCCTGCTGCCTACAACAGACCCACATACTCAAATAGAGAAGGGTGGGCCCCAGAATAAAATCACTGTCCTGAAAATATGGAGGTGTAAAAAGGGCAGTTGAGTAGGTAAACAACAGTCCTTACCATATCTTCCTTGGGCCATGCAATCTAAAGTTGCCCCCACTTTTCAGAATGTTTAAATACATTTAAAATTTGTTTTTGTACCGTAGTACTTACCATTTGACCCAATGTAGCGTATGTAGGCCAAACAGGTCCAAGGTAAGGTGACCATATTTTAACATTGGTAAAGCGGGACACCATTGATGTGGGTGGGGGTAGGATGGGGGGATGGTTCTTGATTAAAAATTTGGTCTATATGGAGCAACAAAAATTTTTATAGAACACAAAATATAGTATTATAATACATATTTTTAAATTTCAACATAAGTATAATTTACAAACATAATAAATAAATAAAATTATGTATAATTGTAAGTGTCACTCTCAAGGCAGGCGCTAGACTTTTTGCCGCCACTATAAAATATAAATAATATGGATCCTCAGCCAATTGGCTTGTACATCAATGCTTCCCATTGATACCAATAATAAGCAAGGCTTAACAACAAGACCGCACAGCCCATAAAGGACTACACCAAGACTGTCCACCTCAGGTAACTGGGAAGGCTGTGCTACTGGGCTCTACCAGAACACGTAGCACACAAAACTATTCCATTAAATCAGGGAAACAACTAAAATGTAAAGAAGAGGCAGAACACAAAGGAAGGATATGGAGGAAAAGAAAAGAATGGACATTGAGTTCAAAACTACAGTGATAAAGTTTTTCAAGAATTTCCTAAAAAAGGCTGATAAAATAAATGAGACCTATGAGGATATGAAGAGGGATCAACTAGAAATAAAGAAAACATTGTTTGAAATAAAAAATATTCAAGATCACAAGAATCAAGACAAAGATTTAGAACACAAAGAGCCAGAGGACATTCCTCCGCAGAAGCAAGAAGATAAGAGAATCCAGAAAGTTGAAGATAGTGTAAGAAACCTCTGGGACAACTTCAAGCGAACTAACATCAGAATTATGGGGGTCCCAGAAGATGACAGAGAGCAAGATACCAAAAACATATTGAAAGAAATAGTGACAAAAAACTTCCCCCAACTGGGGAAAGAAATAGACTGACAAGTCCAGGAAGCACACAGAACCCCAAACAAAAGGAATCCAAAGATGACCACACCAAGACACATCATAATTAAAATTCCAAGAGCAAAAGACAAAGAGAGAATATTAAAAGCAGCAAGAGAAAAGCAGGTAGTTACCTATAAAGGAGCACCCATAAGACTGTCAGCTGATTTCTCAACAGAAACCATGGAGGCCAGACGGGAATGGCAAGAAATATTTAAGGTGATGAATAGCAAGAACCTACAGCCAAAAATAATCTACCCAGCAAAGCTATCACTCAGAATGGAAGGCCAGATAAAGAGCTTCACAAATAAATTTAAGCCAAAGGAGTTCACACTGCCAAACCAGAATTATATGAATTGCTGAAGGGGGTTATTTAGGAAGAGGAAGAAGATAAAGATAAAAATTATGAATAACAAATGCATAACTATCAACAAGTGAAACTAAAAACCAAGGAAATTAAAAAAATCATGATGAACAATATTAACTGGTGAATATGATAGAATCTGAGGTATGGAAGGGGAGTGAAATGACGATTCTTGGGGGAAAGGGGAGGGTGGGTGTGGGAAGAGACTGAACAAAAACTGTACACCTATGGATGAGGACAATGGGGATGGGAAAAGGGCATAGGGTGGGGTGGGAACCTGGTGGAGGGGAGCAATTAAGGGGTGGAAAAAAAGAGGAACACATTTGTAATAACCTGAACAATAAAGATTTATTTTTTTAAAATTGAGTGAACCATTATCTTTTGAAGGTGAAGTGGTGACTGCTAGGATACTAATTAAAACAATTTGTATGTGCCTTCTAGAAAAAGCTGGTTATGGAGCTAGTATGGCTGACCCTGAAAAAACATCCCCCATGTGATTTAGAAGGTGACCCTAATCCCAGGAATAGATACTGACATGACTACACTAAGACCACAATTCCATCTTCCTTGCCAGAATTGTTTGAGGAATCAGTGCTTACCCCATCCAAACACAACATCCCGGATGCTGTCATTCACTCTGGGGAAAAAAAAAAAAAATATATATATATATATATATATATATATATATATATATATATATATATAATGAGTACTGTCTTAAATTATCTGAATAGCTGATTTGTAACGACATCACTTGTTTAATTAACTTACTAGCATGCAGTAGGATGTGTATTGTCTGAGAGACAGTTACAAAATGTTTTAGTCGTTGCCAATCCCAAAAAATGCCATTGTTCATTAAGTCCAAATAATGGTGGTCGAATTCTAACAACTGATCAACAATGTGAACTTTGATAAGCAGTTCTCAATAATCAGTTCTCAACAATCATTTGTTATTATTAAAGTTTAACATTATAAAATTAACAAAAATAATATAAAACTCATATCCTGGCTAAATAGCCACATGGCTGCCAAAAACCGTATATTCCCTTCCCATTCTCTCACCGTTCCCTAGCTTGTCGTGCATTCTTTCCAAAAATTTGTACTTTTTTATTTTTATTTATTTTTATTTTATTTTATTTATTAAGGTATTATATGTGTACATAGCTTACCATTGCCCCCACCCCTTCCATGCATGCCCTCCCTCCCCAGAGTTCTGTGTTCGTTGGTTGTACTTATATTCATGCATACCAGTCCTTCGGTTGTTCTCTTATCTCCCCCCCAGGTCTCCTTCCCCTCCCCGCTGTCATTTGACAATCTGTTTGTTTTATGGTGACTATCTCAGGATCACTTGAATAGAATCCACTCCTCTTTTGGCAGTCTGCTTGTTTTATGGTGACTATCTCAGGACCACATGAATAGAGTCCGCTCCTCCTCTGGTTCACATCGCCCCTCCCCCTGGGTCCCACTGCTTTCCCGGGGCACATGGCTCTCCTGGGGTACATGTCTCCCCCAGGGCACATGGCTCTCCCGGGACACCCGGCCCCCCTGGGACACACGGCTGACCCGGGGGGGCATACAGCCCCCTGGGACACACAGCTCACCCGGGGCACACAGCCCCACTGGGGCGCTGGGGTCTCTAATTGGAGGCACTGTGCCATCTCACACCAGCACATGCCATCTCCACACCAGCATGGAGGGCGGGCTGGGATGGTTGTGGGCAAGCTGAGATGGCTGCGGGCGGAGAGACCGCCCTCAATGGTGTCTCATTCAGTGCGGAAGTGGAGCTGCTGTGGATGCAGAGGCTAAGTTCTGAAGCCACACACTCCCTGAGCCTGGGGCGGAGTGAGCTCTGTTTTCGGTGGATTTCCCTTATTCAATGCGGCTAAGGGTGCGGGGGTGGGTGTGGCAGCAACGGTAGCTCGTGTGGCTCAATTTCCCCTGTAGTTTTAAAATCCACATGGCAGTAGTGGCAGAAGCTTCGGCCCGGCCATGTAGCGGCAGAAGGACTCGCCGGGGCCGCGAAAGGAAGGCGCCATGCCAGCTTCTCACCAGCACAGCGGGCGGGCTGGGACAGCTGTAGGCTGCGATGGTTGCAGATGGGGAGACCGAGCTCAAAGGCTTCTCGTTTTATGGCATGGCATTGGCCGGCATCGGCCACCTCACTCCCCCGGTGGGCCGGCCGGGCTGGCCCACTCCCAGGGCCCCGGGGTGGAGCGAGGTCTGGCTTCCCTCATTCCCAGCGGCAGCGACTCTGGCAGGTCGGGTTTCGCTGTAGTTTTAAACTCCACATGGCAGCAGCGGCACCACCCTGTTTTGTGTCTAGTTGTAGCCTTCCCATTCCGCCAGCTTTCCTATGGGTCTGGTGAGATCTCTTTCCATTCTAGCTGTTGTTTTTTTCCAAATTGTTGATGAGGTGGCAGCTTAGGAGACTACCTAGGCCGCCATCTTGTTTCTGTCTAAAATCGGGACTTTTTAAAAAACGCCGCAGGACTCAGGACAAATTGTTAAAAATCGGGACTGTCCCGCCAAAAGCAGGTTGTCTGGTCACCTTAGTCCAAGGCCAAACTGCCTGGAGTTGAAACCTGGCTACCACTTTACAGACAGTTGAGTTAAATGACTCACTCACTATCTCTGTTCCTTATCTGTAAAATTAGGAGGAGGAGGAGGATACTACCTACCTCATAGGTTGTTGTGAGAATTAAATGAGTTGCTAGAGAGAGGGGAAGAGAGAGAGAGAGAAACATTGATGTGAGAGCAAACATCAGTGGGCTGAACAATATAAACTGATGAACAAAAGTAGATCCAGAGACTAAAAAACACGGAACAGACCATCTAACTTCAGAGGGAAGGCAGGGGAGGGTGGTGGGAGGGTAAGAGATCAACCAAAGGACTAGTATGCATACGGTGCACAGGAGGACACCCAACCAACTAAGCCACACCAGCCAGGTCTCTGGAGATATCCTTGTATCCTTATAATAAATTCCCCCTTTTTTCTTAAACAGTCCATTTCTGGGGTTCTTAACCAAGTGCCCTTCCCTTCTCCCTGCCTCGTCATTTCCCTTTCCCGCCATCGGATGTCCTTAGGAAAGTGATGAGTCTGCACTCTCCCAGCCCTCTGTGCTTTGCCTCTTCTACTGGTGGAATCTGGCACCTACAACCCCCCCCCCCCTTACAGTTTTTATTTGCTTCAAGACTGGGGTTGTGAATGTTGGAAATTGCCTTATTAAGCTAAAAATATGAAAGAGAGGTGGGACTGACTGGTGTTAATGCAAAAATCCATGAGAGAGAAACATTGACCAGCTGCCTCTTGCACGCCCCCCACTGGGGATGTGCCCACAACCAATGTACATGCCCTTAACCGGAATCAAACCTGGGACCTTTCAGTCCGAAGACCGATGCTCTATCCACTGAGTCAAACCAGTTTTGGCTGAAATATATATTAATTAATTATTAGGACAGCTCAAACAGTTAGGTATCCACACCTTTAAGATGGTTGGCCAACACTGAAGCGTTCAGGGCGAGTGAGGGGCGGGCTATAGCCACACAACTAACTGGCCTTTCTGAGGTTACGCCCTCCCCCCCCCCCCCCCAGCATTCGCTAACGCCTGTGATTGGTCAGAGCCTTTGCAGGCGGGCTCCAAGCTGAGGAGGAGGGTTTTCCCGTGCCATCTGGGCAGCGGCTCGGTGGGCGACATGTCCACTGTGGGTGGGGAGAAGCCTGGGGCCGCGGGAGGCGAGGGCCCCGAAAATGCCCGCCCCTTCAGCTTCAGCCCGGAGCCCACGCTCGAGGACATGTAAGCAGTCTTTCCCGGACCTGGGCTGGGCAAATCACCCCCTCTCGCCCTTTTATTGGGGCGGTCCCCTCCACGTGTCGGGGAAGAAGTCTAGCTGTGCTCGGGTCCCAGCTCTGCCCTCTGACCTCTGGCGAGCCTTCTAACCTCATATTCACAATGGGCTTAGTGCACACCTTAGGCAGGAGGATAGTGACGCCTGGTGAAGAATGTTAAGGCCTGCCCTGAGGAAATACTCTGTCCTCCAGGAATGGGTGAGAGAACGTAGACAAATGCAGTGAGAGGGGGGAGGCATTATTTATTGCTGGAGGAAACCAAGAAAGGCTCCTTAGGAGAAGTCCCCGTGGACCTACAATGTCTCTAAGATCACAGTTTAGATATGCAGAGACGGGGGTGTGCCAGGTGGAGGAAACTGCAGCAGCAGCAACAGGAGGTGGAATGGTAAAGAGGGTGTGAACGAAAAGAGCCTCATGCCAACCTGTCAGGCTCGGGGAAGGCCTGCGTGGCAGTCTTGCAAACTCAGAGACCTAAAATAACCACAAAGATGGTTTGAAAATTTAATATCTGACTATAAACAGGTTATAGCAGGTAGTCATGTCCCAGGTATTTCAACTGACAAAGATCAATTTGGATCAGCTTTATTGAGCCGGTTTGCCTTGCCTTCCTGCCTCTGAGATAACCTATCTGTGAGATGTCTGGGTAACTTGTAACTTCCTTTTAACCCCGACCCCTGAGGGCACAACAAATGGCCCTGAGACATTCCCTCATTGTTACTGTTATCAAATTAATTGTCAACTGTTAATTGCATTGGGGTGTACTGTATCCATCTCTGTAAAAGAAGCTCAAGTCCATCATTTCACTTTTACCCTATCCCAGAGGTTTCCCACTGGTTTGCTTTCTTCCGCCTCCTTACTCCATCACCTATGAATTTCATGTAACCCACCTATGTCCCTCCTTTGATTGCAATGTATAAATACAGAAACATAACTGGCCTTCTCCAGAGCATTATCTCAATCCTTTGAGGTTCTGCTTCCCGGCAATTGTCGACAGTTTGGCTCAAATAAACTCACAAAAATTCTTTACAGGTTTCAATGTTTTTTTTTTTTCGTTAACAAGGGCATTGTTGGATTTCCATGGAGGTTAGGGTCTGTGTAGGGGCTGGGCCATTTTATAGTCCCCTAGAAAAGACGTGACTAAAGGCCATTCAAGGAGTTACTTTCAGGTCCGAGGCTCAAGAACCTCTGGAAAACAGCCTTTTTGTACTCTTCTCCCTCAAGAAAAGTTTTGTTTGAGCACCTCCAGATTCTTTCTGCAGTGGCTGGGGAGGCTGCGTCTCAGCAGGTGCTGAGGAGGGGCACCAGGGCTGCTTCTGGCCCAACTCCCATGTTTCTCTAGTGTAGCTCCCTCCTGCAGGGCAGAGGTCTGATTTCTAGCGGGTTGCCTGTGTGATTCCAGCCAGTTTCCTTCCCCTTCGGGGCCTCTAACAGATTGGAGGCTTATACATAGCTTTAGAGCCCAGATTTATTTATTTATTTATTTATTTTTAAATATATTTTATTGATTTTTTTTACAGAGAGGGAGAGTTAGAAACATTGATGAGAATCATCGATCAACTGCCTCTTGCACACCCCCTACTGGGGATGTGCCCGCAACCAAGGTATATGTCCTTAACCAGAATCGAACCCTGGACCCTTCAGTCCGCAGGCTGATGCTCCATCCTCTGAGCCAAACCGGTTTTTGGCGAGGCCAGATTTTTGAGACAGGCCATCAGGGATCAAATGCCATCTTTCAAGCTTAGCTGATGTGCTTCGGTTTCTTCTTCTAAAATGAAATAATAGCGCCTACCTGATGGGGTTGTAAAGTTTAGGTGTCGATAGAGTGCTTAGCACAATGCCCGGCACATAGCAGAAATTTGTAACGAATGTGCTGCATTTATGGACCCTTCCAGATCACAGGTTATGAGGACATAACCAAGGGCCGAGGGTGGGATGACTCCACACACACAAACCCAGTTCCAGGAACCTTTTCGGACTAATAGCCCCATTTGGTTCCATGACGATTCACTTAGGTCACCCAGGGAGAACCCCAACTTTGCTCCTCTCCCCATTACCTTTATTCACAGGCATATGTGCGTGAATATATAATACTTAATTCACTAACACGGGTCGAGGATTTGGAGTGAGGGGAAAGAGGCCGTGGTTTTCAAAAACCGCGGGAGGGGATTTGCCATGTCTTCTAGGTCCAGGGCAGCCAGTTCTGCCATCCCACCCTTTCCCAAACCAGGGTCCCTGGGTGCCTGTCCAGGTTAGTCCAGCCCCTGGGGGTGGGGGCCCTGGCATTCTCCTCCTCAGCCAGACACTAGCAGCCCGCAGCCACCAGGGGGCTCATCTGCTCTCGCACTCAGGGCAGCGCTCAGAGACAGTGGCGGCCGAGGTGCCAGGGGGCAGCTGGAAGTCCTGGCCGCACACGGTGCACATGTAGAGACGGCTTAGCAGGTGGGAACGCCGGTGGCGGACGCAGTGTGAGCTGAGGCGGAAGCGCCGGCCGCACTCGCTGCAGGGGTAGGGCCGCTCGCCTGTGTGCGTGCGTGAATGCTCCGCCAGATTGGACCGGTGGCCAAAACGGCGGCCGCACACGGTACAGCGGTGCGGCTTCTCACCCGTGTGCACCCGCCGGTGCTTGGCCAGCGCCGAGCTCTGAGCGAAGCGCGTGCCGCACTCGGCGCAAACGTAGGGCCGCTCCCCCGTGTGCGTGCGTCGGTGGCGCGCCAGGCACGAGCTGCCGCCGAAGGCGCGCCCGCAGTCGGGGCAGGTGTACGGCTTCTCGCCCGTGTGCACGCGCAGGTGCTGCGCGTAGTTGGAGCTCTGAGCGAAGCCGCGCCCGCACTGCGTGCACACGTAGGGCTTCTCGCCAGTGTGGCTCCGCCTGTGCTGCTGCAGGTTCGAGGCGGCGGAGAAGGTCTTGTCACACTCGGGGCACTTGTAGGGCCGCTCGCCCGTGTGCATGCGGCCGTGCTTGGTCAGCGCCGACTTCTGGGAAAAGCGCTGGCCGCACTCGGTGCACACGAAGGGCCGCTCGCCGGTGTGCGTGCGGCCGTGCTTGGTCAGCGCCGACTTCTGCGAGAAGCCGCGGCCGCACTCGGGGCATTCGTAGGGCCGTTCACCCGTGTGCGTGCGCGAATGCTTGGCTAGCGTGGACCGGCGCGCGAAAGCACGGCCGCAGTCCGGGCATGCGTGTGGGCGCGCCGGGTCGGCGGGCTGCGCTGCGGCCTTGCTCGGGATCTGCTGGGAAAGAGGAGATAGGTCAGTGCTGACCCACAGGCCCGGGAGCAAGAGACCTGGGTCTCCGCAAGCTGCATGCTCAGTCCCGCTGATGGAAAACAGGAAAGCCAGGGTGCCTCCCTCATAGCTCGGCTGCGCACATTCAATTAGGTACCACATTAATGTACATAGCACATGCCCTGTGTCATTCTGCCTGTTGTTTAATAATTCAGCAAGTATTTATTAAGGGCGTACAATGTGCAAACTGTTCTAGGCACTGAGGATTCAGTAATATATTTTTTAAATTCCTGCTTTCGGGAAAAATGGATGAATGCTGATATTGGGTGAATGTTTCAAATTTAAATAAGGTTAAAAAATTGATGTAACAAGAGCAAGTGAGAAAGCAGGCTACAGAGGACACAGCAAGACCCTGAGGCAGGAGTTTTCCCAGTGAAGCCCCAGGAATGACCAGAAAAAAGTGCATAGGCCGAATGCATGGAAGGAAGAGTAATGGATGGGGTGCCCTAGAGATCTCTTAGCCTAGGACCTTGGAATATGAAAGAGATGGAGAACCATGAGAGATGTTAGATGGTACTTCGCAGGAACATAACTAGATCAGATGCATTTTATTTTTATTTTTAAAATAATTTTATTGATTTTTTTCAGAGAGGAAGGGAGAGGGTTTAGAGAGTCAGAAAAGTCGATGAGAGAGAAACACTGATCAACTGCCTCCTGCACACCCCCTACTGGGGATGTGCCCGCAACCAAGGTACATGCCCTTGACGGGAATAGAACCTGGCACCTTTCAGTCCACAGGCCAACACTCTATTCAATGAGCCAAACCAGTTTCGGCAAGATCAGACTCATTTTATTTTATTTATTTAAAAAAAATATATTTTATTGATATTTTACAGAGAGAAAGGGAGAGAGATAGAGAGCTAGAGACATCGATGAGAGAGAAACATCGACCAGCTGCCTTCTGCACACTCCCTACTGGGGATGTGCCCGAAACCAATGTACATGCCCTTGACCGGAATCGAACCTAGGACCTTTCAGTCCGCAGACCGACGCTCTACCACTGAGCCAAACTGGTCTCGGCCAGACTCATTTTAAAAGCCTCCATCAGGATGCTGGGGCAGGAGGAGGCAGCAGGGAGGAGGCACTGCACTGCAGTCACCTGCAAGAGAATACAGTGGCTCAGGCCCAGGTGACAGGTGAAAAGTGAAGGAGTGGAGGTGGCGGGAAGTGGTCTGCTTCTGAATATATTTTTGCCGTTTGAGACAACAGATTTGATAAAGATCAGACATGAGATGTAAGGAAAAGAGGAGTCAAAAATACTCCAAGGATTTTGAATTTAGGTCCAAACAGAAGTCGAGCTGCCATCTGCAGACAGGAGGATGGTGGGAAGAGCAAGTTGAAGGGCGAGATCTGTTTCAGGTCACATCTCCAATTCTTGATAATCTGGAGCTCAGGAGACAGGCCTAAGCCAGAGATGTTCATTGGGAAGCCGCCAGCCTGCAGATGGTTTAAAGTTGAGGCCGAATGAGATTACCCAAGGGAAGGGCAGAGAGAACCAGAGGCACCAAAATGAGGAGCAGCCAGTGAGGTAGGAGAGGATGGCAACTTAGAAGTGAGGCCAAACGGGAATCCAGGCTTTTGAGTAAACTTTTAAGATACAGCACATAGCATTTTTTAAGCTGAGAAGGTGACAAGGGACAAAACCAAATACAATTCTGAGGCCTGAAATGAAAATGAGCCCATTTCACCAAACCTGGGCTTCTAGAGATAAAATCAGAAAATGTTTCATAAAAGGCAGGCGAAGGGCACACGTTGTATTAACCATGTTAACATTGTATTATGTTAACATTTTGTGTTAACAGTAGAAGGAAGAGGACTATTGAGGGCCTATTGCTCCCTTCGCAGGAAAGAGGCTCATCCAGGCAAAGTGACGTTGAGTAGCTACAGCGGGCAGAGCAGTTGGGTACATTAATGACTAAATGAAATACCCGACACAGATGAGGGGCAAGACAGCCTTACCTTCTCCCCACAGAGCAGTTACCACAGTCTTACTTTATGGATAAGGAAATGGTTAAGAGAGGGTGACAGCTTGTGAGCAGCTCAGGCCTTTACTTTCTTAAGCTGCAAGGAGGGTCTTCAAGGCCTTGAAGATGGGATTCTGGTTTAAACAGTATATATCATACTAACAGCGATACCAACATTACAGGGTAAAGTTTCCACAAGTGATTGGATGTACATTATTGTATCAAATCTCCGTCACCCGCCTTGAGTCGGTTGTTACCCTCTGATATTGAGGAAAACGGGCTGAGTCGGATTCAATTCCCAGAGCCGCTGGGAGTCGGGACCCTTAACCAGCAGGCTACACTGCGCTGCCCACAGCCAAGATGTGGCAGAGGCTGGACTCCAAGTCCCTGGCATTTCCCAAGGGGGATTCAAAGTTAAAGTACAACCTGACACTTTAGATCAAGAAACTCCCCATAGCTGATTGGCACAGGGAGACTTCAAGGTCACACTTTCCAGTCTTGCCCTGGTTTTGACATCACTTCCTTCCTAGTGAACCTGCCTGCCGCAATGAACCCAGCAAGGCGAGGTAGGTAGGCCAGGTGAGATAAAAAACTGCCCAACATGTGAGGTAGGCACACATCACAGGATGCAAGAGGATTTTAAGTCTTCTGTCAGAGCATTCTTATCATTACGATCATTATGTACCTATTTTCGTGGATATTAGAAAAACTGCATCACATGAAATCCACAGTTTCATTAGTATTATTATTATTTTTTTGGATGAACATGGATTTAGCATAATGTGAATCTCTCTGAAGAAAAGCATTAATTAAATGAGCAAAGGGGCGAGCTAGAGGAGGTCAATGGGGGGAAAAGAGGGTCATAGTAATACTTTCAACAATAAAGAATTATTTAAATAATAATAGAGAAATAAATGAGCACAGACCCACTGGTGTGGCTCAGTGGTTGAGCCTCATCCCATGAACCAGGAGATCAAGGTTGAATTCCTAGTCAGGGCACAAGTCCCGGTTTTGGACACCATCCCCAGTAGGAATCCTGCAGGAGGCAGCCCAACAATGATTATTTCGCATCATTGATGTTTCTATCTCCCTCTCCCTTCCGCTCTGAAATCAATAAGAAAAATTTTTTTTAAAATAATAAATAAATCAGTACAGCAGTGAGCACTATACATGCGACTAAAGATGGGCAAGTCAAGGCCCTTACATGTGTTAAATTCTACAGCTATTAGATTTAAAAATAAGAATATAGTATTGCCAAAACCGGTTTGGCTCAGTGGTTAGAGCGTCAGCTTGCTGACTGAAAGGTCCCAGGTTCGATTCCGGTCAAGGGCACATACCTTGGTTGTGGGCACATCCCCAGTAGGGGGTGTGCAGGAGGCAGCTGATGGATATTTCTTTTTTCTTTAAAAAAATATATTTTATTGATTTTTCACAGAGAGGAAGAGAGAGGGATAGAGTTAGAAACATCGATAAGAGAGAATCATCAATCAGCTGCCTCCTGCACACCCCCCACTGGGGATGTGCCTACAACCAAGGTACATGCCCTTGACCGGAATTGAACCTGGGACCTTTCAGTCCACAGGCCAACGCTCTATCCACTGAGCAAAACCGGTTTCGGCAAGATATATTTTTAAGAAAAGAATAAATACTATTTGCACTATACTAAGAGGGTCCAATGGGGATAGAGTGTAGTATAGTAAGATATATAAAACTTGAAGTTTTTGAGTTGGTCTTCCTGTTTATGTTTTGTGTTGTTTAAAAAAAAATAATTTCTTTATTGATTAAGGTATCACATATTTGTCCTCAACCCCCTATTCCAATCCCCCTCCCCTATTGTCCTTGACCACTGGTTAGGCTCATATGTGTGCACACAAGTCCTTTGGTTGATCTCTCCCTTTTATCCCCACCCTCCCTTTGAGGTCTAACAGTCTGACCCATGGCTTCTTATCTCTGGGTCTGTTCTTGTTCATCAGTCTATGTTGTTCACCGTTTTCCCTAGATGAGTGAGATCATGTCCTACTGGAAATATACTTATAAGAATCAAAAATGAGACAAGCAATAATCGTTATGTTGAAAGGCATATGAATCAGTCTGTAGTGAGCTTCTTTCTGGGCCACCAGTTCAATGTCAAACAGTTCCTTATGGGTACATGTCAGCAAAAATATTTCAGTTTTGGATGGTGGGCAAATGGTGGTTTTTGTCTTTTGATCAGAGCAAAGTTCCCAGTTTCCTCTTCACCTATTACTTGTACAATTAATAACGACAACTACCATGAACTACCTCTCTGTGCCAGGAACTGTGCTAAGTGCTTTCCTCCATGTTCTCGGTACATTCTCACAACTGGGTTGTGTGTCATTAGCTCCACTTTGCAGATAAGGAAACAAGACTCAGAAGGACAGTGACCACACAAGGCCCTACAGCCAATCAATGTCACAACTGGGGTCTGAACTCCAAGTCTCATCATCCCAAACACCTGTTCTCTTAACCATGCTGCAGTTCTACCTCACCGACAAGTTTGAGGTCACCCCACACAGCTTGTCTCCCTGCCCTGGACCCTTTTCAGAATCCCCTTCTTCTTGGTGATCTGATCCCTATCCTCTGGCTCATTGCTACAGACCAGCCTTATCAGCATCAGTGGGAACTTGTTAGAATCTCAAGTCTTACCACAGACCTACTGAATCAAAATCTTCACTTTCACAAGATTCCTAGGTGATTTGTATGCTTCTTAAAATTAAGACACTTAATCTAGAAGAGAGTTCAAGTCCTGGAGAAGGCAGGTGGAAAGGGTGAAGAGGTTTTCCAGGCTGAAGGACCACACAGGCAAAGTCTTGGAGGTGAGAAAGGGCAGGTGTGTTTGAAGCTGGGGCGTGGGCTGGGTGTTGGGTCAGGAAGTCAGGACATGAGGTCATGGGGTGCAGAGCTTTGAATGGCAGACCTATGAGCTGAGACTTTATCCTGAGTAAAACAGAAAAAACACTCAAAGGTTTGAGCAAGGAGAGAGGATTAGATAGATGTTCACAGAGCCCTTGGAGAAAATCTTTGTGTTCATTAAGGAAAGGTTGGATTTTTAACTTTTTAATATATATTATTGATTTTAGAGAGGAAGGGAGAGGGAGAGATAGATAGAAATATCAATGATAAGAAAGAATCACTGATCGGCTGCCTCCTGTATGCCACATACTATGGATCAAGCCCACAACCCAGGCATGTGCCCTTGACTAGAATCCAACCTGGGACCCTTCGGTCTGCAGATCAACACTCTATCCACTGAGTCAAACCAGCTAGAGCTGGAGATGTTGGATATTGATAGGCAGTGAGAGAATGATTCGGCGCCTGCGTGCAGCATGATTCAGGCCTGTTCTGGACGACTGGCCTTGGGACTGAGTGATGACAGCTAAGAGATACAGGATGTCAGCACTGGAGAGAGCTTGGGAGGTGACAATTTCCTAGAAACTGAGACTCAGGGAGACCACACAACGAGCTCATGAGCCATCCTGTGGGCAGAGTGCTGTGCTAGATGTTGATGGGATGTGTGTGAGTAATCCTCACTTCCTCCCTCCTCCTCCAAATCCAGTCACCCAGAGGATACTCAGTCTGGCTTTCAAAACTCTCACTTTCATTATCTTATTTTAAAGATGAGAAAGCCAAGGCAAAGCTGATAAATGGTGAAGTTGGGATTTGAACCAATGCTTTTAACTGCCACAGGTTCTGCCTAGATCTAGCCCTCCGTGTGTTTCATGACTAGCCATGCCCAGCCTCCTCCATCCGATCCTTACTCGAGCCAGCCCAATCAAGGTTCACAAATATCCCCACTCTCTGTCTTGTCTTCTTGGCTGTCATTGCCGGAGAGCAGGCTGCCAGCCTCACGTGGCCTGTTCTCCCACAACAGCCGGTGATCTGGACAGAGAGCAAATGCGCCTCCTCTGATGGGAGCCTCTGAGGGCACCGTGTCACCTCACGAGGTGTGTAAAACTCCTGTGCTGGTTCCCCACACCTGGAGCTCTCTGGCCCGTCTCCTCTGAGCCTTTGTTTTTGCTGTTTCCTCCTCCTGGAATGCCCCTCCTCTGCCTCCGTTTGCCAAATCCCCACTGAGCTCTGTCTGTGAACCTTCCCCCACTGCCATGAGTTGTCTGCCCTCAATCCTCTGTCTAGGCCTCCATGTTGGTTTCCCTTTCATACCCAGCCCCAGAATACAGCCCCAAAAGGCCTTTGATAAAAATGAGTGGAGCCGAAACCGGTTTGCCTCAGTGGATAGAGCATCGGTCTGCGGACTGAAAGGTCCCAGGTTCGATTCCGGTCAAGGGCATGTACATTGGTTGCGGGCACATCCCCGGTGGGGGCTGTGCAGGAGGCAGCTGGTCGATGTTTCTCTCTCATCGATGTTTCTGGCTCTCTATCTCTCTCCCTTCCTCTCTGTAAAAAATCAATAAAATATATATTTTTAAAAATGAGTTGAAAATTCTCCAGAAGGCCCTAGCTGGTTTGTTCAGTGGGTAAAGCTTTAGCCTGGGGCTGAAGAGTCCCAGGTTGTATTGTGGTCAGGGGCACATGCCTGGGTGGCAGTTTTGTTCATCAGTAGGGGGCATGCAGAAGGCAGCAGATCAATGATTCTCATCATTGATGTTTCTATCTCTCTCCCACTCCCTTCCTCTCTGAAATCAATACCATATATATATATATATATATATATATATATATATATATATATATATTTAAAACAATCCTCCAGAAGGATGACAGAACAAGGCCTTAAAGTTTAAGAAGAATAAATATGAATAATATTTACCTAGTATTTAGGATGTGCCATACACAATTCTTGCTCTTTACATGTATTAACTCATTCATCCTCACAACCCTAAGAAGTAAGTGCAGGTATGACTTTCCTTTTACAAAGGAGGAAAGTGAGGCACAAAGACCTTAAGATTAAGACACTTAATTTAAAAAGATTGCCCAAGGTGATACTGCTGGTAACTGATGGAGATGGAAGTCTGCCCTGAGCTCTAGAGTCTGAGTTCTCTTTTTATTTAAAAAAATATATATATTTACATTCATTTCAGAGAGGAAGAGGGAGAGATAGAAACATCAATAAAGAAGGAGAGTCATTGATTGGCTGCCTCCTGCACTCCCCAACCCCCACTGGGAATCAAGCCTGCAACGTGGGCATGTGCCTTGACCAGGAATCAAACTGTGACCTCCAGGTTCATAGGTTGAGGTTCAACCACTGAGCCACTCCGGCCAGGCTGGAGTCAGAGTTCTTAACTTCTAGGTGGAACGGGGAGATCAGGAGATCCACATGGGCCAGAGAGGCAGACTAAGCTAGGATGACGGGCCAAGGAGGCCTGAGAAAAACAGACCCACAGAGTTATTGTGACTGGAAGCAGAGGCCAATCCAGCCAGCCCCCGCCCCCTAGGGCCCACTGCACCGCTAGGGGGCAGCAGAACGTTCTTTCCCTGGCAACTGGCTCCCTTGCTGGAAGAAACCAGAGCCTGGGCCCAGAAACCTGGCCCAGCCAGAGTTCTTCAGGTATGAGCAGGGTGGCACTGGAGGTTGTGGCAGTTCAGGGCTGGAATGGGGAAACCTAACTCATGTTCTGACACCAAAGCTCCTCCCTTTAAACCTGCCTCACCCTCAGGATAAATCCCAAATGCCCTACCTGGCCTGCCACACACCCTAGGCTCATCCAGGCTTCTCCCAGTGCCCCACTCACCCCTCTGAGCCACTGAAAGGCCCATTTCTTCTGCCTGGAGTCGTCACTCACCTCACCCCTCACTCGCACTGGTCTCAGATAAGCCAAACTGTCAAGCTTCCTGGGCCTCAGTTTCTCACCTGTAAAATGGGACAAATACTACCTATGTTATAGAACTGAGGTGCTTAAAACAGTGTCTGGAGAATAGTAAATGCTACCAAGAGTCAGGGGTCTCTGTTGTCTACTGCCTAACCTGGCCCCTCCCCCACCACGTCTGCATTATGTTCCCAGCTCTGGCTTCTCCCCCCTGGTGGCTGCTCTCATCACACAGGATTGTAGCTGCGCCGTTACTCAGCAGTCTACCAGTGCTACGCAGCAAGCTCCATGGGAACCAAGGCACACATGTATATGGTCACCCAGCACAAACACTGGCACAGAAGGTGTGACACCTCTTTGACCTCAGCATAGGCAGTGGGGCAGAGGATGGGTTGCTGATCCTCAGATTCCAGATTAGGGATCAGGGTGTGGGACACGTACCTCCTTCTTGTCCACGGGGATCTTGAGTTTCAGCACCTCATACTTCTCCTCACCCTCCTCCTCATCCTTCACCAGCAGCACCATCTCCTCTTGCATCTCCTCCTCCTTCAGCGGCTGCTGTTCGTCAGGCATCTTGGTGTCCAAGGGCGGGCACCTGGGTCAGAAGCTCAGGACCCACCCCGCACCCCGCCCCTGGCCCAGGCAAGGCGGTGCAGCCGTGGCTTCTCCAGCCCGACCCTGGGGTCTGGCCCTCTCCCTCCCACCCCAGCTCGGCCCTAGGCACCAGCACTTGCCCGCGACCAGCTCCGAAGACACTCGTTCACCCCACTCATCCCGGCATTCAAGGCCCAGAACAGTTCGAATCTCCAGTGCCAACGAGTCGCCACCCTCCCGCGCTGAGTCACTGCCGGGCGCCTGGGTCGGCTCCGGGGCACCGGCTGCAGGCGGGATCGGCGCGGAGACCTAGGGGTGCGCGCTCACCAGCTGCAGGTTTCGCATTAACGCAACCCCCCCAACCAGGACAGGGCTCCGCGGGTTTGGACACTTGTGATGCTTCGGGGGCGGGGCCTCGGGGGCGTCCTGTCATTGGTCAGAACGGCTAGCCCCGCCCCTAGGGGAGGGGTCCGGAGGACCCAGGCGTCCAATCCGAGCCGCCCCTGGAGGATGGAGAGCTCAGATGCAGTGGCCTCCACTGTTCCCCAGCTCCCAGGGCCCGGTCCGCTGCACCCCGACTTCCCAGGTCCTCGCAGTCCGGTTCTGACCCACCTTCAAGGCATTTGTCCTGTGCGCGGCACGTCCGCTCCGCCCAAAAGAGGCCACGTGCGCCCCGGCCGGGCCTGGGCCTCTCGCTGGCGCCCAGCCTGGAGGGCGGACCCAGTTTCCTCCTCACCGCTTCCCTTTTCCTCCTCCGCTGTCCTTTCTCCCTTACCTGCGATGCTTTTCCTGCATCTGAGATATCTTGCTCCTTGAAAATATGCTTACCAAATCTACACCCACTTAGAGTGCCGCTGCCCTGTCCTGTGTTACGGGTCTGCTATGCACCAGCATGCTAAGATATCTTGAAAATTAAATACGTGTTGATTTTTGGGGGGGCTTATTTGGTTAATCCCCACGCCAGAATATTTTTTCAATTGATTTTTAGAGAGAGTGGGAGATACACAGAGAGAGGCAGAAACATAGATGTGAGAGAGACACATCAATTGCTAACCTGCAGGAGCCCAGCCTGCAACCGAGGTGCCTAGCCCTGACTGGAATGGATAACCGGATCCTTCAGTCCTCTGGCCCATGCTCTAACCACGGAGCAAAACCGGCTAGGGCGTAAAACAAAATGTATTGGGGTAAATTATCACCGCTCAAAATCTAGTCTCCTTCAGACACCATATATTTGATCCTTTTCCCTGGTCCTCAACCTTATCCCATCCACCTCACCGGGCCCTTCTACCTTCTGCTGTGTTGTCTGTATCTATGAATTTATTGATCTCTTTTTATCTACACAAAGGTGGAATATTTGTGTCTCCCCAGAGGTAGGCAAAGGTGTTCAATGGCTGAATACTCACACAAGATCCCCAAAGCCACTTTGATTGTGTTCATTTTCTCAAGTATTCAGTGAGCCCTACTATGTGTTTGGCACCAGTCTAGGTATTGGAGATGCAGTAGTGAACAGAGCAGACAAAATCTTGACTACCAGGGTCCTTCTAAGGGTGAAAAAAATATGAACAATAATCAAGAGGATTTCAGATTCTGACAGGTGGGAAAGGATGAGATGGGGAGTGGTGGGTTGGGGGCTTCTTGAATGGGCAGGGAAGGCATCTCTGAGGAAGTCAGATCTGAGATGCCTTGAGTGATGAGAAAGCGTTAGCCATTTGAAACTCTGGAGGAAGAGTGTCTAAAGCAGCCATGGGCAAACTACAGCAGAAAGAGCGGAGGGTTCTCTTGCTCTCCCCTCCGCTCCTTCACCAGCAGCCCAAGATGAGAGTGCCAGCATGGTCAGGTTGCTTTTTTTCCGGCCCTCCAGTCCAGTTTAAGAACCCATTGTGGCCCTCCAGTCAAAAAGTTTGCCCACCCCTGGTTTAACGAGAACTACGGCCTGGCTGACGTGGGTCAGTGGTTGAGCGTCAACCTATGAACCAGGTGGTCATGGTTCAATTCCAGGCCAAGATACTTGTCCAGGTTGGGGCCTCAATCCCCAGTGTGTGGTGTGCAGAAGGCAACCAATCAATTATTTTCTCTCATAATTGATGTT
Source organism: Vespertilio murinus (assembly GCA_963924515.1). Classification (NCBI taxonomy): domain Eukaryota; kingdom Metazoa; phylum Chordata; class Mammalia; order Chiroptera; family Vespertilionidae; genus Vespertilio; species Vespertilio murinus. The sequence goes on along the minus strand of OZ004705.1, from coordinate 101,191,842 downwards.
ACTATCTCTCCCTCTCCTTTTCTCTCTGAAATCAATAAGTAATAAAAAAAAGAGTGAAAGAGAGAACTACAGAGGCGTTAGGTAGGAATGAGTTTGGCCTATTTGAGAAACAGAAAGGTTTGTGTGGCTGGAGCCAGGTAAGTCAAGGAGGGAAATGTAGTGTGGAAGATGAAAGTGGGTTAGGCAGGGACCCGGTGATGGCTGGAACCCCACCTCTAAAAAGGCCAGGCCTGCTTGCCCTGATTCAGGGAGTCAGTGAGGAGACTGGGCTGGGAGCACTGAAAATTCCTTCTAGCCGAAACCGGGCCGAAACCGGTTAGGCTCAATGGACAGAGCGTTGGGCTGCGGACTGAAAGGTCCCGGGTTCGATTCCGGTCAAGGGCATGTACCTTTGTTGTGCAAGAGGCAGCTGATCGGCGATTCTCTCTCATCGATGTTTCTTTTTTTTTTTGGGGGGGGGGGCTTTATTTATTTTTTAAATATTTTATTGATTTTTTTACAGAGAGGAAGGGAGAGAGATATAGAGCTAGAAACATTGATGAGAGAGAAACATCGATCAGCTGCCTCCTGCACAGCCCCCACTGGGGATGTGCCCGCAACCAATGTACATGCCCTTGACCGGAATCGAACCTGGGACCTTTTAGTCCCCAGACCGATGCTCTATCCACTAAGCCAAACCGGTTTCGGCTCTCATCGATGTTTCTAACTCTCTATCCCTCTCTCTTCCTCTCTGTAAAAATCAATAAAATATATTTTTTTAAAAAGAAAGAAAGGCCGAAACCGGTTTGGCTCAGTGGTAGAGCGTCAGTCTTCGGACTGAAAGGTTCCGGGTTCGATTCCGGTCAAGGGCATGTACATTGGTTGCGGGCACATCCCCAGTAGGGGGTGTGCAAGAGGCAGCTGGCCGATGTTTCTCTTATCGACATTTCTAGCTCTCTCTCTCTCTCCCTCCCTTCCTCTCTGTAAAATATCAATAAAATATATTTTAAAAAGAAAAAAAGAAAAAAGAAAGAAAGTTCCTTCTGGAAGGGCCTCTGCTGTGGAAGGACTAAGGAGCAGTCCTCTGAAAAGGACAAGGCCTGCATTCATTTGCTCTTGCAAAAAAGTATCTACCTAGAATTGAAGCTATTCCTGTTCTTGAGAATCTCATAGTCTAGTAAAGAAGATTGTGATGAAAATGCATAGGGGTATATATGATCAAATTCACATATAGCCTGGCCAGCGTGGCTCAGTGCACATGTCCGGGATGTAGGCTTGATCCTCAGTGTGGAGCTTGCAGGTGGCAGCTGATCATCACTGACGTTTCTCTCTCTTCCTCTCTAAAATCAATAAAAAATATTTTAAAATATTTACATATAAATGAAAAGGAAACAATAGTTGTTCTGGCAGAATAGTGGGGTAAATTAATAACTGTTAAAGAGAGTAGGAATTGGGAACAGGCCTCACTGAGGAGACAAATGTGAAAGGACCCTTAAAGTTAAGTGGGAGTTTGCCAGATTAACAAAGAGCTAGCAGCTTGGGGATGGTCCAAGGACACTTCACCGAAGTATTTAGTAGGCCTACTGTGTGCCCAGCCCCTTTGAGGACTGGGAGGTAGAAAGTTGAATTTGGGAAAGTCTTTATCTTTGGGAAAGTACCTCACTCTGCATGTCACTACAGTATTTGCCTTCAGCCTCACTAGAACTTCAGGTCTTGAATTTCCAGCAACTTGTGTGCATTGCATACTCTTCACTCTGCCTAGAGCATTCTGCCTCCTGTCTGCTCCCCCCCTTCCTCCTTTCTTAGTTTATTCCAAATCATTCTTTACCACTTCTTTGGAGAGGCCTTCGGTTTTTTTGTTTTGTGTTTTTTTGTTGTTTCTTTTTTTTAAATATATTTTTATTGATTTCAGAGAGAAAGGAAGAGAGAGAGATAGAAACATTAACGATGAGAGAATCACTGATCAGCTGCCTCCTGCACGTCCCCCCTCTGGCCCCCCACTGGAGATTGAGCCTGCAACCCAGAATTGAACCTGGGAACCTTCAGTCTGAAGGCTAATGCTAGGGCTGGAGAGGCCTCTGGATCACACAGAATTCTCTGCTGCATGTGAGCTTCTAGCATAGTCCTTACCACACTTGAAATCACCTGTTCAATCTTCTGTGTAGAAACTGAGGGCAGAGACTTGGGCTTATTCATCCTTCTGTCCCCAGTAACCAGCACACACTAGGTTGTGCTGTTGAGTTACTGTCCTCAAGAAGCTCTAAATGTTGTCAAGGTAAGAAACATTCAAACCTGGAGAGAAATTTTGTGAGTTTATTTGAGCTTGATAATTACTGGGCAGCAAAGTCTCAATGGACTGAGACAGTGTTATAGAGAATGGCAGTTTTGCACTCTATATTACACACTAGTGGCTTGGTGCACGGATTCGGGCACATTGAAAGGAAATTAATTAAAAGAAATATTTTAATATCACTATGAACCCTTTCTCTATAATAGAAGTATCAGAGATGAAAGAAAATTAGTAAAATGTATATGAACATAATATATAAATTGGAACTTTGGATGGAAGTCAGGGCCAAACTTTTCCCAAAAATAAAAGGCAGGTAAATGGGAGGCATCCTGGCCTTTGGGGCCTTCGTCAAGAAAAACACTCTGCGTCATTTCTAACCTATAAACTAATATGATCTAGGCTTTGCTGTCTGTCTTACTTCTCTCTATTTTGCATCTACTATAACATTTATTTACAGTTTAAGGGCACCCCATACCACTTTCCAGTGTTTATAGTCTGACCATGAGATGAGTTCCCATTTATTATCGTTCACTTACTGCCATAGGAAGCACTGAAGTGCTGTTGTTGATTAATCCGATTCCTGCTAGTTGTTCAATTGGATGCTGTAATCTAAGGCTTAATCAGGCCAAGGCTCTGAAAGAACACAGTGTTGTAAATTGCAATTACCATTTAAAAGTTCCAGAGGCTAGGAGGACAGTAAATTTCATAAGTAAGTTTCCTGTGCCTCAGCAGCAGTTATTATTATTTTTTAAAATATATTTTATTGATTTTTTACAGAGAGGAAAGGAAAGGGATAGAGAGTTAGAAACATCGATGAGAGAGAAACATGGACCAGCTGCCTCCTGCACATCCCCCACTGGGGATGTGCCCGCAACCAAGGTACATGCCCTTGACCGGAATCGAATCTGGGACCTTTCAGTCTGCAGGCTGACACTCTATCCACTGAGCCAAACCAGTTTAGGCAGTAGCCCTTTTTGGATTAGGGGTAAGCACATCCCCATAATTGGGTTCTATATCCTATCTAATAAAAGCCTAATATGCTAAGTGTCCAACCATTTGGCTGTTTGACCAGTCACTATGACACACATTGACCACCAGGGGGTAGACGCTCTGACCAGTAGGTTGGCTTGCTGCTGGTGTCTGGTTGATCGGGACTGGGTGAGATAGGCCACACATGCCCTAAAGCCTTTCTGCTGTCCCTCCCTGGCCCCAATAATGCACTGATGGGGTCCCTTGGCCTCTAGTCCTATCTAATAAAAGAGTAATATGCAAATTGACCATTACTCCAACACACAAGATTGCTGCTCCCATGTGGTCAAAGATGGCTGCCCCCATGTGAACACAAGATGGCTACCACAAGATGGCCATCAGGGGAGGGCAGTTGGGGGAACCCAGGCCTACAGGGGAGAGCAGTTGGGTAAACCAGGCCTGTAGGGGAAGGGAGTTTGCGGGGACCAGGCCTGCAGGAGAGGGCAGTTAGGGGTGACCAGGCAAGCAGGGGAGGGCAGTTAGGGGCAAACAGGCTGGCAGGGGTGCAGTTAGGTAGGCATCAATAAGGCTGGCAGGGGAGTGATTACGGGGTGATCAGGCTGGCAGGCAAGCAATTGGGACCCTGCAGTCCTGGATTGTGAGAAGGATGTCCGGTAGGATCGGGCCTAAATGGGCAGTTAGACATCCCTCAAAGGGTCCCAGATTGGAAAGGATGCAGGGTGGGCTGAGGGACACATATCCACACACACACACACACACACACACACACACACAAACACACACACACACACCCTGCCACCCCTCTCCCCATGCACGAATTTCGTGCACCAGGCCTCTAGTTTATATATAAAATTTCCTTTCTTTTTAAAAAATATACTTTATTGATTTTTTTTACAGAGAGGAGGGGAGAGAGATAGAGAGCTAGAAACATCGATGAGAGACAAACATCGAGCAACTGCCTCCTGCACACCCCCCACCTGGGATGTGCCCACAACCAAGGTGCATGCCCTTGACCAGAATTGAACCTGGGACCCTTTAGTCCTCAGACTGATGCTCTATCCACTGAGCTAAACCAGTTTCAGCTATATATAAAATTTCTTTCTCAATATTCCTTTTCTACTAAACTTCTATAACTTCCCTTGATCTTGTTAGTTTCTCTCTTTTCACACATTTAGAAATAACTAAGTCATTAGAGTAAAATTATTTCTTTTAACTACTCTTTTTTTTATAAATATATTTTATTGATATTTTGCAGAGAGGAAGGGAGAGAGATAGAGAGCTAGAAACGTCAATGAGAGAGAAACATCGACCAGCTGCCTCTTGCACACCCCCTACCGGGGATATGACCACAACCAATGTACATGCCCTTGACCGCTCTACCACCGGTCTCGGCTCTTTTAACTACTCTTAAAAAAATATACACATCCCATCCCAAAACCGGTTTGGCTCAGTGGATAGAGGGTTGGCCTGCGGACTGAAAGGTCCCAGGTTCAATTTTGGTCAAGGGCAGGTACCCTGGTTGCGGGCACATCCCCAGTAGGGGGTGTGCAAGAGGCAGCTGATTGATGTTTCTCTCTCATCAATGTTTCTAACTTTCTATTCCTCTCTCTTCCTCTCTGTAAAAAGTCAGTAAAATATATATTTTAAAAATACACATCCCTTTTCTTCCTTTTGCAATGGCATTTCCAATTAATTAATTAATAGGTTAAAGATTCCCACTACAGCCCTAACTAGTTTGGCTCAGTGGATAGAGCTTTGGCTTTCGGACTCAAGGGTCCCAAGTTCGATTCCAGGCAAGGGCATGTACATTGGTTGCAGGCACATCCCCATTGGGGGTGTGCAGGAGGCAGCTGATTGATGTTTCTAACTCTCTCTCCCTCTCCCTTCCTCTCTATAAAAATAAATCAACAAAATATATTAGGAAAAAAAGATTCTCACTACATGACCTTTTTAATCCTCACGGGAGGATGTTTATTTGTTTATTTTTAAAATATATTTTATTGAGTTTTTAAAGAGAGAAAGGGAGAGGGATAGAGAGTTAGAAACATTGATGACAGAGAAACGCCTACCAGCCGCCTCCTGTTCCCCCCCCCCCCAACCGGGGATGCACCTGCAACCAAGGTACATGCCCCGACTGGAATCGAACCCGGGACCCTTCAGTCTGCAGGCCGAAGCTCTATCCACTGATCCAAACCAGTCTTGGCTGCAAGATGTTTATTGATTTTAGAGAGAGGAAGGGAGAGAGAGGAATATTGATGTAAATGGGAAACATTGATTTGTTGCCTCCCATATGTTTCTCAACCGGGAATCAAACCCACATCCTTTTGGTGTGTGAGCCAATGGTCTAACCAACTAGCCACACTGGCCAAGGCAAAGGTTCCCCTACCCCAGCCTTTTTTTTAAAAAAAATACTTTTATTGATTCCAAAGAGGAAGGGAGAGAGAAAGTGAGATGGAAACATCAATGATGAGAGAGAATCATGGATTGGCTGCCTCCTGCATGTCCCCCACTAGGAATCAAGCCCAAAATCCAGGCATGTGCCCTTGACTGGAATCGAACCTGGTACAGAGAGGAAGCCCTTTGGCTACTGAGTCTAACGCTGATGCTTTATCCAATGGGCCAAACCATCTAGGCAAAGGTTCCCCCTTTTTGTTGCCATATCCTCTTTTCTTCTCCAGCTGTCTATTAGCACGGTAAAAGTGAGTCTTGTTGATTTCATAGGAAGCAAGGAGCATTCTAAGGTCTAGATAATTTGGCTGTTTAATGCTGTCTGTCCAGCTGCAGCTTCAGCTAAATGATTTCCTATTGCTGTCATGGTGGCAGCTTTAGAAGGTCCTGGAATTGTGATAATTGCCAATTGTTTCCATTTCTGTATGACATCTAATAATTCTGCAACCTGTTTTCTATTATTTATGTGCTTCCCTGAGAACATTAAGAAGTTTCACTGTGCTGAAACCGGTTTGGCTCAGTGGATAGAGCATTGGCCTTTGGACTGAAAGGTCCCGGGTTCGATTCCAGTCAAGGGCATGTACCTTGGTTGCGGGCACATCCCCAGTAGGGGGTGTGCAAGAGGCAGCTGATCGATGATTCTCTCTCATCAATGTTTCTAACTCTCTATCCCTCTCTCTTCCTCTCTAAAAAATCAATAAAATATATATTTAAAAAAAAAGAAGTTTCACTGTAAAAAAAAAAAAAAGAAGAAGAAGAAGAAGCTTCACTGTGGGCCATGTGCCCCGGGTGAGCCGTGTACCCCGGGTGAGCCGTGTTCCCCAGGGGGCCATGTGCCCTGGGAGAGCTGTGTGCCCCGGTGGAGACATGGACCCGGGAGAGCCGTGTGCCCCGGGGAAGTGGTGGGATGGGGGGGGGGGTGAACCAGAGGAGGAGCGGATTCTATTCGTGTGGTCCTGAGATAGTCACCATAAAACAAGCAGACTGTCAAATGACAGCGGGGAGGGGAAGGAGACCTGGGGGAGATAAGAGATCAACCGAAGGACTGGTATGCATGCATATAAGTACAACCAATGGACACAGAACTCTGGGGAGGGAGGGCATGTATGGGAGGTAGGGGGGAGCAATGATAAGCAATGTACACATATAATACCTTAATAAATTTTTTTAAAAATGAAAAAACAAAACAAAACACCATAAACACAGATTTAAAAAAAAGAAGCTTCACAACATTCTAGAGTTGTGAGTGACACCAAGGGCATAGATTAGTACAAATATTGGCTATTTGATTGTTGGTCAATTGACAAGCCCAAGTTAGAATAATTAATTCAGCTTGTTGGGCAGATCTTATTCAGGTAAATGAGAACATTCGATTATATCCACCCTGGAAATTAATTGAGTATCCAACTAGGAAGCATCAACTGTTCACTCTTCACAGCTCCATCTGTAAATCAAATTAAGTCAGCATTAGCAAGGAGTTGTCTGTAAACCATTCCTAGGAACAAAAAGGTGGTCAGTGGGCAAAACATAATCACTGATGTCTTCATCCTACAAAGAAGGTAGCAAAGTTGCTGAGTTAACACTGTTACATCAGCCCTGACAGTATGGCCCATTTTGCCAGTTCAATTCCAGAGGAGAGCACATGGCTGAGTTTTGAGCTTGGTCCCAGTAGGGGGCATGCAGGAGACAGCTGATCGGATGTTCCCCTCTCATCCATATTTCCCTTTCTCCCTCTCCCTTCCTCTCTCTCTAAAAATCAATAAAAATATACAACACTTTTTAAAAGACTGTCACATCGAGTTAAAGTAATAGTAGGCGCAGAAAGCAAGGACCAGTTGACTGTTGGCAATGTTGAGTGCCATGAGAATTCAGTGGAAATTCAACAGAGTGAGGAACATGAGCAAAGGAGAGCCCATAACTATCTTTTCTCTTCTTCTGGTTTGCATAACCTGTCATTTTTTTAAAAATTTAAATTCTTTATTGTTTAAAGTATTACCTAAGTCTTTCTATCCCCAAATTGACCTCTCCTTGGGCACTCTCACTCCTAGCACATGCCCTCACCCCCTACCATCTGTGTCCATTGGTTGTGCTCATATGCATGCATACAAGTCCTTGGGTTGGTCTTTTGATTCCCCCCCCCCCCAATCATTCCCCGCATGACCTGTCTTAGCAGAGATGGCTGACATGCAGAGCAAGAGCCCTTTGGCTACTGAGTCTAATTGCGGACTATAATGTTCTATATCTATGATAAAAATATACTAAAAAAAGAACATACAAACTTAACATTCTATCTAATTATGAGAAACTCTTATGAAAGGGCTACAAAAATTAGAAATTCTGAATAGTTTTCAATAAATATTATCTTTTAAAAGATTCATTTTAAAAATTAGAAAGTTTATAATTAAGGTGTCCCAGAGCTTGAGGCAATTTTTTCTTTAGCTCATTAACAGGGTGGTGAGCACACAGAGAAATATACAGATCTTGTAACATAGAAACCCACACCTGAAACCTATATGATCATATTAACCGATGTCACCCCGATAAATTTAATAAAAAAAGGAAAAATTAAAATATATAAATTTAGAGCTTTTTAAAAAATATATTTTTATTATTGATTTGAGAGAGGGAGAGATAGAAACATCAATGATGAGAGAGAATCATTGATCGGCTGCCTCCTGTACCCCCATACTAGGGATTGAGCTCACAACCCAGGCATGTGCCCTGACTGGGAATCGAACTGTGACCTCCTGGTTCATATGTTAATGTTCAACCACTGAGTCACACCAGCCTGGCTAAAAATAAAAAAATTATCGGCTTGGCTGGACAGTTGGTTAGATCATCATCCCAATATGCCAAGGTTGCAGGTTCAATCCCTAGTCAGGGCACATATAAGAATCAATCAGGTAGATGAAGAGGGGGGCGAAACAAGATGGCGGCCTAGGTAGTCTCCTAAGCTGCCGCCTCATCAACAATTTGGAAAAAAACAACAGCTAAAATGGAAAGGGATCACATCAGATCCATAGGAGAGCTGGCAGAATGGGATGGCTACAACTAGAGGGCAGGAAAAGCACCACTGCTGCCATGTGGAGTTTAAAGCAGCAGTGGAACCGGAGCCGCAGCCGTTGCCACTGCAGCCGCCAGTGAGGGAGGCCCACCGGGAGCAGAGCTCGCCCCGCCCCGGGCCCAGGAAGTGGGCTGCCTCGGAGCCCGGCCTCCTCGCCAGCAGACTTCCCGGCCCGCCCACCTTGCTAGCAAGGGAGCCGGCACAGGGCCTCGGCCGCACCTTCTGCTCTCGGCCCCAGCAAGGCCTTCGCCCATCTGTCCCCCTGATTCTGGGCCTGGCCGGAGCCTCTACAGAGCCCCCGAGAGCCAGCGCCAAGGCGGAGCATACCCATGGAGCATGACAGAGGACCGAGAAGTAGTACCCAAAACACTCTTTGTAGCCTGGGACTCTAAACACCTAAACCCAGGAGACTGAAAGCCTGAACGTGTGAAATCAGAGCTGCTGAGGTTGCTAGGGTGGAGTCGGATGGAGCCTCCCCATTCTTCTCCCTCGTCGTCCTCCTGCTCGCCTGCAGCTCGGGCCCTAGGGGATCCAGGATAGGAGGGCATCAATCGACGGTCCCAGAGGGGCCGTGTGGCCTGGGAGGGCCTTGTGCCCCGGGGGAGTGGTGGGACCAGGGGGAGCCATGAGACCTGGGGGGGCAGTGGGATCCGGGGGAGCCTTGTGCCCCAGGGGAGCCGTGTGCCCCAGGGGAGCCGTGTGCCTCAGGGGAGCCATGTGCCCCGGGAGAGCTGTGTGCCCCTTGGGAGTGGAGAGACCCGAGGGAGCCTTGTGTCCCTTGGGAGCCGTGTGACCTGGGGGGGCAGTGGGACCCGGGGGAGCCCCTATGTTCATAGCAGCACAACTTACAATAGCTAGGATTTGGAAACAGGCTAGGTGCCCTTCAGCAGATGATTGGATCAGAAAACTATGGTACATTGACACAATGGAATACTATGCTGTCATAAAAAAGAAGGAATTCTCATCATTAGCAGCAACCTGGATGGAATTGGAGAACATCATGCTGAATGAAATAAGCCAGTCAATGAAAGAGAAACACCACATGTCCTCACTCATTTATGGATAATAAAGAACATTATAAACTAATGAACAGAAAGATAGACATAGTGACAGTAAAGCAACAAGCAGACTGTCAAATGACAGCGGGGAGGGGAGGGTGATCTAGGGGAGATAAGAGATCAACCGAAGGACTGGTATGCATGCATATAAGTACAACCAATGGACACAAAACTCTGGGGAGGGAGGGCATGTATGGGAGGTGGGGGGGGGTAATGGTAAGCAATGTACACATATAATATCTTTTTTAAATTTTATTGATATTTTACAGAGAGGAAGGGAGAGAGATAGAGAGCTAGAAACGTCGATGAGAGAGAAACATCAACCAGCTGCCTCTTGCACACCCATTACCGGGGATGTGCCTGCAACCAATGCACATGCCCTTGACCGGAATCGAACCTGGGACCTTTCAGTCCGCAGACCGATGCTCTACCACTGAGCCAAACCAGTTTCGGCCACATATAATATCTTAATTTAAAAAATGGTGGGGGGGGGGGAAAGAATCAACCAGTGAATGCATGAATAAGTGAAGCATGACCAGGAATCAAACCATGACCTCCTGGTTCATAGGTTAACCCTTAACCAATGAGCAAACACCAGCTGGGCTATAAATTTAGAGCTTTTACAACTTTTTTCCCTTCTGGGTTCCACTAAATTAGATCAGGTCACATGCCCAGGTTGTTGGCTCAATCCCTACTGTTGGCCTGCAGGAGGCAGCCGATCAATGATTTTCTCTCATCATTGATGTTTCTATCTCTTTCTCCCTCTCCCTTCCTCTCTGAAATCAATTTTTAAAATATATTTTAAAACACACACATACACACACAACAATAACCCACATTCAGTCTCAAGATTATTTTCCTCTTGTGGAAGTTTCTTTTAAATTATTATTTTTGCAATTGGTTCAGTATCTGATTTACTTAGTCCTAAATACATTTCACCCTTCTAGAAAAAGAATATGTGGGTGTCATTGTGTTTAAGAAAATATTGCCCTATCAGGTAAATTGGGACAGATCTGATTAGCAAGAATATATATTGCCCCGAAAGATTCCCTCTGTGGAAGGGGACAAGTTCTGATTTAAAAGTCAGAGGTTGGTTAGAGCCCTTCCATTCGCACAAAAGCTTTACTTCGAGGGGGAAGGCAACATAGTTGGAGCAACCATATGCTTGCTTCGCTTTCTTTTTTATATATTTTATTGATTTCAGAGAGGAAAGAAGAAAGAAACATCAATGATGAACAAGCAATCCAATCAAAAAACGGGCAAAGGACCTGAATAAACACTTTTCAAAAGAGGACATTCAGAAGGCCAAGAGGCATATGAAAACATGCTCAAAGCCACTAATCATCTGAGAGATGCAAGTCAAAATGACAATGAGGTACCATCTCACACCTGTCAGAATGGCTATCATCAACAAATCAACAAACAAATGCTGGTGAGGATTCGGAGAAAAAGGAACCTTTGTACACTGCTGGTGGGAATGCAGACTGGTGCAGCCACTTTGGAGAACAGTATGGAGTGTCCTCAAAAACTTAAAAATGGAACTCCCATTTGACTCAGTAATCCCAACTTCTGGGAATATATTCCAAGAAACCAGAAACACCAATCAGAAAGGATATATGTACCCCTATGTTCATAGCAGCACAATTTACCATAGCTAAGATTTGGAAATAACCTAAGTGTCCATCAGCAGATGAGTGGATTTAAAACTATGGTACATCTACACAATGGAATACTGTAGCCGGAGTTACTCAGTGGATAGACCTACGGCCTGTGGACTGAAAGGTTCCAGGTTCAATTCTGGTCAAGGGCACATGTCCAGGTTGTGGGCTTGATCCCCAGTAGGGGGCGTGCAGGAGGCAGCCAATCAATGATTCTCTCTCCTCTTTGATGTTTCTATTTCTTTTTTCCTCTCTGAAATCAATTATATATATATATATATATATATATATATATATATATATATATATATATTTACATTTGCAACAGCATGGATGGAACTGGAGAGCATTATGCTAAGTGAAATAAGAAAGATAAATATCACATGATCTCACTCATATGTGGGATAAAACAATCAACATAAACTGACGAACAAAAATAGATCCAGAGACAAGGTAGCATTGGACAGACAGTCCAACCTCAGAGAGAAAGGGGGCGGGGCGGGTAGAGATCAACCAAAAGACTTGCAGGCATGCATATTAGCATAACCAATGGACACAGACACTGGGGTGGTTGGGGCTTGCCCTTGGGGGTGGGAAGAAGACATATGTAATACTTTAAACAATAAAAGAAAATAAGGAAGAAACATCAATGATGAGAGAGAATCATTCATCTGCTGCCTCCTACACGTCCCACATGCAGGATCAACTGGAAATCCAATCGTGACTGCATAGGTTGATGGTCAACCACTAAGCAACACCAGCTGGGCTCTTTTTTTTTTTTTTCCTAAATCCTATTTTAGTTTTCTATAACCCTTCTTTCTTTGTTAATCCTCACCTGAGGATACTTCTTTTCCATTGTTTTTTAGAGAGTGGAAGGCAGGGGGAGAGACAGAGAGAAACATCAATGGGAGAAAGATACATTGAGTTGGTTGCCTCCCACACATACCCCAACTATTAATTCTGCTGCTTTTGCTCCCAGAAACCAGTAGGTACGTTATTTGGAATAGGTCAGAATGGCCAGAATCACATGCTCTAACAGTTAAATTAAGTTCCTTTGTGAGTCCATCAGGGTTCCAGAGAAAATCAGGGAAATCTTTAGGTAGATTCCTTAATTATGTTCTAGTCCAAATAATGTATACAATTGCTGGTTCCCTTCGGCCTGAGACCAGCTTTTCTCCAAAGGGAGCTGCTAGAATTCCTGGATTGTCATTGTCTGAATTTCTATCTTCATTTCCCTCTAGGTCAGTAGTGGGGAGTGGTAGTGGAAGAGATATAGAGGAGAGAGAAAGGAAAGGAAGAAGGAAGGGAGAGGGCAAGTCCAGACTAGAAAGCTCAGAGAGCAAAGGATATAGGGGAAGAGCTGTAGAAGGGGGAAGAACGGGTATTGGCATTTATTAGTGTTAGCAGTCTTCTTTAGGTCAGGGATAGTCTCTAAAAATTTTTTTGTAATTTATTGATTGATTTGAGAGAGAGAGAAACTTGTTGCTTTACTTATTTATGCATTCATGTTTGAGTCTTGTATGTGCCCTCCCTGGGGATCAAACCTGCAACCTTGGCATATCAGGACATGCTCTAATCCAGTGTTTCCCAAAGTGTGGTACGCGTACCCCCAGGGGTATGGGAAGAGTTTGATGGGGGTACGCGTTGCACCGGAGTTTGGTAGGGATATGCGCTGCACCGTGCTTAGCTGCGCCTAATTCTATGTTCTCATGAGTCAAGTCAATTTTGTCCTTCTCATTGATCCAAATAAATGTTATTTATAATATAACTTTTATTTATATTTTATTATGAATAATTTTATTTTTCGTTTATTATTTTGTGTATGTACCAGAAAAAGAAAAAATAAATATATTTTTATTGTTATTAAAATACATCCTTTTTTTTTTTGATGAGGGGTACTCAGCGTTACAAAAATTATAGAAGGGGTACACATATGTCAAAAGTTTGGGAAACACTGCATAATCAACTGAGCTACCTGGCCAGAACTCTAATATTTTTTATTAACTTAAAAACATTTTTTAGCCGAAACTGGTTTGGCTCAGTGGATAGAGCCTGTGAACTGAAAGGACCCAGGTTCAATTCTGGTTAAGGGCATATACCTTGGTTGCGGGCACATCCCAGTAGGGGGTGTGCAAGAGGCAGCTGATCAATGTTTCTCTCTCATCAATGTTTCTAACTCTCTCTCTCCCTTCTTCTCTGTAAAAAATCAGTAAAATATATATTTTTAAAAACCATTTTTTTTTATTTCAGAGAAGAAGGGAGAGGGAGAGAGAGAAACATTAATAATGAAAGAGAATCATTGATCAGCTGCCTCCTGGATGCCACTTACTAGGGCTCAAGCCCACAAACTGGCCGGGAACTGAACTGTGACCTTCTGGTTCATCAGTCAAAGCAACATTGGCCAGGCTAAAAATAAAATTATCGGCCCTGCCTGGACAGTTGGTTAGAGCATCATCCCAATATGCTGAGGTTGCAGGTTTGATCCCTGCTCAGGGCACATACAAGAATCAACTAGTGAATGCATATATAAGTGAAGTAGCAAATCAATGTTTCTCTCTCTAAAATGAATAAATAAATAAATAATAAAAAAGAATTGATCTGTGCTTCTCCTAAAAGCTTCTAATTTCCAATCAGTTTAATTTTAGAGTAGGCATTTTCTAATTTTGCATGCAAAAAATAATTTAAGCACCAAAAAAATGTCGTTTTTGGCCATCTTAAGTTGATATAATTTATTAGTTTAATCTTCCCATTTCTGTAAGTACTTGCAAATAAAGGCTTCCGTTGTATTGTATATCTGCAGAAATATTAATGGGGACCGGAGGCTGGGAGTTTTTAGCCTTAGAGGCATGATTTTCCACGTTAATTTTAGTTTTATGTAGATGTCTGCAGGGTCTGCACAAGTTTCCAGGGATATTGTGTGGTGAGTTGAAGTGTGTTGCTTGAGTTGACTGCAAGGGCCATCACCTCCTTAGTTGCATTCAACCCTCTTATGTGTCCTGATTTCTCTCCCCAGCTCTCTCATACAGTGGTGAGAACTGAGGAAACAAACTTTGAAGTGCACATCCCAGACGAGTCAATTAATTATTTACAGTTTAGTTGGAATCCCAATGGAGCTCCAACTATCCCACATATCATGGGGGATGCCTCCTTGCAGCAGGTCAGTAAGACACTAGAAAAATCCCTTGCCAAGTGGAATGAGGAAAATGAGACAGACAGCTGAACAAACTGGTCTAGCAATTTACAGCCAGATACAAGGTCACCCCCCTGGACTAGAGATAACATCTAGGCTCTTATATTTTAGCTCCAGGCCCAGAAAAGCAGCAGGACCAGGTGGGCGGCACCGGGACCAGTTGCAATGACTAATGACCCCTGCCCTGATGCTGACCAATCAGTAGGGACCATGACCCTAAAGGGGCACACCTGGAAAACTGAAATATTCTACTGATCCCTCCCCTTAGACTTTTCCTAAGCTTCTAGCCTGGGAGCACATCCCTTCCCCATCCTCCCCAACAGGCACTCATCCCCTAAACTTTAAGGGTTCCCATGAGACCTGCACCCAAGGGAGCAACAGGCAGCGGCAGCTCCTCCTGGGCTAACCCTCTGAACCTGTCTCTAAGGCCCCCTTTCTGTGACTTCCCAGTGAGCAAAGCAGCTCTGTCCTGGCTCATTTCTCCCCTGTAACATTTCTAGAGCCAAAGCAGCCTCATTGAGGTCTCTCCTGCTGCTTCTCTCATGCTGAGCCCTTCTTTGTTCCCTGGCCCAGCTTTAAGAAAGGTACTCTCAATCGCCTGGACTCATGTTGTGGCATCTTTCCTGCATGAAGTCAAGAACCCACATGCTACAGGCTGGCCCTGGGCAGACCTGCTCAGCACCGGGTCCCCTGTCTGGTGACACCCTGGCAGCTCGACAAAGAAAAATGGAAATTTGGGCTATAACCGATTTGGCTCAGTGGATAGTGTCGGCCTGTGGACTAAAGGGTCCCAGGTTCAAATCTGGTCAAGGGCATGTACCTTGGTTGCAGGCACACCCTGAGTAGGGAGTGTGCAGGAGGCAGCTGATCGATGTTTCTCTCTCATCGATGTTTCTAACTCTCTATTCATCTCCCCTCCTCTCTGTAAAAAATCAATAAAATATATTTTAAAAAAAGAAAGAAAAATGGAAATTTGGGCTGGAAGGAGGAAATGCCCCTTATTTTCATGGCCAAACGAATTCAGATTCTCATTTATCCAGCAAAAAGTTCTTCAGTCAGACTGTCAGAAAGCAATTCCAATTGAAAAACCAAAGTTAGAAGGACCAAAAGAAGATGGCGGCCTAGGCAGACTGCTAGGCTGCCACCTCCTCAACAATTTAGAAAAAACAACAACAGCTAAAATCAAAAGAGATCGCACCAGACCCACAGGAAAGCTGGCGAAATGGGAAGGCTACAACTAGACACTTAGCAGGGCGCCGCTGCTGCCATGTGGAGCTTAAAACTACGGCGAAACCGGACCTGCCGGAGCCGCTGCCGCCAGGAATGAGGGAAGCCAGACCTCGCTCCGCCCCGGGGCCCAGGGACTGCGCCAGACCACCAGCCGGTCTGGCGCCAGACCCCAGTTCCTGTGGGAACCAGGGAACTGATATGGGACCTTCAGCGCCTGCCCGTAACCATCCCGAGGACCTGGCGTGGCATCTCCCGGCCTGTGGCCGGCTCGGCCCGGTCCCCACGTGTACCTTACTGGTGGGGAGCTGGCACGCGAGGCACCTTCCTTTTGCAACCCTCGGCGAGTCCTTGCGCCGCCGCCCACAGCCAGCACCAGCAGGGCCCGGTCTCCGCACGCCATGCTGGCAAAGAGATGGTGCGGTGTCTCCCGGCTCGTGGCCGACTAGGCCCGGCCTCCGAGCACTGTGCTGGTGTGGAGCTGGCGCGGCACCTTCCGTTTGCGCCCCGGCGAGTCTTTCTGCCGCCACCGCCAGCAGCCGGCTCCAAAGCTTCCACCACTACCGCCATGTGGATTTTAAAACTACAGGGGAAATTGAGCCACAGGAGCTACCATTGCTGCCGCCCCCGCCACCGCCCCCGTGAATGGGAATCCACCAAAATCAGAGCTCACTACACCCCTGGCTCAGAGAGAATGTGGCTTCAGAACTTAGCCTCTGTGACCACAGCAGCTCTGCCTCCGCACCAAAGGAGACACCATTGAGGGAGGACTCTCCGCCTGCAGCCATCTCAGCCTGCCCACAACCTTCCCAGCACACCCGCCGTGCTGGTGAGGAGCTGGCACCGTGCCTTCCTTTAGCGGCCCCGGCGAGTCCTCCCTCAGCCGCCGCATGGCCGAGCTGAAGCTCCTGCCACTGCAGCCATGTGAATTTTAAAACTACAGTGGAAATTGAACCACAGGAGAGACTGTCGCTGCCGCACCGGCCACCGCCACCTGCCACCGCCACCACGAATAAAGGAAATCCACCGAGAACAGAGCTCACTACCCCCCGAGCTCAGGGAGTGGGCAGCCTCAGAACTTAGCTTCCGTGTCTGCAGCTGCTTCACTTCCGCACCGAACGAGACACCTCTGAGGGCGATCTACTCAGCTGCAGCCATCTCAGCCCAACTGCAACCATCCCAGCCTGCCCGCTGTGCTAGCGAGGAGCTAGCGCGGCCCCTCCAATATGTGACCCCAGTGCCCGAGAGGGGCCGTGTGCCCTGGGTGAGCCCGGTGTCCCAGGGGGCCGTGTGCCCCGGGTGAGCCGTGTTCCCCAAAGGGGCCGGGTGTCCCAGGAGAGCCGTGTGTCCCAGGGAAGCAGTGGGACCTGGGGGGAGGGGCGGTGAGAACCAGAGGAGGAGCGGACTCTATTCATGTGGTCCTGAGATAGTCACCATAAAACAAGCAGACTGCCAAATGAGGAGCGGATTCTATTCATGTGATCCTGAGATAGTCACCATAAAACAAGCAGATTGTCAAATGACAGCGGGGAGGGGAAGGAGACCTGGGGGGAGATAAGAGAACAACCGAAGGATTGGTATGCATGAATATAAGTACAACCAATGAACACAGAACTCTGGGGAGGGAGGGCATGAATGGGAGGTGGTGGTGGGGGATAATGGTAAGATATGTACACATATAATACTTTAATAAAAAATAAAAAAAATTGAAAAAAAAGAAAGAAAAACCGAAGTTAAAAATTAGCCACTCATTTTTCCCCTCCTGTCCTGCCTTAGCCTGGGTTCTACCAATCCTTAACCTTTAGTTCTATCTGAAGGATTTTTTAGAAGATATTTTTTTTATTGGTTTCAGAAAGAAAGTGAGAGGGAGAGATAGAAACATTAATGATGAAACTTATTGATCACATGCCTCCTGCACGCTCCCTACAGGGATAGAGCCCGCAACCCAGGCATGTGCCCTTGACTGGGAATCGATCCTGGGACCATTTATTTATTTATTTTAAATTTTATTAAGATGTTATATGTGTACATAGCTTACCATTCCCCCGCCCCCCTTCCATTAATGTCCTCCCTCCCCAGAGTTCTGTGTTCATTGGTTGTGTCGCAGGGCCGCAGATGGAAGGTGCCTCGCCATCCCCCTCCAGCACGGTGCGAGGAACTTGGGCCGAGCTGGCTGCGGGCTGGGAGACAGACGCTGCGCCATCTCTTTGTCATCACTGTGTGCACAGAGGGCGGGCTGAGCGGATCCAGCTGCAGGTGGCAGCGGCAGCGGCAGCTGGATGGACTCTCGGGGCCGCAGATGTAAGGCGCCGCGCCATCCTCCTCCAGCACGGCGCGCACGGAGACCAGGCAGAGCGGGCCGCGGGCCGGGAGACGCCATGCCAGCACCTCACCGGTACGGCGTGCGGGCTGGGACAGCTGCGTGCCAGGATGGTTGCGGGCAGGGAGGCTTCTCATCTGGGCAGGCGCCGAAGGCCCGGCGGCATTCCGCATCTGCTCCCTGTTTCCCTCGGCGGGCCTGCCGGGCTGGCCCACTCCCTGGGCCCTGGGACGGAGCGAGGTTTGGCTTCCCTCATTCCTGGTGGCAGCTGCTCCGGCAGGTCCAGTTTCACCGTAGTTTTAAGCTCCACATGGCAACAGCGGCACCCTGCTTGGTGTCTAGTTGTAGCCTTCCCCTTTCGCTAGCTTTCCTGTGGTTCCGGTGCGATCCCCTTCGATTTTAGCTGTTGTTCTCCTCCAAATTGTTGAGGTGGCAGCTTAGGAGACCTCCTAGGCCGCCATCTTGTTTCGGTCTTCCCTGGGACCCTTTAGTCCACAGGCTAATGCTCTGTATATTGAGCCAAACCAGCTAGGGCAGGATTTATTTTTTAATACTCACCTAAGGATATGCTTGTTGATTTTTGAGACAGAGAGAGAGAGAGAGAGAGAGAGAGAGAGAGAGAGAGAGAGTTGCCTTCCATACCTGCTCTCACCAGAGATCGAACTTGCAATCTCTTGGTGTACAGCACAATGCTCCAACCAACTGAGCCATACCAACCAGGGCTCCATCTGGAGGATTTTTAAAAAGCAGCTCACACCCAACCAGTGTGGGTCAGTGGCTGAGCATCAATCTATGAACTGGGAAGTCATAGTTAGATTCCTGGTCAGGGCACATGCCCAGTTGCCAATTGCAGGCTCCATCCCCAAAGGGGAGCGTGCAGGAGGTTAATCAGTGATTCTCACCATTGATGTTTCTATCTTTCTCTCCCTCTCCTTTCCTCTCTGAAATCAATAAAGATATATATATCTTTAGAGAGGAAGAGAGAGGGATAGAGAGCTAGAAACGTCAATGAGACAGAAACATCAACCAGCTGCCTCCTGCACACCCCCTACTGGGGATGTGCTCACAACTAAGGTACATGCCCTTGACCAGAATCGAACCCGAGACCTTTCAGTCCCCAGGCCGATGCTCTATCCACTGAGCCAAACCGGTTTCGGCTAAAGATATATTTTTTAAAAAACACACAAAAAAACAGCTCAATGCTATGGCCAGTTTTCTCAGTGGTTAGAGTGTCAGCCCACACACCAAAGGATCAAGGGTTCATTTCCTGGTCAAGGGCAGATATCTGGGTTGCAGGTTTGATCCCCAACCCCAATCAGGGGTGTGTGGGAGGCAATCAATTAATGTTTCTCTCTCTCGCCGCCTTCCCTTTCACTCTCTAAAAATCAATGGAATAAGATCATTGGGTGAGGATGAACGTAAATTAATTAATTTTAAAACCGGCTCAAATAAAGTCAGGGCTTCTTATCTTAAAACCAGGAGGTCCAGAATTCCAATGGAAACTCACCCAAGTTCACCCAACGCAAAAAAGATGCAAAACAAAGAAAGGGCCAGTGCAGCACCTTGGCTCCTGCTGGTGCTAAGCATGGGCCCAGGTCTGCAGGTGGTTCTGGTGGGCCTCGTTGGAATCTTTTTTCTTTTTTTAAATATATATTTTATTGATTTTTTACAGAGAGGAAGGGAAAGGGTTAGAGAGTTAGAAACATCAATCAGCTGCCTCCTGTACACCCCCTACTGGGTAGGTGCCTGCAACCAAGGTACATGCCCTTGACTGGAATCGAACCTGGGACCTTTCAGTCCGCAGGCTGATGCTCTATCCACTGAGCCAAACCGGTTTGGCCCTCTTTGGGATCTTGTTGCACGACACCAAGTAAATGCCAAAATAAGAAATGTCCAAACATATAGAGATTTTTTGTTTTGTTTTAGTTTATTTGAGCTAAATTGATTACAATTGCCAGGAAGCAAAATCCCAACAGACTGAGAAAATGCTCTAGAGAATGACAGTTTTGCACCTCATTTATACACTACAATCAAAGGAGGAGGAGGAGGCATAACGAGTTACATGAAATTCATTGGTGGTAGATTAGGGAGGCAGGGCAAAACAAAGTGGGGCAGGGGTAGAGGGGAGAGAATCTCTGGGATTGAATAAAAAGTAAAAGAAATAGACACATACTTTTTTACATAGGTGAGTATAGAATAGCTAACAGTTAATTAACATGATCATAATAACAATGAGATTTGTAGTCTCTGATCTGGCCTGGTAGCTGTGCTTTGAGGGGTCTGAAAAAAAGGAAATTTCTTTGATATTCTAAAGGCATGTTATTAGGTATATTTTTGCAGATGCTAAAAAGACGACAGGCTCAGCTCAGGTACTTTGTTAGCGAAAAGTAACTACCATGTTTCCCCAAAAATAAAACAGCTGGTCGATGTTTCTCTCTCATCGACGTTTCTAGCTCTCTCTCTCTCTCTCTTCCTCTGTAAAATATCAATAAAATATATTTAAAAAAAAAAAAAAAAAAAAGAACTGAATGGGCTGAAACTGGTTTGGCTCAGTGGATAGAGCGTCAGCCTGTGGAAAGGTCCCAGGTTCGATTCTGGTCAAGGGCATGTACCTTGGTTGTGGGCACATCCCCGGTAGGGGACGTACAAGAGGCATCTGATCGATGTCTCTCTCTCATGGATGTTTCTAATTCTCTATCCCTCTCTCCTTCCTCTCTGTAAAAAATCAATAATATATATATATTTTTTAGAAAGATAATAACAATGAAAAACTAAGGTTCATTCTTAAAAAAAAAATTTTAAACAGTGAGCTCCTGGTTCATAGATTGATGCTCAACCACTGAGCCACAGCAGCTGGGCTCGTCGGGAAGTGTTCATTTCAGACCCTCTTCTGTGGTTACTTCAGGTCTCTGAGTTTATAAGGCCACCGTGCAGGCCTTCCCTGAGCTTGTCAGGTTTAGTTTGTGGCCCCTTTTTCGTTCTCAGATGTAATTTCACAAATCACTGCAGGTGGGCTTCAGGGCCAATCTGCCAAGGAGGGAGACAGGAAAACCAGCAAGGGGGACCTTCCAAAGCCCCAAAGGGCCTCCAGTTAGGCCTATGGGTTTGTGTGCCAAAGCCTCCAAGAATCCCAGGCCTGAATGCACAGTCTAAGGTTGTGAGTGTGCATAACAACTTGTGTGTGTGTGGGGGGGGGGGTCGGCGGGTGTGGAATATTGCCATCTTTTATGGGTTTCAGGCAAGCCTGTCCAAGGGTTTTGATCTGAGAGCTTCTATCTGGCTACCCTTCACTTATGCAGATTAGCAGACAAGGAACCAGTGAAGTAGAAAGCCATCTTGTACTTCATTTCTTAGGTGGGTGAACTTCTGTTTCTTTTCTTCTTTTTAAATTGATTTTGAGAGAAGTTGAGGTAGAGGGAGAGAGGGAGGGGAGGAAGAGAAAGAGAGAATCACCATGCATTCACTGGTTATTTGTTGTATGTGCCTTGATTGGAGATGGAACCTGCAACTTTAGAATGTGGGGGACACTCTAAGCAACTGAGCCACCCTGCCAGGGCCACCCCAGCCGTTTTTGTCCCTGGCCAATCACATCAGTTCCTTCACTCCTCCCTCCCTATTGCTGCCTCCTTAGAAAGAGCTACAATTGGAGTCCTGCTCATAGACACCTGGGTCGCGGGGAAGTAGGTTTGTCTTTTCTGGGCGATAAAGAGGCATCTCTTTTGCCTTCTCTTTGCAATGTGCAGCCAAATAAAAGGGCTCAGAAGGGGGTTCTCAGCAGGCAGAGCATCGGTGCTGGGCCCTCTGTGTCTGTACCAGAGCAGTGCCCACTCCTGCCACTGAGCACCCTCAGCCTGTGGGATCCAGAGTTCTCTTGTAAGGGCCGTGCTGCATGGATGGCGCCTTATGGGCATCAAGGCCTGGGACCTGTGGACAGAACTGGCGGCTATTTAACCAGATGTCAGAGCTGGAGAACAGCTGGGCCCACTTCTTTCACCAGAGCAGAGGGCAAGGGACCTACACAAGTTGACACATAGTTTGGGAATTCATTCGCCTTTTGTGATCCTTGGATACCTTTTTCACTCCTCACCCTCCCCCCGCTTCCCCCACACACACTCAAACACACAACACAAGTTCAAGCCCCAGTTTATTGGCAAGAAACATGGAGATGTCTGTCTAGCCCTGGAACTTCCCTGGCTTCTCCTCACTCCGGTCCTGCCCTCCCAGCCACTTTCTCCGAAGTCCACAGGACCTGGGCCCGGCATGCCTCTGGCCTATTCTGCCGTGTCCAGGCGTCAGGGTGGTGGGGTCCTCCAGGGCCGGCAGGTCTGGGCTGTCCACAAGGACCCTTCCTGGCTAAGACCACGTCCAATGGCCTGAGGCTGCGTACTGCCTGCCACACAGCAATCCTCTCCTTAGAAGGATGATCAAGTTGCCCCTGCCTAGTTCTGCCACCCTAAACCCCAAGTCCCATAAAGGTTTGACCAAACCATGGTTGAGGGGCTGACCAATGCTTAACAGATTAGAGGCTACAAGATTTAGGGTTAAAGACTTCAGGCTAAGACCAGTTTATTAATTCAACAAGTATTTATTGAGTGCCTACTATGCACTGGGCAGTGTTCTAGAAGCTGGGGGTATAGACCACACTGGCACAGACCTGACTGGGCCCAGCTGGGATGGCTTCCTGAGCTTCAAGATAATGGTCTCCAATCTTCATCTATTCACTCTTTCTCCATTTCTTCCCCTCCCACCAACTCCCAGGTCCTTCCTTCTCTGAGTAGGCAAGGTACCATCCCTGTGGACTCTGCTCCTCCACCCTCCCTATCCACATCATTCCAGTCCCATGGGTGGCTCCTCCTTGAGGGGCCTTGCCAGACCACCCCCGATCCCAAAGGGCCTCAGGGCCAGATGCCCACGCTGGTGCTTGATACGGGCAGAGCTGTCACCAAAACCCTTGCCACACTCCGCACACTTGTACGGCTTCTCCCCGGTGTGCGTGCGCCTGTGTTTGACCAGATCCGAGCTCCGGGGGAACTCCTTCCCACAGAAGCTGCACACGTGGGGCTGGCTGAGTCCAGAGGGCTGGGCCCGGCCTCGGGGCCTCGGGCCCATGGGTGCTGGGCCCGGGGGGTTATGAGGCCTCAGGAGAGTGGATGGTGGTGGTGGCCGAGCCTGTTCACCACGGTGGGTGCGGAGGTGCTTGACCCTGGCTGAGCTGTCAGCAAAACCCTTGCCACACTCGGGGCAGAGGTAGGGCTTCTCCCCCGTGTGCACCCGGTGGTGTTTCACCAGGTCTGAGCTTCGGCGGAAGCCCTTGCCACACTCGGGGCACTTGTGGGGCTTCTCTCCCGCTAGTGGTGGAGGTGGCTCCCCGGCCTGTGGGCCCCTGGGCTCTGGCTCCAAGCCTGGCAGGCCAAATGGCCCATCACCTGAGTGTGAGGGGCTTCGCGGTGTCAGTGGGGGGCTGGTGCCAAGAGGGGGCGGGGGGGAGCTTGAGCCGGGGGGCGGGCTGGGGACCAGGGGGTAGCCCGGGAAGCTGAAGTCCTGCGGCTCCGCGTGCGTCAGGCGGTGGCGGAGCAGCGTGGAGCTGAGGCTGAAGGTGCAGTCACACTCAGGGCAGGCGTGAGGCCTCTCGCCCGTGTGGGTGCGGAGGTGCTTGACCCTGGCAGAGCTGTCAGCGAAGCCCTTGCCACACTCAGGGCAGAGGTAGGGCTTCTCTCCCGTGTGCACCCGGAGGTGCTTGACCAGGTCTGAGCCCCGGGCAAACTCCTTCCCACACACGTCACAACCAAAGGGTTTGGGCCCCAGGTGACTGCGCTGGTGGCTCAGAAGACTGCAGCTGAGCACAAACCTTTTGCCACAGTCGGTGCAGATATATGGCTTGTCCCGAGTCTTGGGTCCCTGTGCGGCTGCTGTGGCTGCTCGGGATGGCTGCCGCCGGGGCACCAGGGGCCGGGGCGGCTGCTCCCCACGGTGTGTCCGCTGGTGCTTGATGCGAGCAGAACTGTCCCCAAAGCCCTTGCCGCAGACCCCACACTTGTAGGGCTTCTCCCCCGTGTGTGTCCGCTGGTGCTTCACCAGGTCTGAGCTCTGCCGGAAGCTCTTGCCACATTCTCCGCAGATAGTGGGGCGCTCGCCAGCAGGGACCCTGGACCTAGGAATCTTGGGAGGGCCCTGGGCCGGCGGTCTGGCTCTGTATGGCTTCTCACCACTATGAGTTCGCTGGTGTTTGATCCGGGCAGAGCTATCCCCAAAGCCCTTGCCACAGACCCCGCACTTGTAGGGTTTCTCCCCTGTGTGTGTCCGTTGATGCTTCACCAGATCCGACATCTGCCGAAAGCTCTTGCCACACTCGCCACACACAGCAGCCCGATCACTAGCCTGGCCCCAGCGTGGTTCTCCCAGGAGCCGGGGGCCTCTGTCTCGAGCCTGAGGTTTTCCTGATCCCTCTCTCTGGGCCCACAAGTCATCCCAGGTCTGGATGCCTTCAGGTTTGAGAGAGGCATTTCCTACTTCATGACCTGGGGCCAAATCTTCCTCTTCCTTGAACCCCAAGTCATCCTCCTGTGGGGTATGTTCCAACTCATCCTCCTGAGACATCGCCACATTCTCACCCCCTAGACCTGGGGAAAGAAAAGCGATTTGTAGACCTGCCCTTTTGCTCAGCCCAGAAAGGCTTCCTTGACAATCTGTCGTCACAAGGATCTCTTTCTCCCCTCTGAACTTCTAAAGCAGTGGTCGGCAAACTGCGGCTCTTTGGCCCCTTGAGTTTTTAGCAAAGGCCAGCTTAGGAGTACCCTAATTAATAACAATGTACCTACCTATATAGTTTAAGTTTAAAAAATTTGGCTCTCAAAAGAAATTTCAGTCGTTGTACTGTTGATATTTGGCTCTGTTGATTAATGAGTTTGCCGACCACTGTTCTAAAGAACTTACTATTGTCTGTGCCGCTCATTAATAATAGTATTTTTCTTTTAACCACGCCTTTAATATGTGCCAATCATCGAACTAAGCACTACTGAGCACTTGCAAACGATCCTATGAGGTAATACTATTACCATGCCCATTTTCAGACTCAGAGAATTTAAGTCACCTGCTCAAGGTTATCAAGATTAGAAAGTAGCAAAGCCAGTTTCTAACTCAGGTCTGTTACCACTCCATTACATTGTCCCTATTTAGGAAACCTGGTATTTGCTATTTCAATGATATCTTTTTGATATTAGCCCATTCTGTAATTTATTATCTCAGTCACCTGTGTTTATCTGAGATGTCCCATATCCCTCAAGATGCTTAGGAGAAATGAGACAAAGCAAAAATAATTATACTTGTGGGTTCAGAATAACTGCACTGTCACGAAAATGAGGGGGGATGAGAGAGGAATGGGCTCTTACTTCGAGAAAAAAAAAAAAAGAAAAAAATGGAGAAGACTGAGGATAAAGCTGGAAAGGGATGTGGGACTGGGGCTGAACTGAACACTCGGCTAAGACTCCTAATTGTAGACAGAAGGGAGCTAGGGAGGTTAGAGGAGGGAGACCAGAGTAGATGTAGTCTTGGATCAATGCGGGCGCAGAGAGCATCACCGGAGAAAGGGGGGCTGCGGGGAGGTAGTTGCCACCGCCTGGCGCCCGGTAGGTGCAGATACACCGACTCCCCGCTCTGTCTTTGCTCCTGCTCCCCCTCTCCCTGGAAACACCGTTCATCGCCGATTTCTCTGGGTCTTGGCCGGACAGAGCCCAGCCAGCATCGCAGTCCTCAGCCCAGCCATTACCTGTACATGGCGGCGCGGCGCCGCGGCCTCACCTGTCCGGGCGCCTCTCGGCGGCTCCCTCTCCTCCGGGCCGCGCAGGGCCGGGCCCCAGGGCTCCCGGGCGCGCTCCATCGCAGGCGCCGCCGGGCAGGGGACCGGCACGCCCCACGGTCACACCGCCACGTGCGGCCCGCGCCCGGCCGGGGCCCTCTGCCGGCTGGCGCGGGCACCGGGCGGCATCGGGGTCCGAGGCGCGGGGCGCGGCTCCCGGCGCCGCTCGGCACCCCGCCCCGCCGGCGCCTGCACCTGCTGCTCCTTCCGGCTCCGGCCGCGCGCCCGGCGGGGCGCCTCGGGCTGCGCCGCCCCGCGGTCCCCGGAGCCTCTAGCGGAGCCTCGGCGCCCGAGCCCCCGACGGCTCTGAGATGCGGAGCGGGCTCCGCGTCCGCCGGGGAGGGGACTCGGCCCGGCGTCCCGGGGCGGCCGCCGGGGGCGGGGACGGGAAGCGGAAGAGCGGGCTGCGCGGAGCCGCTCTAGGACCGCGAGGAGCCGCGCGCCGGCGGCGGCCGCGCGGTCGGCCGGAGCTCGGTGGCGGCGGGCGGGCGGGCGGGCGCGGGGAGGGCGGCTCTAAGCCGAGGACGCGGCCGGACTCGGGGGTGTTAACCGTGTGCCTCCCGGGTGAGGAGCCGGGACTTCCCGACGGCCGCTGGGCCGGGCCCGCCGGGTCCTCCGCGCCGACCTGCGGGGGCCGGAGACAAAGAGCTCCGACCGCCGGCGGAGGGTGGGGGCCGAGCCCGCAGACAAAGGGCGGCGGGGACCTCCGACGGGCGGGGGCGTGGCTCCGAGGCGCTGGGAACAAAGCCGGCGGGCCGGAGACTCGAGAAACAAAGCGGGGCCGGTCTGCCAAGCCCAGGGCCCGGGAGCGGGGGTGGGCGCCGCGGAGGCCGAGGCCGGCTGCCTCAGGGACGCCCCCGGGGGAGGCGGGCAGAGGGAGTGGGACCTGCGGCGGCGCGGGGGCCGGAGCCGGAGCCTCACAAAGTCGTAGCCTCCAGACGCGGAGGCGGAGGCGCTGAGGCCGAGAGCGGCCGAGAGGCAGCGGCGGACGCCGAGACGGAGACGTAGGGACTGAGATGTGAAGTCGTTGCAGCTGGGGCCGAGGAGCTGGAGAGGGCAGGGTCCTGGAGAGAAACAGGTCTGGAGGCGGAGGAACAAAGACAATGGAACACACAAAGGCAGAGACATAGCGAGGCCAAGGGGGTAGAGGGGGACAGGCGGCAGCCCTACCGGAGGCCGCGCCGGGAGAGGCTGGAACATTAAACCCGGCTTCCCAGCTGGGGAGGCCCCCTGGCTGGGGCTGTGTTCCCGCCGACCAGGGCCTGAGTCCCGGTATCTGAGTGCCGGGAAGTTTGTGCAGCCCATCTGATGATGGGGAGGGGTAACAATATTAATTCCCATTTATTAGCAACTCATTGCTAAGCCAAGAATTGGTATAAAGCGATGGAACACATGTAAGCCTTGCCCTTGGGGTGCTGCCAGTTTTGAAGGGACAAGCACACAGATCGTGAAAAATGAACTATAAGGCCTGTGTTACATGCACCCACAGGGGGAGAGCAGGGAGAGTTCTAATTGGGGAATGAATGCTTGATTCTGTGTGTCTGGTATGCATGGATGTCAGACACGGACAGAAACAAGGACCACAAGTCAATTAGCACATGCTTAGGGGTCACCAACCAATGTCTACTGCTTAGTCCTAGAAATTATAAAGAAGCTTATTAGGAAGCTCTTGGCCCACTAGAATATGGAAACGTGCAGATGACATGGCAGATCCTATACTGAAAGGAGAGTAGAGCAGGGAGAGAGATATTTCTGTAGAGATTGGTGGCTTTGGACATATCTTTAAGGTCATTTGTTTGATTTCTGGCTCTGTCATTTGCTACTGTTTGGCCTTGGAGAAATTCTGTTTCTTCAACTGTGAAATGGGAACATTAATAACTAATTTGAATGGTTGAAGATTAGTATGTGTAAAAACACTTTGCAAAAAATATCAGCTGTTGGCTTTTTTGGCTAGAGTAACCAAGGAAGGTGTGGCATTTTTGAGCTGGTACTTCAAGGACAGCTAAGATTTCAAAGTCCAGAGCCTGGCTGAAGTGGGGGTTGAATAAAGAACTAACTCCACACACTAACTAAAAACCTAGAATGTGCTAGCAGATTGAGATCCAAAGGTGATTAAGACCAGTCCTCAAAGAGGACAATTGAGAGCATTCCCATTTTAATGTGTCATGAGTTTATATAACAGGCAAGCAGCGTAAGTGTGTATGGTAAGTTTATTTATACCACAAACGTTTCTTGGGGGTCCAACATGTGCCAGGTATCTGTGCCAGCAAACAGGTAAGAAGAGGTAAAGAGATAGCCCCTCTTGAAAGAACCTTCCCCCTAAAAGCTGAGCAGCCCACACGTCATACCCTTTTGCAGAGCTAGCTTTGACTGAGAAGACAAAGCCTGGAGTTTCTAGTTCTGAACTTGGTTTCAAAGATACAGAAGCCCCTCCAGGAAATGCCCGGTGGGGCCATAGGTAACTATGAAAACATAGCAAGATAAACTAATCCAAATAAAAAAATACTGCCGAAACTGGTTTGGCTCAGTGGATAGAGCCTCAGCCTGCAGACTGAAGGGTCCCATTTTCCATTCTGGTCAAGGGCACACACATTGGTTGTGGGCACATCCCCAATAGGGAGTGTGCAGGAGACAGCTGATCGATGTTTCTGTCTCTCCCTTCCTCTCTGTAAAAGATAAATAAATTTATATATATATATATATATATATATATATATATATATATATATATATAATATATTTCATTGATTTTTCACAGAGAGAGAGAAAGAGGGATAGAGAGAAACATCTATGAGAGAATCATCGATCAGCTGCCTCTTGCACACCCCCTACGGGGGATGTGCCTGAAACCAAGGTACATACCCTTGACCGAAATCGAACCCGGGACCTTTCAGTCTGCAGGTCAACGCTCTATTCACTGAGCCAAACCTATTTTGGCAAAATATATTTTTCAAAAGATACATAGATATGTGGATACATCTCTATATATTTTTAAAAATATGTTTTTATTTCAGAGAATAAGGGAGGAAAGAGGAAACATCAATGATGAGAGGGAATCATTGCCTCCTACCTGCCCCCCTACTGGGATAGAGCCTGAAAACTGGGCATGCATCAAACTGGTGACCTCCTGTTTATGGGTTGATGCTCAGCCACTGAACCACACAGGACTGGCTAAAAATATATTAAAAATAAAAATAACCCATGCCAAATGAGGAGCGGATCCTATTCATGTGGTCCTGAGATAGTCACCATAAAACAAGCAGACTGTCAAATGACAGCGGGGAAGGGAAGGAGACCTGGGGGGAGATAAGAGAATAACCGAAGGACTGGTATGCATGCATATAAGTACAACCAACGAACACAGAACTCTGGGGAGGGAGGGCATGAATGGGAGGGGGGGTGGAAATGGTAAGCTATGTACACATATAATACCTTAATAAATAAAAAAAAGAAAAATAAAAAAATAAAAATAACCCAGATTATTAAAAGAAAAAACTGTTGTAGACCGTGCATTGCCCCATAGGAAGCTCAAGGTGGGATCCTTCTCTAAACAAGCCCCAGACCTTATCATATGAATGACTATGCATGACTTGTTGGAGTTAAAAAGTATATAAATAGAAGATTGTGTCACTATTAATTCACATCATCTCTAAACTTAACACAAAGACCAGCCAAGCACCATTTCTGCAGAGCACATTTAAAAAATATATTTATTGATTTTTTTAGCGAGTGAAGAAGGGAGACAAAAACATTGATTTGTTGTTCCACTTACTATTTTTTAAATGTTTTTGTTGATTTTAGAGAGAAAGAGAGAGAGAGAGAGAAACATCAACATCAATCAGTTGCCTCCTGCACGCATCCCAACCTGAGATAGAACCAGCAACCCAGGCAAGTGCCCTGACTGGGAATTGAACTGGCAACCTTTCAGTGCACAGGACAATGCCCAGCCAACTGAGCCACACTGGCTAGAGCTATGTTACTTCCTTTGACTCAGCAATTCTTTTTATAGGAATTAGGCCCAAGGAAATGGCTGGACAAGTACACTGATATTACCACAAAGATGTTCATCCCTGCTCAACATTGTTTATCACAGTGAAGAAGGGGAATAAGCCTAAATACTGAGCATCTATAAAAATAACAATGTAGATGTGCATTTATTATCATAGAAAAATGTACAAAAAAGATGCATAGCGCTGGCTGGTTTGGCTCAGTGGATAGAGCATCGACCTTGGGACTGAAGGGTCCTTGGTTTGATTATAGTTAAGGGCACATGCCCAAGTTGTGAGTTCAATCCCCAGTGTGGGGCGTGCAGGAGGCAGCCAATCAATGATTCTCATCATTGATGTTTCTATCTCCCTCTCCCTCTCTGAAATCAATAAAAATATATTAACAAAAGAAAAAAGAAAGATGTATAGAACATACTAGTATGAATGGACAAAAACAGGTTTCCAAGCAAAGTTATTCTATCTTATTTTTGTAAATATATATTAATATGTATAGATATAGGAGAAAATCTAGAAAGATAAAAAGGCTCAATAGTGACATTAGATGTAAATTTTTCTAATCTATTTGCATTTTTAAATTTTTTCTATGAGAATATGTGTTATATAATAAATGAATATACATATTTATTTATTTTACATGTTATTTTAAATATATTTTATTGATTTCAGAAAGGGAGAGGGAGAGAGAGATAGAAACATCTATGAGAGAGAATCATTGATCAGCTCCCTCCTGCACGCCTCACATTGGGGATCGAGCCACAACCCAGGTATGTGGCCCGACTGGGAATTGAACCGGGACCTCATGGTTCATAGGTCGACACTCAACCACTGAGCCACGCCAGCCAGGCCCATGTTGTTGTCTTAAAAGCTGCTGAATAACTCAGGGAAGAGCTGATCAGGGTCTGAACCTAGGGCAGGAGCAAGAGGGTAGAGAAAGAAGGGGGGCAGTTTTTCTGATTGTTAGGAAGCACTTGGACACCATTTGGAGATATCCTGTGGAGAACAAGGGTAGGAGGCGCTCAGTTTTAACTGACTAGTGATGCTCAGCCTGGTGAGCAAGGAGGAAGGGTTGTAGTGAAGGGGAAGGAGCACTATCCCTTCCCTTGGCTTCTGGAAGGACTGTTTATCCCCTCTTACACTACTTTAGCATCGATGCTGTCACACTTTTGGCTATTTCTGTCTCCTCAGAGGACCGTGAGTAACCCTGACTGATTCACTCGGTTTGGATCCTCAGCAACTAACCTGCAAGAATCCACTAGATTTGAACTGGTGGCACTGTCACGCCAGCTCATTTCACAACAGTACTAGCATTCTGTGCGAGCTCTCGTGCGCCAGGCACGGTACTCACGGCATTTTGTGTATTAGATCATATAATCATCATGATCCTGTCAGGTAGAATTTAATGATGGTGCCATCTAACAGATAAAGAAACCAAGTCAAGGGACGCTTTCCCCCTACCCACGTGGGAGTCTGTACTTGATCTTCAATAAATCTCCACCTTTGCTATACTATCTTCAAAGAAAAAAAAAATAGAAAAAGAAACAGAAATAGAAATAGAAAAAGTCACAAAGAAGTTAAAGTAAAATGCCCATGGTCACACAACTAGTAAAATGACACACT
Organism: Vespertilio murinus; assembly: GCA_963924515.1. Classification (NCBI taxonomy): domain Eukaryota; kingdom Metazoa; phylum Chordata; class Mammalia; order Chiroptera; family Vespertilionidae; genus Vespertilio; species Vespertilio murinus. The sequence goes on along the minus strand of OZ004705.1, from coordinate 101,160,139 downwards.
TTTTTTTTTAAAGGTCTAAGCTGTTGTTTTTTGTTGTTGTTGTTTTTTAAAATATATTTTATTGATATTTTACAGAGAGAAAGGGAGAGAGATAGAGAGCCAGAAACGTCGATGAGAGAGAAACATCGACCAGCCGCCTCTTGCACACCCCCTACCGGGGATGTGCCCGCAACCAACGTACATGCCCTTGACCGGAATCAAACCCGGGACCCTTCAGTCCGCAGACCAACGCTCTACCACTGAGCCAAACCAGTCTCGGCATGTTGTTTTTTGTTTTTAAAAAAATATATTTCATTAAAGTACAACCAATGGACATAGAACTCTGGGGAGGGAGGGCATATATGGGGGGGGCAATGGTAAGCTATGTACACATAATACCTTAATAAATTTAAAAAATGGCAATATATATATATATATATATATATATATATATATATATATTATTGATTTTTTACAGAGAGGAAGAGAGAGGGATAGAGAGTTAGAAACATCAATGAGAGAGAATCATCGATCAGCTGCCTCTTGCACACCCCCCACTGGGGATGTGCCCGAAACCAAGGTACATGCCCTTGACTGGAATTGAACCTGGGACTCTTCAATCCACAGGCCAACGCTCTATCCACTGAGCCAAACCGGTTTCAGCATAAAATGACACTCTTAATGTCTCCATAATCATATGAAGTTTGCACAACTTCCATGACTTCAGTGTGGCAGGAGCTTCCAATCCCATTTGATAGATGAGGAAAATAGGATTCAGTGATTTTCCCCAAGGTTACATGAAGGGAACAGGACTAGAAATGAAGTAACGATAAGCTATACACATGGCAACATGGATAAATCTTTAAAATAGTGCTGAATTGCCCAGCCAGCATGGCTCAGTGGTTGAACATCAACCTATGAACCAGAAAATCAGGGTTCGATTCCGGGTCAGGGCACATGCCCAGGTTGTGGGCTCGATTCCCAGTGTGGGGTGTGCAGGAGGCAGCCAATCAATGATTCTCATCATTGATGTTTCTATCTCCCTCTCCCTTCCTCTCTGAAATCAATAAAAAATATATTTTAAAAATATTTTTCATTATTTTTATTTTTTTAAAATATATATATTTTATTGATATTTCACAGAGAGGAAGGGGGAGAGATAGAGAGTTAGAAACGTCGATGAGAGAGAAACATCGACCAGCCGCCTCCTGCAAACCCCCTACCGGGGATATGCCCGCAACCAATGTACATGCCCTTGACCGGAATCGAACCTGGGACCTTTTAGTCCACAGACCGACGCTCTACCACTGAGCCAAACCGGTTTCGGCTATTTTTCATTGTTTAAAGTATTACATTTAGTTGTACATATATCTCCTTTTTCCCTCCATTGACCTTCCCCAGCATCCTCTCCCCCCTGTTGAATGCCCTCATCCCAACCCCCCAGTGTCTTGTGACCATTTGTTGTGCTTATATGAATGCATACAAGTCCTTTGTTCGATCTGTTTCCCCCCTGAAATCAATAAAAATATATTTTAAAAAACAGTGCTGAGCCCTGGCCAGTTTGGTTCAGTGGATAGAGTGTTGGCCTGTGGACTGAAGGGTCCCAGGTTCAATTCTGGTCAAGGGCATATACCTTGGTTGTGGGGACATCCCAATGAGGGGTGTGCAGGAGGCAGCTGATCAATATTTCTCATTGATGCTTCGAACACTCTATTCCTTCCTCTTCCTCTCTGTAAAAAAATAAAATATATTTTAAAATAATAGTGCTAAATGAAAAAATTCACATAAATTCACTCAAGAAAAAGATCTTAAAAAAAAAAAAAAGGCTCAGGACCCTACCTGGTTTGGCTCAGTGGATAGAGCATAGGCCTGTGGATTGAAGAGTCCTGGGTTTAATTCCGGTCAAGGGCACATGGGTGGTTGCTGGCTCAAGCTCCAGTAAGTGGTGTGCAAGAGGTAGCCAATCAGTGATTCTCATCATTGATGTTTCTATTTCCCTCTCCTTTCCTCTCTGAAATCAATAAAGATATATGTTAAAAACAAACAAGTAAATAAAAATAAAATTTTAAAAAAGGCTCAGAGAAGTCACTCAGTTCATAAATGCTAAGATCAATTGGTATATAACTGATTGATTCCAAAGTTCATGTCATCTGAAACCACTAAGTCCTGATAACAAAGTAGAAATGTGTGTATTTCATTTTACATCATGAAAATGGAGTTCAGAGGGGCCAAATGACTTGCCTAAGGTCACAGAAGAAATTCCGAGTTTTTTTTTTTAATTATTGATTTTTTACAGAGAGGAAGGGAGAGGGATAGAGAGTTAGAAACATCGATGGGAGAGAAACATCAATCAGCTGCCTCCTACACACCCTCTACTGGGGATATGCCTGCAACCAAGGTACATGCCCTTGATGATAGATAGAACCTACTTCCCCCAGTTGATGGACAGATGTAAACCCCACCTGTGGCCAGACATTCCTGAGCTCTGAACCACCAATCAGCACCTGCCAAGTACCCTAAGCCCCCCATTCCTAAGACCCTAGGTCCCTAACCTCCAATCAGCGTGTGCTGAGTACCCTATCTTCCCCTTAAAAGCAGACCCCCGGGTGTTGTACGGCCTCTTCCAGTCCCTTCCTCTCTCCCTCTGGAAGCAGCGGCGGGGGGTACCCAACTCCAATAAAAGCCTGTGTCCTGGCCTCCCCGTCTCAGCTACCTTCTTTAATTAATCTATCACTTGACCAAAATCAAACCCAGGACCCCTGAGTCCGCAGGCCGACGCTCTATCTACTGAATCAAACTGGTTAGGGCTTTTTCTGAGTTTTATTGGCACTTTCTTTGTGCCAGTCCTTGTGTAAGACCCTAAGGATATAGAAATTAGGAAAACATGGGCCCTGACCTTAAAAAGCTCAGCCATAAATAGAAGAGACAACCCTAAGCAAATGCGGTCATTGGAGGGCCCTGTGAAAGGTCTAGGAAGTCCAGAGGAGGGAAAATGACCCTGCTTAGGGCAAGTTAAGGAAGATTTCAGAGGAGGAAGAGCCCTTTTAATCGATTCCTTGAAGGATGAAGGGTTCACCTGATGCACAAAAAGGAAAAGCTCAGTATGGGCAGAGTCGAGGGTGTGGGCACTTGCTAAGGGAGAGTGAGTAACGGTGTGATTGATGAGGCCAATGAGGAAGGATTTGGCTGCGGGTCAGAAACTTGACTTGATTCTGAGATCACTGGGGAACCCTGGAAGAGTCTCAAGCAGGGAGTGCCTCGGTCAGGATCTAAGGAAGATCTCTCTGGCAGTTGTGCAATGACCTGTAGTCTTTTTAAGAATCCATTGCATTTAAAGAAAAAAAAATCCATTGTATGAGTTGGTGAGAAAAATGATGGCCCCTCCCACCTCCAATCTTTTATGGGTTTTATTGCTTAGACCTAGGACTTTTTTTTAAAAAAAAACCATCTCTGTAAAAGCTTTCAACTCACTGCTAGACAGACCAACCTGCTTCCTTCCTCTCTGCCTACACTCCACCTCCCACCAGGGTGATGCACCAGACAATGGGACTTGGGAGAAAGGTGTGCAAAGACAGAGGGGTTCAAGCTTCCTATAGGGATGATGGGCAAAAGGACCCAGAGGATCCCAGGTGTCCTTGGTCTTCGCTTTCCCCACCTCTTTGGGCCAGTTAAGCATCTCAGCTTTCTACATCGCCCGCCCCCTTGTTCGCTGCACTCAACTTCCTGCCCAACCAGAGGAAGTGGGGAGAGACAGCAGGTACAGCAACAGCTACGGGGGCCATGGTGAGTCCTTCTGCCTAAGAATCTAGGTTTGTAGGCCTCAACTGCAAGGGCAGCCAGGCCCAGGTCAACCCACAGGAGGCTGACTTCTAGCCCTGGAGATCAGGTTATACTGATGCCCTGTCTGCTGCTCCCAGCAGCCTTATATTGTAACCCCCCCACCAACAGGACAAGGAGTATGTGGGTTTCGCAGCCCTTCCCAACCAGCTGCACCGCAAGTCCATCAAGAAGGGGTTTGACTTCACGCTTATGGTGGCAGGTCTGGGGGTTTTGGAGGGGGTGGGTCCTCAAGAGATCCTGGCTGTCCTTTCGACCCCACCACCTGGGCCTGTCCTGTCTACAGGGGAGTCAGGCCTGGGGAAATCCACCCTCATCAACAGCCTGTTTCTCACCAACCTCTATGAGGATCGGCAGCTGCCAGAGGCCAGTGGTAAGACCCTCCCCATCCTCTCCAGGCATTCTACCCCTCCTACATTCCTAGGCCACACTGTCTTCCTTTCCATCTGTATCTTCCATGACTTTCTGGGGTACTCAGGCAGCTTAATGCTTCTTCCCCTAAAAAAATAGGTGGGGGCAATTGGGATACTGAGAAAGGGAACTAGTCCTGCCAGAGATCCCTACCCAGTTCCCTGATCTCTTCTCATACCCATAGCTTGCTTGACACAAACACTGACGATTGAGCGTCGGGGCGTGGAGATCGAGGAGGGGGGTATTAAGGTGAAGCTGACCTTGGTGGACACACCTGGCTTTGGGGACTCAGTGGATTGCTCAGACTGGTGAGGAGTGGGGGAGGGAATGAGGGGCAGTCTCCCAATATGGCTGGCTACTTGGTGGAAATGGAGGGGTCAGTTACAGGACTGGTCTGCCCTGGCCTCCCACTCATCCCGACTGAAAGGTGGGGGGCATTTGTGGTGGCTGTGTGCTCCAAAGTGCCCCGTGCTCCCCGACATCTCTCTTAGGACCCTGCCAGTTCCCTGATTTCTTTGGTTGGAGACAAAGAAATACTTCCCACCCCCACAGTCTGGCTAGTCTTGCCCCCTTCCCTGCATGTGACCCCTGATCGCCCACACATGCTCTCTTCCCTCCCCACATCCCAGCTGGCTGCCCGTGGTGCGCTTCATCGAGGAGCAATTTGAGCAGTATCTGAGGGATGAGAGTGGCCTGAACCGGAAGAATATCCAGGATTCCCGTGTCCACTGCTGCCTCTACTTCATCTCACCCTTTGGCCGGGGGTCTGAGGGTCGCCCTGGGGGTTGGACATTTGGGGAGGGCTTGGGAGATGACTCTATATCCTGAGACCAAGCCCTGCCCAATCCTTGGTGCAGGCTCCGGCCCCTAGATGTGGCCTTCCTCCGGGCAGTGCACGAGAAGGTCAACATCATCCCAGTCATTGGCAAAGCAGATGCTCTGATGCCTAGAGAAACCCAGGCTCTTAAGCAGAAGGTGGGTGTGGTAACGTCTGACCTTTGGCTCCACATGAAGCCAAAAGTCATGATCAAAGCTGAACTCAGCTTTGACTCCTTTAATCTTGGGGTAGACTTCTTGGAGCATAATGGGTAATGCTATTAGAGAAAGTTTCTTTTTTTTAAAAAATATTTTTTATTGATATTTTACAGAGAGGAAGGGAGAGAGATAGAGAGCTAGAAACATCGATGAGAGAGAAACATCGGCCAGCTGCCTCTTGCACACCCCCTACTGGGGATGTGCCCGCAACCAATGTACATACCCTTGACCGGAATCGAACCCGGAACCTTTCAGTCCGCAGACCGACGCTCTACCACTGAGCCAAACCGGTTTCGGCAAGAGAAAGTTTCTGAGGAAGGCAAGTAGTAAGCTCAGAAGGAATCCCTGGGCTGGATGCTTAGCCTGTCTGAGGGTAGGAACAGAGACATGGTGACCCCTGATGGCCCCCACCCTCCAGTGTCTTCAGAGCCCTCTCCCACTGCTTCTGCTTATATTTCTCTCTCCTGGTATTTTGGTATCTGCCTCGTCTTAGACTCTTTCCAGGACTCTGCCCTGGCTGTTAGGGTGTCTTTGTCCCAGTCTTTTCACCCTATGACTCTCACTTTTCTCTGAAATTTTATGTTCATTTCTTTTGTTAGTGTTTTGTTAATCTTCACCTGTGGATATTTTTCCCATTTATTTTTATTTAATTGTTAAATTAAATTCAGTGATGCCCCTTCCTTGTGTGAGATTTGTGTGTTTTTTAAAATATATTTTTATTGATTTCATAGAGGAAGGAGGAGGGAGATAGAAACATCATGAAGAGAGAGAATCATTGATCGACTGCCTTCTACAAGCCCTCCACTGGGGATTGAGCCCACAACTTGGGCATGTGCTCTTGACCGGAATCGAACCTGAGACCTTTCAGTTTGCAGGCTGACGCTTTATCCACTGAGCCAAATCAGCTAGGGCTTCATTGATTTTTAGAGTGGAAGAAACAGGGAGAGACACACACAGAGAAACACCCATGTGAGAGAGACACATCAGTTGGTTGCCTCCCACAGTCCCCTGCCAGGGCTAGGGATTGAGCTGTAAATGAGGTACATGGCCTTGACCAGAACTGAACCTGGGACCCTTCAGTCTGAGGGCCAACACTCTATCCACTAAGCCAAGTGGCTAGATCTCTCTTATTTTTCATTGATTTTAGAGAAAGAAGGGAGAGGGAGAGAAACATTGATATGAGAAACATGAATTGCCTCCTCCACACACCCTGACCAGGGACAGAACCTGAAACCTGGGCATGTGCCCTGACTAGGAATCAAACCTTCAACCTTTCAGTGCCCAGAATGATGCCCAACCAATTGAGCCACACAGCCTAGGGCTGCACTTTCAGTTCATTTCTCACCATCTGTCTTTCCTGTCTTGACCACCCAGTGTCCGTATCTAAGCACTCTTTTGTTGTTGTTGTTAATCCTCACTTGAGGATATTTTCCCATTGATTTTTAGCATGGGAGCGGGAGAGACAGAGAAACATTAATTGGTTGCCTTCTGCAGGTGTCCCAACCAGGGCCAGGGATCAAACCTGCAACCCAGATATGTGCCCTTGACACTGAGCCAAACTGGCTGGGCCATGCAATATCTATTGTTCACAGCCCCTGTGATTCTCACTGTCTGCATCTGTTTCCTCTGAGATTCGGGACCAGTTGAAGGAGGAGGAAATCAACATCTACCAGTTCCCTGATTGTGACTCAGATGAAGATGAAGACTTCAAGAGGCAGGATGCAGAGATGAAGGTGCAGAGGCAAGGGAGGAAGGGGCAGAGAAGCAGGGGAGGTAGAGGTGGAGGTGGAAGCCGAGAAGGAAGTTTCTGCCCTTGAGGGGCCAGTGGTGATCCCCGATTCCTGCCCTACAGGAAAGCATCCCTTTCGCAGTTGTCGGTTCATGCGAGGTAGTGAGGGACATCGGCTCCCGACCAGTGAGAGGTCGCCGCTACTCCTGGGGTACCGTGGAGGGTGAGTAAGGCTGCGCACGCATTCTGAGGTGAGCAGGAGCCCAGGCCACCTCCAAGTCAACCGCACCCAACATGTGATGGTGGGTGAGCTCTGGTCTTGGAGGTCCTAGGAGCCAAATGAGAGGTCTTTGAGCTGCAAAGTGTGGACCCTCCCCTGCAGCGGGGTAGGATTGCTGGAAGACCTTACCCAGAGGGTGGGCCTGGACCGGAAGCTTCCTGATCATGCGGTCGGTTCCCCAGTGGAGAACCCACATCACTGCGATTTCCTGAACCTGCGACGGATGCTGGTGCAGACACACCTGCAGGACCTGAAGGAGGTGACACACGACCTGCTCTATGAGGGCTACCGGGCCCGCTGTCTGCAGAGCCTGGCCCGGCCTGGGGCCCGTGATCGGGCCAGCCGTAGGTAAGAGCTGGAGTTGACTCATAGATACTTCCATGACTCCGCCTTCACCCTCCAGATCTTTCCCCCAAAGTCTTTCCCCACCCAGCTTGCTTCCGGCCCTAACCTCAAGGACAAGAGCCCACCTCCAGAGTCCAACCCCCTTCCAGGCCCGGCCTCGGGGTCGTGACCCACACAACCATGGTCCCGCCCTTGAGTTCTATTCCTTTTCTCTAGTAAGCTCACCCGCCGGAGCACCACTGAGATCCCGCTGCCCATGCTGCCCCTGGCTGAGACAGAGAAGCTGATCCGCGAGAAAGACGAAGAGGTGAGCAAGCACCAAAGCCTCAGTCCTCCTCGAAGAAGCCCCTCTCTGGCCCCGCCCGGCCCCACCGTCTGCAATCTTGTCCCGCACAGCTGCGTCGCATGCAAGAAATGCTGGAGAAGATGCAGGCCCAGGTGCAGCAGAGCCAGGCTCGGGGCGAGCAGTCAGACGCTCTCTGAGGACCCCCGCCCGGGTGCTGCTTTACCCCAGCTCCGCCTTCCTCCGCTTCTGGTCCAATCCCTGAGCCCCACGCTGCCCGGCGCCTAACCCGGAGCCGCCTTTGCACCGGGGTGGAGCGAACAAGTTCTCCCAATGCCAGAGCCGGAAGTGCTGCCTTTGACCCCGCCCCGCCCCGCCCTCCGCCCTCCGGGAGCCAGAGCTGCCAGCCCAGCCCCTCTAGATCCCAGCAGTGTCTTCCGTAAAGACTGTTTCCTGCCCTGACCAAGTGGCTTAATTGATTGACCGTTGTCAAGTGCACCTAAAGGTCACTGGTTGGACTCCGGTCAGGGCACAAGGCCCAGATTGCCGGTCCCAGCCGGGTGCGTTCGGGAGGCAACTGCAATGGATTGATGTTCCATGTTTCTCTCTCAAATAGATGTCATTTTCTCTCTAAGATAAATTAAAAAATTAAAAAACAGCCCTAACCGGTTTGGCTCAGTGGATAGAGCGTCAGCCTGTGGACTTAAGGGTCCCAGGTTGGATTCCGGATAGGGCACATCTCCAGTGGGGGGTGTGCAGGAGGCAGCTGATTGATGTTTCTCTCTTTCCCTCTCCCTTCCTCTCTGTAAAATATCAATAAAATATACTTTTTTTTAAAAAATTAAAAAACAGCCCTGGCCATTTTGGCTCAGTGGATAGAGCGTCGGCCTGCAGACTCAAGAGTCCCAGGTTCGATTCCGGTCAAGGGCATGTACCTTGCTTGCAGACACATCCCCAGTGGGGGGTGTGCAGGAGGCAGCTGATCCATGTTTCTCTCTATCCCTCTCTCTTCCTCTCTGTAAAAAATCAATAACATATATTTTTTAAAAATTAAAAAACAAAGCTGTTTCCTGAGGCCACGCGCCTTCTCTTTCCCTGCGGGAATAAGTGAGGTGCTTAGCGGGCCCAGGCCTTCATTCGTTCATTTGTCGGGCACTCGCCTTGTGCAGTGATTAGCCCCCTCTCCACCGGCGCCCTCACAATGACACGCTGACGGGCCACGGGTAGGAAACAAAGACCAACTCAATTTTATTAGGACTCGGGGTGAGGTCAGCTGTCAGGAAGGGTTGGCTAGAGGAGGCCTCAAAGGCCCTCTACTCCTGGTCCTTGGCATCACCATGCGTGATGACGTAGCAGATATTCTTGTAGTCTACCATGCCGGTCACGTCGGGAGGGAAGGCTGCCCACATGTTCTTGATCTGGGAAAGATGGCCAGATCGTGTTTCCTGCGGGTTCCTTGGGCTCCCCTGCCCCACCCCTCTGCCTTTCGCAGGCCCCTACCCCACTCACCTCTTCCTGGGAGAAGCGGTCACATTGGGTGGTAAGTAGCTCCTCCAAGCTGGAGAGAGGTGACATAAGGGGAGTTGAGATGGGGCCTGTAAATTCTTCCCACTCCCACCTCACTCTTGTTGCTATTCCCAGTTTCACCTGAAAACCCGAGTTACTCTAGAATCCTTCCAGTGATCTCACAAACAGGAACACAAAAGGCTTTTTGCCCTTCTCCCCACACGTGATGTGAAAATGTAATCCTAATCACAGTCTTCATTTCTCCCTTATCCCTGGCAATGCCTAACCCTTGACAGGAATTTAAAGAGGCTTTCTGTGGGTGAGCCGCCGGAGGGATCACTTACAACTGCTTCTTGATAAAACCCTTCCCTTCAGGGTCCAGGACCTTGAAGGCTCCAGTGATCACATCCTCAGGGTCGGCACCTGGAATCAGAGGGCACAAGGGTCCCTGAAGGGTCTGTCCCTAAAAGATCTGGGGAGGGGCAGCTGGGAACTTGGACCCAGGACACTTCATTCACCTTTGAGCTTCTCTCCGAACATAGTCAGGAAGACGGTGAAGTTGATGGGACCGCTGGCTTCCTTCATCATTTCATCTAGCTCCTCATTCTTCACATTGAGGCGCCCTGGAACGAGGAGGCAGGGGAAGCATGGGCTGGAGTGGGATCCTGGGACCAGAGGGTGATATTTCTCATAAATTCAGATCATCCCACCCATTTTTCATCTGGGTAGACTGAGGTGGAGTCAGCAGGGCTGGCCCCCAAGGCTGCTGAATTCCCAGGACTCTAAAGCTTGGGTCCTTAAGGGGATTGGGTGGGGGGCTCACCCATGGCTGCAAAGGTGTCCCGTAGGTCTTCCTTGTCAATAATGCCATCACGGTTCTGGTCAATGACTGTGAAGGCCTGTGGAGGGCAAGGGCAGGGAGGGGTTAGGTCCCTCATGGCCAGGCTTTAGCATCCTTACTCCAGGCAGATCAGATTGTGGTTCCCAGCCAGCTGTCCTCTTTCGTGCCAAGAAGAGAGGGGAGCAAGGAATTCTAAACCCTTCCCCTCCCACTAAGACAGGTGCACATTCCGGGGTGGGAGGATGGGGGAGGGCAGCAAGGGTGCCTTTGGTCAGCCTTCAGTCTCCCTCCCCTTCACTCACCTCCTTGAACTCCTGGATCTGAGTCTGGTCGAACATTGAGAAGACATTGGAGCTTCCACCCTCTGCTGCTGCCCTTCTCTTGGCCTTCTTGGGTGCCTGGGGGGTGAGGGTTGGGCAAAGATATCCATGGCCAGATCCTACTATTTTCTGGAGGCAATGGATTAGATTCAGGGTTCTCTGAGTCCCTTCTTTAAAGCAACTCGTTTGACTCTAGGCTTCCTCCTCTTTGTGACTGCGTTGCTGTGGGTACTTGTTTCAGCTGCACCCCCAAATTCCTCTCTGTAGCCCTTGAGTACCATCCCTCCATCCTACCCAAGTGGAAGTTTCCTCTTCTTAGTGTCCTGAGCCTGCCTCCTCTGAGTCCCAGACTTCCTGATCCACTCATTCATTCTGTATGAACCTCTACTTTCTCTTTTATAAAATGGGAGTGGGGAAGGTGGGGAGGGGGTCAGAAGGGATCAATGGGGGGAAAGGTGACATTTGTCATACTTTCAACAATAAAGATTAAAACACACACACACACACACACACACACACACACACACACACACGGGAATGGAAATCCTTGCCAGCTTGGTCCCAGAGGGTTTTAGGAAGATGGAGAGCAGGAAAATATGGAGCATGCTTTGAGAGGGATTGGGCTCCAGTGAAAGGAGTGTTGGGATTATCCTATGCACCCCATTAGTGATACCAAGGAAAGAAGGACTCCTCTTTCTTCCTCTTGATGGACTGGGAACCAGCTACCTTCTTTCAAAGTCTGAGGCTGCTCTGAGGTCTGAGGGATCTGGGCAGGGGCTGGGAGATTCTTACCATGTCTTCAGTTTCCTGGGGGCAAGGCTGGAAAGTAGCAGAGAGTAAGCTTGCCACAGTCTCTCTGGGGTTATATAGTCTTGCCCCAGGGAGCCCTTAACATACCAGGGTAACCTTAGCCCTGCGGGTGCCCACCCCAGAGACCAAAATAGCCTGGCTCTAGGCCTTTCCTTTCTTGGAGGGCCTGCAGCAGCTGGAGTCCAGGGAGAGAGGGAGGAGGGAATGAGTCTTGGGATGCATGTCTCATTAGGACCTGGGCAGGAAAGGTTGTTCTTTCTCTCAAACAGGGGCTGGAATGTGCCAGAGTTCAGAGCCGGGCCACAGTGCTTGGAGAGAGATGAACCACATCCCTGGACTCCTGAGTGGGGTGTGCCTAGATTTAAACCCAGTAAGTTTATTGAGCACCTATAGTGTGCCAGGTGCTGTGCTGTGCTTTCTGGGTGCACTTTGACAAACACAACCCACTCCCATTTGGAGTTCACTGTCAAGTGAGAGTATGTGTAGGGATAGTGGCAGAGTTTAGAGGTGGGAGAGAGCCGTCTGGGGAACCTGAAGGACCAGGAAAGTTGTCTACATTCCCTTCAGGGAGAAGGAGGAATTTGTGAGGAAAGATACAGAACATGGGATAACTAGGTATGAAGAGACTAGACAGCCTAGGGCAGAGGGCCTGTATGTCATCTCGGGCTTTGTGCTTCAGCTCCCTGGGCCTTGGTTTCCCTTTCTACAAAATGGAATGGAATGCTCATCCCACAGAACTTGTGGATCTGAACACTATTTGGAACAGTTTAGTGATATGCAATTGTATTATTAGTTAGGCCTTGCCTTAGTAGAACTTACAGTGCAGTCATGAAGACAGGATAAATACAGAGCAGCTCTGTCTAGGAGCATAAAAATGAGTTTATGAAGATCAGTAGAGGTGTGTCAGGTGAACACGGAGGAGCAGGTGTGCCAAGAAGAGGGCATGGATGAGCACAGACTTGGAGAAGTGAAAGATCAGAAGTGGTCAGGTTGCCAGAATCGTGATGGGACATGAATGGAGGGGCTAGAAACCTCTGATACTGGAACTGGAGAACCTTCAATGCCAGGCTGAGGCCTGAGACCTTGGGAAGCTTGAAAAGGTTTGAAACAGGAGAAGGACATAGTCTAGTGTGAGTTTATAACCATTTCTTTGGAAACTAGTTTGAAAGTTAGAACTCAGAGGAAGGGAGTCAGAGACATGAAAAGAGAAATTAGTTCGTCACCTCCTCTTGGTTTCCTGGGATGGTCAGTGGCTTCTCAATCCATTCTGGACAAAAATCAACTTGGCTGACTCTGTGACTTTGAAGTATTCTCTCCAACCCCTTCAGTGGAGGTCTGGGGCAACATTGGCTGAGGAAGCTCCAGGAGGCCCAAGGATGGCAATGACATCTCCTCTTCTTGCTCCCTTTAGGACCCAATGTCCTGAGCAAGGTGCCTCCTTCCCTTTCCCTCCTCCAGCCTCATGCCAATGCCTCTAAGACATTTTCTTTTCTGGGCACTGGGGCCCAGCCACCTGTTGTCACTAAGAAGAGAGAAGAAACCACCCTAAACTTAGCAGCTGCTCTTGGCCTCTGAACCGGCCCCTCCCTGCCTCGTTTGACAGCTGCCTCACCTTATAAGGTTACTATGGGGGTCCAGGCCAAGGGGAAACCCACTTTTTACTGGGTTCTGGGAGGGAAGGAGAATTCCAAAGACAGGAATAGGGGAAGCGTGGGTCAACTGGAAAGTGGGGAAGTTGAGAAGGAGATCAGGAGCAATATATTTCAGACTGAATGGAAGGGAGTTCCGGAACTCAGAAACCAAGGAGGAACAGGGGTGTTAGGCCTGATTGAAGTTTCAAGATGGTGGACTCTGTGGAAATCAGCAGCCTATAATCCGGCAACTCGGGGTAATGAGGGTCAGAGAGAGAAAAAGGCTCAGAAAGTCAGGACTTTGTGTTTGTGATCTAGGATAGGCTGGAGGGCTTATAAGATTGGGATCTGGTTTCTTAGCAGAAAATGAGCACAGAGAAGTGTGGCAATGAGGGGATAGTAGTTGATTGAAGGGTCTTGAATTACCAAAAGAATAAGAACATAGATGTACGATTTCATGGTTTGGGGTCTGGGATTCTCACTAGAATGGGGCAAATTGAAAGGATGAGGTGTGAAGACTTGGGGCTTAGGATTCCCACAGGAAATGGAAGATTCAGAGAAATTGGCCATTGGAGGTTTTGGTTACAGTCGCCCGGGCTTGAAGGAATTGGTTGTGAGCCGGGGTGAGAGACAGGATGGAGGTGGAGAGCGCTGGATCAGGGCACTGGGTCTGTGTCAGAGCTCAGGGTCTCACATGCCACCAGAGTGGGGGAGAGTGAGGGAAGATCGGTAGCTGGATGGAGAATGGGGGCCCAGAAAGGACTCAGCATTCTTATTGGCTAAGGGTTTCCACTAATGCCCCCGACCCCCCTTCTCTACTCGGCGCTGTCCCCAACTGTCACCTCCCTCCAGCGCCAGTCTCCGGCTGTTACTGATATCCCTGGGCTGGCACCGCCTGCTGGCAACACTCCTCCCCTTTGGCCTGGTTCTAAAGTGAGAGAATGCGCTCATTGGCTGACGAGGCAAGTTCATTGCACATTTTGCCCGCCCCCCAGCTGTCATTCCTTCTGACCTTCTTGGGGGACGTAAAGAATATCTCAGCTCTTCCTATTGACTGCGGATGCTGTCTGTCACCGCCCAAATAGATGGGACTGTCTGTCAATCTGACCTCCGCCTATTCCTTTTCATTGGCTGCCGTTTTATCGTTTATATTTGCCAAGCCCGCCTCTTCTCGCACGCACTGTACCCGCCTCCTGCCGCGGTCATTCACTCTCCCGCCGTTTTTATTGGCCAGGAGGTTCAGCTTCCTGATTTTCTATTAGTTACTCCTTTCGTCCCGCCTCCTCTCACCTTCACCCGCCCTCTCATTGGCCTTATACCTTTTCTCCATATCCTCTTCCCACCTCCAACCTCACCCACCCGTACAACGATTGGCAGAAACCCAGTTCCCTTTCTCCTATTATTCGCCCAAACCCTGCAACGAGGCGGGAGCAAAAAGAAGCGCGATGGGACGGCCCGCGCGCAGGCGTGAAACGCCGAAAGGCTGGCCGCTTTGCCGGCACCCGGTCGTGTGCGCAGGCGCGAGGTCGGTTGCTTGCCCAAAGCAGGAGGGGAGGGGGCGGCGGCGAGAGAGGAAAAGGTGAGAGGGCGCGACGGAGACCCCGGCACCCGGAGCCCCCGGACCTGCGCGCCGCCTCCGCGGGCCCGTGGCCGCCCGCGCGCCGTCCCCGCCCCCAGCGCGCGCCTGGCCGCGCCCTTCACCTCCCCTTCCTCGACGGGCGGCGCGGAGCGGCCTGAGGGCGGCGCCTTCTGCGGCCGTCCGGGCCGGGAGGGGGATGTGAGGGGCGGCCCGCGGCCATGGAGACGGGCCCGGCGCCCCTTGTGGCCCCGCCACGCCGTCATGGCGCCCCTGCGGCACCCTCGCCGCCGCCCCGCGGCTCCCGGGCCGGGCCCATCCTGGTGGTGGCTCCGGGGCCGCCAGTGACCACGGCCACTTCAGCCCCAGTCACCCTGGTGGCCCCCGGGGAGGCGCGGCCCACCTGGTTACCGGGGCCGACCAAGACCTCGGCCCCGGCTTCAGCTTCGATCCCGGCTTCAGCTCCGATTCCGGCCTCAGCTCTGATCCCGGCTTCAGCTCCGGTTCCGGCTTCAGCCACAGCCCCGGCTTCGGCCCCGGCCCCGGCCCCATCTTCAGCTCCGGTCCCGGCCCCAGCCCCAGCCCCAGCCCCAGCCCCGACGGTCACGAGCAGCACAGTGGTGGTGCTAACGCTGGAGGCCTCAGGTGAAGCGCAGATCTCCCCCGGTGCAGAGGTCCTGGTGCCCGCGGCAGCCCCGACATCAGTAGGGGACCAGACGTCAATAGCTCAGGCCGCAGGGGCAGACTCTCCAAAGACGGAGGAAACAAGAACCTCACCCGCCTCTGGACCAGGAACCTCCACCAGAACCTCTTCCAGAACGGCTCCTGGAGCGCTTACCGCCAAACCCCCGCTTGCCCCCAAGCCGGGAACCACAGTGGCCTCAGGAGTGATTGCGGCAGTGACAGCAGGACAGGTGACAAGTGGACATGGAGCTGCAACATCAGCATCAACAGGACAGGTTCCAGAGGACCCCTCAGGGCCTGGCACAGGGCCTTCAGGGGCTAGTGAGCCTCAGGTAGCGGCTGTGATGGTGACTCCTGCTCCAGAGCCTGCAGAAAACTCGCAGGATCTAGGCTCCATGTCCAGCCTGGGACCTGGCATCTCTGGGCCCCGAGGGCAGGCCCCAGACTCCCTGAGCTACTTGGACTCCGTGAGCCTCATGTCTGGAACCTTGGAGTCCTTGGATGATAGGAGTTCCATAGGCTCAGACTCGGAGATAAACGGGCTAGCCCTGCGGAAGACGGACAAGTATGGCTTCCTTGGGGGCAGCCAGTATTCCGGCATTCTGTGAGTACCCAGTGGGCACCCTGTGGGACTGCTTCAGTGAAGCAGGTTTGGGGAGGGGGAGAAGCAGCACCTTGCTCAGACTCCGCAGCCCAGCCTCCTCTTAGGATGTAGGGGTGATTAGAGGGTGTGGGGTACCTGGCGATTCCTGTCATGCCCTAAGCTAGAGCATCCTCACCCTGAAGTTCTGCACATGTTTGTGTTTCAGAGCAGGTGTCAGGAGTTCTGGGTTTGAGCCTAAGCTTTGCGTTTGGTGTGTTGTGTGCCCTTGAGCTGGTGTCTTCCCCATTTCTGTGCTCGGTTTCCTCTATGAAATGAAAGGCTGAATGAGATGATATCTAAGATCATCCCAGCTCCTTAATGTGAAACTCTAGCTTTGAGCCAGATATTCTCTTGGCTGGGCAGGGATTCTGGTAGAGATCTTTGGTCCTCTAGTGGGGGAGTCTGTGAGTGAAGCAGGTATCTCACCTTCCTTACAGCCCTGGTCTGGTGGGGTGGGGAGGTGGAGAAGTCTGGTTGATGGAGGGAGACCCTGAAAATAGGGCGTCTCTGCAGAACAGAGGACAAGTTTTGTGTTTTCACTGGGGGAAAAGGGGTGGGGAAGGTCTCTTCCCCATTTTCTCATCTCCCCAGCCCAGCTTACTCTTTCCTAGTTCCCTCCAGGGGCCTGAGTCACTCCTGAGGTGGGGGTGTGATCACCTCTGACTTCTTCCTTCTCTCTCAGGATCTTGCACGCTGTTCCTCTACCCCTCTGACCTGTTGGTCAGTTCAGCATCACCCCAGGTGGCAGGCCCTGTGCAGGATATTAAGGACAAAACAGTCATTTCAAGTTGCTCATCATTTAGAGAGAGAAATAAACCTAAATACTTGGTTCCAATGTATGTTAGGTCTCCCTTAGAGATCACAGGATTTTGTGAGCACCTGGGGAAGGGATGTTTTGGCCAGTTTGGGAATCTTGCTGAAGCTAATCGGAATCTTAAAGAATATGTAGGATTCAGTCATGGCTGGGCCTGTTGGGGTTGGTGGAGTACCTGCCTAGTGGCGAGAGAGTATTCTAGTCAGGGATTATTAGCCATATATATATATATATATATATATATATATATATATATATATATATATAAAATTTTTAAAAAGTCAGAAAACCCCAGGAGGCCGTGTGCCCCAGGGGAGCCGTGTGCCCTAGGGGGGTGGTGGGACCCGGGGAGGAGCCGTGTACACCGGGAAGCGGTGGGACCCGGGGGAGGGGGCGGTGTGAACCGGAGGAGGAGCGGATTCTATTCGTGTGGTCCTGAGACATTTGGACAGTCTGCAGCCATTTGCTACAGAACACTCTGTTGTATTTCCCTACAAAAACAAATGGGAGAGAGTGTCCCACTTGAAATTCATATACGGAAAAAAGGAAAAGAGAAGGAAAAAAAATCTGAGAAACAGAATAAAGTGGTGAATATAGTAGAATCAGGGGCAAAGAAGGGGAGTGGACTGATAATTATCAGGAGGATAAGGGGGTGGGGAAGCAGTGAGAGGCTGGATTGAAATCGTATAACCAATGGATGAAGACAGTTGGGGGGAGAGGGGGTAAGGGCAGAGGGTGGGAAGGGAACTGGGTGGTAGGGAGCTTTGAGGAAGAAAAAGGAGAAACAATTGTAATAATCTGAGTAATAAAGATTTATTTTAAAAAAATCAGAAAACCTTTGCACACCAACATTCTTGGTCCTGTAAGGGGAAGGCAACTGAAATTTGACCCTGATGCTTTCCCATGCTTGAGGGATGTGTTGTACCCAATTTACAAATGAAGAAGCAATTGAATAAATTGCTCTACTCAGTCTGGATGTCTGTGATCAATGGTTCTCTTTTTAATACCATGCTATCCTAAGGAACTCTTGGATCGAATTGGATTTTAGTGAGCCCCACTTGTATGCCAGGCACTGTGCTGAGTGCTGTCTCTCTGCTTTGTAGTTTTTGTCCCTCTAAAATCTATCTTCTGTGCTGGAGGAATCTACTGAGGTGAAAGGATGACTGAGCCATACCCTAAAAACTTCTAGTGGCTCCGCACTGGCCATAGGATAAAGTCCAAGTGCTTTAGCCTGCACATAGGCTCCTTACTGTCTGGCCCTGGAAGCCCCTCTGGTCTTCTCTCCTGCTGCTCCTCAGCATCACTTACTGCGGTGGTCCTGTTGAACTGATTCATACTCAGGCCAGGGATACCTTTCTCCCCCTTTTCCTGCTAATTTCTACCCAGTCTTTTGTGGCTTACCTCACATGTCTCCTTCTCCAGGAAGCCTTTCCTGATATCAACTTCCCCTACTCCAATTAGACGCCTCTTCTGTGCATTTTTTATTTTTGTTAATCTTCACCGGAGGATATTTTTTCCATTGATTTTTAGAGAGGTGGAAGGGAGAGGAACACAGAGAAACAAACATTGATGTAAGAGAGACACATCAATTGATTGCCTCCCCTACACCCTAACCAGGGCTAGGGATCGAACCTGCAACTGAGGTATGTGCCCTTGACCCGAATCAAACCAGCGTCCTTCAGTCCGAAGGCCTGCACTCTATCCACTGAGCAAAACCAACTAGGGCTTATTTTTATTTATTTATTATTTGTTTTTATTGATTTCAGAGAGGAAGGGGGAGGGAGAGAGATAGAAACATCAATGATGAGCCTGGCCAGCGTGGTTCAGTGGTTGAGCATCGACCTATGAACCAAGAGGTCACAGTTCGATTCTGAGTCAGGGCACATGCCTGGGTTTCGGACTTGATCCCTAGAGTGGGGCATGCAAGAGGCAGCCAATCATGATTTCCTCTTATCATTGATGTTTCTATATCTCTCTCCCTCTCCCTTCCTCTCTGAAATCAATAAAGATATATTAAAAGAAAAACAGCCGAAACCGGTTTGGCTCAGTGGATAGAGGGTTGGTCTGTGGACTGAAAGGTCCCAGGTTCGATTCTGGTCAAGGGCAAGTACATTGTTTGCGGGCACATCCCCAGTAGGGGGTGTGCAAGAGGCAGCTGGTCGATGTTTCTCTCTCATCGATGTTTCTACCTCTCTATCCCTCTCCCTTCCTCTCTGTAAAAAATCAATAAAATATATATTAAAAAAACAAACAAAGAAAAAACAGAAACATCGATGCTGAGAGAGAATCCTTGATTGACTGCCTCCTGCACACCCCACAGTGGGGATCAAGCCCACAAACCAGCATGTGCCCTGACTGGGAATGGAACCGAGACCAGGATCCTAGTTCATAGGTTGCTGCTCAAACACTGAGCCACACTGGCCAGGCTCTTCTGTGCATTTTTAAAAACACATATATATATTTTTATTAATTTCACAGAGGAAGGGAGAGAGAAATAGAACCATCAACGACGAGAGAATCATTGATCGGTTGCCTCTTGCAAGCCCCACATTGGGGATCAAGCCTGAAACCTGGACATGTGTCTTGACCGGGAATCGAACTGTGACCTGGTTCATAGGCTGACGCTCAATCACTGACCCATGCTGGCTGGGTGAGCCCTCTATTTTAATAGTTCTTTATATATAGTTTCTCAATAGACTTCTCATCTCTTTGTGTGTTTTTGTTATTTATTTTTTAAATATATTTTATTAATTTCTTACAGAGAGGAAGAGAGAGGGATAGAGAGTTAGAAACATCGATGAGAGAGAATCATCGATCAGCTGCCTCTTGCACACCTCCTACTGGGGATGTGCCCGCCACCAAGGTACATGCCCTTGACCCGAATCGAACCTGGGACCTTTCAGTTCGCAGACCAACGCTCTACCACTGAGCCAAACCGGTTTCGCCTGTTTTTTTGTTATTTTAATTAATTAATTTATTTTTGTATTTCAGTGATCATTTTCCTGTTGGTTATTGCTAATCTTTCCATTTCTTTTTTTTAAATTGAAAATAAATCTTTATTGTTCATATTATTACAAATGTTCCTCACTCTTTTTCCCCTCCATTCCTCCCAGGTTCCTACTCCACTCTCTGCCCTTTCCCTACCCCCCATTGTCCTCATCCATAAGTGCACAGTTTATGTTCAGTCTCTTCCCACACCCCCCACTCCCCTTTTCCCCGACAATTGTCAGTTCACTCCCCTTCCATACCTCTGATTCTATTATATTCACCAGTTAATATTGTTCATCAGGTTTTTTAATTCCCTTGGTTTTTAGATTCACTTGTTGTTAGTTACATATTTATTATTCATAATTTTTTATCTTTATTTTCTTCCTCTTCCTAAAGAACCCTCTTTAGCAATTCATATAATTCTGGTTTGGTGGTGATGAACTCCTTTAGCTTCTTTTTATTTATGAAGCTCTTTATCTGGCCTTTGATTCTGAGTGATAGCTTTGCTGGGTAGAGTATATTTTTGGCTGTAGGTTCTTGCTATTCATCACCTTGAATATTTCTTGCCATTCCCATCTGGCCTGCATGGTTTCTGTTGAGAAATCAGCTGACAGTCGTATGGGTGCTCCTTTATAGGTAACTACTTGCTTTTCTCTTGCTGCTTTTAATATTCTCTCTTTGTCTTTTGCTCTTGGAATTTTAATTATGATGTGTCTTGGTGTGGTCCTCTTTGGATTCCTTTTGTTTGGGGTTCTCTGTGCTTCCTGGACTTGTAAGTCTATTTCTTTCCCCAGGTGGGGGAAGTTTTCTGTCACTATTTCTTCCAATATGTTTTCAATATCTTGCTCTCTGTCATCTTCTGGGACGCCCATAATTCTGATGTTGGTTCGCTTGAAGTTGTTGTCCCAGAGGTTTCTTACATTATCTTCAACTTTCTGGATTCTCTTGTCTTTTTGCTTCTGCAGAGGAGTGTCCTCTGGCTCTTTATGTTTCAAATCTTTGATTTGATTCTTGCGATCTTCCATTCTGTCTTTAGGACTGTGTATAATATTTTTTATTTCAGACAATGTATTCTTTATTTCTAGTTGATCCCTTTTCATATCTTCATAGGTCTCATTTATTTTATCGGCCTTTTCTAGGAAATTCTTGAAAAACCTTATAACCATGGTTTTGAACTCTATATTCAGTCACTTTTTGTCCCCCATTTCTTTCGTTTGTGATCTGTTTCCTTGTCTCAGCATTTTTGCAGCTTCCCTAAGTTGGTAGGATGGCTTTGTGTGCTAAGGTGTCCTATATGGTTCATTGGGTCAGCCTCCCAGTTACCTGAGGTGGATACTCTTAAAAAAAAAAATAATAGCCGAAACCGGTTTGGCTCAATGGATAGAGCGTTGGCCTGCGGACTGAAGGGTCCCAGGTTCGATTCTGGTCAAGGGCATGTACCTTGGGTTGCGGGCATATCCCCAGTAGGAGGTGTGCAAGAGGCAGCTGATTGATGTCTCTCTCTCATCAATGTTTCTAACTCTCTATCCCTCTCTCTTCCTCTCTGTAAAAAATCAATAAAATATATTTAAAAAATAATAATTAAAAAAAAAATATATATATATATATATTGATTTTTTTTACAGAGAGGAAGGGAGAGAGATAGAGAGCCAGAAACATCGATGAGAGAACATCGATCAGTTGCCTTCTGCACACCCCCGACTGGGGATGTGCCCACAACCAAGGTACATGTCCTTGACCGGAATCTAACCCGGGACTCTGCAGTCCGCAGGCCAACGCTCTATCCACTGAGCCAAACCGGGCTCGGCTGAGGTGGATACTCTTGATGCACCCCTTTGTGGAGTGTGTGTACAGCCTTATTGTAGTTAAGTCTTTTTTTTAAAAAATATATTTTATTGATTTTTTACAGAGAAGACGAGAGAGGGATAGAGTCAAAAACATCGATGAGAGAGAAACATCGACCAGCTGCCTCTTGCACACCCCCCCCCCCCCCAGAGATGTGCCCGCAACCAAGGTACATGCCCTTGACTGGAATCGAACGTGGGACCTTTCAGTCCGCAGGCCGACGCTCTATCCACTGAGCCAAATTGGTTTTGGTGTAGTTAATTCTTTTTTTATTTTTATTATTATTTTTATTATTTTAAAATATTTTATTGATTTTTTTGCAGAGAGGAAGAGAGAGGATAGAGAGCCAGAAACATTGATGAGAGAGAAACATCGATCAGCTGCCTCTTGCACACCCCCTTCTGGGGATGTGCCCGCAACCAAGGTACATGCCCCTGATCGGAACAGAACCCTTCAGTCTGCAGGCTGACGCTCTATCCACTGAGCCAAACGGTTTTGGCTGGTGTAGTTAATTCTTGATTGTTGTTAGTAACATTGGGAGGAACTGACCTCCAGGCCAATTGGTTGTGAGGCTCAGCTGTGTCTATGCCGGGAGACAGCCTTATTCGACTAGACTTGGAAAACTGCAAAAGCCTCTGTGTTCAGCTTGGATGGGGCAGAGTTTCAGGGTGGAGCCTACAGCCTTGGCTTCCTGTCAGCCCCGCCCTCTGAGGTTCCTTAGTCTCAGTGCACCTCAGTGTCCTTTGGTACTGGCTGCAAGCACCTCTGAGAGAAAGGTGCCCTCGAGTTTCGCCCACTACCAGACAGTCTGGTTTCTCCCCCAATGAGCCCAGAACTGGGGTTCAGTGCAGTTGGGAGTGGGGTTGGAAGTGGGGTTCAGTGCAGTCTGGAGCTTTTGTCTCCTTCCTGCTAGGGCAATCTAACGGCACAGTCAACAGTCCATCCTCTGAGCACAATGTGTGCAACTCCGGGGCTCTGCCTTTCACCGCTCCCCTGAGCTTCTGCCTTACAGCCGGGAATCCCTCTGCATGAAGCCTGAGTCCCCAGGGTCTCGCCCAGAACTGGGGTTCAGTGCAGTCGGAACTGGAGTTTAGCTTTTATCTCCTTCTCGCTAGGGAACACCAGCCAGGCACTCAGCTGCCCCTCCTTTCTGGCTCTGTCCTCTTCCCACACGCGCACCATGTCTCTGTACCTTAGGCTTTTATGGGTCCTCTGATTTTCCTTCTGGATTTCTCTTTCCTTCTAGTTGTAGAATTTCCAGTCAGTCAACTTTCCTGTAGTTCTGGATAATGTCCATTTTGTATTTTAGTTGTATTTTTTGGAAATTGTTGTGTGAGGCCGCAGTTAGGTGTTTACCTATGCCGCCATCTTGGTTTCTCTCTCGTTTTGGTTATTTTTAAATATATTTAAAATTTTTAAATATATTTAAAAACATTGATTTCAGAGGGGTAGGGAGAGGGAGAGATAGAAACATCAATGATGAGAGAGAGTCATTGATTGGCTGCCTCCTGCATGCCCTCCACTGGGGATCAAGCTTGCAACCCAGGCATGTGCCCTTGACTGTAATCAAACCTGGGACTCTTCAGTTCACAGGCTGATGCTCTATCCACTGAGCTGTACTAGCTAGAGCTCTCATAACTTTGTGATGTAGGTTGTGACATCCTGTTTTACAGATGAGGAAGAGATTCAGGTTATCACTTATCAAGACACCCTTACTTTTAAGGACATAAATGGGATTTGAGCTCAAGTCTGTCTGGAAATCCAAGCTCGCTCTTCCATTCCACTCACCTCCTGGCATTGGCTCCTAAAAGTAACTGTTTCAAGACTGATGAGGACCCTGGCTGGGTAGTTCACGCGGTTAGAGCGTCATCTCTATATGCCAAGGTTGCTGGTTTGATCCCCAATCAGGCCACATACAAGAATCAACCAGTGAATGCTTAAATAAATGGAACAACAAATTGATATTTCTCTCTCTCAAATCAACAAAAATATTTTTTAAAAGTCTGTTAAAAACAAAGACTGATGGGGCATCTTGATGTGTAGCTCTGACAGACAGTGAGCAAACAGTGTAAAGAGAGCTTCGTTTGCCTGGGAATCTGGAGTGATTTCAGAGAGAAGGAGATAAAGAGAATTGCACATGGCCCAAGGCAATCTCAAGAGTCTGATAGGAGGAAACTCAGTTGCTTCTAAGAAGACAGAGAAGTACATTCTATATTTTATTTTATGGGTAATAATTGTTATTATTTCCTGCACCACTATATGTATTGTCTCATATAAACTGTCAGGTAGATAATGCTTTTCTCTCCATCTTATACATGAGGAAATTGAGGCTTAGAGGAATTAAGTGACTTACCCAGGGTCATACAATAAATAAATGTTAAAAGCTAGAACTTGAATTCAGGTCTAATGCAAACTATGGTTTTAAATATTCTGTACTCTCCCCCAAACTTATATACACCAGAAGTAGGATTTAAACACACCTCTATAGAAATCAACATAAGAACACAATTGTGCAGGGATTTCTTCCAAAGGAAAGAAGTCCTTTCAGTTGGTTAACTAGGGCCTTGGATAGTTAAATGGCCAGACCTGATGTTTGGTGGCTCAGAATGTTTTTATGGCCAGTCTCATTTGAGCCTGGAGAGGTGGCTTGCCTCAGTTCCCTCAGCACCCCTGGTGTTATATTACCTCTACTGACCCTTTCCATGTTCCCCCTGCAGAGAGAGCTCCATTCCAGTGGATGTGGCTCGGCAGCGGGAGCTCAAGTGGCTGGAGATGTTCAGTAACTGGGATAAGTGGCTGTCACGACGTTTCCAGAAGGTTTGAGAAGGCTAAGTGGTGGGCAGGGCAATGCACAAGGGGCAGGGGCAGGGGCAGGGTGGGCCCTCGTGCTCTGGGGAAGCCCAGGAACATGACAGTAGCTGCTCTATGGAGCACCCTGGGGGAGAAGTGGGACTTGGGCCTGGGGGAAGGAGTAACTTTAAAAATAAGCCAGGCAAGGTCTAGTGGAGTGGAGTTGAGCCTATGGGTGTGGGAGGGGTGTCCCAGGGAGCCTGAGGATTGCAGGGTAAATTCGGAGGCTGGGCCGGACCCTGAAGCTGTTCCCCTGTCTGCCATTCTGCCTTAGGTGAAGCTGCGCTGCCGGAAGGGAATACCCTCCTCCCTCAGAGCCAAGGCCTGGCAGTATCTGTCCAATAGCAAGGAACTCCTGGAGCAGAACCCGGGCAAGTTTGAGGTGTGTCCAGGGTGTGGGGACATGTGACACTGGCTGAAGGATATCATCAGCTCCCTCCAGATCCTGAGGTAATTGTTGCTTTCCCACTGCAGGAGCTGGAACGAGCTCCTGGGGACCCCAAGTGGCTGGATGTGATTGAGAAGGACCTGCACCGCCAGTTCCCTTTCCATGAGATGTTTGCTGCTCGAGGGGGGCATGGGTAAGGTGGCCTGGCCATGTGGTTTAGGTAGCAAACATTTGTTGATGGGTCCGGGTAGACACAAGACAGTTGAAAGCAGTTCATGCTCTCTAGGACTACTAGAAGGCTGATCCTTCATGGATTGAGTGTCAAGCCATATTGAGGGAAGTGTTCTCAAAAGACTGACACAGTGGGTGGGGTTGGGGGGCTCTTGTAGGGGCAAGAAAGGGAGGCACAGCAAGGGCTCATTGCATTTGAGCTGGGCTTTGAAGGCTAGATGGGAGCAAAGCAGGGGACAAGGTTTTCCTGCCTGGGGGTTATGCAAGCTGTGTTTGGGCAGTGAGGTTGGGTAGTTGAGGCTGGAAAAGTAGTTTAGGGCTTATTCACCAAGGACCCTTAAATACTGTGCCAAGGCACTTGAATTTTTGTTCTTTTTCCCAGGCTTTTCCAAGATCCATTTTTACTGCTCCCCAGTAATATGCAAGTTGATCTTAGGTGGTTCTCGAATGGACATTTTTCATCAACAAGTTCATCCTTTCAGCAAATGTTTATTGAGCATCTACTATCTGCTAGGCACTCTTCTAGTCACAGATGACAGCATTGAACAAGAGACAAAAACTGTTTCCCTCATGGGGCTTATTACATTTTAGTGGGGATAGACAATAAGATGAAAGAAAGTATAGTGTATATGAAATAAATGATGGTAAGTAATAAAGAGGAGTTTAAAGGAAGAGGGTAATAGAGAATGTGGATGGAAATTGGGGTTATAAGTGATTGGATCTGACTTATATTTTATTTATTTTTAAATATGTTTTTATTGATTTTTAGAAAGAGAGGAAGGGAAAGGGATAGATAGAAACATTGTGGAGAGAGAAACATCGATTGGGGATTGGGCCAGCAACCCAGGCATGTGCCCTGACCAGGAAGAACTGGTGACTTGTTGGTTCATGGCAACCACTGAGCAATACCAGCTAGCAGATCTGGTATTTTATTTTAGTTTTTTTGTTAATCTTCACCTGTGGACATTTTTCCCCCCATTGATTTTTATTTTTATTACTTTTTTAATTTTCATTTTTATTGATTTTTACAGAGAGGAAGAGAGAGGGATAGTTAGAAACATTGATGAGAGAGATACCCCCTACTGGGGATGTACCGCAACCAGGTATATGCCCTTGACCGGAATCAAACCCAGGACCTTTCATTCCCCAGGCCAACACTCTATCCACTGAACCAAACTGGTTTTGGCCTCTCATTGATTTTTAGATAGAGTAGAAGGGATAGGGAGAGGCAGAGAGAGAGAAAGAGAGAAATTGATGTATGAGTGACACATTGGTTGCCTCCTGCACAGGGTCTAGGATTGAGCCTGCAACCCAGGTATGTGCCCTTGATTGGAATTGAACCTGAGACCCTTCAAGTCTATAGGCCAACGCTCTAACCATTGAACAACTGGGTAGGACTGACTTGTATATTTTAAAAGGTTCATCCTGGCTGCTATGCTAACGATAGCCTATAAGGAGTCAAGACAGAAGAAGAGAGAACAGTGAGGAGACTTTCCATAATTCAGGAGAGATATTGATAGATAAGGATGGTAGCAGTGAGAAATGGTTGGATTCTGGTTATATTTTGAAGGTAGAGCCAAATGGATTTTCCAGTTGGTTAGATGTGGAGTGTGTGTGTGAGAGAGAGGGACAAGAAGGAGTTATCAATGACTCTTAAGGTTTTTGGCCTAAGAAACTGGGAGAATGGAGTTACCATATGATATGGATGGGGAAAACTGGGGGGGGAAGTAAGTTTGGGAGGTATATCAGGAGGTCAGTTTTGGAATGTGTAGTTTGAAATGCTTATTGGACATCAAGATGGAGATGTCAGGTAGGCTGGAGGTAAAGATAAGTAGGGATTTCGGGAAGAGGTTTAAATTGTAAATAAATTGGAAAGTGAAGACCTGTCACTCTCTAGATGGAACTAAATCTCACCTATGGGACTGGATGAGGTTGTCAAAGCAGCAAGCGTATAAATGAAAGGAGACTCAGAGATTGAGTCCTGCAGCTCCAACATTTCAAGAATAGTAATTACTGAGAATGAACCAGTACACGGACTGGGAGAAGAAGCTGGAGAGGTAGAAGGAAAACCAGGAGTATGTGATTCCTGGAAGCAAAGTGAAGAGGGGTTTCAGGGTCAGCTGTTATGAAATGCTTCTGATGAGTCAAGTAAAGTCAAGCTACAAATTGACCTCTGGACTAAAACTGGAAGGTCATTGGTGACTTTGATAAAAACAGCTTTGTGGAAAACTGTATTAAAGCCTCACTGGAGAAAGGGAGGGAAGAAATAGAAGACAGTGAGTCTATACCAGGTGTGGGCCAACTACGGCCCGCGGGCTGGATGGCTGTTCTAAACTATTGAAATAAAAAATTTAAAAAAGACTGGACCCTTTATGTAATGATATTTACTTTGAATTTATATTAGTTCACACAAACACTCCATCCATGCTTTTGTTCCGGCCCTCCGGTCCAGTTTAAGAACCCATTGTGGCCCTCGAGTCAAAAAGTTTGCCCACCTCTGGTCTATACTCTGGTGGAGTTTCACTTAATAGGTGAGGAAGGAAACAGTGTGGTATTTGGAGAGGAAAGTGGAGTCAAGAAACTCACTTTAAACTAAAGGAAATAACAGATGTAGTTTGCCAATGGGAATGATACAATAAGAGGGAGGAAAATTGATGATGCAGGAGAGATGGGAAGGTTACTGGAGATGGCCTGTGTAGGGGATGGGACCCAGTCCCAAGTGGAAAGGCTGGGCTTGTCCACACTGACAGTTCACCCATAGCAACAGGGGAGAAGGCAGGGATAAAAACAGACAGGTATTAGGCAACTAACTAGTATCTCAAACCTGTCATTTCATGGATGCTATTGCAAAGTGGAGAATAATAGTAGGGGTGGAATGCGGATAAAGCACAAATGAAGATCACACTTCAGTGACTGAATTTTGGGAACACGATTGTAAGCAGTGGTCAGGAGTATGTGTGTGACTGGATGCAGGGAGGTGATCTGGAAGGTCATTACTTTTTCCTGGGTAAGTGATGAGGGTGTGAGCTGTGAAGTGGCTGTGAAGGAACAGATGGAATAAATAAATTTAGGTCGTAGTGTTGCGAAGATTGGTGATTAGCCATGGGAGTAAAGAAGGCTTTCTGTTTTTTGATGTGGGGTTGAGTGGATGGAATTGCCAAACACAGCATTGCGGCACCCTCAAGGAAGTGGAGCAAGTCTAGGAAGAGATTTTATTCTTTTGGCTGCAGAGACAAGAGAAAGGTCTAAAGCACACCTGGCTGCCCAAGCCTTTACCAAGAACCAGGGCCCATTGGTGGTGGTTTGGGAAGGGGTGTGATACAAAATTTAGACTGTGCTAGAGAAGGTCTGAAGCTGTGGCTATGAAAGCTTCTGCAAAAAGATGACCTTGAAGGTTTATTGGATGCTGGCAGATGGAGAGAGCGGACACAGACTGCTGGGAATGGTAGGGAGCACGTGGGGTGTGCAGGTAAGGGTGGAAGTCTGCAACCTGGAATGTTTTGTGTGGTCTGAGTCTCTGGTTTATGCTTGAAAGGCGGGACTAAGAAGGGGGTTGAGTGTGTGGTAGTAAAACTCAGAAGTTAATCTGGAATTAGATTTAGGAGGAGTCTGGGCTGGGGCTGGAGGCCGGGGGGGTTTAGTTTGGGGCAGAGAGCTCCCAACTCTTGTGATTGCCCTCATGGTCTTTCCCCAATACCCACAGGCAACAGGACCTGTATCGGATCCTTAAGGCCTACACCATCTACCGGCCCGACGAGGGCTACTGCCAGGCCCAGGCCCCAGTGGCCGCAGTGCTGCTCATGCACATGCCTGCTGAGGTCAGCATACTCCGGTCCTGGTTGGGGAGTGGGTGGGGAGGATCTTGGCCTACAGTGGTGTTGGGGGAGCTCTCTCGCCATTTCTCAGGCCCCTTCCTCCTTGTTTTTGTTCTTCAGCAAGCCTTTTGGTGCCTGGTACAGATCTGCGATAAGTACCTCCCGGGTTACTACAGTGCCGGGCTGGTGAGTATCTGAGGCCTTGGTACAACAGGCTGTGACTTTTCCCCAAGGCTGCAGGAGGTCCTTGTCCTGCCCCACCCTCTGCCCTTATGTCCCCTCTGCTCTGGGCCTTTCCCACTGAGGTGAGGACCTCGTGCTCAAAGGGGCCACAGTAGGCCCCTTCTCATGGCTCATCTCACTTTTAGGAGGCCATTCAGCTCGACGGAGAAATCTTTTTTGCACTGTTGCGCCGTGTCTCCCCACTGGCACACAGACACCTGCGGCGGCAGCGCATTGACCCCGTGCTCTACATGACAGAATGGTTCATGTGCATCTTTGCCCGCACACTGCCCTGGGCTTCAGTGCTGCGTGTCTGGGATATGTTCTTCTGTGAAGGTACATTTGTAGGGGTTTTCATGGTGCCTACCAGGTGGTGGTCTGCTGATAGAAGGTGCTTGTTGGGTCTGGGGGTTGGAAACTGAGGCCCGGTCTTGGCTGAGCCACCAGCGCAGAGCCTATTCTCCCTCCCAGGAACCGGAAGCCCATGGCAGCTCATTTCTCATCTTGGGACCTCAGTTTCCTCATCTGTGAGGTTTACACAGATAGGGATGGGAGCCATGAGTCCCTCCGACATGGGACATGCTGAGATCACAGGCATGATCACCAGTGCTGTCTTCTCCACTCTGCAGGCGTAAAGATCATTTTCCGGGTGGCCCTGGTGTTGCTGCGGCACACACTGGGCTCAGTGGAGAAGCTGCGCTCCTGCCAGGGCATGTATGAAACCATGGAGCAGCTACGCAACCTGCCGCAACAGTGCATGCAGGAGGACTTTCTGGTGCATGAGGTAGGCATGAGAGGCTTTGGCAAAGCCCAAATCTGATTCCGGCCATCCCCACCTCATCTGCATTTTGGTACCCATTTCTTCTTCCTCTAGGTGACTAACCTCCCAGTGACAGAAGCACTGATTGAGCGAGAGAACACAGCCCAGCTTAAGAAGTGGCGGGAAACCCGGGGGGAACTACAGTATCGGCCCTCACGGCGACTACATGGCTCCCGGGCCATCCATGAGGAACGCCGGAGGCAGCAGCCACCCCTGGGCCCCTCCTCTAGCCTCCTCAGCCTCCCTGGCCTCAAGAGCCGGGGCTCCCTGGCAGCCGGAGGGGTCCCATCTCCACCCCCTCCTTCCCACAGGGCCAGTGCTGGGCCTGCCCCAGGGCCTGTGGTCACCGCTGAGGGACTGCATCCATCCCTTCCTTCGCCCACTGGTAACAGCACCCCTCTGGGTCCCAGCAAGGAGACCCGGAGGCAGGAGAAGGAACGGCAGAAACAGGAAAAGGAACGTGAGAAACAAGAAAAGGAGCGTGAGAAAGAGCGACAGAAACAAGAGAAAGAGCGGGAGAGGCGGGAGAAGGAGCGGCAGAAGCAAGAGAAGGAACGGCAGAAGCAGGAGAAGAAGGCCCAAGGCAGGAAGCTCTCGCTGCGTCGAAAGGCAGATGGGCCTCCAGCCCAGCAGGATGGTGGGGACAGGTCCTCAGCCTCTGAGACCCGGCAGGACGCTTACTTCTGACCTCTGCCCTGGGGCTGGACTGCATGGCCCCCCCTTTTTCCCTTCGCCAAGAGCAGACCCCTCAATAGGCTGTCCCTCTTTCTGAGGAAAGTGGCTTAATTCCCCGTCTCCTTGCCAGCTGCTGAACCCTATACAGCCAGGACAGTCCCAGTGCATGGGGCAGCTGCATTTCTCTGAGGCAGCTGTTGAACAAGTCTGGAGCCCCTCACCTCGTTAGGTCCAGCTGGGGTCTCTCTCCTGCCCCAGTTCCCTTTGGGGTCCTTTTCCAGGTGCTGTCCTGATTGGCCTTTTGTCACCAAAGGGGTGACTTGGCAATGGGGGAGTCAGAAGTTTTCAGATTCTTACACTCCAGTTGCTCCCCTTACCCATGAAGTGGAGCTAGGTTCCTTTTTCTCTTCACTCCTGCCTGCCTCCCCCACTTCCTGGCCGGGGCCTCCTTGACTTCTGGACATCTCTGTGTTGTAATTATGTATAAAGGACCTGGTTGGCTCAGGGGTGGGGTGTTCGCTTAATCTTCTGTCCTTTGGTTCTCCTTCCACAATGTTCTTGCACTCTATTTAAGGGGACATGCACTGGAACAGGAAATGTCCCCCACTTCCTCACCTACCCTTCTCTCCTTCCTATCCACCCACCTTTCTCTGTATTCTCATGCCTCCCCTGCTTTGCCTCACCAGGACTCCCACCTTTCACCTTATTTCCTTCTAACCCTCCAGCCCCTATTTGGGAAAGGGGTCTTTTCTTGAGCTCCAAGGGGTGGAACCCAATGTTTACATTCTCTTCTGTATCTGCCCCCACCCCATGTGGCGCTTTGAGGAACCAGAAAAGAACCTGCTATTATACCTGGGCATGTCTTCTGCCGTGTTATTTGATGAAGGGGTTAGAATAAGGACTAGAGAAGGAGGGAGCAAGTGCTGAGTGAGCCAGGATCTATTAAAGCAGTTGGCTGGTCTTGGCAGGTAGGTACCCCTTGGCCTTTGGTCCATCTCAGTCATTCATCAACAAACTGGTTGAGCTCCTGCTCCATCTTTGCCTGGGATCGGCTGTCTCCATTGTCGCTGGCCTCCTGAAGCCCTCTACGTATCACCTGCAGCGCCCGGATCTCCTTCCCAAAGCGCTCATGCAACTCCTGGAACCTGGAGTGGGGACTGAGGGTGGCTAGAAGGCCACAGTCCTGGGGGGGGGGGGGGGAGAAAGGGGGTGTGGGGGTCAGCTGGGCTCTTGGGCAGCTGCTTGGCACAGCTTTGGTACTGAGCCTCTAGGGTGTGGGGGTAGTAGCACAACCAGTTGCCTCCAGCTCACCCCAGCCTGAACCCACAGCCAGGTTCCCAGCTCCTGGTTTTCTGCTTCCAGCTTGGCCTGCCCAACTTCTGTGCCCTCTACCCCAGGGGTCAGGATGGTAAAGGTATAGGGTTCTGTTTCCCCAAGGCATGGCTCCACCTGGCAGTTCTCCAACAGGATGAGGCCCAGGGGCATGCTGTCTGCCTGGTGCTCCTGGGAGAAGAGGTTTCCCCGGAAGATGAACCAGAGACGCTGGCAGATGGTACTTTGGTCCCCTTTCGTTAGCATGACGCCCTCCCCGGTCTGGAACCTGTATTCTGTACCTGTGGGGGAAACTGAGCACAGACTTTGGGTGCAGTTTCTTGGGGGTACAACCTAGAGGAAACGGCAGGAGGAGTGGTTCATCTTGTTACCCTGGGGACCCCATGCCGCCCTCCTGTGGTTCCAGTAGGCTCTTTGGGCACAGCCTTAGCTTAGTGGGGATTCAGACTCCGAGCGTCCTCAAAAACTAGGGGTCTCGTCCCCACCCCAGCTCTGCCTTTTGGGCCAGATTACAGAACCTGGGAAGGGCCACTGGGCTGGGGCCGTTTGCTAAGACGGAGTCTTGATTCTGTGGCTGTGATTGGAGAGAGGCTCCCAGGTCTACCTGAGACCTGGGCACAAGGGACTCGGGCCTGGGAACCGGTGCCACGGCCACCACTCTGGCATCGGGGCCCTTTCCACTTCAGAAACCTGGCATTAGCCGGGGGCTAGGGCTGGGTTAAATTACTCCCCCTGGGCCCTAAAGGAAGCCGAGTCCGGAAAGTGCCTCACAGCGGTCGGGGGCCTCAAAACGGCCATCAGGAGAGCCGGGCTTACCCCAGGGAGATGAGCAGGACTGCCTCGGCCTAGGAGAGGGCGGGTAACTGGACGCTGAGTGGGAAAGAAGGATTTCCAATGGGATGGTGCGGCGCGCAGAGCCCTCGGCCAGCCTGAGGAACGGCGTCGCAACCTTAGAAAGAGTAACTAGCAGGAACCCATAGGCCCTGCTCGGATTTGCTCTCCACCGTGACCCTGGGCGCCCCTCTTTCTCCCCAGAGCCTCTACTGCTGTGGGAGGGAATGAACCCTGCTGGCGGCCATCCCTCTCGTTCGGTGAGGGTCTGATAGTCCACAGTCCCGTCTTCCCGGCGTATTCCCCAAACAGCTTACGTCACTTCTGAGGGGGGTGTCTTCCCCGCTCCGTCAGTTGGTCCGCACACTGGAGCGAAGCCACTTCCGGCGCTTTCCACAGTTCTCTTCCGGGTGAAGGCCGGAGCCCCGGATGTAGCCCTGGCGCGAGCAGCTCCCCTTCCCTTTGCTAGCCCGGGGCCTTAGGTGAGCGGCGGCGGACGCTCCAGTCCCCGTGGCTCCGCCGCTTCTCCCGGTTGTGCACGTAGCCCGCGGGGTTGCGGG
This sequence comes from Vespertilio murinus, assembly GCA_963924515.1. Classification (NCBI taxonomy): domain Eukaryota; kingdom Metazoa; phylum Chordata; class Mammalia; order Chiroptera; family Vespertilionidae; genus Vespertilio; species Vespertilio murinus. The sequence continues at coordinate 101,126,858 of OZ004705.1, read as the reverse complement.
TGAGCCCGCGGCGGAGCTGGGAGTTCGGCGCAGGGAGGAGCGGGGAGACCGGGGCGATAGGTCCTAGGTCCTCTCGGGCCTCACGGATTCGAGGGAGCTGGGGTGGAGGAGCGGGTGTCAGCCCGCGGACCCGCATCGCGACTAGGACTGCTGGAGCCGGATGGGGTGGCCACGTGAGGAAGCCGGTCTCCTGGCGTCTAGGGTGGGGGTACCGGTGGGAGCTCCGCCGTGTGTTCACCTCTCGGACCCTGCTCCAGCAAATCTTTTGGGTGCCAGGCCGGGTCCCGGGGGCCTCCTGGGTGCCAACGCCCCTTCCGTGCTCCTTCCCCGCACAAACCGGACCTCGTACGTGCCGGGGGAACGTTTGTGGAGCGGAGGGCCCTCTCGCGGCGAGTGTCCTCCTCGCCCAGTCCCTTAATCTGCACCTTTTCCCTCAGCTCGGTCTGGGGAAGACCCCTCTGTCCCGCCATGCCAAAAAGGAAAGTGACCTTCCAAGGCGTGGGAAATGAGGATGAGGAGGATGAGACCAGTGCTCCCAAGAAGAAGGTGAGGAGGCCAGACTCCTGGGGCCTGAGCAGGAGTGAGGGGAGGAAAAGGAACTGGAAGCCCAAAGCGGGGAAACGTTTGGGGGGAAGGAAAGGGCAAGCTTTTTCATGTTCTCTGAGAAATGGGTTTGGAGGATTTTCATGTTGAGTCCAGATCCTAGAGCATTTTGAGGAATAGTGCGGGTGCTACAAAAAAATAAATAAATAAAAATAGCCCTAGCTGTTTTGGTTCAATGGATAGAGCAGACTCAAGGGTCCCAGGTTCGATTCCGGCCAGGGGCATATGCCTGGGTTTCGGGCTCGATCCCCAGTAGGGCGTGCAAGAGGCAGTCGATCAATGATTCTCGTCATTGATGTTTCTATCTCTCCCTCTCTAAAGTCAATAAAATATATTTAAGGGGAAAAAGGAAAAAAAAATAATACTTTTACTCCCACCTTCAAGTTCTTGTAGCTGGGCCAATCAAATTAACAGGGGGAAATCAAATTTTAATACATGCACATGGGAAATTCACATAAGCATGAAAATCCCAGTGAGGCAACGTTAGATATATATGACGTTTTGGACAAAAGAGTAAAATGGGTTCTTACTTTTTATTTAAAACAATTTATTTATTTTTAAACCTAGGAGAACTACATGGCCAGCAGTAGTTCTTTTTTTTTTTTTTTAATATATATATATATATATATATATATTCTATTGATTTTTCACAGAGAGGAAGGTAGAGGGACAGAGAGTTAGAAACATTGATAAGAAACATCAACCAGCTGCCTCTTGCACACCCCCTACTGGGGATGTGCCCGCAACCAATGTACATGCCCTTGACTAGAATTGAACCCGGGACCTTCAGTCTGCAGACCAACACTAAGCCAAACCGGTTTCGGCAACAATTTTTTTAATTGATTTCAGAGTGGAAGGGGGAGGTAAAGGGAGATAGAAACATCCTATATAATAAAAGCCTAATATGCAAACCGACTGACCAGCGGAATGATGGGCAGAAGGACTGGTTGCTATAATGAGTACTGACACCAGGGGGCAGACGCTCAACCCAGGAGCTGTCCCCAGTGGTGATGACAGGAGGCAGGGTTGGCAAGTGGGTGGCACCAGGCCAACCAAGATGGGTGCCAGCAGGAACTCCCTCTACCCCCCCTATCGCCCTGCAGAGGGAGGTGACTGGCGGTGGCAGCAAGGGGCTGGGCCAGTGAACAGGCGGCACCAGGCCAGCCAAGGTGGGTGCCACCAGGGGTCTCCAGTTGCCCCACCAGTCACCCTGCAGATCAGCCCTGGTCGCCAGCCAGGCCTGGGGACCCTACCTGTGCAAGGATTTCGTGCACTGGGCCTCTAGTCAATGATAAGAGAGAATCGATCGGCTGTCTCCTGCATGCCCTACACTGAGGACTGAGCCCACAACCTGGGCATGTGCCCTGACTGAGACCTTTTGGTTCATAGGTTGACACTCAACCACTGAGCCACACTGGCTGGGCAATCTTAGTTTTTATTTTATTTATTTATTTAAAAATATATATATTTTATTGATTTTTAACAGAGAGGGATAGAGAATTAGAAACATCGATGAGAGAGAATCATTGATCAGCTGCCTCTTGCACACTCCCTACTGGGGATGTGCCTGCAACCAAGGTACATGCCCTTGACCGGAATCGAACCTGGGACCTTTCAGTCCCAGGCCGACACTCTATCCACTGAGCCAAACCAGTTTCTAACTCTTAGCTTTTAGAAGTGAGAATTGGGCACTTTACAGGTAGTTGAGGAACAGCAGAATATACATGGCAGGCAAATTCTTGCTAGGCAACTCAAGAAACAGTGAGTCACAGGGACCCTAGCTAAAAGCTGTCTTATTTACCATGCTTAATTCAAGTTAGACTGAGGTGAACATCCTAAGATTTCGTTCCTATAATGGGTTTCTCTTGTCTGAATCTATTGGGCAGGAAAGCGGGGAGGGCCAAAGGTTCTTTCTGAGTCTTGTTTCTTAATAGTTTAAAATTAATATTCCAAAAAGGCAGTTTCAGGTTGGCAAGACTTTGGTTCCCTTCAATAACCAGTAACCTGCATCTGTGGACTGTCTGGCTCCTGCTCACAGCTAGTGGACCCTGTGGCTGGGGCAGGAGGTCCTGGGAGCCGCTTCAAAGGCAAACACTCTTTGGACAGCGATGAAGAGGATGAGGAGGAGGAGGGGTCCAGCAAATATGACATCCTGGCTTCAGAAGATGTGGAAGGTGAGTTATCCCCAAGAACTGACTCTGGAGGGGGGGGGACGGGACAAATGGGCTTCTGGGAATGTGGACACAGGAGGCTCCTGTCTCTTTGGCATGCCAGCATGGACACCTGTTTCTTTGGTGCAGGTCAGGAAGCAGCCACACTCCCCAGTGAGGGAGGTGTGCGGATCACACCCTTCAACCTACAGGAAGAGATGGAAGAAGGTCATTTTGATGCCGATGGCAACTACTTCCTGAACGAGGATGCTCAGATCCGAGACAGCTGGCTGGACAACATTGACTGGGTGTGGCTCAGGGGCTGGCATGGCTGGGGCCTGGAGGCAGCAAGTGCTTGGGTCCTACTTGCAGTTTGTAGTAAATAATCCCCCCCCGCCCCCCCCATTTTCACATTACAGGTGAAGATCAGGGAGCGGCCACCTGGTCAGCGCTCACCGTCAGACTCAGAGGAGGAGGACAGCTTGGGCCAGACACCAATGAGTGCCCAAGCCCTCCTGGAGGGCCTTCTGGAGCTCCTGCTGCCAAGAGAGACAGTGGCTGGGGCACTGAGGCGTCTGGGGTCCAGAGGAGGAGGCAAAGGGGATAGCAAGGGGCCCGGGCGGCCCAGTTCCCCCCAGCGCTTGGACCGGCTGTGCGGCTTGGCCGACCAGATGGTGGCTCGAGGCAACCTTGGTGTTTATCAGGAGACAAGAGAACGCTTGGCCATGCAGTTGAAGGGGTTGGGGTGCCGGACCCAGGGACCCCCGGACTCCATGTCCAAACCTTCTCTGGACATGTTTGCTGAGGAAGTAGCAGAAGGGGAGCTGGAGACTCCAACCCCTGTCCAGAGAGGAGGTGAGACTTAAGGGCAGAGGTGGGGTATTGTGGGCAGGGGCAGGACACTGGAAGCCCAAATGGCTTTGCTTGCTATTTTAGAAGCAGAGTCACCAGGAGCTGGTCTGCTGGATGTGATGTGGGAATATAAGTGGGAGAACACAGGTGATGCTGAGCTATACGGGCCCTTCACCAGCAGCCAGATGCAGGTAAGCCCCATCTGTCTCTTCTCTCTCCTCCCTGTCCTCCCCTCAGTCCTCCTGCAGTTCTGCCCTCTCTTCCTGCAGACTTGGGTGAATGAAGGCTACTTCCCTGATGGTGTGTATTGCCGGAAGCTGGACCCCCCTGGTGGACAGTTCTACAACTCAAAACGAATTGACTTTGACCTCTACACCTGAGCCTTCTGAGGGCCAGCCTAGTGGCTCTTTCTTTCCTGGACTCTGGAGGAGGCCCCAGTTGCCTCAGGCAGTGAGAATATTGGGGGCCACTTTTCAGTCAATTTCCTTTCCCAATAAAAGCCTATGGTTGTGTATTAGGTCCTTGACTGTCCTGATGGCCAGAAGCCAGGGACCTCCACAGCCCCTTTGGATTTGCCTCTGTTCCTGAGTATTTCCTCATGAAGTTTTTCTTGGAGAGTTTCTGGGTTTTGTTTACCACTCCTAGGGGCAGAGCCCGGGTTGTCAGGTGTCCTGTGGCCTCCCCACCTGGACTCTGCCCACCATCTGAAAATCCCTTCACGCCCATGTCATTCTCCAGCATTGGGAGCTCCTGTATAGCTGTTCTTAGGTCGTTGGCTTTTAGGACCTCAGAGTCTCTGTCCTTGCAGCCAGTATAGGATAGAGCCCCGGAAGTGGAGATTTCAGGCCTTGAAGGGCTGGAACATCTGTTGGGTATAAGCGGAAGCCTGGTATTCACTGGCTCCCACTATCTCAAGCTCCATAGGTGAAGTGCAGACTCAACGTTGGCACTTGAAGGACCCTTGAAATAATAAAAATTCTCCCTAAGACCAATGAAATAACCTGGGACAACTGCCCATTGAGTAAGCACTGAGAGCGGCTGTGCCTCACTGGAGGTGACAGTGAATCAGAGGGCTGGCACAGACCCAATGGGCTCCTTTCCCAATCCTTTCTTGGAACCAGGTCTTTTCTGCCTGGCATTTGAGGCCCTGAAGCTTATATTTTCTGGGCTCCTACAGTGTACCTAGCACAGGACTAATGCCTTGAGGGGACTAAGGTAACTGAGCTGGTCCCCTTCCAGGAATTCAGAGTTGGGAAGGGATAAGTTCCTGGACCTCTTGTTAGCCTAGCTGATCATGTGTGTGACCAGAGCTCTGGTGGAGTTGGTTAGTTACTGGAGAGCTGAGCACCAGAGGCATGGGACACCTGGGGGTGGAGGGGCCAGGCCAGGACGAGGGGATACCTGATGTTCTAGTGAGGCCTCCAGTTTCTGTAATAATCACACCCACTCTAGTGCTGAGCCAGACCTCGTTTTCATTGACTCCAAGATGCCTTTGGTTGTAAAATGGTTTACTTTGTGTCATTAAAAAGGAAACCCTACCAATCACAGTTGTAGTGTCATCCATTAAAAAGTGCATCGTGATTTCAGAAACGTTCAGGAGGGAGAAGTAGGTCTCTTAAGACCAATGAAATAACTTCACCTTTATGTCCCCGGTGCCTGACTCATGGGAGGTGCCTGGTGACCGGATGGCAGGAAGCTGACGGACAGCTCCCCGGGTTGTCCCACAGGACCTTAGGCTCCACCTGCTCAGAGCTGACCTCCCCTCCCCTCACTGCCTGCTCCCTGATGACACCCTGTGTGGGCAGGATAATTGCCCCCAAAGATGTCTACATCCTCAATCTCAGAACCTGTGCATATGTGACCTTACGTGTCAAAAGGGACGTTGCAGAAATGATTGACTTTGAGATGAGATTATCGTGGATAATTGAGATGGGCCAGATGTAATCAAGGGTCCTATGAATTGGAAGGGCGTCAGGAGGGTCATATGAGGGAGGTGAGGATGTTATAGTGCTGCTGGCTTTGAAGGTGGAAGGACCTTGGGTCAGGAATGCAGTGGCCTTAGCAGTTGGAAAAGGCAAGAAAACAAAGAAATGTAGCTATTGACGGGATTTAGCCCAGTGACAGTACTTTTGGATTTCTGACCTCTAAGATAATAAAATGTGTTGCTTTAAGCCATTGAGTTTGTGATCATTTGTTATTGCCCCAATACGAAACCAACCCACACCCCATCCCGCTGACTGCCTCTCCCCTTCATGAATATCCCTAAGTCTTCTGTGGCCATGTCTCAAGCCACTATCTGCACTTAACTCACTTGCTTTAAAAACAAAAAACTTGTATATGTGACAATTTAAAAATATATATACTTTTATCGATTTTAGAGAAAAAGGGAGAGATAGCAATGATGAGAGAATCATTGATCTGCTGCCTCCCCCACATCCCCTACTGGGAGCTGACCCTGCAACCAGGAAATGTGCCTTGACTGGGAATCAACTGACCTGGTTCATAGGTTGATGCTCAACCACTGAGCCACACTGGGCTGTGTAAATTTTTTTTTTTTAAGAAGACATTTATTTTATTCTTTTGTTTATTATAATTTTGGGGTGGGGGATTTAATGGAAGAAATTTGAAATAATAAGAGCAAATTACAAAAGTCTAATTTTATGGTGCATATTTTACAGTAAGTAGAGCAGTATGTACTTCTGTAAGTGTGACGACACTATGGCATAGGACAGTTCTCATAATTTTTGTAAATTTGTTTTACTTGTTTGGTTTAATTTTTACTATGTTTTACGTGTTTATTTTATTATTTGCTGTATCACATTCCTACTTATTCACTTTTTATTTATAAATCTATTATTAAGTAAGTTTTTTTATTTAAAAAAATACATTTTATTGATTTTTCACAGAGAGGGATAGAGAGAAACATCGATGAGAGAGAATCATTGAGCAGCTGCCTCCTGCACACTCACCCACTGGGGATGTGCCCGAAACCAAGGCACATGCCCTTGACCGGAATCAAACCTGGGACCCTTGAATTCGCAGGCCGACGCTCTATCCACTGAGCTAAACCGGTCTCGGCTTAAGTAAGTTTTTTATATTTTACAGTAGTTTTGTATAATTACAAATTTTACAAGAGTAGTACAGAGAGTTCACTATTTCCCCATTAACATTTATCAGTGGTACATCTGTTATAACTAACGAACCAACAATGTTACTATTTTTATGAGTTATTGAGCTATCCACCCATTTGGTTTTTAGTATATTCACAGTGTTGTGCTATCATCACTACAATCTAATTTTGGAACATTCTTGCCTAAGCAACCCCACCCATTAGCAGTTCCCATCACTCCCCCTTCAGTCTCTGGCAACCACTAATTTACTTCTGTAGATCTGCCTATTCTGGGCTTTCATACAAATAGAGTTGTACAATATGTGGTCTTTTGTGTCTGCTCTTTACACTTGGCATGTGTTCAATATTCTAATATGTAACAGTATTTTATCTTTTGTTGAATAATGTTCTATTGTATGCATATATTTTATATATACATATATATATATATATGTATATATAAAATATATATTTTATTGATTTTCCACAGAGAGGAAGAGAGAGGGATAGAGAGCTAGAAACATCGATGAGAGAGAAACATCAACCAGCCGCCTACTGCACACCCCCACTGGGGATGCGCCCGCAACCAATGTACATGCCCCTGACGGGAATCGAACCTGGGACCCTTCAGTCCGCAGACCGACGCTCTATCCACTGAGCCAAACCGGTCCTGGCTGGATATATGATATTTTACTATCCACACTTAATATGGGTTTTAATGATAAGTTTTCTCTAATGTCCTTTATCTGTTTCAGAATCCCCTCTAGGATACCACATAATGTTTAGTTGTCATACCTCTTTAGCTTCCTCTGGTGCGACAGCTTCTCAGACTTGTTTTTGCTGGCCTTGAAAGTTTTGGAAGCACTGGTTAAGTATTTTGTAAAATATTCCTAAACTTTGGGCTTGTCTGATATTTCTCTCATGATTAGATCTGGGCTATGGGTTTTGGGGGAGGAAAGTCCTGGAGGTGAAGTTCCTTGTCTTTTCCTGAAAGTCTCCCGTGCCTCCGCCTTACCCTCAGACTCAAGTGAGGCAGCCCCTGCAGTTCCCCATCTGCTTTGTTTCCTTTCTCCCTTATCTTCCCCCACTCCTAGGGCAGCTCCTTTCCCTTCTCCAGGCTGGGCCCGGGATGCCTTTCCCTTCCTGACCACCTGGGGGAGCCAGTTAGGGCATCTGTGGTGACTGCTCTAGGCTTCCTTTTCCTAAAGGCTCCATAGCTCCTCCCACTTCCCAGTGGCTCTTTATTTCTTCCGCTGCTCAGAGCACAGATGTCTGACAGGCACCCAGAGCCTTTTCTTCTGGTCTGTCTCCCCCAGTTAGCTTGAGACCGGGCCAGTGGTGATGAAGGAATGGGGAATGAGCCAATTCTTTCCGGGGACAGCCCCCTCCTGAGCTAGGCTAGAGAGTGGGGGCCTTCGGGGCTGTTTGTCTTTGCAGCTCCAGAAAAGATGAGGCGTGATCTGGGTGGTCGGTGTATAGGACTAGACCTAAGAGTCTCTCAAAGGGCAGGACAGAGAAGTCATTAGGGACATCCTAGCTTCTGGGAGTGTCACTGAGCCATGACAAATTCATAGAGGGGTTCAAGGTCAGAACTGCAGATGTCGCCCTAATCGGTTTGTCTCAGTGGATAGAGAGTCGGCCTGCAGACTCAAGGGTCCCAGGTTCGATTCCGTCAAGGGCATGTACCATGGTTGTGGGCACATCCCCAGTAGAGGGTGTGCAGGAGGCAGCTGATCATGTTTCTCTCTCATCGATGTTTCTAACTCTCTATCCCTCCTCCACTCCGTAAGAAACGCAATTAAAAAAAAAAAAAAAGAACTGCAGATGCCATCACTGCATCTGGGCACCAGATCCTCTGAAATGCAGCTCCTTAAGTACCTGCCCTTGACCAGGAATTGCCCCAGAGACTCTTTGGTGCACAGTTTGATGCTCTAACCAATGAGAAACACTGGCCAGGGCAATAAAGAGTTTTATTCAGGAGCCATAGGACCTGGGAGAATGGTGGACTCCCATCTCAGAAACCAATCTCACCTTCCTGCTCAAAGATCACTCCTCCTCTTCTTCTTCTTTATTTTTTTCCACTCCTCTTCTTGTTCAAGCTTGCCGTTTTTATGGGGACAGGGAGGGCTTTTTTTTCTATCTTGCTAGCTTTTGGAGTGCTGGAGAGGGGTCTTGTCCATTCATATTTATAGCTTTGGGTCAATGAGGGAGACTCCCTGACACTCTGACTGTCTACAGCAGTGTTTCCCAAACTTTTGATATAGGTGTACCTCTTCTATAATTTTTGTAACGCTGAGTACCCCTCGTCAAAAAAAAAAAAAAGAAAGAAAGAAAAAAAGAAAGAAAAGAAAAAGAAAGAAAGAAAGAAAAAGAAAAAGAAAGAAAGAATGTATTTTTTAAAAAATAAATCTTTATTGCTCAGATTATTACAATTGTTTCTTCTTTTTCTCCCCCAAAACTCCCTACCACCCAGTTCCCATCCCACCCTCTGCCCTTATCCCCTCCCCCTATTGTCCTCATCCATTGGTTATACAATTTTAATCCAGTCTCTTACTGCACCCCACCCCCTTATCCCCCTGATAATTATCAGTCCACTCCCTTTCTTTGCCCCTGATTCAATTATATTCACCAGTTTATTCTGTTCCTCAGATTTTTTCCCCCATATTTGAATTTCAAGTGGGACACTCTCTCCCATTTGTTTTTGTAGGGAAGGAAATACAATAAAGTGTTCTATAGCAAATGGCTGCAGACTGTGCAAATTTTTCAGGACCACACGAATAGAATCTGCTCCTCCTCCAGTTCACACCGCTGCTCTGGGACACACGGCTCCTCTGGGTCACCCTGCTTCTCTGGGTCACACGGCTCCACAGGTCACACGGCTCCTCTGGGTCACATGGCTCCCCCCCCACGCCCACTGCTCCTCTGGGTCACACCGCTACTCCGGGTCACACTGCTCCCCCGGATCACACAGCTCCCCTGGGTCATACCACTCCCCTGTCACATGGCTCCTCCAGGTCTGTTGATTGATGTTTTCTTATACTGGATCCCCCGGGGCCTGGGCCCGCTGCTGCGGACGATGAGGGGGAAGAATGGGGAGGCTCTGGCTGACTCCGCCATAGTAACCTTCACCGCTCTCATTTCACACATTCAGGCTTTCAGAGTCCCCCGGGTTTAGGTGTTTAGAGTCCCAGGCCGCAAAGAGTGTTCTGGGTACAACCTCTCAGTCCTCCATCACGCTCCACGAGTAGGTCTGCTCCGCCTTGGTGCTGGCTCTTGGGGGCTTGGCGGAGGCTCCGGCCAGGCCCGGCAGTGGGGGGACGGACAGGCGACAGGCTTGTTCGGGCCGCAAGCGGAAGGCGCGGCTGCGGCCCGGTGCTGGCTCCTTCTCTCGCATGGCGGGCAGGCCGGGAAGGCTGTGGGTGCGGAGGCCGGGCTCTGAGGTGCCCGCTCCCTGGGCCTGGGGCGGGGCGGGCTCCGCTCCCGGGGGACCTCCCTCACCGGCAGCGCCCTCGCTGTGACTCTAAACTCCACATGGCGGCGGCGCTTCTCCTTCTTTCTAGTTGTAGATATCTCATTCTTCCAGCTTTCCTGTGGTTTTGATGAAATCCTTTTTGATTTTAGTTGTTGTTTTTTTTAAATTGTTGATGAGGCAGCAGCTTAGGAGACTACCTAGGCTGCCATCTTGGTTCGAGTCCCCAAAAAGGATGTATTTTAATAACAATCAAAATATATTTATTTTCTCTCTTTTTTTGGTACATACACAAAACAATAATAAACGAAAAATAAAATTATTCATAATAAAATATAAATAAAAGTCATATTATAAATAACATTTATTTGCACACCGGACCATCTCACGCCTCACAAGACTGTCTTGACTTGACTCATGAGAACGTAGAATTAGGCACTGCTAAGCACGGTGCAGTGCATATCCCCACCAAACTCTTCCCGTACCCCTGGGGATACGCATACCACACTTTGGGAAACACTGGTCTATAGTAATACTCTCACATTTCCTCCTCCTTTGAGAATTTATTTCACCCTGTCTTAGGCTCATGGATCAATGGTTTTGTTCCCCAGTCGAAACAGGGCAGATGACTGACTCTTGTCAGATTACTTATGTGAAAGTTAATGTCCTGAGTGCAAAGGTCTCCAAATGCAGAGGGCTGATACTAAATAACTTATTTTTAAAATGTTTTTTATTAATTTCAGAGAGAAGAAGTGAGAGGGAGAGAGAGATAGAAGCATCAGTGATGAGAGAGAATCATTGCTGGGCTGCCTCCTGCATGCTCCACACTGGAGATTGAGCCTGAAACCTGGGCATGTGCCTGACCAGAAATCAAACTGTGACTTGCTGGTTCATAGATGCTCAACCACTAAGCAATACTAGCCAGGCCTAAAAAAAACTTCTTAAAGTAATTGTTTTCAGTAGAAAAGTCTTTTTTTAAATTTATTTTTTATTTTTCTTTCAAAATAATAGTGCACATAGTCTAAAAAATTCAGATAGCATTCCATGGTATAAGCAAATGAAAAATAGCAGTGCCCTGCACTCTCTCTCACGAATCTCACTCCTGTACAACTATTCTGACTCCTTTTAGCTGTTTCTGCTGCTATTTACCCCCAGATTTCTAATAACATACCACTTTTTAAATTTTCCATCATTTTTAAAAATACCGTATTTGCCGGCATATAAGACGATTTTTTGGCCCTGAAAAATATGTATTTGCCGGCGTATAAGACGACTGGGCGTATCAGACAACCCCCTAACATTTCCACTAAAAATACAGTTTGTTATATACTCGCCATATAAAACTACCCCCCACTTGGAGGCATATTTTTCAGGGCCAAAAAGTCGTCTTATACGCCGGCAAATACGGTATGTTTTTATTGATTTTTAGAGAGAGAAGAAGGGAGAGGGAGAGAGAAACATCAATGTGAGAGAGAAACATTGATTGGTTGCCTCTTGCACATGTTGCAACCATAGATGGAACTGGCAACCTGGGCATGTGCCATCACTGGGAATGGAACCCACACCTTTTGGTGGACAGGATGATGCTCCAAACAACTGAGCCACACTGCCCAGGGATCAGTGAAATTTTTCTTTGATTTTTTGAGAGTGGAAGGAGAGGGAGAGAGAGACAATGTTGCAAGAATGAACTTGGTTTGGCTGCCTCCTGCATGCTCCCTACTGGGGATTGAGCTGGCAACTTTTTGGTGCATGGGACCATGTCCAATCAATCAACCAACTGAGCCACATTGGCCAGGGCTCAATGGATTTTTAAATTCACAGAGTTCTACAGCATCACCACACTTAATTCTAGGACATCTGTATCACCTCAAAAAGAAACCACGAATCCCATTTCTTTTCATACCTCCTGGGCCCTGACAATCACCAATTTCTGTTTTTATGGATTTTCCTTTTTTTAACATTTCAAATGAATGGGATCATACATATGATACGTGGTTCTGTATGACCGGCTTCTTTCACTTGCCAAAATGTTTTCAAGGTTCACCCATGTTATAGCATCTGTCATGACTCATTTCTTATTAAAGCTGAATGATATTCCACTCATCAGTTGATGGACATGCGGGTTGTTTCTGCTTTTGGGCAATTATAAATAATGAGTGGTCCAGTGTACGGATTCGTGCACAGGTGGGGTCCCTCAGCCTGGCCTCTGCCCTCTCACAATCTGGGACCCCTTGGGGGATGTCAGACTGCTGGGTTTCGGACTGATCCCGAGGGATGTTCCGGTAGCAGTGCAGAAGTGGCAGGCAGCTGGGAGGAGCCGGGGCTGGGCACAGCTCCGCTGCCCTCATCTGGGCCTGCTGAGCCTGTCAATGCTGCTGCTGCCGCCGCCACTCCTGGTAGCACTGCCACGGAGGTGGGATAGGCTCTGCCACCGCCACAGCTGCACTTGCCAGCCAGGAGCCTGGCTTCTGGCTGAGTGGTGCTCCTGCTGTGGGAGTGCACTGACCACCAGGGGGCAGCTCCTGCATTGAGCACCTGCCTCCTGATGTGTGTCATAGCGACTGGTTGACCGGTCGTTCCAGTTGTTAGACCATAACAGTTACTTAGGCTTTATATATATATATATATATATATATATATATATATATATATACACTAGAGGCCTGGTGCATGAAATTTTTTTTCAAATATGTTTTTATTGATATTTTACAGAGAGGAAGGGAGAGGGATAGAGAGTTAGAAACATCAATGAGATAGAAACATCAATCAGCTGCCTCTTGCACACCTCCCACTGGGGATGTGCCTGCAACCAAGGTACATGCCCTTGACCGGACTCGAACCCGGGACTTTTCAGTCTGCAGGCCGACGCTCTATTCACTGAGCAAACCTGTTTTAGCTGGTGCATGAATTTTGTGCACTGGGGTGGGGGTGTCCCTCAGCCCAGTCTGCACCCTCTCCAATTTTGGACCCCTCAAGGAATGTCCGACTGCCCGTGTAGGCCCAATTCCAGTGGTTTGGGCCTAAAAAGACAACCCTCTCACAATCCAGGACTGCTGGCTCCTAAACGCTTGCCTGCCTGCCTGTTTGATTGCCCCTAACTGCTTCTGCCTGCCAGCCTGATTACTTCCTAACGACTACCCTGCCAGCCTGATCAATGCCTAACTGCTCCCCTGGCAGCCCAATTGCCCTTAACTGCCCTCCCCTGTGGGCCGGGTCACCTCTAACTGCCATCCCCTGCCAGCCTGGTCATCCTGTTCTCCCGTGCAGGCCTGGTCCTCCCCTTACCCTGCTCACCCGGTCACTCCTAACTTCCCTTCCTTGCCATCCTGGTCACCCCCAACTGCCCTCCTCTGCAGGCCTGGTCCCCTCCAACTGCTCTCCCCTGCAGGCCTAGTTGCTCCTAACTACCTTCTCTTGCTGGCCTGGTCACCCCTAACTGCCCTTCCTTGCTGGCCTGGTTGCCCCTAACTGCTCTCCCCTGCTGGCCTGGTCCCTCCCAATTGCCCTTGCCTGCTGGCCTGATCACCCACAGCTACCCTCCCCTGCCAGTCATCTTGTGGTGGCCATCTTTGACCACATGGGGGCGGCCATCTTGTGTGTTGGAGTGATGGTCAATTTTCATATTACCTCTTTATTATATAGGATAGATGCTTTTTAAAAAAAAGAAATATATATTTTATTGATATTTTACAAAGAGAAAGGGAGAGAGATAGAGAGCTAGAAACATTGATGAGAGAGAAACATCGACCAGCTGCCTCTTGCACACCTCCTACCAGGGATGTGCCCGCAACCAATGTACATGCCCTTGACCAGAATCGAACTGGGACCTTTCAGTCCAGACCGACGCTCTACCACTGAGCCAAACAGGTTTCGGCAGGATAGATGCTTTGTGAACAAGTTTTTGCATGTGTATAAGCTCGTGTTTTTTCTTTTTTTAATTCTAAGGTCAATTTTTATTTCTACAAAAAAAGGCAGTCAAAATACATAAAACACAGGTAAAGGATGTTACTGAGTGAGCTCCAAGTGGAGCATGACTCTGCAGAGGCTGTGTGTCCAGAGGGAGAAAGGCCACTTGTTCCTGGGCTGGTGTGGCCGGCTGCTTCAAAGGAAGAGACCAGCAGGGCATCAGTGACCCTGGACTGGTTCAGGCTCCAGCTGAGTCGGCCAGTTCCAATCCCGACCCCTTGCTGATGGTGGGCTGGGCTGGGGCTGCTGCACGGAGGAGGAGGAGAGCGAGCACATTCGGATGGAGCTTGCTGACAGGTGAGCGTGAAATTTCAAACGGACACTCTGGGTTTGGTGTTGTCTGTAACAACCAGCACATCTGCTAAAATAGCTGCAGGGAGGGGCGTGAAACTTTGACCTCAGAGACCTCTGTCTGATGAGAAGTGTCTCAAACAAGTGCAGTGTCCTCCGTATGGCCACACACAGACATCAGGGTTGCCATTTAAGCAGTGTTATTGTGGTAACATTGGCCATATTTTTCCTTAAGAGGAGGGCCTCCCTTTTCAGTTTTGTTGTTGTTGTTGTTGTTGTTGTGTGTGTGTGTGTGTGTGTGTGTGTGGTTTGCTTGTTTTTAAATTTTTTAAAAGGATGTTATAAATTGGAATCAGAACAACTTGAACTCCCACACTGGGCAGTGCAGCACAAGAGAAGAGAAGCCACCAGACCGAATAGAGCTGTCTCTTCTCCTTCCTGGAGGAGACGGGGTCTCCGTCTGGGAAAGTGAGTGAAAAACAAACTGAATCAAGAAAGTGGGAGCTGAGCTGAAACCGGTTTGGCTCAGTGGTAGAGCGTCGGTCTGGATTGAAAGGTCCCAGTTCGATTCCGGTCAAGGGCATGTACATTGGCTGCGGGCACATCCCTGGTGGGGGGTGTGCAAGAGGCAGCTGGTCGATGTTTCTCTCTCATCGATGTTTCTAGCTCTCTATCTCTCTCCCTTCCTCTCTGTAAAATATCAATAAAAATATTTAAAAAATAAAAATAAATAAAAGAGTTAAAAGAGGTTTAAAAAAAAAAGAAAAGAAAGTGGAAGCTGAAAGGCATGGGAAGAAAGGGTACCACAACCTTTTATTTTATTTTATTTTATTTTATTTTATTTTATTTTATTTTATTTTATTTTTTGTATAGTACTTTTTATTGTCCTTCCTTTATTTTATTATTTTATTATTTTATTTTTTATTTTTTAATTTATTAAGGTATTATATGTGTACATAGCTTACCATTGCCCGCCCCCCTCCCATTCATGCCCTCCCTCCCCAGAGTTTTGTGTTCATTGGTTGTACTTATATGCATGCATACCAGTCCTTCGGTTGATCTCTCATCTCCCCCCAGGTCTCCTTCCCCTCCCCGCTGTCATTTGACAATCTGCTTGTTTTATGGTGACTATCTCAGGACCACAAGAATGGAGTCCACTCCTCCTCTGGTTCACACCCCCCCCCCCGGGGCACACGGCCCCCTGGGACACACGGCTCACCCGGGGCACAACCTTTTATTTTAAACCTTAATGTCCAGCCCTAGCCACATTTGCTGAGTGGATAGAGCATTGGCCTGTGAACTAAAGGGTCCTGGGTTCAGTTCTAGTCAAAGGCATATGCCTGGGTTGTGGGCTTGATCCCCAGTGGGGGCTGTGCAGGAGGCAGATGATCAATGATTCTCATCATTGATGCTTTTATCTCTCTATCCCTCTCCCTTCCTCTCTGAAATCAATTATATATATATATATATATATATATATATATATATATATATATATATATATATATATATATATATTTAAAGAAAGGTTTGCAGACTCAAGGGTCCCAGGTTCGATTCCAGTCAAGGGCATGTACCTTGGTTGTGGGCACATCCCGAGCGGGGGGTGTGCGGGAGGCAGCTGGTTGATATTTCTCTCTCCTTGATGTTTCTGGCTCTCTGTCCCTCTCCCTTCCTCTCTGTAAAAAAATCAATAAAATATATATATAAAGACAGAGTGTCTTTAAAAAAAAGAAAAAAAGAAAGAAAACCGTAGAAAGCTAGTTACTGCCACAAGCAAACGCAGGCGGTGGCGGGTGTCAGTTTCCCGGAGCCTGCTTGGCCGGAGTCTGAACGCATCTCTCAGGGTCTCTGCGCACACTCTCTCAACCCATCGCAGCAGGGTTTGGTCCACGGGTCACTTTCCCCATATTTCTTTGTAAACCACGATGGAGTGCCAGTGCCACCTGTCATAAGTAAAAGAAAGCTGATCAAAGTAAACCTTTAGGAGCCTGGGAACTTTGCCCACCTGCCCCGAGCCCGAGGCCTGCTCCCTGGAAGCAGGAGGTCAGCACGTGTCCCAGAGGCACGAGGACATCCTGGCACCAAGCTGAGAATGGAAAGGGACCCCTATTTTACTCTTTGTGCTCAGTGCAGGCCCAGTGCTACCTAAAAACATCTCAAGAGAATGAGGGCAGCCACCTGATATTTTGGGGACGCTGGACTGGAGACACCCTCTCTCTGAGCACACCTTCAAGGCACTGCTAGGGTCGCCTCCCCATGCGCCTGCTCACACCAAGGCCTCGCGGCTCCCTCCCCCTCGGCCGCCCCCCAAACACGCATCAGCGAGAGGAGCCACCGGCAGAGACCTGCACACTGAGCACCACGAGCAGGAAGAGGAGCAGGCGGGTCGCCAGCTCTGGGGCGTGAGTGCCAAGATGCCACTGGGAAAGCCCATGTCCACCAGCTGCTGGTTGAGGTCACTAAAGGGGGACTGAGCAGCACCCAGTCTGCCCCTCCCCTCCTCCCCTGGCTTCGAAAGGCAGGGCCCCGGGGCACAATGGCTCCTGTGGAGAAAGCTCTGTGGAGGCGAGGCAGGTAGGGCTCCTCATGTGGGGCATTGTCCTGCCTGACCTCCCCATTGGCCGAGATCCGCACGTCCTCCCAGGGCTCCGGACCACAGACAGCCTGCAGGGGCAGCTCCCGGCCACTTCCCAAACACGGTGTCCCGAGTGCCCGTTAGGATAGGTGAGGACCAATGACAGTTAAACTGTATTCCCAGATATGTAAACCAGATGGAAGCGCCTGGGCTCTGATGGGTGTGGGGTATGTGCCAGTCAATTCCAGCGAGAAACAGAATCCAACTCCGGTGGCTCTAGGGCAGAGCTGTCCAACAGAACCTTCAGTAATGACTGCAGTTAAATCCTCTCAGTGGTCTGGATTATAGCTGTGGGTCCAGTTAGACTGACAGAAGCCTACATGCACCACTGTGGAGTAGTACAAGATCTGGACTAGTACCTACCTGGTTTTTATTTTATTTTATTTTATTTTATTTTATTTTATTTTATTTTATTTTATTTTATTTATTTTGAGAGTATGTTCATTAAAGCTAGGCATAGTGCAACAAGGGAGGGCTTAGGGTAGAAGGAGCAGCAGCAGAGGAACTAGGTGGGGCTGCTTTGGCTCCAGAAACACCATTGAAAGAAGCAAGCCCAGGGGGAGTGGAGAGTCAGAGAAAAGGGGACCTTGAGGCAGGGCAGGGGTTAGCTTAGGAGAAGCTGCTGCTGCCCACTGCTCCCCTGGTTGCAAGTCTCATGGGAACCCTTAGAGTTTAGAGATGCATGCCTGTGGGGGAAGGAGAAGGAGAAGGCATGCTCCACGGAGAGTATCCTGGGGCCTGGCTTTGCATCCTGACTCTGCCTCTTACCAGCGAGGCGATCTTCGGTAAGTCACGCAATGTCCCCCAGCCACCACGGCTCGCTGAGCGATTGGAGTGGCACCCACATCCGTGTGGTCCTCGTGTCTTAATCAGCATTCACTCTCGAGTTAAATCCTCAGGACACATGGCTTTAAACACCTTTAAACACGTCCAGAGGCTGATGTCCCCCACATTTACATTTCTTTTTTAAAAAATAAATCTTTATTGCTCAGATTATTACAAATGTGTTTCTCTTTTTTTTCTCCCCCCCACTTAATTGCTCCCCTCCACCAGGTTCCCATCCAACCCTCTGTCCTTTCCCCATCCCCATTGTCCTCATCCATAGGTGCACAGTTTTTGTTCAGTCTCTTCCCTCATTCCCTCTCCCCTTTTCCCCAAGAATCGTCAGTTCACTCCCCTTCCATACCTCTGATTCTATTATATTCACCAGTTAATATTGTTCATCATGTTTTTTACTTCCCTTGGTTTTTAGTTTCATTTGTTGATAGTTACATATTTGTTCTTCATAATTTTTATCTTTATCTTCTTCCTCTTCCTAAATAACCCCCTTCAGCAATTCATATAATTCTGGTTTGGTGATGATGAACTTCTTTAGCTTTTTCTTATCTGTGAAGCTCTTTAGCTGAACTTCAATTCTGAATGATAACTTTGCTGGGTAGAGTAATCTTGGTTGTAGGTTCTCGCTATTCATCACTTTTAATATTTCTTGCCACTCCCTTCTGGCCTGCATGGTTTCTGTTGAGAAATCAGTTGACAGTCGTATGGGTGCTCCTTTATAGGTAACTATCTGCTTTTCTCTTGCTGCTTTTAATATTCTCTCTTTGTCTTTTGCTCTTGGAATTTTAATTATGATGTGTTTTGGTGTGGTCCTCTTTGGATTCCTTTTGTTTGGGGTTCTCTGTGCTTCCTGGACTTGTAAGTCTATTTCTTTCCCCAGGTGAAGGAAGTTTTCTGTCACTATTTCTTCCAGTATTCTTTCGGAATCTTGCTCTCTCTCTTCTTTTGGGATCCCAATTCTGATGTTGGTTCACTTGAAATTGTCCCAGAGGTTTCTTACACTATCTTCAACTTTCTGGATTCTCTTATCTTCTTGTTTCTGTAGAGGAGTGTCCTCTGGCTCTTTGTGTTCTAAATCTTTGTCTTGGTTCTTGCCATCTTCCAGTCTGTTTTTAGGACTCTGTGTAATATTTTTTATTTCAGACAATGTTTTCTTTATTTCTAGTTGATCCCTTTTCATATCCTCATAGGTCTCATTTATTTTATCGGCCTTTTTTAGGATATTCTTGAAAAGCCTTACAACTGTAGTTTTGAACTTAATGTCCATTGTTTTCTTTTCCTCCATCTCTTTCCTTTGTGTCCTGCCTCTTGTCTGCATTTTAGTTGTTTCCCTGATTTGATGGAATAGTTTTGTGTGCTAGGTGTTCTGGTAGAGCCCAGTAGCAAAGCCTTCCCAGTGGACAGTCTTGGTGTAGCCCTTTGTGGGCTGTGTGTGCAGTCTTGTTGTTAAGCCTTGCTTATTGTTGGTATCACTGGGAAGCGTTGATCTCCAAGTTAATTGGCTGTGAGGATCAGCAGTGTCTCAGCTAGGAGGGCTTCTGTGCTCAGCTTAGATGGGGCGGAGTCTCGGGTTGGTGCAGGCAAGCTTTGTTTTCCCTTCGGCTCCTCCCCAAGTCCCGCAGTAATGGCCTCTGGCTTCACACACCTCCGAGAGATCTCTGCCCACTGCCTGACAGTCTGGCCTCTCCCTGACTGAGGCCGTCTATCAGAGCAA
This sequence comes from Vespertilio murinus, assembly GCA_963924515.1. Classification (NCBI taxonomy): domain Eukaryota; kingdom Metazoa; phylum Chordata; class Mammalia; order Chiroptera; family Vespertilionidae; genus Vespertilio; species Vespertilio murinus. Next base: position 101,107,229 of record OZ004705.1, on the reverse strand, counting down.
TAGGGTGATTCTGTTTTCCTCTTGAATAAGAAAGGCAGCAGCGCGTTAGTTGTCCGCCCTCTCTGCGCACCGGGAGTCTGCCAGTAGCAATCTTGGCCTGGCCCTTTTGGCGCACACAGTTCTCCGTACCTTCACAGTTTCTGAGAGTCAGCGACCTTATCTCTCCTTCCCAGATGGCAGAGCCTCCTCTCAGCTAGCCATCCGGTGCTTCAGGGCAATGCCTCCCCTGTTTTCCAGTTCTAAATTCAAATTTGTTGTGGTAGGCTGCATTCGGGTGTCTACCCTATGCCGCCTCTTGGTTTCTCCCCACATTTACATTTCGAAGTCTCCACTTGAGTATCTAACAGGCATCTCAAACTTAGCATGTCCCCCGATGAACTCCTTATCTTCTCCCCAAACCCGCTCCGCCCATATTAGAAAACAACAGTTCTGTTCTCACCGTTGATGAAACCAAAGAGCTTGGTGTTGTCTTTTAATCTCTCGCTCCCATATGGTAAAAAAAAAAAAAAAAAAAACAAAACACCAAAACCTGTTGGTTCTACCTCAAGAGTACTTGGCAACTGACCACTTCTCTGCACAGCTCCTATCAGCCTGACTCAGACTCCAGCATGCCTCACCCGGGCCGGCAGGAGCCTCCTCACCAGTCTCTCTGCCCCCTCCTTCATCTCCACAGTCTCTTCCCTGTAGCACCAAGAAGGGACCTTTTCAAAGGCAAAGCCCTCCAACAGCTCCCCATGGCCTCAGAGCAAAGGTACTCAAGATCACCTCAACGAACCTGGTTCTGTTTCTGCCGTGGCCTCCTTTCCCCATCTTCTCCCTGTCCTGTGCCCTGTTCCAGCCCCAGGGCCTCCTCGGGGGTTTCTAGAACATGCCAGGCATGATCCGATTTTAGGGTCTTTGACCTGGCTTTGTTCTCCTAGGTAATGCCTTCCCCAGGGATCTCCTGGGTGGCGCCCTCCCTTCCTCAGGCTTCTGCATCATGTTCCTCCATCATACTTCACATCACGTATTTGTGCAGAGTCTCATGCAAATTGTTTGTGGTTAGCCCAGGAAGCTCAGCCAACTGTGAAGTTATTAGCCCTTTCTTCCACTTGATTTTTTTCCTCTCTCATTTTTATTAAACTTACTAGAGGCCTGGTGTACAAAATTTGTGCATTGGGGGGGAGGTCCTTCAGCCCAGTCTGCACCCTCTCCAATCTGGGACCTCTCTCACAATCCAGGACTGCTGGCTCCCAACTGCTTGCTTGCCTGCCTTCCTGATTGCCCCTAACTGCTTCTGCCTGCCAGCTTGATCACCTCCTAACCACTCCCCTACCAGCCTGATTGATGCCTAACTGCTCCCCTCCTAGCCTGTTTGCCCCTAACTGCCCTCCCCTGTGGACCTGGTCACCCCTAACTGCCCTCCCCAGCAGGCCTGGGTTCCTCTCACTTGCTTTTCCCTGCAAGCCCAGTCACCCCCCAACTTCCCTTCTCTGCCAGCCTGGTCACCCCTAACTGCCCTCTCCTGCAGGGTTGATCACCCCCAACTGCCCTCCCTTGCCGGCCTGGTCCCTCCCAGCTGCCTTCCCCTACTGGCCTGATCTCCCACAACTTCTCTCCCTTGCAGGTCTGGTCCCTCCCAACTTCCCTCCCTTGTGGTAGCTCTCTTGTGTTCACATGGGGGCAGTATCTTTGACCACATGGGGGGCAGGCATCTTGTGTGTTGGAATGATGGTCAATCTGCATATTACTCTTTTATTAGATAGGATAGAGGCCTGGTGCATGGGCGAGGGCTGGCTGGTTTGCCCTGAACGGTGTCCAGGATCAGGATGGGGGTTCCCTTGGAGTGTGGGGTGGCCTGTGGTAGTTTGCAGGCCAGCCACGCCCCCCCAGTGATCCAAGTGGAGGCCCTGGTATCTGGGATTTATTTATCTTCTATAATTGAAACTTTGTAGCCTGGAGTGGAAGCCTGGGCCTGCCAAGGTGTGAGGAAAACTTGGCTTCCTCCATCATAGGGGAAACCCAAGCCTCCCTCCTGCTCTCTCTGTGGCTGAAGCCATCTTGGTTGGGTTAATTTGCATATCTGCTCCTGATTGCTTGTTGGCCTGGCTTGAGGGTGTAGCAGAGGTATGGTCAATTTGCATATTACTATTTTATCAGACAGGATAATTTACATTTTTAATTAAAAATTTTTATTGATTGATTGATTTGAGAGAGAAACATCAAATTATTGTTCCATTTATTTATGCATTCATTGGTTGATTGGTGTATCAGGACAATGCTCTAACCAACTGAGCTACCCAGCCAGGGCTGTTCTTTGTCTCATTTTTTAATTGAGATATAATCCTATATAATAAAAGGCTAATTATGCAAATTGTCCCCTTGGCCAGGAGCTTGACAGGGAGTTTGACCAGGGGGCAGGGCCACCTTGCCAACCACCCTGCCCCACCCCCCAGCTGTCCCCATCCTCAATCACCCACCACTCCAATCAGAGGAGGGGCAACTAGCCAACCTCCAGCAGCCCCTCTCCCTTCCTCTTCACCCCCTGCCCTTGCCAGCATGGCCTGATCATCCCTGATTGGGGCGGGCAAGCCAGGTCTCACCCATGCACGATTTCATGCACTGGGCCTCTAGTTGACATATAATAGTATATTAGTTTCAGTTGTACAACATAATGATTTGATGTTTGCATATATTGTGAAATGATCACCACATACATCTAGTTAACATCCATTGCCACACAGTTAGAATTTTTTTCTTGTGATCAAAATTTTAGGATCTACTCTCTTAGCAACTTTCAAATCAATATACTATATAACAATATTGTTAACTATAGTCAGCATGCTGTGCATTACATCACCAGGATTGTTTATTTTACAACTAGAAGTTTAAATCCTTTGACCCCCCCTTCGCCCATTTCATCCACCCCACCTTTGGCAACCACCAGTCTGTTCTTATCTGAGGTTGGGTTTTCATTTTGTTTGCTTTTAGGATGCCACATATAAGTGAGATCAGACAGTATGGGTCTCTCTCTGTCTGACATATATCACTTAGCGTAATACCCTCAAGATCCATTCATGTTGTTGTAACGACAAGATTGCCTTTATTTGGCCAAGTAATATTCATTGTGTACATATGCACCATGTTGTTGTTTTTTAATTCGTTGATCCATTGATGGACACCCTTGTTGCTTTTATATCTTGCCTATTGCAAACAGTATTGCAATAAATGTAGTATACAGATATCTTTTTGAATTAGTGTTTTTAGTTCCTTTAGATAAATACCGAGAAGTGGAATTGCTGAATCAGATGGTAGTTTTTAGATTTTGAGGAACTTCCATACTGCTTTTCATAAAGGTTGCACCAATCTACATTCCCACCATCAGTGCACAAGTGTTTCATTTTCTTCACATCTTCACCAACACTTGTTATTTCTTGTCCTTTTAATATTAGCCATTCCAATACGTGTCAGATGATATCTTATGTTGGTTTCGGTTTGTATTTCCCTGATGATTAGTGATATTGAGCACTTTTTTCATGTATCTGTTGGTTATCTGTATGTCTTCTTTGGAAAAGTATCTATTCAGATCCTGTGCCCATTTTGAAATTGCTTGTTTCTTTGTTATTAAGTTGTATGAGTTGTTTACATATTTTGGATATTAACCCCGTATCAGATATATGATTGAACTTTTTTCTTGCATTTGTTAGGTTGCTTTTTCATTTTGATTGCTTCCTTTGCCATGCAGAAGCTTTTTAGTTTTATGTAGTTCCATTTGTTTATTTTTGTTTTTGTTGCCTTTGCTTTTTAAAAAAAATATATTTTATTGATTTTTTTACAGAGAGGAAGAGAGAGGGATAGAGAGTTAGAAACATCAATGAGAGAGAAACATTGATCAGCTGCTTCCTGCACACCCCCTACTGGGGATGTGCCCGCAACCAAGGTACATGCCCTGATCAGAATCGAACCCGGGATCTTTCAGTCCGCAGGCTGATGCTCTATCCACTGAGCCAAACCTGTTTCGGCTGCTTTTTAAAAATTTTATTGTTGTTGTTAATCCTCAAGCAAGGGTATTTCCCCCACTGATTTCTAGAGACAGTGGAAGAGAGAGAGTAGGGGGAGAGAAGTGGAGGAGAGAGAGAGAGAGAGAGAGAGAGAGAGAGAGAGAGAGAGAGAGAGACATCACTTGAGAAAGACACATTGATTAGTTGTCTTCTACAACCAACTGGAGCTGGGGAACCTGCAAATGAGGTTCGTGTGCATGACCCCCTTGACCAGAAATCTAACCCAAGACACTTCCATCCGTGGGCTGACCCTCTAAACACAGAGCCAAACTGGCCAGGGTTGTTGCCTTTGCTTTTGGTGCTAAGTCTGAAAACCACCAAGACTGATGTCAAGGAACTTACCTCTATGTTTTCTTCTAAGATTTTTATATTTAAGTATTTTATCCATATTGAGTTGGTTTTGTGTATGGTGTAAGATAGGGGTCTGTTTTCATGTGACTCTTTAGTTTTCCCGGAACCATTCATTGAAGAGACTATCCTTTACCCATTTGTATATTCTGGCTTCTTTGTCATCAGTTAATAGACTGTTTATGTGAGCGTTTTCTTCGAGGCTCTCTCTTCTGTTCCATGTTCTAGTGTCTGACTTTATGTTTATATCATACTATTTTGATTACTACAGCTTTGTAATATAGTTTTAAATCAGGAAGCATGATGCCTTCATCCTTGTCCTTTTGGAAGATTATTTTGGCTATTTGGGATCTTTTTTACTACCATATACTTTTAGAATTGCTTGTTCTTTTTCTGTGAAAAATACCATTGGCTTTTAAAAAAATCCTCACCCAATGATATATTTTTTTATTTATTTCAGAAAGAGAGCAAGAGGGAGAGAAAGTGTGAGTGAGAGAGAGAGAGAGAGGGAAACATCAATGCGAAAGAGAAACAATGATTGGTTGCCTCCAGCATGCTCCTCGACAGGGAACCTCCTGGGAATCAAACCCACAACCTGGGTATGTGTTCTGACCAGAATAGAACCCGTGACCCTTTAGTGCACAGGACTATGCTACAGCCATTGGAGTTTTAAATTGAATCTGTAGATTGCACTGAGTAGTATGGACATTGTAACAACATTAATTTTGGGAATATCTTCCCATTTATTTGTGTTATCTTCAATTTGTTTCATCAATATCTTGTAGTTTTCATATATATATATATATATATATATATATATATATATATATATATATTTGTTGTTATTTTACAGAGAGGAAGGGAGAGAGATGGAGAGCCAGAAACGTCGACGAGAGAGAAACATCGACCAGCCGCCTCCTGCACACCCCCCACTGGGGATGTGCCCGCAACCAATGTACATGCCCTTGACCGGAATCGAACCCGGGACCTTCCAGTCCGCAGACCGACGCTCTACCACTGAGCCAAACCGGTTTCGAAAATATCTTGTAGTTTTCAGTGACTAGGTCTTTCACCTCTGTTGTTAAATGCATTCCTAGATATTTTATCCTTTTTAAAAATTAAATTAATTGGGGGTAATACTAGTTAATAACATAAATTTCAGGTATACAACCTTATAGCACAACATCTCTTTTTAAAAATGTATATATTTTTTAAATTGATTTTTTACAGAGAGGAAGAGTTAGAAACATTGATCAGCTGCCTCCTACACACCCCACCACTGGATATGTGCCCACAACCAAGGTACATGCCCTTAACTGGAATTGAACCTAGGAACCTTGAGTCCGCAGGCTCTATCCACTGAGCCAAACCAGTTAGGGCAGCACAACATCTCTTTACTCTATTCTGTATTCACTACCCACAGTCTAGTCTCCTTCTATTGCCATGTATTTTCCCCTTCTTCATCCTTTCACACTTCCCCTCTGTACTCACAGTCCTATTGTCTGTAGTTAAGAGTGTGTTAGCCTGTTTGTTGTTTTCTCGTTTTATACCCCACACAGGAATGAAATCTTTGCTTCTTGTCTTTTTCCATCTGGCCAAACAGTGTTCATCTTGAATTTCTGAGCTGATGCAAGTCTCCCTCTGAGCTGTCTAGTGCAGCAGCCACTAGCCACCCGTGGTTTTTGAGCATTTGAAATGTGGCTGGCTAGGTGTAATGGAGGAAATGAATGTCAAATCTCACTTAATTTGGGCTAACTTAAATTAAAGGACCCCATGTGGTTGGCGGCTGCTGCAGGGGACAGTGCACCAGTAGGCTACAGAGAATGCAGTACCACCTGCCCTGGGCGTTAGAAGGCTCCGCGTGCACGTAGCAGAAAGCGGGCACGAGGGAGATAAAGGAAGGGAGCCACAAGGAGACAGCCACGAATTTGTAAGAGCCACCTTTGTGGGGCTGGGGTAGCCACGAAGATCCCAAAGATTGTCCCAAGAGCTGGCATGTCCCATCATTAAGCTTCAGAGCAAGGCTGCTGGGCAGGAACTGCCGTTAACCCGTCCTCGGGAGTGAGCGGCCAGAGGCAACGCTCGGCCCTGTGGGCCAGGCCACTCAGTCAGTCAGGGGCTGAGGCTTGGTCTGGGCCAGGAAGTCTGGCTCCAGCGTCTACCGCTCCACCACTGCTGTGCCTGACGCCGACACGGACAATGACCACAGAGGGCTGTGTTTTAAAGCAACAAAAGCACGTTCGTTACCAAGGGCCTAAAAAGAGGGATGTAGCTGACCTGGGCAGAGGGTTGGTGCCAGTGAGGCAAATGCTCATTGATTGAGCTGGAATCCAGTCCACTGAGCCAAACCAGCCAGGGCTGGATGACAGTCTTAACCACCTGAGCCGGCATGGGCGGCTGCTATTCCTTCACAGTTAGACTCGGGCGGGCTGTGCGTTTCTGCTGGGGCAGCTGCAGAGGGCGTGGGGCCCTCACCCTCACATCTGGAGCTGCCGCCTGAGGTTTGCCTCATTTCTGGTGATGGTAACTTTGACCCCTTGGTTAAGATTTCTCCACCTAACGCTGCATTCTCTTCCTTGGTAATGAACACGTATCTGGTGAGGAGCTACCTTAGGACTAATCCTACCCTGTATGCAACACCCCTCGCCCCCATCTCACCCAATGGTTTTAACACCCGTGCTTACCTGAATCAACTATCTTGGTGGCTGTGACGTGGTCGCTTTAAACTCTACATCTTTTCTTTAGTGACTAGTTGGCTTTCCTACGGCAAAAGAACTTCCCTGCTCGCCTTCCTCCCTTCGGCTCCCCTTCGTCCTTCGCCCTGCAGCTCTCATATTCCCAGACCTGTGTGAGCTCCTGGGTCCTTCCTTCATTCAGGAGCACCGCCCTCACTGGTTTGGATGCATGCAGAGTCCCCGCTTTGCCGGAGGGAACTCCCCAAGCTGGTCCCTGTCCTTTGCACAGGTCGCCGTTGTTCTTCGGGCGCCTCCTTGCTGTCTGTGCGAGACGTTCCTGGCTCCCCGTGCTTTCCCCGCCCCGGGAGCCAGCCACCGCCCGGCCCGGCCCTCTGCAGGGGCGTGGTGTCCAGAAGCCCATCCGGGTGAGGCGCTGGCCTATTGAAGGGAGAGATGACAGAGTTTACAGATGGATTGAATGAAGGCATCGGAGAAGGAGAAGGGTCCCTATCCCTCCAGCTCTTTTAGACACTGCTTCCCTGAGGTCCTCCTAACACTTCCTAAGGCTGAATCCAGCCTCTGCTTTAGCAAGTTTTCTCTCATTTGAACTTCTCACACATGCGTGTCTCTAAATGCAGCACGGCATTGTCAGACGCTGGTCCTGCCTGGAGATTCTTACGCTTGGCCTTGGCCCTTCACCATCCTGGTTTTGAAGCTCATCTCTAAGACTTGTTGGGTGTCTGAACCTGGACGAGTCTCTTAACTGGTTTCTCAGTTCCTTCACCTGCAAAATGAGGGTAATAATAGGTACCTCACAGTGCTATGTGAATGTGAAGTGCTTGGCATTGAGCCTGGCCCAGTCTCACTGCCTAAGGGAGTTTACTTAACCTCTCTTACCCTCTTCCTCACCTGTGAAACGGGCTTGCGCCCAGCTGATGTGGCTCAGTGGCTGAGTGCCAACGCAGGAACCAAGAGGTCACCGTTTGATTCCCAGTCTGGGCACATGCCCAGATTGTGGGCTCCATCCCCACTGGGGGGTATGCAGGAGGCAGCCAATCGATGATTTTCTCCCATCGATGTTTCTTTCTCTCTATCACTCTCCCTTCTTTATGTATATACATACATATACTAATAGATATACTAATATATATATACTAATATATATACTAATATATATATATATATATATATATATATATAATTTTAAAGGGCTTGCTGTGAGGAATGGCTGGAATCCTGCATAGAGATTTTGTACCTGAAAAACTGCTTACTACCAGAATTTTCTAGGAGTATTTCCAAATTATTGGCCTTTTGTGAAGTCCTGAGGCCACCGCCCTGATTCCCATCCCATCACCTCTCCCCCCAGCCCGAGCTGTGTGCGGGCTGGGTCTACCTCTTCCCCCGGGCCGTGTCTGTGCGGGCTGGGTCTACCTCTCTCCTCCCTGGGCCCGTGGTCTATGCGGGCCTGGTCTTGTTTCTTGAGCTTCAGGCTGGACGCATCTACATCACCCTGGTTCCCCAGAATTGGGGCCCCACGTGGAACACACTTTTGTCAGCAGCAATTTGGTCAGAATGACAATTTTGCCAAAAATAAATTTTGCATGCTGCCGGTTTTTCTCAGTGGTTAGAGTGTCAGCCCTCAGACCCAAGGATTGTGGGGTTCGATTCCTGGTCAAGGGCACGCACCCTGGTTGGAGGTTCCCCAGCCCTGGTAGAGGCCCATGCTGGAGGCAGTCAATCGATGTGTCTCTCTCACATCAATGTTTCTCTCTTTCTCCCCCTTCTCCTCCCTGTCTTTCTCTCTCTGGAAATTAATAGGAAAAATATCCTGGGGTGAAGATTAAAAATAGATAGATAGATAGATAGATAGATAGATAGATAGATTTTGCTTTAGCTATTTTTTTTAAAAGATTGGAAAATTTGGGAATCTTTATGCAGTCTCCCAAACATCTTAATTTTTTTAGAATTAAAAACATTTTTTCAACATTCTATTACTTTGCAGCCAATTATTCCTACTTTCCTGTTTGCAGTAGCAAAATGTTGCAGCAACCAAAGGTCCAGCAATGGAATGGTTTCCTTCTTTCCTTCCTTCCTCCCTTCCTCCTTCCTCTCCTCTCCCCTCCCCTGTCTCCCTCCCTCTCTCCTTCTTTCATTAGTTTAGTAAAAAAACAAAAAGTACAGAACAATGTATGTAATGAAATCCTATATAATAAAAGTCTAATATGCAAATTGTTCAACCGGGAATTTTACCACCTGCTATGAAGTGCGCTGACCACCAGGGGGGGCGGTGCAGACATGACAGTAGTCGTGGATGCAGTGCTGGCAGCCAGCAGCAGTGGAGGCGCTGCCAACCCCGATGGGCCCCTACTATGAGAGCAGGACCGAAGTGGGATGGTGGAGCAGGTGAGCGGACGGCACCAGGTCAAGCTGGGTGAGAGCGGGGCCTGATTGCCCTGCCAATTGCCCCACAGACAGTGATCAGCGGTGGGGGTGAGGGGAGGGGCCGCCACCCAGCTCCCAGGTGCTGAGGGAGCCGTGCAGGGGCCCAGCCCTAACTGCGATCATCCTGCAGGCGGGATGGTGGAGCAGGTGCAGGGGGGGGGGGGGCAGACCGTGGCGGGGCCAGGCGGGGCTGCTGGGCTTCAAGGCCGGGGGCCCGAGCTGGGGCCCGATCCCCGCAGGCCACCCGAGGGACCCCACCCATGCACGAATTGGTGCCCCGAGTCTCCAGTCTAAGAATGAAGTGCACGGATGTGTAAGGCTTTGTGACGAACGTGTCCTGCTGGTGGCGAATGGAGCCTTTCCAGTTACGCTCTCCGCCCGCTGTGGCCCTGAGCCTCCTGCGCTCCTGCTGGCACCGGAGGCAGCGTCCCGGCCCCTCTACGGCAGGCCGCTCCTCAGGGCTGTGTTTGCAGGGAGCAGCTCTAAGGGACAAAGTGATGTCTCCTTCAGGACAGAGAGGCAGCTGGTGGATGTTTCTCTTTCATTGATGTTTCTAGCTCTCTATCCCTCTCCCTTCCTCTCTGTAAAAAAAACCCCCACTAAAATGTATATATTTTTTTTAAGTCAAAGCTTCCAAGTTAGGGGGAAGTCAGAAAACAGCAACCATCCAAAGAAGGAAATAAAGAACCTGCTCAGACCTGTCCTCAGAGACTTGGCTGGAGCCTCAGCAGCTCTTCCCAGACCATCCTTCCCAGGGAGATTGTTTGACAGGCGTCTGCCCGGGCAGGACCACAGCCGTGCAGTGCTGGCAGCTGCCGTGACGTCGGTAAGCAGCCACACGGGCCACGTGGCGACCCTCGGCTTCCTGAGGAGCCGTGGAGAGCTCACCAGGACCCGCGCAGCCTGCAAGGGCTCTCTTTGCCGCCAGCAGAATCAGGGGCTTCCTCTTGCCCCTGGGACTTCCTGCATTCTGGCCCAACAGCTTGGGGACCACAAATGCAAAGGAAACCACCCTCCCCTCCCATTTCCTTCCCTGCACCCCCGAGATCTTAAGTGCAGGTTCCCATCACCCCGGGTCTGACCCCCTTCCCCACCCCAGCTCAACCTCTGCCGTCCCGTTTCCCTGCTGAGACGGGGGACTCCCGACCCCAGGTTCCCTGTCCCACACCAGCTAAGACCCCGGAGCCCTGCACCACCTCAGAGCCCGGAAAGAGCAAGTGATGCTGCTCTCGTCACGGCCGCGGTGGGAGCAGGGTGGGTGGGGCAGGATGCTGGGGTGGGGTGGGTGGAGCCAGGGCCACTTCCTGTCCCCTTGGGGCCCCTGTGCGCCCAGCCCTGCCCCAGTCTTGGAGGAGTTGGAGCAGCCTGGCCCCGCCTGGGCCTTTGTCGAGTGAGCTGGTAAGGGGCTGTGGCTTGGCGGGCGGGGGTCCCATCAGACCCAGGAATGCGCCAACGGCTCGAAAAGACCTGACAAACGGTGGGAAAGGAGGATCTGGAGCCACTGGGGCTGAACAGTCTCCAGGGGGAAGGCCGGGAGGGAGGCCATCGCTGGCTGCAAGCTGCTGTGGCCGGAGGGGGCTGGGGGACAGAGCGATGGAGGGGCCGCCGGCACCTGTCCCTGTTGTTGCTGATAACAGTAAAAGGGAGGGTGGAAGCAGCCTTTAACCACGGGTTAGGTCTGGCAGTTGGCAGGGAGGTCGGCAGGAGGAAGGGCGGGCTGGGTCCTGCCACCAGCCTCTTATGTATTCCCTTTCTCCCACTCTCCACACTCAGGTCCCATCCTGCTCATGTCTGTTGTCATGGAAACGACCCTGCTTCTCCTCTTCCTTGGGGGTTTGTGGGTCCACGAGGTGGACGCAGAGGCTCTGGAGGTTTCTACACCCAGACAGCCCTCTTTTTCTTTGGCCTCAACCATCTCTGAGGCCTCAAACCTTAACTCAGTGGCCTCCGATGACGCAATAACAAGGGTTCCTGAGGCACAGGGCAGTACTGGACCCCAGATCTCCCTGCCTTCCTCAGCTCCATATGAAGTGCCCTCTCCTGAGACTAACGTCACTGCTGACGTTAGCCTTATGGCCGAAGCAATAACCACCCAAGAAGCTCCCACCAGGAAGTTATCAGTGTCCCGGGAAACCTCTAATGCAACCAGTAATCCCACTGTCCTAGCAATGACTACTCCGGGACTTCACTCTACGGCTGGTGAAACCATGGCAACTAGCTCTCTGGAGACCTCCACAGGGACAAGCGGACTCCCTGTCACCATGGCAACTAGCTCTCTAGAGACCTCCAGTGGGATGTTGACGAGTGAATCTCCTGTCACCATGACAACTAGCTCTTTGGAGACCTCTGATGTGACCAGTGGACCCCCTATCACCATGGCAACCAGCTCTCTGGAGACCTCCAATGGGACCAGTAGACTCCCTGTCACCATGGCAACCAGCTCTCTGGAGACTCCCAAGGAGACCAGCGGCTCGCCCATCTCTAGGGTAAAAATATTCATCATGTCTACCCCAGCGATGTCCACCAGCAGAGGCAGCGGGCCTGCCCAGGGCTCATACCAGAAGACAAAGAGCACCCTGATGGTGGCCGTGCTCGTGGCCCTGCTGGCGGGCATCCTCCTCCTGGCGCTCGTGCTGCTGTGGCGCCGGCGGCAGAAGCGGAGGACCGGGGCTCTGACGCTGAACAGGGGCGGGAAGCACAACGGGGCGGTCGACGCCTGGGCTGGGCCAGCCCGAGTGTCCGACGAAGAGGCTGTGATAACAGCAGCCACAGGGGTGTCTGGTGGTGACAAGGGCGCTGGGATCCCCGAAGGGCAGGGTTCTGGTTCTGGCCGGCGGCCCACGCTCACCACTTTCTTCGGTAGACGGAAGTCTCGCCAGGGCTCCTTGGCACTGGAGGAGCTGAAGGCTGAGCCGGCCGCCAGCCTGACGGGGGAGGAAGAGCCACTGGTGGGCAGTGAGGACGGGGCTGTGGAGGCCCCCCCTTCGGGGGGGCCAGAAGCGGGAGATATGGAGGCCCCTTCGTGCCTGTGAGCTACAGGTCTGGAGGTCAGAATCAGCCCTAGCTCTCGGCACCCTCCAGTCCTCACCTCCAACCTCATCCTCACCCGCGTTCTCACCCGGGGTCTCCACTCCGACTCCCATCCCACCCGGCGTCTCCACTCCGACTCCCATCCCACCCGGCGTCTCCACTCCGACTCCTCACCCCACTTCTCAGCCCTGGACTTTCCAGCCCCGCGCCAGCGCCAGCGCCCCCACCCAGCACGGAGGCAGGGCCTGCGCCCACTGAAGTCTCCAAGACTGAATGGACGAACCGTCCTCATCCACCCTGCTTCTCCCCACCACCTGCTCTCCACGTCTTGTCTTTGAAACCAGATGTGGCGTCTCCATAATGCCAGGTTTCCTCCACCTCTGGCAAGCCCACAGCTTCCGTCGAGGATTACTCTGTGAAGCACACCTGGCCCCATAGGTTAGGACAGCCACCCGGTCGACCCATGAAACTCCTTTAACTCGGGGCCAGTGCCCTGCGCGGTGCCCCCTGGCTGTGCCCTGGGGTGTGCCTGCGACACACCTGGCCTCCAGGTGGCCCCCGGCCCCAGCCACCACTCCCTCCCTCACCCACGGGCAGGGCAGGCCGAGGCAGCCAAAGGCTTCAGCTGTTCCTCCCTGAGGGCAGGGGTGAGAGGAGTTTCTGGGCAGGCCGAGTCCTTGGGAACCACAGCCGGTGTGGGTCCACTCGTGGGTGCGGTTTGTGAGCAGGAGGCGAGGGCTGGGTGGCTGGTGAAGGGTGGTGGTGCCATCAGAGGACGTGAGGGAGAGGTGGGAAGGGTTTCGAGGCAGAGGGCATGCCAGCTGCTGAGGACATCTGCGACCTCCTCCCAGTGAAAGCATGCCGGGCTTGATAGGAAGATTGGTCCTTCAGCTCGGCCCCCTCACAGCCTCCCCTGCACACGAGGTAGGGAGGGGAGAGGAGCCCTGGGCGTGGGTCTGGGTGACCATCGCTGTTCCGTGTGCAACGCGTTTGTCTGCTGCAAGTTCCTTCCCTTCTCTAGGGGAGTGCGTGAGAGCCCGCTAAGGAGGGTCTGCGATGTCTGGCGGCCCCAGGGGCTTCCCCGTGGCTCTGGGAAAGGCAGGAGGGGACAAGACCCAACTGGCTGTCCCTGAGAGCAGCCCAGGCCAGCGCCCAGGCAGCAGCCACGTGGGCCGAGGCGGTTGGTATTTCCCCAGGGCAAAGAGGAAATTTGCAAAGAGGAAGTTGTTGAGTCACCGGGGCAGCGGCTGAGAGCAGACGGATTGACCTACAAAAAGAGGGTGGAGGGGACTCTGAGTGTGACTGCCCTGTGGCCGACGGGGGCACAGGAGACGGAGGGGGAAGGGCCTGGTGGCCAGGTCATGGGGGGGGGGGGTGGGGGGGAGAGGGGCGCCGAGCTGAAGGACCAATCTTCCTTCACCAGGCAGACCGGCGCCGCGAGGCTGTGTCTGGGCACCTTTTCCGGCCTCTCGCAGCGCTGCGGGCCTGAGGAGCCCCCGAGGAGCAGGCGGGAGTTCCTAAAGTCCCTGGGGGTGCCAACTGCTATGTTAGATTTGTCAAGCCGAGTCCCCCATTTCAGAGAATCTTGTCCCTGAACTCAGAGGCCACCCGCCACCCTGCTGGCTCAGCATGCAGATTAGCTTCCTCGTTCCCAAGCTCAAAGGGGCCTCCTTGGCCCCTAGAGCCTGTTCCCTCAGCCCTTTGCTTCCAGGAATTGCTTTTCCTGCCTCTGTGACTAAGTGTTCTCTTACAGTTGGGTCTGGATTCTGAATTCTTTCCCAGCCACGACCCAAGTACGAAGGTTGCTGCCACCCAGGTTTGGTCTGGACCCGCCAGTCAGACACCTGTGCCAGTCCTCGGCCTCCAACATCTTCACCCCAACAGCACCTCCCCGGGGGCCGGAGTTAGCGCCTGGCCATGCTCCCGCTGCCTCAGAGAGCTCACGACTAGTTTGGACACTTATGTCCACACCCTCAGCATCTTAACTCGAACTCTGGATAGTGATAGTGAAACCTGAGTATCGAACATGTCATGAGGGCCCTAGCCATCTGGTTCAGTGGATAAAGCATCAGCCTGCGGACTGAAGAGTCCTGGGTTCGATTCCGATCAAGGACATGTACCTCCGATGCAGGCTCCTCCCTGGCCCAGACCCTGTCTGAGAAACCAATGGATGTGTTTCTCTCACATCGATGTTTCTCTCTGTCTTCTCCTCTGTTTCTACTCTTTCAAAAAAATCAATGGAAAAATATCCTCAGGTGAGGATTTAAATAATAATAATAATAATAAATAAATAAAATAAATGTCACGAGGGATCCAGAGAAAGATAAATGCCATATGATCTCACACGTGGAACCCTATCAATAAAATAAACTGACAAAACAGGGGGGGAAACCCTATAAATGGCTTATTATACCTTTTTATAGTTGGTAAAAATGTTTTAAAAAACTATGTCATGATTTTGAAAAATGTCTACAATATAATGTCAAGTGGGAATATATAGTAACCACAGTTACCTATAAAGGTTTATAGGTGATTTTTATTTTGTTTATATTTTTCTATATTTCCAAATTTTATACAATAAATACCAATCACTTTACAATTACAAAAAGATGAGCTCGTAGGTGTTGGCTGGGGTGGTGGTGTGCGGGCGGTGCGGGAGGTGCGGCCGGAGGGCGCCACGCTGAGAAGGGCTGAAGGGCTGGGGCGTTCGCGCTGGTCTGGGAGCCGGAGCCGAGGGGGGTTAAACAGGCCCGGGCTAGTCGGTGTCTCACACCTTTGGAAGGTTCATGTTTGTTTGCCACCTCACTTTCACAGAAGACCTTCCTTAGGGCCTGATGTCATTAAATGGAAGAAATCCACAGAAGAGTCTCACTTTCATCCCACTGGAGAGCATGATGCTAAGCCAGTTAGAGAAAGACAAATATCACATGATCTCACTTACATGTGAAATACACGCAGAGTAAGTCCAGAGGCATGGATGCCTGGAACAGACTGACAGAGCTCAGCGGGATGGGGAGGCAAATGTCCTAACCGGTTTGGCTCAGTGGATAGAGCGTCGGCCTGCGGACTCAAGGGTCCGGGGTTTGATTCTGGTCATGGGCATGAACCTTGGTTGCGGGCACATCCCCCAGTAGGGGGTGTGCAGGAGGCAGCTGACTGATGTTTCTCTCTCATCGATGTTTCTAACTCTGTATCCCTCTCTCTTCCTCTCTGTAAAAAATCAATAAAATATATTTTTTAAAAAGAGAGATTAACCAAAGAACTTACATGCCCGTGTGCACAGCTCATGGTCACAGAGCACAGTGTGGGGCAGGCCTGGGTGGGGGTGGGGGGAAAAGGGAGGGAATAGGAATATCTATAATATTGTCAACAATAAATGTTTTAAAATGAAAACTTGAAAAAGGCGAAAGGAGAAAGCAGTGGTCAGCATTTGCTTTGTAGCCGCTGGTTAAAGGGGCAGTGCACCCTGAGCTGCGAGCGTGTCAGTACTTTTCCATATGTCGGTGTTGTTTTGGGTTTTGTGTAGGATTTGCTTTGGTTTGGCAGGCCATTCCTCAGTCCGGGAACGCCCCCAGCTTTCCGTGTGCGTGGATGGTGACTGCGTGCTTGCATGAGCCCGTTTCAGCTCCGGGGAGTTTCATGGGGTGGAATGCTCTCCGTGTGGACAGCAGGCGGATCCCCGCCCTTCAGCCTGGCCTCTCCTGTCCTCGCCGCCGGTGCCAGCCCCGGCGAGCCCACCTCCACTCCAGGCCCCACCACCCTGACCTGGTCCTGCTGAGACTGCCCTGTGGGTCCCTGACCCCAATCCCTTCCACCCTCTGCTTCCCGCAATCCAGCGACACTTCTAGAAAATCACTCTCCCCTGGCTGGTGTGGCTCAGTGGGTTGGGCATCATTCCGTGCACCAAAAGGTTGCCAGTTGAATTCTCAGTTAGGGCGCATGCTCGAAACCTGGTAAAGGGCCTGTGGGAGGCAGCGGATCCATGTTTTGCTCTCACATTGATGTTTCTCTTTCTCTCTCTCCCCGCCTCTCTCTTTAAAATACATTTTAAAGCATTAATAAGTAAAAGGCTACTCTGTCCAGGTTACCCCTGCGCTCCTCAAGGCCGTCAGGATCAAGCCCCCTTCCTCGGCCTGCACTAAGGACCTTGCCAGGATCTGGCCTCCCTTTTTCTCTGCCTGCTGTGGCTTGGTCAGCCCTCTAGCTCTCCCGCCTCACCAAACTCCTTGTAGCTAGCTCTTGGAACATGCCATGTGCTTTTCTTGGGGAGGGGAGGATAATTAAAAATGTTTAAAATAGTCACACCAGCTGGTGTGCTCAGTGGCTGAGCATTGACCTGTGAACTAGGAGGTTGCAGGCTCAGTCCCCAGTAGGGTGTGCAGGGGGCAGCCAATCGATGATTTTCTCTCATCATTGATGTTTCTCTCTCTCTTTTTTCCTCTCTGAAATCAATGTTTAAAAACAAAAAATAATATATATATATATATATATATATATATATATATATATATATATAAAATTGTAGAGGATGTTTATTAAAGCTGGGACCAGTGAAATGAGAAAGAGATGAAGAAATAAGACTAGGTCGGCCTGCTTTGGCTCATTAAGAAATCAGAGGACGAGAAACCAAGATGGCGGCATAGGGTAGACACCTGAATGCAGCCTACCACAACAATTTTGAATTTAGAACTGGAAAACAGAGGAAACATCGCCCTGAGGCGCCGGACGGCTGGCTGAGAGGAGGCTCTACCATCCGGGAAGGAGAGCGAAGACACACTGAACCTCGAGAACTGTAAAGGTGCGGAGATCTGTGCGCGAGAAAGGGCAGCCACCCGAGTTTGCTGCTGGCTTACTCGCGGTGTGGAGAGGGTGGGCTGAGTTCGAGGCTGGCTTGCACCAGGCACGGAGAGAGGGCGGACAGCTAATACGCGGCTGGCGTTCTTGTTCGGGAGGAAAACAGAACCACCCTTTTGCTCTGATAAATGGCCCCAGTCAGGGAGAGGCCAGACTGTCAGGCATGGGCAGAGATCTCTCGGAGGTGTGAAGCCAGCGGCCATTACTGCGGGACTCAGGGAAGGGGCGACAAGAAACCAAAGCTTGTTGGCACCACCCCGAGAGTCCACCCCATCCAAGTGGAGCACTGAAGCCCTCCCTTTCTTGTTCGCCGAAAATTGGACTCTCCCGAGGAGGGATGAATCCAAAGTTTGTCTGCACCTATACCAGAGAGGTGTGCACGCCTGCAACCTATCTTTTGGGACTCGCCAAGTTTGTCTGTGCCACTCCGCCCCACCCAAGCGGAGTACAGAAGCCCTCCTAGCAGAGACAGACACTGCTGATCCTCACGGCCAACTGGCTTGGAGACCAACACTTCCCAGTGATACCAACAAGCAAGGCTTAACAACAAGACTGCACACACAGCCCACAAAGGGCTACACCAAGACTGTCCACCTCAGGTAACTGGGAAGGCTGTGCTACTGGGCTCTACCAGAACACCTAGCACACAAAACTATTCCATCAAATCAGGGAAGAAGCTAAAATGCAGAGGAGAGGCAGGACACAAAGGAAGGAGATGGAGGAAAAGAAAAGAATGGACACTGAGTTCAAAACCACCCTTATAAGGTTTTTCAAGAATTTCCTAGAAAAGGCCGATAAAATAAATGAGACCTATGAGGATATGAAAAGGGGTCAACTGGAAATAAAGAATACATTGTCTGGCCAAGACTGGTTTGGCTTAGTGGATAGAGCATCGGCCTGCGGACTGAAAGGTCCCGGGTTCGATTCAGGTTAAGGGCATGTACCTTGGTTGCAGGCACATCCCCAGTAGGGGGTGTGCAAGAGGCAGCTGATCGATCGATCGGTGATTCTCTCTCATTGATGTTTCTAACTCTCTATCCCTCTCTCTTCCTCTCTGTAAAAATCAATAAAATGTATATTTAAAAAAAACACATAAAACTGTGCACCTATGGATGAGGACAATGGGAGGTGGTGAAAGGGCAGAGGGTGGGTGGGAACCTGGTGGAGGGGTGCAATTGAGGGCGGAGGAGAGGAACATTTGCAATAATCTGAACAATAAAGATTTATTTAAAAAAAGAAAGAAATCAGAGGAGCTCTGGCCGATTTGGCTCAGTGGATAAAGCGATAGCTTGCAGACTGATGGGTCTCGGGTTCGATTCCAGTCAAGGGCATGTGCCTTGGTTGCGGGCACATACCCAGTGGGGGCTGTGCAGGAGGCAGCTGATGGATGTTTCTCTCTTTCCCTCTCCCTTCCTCTCTGTAAAAATCAGTAAAATATATTTAAAAAAAAAAAAAAAGAAATCAGAGGAAAGGAGCCTTGGGAACAGGCTCAGGAGGTTGCCTGAGTGAAGCTGCCGCTGCCTATTGCTGCCCTGCTGGCAAGCCTTGTGGGGTCCCTGAGAGTCTAGGGGATACAGGTCTGTGGGGAAGGAGGTGGGCAGGCAAGGGCGTGCTCCTGGGAAAGAGGGAGAGGGGGTGAGAGCAGAAAATAGATATACTTAAAATATACAATATCAGCCGAAACCAGTTTGGTTCAGTGGTAGAGCGTCGGTCTGCGGACTGAAAGGTCCCGGGTTCGATTCCGGTCAAGGGCATGTACCTTGGTTACGGGCACATCCCCGGTAGGGGGTGTGCAAGAGGCAGCTGGTCGATGTTTCTCTCTCATCGATGTTTCTAGCTCTCTATCTCTTTCCCTTCCTCTCTGTGAAATATCAATAAAAAATATATATTTTTTAAAAATAATAAATAAATAAAATATACAATATCCTTTATTACAAATTCTGTGTAGCTAATTAGTTAGAACAGAATTGTTCTGTTGATTTTTAAAACATATATCTTTTTTATTCATTTCAGAGAGGAAGGGAGAGGGAGGGAGAGATTGAAACACCAATCATGGATCCGCAGCCTCCTGCACACCTCACACGGAGGATCGAGCCCACAACCTGGGCATATGCCCTGGCCCGGCAGTTGAAAATATTTTTGTCCGGACAGTAAAATAACCTTTTACTCTCTTGCAAAAGTTAACTACCAGCACATTCTAGTTTCTTACGTAATAGGGTTCCCATAGACACAATCGTATACAGGGTATTATTCTTCAGCTTACATTTTAAAATATGTGTTTCTATTTTAGTGTTAAAAGTGCACATTCAGAACAGAGTTACAAATAAAGCTTTGTCATCCAAAGGGGAACTTCCAGATGGAAGAGGGTCTGGGTGAGGAAGGCCTTGGGAAACTTATGAAACACAGGAAAGGGCCTCAGTGTGTGGTTTTAAGGGCATTTTCTCTCTGCAACGGACAGTGACCTCATCTTCCTCTGACCCCCATTTGTGACCCTTGGCCCGCGGCAGGCTGGCCGGGCTTCAGGCAGAAGTGACCCTGCCAATGGGATCTCCAGCGTTTTCACACTCTCAGAGGGGATTGGCTGAGGAGCCTGCCCGTGAGGACTGTCCTGCTCAGAGTCAGGGCAGGTTTGCGGTCGGTCGGGACAGGAGACAGCAGAACCCGAAGTGTTTGGAGACAATCCACTGCCTGCTCGGCAGGACGGCCCGGCTGGACCCACAACACACACTCTCCTTTTTA
This sequence comes from Vespertilio murinus, assembly GCA_963924515.1. NCBI lineage: Eukaryota > Metazoa > Chordata > Mammalia > Chiroptera > Vespertilionidae > Vespertilio > Vespertilio murinus. The sequence continues at coordinate 101,087,101 of OZ004705.1, read as the reverse complement.
ATTAATTAAAAAAATTTTTGAGAGAGAGAGGAAGGGAAAGGGAGAGAGAAAACACACACACTCACTTCTTGACTTCCCACCAAACTCAACCGTCAAGATTCAGCTCAGATGTCACCGCTTTTTATTTTTATTTTTAATGCCACTGCCTTTTTAAAGCCACACTTGCCGCCTCCCCCAGAAACAGGCAGCGTTTCTCTCCGCTCTTCCAGCCAGACAGGCTGTCCTCCCCCACCGCAGGGCAGCCCGCCCCTCCAACCGTCCTCGCGGCTCCAGAGTCAGGGCCTGAACATAGTAACTACCTATATGTGTTTACTGAACGGAGGGATAAATGGAATAATAAATGAACCAATGATGGAGGCCGTGGGTTTGTTTTTCTTTTTTTAAACACTGCTTTTATTTTATTTATTTTGTTGTTGGTAATCCTCATCTTTTCCCATTGATATTTTAGAAAGAGTGGGAGGGAGGGGGGAGAGAGAGAGAAACATCGATGTGAGAGAGACACATTGGTTGGTTGCCTCCTGCACTCCCTGTTCCAGGGCTGGGAATCCAGCCTGCAACTGAGGAGCGTGCCCTTGACCAGAATTGAACCCGAAACCCTTCAGTCCTGGGGCTGAGCCAAACCAGCCAGGGCCAGATGATGGCCTGAAGGCAGTGTGGCCCCAAGACGAGGACATTATTCTAGTCTAAGTGAAGCCCAAGGGTTCAGGTCAGAAATATATTCGGAGAATGCAGTTTAGGGCTAATTGGCTGCTGAGGTGATGGGGGAGGAATGAGGTTAGACTTCAAGGTTTCTATCTTGGGAGATTCAGATGCTGACATCGTTATGTGGAGATGCAGAGAGGTGAGCACTTTGGGGGAAAACATACTGCGTTTATTTTTAGAAGTGTTAGGCGGGGGATGTGTAGAGATGATTAGAAGTAGAGACCTGGATCTTGGAAGGATGTCAGAGTGAGAGATATGGGTTTAAGAGTCATCTGATTTATTTTTATTTTTAGAGAGTGAGAGAGAGTGAGAGAGAAACATTGATTTGTTGTTCCACTTATTTATGCATTCATTAGTTGATGTTTTAAATTATATTTTTATTGATTTCAGAGAGGAAGGGAGAGGAAGAGAGAGATAGAAACATCAATAATGAGAATCATTGATTGGCTGCCTCCTGTGTGCCTCCTATAGGGGATCAAGCCCACAACTCAGGCATGTGCCCTTGATCAGAATTGAATCCACAGGCTGGCGCTCTATCCACTGAGCCAAACTGGCTAGGGCTCACTGGTTGGTTCTTGTATGTGCCCTGACCTGAGATGGAACCCATAGCCATGACATAGCAGGAAGACACTCTAATCAACTGAGCTACCCAGTCAGGGTAAGTGTCATCTGATTTTATTCATTTATTTTTTGAAGTATTTTTTTGTTAATCCTCACCTAAGGACAGTTTCCCATTGATTTTTAGAGAGAGTGGAAAGGAGGGAGAGAAATGACAGATAGAAACATCGCCTACATAAGAGAGACATGTTGATTGGTTGCCTCCGCACATGCCCCACCGGAGGTGGCTATGGATCCAGGATTGAGCCTACAACTAAGGTTCATGCCTTTCACCGGAATCCAACCTGCAACCCTGAGTCCACGGGCTGATGCTCTATCCATTGAGCAAAACCGGCTAGGACTAAAGTTTTTTGTTGTTTTTTTTAATACTAGTATATTGATTTCAGAGAGAGGAAGGGAGAGGGAGAAAGAGATAGAAAAACCAAAGGTGAGAATCATCGATCATCTGCCTACTGTGCGCCCTCCACGGGAGATTGAGCCCACAACCCAGGCCTGCAGCCTGACTGGGAGTCCAGCTCTGACCTGGTTCATAGATTGACGCTCAGCCTCTGAGCTACACCGGCTGGGCCAAGAGTCATCTGATTTTAGGTAGCAATTTAAATAATGCTACTGATGAATAAATGTATTAATTACAGCATTTACTGTGTAGAATGAAAAAAGGAGACAATCTTAGAGTGCTAGTCAGGGCAAGCTAGCAAGGCCTCCGGCTGGAGGAGGACTTCTGAGCTGTGCAAAGGGGAGCTCCCTCAGGTCTGGACAGCAGACACTACAGCTGAGAAAGAGAGAGGCCCAGAGGGAGCCCTGGGCGGCAGGGCTGATGGGGCCTCCTCCCCGGCCCCCTCCGCGGCAGCCCCACCCCCAGCCTCGGAGCTCTCTGGACTTTGGATCTGAGCAGCTGAGCCAGCTCCAAGCTGCAATGGATCCTGAAGGTAACGGAGCCCCCAGACCTCTCTCCCCTGCATCCCTGCGCCGCCATCACCCCCCTCTGCCCCTCTCCCGCCCCCCCCCCACTTATCTCAGTCCCTGATGGCACCACCCCCACTGGAGATGTGTCTCCTTTGGTCCCCGGAGGGTCTTAACACCCCCCCCCCCATCCCTCCAACCTCTCTGACCCCAAGCGATCTTCTTCTGCCTGGGGCCTCCTCTCCCGCGGCTTCTTCTTTGCTGGGTCTCAGGGAGCTCTGGCGAAGAAAGGGGTTCAGCCCCAGACAAGGTGGGGTGCCCTCAGGGGCCGCCTGTGGGCCGCCGGGAGGGACCGGTGGGAGGCAGGGCGGGCTGAGCCCGGACTCTGCCCTGGCTGCCGCCTGGGAGGTGAGAGGCCGGCGGGCCTCCCCTCCCGGCCGCGGGGGCAGGGGGGGGGGCCTGGAGTGGGGGATCCTCGGGGGGTAATGCGGCTAAATGCTGAATGCAGGGGGGAGGGGTGGGGTGGGCGCCGGTGCTGGGGTGAAGGCTGCTGTTTGAACAGGCTGTGACCTCCGCTGGTCCCGAGCTCTCAGCGCCTCTTCCCCGGAGGCTACAGCACAGGGTGAGGGGGCAGAGGGGGCAGAGGGGGCAGAGGCTGAGTCTCCCTGGGCCTCCTCCCGCCCCCCCGCCCGGGTAGTTTCTGCGGCCCTGCCTGCCCAGCCCCTGGGGTCCTGACAGCAGCTCTTCTGGCCCCAAAAGCCCTTGGCATGGAAAGGACCTCAGAGCCGAGCCTGGGTTCAAGCCCCGTCCTACCAGCTGCCGCTGGGGCCGGGCCTGGTGCTAGCCTGGCTGTGCTCCTCCTCACAGTGAGGCCGGCGCCTCCCGGGCTGTGGTGTGCTGCCTGGCAGAGGCAGCTTGTGGCGGGTGGCTGCTGCTGCTGGTTCCTCAGCCTCCCCAGCCTCCTCAGCCTCCTCAGCCTCCCCAGCCTCCTCAGCCTCCTCAGCCTCCCCAGCCTCCCCAGCCTTCTCAGCCTCCCCGGCCTCCCCAGCCTCCCCAGCCTCCTCAGCCTCCCCAGCCTCCCCAGCCTCCTCAGCCTCCCCAGCCTTCTCAGCCTCCCCGGCCTCCCCAGCCTCCCCAGCCTCCTTAGCCTCCCCAGCCTCCCCAGCCTCCTCAGCCTCCTCAGCCTCCCCAGTCTCCTCAGCCTCCCCAGCCTCCTCACCCTCCTCACCCTCCCCAGCCTCCCCAGCCTCCCCGGCCTCCCCAGCCTCCCCAGCCTCCTCAGCCTCCCCAGCCTCCTCAGCCTCCCCAGCCTCCTCAGCCTCCCTGGCCTCCTCAGCCTCCCTGGCCTCCCCACCCTCCCCAGCCTCCTCAGCCTCCTCAGCCTCCCCACCCTCCTCAGCCTCCTCAGCCTCCCAGCCTCTGCTGCATTTTTGGAAGCCCTGTATGCCCGCCTCCATCTGGCCGTCTCCCTGAATGAATTTAAGGAAAAGGGGTGGGGAGTGGAGATAGGGCTACGCAGCACTGCACCTCCATTGCTGCCCGGGCCTCACCCCTCCTGCTCAGACTGGGAGCCTCAGGGTCGGCTTTGCGGCTCCCTGTCCTCGCACCCAATACCCGGGCAGTTGCCTCATCGTCGTCCTACGCACTTACCTCTGTGCGTCACCTGTGCCTTTTCCCATTCTGTCCCCCCTCCCCCCCCAGCGGCCCGTGGAGGCTTCCTGCCACCGCTGCCCTCACACATGTGACCCCTGACCTCTCACTCCCAGGCCTGGTGCTGGGTCGCTGAGCCGAGGGAACTGAGCCGGGGGAGTGGACAAGTCCAGGGGGCGAGGCAAAGGCTGGGGAAGGGCGCGTGGCGAGGACAGAGTTGGGCGGAAGTGGAGGGCAGGCTGGTGGGCAAAGGTGGAGGGTCAGGCTTGGCCGAGGTGCCAGCGGGCGGCCCGGCCCCAGCCCGCGGCGGGTGCGGCAGCGGGCGCTCCGCTCACAGCCAGGAGGGGCCTCCTCTCACTCCCCCTGCTTCCTGCCCAGCATTGCCACAGCCTCCACTTCCCTCCTTCAGGAGCCACAGGCTCCATCCAACAGTCAAACTTGGGAGCATTTTGGATGCTGTGACTTCTGAGGAAAGTTTTAGTGATTTCCCATGGCCCATTGACAGAGCTGACTTCCCTGTCACTCGAGGCCTACCCCAGCCTACCCCGCAGCCCTCTCTCCCACCCCTAACTGCTCTGCAGTTCTGTAGATTACTGCAGCATTTGCATACTGGGTGATCACATTTGGATTACCACACATGGAGGTGGGTTCTCTGCTCTAGAGAGAAAGGGGGAAAGAAGAGAGCATTCATCTCGAAGCTGCGGTGCAAACCAGCTTCTGTCTCCACCTGGTGTTTGCCAAATGGGTCACCAGAGCTGCCAGTGAGACACGGGGCGTGAGAGCACCCGACAGGCACGGCTCCGGCACTGGGTGGGAATCCCCGCATTCCCTCCTCTCGCAGCTCTGAGGCTTAGGTGGGAACCACCACATTCCCTCTCCCTGCAGCTCTGTGGCAGGCAGGTTAGCGACTGCCTGGCGCGGCCCCGTGTGGGTGGAGCTTGGTTCAAACCCAGCGTTTCTGACTCCCAGTCCAGGGACCCTGGAACCCTGACTTCTGCTTTCAGAGCTCTGAATATTGACATAATAAACAGATGCCTGATTAAAACATGACGCAGTGCTAGATTGAGAGTGGTGAGTGAAAGGTTGGCTCCCTGGGAGGTCAGAGAAAAGGGGGCCTTGGAGACAGGTTCAGGGTTCAGCCCGGGGCGAGCTGCCGCTGCCCTTTGCTCCCCTGGAAGCAAGTCCCATGGGCCCCTGAGAGGTTGGGGATCGTGTCTGTGGGGGAATGGCACGGGAGCGCTCCTGGGAGGGAGAGCAGGCACTGGTCCTTTGTCCTGAGTGTGTTTATCGCTTTCCTGCAGCTGGAACTCTTGGAAGGTCTGGGGAGGATCCAAATAGAATGTCATCAGCTGCCCAGCTGTGCTCTTTCAGGCTCGGGGTCTCCACGGACTGGTCGGTGCCAGGGGGTCATTAGTGCAGCTGGTGCCCAGGCAGCCTGGCATCACTCGTCTGGTTTTGCTGCTTTTCTGGGCCTGGAGCTGAGACACAACTGAGGCCTCGATGTTATCTTAGGGAGGAAAAGGCAGGGGTCTGACCCGCACGTCCACTGATAAGCTGGAGGAGGCAGGTCACCTGGGGCGAGGTGACTTTCTGCCCGGGTGAGTTTCTGTACCTGCCGGCCTGCTTGCGCTGCTCAGGTCTGTCTGTCAGTGCGGTGGGAGTGAGGGGACTCGAGCCCGCCTCCTGGGCAGATGTTCCTGATGGCACACTTCCCCGTGGGTGAACTTTGGGCTAGTTACTGGCCCTTTCAGTGCCTCAGTTTCCTGACCTGTAAAATGGGGATAATAATAGTATTCCCACAGGGTTGTTGTGAGGGTTGAATGTGTTAATACATATGAAATGCTTGACTTAGTGCCTGGGAAGGACAGTCAAAGTGTTGGCTGTCATTACTGTACATTATGTCGTTCCATTTGATTATAGGCCCCGGAGTTTAAGAAAAATTTATGAAGGCAAAAACTTTAAAACTGACAACTTCTATTTCATGAATTTCCCCTATGAACTGGAGGAACCCTCATTACCTGGTTTAGCTGGGAGACTTTGTCAGCCAGGGCGCATCGTCCGCCTACAATTCCGAGCATGGATGGTTGTATTCATTTGTGGCCCAAGGGCCCTCCCTTCGCCAGTCGTGAGGAAGGGAGGTGAGGGGGCCACGTCTTCAGGGCCACCTGGAAGCACAGGCAAGACCAGCAAAAGCCAGCAAGGAAAAGCTCCTGTATCCTGCCGGAGCCCACGTTTATCTGCACCCTTTCCTGTGACATGTGGAGAGATGCAGGAAATACCCCTCAGAAACAGACACCAATGTTTTTTAAATTTCAGTTCTTTTAAAAAAATTATTATTTTAAAAACTGATTTTAGAGAGCGGAAGGGCAGGAGGGAGAGAAGAGGGGGGGGAGAGAGAAATATCGATAGGCTGCCAGTCCCCTAACCCCCAACCCCCCCCCCCACCTCCCGCCGCAGGTGCCCGAACCGGGACCACACTGCCCCTTGGTGTAGAGAGGACACGCCAAGCCCCTGAACCACAGGGCAGGGCCAGAGATGCCAGTTTTAAGAAAACTCTGGAAAAGGCATCACGTTGAGAGAGCAAAAATGAAACAATACTCTGAAGGTCAGGCATCTAAGAGAACTCTTACCACCACTTCCAGGGCAGGGAGCCGTGTGTGTGTGTGTGTGTGTGTGTGTGTGTGTGTGTGTGTGTGTGCAGGTCCCCGTCCTGCCAGCGGCTGCAGCTGTGGGCTCCCGTCCCCCACAGCGCACACTCAGAGCCGCATTTGCTGGAAACGCGTGGGAATCGGGGCCTGAAGGAGCTGGGGCCAGGCGTGCTCATTTACTCCTCACAAAGAGGCACTGCCTCTGCGGCAGGCGGTCAGAGAACTGACCTTGGAGGGAGCGGCGGCCGAACCCCGCGGGCTCGGAGGAGGAGGGGCGGGCGCACGGGTCTCCCTTCAGTAGCGGCCTCTGTGCTCGAGCCTCATTCTCCATCTGTGAGCGCTGACCTCCGCCTTGAGAAACTGCGGGCAGAGCAGTGTGGGCCCTGGGGGCTCCATGTGGCTGCTCCCCTTCTGGTCCTGCGGGTCAGGATCTCCCGTCTCTGCCGAGACTTAGAATTATATCCCCACATTCCAGACCCCTTACGTCAGATGTTTCAGATGTTCTGGGGGCGGGGGCCCGGCACCTCGCACAGCTCCCCAGGCAGGTCCACTGTGGAGCCTGTGCTTTGAACCACTGCTCTCCCCGCTTGACCCTGTCTCAAATGAGGGCTCTCTCTCTCTCTCTCTCTCTCTCTCTCTCTCTCTCTCTCTCTCCCCCCTTTCCAACTTTTTAAAAAACATATATTTTATTGATATTTTATAGAGAGGAAGGGAGAGAGATAGAGAGCTAGAAACATCGACGAGAGAGAAACATCGACCAGCTGCCTCTTGCACACCCCCCACCGGGGATGCGCCCGCAACCAATGTACATGCCTTGACTGGAATCGAACCTGGGACCTTCCAGTCCGCAGACCGACGCTCTACCACTGAGCCAAACCGGTTTCAGCCCTTTCCAACTTTTTTATTATGATGTCAAACATTCACATGAATAGACAGAAAAGTCTGCTGAACCCTCATGTACCCATCATCCAGCCTCAGCAACCACCAGCTGTGGCCAGTGCAGCCCCATCCGCACACCCCCTACGTCCTGCCTTCCAGGCCACCTTACAGCGATCCAGCTCTCTGGCTGGCCAGTCTGCCTCACTGGTTGGGCATCGACCTGTGAACCAGGAGGCCACGGCTCCATTCCTGCTCAGGGCACAGGCCAGGGTGGTTAACATTAGATTATCTTCATGTCATCAATTAAAATAGACTTATATATTTAAAAACCAGCTCTTATCCATTAACTTCTCAGCATGTATTTTCTAAAATATAATAAATATAATGAATTTTTCCCCTTTATTTTAATTTTAATTTTTTATTGATTATGGTATCACATAATTGTCCTTATCCTCCCATTCCCATCCCAAACCCCTCCCTACATATGCCCCACCCCCCTGTTGTCCACGGCCACTGGCTAAGGCCTAGCAGGCCCATGTGCATGCACACAAGTCCTTTGGTTGATCTCTCCCCTTACCCCCACCCTCCCCTACTTTCCCTCTGAGGTTTGAGAGTCTGATCGCTGCTTCTCTTTCTCTGGGTCTGTTTTTATTCACCAGTCTATGTTGTTCATTATTTCCTCTAGATGTGTGAGATCATGTGATCCAAGAAATACCCTTGTAAGAACCTAAACTGCGACAAGCCATAATGGCTATGTTGAGAGGCAAATGAATCAGTCTATAGTGAGTTCCTTTCTGGGCCTTGGGTTGTTGAAATTGGGTTCTTTTGAGTCCCAATTTCAATGTCAAATAGTTCCTTATGTGTACAGTCAGCCATGGTATTTCAGATCTGGTTGGTGGACAAATGGTGGTGATGCAGGTCCGACCGTCTCTGGTTTGGTCCTGGGCATCCTTCAGCAACAGGCAGCTGCTGTCTGCTGGTATGGTGAGGCATTGTGAGCATCTTCCATCTGAATTGTGTCTCTTCTGTCTTTGTGGCTGGAGCACTTCTGTCTCCAGAGAGAGAGAGAGAGAGAGAGAGAGAGAGAGAGAGAGAGAGATGAGACCTAGCCACTGGTTGGTTGCCTTCTGCACGCACCCTGACTGAGGGTGTGGGCTGACACTCTAACCACTGAGGACATGGCCAGGGCCACACCCTGCTTCTTGAAGTCCAGGCACCCCTTCCTCCCGGCCTCCTCTTCTTCCCGACCAGGTGCTCTTACCCGCCCCCCACCCCTGCTCAGTCGCCAGCCACCGCACTGGTGGCTCCGAAGCCCCAGTCCTCATCCCCCAGCCCCTCCGAGCGCCAGAACCGCTCTCCTGCCCACCATCGGGCACAGCCACCCACGCTTCCTGCTGGCATCTCAACCTCGGCATCTGCAAAACCAAAACCAAAGTCATCCTCAAGCCTCTCCCCTGCCCCCCGAAACTGCTGCTGATAAGCTGTCGCTGGGCGGCGGTGCTGGTTTCTGTCGGGCAGAGGGGCGCTGGCCTGTGCAAGGCCCCGTGAGAGCAGGGGCTCTGGGCCTGGTGGCCACACACGGGCAGAGCGGGCTGCTGTCCTCGCGGCCGGTCTGTCCTCCCCGCCCTGCTCCCCCCTCAGCAGCTCGGGGGCCAGTGTCCAGCTGCCAGGACGGCCACGAGGCTCCTGTCTTGTTAGCGGCTGGTCCTGCCGGTCCCGCCTCAGGATTAGGCCCGCTTCGCCCCGCCTGCAGTCTCAGTGCCACCAGATTCTTCTCGTCTGGCCCATGGCTCCAGCCTCCTTTTGCCCCCAACCCATCTCCAGTTGGTGGCTGAGGGGACTTTCTAGAAAGAGTCACTGTCATGCCATTCCTGGCTTACAATTCCGTTATGGCTCCCGCCATCCATCCAGACTCCAGCTAGTTTAGTCCTTGTTCCCTCTGGCCTCAGCTCCCACCACGGCTCCTGCGAACCCTACTCAGCCGTCCTTCCCATCTCTCTCTATTTTCTTGCTGCTGAGCCTTGAACCCCTGCGCTTTCAGCCTGAACTATCTTGCCCTCCCTCCTCACCACCCGACACCTCTGCTTGGCAAACATTACTCATCCTTCGAGGCCACGAGAACCACCGCCCCCTCCGCAGGGGGCTTAGTCATCTCTGCCTCCCCACTCCCACCACCCTTGGTAAATGCTTCCATCATTCCTTCAGCAAACACGTCTACCGTGTGCCAGACAGTGTTCCCGAGCACTTTGCAAATATTAACTCACTTAATTTTTATAACCACTCAACGAGGGGGTTATTGGCGCTATCGCTCTTACGGGTGAGGAGCCCCAGAGAGGGTGGGTCAATTGCCCCGATCACTAAGCTGAAGAAGGCAGAGCCCGCCCTGAAGCCCAAGCCTCGAGGCTCCAGCGCCTGGACTCTGATCCATTCCACCATGTGGCCTCCCTGCTTGGATGAGCGTCACTGAGCACTTAGCATTAAGCTAAGCGATAGGAGACTCCCAATGCCGGGCTGTGTTTGCCTGATCAAAGCAGCACATTCATCTGGTTCGCTGTGCCAGGTGCTTGCGACACAGCCAGAAACTCTGGAAAGACATGCCTTTGCTCCCAGAGAGGAAACAAGGTTGGAGAGAGGTACAGGGAGGATCAAGGAGCGGAGGGGGCATGTGGCCTGGTTCTGGGGTTTGAGAGCCCCCTGCAGAGGAGGACAGAGTCTAAGACCTGAAAGAGGAGTGAGGGGGGGAAGGGGGGGAGGGGAGGGTAACAGAAGGGGCTTCCAGGCAGAGGCACAGCCCGGAATAGCATAGGCTAAGGCCTGAAAGGTAAAAGAAACAGCTGCCCACTCTGCGACCTCCAGTTAGTACCTGGCACTAAACAATTACTCAATAAGGATTTGTCAAAAGAATATATCAAATATGCAAGGAAGTCAAGAGAGCTAAAGATGAGACGATGAAAGTGGGGAGTTTTTAAAAATATGTATGTTTTTATTGATTTTAGAAAGAGGGGAGGGGAGAGTCAGAGAGAGATAAACATAGATTGGCCTTCTCCATCTGCCCGACCGAGAACAGAACCTGCGACCTCTTGGTGCATGGGACAATGGTCAACCAGCTGAGCCACACTGGCCAGGGTGGTTTTTTTATTGCTAATCCTCATCTGAGGATATTTTTCCCATTGATTTTTATTTATTTATATATTTTTATTGATTAGAGAGAGAGAGAGAGAGAGAGAGAAACATCAATTATGAGAAAGAATCATTGATCGGCTGCCTCCTGTACACCCACCACAGGGGACCAAGCCCAAAACCCAGGCACATGCCCTTGACTGGAATTGAACCTGGGACCCTTCAGTCCACAGGCCGATGCTCTATCCACTAAGCCAAACTGGCTAGGGCTCCCATTGAATTTTATTTTTATTTTTATTTTTATTTTTATTTTTATTAAGGTATTATATGTGTACATAGCTTACCATTGCCCCCCCTCCACCTCCCATTCATGCCCTTCCTCCCCAGAGTTCTGTGTTCATTGGTTGTACTTATATTCATGCATACCAGTCCTTCGGTTGTTCTCTTATCTCCCCCCAGGTCTCCTTCCCCTCCCCCCTGTCATTTGACAGTCTGCTTGTTTTATGGTGACTATCTCAGGATCACATGAATAGAATCCACTCCTCATTTGGCAGTCTGCTTGTTTTATGGTGACTATCTCAGGACCATACGAATAGAGTCCGCTCCTGCTCTGGTTCTCACCGCCCCTCCCCCTGGGTCCCACTGCTTCCCCTGGGACACACAGCTCACCCGGGGCACATGGCCCTCTGGGACACACGGCTCACCCGGGGCACACGGCCCCCAGGGACACATGGCTCACCTGGGGCACACGGCCCCCTGGGATACACGGCTCACCCGGGACACCCGGCCCCTTTGGGGGACACGGCTCACCTGGGGCACACACCCCCCCTTGGACACATGGCTCACCCGGGGCACACGGCCCCCTGGGACATATGGCTCACCCGGGGCACACAGCCCCTCTGGGGCGCTGGGGTCGCGTATTGGAGGAGCCGCGCTAGCTCCTCGCTAGCACAGCGGGCAGGCTGGGACGGCTGCAGGCGGGCTGAGATGGCTGCAGCCGAGTAGACCGCCCTCAAAGGTGTCTTGTTTGGTGCAGAAGCGGAGCAGCTGCAGACTCGGAGGCTAAGTTCTGAGGCCGCCCACTCCCTGAGCCCAAGGCATAGTGAGCTCTGTTCTCGGTGGATTTCCTTTATTCGTGGCGGCGGTGGCGGGTGGTGGTGGTGGGTGCGGCAGCGACGGTCGCTCCTGTGGTTCAATTTCCACTGTAGTTTTAAAGTTCACATGGAGGCAGTGGCAGGAGCTTCGGCTCGGCCATGCGGCGGTGGAGGAAGGACTCACCGGGGCCGCTAACGGAAGGAGCCGTGCCAGCTCCTCACCAGCACGGCAGGTGTGCTGGGAAGGTTGTGGGCGGGCTGAGATGGCTGCAGGCGGAGAGTCCTCCCTCAATGGTGTCTCCTTTGGTGCGAAAGCAGAGCTGCTGTGGGTGTAGAGGCTAAGTTCTGAAGCCGCACTCTCTCTGAGCCCGGGGCATAGTGAGCTCTGATTTCGGTGGATTTCCATTCGCAGGGGCGGTGGCAGGGATGGCAGCGATGGTAGCTCCTGTGGCTCAATTTCCCCTGTAGTTTTAAAATCCACATGGCGGTAGTGGTGGAAGCTTTGGCCCGGCCATGCGGCGGTGGAGAAAGGACTTGTCGGGGCTGCCAATGGAAGGCACTGCACCAGCTCCCCACCAGCACGGCGGGTGGGCTGGGACAGCTGCATGCCGGCATGGTTGCGGGCAGGGAGGCTTCTCGTCCTGGCAGGCGCCAAAGGCGCGGCGGAGGTCCCGTATCAGCTCCCTGGTTCCCACAGCGGCCGGCGGGCTGGCCCAGTCCCTGGGCTCCAGGGCAGAGCGAGGTCTGGCTTCCCTCATTCCCGGAGGCAGCGGCTCCAGCAGGTCCGGTATCGCTGTAGTTTTAAACTCCACATGGCAGCAGCGGTGCCCTGCTTGGTGTCTAGTTGTAGCCTTTCCACTTCGCCAGCTTTCCTGTCGGACTGGTGCAATGTCTTTCGATTTTAGCTGTTGTTTTTTTCCAAATTGTTGATGAGGTGGCAGCCTAGGAGTTTGCCTAGGCCGCCATCTTGTTTCGGTCCTCTGAATTTTATTAAAAAAAATTTTTTTAATATATTTTTTATTTTAAATAAATCTTTATTGTTCAGATTATTACAGGTGTTCCTCTCCCCCCCCCCTTAGCTCCCCTCCCCCTGATTTCCAACCCCACCCCACACCCTTACCCCCACCACTGTCTTCACCCATAGGTGTAAGATTATCGTCTAATCTCTTCCCGCACCCCTCAGACCCCTGTGAATTGTTAATCCAATCCCTTTCCATGTCCCTGATTCTATTATATTCACTGGTCCATTTTGTTCTTCAGATTTTTGTTTTTTATTCTCTTGGTTTTTAGATTCGGTTGTTGGTAGGTATGTATTTGATGCCTTTTTGTTGTTCATAATTTTTTACCTTTACCTTTTTCTTTTTCTTCCTCTTCTTAAAGAATATCCTTCCACATTTTATGTACCGTATTTGCCGGCGTATAAGACGACTTTTTGGCCCTGAAAAATATGCCTCCAAGTGGGGGGTAGTCTTTTATGGCGAGTATATAACAAACTCTGTATTTTTTAGTGGAAATGTTAGGGGGTCATCTTATACGCCCAGTCTCTTATACGCCGGCAAATACGTATTTTTCAGGGCCAAAAAATCGTCTTATACGCTGGCAAATACGGTAATCCTGGTTTGGTGTTGATGAACTCCTTTAACTTTTTCTTGTCTGTAAAGCTCTTTATCTGACCTTCAATTCTGAATCATAGCTTTGCTGGGTAGAGTAATCTTGGTTGTAGGTTCTTGTTGTTCATCATTTTGAATATTCCTTGCCACTCCCTTCTGGCCTGCATAGATTCTATTGAGAAATCAGCTGACAGTCGTATGAGTACTCCCTTGTAGGTAACTAGTTGTTTATCTCTTGCTGCTTGTAAGATTCTCTCTTTGTCTTTTGCTCTTGGCATTTTAATTATGATGTGCCTTGGTGTGTTCCTCTTTGCGTTCCTCCTGTTTGGGGTCCTGTGTGCTTCCTGAACTTGTAGGTCTGTTTCTTTCACCAGGTATGGAAAGTTTTCTGTCATTATTTCTTCCATTAAGCCTTCAATATTCTGCTCACTCTCTTCTTTTGGCACCCCAGAAATCTGGATGTTGGTATGTTTTAAGCCGTCCTGGAGGCTTCTTACTTTATCCTCACACTTTTGGATTCTTCTTTTTGCCTCTCTGGTTGGGTGATTTTTGCCTTCTTATATTCCAGTTCTTTGGTTTGATTCTTGGAGCATGTTGATCTATAGTTGGGTTTCTGTATATTCTTTATTTCAGACTTTGTATGCTTAATTTCTGGCTGATCCTTTTCTTTTTTTTTTTTTTTTTTTTTGGTATTCTCATTAAGGTCCTTGAAGGTCTCACCAAGCTTCTTGGAGTCTCATCAAGTTTCTCAGAAGATTCTTGAGTAATCCCAGAAATGTGATTCTGAACTGTGTGTCGTCCAGTAGCTTACTCTCCTCCATTTCTCCCATTCGTGTCATATTTCTGTGTTTCCTCATTTTGGCTGTCTCCCTGCAGTGGCTTTGTGTGGTCGGTGACCTATAGGGGTCAGTAGCTCAGCTTCCCCAATCACCTGAGGTGGTAGCTTTTGCTATATCGCTTTGTGGGCTTAGTGCAAAGTCTTGGTGTAATTAAGCCTTGATTGCTGTTGGTACACTGGGAGGAAATGACCTCCAGGCCAATTGTCTGTGAGGATCTGCTGTGTCTATAAAGGAAGAACTGCTGCACTGGAGACACACTTTGTTTCAGTGGGGCTTTGGTGCTCACTGAGACTGCTCCTGAATGTGTCACTTATGGGTGTGAGGGATTGAAACTGAGCACCAGAACTCTGGTTTCTGGGTCTCAATAAGGTACAGTTCAGCTACTATCTGAGGCCAGTACTGTCGCAGAAGCTACAGCGTGAACCATGTTAGGTTTGAAAGGAAACAGGAAACAGAACAACAGGGAGTTTTAAAGAGAGTTTATTCCCCGGTAATGGGCAGAGCCATCACCGAGGTAGAGAGATCAGAATTAGGGGGAGAGGGGACAGGAAATCGGAACCCAGCCGGGCCAATGGAGATGGCCCTCCAATGGAGGTTGCCTCCAAAGAGCGCACGTGTCCTGCCTGGAGTTCCTTTTAAAGGGAGGGGGTTGGGCCCAGAGTGAAACAGGAAGGGATGGGCCCCAAGGGCACCTTGGCCCGTGTTAATTGGTGGCTCACTGTCTTGGAGATGTCCCCTTGGCAGGTGTCAGTCATGTTGTTAGCTCCACCCACCAGTTTGGGAGGGGGGGAGCCCTAAGGGGTCATGTGTCAAACTCCGCCCACCAGTTTGGGAGGGGGAGATAACCTTTCAAACCACAGTCCTGTCCTCCTTGGATCTGTTTGCCCCAGGTTGCAATTTTTGTTAAACTGCAACAGAGAGGGCCATTCATATGCAAAGTCGGATGCTTGTAGCTAGGATGTGTTGTGAGGGGCGGAGTCTCAGGGCGTCAATGGGCTGGGGCGTGGCCAACAGCGATGGCTGCTGCCCGAGGCCTCTCTGATGGTGTCCCTGCGTCTCCCCGTCTCACACCACAAACAATCCCAGTTCTGCAAGCAACCTGCCTCACTTTCTGACCTGATGGCAGGCAGTCTAGCGACTCTAGCCCCTCCCTAGAAACTGGATTTCAGAGAGATCGGGCGCTCGTCTCTCCTTGGGTTGAAGAAAGCACCGACCTTCGCCAGCCTGGATCTGCCACCAGCCCTAATCGCGTCCATGCCCTCCCTACCTCAGTTTTTCAGCGATTGTGCCCTGGATTCTCCTCTTTTGTTTCAGTCTAGATGTAGGGCTTCCTCTCAGCCAGCTTTCATTTGGTTCCTGGGAGACAGACGTTTGTTTTATAGTTGTTTTCCCTTGGACTTGTGTCCGGCAGCTGTTTAGGAATGTTTACCTAACGCTGCCATCTTGTTGTCTCTCCCATTGATTTTTAAAGAGAGTAGGAGGGAAGCGGGAGGGAAGGAGAGAGAGAGAAAAACATTGATGTGAAAGACACATCGATTGGGTCACCTCCCTGCACATGCCCCAACCAGGGCCGGGGATCAAACCTGCAACCCAAGTACGTGCCCTTGACCAGTAATTGAACCATTGACCCTTCAGTGCATGGACCAGCGCTCCAACCACTGAGCCACACCGGCCAGGGTGAAAGTGGGGTTTTAAACAGGCGAGTGACCCACTCAAAGTTAGTTGTTTGTTGTTTCACTTTAAAGTCAGGTTTAATGAGGTATAATTATGGACAGTAAAATTTCCCTTTTCTCTGTGAAGTTCTATGCGGCTAATGAAGGCATCAGTCATGCAGCCACCACTGCAGACAAGATCTAGAATAGTTCTATCACATCCCAAACTCCTTGGTGCCGCCCCTTCCTGGCCAGCCCCTCCCCACCCCAAGGCGAACACCCGTCTCCTCTCCGTGGTTGTGGGTTTGCCATTTCCAGAATGTCACGTGGATGACTCAGGTAGAGTGCAGCCTTTGAATCGGCCTCTCCACTTAGCACTACATGCGTGAGATGTGTCCCTGTGGCCTGTGTCGGTGGCTGGTCCCCTTCTCGTTGCTGAATGGAGTTCCACCTCCATTATAGAGTCAGTCTGTACAGATGCACCGTTGCTTAGCTGCTACTCACCAGCTGAAGGAGTCCAATTCGCTTTAAAAAGCAACCGTCACTGCATTAAGTCCAGTGGCACGCAGGCCCTGCCTCTCTGCTGTCTGCCCCAGGCCTTTGCCCGCGGCACTGGTGCCAACACAGGAGATGGGGGCTGTGTCACTGTCCCTTGTATTGGCGCTGTTCCCAGTACCTAGCGGGCACAACTGGCCCTAAGTGAGCCGTGGGAGCCACTGGCACAGACGTGGGAGAGAATGTGGGGAGGGCGGCCAGTGGCTGAGGGTAGGGGTGAGGGGTGAAGATCAGGTACGTGGCTTTGGGGAAGAAGAGCCCACTTCTGAGAGTAGAGCAAGCCAGAATGTATGGTGTTGCTTCAACCTGGAGCAAAAGTGCGTTAACAAATTCCAGCCCAGCCCAGCCCAACGCCCTCACAGGCTATCACCATCCAGTGTCTTCCCTTCTCTAGATCTGTGAGGCTGCAGATCTTCTCTTGGCCGGCAGAGGGGGCTGATGCCCCATGCCTGAGCCTCCTCTGCTCTCATCCCATTCATTCAACAGGTGGGAGGGCACATTCGCCGATACAACAGGAAGGACCTTAGAGATCAACCACCCTGTCCATACTATTATTTTACAGGCAAAGGACTCAGCCACACTCCTGAAGCTCTGTCCACAGAGCGGGGCTCACACCCAGTGTCCCCGGGTACGCCTCCGTGCACAGCTCCCATCTCTAGAAAGACGACAGTTTATTGAAACATCAGGTGTGGGAGGGTCTCCAAGCCAGAGGGCAGAGTCGGAGGGACAGCCCTCCGCGACCACAATGCTGGCTGGCCTGACTCTGCTGCCCATTTGTGTGGCCCTCGACCCATTTGCCTTTGCTCTCGTTCCTGTCTCCACCTGGAAAAGCTGCACTCCCAGCTTTGGAACACTGTGCTAGGGGGAAGCCCACATGAGAGACACACAGGGCACCTTTTCCTGGTCTTCCAGAGGGGCTGGCGGGCAGCAGGTGACCGAGATGCTGCTCACTCCGCCCCTGGCTGGTCTGTAGCTGCTGGGCCAGCCCTAAGGGTGCCAGAAAAGACAAGGACATGGTCAAATGTGCAGTTCAGATAACCAACAGATATATTTTAAAAATTTAAACCTACAGATTTCAGCGGGGGCGGGGGGGGGGCGCGATGTACTGCAATAACCAATGGAGCTACCTGGCCAGGGCACCAACACATACTTTAAAGTAAATGTATGTTCTAAACATCACCTAGGATATGTTTATACTAAAACATCTTTGATGTTTGTCAAATTTAAATGTAACTAGTGGAGTGTGTTTTTATTTGCCCAATCCTGCCACCCTGGCCAGACCACAGGGGCCCTGGTTGGCTAGTGCCCAATTTTGCTGGTTGTTACATAGAATTGACCCGTGAACAACACGGGTTTGTACTGCATGGGTCCCCTTACATGCAATCTCCCCCCCAAAAAAAACAAAAAAACAAACAAAACACTTGTACTGTTTTTGAGCCATGGCTGGGATGCATGGATCTGCTGTGTTTTATACAGGTGACATGAGCATCCGTCAATGTTGGTATCAGTGGGAGGGGGAGGGTCCCGGAAGCAATCCCCCATCGATAGTGAGGGATAACTGAACTTTTGGGGAGTCAAAGGCTGTATGGGAGCCCTGGTAGATGTGACTCCGTTGTTTGGGCATAATCCCGTGCACCCTAAGGTTGCTGGTTCAATTCCTGGTCCGGGCACATGCCGGGTTCTGGCCTTGATTCCTGGGTAGGGGGCGAGCAGGACGCAGACCATCAATGTTCTACTCTTATCGATGTTTCTCTCTCTCTAACAATCAATAAAAATATTATTTATTTATTTTTAAAGTTTTTTTAAAATTTATTTCAGAGAAGCAGGGAGAGGAAGAGATAGAAACATCGCAGATGAGAGAGAACCATTCTTTGGCTGCCTCCTGCGCGCCCCACTCTGGGGATGGAGCTTGCAACCAGGGCCTGTGCCCCGGGGGAATCGAACGGTGACCTCCCGGTTCACCGGTCGGAACTCAATCACTGATCAATAACGTTTTTTTAAAAGCTGCACAGGCATGCTCAGTTGCTCGGGTTGCTGCCCCTCAGAGCCCACGTGCTTGACCGTCACCCCCTCCCCCGTTCTCCCCAGGCCTGGCGCTCCTGCTGCCCCCCGCCACGCTGGCCGCCCTGGCCGACAGCTGGCTCCGCGAGGACTGCCCGGGCCTCGACCCGGCGGCCGCGGCCTCGGGGGCGGCCCCGGCGCAGGCGGCGCTGTGGGCCAAGTCCCCGGGCGTCCTGGCCGGGCGGCCCTTCTTCGACGCCGTCTTCGCCCGCGTGCACTGCCAGGTGTCCTGGCTCCTGCCCGAGGGCGCCGCGCTGCAGCCCGTGGCCCAGGTGGCCGAGGTGCGCGGCCCGGCGCACGCGCTGCTGCTGGGCGAGCGGCCGGCCCTGAACGCGCTGGCCCGCTGCAGCGGCGTGGCCAGCGCGGCCGCGGGGGCCGTGGCGGCGGCCCGGCGCGCGGGCTGGGCCGGGCGGGTGGCGGGCACGCGCAAGACCACGCCCGGCTTCCGGCTGGCGGAGAAGTACGGGCTCCTGGTGGGCGGCGCCGCCTCGCACCGCTACGACCTGGGCGGCCTGGTGATGGTCAAGGACAACCACGTGGTGGCCGCCGGCGGAGTGGGCGAGGTGACGTCACAGACCCCCCCCGCAGCCCTTCCCTGCCCCCGCGGGCGGGAGGGGGAGGAGCCCCTGCACCCCGCGGCGGGAAGGGGAGGAGCCCGGGCACCCCGCGGCGGGCGGGAGGGGGAGGAGCCTGGGCACCCCGCGGGCGGGCGGGAGGGGGAGGAGCCCCTGCACCCCGCGGGCGGGCGGGCGGGAGGGGGAGGAGCCCCTGCACCCCGCGGCGGGAGGGGGAGGAGCCCCTGCACCCCGCGGCGGGAGGGGGAGGAGCCCGGGCACCCCGCGGGCGGGCGGGCGGGCGGGAGGGGGGTGAGCTCCCTCTGTGAACGGGCTTGCAGGTGCTTCTCTAAAGCCTCCGGCTTGACGATCAAGAGCAAAGGACCAGCTGGGGAGCCAGTGTCCACGGCTTCCAGCCTTGGGTCCCTGGCCCCGTCTCCCACTGTGAAAAGGCTCTTTTATTCCATTGATTTTCAGGGAGAGTGGGAAAGAGGGAAAGACAGAGAGAAAGAAACATCCATGGCCCGGGAGCAACCAAGACACGGGCCCTGAACTGGAATCAAACCGGTTCCTGAGCCGGGATGGAACCCGGGACCCTTTGGTC
Organism: Vespertilio murinus; assembly: GCA_963924515.1. Classification (NCBI taxonomy): domain Eukaryota; kingdom Metazoa; phylum Chordata; class Mammalia; order Chiroptera; family Vespertilionidae; genus Vespertilio; species Vespertilio murinus. The sequence goes on along the minus strand of OZ004705.1, from coordinate 101,067,612 downwards.
CTCAGGCCAAGTTTCTAGCCACAGAGCCAAACCCTCCAGGGCTGTGGCAAGGTTCTTTCTATTTATTTATTTTTAAAATATATTTTATTGATTTTTTACAGAGAGGAAGGAAGAGGGTAGACTAGAGTTAGAAACATCAATCTGCTGCCTCCTGCACACCCCCTACTGGGGATGTGCCCGCATCCAAGGTACATGCCCTTGACCGGAATCGAACCCGGGACCTTTCAGTCCGCAGGCAGATGCTCTATCACCGAGCCAAACCGGTTTTGGCATGTGGCAAGGTTCTTAAAGAGCCCTTCCAGTTTCATGCTCTGAGTCAAATTGAACTCATCCAAATACCCAATATTGCTGATATTTGGCCTTTTTTTTGGACCCACAAGAGTGACCATTTCATGTAGTTTCGCCTAATACGAAAGAAACCATCCTGATGCCCGGTTTCCTCATTAACCCCAAGCTTGTCCCCCTGGGACCTTGGCCTGCCAGTCCCCGCCCCGCGTGCCCCTAACGCCACCCCCTGTCACTCTCGCCTGCCGGCAGGCGGTGAGGCGGGCCCGGCAGGTGGCCAGCTTCACCCTGAAGGTGGAGGTGGAGTGCAGCAGCCTGCAGGAGGCGCTGGAGGCGGCAGAGGCCGGAGCGGACCTCGTGCTGCTGGACAACTTCAGGCCGGAGGTGAGTGGACCGGGTCGGCTTCGGGGAGGGCCGTGTCGGGGCCGTCACCTCCCCTCGGCTTGTGTCCCGCAGGAGCTGCACCCCACGGCCGAGGCGCTGAAGGCCAGGTTCCCGCGTGTGGGCGTGGAGGCCAGCGGGGGCATCACCCTGGACAACCTGCCCCGGTTCTGCGGGCCGCACGTGGACGTCATCTCTCTGGGGATGCTCACCCAGGCCGCCCCGGCTCTGGACTTCTCCCTGAAGCTGTTTGCCGAGGGCGCCGCCCCCGTGCCCCGCGCCCGCCGGTCCTGACGCCGAGGCGGATGACACTGGTGATGGGATAACGTGATTTCCTGGGACTTTACCTCTGCTCACCTCGGTTTCCTAGTCTGTGAAATGGGTCTAATAAATGACCAACCTTGTGCACTTCTTTGGGCAGTAGTTAACACATGGTACACGCTCAGGAAATACTACCCTATTTCCCTGAAAATAAGACAGTGTCTTATATTAATTTTGCTCCCAAAGATGCGCTAGATCTTATTTTCAGGGGATGTCTTATTTTTCCATGAAGAAGAATACGCGGTACACATTTATTGTTAAATGAAAATAAAGGAAATTTATTGTAGTACGGTAGTTGTCAACACAAACCAGGCAAATTGTGAATCCTACAGTATCAAGAATTTACTTATTTATTCAATGACAATCATATCATCATCTTCTGGAACATCATCGTAACAATCCAATTCCTGAATTTCCTGGTGAATTTCTTGTGACTCCATTTCTTTCAGAATCAGTGGACCAAATCTCTCATGTTTAGCAATAGCACTGTCTTTAAATGAGTACTTCTTGTCAAGGTAACCTGCTCACAGTGCATTTGCAATGCAACTGTCAGTGATTTTCTCCCATGAATTCTTCACCCAAGTCACAACTTCTTGCAGTTTAGGTTTCACAAAGTTTCCACGCTGATTTCTCTCCATTCTATTTTCAACGCAGTCATTAATTTCCATGTGCAAATTATCGTTGAATGGCTTGTTTATTGCAATATCAAGAGTCTGGAGATAGGCCGTCATTCCTGCAGGAATCATTATCTGGTCTATTTTTCTTTCGTGAAGAAATGTCTTCATGTCTTTAGCACAGTGAGTGCTGGCTGCATCCCAGACTGGCAGACCTCTTTGTCTCCCTCGCATAACAAGCGGCAGCATTAAATCGACCCACTTCCTTATAACTGCTTGTGTGGCCCAGGCTTTTTCAGTTTTAAGAATAAAAATGCCCAAAACACGTTCAGTCTTTTCCTTCTTGCCCTTAGAAATGATTAAAGGTGGGATTTTAGTGCCATGCAGACGAATTCCCAAAATACAGGAAACACATGCACTTCCATAAGCAGTGGAGGGAATGTACACTAAGGAGGCACCTCGATGTTCAATTGTTGTTTGAAATGATTGGCCCATAAACACTGCAGTTTCATCCATAGCAATCATGTTAGAAAGATTGTATTTAGAGAAGTCGGCATCATCAGTAAAGGATTTGAATGCAAGTGCTCGCTTAATAACTTGAGTATCTTCCAACCTAAACAATGTTGTAGATCTTCTTAAAGACAGTTCACTTCGCTGAAGGAAATTATCCAGCCAGTGTTGTGATGCTTTGAAGTCTTCGGGGGCTATGTCAAACTGTGGTGCCATTGCAAGGGCAAATTCTTAAATCTGAGCCCTATTCACAACCAAAGTCTTTGCTCTCCTGTCAACAACCCATTCACAGATCAGGTCTTCCAGCTCGGAAAATAATGGTTGCCGACCTGATCCACACTTGCACTTTTTAGCATTTCCCTCGTCCACTTGTTCAATGAGGTTACCATACTCTGCTTGCCATTTTTGGACCAATCGGATACTCAACATCTTCTCTTTACAGAAAGCAGTAAGATTTTGGCCCCAAAAGTCTTCCACGATTCCTTTCTTGTACTCCACGGAGTAGCTTTTTCTTTTTGCGCTCATTTCTAGGGGTAAAAAAAGGAATTGGGGTATCAAGGTGGGGGAAGGGGGATCACTTAAAATGACACAGGAGGAATCAGAGAGGGGATTACCATTTTAGTAACCCCTTTTGATCCCCCTGTGGCATTTTGATTGTCCCCTCTGATCCTCCTGTGTCATTTTAAGTGATCCCCCTCCCCCCACCCCTGTGCCACTGAACACCTTCACCAGATATCCCCCCTACCTCTTTATCAGACATTTACCCCCTGGGGCCTGCCTGGGGACTGTCACTGGGCTTGCTGGGGCCTGGATCTGGGCTGGAGCAGGGTCTGCCACTGACTGAGAACCTTCAGTCATCATGAGGGCGGCCGCGAGCATCAGGTAGTGTCACCAGAGACAGACCAGCACTCACCACCTTCGCGGCATCCTGTCCACTCTAATCCCCCTGTTCTTCTACATGCATCTGCGAAAGTCTCCTCCTCTCTCTCACTCTGACCTCTGCTCCACCTCCACACAGCAGTGATGTCAGGACTCTGCATAACGTCACTGGTTGCTAGAAGCCAGTTGGGGCGGCCCTAATGACCAGTTTACGGTAAATTAATTTTCATTCTGAGACAGAGCCTGGGTGCCTTATTTTTGGGGGGATGCGTTATATTTCACTCAGAAGTAAACCTGTAAGTAGGTCTTATTTTCGGAGGATGTTTTATTTTCGGGGAAACACGGTAGAAATGGCCAGAGTTGTCTTCTCTGCTGTGCACTTTTCTCACGCACTGCCTTCTCGCCAGTCCAGCTGTGTCTCTAATCAGCAGTGTCTCACGCCACGGTCACCCAGGCCGGCCCCCGAAGCTGCTGCGGGCTGAGAGAACGCCTGGTCTCTGTTGCAGAAAGTCCCGAAGGGCCTGTCTGCAGGGTAAGGAGCAGTGGTGAGGGATAAGCAAGCCTTGGTCGTAGCCTGAGCGACACTGCTTTTTGTTTTGAGTGACGGTACGTGTTTTGCAGCGACTGCCATCGTAGTTCAGGACATGTGGCCTGGGGCGTGATGTTCGCGGGAACATCGCTTGGCTGATGGTCTGGTTGTAGGTCACTGTCTTAGCCTCTCACCTCTGGCTGCTGTTGCCGCGTCTTTGGTGGAGGCGAGACTTCCTGGGTCCCCAGCAGACGTCACTGTGCGTCTCCCCGAGGTGAAGGCTCTCGTGGTGCGATCCGCCTTTCGGGGCTGGTTCCACGGGCCAGGCCATCAGCTGGGAGAGGTCGGGTGGTCGGTCGGTCGGTCGGTCGGTAGAGCAGTGGGCCGGGCAAAGGTGTGCTAAGGCGTGAGGCATGGGCGGGGCAGGTCCATGTTCAGAGGCTCCTTCCTTCCCCGCACAGCCAGGCCGGGGGGCTGAGCTGGGGGCCTGAATCCTGCTCCCCAAACACACACTGAGGCCTCGCTCACTGTGCGGCCGCCCCGCCTGAGCCCCTTCTGAGGTGGCTCTGTGAGGAACCCGACACAGGGCCCCCTAGGATGAAGGTGGCCCCTGTGGTGACTCCTCAGAGGGTCCAGTCCGGAGCCCCCCTGCCCTCCCAGCACCGACTCCCTTCCCCTTTTCCAGGAGAGAAAGCCGTCCTGGTCCCAAAGGCTCCTTCCCTGGGGGACCCTGCAGGCCCACTCTGCCTGTGGGGGTACCTTTCCCTGAGCCCCTTCTCCCACCCCGGAAGCGGCCTGGGAAGCTCCTCTGCGATGTGGAAGCCCAGGCCCTCAGACCCCGGGAGCAGGTGGGAGCAGGCCGGCCCAGGGAAGACTCCCTTTGGTCACGCCCTGAAGGAAGGGAGGGGCCCCCTTCCCAGGACACAGCTCAGAGGTACCGCCTGTAGCCGCCCTGTCCTCTCTCACACTGCGCCCCTCCATCCTCCCGACCTTCCCCAGGGAGAGCTCAGCCAGGCCACCGCCCCTCCAGGCAACTGAGACCTCCGAGCCCCAGCTCAGACCGGATTGAAGCAGGAGAATGGACACCCCTAGAACCAGGGGTGCTTCTGGGTGTCAGGACAGGGAAGTGGGGGCCCCTGGATGAGCTGGAACCTGGAGGGCAAAGCAGGTGGGGCCCAGGAGGAATCAGCCTTGAGGAGCAGAGGGGAGAAGTGTGCCAGGAGTCCACTCAAGTGCCCCCAGGCTCCAGGCAGACGGAGTGTGTGTGTGTGTATCTGTGTGTGTGTGTGTGTGTGTGTGTGAGTGAGTGTGTGACTGTGTGTGTGTGACTGTGTGTGTGAGTGTGTGAGGTGGTGGTGGTGGGGATGGGGGTGGAATGAGACAGAGGGCAGTGAAAAATGAAATTTACTGGCCGAGTCCCCAGCTCTCCCTGCGCCCAGGAAGGGCTCAGCCTGCCGCCTCCAGAGGTGGCTGGACCCGGGCAGGCGGAGAGGGCGGTGGAGGCCTGGGCAAAGGCTCGGAGGCAGCGACGACTTGCATTGTTCGGTGGGAGATCTAGCTGGCATCGGAGAGGTGAGGTGGCTAGGAGTCGGGCGGGGCCCAGACCACAGAATGGGAGTCAGAGGACTTGGACTCTGTCCCGAGAGCAATCAGCGGGGAGCAGAGTGTATTGGCAGCTCCAGGGTCTCCTGAGGGAAGATCTATTTGAGGAACGGGAGTGGCTGAGGGACCCGGAGGCTGCCGCAGCCACTCCCAGCTTGACCTCCGAGGGCTTGACGTGGGTGCGGCTGTGGGGGTGCAGAAGGAATGCAGGCGGAGGAGACAGCAGCTGCAAAGGCTCCGTGCACTTACGCCTCTTGGAAGGGTGCAGCGGGAAGAGTTGGAGGTGGGGGGGGGGTGCAGATGGCAAAGAGGAATCTCACCCTCAGCTGGTTCTGCCCTGTCTACCTGGCTGTCCTTCCTTCTTGCCTGGCCCGCCTGGGCCCGGGTTTGGATGATTTCCCCAGGCTGCCCCACGCCCAGCATAGACTGAGCCAGCAACACTGGCTGGTGAGCAAGAAGGGAGCGCGCACTGACCGGGAGCCCTAGCTCAGCATGGCTCCCTCCCTCCCTCAGTGCTCACGTTGGGTGGGTGTGAGCGTCCCTAGGTCGCCCATGGGAAACGGAGGCTTTGTGAGGTTACGAGATGGGCCAGACATCAGTAACGTGGTGGGGCAGGGTTGGAGCACCTACTATGTGCCAGCAATATTCTAGTCACAGAATATACAACAACGAGTAAACAGTAAACATCCCCGTCCTTAGTTTATATTCCAGGGTGGAGGAGGGTGGGAAGAACAGAAGACAATGAAAAAAATAGCTGAAAATACCAAATGTCAAATCCACTTATGGCCACCAGAGGGCACTGCAATTCTACCGTCTTCCATTCTCTGCTTCCATCTTCCATTCTCCCTTTCCAGGTTCCAAAGAGGCTATGGATACTAAGTGTAGCATCTGCTCAAGAAAGAAAGCTGAGCCCTAGCCAGTTTGGCTCAGTGGATAGAGTGTTAGTCTGTGGACTGAAAGGTCCCGGATTCGATTCCAGTCAAAGGCATGTACCTTGGTTTTGGGACATCCCCAGTTGAGGGTGTGCAGGAGGAGGCAGTTGGTCAATAGAGATGTTTCTAATTCTCTGTCCCTCTACCTTCCTCTCTATAAAATATCAAATATATATATATATATATATATATATATATATATATATATATATTTGAAAGAATGAAAGCTGAGGAGTGTGTGTACACGCAGTAGTTCCTTTTTTACCTGCTTTTCCAGGTTAATCCCCTTATCAGATGCCCATCCAATTGCCCAAGATATCTCAGTGACTTTTCAAGGCCTTGTGAATCACAGAGATCACCGAGACTGATAGTCACTCACCAACCCATCGTCCTCTCTACTTACCCACCTTCTCACCCCTCCTCGCTCCACCCTCCTGGCCAACCTCTCAGCTTCTCTCTCTCTTAATTCTCAGCTACCCAGGACCCCATCCACCCGCCTCCTTCCATGTGTCCATCCCTTGCCACACCTCCTCCCACTCACCAACTGGGGCATTCAGTCTAGAGCAGTGGTCGGCAAACTCATTAGTCAATAGAGCCAAATATGAACAGTACAACGATTCAAATTTCTTTTAAGAGCCAAATTTTTTATTTTTAAAAAATATATTTTATTGATTTTTTTTTTTTACAGAGAGGAAGAGAGAGGGATAGAGAGTTAGAAACATCGATGAGAGAGAGGCATCGATCAGCTGCCTCCTGCACACCCCCCACTGGGGATGTGCCCGCAACCAAGGTACATGCCCTTGACCTGAATCGAACCTGAGACCTTTCAGTCCGCAGGCTGACACTCTATGCACTGAGCCAAACCGGTCTTGGCAAGAGCCAAATTTTTAAAACTTAAACATCTTCTAATGCCACTTCTTCAAAATAGACTTGCTCAGGCTGTGGTATTTTGTGGAAGAGCCACACTCAAGGGGCCAAGGAGCCGCATGTGGTTCGCGAGCCACAGTTTGCCGACCACTGGTCTAGAGGATCTGGGGAGGCAAGAGGTCAAACCAGACTGACCATCGGTGAACTCAGCGGGCATGTGTTTTAGAATGCCAAGGCCGGTGAGAGCTGTGGGCGTTAAAACATGGCGAGACATTAGCAGCCAACCAAACGGTGTCTGAAAGCAATGAGACTCTGGATCGTTAAAACATCCCACGGTGGTATTATGTGGTGTAGACACATGTTTTAAGTCATCATTAGCCCTTCAAGGGAACCTGGTAGGTAAAATTTCATAAATGTTTCACCACCTCAGTGCTGTGCTCCAGTCACTTCCTGAGTGAGGTTGTTTGGCAGTTACTCAGTAACAATTAAGACCTGCTTTCTGGGGCCCTAAGTAGCGGTGTGTCAGACCAATCCACAAAGTGCTGGAGAGAGCTGACCGCGAGGCATGGGAAGGCTCCGGCCGTCTGCTGGTGCTCAGGAGGTCGGCCCAGCGCTGTGGCTCCTCCACTTGGGCTCTGAGAGCTCTTTAGAGCAGTGGACGGGGCCCAGCACACCCGGAACACAGATCCTTTGCCCATCTCCACCTCAGTGGGTCCCTGGGTGACCTTCCCTGTTCCTGAGCGCAGAGATTCTGGGGCCTTAGCCCCAGTCACTGGCTGCCTTTTGACCAAAAGCAAGCGTCTTTGTTGTTTTGCTGTATTTGTTTGCTTTGTATGTGGAACACGAATTCAAGCTTAAACTCAACCTTGAGATTTTTTAAAAAACATTGTTGAAAGTATTACAAATGTCCCCAGTCCCACCCCAGCCCCCTCCCTGGGTCTTCCCCGGAGATTGAAATATCTCATTACATGCAAACACTTTAGGTTTTCTGGCGGCTTCATTTCTTAGGGACACCTCTCCGCAGCCCTCTGACCGGCCTGCCCTGGAGAGGCTGCTCCGCGGCGGCTGCAGAGCGGTCCCTGAGGCTCCCTTCACCCCTCGGGACTCCCTTCACATCTTTTTTTTTTTACTATATTTTTATTGATTTCAGAGAGGAAGGGAGAGAACGAGAGAGATAGAAACATCAATGATGAGAGCGAATCATTGATGGGCTGCCTCCTGCACATTCCCCACTGGGGATTGAGCCTGAAACCTGGGCATGAGCCCTTGACTGGAATTGAACCCGGGACCCTTCAGTCTGCAGGCTGATGCTCTATCCATTGAGCAACACCAGCTAGGGCCTTCACCTCTTTCTTGAGTCGATCCCATTTCCTGGATGCCGTGTCTTCTCTGTCTTGCTGTAGCCCTTGCTTTGGTTGGTATTTTCTCTAGGACTTGGTAAGTAAAGTACATCTTTGAGAGTTTGCTAGTGGAAAAATGCCCATTTTACTTTCCCACTTTGTAGTTGGATAGAGAATCAAGATGGAAAGCCACTTGTCCTCGGTGTTTTGGATGCACAGCCGTCCCCTCCGGCTCCCGTTGTCAGCCTGGGAGCCCAGGTCCACGCTGGTTTACGACGTCAGAAAGCCTTCCCCTCTGGAAGCAGGCGGCTCTTCCCTGGCCCCGCGTTCTGAAAGTCTTGGTCTGGACCCGTTCGGACCCCATCGCTCTGCGTTGGGCCCCATCAATCTGCAAAGCCACCCCCTAAGTGTTTCTTCGCTTTTGCTGTAGAATGTGTGTGAAAAGAACTATCACCTCAGCCAGACATAAAAGATTGCCAGCTTCCCAGAGCCCAACCCCCAGCCCAGGCTGGGTCCTGCTCGGAGGTCATGACCTTTTTGACGGCTGTGGCCACCATCTCCTTGACTTTCTCTGAAGTTTTCCTCCCATGTGTAACCCTCAGGCCACCCGGTTGAGTTCTGCCCGCGTAGGACTGCACCCCGTGAGCACCTGCGCCATTTCTGAGTTCAGAGTCAGTGTGTTCACAGCTGTGTGACCACCTCCGGCCTCCTCCGGCCTCCCAACGGGGACACTCTGCCCGGGACGCAGCAGCTCTCCACCCCGCCCCCAGCCCAGCCCCTGGCAGCCACACACACACACACACACACACACACACACACACACACCCGTCTGTCTCCACGAATCTGACTTCTCTAGATTCCTCATGTGAGTGGAAGCACACAGTCTTTGTCTCTTTGACACTAACTTGCTTCACTCAGCACAATGTCTTCAAGTTCTATCCATACTGTAGCATGTGGTAGGATTCTCTCTCTCTTTAAGGCTGAATAACATTCTATTGTGCCCATGTATACACCACATTCTGCTTATGCACTCATCTGTGGACGGCCACTCGTATTGCCCCACCTCTTGGCCAGTGTGAATAGTGCTTCTGTGAACATGGGTGTGCTTTGAGACCCTGCTCTCAATTCTTCTGAGTCTGTGCCCAGGGGTGGGGCTGCTAACTCACATGGTAACTTTGTTTTTAATGTTTTCAGTAGCCTCCATGCTACTTCCCATAGTGGCTGTGCCATTCTCCATTCCTATCAATAGGGCACAGGCTCCAATTCTCTCCTTCTCACCGACATTTGTTTTCTTCTTGCATTTGTTAGCGGCTCTCTCACTGGGCGTGGGGTGGAATCCTGTGGTTTTGATTTGCATTCTCTGATGATCAGTGATGGTGAGCTATCTCTGGCTACTTTTTTTTTTTTTTTGGCTACTTTGAGAAGTTTCGTCTTCTCATTGGCTTTGAGCACATTGACTATGATGTGCCCTGGTGTAGTTTTTTGTGTGTGAGATTTATTGAGTTTCTTAGATTTACAATTTCAACCAAATTTGGAAATTGTTCAGCCATTGGTTCTTTTCTTCATTTTTTTCCTTTTTTAAATATGTTTTATTAATTTTTTTTTTTTTTTTTTTACAGAGAGGAAGGTAGAGGGACAGAGAGTTAGAAAAACATCAATGAGAGAGAAACATCGATCAGCTGCCTCTTGCACACCCCCCACCGGGGATGTGCCCACAGCCAAGGTACATGCCCTTGACCGAAATCGAACCTGGGACCCTTCAGTCCGCAGACTGACACTCTATCCACTGAACCACACCGGTTAGGGCAAGCCATTGGTTCTCAAGCTACTGTTCCTGTGCCCCCATGTCTCTCTTCAACTCCAGTCACTCACCTATTGCTGCACGAGTTGTTCCACAGCTCCCTAGTGTGCTTTTCGTTTCTTAAATTCGCTCTTCTCTGTTATGTCTTAGGTAGTTTCTTTCTTTTTCTTTTTCTCTTATTCATGTTTAGGTAGTTGCTATTGCTATGTCACAGCATTATTTTTTTCTACAATGTCTACTCTGTTATTATTAGTGTATTTTTCACCTCTGGTATCGTAATTTTCATTTCTAGAAGTCTGACACACCTTTTGTATACCTCCCTGTCTCTACTTAGCTTTTTAAACGCATGGGAGACAGTTAGAATGGCTATTTTCACGTCCTCACGCTAACGTTTGTGCCGGTTCTGGGCTGGTTTCAGTTGGTGGATTATCGCCCTCAGTCTGGGTCAGGGTGCTACCCCCTGGCACGTGCTGTCACCTGGATTGCTGGCCTGGCGTTGTGGCTTTACCGTGTGGAACGCCAGGTGCTCTTGTAACCTGTGACTCGCTGGGCAGGCTCCGAGCCGTGCTCCGTCTCTGGGTTAATTAGTTATTCGCCAGCACAAGCCAAGGCCTCCAGAGGTCGCGGCCCCGTGTCCTTGACATTTCCAGTCTGGCTGGTGCGGAGGCCTGGCCCTGTGTGAACCCAACACACTGGCCCTCCAGGTGGCTCTGCCCGGCCTGGGGGTCTCCTCACACACACAGGTGCTGATCCTTCTCTGCTGAACACTCAAGGGGGCCTCTCTGCAGATCTTGGGGTTCTCTCCCGGCAACTCACTCTTCTCTGCGTTCTGCTCTGCCGCCTCTAGCTGTGTCCCCCCGGACTCAGCTCCAGGAGTCCTCGGTCCGCTTCCGCCCCCGCTCTGCCTGCAGGCTGGGAACGCTCAGCAGGAAGCTGGCCCTCCGAAGAGGACCGCGTGACCGCTTTCCCTTCTCTCTGGGCTTTCCTTGCGTGGCGTTCAGTGTTTTGAAAACTGTATTTAAAGTATTTTGTTGGTTTGGTGGCGGTGGTGGTGGTGGCGGTGGTGGTTTCACGCAGGAGGGTAAGCTTGGTGCGAAGCAGGGTCTCCACGTGTTGCTGTCTCGCCGGGCCTCGCGGTGTGCAGCCCGTAGGGGCCGCTGTGCAGACCTCTCTGCTCTGCTTGCCATGTTTTCCTCAAACGGCCTGGTTATTCCTCCGGTGTTTTTCCTGGGACTCCCGTTAGGTGAACATTGAATGGAATGACCCTTCATCTCTTAACTTTTCTTTCATTTTCCCCATGTCTTTGTCATTTTGCTCTACATCCTGAAAAACGCTTAAACTCTTTCCTCCCCTACTTTCCTTTTTCTTTTTTTTAAAAAATATATCTTTTATTTATTTTTTAGAGAGAGGGATAGAGAGTTAGAAACATCGATTAGAAACATGGATCAGCTGCCTCCTGCATCCCCCCTGCACACACCCCACATGCCCCACCCCCCACTGAGGATGCCTGCAACCAAGGTACATGCCCTTGACCAGAATTGAAGCCAGGATCTTTCAGACTGCAGGCCGACGCTCTATCCACTGAGCCAAACCGGTTTCGGCTTTCCTTGAACTTTCTAATTGGGGAATTGTCCTTGTAATTTCCAGGACTTTTTCTTTTTCTCTGGCTGCGTGTGTTCCTAGAAGCCCCGGCTCTTGTGTGGGTGCACGACCTGACCTCTGTTTCCTCCGGGGCTGGCTGCTGGCTCTCCATCTGACTCCTCTTTGGTGTCACTGGTTCCCCCCGCCTCTCCCTGGAGCAGGCTCCCATGCCGTGGGCAGGTGTGTTAATTCATCAAAACACGTCACTTAGCTCAGAAGTTCCTGTTCCCCTCCCCGCCCCCCGGATGACATGGGTGAGCCTGGAGATGTCTGTGGTGGTCACAGCTAGGGGATGTCACTGGCCCCTCAAGGCCAGAGGCCAGAGGTGACGCTCAGTGTCCTACAGGGCGCAGGGAAGCCGCCCGCAGGGTAGCCACTGTGGCCCAAACAGCCTCAGCGTGAGGGGGAAAGCCTGACTCAGGCTTCTGGGAGCAGGCAGCCCACCTCGAACCACCAAAGGCCAAGATGATGAGAACGTGGTCAAGGCGGTGTCGAAGGTCCACGAGCCACATGTGGTCCATAGACTTGCTTCACGTGGCTTTTATGGGTCACTACATTGTCACTATTTACAAACATTCTGGTTGATTTTACCCCCAAGCCCCAGACTTTTAGCTTCTGGTGCAAAGTCAGAAGGAAGGGCGCGGTGGGTGGCACCGAGTGGCAGCTGTGCCCAGAGACAGACGTGTGGTCTCTTCTCATCTCTGTCTTCTGGTCCACAGCACTCGTCTCGGCTCTGCTTGGCCTCTTCATACTCGTGAATTCATGACCCCTGCACTTTTTGGGGGGGAGGGGTGCTGATTTTGCCCTGGGGACCAACACTGACTCCCCAGGGAGGCCGTGCACTGGCTTGAGACCACCTTTTGTTACTCATCTTGTTTCCTCGTCCGCAGGCACGCTTACTTTGGAGTGACGGAGAACAGCGACCGGAGGCCCGTGTGAGAGTAACGGGAGCCACGGCGTCAGGAGGCCGCCAGGAGGAGCGTGGAAGGAGGGCAAAGCCGCCGCCGGGGCTGACCCCGAGGCAGGCAGCCCGCAGAGGCTGAAAGGGCGGCCAGAGCGGGAGTCGGGGTGTGCGGGGTCCCAGCACACGGCAAGGGAGAGCGTGTGTCGGTGGACTCAGTGTCCCGTGCCGCTGGCAGGAGTGATCGGAGGCCCTGGTGAGAGCACGCGGCTTCTGTGGAACGCAGAGGTGCCCGGAGGGGCAGCGGGGTGCATGGGGGGGGGGGAGCGTGGACTGCTGGGACAGACTGCTCTTGCCACAAGTTTGTCTGTGAGGAAGGTGAGAGGGCATGTTAATGTGGTGAAGGATGGAGAATTAGTTGTGGTGTTTTGTTCATTAATCCTCACCAAGGATATTTTTTTCATTGATTTTTAGAGAGAGTGGAAAAGGCAGAGGGAGGGGCGGGGAGAGGGGAAAGAGATGTGAGAGAGACACATCGATTGGTTGCCTCCCAAACACGCTGGGAATCGAACCTGCAACCCAGGTACAGGCTCTTGACCAGGAATCAAACCCGTGACCTTTCAGTCTGAGGGCGAACACCCTAACCACTGAGAAAAACAGGCCAGGACTATTTTGTTTTCTTTAATCCTCATCTGAGGATATGTTCCCATTGGTTTCAGAGGAGGGGGAGGGGAGGCATTGATGCGAGAAACACATCACTTGGTTGCCTCCCGCATGCGCCCTGACCCGGGATCCAGCCCGCATCCCAGGTATGTGCACTAACTGGCAACCAAACCTGCAGCCTTTTGGGGTATGGACAATGCTCCAACCAAGGGGAGTGAGCTTGCTGTTGTAAGTGGGGAGATTCGAACTTGTTTATAGAGGAAATAGTCTGGTTTCGTTGTGATATTGTGAACATTATAACCGGACAAGTACATTCCCACCACGAAACATTTAGAAATGCTGCACAAAATCAAACAAACATCCTTTAAAACGCGCAGCTGGGTTTTAAGGAAGGAAGGGGAGCCCCCAGGGGCTGCACACAGGAGGAAGTGGAAGGCCAGAGCTGTGTGATGAAGGGGTTGGAGACAGGCCTTGCCTGGGGCGCTGAAAAAAGCAGGTGAGCAAACATCTTCCCGCCAGGCCCGGAGCAAACACAGCCTTGTCTGCCTCTCCCTGAGTCCTGGGGGCTATAGGAAGTCTCCCCTGAGAATTCATAACCAAAGGTTCCCCTCACTCGAATTTGAGGCTCATGTTTACACCATTGTCTCAGAAGCTCAAATAAAATAATGAGCTGAAACCGGTTTGGCTCAGTGGATAGAGAGCGTCAGCCTGTGGACTGAAAGGTCCCAGGTTCGATTCTGGTCAAGGGCATGTACCTTTGTTTTGGGCACATCCCCAGTTTGGAGTGTGCAAGAGGCAGCTGATCCATGTTCTAACCCTCTATCCCACTCCCTTCCTCTCTGTAGAAAATCAATAATATATATATTTTTAAAATTAATAACAAATATTGTCATAGCCCTGGAGCGATGGTAATAGCCCTGGAGCGTCCTGGGCAGAGCAAACACAGATCTCCACAGACACCCTTCAGACTGACCGCATGGACTCCTGCTGGAGCCGAGGTCACAGCCCCAACTAGAAAGCCCAAGAGGAAACCACCCGTCGTGAGAGGAGCCCCGAGAACCCCGGGCAACAGGACCTTACAGCAAGGGTGCTGCAGATGCCTAAAGGCACAGGGAAGGACTGAACACGGGGAAGTCACCGAGGTGTTGAGGAGAGGGGGAGGTCTAACATTCAGAGAAAGGAGCAAGGTTTGTAAATCTGTGCGTGTCTGAGTCCACCCGCTCACTCTCCCTTTCCTTGGGCTCCTGTAGGCTCCAGACCAGGTCCTGGGTTGGGGAATATAAAGGCGGCTTTGGGGATAGCTCTGCCTTAGGAGGATCACGTGCCCCCACGCGTCATCCATCTTTCATTCTACACCATCCTGAGATGCTGTAGCCAGAAAGTCCCAGCAGAGCATCTTGCTCCTCTCGTTGTACAGAGGAAGGATGTGAGGCCTAGTGACATAAAAATCACCTTCTCAAGTCTCCAAGTCAGTGGGTGGGAGCCAGCTGAGAGCTGGGGCCTTGTCCCCGGGGCCCCTTCCGCACTGGGAGCTCTGAACGCTGCATCTCTGCTGCTTCCCAGGGGACTGCTCCTTCCTCGGGGGCAGAGTCCCTACAACCAGGCCTGTACCTGATCTGACGAAGCGACATAATCACCCAGCCTGAGAGACAGATGGGATAGGAACCCTGCCTTGGATCCGCTATGTGCCCTGCTAGTCCCACTCCCTCCACCTCCACCGCTGCCACAGGAGAGATGGGAGTGCAGGCACCGGTCTGACTCTCCCACCCGGCCCGGCTCAGGGGAAGTGCCAGGGCTGTGCTGGATGAGGGTCCCTGGGGAGAGGTCCCTCTGCCAAGGGGCTTCTCGCTCCTCTACTGCTCCTGCAACTTCTGGCATCCAAGGATGAGAGGGCAGGTCCAGGCCCAAGAGCCCGCGGGCCTCGGAGCAGGAAGCGCTGAGGCCCCTGCGGGTGTTGAGTAGCATGGGGCGTGTCCTGCTTCCTGTGCGGATCCTCTGAGCACTTCGGAGGGAGCCTGGGGTGGCAGCTGACCCTTGCTGACATCATCCTTCCTTTTTTAAAACAACAACAAAGAAAGATCAGCTCTTGGGGTCACTGCCTCCAGCAGGGAACAATGTCTACTTAGAACGTAATGTCTTTGCTTACAGTGTATTTATTTGACCTTCTATTTATGGCAAATGATACTGGTTTTCCATTTACAGAGGTGATACAAGAAATATTCCTTTTAAAATAAGTTTATTAAGCAAACAGTAAACCGATTCAAAGAAAACATAAAGTAAACAGTGGTAAGGGTGGTAAACTGATACGGCCAGAACCCTAACAGCCAGGACTGCATCTCGGAGTGACAGCTCCTCGGCCTCTCCCGGCGCTGGCTCTGCTCCCAAAGAGGTCAGCTGATGCGGGTGCTGTGGGGCCAAGGACGCTGGGGGCTCCATTCCTCCCGGTGGAGCTGGAGCTTATAAGTAAGCCTGCCTGGGGGGACCTGTCTTTCTGGAACACTCCAGCAAGCTTGGGGGAGAGAGATGGCCAGAGGCTGCCTTTTGGGAGCTGCCCTGCCCTGGGACCGGTTTCCATGTTGGTTCAACCTCAGATGTCCTTGGCCCAGGCCTCCCCACGATGGAGGGTAAGACTCGCAGGCTGGGTGCCAGCCTGCAGAGGCGGGCAGAGGAGCCCGCTGGCTTACTCTGACTCAGAGAGGGCCCCTCTCCAGCTTGGCGCCCCTAGTTTGCTCTGAGCTGGGGTCAAAGTCTCAGTTCACTTTTTGTAAGATGCTCCTTTGCCCGGTCTTGACCTCTCTGCTTTCCTGGAGGGAGGGATTCCCGGCATCGCCTGCTAGCACAGTTGAAGTCTGTTCTTCAGCGTCCACCGGACCCTGCCCTCTGACACCGGCATTTAGACACAGCGGGAAGGTGAAGCCACTTGGGGCGGTGTCCTTCATGCCTGTCTTGTACCTTGGATTCCTAATCAGGAAGGTGGTCTTGGCGGCTCTGGCCCAGAGTCCACCCACCCGCACTCTGCACTGAGCGCCCCCTCCAGGCAGCTAAGCAGAAGCACCCTCAGCTCCCAGGCAGCACAGGCTGTCCACACCCAGCTGCCCAGACGCAGGCCCGGTTGAATTGAAACCCAGACGTACAAAGCCTGGCCTTCCCTGGCCCAGATGCCACTGGGTCCCGGGCTGCAGCCTCTGAGGTTGGGCCTTGCCCCGAGGTCTCTGGGAGGCCAGCCCTCCAGGCTCTGGGGACTCAGAAACCCACGCTGCTGCGGCTCTCACGCCTCCAAAAAGCTGAGATCTGCTCCAGAGTGACCCGAGGCTGCAGGCCCCACTCGGGATCAGGGCTGCCTGGCCGCAGTCTTCGGGCCGGGGGGCTCCCCACGGTCACGCTGGGCTCCGGGCTCTGTTCAGGCTCAGCCCAGCTCACCAGGCCTGGGGCGTGGGGCCGCCCTTCCCAGACCTGTGGCCCCCAGAAGGTACTTGGGGTTGGGGCCTTGGGTGGGATCTGGGGAACAAAGAAGTTGGGAGGGGCATGTGGGGTGGCAGGGGCAGGCGGGGCTGTGGCCCGGGCCTCCAAGGTGCCCCCGGGGACGGGGACGGGAGGGTCGGGGGCTTGGTCCACCAGCAGGGGCACCTCGGAGCCGTACCAGTCCTCGGAGCGCTCCCGGGGGGTGCCCGCGGGCTCAATCCACAGCTCTCCCCCGGGGCGCCAGACCAGGGTGGGCGGGTGGCGGCCGGGGGCCGGGCGCAGGGAGCGGCGGAACAGCCGCTCGGCCAGCACGGCCGTGGTGAGGAGGAAGAGGGCGGCCAGCGCGGCCAGGGCCAGCATGATGGGGATGCAGGGCCCGCAGGGCAGCGGGGGCCACGAGGCCGACTCGGGCGCAGGCGGCCCTTCCATGTGCCCAGGCGGCTGCTCCGGAGTCCACGGCATCTGGAGGGACAGGTCAGGAGGGGCCGCACAGTGCAGAGGCCGGGAGAGGCAGCAAGTGCCCGGCCCAGACTGAGGAGAGAGGCGGGCAGGGGCTGGGAATCGGCCCCAGAAACAGGCCCGGATGCGGGAAGGAGCACAGGGACCCCAGAAAGGGCTAGAGGAGGCAAAATGGGGGAAGCCACAGCCTGCTCAGAACCCTCATTTCCCCTCCCAGACCCCGGGGCCTCAGACAGCGCTCTGAGGGCCCCCAGGGCGTCTTCCCTCGTCTCCTCAGCCCTCGGGGCTTGCTGGGCCCACAGGGAGGACGTGGTGGGTGCTGGTCCCAGGGGCTCCCACCTATGGGGCCGCCGAGCTCCTCACCTCAGTCTTGGGTCCTGGGCTCCCCTCTCCCCTCAGAGAGCTCCTCCCTGGCCTCCTTGCTGCGGGAGGGCGCAGAGCGGCCCTCAGATGAGGGCGGAAGGGAGGGCACCACCTGTTGCTGGGCAACTGGGCCCCAACTCCCCTGTCCTGAGGCGCGTTTCCAAGGCAACCGGGGGGATGTGGTCACTGCGGTTGGTGGGGAGGCGGTTCCTGGCAAAGGGGCGGGGCCAGACTGGGCAGTGGCTCTGCTGAGCTCGATGTCACCCCACAGCCCCGAACATTCCCCCGAGGCCACTTTCCCCCCCCCCCCGCGCCGCCCAGCACCCCGGCCCCTCCGCCGGCCCCTCCGCCGGCTGTCCCTCCGCCGGCTGTCCCTCCGGAGGCTGCCCGGCCCCCACGCCCTGCGCTGGAGCGAGGCCTCTCCATTCTTTTCGGAGCATGCCTTTCACGCCTCCATGTTCTCAGACCATGCGACCCAGTTTTGGTTAAAAAATATCTGGGAGGTGAGGCCTGGTAGCAACAATGTCAAGCCTCTGGGTAAAGCCCAGGGTCAAAACCAGGCTCAGGGAAGGCCTCCGAGACCCGGATGTTGGCCATCCTGGCTCCTCCCTCCGTGGCTGAGGGTGGGAGGAGCCCGGGTGGGGACGGCGGTGTCATTAGCTCCTGGTGTCCTTTCAGGTTGTGTAGTTTGACTCACTTACTGACAGATGACAAGTGAGCCCCAAATAAGAAAGGTGTGCCCAAAGTCACACAGCCCACGCACATAGGTGGGATGGGGGAAGCATAGATATAAATTCCTGGTCTAGCAAGCTCTGGGAACATAACACAACCCTTACCAGGTATTAATATTTTGTTTTGCAAAATGACAACCATTTAGTGTGAAAAGCTTCAAAAATATGTGAAATGCTAGTGCCTTACAAAAGGGGCACAGGGGCAGCATGACTGGGGTCGCTCCGCCCTGGTGGGTTGGAGGAAAGGGACAGAGGACCGAGAAGTGCAACAGGGGCATGGAGTCAGCGGAAATGAACAGCTCGTGGTTCTGGGCCTTAGGAGGTATGCAGGAACCTGATGAGACTGGAATTGGATGAGATTATAAGACCTAAAGTCTGAGCTTTAAAATATATAATTGATTTCAGAGAGGAAGTGAGAGAGGGAGAGAGAGAAACATCAATGATGAGAGAGAATCATTGATTGGCTGCCTCCTACAGGCCCCCTCCTGGGAATCAAGCCCACAACACAGGCATGTGCCTTGATTGGGAAACCAACTGTGATCTCCTAGTTTGAGGTCAACACTCAACCACTGAGCCACACCAGCTGGGTGGTGTTTTAGTCTTAACAGTCTTTTATCACTTTTAAAAAATATATTTTTATTGATTTCAGAGAGAAAGAGAGAGGGAGAGAGAGACAGAAACATCAGTGAGAGAGAATCATTGATCAGCTGCCTCCTGTACACCCCACACTGGGGATTGAGTCTGAAACCTGGACATGTGCCCTTGACCGGAATTGAATCTGGGACCCTTCAGTCTGCAGGTTGACACTCTATCCACTGAGCCAAACCAGCTAGGGCTCTTTTATCACTTTTTAAAAGAAGCTTAGCAATTTTTAATTGCCTCTTCAAACAATTAAATAGAATTACCACAGGATCCTGCAATTATGCTCTATGTATTTTATGCATATACAAAAAACTGAAAGCAGAGTCAAACAGATATTTGCACACCAATGTTTATAGCAGTATTGTTCACAATAAGCCACAAAGTAGAAACAAATGTTCATCATCAGATGAATGGATAGACAAAATGCCACACACACACACACACACACACTGGAATATTATTCATCCCAAAAAGAAAGAAAATTCTGACACATTCTAAATATGCATGTATTTTTTAAATCCTCACCTGAGAATATTTTATTTTTAGGGAGAGAGGAAGGGACCAACCCACAAACTAGGTGTGTGCCCCGGTGGGAATGGGACCTGCCCCCTTTGGGTGCACAGACCCTGCTTCAATCAGCCGAGCGGCTGGCGAGGACACAGTCCACTACATGGATGACCCTCGAGCAGAGGGGTGGCCACGTCTGGCCCAAGGGCTGCATAAGGTCCCTGAAATCATTTGGTCCGGCCCTGCCAAGGCATCTGCACGCAGGACTCGAAATTCAATAAACCTAGGAGCTTTTTCATAGCAATGAAATTTATAGCAAGTGCATTATAATAAGCGAATGATGTTATAAGGGCCAATTTCCAAATGGCCCTTGGCAGGGAAAAGGTTCCCCACCCTTGCTCTAGGACATAATGCTAAGTGAATAAGCCAGTCACAAAGGAAAAATACTGAATGATTCTACTCACAGGTTCCTAGAGCCTGCAACAAAGCATGTCAAACTCATAGAGACTGAAAGTAGAATGATGGGTGCCAGGGGTGGGGGCAAGAGGGGAGAGGAAGGGTAGTTACTTTACTTAATGGGGATAGTTTGTTTGAGAAGATTAAAAAGTTCTGGAAATGAAGGTGGTGATGGTTGCACAACAATGTAAATATGCTTAATGCCACTGAACTGAACTTATAAATCATTAAGATGGTATGTTTTATGTTATGTATATTTTACCACAGTAAGAAATTTAATAATACAGAAAATGGAAACACAGGGAAGAACGTTATTTCCCATAATCTCCACACTCCCAAATAAACCTGCATCCTTTTTTAGGGGCTCTGTAGGGTGGAGACCAGACCCAATGTGTCCTCACTTCTAGGTTTCTCCCACTGCCTCCCCTCACCCCTCACCTCCTGAATTTCTGAGAAGGGGAATCAGGAAGTTACTCAAGGAGTGTGTGCAATAGAGAAGTCTCTGGGTCGGAGAGAAAAGCAGGTCTCTGGGGGTGCTCTGGGTTGTGAGGTGTGTTCCAGGGCCCGGTGTTCAGAGTGGGCTTGTGCTTGGAGCCAGCAGGAAAACTTGATCTCCGCAGACAGGTAGCTGGCTGTGTGCTGCTGTGCAGCGTTCTGTCCTGGGGGCTCTTGCTCCTAAGTCTGTGTGGTGTCAGGCTAAGTGCTGAGGGCGCAGAAAACCTCAGCGTGTTGTTATCGGCTTCCAGAGAATAACCCCGAGGCCTGGCTGTGAAAGACGTGCGTTTATTAGGACTTACAGGTGCCGAGGGGGCAGCTGACAGATGGCGTTTACCAAACTGACCACTGCCCCCAGGGAAGCTGAATTGCTAAGTCCCCTCTGGCCTTTGGCCTGTGGCCTTTGGCCAGGCCGCACAGGGAAGGCTGAGGGCGGGCACTATTGTTTCGCCACCACGCAGACTTTGCCAACACAAGGTTTTACGGAGCACAGAAAACAGAAACAGACACGGAGGAGGGGCGGGTGCTGCGTGAGAGCAAAGTGCTGTTTCTTGCCCGAGGAGCTGGCCGGACTCCCGAGAGCTCACTGTCCGCTTACTGCGGCCTTCATCCTCCTCCCATGCGGTGGGAAGCCGGGGAGTTGGAGCACAGGAGGGCCCATGTTCTCATTAACCACACAGGTGCTTTTAGAACAGAGCAGAGCCCTCAGCACTGCGGTCCTGAGGCTGGGTCTAGCCTCCGCCTCTGGGAGAGGCTGGGCTCAGAGCTCCCTGCAGTGGACACAGCAGAAGTGACTGCATGGCTCCCGAGGCTAGTCTTAAAGAGGATAGCGCTTCTGTCCGGGCACTCTGCTCCCCGCCACTCAATGCACGCCGTGGCTTCCAATCGCATGAGAGAGAGCCTATGTGGAGGTGCCTGGTTAAAGCCCCAGCGAGGGTCCCGGCGGACAGTCACTACCCAACCCCTTACTGAGCAGCTCTCGGTGCCCAGCCCAGCCCAGCCCAGCCTCCCAGCCTCGCCAGCTGATGCCAAGGAACGCAGAGGTGACTACCTCTGAGTCCAGCCCAAACATAGGTTTATGACAAAAATAAATATTGCTTTTTTAGGTCAAGTCTTGGAGTGGTTTGTATCACAGAAATAGATAACTTGGAACATTCTATGCCAGTGGTTCTTTATCCCTATCACCGACGCCTCTTTCTATTCCGCCATTTTAGGGTCTGAATTGGGGGGCGGGGTGCAGAGGAATACAGTAACAATAAGAGCATTAAGTTGGTTAAGAAATACCTCAGGTGATTCAGATATGCCCTCTCCCTAGCTGAGATCCACCAGCCCTGCTCTGTCCAATATAGTGTGGCTCTTCAAATTAATTAAAATAAAGTGTCCTGTCTCATTAGTTATACTGCGGGTTCTCGGTGGACACATACAGCTGGTGGCCACTGCACTGGGCAGCACAGCTGCGGGCGTGCCGCTGTCACAGAGAGCTCTGCTGGGAGGCTCAGTCTCAGGTCCTCGCTGCCTGCCAGAGAGGCTGAGGCCTGCACGGCCAGCATCGCTGGGAGGGCATGGAATGCAGACCTACCGAGTCAGAAGCTGCATTGCATCAGGATGCCGGGTGGTCTGGAGGCACATGCACATCAGAAAAGCTTGGCTCTGGCCTGAAGTTCTCAGCCTCGGCTGTTCATTAGAAGCACCGGCAGCTCTTTACAAAGCTGGAGTCGTCGAGGTGCAATGAGCGCCAGTCCTCACCAAGGTTTTCCAGGTGATTCCAATGTGCAGCCGAGGCTGAGAACCACTGCCTGGCACATCTCCTGGGGTGGGCGGATTTGGGGAGGAGGGTAGTCCAACAGCTTCTACCCTGGAGTGGGCATCTGCTGGGTGCCCACTATTTGAGGAATTTCCTTTCCTGAATGGCTGCAGTAGGAGCTGTCACATTTGTACAAAGTCGCTGCACACCGAGTTACTGGGTCGGATGCCTCAGGCATACTGGCTGGACTAATTACTATAGTTCTTTCCCTCAAAGTTTTAAGACTGACTGGCTCTCTGGGAGACTGAATCTGTTAGATGGAAAAGTTGGGAACTGTCAGTGGTCCCTCTCCCATCACTTGAGCCAGAAAAGTGAAGGAGCCAGAAAAGTGAAGGAGCCAGCCACAGAGAGGAACACTGGAGAGAGATTTCTGATGGTGTCTGAGTCCCGGATTTGGTTCCTATGTCCTAATAATACATTTCCCTTTGTGCCTAGCAACTTGGGTTAAGTTTCTGGGACTTGTAACCCAAATAGTGCTAATTTATATAATCCTGGGTCTGTTAACCATGCTTCAGAACAGAATTTCTGAGTAGACTCCACAGGTGACTCAAAGTTAATGAGTAAAGAACAGCTTTATTAATATTGTATACATAACATTTCTTTTTTATACTTTTATATATTTGTCTACTATTTCATAATGTAAATATGTTTTATAAAAGCCACCTCCCTCTGTAAGCTTATTTATGTCTATCTGAACTATGGCATCCTGACCTCCCGGTTGGTGGACCTAGAAATGTGTGGGATAGTCTGGAACCTCTCCTTCTCCTCCCTCTCCCCACCACTGGTCCAGGTGACCATATATGTAAAAGCCCCTTCCCACCCCCACAGCCACCCCCTTACTCCCTTCTCACCCCCTCAGTCTCCACAGCCTCATGAGGTGGTTTCCCCTCCTCTCATGTCTCCCCATCCTCATCTTTTCCAAGTTAGTCTTTTTAAAAGACAGTTCTGATCCTATAACTTTTCTGCTTAAAAATTTTTGAGGGCCTACTGTTGCCAACAAGATCACATTGAAATTCCTTGGCTAAACACACAAGGCCCTTCATGGTCTGGCTCCAAACCCTCCTCTCCAGCCTCACACTCACAAGCTCCAGCTCCAGGAGCCCACTGTCTGCCTTCCTCTTGTATGTACTTACTCATCGGCTCATCCAATAAAATCCCCGTGATGGGACATTCTACTGTGTGCTGGAGGTACAGAGTCCTTTCCCTTTGAAATCAGAACACCCCTCTATCTGGTTAGCCTTCATTAGCCCATCAAGACTTTGCTGAAACATCCTTCCTTCGGGAAGCCTTCCACTGCTTCTCCAAAGCTAGGACTTGGAGTCTTCTCTGGGGGGGGTGGGGGTGGGGGGGGAGGGTGAGCAGGGAAGGCTTGCCAAGAGTCACTGATGCTTATCTATTATTTGGGATCTCCTAAGAGGGACTCCTGTTCAGGGCTTCCAAGGAATATTACCAGGAGCCAACCAGGATGGATTGGGCTGACCAAATTTATACAAGGGACTCTATGGGCCGAAGCAGCAGCAGTCCCGGCTTCATCTGGAAGGTTGTTTGGCCATCTGGTCTAATTAGCATATTACCATTTTATTATTATAGATAACACTCTAGTGTATCAATGTACTACATTTTACCCATTTATCAATTGATAAGACTTGTGGGTTGTTTCCCCCTTTTTTTTGTGGGTTATTTTTTTTTAGCTCTTAAAAGTAACTAGAGGCCTGGTGCACAGGGATTTATGCACCACTGGGGTCCCTTGACCTGATCTCTGCCCTCTTGCAATCTGGGACCCCTATGGGGAGATCAGACTGTGAGTTTTGGCCCGATCCCTGCGAACCAGGCTGAGGGACCCCGCTTATATGCATACTACCAGGATTCATGTACCAGGCCTCTAGTATGCATATAAGATCTTTGGTTAATCTCTTCCTGACCTTCCCCTCTGCCTTTTCCCTCTGAGATTCATCAGTCTGTTCCATGTTTCCATGCCTGTGCATTGCGTGTCTATCCCTTGGTGGTCAGTGCGTGTCATAGCTACTGGTTGAACAGTCACTTAGGCTTTTATATATATAGATGCTGCTATGAACACTCATGTACAGGTTTTTGTGTGGACATGTTTTCAATTTATCTTTGGTATAGACTTAGGAGTAGAATTTCTCAGTCACATTGTAACTCCATGTTTAACTTTTTGGGGAACTGTGGATGGCCAAATTTACATCTGCTGAATTGATCCACTTCTCTAGTTTTAAAAATACATATATTTTTATTGATTTCAGAGAGGAAGGGAGGGAAAGAGAGATAGAAACATCAATGATGAAAATCACTAATTGGCTGCTTCCTGCACACCCCCTACTGGGGATCAAGCCTGCAACCTGGGCATGTGCCCTTGGCCAGAATCAAACCTGGGACCCTTCAGTCCACAGGCCGATGCTCTATCCACTGAGCCAAATTGGCTAGGGCAGTGGTCAGCAAACTGGCTCGCAAGCCACATAGACTCTTTGGCCCCTTGAATGTGGCTCTACCACAAAATACCACGGCCTGGGCTAGTCTTTTTTGAATAAGTGGCATTAGAAGAAAATTTGGCTCTCAAAAGAAATTTCAATCATTGTACTGTTGATATTTGGCTCTGTTGACTAATGAGTTTGCCGACCACTGGGCTAGGGCATTACCTTCTGCTCAGAACTCTCACCTCCTACAGGAACAAAAGCTTCACACCTTTTCACCCTACATTGTTGAGTACAACTATGAACCTGGCTCCTGGGAAAATGTGGAGGCACCGATTTTAGGAAAAAGAGAATCAACAGCAGGTAGCAGGGGAGCCTACTTCAGGAAGACTATGCTCTCCCTCCAGCCATGCTCATGCCGCCATCCCGGCTGAGGCCATACAGCTCTTCTTATGCAATGTTAACGCGACTGGAATTCTGGATCTTCTGTTTCAAGCTGCTTTCATTCACACACACCTAACCCCATCGCAACACTGCCTATTTAGCATGATGTGCTTGGACCTTGCCACACTCACCTGGGAACAAGAGGCCACAGCCAGGAACAACTGGACAGTGATCAACTCAGGAGGTTCTTTTTTTTTTTTTTTTTTTTATAATATATTTTATTGATTTTCCACAGAGAGGAAGGGAGAGGGACAGAGAATTAGAAACATCGATGAGAGAATCATCGATCAGCTGCCTCTTGCACACCCCCCACCGGGGATGTGCCCGCAACCAATGTACATGCCCTTGACCGGAATCGAACCTGGGACCTTTCAGTCCGCAGGCTGATGCTCTATCCACTGAGCCAAACCGGTTTCTCAGGAGGCTCTCAGGAGGCTCTTGACTCATGGTTCAGGCTGCAATGTGAGCAACAGTTGAGAGCTCCAAGCAACTTGCTGGAGAAAGTTGCTTTGCTCTTTAGAAGTTCAGTGTCAACAGATACAGGAGCATGCAGTCAATCTTTAACTTCTCTTGACCAGACAGAATTTAAACCATGCTCCCAGCTCATGTGTTTTCTGAAAAGCACACCACCAGGTGGTGAGAAGCAGAGAAATGGGCAACAGATAACCCCATATTATACTCAGAAACTGTGGCATAATGGGGTTGAGTAGTTTGTTTGGGGTGACTAACTGTCCCATTTGTCTGTGAATATCTGGGTTTATCACCAAAAGTTCCATGTCCCAGAAAACCTTGTAATTTGGTCAAGGTTATTCATTAAAAGTCACACAACTCAAATGCTGGAGCTGAATCTGAACCCAGATCTGACCATCTCCAACATCCTTCTTCCACTAAATGAATGACTTACTAAGCAGGGCAATCACACGAAGCATACTCAGAGCTTCAACAAGAGAAGGCAGGTGCTTCCTGCTGCTCTTCCCATCACACTTTCCCTCTGCAGTGTGGTCTAGTCCAGCTGAGAGTCTCAGCCCTCACGCAGGGCCAGCTTGCTGCCATTGGGGAATCAAGATAGGGTTGAGCTCAGGAGAGTTACATTACTGCTTAGGGCAGGCCAGATCTCACCTACCTGGCTGCCCAACACACCAAGATCAGAGATTCCAACCTTGAGAGCTGTGAAAAACGTTGAGAATGAATTAGAAAGGTCTCAAGCACCACTCTTTGTGGAAATCTGGGGAGGTGAGAGGCTCATGGGCTTTGGAACCAGTCAACTGTGGGATTAAATCTGAGCCGCCAGGCTTAACAGCTGTGAGACCCTTAGCAATCTAATTTGTGCCATTACCATTTTTTCACAAATCACCAACTTGAAGGACTATTGGGAGATAATATTAGTTTATAATAAAGACCTCATAAGTAGGATCAACACTTGGATCCCCTTCCACCTTGATTTAAGATTGCTTCTTATCTTTATTTTTTTAAAATATATGTTTTATTGATTTTTACAGAGAGGAAGAGAGAGGGATAGAGAGTTAGAAACATCGATGAAAGAGAATCATCGATCAGCTGCCTCTTGCACACCCCCCACTGGGAATGTGCCCACAACCAAGGTACATGCCCTTGACCGGAATCGAACCTGGGACCCTTCAGTCCGCAGACCGACGCTCTATCCACTGAGCCAAACCGGTTTTGGCGCTTCTTATCTTTAAAAGATCATAAAGGATTTGCCCCTTCACACTAGGAGTGCACCTTAAACCTGATACCATACAAGACTGATCTATATTGACCATCAAATTCCCCAAGCTCTGAGCCTTACCTTTCTCCCACCCCACCTGCTGGTCCATCTTACTGGCACTTCTTTTTCCTGGAGTCCATCACTGACTGCTCACCCTCCCTGACTTCACTCCACTTCCTTTATAACCTTGACTTTAGTCCATGACTTTGCAGTGCTTCAACCCTTCTCTCGCCAGCACTTATCAACCTAGTCCTTCTGCACCGCTCCCTCGTAAACCCTTTTCCCTGGACCAATATAATCAGCTTCCTTTTGTCCTATACCAGGTTAGAGAAAACATCCATTGGAGAAAATCACATTTAGAGTTGCCAACTCTACCTGGTTGCTCAGTCGTTCTGTAACATGGATCTGGATAATTCTCTCTTCCTTACCACATGCAGTTGCTCTTCCAAACCTCTCACAGCTTCCTTAGAGAGCCCTGCCCAACGCCAACAGTCTCTCCAGTAATTGATAGCCTCTTCTTTCTCCATACAAACAGCAGGAGCTCCGGTTCTCTTCCTTGTTGATTCTTGGACATCAAGAGTGGGGTTGGCCCCATTTGCCCCTGATCCCCACCCCAGCAAGGGTAGATTAGTAATCAGAAAATAAACTCTTGGCTCCACTCACGGCCTGCCTGGGGATTCTTCTTGGCTTCCTCCAGTTCCTGCAGCCTTATCTGCCCCGATACTTACCTTCTGTGGTGAAGGAAGATGTGTTCCACTTTGTCCTTCTGCTGATCTTCCTAATTTGTTCAAATGTCTCCACTCCTCCTATGCTACTGTTTTAGCCATAATTAATAGTGTGTCTTCTATGTGCCCAGCAATTTGCTAAGCACAATTTTTATATCTCATTTACTAGTAAACCTCTAAAATAAACCTTTGAAATGGATTTTATCCTTCTTTTACTAATGGGGTTCAGAGACTTAAATAACTTGCCCACAATAAATGGTAGAGCTGGACCTCAGCCAGCCTCTCTCTTCACTCTGTAGTCCTGGCATCTGTGACCAACTTCCCTGGCCATGGGCAGGACCTGCATTCCCTCCTCGGGGTCTGACTCAGCTCACTCTGCAGGGCTGTCCTCTGGGTTTGCCCCGCATGTGGCTCTGAGCCCTCTAGGGCAGGAGGCTTCATTTCCATCTCCAAGTGTCCTCTGTAAATGCTTCTGTCTGCATGAAGTTCAGGCATCCTTTGCCTGTGTATCAGTGTTCTGTGGTTAGTTGAGCATTTTGCCCTTATTCTTTTATAAATTGAGTGGACATGAAAAAGTGATGATACCAGAGAAAAGATATGAGATCTCATAACCTTGGCACAATAGGAGCAAAGCTGAGAAGTATTGTGGATGCTAAAGTCAGTGACTCTGGCCTCAGTTGGACATACACCGGGCTTTAGTTTGTTAACAGAATTTACCCGGTGACTAGAAAATACACACCACACAGGAGTACTCGGAGATACAGAAAAAAACCATGATGAATTAGTACCGTGACTCAGGGGAGCCTGTTTCTAAATCCTGAGATCCCCAATATGGAGGAAGCTTTCTCTTTATAACCTTTGGTTTCTTTGTCCCCCAAATAAGGATCAGAGTTGTGGACCTCTCTCGGGCTTTGCAAAAAGCCCCGTGTGTTGGAATGGGGGGCATGAGACCGCACCTAATGGCCTGACCTGGCACCAGCGCTGATAAACCCCTCCGGGGGTTGCGTCTGGTTCATAATTTATGGCCTCCGTAAAATGTGAGTATTTAGGTAAACAGGTCTTGCAAGGCCAGATGATTAAGTGACTTGATTACAGGCTAACAAGAATGTTAGCATTAGGGATACTGATTAACTAGGTACAGTCAGATTGCTAGCCCCTCCCAAAAATGGATTTTTATGTTCCCCATCAAGTTAGTCTGCAGTATCTTCAATGAGAAGGAACAAAACAAGGCTGAAGCCTGTGTGTGGAATGCTAACAATACTAGTACATGACTTACTTGAGCTCACTTGATTCATATAAACACTTCCTTGACACTCACCGTGCACACGTCTGCTGGAGCTTTAAATGCTCACAGCAACCCTGAGAGATGGGTACAGTCACTCTCTTCTCTCTCTTCTCTCTTCTCCTCTCTCTCTCTCTCTCTCTCTCTCTCTCTCTCTCTCTCTCTTTCTCTCTCTCTCTGAGAAAACAAGCAGAGAGAAGTCAAATAACTTGCCTCAGGCACATGGCTGGCTTCTGAGTGGTGGCATCTGGGTCTCTACACAGCCGGTGCCCTTCAGTAGTGCTCCACACTGCTCTCTTTTCATGCACTGTGGAACACACCATGTGCAAGAGCAGATGACTGTTTGAATCTCATGTGATTATATATATATATATATATATATATATATATATATATATATATATATATAAGGAGGCCAAATCTGCTCTTATTTTTAGATAAATTCTTCCTGACACAAAGCAAGAATTAGTGCATCCAGGTAGAATGACCTCAGCCACTCCCACTCTGACAGCAGCTTGTCCAGCAGATATGAGCACTGGATCTGGCTGGTCCTACCAGCCCAGATGGATGGGGACTTTATCTCTTCTAATATTATATTGTCATATGTTTAGAGAGTGATTGTAAGAAAACAAAAGGAAGATAAGCTAAACAAAGAGAAAAAAGGAGTTGTAGTGGATCAAAGAATTCAGTAAGGACTTGAAGACAGAAAGCAAAAAAATGAGGAGGCTTATAAAAAAGTTACCATTGCCTTAGCTGGTTTGGCTTAATTAATAGAGTGTTGGCCTGTGGACTAAAGGGTCACGGGTTTGATTCCGGTCAAGAGCATATGCCCAGGTTGCGGGTTCAATTCCCAGTGGGAGGAATACAGGAGGTAGCCGATTATCAATGATTCTCTCTCATCTTTGATGTTCCTCTCTCTCTCCCTCTCCTTTCCTCTCTGAACTCAATAAAAATGTATTTTTTAAAAAGTTACTATGTAATTATGCCTTAATAAAAGGAAGTTAATTTCAGGTTCCCTTCAGTCATCCAGACCAACTTACATAAAATTCATTTTTTTTTCTACCTTCCCCATTTTCAGGTCTCACTATGCATTTGACAACATCTCTAGAATCTGTTTTGTTATTTTTTAGAGATAGGGAAAGGTAGAGAGACACATCTATTGATTGCCTCCCAACCCAAAACCAACCCAAAACGTAGGTATGTGCCCTGACTGGGAATCAAACCCTCCACCTTATGGTGTATGGGACGATGCCCAACCAACTGAGCCACCCCAGACCAGGCACATCTCTAGAATCTGAACTTAAGCTAAGCCATAAAATAAAGCTACCTGTGAGAAAGATCATGGCTGCCCAGATCAACTTTATGTGAGAGACCAAAAAGAAAGGCTGTTTTGTGTGTTGTTGTGTGTGGGGTTTTTGGTGTGTTTTTTTCCATATATTTTTACTAGAGGCCCAATGCATGGATTCATGCACGGATGAGGTTCCTCCACCTGGCCTGCACTGCACCCTCTCACAATCTGGGACCCTGAGAATCAGGCTGAACCCGGCAGTCTGACATCTCCTCGAGGGATGAAGCAGTGCCGAAGTGGCCAAGTGCAGCTCTGCTGCTGCACATCCCAGCTCTGCTGCGCCTGGTAGCACTGCCACGGGATTGGGAAAGGTGCGGTAGCACTGCCACAGGATTGGGAAAGGTGCCTGCCGCTGCAGCTGCAGCTACGCTGAGCCGGCTTCTGACTGAGCAGTGCTCCTGCTGTGAGAGTGCACTGACCACCAGGGGGGCAGCTCCTACCTTGAGCATCTGCCCCCTGGTGGTCAGTGTGCATCATAGCGACCTGTCAAC
Organism: Vespertilio murinus; assembly: GCA_963924515.1. NCBI lineage: Eukaryota > Metazoa > Chordata > Mammalia > Chiroptera > Vespertilionidae > Vespertilio > Vespertilio murinus. Next base: position 101,036,979 of record OZ004705.1, on the reverse strand, counting down.
CAGTGATTCTGGTAGCTTGAGCATAAAAATAGCTTACAGAGAGGAAGGGGTAGAGAGATAGAAACATCAATGATGAGAGAGAATCACTGATTGGCTGCCTCCTGCATGCCCCACACTGGAAATCAAGTCTGCAACCTAGACATGTGTCCTGACTGGTAATCCAACTGTGACTTCCTGGTTCATAAATCGACACTCAACCACTGAGCCACACTGGCCAGGCAAGTAAGGCTATGTTTTGTGGAAGTCTGTAAGGGAAAGAGAAAAAACATTTACTCAGTGCCTACCACATGCCAAGTCTTTACCAGAAGGTTGACAAAAATGGATTGTTCTCATGATCTCCAATTTACAGATGAAGAAACTTAGTAGGTCATGAAGAAAGGGCTGGAATCAGTCTTTAAGCCCATGTCTCTTTATAGTACAACTAGAGGCCCAGTGCATGAAATCTGTGCATTTGTAGGGTTCCTAGTGGCTGCCAGCTGCTAACTGGGTGCCCCTTCTCTCCCCCCGTTGCCTGCCGCCACCAGCCAGGGCCTTCCTCCCTTCCCCTGGCTGGCCCTGCCCCCTGTTTGAACTCCTGGACAACTCCTGGTTGAGGGGACAATTTGCATACTATGCTTTTATTATATAGGATAGCCTGTCTGTGAATTCTTAGTACATTGCTATAGGTTTCCAATTTTAAAAAATGATTAACTCATTTTATAGTATGATCTATCCATATAAAAGGCTAATATGCTAAGTGTCCGACCATCCAACCAGTCACTATGAGGCACACTGATCACCAGGGGGCAGACACCCAATGCAGGAGCTGCCATGACATACACAGAGAAACAGCACCACAGACCTGGTGCCCACAAAGCAACACTTGGCTTTTTCCAAGTGGGACACAGGCCCCACCACCACCCTGGAGTGACAGCCCATCAAATCGCAGCTAACGCTGCCAAGACCCCCATGGCACAAAATACGGCCCACAGCCCAGCCCAACCCGAAAATGAAGGTTGTGGGAGCCAGGTAATGACATCATGTAGCAATTCCCAGCTTCCTCGCCCTAGAGATGACTAGCCTCCTTGTAGTTTCTTCAGTCCAGGAACACACTTGCTTTATAGCCAGATGCAAAAATTTCACACTTTAACCAAATGTCTGTGAAGCATTTTCCTGTGCCTCATCTCATTTGATTCTCACAGAAGCTCTGGAGTAGGTAGATAGAAGACTTTGTAGAATCCTATTTTCTTTTCATTAGCTGGAAAATGGGAGATTTAAAAAGCTTAGAAACTTCACCCGACCGAAAAGAACTAAGAAATGGTGGACCTTGAAAATGACTTCAGGTTTTCTCAGTGCACAGAATATAGTCAAACACTGCTGCAGCTAAATATTTTACCCTTTTTTCTTCTTGTGTGATCTACAATAAAAATCTGCTTTGTGTTGATATTTACTGCTGTGTTGCTCACAATTACCTGAAAGAGAAGTTGGGTGCTTCACTGGGCTGGAAAAAGTTTAGCTAAATCAGAAAGCAGGTCTAATTAAGCAAGTTTCATATATATGGCTAAATTGATTCGTGCATGTACGATACATATAAAGCTCTCGCTGGCACCAATTGCGTGCATGTTTTGTTTTGTCATTGTCAATTGTGAATTTGGTTGACACTTCTATTATAGAGAAAGGGCAAATAGCAATATAAAAATATTTCTTCTAATTAATTTCCTTTCAATGTGCACAAATTTGTGCATGAGGCCTCTAGTATGTATATAAAATCATAATGTTGTATATCTGAAATTAATATGTTGTCAATTATATTTTAATCTAAAAAATTAACAACAGCCGAAACCAGTTTGGCTCAGTGGATAGAGCGTCGGTCTGCAGACTGAAAAGTCCCAGTTTCGATTCCAGTTAAGGGCATGTACATTGGTTGCAGGCACATCCCCAGGGGGCGTGCAAGAGGCAGCTGGTCAATATTTCTCTCTCATGGATGTTTCTAGCTCTCTATCCCTCTCCCTTCCTTCCTATAAAAAATCAATAAAATATATCTTTAAAAAATTGACAACATACATGAGCCACAGTTTGAAAAAGACTGTCCTTTAAGATTTTGGTTGCTCTTGAGACTTGTTTTTCTCATTTTACAAATGCAGAAATAAAGGCTCCAAAGAATGAAGTGACTTCTCTAAGTTCACACAGCTAAGAAGTGTTGGATGGATGTCAACCTGGAATTCTGTCTTTATGTCCAGTATTCTTCTGAATACAGTTTCTCCAGAGGAATTGTAAATAAGAAACAAAAAACACCCAAATCCAAGCCTGCAAGAGGAGAGACAAGATGTCTGGAAAAGCATCTGACAGACGTCTCACTGCAGCGTAGGCATTTGACTGTCATTTATGGGGCGCCTGCTCTGTGCCAGGTGAGATGTAGGAGTTGGGAATTCAGAGGTGGATAAGATAGTCCCTTAGAATGTGCTCCTGCTTTTATTTATTTTTACTTAATATTTTTATTGATTTTTTTTAAAGATAGAAGGGAAAAGGAGAGAAACACTGATGTGAATGAAACATCGATCAGCTGCCTCCTGCATGCCACCTACCAGGAATCTAGCCTGTAACCCAGGCATGTGCCTTGACTCAGGAATAGAACTGGCAACCTTTTGGTGCATGGAACAATGCCCAACCAACTGAGCCATACTGGCCAGGGAGCCCTATAGATTTTTTCCATCTTGTAAAACTGAAACTCTGTACCCATTAAACAATACATTTTCTTCCCCCTCTCACTTCACACCCCTCCACCCTTGACAACCAGCATTCTACTTCTGTCTCTATGATTTTGACTACTATAGGTACCTCATATACATGAACTCAAATAGTGCTTGTCTTTTGTAACTGGTTATTTCACTTAGCATAATGTCCTCAAGTTTTATGTAGTAGCATGTCAGAATTTCCTACATTTTTTTAAATAAAAAAATCTTTATTACTCAGATTATTACAATTGTTTCTCCTTTTACTCCCCCAAAGCTCCCTACCACCCAGTTCCCTTCCCACCCTTTGCCCTTACCCCCAATTGACTTCATCCATTGGTTATACGATTTCAATCCAGTCTCTCACTGCTTCCCCACCCCCTTATCCTCCTGATAATTATAAGTCCACTCCCCTTCTTTGCCCCTGATTCTACTATATTCACCATTTTATTCTGTTCCTCAGATTTTTTTTCCTTCTATTTTCCTTTTTTCCATATATGAATTTGGGACACTCTCTCCCATTTGTTTTTGTAGGGAAATACGGCAGAGTGTTCTGTAGCTAATGGCTGCAGACTGTCCATATGTCTCAGGACCACATTAATAGAATCCGCTGCTCCTCCTCCAGTTCACACTGCCCCCCCCGTCCCACCGCCCCCCCTTGGGCACACGGCTCCCCAGGGACACTTGGCCCCCTGGGGAACACGGCTCTGTACTCCTGCTTTTAGAGTAGGCTTCCATGTAAACAGATAAATTATAGTGCAGGGTAATTAAAGCCAACCTCGTGATGTAAGAAGCACAGCTAGAGACCAGGGAAAGGAAGGAGGAATTCTGTTTGAGGTGAAGGTGCTGGGAAGAGAAGAGACCCCAGGAGTTTGTGAGAGAAGGCTAGGTGGTGGATGCAGGGGAGTGGTGGTGATGGTGGTGGTATGGGCTGAATGTCTTGAGGGCAAAAGATAGTGGTATGTGGGCAGAGGAGAGCATTTTAGGCAGCTGGAGTAGTATGAGCAAACCACAGAAATAGGCACATGAGGGTAGGGAGTGGAGGGATCCTCTTTGCAATTGAGTGAAGTCACTTCTGTTCACTAGACTAATCACTGGAACAGTGAAGGATGAACAGAAAAGCCATGTTCACGTTTGTTTATCTGACAAAATCCTTTGTTCAAATGAAACTGCTGTGCAGGCCCAATGTGTAAGTGAGGAGGTAGAGAACTGTTTTTGCCTTAAACAGGAAACATACACTGAGTGGCCAGATTATTCATGCGTTCAGAGATCATAATAATCTGGCCATTCCGTGTATATGCCATTGTTTGGAAATATTTTTTCAAAATCCTTGGTGGGGATAAAGGAGCAGATTCTCACCCTGGGGCCTGAATTTGCACCAAGGCTTGAAGAGGACAAAGCTGCTTTGCCCGCGGGAGGAAACAGCTCTCAGGCAGTCCAGGAGGGCAGGAGAGAGGGACCCAGTGAAACAGGGAAAGGTCCACATGGCTTTCCATCTCCAGGCCATTCTCCCTTTATCAAAACCCAGAGTGAATAATTATTTTAAAGGCAAAACCCTTCAATGGCTCCCCTCACTTCTCAGAAGGAAGCTAAACTCGTGACCACATCCTCCCAGGCTCTACACAATCTGCCCAAAGGCTGCTGCCCCGACCTCACCTCCTGCGGGCTTCCCTCACACGAGCCACTCTGCCCTCTCTGCTGTTTCTAACTTCATCCCACACACTTCCTGCTTAGAGCTTTGGTGCTTGTTTGTTCTGCCTAACCTACTCTTCATCCAGATATTTGTATTTCTCTCCACTTCAATCAGGTCTCCACAAATGTTACCTGAACAGAGGCCCCCGCCAGAGGAAGAGCCTCCACTTCTCTCCTCAGGCTCTATGCTTTGTTTCTTTTTTTCCCTTCTGGAAATTGAAGATACTTTATTCCACAACATTTTTTACACAATGCTTAATGTTTGTACAGAATTAAATTACTAAAATATAAGGGAGTTAATTCTTTGTTTTCTTTTTAAATTTATTTATTTTTTAAATCCTCAACCGAGAATATTTGACCTCATTGTCATTTAATTTGCATCTCTCTGATGACTAGAGATGTTGAGCATTTTTTTTCATATCTCTTGGCCATTTGTATGTCCTCTTTGGAGAAGTATCTATTCAGGTTTTCTGCCCATTTTTTAATTGGATTGTTTGTCTTCCTTTTGTTGAGTTGTATGAATACTTTATATATTTTGGAAATTAACCCCTTATTAGACGTATCATTGACAAGTCTGATCTCTCATATGGTGGGTTTCCTTTTCATTTTGATGCTGGTTTCTTTTGCTGTGCAGAAGCTTTTTATTTTGATGTACTCTCACTTATTTTTTCCTTTGTTCTCTTGCCCTAGGAAATGTATCTGAAAATTTTGCTTTATAAGGTGTCTGATACTTTATTGCCTATGTTTCCTTCTAGGATTTTTATGGTTTCATGACTTACATTTAAATGTTATCTGTTTTGAGTTTATTCTTGTATATGGTGTAAGTTGGTGGTCTAGTTTCATTTTTTTGCATATACCTGTCCAATTTTCCCAAAACTATTACTGAAAAGACTGTCTTTACTCCATTGTATGATCTTACCTACTTTGTCAAATATTGAGAATAATGGTGTGTGTCAATTTCTGGGTTCTATGTTCTGTTCCATTGATGTATATACCTGTTCTTATGCCAGTTCCAGTTTGTTTTGATTACAGTGGCTTTGTAGTATAACTTGATATCTGGTATTATGATCCCTCCAACTTTGTTCTTCTATCTCAAATTGCTGCATTTATTTGGGGTCTTTTTTTGGTTCCATATAAATTTTTTGAGTATTTGTTCTAGATCTGTGAAATATGCCAATGGTATTTTGATAGGTATTGCATTAAATTTATAGATGGCTTTGGGTAGTATGGACATTTTATTTATTTATTATTTATATTTATTTATTTAATATATATGTTATTGATATTTTACAGAAAGGAAGGGAGAGAGATAGAGAGCTAGAAACATCGATGAGAGAGAAACATCGACCAGCTGCCTCTTGCACACCCTCTACCAGGGATGTGCCTGCAACCAATGTACATGCCCTTGACCAGAATCGAACCCGGGACCTTTCAGTCCGCAGACCGACGCTCTACCACTGAGCCAAACCGGTTTCGGCTGGACATTTTAATTATATTAATTCTACCAGTCCATGAACATGGTATATTCTTCCACTTGTTTATATCTTCTTCTATCTATTTTTTCCAATGTTCTATAGTTTTCTGAGTACAGGTCTTTTACCTCCTTGGTTAAGTTTATTCCTTTTTGTTACAATGGAAAATGGTAATTTTTTTTAGTTTCTTTTTCTGAAAGTTCATTATTGGTATATAAAATTGCCATCAACTTCTGGGTGTTACCTTTGTATCCTGTTACATTTCCTAATTCAATTATTAAATCTAGTAGTTTTTTGGTGAAATCTTTGGGGTTTTCTTTAAACCCCAAACATTTTTTTAAATGTTTTATTGTTTTGAGAGAGAGAGGAAAGGGAGGGATAAAGAGAGAGAAACATTCGTGAAAAAGAAACATCATGATTGGATGTCTCCTGCACACACCCCTACTGAGGATAACAACCACTACCCAGGTATGTGCCCTGACTGGGAATCAAACTGATAACCTCTTGGTTCATTGGTCAATGCTCAACCACTGAGCTACACTGGCTGGGCTTTAGGGTTTTCTATGTACAATATCATGCCATCTGTGAATAATGACAATTTTATATCCTTCACTCCAATTTAGATGCCTTTTATTTCTTCTTCTTGTCTGATCACTGTGGCCAACATTTCCAATACTATCCTATATAATAAAAGGGTAATATGCAAATTGACCCTAACAGTGGAACCACCAGGAATAACCTGTTGCTATGATGTACACTGACCACCAGGGGGCAGGTGCTTAATGCAGGATCTGCCCTCTGGTGGTCAGTGTGCTCCCCCAGGGGAACTCCACTCAGCCATAAGCTGGGCTGATTGCTGCAAGTGCAGCATCAGTGGCGGGAGCCTCTCCTGCCTCCTTGGCAGTGCTAAGGCAGCACTAAGGATGTCTGACTGATGGCTTAGGCCTGCTCCCCATGGGCTCCTGGGCTGCCAGAGGGGTGTCTGAGTGTCAGCTTAGACCCGATCCCCCAGGGAGCAGGCCTAAATCAGCAGGTGGACATCCCCTGAGGGATCTCAGAATGCCAGAGAGCATGAGCTGGGCTGAGGGATCCTCCCCTCTCCCCTTCCCCCACAGTGCACAAATTTTCATGCACTGGGCCTCTAGTGTTGACTAAGAGTGGTGAGAGCAGACATCCCTGTCTTGTTCCTGTTCTTAGGGGAAATTGTTTTATTTTATTTTATTTTTTTTTAAATATATATTTATTTTATTGATATTTGACAGAGAGGAAGGGAGAGAGATAGAGAGCTAGAAACGTCGATGAGAGAGAAGCACCAACCAGCTGCCTCTTGCACACCCCCTACCGGGGATGTGCCCGCAAGCAATGTACATGCCCCTGACCGGAATCGAACCCGGGACCCTTCAGTCCGCAGACCGACGCTCTACCACTGAGCCAAACCGGTTTCGGCGGGGAAATTGTTTTAGTTTTTACCCATTGAGTATGAGGTTGGCTGTAGGTTTATCATATACAGCCTTTATTATGTTGAGGTATGATCCTTCTATTCCCACTTTGCTGAGAGTTATAAAAAATGGGTGTTGGATTTATTGAATGCTTTTTCTGCATCTATTAATATGATCGTGTGACTTTTGTCTTTCAATTTGTTTATGTGATGTATCACATTTATTGATTTTATGAATAAAATCAATTATTATACCAGCCTTGCATCCCTGTAATAAATCCCACTTGGTCATGGTGTATTATCTTTTTAATATATTGCTGAATCTAATTTGCTAATATTTTGTTGAGGATTTTTTAATATGCATTTTATTACTTTACAGAAAGGAAGAGGGATAGAGAGTTAGAAACATCGATGAGAGAGAAACATCCTTCAGCTGCCTCCTACACACCTCCTACTGGGGATGTGCCCACAACCAAGGTACATGCCCTTGACTGGAATCAAACCTGGGACTTTTTAGTCTGCAGGCCAATGCTCTATCCACTGAGCCAAACTGGTTAGGGCTTGTTCATCAATGTTCATCAGGGATATTGGCATCTATGTTCATCAGGGATATTGGCCTGTAATTATCTTTGTAGTGTTTTTATCTGGTTTTCAAGTTAGGATAATGCTGAGCTTGTGGAAAGAGTTTGGAAGTGCTTCTTCCTTGGATTTTTTGGAATAGTTTGAGGAAGATAGGTATTAGTTCTTCTTTGAATATTTAATAAAACTCCCCTGTGAAGCTGTCTGGAACAGGGCTTTTGTTTGCTGGAAGTTTTTTTTTTTATTTTTTATTACTGGTTCAATTTCATAAGTTGTTATTGGCCCATTCAGGTTTTCCATTTTTTCCTGATTCAGTTTTGGAAGATGGTATTTTTCTAGGAATTTGTCCAGCTTGTTGGCATAGAGTTGTTTCTAGTATTTTCTGGTTATCCTTTGAATTTCTGTGGTATCCATTGTTATTTTAGCTCTTTTGTTTCTGATTATATTAATTTGGGTCCTCTCTCTCTGTTTCTTGATGAGTCTGGCTAAAGGTTCATCAATCTTGTTTATCTGTTCAAAGAATCAGCTCTTAGTTTTATTGATCTTTTGTGGGGCTTTTTTTGTGTGTGCGTTTTTGTTTGTTTGTTTGTCTCTATGTCATTATTTTTGTTCTGATCTTTATTATTTCCTTCCTTCTACTTACTGAGCTTTTCTTATTGTTCTCTCTCTAATTCTTTAAATTGTAGCATTGGTTTATTAGAAATTTTTATTGTTTCTTGAGGTAAGCCTATAGAGCTATGAACTTCCCTCTCAGGAATGCTTTCGCTTTGTCCCATAGATTTTGGATTGTTGTGTGTTGTTTTTCATTTGTTTCCAGGAAGTTTTTTTAATTTCTTCCTTGATTTCTACTTTGCTTATTTCTTTATAGCATATATCATGCACTAATGTTCACTTGTCAGACTGTCCAAACTGGAGTGAAAGTGCCTAGCAAGTTGGATTTCTCTCTCTTCCTCTTTGCTATCTCTTCAGCATCTAGAAAGTGCCTCCAACACATAAATGTGTGTTGAATGAGTTGCTTTGCCAAGGGGCAGAGGAGACTATGAGAGGCAGGAAGCTGTCAATAGCAGGAAGCTTTGAAAGAGTTTGGGCTTTCACTGCTTGTAGGACTAGGGATAGGGTGAGGTTTATGGTAACTTTATCTGAATTTTAAGGGGCAGATAGGCTCACAGCTAGCATATGGGTAAAATATGCAACAGATCATCCCTCATTTGGCTCAGCTGGTTGGAGTATTGTCCCATGCACTGGAAGGTTGCAGGCTCGATTCCCAGTCAGGGCACATACCTAGGTTGCAGGTTTGATCCTCAATTGGGGCATGTAACAGAGGCAACTGATTAATGTCTCTCTCACACAGATGTTCACCCCTCCTCTAAAATCAATTTTTAAAATGTGAAACAGATCATGTGGGAGCTGATGAGGTGGAAGCAGAGTGGGGCCTGGTGTCCCACTGCCTTCCCCTTCTTCCTTCGGGCTTTTGAGGCACTGCATCAGAGCAAGTCCTACACACCAGCATTAGCTACACAGTGGCCTTCCTTGTCTGTGGGACCTGAGGGTGAACCCGGAGACTCCTCCCACCACAGGAAAGGCATCTCTTATACTCCGAGGAAGGCACTGAGACTTGCTGTGGGGCACCCAGGGACCAGTCTGCAGGCCTGGAAGAGACTCTTGGTCTTCGCATAGGCGGGATCGGCACATCAGAGTGAACCTGTGACAAGTGTGGGAGCTTGTATTCTGAGTGTCATGCATGGAAATATGAGGGCATTCTTACATGGTGTCCACCTCAGACCTCTCTGAGCTGCTATCATTGACTTTCTGTTTCTGGTCACACACTGTGTGATACGCTCCTCAGAAGGAAGGCTTGAGATGGGCTATAGTGAGAGGACAGAGGGAAAGAGAGAAAAGGCTTGGAAGAGGTGGAGAGACAGAGAAGAGGCAGAAAGGAAAAAAATATGGCAGAAGGAAAAATGAAAGAGGTGGTATAAAGAAAAGCTTAAAAAAAAAAAGGAAAAGGAAAAGAAAAGCCTCAGAGCAGATGTATTTGAAGATCAAGACATAAAGGAAGAGTGACAAGAGAAACATTTCAAATTCAATTACAGCTGCCAGAATGTAAGGGAAAGAGACACAAACAATTAACTTACTATTTTGGTCAATGAGCAAAAGACAGCTGCATTCCTGAGTGTGTTAGGGCTTTGATTCAAGTCCAGGCATCTGTAGCCACCACTGGACACCACCACATCCTGGATCTGCCGGAACTTTCAGGACTGTCGCCTGTACCTAATCAAGAGTAACAAATATTTCTTCCTCATGGACTGTGCCCTATCCTAGAACCGCCCCCCCCCCCTTCACCTTTTCCCACCCCCGCTTCCCCTTTATCTGTAGTCTGGGTAAATTCTTTCAAAACAACTTACATCTTCCTTCCCCAAAACAAAAGGTGTAGCAGAGCTCTGTAACTCCAGGACAGCAGACACGCTTACCTTCTCCACCTGGCCCTGCTGCGGGTGGTTTAGACTACGCTCCAGGACCTGTCCTTTTCTGGCTAGCACTTGGCTCAATAAACCCTTTCCTTTAAAAAGGCTTTCAGCCACAGAAGTTACATTGTTTAACGAGAGAAAATTGGCAATGAGAGGCAAACACAGAGAGGACAGACATACAGACATTACGGCTAGAATGAGGTGAAAGTCTTGGGAAAGGACTTGGGGAAGGTTGGAAAGGAGGGCTCAGACAAGGCATCCCTGCCCGTCCCCCGGGCGCCAGGAATCTCCCAGCCAGGAGCCACACCCCATTTCCAGCTCCTCGGGGTGGGGCTCCCTTTGTTTCTAGGAGGAGTACTCAGTCCCAGGTGGTGAGTCTGTAACGGGTGGGGAGCCGGAAGGGAGAGGAACCTGTAAGGGGTGGTCATTAATGACAGGCTCCATGCTTCTTTCTGCTTGGAAGGACCTGCTGACTTCAGAGGGTTAGAGGGTCACGAAGTAGAACTCAGGAGTCAGTCCTAGGGATTTAGGTGGAGAGAAATTGATCCTGGAGGGGAAGGGCCTGCAAAGACAAGAAATCTCTGATATCAGCCAAAACCGGTTTGGCTCAGTGGATAGAGCGTCTGTCTGCGGACTGAAAGGTCCCAGGTTCGATTCCGGTCAAGGGCATGTACATTGGTTGCAGGCACATCCCCAGCAGGGGGTGTGCAGGAGGCAGCTGGTAGATGTTTCTCTCTTATCAATGTTTCTAGCTCTCTAACCCTCTCCCTTCCTCTCTGAAAAAATCAATTAAAAAAAAAAAATATATATATATATATATATATATATATATATATATATATATATATATATGAAATCTCTGATATCAACCCTGGGGAAATTTCAGATCTGCTGGTAGGACAGGTGTCCTGTGTAGGCTACAGCTTGAGGCCTGAGCACCTGCCCCTCTCTGGAGGACCTGTCTAGTCTGAGTTCCTCAGCTTCCCACTTGCCACTGGACCGACTATGTGTGTCCCTGGAGATCTGCACGTGTTCAAGTGTCCACTTGTAGTCCCAAGTCACCCTTTTCAAAGATTTGTGAAGGGTTTAGAAGTTTGAGGATGGATAGATGAAAACAAAAAGCAAGTACAGCAAAATATAACCATGGTACAATGTACATGGTGTATGGGTATTCACTGCACAATTGTTCTAATTTTTCTATATGTTTGAACTTTTTCACATAAAATACTAGGAGAGAAGAACAAAAATTTGTCAGGCAAATAATAGGCCCTCCTAAGTATAAGACGTGGGCAGTGCAATTCCTTCCTAATGGCTGGAGAGGGCAACGCTATTCAAAGAGAACAGATTGCAGGGAGAGCACTTGCAAACATCCAGCAGAGGAGGGAGAACCCTAGGCCACACCCTGAGTTGATTTGGTGACTTTGCCCACCCAAAGCTGTTTGCCCTTTGCTTGGTGATATTTCTCAAGTTTATTCTGCTCCTCCTGAGATCTGAGCCTTGGCCTAGAGTGGACCCCACCCTGCCACCTGTAACCCTTAAGGGGAGGGGCTGGATAAAATGTTCCAGACCCTGCCTGACAACTGACCCTAAGAGATTGATCATGTTTGTCCAGGAGGTGAGGTTCACACGATAAAGAGCAGAGGGAGGGCTTAGAACTGGTATAAAAGATCTGCAAGATCCTGGGGGGTTACCTTGCATCTGAAACTGCCAGGTAAGGGGTGGCAGAGGCCTGAGCTAAGGGGAGGCAAGGAAGCCTGGATTTGAGTTAGGGGGAATCCAAGCTGAGCAGAAGAGCTGGCTTGGATTGATGGTAGAGGGGAGAGCGGGGTGTCAGTTAACTGGGGCATTGGGATCGGAATTAGTCATAGGTGTAGCGATATCTGGGTCTCAGCTGAAAGACGGGGAACACTTGGGATGCTCAGGGCCATGGACATGGCCATATTTGTGATAGCGGAGAAAGAATTATGACAAACAGATTACGCACCAGGGATCTAATATCTTGAGCTAGTCTCAACTCCTACAACTTTTCAGTCTATCCCTCTCCACCAAAACTGCTTGGAAACTGGTGCTGGCACAGTCTCTTCTCTGACTGCCCTCACTCCTCAGGTGACAGAGACACACCTCTAAAATGTTCTTTTCCTTCTGAGACCAGGGTAAATCTAGGAATTTAAACTATGCCCCAGATACCCCACAAGTCAGGCTAATCTACCCCGGCTGGACTGCAGTTAGGTTTTCTCAGACTCCTGGTCTGGTACACTCAACCATTTCTATGATTTGGAGATAGCCTCTTCTTCTTTAGAAAACTCCTTTCCTGCTCTGTGCCAGGAGGAGGGAACAGCACTCATACAGCACTCTACTGAATCCAATAGAGGGTTAGGATTGATCTTCTGCCTTAGGACGGACAGGAGACCAGTTGGCTACAGGCAGACCAGGGAGAGGTAGAGGGGATAAGGGCACAGAAGATAGTATCTGAGAGGAACAGGACTAGAGACTATGCCATCCTTTCAAAGCCAAGACTGGGTCAGCTAGGTCTGAGTCTCAACTGGAGGTCAGGGATGTCTGAGTAAATAAAGTCCCGAGGAATAGGGTAAATCTTCATTTTCTCCTTTCTTCCCACTCCAGCCCCACAATGTTGGCCGTTGCTGTTCTTGCCCTTCTTTGTGCATCGGCCTCTGCCAATGCCAGTAAGTGAGAATCTGGGAGCCCAGTACCGGGGTCACTGCTGGCGGCCAAGGCTTTCAGAGGCAGGCTTGGGGTGCCGGGAACCGAGTTGTGGGAGGAATATGCGTGGTAGGGAGAAACTGAGCTCTCAGGGAATTTCTCCCTCAATCTCTTACTTTCCCTTCCAGTTCAGGCTAGGTCCTCCTCCTACAGTGGAGAGTATGGAGGCGGTGGTGGACAACGATTCTCTCATTCTGGCAACCAGCTGGACGGCCCCATCACTGCCCTCCGTGTCCGAGTCAACAAATACTACATCGTAGGGTAAGATTCACTGCGTTTCTGTGGTTTGAGGACCTTCTGGGATCTTACTAAATTGGGAAGTTCTCAGTCGCTTTGGGTCACATCTGTTTCAATCAACAAGTCCCAGGGATAACACAGCATGTGAGAGCTGTTAGAGGCTTGGATTCGAGACCTGCACTGCTGAAACCTCTACACCCAAACATGAGTGATCCTGGGTAAATCACATACCATAAACTCTCAGGGGCCTGGAAGTTGTCTAGTTTGGCCCCCAATTGAGGTTTATTTATTTTTTACTTAAAAAAATTGATTGATTTAAGGGAGAGGAAGAGAGAAAAAGAGGAATATTGATTTGTTGTTTAATATTTTTATTCAATCACTAGTTGTTTCCTGTATGTGGGCTGACCTGGGATCAAACCCAAAACCTTAGCATATGGGACAATGCATATCAGAATTGAGCTACCTGGCCAGGACCCTACCCTAGGTTTAAATCCCCTCTGGCATCCTCCATCTTTGCATGATGCCTCTCCCAAAATGTGTACCCTTCTGATCCTGGATCCGCATGCTGGTACAGCAGAGACAAGTATTTTCCCTCATGAGAGCCTTTCAGATTTTTGAGAAACTGCTTTGCTTCTTTTGGGTGGGAGTGAGGGTACAGTGGGAGTCTACACTTCAAGCTCAAGCTCTGGCAGTGACTCTGGGAAAGTTTTTTCCCTCTGTGAGTCTGTTTGTTCAAAATGAGGAGTTGAAGTTCCCTGTATGATCTCCAAGGACTCACCCAACCTTCACAGACTGTGGAACTGGCAGGAGGCTTATCATCCCCGTCACCAGATTGAAGGTCTCAGGGTACAGGCCAAGAGGTCCTGCGTTCTCAGTACCCTATTCAGTGTCTCCCCTTTCTTCCTCCTCACCCTGTCCCCAGTCTCCAGGTACGCTATGGCAAGGTGTGGAGCGACTATGTGGGTGGCACCCAGGGAGACCTGGAGGAGATCTTTCTGCACCCTGGGGAATCAGTGATCCAGGTGTCTGGCAAGTACAAGTACTATTTGAGGAAGCTGGTCTTCGTGACTGACAAGGGCCGCTACCTGCCTTTTGGAAAAGACACAGGCACAAGTTTCAATGCTGTCCCCCTGCACCCCAACACTGTGCTCCGATTCATCAGTGGCCGCTCTGGCTCCCTCATCAATGCCATCAGCCTGCACTGGGACACCTATCCCAGTGACTGCAGCAGCTGCTGAGACCCAGCGAGAGCAATGCAGTGCGGGGACGAGAAGCCCCTTGCCACTAACCCCACCCATTTAAAAAAATAAAAGGGCATGGCTAAACTTGTGTGTATGTGGGTGTCTGCAGCTGGGATCCACCTCCGGACTCTGGGTATGGATATGTGAATCTCTTTCTTGGCTCTCTGTAGGATGTTAATCTAGGGAAGAACAGGAGGATGAGGGAAAGGTGTTAAAGTCTTGGGGTTTTCTTCATTATTTATCAAAAGGAGATAAGATTCTGATTTGCACTAATTCATTTTTCAAGGATAGCTCCTGAGAGTGTTTACCCAAATTGGAGTTCTGAGGTTGAGGGTAAGGCCTCAATGTGACTTACTGCCAAACCCAAGATATTCCACTCTCACTCTCCAGCCCTTCTCCCCCTTGTCCTCCCCTCCCCTTGAGATAGCATCCCTTCACCAAGGCTATCACCTCACTCTCTAAATCTTAACCCACTCCCTTATGTGGTGGCCTGGACCTTTATCCTTTGTTCTTTCCCAGAATCCACCTGACTCTTAAAGTTTAGCCTAATGGGTCAAGGACGCTGCCTGTTACCCAGACTAGTTCCTCCCCACCTTTACCCATAAGCTCTGGTGTCCTTACTTAGCTCCTCCAGAACTGAGGTTCCTTCCTTAAGAAGTCACCACTTCCTCACAGCTTCTATGCTATCAATACCATCCTCAAAATAAAGGGCTTTTCAAAATGCGAGAGAAACCACTGTGGGTTTCTATGAACGTAAGGGATTGGTTAGAGTTCATGGTAAGCCTTAGAGTGACTAGATAGATTCAGCAATATAAAGCTGCTTTGAAAATAATTCTAAGGACTCCAGTTTCCAGTCCTAAAACATTTCTTCCCAATTAGACAAGGATAACAGTTATGTACATGTAACTTTATAAAGAAATATTAACTTTACTAGAGGCCTGGTGTGTGTCCCTCAGCCCAGCCTGCATCCTCTCCAATCTGGGACCCTTAAAGAGATGTCCAGCTGCCCATTAGGATCAGGCCTAAATGGGCAGCCGGACATCCCTCTCACAATCCAGGTCTGCTGGCTCCCAACTGCTTGCCTGCCTGCCTTCCTGATTGCCCCTAACCGCTTCTGCCTACCAGCCTAATCACACGCTAACCACTCCCCTGCCAGCCTGATTAATGCCTAACTTATCCCCTGCCAGCCTGTTTACCCCTAGCTGCCCTCCCCTGCAGGACTGGTCACCTCAACTGCCCTCTCCTGCAGGCCTGGTCACCCCTAACTACCCTCCCCTGCAGGCCTGGTCCCCCCCAAATGCTCTCCCCTGCAGGCATTGATTCCCCCCAACTGCCCTTCCCTGCAGGCTTGGTTGCCCCCAACTTCCCTCCTCTGCTGGCCTGGTCACCCCTAACTGCCCTCCCCTGAAGGCCTGATCGCCTCTAACTGCCCTCCCTTGTAATCCTGGTCCCTCCTAACTGCCCTTCCCTGCTGGCCATCTTGTGGTGGCCATCTTGTGTCCACATGGGGGCAGCTATCTTGTGTGATGGAGTGATGGTCAATTTGTATATTACTCTTTTATTAAGATAGGATAGAAACAAATTCATGCCTAACCTATTTTTATAACAATTCCTTTCTCTTAATCAATGTCATTGGATGGAATATATGTCACTGTAATTTTCTTTATTGAGATATAAATCACATAATATAAAATTCACCCTTGTGCCATTTCAGTGGTTTTTAGTATATTCACAGATTGAATACACAGAATCACCACCCTCTAATTCCATAATACTTTCATCACCTCAAAAAGAAACCCCAGAGGGAGGGTGAAGATGGAAGAGGGTATAGGGGAGATAAGTGGTGATGGGAAAAAAATAAAATATAATATAAATTGAGTTTCCTCCTCTAAAAAGAAGGAAACCACATATCCTTTAAGTAGGTACTCATTCTTCTCTTCTAGCCCCTGATAACAACTCATCTACTTTCTGTTTCTAGGGATTTGCCTATCCCAGACATTTCATACAGATGGAATCTTACAAAAATGTGTCAAGTATCTTCCTTTAACATGTTTTCAAGGTTCATTCATGTTATAGCATGTATCAGCACCTCAATCCTTTTTATGAGAGACTTTTGACAGATCAGATATCTAGTCAACTTCAGGACAGCCTTTATTTTTATTTATTTACTAGAGGCCCAGTGCAGGAAATTGATGACCCCCTAACCACTCCCTTGCCAGCCTGATTGATGCCTAACTGCCCCCCTGCCAGCCTGTTTGCCCCCAACTTCCCTCCTCTGCCAGCCTGTCCAACCCTAACTGCCTTCCCATACAGGGTTGATCACCTCTAACTGCCCTCCCTTGCAGGCCTGGTCCCTTTCAACTGCCCTCCCTTGCAGGCCTGGCGCCTCCCAAATGCTCTCTCCTGCTGGCCATCTTGTAGTGGCCATCTTGTGTCCACATAGGGGCAGGATCTTTGACCACATGGGGGCAGCCATTGTGTTGGAGTGATGGTCAATCTGCATATTACTCTTTTATTAGATAGGATAGAGGCCTGGTGCATGGGTGGGGCCAGCTGGTTTGCCCTGAAGAGTGTCCCGAATTAGAGTGGGGGTACCCTTGGGGAGTGGGGCAGCCTAGGCGAGGGGCCTGTGGTGGTTTGCAGGCCAGCCATGCCCCTTGGCAACCCAAGTGGAGGCCCTGGTATCTGGAATTTATTACCTTCTACAATTGAAACTTTGTAGCCTGGAGCGGAGCCAGGCCCCCTGCTCACTCAGACTGCCGCCATTTCTGTTTGGTTTTATGCATCTTCTATAATTGAAACTTTGTATCCTTGAGTGGAGGCCTAGGCGGGCTAGGGCAGGCAGAAAGCTTGGCTTCTGTTGCCTGGGAAACCCAAGCCTCTCAACTGCTTTCTGTGGCAGCAGCCATTTTGGTTGGGGTTAATTTGCATACTTGCTCTGATTGGCTGGTGGGTGTTGTTGGTGGGCATGGCTTGAGCGGAGTAATGATTAATTTGCATATTACTCTTTTATTAGGTAGGATTTTTTATTTCAGGGAGGAAAGAAGAGGGAGAGAAACATCAACGATAGAGGGACTCATTGATTGGCTGCCTCCTGCCCGTCCCCTACTGGGGATCAAGCCTGCAATCTGGGCATGTGTCCTTGACTGGAATCAAACCCAGGACCCTTCAGTCCACAAGCCAACACTATCCACTGAACCAAATCAGCTAGGGCTAGGACAGCCTTTAAACCAGTGGTTTTCACACTGTGCCCAGTGAAGGCACTGGCATGTAAAAGGCAGACATAGCAGAAGATTAAGTGATGGGATTTCTGGCTTTTGTCTAGTCTACATATCAGAATTTTGCAGAACATTTTATTTAAAGAAAAATTTAATTTAGTTAACAAAGTTTTTTAATTGCTGGATTGAGCTAATCACACATTTATCAAATTCTGCTAAATTCTAGGAACATAAAGACTACTAAAGTTTTATTACTTTTCTTCTGGTCAAATGGATTTATTGGTGCTATAACAAATGTGTTTTTCTTTTGTTTAATCCTCACCCTAGGTTATTTTTTCCATTGATCTTTAGAGAGAGTGGAAGGGGTATGTGTGGGGAGAGAGACATCAATGTGAGAGAAACATATCGTTCCTGCACATGCTCCGACCTGGGCTGGGAAGACCCTTCAGTTCACAGGCTGATACTGTAACCATTGAGCAAAACCAGCCAGGGCAAAGGTGTTTTCATAGGATGCCAAAGGAGCCAAAGGAGGGCTAAATTTCTCTGGGAGTGTCAGAGAAGACTTTGTGAAGGAAGGTGTATGTGTGTGTGTGAGGGGGGGGAGGCAGTACAGGATGCTGAGACCACTTATGCAGAAATCTGAAGATATGGAAACTACAAGTGGTTCAATACAGCTAAAATGCAAAGTACAATTAGGCAAAAAAATGAAGTCTCATGGATAGGTGGGGACCATAAACAGAATGTGTAGCCATTTAAACTTTATCTTATGGGCTACAGCAAGACACTGAACCAAAATTTTGCTCAGGGGATTGATAAGATTTATAAGAAAAAATTTTTTTCTGGTGTAAGTGGGGGAAATGGACTAAAGGTAAAAGCAGGATAAGAAAATATTTGAGACTAGGTCTACATCAGAAATGATTAAATGTCTGTACAAAGGCAGTATATGAGGAATAAAGGAAAAGGAAGAATTTCAGAAATTTGAGGGGGAGAATAGATTCAGAAGAACTCGATAGCCATAAGCATGAGGGTGAGTGGAGGAGGAGAGTCTAGGACAGTGGTCGGCAAACTCATTAGTCAACAGAGCCAAATATCAACAGTACAATGATTGAAATTTCTTTTGAGAGCCAAATTTTTTAAACTTAAACTATAAAGGTAGGTACATTGTTATTACCTTAATTAGAGTACTCCTAAGCTGGCCTTTGCTAAAAACTCAAGGGGCCAAAGAGCCGCAGTTTGCCAACCACTGGTCTAGAAGAACTGTAGCTTGGGCAACTAGGAAGAGAGGGTTATTCTCTGAGATGGGGAATACAAAGGAAAAATTAATTAGCTTTTTTGACCTGCTGCATTTTGATGAATCTATGGTACAACCTGGTTGAGATCCAACAGTAGCCAGAGGGATATTTGAGAATAAAGCTTTGATACAGAGCTCAGTAGATTCAGGAGTCATCAGCACATAGATAATGCAGTTCAAATCATGGGTGTAGAAGAAGTCACCCAGGGACACTGAAGACATATAAAATGAGAAGGGCAAAGTCAGAGGAAAGCAGAATTCAACTTTTGACAGTTGGTCCAAAGAAGAAGAATCAATGAAAGAAAGAAATAATGGAGTGATCTGAGAGGTAAAGGGAATGAGGGATGATGCACTAGAAGGCAAGAGAGAAATTTCAAATGTTATTGAAGTATAATTGACAAATAAAATTGTAACATATTTAAAGTGTACAATATAATTTGATATATGTATATATTATGAAAGGATTCCCAAATTAAATTAACATATCCATCATCTCACATAATTACTCTTTTTAAAAATTTTGGTGAGCTTAGAATCTACTCTCTCAGCAAATTTCACCTATACAATTGTACAATACAATATTATCCTATATAATAAAAGCCTAATATGCAAATAGACCAACAGGGGAATAACCAGTGGCTATGATGCACACTGACTACCTGGGGGCAGACGCTCAACGCAGGAGCTACCCCCAGCCTTCGGGCCCCAGGCGGCCAAGGCAGGTGCCAGCAGTTCCCCCTCCGCCCCCCGCCCCCTGATCACCTGGCCAGTTGCTCCCCAGATCAGCCCTGATCACCAGCCAGGCCTAGGGACCCTACTGTGCACAATTTCGTGCACCAGGCCTCTAGTCAACTATAATTACCATGGTATATCTTAGATCCTCAGAAGTTACCTTATAATTGAAGGTTTGCACCCTTTTACCAACATCTTCCCACTTCCTGCACTTCCCAGTTCCTGGCAACCACGATTCTACTCTGTTTTTATGAGTTTGACTTTATAATTTTAGATTTTATATAAAGTGGTACCAGCCCTAGCCAGTTTGGCTCAGTGAATAGAGCATTGGCCTGTGGACTGAAGGGTCCCAGGTTTGATTCCGGTCAAGGGCATGTACCTTGGTTGCTGGCACATCCCCAGAAGTGGGTTTGCAGGAGGCAGCTGATTGGTATTTCTCTCTCATTGATGTTTCTAACTCTCCCTTCCTTTCTGTAAAAAAATCAATAAAACATATTAAAAAATAAATTTTAAAAAAAGTGATACCATACAATATCAGTTTTGTTCTCAGCCTTTGACTGGATGAGGCCTATTTGAATAATACCATATTTGCCGGCGTATAAGACGATTTTTTGGCCCTGAAAAATACGTATTTGCCGGCGTATAAGAGACTGGGCGTATAAGACGACCCCCTAACATTTCCACTAAAAAATACAGAGTTTGTTATATACTCGCCGTATAAGACTACCCCCCACTTGGAGGCATATTTTTCAGGGCCAAAAAGTCGTCTTATACGCCGGCAAATACGGTATATTACTTAATTCAGTCATATAACAGATGCCTTAATAGGTACTCTGAGAAATGCCACTATTTGTCCTAAGTCATAAACATAGTGTGAAGCACAGAATTAAACTCAGGTTTTTCTGATGTTGCAAAACCTGGGTATTTTTCATGTGTCCATGATTTTTCAAACATCTTAGAAACAAAATATTATAAGGAATTCTAATATGAGGATCGCACAATTGAAAAAAACCTGTCGTGCTTTGACAAATGCATATGCTTATATAACAAACTCCTTTAAAGATATAGGACAGTACCATCACCTCAGAAAATTCCCATTGGGTCCTTCCTGATCACTTCCTGCCCACAACTCCCAAGGGGCAACCACTCTTCTGACTTTTTCAGACTATAGTTAAGTTAGCTCATTCTGCATTCAATCTGTTGTGATAGTACATATAATGTAAACTGTGGAAAACTCCACTGTACACGTATGAGAGAGTAAGAGTGGAAAGGTTGCCCTGGCTGGTGTGGCTCAATTGGTTGGAGTGTTGTCCTATACATCAGAAGGGGCGGTGGGTTTGACCCCTAGTCAGGGCATGTGCAGAGGCAACCAATCAATGTTTCTCTCTCTCTCTCTCTCTCTCTCTGTCTCTCTCTCTCTCTCTCTCTCTCTCTCTCAAAATCAATGAAATAAATAAATACTGAGAAAAGGCAAATAATATCCTGGTATTATTATGAAAATAGTTTTAACTTTGCAGAAGCCAAGGACCCTCCCCAACCCCCAGATTACATTTTCAGAAAATATGCTCTAGGGATTACAATATTTTGTTTTAAACATTAATACACTATTCTTTCTTCCTTCCTTCCTTCCTTCCTTCCTTCCTTCCTTCCTTCCTTTCTTTCTTTCTTTCTTTCTTTCTTTCTTTCTTTCTTTCTTTCTTTGTCTTCTCAACACAACCTCTGCAGAGCAAGCCTCATCATTCCGGTGAGCACAACAAACTTGCCCTTGTACAGCAGCCAACAAAGCTCACTTCAGTCCTCAGACTGGTGCCAGCTTCCTGGCCAGCTGTGGTGCTCTGTTATCTAAGGCAATGATTTCCAATCACTGTGGCACAAGAATTTTTGAAAGATGCAATATCTGACTATTTAGGTCAAGAGCACTGACTGACTGTTTTCCCCTTAGATTGTCAAATAAAGAAATGACAACAGTCAACAAATCAATAGCTATCTGGGGTGAATGAACCAAAATTATACCTATTTGTTTTTGTCAGATCAAAAATATATATTTGTGTGTGTGTGTGTGTGTGTGTGTGTGTGTGTGCGCTGCAGAATTTTAGTAATTAGTTTATGTGTGCCATGAGATGAAACAGGTTGAAAATCACTGATTTAAGGACTCCTTCTTCTCCTCTTGGTCCTCCAAGTGTGGTCCTCTCTTTCCCAGCCTCCATTCTCTTCTTCATCACTGCCACTATGCCTTTCACCCCAGATGACCCTCATTTAATCTTCTTAGGCTTGAAGAACAGAATCATCTGCATCACTCACTAGTCTCTTTCTAATTTTTGTGGCATAACTCTATGTTCTACTTTCCTCTGCTTTCCTTTGTTTTCTAAGAGTCTAGTTTGGAAGTTAAAAATAACGGTTTCTCTTTGAATATCATGTGTTTAACAACCCTAATTTCAACCAGGCAGATGCAGATCTTGCTACCCATTCTTCTCTTAAAAGTTTTGTTTATTGTCTGTCACCATCACTCACTCCCACACCCCCATCCCCACAAAAAAATAAACTCTAGGAAAACAGGGACCATGTCTGTCTTCTTGTTCACCACGGTATCCCTACAACCTAGGAGAGCGGGCTAGCACTTTACAAGCAAATAATATCCTGTGAACTGAATTATTTTATTGTCTTTGAATACCAGGTGTTTAACAATCCTAATTCCTACAAGGCAGATGATACCCTAAAATCAAACCTGGGAGGCAGGTCCAACCAATATTCTCTCTTAAAAACTGAGGAAATTGAGGCACAAAGAGGCTAAATCCCTACTGTGGGTGACCTGGCTATTCAAAGCCCTGTATCCGAGCTATTCATTCATCATTAGAACTCCTGACTCCCTCACCTATGCTTTTTTTTTTTTAAATTATGTGATTAAAAAAAAAAAACCCTCACCCGAGGATATGTTTTTATTGATTTTAGAGAGAAACACAGATGTGAGAGAGAAATATCTATCAGTTGCTTCCCACACATGTCCTGACTAGGTATCAAACCCATACTCCAGACATGTGCCCTGACTGAGAATGGAACCTGCAACCTTTTGGAGTACAGGACAATACCCCAATACCCTAATACCCCAAGGCTGACCTATGCTCTTTCCACTATTTCTGGCAGGTATCTTACCAAATATCTGAGGACTGGCAACAACTGTGCAAACCTGGCTAACCTTTTCTGAAGTGCAAGGAGAAAATCAAACTGCCAATCTCTAAGTCAGTGGTTCTCAAAGCATAGTTCAGAAGATTCTGGAGATCCCTGAGACAATTTCAAGGGAGTCTGCAAGTTCAATACTATCCTATAAAATAAAGAGGTAATATGCAAATGGTTGTTACACTGTGATGCATAACAACAAACAGCAGGAGGGCGGGGCAGCATACTGCTAGCATGGAAGAGCTACAGGAGGGCGGGGCAGAGGCAGTGGCCAGTGGTACCCTGAGGCAAGTGGCATCAAGTTACTTGCGCACGGATTTATGTGCAGGGTTACTAGTTTTCATAATAAAACTAAGATGCCATTTGATTTTTAACCCCTTGCATCTTTTTTTTTTTAAGTGTATGGCAGTGTTTTCAAGAGGTTATATGTGATAACAGAACAGACCAAATGCAGAAGGAGATATGAGAATCCAGTTTTTTTCATACACACACACACACACACACACACACACACACACACTAGAGGGGCCTGGTGAAATTTGTGCATGGGTGGGGGTGTCCCTCAGCTCAGCCTGCACCCTCTCCAATCTGGGACCCCTGGAGGGATGTCCGACTGCCTGTGGCTGGTAGGTGTAGTGGAGTGGTGGTTAATTTGCATATTACTCTTTTGCCCCTAACCACTTCTGCCTGCCAGCCTGCCTGATCACCCCTAACCACTCCCCTACCAGCTTGATTGATGCCTAACTGCTCCCCTGTCAGCCTGTTTGCCCCCAGCTTCCCTCTTCTGCTGGCCTGGTCACCCCTAACTGCCCTCCCCTGCAGGGTTGATCGCCCGCAACTGCCCTCCCTTGCAGGCCTGGTCCCTCCCAACTTCCCTCTCCTGCTGGCCATCTTGTGGTGGCCATCTTGTGTCCACATGGGGCAGGATCTTGTGTGTTGGAGTGATGGTCAATCTGCATATTACTCTTTTATTAGATAGGATAGAGGCCTGGTGCACGGGGGGTGGGGGGGATGTCCCTCAGTCCAGCCTGCACCCTTTCTAATCTGGGACCCCTTGAGGGATATCCAACTGCCCCTTTAGGCCCAATTCCGGTGGTGTTGGGCCTAAATGGGCAGTCGGACATTCCTCTCACAATCCAGGACTGCTGGCTCCCAACGGCTCATCTGCCTGCCTTCCTGATTTCCCCTAACTGCTTCTGCCTGCCACCCTGATCACCCCATAACCACTCCCCTGCCAACTTGATCAACACTGAACTGCTCCACAGCTGGCCCAATCATCTCTAACTGCCCTCCCCTGCCAGCCTGGTCACTCCTAATTGTCCTCCCCTTCAGACCTTGTCACCCCTAACTGTCCTTCCTGTAGGCCTGGTCACCCCCAACTGCCCTCCCTGTTGGCCCGGTTTCCCTTAATTGCCCTCCCTTGCCGATCTGGTCACCCCTAACTGTTCTCCCCTGAAGCCCTGGTTGCCCCCAACTGCCCTCCCCTGCAGGCCTGGTCCCCACAACTGTCCTCCCCTGCAGGCCTGGTCTCCCTACAACTGCCCTCCCTTGCTGGCCTGGTCCCCCCAACTGCCCTCCCTTGCTGGCCTGGTCCCCCCAACTGCCCTCCCTTGCAGGCCTGGTCCCCCAACTACCCTCTCTTGCAGGCCTGGTCCCCCACAACTGTCCTCCTCTGTAGGCCTGATTGACCCTAATTGCCCTCCCTTGCAGGCCTGGTCCCTCCCAACTGCCCTCTCTGCTGGCCATCTTGTGGCAGCCATCTTATGTCCACTTGGGGGCAGCCATCTTGTGCAATGAGTGATGGTCAATTTACATATTACCTCTTTATTTTATAGGACTAGAGGCCTGGTGCACAACATTTGTGCACTGGGTGTGGGGGAGGTCACTCAGCCAGGCCTGCACCCTTTTGCAGTCCAAGAGTCCTTGGCTCGCTCCCCAAGTCTAAGCCATCAGTGGGACATCCTTAGAGCTGCTGCAGAGGCAGTCTGCTGCTCTCGCCTGAGCAGTGCTTCCCCTGTGGGAGTACACTGACCACCAGGGAGAAGCTCCTGTGTTGAGCATCTGCCCCCTGGAGGTCAGTGCACATCATAGCAACCAGTCATTCTGCTGTTCAGTTGCTTTCCATGTTACCCTTTTATTATATAGTATATATTTTTGTTATTGGTATCAGAGATAAAAGGAGGGAGGGGGAGAAAGAAACAATAATGATGAGATAGAATCATTGGTCAGCTGCCTCCTGTATATTTCAGACTGGGGTTTGAGCTGCAACCCAAGCATGTGACCTGACAGGGAATCAAACCACCACCTCCAGGTTCATAGGTTGATGCTCAACACTGAGCCACACCAACTGGGCCCAGCTATTTTCTCTTCAGTCAGACATTGGATTTGTAAAAATGTAAAACAATATCTCTCTTCTCACTTTTTTTTTCTTTGGAAATATTATTTTTAAACTTAAAATGTTTTATGTAGTACATTTGTTATAATTTGGGGGCAGATTTTAAAATGAAGATATCATTCACATAGCATAAAATTTACTATTTTTAAGTGTACACTTCAGTGGTTTTTATTATATTCATTATGTTGGGCATCATCACTATCTCATTACAAAACATTTCCACCACCCCAAAAAGAAACTCCATACCTGTTAGTGTTACTAGAAAGGGGACCTGGCCCTGAGTGGGCCTGCCAGCAGTGTGTGGGTTCGTGACTTTGTGCAGGAACGATTTCACAATATGAGTCCAGGTGATTTTTTAGAGGATGCTTATTTTTTTATTTTTTAAATATATTTTTATTGATTTTAGAGAGGAAAGGAAGGAAGGAGAAAGAGATAGAAACACCCATGGTGAGAGAGAATCATGGATCGGTGCCTCCTGCAAGTCCCCCACTGGGGATCAAATCCACAACCCGGGCATGTGCCCTTGACAGGAATGAAACCTGGGACCTTCAGTTTGAAGGCCGACGCTCTATCCACTGAGCCAAACTGGCCAGGCTAGAGGAAGTTTATTAAATCTGGGCACAATGAAACAAGGAAGGGTCTAGGATAGAGGAAGCAACAGGAAGGGACTAGGTGGGGAAATGAGCCTACGCTCGGCTGCTTTGGCTTAGTAAGTCCGAGAACAGGCAGCCTCGGAGACGGGTTCAGGGGGTTAGCCTGGGGTTAGCTGCTGCTGCCCACCAAATCTTGTGGGTTCCCTTAGCACAGTGCTTCCCAACCTTCCTAATGCCGCGGCCCTTTCAGACAGTTCCTCATGTTGTGGTGACCCCAACCATAAAATTATTTTCATTGCTACTTCATAACTGTAATTTTGCTACTGTTAATGAATAGTAATGTAAATATCTGTGTTTTCTGATAGTCTTATGTTCTACAGCAGCGGTGAGTGGCGACAGGTTGAGAACTGCTAGCAGGGTCACCTAAGACCATCGAAAAACACAGATATTTACATTACGATTCATAATAGTAGCAAAATTATAGTTATGAAATCATAACAAAGATAATTTTATGGTTGGGGGTCACCACAACATGAGGAACTGTATGAAAGGGTCGTGGCATTAGAAAGGTTGAGAACCACTGCCTTAGCATTTAGGGGATGCGTGCCTGTGAGGGAAGAACTGGCAGGGGTTGGGGACAGTGGCGGGGGGGGGGGGGGGTAGGGGGGGAAGTTGGAGGTGGGGGGAGGTAAAGGCAGGGGCATGCTCCTAGGAGGGAGAGCCCCTAGCTGAGCTGGGATTTTCGAGCTGAGATCTTCGGTTTGAGGGGTTTTAAAGGCTGGGAGTTTAGGGGAGGATCTCAATAGAATATTCATGTTTTATGCTGTTGTGGATAAAGTTATTCCCCTAACTTTAGCTGTACTTGGGTGTGGTGGCAAAATGGCACTAATTGGATTTCTGCTATCTATCTCCTTGAGTAGGGTGATTTAAGCTATTTACCCTCTGGTTAGGGAGAAATGTAAACCATTTACTTTAAGTATCTTAGGTTTAAGGGAAGATGGGATTTTTCAGTTTAGTAGATTTAGCTTTCTGTCTGTTTCACTATTCTGCTTGTTCTGGCTGCTAGCTTATCTCATTAACTATAGTCCCAATATACCAACCCCTCACCATCCTCTGGCAACTGCTAATCTACTTTGTCTCTATGGATTTGTTACTGTTAATTATTTTTTAATCCTCACCAGAGGATTTTAGAGAGAGAGAGAAGGGAAAGGGGGGGGGAGGAGTTGTGGGGGGAGAGACATCCATAGAGTGCCTCCCGAATGCACCCAGGCTGGGAATTGAACCCACAACCGAGATATGTGCCCTGCCTAGCAATCGAACTTGAAACCTTTCGAGGCACGCAAGGACACTCCCACCGATTAAGCCGCCTGGCCAGAACTGTTAAGTGCATTAATTAACAGTTTAAATTTGTTTTAATTTCTAATACAGTAAATATGGACAGATAAAACCCACATAAACAAAAGATCAATGGGGCTTCAATTTTTAAGAACGTAAAGGGATTCCAAAGCCAAAACATTTGAGAACCACTGGTCTAATATTTGCTTTTTATTTTGTTTTTTAACAGGTCGGCCGTAATGCCTAAACAAGGACCCTACGCACCAGCACAGACAAAGGGGTGGTGAGGGCTTGGTGCGGGGGTGGGGCTGGAGGGGGCCAATGGCGGGTAAAGGGGGACATATGTAATTCTTTCAACCATAACGAATTATTAAAAATAGATAAACAAACAAGGGCCCTGCCAGGGGCTCAAAGATGCCATGATCTTCCCTGAGTAAGCTTCCAGAAAGGAAGGGGACTGCCTAACAGACGGCTGAACCTATGGGCTAGGGGACCCAGGCTGAAGTTGACTAAGAAACAGACCAGGCCTGCCTTGACCGCTCACTACATTGAATGTAGTTACAAACAAGGCAAGACGCGAGCTGGCTCCTTACTCAGACATGCGACCTAACGGGGCACGTCCAGCTTCTGCACCCCACTTGGTGGCTCTGGGCTCCGACCGCAGGGCGGTCCCCGCTTAGGCAAACAACTCCACAAAGTCGAGAATAATCGCGTTTAGAATAATCCCGTTTCCACGCAAAATTTTCCTTATTACATCACCTCTTCTACCAGGACAATAGTATTCGGCGGAGGGAAATTTTTGGATAAATTAAGTGCCTTCAATCACTGTCTGCCTGATTCGTACTAAAATTCGTAGTTATTTGAAGGGGAAAATGAGGCGAAATGTCTGCACTTACGCAAGTCTACGCCTCGAACCTGGAGCGGCACTCAGCAGCTCCCCCAAAGGCCACGGTCGCCACAGCCTCGGGGGCCCGAGTTTGCCCAGGGGCGCGGGCCGGGACCTCAACGGCTGTGAGGCCAACGTGCGCGCATGCGCTCCCCGGCAGCGGACCCTTTTTCGTGCGGGACTTCTGGGCGAGCCCTAGAAGGCGGGATAATTGCAAGGCTTCCGGCGGTGAATAGCCCTGATTGGTGGAGCCAAGAGAGGGTGGGGCACCGGGAAATTCGAATAGGAGAAGCGGGTCTAAGGAGGCAGCTGAGGCGACGCGAGATGGCGGCGGCGACGTTAGGTACGTGAGCCGGCCTGGGCTGGGCGCCGAGTCTGGAGCCTGGTGGGGTACCGTGTCAGTCTCTGACCCGGGCCCCGGGGGTCGTCCCGGAGGGGTGTGGGGGCTCGGCGAGAGGTGGGAGTCGCAGGTCAGCCCACCTCGCTCTTTCCTTCTCACTGTTTCCTACTCTGCGCGGATCAGCACACTCGGGCTGAGACCTGGCTTAGGCACTTAAAGCCTCTTTTGAGCCCATTGCCTGCACTTTTCCTCTGTGAGCTCCAGTTACTGGTAAAATGAAGACGGTGATTCCATCTCGGGAAATTACGTGAGTAAGCGAGCGAAAAGTGGCAAACGTGAGGACGAAAACAATGGAGCTGGATGCCGGTTTAGGGCCCAGGGTTCTGTGTGGGATGAGTTGTTTGGGTGCGGGGGATCCCTGGGAGAGACAGGAGGGCAGGCCGAGAGTTAGACGGACTGCAGCCGTGAGTTGACAGCATAAGCTGTGCTGAGACCACAGAAAAGGGAAATAAGGGACTGTTTTTGTCCCCCCCGCCCCCCCACTCTAGCCGTAAAGATCATTGCAACTTTAGAGTTGGAGAGACTGTTAGGATAGTCAGAATCTTGTATGTACTTTTGTCTCTGCTCTCTTCCTGTGGACTGAGTTCTGGTCTGTGGTCGTGGTGGGCACCACAGTAATTTCTTCGAGTCCCCTTACTGTTTGTCAGGCTCTGTGGAGAAGCAATGCTGTTTAGTAGAATGTCAAACACATGTTAAGCCCTTGCTAAGTACCAGGCACAGTTGTTAGCGTTATATGGTGATGGGTCATTTAATCTCCACTTAGTGCTATTATTGTCTCTGTTTTACAGATGAGGAAACTGAGGCATAGATGGGTTAAATAGGTTAACACAACTGGTAAATATTGGGGTCTGAATTCATACTCAGGCAGTCTACTCTAGAGCCTCTACTCTTAACCATTTCGTCCAAGCACATAAAATTCCTGCTGTCTGAGCACAACCCGCTCTTACCCTTCCAAGACCCACTGTGTCTGGTACATAGTAGGTCATAAAAACACTTGAATGAATATGGTCGCTTCCCTAGAGGAGCTTATAATCTATTTTAGTAGTCATTTAAACATTTAATAACATGAAAAGCAATTATATATATATATATATATATATATATATATATCCTCCTCTCCTGGACCAGGAGTTTTGGAGGAAGAATGGCAGTGAGCCACTTGTATGATGAAAACAGAAAACGAACAAGTGAATACTTTATGTTAGCATATTCATCACATCTTAATTTGTTCAGCAAATACTCTCTGAGAGTGACCGTGGCCTTTGGGGATGTAAAGGGGAGCAGAGTAAGATTTATTTTCACTGAATTTACAGTGAGATGGAGAAAACAGACAAATACGCAATTACAGTGGCTGTGATTAGTGCCTGGATGGGGGAGTTACAGTGAGCCGTGGAAGCACCTAATTGAACCTAACGGGTCAGTCATTTTAGAAGGGAAGGCTTGTTAGAGAAAGTAAGGTGTGCGTATTTACAGCAATCACTTGGCCGGGGTGGGTGGACAGAAGATATTCCAGGAGCTAGAATAGCACATGCAAAGGCCCAAAGGTGTGAACCAACATCATGTATGTGGGAACTGAAGGAAATTCATTGTGGCTGAGCGCTTACAGCAAGCATGTCAGAATCAAAGGCTAATATGGGCCAAATAAATAAGATTTAAGTTTATGTGGGCCCCATCCCCCCAAAAAAACTAAAGCTTCAATTTTCATAGAAACAGGTTTATTTTGATAGAGACAAGCTGAATACAAAGGGTTAAAATAAATGAGTCATCATTAACATAAAATAATAGAATGTTTAAATAAAAGTTAATATTTTTTGTGAACATTAACTTACCAGACACTGAATACCTGCACAAATTAATAAGCATAACACAAACCTATTTTTCTTCTCTGAAAGTGAAATATTTCCTGTTGCGCGCACCAAACAAGTCAGTCCTAGACTAATGTGGCAATCCACTGCTAAAATATTCGCTGCTGGTATTAGTGGAGAGAAATGGCACGCCTGCGTGTAAGGTGCGTAATGGAAATGAATGCAACACTATTATAGTAAGCCATTAGTAAACATTGTAGTTCATTATTAATAATTATAAGTCAGTATATTGTAAAAATTAAGTTTTACAAAATTTTTATTAAAACATTTCTTACATACCATTATATTGGCTGGACAGCAAAAATATTCATTGTGGGCTGCATGCGGCTCGTGGGCCTTGAGTTTGACATGCTTAGCTTACAGTGTAAGGAAGTGGAGAGAGTGATTTGAGGTGAGTGAGTCTAGAGGAGAGAGACCAGATGGGAAACTGTTGAGATGGTGACCTTGGGATAAGCTTGTGCAGTGGGAAGAGAGAAGTGGCCTCATCTAAAAAGGTAGAATTGACTTATGTAATGAATAACTGATGTGGGGAATGAGAAAGTGAGTTAACAAAGATTCCCTTTGGGTTGGTGCCTATCATTTCCATTAGAGAGCATAGGAGGAGGAGGACATTGCAGAGAGATGGGGAAGAGTTCAGGTTAGGACAGGTGGAGTTCCAAGTTCCTTCAACCATGTCAGGGCAGCAGCCTGGAATGTAGATCTGAAGTTCAGGAGAGAGCTCTAGTGTGGAGGTGTCAGTTGGGATTCATCAGCTTTAAGATGGTAATTAAAGCCGAGAGAGCAGGTGGCCATGCTCTTGAAATTAATCCGAGTAGTGGTTCTCAACTAGAGGTAGTTTTGTTTTCCATGGGGAAATTTGTGTGGAGTCATTTTTGGTTGTTGAAATTGGGGAGATGTGGCACAAAATGCTATGGCATATGTGTTTAGTATGTGCGCCACATATCCTACAATGCATGGGACAGCCCCACCACAAGAATTATCCAAACTGAGCTTCCCTGGTCTAGAAAGAGGATAGAATGAGCCTAGGAAAAACATTTAAAAATGGCAGAAACTGAGAAGGGGTGAAGTGGCATGGAAACTAAGGGAAAAGTGTATTTCCCAAAGGAGAGCAGCTCAGGGTATTGAATACTGCTGGGAAGTCAGATATGAAGGGGACGGAGCATGTTTACTGGATTCAGCAGTAAGGAGGTCATTGGTAACCCAACTGAATGTGAAGACAGAAGCTAGTTGCTGCCTTGAAAGTGAGTAGCAAGAGAAATAGTATAATAATAACAATAGCTAACATATACTGAAAGCCCTTGCTGCCAGAGCTGTACTAAACATTGTATGTATATTTTTTTCTTTGACTCCTTGCAATATTATGAGGACACTGTTATTTTTATATGTATATTGAGATACTGTTATTTTTATAAAGACAAACAGTCTTCAAGACATTAAGCCTTCCTAAGGTCACACAGCTGGGTAGGTGGGACTTGTGGCAGATTCCAAGGCCCATAGGGATACAAAGAGGAAGGGCTGAGATGCCCTGGGGAATCGTATAATGAACTTTGGCGTTTGACCTTTCTTTGAAGTTTTCTCTGTCACTAACTAGCTGTTGACACGGTC
Source organism: Vespertilio murinus (assembly GCA_963924515.1). Taxonomy (NCBI): domain Eukaryota; kingdom Metazoa; phylum Chordata; class Mammalia; order Chiroptera; family Vespertilionidae; genus Vespertilio; species Vespertilio murinus. The sequence goes on along the minus strand of OZ004705.1, from coordinate 101,004,926 downwards.
AAGTTAGCTAACCTCTCTTTATTGATGTTTCCTCACTTGAAAAATGGGGGATATGCCCTAACCAGTTTGGCTCAGTGGATAGAGTGTCAGCCTACAGACTGAAGGGTCCCAGGTTCGATTCCAATCAAGGGCATGCACCTTGGTTGCCGGCACATCTCCAGTAGGGGTTGTATAGGAGGCAGCTGATAAATGTTTCCCTCTCATCGATGTTTCTAACTCTCTATCCCACTCCCTTCCTTTCTGTAAAAAAAATCAATAAAATGTATTTAAAAATAAAAATGGAGGATAAATATAAAACACTGAGTTTTTACCAAGAACCAAGTACTTTTACATGAATTACCTTATTTATTGCCTTAATAACCCAAAGAGTAGATATTTTTATTTATTCCCATTTTACAGGTGTGGAAATTAAGGCATAGGAATAGATAATTATTATCTTTAGGTCAGTTAGTTGTAAGTGGTAGAGTTGGGATTTGAACACAGGCTGCCTTCCCTTGAATAATGAACCTACCTGCTATATGCTAGTTATTGTATTGGAATTTTATATGTTACTTCATTTAATTCTCATTAAGCCCTTCCCCACCCCATTTTATAGACAAGGAAACTGGGTCAAATGGATGTTAAGTCATTTAATCAGGTTCACAAGCTAATAACTGAAAATTTAACTTCTACTTGTTGCTGACTTTCAGGATTGCCATGAGGATCAAATTAAAACTACATGTGCTTAGCTAGAAGATGTCAATGGAGGAAAAGGGGGGACCATATGTAACACTTTCAACAATAAAGATTTAAAAAATTAAATTAAACTACATGTGCTTGGTAAACCATAAATTAAGAAATAGAGCAATAGCTTCATTTGTCAGGTGAAGGGACAGAGGCCTAGTTTTTTAAATGAAATAGGCTATCTGCTTATGGGTAAGTCTTAACTTATGCATAAGATTCTTTCTAGCCTGGCCAGTGTGGCTCAATGGTTAAGTGTCAACCTATGAACCAGGTCGACATGCCCATGTTGCAGGCTCAATCCCAGTAGGGGGTGTGTATGAGGTAGCCATTCATTGATGTTTCTCTCTCCCTGTCCCTTCCCTAAAATAAAATTTTTTTTTTTTTAAATAAAATTTTTTAAAAAGATTTTTTTTAGATGTAGTGTGTCCACCTTTTTGTCTTGCTATTTCTGTTCTGGCCAACACATGCCAGCCTCTTGCCTTATATGAGGCCTATGGCTCCCTTCTACCAGCAAAAAGGATTCAGAGCTGCCAAGAACTTTCCTAGTTGGTAGACAATAGAGGCAATATGACATCCTCATTAAAAGCAGGTTTTTGGAGGTGAAGATATCCAGGTTAGAATTGTGCTATTACTGTTAACTACAGTATGATATCCTCCAACATAAATTAGAGAAATACCCTCCTCATAAAATTTTATTCTTTAGCTCATTCAATCCTCACAAAAAGGGGTGTTTTTCAGTTTTATATTTACATGTTTTCTAATGATTATTTTTTTTTAAGTGACTTAGATTGAATTACCAAAAGCATACTAAACAGAATGCTTACAGTAGAGAAGGATTGCATGTCAGTCCTTTTGTAATCTGAACTGGGACAAAAAGAGACTATGGGGATGCCTCTCAGCCACATCCCTTCCAAACAAAGATGGCCACGGTCCCATTCTTTAAAAAAAAAAAAAAAAATACACTACAGCATTACAGGACTGGGTACATAAAAATAAGCCTGTAAAACATCCCATCAAGAGAAGGCAATCATTAAGTTTGGCGTGTGTGTGTGTGTGTGTGTGTGTGTGTGTGTGTTGTAAATCTCAGGTAAGAGTGGTTTTAGGTGGGGAGCAAATGTTCTCTTTTTTAAAAAATATATTTTATTGATATTTTACAGAGAGAAAGGGAGAGAGATAGAGAGCTAGAAATGTCGATGAGAGAGAAACATCGACCAGCTGCCTCTTGCACACCCCCTACGGGGGATGTGCCCGCAACCAATGTACATGCCCTTGACCGGAATCAAACCCGGGACCTTTCAGTCCGCAGACCGACGCTCTACCACTGAGCCAAACCGGTTTCGGCCAAATGTTCTCTTAATTCTTAGGACAACCCTGTCAATTCAAAGTGTGCTGCAGGCCAAAACCGGTTTGGCTCAGCGGTAGAGTGTCGGTCTGCGGACTGAAAGGTCCCAGGTTCGATTCCAGTCAAGGGCATGTACATTGGTTGCAGGCACATCCCTGGTAGGGGGTGTGCAAGAGGCAGCTGGTCGATGTTTCTCTCTCATCGACATTTCTAGCTCTCTATCTCTCTCCCTTTCTCTCTGTAAAATATCAATAAAATATATATTTTTTAAAAAACACAAAAAAACAAAGTGTGCTGCAGTAGTAGCAGCATCTGGAAGTTTGCTAAAAATTCAGAATCTCAGGCATTGCCCCAGGTATTGGAGCTAAATCTGTATTTTATTTCCCCCTTGGTATTTTATCCATTGCTTGCCTTCCTTCCTTCCTTCCTTCCTTCCTTTCTTTCTTTTTCTTTTCTTTTCTTTTTTTTTTTTTTTTTGAGAGAGTGAAAGAAAGGGAGGGATGGAGAAAAGAGGGAGGGAAGGAGAGAGAGAGAAATAGAGAAATAGGGAAACATTGATTGGTTGCCTCCAGAATGTACCCCAACCAGGCCTAGGGATTGAACCTGCAACCCGCATATGTACCCTTGACTGGGAATTGAACCTGACGCCCTTTGGTGTGCAGACCACTAAGCAGCACCAGCCAGGGCACTAAATCTGTATTTAAACTAGATCTTTCAAGTTATTTAAGTTACAGTCTATACCCACTGGACCTATTTGAAGAGAATGGAAGGAACTGAGGCCAAGCTTGGGGCCATCCACAGCATGGCCAAGGTAGAAAAGGACTTCTCCCAAAATGAGCTGTGGCCATAGTAACCCCAAGGCTGGAGCCTCCAAGGCCTTGGTTATGGAGGCCTCTAGTCTTCTAAGATACTGGGTTTGTTTTGCTTTTAGGCGCTGCTGCTTTCTCGTTTGAAGAGCACAAAGGACAGTGCTATAGTATAGACTGTGATATAAAGTTATTGTCACATGGCCCCAGGTATAAAGTACCAAAGTGCTCACAGGAGCTGCTACACCTCTACGAGCTTCATTGATAAAATGGGACTATCTTTCAGGAACACCATATATGCCTGGCATGTAGTCAGTGCTTAATAAATGTTAATGCTGGCTGAGTACACGATAGTCCCTGACCTGTATATAATTTCTCACCTCCAATCTCCCCACCATACTCTGCCTGAAACCATGTATTTGATTCTTCTTTTTTTCTCCCATCCTGCCTCACCAGTTCTCCAAGAGGTCTCAAGCTTTCAAACCTCTGTGTTTTTTGCACATGCCATTCCTTCTACCTGGAATGCTTAGCAAGCTCCTATTCAACCTTCAGAGCTCAGCTGTACCAGATACCTCCTCCTCTAACACTCCTACCCTTACCTCTCAGCAAAGCTAGCCCCTGCTTCCTCTGTGCAATACCATACTTCATGCTGAAACGTATCTCCTCTCCTCCAGGAGCTGGTCGCTGTCGCCTAAGCAAGGTGGGAGCTGTCCGGCGCCCGCCTCCAGCTCGAGTAAGGGTGGCTGTGCGACTGAGGCCATTTGTAGATGGAACATCTGGAGCAAATGATACCCCCTGTGTACGGGGCCTGGACAGCTATTCTCTAGAGATTGCCAACTGGAGGAACCACCAGGAGACTCTCAAATACCAGTAAGGTTCAGGCATTCTTTCCATGCCTCTCCTAGGCCTGCTCATGTTATCACTTACCCACATAAGTTTCTCAGAGCTGCTGCTTCAGGATTCTTTTTAAAAAAAACATATTTTGCCGAAACCGGTTTGGCTCAGTGGTAGAGCGTCGGTCTGCGGACTGAAAGGTCCCGGGTTCGATTCCGGTCAAGGGCATGTACATTGGTTGCGGGCACATCCCCGGTGGGGGGTGTGCAAGAGGCAGCTGGTCGATGTTTCTCTCTCATCGACGTTTCTAGCTCTCTATCTCTCTCCCTTCCTCTCTGTAAAATATCAATAAAATATATTTAAAAATATATATATATTTTATTGATTTTTCCACAAAGAGGAAGGGAGAGGGATAGAGAGCCAGAAACATCGATGAGAGAGAATCATCGATCAGCTGCCTCTTGCACACCCCCCACCGGGGATGTGCCCGCAACCAACGTACATGCCCTTGACCAGAATTGAACCTGGGACCCCTCAGTCCGCAGACCGATGCTCTATCCACTGAGCCAAACCGGTTTCGGCATTCTTCAGGATTCTTTCTCCTTCCTTAGCACTGCTTTGTTCCCCGCATCTTCATTTGTTCATTCAGAAAATGTTCACAGGTGCCCATTGTGATGGGTGCTCTGTAGGATACTGTACTGTGGGGAAAGACGGGGCTGAATCAGACATACATTACTGTTCAGAGTTTTGTGGGGGAAATAGACACAAAGTAGGGAAGAAGCAACAAAGGTAAGCAGGAGACCCCCAACTAGGATCTAGGGGAGGCATGGGAACGGTTGGGGGAACATAAACCAGCCAACCAACCCATGCTATAGCTGGGTGGTATCAGATTTAAAATTCAGACTCCTTGCCCTGTCATCCTAGGCCAGAAGGTGACAAACTACAGCCTGCAGGAGTTTGACCAGGAGTCTTTATAATAAAACATAATCGGGACATAGCCATACTCATTTGTTTACATACTAGAGGCCCAGTGCATTGATTCATGCACTGGTGAGGTCCCTCAACCTGGCCTGTGGGGATCAGGTTGAAACCAGCAGTCCGATATCCCCCTAGGGGTCCTGGATTGCAAGAGGGCACAGGCCAGGCCGAGGGACACCAGTATGGATATAAGATCTAGTATGCATATAAGCTCTTTGGTTAATCTCTTCCTGCCCTTTCCCCTCTCCCCCCCCCCCCCATCCCTCTGAAATTCATCAGTCTGTTACATGTTTCCATGCCCATGTGTTAAGCGTCTGCTTCCTGGTGGTCAGTGCGCATCAGAGCTACCAGTCAGTTGGATACTTAGCATATTAGCTAGAGGCCTAGACTAGACTAAAGGCCTGATGCACAAAATTCATGCACGGGCATGGGGTGTAGGGGGTGGGGGGGGGGGGGCTGGAGCGGGGGAGATTGGTGCTCCAAGTGGGGAACTCAAGGAAGATGCAGAGGTGCACTACATGGAGGGGGCAGTCTGAGGACCCGGGTTCCCAACATCATTTGCAGGGTTGCAGTGCCCAGCCATCTTACCTGTGGATGCAGTTTCCATGGCAATGAGCAGCGGTGGGCAGGGTTCAAGCCCAGTTCCAGGGGCGCTGCTTTCCTGGCCCCCACACTCAGCCCCTGGCGGGACTACCCTGCCTGCGGTGCTAGCCTTGGGCGTTGCTGCTTCGTCCTCCCCTTCCTCATGGTCCCCAAACCACTGGGACCTGAGGCCAGCCAGTGGCAGCATTTCTTGGGGATCAGGCAGCAAAGCCATGCTGGCAGTCCCCGGGCGTGGCCATAGCAGTTGGGAGATGGAGGTGCAGTGGCTGGACCTGCCAGGGCTCTCTGCTGCTGCCCCCCGCCAGGACTCGGGGCTTGGGAAGCTACAGTGTATACCAGGGTGGGCAAACTTTTTGACTCAAGGGCCACAAAGGCTTCTTAAACTGGACTGGAGGGCTGGAACAAAGGCATGGATGGAGTGTTTGTGTGAACTAATATAAATGCAAAGTAAACACCATTACATAAAAGGATACGGTCTTTTTTTTTTAAATTTCAATAGTTTGCCCATGCCTGGTGTACACACTGCTGCCTTTGTCACCGCCGCAACTCCAGCTGACCTGCTGCCCACTGTGCTCCCCAATTCAGCTCCTCCGATTGGGGATCAGGCCGGCCCCACCCCCCAATCGATGTCGCCTCTCTGCCCACTGGCACCTGCCTTGGCTGGCCTGGCATTTAGTCTATTTGCATATTAGGCTTTTATTATATAGGATTGTCTAAAGCTGTTTTCCAGTGAAAGGATAGAGTACTTGTGAAAGGAACATATGGCCCACAAAGCTTATATTTACTATCTGGGCTTTTTTTCTGTGTGTGTGTATGTATCCATCTCATCAGACTGCAGAACTCCCAAGAACAGAGGTATCAGATACATCTCTGTATTCCTGACATCAATATAGGGACTGGGATGAAACAGGTGCTTTCAAGGGTCTTTGTGTAAGAAAGGGATAGACTGTTTTTAAATCTGAGGCCAGTATTATCCTCTAGGTCTGGGTGAAATTGGAACTGTCCATTAATGCCCTCCTTCCCGCCTGCAGGTTTGATGCCTTCTATGGAGAGAGGAGTTCTCAGCAGGACATCTATGCAGGATCAGTGCAGCCCATCCTAAGGCATTTGCTGGAAGGGCAGAATGCCAGTGTGCTTGCCTATGGGCCCACAGGGGCAGGTGAGGAAGCCAAATAAGGAACAGCTATGGGTTAGAAAGGGCTTCGGAGTGGGGAGGAAAATCTCACAGCTCTCTCCATTCTTTCCCCAGGGAAGACGCACACAATGCTGGGCAGCCCAGAGCAACCTGGAGTGATTCCCCGGGCCCTCATGGACCTCTTACAGCTCACAAGGGAGGAGGGCGCTGAGGGCCGGCCATGGGCCCTCTCTGTCACTATGTCCTACTTAGAGATCTACCAGGAAAAGGTGAGGCCCTGCTCTGGTTGGGGAGGAGCAAGACAAAGGGTCCAAGTGAAACTTAGTTCTAGAACATAAGTTCTGCTGTATCAAGGACCCTAACCGGTTTGGCTTGGTGGATAGAGTAGAGTATCTGCTTATGGACTGAGGGGTCCCAGGTCCAATTCTGGTCAAGGGCATGTAACTTGGTCGTGGGCACATCTCCTGGGTGGGGGTGGGAGGGTGTTATGTGTACAGGAAGTAGCTGATCGATGTTTCTCTCTCATTGATGATTCTATCCCTCTCCCTCTCTGTAAAAAATCAATAAAATTAAATTTAAAAAATATATATATATATATAATTGATTTTTTACAGAGAGGAAGGGAGAGGGATAGAGAGTTAGAAACATCAATGAGAGAGAATCATTGACCAGCTGCTTCTTGCACACCCCCTACTGGGATGTGCCAGCAACCAAAGCACATGCCCTTGACCAGAATCAAACCTGGGACCTTTCAGTCCAAAGGCCGACGCTCTCTCCACTGAGCCAAACCAGTTTTGGCAATATATATATATATTTAAAAACCTGGAAAGAGCCCAGCTGGTGTGGATCAGTGGTTGAGTGTCAACCTATGAACCAGGAGGTCACAGTTTGATTCTCAGTCAGGGCACATGCCTTGGTTGCGGGCTCTATCCCCAGTGTGGGGCATGCAGGAGTCAGCTGATCAATGATTCTCTCTCATCATTGATGTTTCCATCTCTCCCTCTCCCTTTCTCTAAAATCAATAAAAATATATTTAAAAACAAAAAATTTGGAGAGTGGTTGGGGTAGCAGATGATACAACTTTGAAAATCCTGCAGAGAAAAGAAGACTGATCCCCAGAAAGTAAGCAGTGTGTGTCTAGAAAATTGGCCCTATCTCTCACTGCTCCAATAGGTATTAGACCTCCTGAACCCTGCATCTGGAGACCTGGTGATCCGAGAAGACAGTCGAGGAAACATACTGATTCCGGGCCTCACGCAGAAGCCCATCACTAGCTTTGCTGACTTTGAGCAGCACTTCCTGCCAGCCAGTCGAAATCGGACAGTAGGACCCACTCGGCTCAACCAGCGCTCCTCCCGCAGTCATGCTGTGCTCCTGGTTAAGGTGAGGCCCACTGATGGGTGAGGACCTGGGAAGCCCCTTCGGCCTGAGCTAAGCTTGGGGCCCTTGTTCTTTCCCCCAGGTGGATCAGCGGGAACGCTTGGCCCCATTTCGTCAGCGGGAGGGGAAACTCTACCTGATTGACTTGGCTGGCTCAGAGGACAACCGGCGGACGGGCAACAAAGGCCTGAGGCTGAAGGAGAGTGGAGCCATCAACTCCTCGCTCTTCGTATTGGGCAAGGTGGTGGATGCGCTAAACCAGGGCCTCCCACGTGTGCCTTACCGGGACAGCAAGCTCACCCGCCTCTTGCAGGTCAGGCCACCCATATCAGGGCAAGGGAGAATCTTGGGCCTCCTGGGGGGTTGGGAAACAGCAGTCAAGGAATGGAAACATGGGGCCTTCTGACCAGTCCATCCTGCCCAATCCCCATCCCTCAGGACTCTCTGGGTGGCTCAGCCCACAGCATCCTCATTGCCAACATTGCCCCCGAGAGATGCTTCTACCTAGACACAGTCTCTGCACTCAATTTTGCTGCCAGGTCCAAGGAGGTGATCAACCGACCTTTTACCAATGAGAGCTTACAGCCTAATGGTGAGGACAGGGGTCGGCAGGAGTGGAAAGGCCGGTCTGGACAATGGGGGTTTTGCTAAATCTACCAAGCAGTAGTACAGAGGCTGACATACCCCCAACCCCATTTTCCTAGTCTTGGCACCTGTGAAACTGTCTCAGAAAGAACTGGTAGGCCCTTCAGAGGCAAAGAGAGCCCGAGGCCCTGAGGAAGAGGAGATTGGGAATCCTGAGCCCCTGGCACCTCCAGCCTCTGCTTCTCAGAAATTCAGGTGAGCAGATGGGGAGATCTTGGGCATATTCCCTTTCCTGTTATGTCTGGGTTTGGTGCAGAGCAGCAGTGAGTTGAGCCCATCAGACCCTTGATCTGTGAACCTGAGAAGCTTCCTATTTGAGCATCTAGCTCCTCCCTTTCCGCAAAAACATCATATTTGGGGGCAGCCATTTCAAGGACAGGTACTTTGGCTTCTGGCTCAAGGAGTAATCTGGATCAGGTCTTTCAGGTCCAGAGGATTAGAGCAAAGCAAAGGAGACAGAGATGAAGAGCTCTGTCTCACTGAGACCTCTCAGTCCCTGTTAGAGTGGAGTCTCTTCATGACTCTCCAAGGAGTCGGTTGTTATAGCATTCCCCTGCTTCTACCCTCAATCCAAACAAAGCTTCTCTAAACTGAGTCTCTTCTGTGGGTGTTCCCTATCCCTCCAACCCCCATTTCTGATACCCTTTGGGCCAGTGTGCACTAGCCCTCAGGTCACCTCTGTTTCATGGGCCTTGCTTTCTATGTCTTGCTACCTGCCCTCCTAACTGCAAGGAGCCAGTTGCAGTTTTAATATTGCTGTTTCTACTGAGCTCTCTCTAAACTGTGTACTGAACAGAGTAAGGAGGCCAAGGATTAGTGCCCCAGGGGGCTGTTGTAGCTGAGGAAGGATGACATACATAAAAATGTGCTTGCCCTAGCCAGTTTGGCTCAGTGGCTAGAGCGTTGGCCCACGGACAAGAGAGTCCTGGGTTCAATTCTGGCCAAAGGCATGTACCTTGGTTGCAGACAATCTCCTGGCACTGGTCGGGGCCCATGCAGGAGGCAACTAATTGATGTGTCTCTCTCACATTGATGTTTCTTCCCCTCACTTCCACTCTAAAAAAAGGGGAAAATGTGCTTGTTCACTCAGAAACACATCTCTCAATCTTGTCTTCTCAAGCCATTTGTCAGCAGTCCCCTCTTCTATGTGCACAAACTCAGAAACATACATACTTGCACATCTGTATCACATGTGAACAGGCAAGGTCTCTGCCAAGTAGGCATTCTGAGGGTGAGCTCAGAGATGGGACACATCAGACCTAGTCAGACCCTGACCTTAGAGGGCTCACATTTTAGTAGGGGAAATAAGACAGGAATATCAGTACGTGATATAAGATAGGTAGTACAGAGGATAGTAAGCATGGAGAAGTTGCTTGTTCTGTAAACTAGGAAGGAAAGAATGGTTTCTAACGTTCATTCATATCTTCTGATGCTGTTCTTCCTAGGTAATTGTACACACAGAACAGGGCAGTCCCTGTTGTTGAGGAGCTAGTTCAGTGTAGGAAAGAAGATGCACAATCACGTTGGGCATCATGAGAGAGGTGGCATCAAATTCACTTTGAATGATAATTGAGATCAGATGTGAGGGGGAAAATTGAGACAGAAGGAACAGATGTTGGGCATTATAATGCTCAGGACTGTCCTTGAATAGGCCTTTCCTACTGCCCTCAGGAGAAAGCCTTGACATTTGAGGTCTTCAGTGACTTTCAGAGCCCTGTTGGAGATGACTTCCTCTGAAGCTTCCCTGACTGCTCCTCCAAATGGATAGGCACATAGGCTCCGAATTCCTGTGCTTATTAAACCCTTGTTCTCACCCAGCTGGTGTGGCTCAGTGGTTGATCACTGATCCATGAGCCAGGAGGTCATAGTTCAATTCCTGTTCAGGGCACATATCCAAGTTGTGGACTTGGTTCCCCAGGATAGGGTGTGCAGGAGGCAGCCAATCAATGATTCTTTCTCATCACTGATTTTTTTTTCCTCATGATTGATGTTTCTATCTCTCCCTTCTCTTTGAAATCAATAAAATATATTTTTTTAAAAAGCTTGTTCTCATCTCATCTGGTATTCCTGAGGGATAGTGACTAATCTCCATACTGCACCCAGAGAGTTTGGATGATTTGCTCAATTATCCAACAAGTTAACACCAGAGTTCTGGAACCACATAGAACACCAAGTTAAGGCATAATGAGGAAAATCCTGCTGCTGGAGAGGGTGATGAGAGAAGTAGGCAGGAATAACCTCTTTGTCTGCTCAGCTCCCTACAGAAGCTAAGTAGCATGGACCCAGCCATGCTAGAGCGCCTCCTGAGCTTGGACCGACTGCTGGGCTCCCGGGGGACCCAGGGAGCTCCTCTGCTGAGCACCCCAAAGCGAGAGCGAATGGTGCTCATGAAGACCGTGGAGGAGAAGGATTTGGAGATTGAAGTAAGTGTTAGAAAGGTGGAGGCTGAGATCCCTGTTTCCCTTGAGAAGCAATCTGAGGATCTTCAGATAAGGAAGGACACTGAAAGGCTAGAACCAGCATCCAGTTTTCACCCACCACTGGAGTCCTTCCATCTTTCAGCTTCTGTTTGGATGTCCTTAGCATGGCTTAGGTTTGAAAAATAATTGAGATCAGATGTGTGTGGGAGGGGGATGGGAATTACAGGGAAAAGGAACAAATGGTCCTAGCTGGTTTGGCTCAGTGAATAGAGCTTTGGTCTGCAGAGTGAAGGGTCCCTGGTTCAAGTCCGGTCAAGGACACATGCCTAGGTTGCAGGTTCTATCCCCAGTAGGGGGGCATGCAGGAGGCAGCCAATCAGTGATTCTCTCTCCTCATTAATGTTTTTCTCCCTTTCCCTTCCTCTCTCAAATCAAGATTTTTTTTTTAAATAAAAGGGACAAATGTAAGATGTTGCCATTTTGGAAAACCTAGTTATCAAGTTAGAACTCTGCTTGAATAGTCCCTCCTTTTAGAATTTCAAAAAGGCTTGCTCCATCTCTGGGAGCCCTAATCATTAGAAAGCCCTTAATTATATTGGGCTCCAATTGTTTCCTGGTGGCTTCCGTTGGCCCTCACCCTGCCTTTAGGACAGCAGTCGCCAACCTTTCAGACCTCACAAACCACCGCTTGACGACCACTGCTCTAGGGCCTTGGGGCCCTGTATACTCACTTTCCTAATCCCCTCTCTTCCAGGTTGCCCTAAAGTTGGTTCTGGGTCACATCTCTCCCTTATCCTTTCCCAACAGAGGCTTAAGTTGAAGCAAAAAGAACTGGAAGCCAAGGTGCGGGCCCAGGAAACTGTGGACCCAAAAGAGAAAGAGAATTGCTCTCCCACAATGCCCCGACCTCTTGCCCGCCGCACAGTCACAGTGGCTAAGCCCCTCAAAAAGGCTGTGGTGATCCCCCTACAATTGAGTAAGTTTGGTTTTGGGGGGCTAGCCAGAAGGACACAGATAACAGATCTCAGGAGGGAGGAGGGTTAGGAGCAGTATGAGGAGGGTCTGAAATAGATCTGATTCTCTGCTCTCAGGCATTTAGTACCATGGGGTAGACTGACAAATGCATGATGGATTATCATACAAGACCAACTGAGATTACTTTCAAATACTGGCCTAAGAAAGGTCATGTGGAAACGCAACAAAAGAAGAGGTTAACTTGGGGTGGAGGGGAACTGGGGAATCAGAAATGGGAGAACCAAGTGGCTATCAGGAAGGGTGAAAAGTAGCTTCTGTAATGACTCTAGTTCTTTCTTTCAGTTCAGGAGCAGGCAGCATCCCCAAATGCTAACATCCATATCCTGAAGAAGAAAAGCCGCAAGAGAAAGGTCAGAGTAGCTGGAGGCTTAGGCTATACTTAGAGCCTAGAAGTAAGGGAGGGAGTAGCCTGTAGTGGGAGAGCAATGACCCCAAATCACCCAATGACCTGTCAGAACATTTATCAGCTATTTACAACTCTTTCAAGTTGCTTATGGTCTAAATACAGAAGTAGCTCAGTGCATTTAGGATGAATTGTAGTATTATACATGTACTTAGCAGAGTGGTTTTCTATTATTTTTATTTACCTTCCCTCTGAAAGCTCTCACACTCAGTAACTACTTAACTAGTATGGTATGTATGTAGCCCTGGTCCTGCCCTCTATAAACTTACGAGCCCATGTAGGGAAACATGACCTAAACACTGAGAAATGAAACAACAGTGAAAGAACTACCTAAAAACGGAGATGGTTGGGAGGTGGCCACTTATTACCTTCTCCTATGTGCTTTCCTAGCAGTGAAAAAGCTGATTCTTTTTTAGAAATGAGGGGCCAGACTTAAGAGCTTACTATATACTTTATGTTCATTAACTCATTTGACTTTCACAAGTTGAATAAAATGAGGATAAGATCAGTGACCAGAGGGAAAAGTTCTTGGTCAGACATTTGATAGGAGGGAAAGGCTGGAGAGGGTGGAGAAGGTAGTTGCCGTTAGGCTGCTATCCTTGGCAGAGGAGTCCAAAGCCTGCAATGGGCTGAGCAGCAAACTCGGCTGTTTTTGTCATTCACCTCTCCCTACCTCACAGCTGGAGGGCCTGGATGCCACAGAGTCCAAGGAAAAGGCTGAGGACTGCTGGGAGCTACAGATCAGCCCAGAGCTACTGGCCCAGGGGCGCCAAAAAATATTAGATATGCTGAATGAGGGCTCAGCCCGGGACCTGCGCAGCTTGCAGCGCATTGGCCAAAAGAAGGCCCAGCTCATCATAGGCTGGAGGGAGCTCCATGGCTCCTTCAGCCAGGTAATGGCCCAGGGAGGGCAGCACTGGAATGGAGTTGGGTGATTTAGGGGGAAAGAAGCTGGTACGCCCTAGACCACTTGCCCATCGCTGTTGTCCTGCCAGGTGGAGGACTTGGAACGTGTGAAGGTCATGTCAGGGAAACAGCTGGAGTCTTTCCTGAAGGTGAGCCTAAGGCTTGGCCCCGCGCCCTCCCAGGCCTGTGCCCGGCCCCGGCTCTAACGCTGTTTTTCCTTCCCTCCTGTTGCAGGCGAACATCTTGGGTCTCGCCGCGGGCCAGTACGGCAGCCCCTCCTGACTGCCAGCTCCTCTCGTCACTTTGCCTTTTTCTTTTTCTTTCCAGTCGTTGTATAACCGCTTCTTGTATAAATACAATTTTAACTCCGTTGCTTCAGCCTGGTTCTTGAGGTTATGGGGGTGGAGCCGGGGTATAGTTGCCCTTGGGACGGCCACAAGCTCTGCTGTAACTTTTTGGGGCGCCATCTTTGGGAAAACATGAAGCAGCACAGGTTTGTGTGTAAACTATTAGAGCAGGAAGGGACGGTGGCCCGTTGGAAACAAAAAGCCGAAGCCAAAGCCTGAGGACAACAACCGTTAGGCGGGCGCGCGCTTTGAGTTTAGCTCCGCCCTATCCGTGCCCCTGGCGCGCGCTCCCCTTTTCGCCCGCTCCTCGACAGCGGTTTTGTGCGCGTGCGCGCGAAGTAACGGCCACAGCCGGTGGGGGGGGTACACTTTTTAAGTGGGGGGAGAGAAGCCACCGTCTCCCTCGCGCCCACCACCTGCGCCATCGTCAGCCAATCAGCGGCCGTCTCAGGGGTCTCGCGCTGGGGAAGAATCCGGCTGCTGGGCGGCTCCTCCAGTCCCTCCTCCCGCCAGAGTCCCTCTCACCTCCCCCTCCCGCTGGCCCCGCGCGCGCTCGAGCTCGCGCCCGCTCCAGCCTCTTGTGTGTCCTCGCGCCCCCCGCCCGCCCTCCCCGCGCGCAGTGTGCTCTGCTCCCCCCACCCTCCTCCTCCTTTCCCCCTCCCGCCAGCCCCGCGCACCACCTCCCTGGGTTCCCCCTCCCCCACTGCCGCCGCCTCCTCCTCCCGCCCCAGGGTGAGCACGAGCCACCTCCCTCCCTCCCTCCGCCATGGATCCCGGCAACTGGAGCAGCTTCATCTTCCAGGTAACAACCCCCTCCCCCCGCCCCCACCCCTCCCCACACCCCCTCCCGCCCGCCCTCCCTCCCGTCCCACCCCCCCTCCGCGCGCCCGGTGCGCGCGCAGCTGTCCCCCTCCCTCCCTCGCGCCCTCCCCCGCCCTCCCCGAGGCGCCGGCTGGGCGCGCGCGTGGCGGGGGCCGAGGCTGCTCCTTCGCTCCCCCCACCCCGCCCCACCAGGCTCCAACCGCCGCCGCTGCCGCCTGGGCCCCCGCCCCCGGTCCCTGGCCCCGCGGGGCCTCCCGCCCCCACCATCACTGCTGCGCTCCGTGGCCCGCCAGGCGCCCTCCTTCCCTCCCTCCCTCCCGCCGGCCGGGGTGCGCGGGCGGCGGGGCGGCCCTCGGGCCATGCGTTCGGTGCGGCCCAGCCTGGCCGGCTGGGGGCGGCGCCCCGAGCCCAGGCCCCACGCGGCCCGCGCCCCCGGCCCCCGCTGAGCCCCAGGGACCCCGCCGTGGCCGAGGCCATGTTCCCCGTGTTCCCTTGCACGCTGCTGGCCCCCCCCTTCCCCGTGCTGGGCCTGGACTCCAGGGGGGTGGGCGGCCTCATGAACTCCTTCCCGCCACCTCAGGGTCACGCCCAGAACCCCCTGCAGGTCGGGGCTGAGCTCCAGTCCCGCTTCTTTGCCTCCCAGGGCTGCGCCCAGAGTCCATTCCAGGTGAGTAGGGGCCGGCAGTGCCGGGCCAGGCCGGGAGGGCGCCAACCCACGGCCGCGGCCTACGTGGTGTCTTGTCTCCGCAGGCCGCGCCGGCGCCCCCACCCACGCCCCAGGCCCCGACGGCCGAGCCCCTCCAGGTGGACTTGCTCCCCGTTCTCGCTGCCGCCCAGGAGTCCGCCGCCGCCGCCGCCGCTGCCGCCGCTGCAGCCGCCGCCGCTGCCGTTGCTGCAGCGCCTCCAACCCCGGCCGCCGCTTCCACAGTGGACACAGCGGCGCTCAAGCAGCCGCCCGCACCCCCGCCGCCGGCCCCGCCGGTGTCTGCGACCGCTGCCGAGGCTGCGCCCCCCGTCTCTGCCGCCACCATCGCCGCAGCCGCAGCCACCGCCGTCGTGTCCCCAACCTCGACGGTCGCCGTGGCCTCGGTTGCATCTGCCTTGGAGAAGAAGACAAAGAGCAAGGGGCCCTACATCTGCGCCCTGTGCGCCAAGGAGTTCAAGAACGGCTACAACCTCCGGAGGCACGAGGCCATCCACACGGGAGCCAAGGCCGGCCGGGTCCCTTCGGGTGCTATGAAGATGCCCACCATGGTGCCCCTGAGCCTCCTGAGCGTGCCCCAACTGAGCGGAGCCGGCGGAGGAGGGGGAGAAGCGGGTGCAGGCGGTGCAGCGGCTGCAGTGGCAGCCGGTGGTGTAGTGACCACGACCGCCTCGGGAAAGCGCATCCGGAAGAACCACGCCTGTGAGATGTGCGGCAAGGCCTTCCGCGACGTCTACCATCTGAACCGACACAAGCTGTCGCACTCCGACGAGAAGCCCTACCAGTGCCCTGTGTGCCAACAGCGCTTCAAGCGCAAGGACCGCATGAGCTACCACGTGCGCTCACATGACGGCGCTGTGCACAAGCCCTACAACTGCTCCCACTGTGGCAAGAGCTTCTCCCGGTGTGCACGGGGCCGGGTGTGCACGGGGCCCAGGCCTTGGCCGCTCGCTAGGCCGTGGGGAGGGAGGGACTGCGATGGTGGTGGCCTGGCCTTGGCTGGTGGGAGGGAGGAGGTTTCTGAGGATGGGGACTGGGAGCCACTCCCAGGGAGGAGGGAGGGAAATCTCTCTGGGTTACCAGGGAGCAGGGGGTGGTACTTGGCAAAGGAGGTGGGTCTTAGGATTGTTGGAAAGCCTGGCGCGGACCAGGCGGCCCTGCTCCAGGGGAGGGATTTCCGGCCTAACTAGGACTCGGATGTCCGGGTCTTGGGAGAAAATGCAGGGACCTTTAAAAGGGCTCTTGTACTAGATGAGGCAGGTTGGGGGCATTTCTATACTGCAGGGCCTAACCCCATCCCCAACGTATCCCCAGGCCGGATCACCTCAACAGTCACGTCAGACAAGTGCACTCAACAGAACGGCCCTTCAAATGTGAGGTAGGAGGCCCTCTTCCTGTCTTGGTTTTCATGATTTTGATCCTCATTGTAGTTGTCTGAGTTCAGCCTCTCAGACCCCCTTTTTCTCTCTTTTTGCTTTTTCACTCCATTTTCTCATCCCTTCTTCAAGGCCTCATCGTCTCACTCCCATTTCCTACAGATCAAAGATCCCCAAGGCTCTGATTCCTTTAACCTCTTGTTCCCCTCTCCCCACCCCCTGAAGCTTTAACTCTCCTGACACCCCCCACACCCCTCCCCCTTCCCCAGAAATGTGAGGCAGCTTTTGCTACGAAGGATCGACTGAGGGCGCACACAGTACGACATGAAGAGAAGGTGCCATGTCACGTATGTGGCAAGATGCTGAGCTCGGCTTATATTTCGGACCACATGAAGGTGCACAGCCAGGGCCCTCACCATGTCTGTGAGCTCTGCAACAAAGGTACATGCTGAGGGATGCTGGGAGGGCCAGGGACAACGGGTGGGGACAGCCAGACGCCCTTTCACCGATGTGAGTTAAAGGTGCTGTAACTGAGAGCTTGTGGCTTATAGAGCCCTCTAGGAAGCAAATGGGGCACTTTGGGACCACTGAACATCAATCATTAAGTTCTGAGAGGTCATGGCTGGAGGAGATGACACCTTCTGGGTGTGCGTGGGGAGGATGGGAAGGGAATTGCTGTTTGGGGAAGGAATGGTCAAGAGCGCCAGTGCCCAGGGGTTGAGAGACAAGGTTTCAGCCGTGCAGCCACAGTTTCTCATCTTCAGCTCCTGCGACAAGTGGAGCACATTGAGGGAGTTTAACAAGCATGCATGCACCCTGCCCCAGTAGCAGAGAAAGCTGCTTTTAAAAAGATTTGCTTATTCACTGAATAACTGGGCTGAGACTATGGAGCACTGGAGGGAGGGGACACAGCCGTCTCTACTGAGGGTCAACCCTTCAAGTGGCTAGGAATTAGTGGCCTGTCACCCCAGGAGAGGTCCCTCAGCCACAGAGAATGGGTTCTGGGTACCAATGCCAAGGAGTGGACACTAAACTAGGTCTGAAGCTCAGGGTGGGGCTGTGACCTACCCGCCCCAGCCGAGTAGTTGGCCCCAGGTTACCAAGGATGTGGGAGGAGGACAGGGCCATCTGAGGAGAGTGTCCCCAGCCTAGGAGAATAACCCCGTCTCTGGGGTCTCCACCTGGCTGACCCCATCCCCCAATCCCAATCCACCCCCCCCCCCCATAGGCTTCACCACGGCAGCATACCTGCGCATCCACGCGGTGAAGGACCACGGGCTCCAGGCCCCGCGGGCTGACCGCATCCTGTGCAAGCTGTGCAGCGTGCACTGCAAGACCCCTGCCCAGCTGGCCGGCCACATGCAGACCCATCTAGGGGGGGCCACCCCCCCTGTCCCAGGAGATGCCCCCCAGCCACAGCCCACCTGCTGAGGGGGACCCCCGCACCCACCAGGCAAGGCGTGGGACATGGCTTGGGGGAGATGGTGTGTGTGGGACAAGGGGGCTCAAGGGGCCCAATAGGGGATCTCAGGAAGGCCAGGGATGTCCATCTGTCACTCAGGTTAGGGAGACTTCTGGGAACAGAGGGCCCTTCAGGAGAACTGGGTAAGGATGCAGGCCGAAGCCTCTAGGGACCAAACAGGAAGTGAGCAACGGCTGTGTCCCAGGGGAGGGAGTCTGGGAAAGAGTCTGGGGCCAAGGGCTGGGCTCTTGCCATTCAGATGGTGCTGTGATGGGATGTTTTTGACCATGCAGGTACCGGTGAGGTCTGTCCAATGGCGGCGGCGGCAGCAGCGGCGGCGGCAGCGGCGGCGGCGGCAGCTGCATCAGTGGCAGCCCCTCCCACAGCTGTGGGCTCCCTCTCTGGGGCCGAGGGAGTGCCTGTGAGCTCTCAGCCACTTCCCTCCCAGCCGTGGTGAACTCCTAGTTGGTGAGGGGGAGAGGGGAGAATGGAGGAGAGTCCCTTGGTATCCTTTCCCCCTCCTCTCTTCCCACCAACTCCTCACTGCTTCCCCCACCACCCAAGGAGCCTCCTGAAGAAAAGGAGGAAGAGATGTTTTCTTAGGGGAATTCACTAGGTTTAACCATTCGTTTCTCCTGCTCCTCTTCTCCCTATCAGACCTGAACCCACACACACCTGTCCCCTTGGTTGTGTTCAAGCCCCTGGACAGTGGGCAGGGAGGCAGAGGACAGGAGCGGCCACTGCCTCCCCCCCTCTCCTCTCTGTAGCCCCCTGCCCTGCCCTCCCAGGGATTTGTGAGCCTCCTCCCTCGATGGTCCTTCTTGCTCCTTCCAGTTCCCCCCTACTGTCTGCTGCCCCTCCCTGGGGAGTTGGTGCTTTTTTTTTTTTCCAGGGGGAGGGAGGAGAGAAAGGAGGGGAATCAAAGATTCTGTCCTAAGAGAGGGAAAGGTGAGATTGAAAAGGGGCAGAAGCAGGGAAGGCAAAGATTTGTACCTTCATAAGGCGGGGTTGTTTAGGGTCAGGCCCTAAGCATACTCCTCAAGAATCTGTCAGGGGAAAACAAGCCAAGGGGAGCAAAAGGAGCTACTTGGGCCAGAGGCAGGACAAGAAATGGAAGTTTAGGAGGCCAGGGTAAATGGGGGGATCCAGGGACTAGAGGTGCTGCCTGGGGGTGGAGGAAGGCAGCTGCAGTGTCTCCCCCTTTCCTCTTCCACCCCAGCTCCAGCCCTGGCCTTTTTATCCCTCTCCCCCAAGGTAGAAGCTGTGGCCCTGGCCATGTCATCGTGTTCCCGTGTCCCCTGCATGTTCCCTACCCTTCACCCCCTCCTCTTGGCGTGGATCCCATTACAATAAATTTTAAATAAAAACTTGGCTCTGGCTTGAATGAATTGCTCTCACCAAAGTCCCTGTACCCACCCCCAAGGGGTTTCTTGGGCCTTCTATCGGTTGCAGCCTTGTTCTGCCTTCTGCAGCTCTGGCTCCTCCCTCCCAGGGTGGCAGCCGGGTACCCAATCTGAACAGGCCCAGAATAGCCAGCTATTGCAGGTTTGAAAAGGCTTCGGTTAGAAACCCAAACAGTTGCTAGAATCCAGCCAAATACTAACACATCCTTAAGGCCCTGAGGTGATGGTCAATGATGTAGCTGCAGAAAGGTTGGGGAATCTGAACCCTAGGGCTACCCGCAGGAGGGTTGAGAAGAAACACTACTTGGCCCTTTCATTGTGCCCTAGTCCACCCTGTCTGCTGGGACTCTGCCCCAGCCCCTTCCTACTGTTCCAGACTGCCCTGCGGCCTCTGCCCTGCCCCCTTGAAATGCCCTCCCAGTCCTTGCTTGCCTTCCAGTACCCATTTCTGCGGCTGCTTCTGAAGTAGAGGGACTCTGCAGACTCCCTTCTGAAACCCTACCCTGCAGCCTCCCCAAGTTTTGCCTTATCTCCCTTCTCTCTTCCCGCCCGGAGGGGTGGTCCGCCAGTATTGCCTCTCACCCTGGACCTGCCTCTTCGCAGATCCCTCTCCGTCTCACCCAACCCCCTGCCTCAGCCGGGAACCCCGGTGACCGTTGGCGGGAGGGGGCCGGGACTTGGGAAGGGGATACCCCCAGGAGGTGCGCGCGTGGGAAGGAGCGGGGAGCTGGCGCGAGTGGTCCCCCAGCCGGTTGCCTGGGTAACACGGGCCTGGCACGCGTGGCTCCCTTGGGCGGGCCTGGAGGGGCGGGGGCAGCGCGT
Source organism: Vespertilio murinus (assembly GCA_963924515.1). Taxonomy (NCBI): domain Eukaryota; kingdom Metazoa; phylum Chordata; class Mammalia; order Chiroptera; family Vespertilionidae; genus Vespertilio; species Vespertilio murinus. The sequence continues at coordinate 100,984,781 of OZ004705.1, read as the reverse complement.
GCGGCAGCAGAGCGGAGCGCAGGGGAGGGGACGGGAGAGGAGGGGAAGAGCAGAGCGACCTGAGAGGAGGGGATGAGCAGAGCGGAGGGGAGACCCGCCGCCTCCCTCCCTTGCTCGCTCGCTCGCGGACTCGCTCCCTCCCGGGCTGCGGCTGCTGCAACGGCGGCGGCGGCGGCGGCGGCGGCGGGAGCAGTCTGGAGGCCGGCGGTGAGGTGAGACGGATGGACTGAGGCTGCGGGTAGGAGTGGACAGACTGCAGAGGCCGGGGAGGGCTGCACTGCACGGGAATTCGGCGCATGGCCTCTTGGCTGGCGGTGCTGGGCGCGCCAAGCCAATGGAAGGAGGCGCGGGGGCACCCCGGGGACAAGGGAATCCCTGGGAGAGGGGCGGAGAAGGGGCTCAGAGGAGATAGATGCCCAGGACCCTCTGGGAGCGGGGCATCTGCGCCCCAAACACGCAACGAGAAAACCGCACCCACTGGCGCTCAGGTAGGGGAGGATGCGGGAGTGGAATGTGAGTATGGGCCTCTGCCTAGTCTGCCTGTCAGAGTATGTGGGTGCCTGCACAGCTTGATTTTGAGGTGCTGGGACGTCCGCTAGGACCTGGGAGGCTGGATCTTGTTGGGGGTACGGAGGAGAAGTCCATGGGGAGGGGCCTGCTTGCAAAGGGTTAATCTTCCCGGGGCTCTCCAAGCAGAAGAATCTGAGCAGAGCACTCCTCCCCAGAGACGTCCCACCCCAAGGCAAAGGAAACCCCAACTTTTCTTCCTCTCCCCAGAGGCAGCCCAAGGCTGGCGCCGAGACAGGAGCATAACCCTCTTAGGCTGCAGTGCTGAGAGCTGTCTCTCCTCCTCACACCAAGCTGATCTCCTCTTCCAGGATCTGCCTCTGTCTCTGCTGCTCCATCCTCCCTACAGAGGCCCTCTCCCACCTCCCATCACAAGATGGCAGCCAGCAGCTCTGAAATCTCTGAGATAAAGGGGATAGAGGAGGGTCCCCAGGCCCAGGGCGAAGGGCCTGGCCATTCTGAGGCGGGGACTGGCCCTCTCCAGGCCCCAGCTGAGGCCCCAGAGGAGCCAGAGGCCCTGCAGCCAGGCCCAGGCATCACTCTGGACCCTGTGGACTCGGAGCCCAAGGCTGGGCTAGCTCCAGAAATCACAGAGTCCCCAACAGGGGCCCCAGAAACAGCCCAGGCCAAAGATCTTAGCTCAAGCCCAGGAGGGGAACCAAAGGCCAACTCCAGGCCCAAGGAAGTATGCCAGGAGCCAGCATCCAAGCCCGAAACGAGCAAAGAGGCCCCTGCCGACCAGGGGTCAGACCCGGAACCTGCGGGCCTGTGTGAGCCAGCCTCAGAGCCCACACCCCAGCTGGACCTCCAGCCAGTTTCCCAGCCCACTCCCAAGCCAGCCCTTCAGACAGAGCCCCCTCTCCAGGAGGACCCCACGCCTGAGGTCTTGACTGAGAGTGCGGGGGAAAAGCAGGAGAATGGGGCAGTAGTTCCCCTGCAGGCTGGCGATGGGGAAGAGGGTTCCGCTCCCCAGCCTCACTCATCGCCCTCAACCAAGCCCCCTCCAGCCAATGGGGCTCCTCCCCGCGTGCTGCAGCAGCTTGTGGAGGAGGACCGAGTAGGAAGGGCTCACAGTGGGCATCCAGGATCTCCCCGAGGTAGCCTGAGCCGCCACCCCAGCTCCCAGCTAGCGGGATCTGGGGTAGAGGGGGGTGAAGGCACCCAGAAACCTCGAGACTACATCATCCTCGCCATCCTGTCCTGCTTCTGCCCCATGTGGCCTGTCAACATCGTGGCCTTCGCTTATGCTGTTATGGTGAGCCCCACGAGACCCTGGCCCAAGCCTGCTGTGGCTCCCCACTGCCCGCACGGGAACAAAGCCCCAGGAACAGCCTGGCTTTCCCTCTGCATGGATCTGCATGTAATTTCCAAATTACAGGGCTTCACCCTCTGAGCCACTATGGCTCCCTTCTTCAGGTGGGAGGGATGGCCAGACACGTTTCACACAGCCTTGCTGACCTATGTCCTCCTCCCTCTGTCTCTCCAACTCTCCTTCCTCCCCAACCACGGGCTGGCCTATCTCCTCTGAATGACTCTCGCTTGATCCGTGCTGAGCTGGCTTCTGACCTGGCCACGATGCCCCACTCCTCACCCAATCCCAGTCCCGGAACAGTCTGCAGCAGGGGGATGTGGATGGGGCCCTGCGTCTGGGTCGAGTAGCGAAGCTCTTGAGCATCGTGGCGCTGGTAGGGGGTGTCCTCATCATCATCGCCTCCTGTGTCATCAACTTGGGCGGTGAGTGGGGGCCTGGGACAGGCTGGGAGGAATGGAAGGGCTGGCAAGGGCAGCTTTACTAACCCCTGACCCTGCTCTCTCCTGTCTGTCTCCCTACTTGTCCTTTGTCTCTCCTTGTCTTCCCCACCCCACCCCACCCACTGTCTCTTTCTCGGCCCCACCCTCTCCTCTTCCACAGTGTATAAGTGAGGGGCTCTGCCCTACACTCCAAGACTTTCCTTCCTGTTGGGAGCTGTCTTGGGCCCACCCTCCCCTGCTCCCCTGCCGGGAGCCCAATCGATGGCCCAGGCCTGCACCCATAGGGACCAAGGGAGCCTGAGCAGCCTTGTTTACAGCTTCTTTCCTGATCCTGCATCTTGCCAGGCTCCTCTGCCAACCGTAGGCCTCCCTTCTCCCTGCACCGTTTCCAGTCTTCCTGCACTTCTGCCTGCAGCCAGTCCAGCCTCTGGCCTCTCATCCCTGCACTTCTGGAAACCTCCCTGAACATCTCCCAGACTCTCTCCGCTCTCAACCTCCCAGCATTTCTCCCGTCTTGCACTTCTTCAAACCTCCCTAGTCACCTGCACTTCCAACCTGGTCTCCACCCAGACTCACCCCCAACTTTCATTGTCTTGCCATCTTCCCCCATTCCTTTATTCCTTCTCTCCTTTTTCATCTCCCCCTCCCTCTCCACACCCTCCTCCCTGTTCCCCTTCCTGCCTCATCTCCCCTCAGCATACTTTTCCTCCCCTAAGGGTCCTCTCTGATTTTTCTGCTGTCGCTGATTATTCTGCAAAACTCCAGCACTTAGATCAGGCTGGGGAAGGGCAGTAATGTTGGGAGAGGGCCTTCTACCCCAGGGCTGTTCTCAGTTGGCACGACCCAGGCCCGGATGTCTCCAGGGCGCCCCGGGGTCGCAGAGCTGGCCAGCCAGGGCTCCTTTGGGGACTTGTGCAGGAGTGGTGAGCACAGTTGTTCCAGACACCGGGAGAAGGGAGGGATGCAGCGATCGCCCCTCCCTGGTCGGCCCTACTTTGTTGGCCTGCCCCCGCCTGGGCTTTTTAACCCAGTCAGCAAGTTTCTTAAAGGCGAGGACTGGGGTTACTCACGTGCTTTGTAACGAAAGAACCCCCTAAAACAGGACCAAAGCTACCAGCCTCAAGGAGCGCGGGAGGGACGGGGCGCTGTGTGCTTGTTTTCTAGGAGGAGGGAAGTGTGTTGCACGCGGTCTTCCGCTAGGGAGGCAGAGACCGAGCTACAGCGCGGTTTGGAGTTAGGTTTTTTTGTTTTATTGGGGGGGGGGGGGAGGGGGACACGACACCAAAAAAACCCTAAAAGTCTTAAAAAAAAAAAAAAGGATACATTAAACTAATTCTCCCTTTTTGTATGCCGGATGCTGCATGAGTCTGAAACACCAATAAATGGAGACTGCATGAAACTCGCTTCCAGCCTCAGTTGGTCCTCACGTTGGTCCGCCACCGGGTGCGCAAGTGCGGCCTCTCTGGGGGCGAACCTACTGGCTAGTGCGCACCCGCACCGCGCCGACCGCCATCTTTCCTGCGGGCGAAGCCGGTCGAGCCCAAGCGCCCGCCTGCGCATGTGCGAGTTCCCCTGCTCCCCCTCCCGAGTGGCTTCCCTAGCGTGGAGCCGCCGCGCCGTCTCTGCGCCTGCGTACTGCGACCCGCGCCGCCGCGGCGGGCGGAGCTCAGGTGCGTACGGCGGCGAGGTGGCGGCTCCGCGAGCGGCGGAGAGGGGCGGTGTGCAGGCAGCGGCGCGGCGCGGCGGGCCGCGGGTTCTGCCGCAGCCTGGGAACACGCAGCTCCGGACCCCTGCCTGCGGGCGGGGGCCGTGGAGGACGCTGAGCGCCCCCTCGCGGGCGCGGGCGGTCTGGCCGCGGGGATCGCTGTCGGAGCCTGATTGGTCGGAGAGACATCCTTAGGGACGCCCGGAGGGAGCCCAGTTCCCGGGGGACCGGGGCCCCCAGCTTAGGACAACTATCATCCCAGGTTCCTTCCTTGGTGGCTTATGTCCCTTGTCCGGGGTCATGGAGACGTTGCGGCCACCGCGGCGGCGCCTCTGTCTGAAGAAGGGGAAGTGACCTCGGGCCTCCAGGCTCTGGCCGTGGGAGACCCCGCAGGCCCGTCGGCTTCGGCCGATAGAGGCGAGGAAGAGGGGGAAGGAGGCCGGGAGGAGGCCGAGCGTGAGGGGTCTGGGGTCGAGGAGGCGCAGGGAGAAGCCCCCGGCGCCGAGGGGGAAGAGCGAGCCCAGGCAGACTCGGAGGACTGGTGCGTGCCCTGCAGCGATGAGGAGGTGGAGCTGCCCGCGGACGGGCAGGCCTGGATGCCGCCCCCCTCCGAAATCCAGCGGCTCTATGAACTGCTGGCTGCCCAAGGCACCCTGGAGCTTCAGGCCGAGATCCTGCCCCGCCGGCCACCCACTCCTGAGGCTCAGAGTGAAGAGGAGAGATCCGATGAGGAGCCCGAGGCCAAAGAGGAGAAAGAGGAAAAGTGAGGGCACCCCCGTATGCCTTGTCCTTGGGTCGGTCCCCTGAAGCCAGGAGGAAACGGCGAGGGGGAGGTGGGAGCATGGGAAACGGAGGAAGGAAGAGAGCAGGGGAGAAAGAGCTGGCAGGCTGGGCGAAGCACATGAGTGGGTGTGTTTGGGGAGCCGCCCTCACTCTTCACTCTTTGTCCACCTGCCTCAGACCGCACATGCCCACGGAATTTGACTTTGATGATGAGCCAATGACACCAAAGGACTCCCTGATTGACCGGAGGCGCACCCCAGGTACTGACTGACAAGAGGGAGGGGCGAGTTGGGGGGAGGTGAAGGGCTTCTGCTCCCACTTACCCCAAAAGTGACTCTGAAAGAGGCCGTAGTTTGGTGTCTTGGTTGTTCTACAACTTGCTGCTGCAGGAGGGCGCATGCACACAGGGGTGCCAGCCTTTCAGCTTAAATCGATAACTCTATATTCCTTTAAGAGAATTCCACAGGCAATTCTATCATGGCTCCCATTTCTTTCTCTCCATTCTCCCCAGAAGTCCAGGTTTTCCTGGTCATTCATTATTGTCTAGGTCAGGGGTGGGCAAACTTTTTGACTCGAGGGCCACAATGGGCTCTTAAACTGGACCGGAGGGCCGGAACAAAAGCAACCTGACCATGCTGGCACTCTCATCTTGGGCTGCTGGTGAAGGAGCGGAGGGGAGAGCAAGAGAACCCTTCACTCTTTCGGCTCCGAAGGCCGGATAGAACAGCCAAATGGGCTGGATCCGGCCCGCGGGCCATAGTTTGCCCACGGCTGGTCTAAGTTCACTCCCCTGTATTCCTGTGTACGTCTCCTAACCTGACCCAATTTTCACCCCATATGCCTTCCTAGAATTTACCCTGAGAGCCATTCTTGATTTCTTTTTCTCTTACTGCAACATTCAAACCAGCAGCAGCAAGTCCAGTAGCTCTGCCTGCACATTTCCAAGTTCATCTTTAACTTCCAACACCATCGGCTCATCCAAGCCACCATCTCTTGTCTGGATAGTTGCAATAGCCCATACTGATCTCTCTGCCTCCAATCTGAGTGACTAGAATGATCCTTTTTAGAATATAAATCATGTCACTTCTCTGTCTAAAACCCTCCAAAGGTTTCCATCGCTGGGAAGAGAGGGGAGAGCGTGTTGAGAGAGAATCCAACCCCCACCAAGGCTTCCAAAGGCATTTCCATTTAAAATAAGATCCAAGCCGAAACCGGTTTGGCTCAGTGGTAGAGCGTCGGTCTGCAGACTGAAAGGTCCCGGGTTCGATTCCGGTCAAGGGCATGTACATTGGTTGCGGGCACATCCCCGGTAGGGAGTGTGCAAGAGGCAGCTGGTCGATGTTTCTCTCTCATCAACATTTCTAGCTTTCTATCTCTCTCCCTTCCTCTCTGTGAAATATCGATAAAAAAAAAATTAAAAAATCCAAAATGCCCTAGCCCAGTGGTCGGCAAACTCATTAGTCAACAGAGCCAAATATCAACAGTACAACGATTGGAATTTCTTTTGAGAACCGAAAACTGACTTCTGCACATGGGCCACAAAGTTTCAGTTGCACTGTGTGTGCATGCCTGCACGTGGTATTTTGTGGAAGAGCCACACTCAAGGGGCCATAGAGCCACATGTAGCTCGAGAGCTGCAGTTTGCTGACCATTGCCCTAGCCAGTTTGGCTTGGTGGATAGAGCGAACCGAAAGGTCCCAGGTTAAGGGCACATGCCCAGGCTGTGGGCTCGATCCCCAGTATGGGGCATGCAGGAGGCAGCTGATCCATGATTCTCTTTCATCATTGGTGTTTCTATCCCTTTCTCTTCCTTCCTCTTTGAAATCAATAAAAATATAAAAAAATAAAATAAGATCCTTGCTGAAACCCGTTTGGCTCAGTGAATAGAGCATTGGCCTGCAGACTGAAGGGTCCCAGGTTCGATTCCGGTCAAGGGCATGTACCTTGGTTGCGGGCACATCCCCAGTAGGGGGTGTGCAGGAGGCAGCTGATCGATGATTCTCTCTCATCGATGTTTCTAACTCTATCCCTCTCTCTTCCTCTCTGTAAAAAATCAATAAAATATTTAGAATAAAATAAAATAAGATCCTAACACCTTATCAGGGCCTCCACCTCATTCCTTTGACCTCAACTTTCATGTCACTGCAGCTCTCTACACTCTGAACAGACCTCCCTGTTGCTACCCTGGGGCCTTTGCACTGCTCTGCACTGCCGGGGTCTTCCCTGGTAATTCCCCAAGTGGTTAGTAGCATCCGGGCAGGTGCCCGAGGCCTCACCCCCTTGCACATTTCTCACCTTCCCTCTCCAGGAAGCTCTGCCCGGAGCCAGAAGCGGGAAGCCCGCCTGGACAAAGTCCTCTCAGACATGAAGCGACACAAGAAGCTGGAGGAGCAGATCCTTCGTACTGGCAGGGATCTGTTCAGCCTGGACTCAGGGGACCCCAGCCCCGCCAGCCCCCCACTGCGGTCCTCAGGGAGTAGTCTCTTCCCCCGGCAGCGGAAATACTGACTGGTGCTGCCTGAGGCTACAGCGTGTACCTGCTGGGGCCTCGGCCTTCCTGCCTTAGCCTGGTGCTGGGAGACTTGGAGAGAGGAGGGCAACGCCAAAGCCCCAACACAGCACCCCGCCTGCGAGGGGGCACGTGTGTGTTTGTTTTCTGTTGAACATTTGTTTGGAGACCTGGCCTGAAATTTCTGAATCTAAAATAAAAAATACAGCCGAAACCGGTTTGGCTCAGTGGATAGAGCGATGGCCTACAGACTGAAAGGTCCCGGGTTCGATTCCGGTCAAGGGCATGTACCTTAGTTTCGGGCACATCCCCAGTAGGGGGGTGTGCAGGAGGCAGCTGATCGATGGTTCTCTCTCATCGATGTTTCTGACTCTCTGTACCTCTTTCTTCCTCTCTGTAAAAAAATCAATAAAATATATTTTAAAAATAAAATAAAATAAAAAATACAAAGCTATCTTCTCTTAGGAGAGGAGCTGCAGCTGGATCCCTAACCGTTGTGGAAGGCATAATTGTCTTCACCCAGGTTGGAAAGTTAGAGGTGAACTCCACCCACCTGTCGTCAGTCCTCTGCCCTCTCCCAGTCTCTTTCCAGTGAGGCCAGCTGGTTCTGTTAAATGAGCTACAGCGCCTGCAGCTGCAGTGAAAGCCGCCCAGGGGAGGGAAGGAGCAGCAGCTGCGAGGGCCCTTTAAATGGCTAAGCCCCACCCCGGGGCCTGCCCTGCCCAGTGCTGGGTACCGGGAAGTGATCCCTGGGGCTGGGTTCCGAGTCCCCGGTCTGGAGGAGTCGCTGCAGTCAGCCACCCTTCTGGATGTGAGTACGGAGCACTGGCCCCCCCCCCCCCCCCCGAGTCTGGCAGGGCCTGTGCTTTCGAGCCCGTCCTGCTCGTTAGGGCCTTCTGTTAGGGCAGGTAAGACTGAAGCAGAGGAGCAAGAAGGTGCGTGGAGGGTTGGCCTTTAGAGATTTTGCTTTCCTTGTTGGGGTTTTTTCTGTCTTTTGAAGTAAAAATAGGCCAATTTGTCACCTTGCCAACACCCCTCACCTCCAAAATCTCGGGCCTCCCTAACTTCAAGCTCCCACATCAGCAGCAAGGCCAGAGGAAGCGAAGGGGCCGTTCACACCCTCCTAGGATTAGATTGGGCCCTGCTGTATTCATTGGGGCCTGGGCTCTGGCCTGTCCCCAGAGTTCTTGGAATGTGATTTGTTCCCATTGAGACCCCTCAATTTTGCCAAATATTGAGGTTTTCATACCATCCCACTCAGGGCTATGCCAACTGTGGGCTTTGCGATCGCTTGAGATGCCATTAGAGCAATCTCAAAGAGGCTTCATCCCAGAGGGTGTGGAGGTGGGTGAGCGAGGCTTCCTCTGCGTGTGAGGGGAAGTGGGAAATGGAAGCTCGAGACCGTAGGTCTCACGAGTGAGGCGTGGAGGGGCGGGAGTGGGAGTTAGGCAGACGCTCCGGTGTTTTCCTTCCTGCCTTGGTGGACCCTGGCTTATGGGGGAAGGTTGGCTGTCGGGCGCGGTGGGTTGCCAGCTGACTCCCTGAGTGGTGCTTCCTGGGCAGGGCAGCTCTCAAGCCAGGAGCAGGCGGGGCAGCCACTGGAATGCCCGGGCCTCCTTGTTGGGAGCTGCCCTCTCAGGTGGCAGAAAATGCTCACCTTTGAACTGCCATTGGCCTGCTCCCTGGAGAGCACCTAGCCCCACCCAGGTCCTTGTTCTCGGTCTTGTTGACATTGGTGCCTGAGAAGCCAAGCCGCCTCCGGGTTCGGGGCTCTGCTGCCCAGGCGCCGGGGGTGGGACTCGGGCTTCGGCCTCGGATCATTCTGTGATCCTCAGCACATCCTTAACTTCCAGGTGGTGTGAGGAGTAAAGGAGTTAAAGGCACTTAATGTCGTGCCTGACACAGATTCAGTTCTTAATAAGGAGTAACGGGAGCTGTTATTCAGGGGTACTCGCCGATGTACAGGTTTCAGAGTCTCCCGGAAACCTCTGTCCGTTGGGTCTGGGGTGAGACGGGGAACACTCGCAGCTGAGTCCTACGACGACAAGTTTAGAAAACATGGACGTGGACCAGGGCTTCTGAAGCCCGGTTCCTGGGTCACTCCTGGTCTAGGCGATCTTACCTTCAGTGGTTGGCATTCATTGGCAGCACGTGGAAGGGCGATGGAGGCAGGGCGAGAGGCACTCTGAGCTGCTCCTCCTCCCCCAAAGTGGCCCAGCTGGGCTGGAGCTCAGAAAGCCTTTCCTAGGAAGAAAAGTCGAAAGTTCTGCTGCTAAATGACTTATGTGAGACAAATCCTCCAGAATTCCTGCTGTGGTCCCCTAAAGCGGGAGGTAATTCCCTAAGCCAGGACACGGTCTGGGAGAACAGCCTTAGCAGTGCCCGAGTGTGACTCATTCTCCAACAAAGGCTAGAATGTTGAAAATCGGTGGAGACTGGGAAGGGAGCACCTGTTTGGGCTGCACTTCACCTGCAAGTTTCTAAGCCTAAGCTTGATAGGCGATGGCGGCGAGGCTGGATCGCGACCTCACCTCCAGCTGCAGGCCTGCTGGACCGAGAGCCCAGGACTTAGGATTAGGGGCTCGTGTTGGCCAGGGGCTACCTGAACCTGGGGCGAGGGGGCTGGAGGAGGAGAAATGAAATTCCCCGCCTTTGAACGGCGGTCCGTAATCTGAGCTCATCTTTGTTCTGCTCATTCTTTAACGTGAGCCCAAACCACTGGGATTTAGTTAAGGTGCCCGCCAATTCAGCAGCTCTTGGGTGGGGCCCACTATTCTGCATCTCGGGCTTCCACGTGAGGCTGCTGCTGCTCACGCACACCAGCGTGGCTGCTCATGTGGCCATCTGTGCGTTAAGATTCAGTCGGCCACGCATAGGTGGCCCAGAAGATCTCTGATATGGAGTGACTCCTCGCTCATTAATTACGTTTTACTGCAGCACGAGTTTACCGTTCCGCCGAGACACAGGTGAAAGCTGTCTCTTAACTAGAGGATGAGCCCAGCTCCTCCTCCTCAGGCTGTGTTGTCTCTGCTCCCCACTCCCCGCCTCTGTGAGTGGGGGAGGGTGTGGTGCAGCAGGGAGCTGCTGGTCTCAGACTGTGGGTGAAAACTGACTGGTTCTTACAGGAGCCTCATGACCCATGGGGACATGTGATTAGGCAAACTCGGACATGTGCCCCGAGAGCAGCCTAGGGCAGATCTCAGAAGTAGGCACTGAAGGGAGGTCTGGATGGATTTGGGGAGTTAGGGCCAAATCCAAGCCAGGGCAGGGCCTTTCAAAGGTCAACAGACTCCTTAACCATTGTCTTTAAAATATATATATTTTATAAAATAAATAATATATGTACGTTTATATTTATATTTAAATATAAATAGCCAACCTTTCCCCCATAAGGGAGAGAAAGAGAAACATCAATGATGGGAATCATTGCTCAGCTGCCTCCTGCACACCCCGCACTGAGGATCGAACTCAGCATGTGCCCTGACTGGGAACCAAACCATGACTTGCCAACCAGGCCCATTGTCTTTTGCGGGCCTGATCTATTGAAGGTTACATGCCATCGGGTAACCACTAAAGTCTAAATCTGAAACTTGTCACCAACATCCTGCCTAAGTCGAATGGTTCCGCTGGGTCTCCTGAGAGGCCCATGTGGAAGCTCACTCCTGCGGATGGCGAATGAAAAGGCAAAGTCTGTTCTTGGGTGAACTTGGCAGGGAGGTTAAGAAAAGTCCTGAAACAAGGGTAGTTGGCAAGGGCTTGGCTTCAGAACAAGGCAGGAGCCCAGTTTGATCAGTTGAAAGGATGACTCTCAGCTGAGTCACTGAGCTGGGCCAGGCTCTCAGCCCCACTGACTGCGCCCAGCTGGGGTGACAGATGGAGGAGAGGCCTCAGCCGTAGCGGGTGGGGATTGGGATCATCCAACAACGAGCCAGTGGAGACTATTTCCAGAGCCTGCTGCCCAGCCTTGCATAACCTACATTTCAGATCTTCCTGGGGGGGCCTCGTGGAGCCTCCGCCTGCAGCCTGCGCTCTTCCTCTCCCCATCTGCCTTCCTGGCCAGGCTGCCACCTGCAGAGGACCCAGCATAGGAGCAGCTAAAAAAGGCTGCATGCGTCTGCCAGATGCCCCTTTCTTTGCAGTTCTAGCCCCACAGCTGGCATGGCACAAGACCCGCCACATTCCTGACCAGAAACAGGGAGGGTTGAGGTGCTGGTGCTGGTGCCGGTGCCGGTGGGATGGTGAGTGACTGGTGTTGGGTCACATGCTCTAAATGCATAGGAAAGTGGCGTCGGGCCATTCCCTGCCTCAGCAGACATGGTGCTTCTGAAGGGCCAGGCTCTGTTCCAAGCGCCCTCATCACCTGGGTAAATGCGCTAGCCCAGGGGTCAGCAAATTCATTAGTCAGCAGAGCCAAATATCAACAGTACAACGACTGAAATTTCTTTTGAGAGCCAAATTTTTTAAACTTAAAACTATATAGGTAGGTACATTGTTATTAACTTAATTAGGGTACTCCTAAGCTGGCCTTTGCTAAAAACTCAAGGAGCCAAAGAGCCACATGTGTCTCGCTAGCCACAGTTTGCCAACCACTGCCCTATCCATTCCCATTTCATTGGCCAGGGAACGGGTATAGGGAAGGCAAGGGACTTGTCTCAGATCACTGATCCAGTAAAGGGGAGAACAAAGGCCCAGGCAGTTCCAGCCCCCGGGGCATGTGCAGAGCCCACATCAGGGACTGAGCACAGCTGAGCAGGATGGGGCAATAGGGAGAAAGGAAAAAGGGAGGAGGGGAACAGAACCCCAAAAGCAGAACGCCTGCCCTAGTATTTTCAAGCACTACCCAACATCAACAGAAGAGGGAGCTCTGGCTTCAGGAAAGCCACTCCTACGAGTTAAGGGGAATTCATATAAAAAAGGAACGACAGAAAAGTATCAAGGTCAGTTCCCATACAAAGTTGCAAGATAAAAGAATGAGTAGAATAGCATCCCTCATGTGAAAAGTGTCCCAGAAAACAAAAAAAAACAGATAAAAAACTAGCCCCTTTCAAAATGAAGCAAGGGATTAAGGAAACAATACAAGGCATGAAAGCCGCAGCTCAGGTTTGTCAGGAAGCCCAGGCAGACTGTTTGAATCTGCAGCGCTAACCATTGAACTGTGAAGGGAGCCACTCCATCGAGAGTCTCCTTGCAATAGCACCCTATAATGTGCTGTGTGGCTTGGAGGACTCGTCCCTATCTGGGACTCGGCTACTGAGAGCTATTCTCTCTAATATGGGATCAACCAGCAACACTTGGCTGTTGTTTTTTTCAATTAGTTTAGTCATTATTATTTTGTATTCGTTTCAGATGTATGTACTTGGCTATCCCTTCCACCCCCCCCCCCCAAAAAAAAAAAAATCAGCCCACAATTTTTTGCATCATACTTGGTACTTTCACACTTGGCTATGTTAATTAAAGTATAAAACTTGCTTCCCTGCTGGCATGGCTCAGTAGTTGAGCGTTGACCTATGAACCGGGAGGTCACGATTCCGTTCCCTGCCAGGGCACATGCCCGGGTTGTGGGCTCAATCCCCAGTGTGGGGTGTGTAGGAGGCAGCCAATCTGATTCTCTCATTGATGTTTCTCTCTCTCTCTCTCTCTCTCTCTCCTTTCCTCCCTCCCTCCCTCTCCCTTCCTCTCTGAAATCAATACATATATATTTAACAACTTCCTCAGTTACACTAGCCATATTTCCATTGTGGTCAGCCAAAGAGTACAGACTTAAACTATTTCTATCATTGTAGGAAGTCCTGTTGGATGCTGCTGAGTTACAGTACTTGGAACAGGAGCGGGCAGGTGGCGTGAGGCATGAGGGGCCAGGGGGAAGGCAGCAGGGAGTGGTGGGGAGTGTGGCAAGCAGGAAAACCTGTGTCCTAGCTAAAGTGCACAGCTGCTCCTTGGCTCTAACTGATTCTGCTCTGCGAGAATGTAGGGTTTGCTCAGGGGTGGGCAAATTTTTTGACTCAAAGGCCACAATGGGTTCTTAAACTGGACCGGAGGGCCAGAACAAAAGCAACCTGACCATTCTGGCACTCTCATCTTGGGCTGCTGGTGAAGGAGCAGAGCGGAGGGGAGAGCAAGAGAACCCTCCACTCTTTCGGCTCCGTGGGTCAGATAGAACAGCCGAACGGGCCGAATCTGGCCTGTGGGCCGTAGTTTGCCCACGGCTGGTCTAGCTCCTAATGCAGTGGTCAGCAAACTCATTAGCCAACAAAGCCAAATATCAACAGTACAACGACTGAAATTTCTTTTGAGAGCCAAATTTTTTCAACTTATTTAGGTAGGTACATTGTTACTGACTTAATTAGGGTACTCCTAAGCTGGCCTTTGCTAAAAACTCAAGGAGCCAAAGAGCTGCATGTGGCTCACAAGCCGCAGTTTGCTGACCACTGTCCTAATGCTTCAAGAAAAGCAGGAATTAGGGGTTCGTGAAAACTCTCAATTTCTAAAACCCCAAAGTTGAAATTTTACCAATTATATAGATCAAGTAAAACTCTCGGGTCTCCTCGCCTTGATTCTATGGTGTTGTGGCTCCTGCCTCTTATTCCTGCCCAGTTCTCCCTCCTTGCTTCCCGTTTCCCACAGCTTGGAAGCTGAGTGAATGGTGCAGCAGGCGGCTTTTAAACCGTCTGACCACAGTCTCAGGAGACAAGGCTCTGAGTTGCTTAGTGAACTTGGTTCCCTTTGTGGGACCCAAAGGTACATGCCGTCCAAAGTCCAAGGCATGCTGGGGGCAGCGATAGGGTTTAGGTGGGAGGTGTGACTTCCTGATCCGGCCAGTCGCTGGGCTGGACGGAGCCCCCCAGAATTCGGGGAGTTGAGGGAAACGGGGGGAAGGAACTGGAGTAATTTGCGCCACATCTGCTCCAGCTGATTCTACAGGAGCATCAGTTCATCAAGGACCTCGGGACTGCCTGAGGAGCAACGATTATGCAAATATTCTGGGGCTGTGGGCTGTCAGTTGAATAATGCTGGGGTCCTCAGGAGCCCCTGAAATAAAGGCTGCCGGCCTCTGGGGGAGCCACAGCTCCCCAGAGACTGGCCTGTGCTCCTAGCCCCTGCACCGTGGGGCTGGAGATTGGGAAAGTGCAGGCAGCTGACGGGAAGGAGGGAAAGGGCCAGCGAGAGCCCTGGGCTTCTGTGGGCGGCGGAGTTGGGCAGTCCTGGCAGGGGCGAGATCTGGATGAGCTGTGCTGCCCCGGTGGGAAGGAAAAGGAAGGGTTGGGCACGGGCACAGTGAAAGGTGGAATAATCTGAGTTGGAGGAGGAAGGTCCTTCCCCCATTTCCAGCCAGTCTCCAGCCTGCCTCCTCCTAGGCCCCCTGTCTTCACCTTGTATCTTCTATTCCTCTGTATGCTGCCCTGAGCACAGGAGTTACCATGGCGACTGAAGAGTCCATCATCCGCATTCCCCCTTACCACTACATCCATGTGCTGGACCAGAACAGCAATGTGTCCCGTGTGGAGGTCGGGCCAAAGACTTACATCCGGCAGGACAACGAGAGGTTGGTGTGCGGGCTGGGCTGTGGGAACCCAGGGCTGAGGCGGGCCTGTCAGTCTAGCTGGCATGCCCGTCCACCTCTTCTGAGGACTGGTCCTCACGTGGGTCACGGGCAGCTTTCTCTCTCCTCACACCACTTCTCACCTTCCAACAGGGTCCTGTTTGCCCCCTTGGTCATGGTGACTGTCCCCCCGCGCCACTACTGCACAGTGGCCAACCCGGTGTCCCGGGATGCCCAAGGCTCGGTGCTGTTTGATGTCACGGGGCAAGTACGGCTCCGCCACGCTGACCTGGAGATCCGGCTGGCCCAGGACCCCTTCCCCCTGTACCCAGGGGAGGTTCTGGAGAAGGTATGTGCCTGGCCTCCCCTAGACCCCTCTCTCCCCGCTCCCACATGCCTTCAGGAGGGAAAACGAGTTGGGACGGGGGGGGGGGGGGGGGGGGGGCGGCGCGGCATCTCCTGGCTTTCACTAGGGGTGGAATCGATGCATTGCCCCGCCACCGACCTTCCCCAAACGCCCTTCCTCCGCACATGCCCACAACAGACTTGCCCCTTTTGAGAGCTGTCTGCCCATCTCCCCATCTAACTTACCAGGCTCCAGAGCCTGCTGGGAACTCCCTGCCAATCTGGCACTGAATGGCTTGTGCCAAGAGGAAGCATTTTATTCATTCAAACGGTGCCAGACACCGGTGGGCAGTGACAGCCATGGCGGACCAGAGGCCCAGGTTCGGATGCTGTGGTTTTCCCACGGGAGGCGCTGGGGCTGCCCTGGGAGCCAGGCCCTCCTCCTTGTGGCACAGGCCCTGGGCCTGAGCCTGTGGGCGTCCCGCCTCCACTTCCATCGCTGTCTGCCTTCGCCTCTGCCCTTCTACCCGTTTCCCTCTGGGTTCCACTGCTAAGCAGCGCTTCTGGTCCTGGAAGCCTATAAGGGTGACCCAGGGAACCCCAAGACATCCCTGTCCGCTGAGATGTCGGTGCTTTGCAGAGGGTGTGTATAGAGGTGGAAAGGGATGCAGAATAATCGAATGTCACCTTTGAGGACTCCGAGTGAAGCCTTAGGGGTAGACTTTGCATCAGAATCGCCTTTATTTAAGTCAGAAACTGTCAGAAGGTGAAAATCACCCATATGTAGGGCCTATCTCAGACCAACCAAGTCCCGCTGGAGGAGCAGGGGATGGGGGCCAGTATTAAAAGCGCCCCAGGGCGGAGAGAGCTCCCGGCACCCCTGCCTCTTTCACCTCTGCTTTCCAGCCACAGCAGCTCATGCTCTCCCACCACGTGCTCCAATGCGGGAGCTGGGCCTCCCTCAGACCAGCGCCCCGATGCTCTTTCCACTCTTGGTCGGGCCTGGCCTCTGCCTGCGCCACTGCCTTTCCCAGTTTGCCGCGAGGCGGCCCTGGCTAGGGCCTCCCTTCCCCCGCCTCCTGTCCTCCGGGGAGCCGGTCACAACTCGGCTTTCCTGACCTCCACTCTGACGCTGCCAGGGCTGTGTCCAGTGTGGACTCGGTGATTCTCCCCCCCCCCCCCAAGGTTAAACTAAACCCCAGCCTCCTTCCTACCAGCAGCCTCTTTTCCTAGCCCTCCTCTGTGGCCATGTCCCCTCAAGGCTTTCGATCCCATCTTCTGTCCCACGTGCTCTTGGGGCCTTGCTTTCTGACCCCCACAGAACCTCATCATTTTAACACCACGCGCTGAGCCTGCGCAGAGCGAGGTCCGGGTCAGGGTTACACCTGCCCTCCCTGTACTCACACTCGGGACGGGCCAGTGGTCACTTGTGGACCGCTCTGCCGCAGTATCCTAAGCAGGCAACAGGGCCAGTGGTTCATTCCAGCCCAAGCCCTGCTCATCACTCTCCTTCCCAACCAGCTTTCTCCATGTTTCCTTGGCACGCTGAATGTTTGTCCTTCTCCACTCTTCCATTGCCCTGTCCTCTCACATTGAACAGCTTCTCACCTACTTAGTTAGAAACGGAGGCCATCTGGCAGGATTTAGATCTCTCTCCTCTTCCCTTTATCTGCTTTTTAAAAATACATATTTATTTTTTTTATTGATTTCAGAGAGGAAGGGAGAGGAAGAGAGGTAGAAACATCAATGATGAGAGAGAATCATTGATCAGCTGCCTCCTGCACACCCCACACTTGGGATCAAGCCTGCAACCCAGGCCTGAGCCCTGATCAGAATTGAACCTGGAACCCTTTAGTCCTCAGGCTGACACTCTCCACTGAGCCAAGCCAGCTAGGGCTGTTTTTGTTTTTGTTAGTCCTCACCTGAGGATATTCTCTCCGTTGATTTTTTTTTTTTTTTTTGAGAGAGAGAGAGAGGAGAGAGAGGAGGAGGGGGGAGAGAAAGAGAGAGAAAGATCAATGTGAGAGACACGTTGATTGGCTGCCTCCTGCATGTGTCCTGACCAGGCCAGGGATCGAACCTGCAACCCAGGTACATGCCCTAGAAATCGGACCCATGACTTCTGAAACACAGGCTGATGCTCCAATCGCTGAGCCACACTGGCCGGGGTCTGTTGACCTGTTGGAGCCTCGAGGAGGTGCCTCTCCATCAGCTGGACCAGAAAGACTCATCCTTCTGTCTCTGGAAGCCTGTTCCCCCCTGGGACTATCCCCCGTCTCACTTCTTCACTACTCATGCCTTTCTCTTGGCCCATTTATACATCTGCCTCTTCTCCCTTTTCTGGCCTCCAAGGCTTTTCTGTGCAAGCTTTTCATTCTGAGGAATGCAGTCACAAGGCCGTGAAGTCCTCCCCGACTTCACCACCACCATCTGCTCTCCATTCGCCAGCGCCATCTCCTGCCTCCCGTGCAGGGTGTACACTTGCCACGAGAGAGGAATTTATGCAGCTTTCCAGGTGTTTTCCCCGCATCTCCATCAAGCCCTCTGCCCAGTTTCCCGCCTACATGTCTAGTTCAAAAGGACGACTGAGCAGCCCTCTGGAGGAGAGTGTCCTTGGCTCAGCAGAAGCATCCTCTTGCTCTGCCAGCTCTGTCTTAGTCCTTCCGACCGGATGGCTTTGGGACTACCCCCATCGTGGGCATTTCATTCCGGCTCCTATTTTGGGGGTTGTGTAAAGGTTGATGCGTGGATTCTGACCTCCAAGGTATCAGGTTTGACTCCTGGGTCACAGCACTGAACGCCCCATGATCCCCTTTCCCCGTTAGGACATCACCCCGCTGCAGGTGGTGCTGCCCAACACGGCGCTCCATCTGAAGGCGCTGCTGGACTTCGAGGATGAAAACGGAGACAAGGTAGTGGCTGGAGATGAGTGGCTCTTTGAAGGACCCGGTAAGTTCTTTCCACTGGGCCTGCCTTCCCATCACAGCGCTGATATCCTCTGACCTTCACCCCTGACCTTCACCTCTGCCGCATCTTCCCCTCAAGGCACATACATCCCCCGGAAGGAGGTGGAGGTCGTAGAAATCATCCAGGCCACCGTGGTCAGGCAGAACCAGGCTCTGCGGCTGAGGGCCCGCAAAGAGTGCCGGGACCGGGACGGCAAGGAGAGGGTGACAGGTGAGGTGTGAAGGAGCCCTGGGGGTGGGCGGGCTGTGGCTCTGACTTTCTCAACTGCGGGGGACGGCGGGGAAAGCCACTCACAAGTGGCTACAGCCTGGAGGAAGTGCTCCCTGGAATCTCTTGGAAGCGGCGCCCACCGCTGCTTCCCCAGCCGCCTTCATGCTGGCCAAATCCAGCCCTGACCCTGTGATCGCCGTCCTGCTGAAGGCCTTCCCCTCCCCCTCCCCTCCCCCTTTAGCATGCTCTGGGGGCGGTGGCCTTGTCTGTGTCAGGTAAAGTGGGTGAAAGACTAACAAAGCGGGTGATCGCATGCAGTTGGCACCTGTATGTGACAAACGTGATGTATGTATCCTGTCTTAAATGCAGTGCTTCCCCTGCCAGGTGTGACTCAAAATGCTTTGCAAATAGCATCTTATTTGGTCCCCAAACAACCTCGAGTCATTACTATTCCAATTTTCCATCTAACAAAACCAAAACACAAAAATTAGGTTACTTGCCTGGGTTTATGGCCAGGGGCAGCTGGGGGCAAGCTTGGGTGACCTTTGACCCTTACTGCCCCACCCCTGGCCAGGAGAGGAATGGCTGGTCCGCTCCGTGGGGGCGTATCTCCCGGCAGTGTTCGAGGAGGTTCTGGACTTGGTGGACGCAGTGATCCTCACGGAAAAGGTCTGTGCTCTGGATGGGGTGAGGGGGCCTCCGGGCGGGGATGGGGTCGGGTAACATGAGCGTGGAAGAGAAGCAGTACTGCTAGGGCCACTGGAGGAAAACTTTAGAGGCCAGGCCACCTGAGGAGAGTCCCGGGTCACCTGGGAGGGTTCAGGGGTCCTCCTGGGTGGTGGGGACTGGCACTGAGACCCGGCAGCATTTGGTGGCCAGCAGGGCCCCCCGGCCCCCTGAGGAAGCCGGAGGAGGGTTCACGCCAGCACCCCATCTCGATCTGCAGACAGCGCTGCACCTCCGAGCTCTGCAGAACTTCCGTGACCTGAGGGGAGTGGCCCGCCGCACGGGGGAGGAGTGGCTGGTGACGGTGCAGGACACGGAGGCCCATGTGCCCGACGTCTACGAGGAGATGCTGGGGGTCGTGCCCATTACCACGTTGGGCCCCCGAAACTACTGTGTGATTCTCGACCCCGTTGGACAGGATGGCAAGAACCAGCTGGGGCAGAAGCTTGTGGTCAAGGTAAGTGCCTCCACGCCACCGGCGTGGCAGGAGGGGCTCGGCCTCTCTCCCTTGTCTCCTGCACCATGTCCGTCTTCTGGAAACGCCCACTGGTCGTGGCTCCCGCTGTGCCTTGGTGCATGAGGTTCTAGCTCCAAGACGCACCCACTGATCTCCCGGGCGGGCAGCCCTGACCTCAGGTCACAGTGCCTCCCTGGGAGCGCGGCCCTGGCCCTGCCCCAGCCTCGAGCTGCAGACTGACCAGGAGACTCCGGATTTCATATTCCTGGAAATGTCATTCTGTGTAAAACTAAAAACCAACTCTTGTTTTACCCTCCTCCCAGCCCTTACCTCATCCCCTCTCTGAACTATACAGGGATTAACAGGGGTCGGCAAACTTTTCTGTAAAGGCCAAATTGTCGATGTTTTGGGCTTTACGAATGATAGGTATGGTTTCTGTTGCGACTATCTGCTCTGCTGTTCTGTGAAAGCAGCACAGAGTGCTTGTTGGTGGACGAGTGCCACTGTGTGCCTGAAACGTTTTATTTGCAAAAACAGGCAGGAAAAAGGAGAAACTACCTAATGACTATTAGTCAATGAAACTATAAAAAATTGTGATATATCCATACAATGGAATATCCTCTATAAGAATAAAAGCGTAATATGCTAATTAGACTAGATATCTTTCCGGAGGAAGCCAGGGCTGTGAGGGAAGCCTGGGTCCTGGGTGCCGAGGGAAGCTGGTGCCGGCGGCTGGGGGAAGGAAGGCCCACTCTTGCACAAATGTCGTGCATCAGGCCTCTAGTATCATCATAATAAAAGGCTAATATGCAAATGGCCATCATGCCATCACAGCAGGGACCTGAGGCTGCATGGCACTGTGCCGGGGCGGGGACCTGAGGCTGTATTCCCCACCAGGCAGGGCTTGATGGTGGTGGGGCCAGCTGGGTCTTGTTGTCACCCAATGGGGGTGGGGCCGACTGGACACTTCTGTTATAGAGAAGGGGCAAATAGCAATATTAAAATATTTCCTCTAATCAATTCCTTTGTGTGTGTGTGCACTGACCACCAGGGTGCAGACGCTCAATGCACAGGCATGGAAACAGGAACAGATGAATCTGAGGGGAGGGAGGAAGGAAGGGAGAGAGTGGGAAAGGTCTCACAATCCAGGACCCCTCGGGGGATGTCAGACTGCTGGTTTCAGCCCGACCCCTGCAGGCCAGGCTGAGGGACCCCCTGGTGCACAAATCCATTCTCCGGGCCTCTAGTTCAGCTGTAAAAGGAAATGAACGTGAACTAAAGTTCATGTACTGATGATCAGCATGCCACAACATGGATAAACTTAAACATCATGCCAAGCAAAAGAAGCCAGGCGTAAAAGAGCACATACTGTATGACTCCATTTTTATGA
This sequence comes from Vespertilio murinus, assembly GCA_963924515.1. Taxonomy (NCBI): domain Eukaryota; kingdom Metazoa; phylum Chordata; class Mammalia; order Chiroptera; family Vespertilionidae; genus Vespertilio; species Vespertilio murinus. Next base: position 100,963,830 of record OZ004705.1, on the reverse strand, counting down.
AGTGTCCAGAACAGGTTAATCCTTAGAGACAGAAAATAGGCTGGTGGGGTGGGTGGGCAGTACTGATCTAGGGTACTCGATTCTTTTCAGGGTGATGACGATGTTCTGGAAGTAGGTTGTGGCTGTGGTCGGACAACTCTGTGGGTATACTAAAACAACGGAATTATATACTTGAAGTGGGTAAACTTTACAGCATGTAGCTTATCTATACAGGGGTGGGCAAAATAGGTTAATAACAATAATACAATAATTAATAATAATAATATAAGAATAAACTTTCATGTACTCACAACTGTAAGCCTACTTTTGCCCACCCCTGTATATTTTTTAAAAAGGCAGTGGGCCAGATTTGGCCCAAAGACCAGAGTTTGCCAATACGCAGACTGCACCATCCCAAGCAAACAAAAACGTAGGAGAAACGAGGAGTAGCAATACATTAATCTTACCGGTTGGGCTTGAGAGGATTCAGGTCCTGACCGTTTGCAGAATCTTCAGGGCAGGTTTGACCGGCTGAGGTCCTCAGGCATCACCGAGAGCCTCAGGGTCCAGCTAGCACTTCACTGTATCATAACCTGGGGGGGGGGGCAAGTGCTATGGGGGCTCCTGTCCTCAACCTGAGCCCAGGGGCTGGCAGAGGCGCCATCAGAGACTCCCGCCAGCCTGGGGGTGCCTGCTCTTGATCCCATGTCTCCCCACTAGGGAGAGAAGTCTTTTTTCCTCCAGCCGGGGGAGAGGCTGGAGCGAGGTATCCAGGACGTGTACGTGCTGTCGGAGCAGCAGGGGCTGCTGCTGAGGGCCCTGCAGCCCCTGGAGGAGGGGGAAGGCGAGGAGAAGGTCTCACACAAGGCTGGCGACCACTGGCTCATCCGTGGGCCCCTGGAGTACGTGCCGTCTGCCAAGGTGGAGGTGGTGGAAGAGCGTCAGGCCATCCCCCTGGACGAGAATGAGGGCATCTACGTGCAGGACGTCAAGACGGGAAAGGTATCAGCCGAGGGTGGGACCCTGTCACTGCCCTGGGCCCGGGGGAGGGGGGGGAGGGGGGGAGGCGCCTGGTGCAGGCAGAGGGGACTCCGTAGCATTGGTAGCAGCTGAGCGCCTGCCTGGCAGGTAAGAGGCGTTCTGTGGAGTATGTGCCTTTGCCTTCCCTTCGTCTTAAACATCTGACTTCTCCCCCAGGGAGGGGGTGAGCCAGGTTTCTGGGTGGGGACTCTGTTCCCACTGCACATCTGGCCCTGGCGTCAGGGTCTGACTGGGGTGGCAGAGGAACAGGAAGAACCGACCTCCTCCCCCAGGCCCTGTCCCGATAGTCTTCCTCTTTGAGCCTCAGCTAAAGCCTTGACCTTGGTTGACCTAGGACCACATCTCTGACCTCTGAGTCCAAGCTACAAGCAGAGCTCAGAATTCAGGCAGTGTGAGGGTGTGCCACCTGGTTCCTAGGATTACATCAGTCCTCAGGACGCCGCCTAGCTGCCCATGAAGGAAAATTCCAGAAGAAATAATATCAAGCACTTCCTATGTGCCGAGTCCTTCATTCGTTCCCAGCCCTGGGAGGCAGCCCGGTGGGGTCCATTGAGGGAGGAGGAACTGGGGCTGGGAGTGGAGGGGCGTCCGGAGGGACAGAGTGAGGAGCCCGCCCGGCGCTCGCCCTGCGCCTCCCCGCAGGTGCGCGCGGTGATCGGAAGCACCTACATGCTGACGGAGGACGAGGTCCTGTGGGAGAAGGAGCTGCCCCCGGGGGTGGAGGAGCTGCTGAACAAGGGGCAGGACCCTCTGGCCGACAGGGGCAAGGACGCGGCCCAGGCGCCGCCCGCCGCTCCCCGGAACAAGACGCGCGTGGTCAGCTACCGCGTCCCGCACAACGCGGCGGTGCAGGTGTACGACTACCGCGAGAAGAGAGCTCGGTGAGCCGGGGGGGGGGGCGGGGGGGGCTCTGCGGGGGGCGGGGGGCTCTGCGGGGGGCGGGGGGCTCTGCGGGGGGCGGGGGGCTCTGCGGGGGGCGGGGGGCTCTGCGGGGGGCGGGGGGCTCTGCGGGGGCGGCGGGCTCTGCGGGGGGCGGGGGCTCTGCGGGGGGCGGGGGGCTCTGCGGGGGGCGGGGGGCTCTGCGGGGGGCGGGGGGCTCTGCGGGGGGCGGGGGGCTCTGCGGGGGGGCGGCGGCTCTGCGGGGGGCGGGGGGCTCTGCGGGGGGCGGGGGGCTCTGCGGGGGGCGGGCGGCTCTGCGGGGGGGCGGCGGCTCTGCGGGGGGCGGGGGGCTCTGCGGGGGGCGGGGGGCTCTGCGGGGGGCGGGGGGCTCTGCGGGGGGCGGGGGGCTCTGCGGGGGGCGGGGGGGCTCGGCGGGGGCGGGGGCGGGGGGCTCGGCAGGGCGGGGTGGGTCTGACTCCCGCCTCCGCAGCGTGGTGTTCGGGCCCGAGCTGGTGTCGCTGGGCCCGGAGGAGCAGTTCACGGTGCTGTCCCTCTCGGCCGGGCGGCCCAAGCGCCCCCACGCCCGCCGGGCGCTCTGCCTGCTGCTCGGGCCGGACTTCTTCACGGACGTCATCACCATCGAGACCGCGGACCACGCCCGGCTGCAGCTGCAGCTGGCCTACAACTGGTAAGCGGGGCGGGGCCCCAGCAGAACCCCCAGAGCCAGCCACGCCTCGCCCAGTGCTGGGCTGAGAATGTGCCCGCAACCGAGGTACATGCCCTTGGCCGGGTGGAATCCGGGATCCTTCACTCCGCAAGCCGAGACACTATCCACTGAGCCAAGCCGGCTAGGGCTAAGGAGGTGTTCTTTACCTCTCAGCTGAGTGGCCGGCACCCTGACAGGCAGACGAGGCGCTGGTTGCTTAGGGGTGCGAGAGCATGGCAGCTCAGAGCATAGACCTGGGAGCCACACTGACTGGGTTCGACTTTCTGGCTTGCCATATATTGTAGGACTCTGGGCCTGTCCCTTAACCTCTGTGGCCTTCTATGTTCTCATCTGTAAATGGGGGTAATGCTCCTTCGCACCTCATAGTGACAGAGATGAGACGGGAACACGTGTAAGGTTCTTAGGACTTCACCCGACACACGGGGGATAGTGATCAGCAGTCTCTCTCCTGAACGACCCTGCCCAGCCAAGAGCTTCCCCGTTCTGGGCCCCTTTGCTCACAGGCACTTTGAGCTGAGTGACCGGAAGGACCCCCAGGAGGCAGCTAAGCTCTTCTCCGTGCCCGACTTCGTGGGTGACGCCTGCAAGGCCATCGCGTCGCGGGTACGGGGGGCCGTGGCCTCGGTCACCTTCGATGACTTCCACAAGAACTCGGCCCGCATCATCCGCACGGCCGTCTTCGGCTTTGAGACTCTGGAGGCCAAGGAGCCCGATGCGGAGGCTCTGCTCCAGCCCCGGGACCGTGCCATCTTCCCCCAAAATGGACTGGTGGTCAGCAGCGTGGATGTGCAGTCCGTGGAGCCTGTGGACCAGAGGACCCGGGATGCCCTGCAGCGCAGCGTCCAGCTGGCCATCGAGATTACCACCAACTCCCAGGAGGCAGCTGCCAAGTGAGTGAGGCAGCCGCCCACAGTGCCTCCCATGGCCGGACCGCTCCGGGGTCTCCCGTGGCCAGCCCCCGTGGGCCCTGCATCATGGCATCCCCAGACGGTCAGTCTGCTGTGGTCCTATGGGTGAGACAGTATGGTCCACTTAACGTGTGACTAGGTGCCACCCTGCTCCCGTGGCTTCTCAGCATACTGTGCTGGAACCAAACTCATTCTGCGCTCTTGCAGGCACTCTGGAGTGCAGCGCTGCCTCCCCACCTCGCCTTCCAGCCTTCTCCCCAGGCTCCAGGCCCGTCAGCTTCTTTCTTTGTTTTGTTTTTGTTTTAGTTTTTAAAAATTTTCTATTGTTGAGAGTATTACAGATATCTCCCCAGGTCTTCACACTGGATTGTCTGTGTCCATAGGTAATGCATAAATGCATATAAGATCTTTGGTTAATCTCTTCCTGCCCCACCCCCTCTTTTTAAAAAAAATATATTTTATTGATATTTCACAGAGGAAGGGAGAGAGATAGCGAGCTAGAAACGTCAATGAGAGAGAAACATCGACCAGCTGCCTCTTGCACACCCCCTACCGGGGATGTACCTGCAATCAATGTACATGCTCTTGACCAGAATCGAACCTGGGACCTTTCAGTCCACAGACTGACGCTCTACCACTGAGCCAAACCAGTTTTGGCACCCCACCCCCTCTCTGAGATTCATCAGTCTGTCCCATGTTTCCATGCCTCTGGTTCTATTTTATTCATCAGTTTATCTTGTTTATTAGATTCCTTGTTTATTTTTATTTTTAGATTTGATTGTTGATATGTATTTATTGTCACTTTATTATTCATATTTTCTATTTCTTCTTCTCTTTCTTAAAGAATACCCTTCAACATTTCATGTAATACTGGTTTGGTGATAATGAACTCCTTTAGCTTTTTCTTGTCTGTAAAGCTCTTTATCTGACCTTCAATTCTAAATGATAGCTTTTCTGGGTAGAGTAATCTTGGTTGTAGGTCCTTGCTTTCCATCACTTTGAATATTTCTTGCTACTTCCTTCTGTCCTGCATAGTTTATGTTGATAAATCAGCTGACAGTCATATGGGCACTTGCTCTCTTCTAGGTAAGTAACTGCTTTTCTCTTGCTACCTTTAAGATTCTGTCTTTAGCCCTTGGCATTTTATTTATTTATTTTTTATATATATTTTTTATTAAGGTATTATCTGTATACATAGCTTATCATTGCCCCCCCCCCCATAGATGCCCTCCCTCCCCAGAGTTTTGTGTCCATTGGTTGTTCTTATATGCAAGCATACCAGTCCTTCGGTTGATCTCTTATCTCCCCCAGATCTCCCTACCCCCCACCCCGCTGTCATTTGGCAGTCTGCCTGTTGTTTTACTGTCACTATATCTTTCTGTTCATTCGTTTATAATGTTCTTTAATATCCATAAATGAGTGAGGTCATGTAGTGTTTCTCTTTCATTGACTGGCTTATTTCACTCAGCATGATGCTCTCCAATTCCATCCAGGTTACTGCAAATGATGAGAATTCCTTCTTTTTTATGGCAGCATAGTATTCCATGGTATAGATGTACCATAGTTTTCTGATCCATTCATCTGCTGACGGGCACCTAGGCTGTTTCCAAGTCCTAGCTATTGTAAATTGTGCTGCTATGAACATAGGAGCCCTTGGCATTTTAATTATGATGTGTCTTGGTGTGGGCCTCTTTGGGTTTCTGTTGTTTGGAGCTCTCTGCACTTCCTGAACTTGTAGGTCTATTTCTTTCACCAGGTGGGGGAAGTTTTCTGTCATCATTTCTTCATAGGTTTTCAATATCTTGGCGCCTCCCCACCTTTCTGGAACTCCCATAATGCAAATGTTGGTACACATAAGGCTGCTTACACTATCTTCATATTTTTGGATTCTTTTTTTCTTTTGTTCTTCTGATGGGGTGTTTTTTGCTTCCTCGGAATCCTCTACTGTTGAATCCCTGTAAATCATTTAATTAGTGTATGCTTAATTTCTGACTGGTCCTTTTTCGTGTCTTTGAAATGCTCTTTCTTGAATTTCATGTCCTTGAAGCTCTCAAGATCCTTGAGCGCCCTTATAACTATTGTTTGAACTCTGTGTCTTAGTACTTCGCTTGCTTCCATTTCACTTCATTCTTTTTCTGGAGATTTCTTCTCTTCTTTCATTTGTGACAATGTTTCTTTGTCTCCACATTTTGGCCACTCCCCTGTGTTTGTTTCTATGTATTGGGCAGAGCTGCTATGTCTCCCAGAATTGATAGAGTGGCCTTGTGTGCTAGGTGTCCTGTAGAGCCCAGTGGCTCAGCCTCCCAAGCTTGGCACTCTAGGTGCACTCCTGTGTGGGCTGTGTGCACAGTCTTGTAGTTGAGCCTTGATTGCTGTTGGCATCACATCACCAGCTCCTTTCTGCTCTTCAAAGGCACAGTTGGGCTGAAGGCCTTCTGCACTCGCTGCTCCTGTGCCCAGCGTTCACCCCTGGGAGTTGCAGGACAGGATCCTCCTTGGGCCTCAGCCCAAAGGTCACCCTAACTAAGCAGCATCCAAGTCATTATGTGTCCTCACTTTCAGGGAACTGGTCATTGTCTGAAATCCTCCTCCTCCACTTGTTTCTTTCCCCGCTGGAAGGCAAGGTGTATGAAAGCAGGGGCCTTGGTCACAACCACATTCCCTTGAGCCCAGAATCGTGCCAGGGGTGCAGTACACACATCATTCTTCGTTTCCTGTTGGGTGCCTCCCATGGGCCAGGTTCTGTCCCATGTTGATCAGCTCTGTTCCATACCAGCATCTTCTCTGTTCTCTCTCCCATCCAGGCATGAGGCTCAGAGACTAGAACAAGAAGCCCGTGGCCGGCTTGAGCGCCAGAAGATCTTGGACCAATCAGAAGCCGAGAAAGCTCGCAGGGAACTCTTGGAGCTGGAGGCTCTGAGGTGGGTCAATAACTAAAAGAAGTCCTGGCTGAGTAGCTCAGTTAGAGCATCATCCCTATACGCCAAGATTGCAGGTTCAAGCTCCAGTCATGGCACATACAAGAATCAACCAATGGGTGCATAAACAAGTTGAACAATGCATTGATGTTTCCCTCTCTCTAAAAAAAAAAAATCACCAGAACTAAAAGAAAAGATGGCCTGCTGAGGGTTCTGACAAAGCAGCTGTGGGGGAGGGGCAGGGGTATGTTTGCGAAAGTGGCTGCAGCACAAGTCAAAGCTTGGGGGGGGGGGGGGGGGACAGGGCAGGGCTTTCTCCTGGGTCTCGCTGACGCTGACGGGGTGTGTCTCCAGCACTGCCGTGGAGAGCACTGGGACTGCCAAGGCGGAAGCTGAGTCCCGTGCGGAGGCGGCACGCATCGAGGGACAGGGCTCCGTGCTGCAGGCCAAGTTGAAAGCAGAGGCCTTGGCCATTGAGACGGTGAGTGGGGACCCTGGAGGGCTGTGGCCTTGGGGTCTGGAAGATGCCCAATCCCTGCTGTCCCTGAAGCCGAGGAGGATACCAAGTGCCCTAACATACAGCTCTATTCACATATTTGTGGTTTCTAAAGTCCGTTGTCCTCTATCAATTCACTTCCTACCTGCCTGGAAGACACAGATGATGATTATACTTACCTTACGTGTAATATGTGCTCACACATTGGACAGTTTTGTTCCAGGTATTGCATATGTTTTACATGTATGATCTTATTTAATGTTGGACAGCCCATGGAGGTAGGTATTACTGCATTTACAGATGAGGGGACCGAGGCTGGGATGAAGGGCCTCCCTTGGGTCAGGATTCACACTTCATTGACTAGAAGCGTAAAGCCCCATCGCTCCCACCCCAGTTCCCTCAGGCGTGCTGGGCTGTTCCTGGGGCCCACAGGATTGAAAGAATGCTGGGTTTTCCCTTTCAGGAGGCTGAGCTCCAGCGGGTAAAGAAAGTACGAGAGCTAGAACTGGCCTATGCCCGGTCCCAGCTGGAGCTGGAGGTGAGCAAGGCCCAGCAGCTGGCTGAGGTGGAGGTGAAGAAGTTCAAGCAGATGACAGAGGCCCTGGGCCCCGGCACCATCAGGGACCTTGCTATTGCGGGGCCAGAGATGCAGGTGAGAGTGGGGCGGGGCGTGTGTGTGTGTGCCTTGGGGCCATGCTGGGAACCAAGAAGGCAGAGCGGGGAGGCCAACACAACATCTCGAGAGATGCTGGGGTCGAGGGGTGAGGCAGGGAGTGGTGGAGCTGGCCCTGTAGCCCTGGCCCTGGCCTGTCATAGGAGCGTGGTGTCACATTGGGCACCCACTAGACTCAGCGGTGCACTGGAGCTTCTGGGGCACAGTGAACAGCTGGGGCACCCGTGGGACAAGTGCTTCAAAGAAAGTCAAGTGGGGTGATACAGCGAAAGGGGAGGTGACACTTCAGATTAGTTGGTCAAAGGAAGGTCACTTGAAGAGGGGGTCCTGAGCCCTATGCAGAGCTGACGAGAGCTTCCCAGGAGAGGGTCCAAGTGCGAAGACGCACAAAGAATGAAACGTGCTGCGTTGAAGGACCAGAAGGGTCTGGCAAGCACAGGGTGGAGTGGCAAGCTCCTGAGGCAGCTGCAGGGAGGGACCGAGCTTCCAGGCCTTCCGTGACCCGAGGATGAGGGCGAGGAGCCCCCAGCCCCGCTGACGCCCTCGCCGATCACTGACTGAGCCCGAGGATGGCTTGGGTAGCAGCTGTCAGATGAGTGGGTGGTAGGCCGCCTACGGAAGTGGCCAAGGGGCCCGGGCCTGCCTCTGTCTCCTCACCCTCCTGCTCCCTCCAGGTGAAACTGCTGCAGAGCCTGGGCCTGAAATCGACCCTCATCACCGACGGCTCCACTCCTATCAACCTCTTCAGCACAGCCTTGGGTCTCCTGGGGCTAGGGTCCGAGGCCCAGCCGCCAGCCAAAAAGGCGGCTGGGGGTCCTGGCCCCGAAGAACACTTGCTGCTCCATTCCTCTCAGATTCCTGGGGACAAACTCACTGTGCCTTAGCGCCATACAGCGTCGACAATAAAACATACACTTCTGGGCATTCAGACCCTGTCTCAAGTCTGTGTCACGGGGAGCTTAATGCGAAGGTGGGGGCAAGGGAGGGGGGTAGAGAAAACCCTGACATCTGGAGATAGTTGCTAGAGACTCCCCCAGGTGTAATGTGGAGAGAGAACGGGTTCCAGAGAACCCTAACCTGAAGTCACATCGACAGACATGGCCCCAAAGTCCTACTCTTTTTTCTTATTTTTTATTTTTTACAGAGAGGAAGGGAAGAGAGAAATATCGATGGCAGAAAAACATCGATCAGCTGCCTCCTGCACACCCTTTACTTGGGATGTGCCCGCAACCAAGGTACGTGCTCTTGACTGGAATTGAACCTGGGACCCTTGAGTCCACAGGCCAATGTTCTATCCACTGAGCCAAAGTCCTACTCCTGAACCAGACTGTCCTCCTACCCTGTTTTCCTGAAAATAAGACAGTGTCTTATCAATTTTTGCTCCCAAAGATGCACTAGATCTTATTTTCAGAGGATGTCTTATTTTTCCGTGAAGAAGAATATGGTACACATTTATTGTTAAATGAAAATAAAGGAAATTTATTACCTGTATATGGTAAGGTAGTACGGTAGTTGTCAACACAAACCAGGCAAACTGTGAATCCTACAGTATCAAGAATTTACACATTTATTCTCACAATTTCTTGCAGTTTAGGTTTCACAAAGTTTCCACGCTCATTTCTCTCCATTCTATTTTCAATGCAGTCATTAATTTCCATGTGCAAATTGTCTTTGAATGGCTTCTTTATTGCAATAGCAAGAGTCTGAAGATAGGCTGTCATTCCTGCAGGAATCATTATCTGATCTATTTTTCTTTTGTGGAGAAATGTCTTCATGTCTTTAGCACGGTGAGTGCTGGCTGCATCCCAGACTATCAAACCTCTTTAGCTCCCTTGCATAACAAGCAGCAGCATTAAATCAACCCACTTCCTTATAACTGCTTGTGTGGCCCAGGCTTTTTCAGTTTCAAGAATAAAAACGCCCAAAACACGTTCAGTCTTTTCCTTCTTGCCCTTAGAAATGATTAAAGGTGGGATTTTAGTGCCATCCAGACCAATTGCCAAAATACAGGAAACACATGCACTTTTGTAAGCAGTGGAGGGAATGTACACTAAGGAGGCACCCCGCTGTTCAATTGTTGTTTGAGATGATTGGCCCATAAACACTGCAGTTTCATTCATAGCAATCATGTTGGAAAGATTGTATTTAGAGAAGTCAGCATCATCAATAAAGGACTTGAATGCAAGTGCTCGCTTAATAACTTGAGTATCTTCCAACCTAAACAATGTTATAGATCTTCTTAAAGACAGTTCACTTCGCTGAAGGAAATTATCCAGCCAGTGTTGTGATGCTTTGAAGTCTTCGGGAGCTATGTCAAACTGTGGTGCCATTGCAAGGGCAAATTCCTAAATCTGAGCCCTATTCACAACCAAAGCCTCTGCTCTCCTGTCAACAACCCATTCACAGATCAGGTCTTCCAGCTTGGAAAATAATGGTTGCCAACCTGATCCACACTTGCACTTTTTAGCATTTCCCTTGTCCACTTGTTCAATGAGGTTACCATACTCTGCTCGCCATTTTCGGACCAATCAGATACTCAACATCTTCTCTTTACAGAAAGCAGTAAGATTTTGTCCCCAAGAGTCTTCCAGGATTCCTTTCTTGTACTCCACGGAGTAGCTTTTTCTTTTTGCGCTCATTTCTAGGGGTAAAAAAAGGAATTGGGGTATCAAGGTGGGGGGAGGGAGATCACTTAAAATGACACAGGAGGAATCAGAGGGGGGAATACCATTTTAGTAACCCCTGTGTCATTTTGTCATTTAGATCCTGTGTCATTTTGATTGTCCCCTCTGATCCTCCTGTGTCATTTTAATTGTCCCCTCTGATCCTCCTGTGTCATTTTGATTGCCCCCTCTGATCTTCCTGTGTCATTTTAAGTGATCCCCCTCCTCCCACCCCTGTGCCACTAAACACCTTCACCAGACATTCCCCCTACCCCTTTATCAGACATTTACCCCCTGGGGCCTGCCTGGGGACTGTCACTGGGCTTGTTGGGGCCTGGATATGGCTGGAGCAGGGTCTGCTACTGACTGAGAACCTTCAGTCATCGTGAAGGTGGCTGCGAGCATCAGGTAGTGTCACCAGAGACAGACCAGCACTTGCCACCTTTGCCCTGTCTGCTCTAATCCTCCCGTTCTTCTATAGGCATCTGTGAAAGTCTCCTCCTCTCTCCCGCCCCTTGCTCACTGCTCACTCCGACCTCAGCTCCTCCTCCACATAGCAGTGATGTCAGGACTCCACGTAATGTCATTGGTTGCTAGACGTCAGTCGGGGCGGCCCTAGCAACCAGTTTACGGTAAATTTTCATTCTGAGACAGAGCCTGGGTGCCTTATTTTGGGGGGGGATGCCTTATATTTCACTCAGAAGGAAACCTGTAAGTAGGTCTTATTTTCGGAGGATGTTTTATTTTTAGGGAAACACAGTAGTAGCAGCTTGCCTTGGGCTCCAGGTGGGAGAGATGCCCTGGTGAGAGGATGGGGCCTCCACTGGCAGCATCCCTGCCGATTCCTCCAGGACCCCAGCTGCAGGTACACGTACCCCTCCCTCAGCACGTCAGAGGCTCCTTTGTGACCACCTGCTGGTCACACCTGGTAGGCTGTGCAGTTGCCCTCTCAAAGGGGATGGATGTCAGGTGGGAGGAGAATCCTGCCCGAGGGAGGTAGGAGCCGGATCTCCTCCCTGGGTTTCTAGAGTGGGTTCTTCCAGAGCATTGCGGGAGGGGTGTCTCCTCCCCACCCTCCCCCATGACTATTTGAGGCAGAGGCCAGGGTGCCATCAGTGTGAACCCTCCCTTCAGCCTAGGTGGGGCTGTCCTAGACTTGCCTGGTCTCTGCTGCGGAAGAAAAGATCCCCGGTGGAGAGAAGCTCGGGCTCCCTGGCTGTGAGGTTAGAGGGGCAAACCAGCCCCTGGTCTCTTCCTGCCTGTGATGGGCCAGACGTCCCCTATGGAGCAGGGCTGCAGTTCTGCTTTTAGGGTCTTTATTCCTCCTCCCTCTGCCCCCAGTGGCGCCTGAGCCCATGAGCCTTGCCCCTTTCCAAGTTGAGTTGCATTTGTGTGGCCAGTGGCCCCACTCACGTCTGAGCTTATGGAGGCCAGGGGCTCTGTGCAGCCACAGCACGTGGTGGTGCTGGCTCAGTCCCTTCGCCTCTTCTTCCTCCCAACTCTCCTGCACCTTGGGGGAAATAATGCATTTGAACCGCTGCATCTGGTGCCTGGCTCGTGGTAAGGGATGTTGGCCCTGTTCCTTGCCAAAGACCTTTGGGGTGAGTACAGCAGGCAAGATCATTGCGGGGGCCATTCCTTCTTCCCATCTCAGCCACCAGCTCCTAGGGCCATCTCTCTCTCTGAGCCCTCCCTTCCTGCTGCTTCACCCTCCCCTTCCAATTCAAGGCTTTGGTGACCTTGGCCCTGTCCATGTAACTCACTCAAAACCTCCCTGAACCCCCTCACCTCTCCCCTCCCATGTGGTACTTAGTGCTGACCAGCTGTGTGTTGCTGGAAGCGGAACACCCACATACTGACCTCATGTTAAATTCATGGCATCACATCTCAAGGAGCCCTAATGCCCTCTGAGTACACGTCTTGGCGTGTGCTAGATCCCCTTCGGGACAACTCATCACACCCCCTCTCCTCTCAACCTCCCACACTGGCCCACTTTCTCTCACCTCTGGGAAAATACAATTGGGCAGGAATGCTACCCGCCCCCCCCAGCAAATCTGGCACTCGGCTCCTCCCCTGGGCTCTGGGTCCCACCGGTCTCAGCCCCGAGGGCACTCCTGCACCCATCACCTTTCTCCACTGCCAGTTCCCCCTCCCCTGGATGGCTGTCACCAGCGCAAACATGGTCCACTCTCTTCCTTGTAGAACCAAAGTGAACTCTCCCTTTGCCCCGCGTCCCTTCCGGCTGCCCGCCTTTATTTTCCCTTCACAGCCAATTCCTGTTTCCACTCCTCATGTCTCATTATCCCCTCAAGCCCCCTGTCTCCTCTCCAATTACCTCTTGTCTCCTCTCCATGTTCATTGCAACAGCTCGAATCAGCATGATGTCCTTGTCCCTAACCCAGTGCTAGGTTCTCCTCGTCCACCCTCTCCCACACGGTGGTTCCGTGACGCTGCCAGCTCTCCTTTGCTCCGCCTCACTTGGGCAGCTCCACTTCCTCTGCTCAGTCCAAATCATGGGTCACCCTGGACCCTGCTCCCTGACTCGGCCTGTGTCTCAGCCAGTCTCACAGCCCTGGATCCTCTCTGTGCCACTGGCTTCAAAACCATCTTGCCATCTCAGGTCTCACCCTGAGGTCTGGACTTTCCACTGATGACTTCCTTGACGTCTCCACGGGAATCTCTAATGGCTATCAGGCTTGGGCACATGACTTGCTCCAGCTGATGAAATTCAAGGGGTAGTGACCTCCTTCCCCCTCTTTTCCCTTTTCTATGACCAGCAATGTCCCGTGTAGAGGCTGCTCCATCAGCCTGGGACGCAGAGAGAAAAGTGGCAGCTCACCACAGTGAGCATGCAGCAGGAGCGAGAAATGGCATTTGGGGGGTGGGTTATGGTTATGCCCAGATTTCATGATCCCCAAAGACCACCAGGGAGCCAAGTCTGATGCAAAAGCAAAAGAGTCTTTATTTCAGGCTAGCCCGAGCTCACCCCCCACAAACCGACGCAGCAGCAAGGTGGAGAAAGAGGACAGGTTTCTAGAACAATGGATTTATAGGGGTGGTGAGGTCACTGCTTTGGCTGACTCCGATTGCTTGGGTGAGGGCTAAGGTCCAGTTACATAGTGACATAGTTACACAAAATGGAGAGGATGTAGCACAAGATGGAGTCAGGAATTAACCCTGTCCTGCCCTCTCATATCACCACGGTACAATCCCGCTTATCCTGGTGGCCTCATGCCACTCACCACGCTGTGAGACACCGCCAGGCAGGAGAGGAAGCTGCTCGGCAAGCTGTGTGCAAAGGTGGGCTCCGCGCGTGTGTCGGGAGAGGCAGATCCGCCTTGGTGACAGGAACACGGGCCTCGATGGAGATGCAGTGCAGTGACGGCTCCCGCTGGGCCAGATTCCCGGTCAGTCCCTGGAACCAGACTTATCCCTGCAGGTCCCTTAAACAGCCCGTCGAGCACGGAACAGCACAGCCTGGAGCGAGTGGCTTTTCCTGGTTTAACACCAGATGGAGGCTGGAGTTGTATAAGGGCCCCTCGAAAAAGAAAAACCTGTCCTGAAAGAGCATTCAGCGTGGTAAGACGCTGTTTACCAAGCCCACATCCTCTTCTTCCTAAGCTCACAACCCTGTCTCCCAGCGTCCCTTCACGCAGCCCTGGCCCAGTAAGGTGACCAGACGTCCCGATTTTGGAAAATTGGGACTTTTTTAAAACGCTGCGGGACAAATTGTTAAAAATAGGGACATCTGGTCACCTTACCTAAGGCTGAGTCTGTAGCTCAGGGAACCCGAGTGGAAGTGGTACGTGCTCATTCCCCGCCTCCCCAACAAGCAGCCTGTGTGCCCCCCCCCCCCCCCAATGCCCTTGCAAGCACGCTGAATGGAACCACAGCGGGCGAGCAGAGTCCACATCTCCGTGTCTGGAGAGCTTCTTCACGATTAGGAGGCCTGGTTGGGGCTCAGCAGAAGTTAAAATAAACTTGTGTCTGAGCCACTGTACACCTTGAGGTCAGGCGCCTTTAACCGTCACAGTATGAGAGGCCAGGGGAGCCCTGCCCACCTGCGGGAGCCGCTCAGGGCAGAGCCCAGTGAGTGGGAGAGGCAACGGGAAGCTTGCACGGTGGCTCTTCACTCAGGCTGAAAGCATGCGGTGGGGTTCCAGGAAATTATTGCTGCATGTATCTTACTCCGTCCGGGCTGCTCTCACAAAATACCACCGACTAGGTGGCTCATGCACAACAGACCTGTATTTCTCCCAGTTATGAAGGCTGCAAGTCCAAGATGAAGGCACCAGCATGGCCAAGTTCTGGTGAGGTCCCTCTTCCTTTGCACAACCAGCACCTTCTAGCTGTGTCCTCAGGCCTCTGTTGTCAGGGCGCTAACCCCATTCATGACCTAATCACCTCCTAAAGGTCCCACCTCCAAATACCATCACAGAGGGCACTAGATTTCAACAGCAGGAATGTTGCAGGCACCCATTCAGACCACAGCAATGTGTAATGTGACTCTATCACATCCCCTAGTCAAATACAGGGACTCCAGTTCAGCCCAGACGTTCCCCTCCTCCAGGAGGTCCCAGGCCACCTGACCCCGGGCCGCTCACACAGGCTCAGCCTCTGCAGGTTCCTCCTGCGCTCAGTCCGGCCCCTGGATATGGGCCCAAAGGCACCAGGCTGTCCTCAGGCCTTGGCCCGAATTCTATTTGAGTGGAAGATGCTCACGCTCTTGCTCAGCTCTCCCTCACCTTCTTCAGGTCAGATAGCTGGCTGAACCTAGTTAGTCTCTGACGTTACTATAAAACAGTGGCTCTCAACCTTCCTAATGCCACGACCCTTTAATGCAGCTCCTCATGCTGTGGTGACCCCAACCATACAATTATTCTTTTTTTTCTTTTTTTTTCTTTTTTTTTTTTTTGTTAATTGAAAATAAAGGAAATTTATTACCTGTATACGGTACTGTAGTATGGTAGTTGTCAACACAAACCAGACAAACTGTGAATCCTACAGTATCAAGAATTTACTCATTTATTCAATGACAATCATGTCATCATCTTCTGGAACATTATCATAACAATCTAATTCCTGAATTTCCTGGTGAATTTTTGTGACTCCATTTCTTTCAGAATCAGTGGACCAAATTTCTCATGTTTAGCAATAGCACTGTCTTTATTTTTATTTTATTTTTTAAAAATTTATTAAGGTATTATGTGTACATAGCTTACCATTGTTCCCCCCCCCCCCATATATGCCCTCCCTCCCCATAGTTCTATGTCCATTGGTTGTACTTTTATGTATGCATACCAGTCCTTCTGTTGATTCCCTAT
The DNA here is from genome assembly GCA_963924515.1 of Vespertilio murinus. NCBI lineage: Eukaryota > Metazoa > Chordata > Mammalia > Chiroptera > Vespertilionidae > Vespertilio > Vespertilio murinus. Next base: position 100,948,222 of record OZ004705.1, on the reverse strand, counting down.
CTCCCCCAGATCTCCCTCCCCCTCCCCCGCTGTCATTTGACAGTCTGCTTGTTGTTTTACTGTCTCTATATCTATCTTTCTATTCATTAGTTTATAATGATCTTTAATATCCATAAATGAGTGAAGTCATGTGGTATTTCTCTTTCATTGACTGGCTTATTTCACTCAGCATGATGCTCTCCAATTCCATCCAGGTTATTGCAAATGATGAGAATTCCTTCCTTTTTATGGCCGCATAGTATTCCATGGTGTAGATGTACCATAGTTTTCTGATCCATTCATCTGCTGACGGGCACCTAGGCTGTTTCCAAATCCTAGCTATTGTAAATTGTGCTGCTATGAACATAGGGGTGCATATATCCTTTCTGATTGGTGTTTCTGGTTTCTTAGGGTATATTCCTAGTAGTGGGATTACTGGGTCAAATGGGAGTTCCATTTTCAGTTTTTTAAGGAAGCTCCATACTGATCTCCACAGTGGTTGCACCAACCTGCAATCCCACCAGCAGTGCACGAGGGTTCCTTTTTCTCCACAACCTCGCCATCATTTGTCGTTTGTTGTTTTGTTAATGTTGGCCATTCTGACAGGTGTGAGATGGTACAATTATTCTTGTTGCTACTTCATAACTGTAACTTTGCTACTGTTAATGAAGCGTAATGTAAACATAGGCTCTACAGCAGCCGTTCTCAACCTGTGGGTCACCGCTAGCAGGGTCACCTAAGACCATTGGAAAACACAGATATTTATGATTCATAACAGCAGCAAAATTAGTTATGAAGTAGCAGCAACAAAATTAATGTTATGGTTGGGGGTCACTACAACATGAGGAGCTGTATGAAAGGGCCGGGCCGCGGCATTAGGAAGGTTGAGAACCACTGCAAATAAAAGATTAGGGCCCGAGAGCCAGGAGCAATTCAGGGACAGAGGGCTCGAGTGCTCGTTGGCTGGAGGAGTTGACATGGGATGAAGGTCTTCTCACACCCTGACTGGCTGGGCCAGGCCAGAGAGGAGGACACCTGCGGAGCTGAAGGGGCAGCTCAGCTTGTGACCATCTTCCTCGAGTGCAGATGTGTCCCTGTCCCTGTCCCAACACTCCAAGTGCCCCCGGGAGAGTCCGCGTGATTTACTGCAGCAATGTTCTCTGGCAGAACCTGGTTAAACAAGTGATGGAGTTCTAAGCCACAGTTAAGAAGACCACTTACGTAGGTGGCTGTGTGTGGTGGAGGTGAGGCTCTGGAGCCGAGCCAGCCAGGTTGGTCTTCTTTCCTTTTTGGAAAAGGCTTATTGTACAGTGTAGGCATCAGTTCAAATAGAATAATTCAAGTCAAAAGCGTTTGGGGTAGAGGTAGCTTGTTAGCAGAACAGCGTGTATGAAATATTTTAAAATGTATGTGTAAGAGTGAATTTACATAAGTAATGAGCAGCAGTGGTCGCCTCTGAGAGAAGCGAGTGCTTAAGGTGACAGCTGACTTCATCACCTTTTTAAAAATTGATTTTGAGAGAGGGGGACATGGAGAGGGAGAAAGAGAAATATCCATGTGAGAGCATGCCCCCTACTGGGGATTGAGCCCAAACCAGCAACCTTTTTAATTTTAATTGATTTCAGATATCAGGAGAGGGAGAAAGAGATGGGAACATCAATGATGAGAGAAAATCATTGATCAGCTGCCTCCTGCACACCTCCTACTGGGGACTGAGCCCAAAACCCTAGCATGCGCCCTTGACCAGAATCAAACCAAGGACCCTTCAGTCCGCAGGGCAACGCTCTATCCACTGAGCCAAACTGGTTAGGGCAAACCAGCAACCAGATGATGCACAAAGAGATGCCCAATCAACTGAGACACACTAGCCAGGGCTTATCATCCTTTTTTATTTTTTAAGTCTGCAACTTAATGTTTTTACCCTGTGAATATTTTGCCCATTATTTTGCAGATTCCTTCAATGGCCCCATGTGGCCCTAGGAGTCCAAATGCCCTCCGAGCTCCTCGGGCTGCCCGAAGCACGTTTCAGCCACATGATCTCATCAGGCCCCATTCCCAAAACCAGCCCCTCCTCTGCATCCTCTTCCTTCGGGCTCCAAACCCTGCCAGCTTCCTGAACTGCCCACACCCTTCACCAGCACCTACTCTGCAGCACTTCCTACTCCTGCCCCCAACAAACACCTCCCTAACCGCGTTACCAGTCCCGCGCTGGCCCGGGACCTCCGCCAGGGCTCAGCAGACTGACACCTGCTGCATCTCAGCTCTCCTGGACATGTGGGCCCCTGGCTACGCTGCAAGAATAAAACGAGTAACAGCTGCAGACAACCCCGGTGCAGGCTCTGGCATATGGTAAGCTCAATATAGTTAAAAAAAAAAAAAAAAAAAAGCAAAAAGCAAGCCAGTGCCAGACAGCAGAGACAGCTCAGAGGGTAGAGATGGCTGTTTGGAACAGATGCCCAGAACAATGTCGTCCATCCAATAGGTGCCCAAAAAACATTGAATAAGAGACAGTGGCCGAAACCGGTTTGGCTCAGTCTGTGGACTGGAAGGTCCCGGGTTCAATTCCAGTCAAGGGCATGTACATTGGTTGCGGGCACATCCCCGGTAGGGGGTGTGCAAGAGGCAGCAGGCTCTCTCGTCGACGTTTCTAGCTCTCTCTCTCCCTTCCTCTCTGTAAAATATCAATAAAATATTTTTTTTTTTTTAAAGAGAGACAGTGATGCCCTAACTGGTTGGCTCAGTGGATAGAGCGTTGGCCTGCAGATTGAAGAGTCCCAGGTTCAATTCCGGTTAAGGGCATGTACCTTAGTTGTGGACACATACACCCCCAGTAGGTGTGCAGGAGGCAACTAATCAATGTTTCTCTCTCATGGATGTTTCTAACTCTCTATCCCTCTCCCTTCCTGTCTGCAAAAAATCAATTAAAAATATATTTTAAAAAAGAAGAAAGTGATTCTCGACCTTCTCAGGAAGAATTGATCACCTGGAGTTTAATAAAATTGTAGACTTTTGGGCCCATCCCTAGAGATTCCAACTCTGGTTCAATGTTCTAGAAGCTGAAAAAAAAATTTAAAAAATACCCCACAGGTAGTCTAAAGACTTCACTGAGAAACCAACTGGTCTACTTGTGAATGTTTATTAAGCAGCTACAATAGGCCAGATGAAGGTTCATCTTCACCAGAGCGATAGAGAAGGAACCAGAAAAGCCCGTGCCCTAGTGGAGTGTACGTTCTAGGGGACAGAAAATACCAGGGATACTAATAAATGCAGCGGCCCGTGACAGTGTCGTAGGGGGAATGAAGCAGGTGGGCCAAGGACATGGCTCGACCTTGGGTGGCAGGGAGGGTCCCTGTGGAATGAGGAAGGAGCTAGCCAGTCGGCACAGAGGGAAAAGCAGCCCGAGGGACCTTCCTTCTTCCCCAAGCTCTCCTCAACCCAGGCCCCCGTCCAGAGTGTGTCCCAGGGAAGCAAGCCAGGACAGTGAAGCCGCCTTTATTGTCCAAGTGCTCAGAGCTGGGACGGGCGGGCAGCGGACACTGCAGTGGGGAAGGGTCCCGGCGGCTCCGTGTGCCCAGCCAGTCCCTGCAGGCCTCCTCTGGCCGGGGGCAGAGCCCGGCTCCCCAGCCTCCTGGGAAACGCCCTCACCCCCTCTCCCTTACACAAGCGTCCCTACAGCCTCGGGCCAAGCCAGACCCCCTGGCTAAGCCAGCAGGTGACAATGCCCAGCCCTCAGCCAGCCCCTCGGTGCCCCGGAAGCACTGCCTGTGTGGGCGGGTCTCCCGAGCATCCTTCCTGATTTGGAGCCCAGGGGTGAGATTGGCCTTCTGGAGCTTGGAGAACGTGACATCACTGAGGAGGCTGACCCACTTCCAGCGGGTTGAACAACACACGAGGAAGACATGAGCCTGGACCTCCTAGGAGGAAGAGGGGAGCCGTGCGACACAGGAGACTCCCAGGGCAGGGGGGCAGCCAGAGGCTGGAGTTCCAAGGTCACTTCTTCTTGGCACGGTCTGCTGCGTCCAGGGCAGCCATGTTGCGGGCGGCGGTGATCAGGTGGACAACGCTGATGAGGGACTTCAGCAAGGCGATTGGGGCAGTGACCCACAGACCCAGCCGGAAAAGTCCCACGGAGCCAACTGTGGGGAGGGAGCAAGGGCAATGCTGAGGAAATGGAGTGCAGGTGAGGGAGAGGGCCCAGGAGTCTTGGGCCCTCATCTCCCCGGGCAGGTCAGAACCGCCCCATCCTCCGGCCCGGCCCCTCGCCGCCTACCTGAAGGCCCCTCGGAGAAGCTGAGCAGGTAGAGGAGGCAGTAGAAGAGCTCGTTTCCAGCACACAGGGTGAAGAGAGCAGGCTGCACAGAGAGCGAAAGGGCTGCTTACACAAGAGGGCGGGGCAGTGTGCAAGCCTCCCCACCCCACAACACGCTCGCGGGCCAATCTCTCTGAGGATGGGAAGCCGGAACTGTGCTGGGGAAATAAGGGTGTGGCTGGCAGGGAGGAATACGGAGTAACCTCAGGATATTATTTCTTGCTTCAAAAACCACCTCCTGCCTGAACAATTCCCTGGCCCTCCCCACCCCACCCCCCAGCCTATAGGCTGTCCTCCCCGGGGACCAGGGCGCAGCCCGGGTTGGACAAGCTGAGTGACTAAGGAGGGAGGGATGCTCACCCGGGACGTATAGTAGATCCGAAGCACTGGGTTTCCCGACAGGTCGATCATCTTGTGACTTTCGCTGCCTCGGACCACAGAACTTGGGGAGAGAGCAGAGGAATCCGTGAGTGTGCATTACCACTGACACCCACCGATCCTCACCGCAGCCTCCAGGGGAGGTGCTGGGACTGCCTCTGCAGAGGAGGACCGGAGCCCGCCGAGCACCACTGTCAGGCCCAAAGCCACACCATTACCGAGCGGGGGACAGAGTCGGCATTCAAATGCCCCATTCAAAAGCCCCCTTCCCGTTCCCCAGAGCTGGTAGCTATTTGGAAGCCTTGACTATCCAGTCAGAGTTTTAGGGATTGCTTAATGCAACTGTAAACAAAATTGAAGTTCACCCAGAGAGAACCTGCCCATGGTTGTTCAAAGCAAGCAGAAGAGGAGACCTCAGAAGCCTGCAGCCATTAAAACACCCTCCCAGACAGTGCCCCCGCCGCCTCAGCAGGCCAACCCCCCAGCGTGCAGACCTGTGGAGGTGCAGCCAGTGGCTGGCCACATCCAGGCTCATGCTGAGCTGGAAGAGAAGGGTGGCACGAGGGTACAGAAGAGCCAGGTTGACCAGCAGGCACATGGTGGCACAGCGGTCCGTCAGCATGTCCAGCATGGCCCCAAACCGGGTCCCTGAAAAACAGGGCAGTTAGTTGGGAAGAAACTGTCAGGGAGCAGTGGATCTACAACAGGGGCCATATGTGTGAATCACTCTGATGCAAAGTCTCAAAGATGAAAAATGTCCACCATCCACTGCCTGGGAGGAAAGCAGGCTGCACCCTACAGGGTGCAAGTCAATAGACAAGGGTCACCATGACATGAAATGAGGAGGCACGGGAGTGTGGAGAGAGAGTGGCGGTGGTGGGGAGGGGCTGTGAAAAAGCAAATTTATAATTCATCTATCCCAGAACCAAGGGCCCAGGTCTCAAGACTCGGAGACAGGAGACTCCACGTGGTAGAGGAAGTCTTGGAGGTGGGCCTGGAGCACAGACTCAACCCTCCAGAAGCCCCCCCCCGCCCCCCCCCCCCGCCCCTGCACCCTCCCTCTAGCAGGCCTCTGGGACCCAGAGCTGTGCCGGGCACACAGCAGACATCCAGGGCACACCTGTTGACTGATATGAACTCCGACCTCCAGCACTGTCACTGCCAATCCAGCCTGCTATCACACGCCCCTCACTATTAGTGGGTTCTCCTCAACAGCTAGCTTAAGTCCCTTCTACAACACCAGGCCATTGGGTTCCGCTTTAGGGAGATGAGAATGACAGCGTCCTCTGGTTCCGGAGTACCTGCCCACCCTCGGTCCCCAGGAGGCAGGAAGAGGGAGCAGGGGGTTGCGGTGCCTCGCGGCTGGCTGGGAGGAGTTGTCGTCGGTCACCTTGATTAAGGATTCGAGCAGCATATCCATCGAAAGCGTCCAGGAGTCCGCTAAGCAGGTAGAAGGAGGAGGCCGTGAGGGGGCAGCAGGGCATGAAGTAGAAAGAGATGATGGCGAAGACAATCCGGGCATAACCTAGGGATGGGACGGGGAGACAGATGGGGCGGGATCAGGAAGGCTGCCCAAGGCCCCTCTCCCCGCCGCTCGGCCCGGCGCCGCAGGCAGCACTCACCAATTAGGTTAGGCACGAACAGGAAGATATTCTCGCTTGGCATCGCGGCGGCCCCCTGGCCCATCCGGAGGTGCCAGCTGTCCCGGCCCAGCCGCGCGGCCTCCCGCTCCGGCCCGGCCCCAGATGTTACAGCTCGCAGCCCGCCGGAGCCCGGGCCGCCCCAGATGTGAGCGGGCGCAGGGGGCGCGCGCACCCCGCCCTCCCTATGGGCGGGCCCGCGCCTCCGCCCGCCCCGCAGGCGCCGCAGTCTCCAGCGCCGCGGTCTCCTGCTCCAGTGGTGCTCTGCTTCCGAGAAGCTGCCCTGGTGCGCTCCTACTTCCAAAATTGGAGAAAGGCAGAGGCCTTAAAAAATGGCTGCGGCCCCTTTAAGACCTGCCAGCTTCCTTTTCCTTTTCCTCCCTCCGCCCCTTTCCATCGGCTCGTACCAAAGTACGGAGGGAGGAGAAGCGGCGAAGGAAGGACGGAGGGGAGGAGGTCCGAAGAGCAGAGGCCTAGATAAACCTCCATGCTTTGCTTTCTGGGGCGGGTGTGGCTTCCTGGAGACAAAGATAGGGAGAAAAAACTCGGTCCTCCGGCGTCCGCGCATCCCCGGAGACGAGCTTCTGTAGTACGGTCCGCGCCGCCCTCGGCCCCGCCCATGGGCGCTCCCGGCTCGCTGCGCGGCGGCGGCTAGAGCGGCCGGAGGGCTCCAGGGCGGGCTGCTCCTCGAGTGCCCCTAGCGGTGGGACGAGAAGGGCCCGGCTCCACCCTAAGCGCTGCGCGCGCTCCTCCACCTCCGGCGCTGAGGTCACCGCCCCCTGCGGGGGCCCGAGGCGCGTGGAGGAGAAGCCGGAGGAGCGCTCGCGACTCTCCGGGAAAGTGCTCCCCCGCCCCCCTCCCGGCCTTTGGTTCTGGAATGCCTGATCTCCTGGCAACGGGACCTCGGAACCCCGCAGACACCGAGGGTTTTATAGGAACAGGCAGCGGCGCCGCCGCTGGGTCCCCCTTTTTCCCACCTCTACCTTCCTTCCCCACTCCAACTCCCCGTCCCCAGCGACCTGTAATAGAGCCCCAAACTTCCCCCTCTCCCCTCCTGCCCAATAGCCCAAGACCTCAACCTGTCTGCCAGGTCCGGGGCGGCCCTCGGCTGCCTGGTTTGGGGAAGGGCTGTGGGTGGGACGAAAGAGAGGGCCCCCGGGGACAGGGGGGAGGGGATTATTGTGGAATTTCTCACCCCAGGAAGATTTAAGGCAACGGTTTTTGTTTTATTTTATTTTTTACTTCCCCTTTGTTCCCCTGAGAACTACGGAGACAGGATGGTTTTTTGCCTAGTGGCCTGGCTTAAATCGGCCTGGGGATGGTGTTGGAAGGGTTTGGAGGAAGTGGGCAGGTTTCTCAACCTAACACCGGTTCCACTGTCCCCAGGGAGATGGAAGCCTCGCCCACCAGGAGTAAGGAGAGAAAGGGGAGCGGGCTGTCTCCAGCTGCAACGCCCTTGAGTGGAGGTTCGGTGAGCATTGGAGGGGAGTTCTAGAGATGGGGTGAAGCAGAGAGACAGGCTGAGGGCAGAGACTCCCCCTAAGAGACTCTACCCCCCACTAGGCCCGGAGGCCCAGAGACTGCCCCCCAGTTACCGGGCCTAATCTCAGGACCCAGCCCTTCATCTCCTTAGATGCAGGGCCCCCAGTCCGGGAGCCCCCACCCCGTACCCCCCTGTAGGAACTCCCAGGCAGAGCCCTTCTGACTTTCCCTTCAGCAGAAGCCTTCATTGTCCCGTTCTGAGGAGTTCCTGTCCCAGCTCAGCACAGAACTCACCGACGAGGCCTTGTTTGTTGCTGGCTACCACGTGAACCCTGTGCCCTCCAAGGAAAAACAGACACAAGACCAAGAGACTCAAATATACAAACATGGTGATTCCCCCATGTCAGGACCACTGCGGCCCGAGACTCTCCCAGAGCTCTAGTTCCAGTTCCGGACTCCCTCCCAGCCATAGCTGACCTCTCCAGGAATCTGCCCATCTCCCCATCTCACAGCCAGACTGCCCCAACTAACCAGTCCCCACTCCTTACTGCTAGCTGGGGATCCCCTGAGCCCCCTCCCTAGCCACACCCTTTGTGGCTGTGAGAGCCATTTCTCTGACTGGGGCCTCTACTTCCAGAGTTCTTCACCAAGACCCAAGCCACTGACACTCGGTGAGTGAGGCTTCGAGGGAGACAGATGCTCACGGTTCTGGGGGAAAGATGAGCCTATGAGGGGAGAGAGCGAGGGTTTGACAGCACCCCGCCAGGCAGGGGTTTTGTTAATTTCCTATTGCATTCTGCGCTGACCCTCAAATTCAGAGTTCTCAGGCCCGTCCTTTCCCTTCCGCCATCTCTAGCTCTGACAGGAACCATACCTGCACCAAGGCACACCTTCTGCCATCCCATCATGACCAGGTATGTACAAGGTCCCCAGATGACGAGGTCATTTGGTAGTAACCAAATATTTAGGAACTTGGGACACAGAAAAGAATGACACAGTCCTTGCTCTTGTAGAGTTCACTGTTTAGTGTGGGGCCAGTTAAGGTATGGCCAATCACAATGTCATATGGGCTAGTGAGTTCCCGTAACAGAGATGGAAACAGCAAGAGGAGCACTTATTCCAACTCAGTTGGGATAGAAACAAAAGGAATCATGGAGCTTCCTGGAAGAGGTGACACTACAGAAAGAATTTTCCAGGGGAAAATGTGTTAGTAGATAGGGGTTATACCAAGTGTCAGGCTTGTGTGAGCAAAGGCGAGACTCAGAGTGAGTGTGAGTATATGTGTGTGTGTTCCTAGGGCAGGGGAGAGGTGAGACTGGAGTAGTTAAACTGTTGGAGTGTGTAGGCAAGGTAGCCAGGGACTATATTAAGAGACCTTTATAGCCAGGGACTAATCAAGAGAACTTAAAAGATCCTTGTGTGTGCCATTGTTTGTTTGTTTGTTTGTTTGTTGTTAATCCTCATCCAAGGTTATTTTTTCCATTGACCTTTAGAGCAAATGAAAGTGTGTGGGGTGGGGTAGAGGGGGGGGCGGGGAACAGCGTGGAGGGGAGAAACATCTAAATGAGAGAAACACGTCAGTTGGTTGCCTCCTGCATGCACCACAACTAGGGACCAGGGATTGAACCTGCCATCCCAGTACCTACACTTGACCAGGAATGGAATCCGTAACCCTTTGGTGTGTGGGCCAATGCTTTACACACTGAGAACACTGGCCAGAGCAAGATTCATAGGTGTTTTCCTAGCCAAGGAGTCCTTGAAGAGATTTGAGCAAGAGAAGTTGGAATTTGAGATTAGTCATTCTGGTGGTCAGTGGGGAGAGTGAATTGGAAAGGGGAGAGACCCGAGGCAGGGAGGCCAGTTAGAAATTATTCCAAGAGATGAAGCTAAAGATGACCAGGTCCTGAATTGTCACAGTGATAGTAGAGATGAAAGCAAGGGCAGGTATAAGAAATAAAGACCTACCCAAAGCAATCTGTTTTTAATATAATCCCTATCAAAATACCAATGGCATTTTTCACAGAACTAGAAGAAATAATCCTAAAATTTATATGGAACCAAAAAGGACCCTGAATTGCCACAGAAGTCTTGAGAAAGAAGAACGAAATTGGAGGTATCACGCTACCTGATATCAGACTATACTACAAGGCTTTAGTAATCAAAATAGCATGGTACTGGCATAAAAACAGACATCTAGATCACTGAAACAGAGCCCAGAGATAAACCCATGCCTAAATGGTACAATGGAGTAATGACAAGCTATTCAGTAAATGGTGTTGGGAAAACTTGATATATTCATGCAAAAAAAAAAAAAAAAAAGAAAAGAAAAAGAAACCAGACTATTATCTTACACCAAATACAAGAATAAATTCAAAATGGAATAAAGACTTAAATATTAAGATTTGAAATCATAAACCTCCTAGAAGAAAAACAAAGGCAGCAAACATTACACTTAGTAATATATATCTCCTCAAGCAAGGAAAACAAATAAAAATAAACAAATGGGATTGCATCAAACTAAAAGTTTTTACACAGCAAAGGAAACTATCAACAAAACAAAAAGACAGACCTATCTATTGGGAGAAGATATTCACCAAAGATATATTCAATTAAGAGGCTAATTTAGGAGCTAATATCCCAAATATATAAAAATCCATACAACTTAATACCAAAACCCAAACAATCCAATTGAAAATTGAACAGAAGACCCGAATGAGATATACACATGAAGTCACACTAATCTTCAGAGAAATGCAAATTAAAACCATAATGAGATATCACCTCACACCTGTCATCAGTAAATCAACAAAGTGTTGGCCAGGATGTGGAGAAAAGGGAACCATTGTTCACTGATGGTGGAAATACAGAATGGTGTAGTCACTATGAAAAACAGTATGGAGGTTCCTCAAAAAATAGAACTACCTTATGACCCAGTAATTGCACTTCTGGGTATTTATACAAAGAAATCAAAAACACTAATTTGAAAAGACATATGCATCCTTGTGTTCACTGCAGCATTATATGGAAGCAACCTAAATGTCTATCAATAGATGATTAGTACATATATACAACAAAATATTACTTGGCCATGAAAAAAGAATGAAATCTTACCATTTGCAACATGGATGGAACTAAAGGGTATTATGCTAAGTGAAATAAGTCCGTCAGAGAAAGACAAATACCATATGACTACTTATTTGTGGAACCTAAAGAACAAACTAAATGAACAAACAAAACAGAAACAGACTTACAGAGAACAAACTGAGGGTTGTCAGATGGGAGGGGTTTGGGGAATTGGTTGAAAAAGGTGAAGGATTAAGAAGTACAAATTGGTAGTTACAAAGTAGTCATACAAGGATTAAATAAAGCACAGCATAGGGAATCTAGTCAATAATACTGTAATAAGAATGTATGATGTCAGGTGGGTAAACTTACATAACTGTTTATATAGCTGTCACTCTGCTGTACACCTGAAACTAATATAAATAACATTGAATATCAACTGTAATTGAAAAAAGAAGAAAAATAAAGACCAGGAAGATTGAGTTTGGTGATTGTTTAGAAATACTGAGGGGAGGGGGAGGATGCAGAAATCAGATGACTGGGTTTCTGATATGTTATGTTAAGTCATATCAGAACTCTAGTTTCCATTTCAGAGTAAAAGCCAAAGTCCTTCAGTGGGTTACAAGGTGCTACATGATCTCTCTCCTCCCCACCCATTGTCCCTCCAACCTCATTGCCTAGAACTGCACCCCTGGTTTACTCCACTCTCGGTCATGCCAGCCTTCTTAGTCTTCTTGGAGCGTGGAAGTCATCCTCCCACCTTTGGACAGGCTGGGTTTGAGGTGCCCGTAGGAACTCCAGGCGGAAATACCCTGTGGACAGTTGGAAATAAGGCTTCAAACTCACTGAAGCAGTCTGGTCTGGGAGGGAGGTGGCATTTGAAGGGTGTGCAGTTGCCCTAGGCAGGGTGGGGTTGGCGTACAGAATAAGAAACAGGAGGGTGCTGAGGATGGAAGCTTGGGGAGCCTCTCTTTTTAAGAAATTGGCAGAGTGAATGTGGACCTATGAACCAGGAGGTCACAGTTCAATTCCTGGTCAGGGCGCATGCCAGGATTGTGAGCTCAGTCCCCAGTGGTGGGTGTGCAGGAGGCAGATGATCAATGATTCTCTCATTATTGATGTTTCTCTCTCTTCCTCTCTCTGAAATCAATACTTTTTTTTTTTAAGAGACTGGCAGAGGGGGAGAGAGGGATTCATGAAGAAGGCATAAAGGAACTGATAGTCACCAACTGTTTATTGAGTGTCAGCATATGTCAGGTCCAGCAGGCCATGCGAATAGTCGTGTCCCTGACCTCTGCCTGCTGCTTCAAAGGTTCACGACCAAGAGCAGAGGCAAATACAGCTCCTCACAACTGGCCACTGTTTTTGTCCTCCAGGATCTGACTCCAGTGCCTTTGGGACATTTGCTGTCTCCCAGTTGGTGTTGGAAGCAGCTTCAAGTAGCATGAAAGCCCGGGCCTGACTAGCTGATTTGCTGTTTACCTGATAGCCTTGTACGACTTGCTGCCCCTTGCCCCGTGTGTCAGATGGGAGCCTCGGACACAATGCCCTGTGAGGGCCCTGCCTGCCCACATAGCAGTTTATCTTCCTTCCCAAATGATACTTCATTGGGGATTTCATCCTGAGCGAAATAACACCCCTTCACCCACCTGCTGGCCCCTAGTGGTCCCAGGAGACTTTTTCCTTATGCTCAAGAAAGAACATGGAAGCTTACAGATATTTGAATTGCCCCTTGAATTGTAGGGTGTTGTAGGTGGTGAAAATGTTGGGTGGGAGAATGAATAGATTGGGGAGGTTAAGTAAATATGTGAATAAATAAATGGTAGATAAATTCATCAGTTTAATAAGCACTATGTGCCAGCACCACTCCAGGAGCTGGAGTATAGATGTGAGCCAAATAGAGTGCCTGCCTTCAAGTTTAAATGGGGGTGGGAGTGGGTGATTAGATGGTAGAGACATGGGTGGGGGGGGTGAATGAGGGACAGATGATGAGTAGAAATTGGATGGGGAATGTTGGGTAGATGTGTGAGTGGATAGAAGCAGAATGGTGGGTGTGTAGATAGGTGATAGATGGGGAATGGTGGATGGATGGATAGATAGGTGGGGTTGGGGTCGGATGGATGGGGAAGGATGGAAGGATAAAAAACCATGTGCCTTGGATCTAGAGAGTCACGACCTCTTTTTCTTTTCTAGGGAGCTCTGCCTAGCAGCTTGACCTCTGGAGGGTGATCCCAACCCCTTTTGGTGCTGCTCTCAGCCCCTCATGCCCTCCCCCATTCGGTCCCTGTACAACGTGCCTCCGAGTTTCTCTTTCACAACCCATCAATCACTCCCGTTTGTGGGGGACTGCCCGTCATGAGCACCATCACCCCTGAAGCCTCCAAACGTCTGGAACCATTACACACCGTTCCCCTCTCAGTTGGCAAAGACAGCGCCCAAAAACCAAGGCTTTAATAAAGAGACAGACTCTTCTTCCTCCCAATCCAGGCAGTGCTCGTGTGACCTCTTGGCATGGAGATGCAGGAGGAGTGGCTTTCTTTTGTTTGCCAGATGTGTGGGCATATTATGGAATGGTTGTAATGCAGGGCGTTATCTATCAACCTGCTGGCAGAGGTGAGCTCACGGATCCCAACCCAGCCTCCTAGCCAAACTAGCACCATAAGGTCCAGGCCTGTGGCACCTGAGCAGGTCCACTCTTGCCCCCTCCTCCACCCAAATCAGGCTGTGGTCTCCCCGCTGACCTCTGGGGTCTCACGCCTATGGGAACGTGTCACATCCATTACTAGCCAGTAGGCATTCAGTAGGCTTCGTGGAGTTTACATTCCAGTCTGGTCAATAGTATAGCTTCCTGAGGAAGTCAGTTCATACCTCTGAGCCAGTTTCCTAATCTGAGAATGGGAATAATTGTCCTCACCTCACAGGGTTAAAAACATGCACACAACATACTTAGCTCAATGACTGGCACAGAATAAATGGCCCAAACTCAGACCCTTATCAAGATCAATTTGTCCCATGTTCTCCTAAAACTCAACCCCCTTCGAGTATTTCAGTATCTGAAGGTTCTAATTGTATTTAAATATACATTTTCAACTAAGTATAAGTCAATTAATTGAGAAACTCTTTAGACAAACAGGCTATAGATTCCTTATAATATGAAAAATTAAAGTAGAAATGGACACAGGATACAAAACAGGCTCACTGGTTATGACATACTGCAAATATGAGCGGTATTTGGTAGACCTGTAATAGCAGATACGCTTAAGTGCCAAAATGGTGAGTTGGTGGAGACAGTACATTTGGATACAGAAATTCCCGGGGGGGGGGGGGGGGTAAAACATGAGATAAATTGACCTGTTTTGTCTCCTGCCAAACGGTGAGGGAGGAGATGGGACTCCCGTCAGCTACCTTCCTGGCGAGAAGAGCCTAGAAACATCAAGCCTCGGTGGAGAGACAGCTGAGGCCCAGAAGGGACGTGTCCCAGTGGGTCCTCCACAAAGTCTGACCCCTACAGCCAGGTTCTTGACCCCTTGACATGGTCCTGAGCCTAATCTTAAGTCCCCCCTTCACCCCCAATTGTTCCCCTTTCCCCAGCGCTCTCTTCAGAGAGGCCCCCACCACCATCTCCAATGCTCAGCGACCAGCCTTCCCACACCCCACCAGCCCAGTTACAAATGGTGATTTTCTGTTTATTGCTCAAAAACAAAAATCCAGAAGCAAAGGTGGAGAGAAACCATGGGTTGAGTAGATGGCAGGAAGGGCATAGGGGCCTTGTCCCAGCTCTCCCTTCATCCTTCTGGCCCTCCAAGCCCAGGGGTTAGGCTGGGGCCAGAGCGTCTGGGAAGGGAAGAGCCTTCATGGCCAAGGGAACAGCGGTGCTCTCAGGGGCAGTCCTTATGAGGTACCCTGGGCTGCAGGGGCCCCAGGAGTTGAAGTGGAACTGGATTCCCATGCCAGGATCCAAAGCCAGTAGGGTGGGGCAGGCCCCTTATTTGGCAACTGAGAAGAGGTTTTGGGTGACAGGATGCTGGTTGGTTTACCGTAGGGTCCCCAGGGCCAACAAAGCCCCCTTGTGGGGCCAGCAGGCTATGTACACAACAGGAAGAAGAGGAGCCAGAGACCAGTCCTGCGCTCCTCCCTGCCAAGAATGAGGAGGGGAGGGACGTATTGGGTCCTGCAGCCTTCGTCTTGGGGTTCAGATGGAAACTTCATACTCCCGTGTGTCCTGGAGACAGAGAGATGCGATCAGTTGCTACAGTGGGATGGTGGTGGAGGAGGCAGCAAGAGGGAGTATGAGCACAGGGAAGGGGAAAGAACCTGGACTTTTAAGGTAACATCGTTGGTGGCTTGGGGGCCATAGGATGGAAATGGATGTGTTTGGTTCATCCTACAGCATATTAAAAGCACATAAAATTCTGAATTTCTGGATTGTCTTGAACAATCTGGCAATTGGGCCTGTTTCCCCTGTGGACTAGATGGGGCACAAATTCTCCAATTAGCCAAAGTCCTCACCACTCCCTATTGTTCACACCTGATTGCTTTGTTCATTGACATGGCCTCTGTAGGCAGCTGGGTTTGAAATTCCCAAGACAGATATTACAGAGGTTGTGAGAGAAAGCCTTGGAGTCCTGGAGGAGCTGGGAGATGTGGCTCTCCAGGGCAGGGAAAGGGCTCACCCCAGCTTCATACAGGGGATTGCTGAAATCCGACTCCACAGTGATGGGGCTGTAGGAATGGGAGCCCGAGAAGCCGAAGAGAGATTTTCCCTGCAGCCTGGGAAGGGAGGAGATGGAGAGGCTTACAGAGAGGTGAGCCCCCCAACCCCACCTCACCCACCAGGCAGGCAGGGTGTCCGCCTCAGCCACAGCTCCCTCGATGGTACGTACTTGGTGTAGTATATGTAAACGCCACAGCCGAGGACAATGACCAAGCCGAGGGGCAGCAGGATGGCCAAGGCGAGGTTCCCGCCCTCCAGCTGTCTTGATGGGTCAGTGGTCTGGGTCACTGGTGGGAGGAGGAGAGGTCATTGAGCTGGTGCTGGGCTGAGCCCTGGGCTCTCCCAGCCTCCTGCCCTGGGCCCTGAACCCTGGGCCTCACCCCTCCGGGGCCTGGCCGCTTGCCCCCAGCCTCTGCCTTGCCCTCCCGACTCAGCCAGGCCTGGGTCTCCACTTGTGCCCTCACTGACCTTCCAGTTTTCGGTTGTCCTGGAGCTCCTCATAGGCCACTGCAGGGAGAGGAGGGGGAGGGGACGGGGTCTGAGCCAGGGAGGGAAGGAGGCTGGGTAGAGGGCGGGAGCCCAGTGGGGCTGGGCTGGACAGCTTGGTTCTCTGCCCGATGCTTAACCTAAGTTTTGTCTTTCTCCTGCTTGGGGAGGGGGAGGAGGAGTCAGGGCAGGCCTTCCTCCTCCCCCTGCAGACTCCTTAAAGTTCCGGGTTCCTAACCCTGGGCAGTCTAAACCATCCAGGTCCATAGAATTTCCAAAAATAGGGAAACAGAGACCTTTCTAGAGGACAAGAGGCTTCCAAAGCAAAGCCCCTTCTACTATATCCCTTAGGATAATTTCATGGCCGTGACTTCCCCAGGACTCCCGGATGAGAGCCCACGGGAGGGGAACAGGGAGCTCGGCAGGGTTACCATTGACTCAAATTTGCTACCTGGCTTTCTCAGCCCTGTCACTCCCCAATCACTGCTATGTCCCCTCCTGCCCGGCCTGCCCAGGCACCTTTGCAGAGTGGGGGTTGGCTGGTCCACTGTGAGGGGTGGCCGGGCACACAGGTGATGGTGACCTCGCCGATGAGCTCGAAGCCCTCATAGCAAAAAAAGCGCAGAGACTCGCCCGCCTGGTAGTGATGCTTGTACAGTGTCTGATAGCCGTTCTCTGGCACCCCGGGGTTCAGGCATGGCTCGTACTTCACTGCAGGGAACATGTCAGTCACATGCCAGGGGCACTGCTGAGCAAGCCACCCAGCCACCCTTCCCAGGGTCCCAGACTCACAGGCGCACTTGGGGACCCGGTCACTCCATTTGGGCGTGCCTGTGTCCCGGCTGTAGCAGGTGAGGACGGCCGCTCCCTCGAGGCCGTACCCCGGCAGACAACGGTACTGGACGTGGGAGCCAACGGGGAAGCCAGCGTCCGAGGTGGTGCGGTGCCCGTTGGTGATCTCACCAGGGTCAGCACAAGTCATGACTGTTGGCAAGAGGGCAAAGTCAAGGGGAGTTAGTGCCTTAAATGACCTCCCAGAAGCTTAGGGCTAGAGATGCCTGAACCCCCTACTTCCCACTATTTCCTCCGAATGAAGGGAGCGGTAGTTGGAAAAACTTTTAATTCAATGCATTTTATATTTCTGTGGGGGTTTTTTTTGAACACAGTGATTGGGGCAACCTAGACCCCCATCCCAGGATAAAATGTTAAATATTTGACCACTGTGCTGAGCATAGCAGCTAAGTCCCGGCAGCGGCAGCCCTGCAAGGCAGCCCGCCGGCAGAAGAGCGCTGCCTCCTGCTCCTCCACCCAGCTTCCCCAGCCCACTCCCTGCTCACCAACAGTGCCTGCCTGGCCCCTTGGGTGTAGAGTTTACAACCTTGTGGAAGAGCCATAATCACAGCCATTTCTTACATACAGACTTGCGCTAAATGTTTACAAAACAAGATATATACTCTGATTAATTTAAAAAACAAAACCAGGAAAAAATCTCAGCCTGGCCTGTGTTCTCAGAGGTTAGAGCATTGGCCAGAGGACCAGAGGTTCTAGGGGTTCTATTCACTTCCCAGCTGGGGCAAGTGTGGGAGGCAAATGGTCAATATGTCTCTTACATCAATATCTTCTCCCCCTCCCCCCGCCAATCCCTTCCACTGTCTCTGAAAAATCAATAAAAAAATATCCTCCAGTCAGGATTCAGCAACAACAACCAAGACTTGATACATACTCTGATGATCCTGAGAGGCCAATATCACTGCCATTTGCCCGGGCCCAGGGCTCAGGGCAGTCAAGTGATTAGCCCGCAGTCACTCAGGGAATGGCAGAGCTGGAGCCTCTCAGGGCACAGCTGAGGAGCACTGGGATGAAATGCAGTTGGGTCTCGGCTCAACTTCAGGCTCAATGTGCCTCTTTGGGCAGATTCCCTCTTGAGCCTGGAGCAGCTGGGCTAGGCCTACCCACTCTGGACCCTGTCTCCATCCTTTTCCGGCCCTGCCCTGTCCCGCCTGGGTTCTAGACTGGTCATCCTATGAATCCTCCCAGATAGGGGAAGCTGTGGCAACCAGCTTTGTGTCCAATCCAAATCTGCCCCCCTGAAACTTATGTTCATTGGTCCCACAGGTGCCCCCAAGGGCCAGGTAGAAGACCTACAAACCTTATCCTCATAACGTGCTGCCCCAACTGGGAGAAAGTGGCACAGTGCCACCCCCTTTTTGCTCTTCTAAAAGATAATAACTCCAGCTCCTTTATTTATTTATTTTTAAAGTGTGTTTGTAAAAATATACGTTTTTATTGATTTTTTTTTTAAAGAGAGGGAGATGGAAACATCAATTAGGTGCCCCCTGCATGCCACTTACTGGGAATCAAGTCCACAACCGAGGCGTGTGCCCTGACCGGGAATCATGGAGGTGACCTCTCATGAGGTTCATGGAAATGCTCAGCCAACTGAGCCACACAGCCTGGCTCCCAGCTTCTTTAAATATCACCTCTTCTGTGAAACGTCCTGCCTCTTCCCTGGGACAAATAACCCACCCCTTTCCCACAGCCCTCCTCATACTTACGCAGCTGTCACTTACTGTTACATGCACCAGGCATGTGTGAAAAGTGTCATTTGCTCTTCACAACCCCTATTCCTACTTCACCCGTGAGAAGCCAAGACTCAAGGTTGTTAAGTGCTAGTGGTTACCACTCTGTAATCTCCTGAGTTGTTTAACTAGCTGTGCCTCTCTCAGACTGTGAACTCCATCAGGATAAAGAGGGACCCCAACCTCTCTGTGTAACCCCAACCCAAATCCAGCATGGGGCTTCAATGACTGCCTACGTCCTAGCAGAGTGACTCCCTGTAATGTCAAAGGTTGGGGACTGAGACACTGGCGCAGGACCTAGAGCAGGAAGAGCGCAACCAAGCACTGACGGGCTGGGTCCAGGGGGGTAGAAAGATGAGGCACGGTCCAGAGGGAACGGGCCAGAGAGCAGAGCAGTGCCAGAGAGCGGGATGCAGCCCCAAGAGGATGAGATTGAGGTCCAGAGGGCTCAGTTTCGGGCACCGAGAAGCAAATGAGTGGAACCCAAAGGGCGTAGGGTGAAGCCTGAGAAAGATCCCGGCTGGACTCAGCGAGAGGGGACGGAACCGGACAGGATAGGGGTGGGGACAAAGGACGGAGGCGGGGCGCAGAGGGAAGTGGGCGGGGCCAGGCGGGTCGGGCTCACTCTTTTGGCAGGCCGGCGGGGCGGCGCTCCAGGACAGGTCCCACTGGCAGGTGAGGATGTCGGAGCCCAGCAGCTCATAGCCAGGTTCGCACTGGTAAGTGAGCACGGTGCCCCGGATCAGGTCCCCGTGGGAAGCCGTCCTCCAGCCCCACTCCGGGGGCGGCAGCTCAGGGCACGTATCGTTCCTGGGGACCTCTGCAGGGCAGAGACCGCGAGCTTAGAGGCTGCCAGGCCACTCGTCCATGGGGGGGGGGGCGCTCCTGCTGGAACCCCGCCCATCTTGGGACCCCGGACCCCGGTACCTTTGAAGTGCAACACGAAACCCTGGCCCAGGCCCGGGTTTGGGGGCCCGGGCGGTGCCTGGAACTGTAGCGTGAGATCGGGCCCAGAGGAGAGGAGGCGGCGGCGCGGTTGGGGTCCCCGCAGCTGGGCCAGGACTCGGGCGCTGGGACCATCCCCGTCGAACAGTGTCAGCATGTCCCCTTCGCGCACATTCAAGCTGCA
This sequence comes from Vespertilio murinus, assembly GCA_963924515.1. NCBI lineage: Eukaryota > Metazoa > Chordata > Mammalia > Chiroptera > Vespertilionidae > Vespertilio > Vespertilio murinus. Next base: position 100,928,463 of record OZ004705.1, on the reverse strand, counting down.
GGGAATAGGACCAGACATGGAGGCTGGACTAGGATCCCATCCATCTGGCCCCTCCTCGGTTTGGGCCAATTATGGGCTTCTCTACCCTAGTCTCCAGGTTCCACTAGTGCTATGGCTCCCTCGTGCTTTTTAAAATATATATATATATATATATATATATATATATATATATATATTTTTTTTTTTTTATTATTGATATTTTTACAGAGAGGAAGGGAGAGAGATAGAGAGCTAGGAACGTCAATGAGAGAGAAACATCGACCAGCTGCCTCTTGCACACACCCCCTACCGGGGATGCGCCCACAACCAAGGTACATGCCCTTGACCGGAATCGAACCCGGGACCTTTCAGTCCACAGACCAACGCTCTACCACTGAGCCAAACCGGCTACGGCTCCCTCATGCTCTTGATCATCCTGCCCAACTCTAGGCCCCGCCTGAGGGGCAGCCTTTGGCCACGGCCACTTCCAGTTCTGTCCAGTCCCGTTAACTACCTCATATCAAGTCAGCTCACTGCATCCTCCCCACTCCCACTTTAGTTCTGTTGGTGCTGTAACAACTTGGGCCTAGGTCCCTGGAGATCTGCTCCAGGGTGGCCTCAGAAACAGCCCCAGGGGGAGATACCAGACCAGATGCCCTTTTCAACAACAGCCCTGGAGGAAGGCCCATTCACCCCATTTACCTGTCCAAGACTGGCTAACTAGTGATTTGTACCCCGGTCTGCCTATCAACCCACACCCCATCAGGAACTGTTAGTCTCCTCATTCATCAGACCACACATTCACCCAGTCTGTGTAGACGCTGGGGGTGCAGGCTAGTGTGTTGTTATACCAGTTTCCTGAGCCCAAACCCATCGCATCCTCTGCAGCACCCAAACATACATCTCAACTTGGAGCAAGATCCGCTTCTCTTCCTGGACGTGGAGGCCCCAGACGCAGTCCTGGCCGGGGCTATAGCTCTGGGGCCAGTCTGGAGAGAGGACCACACCAGCTGGCTCTGACAGCTCCCCTCCGCACATGGCTAGGGTAGAAAGGGTGTCAAATTCAGGACCCAGGTGGGCATGCAGTCTCCATTTCAGCACAATCCTTACCACGCCCAATTGTACACACCAGACCGCCTCACAGGTTCCCTGCCACCTGTATTTTCTTGCCACACCTAGTCCTGCTGTATCCAATTCCCAGCCCCACTCTTAACCCTGCCCACTCTCAGCCCACCACTTAGCCCAACTCCACTTCTAGCTGTTGAGACATTTGGGTTGTGATTCTTGAATTCTGTAACAAGCCCACCAATTATTTAGTTATGAAAACTAAGTCTCTGGCAGGGATGGAGATTACCCAAGGCCTGCGTTTATTAGGTTTGGACATGCAGGTGTCCGTGAATGGCTTCCTAGGATTCCCAGCTCAGGGTAATCTGTAGAGGAAGGTCTTACTGAAGATATAAAAGGCTCACCCTTACAGGCTGGCTCGGAGTCATTCCAGTGGGGTTCTGTGGGATCCACACATTCGATGGCATTGGGGGGACCAGGGGGCTCCAAGGCATATCCTGGGAGGCATGAGAAGGTAGCCAGCGCCCCTGGGCGGTACTCAGGGTCTGTGGTGGTGACATTGCCATGTGCCAGGAAGGGGGCAAAGCAACGGTCTTCCTCAAAGGCTAAGGAAGAGTCAATCACACAAAATGCATTAGGACAGGCCTCAGGGGGTCCCAAAAGGGGATTGGGCCGAATTCAAGTGTTGTTTGGCCACTCAATAGAATGCCTTTGGACTTAGCTTTCACTCTCCAGTTTCCCTAAAACCCCAACCCTCCTCCTTTGTATGTTTATGTCACCTCCCGGCCTCTGGAGGGAAGCCCCAGGGCTAGTCAAATCCTAGCCACCATTCTACAGAGGAGGAAACTAAGGCCCACAGACAAAAACACCACTTGCCCAAGGTCACACAGTAGGGCAGAGGCAGAACCAAGTCTGAAACCCAGGTTGCTTGATTATCAGCCAGAAACACTTGCCTCTGGAAATTGCAAAGGAGAGGGGTGGGGAGCAGGCCTTAGGAACACAGGCTCTCTTCTCAAAAATAACTGTTGGGTTCTGATAATCCCCGATTATCCATGCTGGGGCTGGAACCCAAAAGTGCAGCTAACACAAAAGCTAAGTTTTGACTTTGGACTAAGTCCGCAAAAATGAACACTTGTAGAGCATTATTGTTTTCCCCCACCTGATAATACCTTGGCTGCAAAACTCTGTGAACTCAGATTTAGATGCCTATGATACAGAACAGGACTCTGAGCTCATGAGTCAGCAGTGGCCCACAACTGTGGGGGCTGGCCTCTCACCTAGGCATTCTCTTTGCATTCTTGGAATATAACATGCAATTTATTCTGTAGATTCACTGTTTATTTCACTGTTACTTAACCCTATAAGGTATCATAGCAAAATCCTTCACATCCATTAGGGCCCAGAGCCAATTCCATTTCTCTTTTGATTCATTTCATTTCTGAGCATTTCACTTTCTTTGTCTCTCTACTGCTACTCTTTGCACAAATCCTCTGCTACAGCCACACTGAAATTCTGTTTCCCAAACCTGCCTTTCTCTACCTTTTTTCTATTGCTCACCCTGTTCCTTCCACCTGAAACATTCATTCCCAATTTTTCTCTTTTAAAATTATCTCTATCTATAAGGCTCAACTCAAATCCCCCCTCTCCCATGATAACTGACCTCATTTCTACCTGTCCAGCATCCAATGCCTCTTCATTTTGGCACACATGCCTCCCCCAGTTCCAGTCCATGAGGTTCAGTTGGGGCCAAGGAGGGATGGCCTCATGATGTGGATCTGCCAATCATAATCTGCCCCTAGCTGTGGTGATTGGCTCATCAGAACATTTCCTGGCATTTTTTGCTGAAGCCCTTGGGAAAGTGGTATGCTTTCTCTCTTTTTTGATAGAGTAACTAAGTTGGTAGCATGCTAATTTGGCACTGCTGGGTTCACCACAAACTGAGTGCTGGAGAATGAAGCCAACACAGAGGAAAGAACTAAGAGGTTAAGTCTCTTGGCTGTGTACCTGGATCCAGCCATATATGAAGCTTAAATAGAAAAGACTACCTCATGAAATTAGAAGGGGTCCATATGAAGGAATCCTTATAGCTTTGGGATGGGAAGGCAAGTCAGGTTTCAGGAATCCAAACAGAGAGGAGCAGGGATAGATATGTGCTCATGACTGTGTGTGGGCATCGGGAAGAGGGGAAGGTGCAGGGGCTAAGGTCGGAGGCAGTGGGGGAGGGAGCAGGGCAGTTACCTTCAAACCGGAGGCTTAGCAGCAGGGGATTGGCAGGTGTCTCTGAAAGCAGCTCCACATAGAGGGACTGGGCATCACTGATGAGGCCCCGCTCAGGGACATCATCCATGTCAGAGTCATAGATCACCGGGGACAGGGGACTGCCCCCTGAGCGCACCATCAACCTGGAGTGGACAGGGAGTGGCCAGGAGCTCAGTTTCCCCTCAGAAGCTGCTTCATCTCTTACCCGCTCTTCTTATTTTCTTATAAGTACCATGCGCTAACCGACCGTGCCACTGGAGCGCCTTACTAATTTTCATAGCTATTGTTTTCAAACATTAATTATATGCCATGTACTTTGCTAAGCCTTTACATATTTTATCATGTTTAATGCTCACAGGAAACCTGGAGTCGGATACTATTATTATTATCTCTCGTTTTATAGATGAGGAGATTGAGACCAAGGAAGATTAAGTCGCCTGCCTGACGTCACAGCAACGATTGGGCAGAGCTGGGGTACCGGTTTATTAGGTAAATAATATGATGCTGACGACCATGGCAAACATGTATCTGGTGCTTACTGTGTGCTGGGCACCATTCTAAGCACATTGCATGTTTTAATGCATTTATCCTCACAGAAAACTTGAGAGAGAAGTACTACCCTGTTTCCCCAAAAATAAGACTGTCTTATATTAATTTTTGCTCCCAAAGATTCGCTAGGTCTTATTTTCAGGGGATGCATTATGTTTCCATCAAGTAGGTCTTATTTTGGGAGGATGTCTTATTTTCGGGGAAACACGGTATTATCTCCATTCTGCCAATGAGGAAACTGGCCCAGAGAGGCGAAGAGATTCATCTATGTTTCCACAGCTATGGTGTCTGAGAAATGACTGACCTGTGTTTGACACAGATCCCAACTAGGAGCCGCCCACGGTCTGCCCGTCTCCCACTACAGCTCCCTGTTTCCTGGAGGTTGGGACTCCGACCTGAGGCCCAGACCCTCACCGGTCATTGTCCTCATCCAGCGAGACCCTCTCGAAATGCAGATGCAGCCGACGTCCCTCAGCTGCTTCAATGACCCAGCGGCAGGTGAGGTTGGGCCCTGCAGCTCCCCCGGGCTCAGGTGACACAATACGGCCCAGTGTAGCATTGTGGATGGTGCCACCACAGGATGCTGTGGGCAGAGGAGGGGCAGGTTAAGGTGATTTGTCCTCCCATCTTCAGAGCTGTTGCACTCACACCTTTGCCTGGGACCTAGCCTCAGCATGGCCTCTGCCCTACATGCCCACCCCAGAGAACAGGACCTTTTCCGGGGTACTGCCCAGGTAGGCACCCAGACCTGGAATAAGAAAACCCAGAATGAGCCCTGGCCGGTTTGGCTCAGTGCATAGAGTGTCAGCCTGCAGACTGAGGGATCCCAGGTTCGATTCTGGCCAAGGGCACATGCCTGGGTTGTGGGCTTGATCCCCAGTGGGGGGTATGCAGGTGGCAGCCGATCAATGATTCTTATCAATTATGTTTCTGTCTCTTTCTCTCCCTTTCCCTTCCTCTCTGAAATCAATAAAGAAAAATATTTTTTTTTTTAAAAAGAAGAAAACCCAGAGTGAATAGCCCCAGGATAGTGATTCCACCAAAATGAAGATTCCCCAGATGTGGACATGCTGGGATGGGCAACCATGGGGGATCCCCCTAATTTAAGTCCTTAGATGGAAAATCTTCAAGTTGGGATCCTCAGGACGAAGACTCTTCAGGATAGAGACCCTTCCACAGTTTGAGATTCCACCCTCCCACCCCAAGAATGGTTTCTCTTAGGATGAGCAGTCTCCAAAAGAAGGGACCTCAAGAATGGTAACTCCCAATATGGAAACCTTCCAGGTGGGACATTCCAAGATGGAGATCCCCCAACCAATGATGGAGACTCCAAGGATAGAGACTTCAGTGTAAAGGGCTCCAGATGGAGGCCCCAGATAGCAACTCTTCAGAGTCTAAACCCCTTCAAGATGGATATTCCCCAAAGATTGAGACCCCCAAGATAAGACCCTTCCAGTGGGGTTCCTAGGATAGAAGCCCCCACCTATTGTGGCAGGAGACTCACCCATGCAACTGGGGGTTTCACCACTCCAGGCTGGCCGGGTGCTATTGAGGCAGATGAGGGTCTCTTCACCATGCAGCTGGTAGCCTGAATCACAGTGGAAGGTGGCCGTGCCCCCAGGATGCAGGTCTGTCACACTCACATCCCCATGGGCCGGCCGGGAAGGAAAGCCGCAGCTCAGAAGGTAGGCTGGAGCAGGAGAGCAGGGAGAAGGGGGTTCATTTTCCCGTGTCACCATCCCAGTGCCCCAGCACTTCCTCTCCTCTTTCCAAGACCCCCTGGGGGCACAAACTGGTTTCACATAGGTATACTGTCTCATGAAATGCTCATTTCAACATCTCTCATCTCCTCTAATCTTTGTAATTTACCCACTTTGGCCTTCACTTTATAGATAAGGTACCTGAGACTCAAAGAAATTCTGGATCCCAGAATTCTTTTGCTATGTGACCCCAGGCAAATCGATTGACCACTCTGAACCCCATCCAGCTCTAATAATAACAAATAACATATTTGCAAAGCTTGTTCACCTTCCAAAGTGAGTTCACTCAGAGCTTTTGAGGTAGTCAGAAAAACACTGTGACCTATTTTCCAGACGCTGCCAATGAGGATTCAAGTTATTAAGTGTGTTGGAGCATTTTCTCCCCTCTACACACACAGTGGACTTTCACTGAGGTATGCTATGGTATTATGCCTTCAGCTTTCACCCAGGGGAACCAAATGAGACTCCTCTAGAAGCTCTGGCTATTTTACAATTAAAGACCTTAATATTCACTGCTCCCTAAATGAATCTCCCAGTGTAAGTGAAGTGTTAGGGAAAACTTTGCTTTCATTAAAGAACTGTTTTGTCTTTTCCCTTTCTTGTTGTGAGATCTATGTAATCTCTCTCTCTCTCTCTCTCTCTCTCTCTCTCTCTCTGTCTGCCCTGGCCACTAGGAAGCTCAGAACCAGATTATGGCTTATCCCTGGCAACAAAGACTTGCCCACATTCTATTTTCTCAATTTCAATAAACATTACCTGGTCCCAATTTTTTCTTATTTATTCTATTTAATTTTATTGCTTGAATTCTTTTTTAAAAGCCTCCTGAAATTCTTGTAGAATCATATGAGATAAAGCAGAAAAATAGAAAGTGACTTGGTAGCAAATTATGGACTCTGAACTTGATCTTTACAGAGCTCTGTGTGTCTATTTCAGACCAGGCAGAGCTCATTGAGAAGGGCTTCTTGGGAGAAATACATCAGAGATGGGTCTTGTAGGAGGGGAAGACTACAATTAGCAGAGGGCTTGGGAGATACCAGCTTGCCTTGGCCTTTACTTTTTCTCACTCTCTAGCCCTCATGATTCTGTAAGAGGCCTGGTCTCTCCCTATATTAAAAATTCAACAAGTAGTTCCTTGGTGGGGTCCTGAGGAGAAAGAGATGAAAAGACTCAGGCCTTACTTTGGGAATCTACAGACTACTGAGATAGGTGGACATAAAAACTACTTTCTAGGAAACATTAATTTGAATAAATGTTAGCCTCTGTGATGGCTCTCTAGGACCAACAGAATCAAGTCTCAGTACTTTGTTTGTTTGTTTTTAGGTCTCAGTACTTTAGATTAACAGTTAAGCCCCACAGCAGGATCCTTCCCAGCACATCCACCTCTAATTCTCATCACTTACGGCCTGTGTATTCTACCTAGTGTAGGTTGTGACTCCGTATGGTCTCACCTCCATGTTTTTTTACACCATTTCCCCTACCTGCAAGACCCTCTCTTTTTCTAATCTTTCAAGGAATAACTGATGTATCATTTCTTTCAGGGATGCTTCCTGACCCTTTCTCTCCCCAGTAGAGTTGGTTGCTCTTTTGCCTATACACAGTCCCACACATATCTCTCTATATAAAAGCCTACTATGTAAAGTGTCCCCTTGGGAGTTTGATCACTTGCTATGACCACCAGGGGATGGCATGGAATGAAGTAAGGCCCTAGCCAGCAGCCAGGAGCTGGCAGCCACTAGGGACCCTACTCATGCACAAATTTAATGCACTGGGCCTCTAGTAAGTTTATAATCACATTAACCACTGACTACTGCCATTAAGAGATTGAACCAAGCCTTATTAATTTTGTTTTCTAAAAGCCTGGCCTAGGAGAAACCAAGATGGCGGCATAGGTAAACACCTAAGCTGCTGCCTTGCACAACAATTTTAAAACTACAACTAAAAGACAAAACAAAAATCATCCAGAACAACAGGAAGGCTGGCTGAGAGGAAATTCTACAATTAGAAGGAAAGAGAAAAGCACACTGAGACTCAGAGGAGCTGCAGAAGGCAGAGGTACCGAGGCGTGCACATGGAGAGGGCTGGCAACTGAGTATACGGCTGGCTTTATCAACTGGGAGGGAGCCAAAAGCTCCTGACAGCTCTGAACTCCACTTCTGAGTGAGACTCTGGGGACCCAGATTCATTCGGGGAGAAACTGGACTGTCTGGCAGCAGGCAACACTTGAGGGCGGCTTTCTCTCAGAGGTACTTGTAGCGATTACCACGGGACACTGAGACCCGGGGGCCTCTTAGGGCAGGGCTGACGGGAAGCCATTGCTGTCTGCTCCACCCTGAGACTCCAGTCCATCTAAGCTGAGGACAGAGGCTTTTGCAAATCTTGTCTCATAAGGGTGTCCCCAGCACAGAAGTTCTCCCAGCATAGACACAGCTGATCCTTACAGCCAATTTGCCTGGAGATCAATTCCTCCCAGTGATACCAACAACAATCAAGGCTTAACTACAACAAGACTGTGCACACAGCCCACAATGGGGTGCACCAAGAGTGTCCATCTCAGGTAACTAGGGAGGCTGAGCCACTGGGCCATATAGGACACCTAGCACACAAAGCCACTCTATCAACACAGGGAAGCAGCCAAAATGCAAAGACAAAGAAACAGGTCACAAATGAAAGAAATGGAGAAAAGCAAACTACTGGATATGGGATTCAAAACCATGGTTATAAGGTTTTTCAAGAATTTTCTAGAAAAGGCTGATAAATTTAGCGAGACCCTCAAGGATATGAAAAAGGACCAACTAGAAATTAAGCATACACTGACTGAAATAAAAAATAATATACAGAGAGCCAACAGCAGACTAGAGATCACAAGAATCAAGTCAAAGATTTGAAAAGAAGTAAAACACACCCAACTGGAAAAGCAAAAAGAATCCAAAAATATGAAGATAGTGTAAGGAGCCTCTGAGACAACTTCAAGGTTACCAACATCAGAATCATGGGGGTGCCAAAAGAAGAGAGAGCAAGATACTGAAAACCTATTTGAAGAAATAATGACTGAAAATTTCCTCCATCTGGTGAAAGAAATAGACTTACAAGTCCAAGAAGCCCAGAGAACACCAAACAAAAGGAATCCAAAAAGGACCACATCAAGACATATCATAATTAAAAATGTCAAAAGCAAAAGACAAAGAGAGAATCTTACAAGCAGCAAGAGAAAAACAGTTAGTTGCCAAAACCGGTTTGGCTCAGTGGTAGAGCGTCGGTCTGCGGACTAAAAGGTCCCGGGTTCGATTCCGGTCAAGGGCATGTACATTGGTTGTGGGCACATCCCTGGTAGGGGGTGTGCAAGAGGCAACTGGTCGATGTTTCTCTCTCATCGATGTTTCTAGCTCTCTATCTATCTCCCTTTCTCTCTGTAAAATATCAATAAAATATTTTTAAAAAAAGAAAAACAGTTAGTTACCTACAAGGGAGCACCCATACGGTTGTCAGTTGATTTCTTAACAGAAACTATGCAGGCCAGATGGGAGAGGTAAGAAATATTCAAAGTGATGAATAACAAGAACCTACGACCAAGATTTCTCTACCCAGCAAAGCTATCATTCAAAATTGAAGGTCTCAAAAGAGCTGCACAGATAATAAAAAGCTAAAGGCATGTACCTTTGTAGCAGGCACATCTCCAGTGCAGGGGGGGTGGGGGGGAGGAGGGAGGGTGTGTGTGCAAGAGGCAGCTGCTCGATGTTTCCCTCTCATCCACATTTCTAACTCTGTATCCCTTTCCCTTCCTCTCTGTAAAAAAATCAATAAAATATTTTTTTTAAAAAGAAAAAAAAAAAGCTAAAGGAGTTCATCACCACCAAACCAGTATTATATGAAATGCTGAAAAGTATTCTTTAAGAAGAGGAAGAAAAAAGTAAAGATAAAAATTATGAACAACAAATACATATCTATCAACAAGTGAATCTAAAAATCAAGTGAATAAAAAATCTGATGAACAAAATAAACTGTGAATATAATAGAATCAGGGGCATAGAAAGGGAGTGGACTGACAATTCTCGTGGGAAAAGGGATGTGAGGGGTGTGGGAAGAGACTGGACAAAAATTGTACACCTATGGATGAGGACAGTGGGGGAGAGTAAGGGCTGAGTGTGGGGTGGGAACTTGGTGGAGGGGAGCTATGGGGGCAAAAAGAGGAACAGTTTTAATAATCTGAGCAATAAAGATTTATTTTTTTTAAAGAAAGAAGAAAAAAAAAGCCTGGCCTAGCTGATCAATTGGTACAGCCAAGCAGCAATGTGACAGTGCAAAGAGCACTGGTTTTGGAGAAAGGCAGATCTGAGTTCCAGGTCTAGCTAGCTCCATAACTTATTAGCTGTATGACCTTCAGCAGGCAACTTCGCCTCTAAGGCCTCTAACCTATAAATGGCAATAATAATCCTTATCAATAAAGATTGGCCTTTCAGTGAAACAAACAAACAAACATGCAAAGCAGCCAGCATATAAAGTGCTCAGAAATGTTAATCACCTGCCTCTCACCAGCTGAAATTAATGAACGACTGGGAGTCAGGGACTTGGGATTCTGATTCTGCAATGAATTTACAGGTGACTGAGCAAACCACATAACCTGAGTTGACAATGGCCACCCCCAGGGTTGCTGTGGTAAGCAAATGAAACAATCGTTTTTGGACTTGGGGTGAGGGGTGGGGGTGATGGAGACGTTGGTCTGTCAGAGAAGCTAATGAGGCCACGCTGGACCAGAGGCCCCAGCTAGCGCACATTTGGAAGGGCTTAAACAGTGTTTTGGTCCCAAAGGTGCCTGGAGAAGCTGAAAAGCAGGGAAGACAGAGATAGGTAAAGGCCAATTTATGAAATAACCCTGCTTCCCCAAATGTTCTACTTAGCCTAGAGTCCTATTTTCAATGCCCCAGAGAAGTGGCTGCTTAAAGGAGGCAGCAGGGGGACATTCTGTAATATCTGAAGTCCAATCCTCTGCCCTAGGCCCTCAAGGCATGCTCTTGCTCAACTATATATGGCCCTGACTACCAATTTTATGTCCCTCAGTGCACTGGTCACTCCACGAATAGGTCTGGCGCTGGGTGCCTCCACCTTGCACATGAGTCCCTGGAGCAGGTCCCCAGTGGAAGCCTCAGGAAAGGCTGGAGAGGGTATGAAGTGGGGATATAAGTTGTGTGTGTGCCCTGGGAAAGGAATATGGGGTCAGCAAAACTAACAAAGAAACAGGCAAGGCCATGTGGTGATGTGAAAGGGACATCGACTCAACCCAGTTTCCTTGTCTCTGAGGAGCATAGGAAGGCTTTTTTGAGAGGCAGCAGTGTGTGGAATGGGACAGTGGCTGGACCCTTTGCACACATGTACACATGTATGCTAGGACATATACTTGCATTGTGGGAAGGTTCCCTGTACACACAGGTGAGTGTGGATATACACGTGTGTAGGTTGTCTGTGGGGAAATGCTCATGAATGCAGTCATGCACAAACATATTCTTCTTCCCTGCCCCAGAAGCAAGCAGGATCTTTCTAGGTCTCAAATCTGAGGCTGCTTTAAATACTTCAAAATATCCCCCCTTACTCCCCCCCCCCCCCCGATTGCCGGAAAAGTCTGAACTCCTCACTGATGCTGATAAGAGCATGATCTCAATCCAAACCTACCTCCTGGTCTGGTATCTTAGCTTATTTCTCCCCCTCCCCTCTCTGTGCTTGTACTGTAATAGCAATGACTGGCATTTTTAGCTCTCATTGTGTACCAGCTGCTATTTTAAGCACTTGGAATGTATTAACTCATTTGATCATCTTAACAATACCACAAGGTAGGTATTATAATTCCCATTTTTCAGAGGAGGCAATGAAAAGTTAAGTAATTTGTCCTAGATCACAAAGCTATGACAATTCTACCTCCCATGATGACTTCCTTCAACTCTCCCAGGGGCTCACATTTTCTCTCCTCTCTGGGTCTTGGAGTGAGTGTGTTTTTCCATCCATTGTGACATCTGCCTTTCTTCCTCTTGCACTCCCTCCTCCCCTTTCCCTAGCTAACTAATCTTTTAGGTCTCAGCTTAATCATCTCCTCCAAGGTATTCCTATATTCCACAAGAGAAATTTAGGTCCCTTTGATATTTGCTCCTTCTGCCTGTATTCCTCCACCATAGGGATAAGGGTCCTGAGTTCACCGAATTATAATCATTCTGATTACTTGTCCATCTTCCTACCTAGATTCTGAGTTCCTTGAAGTCAGATCTACACGTGGCTTGTTCATTCCTCTCCCCAAGGCTAACACGGGGCCAATATGAAGTAGGAATTAGATAAGTATTTGCTGAGTGAATGGATGAGCTGTCACTAGGATGCATGCACACTCAGACATAGGTCTGTAAGTGTGTGAAATAACTGTACAGGTCTCCTCTGAGAGTTCTGCCCCCAGGGTACTAGTCAGAAGGAAAGGCCCCCCCGACATTGCCCTGTGCGTGGAAGTCTCCTAGGGATGTCCTTGTGCCAGTGTAGCCCCTGCCCGTCCAACAGCACCCTGGACTCTTACCCTGATAATGGATCCTGAAGCCACCACCCCTTGGGACTCGAGGACTCTGGAAGTGCAGGAGCAGCTGGTTGGTTGGGCTCCGAAGGACCTGTCCTTCTCCCAGCATTGAGGAGTTGGCCAGGAGTCGGGGGGCCAGGCCTGGGTCTCCCCCACCAGCCAGCACCAAGAGTTCCTCCTCCCGAGACAGGTTCAGCGTCTGTACCTACAGAAGCCAGACCCAGACTCACCAGGGTAAGTCAATCTGAGTGGAAAACCTCAGAAGCACGTGCACGCGCGCACACGCACACACACACACACACACCAGCCCCGGTTGCTTTCCTTTTCCCCTGTATGTGGCAGCCCAAACACCATGGTGATATTGGCCAAGTTGTAGAACTCCAGGTGTCGTCCAGACCATCAGAAAGCAGGCCCACTTGTGTTAGGAAACAGATTATCTGGCTCTTAGGTCAAATCTGTGCACACCCCAGAGGAAAGGGCTCGGAGATTTCACAATTATATGCACTTACCTGGATCTCAATGCCATAGCCAGGGTAGACATGGATGCTGTAGGTACAGTCCAGGAGTCCCAAGGTGCGGCTGGTGCTGCTCCCTAAATCTGGAGACTCAATATGCCCTTCACCTTCGGAGATGTTGTTATTACATAAAACTAAAAAGATATAAGTGGCTGGAGTCCAACAAATCCCTGTGTTTTTGCCCTCCCAGTCATGCAACTGTGGGGTCCCCCATCTCTCTTCTCTCTCACACCCCTCATCATCTTTATCCAAAGCTCCTCTCCCTCCGTGCCCGGAATTCCCTTCCCCCAACTGTAACATGGATAAAACATAGAAAGGTATATGGTATGGGTAAATATTATTAAACAGAAACACTTCTTCTGTCTGTACCCAGATCCCTTCCTGCACACCTTCCCTGCAGCCTCTCTCCTATTCATATCCTCCTCCACTTGAACACTACTACATTTCCTTCCAATCAACTCACCTGGGCTGGTCACCGTGGTGGTGACGGTTGTTGTGGTGATGATGGTGGTCGTGGTCTCCTCCTCTCCTCCCTCAGGCCCAAGGGGCGGGCCTGGGGAGGCGGGGCCAGAAAGGGGTGGAGCTGTAGTTCCTGGGGGCGGGGTCAGCAGCTCCGGTGCGGTGGGGCCTGTCCCTCTACCCTCCTTAGGGGTTACGGCTGTTGTCAGAGGCCCTGTCCCTGGCTCAGTGGCCCGTGGCAAAGAGGGTGCTGCAAGAGTCTGGCCGGCTGGAGGGGTGGCTAGCGTGGGGTCTGGATCAGATCCTGGGACAGTGCAAGGGAAGTCAGGGCACAGGAAGAGCAAATTGGTGGGTCTTAAAGGGAGCAGAGAGCTGAGGGAAACTCGGGGTTCCCCACTGAACCCAAAAGATCTCCCCTACAAGGTGCAGACCCTCCACTTCTATTTTGCTCACCCCAATTCCCCACCTCCTCCCAAGGCTTCTACAGCCTGACACCCTTTCTCTTCCACTATTCACATCTGGACCAGATCCTTCCATTCTGATGGTCTCCTTGAACCTCTCTCTCTGCCTCCCCATTCAGATCTGGTTCCTCTCCTAGCTACTGCTTTCTCTTTCCTCTGTCTTTCTCTCTCTGGAACTCTTTTTATTTCTCTGATTAGTATTCTTATCACTCTCGGATTTTATGATTCTAGGTTTATTAATCTCTGTATTTCTCTTTTTGTGTCTTTCTCCCACCATTTTTCTGATTCTGGTTCTCAGATTTTCCATCTGTCTTTTCTGACTATCTGTTTTTCTATCTCTTGACCATTCTATTTCTCTGTCTTTGCTCAGTTTTGACTTTCTCTAATCATCACCTCTATCTCCCTCTGAATTTTAATGGCTTGGTTCCCCAATTCCTTGAGGGAATGTCTCCCCTTCTGCCTCTATGCTACTCTTGCCACTCTGGGAGCCTCACCTGGCAGGTAGCCCATCTCTGGGCCTCTCCTCAACAGGGCCCCATGGAGCAGCTCGGCCAGGGCCTCCGAGGCTACCGTGGGGGTCTCGCTTCCAGGCTCCAGCAGTGCCTCCTCCTCTTTCATGGGCAGACCTGAGAGAGGAAGCTGTATGAGCCTTTCCATTGCCCACACTCCTCAATTCACCAGAAACATCTTTCTGGAGTTATTCCCCCCTCCTCAGCTGGGCCTGCAGGAGCTCACAGGGTCCCAGGCTGAGCTGAGAGCTAAGATGGAAGGAGATGCTCCCAGGTGCCCCTCACAATCTCCCACCTTCTTCTCCATGTTTCCCCCCAGGGTGTGTGGGCCTTCAACAAGCACCTTGGCTCCAATGAACCCTGGACATGCCAGCAGGGTGGAGAAGGGGGATGGTGCGGCCTTCATTTTCACCTCAGTGATCTCCTGGTCTCCTAGTCTGACAGCACCTCCCAGCCCTTGCTTCCGCAGTACCCAGCTTTCTCTCTGGATTTCTATCTCTGCAGTGTAGTGTACGTTCTCTCCCCCCCTCTCTCTCTCCCTCTCTCTTTCCCCTCTCCCCTTTCTCTATGGTCTCTCCCTGGTCTCGCTGAGGGGCAGAGTAGGGACTGAAAATCTGGTCTCCAAGCAGTGCCTCTGCTCATCTGTCTTTGTCCATACATCCAAGAACAGTTGTATGTGCAGTGACTGGCATTTCTCCCAGCATCTCCATCTCCTCCTCAGGTACTCTGCATGTTCTGCTGCCTCCACAGACAGCCCCCCCCCCAACTTTCCCAGCCCTCCTTCTTGAATGTAACCCTTGAGATGCTGCTACCGTGTTTCCCCCCAAATAAGACATCCTCTGAAAATAAGACCTACTTCATGGAAACATAATGCATCCCCTGAAAATAAGACCTAGCGCATCTTTGGGAGCAAAAATTAATATAAGACACTGTCTTATTTTCGGGGAAACAGGGTAAAAGCTACCCTCACTCATTTCCCCACCTCTTCTATAGTGGGGTTAGGGGCTCCGGGCACAAACTAGAAAGCCCTGGTTAGTCCCTTCCCATCAGCTGTGTCCCTCCCCTGCCTCAGGAGCTTTGGAAGATCAGGGTGTTACGAGAAAGGAGGATAAAGGGTCCCCCCTGGGGATTTCATGCCCCCCCCCACCATCCCATGTCCTTACCCTGAATCCAGGGGCAGCTCAGCAGAATTAAGAACAGCAGCTGAGGAGGTGGTTGATGCTGGGCCTTCAGAGTCCCCATGGCGACTCACACTGATGTCTCTTCTCTGCGCCTCTCTTAAATAATCTGTCACCTTTCTTCTGTCTCTCTTTCCTTTTATTTATTTTTTCTTCCTGGCAGTTATCAAGGAAGACAATTTCTCCACCCCTTGGGATGGAGGGGCAGAATTGGGCTTGGGGGGTCGCCTGGAGCCCAAGCCTCTTTGCCCAATTTCCTCTGTTCTCTGCTCCGGGATCTGAGGGAGAGGGGGCGCGGCTCCGGCTGCAGGGGGTGGAGCCGAGAGGGCAGAAGGACCGGGCCTCCTGGGTTACCCTCCTGCTCTGGCGCTTGGGTCCACCAGGCTGGCTGGATCCCAAAGTGTGATCCAGCTTGGGAAAGGGAAGACAGCGTGTGAGGGGTCTGGGGTGGGGTCGAGGATCTACTGGGAGCTCTATAGGGGCTTGGCGGGGAGGAGAGGGGGTTGCGGAACCTAGAGAGCCGAAAGCTCGGCACTAGAGCTGCGGGAGGGAGAAGCTGAGAAAGGTGTCGAGTCCACGTCAGATCCTGGGGACGGGCGAAGGGAGGGGCCTGGGATTTATTGGGGGCGGGTGGGAGGAGGAAGTGCAGATGGAGGAAGGAGGGACCATATGAGCCAGGACCGTAATCCTCACTCCCGCGGCTCCTAGGGGAGGCAAGGGAAACTCTGTGGTTCCAGCAATAATTATGGACCCCTCTCCCTATTACAGCAACATCTGGAATCTGAACCTCCTCTTCCCAGGGTGCCGAGGGGCGGCAAAGCTGCTCAGTTCCCAATATGCCCCCAACCTTATCCAGACCCTCACCCCATGGACTTCCCCTTCCTTTTTACAGAAGCTCTAGTGCAATGGGCTTTCCTCACCCTCCTCTCGGAGAATGGCAAGTTTCCGCACTTGTGAGAAGCCTAAAGGGTAACAAGGCTATTTTTTTGGAGAGAAGTGACCCTTCATCTTACCATACAACATGCAACATGAGCCCGGCCGGCTGGCAGGGGCTTCAACTTTGATTTTTCATTTCTGGCCTCTCACAACGCCTCCGAAGCGTTTTTTCAGCACCACCAGAGCGCGGACAGCTCTCCCGGCCGCGCGGGAGCGGGCCCCGCCCCCAGCGACGTGGGCGATTGGCTGAGCCGCCTTTCCTATCAATCAGGCTGCCCCCGGGGGCTGGCTCCAGTGAAATCGAAAGGGGAGGCGCAGTCACGGCAGATGGTCCGGGGTTCTGCAGACCCAAGGACAGGCCCCAGCGTCCGGTCCGCAGTCCGCGTGCTCGCCCCACCCCTTGGTTCGTCCCGCCCCTTCTTTACGCATTGCGGGGTGGCTGGAGGTGGGCAGCTTGCCCCAGGCGCCGCACGTGGCGCCCCTTCGGGGTCCGGGGAGTGGGAAATCGGGTGACGACCCCCTTCCTCTTCTCCCCTCCCCGCTGGCTGAGTGGCCGCTGCCACTGGGCAGGGGCTGGGGTAACTAAGCTGAGCAGACTGCTGTAGGGAGGAATGACGTCAGGACGTGCGAGAGCCAAGGAAGGAGCTAGTACGGGAGAAAGAGCGAGAGGGAGAGAACCCGTTGGCCGGGTGGAATGAGATTAGAGGGCTGTAGGAAAGAGAAGGGGGAGAGAGGAGAGAAACCACTTCGGAGGACGACTGGTTGCAGGTTCCGGTCCCCAGGGCTGCGGGTCCAGCTGGGGTAGGAACTGCTGTCCAGGGAAGCCAGAAGGAAAGGGGCGGAGGGTGGGGGTGGAGGGAGGAGAGAAGGAAAGAGAGGGGGAGACGGAAGGTGGGGAAAGGAGAGGCGGAGGCTGAGAGGAAAGTGCCGGAAGGAGAAAGGAGAGGTAAGAGAGTGGGGAAAGAGGCAAAAGGGAAGGGAAAAGGATTAAAGGAACATAAGGGAGGAGAGAAGAGGGAGATACAAGGTGGAGAAAAGACTTCAGAAGGAGGGAGAAGAGAGTGGAAATGTGGAAGGGAAACAGCCCCGGGGGGAACCAGGGAGTAGCCATGGAGGAAGAACTGGGGGGACAGGGGAGCTGGGGTCTGGAAGATGCCCCAGGCCTCTTGGCCATGGCCTCCCTGCCCATTATGTCCACGTGGCCTTTGCCCCTGGTCTCCTCAGCCTTCACCCTGCTGCTCGGAGCTCTCACTTCCCTTTTCCTCTGGTACTGCTACTACTTGGGCTCCCAGGACCTGCAGGCCCTGGCAGCTGGAAGTCAGGCTGGGAGTGTCAGTGGTGGGCCTGGGGGATGCTCTAAGGTTGGCAGGCCGAGCACAGGGAGCTCCAGGGAGCCTGGGGAAGGACCTAGGACAGAAGGTCTAGTGAGCCGCCGCCTTCGGGCCTACGCGAGGCGCTACTCCTGGGCAGGGATGGGTAGGGTGAGGCGGGCAGCTCAGGGTGGCGCAGGCCCTGGGGGAGGGCCAGAGGTCCTGGGCATTCAGCGCCCAGGCCTGCTTTTCTTGCCAAACTTGCCCTCCGTGCCCTTTGTGCCCCGGGATGCCCAGCGACATGATGTGGAGCTCCTGGAAAGCAGCTTCCCTGCTATTTTGCGTGACTTTGGGGCTGTGAGCTGGGATTTCTCAGGAACTACCCCTCTGCCTCGGGGCTGGTCCCCACCACTGGCTCCTGGGTGCTACCAGCTCCTGCTGTACCAAGCAGGCCGGTGCCAGCCCAACAACTGCCGCCGGTGCCCTGGGGCCTATCGGGCACTGAGGGGGCTGCGGAGCTTCATGAGTGCCAACTCCTTCGGCAATGCTGGCTTCTCTGTCCTTCTTCCGGGGGCCCGGCTTGAGGGCCGCTGTGGGCCCACCAATGCCCGGGTCAGATGCCATCTGGGTAAGTAGATGATACCTGCAGACAACCTCCTTGCTTCTCCTCTGCCACCAGAGCTTTCTACACTGTGGTGCTGCTCATGCCTCTTCCACTACAACTGCTGCCCACAGCAGTGGCATTTCCTGAGCTTCAGTTACCTGTAAACTGTCTTCATAAGCTTTGCCATAGTCATTTACCACCTAAACTATGTTTCTTCGTATGGACTTCCCCACATTTTGTTTTACTTAAAAGGAATGTTTATAGAACAATGATAATCATTATTACTTGTTCTAAATAGAAAGTAATCCTAAAAACAAATTTAAACTTCAAAAACAGCTTTACAAATTTTGACTAAATGACTTCTCTGAGATGCAATCCTACACTCTCTTCACTTAGAAAGGAGCAATGTTAGTAGGGTGTTAATGTCATGGTAACACTAAACTTGAGATGCTCTTTCTGGTGTTTTAAAGATTGAGAAATTGAAAGGAAAACAAGTTTCTGCTTATTTAATTCCATGATCTTATTGTGCTACCAGATGGATGTATCCTTCACTTTGAAGCATACTCACTTCACAATCAAGTCTAAATCCTTTCTCTCCTCATCTCCCATCTGTTCCCTTCCTTTCCTTTTCTCCCGGCATGCTTTCAAAAATAAAGGCCTTCTGGCTAATCCTGGCAGATACCACATTCATGCTATACCCTTAACCTAAAACGTCTTTACCTTTACCATTTTATCACCTCCTGGAAAACTCGTCCTTAGTCTTTAGGACTCATATTTTCAAGTGTTACACCTCCTCTGGGATGTCTTCTTATTCCTCATCATTTGAAGTGGCTGCTGTTTTCTCACCGTATTCTACTGTGTGGTCCCTGGGCAAGGATGAAGTCATTAGTTTTATATCTCACAGCAAGGGAAGGCCCAGCACACAATAGGTTCTTGACTTAAATTGTCAGAAACCTGGAGATGCCACTTCTTCCAGGAAGCCTTCCCTTTTCTCTAAAACAGAATAGACTATGATTTGCACTGCATTTCCCTTATCTTCCAGTACTTCTTTCAGCCAGTATTTATAATAATAAAAGGGTAATATGCTAATTAAACAAGATATCTTCCAGATGTCCTTCCTGATGAAGCCAGGGCCCAAGGGAAGCCAGCAGGGTCCTGGGTGTCGTTGGGCGGCCTGAGGGAAGCCAGCCCGGTTCCCGTGTGCTAGAGGGAAGCTGGTACCGGCAGACGGGGGAAAGGCAGCCTATTCTTGCACGAATTTTCGTGCATCAGGCCTCTAGTTGTTTTATAATTATATTCCAGTCACCTTCCGGAGAGCAAGAGGAACCATCGCAGAATCTGGTGTTTAGGACCCTTAGTCTGCTTTCTGACTGAATGGGACAGGCTCATTCCACAGAGGCTGGGATGTTGGGTCTTTTCCCACAGGTCTGAAGATCCCCATTGGCTGTGAGCTGGTGGTTGGAGGTGAGCCCCAGTGCTGGGCTGAGGGACACTGTCTACTGGTGGATGACTCCTTCCTGCACACAGTGGCTCATAATGGTAATGGGGTCCCATTCTGCTAGAAGGGATGAGGGACTAAGAGTGAAGGGGAATAGATGAGAGGCTGCAGACTCAGCCCCACTGGCTTGCTGTTCCAGTACCACCATTTTCTAGCTGCATAACTTTGAACAAGTCATAATTTCCAGTCACCTGTGAAATGGGGAAACTGCTTTGTTGATCAGGTGGCTGAAGGATTAAATAAATTAATGTAAGTGCAAAGTGGTTAATAGCACAAGACTC
The DNA here is from genome assembly GCA_963924515.1 of Vespertilio murinus. Taxonomy (NCBI): domain Eukaryota; kingdom Metazoa; phylum Chordata; class Mammalia; order Chiroptera; family Vespertilionidae; genus Vespertilio; species Vespertilio murinus. The sequence goes on along the minus strand of OZ004705.1, from coordinate 100,908,559 downwards.
TGGGCCTGGATCTGGGTTCCTGTGCTCCTCTGGCACTTACATGGTTAGATGCCACCAAGTAGGTGGCGACATCTTAACTACAGGTATGTTGTCAGGCCTGAGGGTCTCCTCCACCCTTGTCAAGGAGAGCGCTAACCTTCTCTCCTTTCATACAGCACATACCTCTGGCACATACTAGCTGCATACTTATCCTCCTTGTGCCTGTTACTTTGTATAAAATAGGAATAACTATAGAACTATCTCAGAGTCTGTTTTGATGATTAATAATTAATGCACATAATGAACAGTACCCGGCATTTACTTACAAAGTGTTTGCTTTTTTGATTACTTGGTGAGTGCTCTGACATATAAGTACTTAATGTCAGCTACTCTCCTGCCTCCATTCCCATGTACCTAGGCTCCCCTGAAGATGGCCCTCGAGTGGTCTTCATCGTGGACCTTTGGCATCCCAACGTGGCTGGAGCAGAGCGCCAGGCCCTCGACTTTGTCTTTGCACCAGACCCTTGAAGGAAGGTGTTGCCCTCAGACATCTGGGCTGGAGATCTGCTGCACTCAGGGGTGGCTGCATGGTAGCCAGGACCTCCTCTCCGATGCAGGAGGTGGGGTGTGGCTGAGGGTGGGAACTTGCTAGTGAAACATTGAAATAGAGATCTTAAATTCTCTTTTAACTCCTGACTACTTTCTTCCCAGCTACCAGCCCCACAGCAGGGGTGCATGTCTTCCCATCCGGCTAGCTAGGAACCCCCTTAACATAAGCCATCTCCCTGGCCATTACCCTGGGAGTTAGCACCAGATCCTCAATTCAACTTTATTTCAATAATTTAATAGAATATTAAAATAATAAATAATATGAAACAGATTGAGAAGACAGCTGAGTGGGTGCAGGCCCAGGCCAGCCTAATACAAAGTTAAAGAGGTAGGGAGAACAGAAAGGGAAAGAGGGAGCAAACTATGCTGCACAATGGTTGGGAGGCAGCTCAGAATGTGGAGGGGGTTATTAAGGGCTGGCTTGACACTTTGGCATGTACAATGTACTAAAAAAAGAGAAAGGGAACTCTAACTCATTTTAAACCAGCTGGTAAGGGAAAATAGCAGGGCAAGAGTGGTGATAAGGGAATGAATGTAGGCCTTCTGAAGGGCTCTGACTGAGGGTAGGGGCTGGAATGTACCGTGTTATTAGCAAGGAAGTGAGGATGAATGGAAAAGGGCCAAAGTGAAAGTACCATGCAATAAAAGGACAGAAGGGAGACCCACGACTTGGCCAGCAAAGCCGGGGCAAAGGTATGGGAAGGGGAGGAAAAGAAAGGGACTGGGTTCCAGTGGCAGAAGAAACACAAGGAGAAAGGTCAAGATCAGTCCTTGAAGACAATCTGTTGGCCATGAGGACGCTCATCATGGGTGATGTGGCGCCGGACATGGATCCTGCGGACACGATGCTCTCGGTTCTCCTCATCCTCCCCTCGGACCACCCCACCACCTCCAGCTACACCCCCTGTGGCCTCCAGGAGGGCTGGGTCTGGGCCCCGAGGAGTCTCGTAGATCAGGATGTTCAGGGTCTCCTCAAAGATCCGGGCCTCTGGGAATTCCACCTGTAAACGGCGAGCAACCCCCAGCTCCCATCCTCTGGTCCAGCCACACAGTGACCTCTTTCCCCCAGCTGCTCCTGCACTGGCACACCTCCTAGTCTTTACAATCACAGGTTCTTTGGCTGGACTGTCCTCTTTGCAACTTCTTAACTCAGCGAAGTCACACTTATACTTCAAGATCCAGCTCTGAAGTCAGGCAGTTATTTATTTCCTCTCCCTTGCTACGAAGTCTCTTGGTATATTTTTTCATTAGACAAACCTTATTGAATAAGTGAACTCTACCAGGTGTTGTTCTGGACATTGGGAACATAGCAACGAACAAAACAAAGTTCCTATCTACAGGAAGTTTACATTCCAGGGGGAGGACACAGACATACATTTAACAAAATACAAACTGTCAGATGATCACAAATGTTATGGGGGAGTGAAGGGAACCTATAGCAGGAAATGGGGTGGGGATAGTCATAGCCAGGAATGTTCTCAGAGGGTATTCAGAGAAGGCCTCACTGAGAAGATGATGCTGACCAATGGCCAAAGGAGAAAAGGGAGGGAGCCAGGTAGGTAACTAGAGGAAGAGCAGTCTGGGAAGAGGCAACAGCAAGTGTAAAAGCTCTGACACAGGAGTGGGTTTAGTGTATGATTTGAACATCAGCAGCAAGGCCAATGCACCACACAGAGTGATGAAGTAGAGAGGGTTGAAACAAAGAGGTGACTGGAGGTTCCCCTTGTGTGTCTTGGAGGAATATAACTAACATAACTCTTAATGAGCTACCTTCTAATTATTGGTTTATCTTCTTGTCTCCCCTAAGCTTCTTAGAGCTGGGTCATTCATTCATGCATTCAATAAATGTTTCCTAGCTTCCACTGTGTGAGAAACTCTTCTATGTGCCTCCACTAGTGCTAGAGAAATAGGGGAACAAAATATACAGCCCTACTCTCAAGGAGCTAACACCTTACCACTGAAGTAACTCCTCCTTAACACCCTCAGCATCCCCAGCTTTATTTAGCTAAGGAAGAAGAATGACCAACTTTGTCTGGGATTGTTAGAGTGAATGTTCATGATTGAAAGATGTCTCAAATAAAGAGTGATGCTTGATTTGGGGCTTAAAGATTAAGTACAAATTCATCATGCAGACAGGGATGAGGAAAAATAATTCCAAGAAAAATAAATAATGTAACCTTGGCTGGAGTTTTTAAGTGGTTAGAGCATCAGCTGAGAACTGAAAGGGTAGTGGGTTCAATTCCTGATCAAGGGTATGTACCTGGTTTGCAGGTTTGATCCCCAGCCCCAGTTGGGGCATGTGCAGGAGGAAACCAATGTCTATCTCTCATTGATGTTTCTCCCACTGTTCCCCTCAATCCTCCTTCTACTCTGTCTAAAAGTAAATGGGGGAAAATACCCTAGGGTGAGAGTTAACAACAAAAAAAAGGAATAATGTGTGCAAAGTTGGGGAGTGTGAAATAGCATTTGGTACGTAGAGACTTTCAAAATTCTGGTGTATCTGAGGCACATCCCTCATGAAGGTCAGAAGAGACCAGGCTGATAAGACTGTCAGAGGCTAGATGGTATGACATCATGATTTATACAGTTAAGATACCAGAACTTGGATCCTGACTCCCAGTGATAGATTTCCCCTGCCTGATCTGCTCGGCTGTCTTTGTCCAGGATCCTGGTCCTGCCAAACACCACAGCCCTCCCCGACCAGGCCCTGAACCCCTTCTGACCTTGGTCTGCTTCTTCTCCGTGGCATAGACAATGGAGGTGCAGCACACCTCGGCGATTTTGCGGCCCTGCCCGTAGAAAGACCAGCAGCAGATCTCGTCCCCCAGTACATCCTTGAGGAAGAGCAGCCGCCCATGGAAGCGCAGGGCCAGCTTGTCAAACAGCTCGATGTTCTTAAGTAGGTTGTCATCTGAAGTGCTGAAGACCAGGGGCCAGGAGGCCTCAGCACAGTGGCTTCCCCCCCTGTTCCCCCCAGCATAGGGTCCTGCCCAGGGGTTTGGTGCCCAGCAGGGACCTTCCTCCACCCCTGGGGCCAGGCCAAGCAGGCCTCTGCAAGGAAGCAGCATTTGCTGAGCAAATCCCAGCACAGCAGAGTGGCTACCTGTGCAGTCTCTGGAGTTGGGCTGCGTCACCTGGCATCCTAGCTCCACTTTTTAACTGGGTGAAACCAGGCAAATTACTTCACCTCTCAGTGCCTCAATTTCCTTAACTGCAAAATGGAGATCACAATACCTCCTTCAAACAATTGTGAGGATTATGTAAAGCATTAGAATAATGCCTGTTATAACATAAGCACTTAGTAAATGCTAGTCATTATCATCAAATCCTCCCTAAAACCGTTTACTGATAAAAGTAAGCTCAGCAGTGGAAATGACCTGTCCACGGTCCCCAGTGGGTAAGGGGCAGAGCTGGAACTCCCATTCAGGCAGGCACTCCTTTCGTCCTTCTGTGTGGCCACAGCCCTCCCCTTGGGCCAGGAGCAGAGCTGTCTTGAGCCCAGAGTTCCACCCAGAGCACCTCCCTAGCCCCATGGCAGTCACCTGGTGTAGGAGTACTTGTTGTTACTGCGGTTGTGCAGGAGCTTCACCACGGGCTGTTAGGGGAGAGAGGATGGAGAAGGGTGGGGCTCAGGCTGCAGGGAGAGGCCCCAACCTCCACCCTACGGACTCAAGGCCTCACCTTGGAGGTGCTGGCCAGGAGCTGCTGCTCCTCCTGGGGAGATGTCACCATGGGGACGAGGCACAGCTGGGACAGGGTCTCCCTTTTTTGCTGGAGAAGAAGCGGAAGGTGGTTAACAGCACAATCAAAAGTCACTTGCTTACCCACTTAAAAGTCATCAAAAGCTACTTGTCGCCAAAGCCGGTTTGGTTCAGTGGTAGAGCGTCGGTCTGTGGACTGAAGGGTCCCGGGTTCGATTCCGGTCAAGGGCATGTACATTGGTTGCGGGCACATCCCCGGTAGGGGGTGTGCAGGAAGCGGCTGGTCGATGTTTCTCTCTCATTGACGTTTCTAGCTCTCTGTCTCTCTCCCTTCCTCTCTGTGAAATATCAATAAAATATATATTTAAAAATAAATAAATAAATAAATAAATAAATAAATAAAAGCTACTTGTCACCTTTTTCGGGGGAAATCCAGACTCCTTAGTTGTCCACAAGACTTTGCAGCATCTGGCATCTCTGATCTTGTCCCTACCTCTCCCCCTGCTTGCTGGGCTTCAATCCCACCAATGGCTTGCTATGTGGCACATCCGGTTTGTGCCCACCTAACCCTTTGCACTAAGTTTCCGTGGCTGGCTCCTCCACATCATTCAGATCTCAGCTCAAATAGTGCCGTTCAGGGTGCTAGTCCTCCTCCCTAAGCTCCCTGGCTCCAGCAGCTCCTCTACTTCCTCTTCACAGTACCAGTTCACTTTCTTCACAGCACTCAGTTCCTCACATTTTCTCAGTTTTTAGTCTTTTTGCTAATGGTCTGTCTCTTCCCATGTAGGTGGTAAGCGCACAGTGCACAATAGACGCTCAATAAGTATCTGTTAGATTAATGGATCTGGCTGGGTGAGAGGCTGGAGGCAGATCAGAACCAGACCCATAGGCTTCTTTCCTTTTTTCTGTCTTCTAGAATCATCCCACTTCTCCCGACCTATAAACTAGATGTGCAATTCTAACACAAATTAAAAAAAAATTTTTTGAGACACTCATAAAACTTTTTCTAAAATTAATATGGAATAAAAGTCTACTATTATTTAAGTCAATTTAAAAAAGAGCCAGATATTAAAATATCCTACAAAGCCATAATAATGAAAACAGTGTAGCCGAAACCGGTTTGGCTCAGTGGTAGAGCGTCGGTCTGCGGACTGAAGGGTCCCGGGATCAAGGTCAAGGGCATGTACATTGGTTGCGGGCACATCCCCGGTGAGGGGTGTGCAGGAGGCAGCTGGTCAATGTTTCTCTCTCATTGACATTTCTAGCTCTCTCTCTCCCTTCCTCTCTGTAAAATATCAATAAAATATATATATTTTTAAAAATAATGAAAACGGTGTTGTTTTGGTACAGAAAAAAACAAAAACAATGGAACACTATAGAGATTGGAAACAGACTAATGTATATATGAGAATTGATTTTTACAAAGACGACACCACAAATCAATGGGAAAGTATGGAAGTGTGTATTGATTATTGCTATGTAGCAAACTGCTCCAAAATTTAACAGTTTAAATCAACAATCAACATTTCTCAGATTCTGTGGTTCAGGAATTCAGTTTAGCTGGGTGATCCTGGCATGGGGACTCTCATGAGGTTGTAGTCAAGTCAGCTGGGGCTTCAGTAATCTGAAGGCATGACCGAGTCTGGAGGATTTGTTTCTGAGAAAGCTTGTTCATATGACTGTCAAGTTCATGATGGTTATTGGTGGGAAATATCTGATCCCTGTCCCTTGGACTTCTCCACGGAGTTGCTTGAGTGCCCTTATAACATGGCAGCTGGCTTCTCCAAAACAAGTAATTCCACGGGGAGCAAGGTGGAGACCTGAATGTCTTTTATGACAGTTTTGTCAGACCTACTCAGTTTGGAGGAAACGAGAGAATGAGTTCTGAAAATAAGATCACTGAGGACTGCCTCAGAAGCCGGCTCCCATTGACTCAAACCCCTCCCATGTGCAAAGCACACTTATGGTTTCCAATGATCCCCCAAAGTCTCATCTCATTTCTTGTCATCTAAATCAGGTCCAGGTGGGGAGGAGGCGCCTTGGATGTTGTTCCTTAACTATAGCTCCTTAAGTTCATTTGCTCTTGATCTGAAGACCTGTGACCTCGAGACAAGTCTCTTTTCCAAATACCCAATACACAATGGTGGGACAGACATAAGGATACAAACTAGGGCACTCTTGTTCAAAAGGGCAGAGCAGGGGACAAGAGGCACCTAGAAGTCTCTGCTTCACGAAAATTCTTAATCCTGCTGGACAAATGTTTGGAGTTTTTGATGCCTACTCTTAACCCAAAATGATTCTCTGTGGGTTTGGTTCTGCCCTTGAGTTATCCTTCCTTTTCCATGACAGTCCCTGCTCACAGCTCCAGTTTCCTCAGTTGCTTCCTGCCTGTAGAATGTTGGGGCTCTAAACACCTCTTCTCCTCTTGCACTGTCTGTGTGCCTTTCGGGGCTTTTGCCAAATGAATTATCTTAAAATTTATTGGGTATCTTGTGTCTTGGGGTTCATTTCACTAGGCAAAAGCCACGTATACAAATCTCTGTGAAATAAGCTCTTCTCTACTTTGGGCTTGTGCGAGACTGCTGAGGGGCATTTTTAAGCTTCTTAGCTGCACTATTATTTGATTGAATGATTCTCTGAGATATCTTCTTGGATATTTTTGAGATTTTAAAAGATTTTATAATTGCATCCACAGCTTCCTCTTTAGACCAAGTTTTAGTAAAAATACTCTGTATTTGCTCTTGGCCTACAAGCTATTGTTTTTTTGTTTTGTATATATATATATATATATATATATATATATATATATATATATGTTGATTTCAGAGAGGAAGGGAGAAGGGGAGATAGAAACATCAATGATGAGAGAGAATTATTGATTAGCTGCCTTCTGCATGCCCCCTCCCAGGGATTAAGCCTGAAACCCAGGCATGTCCCCTTGACTGGAATCAAACCTGGGACCCTTCAGTCCACAGGCTGACACTATCCACTGAGCCAAACTCAGTAACTCCTGGTTCCTTTTTGTTCAACTGTTTTACTTTTAGCTTACCTCTCCTCTTTTATTTTACTATAGGCACCAAACATTGTGGCAACTTCAACAGTCTGGAAATCTCTTTAGCTAGATTACCCAGTTCATCAGGTAAATTTCTACCTTCCACATTACTGGGAGACCATGTTGCTAAACTCCTGCCACTACAGAACAAGGGGTGGCCTTTGCATCAGTTTCCAATAAAATTTTCCTCACTGCAGCCTCCTAACAGGTCATCAGACTCCTATAAACACACTCTTTAAAACTATTTAGGCCAAAACCGGTTTGGCTAAGTGGGTAGAGCATCAGCCTATGGACTGAAAGGTCCCAGGTTCGATTCGGGTCAAGGGCATGTACCTTGGTTGCGGGTACATCCCCAGTAGGGGGTGTGCAAGAGGCAGCTGATCGATGTTTCTCTCTCATCGATGTTTCTAACTCTCTATCCCTCTCTCTTCCTCTCTGTAAAAAATCAATAAAATGTTTAAAAAACAAACAAAAACACAAACTATTTAGGCTTTTAACACTCTTCAAAGTCCTTCCAGCTTCTGCTCACTTCCCAGGTCTAAAGCCATGCCCACATTTAAAGTTTTTGTTATGGCAGAATACCACTTCAGATATCAAAATCTGTTATCTATTGCTGGGCAACGAATAACTACAAACTTATTGGCTTAAAACAAACATTTATTATCTCACACTTTCTGGAGGTTGGGAACTGAGTTTGGCTTAAATAGGTGGTCCTGGACTTTTATGAAGTTGAAGTCCAGATGTTGGCCAGGGATGTAGTTATCTGAAGACCTGAATAGCCTCAAGGATCTGCTTCTGAGACAGTTGACCCATATGAGTGAGAGTTTGTGCTGGCTATGGGCAGGAGGTTTCAGTTCCTCCCCAAGCTAGGGCTGCGTGAGAATCCTCACATGGTAGCTGGCTTCCCTCAGAATGAATGATCCCAGAGAAGGGCAGAAACAGCAATATCTGTTTTGACCTAGCTTTAAAAGTCACACACTATCATTTCTGCAATATCCTATTGGTTACATAGGTTAGCCCTATTCAATGTGGGAGGGGATTAAACAGGAACCAGAATAAACAGGAGGCAAGAATTCTGGACAATTTTGGTGGCCATTTAAAAAAAATTTTTTTTTTATTGATTTCAGAAAGCAAGAGAAAGGGAGAAATAGAAGCATTAATGATGAGAGAGAATCATTGATCGGCTGCCTTCTGCATGCCCCTTACTGGGGATCGAGCCCACAATCCAGTCATGTGCTCTGACAGGGAACTGAAAGGTTCTTAAGTCCATGCTTAACCACTGAACCATGCCAGTTGAGCTTGGTGGCCATTTTGGACACTGGCTAGCACAGACTGTTTAATAAATGGCATTGGGAAAACTAGTTTACTATAAGGAGGACAAAAAAGAGTTAAATCCCTTCATAATTCATATTTACAAGAGTGAATTCCACTTAGATTAAAAGATCCACATATAAAAGATAAAAATATAAAGCTATTTTTAAAATGCAGAATGGAAAAAAACTTCTTAAACAAAAACTTCTTAGGAAAAAAAAAAGGAATTTGACTACATTAAATTCAGAATTTCTCTGGTTGACAATGGAAATCTTACAAATAACCACACTTAATAATGTTGACAGTATGATAGAATTATAATTATTCTACAACCCCAATGAAATTACTGACTCAGGTAAGGGTTACCAATTGGTGTGTGGTTGATAGGTAGTTGCCAAACATATACCGCCAAATAACATCATACAGATTAGTTTATAGTTGGCAACAAGGGAATGTAACTACAATGGAAGGATCACACCAACATCATCTGAATCAAGGGGCTAATTCTGAGCATCACTAATGAGGAGCCAAATTAGCAATATTATGGATCTCTCAATACAAACAATATGAAAAATATAAAATTACCTAAAATGTATTCTAACCAAAATGTTTAATATCAAGCTTTTATATCTATCATGTAGTTTATAGAAAACTCAAAATGGGGTGGGTTACAAACCAAATGATACCACAAGTAAACAACCAGGCAAATTTGGAAATTGGGTCATTGTGCAGGACAACTGGTGGTCTCTAACAAGTCAGCATCGTGAGAAAAAAATGGACTGGGTTGGAAGAACCTTGAAGAACATAATAAGCAGAGATGGTGCAAGGATCTAGACTGGGTCCTTGTTTAGATGAACCAGCTATAAAAGACATTTCTAGAATGTGTGTATGCCCTGGATATTGTATAAAATTTTATTGACATGGAAAGATGACAATTATTAACAAAGCAGATTACAAACAGCACACAAAGTGTGATTGTATTTTGGCAAGCAAACACACACACACACACACACACACACACACCTAGAAGGACATTTGATACTTTGTATTTTTAATTATCTGTGTTTTCTAAATTTCTATAATATATACATACTGCTTTAAGAATAATAAATGGTTATTTACAATTTTTTTAAAAAAGTCCAAGTATTTCCATTCAACAATAGCTGCTATAGGCAAGTGACATTCCAGGAGAAAATGCTAGCAACATCTGAAACTGATTAGAAATTATTATCAAAACCAAACTTTTTCAGCTGGGGTTCCTCTCCTGAATCTGAAAACCTAGTAAATAATCTGAGTAACTATTTTCTGAACTTTCCCAAGGAGGGTAGGTAAGTAGTACCATTCTAGATGCACAGGAGAACAGTACATTTATTATGCATAATACATGACTTAGGGAAATAGGCCTTAATTCTCCAAAGGAACTAAGCTAAATTATGCAAGGATTCCTGTAAAGCAACAAGAAAAATTTTTTTTTAATGTTTTAACGTATATTTATTGATTTTTAGAGAGACAGAGAGTGGGGTAAAGAGAAACATCCTCAATCAGCTGCCTCCTGCATGCCCCCTACTGGGGATTGAACCACAATGGGGATATATGCCCTACCCAGGAATTGGACTGTGACCTCTTGGTTCATGTGTCGATGCTCAACCACTAAGCCACATGGCCGGCCAAGAAAAAGATTTTTTTTTTAATTCAGTAGAAACTTTGGTAAAGAATATGAATAGGCAGCTCAGTTAGTTGAGCATCGTCCCATACACCAAAAAGTTGAGGGTTTGATTCCCAGTCAGGCACATACCTAGATTGCAGGTTCCATCCCACTTGGGGCAGGCTGGGGCTCATATGGGAGGAAACTGATGGATATTTCTTTCTCTCTCCCTTCTTCTCTCTAAAAATCAATAAACACATGGAAAAATAACAAGAGTATGAACATAAGGGGAAACCAAAAAAGCTAGTATATAAAAAGATCTCATTAATGAGAGGAATGCAAATTAAAATGAGATCACTCTATGCGAATCAGATTGGCAAAATTAGAACACTGGATCATGCTATGTGCTGTCAAGGATATGCAGAAACTAGATCCCTCATGCACTGCTGGACAAGAATGTAAAGTGCTACAGCCATTCAGGAGAGTAATCTGATGATACTGATGAAATTTTTTGGTATATGTCCTGTGACCCAGCAATTCCACTCCCAGCTATAATCATAAGAAACCCTGGCTCAGGAACCACAAGGGAATATATATGAAGATGTTAACGGTGGCACCATTTGGTGGGGGCAGAAAGTGGGAAGCCCCTGTAGGTCTCTAACCTCAGGGGAATGCATACATAAAATATGGTGAATGCATATCGTAGGTTCCTGTGCAATAGTTAGAAGCAAAGAACTAAATGTACATGGAGCAGCATGAATAAATCTTGAATAAGTACTGAATTAAGAAACAAAACACACGATCCATAACTCAAATGCCATTTATAGAAACTTAAATGCATACAAAATAATGCATTAGCTTTTCAAGGGAACAAACATAATCCAAGCATATGGAGGAGTATCTATGGGGGAAAGAGAAGAGGGCAGGGGTTTGGAAATAAAATAGAGAGAGAAAAGATTTGCATAGACCAATGATGATTAAGTGCCAAACACTGAGGAGTATGATGGACTCAACATTCTGTCCCCAAGTCTTCAAAACAAAAACAAAAATCTCCAAACAAGCAAATACTAGCCAAGTGGGGTGGGGTGGGAATGGTCTCAGGGAAACCTGGAAGGGAGGTAGTTGGAGCACAGAAGAAAAAGCACTGTACTTGGAAGTCATGTAACCTGGGATTGAATGTGAGTTTAGCTGGCTCTTTGACCTTGGATGTATGCCTAACTTCCTCTTTAAAAAAAAAAAAAAGTTAGCCAAAACCGGTTTGGCTCAGTAGTAGAGTGTTGGTCTGGGAATGAAAGATCCTGGGTTCAATTCTGATCAAGGGCATGTACATTGGTTGCGGGCGTATCCCCAGTAGGGGGTGTGCAAGAGGCAGCTGGTCGATGTTTCTCTCTCTTCGACATTTCTGGCTCTCTATCTCTCTCCCTTCCTTTCTGTAAAATATCAATAAAATATATATATATATTTTTAAAAAGTTATAAAGGGGCACAAGATGAACATACAATAGCAGATAGCAGAATCACTCCTAACACACAGGAGTGATTATGTGGGTGTGGATAACATTAGATACACATTAGCTTCAGGAGTGGGTGTGAGATAAACATAGACAAATGTAAAACTATAGCTCAGGAATGCACTTCCAAGATCATCTCATTCAAACTGCAAGTGGTTACCCATTAATGGGTCATGAAATAAGCTTAATGGGTCTCAAAGAGCATTAAAGGAAAAGAAGAAAATAATATTTCAGAATGTATTTCACTGAAAGTATCATTTTATAAAACTTTTTCAGTTATGAATATAAAATGCATTTTTTCTATGGGATGCAGTCACAAAGTTTAAAAAATATGGATACAACCCAAAGAAATTCTATACTTTTGGATTTCAAGAATAAGTATTCCCCAAGGTAACAGATACTTGTTCATAACTGCCACTTTTTAATATACAAAGAACATCAAAAAAGAAACCCTCATAGTCTCCATTAATATTGTATCATAAAATAAAGGATGTTTTAACATTGTAAAAACAGGACAGAATAAAGGGCTTTATGTAAAACTCACTACATTGTACATATTTTTCTCACTTCCCTATCTTTTGGAACATGAGGACAGAATGCCAAGGTAGAAATTGACTTACTCAGGGCCAGCCAGTCAGCTATGGTAGAGGTGACACTTAACCCCTATGTCCTGGCCATGCTTCCCAATAGCTTCTCAGAACCCTGAGACCCACAGAATGAAGCACTGCAGGTAGTGCTCTGGAACCCCCAAACCTTCTATCAAAAAAAAAAAATTTAAAGCCCCTGGGGTGGGCGGAGTGTTGCCTGTCAGGACAGAATCAGATTATGGAAGTCACTACATAAAGTTTAGATTTTTTCCCTAGTGGCACAAGAGAGTTATTTATGACTTCATTTCTGGGCAAAGGGGATACTAGGTTGCGATTATTTTTGAGGATAATCAATCAGGAGGTAACATAATAGCTGGTTTGGCTGGGCAGAAACAGCAAGAAGCAGAGAAAGCAATCATTTAATCATTGCAATAGTCCTGGCATGAAATGTTGAGAGGGGTCCTGCCTAAAACAGCAGGGAAGCAGAAGACAGCAGCCCCAAACTTTCTGGGTCATGGCTACTTAAAGTCAGGCCAGAGGCAGCCTCTCATAGTAGTAGCCCACATTTCCTTTCTTTGTTCTAATGCCCTTATATCTAACTACTTGAGCAGCTCTCCCAGGGTCATGGGCACAGGCGTGGAACTCAGGAGGTGGGGGGGAAGGATCCTCACCTGTAGTGCCAGCTGGCAGTCCTCAATCAGGCCCTGTACCAGGTAGTAGCGTGCTTCACCTAGCAGCTCCCCCAGTTCTCTGGTACTTTCAGGCAGTGGCACAGACCCATCCCGAAGGTAGTTGAGGATTGTACCAAAGTGGCGGCCGCTCCGGTCAATCAGCACCCAGCCTGGTGGGATAGGGAAAAGAAAGAGAAGGGATGGCTTTTCTGGGGCCCTGGAGCTACTAAACTTTTATGAAAAAAGAATTCCAAAGCTACAAGTCTGGATTTTTCTCAAACCTCTGTGTTACCCAAGGAAATAACATTAAAACATGTCCAGTGAGTGTTTCCATGATATATATATATATATATATATATATATATATATATATATATATATATTAGAGGCCCAGTGCACAAATTCATGCACCAGTCCCTCCGCCTGGCCTGTGGGACTTGGCCGAAACCAGCTCTCCAACATCCCCTGAGGGGTCCCAGTTGCGAGAGGGTGCAGACCAGGCTGAGGGACCCCACCAGTGCATGGGGACAGAGAGAGACCCGGGTGGTTGGTCAGCCAGGGAGGGAGGGACTGCAGCAGGGCTCCAGGGCGTCTGGCCCATCTCACTCAGTCCCGATTTTCCAGACCCCAGCAGCAAGCTACCCTGCTGGTCAGTGCATGTTATAGTAAGTGGTTGAGCAAACTTAGCATATCATTAGCATATTATGCTTTGATTGGTTGAACAACTGACTGGTCGACTGGACCCTTAGCATATTAGGCTTTTATTATGTAGGATACAAACACACACACACACACACACATATACAGAGTGGTCAGATTATTATGATCTCTGAACACATAATAATCTGGCCACTCAGTGTATATCCTATATAATAAAAGGCTAATATGCAAATTGTCCCCTCCACCAGGAGTTTGACCAGCAGGCAGGCTGGCCACCTACCCATATCCCCTCCCCCTGGCCAGACCTCACCCATGCACGAACATCAATGATGAGCCTGCACACCGAGGACTGGGGATCAAACCCTCAATCCAGGTATGGGCCCTGACCAGGAATGGAACCCACAATCTTTTGTGGCTCAGGACAACACCCCAACCAATGGAGCCACTGGCCAGGGCCCGTGCCTCTTTTTATTGGTATGTTTGTTAATTGTTCTCCCCTGTCCCCATAAAAAAAAAAAAAAAAGGTAAACTCAGTAAGGCTAATCTCCTCAGATCCATTTATCCAAACAAAGTATCTCCAGTATGAACTGGCACTTTACAAATACTGAATAGCCAAAACCGGTTTGGCTCAGTGGTAGAGTGTTGGTCTGCTGACTGAAAGGTCCCGGGTTCCATTCCGGTCAAGGGCATGTACATTGGTTGCGGGCACATCCCCGGTGGGGGGTGTGCAGGAGGCAGCTGGTCGATGTTTCCCTCTCATCGATGTTTCTAGCTCTCTATCTCTCTCCCTTCCTCTCTGTAAAATATCAATAAAATATATTTTTTAAAAAACAAATACTGAATAAGTAACTTCTTCACCTTTAGACAGTTGAAGACTGAGCTCCACCTCCCAAATGTTTATTTTCCTGCTCTCACAATCTTTGTTAACACCCCCTGGAGTTCCCCCTCCAACACTGTAAAATTCCACTGGGGCCGGTGAGGCCCAAACCTGAATGCAACACTCCAAGAAGGTAAGGTTCACCTGCCAGAGAACCCTCCACCCTCCACTCTGGTGTCCCAGGCAAACCACACGCAGCCTCTCCTTCTACAACCTGCACTGGCAGGTGGTGTCTTAGAGTGCATTAGGGGAAGCAGATACAGACATGGTCTTCCAACTCTGCAGGATGGTTGCTAGCAGCGCTAAGACAGAGGGAACAAAAGGCTGGGCAGCTGGGAAAAAGGTTGCCCGGACGGAAGCTGCTGGTTCCCAAGGTTTTTGAGCTGGGGAGTTAAGGGTGGGAGAACTGGAAGAACTGGGTGGGAGGGAATGAAAATTCTGAAGTGACATGTTAAATAAATCACTGACCACAGCGTTGCAGAGGGGGTTGTTTCTAAGTGTGGGTTGTTGCTGGGGGTCAGGACTGGGGATGGAGGAAGAAGAACGAAAAAGAGAAGGGGACGGGATGTGGGGATGGAAGGACGTGAGAGTGAGCTGACTAGAGAGTGAGTTCCCTCTCCCAGTGAGAGGGAAGGGGCGTGGAAACCCTGGGCGATGAGAGGCTCGGAGAGGCGGCGGCGGCCCGGAGCGTGGAGGGCAGCACAAGTAAGGGCGTGCGGTACCTCCGGCGTCGGTGAGTACCTCGGCGCGGCCGCTGAACATGGCCTTGAGCAGGGTGTCCTGTCCCGTGAGGGTGCGCAGCGTGGTGTAGTGCAGCGAGCCCCCCACGTTCAGCTTCACGTACTTGCTGTTCGGGGTCTGCGGCTGGAGCCCGGCGGCGGCGGCGGCGGCGGCGCCAGGCTCGAGTCCCCAGGGCTTAGGGACTTCCAGGGACAGGGCCCCGGCCGCCGGGCCCGAAGCCTCGGCCGACATGCCAGGGGGTGGCGGCGGCCTTGGGCTCTCTCCGCGCCCTCAGGACCCGGGTCCGACCCCTCCGGCCGCACAGCCCGGCCAACACGCCCGCACGTCGCCGCCGCTCAGGCACACCGGCCCGCAGCCCGGCGCCTCCCAGCAGCGCGGCCCGGCAGCTGCGCAGGCGCGTCAACGTCCCGCCCCCGCGCCGCGCGGCGGGAGTGCGGAGCGTGCGCAGTGGCCTTGGCCGGGCGGCCCGGGGCGGGCTACGGAGGCGGCGGCTGCGGGCGGGGCGGGCCCCACGTGGACGCCGGCGAGCAGGTCCCCGCGGCGCCTGGCCGCCTGCCTCCTGTGGAAAGCGACGTCCTGGTGCCTTGGTTGGGCTTGCGCTCTCAGAGCGATTCCCAAGCATGACGGGGAAACTGAGGCTCCGAGGAGCAGGGTATTGGGCGAGGCATCCCTCCCGCCAGCCCCTCGCACCGGACAGAGGAGAGTTGCAAACAGACACCAAGAGAAGTTCTTAAAGAATGCTGTTAAAAGACGAAAATCTTGCTGAGTAAATGTAAAAATCAAACTGGCTTTATTCAATCATTCATGAATCAGAGGGCATCCTATCTAGCAAATAGGAAGGAGCTCCCTAAGCTACAGGAAAGAAAAGGTTTTTAAAGGCAGAGAGGGGGCAAAAAAAGGACACAATTAGCAAGTAATTTTTTTTCCGGGAAAGGTGGGCCTCCTAAGAGGTCTGGAAGGGGCTGTGTGGGGGTTGGGGGTGGGGGGGAGGTGGAGGGGAGGTATTATCTTGCTAGTGCTGACCAGCTCATCCCATGTTGCCTGGTTAAAGATTACATTCCCGCCCTAACTGGCTTGGCTCAGTGGATAGAGCGTCAGCCTACGGACTGGAAGGTCCCGGGTTCGATTCCGGTCAAGGGCATGTACCTTGGTTGCGGGCACATCCCCAGTAGGGGTGTGCAAGAGGCAGCTGATTGATGATTCTCTCATCAATGTTTCTAACTCTCTATCCCTTTCTCTTCCTCTCTGTAAAAAATCAATAAAATATATTTAAACAAAAAAAAAGTCTTGGTTTGCTGATGTGGGGCTCAGCACAAGTGACTCCGAGCCACATGCTAACCCGACAAGCTCAGAGAAGGCCTGTGTGGCAGTCTTGCAAACTCAGAGACTTAAAGTAACCACAAAGGATGGTTTGAAAATTAAATATCTTACTGCCAACAGCTTATAGTGGGCAATCATTTTCTAGGCCAATATTTTCCCAGACAAAGATCAACTTTGATCTTTACTGAGCCCTTTTGCCTTTTTACCTCTAAGATAACATCTATGAGATGTGTGGGTAACTTGTAACTTCCCTTTTTCTGGACCCCCTAGGGCACAACCAAATGTGGTTCCTGTACTCACTTAAGTACTAGTCCATCATTTTACTTTTTATCCAATCCCAGGGGTTTCCCACCGCTTTGCTTTCTTCCGCCTCCTTACCAATGAATTTCATGTAACCCACCTATGTCCCTCCTTTGATTGCAATGTATATAGAGAGAAACGTAACCCGCCATTCTTCGGAGCGTTATCTCAGTCCATTGAGGTTCTGCTTCCCGGCATATGTCGACAGTTTGGCTCAAATAAATTCACAAAAATTCTTTACAGGTTTTAATGTGTGTGTTTTTCTGGTTAATACCTTTTAGGCATGTTAATAGTTTTAAGAAAAGCTAAGGGGGAGGGCCTCCCAGGGGAGGTGGCAGTGGTGCTAGGACATCAGGGAGTGAGTAGGTAAGGTCCTCAGGGAGGGCCTAACTCTGACAATGGTCAGGTGGAGGTGTGAGAGCAGAGTTCCAGGCAGAGGAAAGGACAATGCGAAGACCCTAAGGCAGGAACAGGCTTGGTGTAGTTAAGGGGCTGAAAAGATGTCAGGGGTGGCTGGCTCGGCTGAGCAAAGGTCTTAGAATCCCAGCTAATGTTATGAGATACCCGACCCTGAAAAAGGAAATACAGTCCCAGGGGGCCGTGTGCCCCGGGTGAGCCATGTGTCCCAAGGGAGCCGTGTGCCCCGGGGGAGACATGTGCCCCGGACGAGCCGTGTGTCCCAGGGGAAGCAGTGGGACCCAGGGGAAGGGGCGGTGTAAACCAGAGGAGGAGCGGACTCTATTCATATGGTCCTGAGATAGTCACCATAAAACAAGCAGACTGCCAAATGAGGAGCGGATTCTACTCATGTGGTCCTGAGATAGTCACCATAAAACAAGCAGATTGTCAAATGACAGCAGGGAGGGGAAGGAGACCTGGGGGGAGATAAGAGAACAACCAAAGGACTGATATGCATGAATATAAGTACAACCAACAAACACAGAACTCTGGGGAGGGAGGGCATGAATGGGAGGGGGGGAAATGGTAAGCTATGTATACATATAATACCTTAATAAATTAAAGGGAAAAAAAGAAAAAGGAAATACAATAGAAACACACGGTTGACAAGAAAGGATAGTGAGAACTGTGAGGTAAACATCCAGCTTAATGTCTGGCAGGGGAATTTGCTGGAGGAAAAAGAAACAGAATTGTAGAACTGGCTGGTGGGAAGGGGGTCCGGGGGAAGAGGGGGAGGTTGTGTCCCTGAGAACTGCTTTCATTCCTTCTGCCCAGAATTAGGACATTTTCTCTGGTTCCTTATCAAGGACAATTGGTCTTTGGCCAGTTCTGCAGGTACAAGGTTGCACAGCAGCATCCTATGGATCCTTGTTCCAACCAAATACCTGCTTCCTTCATGTTTTTCTCACAATTCCTCTAATTTATACCCATATCTTCCTATCTGACACAATTTCACTTGAGACAATTTAGAATTGCAGTGACCGTTTTGGGGAACTTTTGACAAGAATAAAACTGTTTATTCGAAAGGTACCTCAGAACAAAAAAGAAAGAAACCCTCATGAGGAAACTGTCTTGTTTGTCAAAAAGAGAGGTTACTTTGTTTAGCGTAGGCAATGTTTCACTTCAGTACTTTGTATATTAATAAATGCTAACTTTTAAAAATATTTTTTATTGATTTCAGAGAAGAAGGAGAGAGATAATCATTAATTGGCTCCTTCCTGCACTCCCCCGCTGGGGATTGAGCCCGAAACCTGGGCATGTGCCCCTGACCAGAATCAAACCCTGGGCATGGGACCCTTCAGTCTGCAGGCTGATGCTCTATCCACTGAGCCAAACCAGGCAGGGCTAACCTTTTAATTATATGGCTCTATTAAATTGTTAAATGCCTGAGTTGTTTTTAAAAGGAATGTCACTCTTTGGGTGTGAATGTACCAGTATGTGTCAAAATCTGTTTTTTTACATTCAAACTGTCTTTCCTCTCCTTGCAGAGGGATCATTGATTAGATTTTTAGAGTGGTAATTTCATATTTCTCTGAAGTAGCTCCCTCTCAACTTTTTTTGCTGTCTATTTCTCTCTTTAGAAAGCCTTTAAAGATTAACTATTAAAAACTATTCCATTGGCAGGGTTAGCCATGCCAAGACGGTGGTGGCCACGTGGTGGCAAGGCCGCTCACAATTAAACAATGGGAGAGCAAAAATCAAAACAAAACAAAACAAAACTATTCCATTGTATGTGTGTGCTCCAGGAATAACCAGTCCACTTAAACAGTTTAAAATGTCTTAAAGAATTGTTAAACTATATATGTTTTCTTTGTGGGCACTGAAAAGTGTGTTTTTGTAATGGGTTTCATTACTATAGTTACAAGATAACAAAAAGGCCTTAGTTCTAAGATAAGAGTGTTCTATGTCTTTACATTTGCCATGGAAAATAATGACAGCATGATATTTTGGTTTGTACAAGACCAGGATTAGTTTTCAAATGATTTATATCTTTTTAATTTTTATATTAATTTTATAAATCAAGATACCATAGATTTCATTTTTTTAAATACATTTTTTGTTTAATTTTTTTCCTGCAACACATTACATCATTCCCAGAATTTGTTTACATATAACTGGAAGTTTGATATCACTTTATATTCTATATAGAATATAAACAAAGTGAACTCAGAAACAGAGAATAGATTCTATATAGAAGTGGCATCATAGAGTATTTTCCTTTGACTTATTTCACTTAGCATAATGCCCTCAAGGTCCACCCATGTTATCTCAAATGGCTGGATTTCATATATGTATATTATCGCATTTTCTTTATTCATCTGTTGATGGAATTTCGTTTATTTCTATTTCTTGGCTATTGTAAGTAATTCCACAATGAACATGGGGGTGTGGGTATCTCTTTGAAATAGCGATTTTGTTTCCCTCAAATATGGAATCTTGAAGAAGTGGAATTGCTAAATCATATGGTAATTCTATTTTTACTTTTTAAAGGAACCGCCATACTGTTTTGTAAGGTAGCTTCACCAATTTACACAGTGCACAAGGTTCCCTTTCTCTCAATCCTTGCCAACACTTTTCTCTTGTCTTTTTGATAACAGCCATTCTAATAGGTGTGAGGTGATATCTCATTGTGGAATGGTTTGTATTTACCTGATGATTAGTTATGTTGAGCATCTTTTAATGTACCTGTTGGCCATTTATATCTCTTTGGAAAAATGTCTAGTCAATTCTTCTGCCCAC
The DNA here is from genome assembly GCA_963924515.1 of Vespertilio murinus. NCBI lineage: Eukaryota > Metazoa > Chordata > Mammalia > Chiroptera > Vespertilionidae > Vespertilio > Vespertilio murinus. The sequence continues at coordinate 100,888,398 of OZ004705.1, read as the reverse complement.
TTTTTAATTGGATTGTTTTTTGTTTTTCTGCTCTTGAATTGTATGAGCTCCTTATATATTTTGGTTATTAACCCCTTATCAGATACATGATTTGCAAATATTTTCTCCTATTCCACAAGTTGCCTTTTCATTTTGTTGATGGTTTCCTTTGTTGTACAGAAGCTTTTTAGTTTGATGTAGTCTTGCTTGTTTATTTTTGCATTTGTTGCTTTTGCTATCAAATCCAAAAAATCATTGCCAAGAATTATGTCAAGGAGCTTACCCCCTATGTTTTCTTCTGAGAATTTTATGGTTTGAGGTCTTACATTCAACATATTAATCCATTTTTATTTTATGTTTGTGTATGGTGTAAGATAAGGGCATATTTTTATTCTTTTGAAAGTGGCTATCCAGTTTCCCAGCACCATTTATTAAAGAGACTATCTGTTCACCATTGTATATTTTGGGCTCCTTTATTAGAAATTAATTTCCCTAATCAGTTTGGCTCAGTGGATAGAGCATTGGCCTGCAGAATGAAGGGTCCCAGGTTCGATTCCCATCAAGGGCATATACCTTGGTTGTGGACACATCCCCACTAGGGGATGTGCAGGAGGCAGCTGATTGATGTTTCTCTCTTCAATGTTTCTAACTCTCTATTCCTTTCCCTTCCTCTCTGTAAAAAAATCAATAAAATATGTTAAAAAAAGAAAAAAAAGAAAAAAAGAAAAGAAATTAATTGACCATATATGCATGGATTTATTTCTGGGCTCTCTGTTCTGTTCCATTGATTATGTGCCTGTTTTTAGGCCAATATCATACTGTTTGGATTACTATAGCTTATTATTATTATTATTATTATTATTGCTAGAGGCCCAGTGCATGACATTCGTGCACTGGGGTTGGGGTGCATCTCTCAGCCTGGCCTGCACTGTTTTGCAGTCCGGGACCCCTCGGGGGTCCTTAGCACTGACATAGAGGCTAAAGAGGCTCCCGCCACTCCTGCTTCGCTCACCATTATGATCCTGGTTTCTGGCTGAGCGGCATTCCCCCTGTGGGAGCACACTGACCTGGCCACCCGGGGGAAGCTCCTGCATTGAGCTTCTTCCCCCTGATGGTCAGTGTGCATCATAGCCACCAGTGTTCCACTGTTCGGTCGATTTGCATATTAGCCTTTTATTATATAGGACTAGAGGCCCGGTGCACGAAATTCGTGCATGAGGGTTGGCGGAGGGGGTGTCCCTCAGCCTGGTCTTGGCCTGCAAAGACACCAGCATCCTTCACCCCAGCCTCTAGCCAGAGGTTCCTTCCCTCCTTCTGCAGAGCCTCTGGGAAGATGCTTGTCCTGGAGCCTCCTCGGGGCTCCGGCCCACGACACCTTGCAGCTCAGGTACTCAGGGGCTTGGACTTTCAGGTCTGGCTTCCTCACCTGGCATGGTGAGCATCAGCTGCCATGGGAGCCTTGCCTCAGGAGTTGCCCCCTTGGGCCATACTACTTGTGAGTGTGGGGAGGGGCCTGGGCAGCAGTGATTTAATGTCTATAGTGTGCCCACTGGACATGTCCCTCCCCCGTGGCGCCCTTCAGTCCACAGATTGACTGACATTCTATCCACTGATCCAAACTGGCCAAGGCTTATTGATTTAATCATGTGTGTTGCTAACTAAGAGCTTTAACTTCCTCATATCTCTTCAATAATATGTTTTCCAGTTCTTTTTTTAAATATATTTTTATTGATTTCAGAGAGGAAGGGGGAGAGAGAGAGAGAAACATCAATGATGAGAGAGAATCATTGATTGCTGCCTCCTGCACACACCCTCACCAAGGATCAAGCCTGCAACTTGGCATGTGTCCTGACCGGGAATGGAACTGTGACCTCCTGGTTCATAGGTCTGCACTCATCCGCTGAGCCAAACTGGCTGGGCCCAAGCAGACTATTTTATCACAATCTTGGGTTTATCCTTGTAAGTTGTTCTAGAAATTAAATCAGCTCAGATGGTAAGTTAATTACCTGGACCTGCCAGCTGACAAAAGATATAAAACAAATGTTTATGCTGACAGTAGGTTTATGCTTTAGGTTAGTCCATGACTTTGAAATGCATTGGAACCTTTTCCACTTAGAGAAACAGTTGGCATTTTCTTATAAAATTAAACACTCACATATGCTACTGTGTAGGTATTGTGCCTGTTTGCCCTCAAACCCACTCCTTGTTGTCCCCTGATGTGTTTGGTTTTGGTCCAGCTGTAGACTACCCATCTCAGACAGCTGTATCAGCTGGCCTCCAGGTGGAGTCAGCCAGAGGAAGACAGTGGAGGACGAATGGAAAGAGGGAGGAGGGGAGAAGCCATGGTATTTCTCAAGAGCACCCTCCTCTGCTCCCACTCCCATTCCCAGCTTAGTTTAGGTAGCATCCCCCATGGCTGTAGCTCTCACATGGGTCCAGCTTACATTAGAGAGGCCAGCCATGATTCCAGCTTCTACAGGTGATCTTTGCCCCAGAAACTGATAACACTAACCTCTGGTTTGAGAACAGGTACCAGCTTTTTGCTATTGTTCATTTGTGGGTTGTCTCAGCATCTTTTGCTAGTCTTCTGAGCTATTGTTACCATACTACTTGGCAATAAAAAGGAACAAACTATTAATACATGCAATAGCTTAGGGAGTTTCACTCAGGGAGTTATAGTGAATGGGGGGAAAGCCAACCTCAGAATTCCATTTATACAACAATCTAGAAATTACAAAATTATTGAGGAGAACAGACCAGTTATGCCAAAGGTTAAGGTAGGAGTGGGGTAGGAAGAGGGGATAGGTGTGACAATAAAGACATAACACAAGGAATATTTGTGGTGATAAAATTGTAATAGTAGTTACATAAATCTGCATGTGATAAAATTCTATGTGAACTGCATATACACACAGGTACAAATGAATGCTTGTAAAACTGGTGAAATCTGAATCAAGTCTGTGGTTTGTACCAATGTTTTCCTGATTTTGATACTGTACTATCATTATTGTAACACTAGAGGACCAGTGCACGAAATTTCATGCACTGGGGGGAGAGAGGTGGGTCTCTCCGCCTGGCCTGTGGCCTGCACCCTCTTCCAGTCTGGAGCCCATGGGGAGCGGCCTTGGCCATCAGTGGGACATCCTTAGCGCTGCTGCCACTGCTGCTGCACTCTTCAACTGTGAGCTCAGCTTCTGGCTGAGCAGTGCTCCCCCTGTGAGAGTGCACTGACCACCAGGGGGCAGCTCCTGCATTGAGCATCTGCGCATCAGCGACTGATAATTCCATTGTTTGGTCAATTTGCATATGTATAAGAATCTCTTTCATGGCCCGCGTAGAAAGAGTTCCAATTCAGGGTTCTGGTTCTGGAGAAGGGCCGCACACAAATGAAGAGACTTGAAGAAATTCAACTTGGCGATATGGGGGGCCAGGCGGTAGTCCAACTCTAGTGGGAGAACTACTCCTGCTCTGGCCCTGCCATCCCCTTTTATTGAGGCTTTGGGGGAAAAATCTTAGGCAACATAAACAGAAATTTACAGGCAGAGAAATAAAAGAAATTTACAAGGGACAAAATAAGGTGGAGGCTGCTTCAGCTTAACAATATCTTAGCTAAAGGTTAGAACAATTAAGGTTGTTGACCAGCCTTCCTGGCTTCCTGTCAACATCTCTTTTTTAAGTGAAACGAATTTGTTTTCCACAATGCATATTAGTCTTTTATTATATAAGATGTTACCATTGGGAGAAACTGGGTACATGGTACCCTTTCCATTCTGTTTTTGCAACTTCTTGTGAAACTATTATTATTTCAAAATTAAAAGTTTTTAAAATCCAAGAAAAATAGAACAGAAATAAATAGACAGTGTAGAACCAACATTGATAGGGGTAATGTTAAGGTTATTGCCGAGTATGATTCTAATGCATGCCCTACCTGCCAATGACATATTCCTAACAAGACTATAAAGGTAGGACATGGAAAGGAACCAAAGCCTTGAGGCCCTGTGAACACCTCCAAATGAATTATAAGTATGTTCTAATTATTGTTGCTTATCCTCAGGATAGATTGAGGCATTTATATGGATGTATTAGTAGAGGAAAAATTACTTAATTTTGAAATTCCTAATGTGGTGAGGAGTGATCTCAACTCATCTCTCTAGTAATGAAGACACATATTTATTAGTACTATTATTTTTTTAATTCTGTAGATTTACCTTTTAGCTGGAAAATACACTGTCCCTATCGTCTATTACCTTCAGAAAAAATAAAGAGAATTAAAGGAATTAGAAAACTCATAATTATTTAAACTCTCAGAAACCCAGTTTTGAGGGAAAAACCAAGATGGCTGCATAGGTAAACGCTTAACTACAGCTTCACTTAACAATTTCAAAAAATACAACTAAAATATAAGGTGGACATTATCCAGAACTACAGGAAAGTTGACTGACTGGAAATTCTACAACTAGAAGGAAAGAGAAAACCAGAAGGAAAATCAGAGGAGCTGTAAAAGCCTAAGGTACAGAGAGACACGGACAGGACGGAGCCGAAGAGGAGGGGTGGCTGAGTGCTTGGCTAGCGTTCCCTGGCAGAAAGGAGATAAAAGCTCCAGACTGTACTGAACCCCAACTCCGACTGCACTGAACCCCAGTTCTGGGAGAGACCCTGGGGTCCCAGCCTCATATAGAGGGAATCTGGGCTGTAAGGAGGAGGCTCAGGGAAGCGGCAAAAGGCAGAGCCCCAGAGTCACGCACATTTCACAAAGAGGACAGACTGTTGATTGGGCCACTGGATTGCCCTAGCGGGAAGGAGACATAAGCTCCAGACTGCTCTTAACTCCACTGAACCGCAGTTGCGGGTTTGTTGGGGGAGAGACTAGACTGTCTGGTACCGGGTGAAACTCTAGGGTGCCTTTCTCTCAGATGTGTTAGCAACGAATACCAAAGGACACTGAGGTACACTGAGACTCAGGAACCTCAGAGGGCGGGGCTAACTGGAAGCCAAGGCTGTAGGCTCTACCATGAAACTCCTCCCCATCCAAGCTGAGCACAGAGGCTTTTGCAGGTTTCCAAGTCTAGTGGAATACAGCTGTCTCCTGGCATAGACACAGCTGATCCTCCCAACCTACCAACTCAGGGAAGCAGCGAAAATGCCAGGACGAGGAAACAGATCACAAACGAAAGAAATGGAGGACAAAAAGGGACTGGATATAGAGTTCAAAACCACGCTTATAAGGTTGTTCAAGAATCTCCTAGAAAAGGCCGATAAAATAAATGAGACCTATGAGGATATGAAAAGGGATCAACTAGAAATAATAAAGGATCAACAAGAAATAATAAAGGATCAACTAGAAATGAAGAATACATTCTCTGAAATAAAAAACATTATACAGAGTCCTAAAAACAGAATGGAAGATTGCAAGAATCAAGTCAAAGATTTGGAACACAAAGAGCCAGAGGACACTCCTCCGCAGAAGCAACAAGAGAATCCAGAAAGTTGAAGATAGTGTAAGAAACCTCTGGGACAACTTCAAGCGAACCAACATCAGAATTATGGGCATCCCAGAAAAAGACAGAGAGCAAGATACCGAAAACATATTGGAAGAAATAGTTACTCACCCGGTGAAAGAAATAGACTTACAAGACCAGGAAGCACACAGAACCCCAAACAAAAGGAATCCAAAGAGGACCACACCAAGACACATCATAATTAAAATTCCAAGAGCAAAAGACAAAGAGAGAATATTAAAAGCAGCAAGACAAAAGCAGATAGTTACCTATAAAGGAGCACCCATACCACTGTCAGCTGATTTCTCAACAGAAACCATGCAGGCCAGATGGGAATGGCAAGAAATATTCAAGGTGATGAATAACAAGAACCTACAGCCAAAAATACTCTACCCAGCAAAGCTATCACTCAGAATCGAAGGCCAGGTAAAGAGCTTCACAAATAAATTTAAACTGAAGGAGTTCATCACCGCCAAGCCAGAATTATATGAATTTCTAAAAGGGGTTCTTTAGGAAGAGGAAGAAGATAAAGATAAAAATTATGAATAACAAATACGTAACTGTCAGCAAGTGAATCTAAAAATCAAGGGAGCCGAAACCGGTTTGGCTCAGTGGATAGAGCGTCAGCCTGAGGACTCAAGGGTCCTGGGTTCGATTCCGGTCAAGGGCATGTACCTTGGTTGCAGGCACATCCCCAGTAGGGGGCGTGCAGGAGGCAGCTGATCGATGATTCTTTCTCATCGATGTTTCTAACTCTCTATCTCTCTCCCTTACTCTCTGTAAAAAATCAATAAAATATATATTTTTAAAAATAATAAAAATGAAGGGAAGTAAAATTCATGATGAACAATATTAACTTGTGAATATAATAGAATCAGAGGTATGGAAGGGGGAGTGGACTGATGATTCTTGGGGAAATGGGGAGTGGAGAGTGCGGGAAGAGACTGACCATAAATTGCACCTATGGATGAGGACAGTGGGGAAAGGGCAGAGAGTGGGATGGGAACTTGGTGGAGGGGAGCTATGGAGGGGGAAAAATGAGGAACATTTGTAATAATATGAACAATAAAGATTTATTTTAAAAAAAATTTTTTTAAATAGAACAAAAATAAAGAATGATGGCCTCCTGGTTTATGACTCGAGGTTCAGCCACTGAGGCACACCAATCGGGCAATACTATTTAAAAATTAAAACAACAACAACAACAATAACAAAAAACATGTAGCCCAGCTAGGTGTGGCTCAGTGGTTGAGCCTCGACCCAGAAGCCAAGAGGTTACCGGTTTGATTTCAAGTCAGGGCACATACCCAGGTTACAGGCTTGACCCCAATGTGAAGCATTCAGGAAGCAGCCAATCAGTGATTCCCTCCCATCATGGATGTTTCTATCTCTCCCTCACCTTCTCCCTTCCTCTCTAAAATCAATAAAAATATGTTTAAAAAAAAAAGAAAAGAAAAAGTCACTTGGACCTCCACAGAAAACAAGCTAGACTTTGGGACATGTCTTCATTTCATTGCCTGGGTTTAGTAATCAAGCCCTGTCTTCAGGGCCTATTATGAAGATTAATAGCTATTTTGTTTCTGGTAATTTCCTGTGATACAATTGGCTGATGTACTCTGTTCAGAGTCTTAAATGCTACGGTGCAACCATTATCATTTTGGATGAGGAGTCAATAGCTCATCCTGATATAGTAGGCAGTTAGAAATGAGCAGAGTAGGAACCACAGGCCAGGTACAGAGGCCACCCAGGGTGGAAAGCCCGGATGCCTAGTAATAGATAATTGTAAGGTGGGACCTCAACCCCAGGGTGACCTTTCCTCCCCTAGCATATCCCTGCTCATAGGGTTTAGATTCCCTGACCTTTCATATAGCTAGTTATGCAGTTCAGACCTCCTCCCGACCTTTCCACCCCTGGCATGTAGCTAGTCATGTAGTAGGTCCTCTCAGTGGAGGAATAAGAGAGTCAGAGAAAAGCCTCATCTGACTCTTTTTTTTTATTATTAAAAATATATTTTATTGATTTTTTCACAGAGAAGAAGGTAGAGGGACAGAGAGTTAGAAACATCGATGAGAGAGAAACATCAACCAGCTGCCTCCTGCACACTCCCTACTGGGGATGTGCCCGAAACCAAGGTACATGCCCTTGACCGGAATCGAACCAGGGACTTTTCAGTCCACAGGCCGACACTCTATCCACTGAGCCAAACCGGTTTTGGCTCTCATCTGACTCTTATACAAGTTCTTGCATGACCACTCCCTTAAGCATTAAGCCCTTAGGACAATGAGGTTCTGACCTGCATCAAATTATCTTAGGAACAAAGCCTCGAGTCTATTGGCTACAGAGACAGACTTGGTCAAACTAGAGATGACATCCAGGCCTCAGTTGTGTTTCAACTCCAGACCCAGAGAAGTATCAAGGCCCTGGCTGACACGAGGACTAGCTGCAATGATTAATGTCCTCTGAAAGGACACACCTAGAAAGCTGATGAGTATTCTATTGAGATCCTCCCTGAGACCTCCAGATCAAGACCAAGGACTCAGCTTGAGTTCTCACCATCCTCTCTCTCCTGTCTCTCCTGTCTCTCATGCCTTTCTTCCCTTTCTTTTGCCTCTGTAACTGGTTTCTTCTACCTCTGTGACTTTCTAAATAAACTTTTGCTTGTATTTGAGTCTTGGCTTTGAATTCTTTCTTAGCCAAACTCAAGGACATCTGGTGACACTTCACCGTTAATAATCCTGCAACAAAAGAAGAAGGAGAGACTAACTTTAGTCTAACTATAGACATTCTCTTGACAATTTCCTGAAGAGCAAAATCTTGGCAATGGTAAAAAGCTCCACTAAAGTCCTGAGGTCTCCCGGAGGAACAGGGTGACCCGGAGGAGCGGGGTGACCTGGAGGAGGAGCAGATTCTATTCGTGTGGTCCTGAGACATTTGGACAGTCCGCAGCCATTTGCTACAGAACACTTTGTTGTATTTCCCCACAAAAACAAATGGGAGAGAGTGTCCCACTTGAAATTCAAATACAGAAAGAAAAAAAAGAAGAAAAAAAAATCTGAGGAACAGAATAAACTGGTGAATATAATAGAATCAGGGGCAAAGAAAGGGAGTGGATTGATAATTATCAGGGGGATAAGAGGGTGGGGGTGCAATAAGAGACTGGATTAAAATCGTATAACCAATGGATGAAGACAATGGGGGAAGGGAGGGAAGGGCAGAGGATGGGATGGGAACTGGGTGGTAGGGAGCTATGGGGGAGAAAAAGGAGAAACAATTGTAATAATCTGAGCAATAAAGATCTATTTTAAAAAAATAAAAATAAGCCAAAAACCGATTTGGCTCAGTGGATAGAGCGTCGGTCTGCAGACTGAAAGGTCCCAGGTTCGATTCCGGTTAAGGGCATGTACATTGGTTGCGGGCATATCCCCGGCAAGGGGTGTGCAGGAGGCAGCTGGTCGATGTTTCTCTCTCATCGACGTTTCTAGCTCTCTATACCTTTTCCTTCCTCTCTGTGGAAAATCAATAAAATATATTTTTAAAAATAAATAAAAATAAGATATAATTTTTTTAAAAAATAAAAAATAAAGTCCTGAGGTCTGACTCCATCTGCCCTTAGCCAAGAGGAGAGACTGAGAAAGAGAAAGCAGCCCCTGACAGTCAGAAGCTGGCCTGCTGCTGTCATTGAGGCCTTGGTGTTGATAGGAACTGATATGACACTTGTAGCTGGACTATTTTTCTTTTGATGAACACATTTTTGCAGAGCACCAACATCACAGAGACAAGGCTACTCTATGACTGTGAAGAACCAAGATAAAAAATAGACCACTCTGTCATCATGTCTGAACACAGACAAAAGAACATTATCCAAACAACAGAAATGATCAACTACCCCCATCCTGGTAACTTAAATCATTTCTGCTTCTTTATCAATTGTAGCTTTAGTCTTGCTCCTTCCTTCCCACTTTTAGTAAATATTTCTAAGATATTAAATCATAGAACTATCCTGACTTCCTCACAACATCAAAACCAGAGCAAAGCCCCTTTTCTTGAAATTTTCCCAGAAATCTAACACAAGCTCAAGTCCTGTAAGAAATCATTTCTTTATTTAAAACATTTTTTTAATTCAGCGAGGAAGGAGAGAGAGAGAGAGAGTGAGAGAGAGAGAGAGAGAGAAACATCAGTGATGAGAAGGAATCATTGATGGCTGCCTTTTGCACACCTCCCACTGGGGATTGAGCCTGATACCTGGGCATGTGTTCTGACTGGGAATGAAAACATGACGTCCTAATTCATAGGTGGATACTCAAATACTGAACCATTCCAGCTGGGCAAGAAGTAATTTATAACATTCTCTTACTGAGATGGCTCCCAGTTTCCCATAATGTGTGGTCACCTTTGTTGCAATGAGCCAATAAGCCCAGCTTTGTTCAATTATTGCTCTGTTCTTTTTAAAATATATATATATTTTACTGATTTTTTTCACAGAGAGGAATAGAGAGGGACAGAGAATTAGAAACATTGATGAGAGAGAATCATCGACCAGCTGCCCCTTGCACATCCCCCACTGGGAATGTGCCCACAACCCAGGTACATACCCTAAACCGGAATTGAACCCGGGATCCTTCAGTTCGCAGACTGACGCTCTATCCACTGAGCAAAACCGGTTTCAGCTATTGCTGTGTTCTTGGTAGCCTTTTATGGAAGGGCATTGACACTGGAAATTGGATTTTTTTTTTCACTGAAAGATACTGATTTTTTTTAAGTTGACTCCAAACAAGTTTTAAACACTCTGAAGTGATATAAAATAGGTCCACAGGTTTGATTTGGCCTAACAGCTGCCAGTTTGCAACCTTTTGGTTGGATGATTCCCTATGAGATGCAAAGGTTACTTCTGTTGTGAATGATTAACTGTTAACTACCTAAACTGAACCAAGGATTAGAACACATTCTCACATGTATTGCTTTATTTAATGTCCTTTACTACTTAAGCCATTCTGAACCCTAAACGCTATTCATCCTGTGCCATTCCCCAGGTTGCCTGCTGCATGTTGGTCTATACAGTGTTTCCCAAAGTGTGGTACACGTACCCCCAGGGGTACGGGAACAGTTTGGTGGGGAGTTTGGTGGGGATATGCACTGCACCGTGCTTAGCTGCGCCTAATTCTATGTTCTCATGAGTCAAGTCAATTTCATCCTTCTCATTGGTCCAAATAAATTTTATTTATAATATAACTTTTATTTATATTTCATTATGAATAATTTTATTTTTTGTTTATTATTATTTTGTGTATGTACCAAAATAAATAAATAAATATATTTTGATTGTTATTAAAATACGTCCTTTTTTTTGACGAGGGGTACTCAGCATTACGAAAATTATAGAAGGGGTACACATATGTCCAAAGTTGGGAAACACTGGTCTATAAGGTCAAAGTCCTATTGCAGGATGCTGCTGATGCTGCCATTCCCTTCTCACTGTGAGCCTGTAGCCTGGGAACGGTGATAAGTGTACAATAACACCTTCAGAAACAAGTCCTCAGGGTCAAAGTTTATTTTAATGAAGCGGGCCTGATCACAGAGGAATCTGGGGGCTCTGGCTCCTCAGCACTGTGCTGCCTCTGACGAAGCTGGCGCTGGAGGGGCGGTCAGTGGAGCTGTCTCAGGTACGGGCTCCTCACTGGGAGCCGGGGCTCGGGCCAGGCAGAGGAAGGCTTGGGGAAAACGCTTCCAGATCTGCTTCTCCTGAGGAGAAAACAGAAGGGTTTTGTATCCCAGGTCCCGTGGCCTCTGAGAGCTTTGTGAGTTCCGCCAGTGTGTGGATTGAGCCTAGAGTAGTAAGGATTCTACCATTACCCAGGATGTTGGCTAGAATATCTTTCAGGACCCTCTGGCTCTGGAATCATAGGAGCTAAGGCCCCAGTTATCTGACAGCTGCCTTGGCCTGTGAAGACGGGAGAGAAGAGGAAACGCTTTAGGTTAAGTGATGGCACTTATACCTCACCAATTCGCTTCCCTTCCTGCATCCCTACCTTCGCACAAAAAGCCCAGACATCTTTGCCTCTGATGGCCTGAGATGATCCTTGGGAACCCTCATGCCCACCAAACCCCTTTCCTCTGCTCTGCGGGCCTCGGTATCCTCCCTCCCTCCCTCCCTCCCTCCCTCCTTTCCTTCTTTCCCCCTCACCTGAGAATATTTTTCCCATTGCTTTTCAGAGAGAGTGGAAGGGAGGGTGGAAGGAAGAAAGAGATATATTGATGTGAGAGAGAAATATCATCTGGTTGCCACTCACACGCACCCCAACCAGGAAGAAAAACAAAACCCAGGTACGTGCCCTAGACCATGAACCAAACCTGGGGGTGCTCGACCGACGCTCTCACCATTGAGCCACAATGGCCAGGGCAGGCCAAGGTTTCTTCCTCAGTTTCCCTGCATGATGAAACAGTTTCCCTAGGACTGGAGCTATCCCTGACCCTTTGGCATCCCAGACTCCCCTGGCCAATGCGGCCCTTGGAATCTAAATAGGCTTCCTATGCTCACGTCAGGCTGGGCCTTGCTAGAGAAGAAACTGATTCCTCAGAACGCCCATTCCGAATACAGCCGCTATAGGGAGTTTCTGACTGCTTCTCTTGTACTCCGTGGACCTTACATAACAGCCTGAATCAACATGCTCTGGACACAGTCTGGTGGGCCACAGCCACATCGGTCAAGGAATTGCTCTGTGGCAAGATCAGGTTCCCATTCCAGTGTTGTCCTCTTTCTCACCAGATCATACTCCTGAGTTCCCAGGATGCCTCTCTGACCAAGCCACCCATTTTGAAAGAGGTAGTCAAAAAAGATAGACCAGAGAGAAAGAAACAGAGACAGAGAAAGACAGACAAGGAGAAACACAGAGACAGAGAGAAATTGAGGACAGAGGTCCTAAAAAAGATCTGACATTACCCTGGCCCATGTTGCTCGGTGGTTAGAGTATTGGCCCATGCACCAAAGAGTCCAAGGTTTGATTTCTGGTCAAGGGCAACTCCCTAGGTTGCAGGTTCCATTCCCTGCTCCATCGGGATGTATGTGGAAGACAACCAATCAATGTTTCTCTCTCTCTCTCTCTCTCTCTCTCTCTCTCTCTCTCTCTCCTCCCTCCTTTCCTCTCTTTCTAAAAAAAAAAAATCAATAAATGTATCCTCAGGTGAGAAATTAAAAAATTAATAAAGTGTCCTGTCTCTTATTCCCTACATCTTCATATTCATTTCCTCCATATCTATTGCAAAATTGTCTACATTTCTCATTATAATGGAAGCTCTATGAGGTGTTGAGGTATGGAACATTACCTAACGCATTCTCCATTATAATTCCAGCATCCAAGCACACCGAGTTGAATGAATTTCATTCAACATTTGTTGAATGAATACAGGTGAAAAAGGAGAGAAGGCTGATTGAGGAAGCACTGAGGAGATAAGAGGGGGTCTGAAGCACAGTAAAAGAACTGGCCGTAAGCTGGAGGAGGGACATGTCTTCCTCTGTCAACAGAGGCAAGGAGAAAGGTTTGGATGTATAGGTGTGAGATGTGTCCATGAGGTGCAGGGGTGTGTGTGGCAAGGGCAGAAAGTTAAAGGATTTCATGGGTGATGGACTCTTTCTGGTGAGGTCATCTGCTGACAGTTCAGAGGTTGGGTAAAGGATTTGAGGAGAATGGCAGAGATTTGGAACAGTTGCTTAGGGGAATGGGAGAAGAGACTCACCAACATTTTGAGACTACCACGTGCCAGGTACCTTGTTGAGTGTTGAGGTTATAGAGATGAGGAGGTTGTGACACAGTCTTTGCCTTTTAGGAATTCACAATCCAAAGAAAAGAGACGTTCTACAAGAAGTTAAAATGCAGGGTGCTCTGTACTGAAATGGATGAAGTGTTGCAAAGACATGATGGGGGAGGAGGCTCAATTCTGAGAGTGGGGGAAACATACAAAGGCTGTGACCTTTGAGGTTGGTCTTGAAAAAAGACAAAGTGTGTACAGGCAGAAGTCAGTAAGTGTGTCTCACAAAGAGAGGAGAGTACTACCTAAAAATATGGTGGTGTTGCCCAGCTGGCAGGCTTCAGTGGTCAACCTATGAACCAGGAGGTCACATTCCCCGGTTGTGGGCTCAATCCCCAAAGGGGGGTGTGCCGGAGGTAGCCAATCAATGATTCTCTCTCATCATTGATGTTTCTCTCTCTCTCTCTCTCTCTCTCTCTCTCTCTCTCTCTCTCTCTCCACCCTCCCTTTCCTTCTTCTCTGAAATCAATAAAAATACATTTAAAAAATAAAACATGGTGGCCGAGGTCGGTTTGGCTCAGTGGTAGAGCGTCGGTCTGCGGACTGAAAGGTCCCGGGTTCGATTCCGGCCAAGGGCATGTACCTTGGTTGCGGGCACATCCCCGGTGGGGGGTGTGCAGGAGGCAGCTGGTCGATGTTTCTCTCTCATCGACGTTTCTGGCTCTCTATCTCTCTCCTTTCCTCTCTGTAAAATATCAATAAAATATATTTTAAAAAATAAAATAAAATAAAACATGGTGGAAAAGCTAGAATTGAAAGACATTTCTGTGTCTGGGGTGAAAAATGATGCTGGAAAGGAGGATTGAGGCTAGGTTGTAAGGGTCTAATATGTACCAGAAATTAGAACTTTCCCCCAAAGTTAACAGAAGTCTGTAGTAGAGCAGCAGAATCGTGGATGATGAGCTGAAGGGAAGAGAAACTGGAGTGGGTGAGAAGGGTTAGGAGACAACTGCAATAGTCCTGATGAGAGACTGAGGTCATCAGAAGCGGCAGGAATGAGGGGAGAGAAAGGCTTCCCAAGACAGTGTTGATGTTGGATGGGATGTGGCGGGGAGGGGCGAGGGTGGAGCCAAGGCTGACGAAGGGTTCTCGCTTGGGAGACTGGTTGGGTGGTGATACTGTCACCTGAGGATAAGATACTTCACCAGGAGTATATATTAAGGAAAAGTAATAAACTCATTTTTAAAAATTGTAATAAAAAAATAAAAACTGTGGTAAATTACACATAACATACAATTTACCATTTTAACCATTTAAAATGGTATAATTTAATGGCATTAGGTAGATTTAGAATGTTGTGCAATCATTACCTCTATCTAGTTCCATTATATACAAATCCTCACCTGAGAATATGCTTATTGATTTTTTAAATTTTTTTTTATTTATTAAGGTATTATATGTGTACAGAGCTTACCATTGCCCCCCCCCCACCCCATCTCCCTTTCATGCCCTCCCTCCCCAGAGTTCTGTGTTCATTGGTTGTACTTATATGCATGCATACCAGTCCTTCGGTTGTTCTCTTATCTCCCCCCAGGTCTCCTTCCCCTCCCCGCTGTCATTTGGCAGTCTGCTTGTTTTATGGTGACTATCTCAGGACCAAATGAATAGAATCCGCTCCTCCTCTGGTTCACACCGCCCCTCCTCCCGGGTCCCATTGCTTCCCCGGGGCCCACGGCTCTCCCGGGGCACATGTCTCCCCCGGGGCACAAGGCCCCCTGGGACACATTGCTTATTGATTTTAGAGAGGGGGGAAGGGAGAGAGAGAGAGAGAGAGAGAGAGAGAGAGAAAGAAATTAGTTGTCTTCCACATGTGCTCCAACCAAGAATTAAACCCACAACCTAAGTATGTGCCAAGATTGGAATCTATGGAGCGCATGTAGGAGGCAACCAATATATGTATCTCTCTCTCTCTCTCTCTCTCTCTCTTTCTCCTTCCTTCCATCCCTTCCACTCTCTCTAAAAAAACTCAATGGAAACAATATTTTTGGGTAAGAATTAACCGAAAAAATCTATTTTTCAATTATAGTTGGCATACAATATTATTGGTTGCAGGCCTGTAACATAGTGATTAAACATTTATACCTAATTTCTAACTATTATTCAAGAACTGTTTTTTTCCTCTCTTCAACTTTTTTCTATTTTTGCTTCATATATTTTGGGGCTCTATCGTTAGGTATGTATAATGCTTATAATTTTAATATTTTCATGACAATTGACCTTTTCTTCTGCTGAAACGGATTTGGCTCAGTGGATAGAGCTGTTGGCCTGTGGGCTGAAATGTCCCGGGTTCCATTCTGGTCAAGGACATGTACCTTGGTTTCGGGCACATCATCAGTAGGAGGTGTGCAGGAGGCAGCTGATCGATGTTTCTTGTCGATGTTTCTAACTCTCTATCCCTCTCCCTTCCTCTATGTAAAAAAATCAATTAAAAAAATATATAAAATTTCTCCTTTGTCTCTTGAAACAATTTTTGACTCAGAGTTTATTTTGTCTGATATTAGCATAACCACCCACTTCTCTTTTGGTTACTATTTGCATAGAATATCTTTTTTCTATCCTTTTACTTTCAACCTCTCTGTGCCTTTGGATCTAAAATGAATCTCTTGTGAAAGGCATATAATGTTTTCTTTTTCAAATCCATTTCACCACACTCTGCCTTTTTAATTGGAGAGTTTAATCCATTTACATTTGATGTAATTACTGATAAGGAAGGACTTACTTCTGCTATTTTGTTTTGTTTTTTTCCATCTGTCATATCCTCATTCTTCCATTAGTATGTTTTAATATTTATTTGATTTTTTTAAAGAAATGTACCATTTTAAAAATATTTTGTTAATCCTAACCCGAGGATGTTGTTTCATTAATTTTTAGAGAGTGGAGGGGGAGAAATATCGATGTGAGAGAGACACATATATTAGTTGCCTCCCACACAGGGGATTGAACCTGAAACTGAGGTCTGTGCCCTGGATCAGAATTGAACCTGGACCCTTCAGTCCACGAGCCAACGCTCTATCCACTGAGCCAAACTGGCTAGGGTAATAATATACCATTTTGACTCCCTTTTCATTTTTTTGTATATTTTATCATTATTTTCTGATGGTTATCTTCAGAATTATAATTATCATTTCAAAATAATAACAATTGTCTTCAATACTAAACAAAAACTCTGTTCCTGTACAGCACTGTCCCTCCCCTTTTATATTGTTATTGTCACAAATTATATCTTTATACATTGTATGTTATTAAAATAGATCTATAATTATTCTTTAATTCATTTGTCTTTTAAATCCTATTGGAAAAAGAATTACAAAATTTAAAATACAATACTGACTTTTGTATTTTACCTAAGTAAGAATATAAGTATTCTTATTTTCTTCATAAATTTCAAGTAAAAGTGCCCCTTTACTTAAGCCTGAAGGACTCCCTTTAGCATTTCTTGTAGGGCAAGTCTACTAGTAATAAACTCTCTTAGCTTTTGTTTAAGTGCGAGTCTCAATTTCTCCTTTATTATTGGACAATTTGGGGAGATATAGAATTCTTGGTTGACAGAGTTTTCTTTCTGAACTTAAGTTATGTTATCCCACTGACTTCTAACCCCTGTGACTTCTGATGAAATATTGGCATTTTTCTTATTGAAAAATCCCTTGTACAAGTTACTTCTCTTTTGCTGCTTTCCAGATTTTCTGTTTAGTTTTGGGTTCTGACTGTTTATAATGTGTCACTGTGGGTCTCTCTGAATTTATCCTACTTGGAGTTTATACTATTTGAGGTTTGTTGAGCTTCTTGTAATGTATCTTCCCTCTTTTTTTTTTTTTTTTTATTGACTCAGAGAGGAAGGGAGAGCAAGAGAGAGAGAACATCAATGATGAGAGAGAATCACCACTTGGCTGTTGTGCCCTTTGATGCACAGAAGTTTTAAATTTTGATGTAGTGCAATTTATCTATTTTATTCTTTTGTTGCCTATGTTTTTGGTGTCATATCCAAGAAATCATTGCTAAATCCAATGTCATAAATGTTTCCCATACATTTTCTTCTAAAAGTTTGATAGTTTCAGCTCTTAGTTTTTGCATGGATTTTGAATTAACTTTTGTATATGTTATAAAGGTAAGGGTTTAACTTCATTTTTTTGTACACTGATATCCAGTTTTCCCAGCACCTTTGGTTGAATAAGACTATCCCCCCCCCACCCCCACCCCAGAATGGCACCCTTGTCAAGTGTCATTTGACAGGATATGGTAGGATTTTGTGCTATAAACCTGTGGAGGTGGTGGAACAGACATGGCCAGGTCAGGAAGCCTCGGGAGAGCTGAATACCAGATTCTGTTGCAAGTGTCTGTCCAGGGCTGGTTTTGTGCTCAGTGAACTCTGGGCTCATGTTTTCCCACAGTGTCTCATCTTCCCACCCAACCACTGAAGTATGCAGAAAGGTCCTCTTGAAGAGGATAAACTCAGTCCCCAGAAGAGCTTGGTTTGTGCAGCGGCAGACAGTCAGGCTTGGAACACAGGTTCCTGGATCTCTGCGCCCCGTTATTTCACCTAAGACGGACCTCGGCGGTCCTTAACTCTAAAGTGTGGGCAGGACTGATATGAGACGGTATCTGTGGCTGCTTGTAGGACCCTGTACATGAGGGAGTCACTAAAGGCCAGGGCCGACCTGAGGTGAAGAGGGAAAATACAGATATTAGGCTGCAGAAAAGGACTCTGCCCGCCCGGAAGGCCCGCGTCCAGGGCCGGCCCCACCCCGGGGCGGAGCCAAGTCCTCCGGGCCTGGGCGTGGCTGGGCTGTGCCACTGGCGCGGGGGGGGCCGAGCGGCAGGAAAACGCAGGCGACCGGAACCGCGATGGCGGGCCCTCAGGGCCCCCGTGGAGGGGGGATACAGTTCTAGAAATGCCGTCAGGGCTTGTTCCTTCGCTGATTTCCTGTCGCCCACCTCCCTCGCGGTCGGTTCCTCCCCTTCGCCCCTTCCCTGCGTTTCCTCTTGGTACACCCCTCCCCGGATTGGAGGCGAGGCGGCTGCCGCGGGCTCTGCGCATGCGAACCCCCGCCGCGGGGCTGGGCGCGCGGACCCCGCCCTTCCACGGCTCCACGCGTGACGTCGCGGGGGGCGCGGGCCTCCGCCGGCTCCAAGCGGTGAGAGCGGGCGGCGGGCGGCCCGGCGCTGCTAGACCCGGAAGGGATGCGCGTTAGAGTTCCTGCAGGGGCGCTGGGGAAGGGGAGGCCGGGCACCGTCGGCCCCGACCCGCAGGCTCTGCCCTCTCCCTTCCGGCTTCCCCCCCCTGTCCGAACGAGCCGGGAGGAAGGCTGAGCCGGGCCGAGCACTGTGACCCCGGCGTTTCCCCGGCGCCCTCCTCCCTCCCCACAGCCCATTTCCAGATGTTCCTTTGCACCAGGCGGTCGCTTCTCGCCTGGGAAAGAGCACTCCTTGGGCTTCCGACCTTGGCCATACGGTTCCTATGTTCAAGTCCACCAGCCTCAGTTTCTGCCTTGCCTCGCTTTTTGTGAAGATAAATGTGACACAGAAAAAAAAAAATGGGAAAGAAATGGACATTTGTTGAGTTCCTGCATGGCCAACTATAAAGCAAACCGCTTTTTCTGCCACGTTTAGTCCTCGTTACTTGGGAAAGAGCTCCCATTTCACATGTTCTTAAACTCCCCAAGTTAGGCTGATGCAAGCTGAGCAATTTAACTCCAAAGTGGGTTTCTTTTCGTCAGACACGCCCTTTGGGCTATTGGCTGTTCTGCAGCCAAACCCTAGGCCCAGAGCGGCTGTTTCCTGAATTTCTACTTTTAAGAACTCTCCTTCTCGGGTTCCCTTTTCCAGCACAATATGCCCTCCACTTCCGCCTTGACTATTTCAGAAATGGAAATGCAGCAGACATTTGTGGTGCAGTGAGGTGGACACTCGGAGTCAAGAGCCTTGGATTCTTGTCCTGGCTCTGCCGCTGTCTGTGGTTTCGGGCTTGGCCCTTGTCTTGGCCCTTTAGCTTTCCTTTGAGTAAAAATGGGTAAGTGCCTTCTCACTGGCAGGCTCTGGTCCAGTTCCCCCTTCCTGTCCTCCAGCAGGTTTTCCGTGGAGGCCCAGACCCCTCTGCTCCCCATGGGCAGCTGTCAGGCAGGGCACAACCTGCATCTCTGTCTGGCCCACCACCCACCTCTGGTCTGTGCCACTTTGATCCTGCTGCTGCTTGGCCTTTCTGGCCTGGGCCTTGGTGGCTTCCTCCTCACTCCCAGGACTGGTCTGCGCAGCCCTGACATCCCTCAGGTGAGTACCCTCCTGCTCATCTGCCCCAGGTAGGCCTGCTCTTGCTGCTAACATCTCACCTCTCTCCCGCCTTCCTTTTGCACACAGGACTGGGTCTCCTTCTTGAGGTCTTTTGGCCAGCTGACCCTGTGCCCTACGACTGCGACAGTCACAGGGGCGTGGCATGGGTCCCACGTTGTGGGCTTGCTAACCACCTTGAACTTCGGAGATGGTCCAGACAGGAACAAGACCCAGACTTTTCAAGCCACGGTCCGGGGTAGTCAGATGGGATTGAAAGGTGAGATCGAGGACTGTGGGGGTTGGACTTGGGAACACTCAGGGTGGGGTGTGCCTCTGAACTCACCGGCCTGGTGACCGTCAGCACATCCCTTCGTCACTTCTACTGTAATCAGGACTAGATACTTACAGTGAAAACGATGCCCACTGTGTAGGTTCTCCATAAATGTTTTCTCTCTCCTCTTCTAGCTCTGGGATTCTTTGATTCTATCCTTGGAAGTGTGATGAGATGGGCTCAATTTGGCCTAATGTTCTTTGTCATCCCTCTTCATTCCTCTAGCTTTCTCTTGGAGGCAGCTTTTTCCTCAGGGATGTCCAAAAGCATGATCTGTTCAGTTGAACTAATATCTTTAGTGCCTGTGCTATGTGTGTAACACAGCTCTGTGTGCTATGGAGGATACAGAAAAAAGTTAGACATCACCCAAATCACTTAAAGTCTTCTGGGAAAATAGAGTGACTCAGTGGGTTCCATTAATTCCTGTGTGAGATTTGGCCTCAAGTTCCTTATCTAAAAATTTGGGAGATGGCCCCGCTGGTGTGGCTCAGTGGTTGAGTGTCGACCTATGAGCCTGGAGGTCACACTTCATCATACCTCACAGTCCAGTTCCTCATCTGGGTCAGGGCACATGCCCAGGCTTGATTCCCCAGTAGGGGGTATGCAGGAGGCAGCTGATCAATGATTCTCTTTCATCATTGACGTTTCTTTTTCTCTTTCCCTTCCTCTCTGAAATCAATAAAAATATATTAAAAAGTAAATAAAGTAAATAAAATAGAAAATAGGTCGATGTGTTTCTCTCACATCGATATTTCTGTCTTTCCCTCTTCCACTCTCTAAAAATCAATGGGGGGCAAATATCCCTGGGTGAGGATTGAAATAAATAAATAGGAGTGACTTCTGAGGTCCTTTTCAACACTATCATTCTAAGATTCTCCTATGAATCACATATGTGTGTGTGTGTGTGTGTGTATATATATATATATATATATATATATATATATATATGGGGTAGGTCTTTGTATGTCTCCGTATACATCTGTGTGATCAAAGAGCAAGAATAAAGGAATGTATCTGACACAGAATAGTATTATTGAGAAATGATTCACATGCCATAAAATTCATTTCAAATGTACAAATAAATGATTTTTCACATATTCACAAAAGTGTGCAGCCATCATCACAATTTTAGAACATTTTCATTACCAGATAAATTCTGTACCCAGCTGAAACCGGTTTGGCTCAGTGGATAGAGCCTCGGCCTGCGGATTGAAAGGTCCCTGGTTCGATTCCGGTCAAGGGCATGTACCTTGGTTGCGGGTACATCCCCAGTAGGGAGTGTGCAAGAGGCAGCTGATCGATGATTCTCTCTCATCGATGTTTCTAACTCCTCTATTCTCACTTCCTCTCTGCAAAAAATCAATAAAATATATATATTTTTAAAATTCTGTACCCATTAGCAGTCATTCTCCTTTTTCTCCTAACCTCCCAACTCTAGGCAACCACTAACCTACTTACTGTCTGTAGATTTGCTTATTCTGGACATTTCATACAATAATGGTCTTTTGTGACTGGCTTCTTTCACTTAGCATTATGTTGTAGTACATATCAGTACTTATTTTGCTTAACAGTATTCACTATACGAATATTACATATTTTATCTGTGCATTTGTCATTTAATTGACATTTGGGTTGTTTCCACTTTTTGACTGTTATGAATAATGCTGCTGTGACAGCCGTGTGCAAGTTTCTGTGTAATCATATATTTTTATTTATCTTGGGTATATAACCAGGAGTAGAATTGCTGGGTCATATGGTAACTCTGTTTAATCTTTTGAGAAATTGCTAGAGTATTTTCAAAGTGGCTCTGCCATTTTATACTCCATCAACAGTGTATGATGGTTCCATTTCTCCACATCTTTTCTAACACTTACTATTATCTGTCTTTTTTATTACAGCTCTCCTAATCAATGTGAAGTAGTGTCTCACTGTAATTCTGATTTGCATTTTCCTGGTGGCTAATGATACTGAGAATTTTTTCATGTGCTTATTGGCCATTGGCATATTTTTGGAGAAATATATATTAGAATCTGTGCTCATTTTTCAAATTGGGTAATTTGTCTTTTAATTTAGTTGTAAGCATTCTTTATATTTTCTAAATAAAAGTCTCTTATCTGGTGTGTGATTTGCAAATATTTTCTCCCATTCTCTGGGTTCTTTTCACTTTGTTGATGGTATTCTTTTGAAGCACAACATTTTTTACTTAGATGAATTCCAGCTTTTTTTTCCCTTTCTATTGTTACTTGTGGTAGTAGCATATCTAAGAAGACTTTGCCTAACCCAAGTTCCCTGAGATTTACTTCTATGTTTTTCTTCTAAGAATTTTATATTTTTAGCTTTTATATTTATATCTATGATACTTTTTAAAAATTGTTATTTTTTTATATTTTCTTATTGTTTTTTGTTTTTGTTTTTTGGATCCTTTATTTTTTTAAATTCTCACCCAAGGATATGCTCATTGGTCTTAGGGAGAGGGAAAGGAAGAGAGAGAAACATCAGTGTGAAAGAGAACATCAGTCAGTTGTCCTCCACACATGCCCCAACAGGGAATTAAACCCAGGTATGTGCCCTGACTGGGACTCAGACCCACAGCCTTTGATATATAGGATGACATTCTAATCAATTGAGCTACACTGGTGTTTTACAATCCACTTTGAGTTAATTTTTGTGTATGGTGTGAGGATGGGTCCAATTTTATTCTTTTACAGCTGGTCTGATCATGTTTTGTTGAAAAGACTATTATTTCCCCATGGAGTAGTCGTGGTACCCTTCCTTGACCATATGCCCTGGCCAGGTGACTCAGTTGGTTGGAGCATTCTTCTCTATATGAAAAGGGTTGCAGGATTGATTCCAGATCAAAACACATACACAATCGATGTCTCTCTCTCTCTCTCTCTCTCTCTCTCTCTCTCTCTCTCTCTTTCTCTCTCTCTCTCTCTCTCCCTTCTGGTCTCTAGAAATCAATAAAAACTTCTTAGGTGAGGATTAAAAAAAAATCAGTTGATCATAGATATATGAGTTTATTTCTGGACTCGGTTCTATTCCATGATCTATATGTCTATCCTTATGTTAGTACCACACTGTTTTGATCATTATAGCTTTGTAGTAAGTTTTAAAATCAGAAAATATGAGTCCTCCAACTTTGTTCTTTTTTTAAAAAATAAATCTTTATTGTTCATATTATTACAAATGTTCCTCATTTTTCCCCCCTCCATAGCTCCCCTCCACCAAGTTCCCATCCCACTCTCTGCCCTTTCCCCACTCCCCACTGTCCTCATCCATAGGTGCAGTTTATGGTCAGTCTCTTCCCACACCCCCCACTCCCCATTTCCCCAAGAATCATCAGTCCACTCCCCCTTCCATACCTCTGATTCTATTATATTCACAAGTTAATATTGTTCATCATGAATTTTACTTCCCTTCATTTTTATTATTTTTAAAAATATATATTTTATTGATTTTTTACAGAGAGTAAGGGAGAGAGATAGAGAGTTAGAAACATCAATGAGAAAGAATCATCGATCAGCTGCCTCCTGCACGCCCCCTACTGGGGATGTGCCCGCAACCAAGGTACATGCCCTTGACCAGAATCGAACCCAGGACCCTTGAGTCCTCAGGCTGATGCTCTATCCACTGAGCCAAACCGGTTTCGGCTCCCTTGATTTTTAGATTCACTTGCTGACAGTTACGTATTTGTTATTCATAATTTTTATCTTTATCTTCTTCCTCTTCCTAAAGAACCCCTTTTAGCAATTCATATAATTCTGGCTTGGCAGTGATGAACTCCTTCAGCTTAAATTTATTTGTGAAGCTCTTTATCTGGCCTTCGATTCTGAGTGATAGCTTTGCTGGGTAGAGTATTTTTGGCTGTAGGTTCTTGTTATTCATCACCTTGAATATTTCTTGCCATTCCCATCTGGCCTGCATGGTTTCTGTTGAGAAATCAGCTGACAGTGGTATGGGTGCTCCTTTATAGGTAACTACCTGCTTTTGTCTTGCTGCTTTTAATATTCTCTCTCTGTCTTTTGCTCTTGGAATTTTAATTATGATGTGTCTTGGTGTGGTCCTCTTTGGATTCCTTTTGTTTGGGGTTCTGTGTGCTTCCTGGTCTTGTAAGTCTATTTCTTTCACCGGGTGAGTCACTATTTCTTCCAATATGTTTTCGGTATCTTGCTCTCTGTCTTTTTCTGGGATGCCCATAATTCTGATGTTGGTTCGCTTGAAGTTGTCCCAGAGGTTTCTTACACTATCTTCAACTTTCTGGATTCTCTTGTCTTGTTGCTTCTGCGGAGGAGTGTCCTCTGGCTCTTTGTGTTCCAAATCTTTGACTTGATTCTTGCAATCTTCCATTCTGTTTTTAGGACTCTGTATAATGTTTTTTATTTCAGAGAATGTATTCTTCATTTCTAGTTGATCCTTTATTATTTCTTGTTGATCCTTTATTATTTCTAGTTGATCCCTTTTCATATCCTCATAGGTCTCATTTATTTTATCGGCCTTTTCTAGGAGATTCTTGAACAACCTTATAAGCGTGGTTTTGAACTCTATATCCAGTCCCTTTTTGTCCTCCATTTCTTTCGTTTGTGATCTGTTTCCTCGTGTTGGCATTTTCGCTGCTTCCCTGAGTTGGTAGGTTGGGAGGATCAGCTGTGTCTATGCCAGGAGACAGCCGTATTCCACTAGACTTGGAAACCTGCAAAAGCCTCTGTGCTCAGCTTGGATGGGGAGGAGTTTCATGGTGGAGCCTACAGCCTTGGCTTCCAGTTAGCCCCGCCCTCTGAGGTTCCTGAGTCTCAGTGTACCTCAGTGTCCTTTGGTATTCGTTGCTAGCACCTCTGAGAGAAAGGCATCCTAGAGTTTCACCCGCTACCAGACAGTCTAGTCTCTCCCCCAACAAGCCCGCAACTGCGGTTCAGTGGAGTTAAGAGCAGTCTGGAGCTTATGTCTCCTTCCCGCTAGGGCAATCCAGTGGCCCAATCAACAGTCTGTCCTCTGTGCAAAATGTGCATGACTCTGGGGCTCTGCCTTTTGCCGCTTCCCTGAGCCTCCTCCTTACACCCAGATTCCCACTATATGAGGCTGGGGCCTGAGGGTCTCGCCCAGAACTGGGGTTCAGTGCAGTCAGAACTGGGGCTCAGCACAGTCCTGAGCTTTTGTCTTCTTCCCGTTAGGGTAATCCAGCAGCTCAGGGAACAGACCGTCCTCTGTGTGAAATGTGCGTGACTCCAGGTCTCCTTTTTGCCGCTCCCTTTATCTTCCACCTTACAGCCCAGATTCCCTCTGTATGAGCCTGAGACCCTAGGGTCTCTCCCAGAACTGGGGTTCAGTGCAGTCGGAGTTGGGGTTCAGCACAGTCCCAAGCTTTTATCTCCTTCCCACTAGGGTACGCCAGCCAGGCACTCAGCCTCCCCTCCTCTTCGGCTCCGTCCTGTCCCCATGTGCGCAGCGTGTCTCTCTGTACCTTAGGCTTTTACAGCTCCTCTGATTTTCCTTCTAGTTGTAGAATTTCCAGTCAGTCAACTTTCCTGTAGTTCTGGATAATGTCCACCTTATATTTTAGTTGTATTTTTTAAAAATATTTTTTATTATTTTTTTACAGAGAGGAAGGGAGAGGGATAGAGAGTTAGAAACATTGATGAGAAACATTCATTAGCTGCCTCTTGCACACCCCCTACTGGGTTGTGGCCGCAGCCAAGGTACATGCCCTTGACTGGAATCGAACCCGGGACCCTTGAGTCCGCAAGCCGATGCTCTATCCACTGAGACAAACCGGTTTGGGCTTTAGTTGTATTTTTTGAAATTGTTGTGTGAGGCTGCTGTTAGGTGTTTACCTATACCACCGTCTTGGTTTCTCCTCCAACTTTGTTCATTTTAAAGGTTGTTTTGGCTATTTTGGATCTTTGAATTTCCATATGAAATTTTGGATCAGCTTGTCAATTTTTGTTTCCACAAAAAAGACTATTTTTTTTTAAAAGGCTAGAAACAAAGTAATAATATTAAAGATTACTCTGGACAAATTTTAAAATGAATACCTACTGGAAATCAATAAAAAGCATTTAATGAGTAAATAAGTAAATAAGTAAGTAAGTAAGTAAAATGAATACTTACTATGTACCAAGCATGGGAAATACAGAGATTTGTAAGACATGGACCTTGTTTCAAGTTGTTCACCATCTAGCAAGGATACAGATGTTCACCTATATATATAAAAGCCATATATATATATATATATATATATATATATATATATATATAGTGTCTGACCATTTGACCCTTCAACCGGTCACTATGACACACACTGACAACCAGTAGATTAGCTTGCTGCTAGAGTCCAACCTATTGGGACTGGGTGAGATGGGCCAGACATGCCCTGGAGCCCTCCTACGGTTCCTCCTTGACCTCTAAAATATTTCTACTAATTAATTTCCTTTCAATGTGCACAAATCCATGCACCAGGCCTCTAGTAAATAAATAACTTTCAATGTGTGAAGTAGAACACAAGTACAGTGGCAATACTCAGAAGTCTGTCAAGCATGGAAGGTGAAGACAGGCTTTTCCAAGGATACAGTGCCTGCACTGAGGTTTGAGGCAGGGCTTATAAGGATGTCCTTCCAGCCAGAGGGAAGAGCATATGCAAAAACATACAGATGGGGACCATGACGGCCTGTTCAGAAGCTTCGAAGGGTTCAGTTTGGCTGGCACAGGGGAAGGATTACTGAGTGTGGCAGGTAATGAGCCTGAAGAAGCATTCAGAATCCATGGAGGGGCTCATGTGCCAAGCCAAGGCAGTTGGACTTTATTTAGTACATTGGGAAAACTCAAAGATTTTAATCAGGAAAACATTTTGTTTTGTGTTATTCTTTTAAAAAGATAACACTTGTTGGCTGACTGCCAGGAAGGAATGTTTCTGGATTCAGGAAGACCAGTTGGGAGGTGATTGCAATAAAAAGATGATGAGAAAAACTGAGCTAAGAAAGAAGGGGACTGATTTGAGGGAGATGTTAGAAGTATGAGATTGACAGGACTGGGTGACTGATCTGGGGAACATGAAAGAAAGGGGAGTTCCCTGATAGAATTTTTACCTGTACATTTCTCTATTGTAATTATGATGTGTATACTGGTTTGTATTTCTCTTTTTTCACCAGTGACATTATGTTTTTTGTGTTAGTGCAAAAAGCAAAAGCATTATTATTTTAGTGGTGTAAAGTGATTCATTTAGTGCAGTGTTTCCCAAACTTCTCTCATGATGACAATCACCTGGTGGAGTTGTTAAAATACAGATTCCTGAATCCCAACTAAGAAGTGCTAAAAATTCTAGTTCAGGAATCTGTGTTTTAACTACTCCACCAGGTGATTCTCATGATGAGAGAAGTTTGGGAAGCACTTATTTAGTAGTAAGGCCATCATTAATGCTTTCCCTACTGTTAAACATCTCTGTTGTTTCCTATTTTTTTGGCATTTTAAAAATGAAATTACAATAAATATTTGGTATGTATTTTTCTTTTGATCTGTCCTTAGGAATAATTTCTACACTTGGTATTACTGAGTCAAAGAATATGGACCCTCTCCCCCCCCCCTGCTTTTTTTAACCTGGAATACTCTCTTTAATAGAAGTATACCAAGCAGATGTAAAAGTCCTCCTAACTCTCCTGTAAAGTTAACAGTTTGGTAGGCATCTTCTTAGTCCCTCCCTGTACCATTTACAGTTGTGACAGATACAGTCAAATTGTCTCCTAAAAGATGTCACAAATTGAGAGTGGCCATTTTTCCAAATCTTCAATAACTCTTGTTATCACTCTTTTTCATTTTTTCCAATTTAATGGGCAAAGAAGTACTTGTTTTAATTTACTTTGTCCTGAATTACCAGTTAGGTTGCACATCTTCTTACAAGTTTATTTGCCATTTTCATGTTTTCTCTGAACTTCCTATTCACTTTCTTTGTTTATTTTTTGTTGTCTTTATCTTCTTGATTTTTAGGTCTTTATATATTCTGGATAGTAAACCTTTTGCCAATTAAATCTATTATAGGTATTTTTTAAAAATATATTTTATTGACATTTTTTATAGAGAGGGAGGGAGAGAGATAGAGAGCTAGAAACGTCGACGAGAGAGAAACATCGACCAGCCGCCTCCTGCACACCCCCTACCGGGGATGTGCCCGCAACCAATGCACATGCCCTTGACCAGAATCGAACCCGGGACCTTTCAGTCCACAGACCGACGCTCTACCACTGAGCCAAACCGGTTTCGGCTATAGGTATTTTTAACCAGTCTGTTTCTTGTGTGTGTTTTTAAAATATATATATTTTTATTGATTTCAAAGAGGAAGAGAGCCGGAACCAGTTTGGCTCAGTGGATAGAGCGTCGGCCTGCGGACTGAAAGGTCCCAGGTTTGATTCCGGTCAAGGGCATGTACCATGGTTGCGGGCACATCCCCGGTAGGGGGTGTGCAAGAGGCAGCTGGTCGATGATTCTCTCTCATTGATGTTTCTAACTCTCTATCCCTCTCCCTTCCTCTCTGTAAAAAATCAATAAAATATATATTTTTTTTAAAAAAAAAGAGGAAGAGAGAGGGAGAGATAGAAACATCAATGAGAGAGAATCGTTGATTGGCTGCCTCCTGCACACCCCCTGCAGAGGATGGAGCCCGCAACCTGTGCATTGCCCTTGACTGGAATTGAACCCAGGACCCTTCAGTATGCAGGCTGATGCTCTGTCCACTGAGCCAAACCAGCTAGGGCTTGTGTGTGTGTGTGTGTGTGTGTGTGTGTGTGTGTGTGTGTGTGTTTTAATATGGGACACTTTATGAATTTTCATGTCATCCTTACCCAGGGGCCATGACAATCTTTTCTGTATCATTCCAATTTTAGTATATGTGCTGCCAAGCGAGCACTCTTGTGTGTGTTAGAAATATCGAAGAGAAACATCAATCAGCTGCCTCCTGCACACCCTCCTCCCCTGTGGATGTGCCCACAACCAAGGCACATGCCGCAACCAGAATCAATCCCGGGACCTGTGAGTCTGCAGGCTGACACTATCCACTGAGCCAAAATGATCAGGGCTTTACTCATGCTTTTAGATTTTGTGACATTTTTAGCAAGGGTTTCCCAACTTTAAAATTAGAAAACATTCTTCCATATTTTCTTTTAATACTTAACTAAGGTTTTTGTTTCATTTTAATTAGTTAGTTTGTATAGGTATTTAATATATCTGGACTTACTTTTATAGTGTGAGATAAGAATCTAACCTTTTTTCACAAATGGAATTGTCCCAAAGCCATTGACTGAATAGGCTATTTTCCCATTAATTTGAAATGGGATGTGAACCCTTTCTGTTGTGTTGTTAGTCTTTACCTGAGGATATTTTTTCCCAATGATTTTTAGAACGACTGGAATGGGAGGTTGGGGAGAAACATCAATGTGAGAGAGACACGTGGATTGGTTGCCTCCTGCACATACCCCAACCAGGGTCGGGGAATCGAACCTGCAGCCCAGGTATGTACCCTTGACTGGGAATCTAACCCATGTCTCTTGTATATGGGCTGACGTTCTAACCACTGAGAAACACAAGGCAGGGGGGATGTGAACCTTAATGGATTTTCATACCTACTGGGAAATAGCTTTCTTAAAAAAGGATGAACTAGTTTATACAAACTGACATTGACAATGTGTATCTATTTCAGTTTCACTGCTACCTTTTAAATATTGATGTGTTTGTTTTGTTGGTGGTAAGCTAATTTAAATTAAATTCTATTTATATTAAGTACCTAGTTATTTTCATTTTTTAATGATGTAAACGATGGTGTATAGAGTACTGACTAGAACCAGTGCTAAAACACCTGGAACTGTAGGAAGCTTTTGAAATGAACAGAAGTCTGAAAAGGGATGGCTCCCACCTGACCCTTTATTTTCTTCCATCTCCTCTCCCATGCTTCTCATAGGATCTTCTGCAGGAGAGCTGGTCCTCATCACAGCCAGGGTGACCACAGAAAGGACCTGCCTGTATTTTAGTGCTGTCCCAGGACTCCTGCCCTCCAGCCAGCCACCCATATCCTGCTCAGAGGAAGGAGTAGGAAATGCCACCCTGAGCCCTAGGATGGCTGAGGACTGTGTCGGGGTCTGGAGCCAGGAAGGCCTTGTGCTCACCAAACTGCTCACTTCGGTAAGAGCTTCAGGTTATCAGGGTTTCATAGACTTCCATGCTGCGTGCTGTATCTTGAAGTCTTTTTTTTTTTAAGAGAGAGAGAGGAAGGGAGAGATACACACACACACACACACACACACACACACACACACACACACACACGTCTATGTGAGAGAGAGACATCGATTGGTTGCCTCCTGTATGGGTCCCAATCAGGATCAAACTTGAACCTGCAGTCTTCTGGTGCAAGGGAGGATGCTCCAACTAACTGAGCACACGAGCCAGGGCTTGAAGGCGATTTTGCCTAGTAGGTAAACATAAGCTCTGTAATACTGACTGGAGGGCTGGCCCTTGAACAAGCACCCAAGTCTCCGAGCCTCAGCGTCGTCGTCTGTGAAATGGAAAGCATGACACTGTCTCCTAATTCCAACAAACAAATGAGAATGAATGTAAAGTACTCAGTACAATGTCTGGTACATAATAGAAATTTGATAAATGACAGTATTACTATTAACTGTGTCTTTAAATAACAATAAAACATGACCTCTACCTCAAAGGAATTCAGAAGCTGGACAAGAGGCAGAATAAACTAATTGTTAGCATAGAGAGATGAGCAAAGTATTATTCAAACAGATTAAGAAGCAGTTGACTTTAACGAACATTTTTAGAGTGTTTCATGGAGATGGTGGCATTTAAGAAAGGGAAT
Organism: Vespertilio murinus; assembly: GCA_963924515.1. Lineage (NCBI taxonomy): Eukaryota > Metazoa > Chordata > Mammalia > Chiroptera > Vespertilionidae > Vespertilio > Vespertilio murinus. Next base: position 100,857,674 of record OZ004705.1, on the reverse strand, counting down.
TGCGTACAGTAGTAGTTTATACAGAGTGCTTTCGGATTCATTATCTCATTTAAGACATCCTTTTGAGGTAGCTGTTATCCCATTTTACAGATGATGAAACAGGTTCAGAGAGAGGGAATGAATTGCCCAAGGCCACACAACTACTTAAGCAGCAGATGCAGGATTCCAGCCTAGGCTCTCCAGCTCTTAAGTCCCAGGCTTGTTCTGCCCCGTCAGAGTGATTGATCCCTGAAGAATGAGGACTATTTTCCAGACCTGGCCCTGCTTGCATGCTTTTAAAATGTGGATAATAGTGAGATCTCATGGAGTCATTATTAGGGGGTTCAATGTTGGGCAACAAAGCAGTTTGTAGACCACGGAGACAATTAGCTTGTATAGAAATAACATTTCCCTTTTAGTTGCTCCCTGGATGTGGAGAGCCCCTTCCTCCATGGAGGCTTCTCTCCAAAGCTTTGGGCTGGGGGTAAGAAGATTCTCTATCTTCCCTCTGTCTCATCCATTTCTCCTTCCCTCCCTGTGTCCACCCCTAGGAGGAGCTGGCTCTGTGTGGCTCCAGGATGCTTGTTTTGGGTTCCTTCCTGCTTCTCTTCTGTGGCCTTCTTTGCTTTTTTACTGCTGTCTGTTTCCACCCTCGGCGGGAGTCCTACTGGTCTAGAACCCGGCTCTGAGAGCTCGGTCTGGTTCCTGTCTTGTTCTCAGGTAAGGTTCTTTGCCCCAGTCCTGTGAGAATAGGGGATGGGGAGGGAGTGGGAATTGTAACTGAGATAGAGTCATTCCTAAACAATATGATTTGGTTTTACTTATTTTTGAACTTTATAGAAATGGAATCATACATATTCTTTTGTGACTTCTTTCCATTAACAGTTCGATATTAAGATTCACCCATAGATCTGGTTCACATCCAAGAAGCTTTTTGGTAACAATGATGAATTAAGAGGGTCCAGATTTGATGCTGTGTCCTGAATATGAATAATGTTTGTCTTGCTTTTGTACTGAAATTCTGATATCCGGTTTTATGACTTGAACTGCTCACAAGAATTGATTGATGATGTCTGTTACTAGGCACATACCATGTGTCCATGCACTTTCTCTTTTCCATTAGCCATCATTGCCTTTAGAGAAAGTTGATTCTGCTAACAGAAACTTTCAAGGGACATAGCCTCACAAAAGTAGCAGTGAGTGGGAAACATGTTGGCTAACTAGTTTGTATATCAGCTCATTGAGGGGAAAATTTTTTTTCTGTAAAATATTCTCACCCTGTTAGGTGGTTCTCATACAATTTGAGAGTCATACATTCTGCATCCAGGTCTTAAACTGCTCTCAGCTTCAGCTGGCTGCTGTGCCTAAGCACATAACTGTGGGAATAGTAGAAACAGTGTAAGCCCAGGAAAGGGCCAGAGAAACTGAACATTCAAGATCAACTTTGCTTATTTTGTTTAGGACTGTGCCTGATTGCTTCAGCCACCTACTTGAGGCAGGAAATGAGGCACCCGCGATGTCAGGCTAAGATACTGACTTGACACTTGCAGGCCATGGGGCCACCGGTGCTGATGGAAGAGACTGGCTGAGTGGAGGAGAGAGACCAGGCCTTTATTAGACCTGAGCAGACTGGAAAAGGGATACTTCCTGGGGTCCTCAGGCCATCCCAATTGGGAAGAGTACTTGTACCTACCTCTAGTTGTCACTTCCTCAGTTCTTTCCTCGCTGTTTTTATTTTTTTTATTTTCATTTCTCTCCAGGTGTGAATCAACTTCTTGGGCCTTGGTTCTGAGTTGGAAGAAATATTACCAAAAGTGGAGAGCAAAAATGTGGGGGGAAATAAAAGGATTTTTTTTATTTTTTGCTCAATGCTGCCCAGTGTGTTTATTGGGAATTAGATGAGGTGGGGGTTCTAAGAGTAGGCTGGTTTGGGATGTTTAGGGGGTTTTTCCTTGTTGATTCTTAATTTAGGATACAGGTTGTCATAGGACCTGGGTTACTGCAGCTATCCCCGGGATTGTACCTCTGCTTGGAAAGCACCTGGTTTTGATCCCAGCTCTGCCACCTTGTGCCTGTGAAATAATTTCAGCTAGTTGAGAGAGAGTCGGGAGGGTTTACTCATTTAAAAGGCCTCAGTTTGCTGAAAGGATTTGACAGATTACCCACCAAAGACTCCTCGAACTTGGTTGCCCATGGCCAGGCTGTCTGGTTACTAACCTGAGCAGCCCATATTTCCGCCTTTTCCGCGCCACACTCCAACCTCCCTTTACTCCTCCCAGGATCTGCCCTGCACGCAGGCGCCGATCTCATCTTTTTCCTTCCGCCCGCGCCCCCTCAAAACTTCCCCTAGCAACAAGCTCGGGCTCCCCGCTAAGGTGGGGCGAACGCATGCGCCGCAGCCCTCTCCACCGCCAGTTGTGGGAAGGCGCGCTGGGCTCCACCCTCTCCAAGTCTTACCCTCCTCCCTGCCTCCCCCCCGGGTCCGCGTGGCGGAGCGCGTGCGCACTCTGGCTCCGGAGCGGTCAGGAGAGAGGGGCGGGGCCCCGGAGGAAACGGCCCCGCCCTCTTCGGCCGGGCGTCCCCACGGCGCCTGCGCGCTCCCGCCCGGTCTCCATCTTGGAATTGGGAGGAAGAGGGAGAGGGAGACCGGGACGAGACCTGGGTTGTGGTGCGGCGAGAAGCTGAGACAAGAGGAGAGGGAGAGAGGGTGCCGGGACTGCCCCTAGCTACAGTCTTTCAGCTGCCCTCAGGAGAGAGAAGGAGAAGGGGGGGAAGCCGGGGCGGGAGTGGGGCTGTCACCCTCCGACCCTGACGTGAGAGGGGCCATTTGGCCGGACGTCCTAGGGGTGGGCGCCCTGTCGGCGGCCGGAGACCTGGGGCTCTGGTGCTTCAGTCCTGAATTTCCGGGCTTGACCCCTCGTTTCTCAAATATCCGGGTATTAGCCCCACAGCTTGCAGATACCCGCGACTCGGGTCCCAACCTCTCTAAAGCTGGGTTCTTATTTTACAGGGCTTCCTATATCTGGGGTTCAGGGCCCTGCGGGCACCGGTATCCGGGGTTTATTCCCCTCGCGTTCAAATATCAGGTCAGCTCCCCCCGTTCAGATACCTGGGGTTCAGACCCCACAGTCAGAAATCCGGGACTCCGCAGCTGTCGCCCTCGAGGAGGAGGACTGGACCGCGAGGTCAGGCCAGGCTGTCACCCCTTCCCCTCCAGGGGAGGCTTCCCGGGCCCGCCCCTCGGGGAGGGGGAAAGCCGAGGAAGAGGTGGCAAGGGGAAAGGTCTCCTTGCCCCTCTCCCAGCTTGGCGGAGCCGCTGGAGGACCCCAGGAGGAGTCGGAAGCGCTGGGGCACCATAGTGACCCCTACCAGGTGAGACCCGGGGTGCAGGGACGCGGGTCCCTGTGTCTGGGATTGAGAAGAAAGGGGTGCTCCTTTCTCGCAGCTGGGCCTGGGTAGGCCCTCGCCTCAGGATGGGGAAGCCCAGCTGGGCCAGTGGTCAGCCTCTGACTAGTCTTGCCTTCTGCTGCCACCCTCTTCCCCTTTCTCGTCCCTTCATTACGTCGGTTTGATGGGGGACCTCAGGTGACAGGGTCTCTGATGTCACCAGGCTTCACGCCCTGGGTGTGGAAGCTAATCAGATGGGTTTGCACCCTTCTGATCTTCCCCGTTAACTTTGCCCCTCACAAATACCTCTTCTCCACTGTTATAACCCTTTTAGCTGGTTGATGGGGGGTGTTGATCCCCATGGTAGGTCTGCTTTTCCGTTTTTTAAGGCATGGCCTGGTTGGGTCTCTTGTCCTTTCAAGGAAGTATGTGTGTGTGTGTGTGTGTGTGTGTGTGTACGCATTTGTGTTTGGTGGTGCCTGGTAATATTTCCCCAAGCCATATCATATAAATCTCTTACATTTGTCAGCAATCTATCATTCACAAAGTGTTTTACACCCATTTTCTCATTTGACCCCCTTCACCCTTTTAAAATATATGTTTTTATTGATTTTTAGAGAGAGAGAAAGGGAGAGGGAGAGAGAAAAACAATGTGAGAGCAAAGCACATGAGAGGGAAGCACCTATAGGCTGCCTCCTGTGTGCCCCCCCCCAATGGGTATTGAGTCACAACCCGGGCATGTGCCCTGTCCAGGAGTTAAACTGGCAGCCTTTCGTTTCCACACTGGTTGGGGCCTCCTTTGTCCTGTTATTGCTATCTCCCCATTTTACAGTTGAAAATATTAAGACCCAGAGAGGTTGCCCAAGGTCACTCAGCGGCAGAATCAGGATTTGAGTTGTAAGATTTAAGGATGGGAGGAAGAAGAGTTGCCTTTTTTAGGAGGGCTGTCCTCAGAAGCTTTTCCAGAGGGTAGGCTCTGGCTCCTGCCTTCTGCCTCATGAATTTTCTCTCCACTCTGACCTTCATCTTTACTGTGATCCCAGCCTTTGGCCTAGGTTCCTGAGAGGGCCCTCTCTTCTGACCTATGATGGCTACAGTGGTGTCTCAATAGTTAAAGCCAGGCTGCTGGGGTAGGATGTCCCCAAAGTATTAAAACCTTGTGGTGACCCTGGAGGCATGAAAGGAAAAATCCATATGCCAAATGTCTGCATAGTGTTCCTAAGTATGGGATCTCATTAAAAATTTCACAATAGCCCTATGCTGTAATTCATTTTACCGAAAAGACCAAGTATAAGGCACTTACCAAAGCACTGTTGCTGTATATTGAGGATGAAATTACTACTGTTAGTATAGGGGTAGACATTCTTGGGTTTCCTCACCTGCAGAATGGGGCTGATTTAGAAGGTGGTTATGATTTAGCACAGATCTTGGTCCTCATTCAAATGTTTGATGTTATTTGAGGAAAGGCCCCATGTCATGTGGTCTAGGGTTCTGTGTTGGCATTCTTGGTTGAGAACTGGTAAAGAGGTCAAGAAGATTCCTTTGGCAAGTTTTGAGCTCCTGCCTTTGTGTGTGGTTATGTGGTTGGGGTGAGGGGTGGTTGGCAGGAGAATGGAGAAAGGGCCTGCTTTGAGCAGCCTGGGAGCTGCTAAGGGCTGTCAGTCAGTCTCCCAGGCTATTCTGAACTCTCTGCACCCTGGGGACCAACTAGAGTGAGCTGGGCTTGCTCCTTGCCCACCAGCTTCCAGTGGAGCTGAGGAGACAAAATTAACCACACAATAGGAAACAATGCATGGCAGTATAATTACATGCTGGATGGTAGGCTCTCTACTGAGCTAGAACTCTGCCCTGGGAGTCCAGCTCTTCTGAAGGCTCCTTTGTGCCCGAATTCCAACAAGTGCTTAGTCAGGAGTTTGGCCTGGAATCCCCTTGTGGGAGTGGGGGGTCTTGGCTTTGATGCTGGACTTTCTCTGCATGTTTGGCTGGGTGCTCTAGCAGTTCTCCCTAAGCACCCTGTGATCAGGAGGGAGCTGAGCTTGTGCGTTGCTGAGAGTAAAGAACACACATGCCTGACTGGAGAGGAAAAGATCCTGTTCTCTGACTTTCCTATGCCTCAGTGACCTCCTCTGTGAAATGGGATCATGATCCTGCCCTGCTTATTTCACACTGCTGTTTTGGGGGAGTCATTTAACCTTCCTGAGCCTGTTTCCTCATCTGCAAAATAAGGGTACTAGTAATACCCTCATAAGGTTGTGTGTGGAGAGGATTGGATGAGACGTATTGCTACACATGCTCAATAAATGTTATTTGTGCACCGTAAATGCCCTGTATTTGTGTGTGATGCCTATGCAATTGGGCTGGACAAAAAAGACAACCCAGATCACAGAGAGGCCCCCAATACCATTTCTCTCCCTGTCCTTCCTACCTTAGATCTCCCTGCCAGTGTCCCTAGCCCTTTTTGAGAATGAGTCTTCTAGCCGCTCTGGGCCAGTACCCACTTCTAACAATGGCCGGATTTCCACTGCCTCCGGCCTGGCCATTTCCTGCTCTCTTTCAGAGTGTTAGAGGTTGAGGGAGGAGGGGGCCTCTAAGAGGAATGGGAATGTGCCTGGAAATTTGGATTGTGGGACTTGTGGGACACAACAGGGGATTTGGGGATCTGGCTGGGAGGCAGAATCTTTTATTCTTGAAGGAGGAAGTAGAGGTTATAGGGAAATGGAACTTGTTGAGGTCTGAGGAGGGTGGTAAGAATGCTTAGCTCCAGTCTTCCTAGCTGTTTTAGGGACTCTGGCCCTGTGGCCCATGCTTTGATTCCCAGGGCAAGTTCTTTTTTTTTTTTTCTTTTTTCTTTTTCTTTTTTAGCTTTGATGTTGTTCCTAATCTCCTCAACCCTTCCTCACCCGTGCCTCCCCCTCAACAGGGAACTAGGGAAGGAGAAGGCAGACACTTGAGAGGCCTCTTCCTTCTCTGAGAGCCCCACCGTTGGTCCCATTTCCATTCTCCAGGTCAGGCCCCACTCTCAGGGCCCTCAGGGGCCACCATGCCAGCTGGGAGCCGGGCTGGGAGCCTGAAGGACCCTGATGTGGCTGAGCTCTTTTTCAAGGATGACCCTGAAAAGCTCTTCTCTGACCTTCGGGAAATTGGCCATGGCAGCTTTGGAGCTGTGTACTTTGTGAGTTGGGGCTTGGGAGGGTAGGGCAGGGATGGGGACTGCATTCTCACCCACCCCCCCATGGACCTCCACCTTCTGGTCTGGTTCTCTAGGCCCGGGATGTCCGGAATAATGAGGTGGTGGCCATCAAGAAGATGTCCTACAGTGGGAAGCAGTCTAATGAGGTGGGTCAGACTTAGCAAGAACGGGTTGGGGGTAGGAGACCCATATCAAGATGCAGACTGAGTAAGTCTCTCCTCCCCCTGATGCCTCCCAGAAGTGGCAGGACATCATCAAGGAGGTTCGGTTCCTACAGAAGCTGCGGCATCCCAATACCATTCAGTACCGGGGCTGTTACCTGAGGGAACACACAGCTTGGGTGAGCTGGCCCCCTGTCTCTGGCCTGATCTTTGCCCCCTTGGTCTAGTCTCTTAGGTGGGCTCTATTTGGAGTACTGGTGTGGGGATCTTAGGAAGGAGTGAGTCTCTCCCAACCTTTTTATTTCTCAGACAAAGCCATGAGCAGCAGAGTTTGCCCAGAAGGAGAGGCTGGTTTGAAGGGTGACATAGACTATTAGCAGTTGGAACAAACATGGGTTGTAAGAGCTGGAGATTGGAGCTTTGAAGGGATTGAGGTGGGAGAGACTGACTTTAGGGACTCTTCCACCACCCCCTCATTTTCTCAGTTGTCCTTCCTCCCTGTCATTACCCTCGGGGCATTGCCTGAGTGGAGGAGAGAGTAAGGAAGCTCTCTATTTTGGATCTCTGCCCAAGAGAGATGGGCCAGGGGTGGCCAGTTCTGCTGATCTCTGACCCTTGACCCTTCCTTAGCTGGTGATGGAGTATTGCCTGGGCTCAGCTTCTGACCTTCTAGAAGGTAAGTAACTGTCCAACAAGTGGAAGAAGGGAGAAGAGCAGAGAAGCTGTAAGGGAAGGGCTAAGGGAAGCTTGTTCCAGTCCCATCCTTGGGCTCCCTCAGCTTGATGTTTTCCCCTCACTCCCTAGTGCATAAGAAGCCCCTTCAGGAGGTGGAGATTGCAGCTGTGACCCACGGGGCCCTTCAGGGCCTGGCTTATCTGCATTCCCACAACATGATCCATAGGTACAAGCAGCACTGGTGGCTGGGAGGGTGGGGGAGTGCTCGCTACACCGCTCTGCATTTAGCTGGGCTACAGCCTTCTTGGAATTTGGTGCTGTACCCCCACTCAGCCTTCCTAAGATGCATGTTTTTTTGCTGTGCTTTACTTCTTTGGCAGGGATGTGAAGGCTGGAAACATCCTGCTCTCAGAGCCGGGCTTGGTGAAGCTGGGGGACTTCGGCTCCGCATCCATCATGGCACCTGCCAACTCCTTTGTGGGCACCCCATACTGGTGAGTGGGAGTGGTGGTGATTGGAGAAAGCTGCCAGAAAGTTGGGAGCAGGAGTTGGCAGGGTCTGGGCAGGTAATTAGCCTCTTTCGTCTGAATGCCCAGGATGGCTCCGGAGGTGATCCTGGCAATGGATGAAGGGCAGTATGATGGCAAGGTGGATGTCTGGTCATTGGGGATAACGTGCATCGAACTGGGTAAGGACAGCCTCCACTCTGCCCCCTCCATCCTCTTTTCCTTCAACCCCTTCTCTTTCTCTTAATATCCCCACACCATACCATCCTTTGAGTTTTCCAGGCTTCTGTTCATTTTGACTCTACCTTTGATCTCAAATATAGGCAGCTGTCAAATTCTGCCAATTTTTTATTGTTTATTTATGTTAATCTTCACCCAAGGATATTTTTTCATTGATTTTTATTTTTGTTTAATTTTAATTTTTATTATTTTTTTAATCAGAGGAGAGGGAGAGAGAAATTAGAAACATCAATGATGAGAGAATCATTGATCGGCTGCCTTCTGCACGCCCCCCTCTGGGGATCAAACCCACAACCTGTTCATGTACCTTTGCCCGGAATTTGAATCCATGACCTTTCAATCCGCAGGTCGATGCTCTATCCACTGAGCCAAACCGGCTAGTGCTCCATTGATTTTTAGAGTCTGGAAGGGAGAGGGAGAGACAGAGAAACGTCAATTTGAGAGAGACACATCAATTGGTTGCCTCCTGCATGCACCTCAGCCTGGGCTGGAGAACCTGCAACTGCTATACATGCCCTTGACCAGAATCGAATCTGGGACCCTTCAGTCTGAGAGCTGATACTCTATCCACTGAGCAAAACTGGCTCGGGCAAATTCTGCCAGTTGTTATACCTAAAGATTTCATAGCATTCACCTCTTCCTGTCTAATGCTCTAGTTCTAAAATTTCTTTTTTAGCATGGATTGTGTACCATGTGTGCTAATAGGTTCTGGGGGTATAGCAGTGAATAAGTCTCCTGCCTTCATGGAATTTATATTCAAGTTGGGGAAACAATCATATTTTCTTTCAATGTAATAAGAGCTGAATGGGGAGTTAAAGGGATAGTACAACTTTTAAGACAAGGAATATGACCTAGTTCAGAGGCTGAGGAAGGTCTCCCCCTAGCAGAAATATATAAATGGCGTCACGAGGCAAATAATAGTTAGCTGTTTGAAGACTGTAGGGAAGAGCATTCCAGACAGGTAAGAGCAGGCATGTGGAACTGAAACTAGTTTCAGTTATCCTATATAATAAAAGGGTAATGTGCAAACTTACCCTAACTGCCGAATTGACCCTAATGGTCGCTATGATGCACACTGACCAGCAGGAGGCAGATGCTCAATACAGGAGCTGCCCTCTGTAGTCAGTGAGCTTCCACCCGGGGGAACACTGCTCAGCCAGAAGCTGGCTCATGGCTGGCCAGCGCGGTTGTGGTGGTGGGAGCCTCTCCTGCCTCCGTGGCAGTGCTAAGGATGTCTGACTAACGGCAGGTGGACATCTCCCGAGGGCTCCCGGACTGCGAGAGGGATGTCTGACTGCCAGCTTAGACCCAATCCTGCAGGGAGTGGGCCTAAACCGGCAGATGGACATTCCCCAAGAATGTCGCAAGAGTATGCAGGCCAGGCTGAGGGACCCCTTAGTTGGAATAATGCAGTAAAGAGCAATACGTACGGACAGAGAGTTACACTCAAGTGAGTTCATAAGGCCTTGAAGCCATGTTAAGGTTCTCATATTTATCAGCCTGCACTATTGAAACAACTACTTAATGAGATAATGTTTGTAAGACCTCCAGCAGGGTGCCAAATATAGACTAGTTGTCTCAAGAAAGAGATGCTGTTGCCCTAGCAGGTTTGGCTCGGTGGATAGAGCACCGGCTTGTGGACTGAAGGGTTGTGGCTTTGATTCCAGACAAGGGCACGTATCTGGATTGCAGGCTCAATCCCTGGCTCTGGTAGGGACCCATGTGGGAGGCAACCAATCAATATGTCTCTCTCATATTGATGTTTTTCTTCTGTCTCTCCCCTTCCACTCTAAAAATTAGTGGGAAAATATCCTTCCGTGAGGATTAACAAACAAAAAAGAAAGATGCTGTTAGTAACACTTATAAGCAACTTCTTGCAGTGATCTTTCCTACTGCCTGTCTCTCCTTCTTCAGTCTCTCTGATGTCAGAGATCTGCTTGAGCTCTGTTGTTTCACTTTCTTCCTCAGCCAGCAGTGGCTCTCTGTTGCTTTCAAGACTGAAGTCATACCCATCTTTTCTTACACCAAGCTAAAGACTGCTTCCTAAAGCCTGGCTTTCGTCTTCAGGAGCTCCACCCTGTGTGCCATGAACTTTTCCACTTTCTTGGCTTGATTTCTTTTGTGTCCCCTGCCCAAGGGCAGAAATGTGTACATGTCCATCTCTGCATGTTTACATTTACCATTTGAGGCCGCAACCAGACAGGTTATGCAAATATTTGAAGCAGGCTGGGAGTAAGAAAAATCTAGAATTGTTCATTTTATTCCTAGTTTTGGTAGAGACATAGGTACAGAGAAATACTTCTCTATGATTAAAAAAAAAATCACACAAAAAAACCTATGTCAATCTTGATGACAAATGGCAATTGGTAGTCAGGATCAGAAAAGCAAACTGGAAGTTTGGCAAACTGGAGATGGCTATTGCTTATCTCCAGCCCATTGTTATGCAAGAATATAGGCTCTAATTCATCAGATCTAAGTTTTTAAGATGAACTAGAGATTTAGGTTATTATTATTTGTTATGTGGAATTTAATTTAAAAATCATTATGTGGGTCAAAAGCATAAACAACATTAAGACATTTGACTGAGCTACTTGGAGATTCTGGCTTGCAATTTCTCATCTAAGGTCTAGCTCCAATATCCCTATTTCCAAAAGACCTTCCCTGAATTCCTTGCAAATATACCAATGGGAAGGCCCACCACACACCCAGCTTCCCAGCCATTTACCTGTTTGAACTTGATATTATTTGTCCAGCCCTATTTAATCTTTCTGTCAGATTGAAGTTCGTTGAGGACAGGATCTATTTCTTGTTTTCCTTTACCTTCCCCATAACATTTAGCGAGCTTTTTGCTCTCATTTGGCACCTAATATTAATTTGGCTGATAACTTTCTTCTGCCTTCTTCGGTGCTTTTGCATATGTTATTTTTTTTATCTCTACTTCACCTTGTGCAGGCGAAAGGACAGTGTTGCATTTTCCAGAGGAAGTGCATTAAGATTATGTGAATTGCTCAGAGTCATGCAGCCAAGAAGTCAGGGAGCTGGAATGTGAACCCAAATCTTTGGATTTCCATTCCAGTTTCCTCTGCCCACTGCCATCTCTCACTTTCTCCCACTTGACCTTTCTTTGTAGCGGAACGGAAACCACCACTGTTTAACATGAATGCGATGAGTGCCTTATACCACATTGCACAGAATGAGTCCCCTGTGCTCCAGTCAGGACACTGGTAAGGGCTTGAATCCCTGGACCCATAGGTTAGTCCATATGGTAAGGCTGCCTGACTCATCCTTTTCCCACTCCTCCCTCCCCCTCCTGTGACTACTAGGTCTGAGTACTTCCGGAATTTTGTCGATTCCTGTCTTCAGAAAATCCCTCAAGACAGACCAACCTCAGAGGTTCTTCTGAAGGTGAGGACTCGCTGGCCTAGGATTCTTCTAGAACTATAGCTTGTTTGAGCTACAAGAAATCCCTCAATGAAATTAGTAATTCCCACCAAAAACATCATCTATGAATTCCCACCCCCTCCCTGTTAGATTCTGTCTACCAGACTGCCTTTATTAAGTAATAATTTGTTTTCCCATCTTTTATTAATCAAAGATGTATATAATTGTGAGCCAGGACTTCTGGTCAGCATGCGATAACCAGGGTTACCACACTGATCTGATGTAAATCAAGCCAAAAGCCTGTGTAGCCTTGTCATGGGTAAATGTATGATTTCCCTTAGGTGTTTTTTGACTTAGCAAAAGTAGAGGGGCCCCTATTCCTTTCACAGACCCATGGGGGCCTGACATAGATTGTCTAGTTTGACAGTTGTTTTGTAGTTGTGGGATACCTTATGAGGCCCATAGAGGCCTCGTGACATGTCCATGGACATGCAGCACTTTGATGGAGGACCTGGACTGGAATCCAGATGTGACTGGTCTTGCCTGTCGGCCATTGGTGAAGGAATAAGAGACTGGGGAGACTGGGTGAAAATTAATGTGGGAGAAAGTGTTGGGACAAGCCAGTATCCACCCATGAGGACATGGGTCCCAGGGGATTGCCTCAGGCCAGAGGGAATGCCAGCACCCATAGCATATTGAGGGTCATAGGGTGCTTGGAAGCAAGCCTCAGTGTTCTCTTTCCCCAGCACCGCTTTGTTCTCCGAGAGCGGCCACCCACAGTCATTATGGACCTAATTCAGAGGACCAAGGATGCTGTTCGGGAGCTGGACAACCTGCAGTACCGCAAGATGAAGAAGATTCTATTCCAAGAGGCACCCAATGGCCCTGGTGCAGAAGCCCCAGAGGAGGAGGAGGTGACCCAGCTTGCCCTGCCACCCTTTACCACCATGTTGTACTTGCCTCCTATCAGCTGCTTGGCCCCTTTGCCCATCCCTCCTCACACCCACTGTCTTCTTGTGCTACCTCCATGTACACACCCCTTGTTCTTCCCCTTCCCTGCCCAACAGCCTACGCCCTGTCTACAGGAGGCGGAGCCCTACATGCACCGAGCTGGGACGCTGACCAGTCTAGAGAGTAGCCACTCAGTGCCCAGCATGTCCATCAGCGCCTCTAGTCAGAGCAGCTCAGTCAACAGCCTAGCAGATGCTTCAGACAATGAGGAGGAAGAAGAGGAAGAGGAAGAGGAGGAAGAAGAGGAGGAAGGCCCTGAAGCCCGGGAGATGGCCATGATGCAGGAAGGGGAACACACAGTCACCTCCCACAGTTCCATCATCCACCGGCTGCCGGTATGCAGCTCACCCTGAGTAGGCCTGACAGTGGAAAGGCCCAGGCATCGTCTGGGTTCCCTTCTCTCCCTCCCAAGCATGACTGCCTCCTCTAAATCTGACTGGGTCTCCAAGGAACTCCCTTTGGGCCCAGTGGCCTCTGAGCCTGTATATCCTTTCCACCTTCCCTCTAGGGCTCTGACAACCTATATGATGACCCCTACCAGCCAGAGCTGACCCAGGGCCCTCTCCAGCAGCCTGCAGCCCCAGCTCCCACTTCTACCACTTCTTCTGCCCGCCGCCGGGCCTACTGCCGCAACCGGGACCACTTTGCCACCATCCGTACTGCTTCCCTGGTAAGGGCATCCATTCTCCCTTGGGCCACAGGTCCCAATCATCTATGTCCAAATGATTTCCTCCTTGTGGCACATGGTTAAGTTCAAATTCTACCTTCACTTTTGGTAGCTGTCTCTTGCCTTTTCTTCACTTCAACCTCCAGGGCCACATTGGGCATTCCTAGCTTGGAAAATTCTTACTCCATTTTTGTGGCTGGACTTAAATTGTGTCTCCTCAGATGCCTTCCCAGCCACCTGGCCAATTGGGTGCTCCTGAACAGCATTATGACAGATGTGCTGGATTCTGTGTTTGTGAGGGGCTAGGGTGGTCAGGTATCTGCCTCATACCAGTGATTGGTTCTCGGGTTCACATGCATGCCTATATTTAATCCAGCTCCTCTGGGAGGGAGCTAATATGATCCCATTTGAGAGGTGAGGCAGCCATGACTCAGAGCCTGTTTGCCTGTTATCCTAGCATTGTTGATGGTTGTCAAATTCTGTAAGCAGGACGTTGGTCCTTTCCTAACATTAACTCAGCAGTCGTTTTCTCAGTTGACAGGGAAAAGTGGGTAGATGTTTAGATTACATTCCTGCTTAGCTGCAAGCGCCAACAACTCCCTTACTTGGTCTAGTGGTCTCTGCATGTGGTTGGTTCTGTTAGGTCAACTCTTCAAATCCTGTGATGCTTGGTTCTTTGTGATACTGTGCAGAGAAATCTGTGACTTCCAGGGTATGGCCACCTGGACCATGATCCTGATCTCAAACCTTAGTAGAGGACATCCAGTCCCAGTCTTCTTGTTATTCCAACATCTCATGGCCCAGATCCAGTTCTGAACTTGGACTATAATGATCCTCAGTGTTTGCTGAAGGAGAACAAAGCCAATACTTAGTGATTCACAGTGTTCTAGACACTAGTACATACTAGTATGAATCAAAGTTAATCTCCACAGCCCTCAATGAGGAGGTATTATGGCCCCATTTAATAGACGAGGAAACCAAGGTTTAGCAACCTTAACTTGTGTGGGGTCACGTGATTAGTAAGTGGCAGAGCTGGGACATGGACCCAGGTCTCTGTGATGACTCTCTCTTTGTTGTATTAATCCTCATCCGAGGATATTTTTCCATTTATTTTTAGAGATAGTGGAAGGGAGGGGAAGAGACAGAGAAAAACATTGATGTGAGAGAGACACATCAATTGGTTGCCTCCTGCACTCACCCTGAGCAAGCCCAGGATCGAGCCCACAACGTAGAAATGCATCCTTGATCAGAATCGAACCTGGGACCCTTCAGTTCACAGACCAACGCTCTGTCTACTGAGCCAAACTTGCCTGGGCTGTATGATTACTCTTTTGAACTAATCTGAGTTGTCCTACTTTAAACCTCTTATTTTCTCATCAACCTGTGAAGTTAATTATATTTTCATTATCCAATTGAGGTGGCAGGCTCAGAGGTTATGTGTGAGGAAGATAACAAATGTGAGAATTAAACCCATGCGTCTAAAGCCCATGTTCTTTCTTCATAGAGCATGAAGATTGTATGTGCTAATAAAATGGGGCCAAGGCTGAGCCTTTCTTCTCATCCTCTCCCATCCCAGGTCAGCCGTCAGATCCAGGAGCATGAGCAGGACTCAGCTCTGAGGGAGCAGTTAAGTGGCTATAAGCGGATGCGACGGCAGCACCAGAAACAGCTGCTGGCCCTGGAGTCACGGCTGAGGGGTGAACGCGAGGAGCATAGTGCACGGCTGCAGCGAGAACTTGAGGCACAGCGAGCTGGCTTCGGGGCTGAGGCAGAAAAGCTGTCACGGCGGCACCAGGCCATTGGTGAGAAGGAGGCACGAGCTGCCCAGGCTGAGGAACGAAAGTTTCAGCAGCACATCCTTGGGCAGCAGAAGAAGGAGCTGGCTGCCCTGCTGGAGGCGCAGAAGCGAACCTACAAACTTCGGAAGGAGCAGCTAAAGGAGGTGGGATAGGCTCCAGCAGTGGAGTGGATAGGACCTGGTGGTAAGCGAGGCAGTCCCTAACTGCCCTGCTCTCCTCTCTGCCTAGGAACTCCAGGAGAATCCCAGCACACCCAAGCGGGAGAAGGCTGAGTGGCTTTTGCGGCAGAAGGAGCAGCTACAGCAGTGCCAGGCGGAAGAGGAGGCAGGGCTGCTACGGAGGCAGCGCCAATACTTTGAGTTGCAGTGTCGCCAGTATAAGCGCAAAATGCTGCTGGCTCGTCATAGCCTGGACCAGGATCTGCTGCGAGAGGTGGGTCATCCCATTCCCCTCCCAGATCCCAGACATCCTTTAAAAAACACACACCAGATATGCATGCATATAAGTACAACCAATGGACACAAAACTCTGGGAAGGGAGGGCATGTATGGGAGGTGGGGGGGGGGGGGGGGGCGGGGCAATGGTAAGCTATATACACATATAATACCTTAATAAATTTAAAACACACACACACCAGCCGAAACCGGTTTGGCTCAGTGGTAGAGCGTCGGTCTGCGGACTGAAAGGTCCCGGGTTCGATTCCGGTCAAGGGCATGTGCCTTGGTTGCAGGCACATCCCCGGTAGGGGGTGTGCAGGAAGCAGCTGGTCGATGTTTCTCTCTCATCAACGTTTCTAGCTCTCTATCTCTCTCCCTTCCTCTGTAAAATATCAATAAAATATATATATTTTTTAAAAAGATAGGTTAATATCCTTTAGGTGAAAAAAATTAATTTTATAGAAAGACTTTAAAGAGGTCCTAAACAAATGGGTAGATATACCATGTAAATCTCTCTCCCTTTCTGTCTGTGAAATATCAATAAAATATATTTAAAAAAATAAAATAAAACACACACACACCAGATATAGATATATAGATATAGATTTCAGAGAGGAAGGGAGGGGGTGAGAAAAATAGAAACTTCAATGATGAGACAATCATCGATTGGCTGCCTCCTGCATGCTCCATATGGGGAATGGAGCCCACAACCCAGGCATGTGCCTGACCAGGAATCAAACCTCCACTTCCTGGTTCACAGGTCAATGCTCCAACCACTGGGCCATGCTGGCCCTGCCCAGGCATCCTTTTTCATTTGCCTCACTTGTGGTCGTCTTTCCCCTCAGCCCACCTTCATGTGATGGTTCTGCTTCTCTTGAACACCCCTTTTGCTTCTCATGCTCACCAAAGACCCTGCTAGAGTTCCCATAGAATTCTGTTCCCAGACTAGCCAGGAGTTTGGCTCCCTTATATCCCTCATCTTTCCATCTTCAGCTTCTGCCAAAGAGTTTTGGGGCTCTCACACCAACAAGGTTTCTAACTGGACTCTGGGCCCTGCCTTGCCTCTCTTCTGCTTCAGGACTTGAACAAGAAACAAACACAGAAGGACTTGGAGTGTGCATTGCTGCTGCGGCAGCATGAAGCCACACGGGAGCTTGAGCTAAGACAGCTCCAGGCTGTACAGCGCACAAGGGCAGAGCTCACCCGCCTGCAGCACCAGACAGAGCTGGGCAACCAGCTGGAGTACAACAAGCGGCGTGAGCAAGAGTTGCGGCAGAAGCATGCAGCCCAGGTTCGCCAGCAGCCCAAGAGCCTCAAAGTACGTGCAGGCCAGCGTCCCCCAGCCCTCCCGCTCCCCATTCCTGGTGCTCTGGGACCACCCAGCACAGGCACCCCTAGAGAAGAGCATCCCTGCTCATCTGGCCAGGAGGCAGTCTTTGACCAAAGAATTCTGGGAGAGGAGGAGCAAGCAATTCCAGAGAGAAGGATTCTGGGAAAGGAAGGGGCCACCTTGGAACCAGAGAAGCAGAGGATTTTGGAGGAAGAATCAGGAACCCCTAGTCCCAGTCTACAAAAACATAGGTGTTTGGTTGATGAGGAAGTTTGGGGTCTTACTGAGGAAGAGATAGAGGAGCTAAGAGTCCCATCCCTGACACCTCAGGAGAGGAACATTGTGGACCAGGATTTGGCTGAGGCATGGAGGTTGTGGGAGAAGGAGGATAGGAACCTCCTGGATGAGGAATTTGAGCTTGGCTGGATCCAGGGCCCAGCTCTGACCCCAGTCCCTGAGGAAGAGGAGGAAGAAGAGGAGGAGGGGGCTCCATTTAGGACTCCGAGAGATCCTGGAGATGGCTGTCCCTCACCAGATATCCCCCCTGAACCCCCTCCAACATATCTGAGACCTGGCCCTGCTAGCCAGCTCCCTGGACTCCTGTCCCATGGCCTCCTGGCCGGCCTCTCTTTTGCAGTGGGGTCCTCCTCTGGCCTCCTGCCCCTACTACTTCTGCTGCTGCTCCCACTGCTGGCGGCCCAGGGTGGGGGTGGCTTGCAGGCCTCGCTGCTAGCCCTTGAGGTGGGGCTGGTGGGCCTGGGGGCCTCCTACCTACTTCTTTGTACAGCTCTGCATCTGCCCCCCAGTCTGTTCTTACTCCTTGCCCAGGCCACTGCACTGGGGGCTATCCTGGGTCTGAGCTGGTGCCGGGGCCTTATAGGTGTCCCTCTGGGCCTTGGGGCTGCCTGGCTGCTAGCCTGGCCAGGCCTGGTTCTACCACTGGCAGCTATGGCAGCTGGGGGCAAATGGGTGCGGCAGCAAGGACCTCAGATTCGCCGGGGCATCTCTCGGCTCTGGTTACGGGCTCTGCTGCGCCTATCCCCCCTGGCCTTTAGGGCCCTACAGGGCTGTGGGGCTGTGGGGGACCGGGGTCTGTTTGCCCTCTACCCCAAGACCAACAAAGATGGCTACCGTAGTCGACTGCCTGTCCCTGGGCCTCGGCGGAGTAATTCCCGGGCTTCCCGACGCCCACTAGCCCTATTGGCAAGGTTTTGGGCCCTGTGTAAGGGCTGGAACTGGCACCTGGCCCGGGCCAGCCAAGGTTTGGCCTCCCGCTTACCTCCCTGGGCAATCCACACACTGGCCAGCTGGGGCCTCCTTCGGGTTGAACGGCCCAGCCGTATTCCCCGACTGCTGCCACGCAGCCAGCGCAGGCTAGGACCCCCTGCCTCTCACCAGCCACCACCTGGGACTCTAGCTGGGCGGAAATCCCGAACCCGGCAATCCCGGGCCCTGCCTCCCTGGAGGTGACCAACTCTGGTGTTTCCTCAGCCCGAATCTAGAGCATTGAGCACTTTATCTCCCACTACTCAGCGAAGATTTTGCAGTCCTAGTCCTCCCTTTCACCCCTCCTTCCTCGGTGTGCTCCCTCCACCAGCAACCCTTGGACCTCTAGACAGGCAGCCCCTCCGCCAGAGCTCAGGAGTTACACTTTGTGTTCTCCTGAGGCTCCTCCCCACCCTAAGTTATTGCTGTTCTCCGGCTGTGTGTGTGCTCATCCTCACCCTCATCGACTCAGGCCTGGGGCCAGGTGTGGTGGTGGGTGGAAAGAGTCATGTGTTTTTTTTTCTCTCTTTGATTTTGTTTTTCTGTCTCCCTTCCAACCTATCCCTTTTCCCCCATCAAAAAAAGAAAAAGACAAACACAAATAAAATATCTAAGCGGAACTATACCTTTGGCCCAGGCTGCCTCTGTCTGCTTTGTCCTGCCGCCTAGCCTCCCTGGTATGCCCCCAATCCAGACCCTTGGCCCCCAGTCCCATGACCTCTTCACCTCCATCTACGTTATCTCAACCCCTTTCATTCCTCAGCCTCATCCTCTCTGCCATCATAACTTTATTGTATCATGACCACCACCAGCTTGGGGGTCTGGACCTTTTTGAGCTTTCACATATCTTATGCCCACAGTTCCCATTACGAGACTCCTTAGGTTCTGGGTCCTTTTGTCCTCATTCCCTGCTGTCTCCCAACCTGTTCCCTTTCTGGGAGCTGAATTTCTCTCCTGGCATCAGGAATTATCCTAGAGGGCTGGGGGATGGAACTGGAAACCCTGAATAATAGGGGATGGTGAGTTTGGGGGCCAAGCAAGAGTATGGGGGCCGTGGAAATGGGATTGGTTGTGGGCTTGGAATGGGAGCTGAGTGTGTAAGGGGCTGTCTGGAATGTGGACATCTGGCCAGGGTGGCAGCTGTTGGCCCATTGAACTTGTCAGGCCTTTCTGGCCACTTCTTTGCCCCTTTGCCTTATGTGGCCTGAGATGGGGCCACCTCTTCTTATCCATTTCTCAGCTCGGTGGTTGTCCTTTCCTCCTTCCCACCCAGACGTACTGAACCTGGGCCTTCCTCTGTCTTTAGCTGTGTTGCTCTCTTCCATGGGTATGTTGTGTGATTTGGTTTTCTCACTCTTGTACACATTCTGTATCTGCTCACATACTTCTCTCTCTAGGTCATGTTTTCTCTCTGCATGGTCAAAGCTTCTTTATGCCCTCAGTACTCTAAAGATTCTCAGTTCCCTGTCCATGAACCTCTCCTGCTGTTTCTCGTGAGTTTTCCACCCAACTCTGTGAACATGCTCTTGGAACCTTGTTTTCTTTGCATTTCTTGCCCATTGAGACTCTTCTTGATCTCTCTCAACACAATCCCATCTCCATGTCTGTCTGTATACAGTTCCCCCCGCCCCCTCTGTCTAACATGTTTTCTGTTTCTCTCCCTCTCCCTGTCTCTGTTTCTGTCTCTTCCTCTCTCTTTCCCCCTTCTCCCCTGATTGTTCCTCCTCCTCCTGTTCCTCTTCCTCCTGTTCTTCCTCTTCCTCCTCTCCCTCTCCCTCTCCCTCTTCCTCCCCCCTGCCCCCATTTCCCCTCGGTCCATCCACTGCATAGTCTAAGGAGCTGCAGATCAAGAAGCAGTTCCAGGAGACGTGTAAGATCCAGACTCGGCAGTACAAGGCTCTGCGGGCACACTTGCTGGAGACTACGCCTAAAGCTCAGCACAAGAGCCTTCTTAAGCGGCTCAAGGAAGAACAGACCCGAAAGCTGGCAATCCTAGCCGAGCAATACGACCAGTCCATCTCAGAGATGCTCAGCTCACAGGCGGTGAGGCCTGGGGCCCAGAGAGGGAGGGAGCGTGGTGGAGATGGGCCGCTATTTCCCACTTGGCTATGGGCAATGAGAGAAGGGGAGAGGGTGGGTACAGAAGGGGCTTTTTGTTCCTGGGAAACCTCAGATATCTCCCACTGTTAGTATTCTCTGCAATGGTTTTATTCTCTCGCTGAGTATTTTCTTAAGGTCTTAACAAAGCCAGCCTGCCTATTCTACCAAGAACTACCAAGGAAAGTGCGGTGTAGTTTTTCCTTAAGCCTGAGTTAGTTTAATGTGAATAGCAAATCAAAATGTTTGTAACCTCAGGTCAATTTTCTGACTTCTGGAGGATTTTGAAGGCTGCTGTCTAAAAGTGTTCACACATAAGTAACATGGAATGGGTCACTTAAAATATACACATGGTATAAAAAGTAACACTATTCATTGCCATTTTTTCACCCAATCCCACTTCTCAGAATTATTAATAATTCATTGTACTAGATTATTTCCTGTGCATATTGGAAAGTTACATAAAATTTTGAAACAAGAATAGAATCACACTTCATATACTATTCTTTAACTTCTTTTTCCACCTAATATTTCTTGGCCCTTTTCCCATGTCAGAACACATATCTCATTTTTTTTTTAACAGCATAAAATTTTCCATGGTATAAATATACCATAATATATTTAACCCATCCCTTATTGGTGGACATTTAGGTTGTTTCCAGTATATTGCTATTACAACGCTTCAGTGAACACCTTCGAGCACATGTGCAAGTATACCTTGGGGATAAATTCCTGGAAGTGTAATTGCTGTGTCACAGGGTATGACCACCTTTCATTTTGGTAGATGTTGACACTGGCTGCTTCTTGAAACTTTAGGGCCCAGGGGAGGATTGTGGGGGTTGGGGAGTAGGCCCCTAAAATTGGTTCTTCCTATTTTCCAGCTTCGGCTTGATGAGACCCAAGAGGCAGAATTCCAAGCCCTTCGGCAGCAGCTTCAACAGGAACTGGAGCTCCTCAATGCTTATCAGAGTAAGATCAAGATTCGCACGGAGAGTCAACACGAGAGGGAGTTGCGAGAGCTGGAACAAAGAGTAGCTCTGAGGCGGGCACTGCTAGAGCAGCGGGTAAGAGGGCTTGGCCTCCAGGGTGGGATGGGCAGTCCCCCGACCCCCCTGAACCCTCAGTGGACTCTCTAATCTCTTCTGAGTGTTCCAGGTGGAAGAGGAGCTGCTGGCCCTGCAAACGGGGCGATCTGAACGAATCCGGAGTTTGCTTGAGCGCCAGGCCCGTGAGATCGAGGCTTTTGATGCTGAGAGCATGAGGCTGGGTTTCTCCAGTATGGCTCTGGGGGGCATCCCAGCTGAGGCTGCTGCCCAGGGCTATCCCGCTCCACCCCCTGCCCCTGCCTGGCCCTCCCGCCCTGTTCCCCGTTCAGGGGCACACTGGAGCCATGGCCCTCCTCCACCTGGCATGCCCCCCCCAGCCTGGCGTCAGCCTTCTCTTCTGGCTCCCCCAGGTCCCCCAAACTGGCTGGGGCCCCCAGCACAGAGTGGGACACCCCGTGGTGGAGCCCTGCTACTGTTAAGAAACAGCCCCCAGCCCCTGCGGCGGGCAGCCTCGGGCGGCAGTGGCAGTGACAGTGTGGGCCCACCTGCTGCCGCAGTGCCTGGGCCTCTGAGCCGCAGCACCAGTGTCGCTTCCCACATCCTCAATGGCTCCTCCCACTTCTATTCCTGAAGTGCAAGGTGGATAAGCAGAGGCAGGGGCAGGGGCAGGGGCAAGGGTGGGTGGAGCCTAATTCTGGAGGGCTTATAAGCTTGAGGCCCACCCAAGGGTGGGGGACAGGATGTTAGTTCCAGCTCTCCTCAAACCTCCTCATCTCATGAGCTTCTTGGGCTGGCCAGTGGCCCAGGGTCAACTTGGGCATAGGTTCCTCAAGGCTGACTAGGAGCCCCTGCCTCCCCACCATGGTGCCAGGGTCTCTCTCCACCACCGCCTTGGAAAAGGAGGGAGATGTGTGTGTGTCAAATATTCATCTAGTCCCCTGGGGGAGGGGAAGGGTGGGTCTAGATATATTCAAAGAACTAAACTCCCTGCATTGGGGCCATGGATTGGGGACGCCAGGCCCCCACAGACCTGGGAAGTGACAGAGCAAGTCTGGGGTCTGGGGTGGGGAGGACGGGAGGAAAGGGCCTTCTTAGGAAGAAGGATAAGGATGGGGTCTTGGGGTCAGGATGCCTGGGTCTCTCCATTCCCTGTTGCCGTCTGAAGTCCTGTGCCGTATTGTCTTTTTTTTTTTTTTTTAATTGAGATCAGAGCTGGGGCAGGGGAACAAGGGAAGGACCTTGGAAGGGGCTGCTCCCAGGTCTGGGGGCAGTCATGGGAGCCCCTCCCAGCTACGGGGCTGGCACAG
Organism: Vespertilio murinus; assembly: GCA_963924515.1. Taxonomy (NCBI): domain Eukaryota; kingdom Metazoa; phylum Chordata; class Mammalia; order Chiroptera; family Vespertilionidae; genus Vespertilio; species Vespertilio murinus. Next base: position 100,835,195 of record OZ004705.1, on the reverse strand, counting down.
AGCCCCATGGCAAGCTTTTAATAAACTGTTGGTTATTCTAACAGACCCCAGGACTCATGCTTTCTAAGCTGTGTATTAAGGACTGTTCAGTGGCAGGTGATAATGTTACTTGTATTTAAAAAGAAAATTTACTGGGCTGTGAAACTAAAAATTGCAGTGTTTTTAATTTGGCCATCACTAGATCCAGAGCCTTAGATGGGATCATTAGACTTTTGACCTCTGCTTCCCTTTGTTTTGGCTTCAAAGATTTTTAGAAGGTTCACTTCATGCTCAAACTCCTATCAGCTCCAGGCTTACATCTTACCAGCAACTTCAACAGCAAGAATCCCAGCAAATTCCTGAAGTGACCTCACTGGCTCCATCTATAGCCAGAGACCTGGCATGGTGCTCTGATTGGTAAGGTGTAGGTCCTATACCCCCAACCCCTTGAATGCTGAAAGAGATGGCCCATCGACCAAGGAGCTGTTTTTATAAAGGGGAAGGAAAACAAACACCAGCTGTTTCCAAGTTATTTCATTTTCTGCTTCACACATTTAAAGCTAGATTTTCAGAGTCCTTTCACCAGGAGCCCCACTCTTCTGAGAGAGCCTTGTGGCGGACTGGATGGCAGGGTCTAAAAGCTGGGACTTCTTTGGAGAATCTGAGGGAAATTAAAGGGAACTAGATGGGGTGGGTGGGAGGACAGTGGCCACTTCTCAACCTTCTGGCCCAAAAAAGAGGGGAGGGGAGACTGGGGGACTAGTTTTGATGAGGTGATTCAAACATTCCTTTATTGAGTCTTAAAAAATAAACTGTAAGCACTTTTAACTGAGGACATGAAACAGAAATAGAATCCCAGCAATTGTACCTGGGAGTTTCAAGTCTGAAGAAAAGGTGCTTCTCTTTGGGCACAGAGTTTGGGTTGGCTGGGGTTGCTTTATGGTGTGCTTTCTACAGGTGTATAAAGTTCTTCCCAGTAGATGGGGAAGCTTAGTTACTCTCGCCGTCACTGCTGATGATGCCACGCATGTGAGACCAGTCTGGGCGTGGGGGGCAGTGCCGCTCTTCCTCTGAGTCCAGGGTCCGGCGGTATAGCTCCCCAGCGGTGGCTGATTCTGAAGGGTTCCAGGCCGTGCGTCTCCGTGGCCGACCTGGGGGAAGAAGCAGATTAGTTGTCCCGAGAAAGTCCAGGCTCCATCTGTTCCTGGGCAGGGTGAAGAAGCCCCTCACCTGAACAACTGATAATGTTAGTAATGTCCAAGGATGCCACCTCGGCTGCCTCCTCACGCTGCTCCTTCAGAGCTCGGCACTTCTCTAAAGAAGGGTTACCTGGGGCAGAAGAGGCTTGTGATCCTCTCCCCCCCAGCAGCCAAGGACCTCCTGCAGCCCCAGGGCACACCCGGCCTAACCCTTCATGCCCAGAGCTTCCAGCTCTGCCCGGAGGACACTCAGGCGCTCCTTGCGCGAGCGGCAGGATCCCAGCAGCTTCTTGTAGTTGCGATGGGCGCCACAGGCCCGAATGTAGCGCTTCAGTCTCATCACAGCAGGGTGGTCCTCATCACGATGACCAGCCTGGCAGGAAAAGACAACAGCTGAAGGTCAGGTCTTGTGTGTCTGACTCCAGGCCTCCCCTTTAATTGTGGCCTCCCACCCCATCCTCATCCTCACCTTCCTGCCTTTGGGTTCCGGGCTGCCATTTGCCGAAGAGGAGGAAGAGCTCCGTGACCTGCTTTTCTTGGAGCTCTTCCTGTAAGAGCGGTTCTTCCTCTCCCCCTTGAGGGTCCCCCCTGCCTCACTGTCACTCACCTCTCTCTCCGAGTCACTTGCCTCACCATTGGTTGTCTTTCTACTTTCTGCTTTGGCTGACTTTCCCATGCCTTTAGTAGCTGTTTTCAACTTCCTCCAGCTGTCTTCCCCATCATCCTCACTGCTGCCACTCTGCCTTTTGCCACCATCCCACTGGGTCCTGTCCTTGCCCTTCCTCTGCACTAGGGGCTCTTCATCTCCCTCGCTGTCATCTCCGCTGCCTGCTGCTGCTCTTTGCTTCTCTTTCTCTCTGTCCCCCCTGTCTCCCAGCACTTCTGCTGCCAGGCTTTTCTGCTTACTGCTCCTCTCCTCCCAAACTGACTTTTTCCCTCCGTTGTTTGGAGCTCTGGGTTTCCAATCCTCCTCTCTGTTCTCTTTCTTGGCTAGGGTCTCCTCCCCCTCACTCTCCGTTTCGCTTTCCTGGTGTCTTTTAGCTCTTTCATTTTCCATCCTTTGGGCAAGTTCTTCCTCACTATCCTCACTCTCCTCCATGGCCTGCTTCCTACTAGCTGACATCTTGCCTGGTACCTGCTTGTTCTTAATTGTGGCCTCCCACCCCATCCTCATCCTCACCTTCCTGCCTTTGGGTTCCGGGCTGCCATTTGCCGAAGAGGAGGAAGAGCTCCGTGACCTGCTTTTCTTGGAGCTCTTCCTGTAAGAGCGGTTCTTCCTCTCCCCCTTGAGGGTCCCCCCTGCCTCACTGTCACTCACCTCTCTCTCCGAGTCACTTGCCTCACCATTGGTTGTCTTTCTACTTTCTGCTTTGGCTGACTTTCCCATGCCTTTAGTAGCTGTTTTCAACTTCCTCCAGCTGTCTTCCCCATCATCCTCACTGCTGCCACTCTGCCTTTTGCCACCATCCCACTGGGTCTTGTCTTTTGTCACACATTCCTTCCTAGTCCTGCCTTTGGACTCCTTTTCCTTATTCCCTTCCTCACTGCTCTCATGTTTCCAGACCTTACTTGTTCTAGCAGAGCTCTCCTCCTCCGAGCTCTCCTTCACTGCCTCCTCCTCTAATCCAGTCTTGTATGCAGTAAAGTCCCTCTGCTGTTCTTCCTCATCGCTGCTCTCAATTGCTCTTTTTGAGGCCCGCTTTGGACTCTTCTCTGTGGGGCTGACTACTGCCCCCATCCCATTCTTTGCTGGGTGGCTGCAGCAGTCTGGACTGGAGGCTGAAGCACTGGGCTCTGGAATGTGGAGAGAAGAGAAGGTTGGGACAAGTTCCTCCTGCCCCTTTTCCTTCCACTTGGGATAAGTCTCAAACCCTGCTTTGACAGATGGAGAGACAACAGGAAACAGCCATCAGTCCTCCCTGTTCCTGGTTCCTGATAACCTCATCCAATGCCTTGGGACATATTACATGCACAGTAAATACTTTCTGAATGAACCAACTATGCAGAAGGCAACTAACCTGAATCTGAATTCAAACGGAACCTTTTTCTCTCTGGGTCACTGCAGTTGGTGGGGGGCCTCTTTGCCTTCTTGGCAAGGTCTAGTCCTCTGGCACCCGCTTCATCCACCTGTTTGTGCATCAAGAGAGCAAAACGTGTGTCGAGGTGATGCTCTGCCCTGCCACACCCCTTCTCTGGCCCCTACTCGGTAACAAGCCCTCCTTCCGTGGAGAGGGTTCCGACCACACCTGCATCTTCAGCAGTTCCTCCTCCACGAGCCGCTTCAGTGCCTGCTTCTCCTTGGGATTCAGGTGGTCGTTGCCCGTGTGAGCCAAGAACTTCCGTCGCACGATGGAGTGGGTGAGCGTGCTGCGGAGAGAGATGTCAAGGGGGAGTCCCCGGCCCGGCCGTGCCCTTTTCAACCCCAACCCCGACCTCCAGTGCACCTGAGGTCCGGACGGCCTCGGAAGAAGCTACGGGTAAATTCCCGCATCTCGTTCTCCCGCGCCATTTTGCTCGATTGGGATTGGTGGCCCCCGCCCTTTTTCTTCTCGGCCTCCGTTAGTGCGTTTGACAGGAACGTGCGCACGCGCAGTGTAGTGGCGTTGTAGGGCGAGGGACCGTTGGGTGTCGGTTGCTGGGCACTTGGGCTGAGGTCTTTGCCAGACAAAACTTGGTTTCCCGGCAGTTGGCTCCTCCCTTTTTTTTTTTTTTTTTAGAACCCATCTTTTTTTTAAAATTCTCGATAGAAACATCCGGTGCGACAACCTTTGGGTGTACGTAATCAATTCGCGTCGCCTCCGTCCGTGGTCTAGGGCCAGCTAGGCCGCTGTGACTTCGAAAGACAGAAGGAAAGGGACATCTCTCCTGAAAACTAGGACTCCCCGGGGGAAGAGGCTTGTGCCCTCCAATCTCTGAGCACAAGTAGGATCAGTAAGGGCGAACCTCCAGCGTCCGCCATCTTTGTGACATCATCAAGTCGCGGCGAGCACTACGCTCCCTGGAAGCAGAGTTCCTTTCCCGGTATTCCCTGAGAATAGAAGGCAACTAGGGTGGTAACGAAAGCTGGGCGCGGGGTGCGCCGGGAGTTGTAGTCCCCGCAGGCACAGTTTTCCTTCGTCTCCGGAAGTAGAGGTTTGAGGCGGGGCTAAGCGCTGTTGGGTAGCGGGACTTCGTTGCTGGGGCGCCGCTCGCGGGGCCGGTCATGAACGGGCCGGCGGACGGCGAAGTGGACTACAAGAAGAAATACCGAAACCTGAAACGGAAGCTCAAGTTCCTCATCTACGTGAGTGATGGGGTGAGGAGGTGGGGGGTGAGGCCTGTCGTTGACAGGACCGCAGTTTACCCAAGAGTAAAGGGAGTGGGGCGAGCTGTCGCCAGGTTCCGGCCCTTTGCGGGCCACCGCCGGCTCAGCGCGCACCTTGACTGTGATACAGGAACACGAGTGCTTTCAGGAGGAACTGAGGAAGGCACAGAGGAAATTGCTGAAGGTGTCCCGGGACAAGAGGTGAGACACGCTGGGCCGGAGAAGGGAGCGCTGCGGGTGATGTACATATTCGGACCCAGTTACAGGAATAGGGCCACATGTGCATGGTGCCTACCTTGGGGCTGCTGCTAGGTTCCAGCGGGGCAGCTAGAGGGGACAGGACCAGGACAGCATTGCTGAGGTAGCAGTCAACTCTCTTGTTCTCCCCGCCTCTTTCCTCAGTTTCCTCCTAGACCGGCTCCTGCAGTACGAGAACGTGGATGAAGACTCTTCGGGTGAGCATGAGTGATAGGTGGAGGACATGGTTCCTGGCTCTTCAGCAAGCTAACTGGGCCCCTCCTTTTAGGCTGTGGAGGCGATAGAGCTACCAGTGATTCTTAGGCCAAGTTGCTTGCCCTCCACCTCTGCTGTTCTTCCACTCAGGCATTTATTGAACATCTGTGTTTTAGGCACTGTGCTTTGGAGATACTGTGGTGACCAAGATGGATGAAGTCTATTGGAATTTTTATTCTAGTTGGGGATAATAAGTAAGCAAGAAATTAGAATGTTAGATTGAAAAGGAATAAAGTCAGGCTAGAGCAGGGATGATAAACTTTTTCTGTAAAGGACCAATTAAATATTTTAAGCTTTGCACAACATACAGTCTTTGCCACAGCTTCTTAGTTCTGCTGTTGTAGTGCGAAAGCAGCTGAAGGTGATATAAATGCTGTGTTTCAGTAAAACTTTATGGACAATGAAATTTGAATTTCATATAAAATATTTTTTATTCCTTCATTCCCAACCATTTAAAAATATAAAAGCCATTCTTGGTTTGCAGACCATATAAAAGCAGATGGCAGCCAAAACTGGTTTGGCTCAGTGGTAGAGCGTCGGCCTGCGGACTGAAAAGTCCCGGGTTCGATTCGAGTCAAGGGCATGTACCTTGGTTGCGGGCACATCCTCAGTAGGGGGTGTGCAAGAGGCAGCTGGTCGATGTTTCTCTCTCATCAACATTTCTAGCTCTCTATCTCCCTTCCTCTCTATAAAATATCAATAATATATATATATATATATATATATATATATATATTAAAAAAAAAAAAAAGCAGATGGCAGGCGATATCTCAACAGTGTCCAAGAAAGGCCCTTTTTAGGAAGTAGTGTTGGAACTAGGACCTAGGTAAGAAGAAGAAGAAGAAAAAAACAATCTTAGAAGGTATGAATGAGAGGTTTCCAGGCAGAGAGAGTAACAAAATGCAAATACTCTGAGGTAACAGAAGAATCTGAAGAGCGGAAAGACTAAAGCACATAAAGCCGTGTTTTCAAACTTTATTTTTTAATACAGTTTTATTAATTTCAGAGAAGAAGGAAGAGGGAGAGAGATGCAAACATTCATGATAGAGAATCGTGGATCAGCTGCCTCCTGCAAGTCCCCCACTGGGGTTGAGCCCACAACCTGGGCATGTGCCCTTGACTGGAATTGAACCTGGAACCTTTCAGTTCGCAAGCCAACGCTCTGTCTACTGAGCCAAACCAGCTAGGGCTGTTTTCAAACCTTTTAAAACACTATTTAATGCCGAGACCGGTTTGGCTCAGTGGTAGAGCGTCGGTCTGCAGACTGAAAGGTCCCGGGTTCGATTCCGGTCAGGGGCATGTACATTGGTTGCGGGCACATCCCCGGTAGGGGTGTGCAAGAGGCAGCTGGTCGATGTTTCTCTCTCATCGACGTTTCTAGCTCTCTATCTCTCTCCCTCTCTGTAAAATATCAATAAAATTATATTTTTTTAAAAAACTATTTAAATCAACAATATATTTTACGTCATGAACAAGTCTCTACGTAAATACTTATTAAAAAATTTAATGAAACAGTGTTAAGATCACTATACACATTTTTAAAAAATATATCTTATTGATTTTTTACAGAGAGGAAAGGAGAGGGATAGAGAATTAGAAACACTGATGAGAGAGAATCATCGATCAGCTGCCTCTTGCGCACCTACTGGGGATGTGCCCGCAACCCAGGTGCATGCCCTTGACCAGAATCAAACCTGGGACCTTTCAGTCCACAAGCTGACGCTCTATCCACTGAGCCAAACTGGTTTTGGCACTATACACATTTTTAAAAAATATGTTTTATTGATTTTTTTTACAGAGAGGAAGGGAGAGGGATAGAGAGCTAGAAACATCGATGAGAGAGAAACATCGACCAGCTGCCTCTGGCACACCCCCTACCGGGGATGTGTTCGCAACCAAGGTATATGCCCTTGACCAGAATCGAACCCAGGATCTTTCAGTCCACAGGCCGACGCTCTATCCACTGAGCCAAACCGGTTTCGGCGCTATACACATTTTTTGTGACACTTTTTAGACTTTTATTTTTCATTGAATGCTGATTGCAAACAAATAAAATGACTTCATGGCCTACTAAGGAGTTTGGACCCACAGTGTGAAAAGCCCTAGAGTGGCATTTGTGCCTCTGTTCCAGGAGGGAACCCCCAGAAGCCATGTCACATATAATCACCTCCTTCTGTGGTCCCTTTAAACATTGGTCTAGAGCAGGGTCAGCAGATGACATTCAGCCAGACTGCTTGTTTTTGTAAAAATTTGATTGGAACACACACCACCACTCATCTACATATTATAGGAGGACAGTCGATGATAAATGAGGTCAGAGAAGTGGGTAGAAGCCAACTCATCTAGGTCATGTCAAAAACATTTGGCTTTTATTCTGGCTTCTCTTTGCCTTCTGTTCCCTCAGGTATTCCAATTCTGATCAAGGGGAGTTTTAGGGTAAGAAGCAAGAAAGTCAGCATTGCTGAAAACGTTTTTGGTTCAGTGGATAGAGCGTCAGCCTGCGGATTGCAGTCAGGGGCACATTGGTTGCATACATTGGTTGCAGGCACATCCCCAGTAGGGGGTGTGCAAGAGGCAGCTGATCGATGATTCTCTCTCATCGATGTTTCTTTTTCTTTTTTTTAAATATTTTTATTGATATTTTACAGAGAGGAAGAGAGAGAGAAAGAGATATAGAAACGTAGATGAGAGAGAAACATCGACCAGCTGCCTCTTGCACACCCCCTACCGGGGATATGCCCGCAACCAAGGTACATGCCCTTGACCGGAATCGAGCCTGGGACCTTTCAATCCGCAGACCGACGCTCTACCACTGAGCCAAACCGGTTTCGGCTCATCAATGTTTCTAACTGTCCCTCTCTCTTCCTCTCTGTAAAAAATCAATAAAAATATTTTTTTTTAAAAAAGAAAGTCTGCATGTTCATGGTCAGAGTGTGATAAATCTGAAGAGCATGAGCTGCATACACAAGCCCCACTTGTATCCTGGAGAATCCCAGTCTGGTCAGGGAAATGTCCACACGTGATACAGTTAGCACAGTGTAAGGAGAACCATGACGTGTGAGGGGAGAGTTCTGGAACAGCAGTGATTAACTGGGCCTGAAGGATTTTGGCCCAGTAAATCACACTTTTTCAGTTATATTGACCTACAGTATTATATTAGTTTCAGGTGTACAATGGTGATTAGACATATTAATTTGCTTCTTAAAGGATATGTCTCGGCCAAGAAATTGAGAAAGGCACATATCACATGTAGCAGTTATTTGTCAAATGAGTGATGGACCTCGTAGGTAGGCACAGACTGGGAAGTAAGCATTGTTTTTTATTAAATTGGCTGGCATGATGTGAAGAGTATAGTTGGGTCAGAAAGGCAGGTTGAGGCCACAGTAAGCATTCAGATGTGATCAGGACTTTGGTCGGTCTGGAGTTGGAGCGGCCACTGTGCTGCCGGAGAAGTGGGACTGCTTAGGTGGCTTTGACACCACAGGGCAGTGGCTCCATCTTGTGGCGGTTAGAATGGGGGCAGTGGGTGGAGAGGAGAAATTTGAGAGAAGGGTTATAGGAAGTGGAGCAGAGGCGGGAGCTGAAAGCAGCTTAGAGGTGAATAAGGAGAGAGTGGCGTAAATTGGCCAGAGCGGCAGAGACCAGGGTTCAAGTTCAGCCCCACACTTTACTCTTAACCTCAGTGACCCCATCTGGAAACCAACCTCCTTGGATGGTTTGAAGACAAAGAGGGGAGGTGAATGCAAGGTGCCTGGTTACCGTCTGGCAGGAGGAAGTGCCTGACAAGTCTTACCATGGAGGAGCCAGCAGGACGTGTTTGTGGAAGTCAGGACCTTTTAAGATGTTGAAGAATCTGGGCTCCCCAGAATAGCATGCGCACACCAGCTGAAGAGTCAGCTTCCCTGAAGCCCTTCCACAGGGCTGAGGTTATGCCCTCTGGGGTGGGCAGGAACCCTCCCCACTGACCAGCTCTCCCCCTCACAGACTCAGATGCCACTGCGTCTTCAGATAACAGTGAGACAGAGGGGACACCCAAATTGTCGGACACGCCAGCCCCCAAGAGGTGAGAAGAAGCCATTATTCTCTGGGGTGGAGGCTACGGAGAGGGGTTGCACCTGGGCCTACTAGCTTCTTCTGACCCCCTCCCCTCTCCTTTCTCCAGGAAAAGAAGCCCTCCGATGGGGGGGGCCCCCTCTCCCTCCAGCCTCTCTCTGCATCCTTCAACAGGGTTTCCCCTTCAGGCCTCCGGGGCCCCCTCTCCATACCTGAGCTCGGTGAGTTGGGGCTCAGGCATGGGGAATGGTAACTACGATGCCTGGGAAGAAGGTGGGCATCATCTGGGTAGAGGGGCCAGGCCTCAGGGTGCAACTGGCCCAGCTCTGGGACGTCACGCTGGGTGTGGCCAGCAGCACCCCTTGGAGGGTGTGAGGCGTGGCTGCCTGGGTCTCTCTGGTAGGAATGGGGGGCAGATATGACTGAGGAGAGCAGACCCCAGGACAAAGTCCTGCTGCTGTCCCATCCCCTTCTGTTCTCAGAAGCCACACTCATCATCATCTCTTGTTTTTCCATTCTTCTTCCTGTTTGCATTTTTTCCCTTCACCCCCCACCCATCCATTCCATTTCCCATCTCCATCCCCCACTCCCACCTGCAGCTGGCTTCCCCCCCCTACCCCCCATTCCCTTCTGACTACCTGGCCCTGCAGCTGCCCGAGCCCAGCCCCCTGAGGCCCAAGCGGGAGAAACGGCCCCGCCTGCCCCGGAAACTCAAGGTACCCAGTTCGGGGGATGTAGGGAGGGGCCGGAATGGCAGGAGGATAGCCATTTGAGGGAGGCTCAAGACAGAGGCTGGGGCTGTTCCAGAATTTTGAAGGATCGATTTGGGGCTGCTAGGGGCCCAGCCGGGGCCAAGTACTGAGGGACACGGGTCAGAGAAATACTGGCTCCCAGGCTCACTGAGATAAAGCGGGGGTAGGACCAGCCTTGGGGACTCGTAAAGCTGCCTGGAGCCCCGCCCGTAGCCTGCTGCGGGGGGAGTGGGGCCGGGCTCCTTTCCCCGCTGCTCTGGTGCCGGCAGCCCGGGGGAGGGAGTTGTGGTATCAAGGCTGCACCGGTTGAAACCATGGGACCTTGAGCAGGGTCTTTCCTCCTCCAAGTCTCAGGACTCTGTCTGAAAGTGAGCGATCCAAATGCATGGAATCAACAGGTGTTTGCCGAGTGGCTGCTCCGCACCAGGCACTGCTCTGGGTGCTGCAGGTGGAATGGTGAACAAAACAGACCTCTGCCTGCAGGAGCTCATATTTTAGCAAGATAGGCAGGAAATAAAATAAATAGGTATCAGTGCAGAACAATGGAGTCCGGTGAAGAGGATGGGAAGCAGCAGAATAGATGGGCACTGATGTTTGTGGTTCGGTGGTCTGGGGTGTTATTTGGCAGAGACTTCACCGAAATGAGAGCAGGCCATGCGGCTCTCTGGCAGAAGGTTTCAATCAGAAGACTAACCAGTGCAGAGGCCCTGGAGTAGCAGCGCGTGTGTGCATATTTGGCTGTTCAAGGACCAGGAAGGAGTCAGTGTGATCGGATGAAAGCAAGAGGGAGAGAATGATCAGAGAAGCAGGTCAGAGAAATAACGGGTGAAATTGTGAAGGCTGTGAATGAACAGGGAGTCTGGAGAGAGCGGGCAGAGGAGAATCCGATCTGATTTACTTGGTAACAAGATTGCTGGCACCGCCGTGCGGAGAATAGCGTGGGGAGGGGAGGGATCTGGTCAGGATGGAAATGGGGAGACAGTGAGGAGGCTGCTGCAGTAAACCAGGGAGCAGGGGGAGGGTCTGTTGCAGAGAATGAACCTCGGGAAGACCAGAGTGGCTGTGAGGAAGTCGGAGTGGGAGAGACGAGGAGTTTGGTTTGGACGTGTTGAGACATGTCTGGAAATGCCAACAAGACAACTGGGTGATGAGCCAGGCTCACGGGTGATGACTGGAAGTCACCCGCGTGGCAGTGGATGCGGTCAGCGGTGAGCCTGTGGGCGGAGAAGAGGAGAGGTCTGCGCACTGAGCTCCCGGAGACGTGAGGACGCAGTGCGTCCAGCTCTGAGTCAGAGTGGAAGAGGCACAGGCTGGAGCTAACGTGTAGACATTCAGGAGAGAAAACATGGTTGGGAGAGAGGCTCAGATCCGAGGCCGTGCTTGGGGAAGGGGATAATTCAGGGAAGGCCTCCAAGAAGAGGTGACACTTGAGCCCAGGGTAAGAGGTTGGGTATTACAGGCTGAGGCGGTGGTGGAAGGAAGACAGAGGACATGGCCACGTCTTGTTTGGGCAAGAGCAGGAGTGATGAGAAGGAACGGAGTTGGGAGAAAAACTAGGATTTGGGGGGTGTGGGGGGTCATAGAAGGCCTTGACGCCCAGAGTCTGGCGGGACCGCGAAGGGAGTGGGGGTCGCTGGCTTCTGAGCAACGCGGCGAGGAGGGAAGCTGTGAAGACTGAAGCAGGCCAGTTAAGAGCCCGGGCTTCAGTCACACTCGGCTGGGCTTGAGTCCCAGCTCCTCCCTGTGACCTTGGGCACGTCATGGAGCTCTCCGAGCTTCAGCTTCTCATGGGGTCATTGGGTCACTGTCAGTTAACATGCGTTAAGGGAAAGAAAACAGCCCAGTGCCTGGCCCCTAGTCAGCCACGGTAGACGTTAGCTGCCGTTGAGTGAGTCCAAGCAGGGTGAGCAAGTGGGAACTGGAGTGGGGATCAGGCCAGACGAGGGGCACAGTCCTCAGGCCGCTGTGCTTTTCAGCCATTTATGGTCTGCTCCGTGTGCACGTGGGAGCCTGTGCCGGATCCCCTTCAGGGTGCCGCTCAGTGCTGGCCTCCTGCCACCAGTCCTGTCGGGCACTGCACCCTGAGGCGCTGACCCTGATTAAAAACCCACTCTGGCCCTCCAAGCTGGGAGGGCAGGCCGTGAAGCTGAACGGGTTAAACGATTAGAAGGGCCACTGTGAAGACCACACGTAAGCATTGCTGCCATCCCAGCCCAGAGCCAGGTGGGCACTGCCCAGTGGGGACCTGGCAGCCTGTTTTCTCCTCTGGGCCGTGACTCTGCTCCCTTCCAGGGTGACCAGAATGGTCAGAGCATTTACGGGAGTCACCGTTGGCACGTGCTCCGGCGAGGCGTGAAGCCCACGGAGCTCTGGGGGAAGGTTGTAAGGACCTGCAGGAATGGACTGGAGGGCTGGGCAGGGCGAGGCCACTTCCCAGCCTCAGCGGCCACAGCGGGACTTTTGACAAATAGAAAGGACACTGCAGGTGGAAGGACCGCTCGCCCGTCTCAGGCACGCAGCACTGCCTGTCCTGCGGGCAGCAAGGAGCCTGGGGCCGCCAAGTGGAGGAGTGACACGCGCAGGTTTGTGTTTTAGAGAGCTCGCTCTGGCTGCCGTGTGGAGGAGGAGCTGGAGCTGGGAGAGGCTGAAGGCAGGGAGTCCAGTTAGGAGGCTGGTACCGTAGTCCAGGTGAGCTGAGAGGAGGGATGGCCTAGGCCAGTGGCTGCGGGGATCCCACGGAGGGGCCATCCCAGATATGAGGCCTCACATAGCGGGGGTGAAGACCTAGGACACCCCCTCCCACGGAGCCAGCGAGTCCCCCGTAGGAGAGAGAGAAGGCCATGGTGGCCAGTGGAGTCGGGACCTAGAGGCAGGCTGGCTGTGACTGCTGTGCCCTCACCGGGCTGTGGAGGTGCCTCCCTGTGAGGCGGGGCCAGCCTTTCCCTCCTGGTTTCCTGTGAGGCCCACCGCCCTCACACTGCCTCCCTCACTGCTACCCCTTACCTTACCCCCGGCACCTGCTACTGAGACTCTGAGTGGCTACCGGTAGGGTAGGCCCCTGATTCCAGTATGGCTGGCCTGGCTGCGTCCAAAGCCCCTTGAATGAGCCTCTGCCCCTCCCCACCCCCAGAACTGCCTTAAGGGGCAGTGCCAGCCTCCTGGAGGTCCCATTCCTTCCTGACAGCCCCTCCCTGTGTTTCTTCCTCCCCCCTCCCCCTGCTGCAGATGGCGGTGGGACCCCCTGACTGCCCTGTGGGAGGGCCGCTGACCTTTCCCAGCCGGGGTTCTGGGGCTGGGGTGGGGGCAGCCCTGGCCCCACTGCCTCCCCCTAAGATGCCCCCCCCTACGATCCTGAGCGCAGTCCCTCGGCAGATGTTCAGCGATGCAGGCAGCGGGGACGATGCCCTGGATGGAGACGATGACCTGGTGATCGACATCCCGGAGTGACCCCTCTGCCCGAGCCTGTCCAGCCTCCTGTGCCAGCACACGAGCCCCAGCTTCCACAGAGACATTTATTGACGCCCAGTTGCCATGCTGCGGCCCCTGACACGATCAGAACAGGCGTAAACATGCACAAATGTCCCCTGGAAGGAGGGCCGGAGCTGCCCTCACACCCTGGCCCCGTCCTGGGGACAGTGAGAGGAATGAGTGGCTGGGAACATCTGTGCCCTCGGGGAGGCCGAGCCCCTGCAGGGCCCCCCCCCCCCCCCGTTGGAGAGGGCAGCTGTACAGGGCTGGGTGTTTGTTCTAAACGAAGATTCTGTATTAAAGGAGTGGCTCTTTTTTGCTTTTTGTCCTTTTCTTTTTTGGAAACGTCTCCTCTTTCGAACCCCCCCTAATCCGACCTCCTCCCTGTGGCGGAGGGGACGGGCAGCCTGGAGAGGCCGGAGAGAAGCAGCAGCTGGGCCTTGGGCAGGGCCCTGGCAGGACGCCCCCTGCAGGTGTGCACAGGATGGGTGGTTTGCATATTTGCATGTAGTAGCGAGTCAGGCAGGAGGAAGTTTGCATATGTGAATACAGATCTCCACAGTCCCTCACAAGAAGATAGACCCACAGTCACAGAGAGTCTCATGACATAAGACAGGTAGTGCAGGGCGGGGCAGGCATCCACCCCGTGTAAACGTGCAACACACTCGTGCGAAGGTTGGGTACCAGACCCAGCCCTGGGCCCTGTGCGGGCAGCTGCTCGCCTCGCTCAGGCTGAGGGCAGAGCCCCGGCTGCGGGGGGCAGCTCGCTGGTCAGGGTGTGCCAGCGCTCCAGGGCTGTGTCCGGCTGCTGCAGACAGTCATTCCAGTGCTTTCGGGCCTCTCCCCGGGCCCCGGGCCCCAGGGACACGCCACCTGGGGAGCAGGAGGCACAATCAGCCCTGCTCGCCGCCAGCCTGCCCTCCCTCCTTCCCTCGGCACCACCCGACGGGCTCCTCCCTCACCAATGAAGTCGTTGGATTTGCCAATGTCATAGTCCCAGACGGTGACTTCCAGAGTCTTGGTGGCCAGAGCTGAGAGTTCCATCTCATAGAAAAACTCCTGGGACAAGGCAAGCCACACCTTCCATGAGGCGTTGCCCGACCCCCTGTCTGCCCCCCCCCCCCCCCCCCCCCCGTGATCTCTGGTCCCTTCCCCGTTCACCTCATTAAATTCTGGGTTGAGAGTCTTCTTCTTCACGCCTGTTTTGTGCTTGGACTTCTTATCCACGTCTGGCCTCAGGTACCTGCCAAGGAGGTGGGGCAGGGGCAGAGGAGGGTGGTGGTCAGGGATAGGCCCGAGGAGGACAGGGAGGGGAAAGGAGGGAAGGGTGGGCCTCGGCAGGGGGAGGGCTCACGTCTTGACGTAGGGGTCAGAGTAGCCATTGACGTCCATGGCAGCCAGGTGGGCACAGCGCACGATGCCCACCAGCAGCCCCCGGCGCGGGGAGCTGTAGCTGAGGCTCAGCAGGATGCGCCCTCGCTCTTCCAGCAGCCCAGGCCCCTGCTCCGCCTGCTCCAGCTTGGGGCAGACACAGAGGTCAGGCTGCATCCTCACCACCTCCCGCCCGGACTGGTCCCCGCGAGGTGCCTCACCTCCTTCAAGTAACAGGATATGCCCCTCAGCGCTGCCGACATGGAAGAGGGTGACGCCAGCTGAGAGGGCAAAGAGAAGGTTCTGGGAACCCAGCCTCCCCAGGATCCCCTCCCCTGAGGGCCCTACAGCCCCATACGGACCGGGACCTGGCGCTCAAGGCAGATATTAAAATGCTTCTTCTGCGAGGGCTTGAGGCGGCGGAGGGGTACTCGGATCTCTCCAATGAACTCGTTGTGGCTCAGCTTGTCCTCGTCGCACACCGAGATCCTGGAGGGAAACCAAGGTCAGTGCCCCTGGGCTCCTGGGCCCCACTCCAGTGAGAAAGTGCCTCCGATGGAACCTTGGGCACCTGAGCTGGTCCTGCTCTGCCCCCAGTACTCCACGCCTCATCTGTAAAGTGGGCTGGCACCTGAGGAGGGTGTTCCTCTACCCTCCCTCTATACCGCCCGGATGTCCCTGCCCATCAGGATCTGCTCAGCAACTTCCAGAAGCCTTCACAAATCTTGGGGACCCTCCCGATCCCTGTCTCTGGGCCTGTGGACAGGATCCTCTGAATGTGCGCAGGGTGTGCATCGGTGGGTGTGGCCACCAGCTCCGGCCATGAGAGGGGCCTTGGGCAGTTGGACCAGGCATCCGCCCGGAGCTCTTGTCCTGGTCTGCATGGAGCGGGGAGTCAGCCTGGGAGAGATTCGGGAGGCCAGAGATAATTGGTTTTTACTTCTGTTGTCTCCTTCATCCCCTGCACTTCCTTCTGCGGTGATGCTTGGGTAGCTGTCATGTAGGAATGTTCAGTTCCCAGCTCTGCCACTTACTAGCAACCGCATGAGCTTGGGCAAGTCAGCCTCCTGACGCCTCCGTTCTCATCTATAACACGAAGTTTATACTTGTCCACTTCCCAAAGCCACGAAGGATCACGTGAAATGAAGGAACATAAACAGGCATGGCCCAGGCTGGATGCCACGGAGCAGCCAGTGATGTGGTCCTCGTTCTCTAGCATCTGAAAAATGGGCCCGCCTTTCTGGTCCTGCCTCTGCCCTCCCTCCAGTCCCCTCACACACAACATCGAGGTGACCTCCCAAGCACAGCCCTCACGGTTCAATTCCTGGTCAGGGCGCATGCCCAGGTTGTGGGCTTCATCCCCAGTGGGGGGCGTGCAGGAGGCAGCCAATCAAAGATTCTCTCTCTCTTTCTCTCATTGATATTTCTATCCCTCTCTTTTCTCTCTGAAGTCAATAAAAATAAATGGATGAATAAACATCTAAAAATTTAAAAAAATAAAACACAGCCCTTGACTATGTCCCTGCCCTGATGCAAACTCTGCCATGACTCCCAAGAATAAAGGAAAGTTCTAGAAGCCTTGTTATTGCTGCCCTTCATTCCCTGTCAGGGACTGCTCTCCCCATCTACCTCAGGGGTGACTGGGCAGTTTCCTACCCCTTAAGACTTCATTCCTTAGAGATGTTAGGGGGCAGAGGCAACAGAATGGACTCCACTGCACAGGCCTGGCCTGACAGAAAAGGGCCGAAAGGCTGTTGGGGACCAGGGAGTGCTTTCAGGAGGAGGCAGGGCCTCAATGCGTGAGGTTAGGGCGGCGGGAAGAGAAGCCAGAAGCAGGGAGCACCTTCCAGGTAGAAGAGACAATAGGGGAAGGATAAGAGAACGGCGGAGCGGTCAGAAGAGGGCAGTGGTGGAGGCAGCAGGAGGCTTTTGGGGTGGGAATGCCAGGGGAACATTTTGGCCTGCTGCCAAAGGGGATGGGGCGCCTCTGGTTGTACCTGAGCATCTGAGAGGGGCTCCATGGGAAGTAAACCAGCCAAGGGAGGTTCCAGTGACAGCTGGCCCGGGGGAGGTGCTGAGCTGGAACCTTTGGTGGCAGGAGGATGGCCCTCACCTGAGCACCTTGTGGCTGATGTCCTCATCCGTGATGCCACTGTAGGTCAGGTCCTCATTCCACACGGGATTCAGAGTGTTCCTCTGAGTCTTAGTTTTTAGCTTATTGGCCTGCGGTGAGGGGGCGAAGGATTCTCAGTACATGTTCCCTGCATCCACAGGCTGTTACACCGGAGGGGGGGGGGGGAGCTATTACCTTGCAGGCTCCCGGCAGCAGGTGCACCTTGACGTAGGGGTCGGCCAGGCCATTGAAATCCATGGGCTTGAGGCCCTGGCGAGGAGGGGAGGAAGGAGCAGTGAGCTCCCGGCCCTCCCTCAGCAGAGTGGGTCCTTGGGGTGTGGAGAGCCAAGAAGGGAACTTGGGTGGGACAGGGGGAGGGGAGCAGGGGTGTGGCCTGGAGGAGGGAGGGCGGGAGGCAAACAGGGTTGAGGCTTGGGAGGGAGGGCGTGCCCACCTTGGCCCTGAGGATACTACAGTGCAAAGTGCAAGAGGCCTGGTCGTAGAGAAGGTCAAACTCCAGCATGCCCAGGGTGGCTGGGGGAGAGAAGCAGCGTGAGTCCGCGTGGAAGACAGGTGTGTGAGCGCGTGGCCGGCCGGCTGGGTGCTGGCTGCGAAGGTGTGTGCATGCCAGCCTGCCAGCCTGTGTGTTGGATTCCTGGTTCGGCTGCAACTGGGCTGTGTGGGTGGTTGTCTCGGGAGAAATATTGAATATTGAGCCTTGCTAAAGCTGTAATCTCCACACTGACTGCAGCTGTAGTGGCTGTGCCCACTGCCTCCCCCCGCACACACACCCCGAGGGGCCCCGTCCCCTTCCCACAAGCCCCGAGGCCCCCGAACCACCTGGGCCCGCGGAGCCCCCAGACTCACTGGCGTCATCCGAGTCGTAGCTGTCCACCTCGGCTCCATCCTCGGGCGTGGTGGCCCCAAGGAGGGCTGCAGGGGGGGCCAGGGCCAGGGGGGCCAGCCGAGGAGGGGCCTCCCCGAAGCCCCCTCCACCACCGCCCCCTTCAGGCCCCGGCCCCCGGCGGGGGAAGTAGTCGGAGATTTGGCGGATGGGCCGGATGGGCCCGGGGCACACGTTGATGGCCATGTGCTCCTGGATGTTGATGGTCATGCGGTCGCCCCTGCGGCCCCTCATGCAGCAACTGGGTCTGGGGGGAGGGAGGGTCCAGCGTGAGCCCCGTCCTTGTACCTGTGGCTGCTGGCTGTAGGCCAGGCAGCACCCTCCCGGCCCGCGGCCCCTCTCTAGGTGTGGAGGGGAGATCAGCCTGGGTCCTTGCTCCACAGGCTGGCTGCTAACTGCCTCCCCCAGAAGCCGGGCCCCACCTCGGCCTTGCCCGCTTACCGCCGTCCCTTTGTCATCGTCCCAGCTCCTGCCCCGGTCCGGGCTTCTGTCCGCCCCTGGCCAGCCTACTCCCCGAAGCCACCCCAGGTCTCCCTCTCCCCGGGGCTCTGCCCATCCTTCTGCACCAGGCGCTGGTCCAGTCCGAGTGTCACCCACTCCTCCAGGCATTCACTTCCCACCGCATTCAGCGCCAGGGCCGGCCAGCCTGCCCGGCCCCCCCTGCAGCCCAAGCCGGCCCCTCCTCAGATGCCTCCCCCTGAGGCTGGCGCTCCAGGGGCGCCAGCGATTACGGCCTCGAGCGGGCGGCCCCCGCCCCCACCCCCGCCCCGGAGGCCCCCGCAGGCTAACGGACCCCCCGCCCCCAGCCCCCCGCACCTGTGTCTGCGCCTCCAACAGGTGCCCGAGCCCGGGACGGCGGGGACCGCGGGCGGCGGCGGCGCGGGGCGGCGGCGGGAGGAGCCGGGTCGGCCGCGCTCCGCGGGAGGAGAGCCGGGAAAGTGCGGGCGGAGGGGCGCGACGAGGAGGCGGGAGGCGGCGGGCGCCGCGGCGGGGCGGGGAGGCGGCGGGCGCCGGGCGCACTTGGGCCGGCACACGCGTGCACACACAGTCACGAGCACGCAGGCTGGCCCCGCATCTTGCACAGGCACCCCCTCCCACACGCTCGTGCCCACGTGCGCTCTTACACAAGCGCAGACCCGGACGCGCCGCACACTCGCCGGGAAACTTCGCGCGCGCGCGCACACACACACACACATACACACACACACACGCACACACACACACACACGCACACACGAGCTCCTGGCGCCGCCGGGAACCAATGTGAGGCCGGCGCGGGGTTCCCCGACCCCTCCCGACGCCCGCTCCCCTGCGGCCCGCTCCCTGGCTCGCGGCTTCCTTCCCTCCGGAGTCTGCAGGCCCCGGCCGCCCGCCTGGTTGCCATGGCGACGCGGGCTCTCCCCGGTCCCCGAGCATCCCCACGCCCCTCCCCCGCGGCGCCCTCCGCGCCCGCATCCGCAGGGGCGGGGCCGAGGGCCGGGGCCTGGAGATCCGCAGTGACCCCGGGTCCCGCGCGGCGTGGAGGTCTGGTCCGCCCGGGGCCGCTGGCCTGGGTCTGGGGGCCCCGAGCCCCGTGGGGAGTTTCCGTCGGCGGGAGGAGACGGGTCCGAGGCGGTGGTCCTCGCTCGGGCGGTTCAGTGTCTCTGCGTGTGACCCCATCCACCCCCGAGGGCGGGTGTCCCTCTCCCAGGGAGGCGTCCCCTTGGGAACTGCACCGCCCGCGCCAGCCCCGTGCGCGGGGCCTGGGCTCGCTCCGGACCCCCGAGCGCGGCAGTCCGTCCCGCCGGCCGCCGGCGCCTCCCGAACCCCGCCACCTGCCGGCCTCACGCCAGCTTTCCCCCGTGCTCTCACGGTCCCACCCGGCCTCCCAAAGTCAAAGTCCTCCCAGTGGCGTCCCCCGCCCTTCAGCCAAGACCCCGACTTCTCCTTCTCACCGCGGGCTCCTCTCGGCTCGGGAAGGTTGCATGCAGCTTCTAGAACCCACCTGCCTCTCTGGACCCACCTGGACCTGGACCGGTAGGAGCCAGCCCTCTGCTGGGGGGCTGCCCTCCCTCCGGGGCCATTCTGACCCTCCGCTTCCTGGGAGCCTTCCGGACACCCCCTCTGCCCAGCTTCCTGTGTGCGCCCAGGCTGGCGCTGCGACACCGCGTGGCCTGCCTGCTTACACCCCCTTTCCCTCCCCTGCCCCTCACTAAGTTGCCGGGCCGGCCACTGAGTTGGCCTCACTAAATGTGATTTAAAAGAGAAATGTGGCTGCACAGCAGTGTGAACTGTCTGCTTGAAAATGGTTAAGATGTCCCGTGATGTGGCCTTAGTCGGTTTGGCTCAGTGGCTAGCGCTTTGCCCTGTGGGCCAAAGGGTCCGGGTTGGATTCCAGACTTCTCCCTGGCCCGCATGCAGGAGGCAGCCAATCAGTGTCTTTCTCTCACATCGATATCTTTCCCCCTCTCTCCCATTCTCCCCAAAAACCAATGGAAAAATACCCTTAAGTGAGGATTAACAACAAAAGATCTATTGTGATGTGTGTGTTTTTAATCACGAAATTGTTAAAAAGAAAGGAAAAACAGTCAAACTAGAGAGACAGCACTTGTCATCTATCAAATCACAAAATTCAAAGCATCGGTTAACACACGTTGATGAGGCCGTGGGTAACGGGACAGCACCTGTGTGGAGGCCAGTCTGATAGTGGCACCAAAAGGACCCATACATAGACTATTTGACCCAGAAATGCCACTTCTAGGATTTTGTCATATATATATACATGCTGGTCCCATGAGCAAAATAATAGAAATTCAAGGTTATTGGCAAAGGCAAAGGATTTGGAACAACTTAAATGTCCATGAGTAGGGGACGCCATTCAGTCCGTTATGACACAGTTTCACACAATGAAATAGCATGTATCCACAGCAAAGAAAGAGGCCCTTGCTGAAACCGGTTTGGCTCAGTGGTAGAGCGTCGGTCTGCGGACTGAAAGGTCCCGGGTTCGATTCCGGTCAAGGGCATGTACCTTGGTTGCGGGCACATCCCCGGTGGGGGGTGTGCAAGAGGCAGCTGGTCGATGTTTCTCTCTCATCGATGTTTCTAGCTCTCTATCTCTCTCCCTTCCTCTCTGTAAAATATCAATAAAATATATTTAAAAAAAAAAAAAAAAAGAAAGAGGCCCTTTCTGTGCTTGTCCGGAATCACCTTCACAGCCTCAGGTTAACTGGGAAAAGTAAGGTCCAGGATAGCACGTGTGGAATGTTTCCATCTGAGGGGGTTATATGTGTTTGTTTATTTGTGCATAAATTATCTCTAGGAGGCTGCACAGGAAAGGGGTCACTGTGGTGCCCTCTGAGGAGGCAGCTGCGAGGCAGGGTAAGGCCAGAATAGGAGTTATTTCCAACGTATATCCTGCTATGCCTTTTGAGTTTTGCACCACGTGCATATGCTTCCTATTCAAATGCATTAAAAGAATATATTCCAAGTAAAGGCAGCCATTAGGTTTCCTCGGGGCTCTCTAGATAAGAAAGGAGACCAGGCTAAGGGAGATGTCACCATCGGGGCCAGAGCTAGTGGGCTCGCCTGGGGGCAGACCTGGGCCTGCAGTGAGGGGCGGGGCAAGCTGGGCAAGGGCCTCAGAGCCCTGCATCCCTCCGCCACCGCCACCGCCACCGCCACCGCCACCGCCACCGCCACCGCCACCGCCACCGCGGCGTTCTCCAGGGGCTTAGGGCAGGTCCCACAGAGAGTCCTGTTGAAGGGCTGAGCCCTGATCTGTCAAGAGGTGGAAAGGCTTTTCATCTACCCATTAAGTGAATAATACTTATCGAATTCCTACTGTTTATTGATGTGCTGGGACTATGACCAGGATCAATCGTCTCTGGCTTCACAGCCTTGGAGAGGGGCAGACAGCACACAGACAAGGCCCTCCGTGAGACTGGGGTGGTCACACGGGGGGGAGCTCAGTGCACTTCCCCGGGGAAGTGTTGTCTCAGCCACGGCCTGGAAGGTGAGAAGGAGTCAGCCCGGCCAAGCGTGGAGAAGAGTGCCCCAGGCAGAGGTTCGTGCCAAGGCTGCAGGGTGCCAAGGAAGGGAGAGCCTGGAAAGATCCGAAGAGGGTGGGTGGACAGGGCTGGGCAAGTTTCCAAGGCCAGGTAAGTTCAGAATCCACACAGGAGCCAGGAAGCCACGGGAGGACTTTCCGTAGCGGGTGTGTGCTCCCCGGTTGGTTCTCCTGGGGAAGAGTGAGCAGAGGGAGATCACCAGCGCACAGGCTGTGCTCCTGAGCGGGGAGAGGCGCTGGGTTGGCCTCAACGAGGGGCCGGGACTTCAGGGGGGAGGAAGTGGGTGGGTTTGAGGTTTATGTTGGAAATCAAGCCAACAGGTCTTCACCATGGGCTTGTCAGAAGAGAGGCAGGGAGGGATCTGAGATGACCCCTGGGCTTTTGTGTTGAGCAGTGTCTGGAGGAACCCTGGGACACTGGCCACCGTGGAGAGGAGCAGCAGGTCTGGGGTAGGAGAATCAATCGGAGGTGTTTGGGGACCTACAGAGGCATGAAGCAGGAAATTGGGCAGAGGAATCTGGAGCTTCGAGGAGAGGGCTGGGCTGGAAATATACATTTGTGAGTCATCAGCATATAGATGGTATTTAAAGCTGTGAGGCTGGATGAGATCACCTAGGGGACAGAGTATAGATAGCAAAGAGAAGGTCCAAGACTGAGTGGGTTAGAGAACAAGGAGTCCCAAGCATCAGTGAGCATGGCGGGGCGTGGAGGCAGGTTCAGGATACAGAGCAGCAGACAGGATGGATGAGAGAAGTAACCATTAGATGTGGCAAGTTCTGAGGTCATTGGTGGACTTGGCAAAAGTGGTTTTGGTGAAGCGGTGGGGCAAAGAAAGGCTTGAAGGCGTTGACAAATACATTCAACGTGAAGGAGTAGAGACAGCGAGGATAGCCAGCCCCTCGGGTGCTGCCTGTGCTCCAATGTGCATCCCTGAGTTCCTCCCCTGTGCGCCCTGAAGGCAGACAGCAGGGTCTCTCGATGTCATCTAAGCCATTAATGGAGCCCAGCACACAGGAGGAGCTCGATGCCGGTATTTAACCACTAGATGAGTGAATGAATGGATAATTCACTGCTTGAGTCGAAAGGGCCTTTTCGGGGAGAGAGGGCAGCTGTATTCTTTTGAGGCAATTGAGGAAACTGCAAAATCCACTCCAAAAGCTGAGGGCCCTGAGCCCCTTTCCTCCCCGATAAACCCCGGAGCAGCTGCACATGGGATGGGGCCAGGGCCCCGGCCCAGCGCCAGGAACCAGGTTGAGTCCCTGCTGCCCCTTTACATTCTGGGTCACTCTCTCTGTCTTAGAAGAGACAAGTGTAGGGAGAAGAGGCCCACATGAGCTGGCCCTACAGGAGGCCCCCAAGGTGTTAGTTTCCCTCCTCTTTCCCCCTTTTCTCTCTGGGCTTTTTGTTTTGTTTTCTTATTTAGGAAGCAGAACATGGCAAGTGCCTCCTCGTGCTGCTGTGAGAAGAATGAGTGGGCAGTCCATGAGGGCAGGAGAGATGCGGGTGGGGACCCAGTAGAGGAGGGAGCGGGCCTCACCCATGAATGGGCATCTGTGTGATAAAACCAAGGAGGCCCTGAAGTGTCCTTGGGCTTGGGTAGGGCGGGACATATCTGTGACAGACAGTCCCGACCTGCCAATCAGAGGGGAGCTAACTCTTTGAAGCAGACTAGGGCCTGACAGAGTGAAGGTGGCTGTTGGGAAATAACAAAAGAAGGCTGGGGACAAGAAAGGGGAAATGGGGCCGGGACCTGTTTGGCTCAGTGGATAGAGCATTGGCCTTCGGACTGAAAGGTCCCAGGTTCATTTCTGGTCAAGGGCATGTACCTTGGTTTCGGGCACATCCCCAGTAGGGGGTGTGCAAGAGGCAGCTGGTCAATGATTCTCTCTCATTGATGTTTCTAACTCTCTATCCCTCTCTCTTCCTCTGTGAAAAATCAATAATATATATATATATATATATATATATATATATATATATAAAGAAAGGGGAAATGGGATGGCCCTTGAGGGACACCACACAGAGAGGAGAGCCCCCAAAAGCTCTATGCCTGACTGAGCTGCCTTGGGGAGATGGTCCAAGGGACTTTTCTCTGACAACCCCAATGCCTGCCATTCCCTCTGCAATGCCTCCTCCTGAAGCATCTGAGGCAACTTGTGGGAAGAGGGCGGTAAAGGGCCTGGAGTTGGGGAGGTGTGTCTTCCCGGAGAAGAGGGAAAGCTAGCAGGCGGCATGGACAATACTGCCACCTAGTGGGGATCTCCTATGACTTCTCCTGGTTCTCTGGCTGAGCGCTCAGTGACAGGGTTTGGATGCTCCTGAATTTGGGGTTACGAGGCCAGGGGGAGCCTCAGGAAGGAAGATGCACCCCCTGGGAAGTGTGTGCTGCCCACATCACTTTGCCCATCTGTGCCTTGGCTTCCTCATCTGTGCAGTGAGGACAGTAGTCCCTACTCTGTAAGGTTGTGATGGTTAGATGAGTCCACCTGTGGGAAGTGCTTGGCGTGGTAATACATGCTCAGCCAGTGGTGGCTGATCCGAGGGGTACCGACCGTGGGTGGCCCTGCCCCCTTCTTTACAGGAAAACCTGCTCCTTCTCTATAAATGCTGGGTCCTTAGCCCCACCACGGCCCTCCCGTTTCCACATTCTGGGGCTGCCACTGTTTACCCCAAGGGATGGGGGGCTCTTTGGGTCCCAACCTCTCCCCTGCTGACGCGGGTGGCTGGGGGAGGGTTCCAAGCCCCAGCACTTTCCCTCTCCCCTCACCCCAGAGTGTGGTCATAAGGGCTCTGGCTGTGACATCACAGAGTGCAGCCCGGGCACAGGAGCGGAGAGGACATGAGCCTGTGGCAGTGGGCGAGGGTGTGGGTGTGGCTGGCTGGGCTGGGGGCCACTGAAACAGGTGGGGAGCGGTGCTGGGAGCCACGGGAAGGAGGAAAGCTTGGGGGAGGGGGATCCACGCCCCCCTCGGGGCTGGGAGGCCAAGCTTCGGCCTTTCTCTCTGCTCTCCACACTTCTATCCCAACCACCCCCTCCAGCGCGGGCCTTCTTGTGGGGAGCTCAGCTGATCTTTGAGAACTTCCCCGGACAAAACTGAGCCCCTCCGCAGCCACTTGAAGGCTGTGTGGCCTGGCAGGCCTGGGTCGGCCTCTGCCGTGTGGGGAGGGTGCGGGTCTGCTTGGCTCTGGTCACAGACGCTGCCGTGGCCCGCAGCACCCAGCCGGGACAGTGCCGAGGCCTGGGCCCTGGGAGCAGAGGCCCGGCTCTTCCTAGACAGACCTGACTTCTTCGACTACCCAGACTCCGACCGAGCCAGGCAGCTGGCCGTGGCCCGCTTCATCGGAGAGCAGCCCGTGGTGTTTGTGAGGCCAGGTAGGGCGCAGCCTGAGGAGGGGCCGCCTCCTGTGGGAGCCTGGGCTGGCCTCCCAGACGAGCCTGCCCCGCCCCGCAGGTTCCAACCCCAGGCTCTTCCATCACATCCTGGTGGGCATCCTGACCGCGGCCGCCTTCTTCCTCCTCTTCAAGTTCTGCACACACATGTAAGGCTGCCCCTCACTCCCCCCACCCCCACCCCGCTTCCTTGTGGGCGGCCTCCCACCTCTGGCCTCCATGCCTCCTAGGAGCTGCCAGAAAGGGGCCTGAAGAGCCAGCAGACCCACCCGCCTCCCCTGCTGAGGAATAAACGTTTTGCTTTTTTCTCCTCTGACTGCTCGGTGACCCGCCGGGGGCCTGCCCTGTCCTGTGGTCATTCTTGCTCTCGTCCCCCCGGCTCCCATCCCACCCCGACTCAAAAACTGGGCCAGGAGGCCGGCGTTGGCGCAGATCGTCTTTATTAGCGTCTGTGAAGCACCTCCCAGGGTCCCCAGCCCGGACTGGAGGAGCCGTGAGGGGTCTGTAGCACCAGGGACATGCCGGGGCCTGAGGGTAGTGTGCAGCCTAAGGGGGGAGCCGCCCCTCACCTGCCCGGGATGCTCAGCGCTGGGAGGGCTGGGGGAGAGCAGCCGCCCTCCCCCAACAGCCTAGTTAGAATTTGGGTGAATAAATAAGATCCCTCAGCCTGGCCTGCCTCCCTGGAGAGGAGCTGGGGGCCCCAGTCCCGGGCAGATCCCGCCCGGAGCAGGGAGCTGGGAGGAACTGCAGCTGGGGTGGGGTGGCCTTGGCACCCCACATTCTGATTCCTGGTCCCCTTGAGTCTCCATCAGCCTCCCCACTGCCCTCAAGCCTTAAAGGGAGGGGAAGCGGTGCCCCTTCCTCTGCCCTTCGCGCCTCAGGGCCCAGGGCTGTGGTCAGAGAGGGGAGTCTGCAGGGGGGGCCAGGCCCTCCCCCTGCCCCTGAGCCCTGCGAGCCTGCACGCACCCCTCGGAGTCCATCGTCAGTCCGGGTCTGCCGGGCCACTGGCTCCACACCCCTCGCAGCAGCCCCAGAGCCTCGTCCCGGGGGGGTGAGTGGGGGTGGGCTGGCGAAGGGCGGGCGGGGTCCTCCGGCCCCACCTCAGTCCCGGGCCGGCGAGGGCGAGGGCGCCGGGGAGCCGCGAGGCCGGAAGAGGCGGAAAGCCCCGCGGCAGATGAGGAAGAACCAGTAGAGCTGCGGGGCGAGCAGCAGCGCGGCGCCCAGGTTGACGTGCGCCGGGAGCGCGCGGGGCACGGCGAGCAGCGGCAGGCCGGCGTGGCGCCCGTAGGCCCAGTACAGGTAGGGGAAGAGCAGCACCCGGCAGCACAGGAAGCTGAGCAGCATCAGGGCTCCGTTCACCTTGTGCAGCAGCGTGTGCTGCTGCTTGTACTGCGGGCGGCGAGGACTCCGGGTGAGGCGATGGCCCCGCCCCGGGCCGCCCCCTGCCGGCCCGGGCCCGCCCCTCTGTCTGGCCCCGCCCCCGACCCGGGCCCGCCCCTCTGTCTGGCCCCGCCCCCTGCCGGCCCGGGCCCGCCCTCTGTCTGGCCCCGCCCCTGCCGGCCCGGGCCCGCCCCTCTGTCATGGCCCCGCCCCTGCCGACCCCCGGGCCCGCCCCTCTGTCTGCCCCCGCCCCCTGCCGGCCCGGGCCCGCCCCCTCTGTCCTGGCCCCGCCCCCTGCCGACCCCGGGCCCGCCCCTCTGTCTGGCCCCGCCCCCTGTCGGCCCAGGCCCGCCCCTCTGTCTGGCCCCCGCCCCCTGCCGACCCGGGCCCGCCCCTCTGTCTGCCCCCGCCCCTGCCGGCCCGGGCCCGCCCCCTCTGTCCTGGCCCCGCCCCTGCCGGCCCGGGCCCGCCCCTCTGTCTCCCCTCTCCCGCAGCTGTAGGCGCTCGCAGACGGACGTCGTGCCTCTGCAGATCCCTGCAAGCGCGCGCCCTCCCTGCAGGCCCCACACCCTCAAGGGTCCTCTCACCTGGATGAGGATCTTGCCGAGGCAGACGAAGGGCGTGCTGACCTCGGCCATCAGCAAGCAGCCCAGAAAGTAGTCCCCCTTGCCCTGACGCCACACCTGCGAGGAGAGGAAGGAAGCGCAGCCTCACCCTGGGCGCAGCGCCTGCCTGCTCTTCCTCCGCCACCTTCCAGAGGCCTAATGCCCAGAGCCTGCACCTCTCACCGCACCCCGCGGCCTTGTAGGTGAGACGGTGTGCGGTGTGTCACACACGGGGAAACCGAGGCTCAGACCCCTGCAGCCGCAGCAGCTCCAAGCCCCACCGCTGGGCGCGGCCCCGCCAGGCCCTCCTGCTGCCTGGGGCCGGGCTGGTGCTCAGGACACCCGCCTGGACCCTCCACCCGGGGCCTGGACCCTCCACCCGGGGCCTGGACCCTCCACCCGGGGCCTGGACCCTCCACCCGGGGCCTGCCCGCGCTGGAACCTGGACCAGGGCCCCAGGCTCCCCCAGTGCGGCATGGCCCGGACAGGGCCGCGTCCCACTCACCACCGAGAGCGGGAAGCACACCAGCACCATGACGGCGTGGTGCAGCACCATGAGGAACTCCTTGTGCAGGTAGCCGCGCGCCACGGCCCACGTGCTGCCCGGGGCGCGGGCCTCGCCCTCGTCCCCTCCGTGCCCCTTGACCTGGTGCTTGTGCCAGTGGCAGAGAAACATGGCGTAGATGTCGTAGATGAAGTAGGGCACTGCGAACTGAGTGTAGGCAGAGGAGAGCCAGTGTCTGTGGGCAGAGAGGAGGCGGTGTCAGGAGGAAAGGGCCAGGGCTGACGCCGGATGCCGGACGCAGCCTGGGAGCCAGGCCTCCAGTGCTCTTCACACCCTGAGGCGGGCATGGGCGCCCAGGCTGCGCCATGGAGCCAGGTCAGGGCGGAAACGGCTGGGAGTCACGCAGCAGTGATGAGATTCAAACCCAGACAGACTTCAAAACGCATCAGTGTTTCATATTCATTCATTCATCTCTCTCTGCAATATGGTGGGAGAAGAAGGGCAAGAGAGAGAGCAGAGGCAGAGGGAAAACCAGCTCAGGCAGGATGTGAACGGCATTGGTGGTGAGGGCACACGGGTGAGAGCGATGGGAGAGACCATCTTGGCTGGCACTGGCTGGTTGTGACGTGCAGGCACCATCCTAATACTCTAAGCCTCATAGGGGGTGTGGTATCCCCTCCGTTTTACCAAGGGAAACAGAGCAGCTAGGTGGCCTGGCCGAGGAACCAACGTAAGTCTGGCTCCACGGGCCTCCCGCGCAGCCCGCTGTGGCCTGGAAGACTGGAAGCAGGCGTGGCAGGCTGGCCCCTGGGCGCTGCCTGTGCCCCCTCCCTTCCTGAGTGCGGCCTGAGGTCTTTTCTCTCAGGGACAGCCGGGCACCGCGGAGAAAACGCTGAGCAAAAGGGGCCGAGAGCAGAGCAAGTCCTATGCACTCCGAGAGTAAACAAAAATGAAAAGTGCATGATATGCAACTCTGCTGGAGTCAGTGCACTGAACCCTTTCTCGTAGGCCCGTGGTCAGCAAACTGCGGCTCTCAAGCCACATGCGGCTCTTTGGCCCCTTGAGTGTGGCTCTTCCACAAAATATTACAGCCTGGGCGAGTCTATTTTGAAGAAGTGGCGTTAGAAGAAGTTTAAGTTTAAAAAATTTGGCTCCCAAAAGAGATTTCAATCATTGTGCTGTTGATATTTGTCTCTGTGGACTGAGTTTGCCCACCACTGGCTTAGGCTCTACAGTGCTGTGACAGGCCCGAGGCAGGGTGGGAGGCCAGGGGGAACTGGCCCCGCTCAGTGGAGGACAAAGCCAAGTCAGCCAAGAAAAGGCACAGAGCAGGGCTGAGATCAAATGTGAGGAGCTGCCAAAACCGGTTTGGCTCAGTGGTAGAGTGTCAGTCTGCGGACTGAAAGGTCCCGGGTTCGATTCCGGTCAAGGGCATGTACATTGGTTGCGGGCACATCCCCAGTAGGGGGTGTGCAGGAGGCAGCTGGTCGATGTTTCTCTCTCATCGACGTTTCTAGCTCTCTATCTCTCTCCCTTCCTCTCTGTGAAATATCAATAAAATATATATATATATTTTAAAAATGTGAGGAGCTGCTGCAGAGGAGGGAGGGAGACCTGGAAGTAGGCTGGGGGGTCGGTGGGGGTGGGCTCGAGCTGGAGGCAGAATGTAAGCCCTGAGGGAGCGAGTTCTGGGGGAGGCGGCCCACGTGAACAGGGTGATTTCAGGAAAAGAGGGCCTAGACCCTTGCAGGAGCGTGACCAGGAGGGAGAGAGAAGGAGCAGCTTAGTGACGAGGGCAGAATGTGGAAAGGCGTCCAGCAGCTGAGAGAAGTTAGAGCCGGGACGGCCGGGAGAACAGGCTGCAGCGGACATGGTAAGGGGCGGGACCACTGGCTTTTAGGGGAACTAAGACCATCCCCCAGTCCCTGGGCAGCAGCGTGAAGCTTTACATCCAGAACCACCCGCTAAGCAAGTAGGTGCTAGAACAGGAACAGCTGTGGCCCCTAGATTAGCTCTTATCCCTCTCTTCTACCTGAGGATTAGAAGGGGAGGGAGAAGAGCAGAGCGAGGCCAGGAGGAGGGAAGCGGAAGGTGACCTCTGCTGGAAGGCAGGGGAGGAGATGTGTGGGGATCCAGGCTCAGTTTTGGACTTAGGGATGGAGAAGAGGGGGCGAGGGCAACAAGCTCAGTCACCGGGTGGCGCCTGAAGAAAGAGTTCCGTGTCAGTGTCTGTGAGCCAGAACAGCGCTAGGCACTGAACACACACAACTCAACTCCCCCCGCTGCCTGTCTTCGCAGGGATGTACCTCCATCCACAGATGAGGAACTCATCTGCAGGGAAAGATGAGGCACCCCTAGTTCAGGCTCATCCAGACAAGGTCCCTGGGGCTCCACAGCCACCACAGAAAGGAGGCAGGGCCCGAAGTGAAGCTGGGGCGTCGTCAGCACCCTTACAGGCAACTCTAGCGCAGCCCGTGGGTCACCCAGAGTTGGTCCGTCAGCACCATGGACAGGGGCCCCACCTCTCAGGCCTGGGCTTTGGCAAGCACGGGGCACTGCAGCAGCTGCCAGTGCCAAATTTTGACCTCTACACACACACACACACACACACACACACACACACACACACACCACTAGTGGCCTTGTTTTTGTCATCTCTCTTCTCTCCCTCATGCATGAAGCTGGGGCTGGACCCCTGGATTCTGGGAGGAGGAGGTGAGGGGTGAGCCCAGCATGAAGAAGAAGGCACCCCAATTAGTGCTGGTTGGAAACAGGGTCCGAAGGGTGCAGAGTGGGAGGAGGTGGGGGGATAGAGAGGCTGGGAGGCCTGGGGCTGCTTCTAGAATCCTGTTTGATCCCGATTCCTTCTCCGGCTGGTTCTGACCTTTAAGGACAGGACGTGGATAAATTTATCCCGGGGTGTTGAGTTGCAGCTGTTGCAGTTAACTTGCTCAGGCCCAGCGAAGGGCTTGGGGACCACTGAAGGAGTCCCCTAGCAGATCTCAGGGGTCACACACACACAGGATGCTGGAACTTGGGCAAAGGGGGTCTCGGGCACTTACTGGTCATCAATGATGTGCTTGCAGGAGGTGGAGACGATGTAACCAGCGGTGGAGGCCATGACAGCTTGGACAGAGGACACCAGCCTGGGAGGGAGAGGCAGCAGCGGTAGAGGGAGCGGACACACCCCTTGGCTCATCCCCCTTTACTGTCCAGTAACGATGCCTTGGACTTGGTTACCTCTCAGGTCCTTCCCTGCCCGTCTCTTCCCAAAGCTGCCTGTCCCAGGGCTCAGCGCCACCACCTCAGCTCCTGCATTTGCCCAGCTGCCACTCCTCAGTTCCTCCCATCCCTGGCTGCCAGCTTCCTTCCCTGGGCTGTGAACACAGAGCTTGTCTTCCTCCCAGGACTCCAGGGAGGTCACCCTGGGGTGAGGCAATGCTGAGAATGTGTGGCTGACAACAATGCCCCTGCGGGGGGGGGGGGGGCAGCACAGGATGCAAGGGGAAGCCCTGGGCCTGTACTTGCACCACTCAGCTGCCCCGTCATCATACTGGTCATCAACTAGTCTCTCCGTGACCCCAAATCCCCCCCCCCCCGCCACTTTCCTGCGGTAGTCTTAACTGCCACCATGCTCCCCTCCCTAACTCTGGCCCTTAGTCCAGACTGTATGGAGTTCTGCCTTCCATTTGTCTGTCCCTTGTCCCATGTGCTACACATGCCCGGAGCAACACACAGCTCTGTGGCGCTGGCCTCAGTCCCTGATTGCTTGTAGGATGTTCTAGTCACATGCTGATCCTGTTGAGGAGCTTGGGAGGGTGAGTGAGGAAAGGAAGAAAAGCAGTCTGAATTCAAGTAGACCAGATGGCCGGGTTTGGATGAGGTCTCCTGGGACAGAGTAAGCAGTGAGGAGGGAAGGAAGCTTGGGGGTACAGCCCGCAGACCCCTCCAGGAGCCCCCAGATCCCGCCAGACCAAGGGTCCAAGGAAGGAGGGGTTCCATTCATCCTCAAGAAGCCTGAGGAGGGGAGCGGGGCCGAGGGGAGGGATGCGGTTTACCTGGCGGAGACAATGACCGCGTCGGCCTCCTCCCAGCGCAGCTGGGGCAGCCGCTGGAGCGTGTTCTTGGAGAGGAGGAAGAGTCCGGGGAACACCACCCCCCCAGCCACCAGGGTCAGCATGGTGGCTCGGGCCGCGGGCAGGGAGCAGAGCGGTGGGGAAGGGACGGGGAGACGGGGCTGCAGGGAGTTAGAGGTGGAGAGAAGACAAAAAGCCAGAGGGGAGAGAGAGGGAGAGGGGCACAAAGGGGCAGGGCGGGAAGGGATGGGGCAGGGGAGTCAGGCCCGGGCGGAGGGAGGGAGTCGGGTTAGATGGGGAGAGGGGTGAGACTGGGAGAGGGAGGATCCCAGAAAGGGAGTCGGAGAAAGCCAGCCAGAGGGAGGAGATAAGGGAGGACTTGGTAAGAGGACGGAGAGGGAGAGGTAGTGGAGGAGCAGGAAGATGCGGGTGGGGGAGGGGAGGGAGAGACGAGGCAGGTGGGAGGGGGGCTTACGTGGAGAGGCTGGGAGGGCCCGAAGAGGCGGGGTGGGGGTGAGGGGTGGGACCGTGGGGCCAGCCCTGAGAGGCAGGGAGGGAGGGAGGGAGGGAGGGAGGGGAGAGAGACGGAGGAGCGGCAGGGCAAGTGGTCAGCGGTCAGCACTGCTCTCCCGCCTCTCGCCGCCGCCACAGCCCCCCGCTGCCCCGCACTGGCGCTGCGTGGGGCATAACAGAGTGTCCATGCCCAGCCCCCTGCCCCCTCGGTAGGAGGGGGAGGGGGAGGGTAAGTCACCAGCTGGGGGAGGGCGGGGGAGGGGTGGGGAGATGATGGCACCGACCAGACACCAAGAAACCGGACCTGCAGTGGCGTCTCCCCATGCAGCTCTGAGCCACAGCCGCGGCTGCGACAGCGATGGGGGGAGCGAAGACCGAGGGAGGGGGAAGCCCTTAAAGAGACAGCAGCCGTGGGCACAGGGGCCGCCTCGGGCCAGGGCCAGGGGAGGGCAGGCTCTCCTCTTGGGGGGAAAGGCGGCCCAGGGCTCCTTGGCCAGCGGGGCTGGGGGGCCCCGAGCCCCCTGATTGGCCTGCCCGTGGTTCCCACCAGCATTTTGCAAATGCCACCCAACGTGTTCCTCAGTGGCTGTTGGGGGCCCACCAGCAGGGGATAGAGGATGCTCGGGGGGAGGAGTAGGAGAAAGGAGTGCATCTTGCTGTCTCTGGAGCATTATTTTAAGGAACGGATAGGAATAAAAAACACTTCAACCCAGGCCCCTGGGCCGGCAGTGATCCTCCCCGAGAGGCAGAACCCTTTCCTAGAGGTGTCAGGATGGCTGCAGGCTCCAAAGGGAGGAGAAATGCTGCCTCAGGAAACCGATCTGAAGCCCTAGGATGCTCCTCACCCCTTACCCAGCCCCCTAATCACCGGTCACTCTTTTTCTCTAGGTTTATTGTGCCTCTTCCTCTGCGACTGCACGGAACAACCAAGCTCCCGAGTCGGAAAGGACCTGGGATTGGCTGATTGAGCCCCTCATTCAACCATAAGGAGCCGGGGGCCTAGAGACTGGCCAGGGTCACGCCGCAGGTCAGAAGCCAGAACCAGAATGCTTTCTGCCTTCCCATCTTGCACCCAAGAGTCCTGTGGACATCTGCGTGACGTGAGACCTGCGACCCAAACCTCTGGTCTCCAGGCCTGCCCTGTAAGGTGCCCCTCAATAAGCCACCCTACAGTTTGCCTTTGCTGGTCCAAAGCCCTTCCACCCCGACCTCCCACCCAAGAGTCCAAGAGCTGGGATTTGCTATTGCACGCTGCCCCCTAGTGGCGAGCTAAGGGAACAGACCCTCCGAGGTGTCTGGCCTGGGCAGGAACCAGGGATAATTTAAAAAACAACAGTGGTCACAGCGTCCTGACCTCAGGGCTTCTCTTAAGGGGACCCCGTTTGGAGAACGTTACTGTGTGCTCAGCACCCGGCAAGGTGACTTACGGCATTCTCACTTCATCTTCCCTGGTGGTAGTGCCCTTGTTTTACAGACAAGAAACTAGGTTTAGAGATTTAAAAAATATATAAACCACACACACAAAGAAAAACGTGCCCAGGACAAAACAGAATTGGCAAAACTGGATTTCAAACCTACGTTTACACAACTCCAAAGGGAAAGAATGGCACAGCTACACACAGGTGCAGAGCTGGGGAAGGTGGGCAGTGGCAAGCAGCCGTGACTGCTCAACCCAGGACCACAAACCTGGTCATGGAGCACGGCTCCGTGCCCGATGATGGGAGTAACATGGGCAGTCTGTCTGTCAGGAACTCACCTAGGTGCCCAGGTAGATTCCACCCTGCTGCCCCCTCTCCCTCCAACCTCAGGTTGGATGACAGCTCGCGTGTGTATTACGCTTTGTCAAACAGGCTACAAATTCACAGCACGAGGGCCCGACCCAGCCTGCAGACGTGTTTTGTTTGGCCAGTATGGTATTGCCGACATAATAACTTCTGAAGCTCTAAGTTATTTGTCAGTGTTTGAAAATTAGGAGAGTTCACCTAAACATGCAACTTCTTTTAAGAAAGAATCAGAAGGTCAGACAAGGTTGGGCCCACATTTTAACTCCATAATGCTGGGGTGGAGCCGAGAATCTTCGGCCCCTTTAATAAACCAGCCCTCGTCCTCCCTCCAGCTCAGGAAGTCCCAGCGAAAGTCCCTCTGCTACTTGCAGGAGGCTGCAGCCCTTACTTCATACACATGATTCATCTGACCATGTCTCCATGAAGAATGGAAGGTGGATATTTTTTAAAAATATGCTTT
This sequence comes from Vespertilio murinus, assembly GCA_963924515.1. Classification (NCBI taxonomy): domain Eukaryota; kingdom Metazoa; phylum Chordata; class Mammalia; order Chiroptera; family Vespertilionidae; genus Vespertilio; species Vespertilio murinus. The sequence continues at coordinate 100,800,779 of OZ004705.1, read as the reverse complement.
TATTGATTTCAGAGAGGAAGGGAGAGAGAGAGAGAGAGAGAGAGAGAGAGAGAGAGATCAATGATGAGAGGGAATACTCTATTGGTTACCTCCTGCACACCCCGGATTGGGGATCAAGTCCAGGACCCTGGCATACATCCTGTCGGGGAATCAAACCTGTAACCTCCTGGTTCATAGGTTAATGCCCACCAGCTGGACAAAGGTGGGTATTCTTATTAAACCCATTTGCAAACAAGAACTCCAATGTTCAGAGATGCTGAATGACTTGCAAAATCTTTCCCAGCCAGTGTTTTTTGACTATTGAACCTCCCCACCTCTGCTCACACTCTGCTTCCGCTCTCACCACTGACCCTTCCTGGACATAAGAGGCCAGCTGCACGAGCCCTGGTCCCCGGAAGCATGCCCTCACCCTGTCCTCTTACTTGGATGCCACCAAAACAGCCTCTGGTCTCGGCATGCGCAGGTTGGAGTGGTTCTGCAGGCCCCAGCAGAGGAGAGCGAAGGTCAGCGGGAAGAAGGCGCAGCCCACCACGAAGAGCAGGGTCATGCCTGTCTGCGGTGGAGAGGGCGAGAGAAGCTGCCGTGAGAACGCCGTAGCATCGCGTCCTCAGACCCAGAGCTCCCCGTCACCTCAGGAGCTCCAACGGCCATGGGACCCCTGCATCGGTGACCATCGGAAGCCACCGGCACAGCTCTTCCCTAACCTCTGGGATCCACATTGTACTTTTTAAAAAAGATAATATATTTTATTGATTTTTTACAGAGAGGAAGGGAGAGGGATAGAGAGTTAGAAACATCGATGAGAGAGAATCATCAATGAGCTGCCTCTTGCACAACCCCAACTGGCGATGTGCCCACAACCAAGGCACATGCCCTTGATCAGGAATCGAACTTGGGACCCTTCAGTCCGCAGGCCGACGCTCTATCCACTGAGCCAAACCAGTTTTGGCCCACATTGTTCTTTAAAGACCTCTCATACAAGGCCGCTGGACATCCTATTTTTTGTCATCAACCCAATCCCAACAGTGTCATTTTTCCTATAAACCCGGAAGCTGATCTGTGCCTCCTTGTCCATCTCTGCTCCTCTCCTTCCACCCTGATGACTTGTGTCGTCTCCCTCGGCTCCGCCCAGGCCACCCCAGCAGCTGCCCCTCCCAGCTCCTCTGCACCTCGCCCTTCTCCGGGGCCACCCCTCTGAGGGGTCAGGTGGGAGCTGGAGAGGGAGGCTGTCTCTAGAACAAGAGAGGGGTGGTGGTGGTCAAATTATAAAGGTATCTGAGATTTAAAAGTAACAGAGAAAAAACCCCAAAGCATTATCCCACTAAAAACAATAACCCTGAGAACATACATGTTTACATCTATGTGATTTTTGTCTGGAACAGCTTCCTCTCCCACCCTCTCCAGGGAGAGGAGGAGTGGGGAAGCCCCAAAGGGGGTGCAAGCAGTCAGGGCCTGCCATCCTGCACCCCTTCAGCGCCTTGGGGGGGAGCTCCTCAGGATACAAGGAATCCTGTGTCAAAACTGCAAAGGCCCAGGAGAGACGGCTCCGCTGAGGCCGCTGGAGCGGGCGGGAGCGCCGCCTCCCCGGGGGCCGGCCGCGGAGGGTTTGGGGTGTGCAGTCAGGCGCACACCTGACACCTGCGGGCGCCCTGCGGTTTGCTTGTTAGAGGAGGGGGGGCCTGCTCTGCGGGAGGGGGGCGCTTTCTCTCGCAGAATTAGCCAGCTGCACTCGGGGGCGGAGCTGAAAGAGGAGAAAGGCAGAGGAAGGGGGGCAAAATAAGAACCGCGAAAGGAACAAAGCGGAACCAGAGGCGTGGATGCTCTGAACTGACTGGCAGCGGTGGGGGGAGGGGTGGATGAAAGGAGGGGAAGAACATAATGCACAGTCCATGTTCACAGACAGCAGTGTGGTGAGGGCTGGAGGGGGGGGGAGAGATGGGGGCATCTGTAACTGTCAACAATTTTTAAAAAGAACAGCTTAAGTAGTTGTTGCTTTAAAGGATAGTAGAGGGCGCTCTGGCTGGGTAGCTCAGTTGGTTAGAGCATCGTCCGGATTTGCCAAGGTTCCGGTTTCCAACCTGGAATAAAAGACAGAAGAGGACCATCGTTCATTTAGCTGCAGTGTCTGGCAGGGACCACCTGGGCTTCAGGTTCAGACGCCACAGGCAAAGCAGAAACATTCTGTACGGCTCCATTTGGATGAAGTTCAAAACAGGCAAAACGCCTCCATGACAAATCAGAAGCATTGAAGTTGGAGGAAGTTGCTGACTGAGAGGAGACTCGGGAGCCTTCTGAGCCCCAAATAAAAGGATGTCCTTATATCGATCACTGGTGTATATGCATGTAAACGTCCTCAAGAAATACTTTTTTAAAATATATTTTTTTATTGATTTCAGAGAGGAAGGGAGAGCTAGAAACATCAGCTGCCTCCTGCACGCCCTCTACTGGGGATCGAGCCCGCAACCCGGGCATGTGCCCTTGACCAGAATCGAACCTAGGATTCTTCGGTCTGTAGGCTGACACTCCATCCACTGAGCCAAACCGGCTAGGGCAGACTATTATAATTTGTGCGCTTTATTTAAATGAAGCTAGAATTTTAAAAATGGTAAACAAACATAGGCTCTTCCGGAATGTTGGTGGGCCAATCTCTGTGAGCTTCAATTCTTCCTGTGAAGCTGGGAAAGTAAAAAGACCTGCTCACTAAATGCTACCTATGTAACATTTACTAGGGGCCAGACACTGCTCTAGGGGGCCATACATTGTCATTTCCTCAAAACAGCATTGAGGGTAAGGATTATTAGTGTGCCCATTTTACGGATGAGAAAACAGAGGTATGGTACCTTATTTCGGTTAAACTGTCAGAAAGGGAACGAGGTAGGGTTTTTCCCCATTCCACCAATACATAGAGAATGTATTGGTCTCTATAATGTTAAGCAGATATAGAAAACTCATAAATTCATTTTTCTATAGGGTCTAAAAATTTAAATAAAAAAGAAACAAAACACCATTGAATACAATTTGGACATATCAGTCACATTTCCATAGTTCATTTCTGTTAATAGTTCTTGCTTCCTTAGCTATTCCATTCTTCCTTTTCTGGATAGTCTTCCGAAAACTAAAGGTTAAAATAAGGTTGTTGAAGATGTGGCCCCTGGTTGCCTAACCAGTATCCATTCTCATCGTCTTTCTTATTTTCTTGGGGGAATAAATGTGCCTATTTTTTAAAAATAAAAACTATATTTCCCAGCTTCCTTTGTAGTTAGAGGTCTGGCCAATACGATGTAAGCAAAGTCATTATGTGGGATTATGAGGAGAGCTTTTTGAAAGGGAGTCACAAGGAACTATGGGCGGTGCTTAAACTGAGGTTTGAAACCAGGCATGGTCTGGCGTTGGTCTGGAGTTATCTTCCAGCGCCTGTGCAGGCTCATTGTCAGGATTAAGTAGAAATAGTGTGTACAGCCCTAGGGCCTAGGTGGTTTGGCTCAGTGGATAGAGCGTCAGCCTGAAGATTGAAGGGTCCCAGGTTCGATTCCGATCAAGGGCACATGCCGGGGGTTGCAGGCCTGATCCCCACTAGGGGGCGTGCAGGAGGCAGTTGATCAATAATGATTCTTTCTCATCATTGATGTTTCTCTCTCTCTTTTGCTCTCTGAAATCAATAAAGATATATTTTTAACAAATAGTGTGGCCGAAACTGGTTTGGCTCAGTGGATAGAGCATCAGCCTTCAGACTGAAAGGTCCCAGGTTCAATTCCTGTCAAAGGCATGTGCCTTGCCGAAACCAGTGTTGCTCAGTGGATAGAGCGTCGGCCTGCGGACTGAAAGGTCCCGGGTTTGATTCCGGTCAAGGGCATGTACCTTGGTTGCGGGCACATCTCCAGTAGGGGGTGCAAGAGGCAGCTGATCAATGACTCTCTCTCATGATGTTTCTGACTCTCCCTCTCTCTTCCTCTCTGTAAAAAATCAATAAAATATATATTTTAAAAAATAGTGTGTATAAACTACTTTGCACAGGCCTGTTAACTACTATTATTATGAGCACTTGCAGTACACAATTATATTAGCACTGAAATACTAATATGCTTTGCAGACATTCTCTCATTTTTAAAAAAATAATATTTTTTTACTGATTTCAGAGAGGAAGAAAGAGAGAGAGAAACACCAGTAATGAGAGAGAATCATTGACCAAGCTCCCTCCTGCACGCCCCTATTGGGGATGGAGCCCGGAACCTGGCATGTGCCCTGACCAGGAATTGAACCATGACCTCCTGGTGGATGCTTAACCACTGAGCCACTCGGGCTGGGCGACATTCTCTCATTTAAGGATCATTACAATCTCACAAGTACTCTCCCCATTTTAAAGCTGAGAAAACTGAGGCTTAGGGAAGTGAAATGACCCTCCCCCGGGGTGCATCATAAGCCGCAGAGCTAGGACTCTGGGTCGACACGACTGCTGCCTTCTAAGCTGGGAGGAGAGCGGAGAGAAGAAAGGAGGAAGCGGAGGAAGGGGCGAAGGGCAGCGAGTGGGAGACAGTGCCCTCTGGTGCTAAGGCACAGCCATGCTCCTCTGACCTGTGGCTTCCCTGGAAGAGAGAACGAGGAAGGGAAGGACCCTGGGCCAGGAGCCGGTGAAGGGCAGGCCCCAGTGCCATTAGAATCTGGCCTCTCCCACGTTAGTAATTTAGTAATTCCCTTCCTTCCTTAGTAATTTCTTCTCACAGTCCAGGGCTGCACGGCTTGTCTGAGAGATAAAGGATGGCGGGGAGAAAAAGGAAGTTGTTTAGAGCACTAGCTTTTAACTCTTTTAACAGTAACCACCAAGAGATACGTTTTACTTCCTGGCTCAGCACATGCACACTACTGAACCCAGACTCCCTCCCCTGCTCACGGGCCCTGTGCAGTGCACTGTGGCATTTTCTGTATCAGTCTGATCTCCCCAAATTCCGGCCATTCTGCCCCGTGACACCCATTTCACAAACCATTGTGAGTAACGACCCAAGTTGGGAAAACCTTGGTTTCTCAGCTTTTCTTCACGAATGCTCTCCTAAAGAGCCTGTTTTAGACATTTTGTTTCCTAATTGCCACCCTTTGTGAAATTCTGGTAACAGATTTATTGTATATCTGGCTTTATATATAAAAAAGTAAGATTTTTTTTTTGCCCTCCAATTTCTGCCCCCTTGGGGGCAATGCTATCACCCCTGTTGAGGGTGCATTAGAGACATCACACCAACTCATTTTCTGAGCCTTTACACCCCGTCCCGACATCCAATGAGATTGTGTTAATCCCATTCTACAGATGAATAATCCGAGGCCGAGCCGTTACATGAATCACTGAGGATGGAAAGGCTGGTAAATGAACTGGGAATGCAGAGACCGCTGAGGCCCTAGCTCAGCAGTTAATTACCTGAAGCGTCATTTCCCCACATGGACAGTGGTGGGATGGGTCCAAAGAAGTGCTTTCTGTGTGTTGTAGTTTCCTGTTTGACCTAATAATAACGGATATTTATACAGCACTGACTAAGGCCAGTCACACATCCACGCCCTTTACGTACGTGAACTAACGTGCCTTCACAGTGACCTAAGGGGCAGATGCCACTATTACTTCCCTTTGCGGGTGAGGGAGTTAGGCACAGAGAGGCTGTGTGAGGCCCAGTCACACAGGGACACGGCAGAGCTGGGGTTTGAGCCTAGAAGCCGGATTTCCAGAGCATTCGCTTTTAACCATGTACTTATTTATTTTTAAAATTTTTTATTGATTTCAAGAGGGAGGGAGGGAGGGACAGAGCTAGAAGCACCAGCTGCCTCCTGTATGCCCCCTACTGGGAACCAAGCCCACAACCCAGGCCTGTGCCCTTGACTGGAATCAAACCCGGGACCCTTCAGTCCCAAGGCAGACGCTCTATCCACTGCGCCCAACCAGCCGGGGCTTACCCATATACCTAAGAGGAAACTTTCATCACTACAGAAACTAGAAAGCCATCATCACTCGTTTTAAATAGACTGTAACCAAGCATCAATAAGGTGAAAACGCTGCTCTCACATTCCAGCTAGATGCTATCGCCTGCTCCAATCTGGGCTGGAGGCCTGCTCTGCCTCAGAGAAAAGGCGACATCAGCCTGGACACGGAGGTGCAGACGGCTCCTGGCAGCGCCCGCGGCTTGCCCGGATCGGAGAGGTGCTGAAGGAGGACTGGAAAGAGCCACTTTCCTGTGTGCAAGTGTGTGTCCTTGCGGATCTGAGTTCCACCGCAAATCAACCCAAGACGGTGTGCACGCCACGCACACGATCCCTTATCTGGGATCCCAACACCCCGGGGGAGGGCCCACGGCCGGGCACAGGGTGCAGCCACCTGCTCCGAGGGCAGCACCCACAGGGGGCAGCGTGGGTGGCGCTCCCTGCCCGTGCCATGCTGGTGCAGCTCGCCTGGCACGGGCGCACCTTCCCGCTGGGCCTCTCCGGGCGGGTCCCTGACCCCCACGCCGCCCGCCCGCACCCGCTCAGCCCGGTCCCCGCACCTGCCCTGGGCCCGGCTCACCGCGTCCCGCCCCCTCAGGCTCCTCCGCCGCAGGCTGCCTGCTCCATCCTCTCCGGCCGGCCCGCCTGCAGAGGTGTGAGGTGTGACCTCCAGGCTGTGAATAAGTAACCAGCAAGCCGTCCGTCCGCAGCGACCTGGTTCCCACATGATACCCCGGGAAGGGTCCAGTTCCCCGCGGCGCCGGGGAGCGTCCTGGGCGCGTGCCGGCACATTTATTATTTACCGCGTTCGCCGGGCCTGCACCAGCTCAGTCCCGCCTTTGGCTGCGCAGCAGGACGAGCTGAGGGGCACAGCAGGTCAGCTGGAGCCAGAAAACTAAGTGTGCAGCCCCTTATTCTTGTGCCATTGATCGTGTGGCCTTGGCCAAGCGTCAGACCTCTCTGAGCCTCCGTTGTACACACGGCCCCACTGCCCGGGTTCAAACACCGCCCGCCCCCGCCAGCCAGGAGAGCTGTGCGCGTGATTTAACGCCTGCCTCTGCGCCTGGGGTTCTTACCCAGAGAACCAATACCTCTCCGTGGGCTGCTGGAGTGATTGAGGAGGGTGTTAAGAGTTGTCATTGTGCCGAAACCGGTTTGGCTCAGTGGTAGAGCATCGGTCTGCAGACTGAAGGGTCCCAGGTTCGATTCCGGTCAAGGGCATGTACATTGGTTGCAGGCACATCCCCGGTGGGGAATGTGCAGGAGGCAGCTGGTAGATGTCTCTCTCTCATCAATGTTTCTAGCTCTCTATCTCTCTCCCTTCCTCTCTGTGAAAAATCAATAAAATCTTTTTTAAAAAAGAGGAGATATTCTGATCTATATGTTAAAAGAGAGAGAGAGAGAGAGAGAGAGAGAGAGAGAGAGAGAGAGCGTTGTCATTGTGCAGGCCAGCGTGGCTCAGTGGTTGAGCGTCCACCTATGAGCCAGAAGGTCCAGTTCCATTCCCTGGAGGGCATATGCCCAGGTTGCAGGCTTGATCCCAGTGGGGAGAATGCAGGAGGCAGCCAGTCAATGGTTCTCTCTCACCATTGATGTTTCTATCTCTCTCCCTCTCCCTTCCTCTCTGAAATCAATAAAAAAAATATTTTTAAAAAGAGTTGTCATCGTTATATTTTTAAATGAGCCCTTGTTCTCTGCCAGATATTCTGCTCGCCTTTCCTTTCAGGTCGCAGAGGCCGGGCAGTCTCCACGTAATCTCTGGTGAGGAAGGCTGAGGCTGAGTGACCTCAGTGGACGTGCCCAAGGTCACACAGGTGCGCAGTGGCAGAACGAGAATTCAAATCTAGATCTTCCACTTCTAAAATCCCTTCTCAACTGGGTCAGAATGCTTTTCCATCTAGAAAACAGGGGAAAAATAGAAAGAAAAAAAAAAAGGTGTCTGCCCCTTGGGTGTGCTGTCAGCATTAAATAACATCACGTCTGTGGAGAGGCCTGTCCTGTGCCTGCTCCGCTGGGCTCGCTCCGCTCGGCTCCTTGTTCCCCAGGGCCGCTCCCGAGCACAGGGCTTCCGTCTTCATAAGGAGGAGCTGCTGGACCCTCTTCCGCTCCCTCCGGAGGCAATGCTGTCTGATGCCCGAGGAGGGGCTGGGGGCGTGAGGTCCAATCAGAGCTGCCGGGTTCCCTTCGCACAGCCAAGCCCAGGCCTGCCAAGGCTTCTTTCCTCGCTGGCTTCCTCTGGGCTCGGGTCTCCCACTCTCCCTCCTCTCTCTCCCAGGGCAGGGCAAAGCTGCCGTGCTGACAGCTGACAGCTCCAGCTTTGCACGGTAGGTACAGGGAGAAGGGATGGTTGGCCAGCTATGGTGAGGCCAGTGTCTTCTGGCCTCCAGCACATGGTGTGATGTGGGAAGAAGTGGAGCCGTGGCAGAGTGGGGTGCCTACATCACTCCTCCTATTGGCTTGGCACGGTCCGCCCTCCTGCATAATGGATGAGCCCGTGGTAGGAACAGAACACCAGCAGCGTGAGCCCGGCCGCTGCAGGCCGTACAAGTGTCCAGAGGCCCTGCCAAAGCTCACAGCTCTGGGCTGGCGGAGCTGAAGAGGAGGAGGGAGCATGTGTCACTGAGGCCTTTCTGGGGCTGGCCTCGCCTTGGGCCTTGGGATTCTGCAACAAAGATAGGGGCCGACCAGAAGACAGCCTCGCCCTAACCGGTTGACCTGTGAACCAGGAGGTCACGGTTCGATTTCAGGTCAGGGCACATGCCTGGATTGCGGGCTCGGTCCCCTGTGTGGGGCATGCATGAGACAGCCAATCAATGATTCTCTCTCATCATTTATGATTCTATCTCTTTCTCCCTCTCCCTTCCTCTCTGAAATCAATTTAAATATTTTTAAAAATTATATATACATATATATACTAAAGGCCCGATGCATGAAATTTATGCATGGGTAGGGTCCCTAGGCCTGGCCGGCAATGAGGGCCAATCTGTGGGTGATCAGGGTCCCCTGTTGGCACCTGCCTTGGCCAGGCTGGTGCTGCCTGCTCCAGTAGGCGATGGGGGACCAGCGCTGGCCTGCTTGCCAGCCAGTGCTGCCCCCGCCCCCATCACCCTGCTGCCACTGCCGCTGATCACCTCCCTCTGAGGGTCAACTGGCAGGGCGATTGGGGGACCCCCTCTCCACCCCCCGCTGGCACCCACCTTGGCTGGCCTGGGGCCTGCATTGAGTGTCTGCCCCTTGGTGGTCAGTGCATGTCATAGTGACCAGTCATTCCACTGCTCAATGGATTTGCAGATTAAGCTTTTATTATATAGGGTATTTTAAAAGAAGGCAATCTGACTCGGTCTTAGAATCAATGATAGTGACATTGGGGCAGCTAGACTCCAGTTTTCTGAGCTTGAAGCCCCCTGTAAGGGGCTCAGGGTGGCATCAAGGGGCACCTCGTGTGGCTGAAGATGAGATTTGGGGCAGAGGACCAGGAAGCTGGCAGTTTCTGTGGCTGCCTCATGATGTAGGCAAGCCCTGGGGCAGCAGCTGGGATGAGGTGCCCCTGGCTGGAGAGCGTGGGCACAAGCAGGCATTTGGCAATGAGCTTTCGGGGGAAACGGCAAGCCTGTGTGTAGAACCAAGAAGGTCGGGAGTGAGAGCTGGAGGCCTGAGTGCTTCGGCTCCCTGCAGCCACGGAACCAGGGCAGCTGGGTGGCAACGCTTGGTTGGTGGATGCAGCTGGATGCCATTCATTCACAGAATCAGGCGTTACTCACTGGAGACCCCCAAGGCCAGGCCAAGTGCTAGGGCTTGGGACGAGGGGACAAATCAGACCCAGGTACTACTCAGTGTGACTGGGGAGCCAGGCACCAGGTTGGAGGATTCAAATGCCTTCTGGTAAAGTGAGAGGCAGGTATATGGTGCCCAAAGCGGCCACCTCTGCCTGAGGTTGGCAGGAAGACCTCCCAGGGGCAAACTGAACTGAGACTTGAAGGATGGAGACGGAGTTCAGCAGAAAGGGAATGGGGAGGGGGTGGTGCTAGCAGAGGGAACAGCATCTGCAAAGGCGTGGAGCTGTGAGGCCGGTGCACTGGCTCAGGAACCCTGACAGACCCTATGATGGAACCTTGAAGGAACTGATGGGGCACAAAACTGTCTTATTTGTATCTGATCCCCCTCCCCCTAGGAGGAGGAATGTAAGGAGGAATGTAAGGGGAGGGAATTTGCCTGCCTCGCCCCCTGCTGGAGACCCAGAGCCTAGCGCAGTGCTCGGCCCAGTGTCGAAGGCTTGAGGATGAGTCAGCCAGAGACAGGCAGGACGCAGACTGGAAGGTGTTGACAGTCAGCAAAAGCATTTGGGCTTTATCCTGGAGTCAGTCGGGAGCCTTCCCAGGTTTAAAAATAGAAAAGGAACAAGATCTGCTGTGGTGGAAGGAAATCAGTTTGACAATGAGTGATGGTTCAAGAAATCAGATTATGAAGTCTTTTTTTTTTTTTTTTTAAACACATATATGCCAAAACCGGTTTGGCTCAGTGGGTAGAGTGTTAGCCTGTGGACTGAAAGGTCCCGGGTTCGATTCTTGTCAAGAGCATGTACCTTGGTTGCAGGCACATCCCCAGTGGGGGGTGTGCAAGAGATAGCTGATCGATGATTCTCTCATCGATGTTTCTAACTCTCTATCCCTCTCTCTTTCTCTCTGTGAAAAATCAATAAAATATATTTAAAAAAAAAAAAGAAAAAGAGCATGTACCTTGGTTGCAGGCACATCCCCGAAAGGGTGTGTGCAGGAGGCAGCTGGTCGATGTTTCCCTCTCATCAATGTTTCTAACTCTTTATCTCTCTCCTTTCTTCTCTGTAAAAAAATCAATAAAATATGTTTAAAAAAACACATAGTTTCATTTATTTCAGAGAAGGGAGAGGGAAAGAGATAGAAACATCAATGATGAGAGAGAATCATCGATCGGCTGCTTCCTGCATGCCCACCACTGGGGATGGAGCCTGCAACCGGGGCATGTGCCCCTACATGAAATGGAACTGTGACCTCCTGGTTCATAGGTTGATGCTCAACCACTGAGCCACACCACCTGAGCAGACTGAAGTCTTCAGTTAGGGGACTGTCGATAAAAACGGGTGGGGTCCAGTTGAAAAAATACCGAGAATAATTCCAGACAATTAAGAAGTAGCTTTGACTTTTAGTGTCCCTGTGAGGTAGGTGCTCCCCCTTTTACAGAGGAGGAAATGGACTCAGCGAGGCCCAGTGGCTTGACCAAAGAAGTCACACAGCAAGTTGGTGTTGTAGCTGGAGGTCAGGGCATGAATAAATGGAATAAGAAATTCTCTCTTGCGGAAACCGGTTTGGCTCAGTGGTAGAGCGTCGATCTGCGGACTGAAAGGTCCCGGGTTCGATTCCAGTCAAGGGCATGCACCTTGGTTGCGGGCACATCCCCAGTAGGGGGTGTGCAGGAGGCAGCTGGTCGATGTTTCTCTCTCATCAATGTTTCTGAATCTCTATCCCTCTCCCTTTCTCTCTGTAAAAAATCAATAAAATATATTTTAAAAAATTCCCCCCCCCCTCTCTCTCTCTCTCTGACACACACACATCAATTTTAAAAAATAGCTGCTATTCTCAGAAAATCACCGGCAGTCATGAGTATCTATTGTGCTTAGGAAAGATAATTTTGCACATAATGAAATGCAATTATAAGGGCATAGTCACAGAAATGTAGCTATTTTTTTAATGATAAAAGCTACATTTTGAAACTATAGTTGGAATGGGTATACCATCATGATATAAGGACTTTTAACCAATAAATAACTTTGAAAGATGTGTATAAAAAAGAAAAAAGGAAAAAGAAAAAAAAAAAGAAAGAAAATCAGCGGCAGAGCGAAGCGGGAAGAAAAAAGTTTGGGTCTCGACAGCCGCCGTAGAAGCAGCGCGCCATTTCCATGGCAACAGTAGGAAGCCCGGGAGGTTTGTGGACCGTGCGGCCCCCGCGGCCCATTGTACCCAACGCGGCGCGGAGTCCGTGAACGGTCCGCGGCGCCGAGGGTGCAGGTGATGCCGGTGGTGGTGGAGGGCCTGGGTGTGGGGGCAGCAGAGGGGTGTGGCCTGGGTAGGGTGGGGCCCCGAATCCCGGGATCCCATCTCCGCTGTCCGGACCGGGGCCATCGCTGGGCCTGTTCCCCGAGTGGGGAGTGGGAAACAGGGAGTGGGCACCCATCCCGGGGCCCCACTCGGCCTCTGAGCCCGGGACGCTCTCTCCTTTGCAGCTCCTGAACCGACGCGCTGTCTTGCCCCATGGACGTGAGTCCCAGGCCCCTGACCCCTCCCTCGGCGCCCTAAACTGGTCCAGACGTGGCCTGCCTTCAGGCCGGACTGGAGAGGGGGCTCTTTACTCAATATAAACACTTCCCGCTCAGGACCAGAGTGTGAGAAAGAATGCCAGGGAGGAGACTTCCCGCTGGAGGGCACTTTCCGCTCTTCCAGGCAAGAAGTTTGCCAAGTAACCGCTGAGAAGAAGCACCTCCAGTATGAGTGGAGACCTGGGGGTGGGAGAGAGGACGGGGCATTTGGGGGACTGCTGGGACATAAGCACGGCTGGAGAGTAGAGAGGAAGGCAGGGTGGATGGGGCTAAACCCGGCTTTTGTCTCGGAGATAAGTTTGGGATCAGTTATGAGGGCCGTGAACAGATGGTAAGGAGGGAGGAACACACCAGGACAATTCCTGTGGAAGGGGCAACATGGCAGACTGGGAGATAGCTCCGGGGCAGTTATGTTGGCTGAGGGCTGGTAAAGAATCCGGAACAGCAGGTCCATTGGGGGAGACCTTCTGAAAGGGAGTTCAGTCAGTCTTGGAGAAATCTAGAATGACCAACAAGCCCCGTAGGTCATTCTAGATGGGGATGTCAGGGGAAAGGAGGTTTGAGGGACAAGAATGTGTAGTGCTGTGGACTCATGGCCCCCCTCACCCCCCAATCTGGTGGCTGTTCCTCCCCTGTTTCCGGCCACCTCCGTGTTCCTCCTGGTGTCTCTGTGTCCTTGCAGCCCTTCCTACCTCCTGGTCACCCCTTCCTCCCTTACTCATCCAGGCCTCCTCTAGCCCTTGGAACCCCACCCCGGCTCCTGTCGGCAGTCCTTTCCTGCTGCTCCCCATCCCCGCCATCGTCTTCATCGCTGTGGGCATCTATCTGTTGCTGCTAGGCCTAGTGCTGCTGACGAGGCACTGCCTGCTGGTGAGAAGCCTCGGGGGCTCGAAGGGTGGGCTCTGGAAGGGGAACCCGGTTAACCTGTGCCCTCGGCTGCAGGCCCTTACTCAGAGACTCCTTTGCAATAACTTTGGCAAGCTCACCTATCCCTTCCCTGGGACCAGAGTTCCTACTCTGCTGTCTCCTGCCCAGCCTTCTCCTCCCCTCTCCCCAAAACTCTATCTTGGCTGTCCCTCCCTGCCTCCTGGGGCAGATCCTGAGCTCTGCCATTTCCTAGGCCCAAGGCTGCTGCACGGATTGCAGCTCCCCCTGCAGGAAGCAAGGCGCCTCCAGGCCCCAGGACTGTTGCTGGACCTGTGCGGAAGCCTGCGACTTCCCTCTGCCCAGCCCCGCTCACTACCTGGATGCCTGCTGCCCCCAGCCCACTGAAGCTGTGAGTTCTCACACTGACCCCTCACCCCCTGGGCCACATCTAGGCACCATCGCACACTGATTTTTGTTGTTGTTCAACATTCATTATTCAGCACAATTCCAGTACTGGGTTGGGTGGAAACAGCCAAAAACAACATAAACAGCATATCAGATCATTTCTAGGGAGGAAACCTGCTTGGAAAAAGGAAAGCAGGGAGAAAGGTTATATGTGTACCTTGTAGAACATACAGTCACCTCTGAAAATGGTAGTGGAAAGAAAAAACACCCTCCCACAGAGCTCATCCTGTTCATTGAGTGAATACTACGCTCCATTATTATTTTCTCAACAACACTGGGAGCTGAGTATTTTATAAAACCTGCATATATTTATTTCTGTTCACAAAAAATCATTGATTACAAAGTATGCATGTTGAAACACATAGAGAATATAAGGTACTTTATAAACCAGCTCTCTAACCAAGGTTGCTGTTTTGTATATGACCCTCATATATAGTACTGACATACAGTATTATCACTGCCGTATTTTACTATTATTTGGTAAAAATGGGTCATAACACACATATCATCATAACTGCTACTTACCGTATTTGCCGGTGTATAAGACGATTTTTTGGCCCTGAAAAATACGTATTTGCCGGCATATAAGATGACTGGGCGTATAAGACGACCCCCTAAAATTTCCACTAAAAATACAGAGTTTGTTATATACTCGCCGTATAAGACTACCCCCCACTTGGAGGCATATTTTTCAGGGCCAAAAACTCGTCTTATACGCCGGCAAATACGGTACTCTTTTTTAAAAACATATTTTTAAATTGATTTCAGAGAGGAAAGGAGAGTGAAAGAGACATAGAAACATCAGTGTTGAGAGAGAATCATTGATTGGCTGCCTCCTGCATGCCCCCACTGGGGGCCCAGCCTGCAGTTCTGGCATGTGCCCTGACCGGAATCGAACTGTGACTTCCTAATTCATAGGTCAACGCTCAGCCACTGTACCTCACTGGCTGGGCAAAGTACCTTTTTCAACTAACATCACACCTCAGTCACCTATCTGTGCCTGTACATGTAGGAAGGTAAGTATTTGTATCCCCTTTGCAGGGGAAAGGTTGGCCTAGGGAAGGTTAGCCACTTCTCCAATACCCCACAGTAGAGTCTTGCATAGCACGTTGTTCCGTAGACAGTGAGAGTCCTCAGGGCGAAGCCTGGCTTGCAGGGGACAGGCCATTTGGCATTTGTGTAAGGACCACCTTCCAGGCAATAATTATTTGGGGCTCAGAGATTTAGACAATATCCTGCCCTTGAAGAGGTGACCTTCCTCAGGAGGGATGAGTGAGGCGAGAAGATGGAGCAGATTCATAACGTGGACTGACTGTGGTTGGTGCATTGAAGTCTCGGTTCTTCCGTTTCCTTAGGAACAGTAACAATCACAAATATTACCACGTTCTCGCCTACTTCGCAGCTGTTGAAACTGCAGCTTACAGAATTGTGACTGCCTGCGCCAGGACAGAAACCTAGATTTCTGTTACCAAATGTCTAATTCACTCATTATTTATTCACTTAACCTAAGATTTATGGCGTCATTGCTGAGGCCCTAAGCTGGCCCTGCGGGCTCAGTGGAAACAGGGCGGACATGGTCCCAGTCCTCACAGGGCTGCATGCCCGTGAAGGCCAGGGAGAAGCAGGCAGGCAGCAAACAGAGTGTGAGAAACTGACACATGCAGGGCTGGTTCTCAGCCCTGTCTGTGATTGGAAGCACGCATCAGAAAGGTCTAGGATAGGACTGATTGGAGTTTGTGACTTAAAAAAAAAAATACATATTTTACTGACTTAGAGAGGAAGGGAGAGGGAAAGAGATAGAAATATCAATGGTGAGAGAAACTCATTGATCGGCTGCCTCCTGCATGCCCTCAACTTGGGATTGAGCCCGGGCATGTGCTCTGTGACTAGGAATCAAACCATGATCTCCTGGTTCATAGGTCAACACTCAACCACTGAGCCACACCAGCTGGGCAGAGTTTGTGAATTTTTAACTAGTTCTCGCATGATCCTGCCCCACCTACCAGGGTAAAGAGCTGCTGTGACAAGAACAGCTCCCTTTACTGGGTGCTCACTAAGCATCAGGCACCACCTTCCAGGCAATAATTATTTGGGGCTCAGAGATTTAGACAATATCCTGCCCTTGAAGAGGTGACCTTCCTCAGGAGGGATGAGTGAGGCGAGAAGATGGAGCTTCGTCCTTTCCTCTGATTCCTCACGATGACCTTAAGAAGTGGGCTCAGAGCCAAGGAAGCTGAGGCTCAAAACATGAATTAGCCAAGCCTGGGCCTCAGCTAGACTTAATTAGCCTGCGCTCTAACCAGTACAGATGGCTGGCCTTCTCTGCACGAAGAAGTCAGTGACACACTCAGAGCCCAGGGAAACACAGGGTTAACAGTCTGCAGAGCTCTTGTTTAATGTACTTAACCAGCAGATTCCTTCCAGAAGCCACCCAGCCGGCTGCCTGTGAGAGCTGAGAAATGCATTAGCCAGTTTTTAATGACTAGCTCCAATGGCCAGAGCCAGAAACGCTTTTAATGCCCTCTTCTCTGAAGTGAGGGCAGAGGAGACGCTCTCGATACCAATTTTGTGCACAGAATGACAGCGTGGTCCTCCAGAATCCCACAGAGCTGACTTCATCCTCAGAGTGGGGCTCCCCAGAGACACCCCAAACCACACCCTCATCACACATGGCGAAACCACTGTGCTCTCTGTCCCTTCCACCATGCCACTTGCAGATTCCTCCTTGGGAGCCAATTCCAGTGGCAGTAGCTCCGGCCCAATTCAGCCCCCTCTGCCTGGAGACACGAGGTCCCTCCTCCTCACAGGCACCCCCAGTGATATCTGATAGTACCAGCCATCCGGCACCGCACCCCAAAACCTCAGCTGTTCAGAAGGTCATTCTCCTATTCCTGGCTGGGCCCAGTGTCTGATCCCTGCAACTGTGCCTGTCACTAGCTCTGCCTTAGGACTCAGGATGCCAGTTTCTGTCACACAACCTGTGCATGTCCTACCCCAGCCACTTGGCCTGACTCCACTCAGTGCCTCAAGCAGTCTCAGATCATCTCTGCCCGGGACGGGAGAGGAGTCGCTGGAGTCGGCTGGCCTCCCTTGCTGTCTCTGGGACATGCTGTTCCTATCCCCGCAGAGACAGACCTCATGTTTCCCTGGGAACGGAGAAGCTCTCCTCCTCCTTTGTCTACAGTGCTTTGGTTTATCCATTCATCCCACGTTTCCCATGGTCTTAGGCGACCCTGCTAGCAGTTCTCAACCTGCTGTAGAGCCTAAGACCATCGGAAAACAGATATTTACATTAGGATTCATTAACAGTAGCAAAGTTACAGTTATGAAGTAGCAATGAAAATAATTTTATGGTTGGGGGTCACCACAACATGAGGAATGGCATTAAAGGGTCGCGGCATTAGGAAGGTTGGGAACCACTGGTCCAGGGGGCACTAAGGACGGGGAGCAGGCAGGCCAGGTGCCTCCCAGCAGCATTCCCGAGAGGTATTCCTTTAGGCAACCGCTCCACCCTCAGAGCCCCATTTCCTCTTTTGTAAAGCGGCTCCCCTATTCAAGGTTCTGATGATTAGGAGATATAACTTTTTGAGACATTAAAAATTTTAAATATGCAAATTACCATTATTAAAGAACACTTGAGAGCTTTAAAAACTCATTCATGAATGCAGCCTGTGCCTTGCACAGAGTGGGTGCTCAGAAATGATGAGAAATCCTGCAGTTTGGTCTCATGCCAGGGGATAAATCCACAAAACCAACAGGTCGTTTTCATCATGGACAGAAAATGCGTGTGTGCTTTCCCTGTCCTCTGACTCCCAATTGCACTGGGCCGCACAAATGTAGTAGAACCATCACCGAGCTGAACGTTGGACACTGGCATTCTAGCAGGGGACCAGGCCAGTAGCTCTCTGGCCCTCAGTCTCCTCGCCTATAAAATGGGGGGAGAGAGAGGAACCCCCCCCCCCCCCAAATAATTTCTTCCTGAACTCAGTTGTTTGGAACATTGCCTCCTTGCTGATTTCCCAACAGCACGGATTTGATTTGTCCCCAGGAGCGGTGGATGGTACTCTGTTCCACTGGGCAAGCGGACCTCCCAGGCCTCTGCTTCCTTCTCCCGAGAGGGAAACGGCTACAGGCTCTGGTCCCCTCGCGCCTGCCCCCCTCCTTCACTCCTTCCTCCTCTCCCTCAGGGTTGGGCCCCTCGCTGCCCTCGCTGCTGCCCACTCTGCGACTGTGCCTGTGCGTGCCAGCTTCCTGACTGCCAGAGCCTCAACTGCCTCTGCTTTGAGATCAAGCTCCGATGAGGACCCGCGTCCCTGCCCTCTGGGGAGTGGCCAGCCCCCAGGGCCCACATGCCCTCTTCCCTGAGGGGCCTCAGGCCACTGGAACCACGGATGGACTGCCTGGCTCACTGGCCTGGGAACCAGCGGTGGAGAACTTGGCTCTCAACAGAGCAAGACTTGGGGAGCAACTGGCCGGCTAGACTGCAATTCCTCCACAGGGACAACGGAAAGAGGGGCTGGTGCCCTGGCAGGTGCCCCTCCCTCCTCTTCCCCTCCCCAGGAAACATGCTAACCATGGGTGGCACTTGGACCTAAGGATCAGGATAAAGGGTACCCCAGCCTGCCCAGTCCATGAGCTGTTGGTTATTTTGGGGCGTGGGTTTAGCACCTGCACTGCATTCCCTCTAAAGAAATGGGCTCCGGAGAATCTTAGCAGCTCCCATCGGAGCCCAGCCCGGGAGAGGGGTCAGAGGAGGAGGAGGCAGGGAAGGCCACGTGATCCGAGTCCCCTTTCCCCTTCTCCCCACAGATCCCTGCCCAAAGATTTATTTCCCCTTTGAGGGCCTGAGTCGGGATTTCCAAGGAAGAAATTTCCTCTGAAGTAAGGGTGAGTGGGCAGGGGCCCTCCCCATGGCCTTAAAATAGGGCAGGCCCACAGCTCACTCCCCACTTCTCACACTTGGGGCCCCACGCTGGCCTGAATGTCAGGAGCTTCAGGTTTCCCTAAATATAGGTCCCTGCCCGTGGGGAGGAAAGGGCAGGGGTCACTGGAGAAGGTTGAGGACATGGGGGTGGGGGAGGGCAGGAGCTGCTTTATAACCCAGCCCGGCACCGCCCGGCTCACTCGCTGCTGACCAGGCTCTGCCCGCTCCTCCGGCCTCCTCCAGGTGGGCGCAGTGGGGAGGAGCTGGGGTGGGGAGGGCTGGAGGCGTCCGAGTTAGGGGAGACCTAGGATGGGGGAGCGGAATGTACTGGGGGCTGATCGCGTGGGACGGATTTTATTCTGAGACGTCAGTCTGAGCCAGTTTCGCGGGCTCAGGCTTGCGTGGGCCGCAGCGTAGCCGACCCCTGTGCTCGCGGCCCTGCGTGCGTGGCACGGGCCGGGCTTCGGGCGGGTCGGCGCGGGTCCTGGCCGGCGTGAGGGCGAGGCTGGCCCCGCGTGCACGCCGCCCAGGACCGCTGCCTCCTCGCGCGCGGCCTCCCCTCCGCCGCTGCCGGCCTCACGGCTCCTGCACTCGGGCCGGCGACACCGGGAGGGGCGGCCGGGGCCTCGGAGCATCCGGCAGGCGTGGCCGCCGGACCGGCCCGAGCTCGGGGTTCGGTGACTGTGTGCCACCCGCCGCACCGCGCAGCCCGGAAGCGGGGGAGGGAAGCGGAGCTCCGGGCTCCTCCACCCGCGCCCCCTCCCCGCCACCTCCCCCTCGGAGCCGAACCGGCTGAGTCACGGCTCCCAGAGCGCGCCGGGCCGGGGAGGGGAGGGAGAGCCGGGCCGCGGATGTGGCCCGAGTCACGTCCGAGGGGGGCGGGGGCGGGGTCGTGCTCGCGCGGCCGGGCGCCGCCCGCGAGCCGCCTCGGGCCCTGCCTGTGGGGCGGCCGCTGCCGCAGCCACTCGCCTGCCATTGGGCGCCGGCGCGGGCCGGCCCCAGGGAAAGAGCCCGGCGGAGGGCGGGGCGGGCCCTTATAAGGCGGCGCCGCCCGCCGCGCCCCGCCCCGGCCGCCCCCTGGGAGCTGCAGACGGTGTTCCGCTCGGAACGCGCCGCAGAACCCGCCGCAGTGACGGCCTCCGCGTTCGCTGCCTCTGCCTCTGCCCGCCGCCGCCGCCCCCGGCCCTCCTGTGCCAGGTGAGCGCGCTTCGCCACGTGCGGAGGCCCAGACCACGGAGAGGGGCCCTGGGGTGCGCGGAGCCCCCGCCCCGGGCCCCAGCATCCCCTCCATCGCCGCCGCCGCGCACCAGCCCCGGCCGGCTCCAGCCCTCTCCACGGCCCCCGCCCGCCCGCCGGCTTACTGCGCAGTGCGGCTCCGCGCTGAGTCATGGCGGGGAGGAAGCAGGCCGAGAAGGGCCATTCTCCCTCCCCTTTCTTGCCCGGACCCTTAGTGCAAAGGATCGTGGCCCCTTTGCTGGTGCAGGGAGCCCAAGAGACTCGGGGGATAGGGGCCCGGCCGTATACTGCCTCAGGGCTCCCTAAGGCGGGCGGGGCCCTGCCCTGGGAGACGGGTGCCGCTGGCGAGGAGGGGCACCCCTTGGCAGCACCTCGAGCCCTATTAACACCTTCCCTATCTTTTCTTATCGGGTGACCTTGATTCTGAGCCTGGAACTGCTGCAGCCCGGCGAGCAGACTGGAGCCTTTTTCGGGGGAAGGGGTGGGGCGCTTGCCTCTCCTCCCCATGCTTGCCCTGCTAGAGCAGTGAGATCGGCAAACTGTCCTTTCCTCCGCCTCGACCCGGCTTCCTCTGCTGGCCTTCCTGGCCTCCTGATTCCCTCCTACACCCTCCTTAATGCCCTTTTCTGAACGCCTCCCCTCGCCTCAACCCTGGGGGGAGAGCCCGACCTTGGGATGCCCTTGAGGGTTTGGTGCCTGTCCCAGCTCCGGGATCCCGGATGGATCAGAAGGAACAGCCCTGTGGCAGTCAGATCTGGGCTCTAACCTCAGACCTGACCCTGGGGTTGCTGTGTGACTTGAATACAGACCCGTCCTTTCTCTGGGTCCTTTCACATGAGGGGGCTGGACCCTCGGCCTTATGCACAGCCTCTAAATTCTAAAATACTGCGGTTCGCTTTTGCTTCTAGGCAAGGTGACCCCATGGCTAAGCGCAAGTCAGAAGGGTCCAACTTCTACACGAGCCATCTGTCCATGGCTCTGGCCTATTCCTGTGGCCCAGAAGTCATTATGCAATCCCACCCTCAGCTGGGCAGCACCCAGCAACACAGGGAGTTAGGAAAGGTACAGGAGGCAGCCTAGTATAGGGAAGTCGGTGTAGGGGAGAGCTGAGCAAGTGTCCCAAGACCTGCTGGGTGTGGGGAAGGGAATGTAGGGAACTTTGCCCTGGCAAGGGGCTCTGCTCATTGGGAGGCCACTGGAAGATCCAGCTAACCCATGCGCCCCCCCCCCCCCATCTGTCTCCTGCCCAGGCCCTACCGACTGGCACCATGCCCTACCAATACCCAGCGCTGACCACGGAGCAGAAGAAGGAGCTGAGTGACATTGCTCACCGCATTGTGGCTCCGGGCAAGGGCATTCTAGCTGCAGATGAGTCCACTGGTGCGATCAGGACACAGTGGGAGGAGGGCCCAGGCTTGGGGGTGATAGGCTGACCCCCATATGACCATGGGCTATTGCTTTCCAGGGAGCATTGCCAAGCGGCTGCAGTCCATTGGCACTGAGAACACCGAGGAGAACCGGCGCTTCTACCGCCAGCTGCTGCTGACTGCCGATGACCGAGTGAATACCTGCATCGGGGGAGTCATCCTCTTCCATGAGACACTCTACCAGAAGACAGATGATGGGCGTCCCTTCTCCCAAGTTATCAAATCCAAGGGTGGTGTTGTGGGCATCAAGGTGAGGAGGCTGGGCCTCAGAATGTGAGATCTGCAGTGAGTCCGGGGAAAAGAAACCCAAAGTAATAGGCTGGAGGGGTGAACATTGGGCCGGGAGCCTGGAGACTTGGGTGGAGTCTACCCCAGACCAGATGTAAGAAGAGCAGAACCTGCCCGGCTTGGTATTTTTAATCCTTGAGGTCCTAAGAGCAAGGCAGTGGCGTGTTTTGCTGACAGAGTTAGGAACTAGTAGGTTCCCAGGCTGTCTATCAAATAACCCCACTATCCTGCCTCAGAGAGAGTGAAAACATTTGCAGACCAGGAGATAAACTGAGATTAGGTGAAGGTGGGGCAGAGGAGGAAGTAGAGATTGCTCACTTGCCTTATTATTGTCCTACCCAACAGGTAGACAAGGGCGTGGTGCCCCTGGCCGGAACCAATGGCGAGACTACTACCCAAGGTGAGAACTGTTTGGCTCCCTGCCTGGCCGACCAACCCACCTGGGTTGGTGCCCCTCTAAGTGCCCAGGATGAGTGGGAGCCACTTGCCCCCTCCTCTGCCATGCTTAGACCTCTCATCCCCTCCCCAGGGCTGGATGGGCTGTCTGAGCGCTGTGCCCAGTACAAGAAGGACGGAGCTGACTTTGCCAAGTGGCGCTGTGTGCTGAAGATTGGGGAACACACCCCCTCAGCCCTTGCCATCATGGAAAATGCCAACGTTCTGGCCCGTTATGCCAGCATCTGCCAGCAGGTGGGCCTGCACACCCCCAACAGGCCAGCTCCATCTCATTTGGTTCCAGAGTGTCGGCTAGCCTGCCGCCCGTCTGCCGGGATATCTTCCCCACGGCAGCTGTTCCGGATCCTCACCGATCATCAGGCTTGAGCCTGGGGGGACACTGGAGGGCTGTGTGGGTTGATCTGAGGAGATCTGTCTCCTACACCCTGCAAAGCTGAGGGCTTTGAAGCCACGAATCTCTGTCTTCGTGGAGCTAAGACCTTGGCTAGTGGGTGTGAGAACTGGAGGAGGAGCTGCAGGTAGAGTAGAGGCCTCCAGGGGCCTCATAGCACTCTGTCCCTCACCCACAGAATGGCATCGTGCCCATAGTGGAGCCCGAGATCCTCCCCGACGGAGACCATGACTTGAAGCGCTGTCAGTATGTAACCGAAAAGGTAGGTTGCTTCCTGCCTGGGCCGGGTGGTGAGCTGGGCAGCTGGGCCGAGGGCCTTGGAGCTGACTCCTGTCCCCCCACTCCACCCACCCCACTTTGGTCTTGCCCTATTCTAGGTGCTGGCTGCTGTCTACAAGGCTCTGAGTGACCACCACATCTACCTGGAAGGCACCTTGCTGAAGCCCAACATGGTCACCCCAGGCCATGCCTGTACCCAGAAATTTTCTAACGAGGAGATTGCCATGGCAACTGTCACTGCGCTGCGCCGCACAGTGCCCCCCGCTGTCCCTGGTGAGACCCATGCTCTCATCCTGCCCTCTGGGAGGTAGACAAACTGTGTCCACAGTCTTTGTGCTGATTGGTCTGATCTCCCAGTCAGCTACTAGGAACCCCTCCCAGTCCCCTGGATCTCGGACCACAACCCCTCTCCCCATTTCACCTTTGTTTTACAGGGATCACCTTCCTGTCTGGAGGTCAGAGTGAGGAGGAGGCATCCATCAACCTCAATGCAATCAATAAGTGCCCCCTGCTAAAGCCATGGGCCCTGACCTTCTCCTATGGCCGAGCCCTGCAGGCCTCTGCTCTCAAGGCCTGGGGCGGGAAGAAGGAGAACCTGAAGGCTGCCCAGGAGGAGTATGTCAAGCGAGCACTGGTGAGGATGGAACAGGAGGTGGGCAGAGTGCTGGGGTGGGTGGGATTCTGAACACAAACCTTACTCTGGCTCCTCTCCCCTCTTAGGCCAACAGCCTCGCCTGCCAAGGAAAGTACACCCCAAGCGGCCAGGCTGGGGCTGCAGCCAGCCAGTCCCTCTTCGTCTCTAACCATGCCTACTGAGCAGAGGCGATCTAAGGCTGCCGTGAACACTCCAGGCCCCGCCCCCTCCCACATTCACTCTTAAAGGGCCGCACCCCAGGCTTCAGGCTGCTCTTCCCCAGCACTCCTGCCTCCCTTGTGACACTGGTTGCGTGGTGTTGTCTGTGTATGCCAACTCCAATGCCCTTTCCAGCCCACTGCCAATAAACATCTATTTAAGGGGGCGTTTCTCGTCCATGTCTATAGTGTCTGGGTCAGGGGAGCATCTGGGGAGGTGGCCGAGTCCAGAAGAAAGAACTCTTGTTTTATGTTCTTCCTCCTTGGGTAGAGAAATGGTGAAGGGGTTGGGTAGGACTTTCCTGTTTTTGTAACTGCCCAGGGTTTCAAGAGGAGAGCTTGTGACATTTTCTTCAGCCATCAGAAGGGAGCTCGCTCCCCTTCCAGCAGCATCAGATAAGGCTCTCATAGCTGGGGCTTGTGTATAACTGCTAGTTACAGGAGGCTGCAGGCTCAGCCTCTTAGGCCTAGACCTCACGGGTGCAGAAGGCCCTTGTGACAAAAACAGCCCCAGACAACAGCTGAGATTTCCGAGTCTGAGCCAGGCGACATGAAAACGTTCTGTATGAGTGGGTGTTGTTTTTCCCATTTAAGCTTCAGACTTTATCACTGGAGATCACACTCTTTCTTGGTGGAAACAAGAATATTAATGCAGCCTGGCAGGTGTGGTTCAGTGGTTGTAAGTCGACCCATGAGCCAAGAGGTTTGATTCACGCACAGGGCACTTGCCCGGGTTGTGAATTCGATCCCCAGTGGGGGAAATGAGGGAGGCAGCCGGTTGATGTTTTTCTTATGATGTTTCTGTCTCTAAAAAACCGATAAAACATACTTTCTTTTTAAAAGGATACTAATGTAGCTCTGCAGGTGTGGGCCCAGCTGGGCTTCAGAGGTGGAGCATTGATTTAGGAACCAGGAGGTCATGTTGCCATTGCAGGCTCAGACTCCCCAGGATCATGTGAGGCGCAGTGGATCAATGTTTCTCACCATTGGTGTTTCTAACTCTTTCTCCCTGTCTCTCTCTGAAATCAATAAAAAGACATTTTAAAAAAGAATATTAAATGCCTATCTCCTTAATTTACACTGTTGAGCTTGTCAGTCTTCCCATTTTAATAGGGAATGGGATTAGAACTGGCTACTTAGTCTTCTTGGGCTGTGGAACCCCTTGAAGAATCTGGAATCCTCTCCAACACCTCAACAATGCACACACAGACAGAATTCAGGTTCTAGGTTAAGAACTGAGCCTCTAGCTGCTGCATTCCATGGAGCCAGTATGAGGACCCTGCACTTACCCTGTCATGCCTCGAACCCTTTTCCAATCACCTAGTCTGGATGCAGCAGCAACTATATTAGATATTCTCAACTGTTGAAGATCCTAGTCATCACCAGGGACCTAATATTCCTGCCACTTCTCAAATTTCCTGATATGGGCCCTTGACTGTCTGAGCGCCCTTCTAGAGGGAAAAAAAAATATCTTGACCTATTTTGGACCTACTAAATCCATGTAGTGATATGTATAGCACTGATTAACCCTAGGACCTTCTAGGAGTTTAAGAACTTGGTCCTTTCCTTCTCTGTACATTTGTATATGTTGCCTATTTACAAATTCAACACTCTCCTAGTGCCCCTGTAAACTCGGGCCCTCACTTCCCATCGACTCAGAAACGTCTGAAATAAAGCAAATGAGAAGTGAAGGTCAATAGAATACAGTGAAAAGGATATTCCAAAAGGAGCAACTTGTACAAGGCCAGTTCAAGGACTAGTTGCTTCCTTGGCCTGCAGCAAAAGCAACCAGGGAAGCAGAGGAATTCAAATACCACTTTAGGGAGCTTTGGACTTCTTATGACAGTGAATTCTGGAAAGCCTAAGTGGTAGGTGGAAGCTAAATTAGAACACATTTTTCCTGGGTTCCAATTTCAACCTTGATTCAAATCCCAAATCCTTAGCTATGCAAATGTGAACAAGTTACTTAACCTCTAAGCTAGTTTCCTCCTTAAAGAAAAAATAAAATAATAAAATTTGAAGACAAAGCAACGGAGGGGTGTCAAAGGGACCGCTGGAATCAGGCCATGTCGACGGGCCTCGGCTGGTGACTTTGTGCCTTTAACTTGGAGGCCCTCTTCTGCAGAGCCCTCCGTGGCCGTGGAAAGAGGCCGGGCTGGATCTCTTCGCCCACGGAAGAGCATTCGGGGTGCC
Organism: Vespertilio murinus; assembly: GCA_963924515.1. Lineage (NCBI taxonomy): Eukaryota > Metazoa > Chordata > Mammalia > Chiroptera > Vespertilionidae > Vespertilio > Vespertilio murinus. The sequence goes on along the minus strand of OZ004705.1, from coordinate 100,775,097 downwards.
CTGTGCCAGGCTTGTGAGCGGGGCGAGTTCCAGCCTCCGGTTGTAATGGGGCGGCCGACCAACACCGGCCAACGAAACGTGTAACCAAGGCCCTGGCGGCGCCGGCCGGCTTGAGCCTACGCCGCGGAGCCGGCGGTGACGGCCCTGAGAGCGCACCCCGCGGCCACAGCAACTTCCGGCCGAAGCGGACATCCGGGTCCCGGCTCCCCTCTCCCCGGCCCGGAGGCGGCGGGAGGGCGCGGCGCGGGGGCAGGGTGTGTATGACGTCACATCCGACGCGCGGCGGAACTCGCCCCCTATGCTTCCGCGGAGGGGCCGGAAGTAGAAGCTGCGGCGGCGGCGGCCTGGAGCTGAGGGAAGGAGGAAGGCGGGGAGCCCCAGAGCCGGAGCCGAAGTCGCAGCGGCGGTAAGGGCCGGGACCCCCCTAGACCACCGACCCCAGCGGGGGCAGCTGGGGCGGTGGGGCGTGAGGGGGGCGGACCAGCTTCGGAATCGAGTGGCTCCCCACACACACCCTGGCACCCCCGAGGGACCTTCTCATCGGCTCGCTTCGCCTCTCCCAGGAGGGCCCTGTGCGGCGCGGAGGGGCGGCGGCCCCGGCTCGGACCCGCCGGGGTGGGCCATGGCGGAGATCAGCGACCTGGACCGGCAGATCGAGCAGCTGCGGCGCTGCGAGCTCATCAAGGAGAGCGAAGTCAAGGCCCTGTGCGCCAAGGCCCGGTGAGCCCGGCGGGAGGGGGCCCCGGCGCGGGAGGGGCAGCGGCCAGGGGCCGGCTAGCAGCCCAGTCCAGAACTTCGGCCTGGCTCGCCCTGGAAACACCCCCAGAGGAGAGCCGACAGAGGCCTCTTCCCGCGGGGAGCAGCCAGTGGGGGAAGGCAGACCTGGACAGAGACTGTTCGGGGAGGCGGCGAGTGACAGAAAGCACGGAAAACGCGCAGGGAAACACCCCTACTATGTGCAGGGGGTCTGGCCTTTGCGGGTAGGCCTTGCAGAAGAAGATGTCAAACAGGAATGTCAGCAAGAACATAAGTGCAAGGCAGGAAAGCTAAAGACTCTGGTTTATAAACTACTTCAAATTCCACCATCAACCCTTAAAGTTGGGTAGTATTGCCCCCATTTTACAGGTGAGGACTCATGTTTAGAGTCAGCCGAGTGAGTGAGGGAGGGAGCCTGAAGCCAGTTCTCCGTGTCCTGCACTTTTCAGGCGCAGAGGGGTCCTCTGTGTGCAGTGTGGGAGCCTAAGACATGGTAGCAAACAGGCCAGAGCAGAATTCAGCACGGCAGGAAGGGAGGAGGCCCAGCGTAGAGTTCTATGGGAGCAAGATGTCCCAGGCTTTGGAATGGCATGGCTGTAGGTTGGATTCTGTCCTTTGCCACGTACTATCTGTGTTGGTGGTCCATGGGGTCTCTGAAACACATTTTCTTTTTTTCATCTGTAAATTGGGAAGAGCAGTACTTAGTAAGATGGCTGTGAAGAGTCAGTAAGTTGGTGCTTGGGATGAAGTTAGCATAATGCTTTGGCACAGTGAGTACTCAACAACCCTGAGGTGTCACTGCTATTGCGGTGTAGGAAGATGGCAGTGCTGATATGGACTAAAGTGGTCAGGGAACGTAAGAGAAAGTGGCCTCGAAAGATGAAAATAATTAGGGTAGCTGATGGGATCAGGGCCAGGGAGGGAGGCATTCCAAGCTGGATGAGAGTAAGATTGGAGGCACTGAGGTGTGTGGGCAACAGGGAGGAGACCAGTCACCTGCCTCCTCTGAGGTGCTATTTGACTGTGGCTTCCACCAAGCTGGAGACTTGTGAAAAAAGAGCCAGCCTAGCCGGTGTGGCTCAGTGGTTGAGCATCGACCTGTGAACCAGGAGGTCATGCTTTAATTCCTGGGGTGGAACATGCCTGGGTTGAGGACTTGATCCCCAGAAGGGGACGTGCAGCAGGCAGCCAATCAATGATTCTTTCTCTTCATTGACGATTCTATCTCCCTCTCTGAAGTTAATAAAAATCTATTTTAAAAGGACAGAGAAGCCAAAACCAGTTTGGCTCAGTGGATAGAATGTCGGTCTGCGGACTGGAAGGTCCTGAGTTCGATTCCGGTCAGGGGCATGTACATTGGTTGCGGGCACATCCCGGGTGGGGTGTGTGCAGGAGGCAGCTGGTCGATGTTTCTAGCTCTCTATCTCTCTCCCTTCCTCTCTTAAAATATCAATAAAATATATTTTAAAAAAATAAAAAGGACAGAGAAGAGAGCCAGAAGAATTACCCTACATTTACTGAATAACAGAAGCACTATTAGCCTGGCTTTGTACTGGCAAAGAATTTATATCCACTTCCTCCCCACAGCAATCTTGTGAGGTTGGAATTATTTGCTCCGTTTTACAGAACAGCCCTAGCCGTCTTGGCTCAGTGGGTTGAGCATTGGCCTGAGAACTGAAAGGTCCCAGGTTCAATTCCAGTCAAGAGCACATCCCCTGGTTATGGGCTTCGATTCCCAGTGGAGGACTTGCGGGAGGCAGCCAATCCATGATTCTCCATCATCATGGATGTTTCTATCTCTCTCTCCCTCTTCCTCTCTGAAATCATTTTACAGAACAGAGGCTGTGACTCCTAGAGGCATAATGACTTGACTAAGATCCCCCAGAGAGAGTGGCAGGATTCTGAGTTTGTGGCCATCAGGCTCTTTGCTTGGCTCCCTCCCACCCCAGACACCAGCCCCAGGCAGGGCCTTTGTGGGTTTGGTGAACAGGCAAGGCCCCCTTTTAAATGCTTGTTTGCGGCTCTTCCATGTGTTGTCTGCTTCCTCTGTCTTGATGGCATTTTTAGGAACTTAAACCAATTGCTTCCTGGCACCTTCCCATTTCGCCAGCTTTCCTGTGGGTCTGGTGCGATCTCTTTCGAATTTAGCTGTTGTTTTTTTCCAAATTGTTGATGCGGTGGCAGCCTAGGAGTCTGCCTAGGCCGCCATCTTCTTTCGGTCTCTCGCTTCCTGGCACCATTCTTTTTCCCATATGTCTTATCTGCCCCCGTAGGACCTGGATCATTTTGGAGGTGGCGATAACTAAAGCTTGGGAAGCATGGTGGAGTTTGCAGAATAACAGAGAAGTTATATATTCAGTCACCATTGTGTTTTGCAGCAGCCCTACGGAATAGGCAGGGCAGGGGTGGGTATTTCACCGAGGTCTTTTACTGTACCCCATGCTCATGGACAGCCAGGCAGAGACAGACTGCGAGAGGCAGCAGAGCTACAGAGGACTGAGGGGTGGCAAGGTCATGTCCAGCTGAAACTGAGACGGAGCTAAAAGGTATTAGGCTTGAGTTGGCCAGTATTATCCCAGGCCCAGTCTGAAGGAGGGCCAATTCTAGCACCTTGGCCTCCTGGGACCCACCAGTGACCCAGGCCAAGGCTGTTAGTGTAGAGAGCTTTGGCTTGCTCAGGGAGTATACAGACTCGAACTCTGGGAATTACAGAGGCCTGTGAAGTGTATGAGCTGAACTTGCTCTTATTAAAAAGTCAGCATATTCGAAGAGCTTTGAATCAGGTGGTCTTCCATCGCTGAACAGTATGACCTGGTCAAGACACTTGACCTCTCCAAGTCTTTGAAGTCATGAAACTCAAATGAGATTGTTCATATCCAGAGGCAGGCCCTAGCATTTTGGTGAGCACTTGTAAAGGCAGTGTTAGCTGTGGAAGTGAAGGTGAGCAGGTGCAAGCCCTAAGAGAGCTGGTCTGTGCTGCTGGTGATAGAGATGGGGCCAGAGGCTGGATCTCGATTCCAGACCATGCTGGGGCCCTCCTGGCACTGAGGTGAAGTTTTGACCTGGAGTCTGGGAGAGGCTGGCACAAATCCCCAGGAATTTGGGCTCCTGGATCCCAATTCAGACACTCCAGCTTTGTGACCTTGACCTTGCCCCTTTTTTCTGAGCCTCGTTGTTTACCCATCAGATGGGGAGGTCATTATAAGCAGTTGATGAGGAACGATTTTCAACACAAGATGCAATGCGGGTTGGAGATCCTGGTTGCTGCAAGGCCCCCAGACTACAGCCAGTGCCTCCCTCCCACTCCTAGAAAGCAGAGCCCGCCTCCTTGAGCTGCCTTTGTCATGCAGCGTGCCCTGAGGGACCTATAGGAAAGCCAGAGTCTGGGAGACTGTCAGGGCTGAGCAAGTCCTGGGCCACTGGAGTGGCTTGATGAAAGCACTCAGACCCCGGAGCCATGTTGCTTTGGTTCAAGTCCCACCTGTATGACTTCAACCATTTTCTTCATCTGAGAAGTAGGCGCCATCACAGTGCCTGCCTTTGAGGGTCGGTCGTGTTTTGATTGCATGCGACACCCATGCAAAGCTCATACTAGAGTCCTGGCGTGTGGTGTGAACTGGAATGTTTACCGCTGTTGTTATCATCAAGGATGAAATCTGGAAATAGGGTTCTAAAATTGGGTGTCTGAGCCTGACAGTGGTTTTATGTCATGTTCATTCACTTATGTCAGACTGCATTGCAAGGGAAGAAGAAAGAATGAAGTCCTCACTTTCTCTAACTAAATAATGAAAAAAAGCAACATGTACCGTAACTTTGAAGATCACTTTGATGACTGGCCTGCCCAAGGCAAGCCCCCGTGTGCCGTTAGCCAGCCTGGGGGAAGGCCCCTGTGAGGGAAGAGAGAGCCTGTAGGAGCTCCGCCAAGAGCTCTCCCGGCTGAGCGAGCAGAGTCTCTGTGTGCAGAGATCTGTTTTCTGGGAGTGCGGGATGCATGAGAGGAAGTGGTGGAGGGTGAGGGTTGGGAGGTCAAGGCTGGGAAAGGCACAGCCTACCGGGACGGGGAAAGGCTTTGAAAGCTAGAACAAGAGTTTAGGCTTTGGCTTGTTGGCAGCGGGGGAACCACGGGAGGGTATTGAGCAGTGAGGCTGTGGTCAGCCTTTCCTGGGGGAATTACCTCATTCCTCTCCTTCCTTGTAGAGGTTCAAGGACTGCCACATAGCTTCCCCTACCCCCCCCCCCCCTCCCAAAAGATCAGGAATTGGGCTGGGCAGGCCTGGCTGTGGTGACCCTATTCTTCTGTCTCCAGAGAGATCCTGGTAGAGGAGAGCAACGTGCAGAGGGTGGACTCGCCAGTCACAGTGAGTACCCTCTGTCCCTCCGAAGCCAGGTGTGGCATTTTAGGCCTGTAGACATTCGCTGTAGTCTCGTGGGCTCCCTCATCCCTGGGAGCCTCATCTTCAAGGCCCCTCGCCATAAGAAATGGAAGTTACAGGAAGGGTCTTTTGATTTGTTGGAGAAATGCTCTTGGCCAGGGCAGAAGGACCCTTAATTTGGTAAGTGATTCTACTCCACGTGTTTCTATGTGCTCTTTGTTGTCAGAAACTTCATTCTGGGTACCTTGAGGGGAGCCCCTGCAGGAGCTGGCTCTAGCTCTTCCCAGAGAATAGTTGGCATTGGTTGTGGGATGGAGGTTGATTCCAGACGCGGCTAACTTGGGGTGGGAGAGAAGATTTGGGTCCCGAGAAGCAGAGCTTAGCTAGGAGGGATAATTTGAAGAATCCCCTAGGAGCAGAGGCTTTTAGACATTGAGTTCCCACACACCTTCTCACTTCCCAGGTATGCGGTGACATTCACGGACAATTCTATGACCTCAAGGAGCTGTTCAGAGTGAGTGTGGGTCAACATGGGGAAGGTGACCTGGCGGGTAACTGGAAGGCCCCTTTGAGAGGGAAAGCTTTGAATGTGGTGAGTGGAGTGGGGGCAAGAGGCCTCTAGTTAGGTGGGCCCTTTGTGAAAGAAGGGCTTCAACTTGACTGAGTAGGGGACAGTTTAGGACCTTCTCCCTCCCCCCAGGTGGGTGGCGACGTCCCTGAGACCAACTACCTCTTCATGGGGGACTTTGTGGATCGTGGTTTCTACAGCGTGGAAACGTTCCTCCTGCTGCTGGCACTAAAGGTGGGGACTGCTGTCTTCTGGAGCCCAAACCTGGGCCACCTCAGGCCTGACCTGTCTGCATCCTTTCCGCCCTCCTCTCCTGCTCCATCCACCCCCAACTCTGAGCTGTGCTGCTGGTGATGACAGATTCTGCTTGGCAAGGGTGGTCACGGACGCTTTCCTTGACTTGGGGGCACCTGATTGGGCCCCTGGAGGATGAGGTCAGAGGGGTGGCATTGTAGGGGAGGGAATAGAGGCTCAGACTGTTCAGAAAATGACAAGGAGTTGAGTTCAACTGGATACAACATCCACTGGTGGGAGAGAGGTTGTAAGGGGCCAGTTGGCAAAGCACCTTGGATGTCTGGCTAAGGGCTTAGTCCAGGGGTGGGCAAACTTTTTGACTCGAGGGCCACAAAGGTTCTTAAACTGGACCGGAGGGCCGGAACAAAAGCAACCTGACCATGCTGGCACTCTCATCTTAAGCTGCTGGTGAAGGAGTGGAGGGGAGAGCAAGAGAACCCTCCGCTCTTTCGGCTCCGCGGGCCGGATAGAACAGCGGGCTGTAGTTTGCCCACGGCTGGCTTAGTCTCTATCTGGTAGGTGAAAGAGGAGCCTTTAGGTGTGTAGTTGATGCCCCGGCGGGGGGAGGGGAGGCCTTCATATTTTCTGAAGGAGGGCTGGGAGCCCGTGAGGTGGGTGCAACACCATTCAGGCCAGAGATGGCATGAATGTGGGCCAGGGTGGTGATGAGGATGGAGTGGGGCTGACAGGTGTCAGGAGATGTAGGAGGGAGAGAGAGAACCTGGACCCCAGCCCTAGCGTGGTGGTTACTTTCAGGTTCGCTATCCTGATCGAATCACCCTGATCCGGGGCAACCATGAGAGCCGTCAGATCACACAGGTCTATGGCTTCTATGATGAGTGCCTGCGTAAATATGGCTCGGTGACCGTGTGGCGCTACTGCACTGAGATCTTCGACTACCTCAGCTTGTCAGCCATCATTGATGGCAAGGTAGGCTGCCCAGGGCTCCGTGGGGATGGGAGAGGTGAGAGAGGCGCTGGGCCTCAGCCCCTCTTCCTCCTGCCTTGCTCTCCCCTGTAGATCTTCTGCGTGCACGGGGGCCTCTCCCCCTCCATCCAGACCCTTGACCAGATCCGGACGATTGACCGAAAGCAGGAGGTGCCTCATGATGGGCCCATGTGTGACCTGCTCTGGTCTGACCCTGAAGGTGAGGGCAGGTGGGGCAGGGCAGCCAGGCTTTGTCCTTAGTTTGCTGAGACACTGAGTCCTTTGGTTAAAGCAAGTACCTTGAAGGGACACTCAGACCAGGTATGTTTGGGGAAGAGTAAAGTGGGCTGGTCTTCACTGGCGTCTGTCCCTGACCTGCAGACTGGCTGGCACTCAGAGCAGGGGCACGGGTAGCTGGGGGCTTTGAGCTCGGGTGGAATTAGGGCCTATGTGTCAGAGGCTTGTTTAGGACAAAATCATTGGCTCCCTGCATGCGTAGGGGCTTTTGCAGAGGTCAGATGCTTATAGTGATCGGCCCTTGAGAACCCCTCATTTTGGGGGGGACCTGAGCTAGTATGGAGCAGGGCTGAGGTTGAAAACCAAGGTACCAGTCTAGGGCTCCTTCTGCTGTAAGACAGTCTGCACTCTCTCCCTGTCATGCCCAGTGCCTGTTACTGCTCCCAACTAGCTGTGGCAGCCCCTGCTCACCTGTTACGTGGTGTGGTTCTTAGAAGCGGCTCCTTTCACTCACCCTTGTACCTATTTGGACAGTAACTGGCATGGCCACTCAGATTGAGGTGACTCCCAGCTATCAGGAAAGTCTTATCATTGGAGCTTACCTTCTTCAACATTTGCAGCCCTGTCCCCCGGGACCCCCCAAACACCATCAGGCCCTGTCCTCTTGCCCCACAGGCCTGATGGGGGGGGGGGGCAGGGACAGGATATTCTCCTTCGAAGGGCAGTGGGCAGTCACATGCCTTGAAGCCACCTCTCCCCATTTCTGCCTTCATTTGCCTCAGACACAACAGGCTGGGGTGTGAGCCCCCGTGGGGCTGGCTACCTATTTGGCAGTGACGTGGTGGCTCAGTTCAATGCAGCCAACGACATTGACATGATCTGCCGTGCCCACCAACTGGTGATGGAAGGTTACAAGTGGCACTTCAATGAGACTGTGCTCACTGTGTGGTCGGCACCCAACTACTGCTACCGGTGAGCTGCCTGGGTCAGGAGGTCACGGTGGGGAGTGGGATCTGGGCTGACACACTCTGACTGCCGCCCTCGCTCTCCTGACTTGCAGCTGTGGGAATGTGGCAGCCATCTTGGAGCTGGATGAGCATCTCCAGAAAGATTTTATCATCTTTGAGGCTGCTCCTCAAGAGACGCGGGGCATCCCCTCCAAGAAGCCCGTGGCCGACTACTTCCTGTGACCCCTTTGGCCTCTGCCCCCCTGCCCCCAGTCCCTCTGGCCCTTGGACCACTGTGACTCTACCCTCTTCTCCAGATGGAGGCTGGGCGTGGGGGGCTGTCCCCAGCTCTGCTCTCCCTCAGAGAGGGCGCTTGGAGGGTGAGGACTATCTCTGGAGAGGCTCGGAGCCTGAGCTCCACGCTCCTCTCCTGTCTCCCCACCTGAACCATGAAGTTTCCAATAATTTTTGTTTTTCTTTTTTTCATTTTTTTTGGTTTGTTTTTAGATAAAAATTTTGAGAAAAAGAAAAAATTCTAATAGAAGAACTACAGTCTTTGGATTTGTGTCAGACTTGATTGGGGATGAGTAGTGCTGCTGCCTGGGACCTGGGATGGACCCACCAGGAAGGTGAGGCGCGGGCCAGCTCACTTCCCAGAGCCTCCCGATCCATCCTGAGTGACCGCTCCTGAGCGCGAGGTAGAGGGCCGGGCTCTCAGGGACGGCCTGTTTAATCCTCAGAACAGTGAGTGTCAGGACGTTGCTTCCCCCGTTTTCTTGAAGAGGAACCAGGCCCAGAGCAAGTGGATTTACACACACAGAATCAAGCAGCTGGAAATGGCAAGTCTAGATCAGGGGCCGGGGTCTCCCCACAGAACCTTTGCTCACCCAGTCCCAGTCCCTCCCAGGGCCAAACACCATTAGCCCAATGTTTCCAGAGCACTGATGTCTTTTGAGTTTTATTAACAAAAATACTCTGGGGTGGCTCACACTGGGGCAAGGAAATAATGGCTGGCTGAGTCCAAGGGTGAAGCCGGGAGTTGGTGCTGGTCCAAGGCCCCATTTGGCCAGGCAGAACCTCCCTCTCTTCACACGGAGGTGAGAGCCTGGAAGGGGAAGCGGCCCCAGCTGGGCTCCCAGCAGCTTAGCCAGAGCTTTGAAGCCAGAAGGGGTGGGAATGAAGTCAAAGTGTGAAGTGGGGTGGAGGAGGCCCAAGGCAGCCATTTGGTGTGGGGGATGGGGTCAGTGGAAGTGAGGGGGCTACAGCCTGGGGGAAGGGGGACTGATGGAAGACTGAGGGAGGCACAGGGGCCTGGCCATGGCTCAGTACATTGGTTTGGAGCCCATATCCAGATAGGCCCCAGGGTAAGGTAAGGGCAAGGGGCCCCCTTGGAGGAAATGCGAGGCAAAGGGTGCTGGGGGTGCAGCTGCTGGGTATCCCGAGCCTCCTGGCCCAGACTGCAGCTCTAGGAATGCAGCTGAGTAGGGGGCTGGGCGCCCCGAGTCTGGAGCCTGAGGGAAACTGGGGTTCCTGAAGTGGAAAAAGGTGGTGTCAGAACATTGGAGAGGGACCCCCAGACTGGAACAGCCCAGCCTGTGCCCTTGTCCCACTCACCTAGTTGGAAGGTGACTGGGAGCCCCATGGAAAGCTGCAGGGTGCAGAAGGTAGGCCTCAGCACTGGAGCCGCCACACAGAGGAGCCGGGGCAGGGGCAGCTTCCCTGGGCGCTGGGGCCTGCTCTGGATCTGACTCACGAACGTCCCCGCCCAGTGTGGAGTCACAGGGACCACCTGGTACATCTCGGGAGACAGAAGAACCAGGTTGGGCTAAGGAGGATCAGCATCTCTGGCCTGGCCCCATCACCGCCGGGACTATCCTCACCTCCACTCCCATAGGCCTCTGTGGCTGTTGGCTCCGGGCCCCGCAGTTTCCTCTTAACACGGGCATCTCGCTCCCTGGGAAATACAGTGACAGTGACGATAATATCACCAGGTACCAGGCATTCACCCTACCAGGTGTTGTTGTTGTACTCATTTTTCAGATGAAGGAACTAGAGAATTAAATAACTGGAAAGTAGTAAAGCTGGGACTTATTCCCCCCTAAGGACTTTCCTGTGGTTTCCTTGCTCTGCCCATCTTCACTAGCTGCCTTTCCATCTCTTCTGTCCCCTGTTCACCTGCTTAACAGTCCAGGCATAACCTCCTCAAGGAGGTCCTCTGACCTCCCACAGCAAACACGCCCTGCCAGGTAACATAACAGTTAAACTGCTACATTTGTTAGGGTAACCTTTTGATTAATGTCTGTCTCTTCTGCAGTGAAGGCAAGAACCAGTTCAGGGGACTGTACTCAGAATAAAAACCAAAGTCCTAACTAAACCTTTGCTGTTGAACACAATCTGTCTCCCCCGCAGGGCCCTTGCACATGCTGGCTCCACACTCAGTTCCACATAGTTCCCTCCCACATCCCCGTCCGGTCTTCTCACAGGCCTCTTCTCAGTGAGGCCTCTTATCTAATAAACACTTCAATTATCCTTCCTTGTTTTCTTCTGTCTTTAGAACTTATCCCTGACCTGTATCATTTCTCTTGTTTGGTTGTCTACTTTGCCTGCCAGAGTATTAGTTCCATGAGGACAGGGCTTTCGTTTGTCCTGTTTACTAGAACAGTGCCTGGCACATAGGTGCTAAACAAGTATTTGTTGAGTCAATGAATGAATGAATGTTTTTGTTTACCATTAAATGTGTATTAATCACCCACCGTGTGCACATAGTGGGGAGTTAATAAACATTTGTTGAATGAGGGAGTGAATGAAAGGTGCCCACCTCTTACAGTTTCTGCCATTCTCCCGGAAACCTTTGGCAAAAGGGTTGGCTGCAATCTTCAGCTGTGTGATCTGGGGGCACATATCCAGAGTCAAAGCTCCTGCAACTGAGGGAGAGTACCACCCACCCCCCTCAAGCAGGGTCACTCACCCGTGGGTTCTGGTAGGCTGTCACAGAGATGAACATGGTCTCAGGGAAGCGAAAGGAGGCAACACCCCCCCAATGTTGGCTGCAAAGCTGTGCGGCCCGCACTAGGTGCACGCGGGGCTGATACTTGTGCATGGAGTGCAAGATCAGCTGGGAGGGAAGAAACAGAAGTGACCCCTAGCCCTGGGTTCCAACCCCCACCCCCAGCCTGGGATCCCAGCCTGGGCCTCACGTGGCCATGAGGGTCCAGTGTGCTGTTGGTGAGCTTGACACGATGGAAAGACACAGGCTGCCGCATCCAGTGGGCACCGGTAGCGGGGGAGTCGGGGTGAATGTAGACACGGTCAGGCAGGCGAGGCTCGGCTTTGCCGCTGGGCTCCCAGCGCCGTCCCTGCCAACGGTAGCGAGCTCCGTCCACTGGCACCACATCCAGAAGGAACAGGTAGCGGGCCTCAGGGTCCAGGCCAGTGACGGACACTCGACAAGCAGGGAACATGCGTCTGGGTGGGAGAGAAGACGCGAGAGCCTTGAGTTACCCAACAGCCACAAGCAGGCACAGTACTGAGGAGAGCAGAGCCCTGAGCTCAGAGCTGGAGTTAGAACAGAGGATAGGGCCTGGAAACCTGTCATCCCATTTTATAGATGGGCAACATGAGAGACAGCTTAGGTTATGTGATCTGATCAGGGTCACAAAGGTTGAAGCAGAGCTTGCAACCCTGACTCCGGGCCCTTCCAACTACATTTGCAGAAGCCGGGGTGTCACACTTTTCTCCTGGAAATCTGGCCAGGAGCCTCTGTTCTCCACCCTGATGATCTCACCTGATCTCCAGCACCAGAATCTATAGCCACAGGACAAACTTGCTTTAGGGAAGGAAAAAACAAACCCTGGTCTGTGTGGGTCAGTGGTAGGAATGTTGGCCCTCACACCAAAGGGTCTCAGGTTTGATTCCTGGTCAAGGGCATATACTTGGGTTGCAGGTTTGATCCCCAGCCCTGATCTGGATGTGTGTGGGAGGCAGCAACCAGTTGTGTTTCTCACATTGATGTTTCTCTCTCTCCCTTCCACTCTAAAAATAAATGGGAAAAAAATGTCTTCTGATGAGAATTAGCAAAAAAATAAAAGCACACACACGCGCACACACACATACACACACACACAAAATCCCAACCCTGCTTTCAATGGAGCAGAAGATACCATGCCAGGGCCCAAGTTCCTGGCCTAGATAAAGACTTCCACAAGGCCACACGCTGACCACATCGCTGCCTCCAAGGTGACCCTGGACCTAGTCATGTACTGACAAACCTTAATGCTGGCCTCTGGCTGGCCCTTGACTCTAGTGATAGTCAGAAGCCCAACTCCAGCCATAGACTGACCCCTTGATCTAGGCCACATACTAAGCTGTAATCCAGCCAGATTTTCTGGACATGGCCCAGACGGACCTATGCCTCTGGCCTTCGGTTGGTCCCCAAACCAGCCACGGACCTTTGCCACAGCATGACCCCTGATCAGTCACAGACTAACCCCTGGCCCAGACCACAATCACGTTCTGAACTTAGGCAGAGCTCAGCCCTCTGGAAACCTTCAAACTGGCCCCATCACCAGGAATTCCGCCTTTCCCAAGAGACCCCCACCAGGACACTGGGTCCTCTGACCCTGGCCCAGCCCCCTCACCTCCCAGCTTTGGTGATGATCATCTCTGTTCCCACAGAATTGAACTCTTTCCACAGCTCCTGGTTCTCCAGGCTCAGGCTGACTCCAGGGAGTGAATGAAGGGCCTCTGGGGCCGGAGGAGATGGCTCAGCGCCCAGGGCTGGGGGCAGAGAGGGCAGAGGTGGGGGAGCCGCCAGGGTGCGGGGAGCAGCCTCAATCCCGGAGAGGAAGCAATCCAGTTTGGGAGTGTCCAAATCTGGAGATGGGGGGAGAATGAGGAGCCAGCCCAGGTCCACAGCAACCCTCAATCCCTGCGCAGGAGCTGCTCCCAAAGCTCACCAGGGTAGCGGTAACCCTCTGCCAGAGCAGGCGGGAAGCTGGACTCGGTCACTGGCTGGGGGGGCCCAAGGCGGTAGCCGGTCCCCAGGGAGGGGTACAACTCTCTTGGATGATACATGGAGTAGTCCTGTCTGGCCTCAGGTCTGGCTGCCTAGAGTCCCCTGGAGCTGGGAGATGCCCCCTTTATAGCTCACAGCTCAGCCCCTTCCAGACCCAGGATCACAGCCCCTCCCTCTTTGGGGCCCTGGAGTTGGGCTGGGGTGGAGACCCCTGGGGCCTGGAAGGGGTACAAGAGGGGGCCGGATACCTGGGCACCCTCCCCCGCAGGCTTCATTAGCCTCGACCCCCTGCCCCTCATTACATAATTAACTCCTCGGCCTGATTGATCCCCGCACTGGGACAGGGACGCAGTTTGGCGCTTCCGGCCAGCTGGTCCCCGTTCCCACGGGGGGAGCCCCAGCTAGGGATAAGCTACTGAGGGGGCGGGGCCTGCACCCTGGGGTGGAGCCTGGCGTCCTGGGGCAGACCTTGGCTGCTCAGACTTTCCTGTCAGGTGACCCCCACCACCCTCACTTGGAGGACGGGCCCTGGAGGGATGGAGCCTGAGCAGATTGTTACACGGGGCACTGGAGTCCGCAGCCGAGGGCTGAACCCTGGAACCCTTCCTGGTTTGCATTTCCACCTTCATTTAAGTCTCAAAAGTTTACAGATCTCTCCAGCTCCGCCGCCTCCATCTGGCTGGTGCCTGGGTTTTCCAGAAGTCCCGTGCTGGGGAACCCTGGGAACTACACTTCCCAGCAGACACAGCGCCAACTTAGCCTCAGAGAAGATCGAGAGAGGCCGTTGGGGCCGCCTGGTGGTGGCAAAACGCTGAAGTTGAGAAGACGATCAGCCGAGATCAAGGTCTAGGGAGTCAGAGTGGGCCCCGGAACCACAGGCAGCGAGACCTGTCCCAGGTCCCAGAGAAGAGGGCTGAGGCCAGGCCCCAGGAGCGGAGACTCCCACCTTTAGCCACGGTGCATACCTACCTGCTGCCCCATTTGGGCTCAGAAGGGAACAGGTCTATAGAGGCAGGATTCTGCATCTGAGTTCCCCCTTCCCGATTCCACATAAGCCTGAGGCTGTCTCTGCTTCATTGCTTTATTATATACAAACGCTACAGACTAGGGGAGGAGACACGCGTGCGGTAAGAGCCCAGTGGGAGGAGTTCACAGGGCAGATGTTGCAATGGGCTGAGAACAGCACTCAGGCCGTATCTAGAGGGTAGGCGGGGCAGGAAGAGGTTAAAAAAATGAGATCCAAGCCAGCCAGATCGCAGGGAGGTGGGGGTGGGGGTGTAGTCCACCTTCTGATCCCTCCCACCCCCAAGGTCACAGTGCATGCAATAAAATATTTGTACAGGAGCCGAATCCTTCCCGTGCAGGGGCTCTGCAGGTCCAGAGCTCCCTTCCGGCAGAGAAGGGAAGCCGGTGGCGCCCCTGGCGGCCAGGCCGGGCTGGAGCCACATTCGGCCAGAGTGGGGGTCAGTCCCAGCCGTTGTCTTTGATCATGTGGTTGAGTTCAATGATGTACTTTCCCTCTTTGTACTTCTGGCTGCTCTCGAAGGCCTGTTCCTAAAAGGAGGGGAGAGGCCGTCATCCCGGGAACAAGGGCCTTCCCAGCAGGGACAGGGTGGGGCATGGGTATGATGGGCCCTATTTCACAGCCCAGGAAACTGTCTCCCAGAGAAGCCCAGCCGTCTGCCCACAGACACCGAGCTGGTTCTCACTAATGGGGTAGACAGCTCCCTGAATAATGGGTGCTTTCTAAAGGACTACTGTTGGCTCCAACAATGAGGATATGGAAGTGTCCACAGGACCCAGGGACTACAGACTGGGAGCCCGAGTGCCAATTCTGGCCTACGCATGTTTCTTGGCCAAAAGAGAGTTTAACAGAAATAACTGAAATACTAACAGAGGCAGGCTGTGCTGACTCCAGTATGGCACAGTCTGCCTCTCCCTTTGCCCACAATCTAGGTTGCCCCTTTTGCAGATCCATAGGATCTGCTTGGCCCTACAAGCACTTGTGTTTTTGACCTCTGAACTGGCCAGCTCTTTTTTACAAAGTTCCGGGGAGGCCAAGCCACCTGCACAGGTACACAAAGCCAGTCTGAGGCAGGGCCGGGCGGACTCTGGTCAGGGCTGCCTGTCTGTCTCTGCCCAGGGCCTCCACATCACCAGGCCCCAGAGCTCCAAGCCATTGCAGTTTCCCAAGAGCTTCTTCTTTTGCTGCATCTCATCTGATCTCCGTAACAGTCTTGGGTGCAAAGTGGCGGCTTTATCCTCCATGCCAGGTAAGGAAATGAAACTCGGAGGAGTGAAATCAGACCCTGGGCAGCAGCAGTGGTAACCAGGGCAGTGGAAAAGGAGGCTCTGTGTTGCTGTGGGGGTCTTGGGCACTTCTCTGATCCTCTGAATGGTAACAGAAGCTGGGGTCAAGGGTTTGGAGTTAAAAACAAAACGAAGTCGGATTCTGGTCCCTATTATGCTACTTGCTGGATGTGTGACCTTGGACAAGTTACCTAACAACTCTGGGCCTTCCTTCTTCTGTAGACTCTACCTACAAAACTGTTGTCATGATTGTTGTTATGCGCATAACAATAAGGATTTGATAAATGGTAATTCTGATATCGTCATCTCTAAAATGAAGATATCATCAGAATTGGCGCTTGTGCCTGTGAGGAGACGGATGGGTTGAGAGAGAAAAAATAAAATCCTTTGTGGGATGTGAGAGATGAAAACATGGTCAGGGGAGGAAAAGACTGTTTGACTTGTGTGAGCTGGGCCCATCCACTCTGAGAGATGATCAGGTGACTGCTTGTGATGTGAGGTCATGTCAGAAACTAGCTTGGTGTCAGAGGTCACTGACTCACATATTTCCAGCCCAAAGTGGTCTTGCAGTTCTCGCAGTGGATATCAGCGACAGCATGAAGGCCTGTCAGCAGCACCCGCTCCTCGGCTGGCCCGCAGCCCACGTTCACCCTGTGGGGACACGGGGGCAGTCCCAGGGAGGGTCCCGCCATCACAAAGCCCACCTCTAGCTTGTATCCAACTGTGTCTGTCCTTAGCTTCTTGCCTGAACCAGGGGGCTTTGAGAGTCTCAGCATGATGCCATGGGTCACAGGTCACAATAGAGGTCAGAAAAAGGAAGACAGAAGGACAAATACTCACACGGAATTGAAGAGGTAGGCACGCCCCTGACTGCCCTGGAAGGACTAAGGAAAGGGAGAGAGGAGGGGTCAGAGTTATTGGTGGGGGGCTACCAAGCAGCCCTCACACCTCCCATTCCAGCCCCAACTGTGATACGGTTACCTTGGAGATGAGGTCGTCGTGGTTGGCCAGGTGGGCACGGCAGTGGGCACAGCTATACCTCCGGTGACAATCATCCAAGTAGGCCTGAAACGTCTTGGGTTTTGAAATCCGCACCATGGCGGGGGCCAGGGGCAGTGGCCCCACGCGGGGAGCGGCCCACGGGGAGCAGAGGGAGCCCAGTGCCTGTTGGGGAGGGAGGGAGTGTACTGTCAGGACCCCAGGCACACACGAGCAGGCACGCCCAGGGCCACCGGGATTCTCTGTGTCACACTTGGCTGCTGTCTCCTCTCCCCAGAGCCAGCAGCCTCTCCAGGGGCCAGAGCTGGCTCAGTTTTGACTCACTGAAGAGGCCTCAAGTTGCATCATTGGGGAAACTGAGGCTAGGAGGGGCCCAAGATGAGTCACCCACCTGCTTTCAGCCTCACCCCAGCTGACCTGGCAATTGAAACTGGAAGAAGGGGCTTTAGAGTGGATGAGCTGTCAGTTCTGTTTAGGGGAGCAGGAAGGGGCTGGGCATCGGATGGTCTTTAGGACCTCATTCATGTGAGCTGCTGAGGGCGGAGCTGGGGGGCGACTGCATGTACCATGCAGGAAGCTCACCTGGGGAAGAAGGCTGGGGCCTCCCCGTAGTTGGAGGATCACCGAGGGGGGAGGAGCTCTTACCTGGGGACGCCGAGCCTCGTCTAAGCAGAGGGGCTCTTACCTGCATCGCGGAGCCTTACCTGAGGCCCGGGGCTCACCTGGGGCGCGGGGTGGGGGGCGGGCGCCGGGGAAGGGGACAGTCCTCGCTGGCGGGGCGGGGCTCGGGGCGACGCGCAGCCCTGAGGATGCGGGCCTCACCTCGCCTGGGCGCGCGGGGGCCCGGTCCGCCGGGGAGGCTGGCCTGGGAGTGGGGGGCCCTGGTGGGCGCCGTCCCCCACCCCGGCCCGGTTTCCAGTCGCCACGACTTGTTTACACCGAGAACAGCTGCTGCCGCCGCTGCGGCGGGAGGGGGAGGGGGCCAGCCCCGGGCCCCGCGGCGCCGCGGCCAATCGGCGCGCAGCATGCAAATGAGGGGGCGCGTCACACCGCGGCCAGCGCTGGCCGGGCCGCCCTGCCCCCGCTCCGCTAGGCCGCCCGGAAATGCGGCTGCCGCCCGCAGTCCGCCGCCGCCGCCGCCGCCGCCGGCCCGGCCCGGCCCCGCCCCCACCCCGGGCCTCCCGCGGTTCTCGGAGGGGCACGTGGGTGAGGTACCTGGCCTGCTCGGGGTTAGGAGGGGCGGCGTCTGGATGCACGCCCCCGGGGACAGTATGTATAGTCATAATTTCCTGCGCTTCCCCCCACACTCCCCCCGCCCGGGCCCACCCTTCATCCCGCTGCAGCCCCGAGGCAGCTATTGCTGTTGCCCTCCGGCTGCCTAGGTTGTCCGCCTGCAAGAGGCAGAGCTGGCATTCTCCCTTCGGTCCACGGCCTTGGCACATTGCACTAGGGACAGCCTCGGAATGGAGGAGCCAAAGGTGTGGTCGGTTAGAGCCCGAGGCCGGGACCTGGGAACCAGCCGAGCCCAGTTGAGCTGCACCCGCTCCAGGTGGCGGCTCCCCTGGAACCCCGGCCTTCCAGGCTGAGCTGGTGTCTGCTGTGGGCCTCCCCTTTCTCAGAGTGTTTGCACGGGTCTGCCATGCTAACCTTGTCTCCTTCCCTGCACGGCCCCGGCTCCGGCCTGGCCTCAGTCATCCACAGGCTGGTGGAAGCCGGTTTCATAAATGAGTGACAGACATGCTGCCTGAGAGGGCAGAGGAACTGGGAGCGCCTGCAGCAGGAAGCCTGGGTGGGGAAGGTTGGCGTGGCGAGGCAGCAGGTGCTGCCGTGGGCCCGCCACCCCGCCATGCCCACCTCTGCGGCCAGGCCAAGGCCCTCGCTGTGCCTGGCCCTTAGTGGCCTCAGAAGAATGGACCCATTATCTGTGGCTCTGAAGGGACATTCCTGAGGAGAGTGGAGGCCAGGCTGGCACAGGGAGTGGCATCACTCTGGGTCTGGAATGTGGCGGAACCAGTGGGTCAGGCCAGTTTGGGCCCCAGACTCCAGCCTGAGGCTGCCATCTTTAGAGTTTTCTAGGATCTCAGATACCCGGACACCCTCCACCCCCTAAAAAGAATGCGGAAAGTCTTGACTAAAAATAAAATATTTATTGGGAAAGAGAAACGTTGTGGAGGGCAAGGACCTCCGGCTTAGGAGCCTCAGGCCGCTGCTCGGTGGTTGTCCAGGTAGCGCCGCAGGGCTGTGGGGTAATCGGTCATGACGCCGGTGGCCCCCAGACTATAGGCCACTTCAAAATCCGCCTCTTCGTTAAGGCACCAGAATACCACCTGAGAGGGGGAGAGGGGTCGTTTCCAAACAGCTTGGCCTGGAACTCCCCCTGGCACCAGGTGGTCAGAGCTCCCCTCGGTGGAGGCCTCCCAGTGGTTCCATTTTCAGAAAGTTTTCAAATTGGTTTGGAGCACAGCCATTGTTAAATATTAAGCTGTATAAACTTGCAACTCTGTAAACAGTATTAAAGGCAATAAAATCTAAAAGCGGATCACTTCCTCCTTCATACTTCCCCCCTATGCCCTGGAGATGATTTATGGCTGTCCACTGTGTCCAGTGGAAATACTCTGCAACGATGTGCTCCTCCCGTCTCTTTCCAGCTCTGTTCATGGACTTCACATTTCCGAAATGGGCCCAGGCAGCAGGCTCACCATGGAGGCCAGCTGTGGACTGTGTACCAGCAGGCTGTCGCCGCCAGCCTGCCTGCGCCCGCTGCCGCTCTCCCTTCCCTGCCTGCCGAGTCCTCTCCAGTGGGCACTGACATGGGGAGGACCGGGATCTGTGCCCAGGACAAGCCACTGGGCCTCTGGGTTCCTAATGTGACAGCTGAGCGGTGAGGTCCAGCCTCCTAGAGTCGAGGTGAAGCCCCAGGGAGAGGGAGGCTCATCCTCACTGCCCCCATCCAATCAGTGGCTTGTCTAAATCAACTCTTCCATCCATCCCCACTGTTACCACATGAGCCCAAATCCTGTCAGTGACCGCAGCCGCCGCCTCCTGAGACGCTGCTCCCACAGGGACCCCCACAGTCACTTCTCCACGTGGATGACCCTCCCTCAGCAAATCTCAATGGTCTCTTCCCTCAAAAGCTCCCCTCCCTTCGGGCAGAAGCCCAGGCTCCTTGCAGAGGTCCTTCGGTTGCCTGCCTTTTCCGGCCCCCTGGTGCCGCTTCCTCCAGGCTGGCTTCCAGGCTGCCGCAGTGGGAGCCCCCTCTCTCAGACTGCCAGCCTCTCGCTCCCCCGGGTCTTCCCACAGGGGCCTCCCTCCTGTGTGCTCTCCCTGCCGCCCCTGGAGCCAGCGCCTCTCTTCTCCCTGAGGCCTGACGCCACAGGCCACCGCACTTTCCCTTCCTGTGATGGTGATGGCCTGCTTCCTTCCCTACGCAGTGCCATAGTGCTCGGAATATATGCTCAACAGAGGTTTGCTGATGAAGTGACCTGCTCAGAGCTTGGGGGCGGGATGAGGTGGCAGGCTCCTGCTTCCCTTCTGGTCTTTGCCCAGCCCCTCCTCGGGGGTCAGGACAGTTCAGTACATCACCAGAATGGCTAGCGTTTATCCTGCCCTTGCTAAGTACCAGTTGCATATCCAGAGGAGCTGACTCTGTCCTTAGCCCCATTTACAGTGAGGACACCAAGGCTCTGAGGGTGACCTGTCCACGGCGCCAGCTGGTCAGCGGCAGAGCTGTGCCAGCCACGCTGTACACAGAGGTAGCGAAGCTCACCTGCACTCCTCGCTGCTCCAGGTGTTGGATCAGACTTTTCCTCATGATGAGCCTGGTGGGGGCGGGTGGCAAAGATCAAGATGAGGGGGACTGAGGAGAAGGGCAGCGGCAGGTCTCTCTGGGACACTCCACCCAGCCCTCTCGCCCGCCTACCATTTAGTAACCATGGCTGACAGCCGGTTCAGCGCAGAGCAGGAGAAGGGGAAGTACGTCCTGTGGAGAAGGGGTGGAGAGTGGTCGGTCCGTGGGTCTCTCTCCATCACGGGGTGGAGAGTGGGGTTGGTCGTGACTCCTGACCAGTGAAACCTACCCCCTCTAAAAGAATCTCTGCAGCCCAGGCCAGTTTGGCTCCGTGGATAGAGTGTTGCTCTGTGGACTGAAGGGTCCTGGCTCAATTCCGGTCAAGGGCACATTCCCCGAGTTATGGGCTCGATCCCCAGTAGGGGGCGTGCAGGAGGCAGCTGATCAGTGATTCTCTCATCTTTGATGTTTCTCTCTCCTTCCCTCTCCCTTCCTTTCTGAAATAAAAAATAAATTTAAAAGAACCTTGCAGTTGCCCAAACAATTCACCCTTTGTTCAGTGAGATCCTACTCCTACCTCCTTGACTCCATGCTTTGAGGGTGTGCCCACCCCTCAGTTTTTCAGAAGGGAAACTAAGCCTTGGAGACTTTTATTAACTTGCCCGAGGTCACATGCAAGTCTGAGGTGGGGCCAGGCCTGAAACCTAGTCTGATTCCCAAGCTGGACACACAGCCCGGAGGTCCTCCCGGCGGGGCCTGACCAGCCTCCTGGGAACAGACAGCGTTTAATTGGCCGGCTACTCGCCCCTGCTTGTCCCATTCCAGGGGTGACCCTAGAGGCCCTTCACAGGCTTTGGATTCAGACCCAGGGCAAGCCAGGCTCTGGACTTCTAGCTGGATCACCTCGAGCAATTTATAGAAGCTCTGAGCCTCAGATTCTCCATGTTCTGTGGGGTCATGACTCCTATACCCCCGGGGGCGCTGCAGAGTACAGCTCAGCTAACTGAGGGATGTGGAAACACTGTCAAATCCTGTATAAGAACGCTACACACAAAGTTCTGTAGTATAAAGATGTCTTTGTAGCAAAGGATTGTAGGGGCTGGCTGGGAGCTTCTCATGACAACAGGGGGCAGCAGACAGCACTGGGCCAGCGGCAGCAAAGCTCTCTGACAGCAGGGGGCGGGGCGGCCCCAGAGCTGGTGGAGTATCCACTTTTCCCATCCTTTGCCCAGATGTTACTTTGTTAATCCTTGTTTCCCCGCAGGAAAACACTTGCTTTTCCTTTTGAGGATCAGAGTGATGCTGTAATTAACACGTGTCTCCCTAGCCAGACTGTAAACTGAGGGCCTTGCCCCACCCACTCTGCTTGATTACTAGTGTGGCTGCACCTGGAACAGATAAATACTAGTTGGATGAATGGATGAGTACATGAACCTTCTGTTCTAAAACCCCATCCACACCTACAACCTAGTACATTTGCATTGAATTTCACAGGGTTCATGGTCCTCTTGGTATTCATGAATGCTGGGTGAGAACACCTATCTTCAAAGTACTTGTGGGGGTTATCCAGAAGGTGGCCGAGGACCCTACAAAATGGGGCTTGGGGTGGGGGTGGGGTTTCCAAGAACAGAAGCAGCTGGAAGCAGGGGAGAGGGGGGAGAGGGGGAGGGGGGGAGGGGGTCCCTGTAGGCACCTGTTGATGATGGTGGGCAGGAAGCACAGGAGGAACTTCTCAGGGATGGGGACGAAGGGCAGCAGCCCCAGGTAATACAGCAGCAACAGCCGGATTACTCGGCACCTCGTGAAGGAGAGCGGCATCTCGGGGTTCTGGGAGGCGAGGGGGTGGGGGGTGAGAGGAGTCAGTCTGCTCCTGGGGGAGCAGAGAGGCTTGGGCTGCAGGGGAAATAGCTTTGGAACATTCAAGAAACCCTACTATCTGCGGGTTCAAAGCCACATCTTAGCCCAGCACTCAAGGCCTAAATGCACCCTCCCTGTTCCCAGCAGCAGGACCTGGCTAGGCTCACATACTTCCTCCACCAGCTCACTTCTCCAAGTCCTCCAGACCGCCCCCCCCCCCCCCCCCCCCCCCCGCCCTTAGCCTAGGCCGCAGCAGGGGCGGGCTAGCCGCCGGGAGGAGGGGCTGCAGGAGCCGGGAGGGAAAGGGACTCACTGCAGCCTTGCACTTCTTCATGATTGAGCTCTTCTCCGAGGCCCAGATGGTGATTTCGTTGCGGTCAAAGTGCCTCACCAGGCTGGCTATCTGGGAGGAGGAGGAAGGAGATGAAAGGAGTTGGTTAGGCCTCTCCCCAGGCCGGGCCCTCCCCACCTTGCCCACAGCACCACCTTGTGAATGAGCTGCTCGTTCTCCTCTTTGACCTCCACACTCACGGGCATCCGAGGGAACCTCTGGAAAACGTCCTCCAGACGCACCATGTGCCTGTCTGACCCATGTGCAAAGTGGCCTGGGGGATGACGGGGAGAGGCCAGAGGGGGCTTGGCGGGCGGGCGTGGAACCCAGGGAAAGAGGGGCAAGTGCCAGAGGAGAAGAGAGGGCAGAGGCTGAGGCCATGACCCCACTCAGCTGGCCCAGTCCTGGGCTCGCAGCCCGTGCTCTTACCTGGTGAGAAGTAAACCTCCAGCTCCTCCTTGTAGAGGGGCAGCTCCTGGGGAGGCAGGGGCCCGTCACCAGGAGGTCATGTGGGGGCTCTCTGGGTAAGGGGGGGCTAGGGCAAGGCCCACCTCGAACGCCAGGCTGCTCACATCCCTGTTCACGCCTGACTGGCGGGACAGGTTCTCGTCGTGGGACACCACCACCACGCCGTCCCGGGTCAGCTGACAGTCCAGCTCCAGGAGGTCTGCGCGTTGGGCCATGGCGCTGAGGGAGCAAAGGTCAGTGGGCCGTGGGGCACAGGGCGGTGGGGAGGCTCGGGGAGCGTGGGGCAATTTGAAGCGGGCTGTGCAGGCGGCGCGATGCCTCCAGGGGCTCGTCACCCAGACTAGGAAGTCACCCCTGGGCTCCATGACACGCACAGCCGGCGCAACCTCGCAGCTTGGCCGGGCAGGCGCACTCACTTCTCCATGGCCTCCATGGTGTTCTCCAGCCTCTCTCCAGATCCTGTGTGGGGCAGCACGGTGGGTCCCTGGGGCTGGGCCCCTTCCTCTCCCCTGGACCCTGCCTCGTCACCCCGTCAGTCAGCCCAGGTGGGCAGCCTCTTTCCTCTCCACACCCCGCCCGGCACCTGCTCTCCGGAGAGCCTGCCTCCGTCTGCCCTCTTCCTAACATCCGGCCCCTCGCTCTCCCCCTTCTGCTGTCCACCTCGGCGCGTGTCTCGCTCTCCCCATTCCACCCTCAGTGGCCCACACACCCCTGCTCCCGCAGCTCACCTCCCCGGTGGGCCCCCAGGCGGGGCCGGAAGGCCGGGGCCCCGGGCGTGTGCAGCAGGCGCGGCCGGCGCAGGAGGAAGAAGGAGAGCGCGGCGAAGCTGCCCAGGGCCGGCAGGGCATAGCACAGCACCGAGCTCATGGCCGCGGCCTCCCGGGCTCCAGCTGCTGCCGGCTCGGCTGTCGCCGGCGAATTGTGCTGCCTTGCGACTGCCTGGCTGATGTATGCTGATTCCTCCGCTGGTCACCACCACGCCCCTGGGACTTGCTCAGCCTGCTGCTGGCCCGGCGCCAGGCTGCAGGGCTCAGCTGGGATGGAGCTCAGGTGGGAGGCAGGCCCGGCGGCCCTGGCCCTCACCCCACACAGATCCAGCGCCCTCTGCTTGACAGAGCCCTGGGGAGTCGGTTCCCCCCCACGTCTGCTATCACCCCCTCACCCCCGACCACTTGTGCATGTGGCTGGGGGATACCATCCCTTGCCGTTCTAGAAAATCCAGGGGTGTTTGGGGTGCCGGAGTCACTCCTGAATCGCCCAGCCAGTTAGGAACGTGTGGGAGAGGGGAGAGGTCAGCGGCTAAGGGGGAATGACCCCACTCTGTCCAGGAGGTGGAGCTTCTCACACTCCCACCTTCAGCCCTGGCCTGGCCACGGGGGAGCCAGTGGGGACAGGGCCAGGTACAGCCACCGCGGGGAGGCGGCTGGGCCGGAGCGCCAGTCCTCAGAGCAGCAATGATGAGGGACACGCGTGGGCAAACACAGACAGAGCCGGGGCCGTCATAGACACATCTCTGTATTTATATATTAGACACAGGCACAGGTGGGCAGGGCACGTGCTCTCCGCGCCTCGCCTCCACTTCTGCTCACCCACACACATAAGCAGCGGGAGTTAAATGTGGCAGCTCAGGGGGAGGGGGCTTGGGCAGGGCCCTGCTCCTCAAGGATACTAGCCCTTGAGCCTTAGGAATGTTCCTTGAGGGGAAAAGGGTGGGGTTTGAAGGAGTGAGTGGGGCACGGCTGGCCCCGAGTCCCGACTCAGCGTGCCCTAAGCCCACCGTCCCTCAGGAGGTCACAGGGCAGCCGGAGACTGGGGTGGCTGGGGGGAGGAAGGAAGGTAGAGACACTGAGGGGAATTTGCTTTGGGGCCACCTGAGCCACAGGTTCTAGGAGGAGGGGAGGGGGGAAGGAGGGAGCCTTGGCCTGCCGGAAGCAGGAGGCCTGAGCAAAGCGAGGGAAGATGGCCAGGCTCGCCCTGTGCCCCGACCTGGGCTGCCGGGGTCCGGGCTGGGCTCAGTGTCCATTTTCTAACAGTCCAGCAGGGGAGGGGCAGACAGGAGGCAGGGCCTAAATGAAAAGGCAGCGGGAGAGGACCATTAGCACTGAGAGAGCACCTGCCGGAGCTGACCTCACCCCCTTTCATTCCATCCTTACAGCTGAGTGAGATGTGCCTGTTTCCTCATCACGGGGAGCATGAGTACCTGTCTCACGGCCCTGCTGTAAGGATGCAATGAGTTCCTACCAGAAACATCTAGAACAATGGGCAGTGCTCTGTGTTTGCTCTCAATATCAGGGCGGTCCCCAGGAAACGGAGCTGCAGAAGGGAGGTGTCTTTCACAATATCACACAGCTCTTACTGCGTGTCACAGCCAGGGTTTGAGCGCAGGTGTGTCTGCCCGCCCTCTCTCAGGCTCCACCTGGCAGAAAGACCGGGGGTGACGAAGGAGGGAGGAGAGGTATGGGTGAGAGTCCCCCAAAGGTGGGTGAACTGCTGACCTGGGCACCAGGTGTGAGCGTGGTATCTGGGTCAGGCTGAGAGCTGATAGCTCCTCCCAGAGCAATTGCGGCCCCACCTGCCTCTCTGTCCATACTGGGAGGGGCAAAACCTGGCTCCGGTCCTCAGATGGGCGGTAGGGGCCCTCAGGGACCCCTGGGTCTGGGTGCTGGCCGATGGGAGACATTTGGGGCCGGGGGAAAGGAGGGACATGAAGACTAGCAGACCACAAGCCTATGCGGTCTGGGCAGTCTCTGGCCCTCCTGTTGCTCCGTACACATGGATGACGGGCATGAGCGAGCTTTTGACTGCACAGGATGTTTGGTAGGCACCCTGGTCTCAGGGTGAATCAGCGCGTGGGCGGTGGGGCGCACTCACCCAGCCCCGGGGAGCGGAGGCATCTGTTCAGGTTAGGTGGCCTCCAGCACCCCAGGCTGGAAGCGGGCTGTCTCCTGGAATATGAGCTCCTTCAGCCGCTCCTTGGGTAGATCATCCAGCTCCATGTCAAAGGTGAAAGGTTCCTCGGCCACTGGCTAGGGTGGCAAAGATGTGAGGCTCAGGCCGGAGACTGAGGGATGCCTACCCACCCACTTACCCACCAGGCCTGCTGCTGGTGGCCGACCCACCTCATCTGTTGGGTCGTAGTACTGCTCCAAGTAGGGGTGAGCCAGGGCTTCTTCCACTGTGATCCGTTTGTTAGGGTTAAAGGTCAACATCCGGTCCAGCAGGTCTAGGGCTAAGGAAGGGCAGGAATCAGGGGTCAAAGGGAAGGCCAGGGCTCACGCACCCAGGCTTTACCCACGTCAGCCCCATGTCCCTCTCACCTTTGGAGTCTGACTTGGGGAACAGCTTGGCCCAGGCCACCTTGGTCTTGGAAGGCAGAGACTGCAGGTAGTTTCGGGCCTTCATGTTGATGATGCAGTTCAGGTCCTCGGGGGATGGGGAACCCAGGATGCCTGCGGGCAGGGCAGGTGACTTGGTGAGCGAGCTTCTTTCCCCTCTGGGAGCAGGGGGAGCCAAGAACAGGAGCTCCCTCCAACCTATTCCACGCCCTGACAGTTATGGCCAGCCAACGCTCTGAGGATGGAGCAGGGGGTCTGGACTCGGGCAGCCCTCAGCTCACATCTCAGCTCCAGCACTTCCTATGTGTGGGCTGTAGCCCTGCTCTCCCCGTGTGCCAACGGGATAGTATCTATCTGTCACTGAAATCCCGTGAGATGCTGTAGAGGCTCCAAAGGTGGTGGTACTCCTGATCCGACTCCTATAGGCTCCCCGACCCTGACCCTAAAGAAATCTCACTTCTAACAGGCTAATCTCCCACTCGAGGGCCAGGTCCCCTCACCCAGAATGTGGTTGAGCTGGTCCAGGTAGTGCTTGCCGGGGAAGATGGGCCGGTTGGAGAGCATTTCAGCCAGAATGCAGCCCACAGACCAGATATCGATGGACTTGGTGTAGCCCTGGGGATGGGGAGAGAGTGGTGGGTCCTGGGCCAGCCTCACCAGGGCCCTGTTGTCTGGGCCAAGCCACCACCCCAACCTAGATTCAATGCTGCAGGAGGCAGCGAGCAGAGCCTGGTGGAGCTAATGCTTAGCCTCTTTCCAGATCTGTGCCCCGGCCCAGGGGTTCACTGCCTGGCTCAGAGGTGGCTCCAGGGCTTTCTGGGACCTGGCCCCTTCCCTTTGGGTGAAGCCCCCTACCTTGGAGTTAAGCATGATCTCTGGGGCCCGGTACCAGCGTGTGGCCACGTATTCTGTCAGGAAGCCAGTGTGGTCATGCTCAGGATCGGCGATCCGAGCCAGGCCAAAATCGCAGATCTGGAATCCAACCCGGGCTGCTAAGCTTGGTGCTCAAGGTCTCCACACCCAAGCAGTCATTTCGCCATGCCCCTGCCCATGCGGTTCCCTCTGCCTGCAGCGCTCGCCTGCTGCCTGCTCCGGGGGCTGTCAGCCAAACAGAAGCCAGGCCCCGGGGGAGGGGGGAGCAGGCGGACCGCGCCCTGACCTTAAGGTCGCAGGTGGTGTTGATGAGCAGGTTGGAGGGCTTTAAGTCCCGGTGCAGCACATTCGCCGAGTGGATATACTTGAGGCCCCGCAGGATCTGGTAGAGGAAGTAGCAGACGTGGTCGTTGCTCAGCTGCTGGCTTTTGAGCAACTTGTACAGGTCTGTCTCCATCAGGTCCTGCACGATGTAGCTGGGGGTGGTATCGGAGACCCCGCGGGTGGGGGCAGTGGGAGGCATGTGGTTAAGAAGAATGGGCTCTGGTGGCTAGGCTTTGCATCCCCTCCAGCTAGCACCCCTAAGACTCAAGAGACCTGCCAACCCCTATCACGAGCTGGGCAGGGCCCAGGCTCAGCAGCTGGGCTTGGGACCTCTGCTGCATCTCAGCTGGTGACCCTGAGCAAAAGCACTTCGGTTCTGCAGGAGGCAGGAGAACTCCAGTTAAGAGCAGCAGCTCTGGCCCTGGCCAGTTTGGCTCAGTGGGTAGAGTGTTGGCCTGTGGAAGGGTCCTGGGTTTAATTCCAGGCAAGGGAACATGCCCAGGTTGTGGGCTCGGTCTTTAGTGTGGGGTGTGCAAGAGGCGGCCAATCAATGATTCTCTGTCATCATTGGTGTTTCTTTTTCTTTAAAAAAAATATATATATATATATTTTATTGATATTTTACAGAGAGGAAGGGAGAGAGATAGAGAGCTAGAAATGTCGATGAGAGAGAAACATCGACCAGCTGCCTCTTGCACACCCCCTACCGGGGATGTGCTTGCAACCAAGGTACATGCCCTTGACCGGAATCGAACCCGGGACCTTTCAGTCCATAGACCGATGTTCTATCACTGAGCCAAACCGGTTTTGGCATCATTGGTGTTTCTATCTCTCTCTCCCTCTCCCCTCCTCTTTGAAATCAATAAAAAAATACATATATATTAAAAAATATATATTTTATTGATTTTTTCACAGAGAGGGAGAGAGGGACAGAGAATTAGAAATATTGATCAACTGTCTCCTGCACACACACCTCCCCCCCCCCCCCCCCCCCCGCCCTGGGGATGTGCCCGCAACCAAGGTACATGCCCCTGACTGGAATAGAACCCCTTCAGTCTGATGCTCTATCCACTGAGCCAAACCGGTTCCAGCAAAAAAAAAAAATAAAAAAAAAAAAATAAAATCTTAAAAAAAAAAAAGGCAGCAGCTTTGGGGTTAATCTGCTGGTGTCAAATCCACACCCAGCTGCTCATTGGTTTTACGACCTCAACCTGTCTGCCCCTCTATTTCATCTGAAAAGGAGAAAGAATGGTTCTTTCGAGGGTGGTGGTGACAAGGAGATGAGATGACCTCTGTGAAGCAGCCAGCCCAGTGGGTGGCACATTATAAGTGTTCAGCAAACAGGGACTCGTGTTGCTATTAGAAATGCCTGAGCCACATGGCTGTTGAGAGGGGTTACATGAGATAATGTACGAACACCATCTGGCATGCAATAGATGTTTCTTAAAAAGAAATGCCTGCCTTATGGGAATGGTGTGTGTAAGACAAACGAGGAGAAACCCAGCAGCACGCTCCTGCTCAGAGAGTGCTGGGCCGTGCATCAGAAGACACAGGAGTATGTGTCCTTATAGGTTTTAAGGTTAAACTTGTATGCATGCGTGCATGCATACATACACACATAAACAACTTCTGGCTTGTCTCCACAAGAATAAAGACTATCTTTTAGAATCAGCCTCAAAGGGCCTCTGGGAACATATGGGCCAACCCTGTTTTATAGATGAAGATGCTGAAGGTCACACAGCGAGCTGGGCGCAAATGTGGAGGTTTCCTGCCCGCAGTTTGTGGTGGGGGCGTGCAGGCCCAGATCCCCACGCTTGGGTGGAGAACTGGGACCGCTTGGGGGTGAGTGAGTGGGGGCGAGGTGATGGGTATTAGAAGCTGCTAACAACAGGGCCAGGCAGGAAGTGGACAACAAACCAGGAAAGTGACATGGGGGAGGGCGACAAAGGCCAGGCTGGGCCCTGGGCAAGGTGCAAGGCCACAGGTGATGGGTGGGGCCCTCCCAGCAGGAAGTCTGGAAAAAGGACAGCGTTTCTTTGGGGGAGGGGCAGAGGCTGGCAGCAGCAGCAGGCTTTCTGAGCCTCAATTTCCTCATCTATGCCCGAAAGGGAGCTGAGACCTATCTCATCGGGCAGTTGGGAGGTAGAATTAGAAATGTGAAAGCCCTGGGCAGGCACTGCACCTGACTCAGAGCAGGCCCTCCAAAAGGGGCAGCTTTCTCCTTGCCTGCTTGCCTCCCCGTCTGAGGACCCTGAGGGGAAAGAACAGTCGGTAACCAAGAACTAGCTGGGGCAGAGGCTGGATCCTGTCACACACCTCCACCTATCAGGAGACAAAGCCCCGTGGAGACTATCGTGTCTGGAACCCCCAGAGGCAGAGCCCACAGCCACTCTGCCGGGCTGCAGCAGGCCAGGCTGCCCCGGGGTCCGCCCAGCCTCCGACCCCCGTGGCCTCCTTTCTGCTCGGTTTCTCTCACTGGGTTTATTCTGGAGGGTGACAGGGAAGAAGGAAACAGAAAGAAGCCAGTGTTCTCCCAGCCCAGCTCCGAGGCCGAGCCTGGCCAGCCAGCGGGCCAAGGTGAAGGATACACATCCCTCATGGCATCCAGCGTAGGTGCCCGAAGGATGTCCCGGATGCCGATGACATTCTCGTGGCGGAAGCGCAGCAAGATCTGGATTTCCCGCAGCGTGCGCTGGCAGTAGGTCTGATGCTCGAAGGGGCTGATTTTCTTGATGGCTACGCGTGTCTTGCGGACGTGGTCGTAAGCTGAGCTAGAGGGCCAGAGAGGTGGCGTTGGTGTGGTCTACAGAGGGGAGTCCAGGCTTGCTGGCCCCACCCAGGCCAGGGCAGGGAAGGGCGGGAGCAGGAGAGGGCTCTGGCCAAGTCGTAAACAATGCTGGTTCCTTCCTGCCGAAGGCCTGGGATCTCCAGGGAGAAAGCTGGGGACCAGCCAGGCAGCCCTTCAGCGGCTTCACAAAGAGAGGAAGAGACTGACCGCTCACAGACTTCCCCTCTCCGCTCCCTCTCCATGCGAGTTGCCCGCCTCCCTCCCCGCGATGGGCTCCCCAACCCAGTCCAGGGCCGGGGCTGGCAGCCCAGTGGAGGACAGACTGTGAGGCAAATACGGGGAGGAGGAGGGAGTCGCCGGAGGGGCTGGAGGGAAGGGGTAAGGCAGTACCCACCCGGGCAGCAGGCTGTCCCAGATGCACAAAGGCCCAGCGCCCACCGTGGCGGGGAGGACCGCAGCCCCTCCTCAAAGTTGCAGGAGGCGCCCGGGAACAGCCCTGCGCGCTGCTCGGCTCTCCCCAACTCCGGGCGGCCTCCCGGGGACCCCAGGCGTCCTCCCTGAGGAGGGTCCCCACTCCCTCCGCACGACGGGTGGGACCGTCCTGAGGCCCCGTTCTCCTCCCCTCACCCACGCCCGCAGGGCGCCAGGTCCCCGCAGCTCCCGACACCCAGGTCCCCTCCCTTCACCACGGGAAGGCGGTCAAGGCTCCAAGCCCCCTGCTCGGCGCTCGCAGAAAGCACCCAGGCCCTTTCCCGGGCGCCCCCGCCTCTCGGGGCGCTCGGATCGCCGGGCGCAGAGAGCACCCAGCACCCAGGCCTTCCCGGCCCCAACCCCTCCCCGCCCGCACCCCCACCCCCGCGGCCCCCGGAACGCCCTCACCTGACCATGCCGTACGCGCCCTCGCCGATGTACTGCAGCTGCGAGTAGCGCGGGCCCACGTCGAACGGCTGCCCCTTCACCACCTCCACGTCCCCCGCGACCCCCGGGCCGACCCCCTCGGCTCCCCGGGGCTCCCCGCCCCCGCCCCCCGGAGCCGCCGCCGCCGCCGCCATCTCCACTCCTCCCTCCCGCCGCGCCGCGCCCGGCCCCGCCCGGCCCCGCCCCTTCCCGCCGCCCGGTCCCCGCGCGTCCCCGCCGCCGTCACGTGGCCCGCGGGCGCGCGCGGCGCTTCCGCGGCGGGTGCCTGGCCGCTGGCGCTGCGGCCGCGGGACCCCCCAGCCCGCCGCTCCGGGGCCGGGGGACCCCCCAGCCCGCCGCTCCGGGGCCGGGGGACCCCCCAGCCCGCCGCTCCGGGGCCGGGGGAGCGGGAGAGGCCGCGGGACCCCCCAGCCCGCCGCTCCGGGGCCGGGAGAGCGGGAGAGGCCGCGGGACCCCCCAGCCCGCCGCTCCGGGGCTGGGAGAGCGGGAGAGGCCGCGGGACCCCCCAGCCCGCCGCTCCGGGGCTGGGAGAGCGGGAGAGGCCGCGGGACCCCCCAGCCCGCCGCTCCGGGGCCGGGAGAGCGGGAGAGGCCGCGGGACCCCCCAGCCCGCCGCTCCGGGGCCGGAGGACCCCCCAGCCCGCCGCTCCGGGGCCGGGGGAGCGGGAGAGGCCGCGGGACTCCGGGGCCGGGGATAGGGGGAGAGGCCGGGGGACCCCCCAGCCCGCCGCTCCGGGGCCGGGAGAGCGGGAGAGGCCCGGACGCCGGCTGCAGCGGTGGCTGGGTTTGCTCAACACACACCGCGAGCTTCTCTCAAACACGGCAAACAGGCTACACTTCTGTTGTCACTGGAGTTTACAAAACTGAAATCCTGTCAGGATGTCTTTTTTAAAAAAAATATATATTTTATTGATTTCCCACAAAGAGCGATAGAGAGCTAGAAACATCGATGCGGGAGAATCACACTGGGGATGTGCCAGCAACCAATCTAACCTGGGACCCTTGGGTCCGCAGGCCAACGCTCCATCCACTGAGCCAAACCGGTTTCGGCAGGATGTCTTTTTTAATTGAATTTACTGGGATGACATTGGTTAAAATTACGTAGATTTCAGGGGTACAATCCTATAATATACATCAGCGGTCTATAGTGTGGTGTGTTCTCACCCCAAGTCTCCGTCCATCACCTGGTCTCCCCATCCTCTCTTCTACCCCCATACCCTCCTCTACCTCCCCCAGGCCCCTTAGGATCATCACCTTTTGATTCTGTACTAGACTTTGTAGTTTGCGAACTTATTTGACCACTTCAGTTTCTTCGGATAACTCCTCGATCTAGGGGTCAGAACGGGGCCGTGCCCGTCTTGTTCTCAGGGTTTACAGATGGGGGACCTGGGAGCTGGGGAGCTGAGACTCAGCATAATATCTTCTTCTTTTTAAAAATACATATTTTTATTGATTTCAGAGAGGAAGGAAGAGGGAGAGAGAGATAGAAACATCCATGATGAGAGAGAATCATGGATCAGCTGCCTCCTATAAGTCCCTCACTGGGAAGAGAGCCCACAACCAGGCATGTGCCCTTGACCAGAATCGAACCTGGGGCCTTTCAGTTCGCAGGCCAACGCTCTATCCACTGAGTCAAACCGGCTAGGGCTCAACATGCTATCTTCTGACACAGAGGCAGGGCTCTTTTTAATCCCATTCTGTCTCCCAGAGTCACAGCTGTGACCTCAGAGACGGTCTGTCCAGCCCCTCACTCCGCAGTGAAGACGGCAGCACAGGTACTAACACCGAACGACACAGAGAGGATGAGCATGGCCCTGTACAAGGATGACACGCAAATTCAGGAAGCATTCCATATTAAAAACAACAACAACAAAACAACAAACAAACAGGTGGGTGCTGGGAGCTTCGGAAAAACACATTTCCTGGCCTTCGGTAAGTAACCACTTTGTTTTTTCTTCCTTAAAAGCTGGGAGGAGGTCCTTATATGTATTATAGATCAAGACACAAAGTGGAACAGTGATTATGATTCTGAAACTGCTCATAATTGGATCTATGAGCAGGCACTCTAATTCAGATTAATGAGACCAAGTGGCTGGCTCCCAATAGCCCACAAGTCAGTGCCGGTCCGTGAGGTGCTCATTATATCAGTGATTCACAAAGCTGTTCGTTTGAGAAGCTGTGGAAGGGCGCTGAGTGCGGAGCTCTGAGCGAGGCGCTCTGGCTGAGGAAAGGTTACGGTACCCTGTGGATTAGTGGTTAGGAGCCAGGGCGCCCAGGTTAGAACCCCATCTTCACCATTTACTCACTGTGTTACCCTGGGAAGATTGCCCACTGGCCTCTCTACTCGTGGAGTTTATAACCTATTGAAAAGATGCACATACACAAATCAATTTAATACCAGATGCGTGGGTGTAATAGCGAGTGTGTGATCTGAGGGTGGGTGAGATCACTCTAGAGAAGTGAGGAGGGAGTCACGGAGGAGGTGGCATTTGCGTCATTGAAAAGGAAGTAGGGTTTCAGAAGGTTGGGGTAGGGGAAAGGCATCAAGAAGAAGGAACAGCCCTAACCGGTTTGGCTCAGTGAATAGAGCGTCTTCCTGCGGACTGAAGGGTCCCAGGTTCAATTCCGGTCAAGGGCATGTACCTTGGTTGTGGGCACATCCCCAGTGGGGGGTGTGCAGGAGGCAGCTGGTTGATGTTTCTCTCTCATTCATGTTTATAGCTCTCTATACCTCTCCCTTCCTCTCTGTAAGAAATCAATTAAAATTTTTTTTTTAAAAAAAGGAAGAAGGAGCAGCATGAGTTGGGGCACAGAGGCAGGAGCACGGGTGTCCACTGTAAAGGATTAAGGGGAGTTCAGGGGCTGGGCAGGTGGGTTGAGGCCAGGTTGAGGAAGGCCTTGGATTCTGGCAAGTTTAGATGTTACTCAGGAAGCAGTAAAAGCCTTTGAGGAACTTTTGCTGGACCATTTTGTAACTTCAGGAGAATACGGTGACTCACAGAAACTCCGTGGAGTTCAGCATGGAGCCATGTTTCCTGAATGGGAGTGGGTTTCCCGCCTTAGGAAAGGCTGGTCTATCCAGAGGGGAGCCTGCCACCTCATTCTGTGTCTTCCTCTCCCTCAAAGGCGTGTGACCGAGACTCCCCTCTAGCGGCTGAGGCTGGTACTTGGAGACTGGACTGGCATTTCTCCATTTATAGAAGCATATTCAGCTTATATATGTATGGACCCAACATCTATCCTGGGCTAGGCACTGTTATGCACTTTATCTCCTACCGTTATCACAGCGGCCATATGAAGCTGAGAGTATGAACATTTAACCAGGGAAAAGCAGAAGCGCACTGCACCATGGAGTCCAAAGAACCTGGAAGAATCATTTTCTCTGTCACGTAGTTCAGCCTCTCACAGCTCACTGCACTGCTTGAGTCTTTCTAACAGCTGCCATTTGGCTTACCTCTGTCCTTAGATCGACTAGACTAAATGTTCGATCAGTTCTTATCTGTTTGTGATGTCAAGGTCATAGGGGAGGCCAGTGGGCAATTTGCCCAGGGTAACACCCATTCCCATTTCAACAACTAGCTAGCACAACTGAGAAAGCAGCAACTGTGCGGGAATAGGGGTCAGAACACATTAACCATTTATTAACTTTTAAAAAATATTTTTATTGTGTTTTTACAGAGAGGAAGGGAGAGAGATAGAAACACCAATGAGAGAGAAACAATGGAATATAGCTTGGTTGTGGGCACATCCCCAGTGGGGGGTGTGCAGGAGGCAGCTGATTGATGTTTCTAACTCTCTTATCTCTCTCCCTTCCTCTCTATGAAAAAAAAATACATTTTAGTAAAAAAAAAAAAAAAGAATATGTGTCTATCATTTTACTTCTTATACAACCCCAGAGGTTCCCCCCACCCCAATTTCTCCCACCTCCCTAATCTACCATCAATAGATTTCATGCAATCCACATATCTCTCTTTTGATTGTAATCTCTCTATATAAAAGCCTACGTGACCATTATGATCGAATGACCAGAATGACCGGATGACTGGTCACTATGACGCACATTGACCACCAGGGGGCAGACACTCAATGCAGGAGCTGCCTTCTGGTGATCAGTGTGCTCCCACAGTCAGAGCGCTGCTCAGCCAGAAGCCAGGCTCATGGCTGGCTGGCGAGTGCAGCTGTGGCAGCAGCAGGAGCCTCTCCAGTCTTTGTGGCAGCTTTACCGGGGCCGGCGGTGGCAGGAACAGCAGGGCTGGAATGGGCGGCAGCAGAGCTGCTGCCGCCACCGCCGCCCAGCTGGGGCTCCCCCCTGGCTGCCTGCTACATCCCTGGGCGAGGGGGATGTCCCCTGAGGGGTCCCAGGTTTCAAGAAGGCGCAGACCAGGCTGAAGGACCCCACCTGTGCATGAATCCGTGCACCGGACCTCTAGTGTATAAAATAAGGTGCAAAACTACCATTATCTCAATCCAATAATATTCTGCTTCCCAGCAACTGTGAACAGTTTGGCTCAAATAAACTCATAAAAATTCTCCGTAGGTTTGGATGTTTCTTACATTGACACTCACCAGTGTATCCTTTAGTTACATCATATTCCTGCTGTGACAACTTCTTCCTGTATGTACAATCTCTAACCTTAGCCATTGTCTTTGGGCCTGCCCCAGTTCCTTTCCTTGATTACTGAACAGCGCCACCTGGAGGCTATTTGACACGTAAGCTTTGGCATGTCCCATGGAAACACACTTTGTTCCCAAACCTGCTTTTCTTCCAGACTCTCCTTCCTTCATTGCGGCTACTCCTCTCTCAGTGTTGAACCATTATTTTCTTATTTTTTCATCTCTCTGTATCTAACCAGCTCCTCCCCATTTAATTACCTTAGTATTTCCAAAAGCCATCCTCTCTACTGTTGATAAAGTCCTAAATTTCACATTTTAATTAATTTATTATTTACTTTTAACAAAAATTTATTTATTTCTACAGATTTTTATTTTTATTTTTTAAAAATAAGTTTTTATTGTTCATGTTATTAAAAATGTTCCTCATTTCCCCCCCCCTCCATTGCTCCCCTCCACCAAGTTTCCATCCCACCCTCTGCCCTTTCCCCATCCCCCATTGTCCTCATCCATAGGTGCAGTTTATGTTCAGTCTTTTCCCCCTCCCCCAACTCCCCATTTCCCTGAGAATCATCAGTCTACTCCCCTTCCATACTTCTGTTGATATTGTTCATCATGATTTTTACTTCCCTTGGTTTTTAGATTCATTTGTTGATAGTTACGTATTTGTTGTTCATAATTTTTATCTTTATCTTCTTCCTCTTCCTAAAGAACCCCTTTCAGCAATTCATATAATTCTGGTTTGGCGGTGGTGAACTCCTTTAGCTTAAATTTATTTGTGAAGCCCTTTATCTGGCCTTCGATTCTGAGTGATAGCTTTGCTGGGTAGAGTATTTTTGGCTGTCGGTTCTTGCTATTCATCACCTTGAATATTTCTTGCCATTCCCATCTGGCCTTCATGGTTTCTGTTGAGAAATCAGCTGACAGTCATATGGGTGCTCCTTTATAGGTAACTATCTGCTTTTGTCTTGCTGCTTTTGATATTCTCTCTTTGTCTTTTTCTCTTGGGATTTTAGTTATGATGTGTCTTGGTGTGGTCCTCTTTGAATTCCTTTTGTTTGGGGTTCTGTGTGTTTCCTGGACTTGTAAGTCTATTTCTTTCACCAGGTGGGGGAAGTTTTCTGTCACTATTTCTTTCAATATGTTTTCGGTATCTTGCTCTCTGTCATCTTCTGGGACACCCATAATTCTAATGTTGATTCACTTGAAGTTGTCCCAGAGGTTTCTTACACTATCTTCAACTTTCTGGATTCTCTTTTCTTCTTGCTTCTGCGAAGGAGTGTCCTCTGGCTCTTTGTGTTCCAGATCTTTGACTTGATTCTTGCAATTTTCCATTCTGTTTTTAGGACTCTGTATAATATTTTTTATTTCAGAGAATGTATTCTTTATTTCTAGTTGATCCTTTATTATTTCTAGTTGATCCCTTTTCATATCTTCATAGGCCTTGTTTATTTTATTGGCCTTTTCTAGGAAATTCTTGAACAACCTTATAATCGTGGTTTTGAACTCTATATCCAGTCCCTTTTTGTCCTCCATTTCTTTCATTTGTGATCTGTTTCCTTGTCTTGGCATTTTCGCTGCTTCCCTGAGTTGGTAGATTGGGAGGATCAGCTGTGTCTATGCCAGGAGACAGCCTTATTCCACTAGACTTGGAAAACTGCAAAAGCCTCTGTGCTCAGCTTGGATGGGGCAGAGTTTCAGGGTGGAGCCTACAGCTTTGGCTTCCAGTTATCCTTGCCCTATGAGGTTCCTGAATCTCAGTGTTCCTCAGTGTCCTTTGGTATTCGCTGAAAACACCTCTGAGAGAAAGGTGCCCTAGAGTTTCGCCCACTACCAGACAGTCTAGTCTCTTCTCCAACGAGCCTGCAACTGGGGTTCAGTGCAGTTGGAAGTGGGGTTAAGATCAGTCTGGAGCTTATGTCTCCTTCCTGCTAGGGCAATCCAGTGGCTCAATCAACAGTCTGTCCTCTGTATGTGACTCGGGGGCTCTGCCTTTCACCGCTCCCCTGAGCTTCTGCCTTACATCCAGATTCCCTCTGTATGAGCCTGGGACCCCAGGGTCTCACCCAGAATGGGTTCAGTGCAGACGGAATTGGGGTTCAGCACAGTCCAGAGCTTTTATCTCCTTCCCACTAGGGAACGCCAGCCAGGCACTCAGCTGCCCCTCCTCTGTGGCTCCTTCCTCTCCCCATGCGTGCACCCTGTCTCCATACCTTAGGCTTTTACAGCTCCTCTGATTTTCCTTATGGTTTTCTCTTTCCTTATAGTTGTAGAATTTCCAGTCAGTCAACTTTCCTGTAGTTCTGGATAATGTCCACCTTATATTTTAGTTGTATTTTTTGAAATTGTTGAGTGAGGCTGCAATTAGGCGTTTACCTATGCCACCATCTTGGTTTTTTTCTGCACCAGTACCTATTTCTGTAGATTCTCAGGAGAGATGTGTGCCCCGGGGAAGCAGTGGGACCCAGGGACAGTGTGAACCAGAGGAGTATCGGACTCTATTCGTGTGGTCCTGAGATAGTCACCATAAAACAAGCAGACTGCCAAATGAGGAGCGGATTCCATTCATGTGGTTCTGAGATAGTCACCATAAAACAAGCAGATTGTCAAATGACAATGGGGAGGGGAAGGAGACCTGGGGGGAGATAAGAGAACAACCGAAGGACTGGTATGCATGAATATAAGTACAACCAACGAACACAGAACTCTGGGGAGGGAGGGCATGAATGGGAGGTGTGTGTGGGGGCAATGGTAAGCAATGTACACATATAATACCTTAATAAATTAAAAAAATTGAAAATGAACTGCATATTAATAGACAGTTACTTTATAATCATTCAAAGTGCATATGCATTTTTTTGGGACACCTTATATATTTAGGTAAAACTTTGTATTAAGCAACACTTATAAATATATATATTTATAAATATGAATATGAATATGAATATAAATATAAATA
Organism: Vespertilio murinus; assembly: GCA_963924515.1. NCBI lineage: Eukaryota > Metazoa > Chordata > Mammalia > Chiroptera > Vespertilionidae > Vespertilio > Vespertilio murinus. Next base: position 100,736,422 of record OZ004705.1, on the reverse strand, counting down.
TAAAAATAAATAAAATATAAAAATAAATATTAGTATATTCCTTTTCTTGTTAGATGTAACTGGTGACATTTCAATAATACTTCAGAACAAGTAATGAAAGAAGCATAAAAGGTTTTTTTTATCCTTAGAGATTTTAAAAGTGAACTTGAAATATATTGCTTACATGCAAATATATAAAATTTAAAACCTTAGCGTAATTGCATTATACATGTATTTTGTGATACAGCCAAATTACCCAAAAATTATGTTAGAACACAAAATAATTCTTATAAATCAATATATACATACTTATCTGAATAAGTACAGCAGTTAAAACTTCATGTGGTGCATAGAACAAGACACATTTATTTAACATACCGAAAAAGCCAAAGGTAGTACGATTTGTCTAAAGTTTGTCTCTGGGATCTGAGAGATGCAAATTAAAACAACAGTGTGGTACCATCTCACACCTGTCAGAATGGCCAACATCAACAAATCAACAAATGACAAGTGTTGGCGAGGTTGAGGAGAAGAAGGAACTCTTGTGCACTGCTGGTGGGAATGCAGACTGATGCAACCACTGTGGAGAACAGTATGGAGTTTCCACAAAAAACTGAAAATGGAACTCCCATTTGACCCAGTAATCCCACTCCTAGAAATATATCCCAAGAAACTAGAAACACCAATCAGAAAGGATATATGCACCCCTATGTTCATTGCAGCACAATTTACAATAGCTAGGATTTGGAAACAGCCTAGGTGCCCGTCAGCAGATGAATGGATCAGAAAACTATGGTACATTTACACAATGGAATACTATGCTGCCATAAAAAGAAGGAATTCTTATCATTTGCAGCAACCTGGATGGAATTGGAGAACATCATGCTGAGTGAAATAAGCCAGTCAATGAAAGAGAAATACCACATGACCTCACTCATTTATGGATAGTAAAAAACATTATAAACTGATGAACCAAAAGGATAGATATAGAGACAGTCAAACAACAAGCAGACTGTCAAATTACAGCGGGGAGGGTAGGGAGATCTGGGGGAGATAAGAGATCAACTGAAGGACTTGTATGCATGCATATAAGTACAACCAATGGACACAAAACTCTGGGGAGGAAGGGCATGTATGGGAGGGGGGGCAATGGTAAAATATGTACACAGACAATAATTTTATAAAAAAATAAATAAATTATAAAAAATTGCTTCTAGGGAGCTTTAATCCCAGTTTTCATTCCACTCAAACCTTGCTGTGTTACTGGACGATCTGTAGCTTTAGTCTGAGAAGATAGAACTCCTGTCCCTGTGAGGCCACCACGGGAGCCTGGTCTTCAGTTCCAGGTGACATTCCGGGTGCCACTGGAATATTTCCGATGGGGGTCGGATTCTAGAGGAGGCCTTCCTGTCAACCCATTCCACCTCATGAAATGGTGCGCTGCTGCTGAAGGTTTGTGATTACTGGCTGTTGTCTGTTCACTTGAACCACGGTGCTGGTGTGGTATGGCAGAGGGAGGTCGGCAGGCGAGGCTAAGCCACCCACCACCGGGAGCACCAGTCCGCCCCACGAACACGCCCACCCACCCACCTTGGCGCAGCTTTCCTGGGCCCTCCTTAATTTTATTTAAAAAAATAATTTCAGAACTTACCCAAAAGTTGCAAAAACAGTTCAAAGAATTTCAATATACCCTTCATCAACACTCTAAATGTCAACATTTTAAATAAACACAGTACAATTACTAAAATCAAAACGTTAACATTCGCCAAAACTGGTTTGGCTCAGTGGATAGAGCATCGGCCTGTGGACTGAAAAGTCCTGGATTGATTCCGGTCAAGGGCATGTACCTTGGTTGCAGGCACATCCCTAGTAGGGGATGTGCAGGAGGCAGCTGATCGATGATTCTTTCTCATTGATGTTTCTAACTCTCTATCCCTCTCCCTTCCTCTCTGTAAAAAAATCAATTATATATATATATATATATATATATATATATATATATATATATATATAACAAAATTAACATTCATAGAGTTAATCTATAAATCGTTTTCAAATTTTGCAATTTGTTCCTCTAATCTGCCCATCTCTGCCCCTCCCCCCTAAATAAAATCCCAGATGTGACTCCCATTGGTCATTGGTTCGGTTTGGACCCTGTACAAATGCCTGAACCAATCAGTGTGGAATCTCTACTTGCAGGACATGAACTGGGCTGGGGGAAATAGGCCTTTCCCAGTGAAAAGTGGGGTGCTCTCCACAGAAAGTGTTGAGCAGACAAACAGCAGTACCCATTCCAAAGTTTCTGTTTAGAAATTCCAAATTTCCCATTAACTATCAAGTGGAGTACAAATTCCTTTACCAACATCCAAGGCCCTACCTACTCTGACCCAAATCCATATTTTCTGGCTCATTTTATTTTATTTTTTTCATGGTGAAATATCTTTTTATTGATTTTCAGATAGAGAGGAAGGGAGAGGAAGAGAGGGAGCGTGCTGCCTCCTGCATGCCTCCTACTGGGGATCGAGCCACAACCTGGGCATGTGCCCTGGCCGGAACCCGACCATGACCTTCTGGTTCATAGGTCAATGCTCAAACGCTGAGCCACACCAGCCGGGCCAGCCTTTTTTTTTTTTTTTTTTTGAATAAGCATTCCTCAACTTGCTGCAAGACTTTAATTTACAGAGTTTTAAAAAAGTTGATTTTGAAATTTTTGCTGTTTTTTTAAATTGCTTTTATTTAGGAGTTAATTTTCATAGGTCCTCCCTTTCCCATTTTTGCTGATATCACCCAAATCAACGTTTAATTAATATTAATGTTCAAACATCAGCTCACCCACCCAATTCCAGTGCTGTGCTCAGGTTTCTTTATATGATCTGCAAAGATGTCCTGGAAGATGGCGCTTCTTCCTTGAAACCAAGCAGAGAGCAAATAAGTTCCCCCTCTTACGGTGTTGCAACTCTGTTGTAACACCATGGAAAGGGGAAATGAGGTTTGTTTAGCTTGAGTTGTTCTCACTGCTCCTGCTACTTGGTGCTCACAAGTTATCTGAAGAATAAAGAACCTAAAATCTTGTCAGAGTGACTAATATGGAAATCACTGGTGAATAGTTTTATAAGTTACATTTTAAATTTACTTGAAAGTCAGAATACTTTCCCTGTTTTCTAAAATTTCTCAAAGTTTGTCTACAATAATTCCAAAACCGTATCTCCAGCTCCTTTCAGCATCCTGGGAGATGGACTGCATCCAAATTTGGGGTCTTACACATTTCCGTTGAGTTCGTGGTCTCTCATCTTCCTTCACTTCGCTGGGGCCTCAGTGTCCACCTGACTGCACCCTGAGGCCATTTTATCTCCAGCAGCGTTCTCTCTGCAGAAGGCAAACCCGGTGAAAGTCGAGAGGTTCTCCTTTCTCGTGGTCATTCGTACATATTACACCATCTATGCTCAGCCGTGGGCCCGCTTCTTCCTTCTTTTCTCCCAATATAGCCGTAAAAGCCCTTTTTCATGTCTATGGCATGTTTCACAATCTGTTCCACCCGAGTCAGTCATCCTGACACCATGCGCATAGGTTTACACAAGTCTTTTGTGTTTATCCCTGAGTAGGCAGCGCTTCCATTCTCCATCATAGAATTTGCCGCAGCACTTTAGATCCTTTACATGCTCCTCCCATTGTTTGTCAGGATCTAAAATGGATGCAGGAGCCGAAACCTGTTTGGCTCAGTGGATAGAGCATCGGCCTGCGGACTGAAGGGTCCCGGGTTCCATTCCGGTCAAGGGCCTGTACCTTGGTTGCGGGCACATCCCCAGTAGAGGGTGTGCAAGAGGCAGCTGATTGATGTTTCTGACTCTCTATTCCTCTCTCTTACTCTCTGTAAAAATCAATAAAAATATATTTAAAAAATAAAATAAAATGGATGATGATACTCTGGTTTCTCTTCAGATCGCATAAATATTTTGCCTTTAAAATAAAATAAAATAAAATGGATGAAGGAGTGACTGGTTTTTGTTTGGATATTCTTTTTTTTTTTTTTTTTTTTTGTTTGGATATTCTTTTTTTTTTTTTTTTAAATGCAGGCTGATGCTCTGCTTTTTCTTTTTTCTTAAAAAAAATATTTTTATTGATTTTTTTTTTTTTTTTTACAGAGAGGAAGAGAGAGGAATAGAGAGTTAGAAACATCCATCAGCTGCCTCTTGCACACCCCCTACTGGGGATGTGCCCACAACCAAGGTACATTCCCTTGACCGGAATCGAACCTGGGACCTTTCAGTCTGCGAGCCGACGCTCTATCCACTGAGCCAAACCAGTTTTGGCTGTTTGGATATTCTTTTTTTTTTTTTTTTTTAAATATATTCTATTGATATTTTACAGAGAGGAAGGGAGAGAGATAGAGAGCTAGAAACGTCGATGAGAGAGAAACATCAACCAGCTGCCTCTTGCACACCCCCTACTGGGGATGTGCCCACAACCAAGGTACATGCCCTTGACCGGAATCAAACCCGGGACCTTTCAGTCCGAAGACCGACGCTCTACCGCTGAGCCAAACCAGTTTCGGCTGTTTGGATATTCTTGACACAATAATCAAAACTACACCTATTAGTTTAGTGTTGGAACATCAAGAGCCAAATACTTAGTACACGCACTGTGGTTAATTGTTCATTCATTTGGCATCCAGTAATTAATTTACATATTACTTTAGCACCCAATGATTAATTAATTTAGCATTGTAATGGTCATAGGCATATTCTTGTTCACACCGGGCGAGGGATTTAGAAAAGGCATATCTGGAAAAGCTTTGCTGCGTTCCGGCTGGGGGTGACTCTGAGGGTGGAACTGTGGGGGCCGGGCCCGCGTCCGGGGTGGTTTCATTGACGTGACTGTCACTGGGCTGGGCTGGCTGAGAACAGCTCAGCCATGCTGTCTACAGGTGTCCTCGCCAGCACGGGGTGGCAGGGTGGTCGCACTTCTTAGCTGGGAGTTCCAGACTCCAGGAGTGAGTGTTCCCTTTAAGGTAAGGTGACCAGACGTCCCGATTTTTAAGCGGGACGGCTGGTCACCTTACTTTAAGGACCCCTTCTTGGAAGTCACATAGCATCGCTCCCACCATTCTGTTCATCGAACCAGTCACAGCCAGCCCAGATTAAGGGGAGTGGACAGAGACCTCAACTCTTTTTAAATATATATATTTCAGAGAGGAAGGGAGAAGGGGAGAGGGAGAGAGAGATAGAAACATCAATGATGAGAGAGAATCATTGATCAGCTGCCTCTGGCACTCTCCACACTGGGGATCAAGCCTGGGCATGTGCCCTGACTGGGAATCGAACCATGACCTCCTGGTTCATAGGTTGACGCTTCTGATCCATGCTGGCCAGACTAGACCCACCTCTTGGAGGAGTGTCAAAAAATGCATGGCTCAGAACTGATCAGCCAAACCTCAGAATGATAAGCTTAATAAAATGGTTATTATTTTGCCAAAACTGGTTTGGCTCAGTGGACAGAGCATCAGCCTGCGGACTGAAGGGTCCCAGGTTCTATTCTGGTCAAGGGCTTGTACCTTGGATGCGGGCACATCCCCAGTGGGGGGTGTGCAGGAGGCGGCTGATCAATGTTTCTCTCTCATGGATGTTTCTAGCTCTCTATCCCTCTCTCTTCCTCTCTGTAAAAAAATCAATAAAATATATTTAAAAAACCAAAACAAATAAACAACAAATGGTTATTGTTTTAAGTCATTAAATAGTTTGTGGCCATATTTTAAAACTGCCTCAGTTTTATAACTAGTGGCTCAGTGCACGAAATGTGTGCACATTAAAAGGGAATTAGAGGAAATATTTTAATATTGGGTCCTTTCTCTATAGAAGTGTCAGAGATGAAAAAAATTAGTGAAGTGTCTATGAAAATCTTCTTCCTGTCAGAGTATGGGGTGTGCCGTGGGACCCAGAGTCAAGTCCCCACTCACCTGTGGCACCTCAAAATTGTGCGAGACCCAGCCCCAGCCAGCTCCACCCCCATTAGGCAAGATCCAGACCCGGCTGGCCCCACCTTTGTCAAGCCTCAGGTCCCTGGTCCTGCGCCAGGGCAGGGACATGGCCCGAGTTCCCCTGTCAAGCCCCAACAGGTGGGGGGTGCAGCCTCAGGTCCCTACCCCAGCCCAGCACCACACAGCCTCAAGTCCCTGCTGATTGCTCATTAAACCTTGTTAGAGGAACTTGTCCTCTGCTGTGGTAAAGTCATCTTGTGTTATGGAAACCCCACCTCTGCTGTAGCGCTGCCATGTTTGTGATGGTCAATTTGCATATTCCTCTTTATTAGATTATATTATCTATAAAGGTGAAGTATAAATTCTTGGCTGGAAGGTTGCCAAACCAGTGACCAGAAATATTTATTTTCAACAAATTTCTTCTTTAAGTCTGTTAAAATATGTTGGCATAAAAACAAAACATATGTTTCACACATGCAGCCCAGCTGGTTTGGCTCAGTGGATAGAGTGTCAGCCTGTGGATTGAAGGCTCCTGGGTTTGATCCTGGTCAAGGGCACATGCCTGGGTTGTGGGCTCAATTCCCAGTGTGGGTGTGCACTTTTATTGATTTTTTGTAGAGAGGAAGGGAGAGAGATAGTTAGAAACATTGATGAGAAACATCGATCAGCTGCCTCCTGCACACCTCCCACTGGGGATGTGCCCACAATCAAGGTACATGCCCTTGACCGGAATCGAACCTGGGACCTTTTAGTCCGCAGGCTGATGCTCTATCCACTGAGCCAAACTGGTTTCTCCTATCTATGTATTTATTTCTTTATTGATTTATTAATTTACTTACAAGAGGCCCAGTGCATGAAATTCATGCATGGCAGGTTCCCCTCAGTCCAGCCTACACCATCTCCAATCCAGGAACCCTTGGGGGATTGGGCCTAAACCAGCAGTCAGACATCCCTCTTACAACCCTGGACCACTGGCTCCTAATCGCTCACCTGCCTGCCTGCCTGATTGACCCTAATTGCTCCCCCTGCTGGCCTGGTTGCCTTAAACTGCACCCACCCCCGCCTGCCTGGTCACCCCTAACTACCTCCCTCTGACAGCTTGGTCGCCCCCAATGGCCTGGTCACCCCTCATGTGCTGGAAAATAAATCAGTTTCACTAAAAAAGAGATGTTGACAGGAAGCGAGTAAGGCTGGTCAACAACCTTAATTGTTCTAACCTTTAATTAAGATATTGTTAAGCTGAAGCAGCCTCCACCTTATTTTGTCCCTTGTAAGTTTCTGTTATTTTCCTGCTTGTAAATTTATGTTGCCTAAGATGTTTTCCCCAAAGCCTCAATAAAAGGGGATAGCAGGGCCAGAGCAGGAGTAGTTCTCCCACTGGAGTTGGACTACCACCTGGCCCCCCATATCGCCAAGTTGAATTTCTTCAAGTCTCTTCATTTGTGTGCGGCCCTTCTCCAGAACCTGAACCCTGAATTGGAACTCTTTCTATGCGGGCCGTGAAAGAGAGTTATACATTTGGCACCTTCAACGCGGGACTTCTGGAGGAGAAGGTATTTTTCGCCTAAGAGCGAAGGAAGGAAAAAGTTAGTTACACTGGAAAAAAGGTGTGGAAGATTCACTGGAAAAAGGTGAGGGAAATTCACCGCACTCAAAGCCCATGGCCAGCTGCAGAGTCGCGAACTGTAAGGAGAGTGGGAACGTCTTGTTTAGCCAGGCTAATGGGGAAGAATTACCGACCATAAGACGCACCTGGTTTTTAGAGGAGAAAAATAGGAAAAAAAATATTCTGAACCAAATAGTGTAATAAAATATTTAATAAAGTATAACAGAATAATATTTGAACCATATAAACTGAACAGCAGTCAACAGTGGCATTGAGAACCATTATCACTGTCATTAACACATAAAGACAAAGGTTTGAGTACTCTAGTCTTCTGAAAACCCCAAGAACTCTTCTTCGCTAGAGTCAGAATTCATGAAGACGCAGGCACTTCTTCTATTCGGACCATAAGATGCAGGCACTTTTCCTCCCACTATTTGGTGAAGAAAAAGTGCGTCTTATGGTCCGAAAAATACGGTAGGTTATAAATATAAAGTAAACTTTATTATATAATCTTAGTTTGTATGCTTAAAGTATGTGGTTTCTTGTTCAAATTAAAATCTTAGTTTTTATTGGAATTTAAAATCTGTAATAAGAAATGAAACTCCACCGTTGAAACTGCCTCTGGCGCGGAGAAATTCAAAGGTGGCAGGAGAGGGCAAGCCTATCTGCTCTCCTGCAATGAGATTACTTAAAGTTTTCTTTAAAAATTATAAAAGAATTCGCAGGGAAATGCTAATCTTGGCCAAATTGGGTGCTAGTTATTATTTCAGAAAGCAAAAAAAGAAAGAAAAAAATTGAGATCTGTCTTTATCTATTAAGCATGAAAAAATGCGTGGCCATATTTGTTGCTGAAACTTCCCCCAGAGCAAGCAGGATTTGGGAGAAGGGAGATCCAATAAGGAAGCCCCCTCTCACAGTGTGCTAAGGAATGTGGTAATTCACATTTGAATGGCTACTAACTTCCTCCAAACTCCTGTGGCAAATTTTTTTTTTTGGAAGTTTGCTTAATTATATAAATAAAAAAGTGAAGTTTAAATTTGCCTCATAAAAAAAATCTAGAGGACAGAATTGAAGTTCTTAATTGATTGTCTTGTATTTTTCTTAGAAATGTTAAGTGTTATTAATCTAGGACATGCAAAATATATTTGACTTGTCAGCTTTAAAAGTTCAAAGTGCAAATTAAATGAGGAGAAATTACATAGTTAAAATGTGTTTTCTCTAACAATTAGGAATTCAAAAAAGTTCCTTATTATTTTGGTCTAATTAAAAAAGAGGATTAATTTTGTGATCTCAACTAAAAATGTTCTATGCAAAAACCTGTTCAAAATCTAATTGATATCTTAAGATAGTAATAAAAGGTATTTTAATATTTAAATCATATATGGACATAGATATATGATTGATGATTTTTTTCCATGTTAAAATTTCAAGGCCTTAACAGAGATGATTCTTGGAAAACTCCAAGGGCCCAGAGTAATACAAGAAATTTATTCTCTCTTCTTAAAGGAAACCTTTAAAATCATTTTTTAATTAAGGTATTATATGTGTACATAGCTTACCATTGTCCCACTCCCACCTCCCATTCATGCCCTCCCTCCCCAGAGTTCTGTGTTCCTTGGTTGTACTTATGTTCATGCATACCAGTCCTTCGGTTGTTCTCTTATCTCCCCCCAGGTCTCCTTCCCCTCCCTGCTGTCATTTGACAATCTGCTTGTTTTATGGTGACTATCTCAGGACCACATGAATAGAGTCCGCTCCTCCTCTGGTTCTCACCGCCCCTCCCCCCGGGTCCCACTGCTTCCCCTGGGACACCCGGGGCACACGGCCCCCTGGGACACACGGCTCACCCAGGACACCCGGCCCCTTTGGGGAACATGGCTCACCTGGGACACATGGCCCCCTGGGACACACGGCTCACCCGGGGCACACGGCTCCCTGGGACATATGGCTCACCCGGGGCACACGGCCCCTCTGTTGGCTGGGGTCGTGAATTGGAGGGGCCAGGCTAGCTCCTCGCTAGCACGGTGGGCAGGCTGGGACGGCTGCAGGCAGGCTGAGATGGCTGCAGGTGGGGAGACCATCCTCAAAGGTGTTTCGTTCAGTGCGGAAGCGGAGCAGCTGCGGATGCGGAGGCTAAGTTCTGAGGCCGCCCACTCCCTGAGCCAGGGGCGTAGTGAGCTCTGTTCTCAGTGGATTTCATTTATTCGTGGCAGCAACGGTGGGTGTGGCAGTGACGGTCGCTCCTGTGGTTTAATTTCCACTCTAGTTTTATTTATTTTTATTTTTTTCCTCTTTAAATATTTCAGTGTTTATTGCCAAAAGCTTAAGTTTTTTTTTTTAACTTAACCACATATTATCACATAAAAAAATAGAAATTTCTTAGTATCATCAAATATTTAGTTAGTGTTTACTAACCCCAAGCCTACAGTTTTTTAATAATATGTTTGAATTACAATTCAAATAAAGTTCATATATTACAATAAGTTAATATGCCTCTTAAGACTTTTTCATGTAGAAGTACCCATTAAACCTCTTTTCCCTTGCAATTTTTTTTTTGTTGTTGTTGAAGAAACTCAGTTGCTTATAGTGGTAGCATATGTCACCATTTTGATTTCACATTCCAATGGAATCCTTTAAACAAGTTTCTCTCCTTTAAAATGACAGCTCAACCTAGAGGTTAAATCAGATTCAGCACTAAAAGTTTTAACAAGATTAAACCACCACAGTAATCCACTGTAATTTTAAAGTTCACATGGCGGCAGTGGCGGGAGCTTCGGACCGGCCATGCGGTGGCGGAGGAAGGACTCGCCGGGGCCGCTAATGGAAGGTGCCGTGCCAGCTCCTCCCCAGCATGCACCATCTCCACACCAGCATGGAGGGTGTGCTGGGAAGGTTGTGGGCAGGATGAGATGGCTGCGGGCGGAGAGACCACCCTCAATGGTGTCTCATTTGGTGAGGAAGCGGAGCTGCTGTGGACACAGAGGCTAAGATCTGAGGCTGCACTCTCCCTGAGCCCAGGGCGTAGTGAGCTCTGTTTTCAGTGGATTCCCATTCGTGGGTGCGGCGGCGGGTGCGGCAGTGATGGTAGCTCCTGTGGCTCAATTTTCCCTGTAGTTTTAAAATCCACATGGCGGTAGTGTTGGAAGCTTTGGCCCGGCCATGCGGCGGCAGAGGAAGGACTCGCTGGGGCCACCAACGGAAGGTGCCGCGCCAGCTCCCCACCAGCACAGCGCGCGGAGGAGGCCAGGCCGAGCTGGCTGTGGGCTGGGAAATGCTGTGCCATCTCCCCACCAGCACAGCACACGCAGAGGCTGGGCTGAGCTGGCTGTGGGTGGCAGCAGAGGAAGGACTGGCCCGGGATGTGAATGGAAGGCACCGCGCCAGCCCCCTCCAGCATGGCGGGCGTGGAGGCCGGGCTGAGCCGGCCGGGGGCCGGGAGATGCTGTGCCAGCTCCTCACCAGCATGGCGGGTGGGCTGGGACAGCTTCGGGCCGGGATGGTTGCGGGCAGGGAGGCCGCGCTCACAGGCTTCTCATCTGGGCAGGAGCCGAAGGTGTGGTGGAGGCCCCGTATCAACCCCTTGGTTCCTACGGTGGCCGGCGGGCTGGCCCAGGGAGGTCTGGCTTCCCTCATTCCTGGAGGCAGCGGCTCCGGCAGGTCCGGTTTCGCCGTAATTTTAAACTCCACATGGCAGCAGCGGCGCCCTGCTTGGTGTCTAGTTGTAGCCTTCCCATTTCGCCAGCTTTCCTGTGGGTCTGGTGTGATCTCTTTTGATTTTAGCTGTTGTTCTTTTCCAAATTGTTGAGGAGGTGGCAGCTTAGGAGACTTCCTAGGCCGCCATCTTGTTTTGGTCTCTCTCGGGAATAATTCTGGTCACTTACCTTGATGCAGGCTCAATCCCCGGCCTCTGGTTGGACACCTGCGTGAGGCAACCAATCGGTGTTTCTCTCTCTGTCTCCTCCCATCTCTTCCATTCTCAAAAAAAAAAAAAAAGAAAAGAAAAAAGAAAAAAGAAAAAAGGAAGACACAAGTTGAGACCTCTCAGATTTGCCTCCTGCTGGTGTTCAGGCTCTGCCACTTCCTCCTTCATCCCCAGCACCTGAGGCTCCAGCCCTGGTCTCTGTCTGAATTGCTTTTCTCCCTTTCCCCTCCCTTCTCTGCCTGGAAAACTCCTTTTAAATACCCGGTTTAAACATAACATCATCAATCCGTCCCACTAGCGTCTGTGGACTGTGTAACGTGGCTTCAGTCCGGTTCGCCCTCTGACTCCTCCGCTCTCCCCCTTGTGCCCACCTCTGCTGCCAGAGGCCACCGGGCCGTGTGAATGGGCTCAGGGCCCTCAGAGGCAGGCAGACACGTATTTGAACCCCAGTTCGTGTGGCCTGGAGTAGGCTGTTTTTCTTTTCTGAGCCTCGATGTTGCTGTCTGTGAAAAGGGACAATAACATGCCTCCTAGGGCTTTGAAGACTCTTTTTTAAAAATTTTTATTTTATTAAGGTATTATCTGAGTACATAGCTTACCATTGCCCCCCCCCCCACCTCCCATTTATGCCCTCCCTCCCCAGATTTCTGTGTTCGTTGGTTGTATTTATGTTCATGCATACCAGTCCCTCAGTTGTTCTCCTATCTCCCCCCAGGTCTCCTTCCCCTCCCTGCTGTCATTTGACAATCTGCTTGTTTTATGGTGACTATCTCAGGACCATATGAATAGAGTCTGCTGCTCCTCTGGTTTTCACCACCCCTTCCCCTGGGTCCCACTGCTTCCTCTGGGACACACGGCTCACCCGGGGCACTCGGCCCCCTGGGACACTCGGCTCACCTGGGGCACTCGGCCCCCTGGGACACTCGGCTCACCCGGGGCACTCGGCCCCCTGGGACACACGGCTCACCCGGGACACCCTTTCCCTTTGGGGGGGTACGGCTCACCCGGGGCACACGGCCCCCTGGGACACTCGGCTCACCTGGGGCACTCGGCCCCCTGGGTTGAAGACTCTTTAGTGATGGAATGTGAGTGCAGCACCAAGGACCTAGGACTCTTGGTTGTGACCATCTTAATTTCTAAAATCTCCTCTTACAGTTGATTTGTTTAAATAAGGATCCAAAGAAGGCTTACATATCACAGTTGGTTTTGATATGTTTGTTAAACTCTTTTAATGTTTCCCTCCTTTTTTCTTAATGCCATTTATTTGTTGAAGCTAGGCCATTTGTCCTATAAAATTTTCCACTTTCTAGATTTAGGTAATTGCTTCCTTGTGGTATTATTTAACCTGTCCCTCTATCTTCCTTATTTATTATGAACTAGTAGTTAGTTTTAGAGGCTTAGTTACATTCCAGATGATGCTTATGATAGTGATTTTGATAATAACACTAAAAGGTATTATTGCATACTTATTGCATCATAATGTCACGTTGTCCTACTTTTGGCGATGTTAAGATTGGCCACTGGATTCTTTTTTAGACAATCATAGAAACTTGCATATAGCTTGGGTATTAGATGATGTGAAGAAATCATCACTAATTTTTTAAGGTATACTGTATTTATTACATAATGGTATTGTGCTTAGGTAAAATAAAAATTATTATCTTACATGCAGTAACATGGATGAGTCTCAAAACATTTTAGTGAAAAAAGCCAGACCCATTATGTATTATTTCATTTGCATGGAACATTCTAGAACAGGAGAAGCTAATTTATACTTACAGAGAGCTTATCAGTGGTTACCTGGGCTGAGAGTGGAAATTATTATAGAAGGGCATGAGGGAACTTTCAGGAGTGATATGACATTTCATGTTTTGATTATAATGGTAATTACATGGGTATATGCATTTGTCAAAATTAATTGAACCATGCACTCAAAATGAGTGTGTTTTATTGTGTGGAAGTAAAAATGTATTTTATTGTATATAGATAAAGTTGATTTAAAACAGAAATAAAATACAGTTACAACTGGAATAAAGAGAATCCATTCAAAACAGCTACAAAACTGTCCGGCCGGTGTGGCTCTGCAGTTGAGCTTTGACCCAGGAACCAAGAAGTCAGAGGTTTAACTCCTGGCCGGCCGGGGCATGCCTGGGCCGCAGGCTCCATCCCCGGTGTGGGGAGTGTAGGAGGTGGCTGATGGATGATGTTCCTCTCCCGTCGATGTTTCTATCTCTTTCTCCCTCTCCTTTGCTCTCTCTGTAAAAATCAATAAAAATATATTTAAAAAACAGCTATAAAATTATACTACACCTATAATATACTGGTAAGTATGGGAAAAATAATCTAATATTATACAACCCATTTACAGAGAAAGTTATAAAATTATACTAAAGAACAGAAAAGAACATATAAACATATAGAGAAATATACCATATTCATGGGTGGAAGGCTTAATATTCTCCCCAAATTCATTTATACAGTTAATGCAATTTTATTAAAAACTAAGAGTTAGCCGAAACTGGTTTGGCTCAGTGGTAGGGCGTCGGTCTTGCTGCAGACTGAAAGGTCCCAGGTTCGATTCCGGTCAAGGGCATGTACATTGGTTGTGGGCACATTCCCGGTAGGGGGTGTGCAAGAGGCGACTGATCGATGTTTCTCTCTCATCAACATTTCTAGCTCTCTATCTTTCTCCCTTCCTCTCTGTAAAATATCAATAAAAATATATTAAAAAAACAAAACAAACTAAGAGTTAAAAAAATCTTTATCTCTAAGACAGAGAATGAAATACTAAAGTATTTAAGTTTAAATGCTGTGATGTTTGGCATTATTTCAAGCCCTGGTCCTTGTGACTAGATCACACACACATCCGTGTGACTAGTGGTTAGAGCATCAGCCAGGGTACCTAGGTTGTAGGTTCAAAGGCATGCACTTAGGTTGCAGGTTGGATTCCTGGCCCCAGGGGCACATGAGAGAGGTAATCGATCAATGTCTCCCTCTCACTTCCATGTTTCTTCCCTCCCCCCTCCTTCCCTCATAGTCTAGACCAGGGGTGGGCAAACTTTTTGACTCGAGGGCCACAATGGGTTCTTAAACTGGCCCGGAGGGCTGGAACAAAAGCATGGATGGAGTGTTTGTGTGAACTAATATAAATTCAAAGTAAACATCATTACATAAAAGGGTACCGTCTTTTTTATTTTATATCAATAGTTTTATTCATTTCAAACATTTTAACAAGAAGAATATAAACACTAATTATTATAATTTGAAACTTCAAAAAATGGAGGAATCATAGCACAATAACATACCTTATGTTGAAGATGGCAAAGGCAAAATAAAATTGCCTAACAAAGGAAAGGTACAAAAGCCTTTCAAATTAAACTTAAATATAATAAAATAATTTAAAACTAAAACAAATAGAAAAGAACAAAATGTGTAAACAGTAAATTAAACATTTACTTTAGTGCAACTTCCAAATTATGCCTGAGACATAGATGTAGATGGCAATGTAGATTGGGTTGAAAGGTTTTTGGTCTTTAAAACATCAACTTCAGTGGGAACAGTGTTGTTGGTCTCCTTTTTTAACTAATGCATCAAAGTCTGGAGTTAGTTTTGTTGTGGCTATTCTCAGGATAGATCTGAGGTGTTCCTCAGTTGAGCTGGATCTGTGAGGGGCTTTGTTGATGTTCATGACGCTAAATGTCTGCTCACAAACATAGGTTGACCCAAACAGCACCAGTATCTTCTTCTTTTTTAAAAATTCTTAAATTTTTAAAAAATAAATATTTATTGTTCATATTATTATAAATGTTCCTCATTTCCCCCCCTCCATTTCTCCCCTCCACCAGGTTCCCATCCCACCCTCTGCCCTTTCCCCATCCCCATTGTCCTCATCCATGGGTGCAGTTTATGTTCAGTACCTTCCTGCAACCCCCACTCCCCTTTTCCCTGAGAATCATCAGTCCACTCCCCTTCCATACCTCTGATTCTATTATATTCACCAGTTAATATTGTGTCAATATTGTTTTTTACTTGCCTTGGTTTTTACATTCACTTGTTGATAGTTACGTATTTGTTGTTCATAATTTTTTATCTTTATCTTCTTCCTCTTCCTAAAGAACCCCTTTTAACAATTGATATAATTCTGGCTTAGCGGTGGTGAACTCCTTCAGCTTAAATTTATTTGTGAAGCCCTTTATCTGGACTTCGATTCTGAGTGATAGCTTTGCTGGGTAGAGTATTTTTGGCTGTCGGTTCTTGCTATTCATTACCTTGAATATTTCTTGCCATTCCCATCTGGCCTTCATGGTTTCTGTTGAGAAATCAGCTGACATTCGTATGGGTGCACCTTTATAGGTAACTACCTGCTTTTGTCTTGCTGCCTTTAATATTCTCTCTTTGTCTTTTTCTCTTGGGATTTTAGTTATGATGTGGCTTAGTGTGGTCCTCTTTGAATTCCTTTTGTTTGGGATTCTGTGTGCTTTCTGGACTTGTAAGTCTATTTCTTTCACCAGGTGGGGGAAGTTTTCTGTCACTATTTCTTTCAATATGTTTTCGGTATCTTGCTCTCTGTCATCTTCTGGGACACCCATAATTCTAATGTTGATTCGCTTGAAGTTGTCCCAGAGGTTTCTTACACTATCTTCAACTTTCTGGATTCTCTTGTCTTCTTGCTTCTGTGAAGGAGTGTCCTCTGGCTCTTGTGTTCCAGATCTTTGACTTGATTCTTGCAATTTTCCATTCTGTTTTTAGGACTCTGCATAACATTTTTTATTTCAGAGAATGTATTCTTTATTTCTAGTTGATCCTTTATTATTTTTAGTTGATCCCTTTTCATATCTTCATAGGCCTTGTTTATTTTATTGGCCTTTTCTAGGAAATTCTTGAAAAACCTTATAATCATGGTTTTGAACTCTATATACAGTCCCTTTTCGTCCTCCATTTCTTTCATTTGTGATCTGTTTCCTTGTCTTGGCATTTTCGCTGCTTCCCTGAGTTGGTAGATTGGGAGGATCAGCTGTGTCTATGCCAGGAGACAGCCTTATTCCACTAGACTTGGAAAACTGCAAAAGCCTCTGTGCTCAGCTTGGATGGGGCAGAGTTTCAGGGTGGAGCCTACAGCTTTGGCTTCCGGTTATCCCTGCCCTATGAGGTTCCTGAATCTCAGTGTTCCTCAGTGTCCTTTGGTATTCGCTGAAAACACCTCTGAGAGAAAGGTGCCTAGAGTTTCGCCCACTACCAGACAGTCTAGTCTCTCCTCCAATGAGCCTGCAACTGGGGTTCAGTGCAGTTGGAAGTGGGGTTAAGATCAGTCTGGAGCTTATGTCTCCTTCCTGCTAGGGCAATCCAGTGGCTCAATCAACAGTCTGTCCTCTGTACGTGACTCGGGGGCTCTGCCTTTCGCCGCTCCCCTTAGCTTCCCGCCTTACAGCCCAGATTCCCTCTGTATGAGTTTGGGGCTCGAGGGTCTCGCCCAGAACTGGGGTTCAGTGTAGTCGGAACTGGGGCTCAGCACAGTCAGAGCTTTTGTCTCCTTCCTGTTAGGACGATCTAGCAGCACAGTCAACAGTCTGTCCTCTGCGAGAAATGTGCGTGACTCGGGGGCTCTGCCTTTCACCGCTCCCCTGAGCTTCTGCCTTACATCCAGATTCCCTCTGTATGAGCCTGGGACCCCAGGGTCTCACCCAGAATGGGTTCAGTGCAGACGGAATTGGGGTTCAGCACAGTCCAGAGCTTTTATCTCCTTCCCACTAGGGAACGCCAGCCAGGCACTCAGCTGCCCCTCCTCTGTGGCTCCTTCCTCTCCCCATGCGTGCACCCTGTCTCCATACCTTAGGCTTTTACAGCTCCTCTGATTTTCCTTATGGTTTTCTCTTTCCTTATAGTTGTAGAATTTCCAGTCAGTCAACTTTCCTGGAGTTCTGGATAATGTCCACCTTATATTTTAGTTGTATTTTTTGAAATTGTTGTGTGAGGCTGCAATTGGGCGTTTACCTATGCCTCCATCTTGGTTTCTCCAGCACCAGTATCTTCTGTGCCATCCTCCGGATGTTTGGAAAAGTGGCTTCATTAAGTGAAGCATAAAAGTCTCTTAGTTCAAGAGCGCTGAATTTCTCCTTTAGGACAAAGTCAGACTGAAGATCAATGAGTTCCAGTTGCACCTCTTTTGGTGCTGTTTTGGTTTTGTGACAAAGGACAGGCCACCAGTTAAAGTGACTGGTCAATTTTTTCAACATCAGAAAACTGACGACAGAATTCTGCATGCAGGTTATCCAGTGATTT
This sequence comes from Vespertilio murinus, assembly GCA_963924515.1. Lineage (NCBI taxonomy): Eukaryota > Metazoa > Chordata > Mammalia > Chiroptera > Vespertilionidae > Vespertilio > Vespertilio murinus. The sequence goes on along the minus strand of OZ004705.1, from coordinate 100,718,662 downwards.
GCTATATTTCTTCACGTTTTGGATGGTCTCCTTCTGTGTGGCTAGTGTGGCAAAACGAGTGAAGACTTTGTCTGAAATTTGTCTGGAAAAGAAAATCAGTTTCGATTTAAAAGCTTTCACATTAGTGTACATGTCATGTACATACTGATCTTTTCCCTGTAGCTTCACATTTAGCTAATTCAAATGTGAAAATATATCTACAGCAAATGCAAAGTCACACAGCCAATTCTTGTCACTCAGCTCAGTAAATTCGTCAGACTTCCCCTTTAATTTAAAAAATGCACAAATCTCTTCCTTGAGCTCCCACACTCATTGGAAAACTTTGCTCAAACTCAACCAGCGGACACTAGAGTGGTAAAGTAAGTTGTGGTGATCCGCCTCAGTTTCCTCCAGAAACTTAATGAACTGACGGTGCTGAAGTCCCTTTGCTCGAATGAAATTAACAAGCTTTACGACTGGATTAACAACATGATTAAGTTGTAACATAGACTTGCACAATGATTCCTGGTGAATAATACAGTGAAGAAAAATAACATCTTGGTTAGGGTTCCCCTCCTTCACTTTATACTGAATTCTTTTTAGCAGTCTGACATTTTTTCCAGTTAAATTTGGATATCCATCTGTTGTGACATTAGCACGTTTACTCCATGGTAGCTTCATTTTCTTGATGACAGTAGACACCCAGTCATACAAGTCCTCTCCCCGTGTTTTTTCTTTCAGTGGCTCCATGGCTAAAAACTGCTCCGTAATTTCAAAACTGTCACTAATCCCTTGGATAAAAATTAAGAGCTGAGCGGTGTCCTTTACGTCATTACTTTCATCCAAAGCTAGTGAATAAAACTTAAAGAACTCTGCCTATTATTTATTTATTTATTTATTTATTTATTTATTTATTTAGGTATTATATGTGTACATAGCTTACCATTGCCCCCGACCCCCCACCTCCCATTCATGCCCTCCCTCCCCAGAGTTCTGTGTTCATTGGTTGTACTTATATTCATGCATACCAGTCCTTCCGTTGTTCTCTTATCTCCCCCCAGGTCTCCTTCCCCTCCCCATTGTCATTTGACAATCTGCTTGTTTTATGGTGACTATCTCAGGACCACATGAATAGAATCCGCTCCTCATTTGGCAGTCTGCTTGTTTTATGGTGACTATCTCAGGATCACATGAATAGAGTCGCTCCTCCTCTGGTTCTCACCGCCCCTCCCCCTGGGTCCCACTGCTTCCCCTGGGACACACCGCTCACCCGGGGCACATGGCCCCCTGGGACACAAGGCTCACCCGGGGCACACGGCCCCCTGGGACACACGGCTCACCTGGGGTACACGGATCCCTGGGACACATGGCTCACCTGGGGCACATGGCCCCCTGGGACACACATCTCACCCGGGGAAACAGCCCCCTTGGACACACGGCTCACGCGGGGCACACGGCCCCCTGGGACATATGGCTCACCCAGGGCACACGGCCCCTCTGGGGCGCTGGGGTCTCAATTTGGAGGTGCTGGGCTAGCTTCTCGCCAGCACGGTGGGCATGCTGGGGCGGCTGCAGGCGGGCTTAGATGGCTGCAGGCAGGGAGACTGCCCTCAAAGGTGTCTCGTTCGGTGCAGAAGCGGAGCAGCTGCGGATGCGGAGGCTAAGTTCTGAGGCCGCCCACTCCCTGAGCCCAGGGCATAGTGAGCTCTGTTCTCGGTGGATTTCCTTTATTCGCTGCGGTGGTGGTGGGTGGTGGTGGCAGGTTCAGCAGCCACGGTTGCTCCTGTGGTTCAATTTCCACTGTAGTTTTAAAGTTCACATGGCGGGAGCTTTGGCCCCGCCATGGGGCGGTGGAGGAAGAACTCACCGGGGCCAGTAATGGAAGGCGCCATGCCAGCTCCTCACCAGCACGGTGGGCAGGCTGGGACAGCTTCGGGCCGGAATGGTTGCGGGCAGGGAGGCCGTGCTCACAGGCTTCTCTTCCGGGCAGGAGCCGAAGGTGTGGCGGAGTCCTCACATCAGCTCCCTGGCTCCCACAGCGGCTGGCCCCGCTGGCCCAGTCCCTGGGCTCCGGGGTGGAGCAAGGTTTGGCTTCCCTCATTCCTGGCAGCAGCGGCTCCGGCAGGTCCAGTTTCGCCATAGTTTAAAACTCCACATTGCAGCAGTGGTGCCCTGCTTGGTGTCTAGTTGTAGCCTTCCCATTTCTACAGCTTTCCTGTGGGTCTGGTGTGATCCCTTTCGATTTTAGCTGTTGTTTTTTTCCAAATTGTTGATGAAGTGGCAGCCTAGGAGGCTACCTAGGCCACCATCTTGTTTCGGTCTCCCTCTGCCTTACTAATTAACTTGCTGGCCAAGTCTTCATCAATCAGTTCTACTCGATGAGTCACTGTCCTGCGAGATAAGTTGAGTTTTTCAAACTTGCCTTTGCTCTCTGTACACAAGAGATCTGCTGTCTCTATCATACATTCTTTCAAAAACTCGCCTTCAGAGAGAGGTTTGCTAGCTTTTGCTAATTTGAATGATGGCATAAAACTTGCTTTAGTACCATGTTTCTCCGAAAATAAGACAGTGTCTTATATTAATTTTTGCTCCCAAAGATGCGCTAGGTCTTATTTTCAGGGGATGTCTTATTTTTCCATGAAGAAGAATACGGTACACATTTATTGTTAAATGAAAATAAAGGAAATTTATTACCTGTATATGGTATGGTAGTACGGTAGTTGTCAACACAAACTAGACAAACTGTGAATGCTACAGTATCAAGAATTTACTCATTTATTCAATGACAATCATGTCATCATCTTCTGGAACATCATCATAACAATCCAATTCCTGAATTTCCTGGTGAATTTCTTGTGACTCCATTTCTTTCAGAATCAGTGGACCAAATCTCTCATGTTTAGCAATAGCACTGTCTTTAAATGAGTACTTCTTGTCAAGGTAGCCTGCTCGCAGTGCATTTGCAATGCAACTGTCAGTGATTTTCTCCATTGAATTCTTCACCCAAGTCACAACTTCTTGCAGTTTAGGTTTCACAAAGTTTCCACGCTGATTTCTCTCCATTCTATTTTCAATGCAGTCATTAATTTCCATGCACAAATTGTCTTTGAAACGCTTGTTTATTGCAACATCAAGAGTCTGGAGATAGGCCGTCATTCCTGCGGGAATCATTATCTGATCTATTTTTCTTTCGTGAAGAAATGTCTTCATGTCTTTAGCGGGGTGAGTGCTGGCTGCATCCCAGACTAGCAGACCTCTTTGTCTCCCTTGCATAACAAGCGGCAGCATAAAATTGACCCACTTCCTTATAACTGCTTGTGTGGCCAAGGTTTTTTCAGTTTCAAGAATAAAAATGCCCAAAACACATTCAATCTTTTCCTTCTTGCCCTTAGAAATGATTAAAGGTGGGATTTTAGTGCCATCCAGACGAATTGCCAAAATACAGGAAACATGTGCACTTTTGTAAGCGGTGGAGGGAATGTACACTAAGGAGGCACCCTGCTGTTCAATTGTTGTTTGAGATGATTGGCCCATAAACACTGCAGTTTCATCCATAGCAATCATGTAAGAAAGATTGTATTTAGAGAAGTCAACATCATCAATAAAGGACTTGAATGCAAGTGCTCGCTTAATAACTTGAGTATCTTCCAACCTAAACAATGTTGTAGATCTTCTTCAAGACAGTTCACTTCGCTGAAGGAAATTATCCAGCCAGTGTTGTGATGCTTTGGAGTCTTCAGGGGCTATGTCAAACTGTGGTGCCATTGCAAGGGCAAATTCTTGAATCTGAGCCCTATTCACAACCAAAGCCTTTGCTCTCCTGTCAACAACCCATTCACAGATCAGGTCTTCCAGCTCGGAAAATAATGGTTGCCGACCTGATCCACACTTGCGCTTTTTAGCATTTCCCTTGTCCACTTGTTCAATGAGGTTACCATACTCTGTTCGCCATTTTTGGACCAATCGGATACTCAACATCTTCTCTTTGCAGAAAGCATTAAGATTTTGTCCCCAAGAGTCTTCCAGGATTCCTTTCTTGTACTCCACGGAGTAGCTTTTTCTTTTTGTGCTCATTTCTAGGGGTAAAAAAAGGAATTGGGGTATCAAGGTGGGGGAAGGGTGATCACTTAAAATTACACAGGGGAATCAGAGGGGGGATTACCATTTTAGTAATCCCTTTTGATCCTCCTGTGTCATTTTGATTGTCCCCCTGATCTTCCTGTGTCATTTTGATTGCCCCCTCTGATCCTCCTGTGTCATTTTAAGTGATTCCCCTTCCCCCACTCCTGTGCCACTAAACAACTTCACCAGACATCTCCCCTGCCCCTTTATTAGACATTTACCCTCTGGGGCCTGCCTGCGGACTGTCACTGGGCTTGCTGGGGCCTGCATCTGGGGTGAAGCAGGGTCTGCCACTGACTGAGAACCTTTAGTCATCATGAAGGTGGCTGCGAGCATCAGGTAGTGTCACCAGAGACAGACCAGCACTCACCACCTTCGCTGCATCCGGTGTCTGCTCTAATTCTCCTGTTCTTCTACATGCATCTGTGAAAGTCTCCTCCTCTTTCCCTCCCCGTGCTCACACTGACTTCAACCTCTACTTTGCCTCCACACAGCAGTGACGTCAGGACTCCACGTAATGTCACTGGTTGCTAGATGCCAGTCGGGGTGGCCCTAGCGACCAGTTTACGGTAAATTAATTTTCATTCTGAGACAGAGCCTGGGTGCTTTATTTTCGAGGGGATGCCTTATATTTCACTCAGAAAGAAACCTGTAAGTAGGTCTTATTTTCAGAGGATGTTTTATTTTCTTGGAAACACAGTAGTTGTCTCTGGAATTGCATTGTGTCTGTGAAAGACATTTTGCTGAGCCTGTAATTTAGCCATCAACCTCTCAGCAGTAGCCTCCTGTTCTAAGGTGACTGCTTGCTAGCATAGTTGCCATGCTTTGTGTCAAAGTGATGGCTGAGATTGTACTCTTTGAAGACTGAAATTGTTTCCTGGCATATCAGACACACCGGCATTGATTGGACTTTGGTGAAAAAATATTTTGTTGTCCACTTCCTCTTAAACACTCGGCATTCACTGTCCACTTTCCTTTTCTTTGGTCCACTCATGTTTAATAATATTGGGCTAAAACTAATAGTACTGTTCTTTTATTGAATTCTTTACTAAAATAAGATAGTAAAGTATAAAAACAATTTATTAAATTTGCTCTACTATAACATTTTTGGTCTTCTAAATACATATATATATATATGTATATAAAACAAAATCTGAAAAAGTTCAGACATGGGACAGAGGCACACCCTAACAATAGAGAACAACCCCTTTCCTCCATAGGAAACCTGTGTATCTTTCACACAGGCCCTTTGTTTATGGTAACACACATAGCTGCACATTGCTGTGTCTTCCAGACACACTTGTATGGGAGGTGCTAGAGCAGTGCAAAACATGGGTAACCAGTAGTTATCACTACCACTTCCGTTACTGGCAAAAAACAGCTGCAGTGCACATGGTGTGAAAGAGCCCATTATCAATGTCAGATTGCATCCACTGGACTCTATAAAAACAACCAAGTGCCACTTTTAAATGCCCATTTCAACAGTTTTTCTTATTAAAAGCTGGAAATGGCAGGATATTTATATATATACACCCCTACTGTGACAGCCTGGCAGAGCATTACAAAAAAGAAAACCCAGCATCAGCATCTGGTGATGTCCATAAGTACAAGACTTCAGGCTGTCATTACCAGGAAAGGGTTTCATCCAAGTATTAGATACGAACATTTGATTTTCAGTTTTTCATTTGTCCAATTACTTCTGAAACCCTGAAATTAAGTGATTTTGTAATAAAATCTTTAGTTCATCACATTTCTGTATAATCTTTTTGTTCAACCCACTGAATTAGGGTTTGTTCACACTAGCCATGCTGCCGTTGCAGTGTGGTTCAGTACTTCAATGCAGTGCAGCTAGGGTTAATGCAGGATACACAGGTGTCCATCATGTTTTCGTTGATGCTAATGTGCAGTGGTGCATGTTAACACAAATGCCCTGTAGCACGCATTTTTACAGGCGCAAGGGGGAGAAGCAAACGCAGCACAAAATGCCTTTGTTTTGCCGCTAACACATTCGGTTAGTGGCCACGGTGGCGTTACTGATACCGCATCCATATCAGCAAAAAAATGCAGCCGCAGCATGGCTAGTGTGACATGTCCTCTGTGTGTCTTTTTCCCTGCTGTGTGCGTCCACAGTGGGGAAAAAACTGCAGTGCATACAAGCCCTAAAAGCTGAAAGTCTTTGTTGTTTTATTAACAAGTCATTGTGATGTACAGAATGTGGGAACAGGAAAAAATTGTGTTTGAGTAGAGCTCTTAATCTTACCTCAGAAAGGCTCTGATACTGTGCTCTCCAGGGGCGGGTCTCCCTACATCACCACGATAACTTGTCTACGCATTCCCAGGGTGATGTCGGGAGACGCGACCCCGGGCATTATAAGGAGCCTCTGGAAGATTGAGAGGTTGTTCCTTCTACTGAATGGGCGGATATAAATCCGCCCACTCAGAAGAAGGAGCTGTGGCCGTGTTTCCCGACGTTGCCATGTTAACACTGCTGCTGGTGAAGGAGCGGAGGGGAGAGCCAGAGAACCCTCTGCTCTTTTGGCTCTGCGGGCCGGATAGAACCGCCATAGTTTGACCACGGCTGGTCTAGACAGAGAGCAGGGCCATGCACCTTGTAAGATGAGCGAAGAACGCTGGGTGGGGAGGAAGGGGATGGAGCTACAGCTCTGCAGGTTGTCCGACTCCCTCATGCTCTACAGCCCGTTGGGGGGGGGCGGGGGAGGAACAACCCAGAGGAAGCCTTGCTGGGAGTCGGGCCTTTGGTCCATGCTCAGCACTTCAGCCCCTCTTTTCCGTATGACTGGCACCTTGGAAGGGCCCCAGGTCCTGTCTCTCTCTTGGCAGGTGTTCCAGTTAAAACTCATTCATCCCACCCTGACTGGTTTGGCTCAATGGACAGAGCGTCAGCCTGAACACTGAGAGGTCCCAGGTTTGATTCCGGTCAAGGGCATGTACTTTGGTTGCAGGCATATCCCCAGTGGGAGGTGTGCAAGAGGCAGCTGATCGATGTTTCTGACTCTCCATCCCTCTCCCTTCCTCTCTGTAAAAAAAAAAAAAAAAAAAAAAAAAAAAAAAAAAAAAAAGTAAATAAAATCAATATAATATATTAAAAATAAATAAAACTCGTTCAGTCCCAAGCACCAGAAATACAACTCAAACACATTGTCTTATGTGGGAAAAGGAAGTTATGCCTTATGTAGCAGGAAAGCTAAGGAGATCAGGCACAGCCTGATCCAGATGCTCTGTGCTGTCACGACTGTCCTCACAGCTCGCCTCTGCAGCCCTCGGCACGGGCTCCTTCTGCCTGGCCTTTCCTGCGTGGTGACCAGATGGTCACCGCCGTGCGGGGCATCCGGCTAGCAGCTTACTAACCTTGGCGGAAAGAGGGCTTCCTTTTCCCAGCAGCGCCAATGAGTCCGCTCCCCATTCATAGGCTTGAATCAAATTGAACCTTGGGGGTGGCCAGCGGGGAAGGCTTGGTTCCCAAAGGAAAGGCGGTGAGTGCGGGGCCAGCAGAATGCCACGGGGACACCCTCCAGCAGCCCCTCCGGAGGCGCCATGCGGGGCCTTCACTTCCTTCACCTCCTTCACCTCCTTCACCAGCACGGCTGGAGGGCTGTCACTGTGTGTGCTGGACGCTGCTTCCTCATCACTCCTAACACCCTGCCTCGGTCCCCTGCAGCAGGCCCAGGCCCAGGCCCCTGCCCGCGCTGCAGACCAACTGCAGGGTGAAAGCAGCATCTGGGCCCTCTCTGTCCCCTTTCCTGGCCTGCGGGGTTGGGGTTCATTGCCTTTGGGGCATGGTTTCCAGGTCTCTTACTGACGTGCTGGCCCACTGCCAAGGGCTCTGGGGCTGGAGGCAGTGGTGCCGGGTTCCTCTCTGTGAAACGGAGGTGGCAGCTGCCACTGGGGTGCTGTGCGGTTAAATGAGTGTAGAAAGCCTACAGCGCTATGAACCATGCCCAGCACCCCGCAGGCTCAGTACCCGCAGCTGCTGAGGGACACCCCCCTCCACGCACGAATTTCGTGCACCGGGCCTCTAGTATATCTATAAAAGTCTAAGCCCTCATTACAACAGAACTACCAGAATGGCCAGAACGACCAGTCAACCAGTCACTATGATGCACACTGACCACCAGAAGTGGTGCATCATTCGATGCTCAACATAGAACCTGCCCCCTGGTGGTCAGTGCGCTCTCACAAGGGGAGCGCTGCTCAGCCGGAAGCCAGGCTCGCGGTTGGCGAACACAGCTGTGGCGGTCGGAGCCTCTCCCACCTCTGTGGCAGCACTACCGAGGGGGAGCGGTGGTAACAGGTGCAGTGGGCCGACATGCCATGAGCGGTGCAAGCCCGGCCCTGGTTCGGGGTCCTCCCTGGCCACCTGCCGCTTGGCTCTCCCCGCTGCAGCTGGAGGCTGCACATGGCCGTCGCTGCCCCGCCGCTGGACCCAGCCCGGTACGCCCCGGTAGCAGTGGCGGGCTCTCAGGCACAACACAACCACCGTGTCTACAACACAACAATCGGTAGAACACACCGTCTCATTACAGCCTCAGAGCTTCGTGGGCTGGGCAGGACAAGTTGTATGAACCCCCCATTTACAGATGGAGAAACTGAGGCTTAGAGAGTTAGACCTCATGCCCAGGATCACTCAGTCAATCAGTGGTGGAGGCAGGATTTGAATCGGTCTCTTGAAATCCATGTTTTGGGACTTTTGCTCTGGCCGCCACTCAGCCTGCAAGACCTCCTGCAGGCAGGCCTGTTGGCTCTTCCTCACCCTCTCAGGTCCCGGCCAAACACCCGCAAACAGCAATAGTGAGAAGAGAAACCTTTATTTATTAATTTTTAAAATATACTTTATTGATTTTTTTAGAGAGGAAGAGAGAGAGGGATAGAGAGTTAGAAACATCGATGAGAGAGAAACATCCATCAGCTGCCTCCTGCACCCTCCCACCCCCCACTGGGGATGTGCCGCAACCAAGGTACATGCCCTTGACTGGAATCGAACTCGGAACCCTCCAGTCCGCCGGCCGACGCTCTATCCAGAGCCAAACCGGTTTCAGCAAGAGTAACCTTTATTAAGCGTCGCCCCACTCCATGCGGCGCATAAGGCTTTCCCTTCCCGTGATCTTATGAGTAAGTGTCACTCCGTTTCAGAGGGAGGGCCTGGGCTCAGGGAGGTTAGGTAACCTGCCCAAGGCCACTCAGCAGGTGTGGCAGTGGGAGTGACGCTCGCAGAGCCTCTGGTTCGGGAGCAGGCCTTTCTTGCCTGCTGGCGGTGGCCTCTGAGGCCAGGGGTGGGCACACACCCATCCTTTGGGTCTGAAGTCCAGGCTTCTGCCCGCCTGGCTCCCTTGGGGCTGGTTGCTCCTCTCCTCTCAGAAGCCTGAGCGCTCCCAGGGGCAGGTCACCTGTTAGCCCTGCACAGGCGGGGCTCCACGTGACAAATTATTTCACCCCCCCCCCCAAGACGCGAGACCTGAGGTTCAGGGGCTCCTCCAGGGCCCCCCCACTTGCAAACATAGGAGCCTGGACCAGCCGGGCCTCGGCGCTGGGGGCGCAGGGGGCGCAGGGCTCTCCCTCCTCGGCCGGGGCTCCGCTCCCCGCGGCGGGGTGGGGGAGGGACGATGCAGTGAGGCCGGGGTGGGCGCGGGGCCTGGGCAGAGGGAGGATGGCGAGCGGGCTGGGAGCAGACTGCAGGGGGGGGGTGGGGAAAGCAGAGAATTTTTGCATTTTGACATTAAGAAGTGCGGATCAGATCGCCGGCAGCACCCGCTCCGGCTGGGACCGGGCGGGCGGGGCGGGCGGGCGGCGCCTCCGCGGAGGGAGGGCCCGGTCCTGCAGGAGCTCCGCCCAAAGGGGCGCTGCCACCCCTAAGGAGGCGGGTGGCCCGGCGGCTCATTCATTGTCTTGACAAGAGCATCCTCAGCGGCCGCCTCCGGCTTCTCGGCGCTTCCTCCTCCCTCTCGCCCTCCTCCACGGGGTCTCCGCCGCAGGTAAGCCCGTCCTGTCCCGGGGGGCCGGCCGCCGCGGTCCGGGGCCACCTGTGGGGCGGCGGGCGCCTGGCGCAGCCGCTGTGGGGGCGGCAGGCTGTCAGCGCCGGGATGGGACCGAGCCCTGCGCGGGGGACTCGCCTGAGCGTGTGGGTGCGCGTGGGAGGGCCCATCTGCCGCCCCGGAGCTCCGAGGGGCGGCAGGGCGAGGGGCCACGGGGCCAAGACGGACGTGGGGGTCAGGACACGTGGGGGGCGACTCTCCCCAGAACGGGAGTCTTTGGGTGGGGTGGGGGTGGGGGCAGGGTGGAGTGAACCCGGCAGCTGCCCTGAGCTTGGAGACAGGAAGGGGTTGAGAGCAAAACAAGAAAAGACCAAGTTCCCCTTTCCGTGGTTTCTGGGCCTGGTACCTGCGGTGGGGAGGCAGCAGGGTGGGGCGATGGCTTCCTGTCCTCCAACCTCTGGTTCGGGGCTCCCTGCTCCCCAAGCCCAGGCTTCTCACCTGGGGCTGCTCCGGGCCCCAGGCTGCCTCTCTCACCCCCAGACATGCTCCTCGCTGCGGGCTCCAGAGGCACCGGGTGGGCGAGGGCGCTGGGGCCCCGCAGGGAAGGACCAGGCCCTAGAGTGGGGCGACCTGGTGAAGCTGGGGAGCAGCTAGAGGCCCCCCCAGCAGGCAGCACCGCCCCTGTCCTCCTCTGGAGCCCCGATCCTGTACCTGGGGGGCCAGAGGCATCCCCACCGCTTCACTTGCTCTCTGCCCAGCGAACAGGGAAACCATCCCAGCTGGACCTCAGAGAAGTCTGCTGCTCTCCCTTCCTGTGTGGAGTTCCAGTGCGTGTGTGTACACGTGTGATCGTGTGTGTGCGTGTGTGTGTGTGTGTGTGTGTGTGTGTGTGGAGGTGGCACTCAGGGCACCTGCTGAAGGGAGGCGTGAGGCAGAGGAGTGGGAGGAGGAGAAACCCAGACACAGGCCCCCTGCCCGCTGGTGGTGCCCAGAGAGCTGCTGGGGAAGCCATCTGACCCCAAAGAGCAGAGAGCGTGGCTCCTGGGCAGGCCGGGTGCTAGTCCCTCCGCGTGTCCACGCTGTGCCAGGAGGGAGGGGGCCCGCCCGGCCCCCGCCTTTGGGAGGCTCCTTGTGTGGGTGTGAAGGAGCGAGGTCTGGATGCTGAGGCTGAGAGAATCCCTCTCCACACTGTGTGTGCTGAAGCTGCCCGGTGTGAGCCATGGAGAGATGCTGTCTGTCCGTCAGCCAGGCCCCTGACCAAGCGCACTGGCTGCTGCCCCACACCCGGCTCTGCTGCAAGGCCCCGGCCCAGGGCCGCAGAAGCAAGAGCCGAGGGTGAGGAGAAGGTGGGCCTTGCAGGTTAGCTGGCCGAGGGCTGTAGAAGCTGAGAGAGTGGGAGGCAGCAGGATGTCAGTTACCGAGAGCCAGGGGCGGGAGAACTGGGTGCTGGTGCTGGGGAAGTTAGCTGAGACCTCAAATGTCAGGCCGAGGGGTTCCTGGGGAGACAGGAACTGGAAGGTCACAGTTGGCCTGGAGGGAGAAAAGTTCTCAACCTCTGCCTCCCCCCCCCCCGCCCCCCCAGGATGAGCCGCCAGGTGGTCCGCTCCAGCAAGTTCCGCCACGTGTTTGGACAACCAGCCAAGGCCGACCAGTGCTATGAGGATGTGCGCGTATCACAGACCACCTGGGACAGTGGCTTCTGCGCTGTCAACCCCAAGTTTGTGGCCCTGATCTGTGAAGCCAGCGGGGGAGGGGCCTTCCTGGTGCTGCCCCTGGGCAAGGTGAGCCTCTGGCCGCCCCGGAGCCTCAGTGGTTCTGATCAGGTGACCGTCACCAAGCTTCCTGGGCCGCGGTGTTGTCATCTGTAAGACTGAGCTGGGCTGACGGAGCTTTAAGCTTTTGCCAGCTCTTAAATGGAAATTGAGCCCTAGCTGGTTTGGCTCAGTGGATAGAACGTTGGCCTGTGGTCCTGAGTTTGATTCTAGTCAAGGGCACATGCCTGGGTTGGGGTTCAATCCCAGTGTGGGGTGTGCAGGAGGCAGCTGATCAGTGATTCTCTCTCATCATTGATGTTTCTCTCTTCCTCTCTGACCAATAAAAATGTATTTAAAAAGAGAAATGGAATTTGAGTCTCAGAGGGGAGACGGCATGAGAAGGATCACACAGGGAGTCCTGAGACTCAGGGTCTCCCAAGCCTCAGCCTGGGGCCTTCTCCCCTCAGGGCACAGACAGGGATGGGCTGGGCTCTGGGCGGGCCGGCAGTGCTCCTAGGATTGGGGGCGCTCCGTGTCTGAGCCTGTCAGAGCCCTTGGGAACCCAGCAAGTTCTGGGCCCAGCAGCCCCCGGGCAGGGATGATACAGAGGACCCTCTCCTGGCCCAGCCCTGCCTGCCTCTGACCCTGTCCCCCTGCCCTGCTGTCTGCTGACCCTACGCACTGCTGTGCTCTAGCGGGTGACACAGGAAGGGGAGATGGGCCCGAAGTTGTTACCAAAAAAGGGCCGATGGAAGCAGAGAGAAGAGGAAGTGGTTGTGAGGGTGAGAGCTGGGCCTGCTCTGCATGCAGGAAGCCCTCTGCACAGCTGTCCCCGGAAGTGGCATTTCCAAACCTCTGCTCCTGTCTGCGGCAGTTATGACAGACTTCCCGGTCCCTCTCCTAGAAGGCCCGGGCCACACCCCACCATTCTCACACACCTGCTGCGGAACACTAAGCCCAATGCAATTGACCCCCCTTCCCCGCATCTGTCCCTGGCTTTAGCCTGTGTGCCGGGAAGCCTCTCAGGGATGTGGGGTGGGGGCAGGGGCCCTCAGGGCACAAATGAGAAACTGAGATAGAGGAACTTGGCCCGGATCTGACAGCAGGCAGGACCAGCCCCCCCCCCCCCGCCCCCAATCTGTGCTTCCTCTGGTCCTTCTGAGTTGCCCTGACAACTCTGGCCTCGGGCAAACAGAGGACCAACTCCTCCCACCCTTGGCCTTGCCCTCTATACCGCTCTGAAGGGCTGTGGGAAGTTGGACTGGGCTTGGGGGGCAGAAGCACCTCCCTCAGAGGCCCCGCTCTGCCCTCTAGACTGGACGTGTGGACAAGAATGCGCCCACGGTCTGTGGCCACACGGCCCCCGTGCTGGACATCGCCTGGTGCCCGCACAACGACAACGTCATTGCCAGTGGCTCTGAGGACTGCACAGTCATGGTGAGTGGTGGTGGGGTTCTGGGCGAGGAGGGGCCCCAGTTTGGACCTGACAGTTGGAGTGCCCGACTCACTCGCCCTTTCTCTGCAGGTATGGGAGATCCCCGATGGGGGCCTGGTGCTGCCCATGCGGGAGCCTGTGGTCACGCTGGAGGGCCACACCAAGCGTGTGGGCATCGTTGTCTGGCACCCTACAGCCCAGAACGTGCTGCTCAGTGCAGGTGCCTGGGGGGAGGGGCGGGGCGGGCCGGCCTCTGACAGCGAGGGGGTGACTCCTGGCTCTGACGCGTGGGGGGGGGCATTGCCCAGGTTGTGACAACGTGATCCTGGTGTGGGACGTGGGCACCGGGGCGGCAGTGCTGACGCTGGGCGCGGACGTGCACCCTGACACCATCTACAGCGTGGACTGGAGCCGGGACGGCGCCCTCATCTGCACCTCGTGCCGCGACAAGCGCGTGCGCCTCATCGAGCCCCGCAAAGGCACCGTAGTGGCTGTGAGTTGCAATGACTGTGTGACCCTTGACCCAGGGACCTTCACCCCTCCTTCCTACCCACCTCATCCGGCTGCTAGACGCTGTCCTCTTTCGCCTCTGCCTGGGGCAAGGCCTTTGGGGCATGTGTACGGGTGCCTGGCTGACCGCATCCCTTCCCTGCCAGGAGAAGGACCGTCCTCACGAGGGGACCCGGCCGGTGCGAGCGGTGTTTGTGTCAGACGGGAAGATCCTGACCACGGGCTTCAGCCGCATGAGCGAGCGGCAGGTGGCGCTGTGGGACACGGTGAGCCGAGAATCCGAGGCTTAGTCCCGTTTGCCCGGCCCCAGCCCTGTGTCCAAGTGGTTTGCCCTCCTGAGATGGGGTTTCCACTGGGTGGTCTGTAAGGGTCACCCCACCCCGGTTACTGCTCAGTGCAGGGCACCACCCGGGCCTGCCCGGGCCCAGCTCATTCTCTGCCACCTGTCTCCACAGAAGCAGCTGGAGGAGCCGCTGTCCCTGCAGGAGCTGGACACGAGCAGCGGCGTCCTGCTGCCCTTCTTTGATCCCGACACCAACATTGTCTACCTCTGTGGCAAGGTGGCCCAGTGGCGGGGCGGGGAGGGAGGCGGGCAGAGGGGCCAGGAAGGAGCTCGGCTGCGGGCACCCGTCGGTGTTGATCTCCCTGCCCCCACCACCCGCAGGGCGACAGCTCCATCCGCTACTTCGAGATCACTTCCGAGGCTCCGTTCCTGCACTATCTCTCCATGTTCAGCTCCAAGGAGTCCCAGCGCGGCATGGGCTACATGCCCAAACGTGGCCTGGAGGTGAACAAGTGTGAGATTGCCAGGTGACTGTTCCCTGACCCTGACCGGAGCATGCATGCTCCTGGGCAGCGCTGACCTCATGCTGACCTTCAGTCTCAGCCCAACTGTGCTGTGGGCGCTGCTCACCTTCCTGTTTCCACAGGTTCTACAAGCTGCATGAGCGCAAATGTGAGCCCATCGCCATGACGGTGCCCCGTAAGGTGATGCCATGTCCCTCCCCGGGCCCTGGGCTGGGCACACCTCACAGAGCTGCAGGGTGGTGTGGCCTAAGCATGCTCTTAACCAGCCCCGGTCTTGCCTACAGTCGGACCTGTTCCAGGAGGACCTGTACCCGCCCACGGCAGGGCCTGACGCTGCCCTCACAGCCGAGGAGTGGCTGGGGGGTCGGGATGCTGGGCCCCTCCTCATTTCCCTCAAGGATGGCTATGTGCCCTCAAAGAGCCGGGAGCTGAGAGTCAACCGGGGCCTGGACACTGGGCGCAGGAGGACGGCACCAGAGGCCAGTGGCACTCCGAGCCCGGTGAGAGGCGGATGGGAGGCAGGAGTAAGGATGGGAATACAGGGTGGGGAGGCACTGCCGTCACTGTGGTCACTGACACAGGGGAGGAGGCTGGCCTGAGGCAGCCCAGACCCATAGGGAGCTGTCAGTGGGTAATCCCCAGGCCTCAGAAAGCAGGTTTCAGGCTCGGAGGACTGCAGCTCTCTGGGCAGCAACTGGCTGAGACAGAAGGGCCCAGGCCCTGGGGCACTTAGCCAGGGTAAGGGGAGCCCAGGGTGGAGCCAGGCCTAATGCAGCGCTGGATCCTCCAGGATGTCGTGTCCCGGCTGGAGGAGGAGGTGAGGAAGCTCCAGGCCATGGTGCAGGAGCTCCAGAAGCGCTTGGACAGGCTGGAGGAGACAGTCCTGGCCAAGTAGACACTCCAGGGCCTTGAGCTGGGACCCACCGCATCGCCTCCCTCCGCACCCCCTCCCTCCCCCTGCTCCTTCCCTCCCCCTCCTTAGGCCGCAGTGGCAGACAAAATAAAATGGCTTTATTTTCTGGTACCTCTCAGACTCTGATGACTGTGCACCTGATGCCGAGTCTGACCTGACTCTGAACTCCCCTCAGAAGCCTTGGGGCCGAGGGATGCTTCCAAATGCTACAGTAAACCACAGAACGGGTCTGGTGGGTGGGAGCACCCCATTCTGGTGTGTTTTGGGGGCCTGCTGTTTTGCAGCTGGCAGGTGTGAGCTACTCAAGGCCCTAGCCTAGGGCTTAACTCCCACGTTTACCCCAAATCTGCCCTCTTTTCTAGTTAACCACATCAGGTTACATGTAACTGTGCCAACACTGCTGCTTGTGGGGAAATGAAACAACTAGCTCCTACAGGACATCTTTCAAACTGCAGGCCCGAGGCGTTCTTTTGTAAGGAGAAAGCTTAGAACTAAAGCAAAGGCCCAACCCTAGTTTACAGGCGAGGGAAGTGAGACACTGAGCAGTTGAAGGGCCGGTCCCGAGGAGACGTCTTGTGCAGGGCTGTTGCCTCCTGAGCCCTTACTGTGGGTCTCGCCTGGGCCTGGCCTCTGTGGACAGGGACCTGTCAGGCTCCACCAAGTGGGGGCTTGGAAGTGGATTTGATACCCACCTTAGCAGGTGACCTGACCTGGGCACAGGCTATTAGGAATAGGTGTCCTGGCCACAGCAGCGTTTGGTTCATACCACACAGGGGCAGCAAGGACTCAGTGACCATCTGCTGCCCCTCCTGCCTCTTCAGCAGGCCAGAGAAAACCATCTGGGTAGAGCTGTGAGGCAGCCATAAGACTGTCCCTGTCTGCCCATTTTGGTCTCACCCGCTAAGCAAGCCGTAACTCTGGGCAAGTTACTTCTCCCAATGAAATGGGGAGGGATACCACAACCCTGTGAACAGTGTGTGAACCCAATCAGGGGTGAGAAAGAATCAGGAAACCTGGACTCTGGGCCTAAGGAAGGTGAGGTGCCTTCTCTGAGCCTCTCCTGAACAATAGGGATGGGCCCTTCTGAGCGGCTTGTCACCTGAAAAACAGCTCCGGAAAGAAGCCCTGGAACCCAGAAGGGTTCACCTGTCATCACCGTGACTTCCAGCTTCCCCCACCCACCCTCCCTCTGATAGAAGCGAGAGGAGATGGGGTGGAGGGGGAAGGGAGATAATCTAGGGGCCAAGACACTGGCCTTAAAAACACAGGGGACAGAGTGGGTGGGATAGTGAAACCTGTAATCCATCCTCCCCACAAGCCCTGGCCCCACTAGGTCTCAGGGACTTCACGTGCAAGGCCTTACCAATCCTGATACTTCTGTTTAATCTGATACTAGAGGCATTACTTGTCCCTATTTTGTGGCTCTGGTTGGCCTTATTTTCCTGTTCTACCTCAATTCCTATCCTCTGCCCATACCTCCATTCTTGAAAACCACATGGTGCCCAGCCAGTGTGGCTCAGTGGTTGAGCATCGACTTATGAACCGAGAGGTCATGGTTCGATTCCCAGTCAGGGCACAGGACTGGGTTGTGGGCTCAATCCCCAGTGGAGGGTGGGGTGGGGTTTACAGGAGGCAACTGATCAATGATTCTTTCTCATCATTGATGTTTCTCTATTTTCCTCTCCCTTCCTTTCTGAAATTAAAAAAAAAAAATTAAAAAAAAAAGAAGGAAAACCACATGGTCTTCTCAAGGGCATCTGGCCACACAAAACCCAGGGCTAAAAGGTCATTGGACCTTCTCCTGTGGGCCAGAAAACATCAGTCTACCAGCTGTTGGAGAGCCCTGGCTAGGGCACTATGTCCCTGTAGGAACCTGCAGAGGAAGTGTGGAATCCTCTACTATACTTCTGACATTGGGGTGAGGTTGATGAGAGGAAAAGGTTTGTTAAATTGGCCAGCACCCTGAAACTCCGAGCACTTTCTCATCTGTGCATTTAAAAAAAAAAACCAAAAAAACTTTATTGATTTTTTACAGAATGGAAGGGAGAGGGAGAGAGAGCTAGAAACATAGATGAGAGAGAAACATCGACCAGCTGCCACCTGCACAGCCCCCACCGGGGATGTGCCCGCAACCAAGGTACATGCCCTTGACCGGAATTGAACCTGGGACCTTCCAGTTTGCAGGCCGACGATCTATCCACTGAGCCAAACCGGTTCCGGCTCATCTGTGCATTTTTGTTGTTAATCTTCACCCAAGGATTTTTTGCCATTGATTTTTAGAGAGTGGAAGGGCTAGGAGAGAGGGGAAGGTAGAAGAGGACATAGATGTATTAGTTGCCTCCTGAACCCAGACCAGGGTGGTGATCAAACCTGCAACCCAGGTACATGCCCTTGATTGGGAATTAAACCCAGGACCCACTGGTTTGCAGGCATATGTGCCAATCACTGAACTACACTGGCCAGGGTTCATCTGTGCATCTTAAAGGCTGGCAGTGGGCAGGAACACCCAGCAATCGTCCACAAATAGGTGGTTGGTTAGTAGGAGTTTCCCAAGCATTACAGGAGGCCTGTGAGGCCTGTCCTGAAAGGGATGTTAAGGACTGAACTTTCCCTTTATAAGTGGGGACACAGAGGCCTCGGTGCGAGAGGAACTGCCTAAGTTAAAACAAGGAGGAGACGATGAAGAATGACAGCAGGGAGAAGATAGGCCCTAGACAGCCTCAGTGCCCCTCCCACACACAACACACCAACACAGAAGCTGGCCTCATTCATAATTTAATGGCTGTGCTGGTCTCTTATTTCTGCCGCTCACGGGCCCACTGCTCTGGGGTCAGGGTTTTCTGCTCAAAGGCATGGATATGCGGGAGCTCTTCGGCTAGACACTCGTTCACCAGCCTGCGGGAGAGATGCTGTTAGGGAACCGCAAGGGCCTAAGTCACAGTCCCCGAAGCTAGGTTGACCCAGAAGGCTGGAGGTATCCTCAAGTAGCGCCCAGGTCCTGGGACAGGAGGTAGAGGGCCTAAGCCTCAATATTCCCAGCAGGGGCCGAGAAGGCGAAATCCTTGGGGCTGTAGCCCGCAGGGCTGGGCCGCGGGCATTGGGTTGCGGGAAGTGGCCGGGGCTGTGGGGCCGGGACCGTGCCGAGCGAGGGGTTCCCCGGGCCTCACCGGTGTCTCTGAAGCAGCGGCTTCCCCTCGAACTTGGCCGACACCACCAGGACTCGGAAGCTGGACGCACAACGGTTGGGAGTCGTGTCCTCCACCTCCTAAGGGGCAGAATCATGTGGATGGTGCCAAGCCGCCCACCCAGAAGCCCTTTTGCCCTCGCCCGGCAGGTCCAAGCCGCGCAGCTCACCACGTGCTCTGCCTGCAGGTCCCGCCGCAGTTTCTCCCGCAGGTGATCGGCGCTGAGTTCCATGGCGGCCGGCGGGGGCGGCCCGGCGCGGGCAGAATCCCCGATCCCACGCGGGTCAGACTGCTCCCACCCTCACTGCTGAAGCCTCTACTTCCGCCCTTACTGAGGCGTCCGGAAGCCCGGCACTTCCGCCCTCCCGGAAACCCAGTTTCCAACCGCCCGCGTTCCGCGCCTGCCGCCCGCCAGCCAATCAGAGCCTGCGTACGACCGGGCTCCGCCCCCGCCGACGCTCATTGGTGCCGCCGCCCGAGGTTTGGCGGCGGGTTTGGACACACTAGCTCCAGCCAGGAGAGGGTGCCCGAATCCGCTCTGCTGCAGCCGCCAGGTTACCCCGGAATCGCCACCGAGAGCTTTCCCCCAGACAAGTGTATCGTGGCCCTGGCAACCCCACCTTCCCCTCCCCGAGCTCAGAGGCCACAGCAATCAACCCGCACGTCCCGATGGGTCCCGAGGGGGGTTCGACGAGGCCCGGGTGCTTCTTCGGTGTCTACCTGCTCTATTGCCTGAACCCTCGGCACCGGGGCCGGGTCTACGTGGGGTTCACCGTCAACCCTGCTCGTCGGGTCCAGCAGCACAACGGAGGCCGCAAAAAAGGCGGGGCCTGGCGGACCAGCGGGCGCGGTCCCTGGTAAGAGGGGTGGGTCACTCAAGAAGGCGGCTTCAAGGAGGCGGGGCCGCGAGGGAGAGTCAGTGACAGCGGGCGGGGCCGGTGTGGGGTTGAGAAGGGCCTTGGCGTGGCCAGTGACGTGGGTGGGACCTGTCTGGGGAAGAGTCTGTGGGGAGGAGGAGCCCTGTGAGACTGGGATGTTAGGAAGGGGACTGATGGACCGGGATGGAAGACAGAGAACCTGTAAAGGGGAGGAACCGAGGAAGGCAGTAAGTCCCTGTGACTGGAGGCGGAGCTGAGGTTGGAGATGCGAGGTTTGGACCTCTAAGGAGGGGCAGGGCCTCGTGGACAAGGCTTGACGCCTCCTGTGAGGACTCCTCTCTGGCAGGACTTGTCGAACCGTGTCGAGGGGATTGGGCTTGACACGGGTGGGGCGGGAAGGGGGCGTTTTACGCACCACGCCCTGGTTCTCTTCCCCAGGGAGATGGTGCTCTTAGTGCATGGCTTCCCTTCCGCCGTGGCCGCCCTTCGGGTAAGGAAGGAGCCGGGGTGGCAGGAACGTGAGCTGGGGCGCGGGGCCCTCCCCGGGCGGCTCTGAAGCCCTCTCTCCTGCCCGCAGTTCGAGTGGGCCTGGCAGCACCCGCAGGCCTCGCGTCGCCTGGCGCACGTGGCACCACGCCTGCGCAGCGAGGCCGCCTTCGCTTTCCACCTGCGGGTGCTGGCTCACATGCTGCGCGCGCCGCCCTGGGCGCGCCTTCCGCTCACCCTGCGCTGGCTGCGCGCCGACTTCCGCCAGGAGCTCTGCCTGCCACCCCCGCCTCACGTGCCGGTAGCCTTCGGGCCTCCGCCACCCCGGATGCTGGCCGCCAAGCGACGGGCCAGTCCCTCTGCTGACACCGAGACCCGGCCGGACCAGGACTCCGAGGCCCCCTGCACTCTGTGCGCGCGCCTGCTTCAGGTGAGCGCTCCACCTGGGCTCCAGGTTGGGGCAGGTCTAGAGTTCAGACGACTTAGGATCAGGCTGTTTATTGGGAGTCGTAAGCCCACTGACATCCTTGGCGCCTTGGAGAGCCTTGCTTCCGTCTCCAAAATGCCGGTGAAAGTTCTTGCGGCCATTCCTGCTCTGGACCTTTGCCCTTCGTTCACTGCAAAGTTCTTCCTTAGACCTTGGTCTTGATGAAATGCCACCTCTTTTCCACGAGGTCTTCCTTGGCTCTCTAAAATTGCAACTTTCTTGGTACTGCTTTCCTTTTTTAAAAAAATATGGTTTTATTGATTTTAGAGAGGAAAGGAGAGGGAGAAACATTGATAGGCTGCCTCCTCACGCTCCCTAGTGGGAATCAACCTGGTAACCCAGGCATATGCCATGACGGGAATCCAACAGCAGCCCTGGGTGCATGGGACAATGCTCAACCAACTGAGTCACACCAGCCAGGGTCCCCCCCCCCCTTTTTTTTTAAGGCTTGTCTAACATCATGTACAGTTGACTCTTGAACAATATGAGGATTAGGGGTGCTGAACCCATGCAGTAAAAAAGCCACATACAACTTTTTACTTCCCCCAAACAGCCCTCCTTCAGTATCCATAGGACAGTGTTTGGCAAACTCATTAGTCAACAGTATGATTGAAATTTTTTTGAGAGCCAAAATTTTTAAACTTCTAACGCCACTTCTTCAAAATAGACTCGCCCAGGCCGTGGTATTTTGTAGAAGAGTCACACTCAAGGAGCCAAAGAGCCACATGAGGCTCGAGAGCTAGTTTGAAGCCCACGGCCATAGGTTCAAAACCCTCCTACCTTCTTGGATTTTCAAGTCCCTTATTTAAAACTAGTGGCCTAGTGCACGAAATTTGTGCATGGGGGTGGTGTCCCTCAGCCTGGCCAGCACCCTCTCTAATCTGGGACATCCTTCTCGCAATCTGGAGCTGCTGGCTTCTAACCACTTACCTGCCCGCCTGCCTGCTCACCCCAACCCTCCCCGCCCATTGTCCTTCTTGCCCCCAACTGCCTCCCCCTTGCCAGCCTACTTGTCCTCAACTGCCCCGCTGCCAGCCTGGTCACCCCCAACTGCCCTCCCCTCCTAGCCTGATCACCCCTAACTGCCTCTGCTTTGGCCCTGCCACCATGGCTTTGTCGGGAAGGTCTCCTGGTCTAATTAGCATATTACCCTCTTATTGTATAGATGGTATAGAACAGTGCATACAATCAGCCCTCTGCATCTGTGGATTCCCAGCCCTGGATCAAAAACCCGCAAAAATACTGTTTTTTTATTTTTAAAAATATATATTTTATTGATATTTACAGAGAGGGAGAGAGATAGAGAACCAGAAACGTAGATGACAATGAGAGAGAAACATCGACCAGCTGCCTCCTGCACACCTGCTACCGGGGATGTGCCCACAACCAATGTACATGCCCTTGATGGGAATCGAACCCGGGACCTTTCAGTTCGCAGACCGAGGCTCTACCACTGAGCCAAACCGGTTTCAGCAATACTGTTTTTTTAAAAATTGTGGTTGGTTGAATCTGCAGATGCAAAACCCAGGGATATGGAGGGCCTACTGGGTATTTGGGGGGGGGGGGGGAAATCTGTATAAATGGACCACCCCATTTCAAACCTATGTTCTTCAGGGGTGAAACTATGTTTATTTTATTATCAGTCTCACACCCCTTCCACCCCATACTAAACTCCACAAGGGTAGTTCTTATTTGTACTGTAGAAGGCTGTGGTACAGAGCAGGTAGCAAATACTTAGTATATTAACTGAGATGACCAGTCTGACTTTCACTCACATTAAATGTAAGTAAACTGCATATCTTACATGCTGCTAAACTAGGAATACATTCTGAGAAATGTGTACTTAGGCAATTTCACGGTGCAAACATCATAGAGTGCACTTACACACAACTAGGTGGTATAGCCTACTACACATCTAGGCTGTATGATATACCTCTCTCACATGTGATTGATTCCACACATGCCTGTGCTTGCCATTCAGAGATGAGCCATTGAGATCACGTAGCTGTAAGGAGCTCTAGGTCTAGCTGCAGTGGCCGTGCTGTTGTAGAATCACTGCTAATACTCAGAGAAAACTGCCAGCTTAGTCGCTATGGGCAAGTATTGTAACTCCTCCATCTTGTTTCCTCATCTACAATATAACGTAAGAGTGTGTACCTCATAGGGAGCCCCTGGAACAGTGTCTGGTCCATAGAAATTCTGAGTGTCAGTTACATCACCACTCCCCACTTTCTCCCTTCCCTCCTGCCCCCCTCCGACAGGATGAAGAGGGCCCCCTGTGTTGCCCCCACCCTGGCTGCTCCCTAAGGGCCCACATGACCTGCCTGGCAGAGGAGTTCCTGCAGGAGGAGCCAGGGCAGCTTCTGCCCCTAGAGGGCCAATGCCCTGGGTAAGTCCCTCCCTCTCCCAGCCTGGTTCACCTCTGAAGACAGTGCCTCGGCCCAGGGCATCCGAGTCCTCATCTTGGCACCCGGGGCCCAGCCTGAAGGAGGCTTGTGATCCTGACTCTCCCTCTCCTACCACCTACACCCTTGGCAGCTGCAAGAACTCACTGCTGTGGGGAGACCTGATCTGGATGTGCCGGACGGGCTCCGAGGAGGAAGAGGAGAACTTGGAATTAGAAGAGGTGAGAGGTGGTTTTGGACCCTGCCACATCCTATCCCTGGGCTGCCTCTGACCACCCTTCTTGTCTCCACAGGAACACTGGACAGACATGCTGGAGCTCTGACCCTCAGCACCCCCGCCCCCCGCCCATTCCTTTTCTGTGCCACTGCCTTTGGGTCTGGGCAGTTTTTACTTGAGTACAATAAAAAGTCTGAGTGAAGGGTATCTTCCGTTATTTGCTGGGGGGTGTGTGGAGTTAGGAGGCAAAGGCCCTGCCAGTCACTGGAGCCCGAGAACAGAGGAAGGGGGAGGGGCCACTGGCCTCATATGGACCAGCCTCTCTGCTGGAGGCCCTTCTGCCTCAGCTTTCCCCTGGCCTGCCTCTGATCACAGTTCCTTTTTATCTTATTTAAATATATCTCTGTTGATTTCAGAGAAGGGAGAGAAACAGCAATGATGAGAATCATTGATCGACTGCCTCCCCAGGCATGTGCCCTGATCTGGTTCTTGGGTTGATGCTCAACCACTAAGCCACACCAGTTGGGCTGAGGTCACAGTTTCTGATGGCTCAGAAGCTCATACACTTGACTCAGAGCTCACCCGCCTCTCATGCCCAGTGGACTTTGGACTTTAATCCAAACAGTAAGGACAGAGGCCAAGCCCCCTTCTCACCCGGGAGAGAAGAGCACCTTATGGGGCTGTTCTCCCACCATCCAGGTGAGGGCCCATGGGAACGTGGAACGCGCTCACTCCCAGGATTATGAGCCCCCAGCGTTCCTGCTCTTTCCCCTCCTAGGCTGCCTCAAAGAGCCTGCTGAGCAGTGCCTGCCCCAAACCCCGGCACCCGCCCACCCACGTCACTCCAGCCTGGGCTGTTGGGGGCCGGTGGGCTGCCCTGACCTGAACCTTTGCTCCTCAGACTGGCCTGGGGCCGCCTTTCGCCTCCACTCCGCTGTCCTCTGGTTTATTAGAGACCGGGTTTATTAGAAAAAGCTGTTGGCTCCTGCAGAGCTGGAGTTTGGAGGGCAAGCCAGAAGTTGGGATTACAGCTCAAAAACACAAAAAAGCTATTAGGCCCTTTTGTGTTGATTCTGTCTTATTTTCTTCACACTAAACCCACATCTTGGGTTTTAAGGCCAGTCTAATCTTGGTGTCAGCTGGGGTGCTAATGAGGGTAGCAGAGGGGGCCCTCCCACCCCAAACCCCACCCATTCCTGGAGGACAGCCAAGGCTCAGCACTGGCTCCAAATCCCTCCCACTTGGGACCTATAAAACTTGCAGCTCTCTGCAGTTCTGCACTCACGCTACGTGACAGCACAACAGAGAGCCACAGGCCAAGGTCCGGAGAGGTCGGGTGAGTGCCAGGCTAGGGTGGGCTGGGCCAGGCCTCCCACTGCTGGATCTATTCCTGCCTCTACTGACCCTATCCTTCCCCCTAAATCCAGCTCAATCCGACCCTGCCCTTTCCCCATGGAAATCCCCGCTCTGTCTGATACCAACCGCAGTCTGGCCTGAAACCTGTTCTTCTTCCTTCTCCGCTGAGGCATGATTTGCTCCTCACACCAGAATGGCTCCCAAACCAGCTCAGGTGCTCAGCTGGCTGTTTATCTTGGAGCCAAGATGGAGTGTGGCTGAGCAAGTTGTGTCTCAGGCCCAGTTGGCTGTGGGGAGGTTTCTACATGTGAGGAGCTTAGGGAGCCCCAGGAGGGAGGGAAGGATGGGAGGAGCCCGTGGGGGGCCTGGTCCCACCTCCAGAGCAATCTGATTGGCTTGGGGTGTGGCCCAGGCACTGGGATTTAAAAAAATAAATATTTTAAAATTGATTTCAGAGAGAAGACAGAGAGGGAGAGAGAAACATCAATGATGAGAGAATCATTGACTACTGCCTCCTCCATGCCCCCTACTGGGGATCCACGGCTCTTCAAGACACACTTGCCCCTGGCTCTGCTCCCACAGGCCCTGTTGGACCGGAAGGTCAAGCATGTGCCTTGACCGCCTAGAGCCAGTCTAGCTGGGCAGGCATTGGGATTTTTAAAAGTTCTGTGGGTAAATCCAAGGTGCCTCCAGGGTTGTGGCCCCACTGTGTTAGATCCGCTGGAATCCAGCCCAGCACTCACTGGCTCTGAGTGTAGGCAAGTTGCTCAGCCTGTTTCCTCACCTTAAAACAAAACAACTGAACACAAGACATTGTGATGTTGTTAAGGGAGGTCGGTCCCACTCCGGCCCCTGATTCGGCAGCATGGAGCTGGTCCAGGACACCACCCGGCCGCCACTCAAGTATGTGAAGGGGATCCCTCTCATCAAGTACTTTGCAGAGGCACTTGGGCCACTGCAGAGCATACAGCCCTTGCCCGATGACCTGCTCATCAGCACCTATCCCAAATCTGGTAGGTGAGGACCACCCACCCCTCTCCTGGGCTGCAGTCCCCACCTTGGGCCAGCGGGGGGTGCCCTCAGCCCTGCTTACCTCCCATTTTCCTCTCCAGGCACCACGTGGGTGAGTGAGATTCTGGACATGATCTACCAGGGTGGCGACCTGGAGAAGTGTCAGAGGGCTCCCATCTTAACCCGGGTGCCCTTCCTTGAGTTCAAGGGTCCAGGATGTCCCACAGGTGTGTGGTGGGATGCTGGAGGCCAGTGAGGTGGAGGGAGGGAGGACCCGGCTCCAGCTCACTGGACCTTTCCTACCCATGGCTTAGGTATGGAGGTTCTTAAAGATACACCTGCCCCACGGCTCCTCAAGACACACTTGCCCCTGGCTCTGCTCCCACAGGCCCTGCTGGACCAGAAGGTCAAGGTAAGTAGCAAAGGAAGCTAGAGAAAAAGGCTGCTGGGGCCAACCCAGCTTTGGCCCTCTCTTCTAGGAAGGTCTTCCCTCTTCCTCAAGCCCGGTCTCATCTTAAAAGTTCTCCCCTCAACCTCATGCTCTGGTGTGTCAGATAAGACAGTGACAGCAAGACTTTGCAGGGCCTGGAGGAGGGGCTGGCAGGAATTCTGCATGCCTCGTTCCAAATCGGCAATGGTGCCGAGAAGATTGCATTACTATAAAATACAGTTCCTGGAACCGGCCAGGACTCTGGCATCAGAGCAGGCTTCAAATCCCAGCTCAGCCACACCCAAGCCAGCCTCTAAGTCTGTTTCCCTCTTGGCCAGACCCAGAGAGAACCTCCCTGCAGGGGGAGTGTGATGCTTAGAAGAACGTCTAGTGCCTGCTGTGCTGTGCGGTGATGGTGCGGTGCGTGGTGGGGGTGTGTCTTCTGCCTCTCCAGGTGATCTATGTGGCCCGGAACGCAAAGGATGTGGCCGTCTCCTATTACCACTTCTACCGCATGGCCAAGGTGCACCCTGACCCCGGCACCTGGGACAGCTTCCTGGAGAAGTTCATGGCTGGGGAAGGTGGGCCTGACTCTGAGGAAGGAGGGGGTGGGCTGGGGACAGCCAGCTGGAACGAATACCAACCTCTGTTCCTGCCCCTGCCCTCTCCCCAGTGTCCTATGGGTCCTGGTACCAGCACGTGCAGGAGTGGTGGGAGCTGAGGCGCACCCACCCTGTTCTCTACCTCTTCTACGAGGACATGCAGGAGGTGAGACGCCGCTACCACTTCCCTCCATGTTGCACAAGGGGCGCAGGAGTCTCATGGGGAACTGCCAAGACCTTCTGCGCCCTGCTGCTTATGGCAGACCCTCCACTGGTCCTCTACACCCACCTCACTCTCCCTGCCCCGTGGGCAGCACACTCCGTACAGCTCTTACCTCCCGGCGCCGGAGTCAGTGCCAAGCACAGTCACTGATCATCCATTTACTGCTGCTGCTTCTCCTGGGCCCCGGTTATGTCCCTGCCCTCACCCACAAGGAGCCAGATACAGCTTCTTAACAGATCACAGGGCAGAAGGCAACTAATTCTGCCCCAGAGTGCCAGAGTGCAGGGGACCAGAGTCCCGTAGCAGGGTTGGAGGTGGCCATGCGGTTCGGGTGGGGCCTCCCTTTTGTTTGTCCAATGTACAACCCAAGCCTCCACTGAAGAGCCCCCTGCTGCTCCAGAACCCCAAAAGGGAGATTCGGAAGATTCTGGAGTTCCTGGGACGCTCCCTGCCAGAGGAGACCGTGGATCACATTATGCGGCACACGTCGTTCAAGGAGATGAAGAAGAACCCCATGGCTAACTACAGCACCTTCCCCGCGGAGTTCATGGACCACAGCATTTCCGCCTTCATGAGGAAAGGTGAGTGCCCACCAGGAGGGGCACTGGGAGGCGAGGGCAGCAGCAGTGGCCAGAGCCGGCCCTGAGCCACTTGGGGCCTCTGCTTCGGCCAGGACCTCAAGTCTCCCTCCCTCCCTCCCTCCCTCCCTCCCTCCCTCCCCCCACCAGGCATCACGGGGGACTGGAAAACCATGTTCACTGTGGCCCAGAACGAGCGCTTTGATGCCCACTACGCTGAGAAGATGGCAGGCTGCGACCTCAAGTTCCACTCAGAGCTGTGAGCGTGCTCATGGGACCCCCCCCCCCCCCCCCCCCGGAGTGTGCGGGACTGCCCGGCTGGGGCCTCAAGAATAAAGTAGTTTGTGTTGTGTGGAGTGTGTCTATTGGAAGAAAAGCAAACCTGAGCCGAAAGAAAGAGTAAATGCCACTGGGACCAAATGAGGCCCCAGTTCCCCAACCTGCCCTACGTGGGGAAGGTAAGAACCCAGGAGACGTGGCAAAGGGGAAGAACATTTATTTCATCACGAATGTCTTGTTGCATGCCCCCTCGAGGTGGCAGGAGACTGCCAGCCTGCATCACTTTTTCTTGGGCTCTTTACAAGCCACCACATACCTCTGGGCCACATTGAGGGGAGGGGAGTAACCGTCTGCATAGGAAGTATCTTCAAACAGGACCGAATAGTCATCCTGGGGCTGCGGCAGGAGGCAGACAGGAGGGGCTGGTCAGGAAGCCCCAGGCCAGCGTCCTCCTTGCCCCCCAAGCCCAGACCGATAGGAACCTCTGGTGTGTGGGCTCCTGGCCTTTCCCGTCTCACTTTCACTCAAGTCTAGGTGTTTGAACCTACTCCCTGCCACAGAGCTCCTGAGCAACCAAGGGCCAAAGACGGGGTGGATAGCAAGGAAAAAGCCTCGCTAGCTACACAGGCCACAACGGAAGGGGACCCTACGTTAAGGGGAGCTAGGACAACCAGAGGGCAGCAGGCAGGGGTCTTGGGGGAAGAGGGAGACTAGCCTTTAAACTGCCATCAGTGCAGGGGTCGGGGGTGAAGACTGGCCCCGAGCAAGGCACTTCCGCCCTGGGGCTCAGGCTGCCCACCTCAATGCGAAAGCAAATAAGACTGGAGGGCACACCAGGGCTTTCTAAGGCTCCACAGGGCGGCTGGCACCGCCGGGAGGGCAGGCTGGAGGGGTTACAGCTCAGGACCCTCCAAGCTCAAAGAGCCCACCAGGACAAGAGGAAGGAAAGGATAGGGAACCGACCCCGGACCCCTGGTCAGCCGGGTGGTCCTGGTGCCCTGGAGGCTCTCCCCCGGGGGCTGCCTTACCCGTTGTGGGGGGGTGTGGATCAGGGCCCGGTAGAAGCAGGTGGTCTGGGGGTACAGGGCAAGCACGAGCTGCTCCTTCTGGAATAAGGCTTCGGGGTCCGTCTCGGGGTTGGCCTTCCACTGGGGCAGGGGGATGATGCGCCGCCGGCTCAGGGTGTGTCTCCTGGAGGGGCACTCGGGTCAAACCCATGGCAGGTGGGGGGCTCTCTCCCAGCGGCAGGGCGGTCCCCAGGCTCCCTCGCCCGCCACACTCACTCTTTGCCTTCTTCATCGATGTCATCGACCTCATACCTGCGGGCGAATGAAAGGCGCAGTGGATGCAGGGCGGTGCACGCCCGTGGGGGCTGAGAGGAGGGTGAGGAGGGAAGCAGCCCAAGGAGCCCGCTCTTCACATGGGTCCCAGTCCCCACAGGGCTGGGCATGCCACTCACTTGTTGGTGGCGTGGCTGTAGCTGACCACCTCGGCCAGGATCCACTGCTCATCCCCGTCCACGGCCTTGACCCGGGCAGCCACCTTGTCTCCAGGCTTGGCCACGTAGTCCCCGGAGGCCGGAATGGCTCCGCAGAGCGGGGGCGGCCTGAGTGGGGGGAGGTGTCAGTCCCGGCCCCTCCCCTCCCACTCCCCTCCCTGGGCCTGCCCTCACTTGTCACCAGGCTTCCCAATCCACAGCGGCAGGGTCATGGCCGACTGCTGCAGCAGGGTCATCAGCACGCCCCTGCGCATGGTCTTCCGCGGGGGCTCCGAGTCGTTGTACAGGCCCGCGATCTTGGCCGCTGCGGGAAGGAAGCGAGCCCCTGAGGCTCAAGGATAGGGTGCCTGCCCCCGGCCTCCCCCTCGCGGAGTTAGCACCAAGGGTCCAGGCGTGCTCTCTGGCCTGAGAGGCTGCCAGGCCACACTAACCTGGCGAGACGGGTAGTGGATACCTTTTGGGAAAGAATCAAAGAGGGCAAAAGGGGGATTCTGAGGCGCTGGTCATGTCTCTTATCTGGGTGCTGGTTACATCCAGTTGTTAAGTTGGTGAAAGTTTTACTGAGCTGTGTGCATACTCACATGTATTTTCTATTAATATAATTAACCATAAAGTTAGAAGAACTATCAAATGTGGACAGAGCCCTTACCTCCGTGGGCATGGCTCAATATACCCAGCCAACGTCAACCCAACTGGCAGTGTGACAGTTTCATGGGCGAGGAGTCTGCCCCTGGGTTCGTTGGAAGGGCGGGAGAGAGGTGGGGTAGCATCTGAAGCGATATGGCGGCCAGCACCCTGTGTAAGCCCCATCTGAAAGGCTGGCTTCAAGCATCCTGCTGTGGCTCTCAAATTTTAACAGCCAGGCTCTCCCCTTAGCAAGAAATGGGCCTGAGGGAGGTGACCGTCCCAGGCAGGCGAGGACGGAGAGAAACCTGAGGGATTGGGGCACACCAGCGTGGTTTGCAGAGGGAGAACAGGGAGGCCTTGTCTCTGACCCTGGGGCTGACCTCCATCCCCTTCCCGGTCCCAGGCTGCCCTGGTGCCCCTCCCTGTCACAGCCATGGCCCCTTTGACCACACCAGGCTGAGGTGACAGGCTCCTCCGCAGGAAGACAGGACTGCTGCTCTCAGGAACCCTCACTCCACCGGGTCAAGGAACACTTGTCATCTCTAACTCACCGATCCGCCGCTCTTCCAACAGAGACTTGATTTCCGCAATCTTATCTAGGGCTTTCCGGAGGATGCTGAGGGTGGGAGGAGGGAAAGAAGAGGTCTGGAGGAGGCACAAAGCATGGACTTCCTTTCTGGTCAGGAACGCAGACAAACCTCGTGAAAACTAGGAGCCCTACATAGGTGGCTTCAGTCTTAAAAGCAAACAAAAGCTGGCAAGATAGCCCGACCAGTGTGGCTCCGTGGTTGAGCACCAACCTATGAACCAGGAGATCATGGTTTGATTCCCAGTCAGGGCACATGCCCGGGTTGCAGGCTTGATCCCTGCAGGAGGCAGTCGATCAATAATTCTCTCTCATAATTGATGTTTCTCTCTCTCCCTCTCCCTTCTGACATCAATAAAAACATATTTCAAAAACTTCTTTGCAGAACTAGCAGAGCCTTCGATGATATGTGTCATGAATTTCTAGGAGAGGAATGTAATTCCGGGTCCTGAAGTAGGGGGACCACTAGTTGGCAACTGCTGTGCCAGTGACTGCAGAGATTTGAGGTAACAATGTTTTAAGATCAGTTACTATTTAAAAAGTAGTTTTCTGAAACTGAAACTTTTCCATCTCAGAACCATAAAAGCTTCACGTTGCCCCCCCACGAGGCCGCTGCGCCTGCGCCAGCGGAGGAGGGATTCCTCTGGCTGACATTCTGCTGGAATTCAGCAAGAGCCCTGAGCCCTAACCGTCCTCCGGGCAACCTCAGCACCTCCCTGCTGGCCAGGAGGAGGGCCCTTTAAATACTCTAACACTGCTGCATGCAGATTTAGTGTAATTATTTGATCAGAGTGACATTTTAAAAAGGCAAAATTAATTCCTTCTCTGGGAGTTGTGCTCACAAAGCTAGACCCAAAGCAGTTAAGCCAGGGCACCATCCAGGTGAAACGAGCCGCCTCCTCACACCCCTCACCTCCGCTCATCTGCGGCAGCCCAGCTGCTCCTGGCCACCCAGCGGAGCTGCATGGGGAGGTGCTGCAGGAGGAGGATGAGGTCCTAACCGTTAGCTCCTCAGGCATATGGCTTCTGTGCCATCACGAGGTGTCTGTGTCAGGGGTGAGCAGGGAGTGCGGACACTCCTGAGATGTGCCAAGACCAGAGCACTCCTTTGGTCAGCAATATGGACCAAGAGCCATGCCGTAGGTGCCCACCAGCAAGTGCTCTGCTGCCCAGGCCCCAGGCATCCTCTCTCCTCCAGGGATGTGACATTTAGCCTGAGTCCTCCGGCTCTTAGAAAGCTAAATGACCTCCGCGTGCACTGGCTTACCCACTCCTCCACTACTGTCCCTCGCTGGCACTCTGAGTGTCTGAGGCTGAGTTACCCACTATCTCCAGTCAAAGGGTTACCCTCCACCCCATGCTGTTCACTGCGCCCTGACTGAGCTGCATCTGGAGAAATGCCCTTTGCACTAAGGTTAGTCAGTACCTGGGTCCAACCTGGGAACGGCCACCTGTCCTTCCCGGAATATGGAAAGGGAGGTCTTTGAGCTTGCTGTCCTGTGACTCCTGCTGCAGGTGGGAGACCTCAAGGCCTCTTATTTTTATTTCTTTAAAATTATTTAAAAAAATATATTTTATTGATTTTTTACAGAGAGGAAGAGAAAGGGATAGAGGCCAGAAATATTGATGAGAGAGAAACATCAATCAGCTGCCTCCTGCACACCCCCTACTGGGGATGTGCCCGCAACCAAGGTACGTGTCCTTGACCGGAATCAAACCCGGGACCCTTCAGTCTGCAGGCTGATGCTCTATCCACTGAGCCAAACCGGTTTCAGCCTCAAGGCCTTTTAAAAAAGAGATGTGAGCCTGGGCGGCATGGCTCATTGGCTGAGCATTGACCTATGAATCAGGAGTCGTGGCTCGATTCCCGGTCAGGGCACATGCCCGGGCTGCAGGCTTGATCCCCAGTGTGGGATATGCAGGAGGCGGCCAATCAATGATTCTCTCTCATCATGTTTCTCTCTCTCTCTCTCTCTCTCCCTCTCCCTTCCTCTCTCTAAAAACCAGTAAGAAGCATTAAAGAATAAGGGCTCTGGGTTTAACTTTGGGCTCCCACGCTTACTAGTTGTATCTTTTTTTTTTTTTTTTAAATATATATTTTATTGATATTTTACAGAGAGGAAGGGAAAGAGATAGAGAGCTAGAAACATTGATGAGAGAGAAACACCAACCAGCTGCCTCTTTCACACCCCCTACCGGGGATGTGCCCGCAACCAATGTACATGCCCTTGCCCGGAATCGAACCCAGGACCTTTCAGTCCACAGACCGATGCTCTGCCACTGAGCCAAACCGGTTTCGGCTACTAGTTGTATCTTTTGGCAGATTACACAATCCTCTGGTATTTCAGTTTCCTCATCTGTTAAAGGGGGTAATCCCATCTTAGAGTTGCTCTGAGGGTTCAATGAGGTAACTATAGAAACTACTGTACCAGCACCTGGCACAGTAAGGCCACAAAGAGCTGTTCCTGTTCCTGCTATTGCCACCACAATAGAGAATGCACTTCCTAATGTGAGTGATGGTCAGGAGTTTGTAAAACACGAGTCTTAAGCACTTTATATGTATTATCTCATTTATGTTGACAATTCTATAGGTAGTTATTATTTCTACCTTAGTGATGGAGCAACTGAGTCTCAGCTGGAGTGACTGCCCAAGGTCACGTGATAGGTAAATGGCAATGCTGGGACCTGACCCCTGCCCTGCTGCTAGGGAGTGGGGAGCAGTTTGGAAGTGGGTTCTAGGGAAGGTGGCCCTAAGAGAGGGGCTCATCCGTGCCAGGAAGGCAGCCTGGGGCCGTGGTCCATAGGTCCCTGCAGCCTAGCAACTGGGTGGGGCGATGGCAGGCCGTGGCTGGTACTCACTTGCACTCCGCTTCGGCATCGGCTTTGGCCGTTGTATAGAGGCCGCGCAGCTTGGTCCGGTAATAGGGAGAGACTGGAGAGTAAGCACAGGGAGACGGGGTGGGCGAGGGCAGCTGGCAGTCCCGTGGCACTGCGTCCTGTGTACTGGAATCAGACCTTGGGAGGCAGAGAAGCTCCCCGAGGACCTGAACCTCGTGTACAGCGCATCCACATTTTCATACGGCACAAACGCCATCACTGCATCCAAGGGAGGACTTTCTCAACCTTTGCCACAGCATGACACACAGGAAGTCCTTCTCAGCACATGGGAAACAGACAGCGATCTCAAGCTGCTTAGAGCGGAAAGCCCAAGGCCAGGAGCCTGGCCAGCTGGGGCCCTTGGTGCCCCCCGGGAAGGAAGCTCCCTAAAAAACACCTGCTAACCGGGGTGCCTGTGCCCTCTGAGGTGTTTCCCTAGATGCAGCCTCATTTCACTGACTTTCTAGTCCCTGGAGTTGGGGGAGTTAAGGTTCCTCAGGGCTAGGCAGTCTGGTATCTGTCTCCGAGGTCACTGTGGGCCACCCAGCCTCAGGGAAACTGTCCCTCTGGCTTAAGGAGCAGCTCATCTTGGATGGCGGCAGATTCACACAAAAGCCTCTTTTGGAACGACAGCAATCGTGGCCACATCCGCTTCTCACCCCCTTCCTCTCCAGAGCCCAGCTACTCACTCTTGTTCTCCGTCTGCATCCGCTCGTGGGTCTTCTGGATGTTCACCAAGTTGTGCTCACTCCGCGAACGCTCTTCCTGCAAGGAGGAGGTCAGCAGGACGGGAGCAGGGCCCCATCCCGCCGGGCACCCTCACCCAGGCCCAGGCCCATCCATGCCGCACTCAGTTACTAGGTCTGAATTCGGGACCAGTTTAAAAGGACTCTCCTCCCCCACTACTGCGAAAGCATTACAAAAGGCATTAAAGAGAAATCATAAACTAGGTTTATGGCTCTCCTTCATCAGAAAAGACAGACTAACCTACGGATTCAATACAATCCCCAACAAAATTCTAGTTGACTTCTTTGTAGAGATTGACAAGTTTATTCTAAAATTCATATGGAAATTCAAGTAACCCAGAATAGCCAATACAATCTTGAAAGAGAAAAAAAAACCACACACATTGGAGGAATCACATTTCCTGATTTCCAATTTTATGACAAAGCCACAGCCGGCAAATGCTATGATGCTGGCACACAGAACAATGGACTAGAATTGAGAGTCCAGAAATTAACACCAACATCTACGATCAGTTCACCTGGGAAGAGGGGATGGGGAAGGATGCTGGTACCAGTCTTCCCCACATCAGTGGGCCTGCAACCCCAGCTGCAACTGAGGGTGCCAGATGCATGGATGATTCTTAGTCAGAATTCCCAAGTACTTGGCAACATGGAGTTAGTGGTGAATGCAGCAATACTGCCCAGTGGTCTAAACAGCCCACTAGTTCTATGCTATATAACTTCACCCTACCAAATGGGCATGACCAAGAAGGGGTGGGGAGGAGACAGGACATGACACCTGCTAGACTGGCACTGCTGCCTGCAATCTGGACCGGCACAGTGGCTGAACCTAACATCCCTCCAAGGGTGGAAAAGTCTGGGTAAAAACAGTGACAAATGGAGAGGAGGAGAAATAGTAGCTGAGGATAAGAGTGGGCTACGCAAAGTTGTAAATTCAATATTATATTAACGCCTCAAGACAGACTCAGAGGTAGAGGATACTATTGGCTCAGTTACGCCCGATGCCAAAAGGGTGAAGCCATCTGCGTGCCAAGAGCACCCCTGCTTTTAGAACCGGATGAAGTCAAACGGGAGCCTTCGCTCCTGAGCGCAGCCCTCTGAGAGGCATTCTGGTCCGATGACCTGATGGTACACTGGACTAACTGCTGAAGCCCCAATGGAATTCCAGCAATTCTACTTTGCTTTAGCTTTAACATTCTATTAATGAACTACTTTTAGAGCAGTTGTAGGGTTACAGGAAAGCTAAGCAGGTAGTAAAGAGTTCCCAGATACTTGCTTTCCCTTGCAGTTTCCCTAATGAACCTCTTGCATTAGTGGGGTACACTTGTTACAGCTAATGAGCCCAAACTGATAATTATTAACTAAAGCCCATAGATTACATTAGATTCACTTTCTGTGTTGTGCAATCCATGGGTTTTGACGAACGCACAGGTCAGGAGCCCACCATTAGGGTATCATAAAGAAGAGCTTCAACTCCCTAAAATCCCGTGCTCCCCTACTCACACCCCCTCCTCCGAGCCCCGTATCTTCTTACTCTCTCATTTTGGCTCTTCCGGAACGCTAGCTGGGGGGAATCATACAGCCTGTGACCTTTCAGACTGGGTTCTTTCACTTAGGACCGTGTGTTCTGACTTAGTTTTCAGGTTACGGCCACTACAGAGGATACTGTTTGGGAAGGGATTTCTAGGAACTGCTCCATCCTGATGGAATGCCCACAGAGGGACAAAGGACCCAATGGGCAGTGCAACCCACCATGCCGCGGCATGCTGTGCACAGACACACATCACTCTTGTTTTGTGAACGAAAAGCTATGAAAGAGAGTGGGGGGGAATGGGTTTCGATAGGATTAAAGCACTAGGCACCATATGCAGGGTCCAACGTTCCCTGGGGAACAGCCCACCCCGAGCCAGGAAGCTTCCGAAAGGCTGTCTGAGAGACTCAGGCTAAGTTACATCCAGGCGTGATGACCTCACTTCTAACCCAATACTTTCGGGCACAAATGTGTATCCTAACTGCACGCAGGCCATCAGCACGGTGGCCACAAAAGGCACAGCGGAGTGAGCAGCACTGACCCACACTAGAAAAGGGTGTGCGCGCTATGGGACAAGCAAAATGCACTTTTGGCAAGAAGCAACACTCAGGGGAAAAGATGTGTGAATCTGAAAAAAAGATTGAAGTGAGTTCTCTTTCCAGAGGAGGGGAGGGACGAGAGTCGGCCTGGGAGGATGACAAAGCTTCAGTGAATGGTTTTGGCCAACGCCACACACGAGGCTGATTCCAGGACCCATCTGTTGCTGGGAAAGGGCTCACACCCCGGCTCACCAGGCTCCTGACTATTTTAATCCAGGTGGAGGCTACCGCAGCCACGGCGCAGGCTCTCCATGCTGTCTGCTGAGCCCCAAGGGGCACCGCTATGGGATGCTCTGACCTCCACACCCACGGCAGCCCTCTGGGGCACCTGTAAGTTATCACGAGGCACCATGACTATTTTGAGTTGATCAAAATAAAGCAAAGCCTTAAGAACTGGGGCTTGTACTCTGAATACCACCTGTCCTCCCCTTTCGAGGGAGGTGGCCCTGGGTATGAGAGCACACACAGGGAGCCAGGCTCAGTACAAGCCCCTGAGCTGAGACGGGTGACTGGTCTTATCCTCAGCTGACTTAGACCCCGGAAATAATGGAATCAGGGCCACCGTAATAAAACCTGCCCATAGCAATATCTGATAAACGGGCAAGGCTAATTCTGTTGGGAAGATGTAATGAAAAGCCTGTGATTTACTGACTTGTTCCAAAATGAGACGGAGTTTTACCGTGACCATCACTGTGGTAAGGATCAACTACTTATTAAATAAGTGTTATGTTAAGACTAATGTTGATGACCAACTGAATTGGGAGACTGAGCCAAAGCCTCAGTGTATTACTCACAGGAAATGAGGGGCCTGAGGAAGAACTAAATTTTGCTAACCATCAGCTCATTTCTGTGCTAAATATTTCTACACGAGTTTATCATAATACACAAGTAGTGGTAGGTGAAGGGGAAAATGAGTAATCAAATTAGTTCAACAAAAAGAAAATGGATGCATCCTAGCCTATTTGGCTCAGTGGATAGAGCATCGGCCTGTGGACTGAAGGGTTCCGGGTTCAATTCCGGTCAAGGACATGTGTCCAGGTTGCGGGCTCGATCCCCAGTAGGAGGCATGCAGGAGACAGCCGATTAACATTCTCTCTCATCATTGATGTTTCTCTCTCTCTCCCCCTTCTTCTCTGAAGTCAATAAAATATATTTATATATTTGAAAAAAGAAAATGGATGCAGTGGTTCCAAGTACAGATTAGTTATTTCTCTAAGTTTCTCTCCACCCAGCAGGCTGCTCCATGCTGCTAATATTGCTGGACCTCTAATACACATGCTATACTAAATTCAGATGCTCAAACTTGATTGTTTTGCCGTAGGAGAGTCTAGACCCAGGGCCAGGGGGCGGTATACGCAGTAAATGATTAACTCAGCAAGCCTGGGCCTTCAAACCCTGCACATTCCAAAAAAGGTTTGGCCTCTGGTCAGCTTCTGAGAGAGAACCTCTAAACCTTGGACATTCTTGCTTCAAAAGAGTATCTTTATTTACCTGGGTCAGGCTGGGAGGAGAAAGGAATAACTGCTATTGGATACGGGGCACTTTGTCAAGCAATGAAATGTTTGGAAGTTGTCATGGTGATGGTTGCACAGCTCTCTGAATATATTAAAAACAAATGAATCATGGACTTTTAATGGGTGAATTGTAAGGCATGTGAGTTAATATCTCACACGATGGAGAATCCAATGGGAATGGTAGTCCTGCCCTCCTCTCACCTTCATGACATCACCGTGGGTCCTGCCCGTCCAATCTCTCTGAGCACAACCCCCACCCCCTACTCCACAGCTCAGCAGCTCAGCAGCACAGCCCACGCACCCCTGCAGCAATGGAGGGCTGTGGCCTATTACCTGCGTTTGTTTGATCAGCTGATGGAGCTCGGTGAGGAGTTCTGCGATGCGGGAATCAGCCGACACGAGGGCCATGGTACATGTGGCGCCTGGGTGGAGGGGAACAGAAGAGAACCTTGTTAGTGTTGTTATGGGTTAAACTACTGCTCCCTCAAAAAGGATAGTTGCCGGGCTGGCGTGGCTCAGTGGTTGAGCATGACCTATGAACAGGAGACCATAGTTCAATTCCCAGCACGGACACATGCTCGAGCTGCAGGCTCGATCCCCAGTGTGGGGCGTGCAGGAGGCAGCCAATCAATGATTCTCTCTCCCTCATCATTGATGTTCTATCTCTCCCTCTCCCTTCCTCTTTGAAGTCAATTAAAAAATATATAAAAGATATGTTGAAGTCCTAACCCCTGATACCTGTGAATGTGACTTACTTAGCAACAGGGTCTTTGTAGGTGTAATTAAGATGTATGTTAAGATCAAGTCATACTAGAGTAGAGGTGGGCCCTTCATCCAACATGACTGATGTCCTAAGAAGAGAACACACACACACACACACACACACACACACACACACAGCCCGGGGGAGAGACACACACAGAGGCCAAGGCGGTCATGTGATAGAGGCAGAGGCTGGATTTAGGCAGCTGCAAACCAGGATTACTGCCAAGGACTGTTGGCCACCACTAGATGCTGGAAGAGGCAAGGAACAGATTGTCCTGAGCACCACGAAGAAACTCACCCTTGATTTTGGAACCAAGCCAGCCCCTGGATTTTGGAATTCTAGAACTGTGAGAGAATACATGCCTGCTGTGTTAAGCTGGCCCAGTCTGTGATAACACGTTACGGCAGCCCTAGGAGTCAAATGCAGTGGAAAGTAGCCCTGAAATTCTACCCTAAGCCAATGATGTTTGCATTCAATATGTTGAGCCAAGTTATAAGGAGAACTTATTGAGTCACTTCCCAAAGCAGCAGCCCAGGCCCCGGCTTTGCTGACAAATGATTTAAGTGTTCTGGTCTCCATTTAAAAAATTCTGTAAAAGGGGGATTCAAATAAGGTATCACATAAAGACAATTTTCATGTCATAAAGCACTGCTACTTTTTTTTTTGTGATAGAGTGAAGAGAAATTACTAAAAAAACTGACCTAAGGAAAGACAAATTTAATGATGAAAATAAAATGCACTAAAAGGTAATTAGAAAGAGAATAAAAGACAATAAAAAGTAACACAAAGAATAAGTTATGCCAAAACCGGTTTGGCTCAGTGGTAGAGCGTCAGTCAGTCTACGGACTGAAGGGTCCCGGGTTCGATTCCAGTCAAGGGCATGTACCTTGGTTGCGGGCACATCCCCAGTAGGGGGTGTGCAGGAGGCAGCTGGGCGGTGATTCTCTCTCATCGATGTTTCTAACTTTCTATCCCTCTCTCTTCCTCTCTGTAAAAAAAAAAATCAACAAAATATATTAAAAAAAAAGAATAAGTTATATCCATAAAGATCAGATTCACACTGAATAAACCCCCCTTACTAATAAATTGTAAATGCCATGTACTTAAATAGTCACATCTTCTTAAAATCTCTGCTTCTGTTTATTAAAAAAGTAATATTCACACTAGGAACAGAGGGACTCCCCAGCCTGGTAGAGGGCGTATGAACAGCCA
Organism: Vespertilio murinus; assembly: GCA_963924515.1. Classification (NCBI taxonomy): domain Eukaryota; kingdom Metazoa; phylum Chordata; class Mammalia; order Chiroptera; family Vespertilionidae; genus Vespertilio; species Vespertilio murinus. The sequence goes on along the minus strand of OZ004705.1, from coordinate 100,679,059 downwards.
CAGCTAACATCACACTGAGTGTGAAAGAATGATGCTTCCTCCAGATCAGGGACAAGCCAAACTTGTTCTGCAGGTTCTAGCAGGGCAAATGGGCAGTAAAATGAAATAAAACAATCCAGATCGGAAGGGAACAGGTAGAACTATCTCTTTGCAGACGACATGACCTTATAATAGAAAGTCCTATCCCACTACATCCACTAAACAACTGTGGGAGCTAATAACAAGGTTAGATAGCAAGGCTGCGGGACCATGAAGGCTTCCACCCTCTGCCCAACTCCGTCACCTCTCACCGTTGTCTGCCTCACATTTTACATCCAGCAATACTGAACTCTTCTGCTTTTGACCACAGGCCTGACTTTCTTACCTCTGTGCCCTACGCCCGTGCTGTTCCCTCCATCTGGGATTTCTTTCCCACAACCAGACCACCCCTAATCCTCTGATTCAATGACTTAATCTCTAAGGCCTGGCTTACTACCAAGTCACCTGCTCCACTAATCCGAGTCTAAGTTAAATTACCTTCTCTGCTTTCCCATAATACCCTGAGCCTCTTTCCACCGCTTCAAAATTCTCTTTGTATTTGCCTTCTCCCCTAGCCTGTCCAGCCTCTGAGGACAAGGGCCACTTTATGTTCTGTACCTAGCACAGAGCTGGCACACAGAGCCCCTCAATCTTCTTTCTACTCCCATTCATTCCTCAACCCATCACAGCTGGCTCTCCCAGTCCTCAGTGATCTGCCAGTTCCTGGAATTGCCCACTGCACCACACATTGCTTCCCCAAATTCTGCTCTTTGGGTCTTCAGGCCTCCAGTCTCCCCTGTTTCTCTGACCACCTTCTCAGCCTCCTGCTGCCCTCCTCCTCCAGCCTGGTGTAAGCTCGCCCTGGGATCCTCTCCATTCTCCAAGCACGAGCATGCTCACTGGCTTTACGCCTCCATATTCTGAAACCTCCAAGTCAATCTCTACAGTCCTGCCCTCTCTCCAGCCTGCAACTCAGCTGCCAGCCGAACAGCTCTACCGAGAGGCCCTTCAGACACCTCTCTTCCTGCTGGCACTGCTCTGCCTTCCAGATGCGGTTAAAGACAGCCATTCCTGTCCAGCCAGCTTCCCGCTCTGGGAATCCTGGAGTCACGGATTCCTCCTCCTTGTTCATCTCCAGCCACCGGTCTCTGCCATCAGTCTCCATCTAACTTCTATTTGCTGCAGAACTTTATCTCAAACCCAGCCCTCTCTTCCCCCGGCCACTGTCTCAGTGTAGGTTCTCATCACAGCACCACAGTAATCATCCCATCTCTGCCTCACGGTGGCTGGACACAAAGCCTGGTTCAAAGGGGAAAACCCTTTGAGCAGATAACACATGTACAAGGTAAAAAATACTGACACAACTCAACAAGTACAATACCTCCCACCCCTAGAGGCAATCACTATTGTTTTTTGCGTATTTCCTTCTCCAGTGACACTGTATATAATATATATATCTGTTTGTCTCAGCAGCCACCGTAGGTTTTAAGAAGTACACACTTTTTACCAAACTGTGGCTGCTGAGACAGACACAGACACACGAGATGAGGCTGAAATGCTCAGCAAACCAAAATGAAAAAGCTGACCACGTGGCCTGGAGGGGAGGGAGCAGGTCATATACCGAACCCTCTAACCAGCAGGCTGCAGTGGGAAAGGAGGCCCCTCCAACACACAGTCCCTCCATCAATTATCGGGCTCCACACACATATAGACGGTGACTTGTGACTTAAAATGCTCCATGTCTCTTTATTTCTACCCAAAGGAAAGAATCCTGAAGTGCTGAGAGGAGCAGCGGGTTCCGGAGGGCCTTGCCTTGGAGAACGACCTTTCTTATGATTTCACGACAAACTACTGCTGCCTCCAGATCTGGTCAGTTATGAACTTGAATCTCCTCAGAAAACACACTCTACGCAGAGGCAAAGGTCTTAGAGGCTCACTGCGATGAGAATGTCATGCCGACTGGTGCAAAGCAAGCAGGATCAAGGACTGGAACTACATGCGACCTACGCGCACCTGACTGAGGCCCCCAGCTCCCAGCTGCCTGCCAGCAGAGTGCAGGGTTCCAGGTGACCTTATCCCTGTTCTTGAACCACGAGGCTGGCAAGTCCTGCAAGGCTTCAGGCATCACAGACACAGGCTAGTGCTCTGAACTTTTTGGCTCCTACCGTGTTTCCCTGAAAATAAAACATCCTCCGAAAATAAGACCTACTTACAGGTTTCCTTCTGAGTGAAATATAAGACATCCCCCTAAAATAAGGCCCCCAGGCTCTGTCTCAGAATGAAAATTAATTTAACGTAAACTGGTTGCTAGGGCCGCCCCGAATGGCGACTAGCAACCAGTGCCGTTACGCGGAGTCCTGACGTCACTGCTGTGTGGAGGTCAGAGTGAGCGGTGAGCGTGGGGCGGGAGAGAGGAGACTTCTGCAGATGCGTGTAGAAGAACAGGAGAATTAGAGCAGACTCCGGATGCGGCGAAGGTGGTGAGTGCTGGTCTGTCTCTGGTGACACTACCTGATGCTCGCAGCCGCCTTCATGATGACTGAAGGTTCTCAGTCAGTGGCAGACCCTGCTCCAGCCCAGATCCAGGCCCCAGCAAGCCCAGTGACAGTCCCCAGGCAGGCCCCAGGGGGTAAATGTCTGATAAAGGGGTAGGGGGGATGTCTGGTGAAGGTGTTCAGTGGCACAGGGGTGGGGGGAGGGGATCACTTAAAATGACACAGGAGGATCAGAGGGGACAATCAAAATGACACAGGAGGATCAGAGGGGGCAATCAAAATAACACAGGAGGATCAGAGGGGGCAATCAAAATGACACAGGAGCTGAAACCAGTTTGGCTCAGTGGATAGAGCGTCCGCCTTCGGACTGACAGGTCCTAGGTTCGATTCTGGTCAAGGGCATATACTTTGGTTGCGGGCACATCCCCAGTGGGGGATGTGCAAGAGGCAGCTGGTCGATATTTCTCTCTCATCGAAGTTTTTAACTCTCTATCCCTCTCAGTTCCTCTCTGTGTAAAATCAATAAAATATATTTTAAAAAACAAAAAACCCCCAAAATGACACAGGAGGATCAGAGGAGACAATCAAAATGACACAGGAGGATCAAAAGGGATTACTAAAATGGTAATCCCCCCTCTGATTCTCCTGTGCCATTTTGATTCCCCCCTCTGATCCCCCCTGTGTCCTTTTAAGTGATCCCCTCCCCCCACCTTGATGCCCCAATTCCTTTTTTTTTTTTTTTTTACCCCTAGAAATGAGTGCAAAAAGAAAAAGCTACTCCGTGAAGTACAAGAAAGGAATCCTGGAAGACTCTTGGGGACAAAATCTTACTGCTTTCTGCAAAGAGAAGATGTTGAGTATCCCATTGGTCCAAAAATGGCGAGCAGAGTATGGTAACCTCATTGAACAAGTGGACAAGGGAAATGCTAAAAAGCACAAGTGTGGATCAGGTCGGCAACCATTATTTTCCGAGCTGGAAGACCTGATCTGTGAATGGGTTGTTGACAGGAGAGCAAAGGCTTTGGTTGTGAATAGGGCTCAGATTCAAGAATTTGCCCTTGCAATGGCACCACAGTTTGACATAGCCCCCGAAGACTTCAAAGCATCACAACAGAGGCTGGATAATTTCCTTCAGCGAAGTGAACTGTCTTGAAGAAGATCTACAACATTGTTTAGGTTGGAAGATACTCAAGTTATTAAGCGAGCACTTGCATTCAAGTTCTTTAATGATGATGCTGACTTCTCTAAATACAATCTTTCTTACATGATTGCTATGGATGAAACTGCAGTGCTTATGGGCCAATCATCTCAAAACAATTGAACAGCGGGGTGCCTCCTTAGTGTACATTCCCTCCACTGCTTACGAAAGTGCATGTGTTTCCTGTATTTTGGCAATTTGTCTGGATGGCACTAAAATCCCACCTTTAATCATTTCTAAGGGCAAGAAGGAAAAGATTGAACGTGTTTTGGGCGTTTTTATTCTTGAAACTGAAAAAGCCTGGGCCACACAAGCAGTTATAAGGAAGTGGGTCGATTTAATGCTGCCACTTGTTATGTGAGGGAGCCAAAGAGGTCTGCTAGTCTGGGATGCAGCCAGCACTTACCACACTAAAGACATGAATACATTTCTTTACGAAAGAAAAATAGATCAGATAATGATTCCCGCAGGAATGACGGCCTATCTCCAGACTCTTGATATTGCAATAAACAAGCCATTCAAAGATAATTTGCACATGGAAATTAATGACTGCATTGAAAATAGAATGGATAGAAATCGGCGTGGAAACTTTGTGAAACCTAAACTGCAAGAAGTTTTGACTTGGGTGAAGAATTCATGGGAGAAAATCACTGACAGTTGCATTGCAAATGCACTGCGAGTAGGCTACCTTGACAAGAAGTACTCATTTAAAGACAGTGCTATTGGATTGCGAAACAAGATGGCGGCCTAGATAGTCTCCTAAGCTGCCATCTCATCAACAATTTGGAAAAAAACAACAGCTAAAATAGAAAGGGATCACATCAGATCCACAGGAGAGCTGGCGGAATGGGATGGCTACAACTAGAGGAAAGGAAAATTGAGGCTGCCGCCATGTGGAGTTTAAAGCCACAGTGGAACCAGAGCCGCCGCCAGTGAGGGAGGCCCACTGAGAGCAGAGCTCGCCCTGCCCTGGGCCCAGGGAGTGGGCTGCCTCAGAGCCTGGCCTCCGCGCCCGCAGCCTTCTCGGCCCGCCCACCGTGGGAGCGAGGGAACGGGTGCAGGGCCATGGCCGCACGTTCCGCTCCCATCCGGAGTGAGCTGCCCTGGAGCCCTTCCTCTTAGCCCACAGCCCACCCGCCTTGCTATGGAGGGAGCTGGCGCAGGGCCACGGCCACGCCTTCTGCTTGTGGCCCCAGCAAGCCCTTTGCCCGTCCGTCCCCTCGCCATAGGGCCAGGCCAGAGCCTCTGCCGAGCCCCCGAGGGCCGGACCAAGGCAGAGCAGACTTGCTCATGGAGCATGATGAGGGCTGAGGTTATGCCCAGAGCACTCTTTACGGCCTGGGACTCTGGACCCCTAAACCCAGGGGGCTCTGAAAGCCAGAATGTGTGAATTGTGGGCAGCGGAGGATACTGTGGCGGAGGCGGTCAGAGCCTGCCCATTCTTCTCCCTCGTCGTCCTCCTGCTCGCTGGCAGCAGCGGGCCAGGGCCCCGGGAGAGACTCGAAAAGGATCCTATCTAAACCACAGGAAAGCTGGCGGAGGGGGAAATCTACAGCTGAAAGAAGGAGTGCTGCTGCTACCATGTGGAGTTTGGAGCCGCAGCGGAGTTGCCACAGCCGGTGAGGAGGGCCCACGAGAGTGTAGCCCGTCCCGCCCGCCCCAGGGGGAGGGCCGCCTCGGAGCCCAGCCTCCGCGCCCGCAGACTTCCTGGCACGCCTGCCTTGCTGGCGAGGAAGCCAGCGCAGGGCCTCGGGTGCGCCTTCCACTCATTGCCCGAGCGAGGCCTTTGCCCATCTGTCCTGCCGCCGCCACCGGGCCTGGCTGGAGCCTCTGCGGAGCCCCTGAGAGCCAGCGCCAAGGCAGAGCATACTCGTGGAGTGTGGAGGACCGAGAGGTAGTACCCAAAACACTCTTTGCAGCCTGGGACTCTAAACACCTAAACCCAGGGGACTGAAAGCCTGAACATGTGAAATCAGAGCTGCTGAGGTTGCTAGGGTGGAGTCGGCCAGAGCCTCCCCGTTCTTCCCCCTCGTCATCCTCCTTCTTGCCTGCAGCTCGGGCCCTGGGGGATCCAGGATAGGAGGGCATCAATCAACGGTCCCAGACGGGCCATGTGGCCTGGGGGGCCCTTGAGACCCGGGGAGTGGTGTGGCCTGTGACCCCAGGGAGCCCTGTGTCCCGGGGGAGCGGTGGGACCAGGGGGAGCCGTGTGACCTGGGTGGGGGGGCGATGGGACCTGGGGGAGCCGTGTGCCCCGGGAGAGCCTTGTGCCCTGGTGGAGCGGTGGGACCTGGGGGAGCAGTGTGCCCCGGGAGAGCTGTGTGCCCCTTGGGAGCGGTGGGACCCGGAGGAGCCCCTATGTTCATAGCAGCACAATTTACAATAGCTAGGATACGGAAACAGGCTAGGTGCCCATCAACAGATGATTGGATCAGAAAACTATGGCATATCTAGACAATGGAATACTATGCTGGCATAAAAAAGAAGGAATTCTCATCATTAGCAGCAACCTGGATGGAATTGGAGAACATCATGCTGAGTGAAATAAGCCAGTCAATGAAAGAGAAACACCACATGACCTCATTCATTTATGGATAATAAAGAACATTATAAACTAATGAACAGAAAGACAGATATAGTGACAGTAAAGCAACAAGCAGACTGTCAAATGACAGTGGGGAGGGTAGGGTTATCTGGGGGAGATAAGAGATCAACCGAAGGACTGGTATGCATGCATATAAGTACAACCAATGGACACAAAACTCTGGGGAGGGTGGGCATGTATGGGAGGTGGGGAGGGGACAATGGTAAGCAATGTACACATATAATACCTTAATAAAAAAAATGGTGGGGGAAAAAAGATAAAAAAAAAAAATAAAGACAGTGTTATTGTTAAACATGAGAGATTTGGTCCAATGATTCTGAAAGAAATGGAGTCACAAGAAATTCACCAGGAAATTCAGGAATTGGATTGTTATGATGATGTTCCAGAAGATGATGGCATGATTGTCATTGAATAAATGAGTAAATTCTTTTTAAAAAATATATTTTATTGATTTTTTACAGACAGGAAGAGAGAAATAGAGGGTTAGAAACATCGATGAGAGAGAATCATCGATTAGCTGCGTCTTGCACACCCCCTACTGGGGATGTGGCCACAACCAAGGTATATGCTCTTGACCGGAATCGAACCTGGGACCTTTCAATCCGAAGGCCGACGCTCTATCCATTGAGCCAAACTGGTCTCGGCTGAGTAAATTCTTGATACTGCAGGATTCACAGTTTGTCTGGTTTGTGTTGATAACTACCGTACTACGGTACCGTATCGTATACAGGTACTAAATTTCCTTTATTTTCATTTAACAATAAATGTGTACCGCATTCTTCTTCATGGAAAAATAAGACATCCCCTGAAAATAAGACCTAGCGCATCCTTGGGAGCAAAAACTAATATAAGACACTGTCTTATTTTCGGGGAAACAGGGTAGCACTCTCTCCTTTCCAGTGACTTAGAAGGCCACACCATCCAGTTCAGAAGTTTGGCAGATTTTTAAAAAGAACAGTTTAATTTAGATATAATTCACTCTTTTAAAAGGGTTTAATTCAGTGTTGTGTGTTTTTTAGTATATTCACAAAACTGTGTAACCATTATCACTATCTGAGGGTATTTTCATCTCCCCAAGGAGAAACTTTTACTCACCAGAGTCACTCCCCAGTCTCTCCTCCCCTCAGTCACTAGAAACCATTATGCTATTTCTGTCTTTATGGATTTGCCCATTTTTGGACAGTTCATATAACAGAATCATACACTATGCAGCCTTTTATGACTGGCTTCTTTCACTTAGCAGAATGTTTTCATGGTTCATCCACATTGTAGAATGTATCAGCACCTCATTTCTTTTAAGGCTGAATAATATTCCTCTGTACGGACAGACCTCATTTTGTTCATCTATTCGTCAGTTGATGGACATTTGGGTAAAACTACTTTTTGTTGTTGTTTTGTTTTTACTTTTTACTGAGTTTATTGGGGGTGATTATGATTATTATGATATTGATTATGTCATACAAAAAGGGAAGCTGGGTGACAACACCAATGTAATTATACTTCCTTGCTCACCCATTTTCTTCCTAGATGATCAAGATGTTTAGAATTATTAAAAAAAAAAAATATTTTATTGATATTTTCCAGAGAGGAAGGGAGAGAGACAGAGAGCTAGAAACGTCGATGAGAGAGAGACATCGACCAGCTGCCTCTTGCACACCCCCTACCAGGGATGTGCCCGAAACCAATGCACATGCCCCTGACCAGAATCGAACCCGGGACCTTTCAGTCTGCAGACCGACGCTCTACCACTGAGCCAAACCGGTTTCGGCTATTTTTCAAAACTGATTTTACAGAAAGAGGGAGAGGGAGAAAAAAAACAACACACTGATGTGAGAGAAACTGTACGCACCGCACCCTACCTGGGGACTGAACCTGCGATCTGGGCATGTGCTCTGACCAGGAATTGAACTGATGACCTTTTAGTGCACAGGATGCGAAACCAAGCAAACCACACCAGCCAGGGCTCAAAAACTATTTTTTTATATAAAGATTTGGAACTCCTTCTCTGTGGCTATCCTTCTTCCCAAGATCCACTTTGTCATAATGTCCACAACAACAAACAAATAGGAAACTCACCAGTGTCATTCCTCTCTGCTGGGTACCCACCCACTCCTGTTCAGTTACTGCCTGCTCTGGTTACTCCCCAGGACCCTCAAATATGTCTTTTTAATTATTTTTTTCTTCTTCCAATATCTTGTGAAGAGTTTAATATTTATTATTTGCAGGAAAGTTGGCCTAATTACCATCACAGTAGCAACCACTGAGTGTCTGGCCTGGGACCTTCTCTACAATTTCTTTTTGGGAAACTGTCCCTCACTTTGGCTCCAAGGATGCGATCCTGCCTGGGCCAATGGAAATATTACATTCTCCCTGACCGCCATGACTGGTTAGGAAGAAATCTGTGATCCAAGTCTGGACAAAAATCAATTTCAGATCTTTTGCTGGAGCTGTGTGCAAAGAAATACCACCTTTCAGTTGTTGGTTAAGAGAGTAGCATGGACACCTGGAACTGATAAAGCTTTTGCTTGCCTGAGAGAGAAACCAACATGGAGGAAGGCAGAGAGAAGACAGAAAATACTGGTGACATAGTTTAGTTGTCTGGTATAGCTGTCCCTGAAGCTGGAACACCAAGACTCTTCAGTTAAGAGTAATAAGTACCCTTTTCCGCCTGGGCTGGTGTTTGGGCTTTTTCTTACCTGCAGCGGAGAAGTCTGGCCACACTAAGTGGACCTAAGAGCTAACACTTAGGTACAAAGGCTGCAGAAAGGAAGCATATATTAACTGCTAAATGCCCAGCCTCAAACAACACTCTGACCCTCTGCTGGCAGCCAAGGCCTCATACAAATCCAAACATCTTTTACGTAAGCCAATCTAAAATTAATCCCTTAGGCTTAAGACAATACAAGCTTTGTTCTGAATGAAAGGGAAGAAAGGTATCTAAAACCCTACACTCAGACCCCATGCCCTCAATCCAGCCACAATCAATAACAATCTGCCTTCATTAATTGCCTTTAAAAAAAAGTTAAGTAGAAAATAACACCCCCCCCCGCCCCAGGACCTTCTGTAATGGAGTTTAAACAGGTGATTCTCATTTTAACCTTATAGCAATCCTATATGCACAGCCTCTTTCTATCTGGGGAAACTGAAGTTCAGAGAGGTTAAGTTATACTAGGAAACTCAGTCAGGAAATACTGGCGATTAAGCTGGGATTCCAAGACTGAAAACTCTAAAATATATGCTCTTCCTTCCAATTCCGTTTTGTTACAACGTCACATATTCCATAGCAAAAGAGATCATGGAAATAGAAGCATTTGCCACTGTGAACTGCCAATCATCTGTTAGGTTATTATGATTACACTGGAGGTGATTTACTGTGGCATCTGAAAAAAAAGGTAGAAAAATAATGACAGCTATTCCTTATTGAGTATCTACCATGTGCTGAGCATGTTTATGTAGATTATCCTACTTAAACCTCCTAATAAAGAACTATTCATTTAGTTCTGTGGAGAAATAAGTGACTATTCAGGTTACGCAAGTAAAAAGTGGGATTTAAATCCAGATGTGTCTGACTCTAAACCTAAGCCTTAAGGGATCAACACCCAACTCCCAGTTGTTCATGCTCCAAACTACTTTCCACTCCAGGGATATAGTGACCACAAATCCTGAAGTGATGTAAATTAAATATTTTTTCCACTGCAGACAATTCATCAAAAATCTGAATGAGAAACACGTTTAAAACCTTTGTGAGAATCTTTGTATACAAATTGAGAAATAAGAAAAAGAAAACAAAGGCTTGTCACTTACTCTGCCTCTCGTTCCAGAAAGTTGGTCACTAAAAACTGGACTGTGAGAGACCCACCCACTGGTGGGTTGGGCCAGGTATTTATAGAGTGGACACTGTGGTCTGTTAAACACTCTCAAGACAATATTTCGCACCCTGGACAGCACTTCTCAAACAGATCTACCTGTCCTATTGACCCTACCCTGCAACACCCACACCAAACAATATCAGCGCCCCCATCCCAAACAAGCACAGACTTCCAAACTTCCGTTATGCCTGCCCAGACATTATACTTTCCTGAAATGCCCTTTAATTCTTCCTTCTCCGCTGGGTCTCGAAAATTTACTCATCATCCGGAGTCCAAATCAAAGGGCAGCAGCGTTAACACTTACAGCAGTCCTGGCCAACCTTCTCCACACCGAGGCGCACAGAGAACACGGTGCTATTTGTATGGCATCCTGGGGTAAAGAACAAAGCTGCTCACAGCCAGGAATGACTGGCAGGGGGATCTGGCTGCCCAGGCCCTCTCATACGCCCCAATACCAAGCGCAATCAAACGTCCAAGCACCACACGCAAACTTTCATTCTTGCTCTTGTCACACATACATGGAAAGACTAACTGTCTCACTTGTCTCTCCTGCCAAACCAAGAGCTCTCAGCAGAATGGGATGCAATTTTATTCACTTTCTATTCCCAGCCACAAACACAGGGTCTGGCAGCTACTAAGTCCTCAAAAAGATTGCTGAACAGAATCCTGGCAACCCCTTAAAACGGTCTTTCAAGTTATAAACAGCAGCAATTCTGAAGCTGGGCCATTCAGGATCTTCTTCCCGACTGCAGAAAAAAGGAGTTGCTACCAACATACTATACTATACAAGAAATCGTCTACCTCCCACCTATGGAGAAGAGGTAGGTCCCTTTTATAAATTCATTCATTTAACAATATTTATTAAGCATCTACTCTGTGCCAGGCATGTGGGCTATGTAACAGTGAGAGAGACAAACAGACATTCAACAAATAGTTCTCTTGTAGGTGAAATAAGTGTTCTAAAAGGGACATCTACAGCAGAGTACAGTTAAGTAGAGAAATCTCAGTAATGACAGAGAATACCAGAGAACTGAAAACACATATTTTCAGGCAGGAAGAACCAACCAAATGCCAAAGAGAATATCAAATACCCAGCAGTGAACTTTCAAAGCCTCAAGGATAAACGTGTGCTAGCAGTTGATGGAGGAGGAGAGAAGAGAAGCAAAAGACACCAAGAATAACTCAAGGTGTTTGGCCTGGGGAACTGGAAGATGGGGAAGACTGGGGAAGGTGAAGGGCAAAGCTCAAACTTTCAGATATTGAAGAGATGCCCCGTGAGAGCTGAATGAAAACCTGGAGTTCAGAGTGCAGCACCGGGTTGGAAGACACCTGAGTTATCACAACAGGTGGCATTTACATTTAAAGCTTTAAAAACGGGTTAACTCCTCGGAAGTGAAAGCAGGGGAGAGATTAGGATGGGGCCACAGACTAGTAGCATCACAGGAAGAGGGGCAAGCATCAGAAGAGGAGAGGCCAGGGCTCTGAGGCCAAGGACGAGAATGCTCCCCTCACCAGATGCAGAAGGTGATTCTCGAAGGGGCAGTGATCGGCTGCATCAAATACCGCGCCGGGGCAGAGACCAGCGCACTTGGGGACCTGTGGCCTAGAGGAAGAGCTATTTCGGTGGCGTGGTGCGGGCCTGACCGGGGCGCTGCTAGTGAGTCAGGGCTGAAGTTGGGGCTGCGAGCGGAGGCAGTGGAGAGAAGGCACATGGAGGTATGCTGAGGGAGAAGGAGGCTGTTCTGCTCAGAGGGACGCGCCTAGAGAATATAGTAAATATTATCATCCCCAGCCCTCGTCTTCTCGCCCCCGGGCGGGGTACCCCCTCGGCAGGCCTCCGCACCAGGCTCCGCCCACTGCGGCTGCCCATCTTCGCGGGACCTACGGGCGCACGCGCAGACCGCCGCCCCCCCCCCCCGCGCGGGGGAGGGCCCCCTCCCAGGCCCCGCCTTCACCAGGGAGACCGGGCGCGTGCGCACCGCCTCTCCTCGGGAGTCGCCTCAGCGGGGCCGGGAAAGGGGGCGGCCGTGGGAGGACCCAGCCCTGCGTTCCCGCCGCTCTCCCCGGGTCTCAGCTCGGGCCCCACTCCCACCTACCGGTCCGCGGGCGGAACAAGCACGGCGCGCTGGAGGTTGCGAGGGCAGGTGTAGGAGCGTTCCTCGAATGCTTTTCAAAGTCTGTAGATAATAACTCGCTAGTGTTCGAAGATTCGCGGCACCTCGAGAACCATGCTTTTACCCTTTTAAGAGCCGAGTCGCAACGCCGTGGACTCCGTTACGCGTGCGACGTCCATTTTATGTGACGTGCCGCGCTGCCCCTTGGGAAATGTAGTTTTTATTTACACACTTCCGGACTCTTCCGCTAAACCTTATTTTAACAAACTGGGGTCCTTGTGTGTTTTCAGCATTCTTTCCCATTCTTCAAAGCCCCTGTAAAAGGATAATTAAAAATAAAAAACATGAAAAAAGAATATTGTTGAGGACTCTGTTTTCCGCTTCAATTTTGGGGAGAACAAAAAAGTAAGTTTTAAAAAATAATTTAAAAACAAACAAGCAAGTCTGTAGACACAGCTATTGAGCTTTTAGGGATCCTTCGCAGAAACATATTAAGGATGTGAGCAAACATCCTATCTAATAAAAGAGTAATATGCAAATTGACCATCACTCCAACACACAAAGATGGCTGCCCCCATGTGGACACAAGATGGCCACCACAAAATGGCCAGCAGGGGAGGGCAGTTGGGAGGGACCAGGCCTGCAAGGAAGGGAAGTTGAGGACAATCAAGCCTGCAGGGAAGGGCAGCTGGGGTGGGGGGGAATAGGGACGCAGGCCTGCAGGGGAGAGAAGTTGGGGGAGACCAGGCCTTCAGGGGAGGGCAGTTAGGGGCAAACAGACTGGCAGGTGAGCAGTTAGGCATCAATCAGGCTGACATGGGAGTGGTTAGGGGGTGATCAGGCTGGCAGGCAGAGGCGCTTAGGGGCAATCAGGAAGCCAGGCAGTTGAGCAGTTGGGAGCCAGCAGTCCTGGATTGTGAGAGGGATCCCAGATTGGAGAGGGTGCAGGCTGGGCTGAGGGACAACCTCCCTCAGCCCCCCCCCCCAACATGAATTTTGTGCACCAGGCCTCTAGTTTAACTATAATGGTTTACATGTTAGTAGTTTGTAATATCTTACATAACACCTACCAAAGTTTATATATATCTGTTTGAATATTTGGTACTCTGGCCAACTCAGGGAGGTTAGAGTCATCTGTTTTGTTTACCGATGTATTCCCAGCACCCAGTACAGTGTCTGGCACATAATAGGCCCTTAATATTTTTGTAGTTATTAGAAGAATCCCAGACTTCATTCAACATAAACTGCTTCTGCCCAAAACTTCATGCATCATTTTAATCCACCAAGTTTTCTTTCTTTCTTTCTTTCTTTCTTTCTTTTCTTTTCTTTTTTTTTTTTTTTTTACAGTGGTGTCTATTTCAATGGATGACTTGACCTTTAGCCACTCTCAGCCCTATATCCTGTATTTTAGAGACTTAGGGATTTCACAAAGTTTGCATTTGTAAAGATCTTAGGAGCCATTTCTCCTGCACCTCAAATATAGACCTTAGTTCCTCCACAGGAGATATTTGGGACTCAATAATTTGTTTGAATTTATCTCTTATGATGTTTCTACAACAAACCTGTTTTACTTGATTACTTTTAAAAAAACATATAGCGTCTTTTATTTTATTTGTACAAATATGTTTAAAAATTGGTTTTAGAGAGAGAGAGGCAGGGAGAGGGATAGATAGAAACATTGATGAGAGAGAAACATCGATTGGCTGCCTCCCACATGCCCCACCATGGGGATTGACCCAGAAACCCAGGCATGTGCCCTGACCAGGAATCAACACGGGGACCTCTTGGTTCATGGGTCAACACTCAATCACTGAGCCTTGCCGGTGAGGCTTGATTAATTGTAAAAAAAGTGGGTTTTTTTTTGTTTTATTTTGTTTGTTTTTTAGAGTGTTGTTCTCATGTACGGGATAACTCTGCCTTCCCTTTCCTATCCAAATGCCTCAAAAAGAATTGTGGGTCCTCACTTCATTATTTCACCTCCCACTTGGCAACAATGGCCTGTTCCACCACCTGGCAGTTATCCTTGATGTCACCCTTGCCCTTTCCTTACATATTCAATCCATCACTAAGTGTCCGCAATATAAAAATAAGAACAGTTCGCATTGGTTGGGCACTTACTATGTATCAGGCACTGGTGAAATGCTTTACATGTACTCATTGGTATAACATAGTCAATCCACTTTTCATCTCCACCACATCCACCCTAGTCCAAGGTAACCCCCCTCTTGCCTGAACAACTGCGAAAGCTTCTTATTTTTAAAAATCTGGGTGCAAACTTTGAATTACTCATTTCTCACTATAGTACACTATCATCAGGGCTCTGCATGGCTCCCTCCTGTTTTATGACCTTTTATATATTTTCTCCACTCCTGCCACCTTCCCCAATGGTGTATGGGAGTGTCTTTGGAAAACATGTGTGGTGTTTCATGTGAGTGTATTTTTAACTTACCTAAATGGTATTGTGCTATAAACCTCACTCTATTTCTTACTCTTCCCACTCAGCTCTATACTTTTAAGACCAGTCCTTATAGCTACGTATATACTTAGTCTGTTACTTAGAGAACAACTGTGCAATATTTCATAGTGGACATCCACATTTTAGTTATTCAGACCCAGGGTGAAGGACCTGCCACAGGGAATACCTCATGCATGTCCCTTGTGGCCTGAGTGGGTATTTGGGGGGATGTATACCCACAAATAGGTCTGAATAATAGCCTCCTCAATTCTCTCCTCACCCATTCTGGCCAGGGAAATCTTGAAATGTGAGTGCATTCATGTTCTCCTGCTCCCCCTCCTCCTCTTCCAATCCATTTCAGCCTTCTCAGTCTTCAGGTCTCACACCTGCAATGTGCCCTTACATGGCCTCTGCAAAGGCTGCCTGGAGCACACTTCCTTCCCCTTTCCCTCCATATGTCCTTCTCATCTTCAGATCTCCCTGACCAGGCCAATATCCTCTGCTATAATCACTCAATGCAAGTGTGGATTTCCTGCAATTGTGACAATTATTTTACATTTGTGACTCAATTTGATTCACATCTGTTTGACCCCTCATCCCCTGCATTACAAACTGCATGAAGGCTAGGCTCATATCTTTCTATGCACATCATTGTATCTTTAGTGCTTAGCCTAGTGCCTAGCATATAATATAAATATTTGTTATATGGAAGAGTAAGTGAGGAAGTAATCTCTGCCCAAGGAGGGCTTTTGAGGGGGCAGCATCTTGGTCTGGTGACTGCCATGGAATTTGGTTTGCAGTTCGGCAGGACCAGAAACTCCATTTTGTCAGCAGTCTCTCAGGATGCAACTCATAAGAGACCATGGTATAAACTAGGAGTCTGCTGCTGAGTCCTATGTGGAGAGTTAGAACCATGGAGCTGACCAGAACTCCCTTTGCCTGGGCAGCACAGCTCCTTCCTGTGAGAGAGCCACAGCATAGCAAAGACATCTGAGACTTCCTGGTCTCGCCTCGCCTCGCCTCGCCTCGCCTCTTCTTTTCTTTTCTTTTCTTTTCTTTTCTTTTCTTTTCTTTTCTTTTCTTTTCTTTTCTTTTCTTTTCTCTTCTCTTCTCTTCTCTTCTTCTTCTTCTTCTTCTTCTTCTTCTTCTTCTTCTTCTTCTTTTTAATAAAAATCCTCATCAGATTGGAAGGGGCGAGACAGAGAGAGAGAAATATCGATGTGAGAGAGACACATTTATTGGTTGCCTCCTGCACATGCCTGACCCAGGTGAGGGAGAAGCCTGCATCTGAGGTATATGCCCTTGACTGGAATCAAACCCGGGACCCTTTAGTCTGCAGGCTGACACTCGATCGACTGATTCAAACTGTCTAGGGCTTCCTTGTCTATTCTTAAGTCTAATTGCTTCAGATCATCACATGTGAAATGCTTTTCCAAAGAGCCTTGAAAAATCACAGGGAGCTTCACTGAAGGACTCTTGAGGATAGGAGGAGGAGGTTACATTGCATAACTTCCTAATTATCCCTTTACAAGTCCTCCCTTCACAGAGTTCCATTGCTGAGGGCAACTCTCACATCACTCCCTCCTCTTTGCTTTCTAGGCTTTCAGAATTGGATTTTTGCATGGAGGCTTCTTACACCTTACACGTAAAGCCAGCTAGCCATCTCTCAGCTTATCCCTATTCATGCCCATCCAGTATCCACTTGGGGGAAAACAAAGATGGCTCTCTTTTAGGATCTGACCTCCCAGGGAAGGCAGGTGGGGGAAATTGTAGCTATTTACAATTAATGGTTTTGTCCCCAGCACACACAACAGAAGCCATATCAGAAGGTGGTATAGTATGCTTGGAATCAAGTGGCGGAAGGGGATGAAATAAATTAACTCCTAAAAATTGCCTTTCCCTATCACTTCTACACTGCGAAAAAGTCAAACATCGCAGAGATCTAAAATCTATAATGGAGAAAGTACAAGTTCTCTACAACCCCAGTCTAGGATATAACCAGTATTCTCCACTCTAAAGATGTTTAGGGAGAGTTTAGTACACACCCTATTGCTCTCCCCTCCATCTATGTCCCACTCTTCCACCACCTACTCAACCTGCAAGGAGCTGGTCATCCCTGGCAAGAGATTAGTTGAATAGATTTTCCTCTGTAAGGATGGAGTGATGTTTCAGACTGAATAAGCCACCAAGCAGTACTCAAAGATTACCCTGATGGATCCCACAGATCCTCCTAACATTCCTCAGGATGCCACCTTTGAAGACCAGTCCTTCATAGGAGTCCCCAAGAGCACATCACCACCCAGGTGTGGTATACTGAAAGTCAACTAGAACACACAAAACTTTGGCATTTATACAATCCAGGATTGTCTAGGAAACCTTCATCAAAAATTAGTGAGAAAAAAGGGAAGGGATTAAGCAATAAATAACACACACACACAACAACAACAACAACAACAACAACAACAACTCATAGACTCGACAACAGTATGGCGATTACCAGAGGGAAAGAGGGGTGGGGACAGGTGGAAGAAGGTAAAGGGGGGATAAATGGTATTGGAAGGGGACTTGACTTGGGGGTGGTGAATACACAATACAGTAAAAAAAAAAAAGGATGTATTATAGAACTGTACACCTGAAACCTATGCTATTTTATCAACCAATATCACCCAATAAATTCAATTAAAAAATTAGTGAGATATTGCCCACCCATTTAAAAAAAATATACAGCAGGACGTTAACAACCTCTCTGTGTTTACTCCACTGAGCACATGCCACACTGTCCAGCAAAGAAGGTGAGCCAGACTGCTCCTGGTGAGCCTGCAAACACAGAAGTGACAGCATCAGACATCATATGCCAGCAGCATGAACTGGAGACAGATTTGAGACTTGAGGACATGAGACTCTTAATTGATGTGTATGCTGAGCCATCTTGTACTGATCTATAAACCTAGAGAGACAGGTAATCTACACTAACAAAAGAGAAACATGCAAATTGACTGTGCCTTCAAGATGCCCACAGCCAATCAGGAGTGAGTATGCAAATTAAACAAACAAAGATGGTGGATACACAAATTTGCATACACAGATGCCAAGCGATGAAGCAGGCATTCTGCACTGCCCCAGCTGCTCTGGGCCTCTGGGCAGTGTGGGAAGACAGAAAGGCAGCTCCTAGCTGAAGTGAAGGTGGTATCGGCAGCCAGGGGAAGGAAGGCCCATTCTTGCACAAATCTTTGTGCATCGGGCCTTTAGTATTTAATAATAGCACTGTCCAGGGGGACAAGTGACTATGGCCTGAAATCCAGGACAAGAATTCACTTGTCCTCCAACTGTTTTGGTTAACTAAATGCATGATTCTTTCCCCCACTGTGGCCTTCCTGGAACACTGATATATGACCTCCTGGTCTATCTGACTTCTGCTCATCCTTCCTAGGTCAGGTCACACAGGACCTTCTCTGGGAGTTGCTCACAAGCCTGGACTAGTGCATCTTGCAACTTAAACAGGATGATGTTTAGGGCACTATCATCCACTAGCCTGTAAATGAACCCTTAAGTACATGTACCATGCTCTGCTAACTTTTATATCCTAGCATCAAACAAATGTCTGCCTTATGATTAGTGCCCTAAACATTGGAGGAGTGGAGAATGCTAGCCTCTCTGGCTCTTATTTAATGGGTTAAATGTGAAATGGGGTTGGGTTTGCTGGTCTCTATAGAGACTTCCAATAATAACATTTAGTATTCCAGATTCTTCTATTGTTTTATCTGGCCATCTATCTTCTTTAGCAACCAGGAGCAAGGTGTGCCACCTGTATTATGCTGAAAACAATATATTGCTCACAATCTGTATTAGCTTAATAATTTTAATGCAAAAATTAGTGTACATCATGTTTTGCAACTTGCTTGTTTTCATTCAACAATGTATCATGGACAATTTTTTCATCAGAGCTAGAGACATAGATTATTCTTTATGATGGCTACAGAAAATTTCACAGAGGCTGCTTGATCAGTCACCTATGATGGGCATGGAGGTTGTTTCATTTTTCTCAGTTACAACCTGTGGGGAGCATTTTGGTAGGCTATTACTGCAAGTATAACCACAATATCAGGAGGTTATGTGCATTGACATTCTCAGGATGCCACCTTTGAAGACAAGTCCTTCAGAGGGGCCCCCAAGAGCACATTACCACCCAGGTGTGGTCTACTGAAAGTCAACTAGAACACATAAAACCTTGACATTTATATAGTCAGTACTGCCATTGAGTGACCACATTCATTTATGTTTAAGGTGATGATATCACACCGCCAAGAATAATTGCAAGTGCTGCTGCCAGCTTTGAGGGCTTCCCTGGACTGGGGCTAGAAGGTCATACAGGCATATCTTTACTTGGATAATCCTTTCTACCCATAAGAACTGTTTCATGGCAGAAAGTTTATTGCCCTGAACTACATGTGGTAACGTTCTCCCACGGGTAGCCCTGCATTCAAGTATCAACTCCCTACTCTGTGCAATTGATCCTAAGTAGAGCCATGTTAGACCCACCACACTGAGACTTCACCATATAAGTCTCAGATGGACTCAACGCCCACAGAGATATGCCAACAGGGGCTGAATGGTGACCAGGAGAAAGAGTCAAGCTGGGGGTCAGGAGAGTTCACTTCAGTTCTTGCATTCCTATCTTCTGATCTTAGAATGTTAGAAATAGATGGTCTTTCTTGAGTCCAACTGCCTCGCTTTAGAGATGAGGATGGTGATACCAGAGATCATAAGACTCATGTAATCCCATCACGATTGAAAGGGGCATGGAACTCCTCAAATATTAAATCAAATAATAAATTCAGTAATAATAGTTGCTGTTACTTATTGTGTACTCACTACATGATATGCACTATCCTAAAGCACTTTGCAGACATTAAACTCATTTAATCTTCCCAATGACCTTATGAAATCCTTGGTGTCAAATTGCTTGACAATTTAGGGATGTGTCTAAAATTGAATAAAAAGACCAGGTTTCGGTGTGCCTCTCCAAGAGAGAAGTCTCCACTTGCCTACCCCCATGTCTTCTAAAATCATATTTCTTGTCTAGTGTTTTCATTTGTGCGTGGGCCCCTCCTTCAGATCCTGAACCCTAGCTGTGCAGGTTGCGGCACACACATATATATTTTCCCCCTGATATTCAAAATCCTTTATGCCAGTTCTGCTGAACCCTTTAAACGAAAAAAGAAAAAGAGCCACAAACACGTATATACTTCTGCTATGGGCTGAACAGCTCTAAGGACTTTCACTTGGAACTTTCACACAGCCATTCCTAACATAAGGCCAGATCCTGACCAAACCCCAAAGTCCAAAGGGTTAGACATCTCCAGCACCAGCCCTCCCCACTCACAGATGGCTGTCCTGCTTGAGGTTCTTCAAACTTCTGATCTCTTTTCCTTCGGTCAACAGTTGCTTTCAAGTTAATATTTTTTGAGTCAAAGTGTTTCTACCCTGTGCCCCTTGGCAAGGCAGAAGCCCTCCTGCGGAGGAAGGAAGGGGAACCTTTTAAAGTGGTGTCCAGAGGATGGGAGAGGTGATTCTCTGCGGAGACTTTCTGAGCAGATGTTTGACACCCACACATGGGCCCGAGTTTCATAAATAATGTTTGTTCTGGTTTCAACACCTTGGACAAGAAGGTTTCCAGATCTTTCCCACCCAGGCGCAGCTGACCAACTTTCCACAGGATGCCAACACGTTGGAAAACAGGTTTCACCTGCATTTCATGTCAAATATTGTGGAGTCTTCATCCTCACCATCCTCTTCATTTAGAGGGCCATTTTCATGCGCTCAACCCGGGTGGTGATGATGTCTTAATTGCGGGTCTTCTTCAATCTCTTTGGGGACCTGAAGCCGCGCAGCAGCAGCAGCAGGCGATGAGGAAGGTGGTGAAGGCGCACGCCAGGCATGCGGGTCACCAGGGCGTCGCCGCTGCTGTTGGAGCTGCCACCGCCGCCAGTAACCGCCGCCTCTCCAGACCGGGTGCGGGTGGTGTTCACAGGCCGGCGGGTGCTTGGCTGAGGTTCCGTGGCAACCTGGGCCCGGCTCACGGCTCACGGGGCAGCGGGCGCGGCCAGGAGCACCAGCAGCAGAGGCGGCGCATAGTGCAGGCGGGCGGGGCAGGGCGCGCAGCTGAGCCCTGGTCCTGCATCCGCTCACAGGCCTGCACCTGAGACTCCTGCTTCCATTGCTTTTTTAGAGAGGGTGAAAGGCAGGGGCAGAGACAGGGAAACAGAAACATGGATGTGAGAGAGACACATCGATTGGTTGCCTCCTGCATGTGCTCCAAGAGATAGGCCTGGAATTGAACCCGAAACAGGTAGGTGCTCTTGACCAGAAGAATCAAGCCCACAACCCTTTGGCTAGGAATGCTCTTTCTCTCTCTCCCTTTTAAATCCTCACCTGAGGACATGCTTCTCATTGATTCTAGAGGAAGAGGGAGAGAGAAACATTGACAGGTTGCCTGCCGCACTCACCTTGACCAGGGGATGAACCTGAAACCTAGGTGTGTGCCCTGATTAGGACTTGAATCCTCTGTGATCCTTCGGTGAATAGGATGCCACCACAACCAACTGAGCCACACTGGCTAGGGCTTGCCTACTCTCTCTTTTTTAAAAAAAATATTTTTAATTTATTTTTTACAGAGAGGAAGAGAGAGGGATAGAGTTAAAAACATTGATGAGAGAGAATCATCGATCAGCTGCCTCTTGCACACCCCCTACTGGGGATGTGCCAGCAACCAAGGTACATGCTCTTGACCGGAATCAAACCCGAGACCTTTCAGTCCGCAGGCCGACACTCTAATCAATTAGCCAAACCGATTTCGGCTTGCCTACTCTTTTTAATGAGCATTCATGGAAAGAAGGAACCAAAGAAAAAGTACAGAATCAAGGCAGCAACTTTTGATAGAGGGAGGGACTTGGGCACATGTGGCAAACATTGCTTTTCTCCTGCTGTTATGCACTGAATTAAATTCAATATCCTGAAGCCCTAAGCCTGAGACCTCAAAATGCGACTGTTTGGAAACAGGGCCTTAAAGAGGCGATTCAGTTAAAATGAGGCTATTACTCTAGGCTCTGAACCAATCTGACCAGTGTGTCCTTCCAAGAAGAGATCAAGTCATCAGGGGTGCATGCACAGAGAGTGGCCACCTGAAGAGGCAAGCAAAGAGGAAACTAGCCCTGCCAGCACCTTGACCTTCGGCTTCCAGATGTCAGAAATGTGAGTTCGCTACTTCTACATCTGCTATTCTTATCCTGGTAGAGAACATTTGTTACTCAGCAAATTTTCACCCTCTACTCACCCGCCAGCCCCCTACCCTACTCAAGGTAGGAATATAGTTCTTCACTTCATGAGGTCGAGTTTGGTCCTTTAATTTGCTTTGGCCAATAGAATGTTAATATGAATGACACAAACAGGTTTTACAGGTGCCCATTTGTTTTGGCTTGATTTTTGGTGCTTCTGCCATTCATCATGAGAATATGGTCCGGAGAATTGCTGGCCCCTGAATGAAAGGCTCAGAGAGTGGACATATCCTGTAGACATATCCTGAAGCTGGGCCTCACAGACAGCCTGCAGATGTGTGAGGAAGAATTATGTGTTGATTTAAGCCACTGAGGCTTGAACATTGTTTGTTATGCAACATCATTATAACAAAAAGGAACTTACAAAAGCTCAATTCTCCTTTTTAACAAAAAGACCAAGACTAGCCTCAAATACTTGTCAGGCAACCATATCCAAATGAGATTTTAAACGATGACAATTAGTGCTTTCATTGTATGCATTTTTAGTTTTCTTTTTCTGCTATGGCAATTAAAATTAATTTTTAAATTATAGTAGTGGTACAGTTTCATTTGGATGATTAATATTTTGTTTTTTAATTTAACATTTCAGGAAATCAATGTAAAGACAAATACTGAGTAAAGACTTTAGGCAACAGTTGGTTAAAAAAAAAGAAAAGAAAATGAAGGTGAGGCATAGATTACTGAAATTTGAGAAACACTAAAGTCAGAATGGGACAAAATTACAGAAGAGAAGGGAAGGGATGGGGTCAAAATGAACACCCAAAAGAAAAGGCAAGTAGTGTCATTTTTACCTAAAAGGAAATAGTCAAGGATGGAAGAGAAAGGAAGCTGACTTTTGGAGTTGGAGGCTAGGAGTTTGAGTTCCAGTTCTGATTCTCCAGAAGAGTGCCTTTGTCATAGGAATTGTAACCCCACCACCATATGTTGGCATTCTTTCTGTAAATGCTGACTCTGACTGATATGGAGCTTGTAGATAGACAGCATGTTTTTATAAGAATCCTAGGAATTAACTTCAGTAGGCGCAGACTCCAACCCCTAGTCCTCCCAGTTTCAGGAGATTTACTGACCTTCCACCATAGAACCAGGATAATGTAGAACCAGGATGACAAAGACCAGGATGACACAGCAGACCATCACTTGACCAATTTCAAGGTCCTTATCAGAATAGACCATGCTGGCTAGAACATGGAGAACTTTTCAACCTTCTCCCCTTGATTTCTTTGTTCTGCTTCCCCTCTCCTTCCTTATAAAAACCTCTGCCTGCACTGAGGTAGGAAGATGGGCTTTGGATAAGAGTTCCCCACCTTCTCAGGTAGCCAACACTTAAATAAACCTCTTTCCTTTTCCACCAGCAGCTAGCTGTCTTAAGTGTTTTCCTTTCATGGTGGCAAGCAGCCCAACCTTGGTTTTGGTTACACCCTGCTCACTCTGAGCCTCAGTTTCCTCATCTGGGAAATGAGTGTGATCCCACATCATCGTTATTGAGACTTTGGGTTCTTGTCTCCTGGTAGAAAATAATTTATTTTATTTATTTTTTATTTAAAAAAATATATTTTATTGATTTTTTACAAAGAGGAAGGAAGAGAGATAGAATTAGAAACACTGATGAGAGAGAAACATCGATCAGCTGCCTCCTGCACATCCCCCACTGGGGATGTGCCCCCAACCAAGGTACATGCCACTGACAGGAATCGAACCTGGGACCCTTCAGCTCTATCCACTGAGGATAGAAACTTAGCTCTATCCACTGAGCCAAACCGGTTTCAGCTAGAAAAGAATTGAGACCAGGGACACTGATAAGAACAAAGTCAGATTTATTGGGGCTTTGCAGAGGGCAAAACCACTAAGACAGGGCCTCAAGTTCTACACCCCAAATGTGGAGCTTAAGAGTTTTTATTCTTTGGGAATACAGACGTTTCTGGAGTTAACCAGTCAGAGTGTAAGTTGACTGGTTCCTCTTTTTGGGAACCCTTGGGTCCCACTGAACTCCTGGTACCAGTTCGTAAAGCAAAACATTCTGGGATTGTGCCAGGTTTATTATGGGATGCAGAAAGGGACTTTCCCCAACAGGTATTGAGTTTGTCTTTGGAGTTTTTGGCTTGGCTTTAAATTTGAAAAACAAACTTAAAAGAAGTCAGGCTAGTTCTAGGAACACTGTTTTATAGCTACCTGTTGATAAACTGCCATAGTTGTCAGGATTTCTTGACTCAATGGGGCAATTTTTGGAAACATTTTATTCTACCTGCTCCGTCACTTCAGCGATGTAGTAGTGATTCATAGAGATTCTGCCCGTGGAAGCGGCTCTTAGGGTTCAGGTAGACAACTGGGAAGAGATTAATGTTTGACAGGTGTGAGTGTGAAGGCCAGAGAGGGGGCTAAAAGAATGAACGCTTTGCCCTAGCTGGTTTGGCTCAGTGGAAAGAGGTATGCAATACCAAGGCCTGCGTTCTGAAGTATTTTGGGTTTGATCCTGGTCAAGGGCATGTACCTCAGTTGCAGGCTTGGTCCCGGACCCTGGTTGGGGCCTGTGCAAAGGCAACCAATCAATGTGTCTCTCATATCTGTCTCTCTCTCTCTCTCTCTCTTTTTTTGCCATTTAAATTTTTTTTTTAAAAAAATAAATCTTTATTACTCAGATTATTACAATTGGTTTTCCTTTTTCTCCCCCAAAGCTCCCTACCACCCAGTTCCCTTCCCACCCTCTGCCCTTACCCCCTCTCCTCCCAATTGTCTTCATCCATTGGTTATGCGATTTCAATCCAGGCTCTCACTGCTTCCCCACCCCCTTATCCTCCTGATAATTATCAGTCCACTCCCCTTCTTTGCCCCTGATTCTACTATATTCACCACTTTATTCTGTTCCTCAGATTTTTTTCCCTTCTCTTTTCTTTTTTTCCGTATATGAATTTCAAGTGGGACACTCTCTCTCATTTCTTTTTGTAGGGAAATACAACAGAGTGTTCTGTAGCTAATGGCTGCAGACTGTCCAAATGTCTCAGGACCACACGAATAGAATCCGCTCCTCCTCCGGTTCACACCACCCCCTCCCACCCCGGATCCCACCGATCCCCCAGGGCACATGGCTCTCCTGGTGTACACGGCTCCCTGGGTCCCACCGCCCCCCTTGGGCACACAGCTCCCCTGGGGCACACGGCTCTCCCGGGGCACATGGTTCCCCCGGGGCACACGGCTCACCTGGGGCACATGGGTCCCCCAGGACCCACCACTCATGGCAGGTGGGCTGGGACAGCTACAGACGCAGAGGCCGGGCTGAGATGGCTGCGGGCGTGGAGACTGCGCTCCAAGGTGTGTGGGCAAGAGTGGAAGGTGTGGCTGAGGCCTGTTGTCGGTTCCCTCGCTCCCACGGCGGGCAGGCTGGGACGGCTGCGGACGTGGAGGCCAGGCTCTGAAGCAGCCCATTCCCTGGGCCCAGTGTGGAGCGAGCTCCACTCTCGGTGGGCTTCCCTCACTCTTGGTGGCAGCAGCAGTGGCAGCAGCTCCAGCGGCTCCACCGGGTCCAGTTCCACCTTAGTTTTAAACTCCACATGGCGGCAGTGGCGCTTTTCTGTGTCTCTAGTTGTAGCCATCCCATTCCGCCAGCTTTCCTGTGGGTCTGATGTGATCCCTTTCGATTTTAGCTGTTGTTATTTTCCATATTGTTGATGAGGCGGCAGCTTAGGAGACTACCTAGGTCGCCATCTTGTTTTGGTTCCTGTCTCTCTCTCTTTCTGTCTCTCTCCCTTCCACTCTCTCTAAAAATCATGGAAAAATATCCTAGGTGAGGATTAACAAAACAACAACAAAAGAATGAATGATTCACCTTGGCCAGTGTGGCTTAATTGGTTGGGTGTTATCCTGTGCACCGAAAGGTTGCCAGTTCGATTTTGGGTCAGGGCACATGCTCTGGTTGCAGGCTTGATATTTCCCTCTCATGTCGATGTTTCTTTCTTTCTCCCTCTCCCTTCCTTTCTCTCTAAAAATAAATTTAAAAAATCTATATATAAAAGGCTAATATACAAAGTGTCCTCTCAGGAGTTAACTGGGAGACCAGGAGTTCAGTTGCTCTCTATGACATGCACTGACCACCAGGGGGTAGTGCGGAGTGAAGGAAGGCCCTGGCCAGCAGCTGGAAGGCCCTGATTGACTCGGATTGCCAGCTAGGCCTAGGGACCCTACCTGTGCACAAATTTCATGCACCAGGCTTCTAGTGTTATTACAAAAAAAGAATGAATACTGCCCTAGCAATCAGAGATGCAGTCAGAGTGCACACAGCAAACTGGCAAACTGGCTGCATGAACACTGAGTAGAAATAACCTCTGATTTAATTTTAGGTACCTTTTACTAAAACTTCAGTCTACCAAGAGCCTTCCTTCTGTTTCTCTCCTTCTGTCTCTCTCATTGAAGGAGAGAGACAGAAGGGAGGAGTGAGCAGAAAAGGATCATTTGCTCAAAATGAAACTGGATAACCAATGGGTGCAGGCTGCCTGTAACTACTTGAGCTTTAAGCAGAGAAAATATTGAATCATGTATGAGTGTTTATTTCAATAATGCCAGCAATATTGATATGGAATTTTTGGACTAGAACCCGGATTCTTTGTCCGCCAGAGTCAAAGAATGAATCCATAGGGTAGTATAGAAGGTGGAGATTTATTGAAGAACCAGTACAGACCCCCATGTAGAGAGAGGGAAAGAGTCCTGGTGTAGGTTGGCTGGCTACCCTGAATGGACTCCCAAGTGGGGAGGGGGGAAGGGTCCCACCGACTTGCTATGTTTTATAAAGACGGTAGTTTCTGTGTCCTGATATCCCCTCTGATTGGTCAATATTCCCCTTTAATTTGTTTTATTACAGTGACTCCTGAGGCCCTCCTCCCTCATTGTCTCCTATTCCTTCTGGGCTTTCTTCCTTCTTTATTTTGAAATATAGACCTTCTAGGCTACTTCCAGTTTCCTTGTCTTATGAAAATATACTTGTTGCTGCTTCCTTGTCTTATGTAAATGCTACTGTTGCTGCTCCCTTGTCTTAGGAAATGTAACTGCACCTTGGCTTCCTTGTGTTCTGGAAATGTACCTTCTCCTAATCTGTATCCCTATTTTTTTCCATGGACCCCAATTCTAAAAATTCCCTAAACCTGCCCATTTTCCCCTAAAAATTCCTGTTTCAGTATGAGAGAGCAGTAGGTCATCCAGAAAAATCTGCTCTACCTCTCCCATAAGCCAGCTGCTTATATTGGGTAGAAGGACAAAGATTACATGGGAAGTAAAAATGGTAGTCAATGGAAAGTCAAGGTATAACGGTTACAGGTTCTAGGCAATGTGGGCCTGGGAGGTGGCAGAGGCAAAGTGCCTCTGGGCACCCGCAGGACCAGAGTACAGGCTATAGGGGCTGGGGTCCCAAAGGGCAGGCAAAGGCAGGCCTCTGGGATGAGAATGATAGGCAGTTCTCAGAAAAGGAAGATGGACTGCATTCTGATGTTAGCTCCCCTGTCAGGGCGTACAACTCTCAGCCAGGTCAGAATGTGCTTCCACTGATCAGAACAGAACTATCACAGTTGACAGAGCATGGTTAATATTTCTTATAACAGAACTATCACAGTTGACAGAGCATGGTTAATATTTCTTATAACAGAACTATCACAGTTGACAGAGCATGGTTAATATTTCTTATAATATTTCATGGTTAATATTTCCCTGCTATTCCGTTTCTGCCCCTAACAAAAAGAGGAGGGGCATTTATAGAAACTAGGACCAGCTGTTTGATGGACTTGTTACCAAGCAAGGGCTCGCTGTCCAAGGTGTATAAAAGTCAATATCATGGCGCCATCTTTTGAGAAAAGAAAAAAAAGCTTTATTCTGAAGTCGATGAGCAAGGAGTTCAGTCTCCCCGGTCCAGGTTTTGGGGCATGGGTTTAAGGGGTCAGCACGGGGACTGCCTGGACAGTCTCTGAAAGTGTTCTGTTATTCAGGTTCTGATCATGTCCGGTCCTTTGGTTCTGTGGATGCTGGCTGGCAGATGAAAATAGGGGATGAGAGGTAGAGGAGTGGGTAAAGGTGGAAATTTGGTTTGAGGAGTAACTTGCAACATTTTTTTCCCTTTGCTGCATGACTTTCAGTTTTGTTCCATTGTCTCTGAAAAACAACTCAGTATCTTGTAAGAAAGAGGACAGGACCACTCAGAGCTGGTTCTGTGGTTACAGAGTCATGACCTTTTTGGTCATTCTTTTCTACCCACTGATGAATACCGTTCCATTTCCCACGTCCCTTTGAAGCATAGTAATGACCCCTCCTTTGGGAAAACTGCTGTTTGAAACTGCTGTTTTGAAGTTCTTTGCTATTTCTTGCTAGTTCCTTGTTCCAAAAGTCAACTTTGTTATTTTTAGACTATCCCTTATTCTGTAAAAATAACTTTGTTTTTTAACTTAAATAATATAAAAGATAAACTTAACTATCTGACCTTGCAAGCTAGCCATCTGAAGGGGCTGATATGCTGATACTGATAATAATTCCATATTCTCATGCCAAGTGTTTGTTAATTATGTATCCAAGGTTACAGGTGTCTGTATAGATATGATATGTACTCAAGGTTACAAGTTGTCTGTATAGATATGACAGATGTTTTTTAGATATGGTATATACTCAAGGTTACAAGCTGTCTACAAAAATAACTTATACAAAGATGTAGAAGGATATAAAAAGGTAATACTCTTTCCTGTGTTTTTTCAGAATTTGACAGAGATATTTTGCTCTGACCCTGTGTGTAATAAACAAATCCTAATTAATTGGCTTGTTAAGGCATTTTGCATCTAGCTTGCTGATTGATAATACAACATTTGGAGGCACCAGTGAGATAAGAGACAGGTACCTATTGGCACCTGGTCTCAGATGCCTGGGACGGATGGCCTCCCCTGCCTGGTTGCCAGGCTCTGAGGATCTCTATGGGGAGGTACCACCTGATGAAGTTTCAGGGCCCCAGAGATGCTTCTCGGTGGTTGTAATAGCCAGACAAGGGATACCTGACATGCCTCTGCATTCTTTTGGAGTCATTGGAAAAAGTCTCTGAAAGCAAGGAAATTAAAATTCAATTAAGGAATTTTGAGTTTACTTTTCTATTTATTTGATTGGGACTAGTCATCTTGTTACCAAGAGGAGGACTGGATGCAGTCTTAACTTGTCTGGTAGGTTCTCGCCAAGACGTTGGTCGAGAACATTGTCTTGGGGCATGGGTTCCAGCATTGCCCCCACGTCCATTGGGGGAGTTAGGCAGTGTTTTGGTTATTTGTTTAACCCCCAAGTGTTTGGGGGAGTTGGGCATTGTTTTGGTTATCTGCTTAACTCCCAAGAGTGCTTGTGTGCTGAAAAAGTGGGAATGTGGATGTTTGTCTGTCTGTCTCAGCATAATTATCTGTTCATTAACTGGTCTATAAATGTAAGTGTGAGAGCTTGCTTAAAAGTGAAAGCCACTTTGTGTTATTCTGTACTTCTGCTGACTTGTCTGGCTAAAACATTTGATTTAAGGCTGAGTGCTCTGATGGACTGCAAAAATTCCCAAGCAGCTGCTGGGATTTCTTTTTTCTCAGGGTTTCTTTGCTCTCTGTCACTTAGCTAGTAAAATTTTCCTCTATGTTTGTATAGTAGGGGTTTTGGTTTGCTCTTCCCTGATTTGTGATTTTGCTGTATTAGGTTAAAATTTTGGAATTCTGGGGTTGATTTAAAGGTATAAATTTGTGAAAAGGTGTAGCCCAGAGAAGATTAAAATGAAGGCCGACTAGGTTACAAGATTGCTTGTAAGAAAAAGCAAGAGAAAAGTCTTTTTTTAAATATTTTTTTAAATTAAGGTATTATATGTGTACATATCTTACCATTGCTCCCCCCCCACCTCCCCGTCCATGCCCTCCCTCCCCAGAGTTCTGTGTTCCTTGGTTGTACTTATATTCATGCATTCCAGTCCTTCGGTTGTTCTCTTATCTCCCCCCAGGTCTCCTTCCCCTCCCTGCTGTCATTTGACAATCTGCTTGTTTTATGGTGACTATCTCAGGATCACATGAATAGAATCCGCTCCTTGTTTGGCAATCTGCTTGTTTTATGGTGGCTATCTCATGTCCACCTGAATAGAGTCTGCTCCTCCTCTGGTTCTCACTGCCCCTCCCCCTGGGTCCCACTGCTTCCCTATGGACACACGGCTCACCCGGGGCACACGGCCCCCTGGACATATGGCTCACCCAGGGCACACGACCCCTCTCGGGCGCTGGGGTCGCATACTGGAGGGGCCGCGCTAGGTCCTTGCTAGCACGGCAGGCAGGCTGGGACGGTTGCAGGCTGGCTGAGATGGCTGCAGGCTGGTAGACCACCCTCAAAGGTGTCTCGTTCGGTGTGGAAGCAGAGCAGCTGCGGACTCGGAGGCTAAGTTCTGAGGCCACCCACTCTCTGAGCCCAGGGCGTAGTGAGCTCTGTTCTCGGTGGATTTCCTTTATTTGCAGTGGTGGTGGCGGGTGGCAGTGGCTGGTGCGGCAGCGATGGTCGCTCCTGTGGTTCAATTTCCACTGTAGTTTTAAAGTTCACCTGGCGGCAGTGGCGGGAGCTTTGGTTCGGCCATGCAGCGGCTGAGGGAGGACTCGCCGGGGCCGCTAACGGAAGGTGCCGTGTTGGCTCCTCACCAGCACGGTGTGCTGGGAAGGTTGTGGGCGGGCTGAGATGGCTGTGGGTGGAGAATTCCCCCTCAATGGTGTCTCCTTTGGTACGGAAGCGGAACTTCTGTGGATGCAGAGGCTAATTTCTGAAGCCACACTCTCTCTGAGCCTGGGGCGTAGTGAGCTTTGATTTTGGTGGATTCCCATTCGTGGGGGCGGCGGTGGCAGGTGCGGCAGCGACGGTAGCTCCTGTGTCTCAATTTCCCCTGTAGTTTTAAAATCCACATGGCGGTAGTGGTGTAAGCTTTAGAGCCGACTGCTGGCGGTGGCAGCGGAAAGACTCACCGGGGCACAAAGGGAAGGTGCCGCGCCAGCTCCCCACCAGTAAGGTGCGTGTGGAGACTGGGCCCAGCTGGCCACATGCTGGGAGATGCTGCGACAGCTCCTTGGGATGGTTGCGGGCAGGCGCCGAAGGTCCCATAACAGCTCCCTGGTTCCCATGGCCAGCGGGCTGGCCCCGTCCTTGGGCTCCAGGGCGGAGCGAGGTCTGGCTTCCCTCATTCCCCGCGGCAGCATCTCTGGTAGGTCAGGTTCACCGTAGTTTTAAACTCCACATGGCAGCAGCGGCGCCCTGCTTGGTGTCTAGTTGTAGCCTTCCTATTTCTGGGCCGAGCTGGCTGCGGGCGGGGAGACGCTGCGAGAAAAGTCTTTTTAATGAACTATTTGCAACAAAGTAGTAAAAAGCTATAAAAATTTCAAGGGACAAAGAACTTGTTATTGACAGTTTTCTTATCTCCTCTGGTTGATAGAGCTTTCCAAGGGCAAAAACAGAGGCAGGACTTGCTAAACTCGGTAGGGTGGATTTACAGGGTCCTGTCCATGCCTGTACATCATAGTCCTGCACAGGTCAGCTGAGGTGGAACTAAGGTTTATGGGGTTAAGATTAGTACATTTTCTCATGGCTTGTGTAAAGTGAAAGAGAAAGACTGCCAGATTTTTATGACTTTCCTGGGTGATCTCTGCTAACCTCTCATAATTAACTGCTTTGTGGGCTGCTTTTTTCAACTCTTCTAGCAAGCAGAAAATCATGTGGTCTGAAGGCTTGCAACCTGCTGGCCCTTCAGTATAAATTTATAGTGGGTCTCTGCTAGGGACAGCACCTTCTCTGACTTGGGGGGCACCAGCGGAGGGTATCTGCATGGCCCTGGGCAGGAAGCCAGATTTGGCACCAGCAATCTCCTGAAGGGGATACTTTGGGGCGGGTGCCGAAGTGGGGGAGGAAGAGAGCCAAAAACTGTTCCAAATAGGGTAGTAGCAGTGGGATTCACTGGGTAGGGTGGTAGGCTCTTAGTCTGCTGAGATAGAGGATCCCTGACTAGGGGACAAGGAGATGGTTAAAGAGATAAAAAATAGTAAAGAATGAGGAGGATTTGAGATTCTCTTAGGGCTTAGAGTAAAGAAGAAAAAATCTAAAAGTAAAAGCAGCTGTTACAGAGAGAAGTATATATACTGAAGTGTAAAAAGCCTGGATATACAGGATCTCAGACCACTTGCCTTGTTTCCCCTACTAAGGTTAATGCAGAAAGTTGGGGGGCATTGGCCTGAGAGCAGGGAGAGATAAGTTTTTGTTGATTTAAAAAAATTATTATTTTTTTATTAAGGTATTATATGTGTACATAGCTTACTATTGCCCCCCCCCCCACCTCCCATTCATGCCCTCCCTCCCCAGAGTTCTGTGTTCCTTGGTTGTACTTATATTCATGCATTCCAGTCCTTCGGTTGTTCTCTTATCTCCCCTCAGGTCTCCTTCCCCTCCCCGCTGTCATTTGACAATCTGCTTGTTTTATGGTGACTATCTCAGGATCACATGAATAGAATCCGCTCCTCATTTGGCAGTCTGCTTGTTTTATGGTGACTATCTCAGGATCACAGGAATAGAGTCCGCTCCTCCTCTGGTTCTCACCGCCCCTCCCCCCCGGGTCCCACTGCTTCCCCTGGGACACACGGCTCACCCGGGGCACTCGGCCCCCTGGGACACACAGCTCACCCGGGGCACACGGCCCCCTGGGACACATGGCTCACCCGGGGCACACGGTCCCCTGGGACACACGGCTCACAAGTTTTTGTTGATTTTTGCTGGCTGGTTTCCTCAAGGCCACAAGCATTCTGCAAAGCACTATAAATCTTTCTCTGCACGTTTTATTCTCTTTAACCCTCCTAATACACATGGGAAAATGTCATTGTCCAGCCAGATTAAAAGGTTCCTATCTCCCAGCCTGGCAGGGCAGGGTACTGGGTGGGTGCTTCTTGGGCTGCGTGGGAATGTTCAGCAAAGAAACTTTAAAATACAATATTTTATTGGCCTTCCTAGGAAAGAATTAATTCTGTAGTCAAGATCAAATCTCAAGATTATTAAGGTCCATTTTCTTGAAAGCAAAGGTATATTTAAAGTGTATTCATGAATATTAATTAAAGAAATGATGACTGTTTACTTTTTGGTAATCATTGAAGAATTAAGGTTTCTAAGAATGAGGAATTCTAATACATGTTAAAGGGAAAAGAAAAAATATTAAAATAAAGATACTTAATAAAAGATCTAAGGCATCGTTATGCATTTAAAAAAAACATAGAAAGGAGGTTGGAAGGCTAATTTGAAAGTGTGAAGTTTATAAAGGTTATGAATGTAATAAGAAGGAACAAAGTTGGGTTTTAGTAGCAAGGAAAAAAAAAAAGCAGTCAGGACAGGGGCAGGCTTGAAAACAACAACAACACTAAACTCTCAGGAGCCAAGTAGAGGAGAGATGGATAGTCTGCAGCCCTTACAGAGAGAAGGTGCAGGTTGTAGCCAGGAGCATAGATCACCCTGCATGGCATTACAACAATGTCCTACATGATGGACTTGGCTGATGCCTTCTTCTCATGAACATGGCTCCAGAGAGACAAGGACAATTTTGCTTTGTGTAATTTAAAGCTGGTTGCTAGGCAGACCAAAGACTCAGCTGCGGAAAGCCAGGTGAAAGAAGGCGGAGGGGCTAGAGGCCTGGGTCACCTGCAGCCGCTGGAAGCAGCAGCAGCGGCAGCAGCAGCGAGAAAGTGGGGGATGCCAGGCAGAGACCTGACACCTGAGCTGCTGCCCAATGAATTATGAGTAGTTTACAATACACAATAAAAAACTTAAACATTTGACTTACTGGTTAAAAATAAAAATGACACACAATGGGCCCTTGAATCTGTGAAAGCAGCCAGCAATAGAGCTAGTAAAAGTTTCCTGGTTGCAAATGTACTGAAAGGGTTAAGACTTCAGCAGAAGCTTCTGGTACTGCAAGGAGTTGGGAGAAAAAGATACTCCTTTGAGCTGGAGGACTCAGGACTTTAAATATATTTTTATTGATTTTTTACAGACAGGAAGGAGAGGGATAGAGAGTTAGAAACATCGATGAGAGAGAAACATCAATCAGCTGCCTCCTGCACACTCCCTACTGGGGATGTGCCAGCAACCAAAGTACATGCCCTTGACTGGAATCAAACCTGGGACCCTTCAGCCCGTAGGCTGAAGCTCTATCCACCGAGCCAAACTGGTTAGGGCAAGGACTCAGGACTTTAAACTCTCCTGGGGAAGTGGAGAAAGTTAACCCCCTAGAACAAGGGGTGGGCAAGACACCTAGTTGGAGTTGGGGCTAGATGCCACATTCCTACAAGAGACTGCAGGAGAGGCCTCAGTTGCTACCAGGAAAAAGGATAGGCAGCATTGTAGGGCCTGAAGCTCAAACGTCTCTCCTTGCAGCCCAGGCTGTGTTTAGCTTACTGCTTAGAGGCAAAGGGATGGCAAGGCAGGAGAGGGTAAAGGAAAGGCACTCCCCATAGACTGGAGAGAATTCAGGACTTTCAGACTCTCCTAGAGAGGAGGAGTCTGACTGAGGGATTGGCGGAAACCCTGCTGGGTTGGGAGGTCATGAGGCTGCATGTTGAACTCCTAGACTGCAGTTTGCTGGGCAGAGGTGCAAGCCTGGAA
Source organism: Vespertilio murinus (assembly GCA_963924515.1). Taxonomy (NCBI): domain Eukaryota; kingdom Metazoa; phylum Chordata; class Mammalia; order Chiroptera; family Vespertilionidae; genus Vespertilio; species Vespertilio murinus. The sequence goes on along the minus strand of OZ004705.1, from coordinate 100,644,335 downwards.
TTTTGAGTTCACTTTTCTGTTTGTTCACAGTAAGGGCTTGTGTGCAGCAATACATTCCTCCCATGCCAGAATACATTTTAGGAAAATTGGATAGACTGTGTTCGCAGCTAGAGAGAAGAACTGACTGCCGCACATAAGCCCTGAATGCGGCTTACAGAGAACTGTGAAAGGTGACTCCCCTGCTACATTCCCAGGTGCTGGTTGTAGCCAAGAGCATAGATCACCCTGTATGGAATTAGAGCAATGTCCTACATGATGGACTTGGCTGATGCCTTCTTATCATGAACATGGCTCCAGAGAGACAAGGACAATTTTGCTTTGTGTAAAAAGGTAAAAAATGGACTTTAGTCACTTCCCTGAAATGTTTGTATAACCCTACCATGTGTCATGTTTGCTAGCAGAAAATTTGGCTGCCTAAAGTGGCTACAAGTGCCAATATTGTATTTCATTATGTCAATATGTTATATTAACCTTTGATTCTCTTACAGATCTGAATACAGCTGCCACCAATTACTATAGACCTATGTAGGTCTACAGGCTTTAGTAGTCTTTCAAAGTAACTGGTAAATGTCCGGTTTCCCACACTAAGTGTCATTAATATGGCCCTATGTTACCTGTCCTGGAAGAGGGTTATATAGGATTGAATCCCAAAAGAAGTAAAGGGTACCTAGCTGTCAAAAGAGCAGGTGCCCAAATGGGTAAAGAAAATCAAAAGATCTTAAAGCAGGTCAGAATATTTTTCTCCTTATTTTACTCCAAAATTTTACTCCAAATATTTTACTCCAAATATTTTACTGCAAAATTTAGCTATACTTAATAAATAACTCATGGCAATACAGTTCTTTGCATAAATTAAAAAAGACCGGTTTCTGATCATTGTCTCAACTAAACAGTAGGTGGGAGGAGAAACCAAGATGGCGGCATACGTAAATGCCTAACTGCAGCCTCATACAATAATTTCAAAAAAATACAACTAAAATACAAAATGGACATTATCTAGAACTACAGGAAAATTGACTGACTGGAAATTCTTCAACTAGAAGGAAAGAGAAAACCAGAAGGAAAATCAGAGGAGCTATAAAAGCCTAAGGTATGGAGACATGGTGCGTGCGGGGAGAGGACGGAGCGGAGAGGAGGGGAGGCTGAGTGCCTGGCTGGCATTCCCTAGAGGAAAGGAGATAAAAACTCCAGACTGTGTTGAACCCCAGTTTCGACAGCACTGAACCTCAGTTCTGAGTGAGACCCTGGGGACCCAGGCTCGACCCTGGAGACCCAGGCTCATACAGAGGGAGTCTGGGCTGTAAGGTGGAAACTCAGGGGAGTGGCCAAAGGCAGTCCCGGAGGCGTGCACATTTTGCTCAGAGGATGGACTGTTGACTCTGCTGCTATATTGTTCTAGCGGGAAGGAGACAAAAATTCCAGACTGTGCTGAGCCCCTGTTTCAACTGCACTGAACCCCAGTTCTAGGCCAGACCCTGGGGACTCAGGCTCATATGGAGGGAGTCTGGGCTATAAGGAGGAAACTCAGGGGAGTGGCGAAATGAAGTCCTGGAGGCGTGCACATTGCACCCAGAGAATGGACTGTTGACAGTGCCAATGGATTGCCCTAGCAGGAAGGAGACAAAAGCTCCAGAGTGTGCTGAACCCCCTTCCAGCCCCACTTCCAACTGCACTGAACCCCAGTTCCGGGCTCATTGGGGGAGAGACTAGACTGTCTGGTAGCAGGCGAAACTCGAGGGCACCTTTCTCTCAGAGGTCCTTGCAGCAAGTACCAAAGGACACTGAGGAACACTGAGACTCGAGAACCTCATAGGGCGGGGCTGATGGTAAGCCAAGGCTGTAGGCTCCACCCTGAAACTCCATCCCATCCAAGCTGAGCAAAGGCTTTTGCAATTTTCCAAGTCTAGTGGAATAAGGCTGTCTCCTGGCATAGACACAGCTGATCCTCATAGCCAATTGGCCTGGAGGTCAGTTCCTCCCAGTGATACCAACAACAATCAAGACTTAACTACAACAAGGGTGTACACACAGTCCACAAAAGGGGGCACCAAGAGTGTCCACCTCAGGTAACTGGGAAACTGACCCACTGAACCATACAGGACAGCTTAGCACACAAAGCCACCCTACCAACTCAGGGAAGCTGCAAAAATGCCGAGACAAGGAAACAGATCACAAACAAAAGAAATGGAGGACAACAGAGACTGGATATAGAGTTCAAAACCACGCTTATAAGGTTTTTCAAGAATTTCCTAGAAAAGGCCAATAAAATAAATGAAACCTATGAGGATATGAAAAGGTAACAACTAGAAATAAAAAGGGATAAACTAGAAATAAAGAATATATTGTCTGAAATAAAAAATATTACACAGAGTCCTAAAAACAGAATGGAAGATCACAAGAATCGAGTCAAAGATTTGGAACATAAAGAGCCAGAAGACACTGCTCCGCAGAAGCAAGAAGACAAGAGAATCCAGAAAGTTGAAGATAGTGTAAGAAACCTCTGGGACAACTTCAAGAGAACCAACATCAGTATTATTGGGATCCCAGAAGAAGAGAGAGAGCAAGGCACCAAAAAAACATACTGGAAGAAATAGTGACAGAAAGCTTCCCCCACCTGGTGAAAGAAATAGACTTACAAGTCCAGGAAGCCCACAGAACCCCAAACAAAAGGAATCCAAAGAGAACCACACCAAGACACATCATAATTAAAATCCCAAGAGCAAAAGACAAAGAGAGAATATTAAAAGCAGCAAGAGAAAAGCAGGTAGTTACCTATAAAGGAGCACCCATACGACTGTCAGCTGATTTCTCAACAGAAACCATGCAGGCTAGATGGGAATGGCAAGAAATAGTCAAGGTGATGAATAGCAAGAACCGACAGCCAAAAATACTCTACCCAGCAAAGCTATCACTCAGAATCGAAGGCCAGATAAAGAGCTTCACAAATAAAGAAAAGCTAAAGGAGTTCATCACCGCCAAACCAGAATTATATGAATTGCTGAAGGGGGTCCTTTAGGAAGAGGAAGAAAATAAAGATAAAAATTATGAACAACAAATATATAACTATCAACAAGTTAATCTGAAAACCAAGGGAATTAAAAAATCTGATGAACAATATTAACTGGTGAATATAATAGAATCAGAGGTATGGAAGGGGAGTGAACTGATGATTCTCGGGGAAAAGGAAAATGGGGGGTGTGGGAAGAGACTGAACATAAACTGTGCACCTATGGATGAGGACAGTATGGGGGAAGTGGAGAGGGTGGGGTGGAAACCTGGTGGAGGGGAGCAATGGAGAGTAAAATTGAGGAAACTTTGTAATAATATGAACAATAAAGATTTATTAAAAGCAGAGCAGAAATAAATTACATAGAGACCAAAAAATATCAATAAAACCAAGATATGGTTCTTTGAAAGTATAAGCAAGATTGATTAACCTCTAGCCAGCCTCACCAAAAAGCAAAGAGAGAGGACTCAAATTAACAAATCAGAAATGGAAGAGGCAAAGTAATAACAGACCCCACAGAAATACAAAGGATTGTAAAAGAAAAATACTATTAACAACTCTATTCCAAAAAAAACAACAACAGGTCAATCTATAAGAAATGGACATATTTCTAGAAAAATACAACATTTCAACACTCAATCAAGAAGAATCAAAAAATCTAAACAGGCCAATAATGATGGAGGATCTTTAAGCACTAATTAAAAAAAAGAAGAGAAGAGAAGAGAAGAGAAGAGAAGAGAAGAGAAGAGAAGAGAAGAGAAAACAACACTTGCTTGGGAGAAACCAAGATGGCAGCATAGGGTAAACATCTAAATGCAGCCTACCACAATAAATTTGAATTTAGAACTGGAAAACAGGGGAGGCATTGCCCTGAAGCACCAGATGGCTAGCTGAGAGGAGGCTCTGCCATCTGGGAAGGAGAGAGAAGGTGCGCTGACCCTATGAAGGTACAAAGAACTGAGCAATTCTCAGGGAAAAGGAGAGTCGGGGATGTGGGAAGAGACTGAACATAAACTGTGCACCTATGGATGAGGACAATGGGGGGGGAGGGCCTAGAGTGGGGTGGGAACCTGGTGGAGGGGAGCAATGAAGGGGAAAAATGAGGAGCATTTGTAATAATAGGAACAGTAAAGATTTATTCAAAAACAATAAAATAAAATAAAGTGATAGCATACATAACAAACAAACAAAAAAGTTTTGTCTTTAGAGGATCCAAAAGATCCAGGATTCTCCATTTTGCCTGTGTTGCCTTGAACCAGGTGTGATGAAGCCATTTTGAGATCCCTTTGACCTTGATTGCTATAGGAGTGGTCAGGATGACAGTGTGTGATCCCTTCCAGGTTGGAGTCAGTCCTTGTGTGGTAAATTTTTTTACTTAGTCACCAGGGTAGAAAGGTGAACCAGAAAGACTACTAAAATCTGGGTGAACCAGATCAGAAGTTAGTACAGGCAGAGAATCTCGGACATGCTTCTGGACAGCTCTTTGGGTGGACTGCAAAGCCTGTAAGGACTTGAGTGAAGATTGGTTATTAGTTTTTTTAATCTGGGGACTATTTTGTGGAGTAACTTTTTAGATACTATGGTGGCTGTTTCTGTCTTAGTTGGGTAGGTCAAGGTCTGGAAGAGTCACTAGAATCTGTAGAGACCTTACTGGTTTTTAGGGCAGCCTCCCAGGCCACTTCATTTGTGCTTAATTCCCTCTTGTTTCTTGGTGTCCCTTACAGTGGACCAATGCCACTACTTTGGGAAGCTAGATGGCTTCTAGTAGAACCAAAATCTCTGTTTTGTTTTTAATGTCCTTCCTAGCTGAAGTAAAAAAAAAAATCCCTGTTCCTTATAAATAGCATTGTGTATATGAGCTGTTGCAAATACATACCTGCTATCAGTGTAAATTGTTACTGGTTTGTCTTTTGCCCGCCAGAGAGCTGAATAAGGGCAATTAATTTGGCCTTTTGTGCTAACATCTCATGGGTGAGTGCCTGAGACCAGATAGTTCGGTCTAAGCCCCTTATCTCATATACATAGAGGTGGAAAGACTTGGTTACGTCTGGAGGTGCCTGTTGGCTCATCAGCCTTGCTCTGCTCATTGCCTAATATATTACCTCAAAGATCCTGACTCTCAATTCTTTCAGGAAAAATGGACATCAGTAGGCTCTTCTGGCTACTTCCACACTGAAGAGGGGCGGAGTTTTCTTTCAGAGCCAAGAGATCCTTGCTGTCTGTCAGAGGGACAATGAGGCCTGGGCACCTAAGGAGGTGGGCTTGTGATCTGGTGGAGACAAACTGTAACAAATGGTCTGGTAGGAGGAAAAGAAAACATTTTAGTTTTAATAACTTTTATTGAAATATAATTTTTTCCTTAAAATTATCCCTCTGTTTATGAAAAGAGCCAAATCAAGACTAATTTACCTATTGTATTTAATTTGGCATGATTGTTTTCATAAACACAATAAGAATGGTAATTGACTACCTCTGCTGGGATTTCATGATTGAATTTTAATGTGTCCCATAGGGCCGAGAAGCCAAGCCATCCATCTGCCAATCGGGCCTGCCTGCAGTATCTGCTGAGTTAGGTGAATTCCTCACCTGCAATGGCTCTACCCAAGCCCATGCCTTAGGATTTAAGGCCCACTTCAGTAGTCCTCCTACTCCTTTCAGTCTAGAGTGTGTGGGGGTCCCTCAGGGATGCAGAGGTGCCCTTATTGCTTCCCTTTTACTATGATCAACTGTCAGTGATAGTAGGGTATGGGCCTGACATTCCAGCACCATTTATTTTTCAAGGCTATTGCCAGAAGCCCATTCCAGCATGTCATAATTGCAAAAGTTTCATCAAAAGATTGATGGAATTTGGGGACTCAACAAGGGCTAAATCACATATGTTATCACCTGTTGGGAATGGCTGAAGGCATTTCCCAAAACCTGAAAAATATTTGAATAGATGATCGTTTTCTGCCAGACAGCTCAAGGCATCTTAATCTATATGTTATTGCCCCCTGTTGTCCAAACACCTGAATAGCCATAGGCTATTCCCCAATCTGACAATGTTTCTATGGGAAACCCTACCTTTTGAAGTGTATATATCCATCTTGCCTTAGGACAACTTGTGTTAATAAAAAGCAAGGAGTCCTGAGACAAGGAGAACTTAGCTCCTTTAGCTAAAGCTCCTCTGACCCCCAATGCGTTTAAAAATTATCTTCCATCTTTGGATTTTTACTTAATCTAAGCACAGCATTTCTCCGAATTACTAAACCCTTCTTAATGCCAGAGCAAGAACCCCTGCAGGCTATCAAGCAGGATAGCATGCGTTTTCCGTGGCACTCTTATTGGTTTCAAGTCTTTAGAGTTCAGACAGGGCTCTTTAAAACATGATGCCCCAATCAAAAATTTAGGTCAATAAAACCATTATTGGAAATCGGTCTTTTATTTTTTTATTTTTTAAATAAATCTTTATTGTTCATATTAATACAAAATGTTCAATTTTTCCCTCCATTGCTCCCGTCCAGCAGGTTCCCACCCCACCCCCCATTGTCCTCATCCATAGGTGCACAGTTTATGTTCAGTCTAAGGAGCACCTAAGGAGGCTTATGTTCCTGCACCCCCCCCCCCACTTTATGTTCCTGCACCCCCCACTCTCCTTTTCCCTGTGAATCGTCAGTTCACTCCTCTCCCATACCTCTGATTCTATTATATTCACCAGTTAATATTGTTCATCAGATTTTTTAATTCCCTTGGTTTTTAGATTAACTTGTTGATAGTTATATATTTGTTGTTCATAATTTTTATCTTTATTTTCTTCCTCTTCCTAAAGGACCCCCTTCAGCAATTCATATAATTCTGGTTTGGCGGTGATGAACTCCTTTAGCTTTTCTTTATTTGTGAAGCTCTTTATCTGGCCTTCGATTCTGAGTGATAGCTTTGCTGGGTAGAGTATTTTTGGCTGTCGGTTCTTGCTATTCATCACCTTGACTATTTCTTGCCATTCCCATCTAGCCTGCATGGTTTCTGTTGAGAAATCAGCTGACAGTCGTATGGGTGCTCCTTTATAGGTAACTACCTGATTTTCTCTTGCTGCTTTTAATATTCTCTCTTTGTCTTTTGCTCTTGGGATTTTAATTATGATGTGTCTTGGTGTGGTTCTCTTTGGATTCCTTTTGTTTGGGGTTCTGTGGGCTTCCTGGACTTGTAAGTCTATTTCTTTCACCAGGTGGGGGAAGCTTTCTGTCACTATTTCTTCCAGTATGTTTTTTTGGTGCCTTGCTCTCTCTCTTCTTCTGGGATCCCAATAATACTGATGTTGGTTCTCTTGAAGTTGTCCCAGAGGTTTCTTACACTATCTTCAACTTTCTGGATTCTCTTGTCTTCTTGCTTCTGCGGAGCAGTGTCTTCTGGCTCTTTATGTTCCAAATCTTTGACTCGATTCTTGTGATCTTCCATTCTGTTTTTAGGACTCTGTGTAATATTTTTTATTTCAGACAATATATTCTTTATTTCTAGTTTATCCCTTTTTATTTCTAGTTGTTACCTTTTCATATCCTCATAGGTTTCATTTATTTTATTGGCCTTTTCTAGGAAATTCTTGAAAAACCTTATAAGCGTGGTTTTGAACTCTATATCCAGTCTCTGTTGTCCTCCATTTCTTTTGTTTGTGATCTGTTTCCTTGTCTCGGCATTTTTGCAGCTTCCCTGAGTTGGTAGGGTGGCTTTGTGTGCTAAGCTGTCCTGTATGGTTCAGTGGGTCAGTTTCCCAGTTACCTGAGGTGGACACTCTTGGTGCCCCCTTTTGTGGACTGTGTGTACACCCTTGTTGTAGTTAAGTCTTGATTGTTGTTGGTATCACTGGGAGGAACTGACCTCCAGGCCAATTGGCTATGAGGATCAGCTGTGTCTATGCCAGGAGACAGCCTTATTCCACTAGACTTGGAAAATTGCAAAAGCCTTTGCTCAGCTTGGATGGGATGGAGTTTCAGGGTGGAGCCTACAGCCTTGGCTTACCATCAGCCCCGCCCTATGAGGTTCTCGAGTCTCAGTGTTCCTCAGTGTCCTTTGGTACTTGCTGCAAGGACCTCTGAGAGAAAGGTGCCCTCGAGTTTCGCCTGCTACCAGACAGTCTAGTCTCTCCCCCAATGAGCCCGGAACTGGGGTTCAGTGCAGTTGGAAGTGGGGCTGGAAGGGGGTTCAGCACACTCTGGAGCTTTTGTCTCCTTCCTGCTAGGGCAATCCATTGGCACTGTCAACAGTCCATTCTCTGGGTGCAATGTGCACGCCTCCAGGACTTCATTTCGCCACTCCCCTGAGTTTCTGTCTTAAAGCCTAGATTCCCTCTGCATGAGCCTGGGTCCCCAGGGTCTGGCCTAGAACTGGGGTTCAGTGCAGTAGGAACTGTGGCTCAGCAAAATCCGGAGCTTTTATCTCCTTCCTGCTAGGGAACGCCAGCCAGGCACTCAGCCGCTCCCTCCTTTCCAGCACAGTCTTCTGCCCACGCGCACACCGTGTCTCCATACCTTAGGCTTTTACAGCTCTTCTGATTTCCCTTCTGGTTTTCTCTTTCCTTTTTGTTGTAGAATTTCCAGTCAGTCAACTTTCCTGTAGTTCTGGATAATGTCCACCTTATATTTTAGTTGTATTTTTTGAAATTGTTGTGCGAGGCTGCAGTTAGGCATTTACGTATGCCGCCATCTTAGTTTCTCCCCTCTGCTCTGCTTTTATTATTTTCTTCCTTCTGCTCATTCTGGGCTTATTTCGTTGCTCTCTTTCTAATTCTTTACATTGTAGAGTTAGCTGATTTATTACCACTTTTTCTTTATCGCTGTGTTTTTATTGTCATTTGCTTCCAGGATGTTTATTTTATTTATTCTTTGATCTCTTTGGTAACCTGATCATTGTTTAATAACATGCTATTTACCCTCTAAGTATTTGATTTTTTAAATTGTTTTGATTGTAGGTGATTTCTAATATTATGCCATGTAATCCGAGAAGATGCTTGGTATGATTTCAATCTTCTTGAATTTGAAGAGACTTTGACTGTGTCCCAATATGTGATTCATCTTTGAAAATATCCCATATGCACTTGAGAGGAATGTATATTCTGTAGCTTTTGGCTGAAGTGTTTTGAAGATGTCAATTAAGTCTATCTGATCTAATGAGTCTTTTAGGATTGCAGTTTATTTGTTGATGTTTTGTTTAGAGTATTTATCTAGTGATGTCAATAAGGTATTTTATTATTGTTGGTCTCTTTCTTGATATCTTCCAGAAGGCTTTTTATTTGGGTGCTCCTGCATTGGGTGCATATATGTTTTCTAGAGTTTTATCCTCTTGTTGGATGGCCTTCCTTATCTCTTGTTATGGCCTTCACTTTGAGGTCTATTGTGTCAGATATAAGTATTGCTATCCCACTTTTTAAAAATTTCCATTTGCCTGAAAAATATTTTTCTATCCTTTCACTTTCAGTTTGTGTGAGTTCCTTGTTCTGAGGTGGGTCTCTTGTAGACAGAATATATATGGGTCATGTTTTCTTACCCATTCAGCCACCCGATGTCTTTTGATTGGGGCATTTAGTCCATTTACATTTAAGGTTATTATTAATAGGTACTTATTTGTAGAAATTGTTATCCTTTATGCCTGTGTTCCTTCTTCCTTTTCTATTTCTTCTTTTTATAACAGTCCCTTTAGCAGTTCTTGCATTGCTGGCTTGGTTGAGATAAATTCCCTTAGACTTTTTTTTTTGTCTGCAAAGCTTCTGATTTCCTTTCAATTTTGAATGATATACTTACTGGATAGAGTATTCTTGGATTCAGTCCCTTGTTTTGCATCACTTTGTATACTTCATTTCATTCCCTTTTGTCTTTGATGTGTTTCTGTTGAGAAATCAGTTGATATGTAATGAGAGATCTCTTGTAGGTAACTCTCTCTCCCTTGCCCAGATTTTCTCTTTGTCATTAACATTTGCCATTGTAATTATGACGTGTCTTGGTGTGGGTCTTTTGGGTTCATCTTGATTGGGTCTCTCTGTGCGTGTGTGACTATTTTCTTCCCAAATTAGGGAAGTTTTCTGTCATTTCTTCAAATAGGTTTTCTAATCTTTGCTCTTCTTCTTGTCCTTCTGGTACCCCTACTATATGGATGTTACTTCATGTTGTCCCAAAGCTCCCTTAAGCTCTCCTCCTGCTTTTTAATTTTTATTCCAATTGCTGTTCAGATTGGGTGTTTTTCTGCCCTGTCTTCTAACTTACTTATTTGTTCCTTTGCTTCTTCTAACCCACCATTGAAACCTTCCATTGTGTTTTTTTTTTAATTATAGTTATATCTTTCTTAATTTCCTCTTGTTTCTTACCTAAGTTATTGATTTTCTCATCCAGCCAGTTTAGGAACTGTATGGCCCTTACTTTGAATTCTTTTTATGACAGATTGCATGCCTCCAGTTCATTTAGTTCCTTTCCTGGTGATTACTCATTTTCTTTCTTTTGGGGTTGTTTCTTTGTCTCCCAATTTTACTGTATCTTTCTGGCCCTAGACTCACTGCTTGGGATCTGAGGTGTTAAAGCCCCTAGTGGTTCAGTGATCCAGGACTTGCTAGACCAGAGGCTGATCTGCCTTGAGTTTCACGTCTTTATTGTCTCTTCTTGGAGTTGTAACCCCTTCTCTCCTAGTTCTGGCCCTTCAGTTGTCCACTTGAGATTCTCAGGGTCAGTGGGGGTATGTTCCTCTGGCATGCAACTCCCTGTCAGGGCTCAGAGACCTCACAGCCCACTGTGTGGCTCTGGTACCCAAGACAGGATGTCGTTCTAGAAACTCTGTCAGCGCACATGCAGCATGGTCCTGTGACCGGTGTCTGGGAACAACAGGTTACACCAGCAGCTCTGACTTGGAACAGGGGTAGGGTGCATACCAGGTGATAATTCTGTCTGTTCTGGGGGAGGGGTGGAGCCTGCACTGGCCCAGAGGCTCATTCTGGGGGGCCGAGTCTGGTGTGCTTGGCACTAGTAGTGCACACTCTGAGTCAAACCAAGGGGTCCAGGTGTCAAGTCAGTCGGGGTCTGTGGCTGAAGCAGTGGGCTTGGTGGGAGGGTCGCCACATTCAAGACTCACCAACAATCCAGGAGTTGAGTTGGATGGTGGCCGCTGTCTTCTTGACCCCAACAATGATGTTACAGTTCCATACAGGAGAACCACTGATATCCAGAGAGGATCTCATGGACTTTTCCTCTTGTCCCCATTCACTCTGCTGACTGACTTGCATCTTCTACTTGAGTGACAGGGTCTTTTTATACTTTGATACTTTTAGTGTTTAATCTTTAGTTTACTGTGGCCCATCAACTAGTCCTGCCTTATCACTCACTCCTTCCATGAAATAAAAGGCTGTCTGAGCTGAAAGTTTATCATTACTGAATCACTCAGGAAGAGTAAGACCCATGCTCAGAGCCAGGTTTCCCTCAGACATGGCAGGGATAATCTAGGTGTTTCCAGCAATCTTTGGTGGTGACTTTGAACAGTGGTATTTCTCTCTTGGTTCAATGGAAGTTTGGAGGTAAAATGTAATGGGACAGTTGGGCCAAAATAGTGGAGATATGCTACCCCCCAATAACACCCCCCAAAACACCCTCAAATGGCTCTAGTAGAGAAGTAAAAGTTCAAGCCACTACCTGGGACAATATCCACTCACATGTGCATGACTGGGCCAGGTGCTTCCCAGGCATTACCTCATGCAGTCCTTTCAGAGAGCCCAGGAGGCACATCTGAGCAGCAACCCCCACACCTCCTTTTTCAGACCAGAAGACCAAGGTTAGAATAGCAAATGGCCTGAACCTTTTATAAGTGACTTTTATAAGGGCCATTTTATAAGTGACTGAGCCAGAATTTCAGCTCAAGACTTTGGGATTCCAAAGACTCTGCATTTTGCTAGTACAACAACGTTATACTTCAAATTCCAAACTAATGCAAACAAGCAACATTGATTATGCCAAGCACTGTGCTACGTGCCTCCACAAACTATTCCATCTAATCAGAACCACAAAACAAACAAACAAACAAACAAACAAACAAACAAAACCATACCATAGCCGGGTAGCTCAGTTGGTTAGAATGTCATTCAGATACACCAAGGGTGTGGGTTTGATCCCAGATCTGGGCACATATAAGAAGCACTCAATAAATGCATACATAAATGAAACAACAAATCTCTCTCAATATCTCTCTCCCCCCCCCCCTCATAAAAAAAATACACACAGGAGATTAGGTGTCACTTTATGAATAAGGAAACCAAAGCTTAGAGAAAAAATGTCAGTGAAGGTCAAAGAAATGGTAAATGGCAAACCTGAGGATTCAACTTAAACCTTTCTGCCTCCAGAGCGCTGGCTTTAACTACTAGGCAACACTGCCTTTTGTCTCTCATTTAAATTAGAACATTGGAGGGACAGGGCTGGGAAAGGGGAGCCCGTGAGCCACAGAGAACAGTGAGAGAGCTGCATTTGACCTTGTTTGTTCATTCACGCTGCACATCATCTCAAAAGAATTGGAGGTCACTTCATATGGTTTGTTTTTCTTTTCTCTTTATTGTTGAAAGTATCACAGATGTCCCTCCCTTTTCTGCCCATTGACCCCCCCTTCACCCCACTCCCACCGATATGGTTTGTCTTTCTAATGATTGTGTCTCAATGCAGACCTATGATTGCCCTCTTCCCTATCCTACCTGAGTAGCTTCTTCCTTCTGAATCATCTAATTCCTGCCAAGTTTTCTACCCCATGTGTGGCCAGGAGCTATTTGTTATGTACACACCCCTGGAAACTGCTGCCCAGAGAGGACTACACATGCAAACTTCCCTTTTCCGTGATAATCTGAGACCTGATCCAATTGTTTTCTAGAAAATTCCTAGTTCCAGGTAAAACGGAGGCAAATGAAATATGAATGGCAGCTTGTGTGTGTGTGTGTGTGTGTGAGTGTGTATGTGTGTGTGTGTGTGTGTGTGTGTGTGTGTGTGTGTGTGTGTCTGGGCCAGTGAGTATATACAGAGGCTGGAACTGAAAATCTGCAAGTCTGACTGTAGGTTGGCTGGCCTTTGGTAAGTGTCCTAACCTCTCTGATACTTCATTCCTTAACTGCAAAATGAAGGTGGTGATATCAAGTAGGGTATCCATGGGAATATGCACAGGCAGTGCCTAGCCCAGTGGCTGGCACATAGCAGGTGATCAATGTAATGTTAGACAGCTGTGCATGGGGTGAAGGGTACAGAGGGGTGTAAAAAAGACCGAGAAGGTGAATACTTGGAAGAAGACTCCACTATGCAGTAGTGGCTTCACATTATATAAAGGGTGTGGCTTTCATTTTCTAAAAAATTTTCATACCTAAGTGGGAGGTGGGCTTTAGAATTTTCTGGGTGTCACAGGGCACCTCAACATTTATTGAGACCTTACCCTTATTAAACACAGTGTCTATTGCATTTGGATTGTCACTGTCAAAGAGATTTTTTTAAGATTATCTTATTAATCCTATGGGCAGATGGGTGGTAGGTATTGGTACTGTCCCCTCAAAGGTCAGAGACACAAATAGTGGCCAAAATCACTCAGCTGATAGGCAGTGGAACCAAACCCGGCTGTGTAACTCTAAGATCCTCTGGGACATACTGATAAAATAAATAGTTTTTTTCAGGCTAAAGTTTCATGAAATCAGAGCTTTATTGCTGAACTTAAGGCACTGTGGGCCTGAGCATAGAGTAGGGGGCTGAGCCACCCCTCAAAAGCCAATGCCAAATTGAACTTAAAGTATTTCAAATGATTGTATTATATATTATATTTTATATATTATATATTATGTATTATATATTATATACTATATACTATATATTATGTATTATGTATAATATATTATGCTTTGTATTTTATATAATGTATTATATATTATATATCATGTATTATATATTAGGCATCACCTATCATGTATCACATGCTACATGTTACATATTATATATCATATATATCATATGTTATATATTATACTAGAGGCCCAGTGCACAAGATTCATGCATTGGGTGGGATGTTCCTCGGCCTGGACTGTGTCCTCTCACAGTCAGGGATCCCTTGGGGGATGTCTACCCACAAATCCAGGATCCCTTTCTCCTTACTGCCCATCTGCATCAGAGGCGGGAGAGGCTCCCGCCACCACTGCTGCACTCGCCAGCCTTAGGCCTGGCTTCTAACTGAGCACACTCCCCCTCTGGGAGCACACTGAACACTAGGGTGCAACTCAGTGGAGGAGCTTCCCCCTGGTGGTCAGTGAGCATCATAGTGACTGGTCATTCTGCTGTTCAGTTGATTTGCATATTAGGCTTTTATTATATAGTGTTAATTGATTTCAGAGATGAAGGGAGAGGGAGAGAGAGATAGAAACATCAACGACAAGAAAAAAAAATTGATTGGCTGCCTACTGCACACCACACACTGGGGAGCAAGCCCATAACCTAGGCATGTGCTCTGACCAGGAATTGAACCTCAACTTCCTTATCAACACTCAACCACTGAGCCATGTCAATAGGACTCACACAATTGTTCTTTAAAACTGTTTTGTAGGATGTGCTTAGATCAGTAATTTTCAATCATTTTTATCCCATGGCACACATAATCTAATTACTATAACTATGTTGCTGGGGCTGACCAGCAGACCCCGAGCAACAGATGAATGATTACTCTAACACATGATTTTCTGTCAAAGAGAAGGCTAAGGGACTGCCTGGCTAAAGGAACCAGAAAGCCCCATTCGCCTGCCTCCTTAGGCTTTTATTGTAACAGCAGCTTGAACAAAAATGAACTATTAGATACTATCCAGCCAGGTAAGTATCCTTGAGAAGACACATGTGTCTGTAGTGCCCTTTAAGCAAGGGCATCTAAAGAATAAACATAAAGATTACAGCAAAACACCCTTGTTTGGAAAAGTCAAGGCAGGGTCTGTCACCTTTGGCAAGGTCCCCCTAGACTGCAGGGGTGGGCAAACTTTTTGACTCAAGGGCCACAATGGGTCCTTAAACTGAACCGGAGAACCAGAACAAAATCAACCTGACCATGCTGGCACTCTCATCTTGGGCTGCTGGCGAAGGAGCGGAGGGGAGAGCAAGAGAACCCTCTGCTCTTTTGGCTCCGTGGACTGGATGGAACAGCCAAATGGGCCAGATCTGGCCCGCGGGCCATAGTTTGTCCACAGCTGCCCTAGAGGCCTCCAGCCTTCCAGAGAATTCTCCTTACAGACTTTCCAACCAAGTCCTGTGCTTCCCCACACTCTGTGGCACACCTAAAAATAAGTTCTATTTTTTTGCCACTCTGACCAAAAATAGATATTATTTTTATTTATCCACACTAGTTAGCTATTATTGGGTTGGCTATTGTCATTTTTTAAACTTGACATTCTAAGGGAAAAGAGGTCAGTGCTACTGACTAAATAGTCAGGTATTGCAGGTTTTAAAAATTCTTGTGGTACACAGGTTGAAAATCACTTCCTTAGATTATAAAGCCCAAGAGGGTATAAACGCTTGTAGCCTAAATAATATCTGATGGTATCTAAAGCCATATGTGGCACAGTAAATATTTGATGAATGAAAAAATATATTTATCTTCAATTCAGACATTTTGTAGGCACACTGTGTCTTCACTCTCCAATTTTCATCTTTTAGTTTTCCAAATTATGGCAAAAGGGAAAATCTAACATTTTGTTGTGTTCCAATGTCAGGAATTGTGAGGAACACACACACACACACACACACACACACACACACACACACACTCATATATATATTCAGCCATTCAACCAGTCGCTATGACATGCACTAACCATCTGGTGGCAGATGCTCAATGCAGGAGCTGCCCCATATGGGACCACTGCTCAGCTGACTGATGGGCATCAGGTGTCAGGCTCACAGCTGGTGAGTGCAGCTGTGGCAGTGCAAGCCTCTCCTGTGGACACCCCTGCGCATCCCTCCCTTTCTAGACCAGATGGGATTGGGATGGGGAACAGCATTGGGACTGACTGGGCATGAGCCTGCAGCTGTTTCTCGTTAATGGGGCACTGGTATTGCCCTAGGCAGAGGGAGTCTAAGAAGAGGCAGTGGCAGCAGGTGCAGTGGGACTGGGATGAGCAGGAGCAGTGGCGTCCCGCTGGGGCTCGGGCTCCTCCCCCATTTCCTGCCACTTCAGGTACTACTAACATCCCTTGGGTGATGTTGGACTGCTGGTTTCAGCCAGATCCCTCAGGCCAGGTCGAGGGACACCACCAGTGCATGAATCTGTGCACCAGGCTTCCAGAGTATTCATACTATATAATAGAAGAGTAATATGTAAATTAGCCATCACTCCATGACAAAAATGGCAGCACCCATAGCAGACGCTGGTGGCATCGCCTTGGCAATGGGAGTCCAGCATCTGCTTCTTGGCCACTGAGGGAGTAGAGGGGTCGCTGTCCAGAGGACTGGGAGCAGGATGCTGAGCTTATGTTGCCAGTGGCAGCGTGAGCTAAGTGTCTGAGCCATGGCTATGCTGTGGAAGGGAAGGGGTCTGTGGGGCTGCAAACCCAATGTCTGCAACCCGACCAGCTGTGCGGCTGGAGGAATGATTCTATGGGGCCACAAGCCCAGTGTCCGTGCCTGGACTGTGGTGGGAGGGAAGGGTCCTATGGGGCTGCAAGCCCAGTGTCCACACCTGGGCCTGCCTTGCGGCGGGAGGGAAGAGGCCTGTGGGGTCCCAAGCTCAGTGTCCCTGCGACATAGGAAGAACCAGAAAAATGAATCTTTCTAGTTCCTGATGCTGACAGAGCCCCATGGGTGCTGGGTCCTCCACCTGCAGCCTCCAATTGCAGCCCAGCAGCCCCAGTCACAGACTGGAACCCCCTGCCAGCAGTCCAGATGGGACCAGTGTGGCACTGAGGTGGTGGGGGTGCCCCACAGGCGTGCTATAGACATCAAATCACTGCCACTGAGGTCCCCCCTCCCCCCAACTTGCAAGTAGTATGGCCCAAGGGGGCAACCCCTGAGGCAAGGCTCCCATGGCAGCTGATGCTCACCATGCCAGGTGAGGAAGCCAGACCTGAAAGTCCAAGCCCCTGAGTACCTGAGCTGCAGGCGTTGTGGGCCTGAGGAGGCTCCAGGACAAGCATCTTCCTAGAGGCTGTGCAGAAGGAGGTGAGGAACCTCTGGCTATAGGCCAGGGTGAGGGATTCTGGAGTCTTTGCAGGCCAAGACCGGGCTGAGGGACACCCCTTCCCCCAACCCCCATGCATGAATTTAGTGCACCAGGCCTCTAATATACATATACATATACATATACATATACATATACATATACATATACATATACATATACATATACATAATTATAGACACAGATATACAGGTAGTTATAAATATCACTATAGTAATACATAGTGAGATATATCAATATGGATATAGATATAAATACAGCTATCAATCTAGTTATAGGTATAGATATGATAAAGTTATAGCTACAGATAGTGACAGCAGATGTTGGCATCATTATAGATATAGATATTGACAGCTATAAAGACAGATATACATGAAGATAGACATGGACATGTAAGTATAGATATCCCCATGTTTAGCTTTCTTAACGTATCAATGCAGAAGCTGGAAGCAGTGGTGTCTACTCAGCAACGTATGCCTGTTCCTTCTCATTAGATGCTAGTTCCAAAGCTCAAGCAGCCATGTTTTTTGAAGCCTGATTGTTTAATGAGTTTCCTCAGAGAGAGTGTTTGTTAGCAGAAACCCCCAGACCTGGACTATTCACCTGAGCTGAGTCTGTGCTCACATGCTTTACACAGGATGTCATTCATTCACTACTCCAGGTGTTGCTAATATTTCCATATTTTAGAGGGAGGTTAAGAAAATTGCCCAAAGCTGTGTGGGAAGGCGTGAGGGGCTGGCATTTGAACCTGTGCCGTTTGGCTCCTAAGGGCATGCTCTTGGCTCCCACAGTCCTCACAAGATGAAGATTAAATCAGAATTGCCAACACATTTACAGGATAAGATAACGCTAAAGGCATTTCTTTGTTGTTTGATTAAGAGAGGTGTATTGGATAGCGAGGTCTGCTGTTACAGAGAGCCACAGCCTGCGGGGCTTAAACCTCAGGAATTCACTTCTCATAGTTCAGGAGGCAAGAAGTCTGAGATCAAGGTGTTAGCAGGTAGGTCTCTTCTTGGGCTTAGCTCTGAGCTTGAAGTTGTCCGTCTTCATGTTCACACGGCATTCTCCCTCTGTGTGTCTGTGTCACAATCTCTTCTTATAAGGACGCCAGTTATATCGGATTAGGGTCCACCTAGTGACCTTATTTTAACTTACCTCTTTAAAGATTCTTCCTCCAGCCTTTGCTGGTGTATTTTAAGTGGTTAGAGCATTAGTCTGCACATGGAAGAGTCCTGGGTTCAATTCCTGGTCAGCGCATGTACTGAGTTGCATGTTCCATCCTGTGCCCCAGGTGCATGCAGAAGGCAACCAATGCATGTGTGTCTTTCACAACAGTGTTTCTCCTCTCCTCTCCTCCCCTCTCCTCTCCTCCCCTTCCCTCTCCTTCCCTCCTCTCCCCTGCCCTCTCCCTGCCCTCTCCCTCCCCCATTTCTACTCTCTCTGAAAAGCAATGGAAAAATATCCTCAGGTGAGGATTAACTAACTAACTAAATAACTAAATAAAAAACATCTCCTTAGGTGAGGACTAACAACAACAACAACAACAACAACAAAAGATTCTGCCCTAAGCAGTTTGACTCAGTGGATAAAGCACAGGCCTGTGGACTGAAGGGTTCAATTTCAGTCAAGGGGATGTACCTTGGTTGAGGGCACATCTTTAGGAGGGGGTGTGCAGGAGGCAGCTGATGGATGTTTCTCTCTCATCGATGTTTCTAACTCTCTAACCCCCTCCTTTCCTCTCTGTAAAAAAATCAAATATATATATTCTCTGAATACAGTCTGATTCTGAGGATTAATTAATTTCTTTGTTATTTCACTCCCTTTGATTTAAGGGTTGTTTGTTTGTTTGTTTGATTTTGAACCGTCCTTGGGTAGTTTAAGGGATCTTCTGAGGTCCTGTATATGAAAATAACAATGGAGTCTGGTATTCTTGCTCTAAACCAGTTGGTGCTGGTGGAGGGAAGTACATGTGAAAAATGAAAGTAGGGGAAATGTGCTTCTCAGACCAGTTCTGCTCCTAAACTTGCCTTGAAATCTGGAGAAATTCCTCTTGGGGTGTTGGCTTAGATCAGGGTTTTTAAGCTCAAATGTCCACAGAGGCTGAACACTAAGTGGAGAAACAGGGGTGTGTGGCAAAATAAGGAGTGGTGGGAACCCTGCAAAGGTGGAGAACGTCCCATTTAAATGAAACAGAACCCTAATCCATTTTCTCAGTGGTTAGAGAGCATCACAGTGGTTAGAGCATCAGTTGTCAGACTGAAGGGTTGGTGGGAGCTGGGGGAGGGGGTGGGAAGGGAGAGGCAACCAATTGAGGGATGTCTCTCACATCAATGTTTCTCTTTCCTTGTCTCTCTCCTTTTCTTCCCCTCTCTCTAAAAATCAGTGGGAAAAATATCATCAGATGAGGATTAACAACAAACAAACAAACAAACAAACAAACGAAGGAGCAGATAATTTTTTTTCCTCTAAAGGAAATGTGTTTGAGGGCCAGGTCTGGATCAGCTGATACCTCCGGGCCTTTCTCCCAAAGGTGCTCCCACAAACAAAAGATAGTACTGTGAGTTGGCAGGCACTAAAAAGGAAGGGGCTTATTGTGGCCTAAGGACCATGCTGACAAGCAAACTCTAAGAGGTGAACTTCTCATATGTCTGTGCTCTTTTCTGCAGACAGTAGTCCAATGACATATTTAGCTATGGTTTTCCTGCTGGGAATGCAGAGCAGGGTTCTGGGGGCAACATCGAAATTAATTGAAGTTAGGTTATTATGGGTCAAAAGGACCTGCGCCCAGACAGCGTGGCTCAGTGGTTGAGCATCAACCTGTGAAGCAGGAAGTCAAGGTTTGATTCCTGGGTTGCTCGCTTGATACCCAGTAGGGGGTGTGCAGGAGGCAGCCGATCAGTGATTCTCTCTCATCATTGATGTTTCTATTCCTTTCTTTCTCCCTCTTCCTTCCTCTTGGAAATCAATAAAAATATTTTTTAAAAAAGGAGATAAAAGTAAGCTGAGTCAAGTTTTATTGGTCTGTTCTGGGGGTCTGTGGTCAAGCAGTGACATCTAACTGCTGAAACCAGGCGAGGGGGCTTCCCTGTTTTCAGTGATGACATGTTTGAACCTCCAATCTGTTTGTGAGGCCACTTTCCCTCAGTCAACATTCTCATGGAAAGATAATTCTAGCTTAAGCCACTTTTTACACTCAAACTTCAAGGAGGACCCTACGAAAACAGGGTTTTGATTCTGTAACCAGACAAACAATGGGTCCATGCTCGAGCCAATTAAGCAGAGACAGGCTTGAATCACATATGAGCATTCATTCCAATACTAGAGACCCCGTGCACAAAATCTGTGCACGGGTAGGATTCCTAGGCCTGGCTGGGATCAGGGCCAATCAGGTTCCCTGCCTCCCCACCTTTCCGCTTCCCAGCCTCCTCCTCCCCTTGGTCTCTCAGCGTCCTGCCACCTCTGTTGCCACTGGTCACCTGCCATGTTCTGTGTTTCCATCTTGTAGTCAGTGTACCTCATAGCGATTGAACTCCAGGTCTCCTGGTCAAACTCCCAAGGGGACACTTTGCATATTAGTCTTTTATATATATAAATTGCCAGCAATATGGGAGAGCAGCAGGTTGTCCACAAAAATCTGCTCTGCCGGTACCTTCCCAGAACTTCTAGAAATGCTTAGGGGAATTTGGAAAGTAAGAGCACTACAGTGCTCAGAAAGCAGATGAAGACAGAGCCAGTCAAATCTCATGAGGCTATACGATATATTTTTAAATTTTATTCTATTGTTTAAAGTGTTACAAAATAGTAGTACATATGTTGCCTATTTTCCCCCATTGATCTTTCCCCTGCCTCCCCTTCCCTCCCCCCCCCCAGCACATGCCCTCACCCCACCCAGTGTCTTGCGCCCATTGGTTACGCTCATATGCATGTATACAAGTTCTTCAAGTTGATCTCTTGCCTCCCTCACCAACCCTCCCCAAGATTGTATTATTTTTATCATGGTTATTATTTTCTCCAGAATAATTCAGCTTGGAACAGAGGAGTTAATTCTTTTTAATTTGACATCAATTTTACTGTAGATTCTTATACCTATGTTCAAATAAGATAGAGATGTTAGATATTTAATCAAAATAGTTTCTGTATTATAGAATTACCAATCCTGTAATAATAACTAATACCTTCAAAGTTAAAACTTCTAAAATGTAGCATATTATTTCAAGAATAATATGATTTTCAGATGTATTCCTAAGATTGATTCATATAAATATGTTTTATCCAAGTCTCTGTTCAATAAAAAAAAAAAAAAAAATCTGCTCTGCCCCCACCATAAGCCAGCTGTTTGTATCAGAAGTACAAAGGGAAGTAGGCAAAAGGGCAAATGGGCAGTTGACAGATATGCAAAGGGGTGGGGGATCTTCAAAGGGCTTAGTGATATACAATGGCTGGGGTTACAGGGGAAATAGCCAAAGGGTGGGGCAAGTGGGCAGTTAACAGGTAAACAGGCTGGAGATTTGCAAAGGCCTGCAGATATGCAAAAAGGCTGGCTGGTGATCTGGTTTCTGCAGCAAAGTTAATCATCTCTCCATGATAATAGGCAGCTCCAAATGGGGAGGGCAGGCTGCATTTTCAGGTGAGCTCCCAGGTCCCGAGTGCACCACCAGCCAGGTCAGAATGTTCCAGAATGAGACAAACATGGTTAACAGAGCAGGATTAATATTTCTTACATTACTAGCTGGTTCCCCAACATCCTATTTCTGCCCTCTCTCACTCCCATTTTAAGGGCATTTGTTGGAATCTGGAGTGGCAGAGAAGTTTCATGGGTCAACTCTGATAATAGCTGCCCCTATGCTGTCCTGGGAGGGCCCTGAGGCTAGATTGCAGTCCAGAAGGGAAGGTGCTGTGGTATTAGCCTCGTCGGTCCTGAGTATGGTTGTGTATATTTGTCAGTATCCTCAGAGTCTTGTTAACTGTAAAAAAAACAACATTGAAACCTGCAAAGAATTTTTGTGAGTTTATTTGAGCCAAACTGTAGACATATGCCAGGAAGCAGAACCTCAACAAATTGAGATAATGTTCTAGAGAATTGTGGGTTACATCTGTATTTATACATTGCAATCAAAGACGGGACATAGGTGGGTTACATGAAATTCATTGGTGACAGATTAAGGAGGTGGGAGAAAGCAAAGTAGGGGAAATCCCTGGGAATGGATAAAAAGTAAAATGAAAGCCAAAACCGGTTTGGCTCAGTGGATAGAGCTTTGGCCTGTGGACCGAAAGGTCCCGGGTTCGATTCCGGTCAAGGGCATGTACCTTGGTTGCGGGCACATCCCCAGAAGGGGGTGTGCAAGAGGCAGCTGATCAATGTTTCTTTCTATCCCTCTCTCTTCCTCTCTATAAAAAAATCAATAAGATATAATTAAAAAAAATAAAAATAAAAAGTAAAATGATGGACATATACTTAGGTGGGTGCTGGAACAATTAACATAATAATAAAGGAATTTGTAGTGTCTGTCCTGGCGCCCACCACATTTGGTTGTGCTCCAGGGGCTCCAGAAAAAGAGAAGTTACAAGTTACCCAGACATTTCAAGGGTATGTTATCATAGATGCAAAAAGACAGATAGGTTCACTTAAGGTAAAGGCTGACCTTGTCAGTGAAGATACTGGCCTAGGATGTAACCATTCACCATAACTGCTTTTAGTTGAAGTTTAATTTCAGACCATCTTTTGTGACTTTAGGTCTCTGAGTTTGCAAGACTGCCATGCAGGCCTCCCCTGAGCTTGGCAGGTCAGCGTGTGACCCCTTTCTCAAGTGACTGAAACCTGATCTGAGGCAGGAAAACTCCTTGGTTTACAGAATCCAAGACAGGATATTAACAAGAAGGGAGTAAGATGCAGGGGGGCCTGAGGAACACTATGAACCAGCAACTTGAAGGTGTTCAAGGTCCTCTCAGCCCCTCAGCCCCGTCTCTACACATGAGTTTTCTTCTCTCCTGCAAAGCAGGCATCTCACATGACAGGAATCATAACCACTGACAGGTTCTCAGATGCGCACTTCATGGTCTTCCCTGGAGACAGTGTCTTTACACCCTTCGGTAACAAGCACACACACACACACAAGTTTGTGAAAGAGATTGTGGGCAGCTCAGTCTGCATTAAAAAAATCGCAAGGAATGATTGCTCAACCCTGACCCAATGAACTTCAGACAGGGAATCATCTAAAAATATAACAGCTCCCACGAGAACAGCACAGTTGGGCTCGGCAGGAAGAGAGGTGCTAGAGCCAGGCTAGCATGGAGAACCGGACTTACAAATGGTGAGTTTCCCACAAAGGGGCTGGTCCCATGGCTGCCAACCTGAGCTTAACTCCCAGGGGGTGAGAGAGAAGGAGAAGACCCTCAGGAAGGTGTACCAACCTCATCTAGTAGCTATGATCCCTCTTTGCCTGTGGTTCCTGAGCCGGGAAGAGAAATCCTAAATCCTAAGGCACTAAGTTGTGCCTCCAAATACTGGTCAGCTGAAACCAAACTCCAGCCATCTCTTCCCGAAGCAGGTGGTGACTGAGAAGTGCGTGCCTGCTTCCTGAGGACTGCTCTGCCATGCAGTGGCTGATGAGGCTCCGGGTCCTTTGGGGCACCCACAAATCCTGCCATGCCTTCCAGCCTGCCCCTTGGCACTTGCGCTCCCGGTCTGTATCAGCAACTGGTGCCCTGCAATGGAATGACCATGATACACCTGAGAAATTTAACTTTGCAAGTGATATTGTGGACTACTGGACTCAAATGGAGAAGGTGAGGAGGAACCTGTGATGGGGGTTGGGAATAGGCATGATCTCTTTGGTTTATCTTCTTCCTTGGAGGTTGAGGGCACAGACCCGATACAGTGTCTGCCTTAATTTACCAGTGTCATGGGGATAGCTTATGGTTTAGGATTCAATTATTAATTCTCATCCTGGCCACTTCCGCACTTCTCTGAGCCTCAGTGGTTTTATCTGTGAAATGGGGACAATCTCCCTTAAGAAACATGACAGCAGATAAATGTATCAGGTACAGAGTCAGATAATTGTGATCAAATGCAAAGTTCTAACTACAAGGTCAGCAACTTGATGTTCATCTGAATTCTGACCTTCCACTAAAGGGACTGTGAGCCTCACTGGAATTCATCTCATCAAACTTGGGGTGGACTTCAGGCTGCACAGAGGGAAGGGACAGGCCCCCTGCTGGTAGACCTCAGTCAGCAGTCCTCCTGTGAGGAGAGGAAGGCCAGCTGCAGGCCTGGCTACCAAAGACGACTGGGGTGTGGCATTGGGGTCTGTCCAGAGAAACCAGTCCTTCAGCCTCTGGAGTTTCAGGTCTCTTCAGAAGACACTAAGTGCTTGAAACGGAAAGGGGATCAGTGATGTGTACCCCAGGGGATGGGGTGGACACTGGGTGGTGTTCCAGCTAAGTCCCAGCTGGTGATGATCATAGTGTGAAAAGTTACCCAACATTATCTCTGTAGAAAGAGAGAATTCACTGGCAATGCAGCCAGAGAGTTGATGGAATTTTTAAGTTTTCAATGAATAGTGTTTAAGGCCTAAATGCCTTTCAAGGGGCTTCTTCCTTCTTTCTCTGAGTTTTCATAATAACTCCCCAGGAAAATAGAGCCTTGGTTATGAAGATCCCTTTTATGATCCACATTTCCCAGATGAGAAAACTGAGGATCCGAGTTTTTCATAACTTATGGAAATTACATACCTAAGTAGAGGAGCAGAATTTGGGTCCAGGTTGTCGAGTTCTAAAATACATTTTTAAACCTGTTCTCATGATCTGATGATGCCAAATCTTTTCCTTCAGACTATAAATTGACTTCCATTACTGCCCAGGCCAAACATCTGATGAAGACCTTTGGGCCTGGGAGATGGGCTGGAGAGGGAGGAGGTAGAGAAGATGGAAGGAGCCACCACTTTATTCTCACATTTATCTTTTAAAATTCTTATTCATTAATTCACACATTCATCCAGGGAGTTAACCATCAAGTAAATAGGGTTTCCCCATGAAATGCCTGTTCTTGTTGGGTTTTATATCATTGTTACCATTCACTGTAAAGTCATCCATATCTCCCAATGTCTCTGCATTAATTTTTATGCTCACAATACTTCTGATCTCTCTGTTTCACTTTTACAATTGCCTTAACCATGATCAGTATCTTTCTAGTGATGTGTAGTATCTGACACCTAGAAGTTTCTTAATATTTAAACATTTGTGGAATAAATTAATTTTGAAACCTGCCTTACAATCCATAGATCTTGGTGCTTCTCCTATTAAAGACTGCAGAGGGCATGCTACTGGGTCTACTCTGCTGCCTGAACCTCCCTTAAAATTTAACAGTCTTAAGTTAGAAATTCACAATTAAAAATATTTTATTGATATTTTACAGAGAGAAAGGGAGAGAGATAGAGAGCTAGAAACGTCAATGAGAGAGAAACATTGACCAGCTGCCTCTTGCACACCCCTTACCGGGGATGTGCCCGCAACCAAGGTACATGCCCTTTACCGGAATCGAACCTGGGACCTTTCAGTCCACAGACTGACGCTCTACCGCTGAGCCAAACCAGATTTGGCAGAAATTCACAATTTTAAAAAATATTTTTAAAAAATATTTTTATTGATTTTTTACAGAGAGGAAGAGAGAGGGGTAGAGAGTTAGAAACATCGATCAGCTGTTTCTTGCACACCCCCCACTGGGGACGTGTCCGCAACCAAGGTACATGCCCCTGACCGAAATCAAACCTGGGACCTTTCGGTCTGCAGACGAACACTCTATACACTAAGCCAAACCGGTCTTGGTAGAAATTCACAATTTTTACGTGCCCTTTCCTGATTGTGTGTGTATATGTGTGCACACGCATGTAATCTTACCTAATAAAATAGTAATATGCAAATTAACAATCACTCTGCCATACACCAGCCATACCCACCAGCCAATCAGAGCAAGTATGCAAATTAACCACAACCAAGATGGCTGCAGCCACAGAGAGCAGGAGAGAGGCTAGGGTTACCCCTGGCGATAGAGGAGGCCAAGTTTCTGCAGCCCTGGCCTATCTAGGCCTCCACTCCAGGCTACAAAGTTTCAATTATAGAAGATAAACAAATCCAAACAGAAATGGGGGCAGCCACAGAGTGAGCAGGAGGCTTGGCTCTGCTCCAGGCTACAAAGTTTCAATTGTAGAAGGTAAGTAAATTCCAGATACTTGCAAACCAATACAAGCTTCTAGCCCATGATGTCCCATGCCCCAAGGAAATCCCCACCATGATCTGTGACACCCTTCAGGGCAAACCAGCCGGACCCTACCCATGCACCAGGGCTCTATCCTATCTAATAAAAGAGTAATATGCAGATTAACCATCACTCCATCACACAAGATGGCTGCTCTCATGTGGACACAAGATTGCCACCACAAGATGGCCAGCAGGGGAGGGAAGTTGGGAGGTACCAGGTCTGCAAGGGAGGGAAGTTGAGAGGGACCAGGCCTGCAAGGGAGGGCAGTTGGGGGTGACCAGGACAGCAGAGGATGGAAGTTGGGGGCAAACAGGCTGGCAGGGGAGCAGTTAGACATCAATCAGGCTGGCATGGGAGTGGTTAGGGAGTGATCAGGTTGGCAGGCAGAAGTGATTAGGGGCAATCAGCAAGTGAGCAGTGGGAGCCAGCAGTCCTGGATTGTGAGAGGGATGTCCAATGGCCCAGGATCTGGTCTAAATGGGCAGTTGAACATCCCTCGAGGGGTCCCAGATTGGAGATGGTGCAGGTTGGGCTGAGGGACAGCTCCCACTCCCTGCATGAATTTTGTTCACCAAAATTCTAGTTCATTATAAAACAAAAGAAAGTGCACTGTCACTCTGGCTAGGTAGCTCAGTTGGTTAGAGCATTGTCCCAATCCACCAAGGTTGTGGGTTTGATTTCTGGTCAGGGCTTATATAAGAATCAAACAATGAATGCATAAAGAAATTGAACAACAAATCAATATTTTTTCTCTCTCACTTCCTCTCTCTGGTTTTGGCGGCTTTATTATTTTTTAAATTAAAATGAATCAATAAATAAAAATTTTAAAAGAATATGAGGTAAATCTTGTCTACATGCAATAAACTCACATGTATGGAGGTTTTGTTTGTTTTATTGTGACTTGGATGTCCTCACTCAAGGATATTTTTCCTCATTGATATTTTAGAGAGGGGAAGGGGATTAAAGGAAGAGGAGAGTAAGAGAAAAATTGATGTGAGAGAGACATATCCATTGGTTGCCCTGACAGGGTCTGGAAATGAACATACAACTGAGGTACATGTCATTGGCTGGAAATCTAACTCTAGACCCTTCAGCCCACAGGCCTACATTTTAACAACTGAACCTGTCATGGCTTTATTATTATTATTATTATTATTATTTAAAAATATATTTTATTGATTTTTTACAGAGAGGAAGAGAGAGGGATAGAAAGTTAGAAACATTGATGAGAGAGAAGCATGGATCAACTGCCTCTTGCATCCCTACTGGGGATGTGCCCACAACCAAGGTACATGCCCTTGACCAGAATCGAACCTGGGACCTTCCAGTCCGCAGGTCGATGCTCTATCCACTGAGCCAAACTGGTTTTGGAGGCTTTATTATTTTTTAAATTAAAAATTGTTTTCAGTTACAATTGACATACAATATTATATTCATAAGTTAAATAAATGTCTAATCATTAGGTTGCACACTTGAAACTAAGCTCTAGACTATTCCTATCACCCCAAAAGCTTTCTTTTGTCCTTTCTCAGCCAATCCCCTTCCACCCTCACCCTGGGCCCCAGGCAACCACTGGCTTGCTCTTGCACCTTTTGTGTCTGGTTTCTTTTACTCAGCTCAATGTTTTTGTGGATTAGTTGTTTGTGTTTTTTGTTTGTTTGTTTGTTTGTTTTTTTGTTAGTCCTCACCAGAGGATATTTTTTCCATTGATTTTTTTTTAGAGAGAGAGGGAGGGGGAGGGAGAAAGGAGAGAAAAAAAGAGAGAAAGAGAAACATGGACATGTGAGAGATACATCTGTTAGTTGGTATCAGGCTGGGATTGAACCTGCAACCCCTGGTTCTTTCCCTTAACCAGGAATCAAACCTGGAACCCTTTGGTGCAAGGGCAGACACTCTAACCACTCCGGTCAGGGCTGTTCATATCTTTCTACTGCTGAGTTACTTACTCAGTGTTTTATCTTTTAAAAGGATTTCTCAATATTCCTTGGTTTCAGATCTCACCCCCTTAAACTGAATTTCAAATACAGATTAAGGGTTGTATTTTATCTTCTCAAAAACAGCTTCATGTAGATATCACATTATCAAATGAATCCTTAGCACAAAAATACATAACTACTAAAGTGATATCTTCTTCAAGGTGCAGGAGTTAGGATTTATCACAGTCTGAATTCTGAGCAACAATTGTTTTCTACCTTAATATACCAGCTTTTCCATCATTTTAAAAATCCTGCAGAAATCTTGTGTACTGTACTAGGCTCTCTATCTATAAGCAGTGCACAACTTGTCATCAATACTTGTTAATATTCTTTATCCTGTTGGGCAAGCATTTTTTTCACAGCACTGATTTTTTTTAAAGCTGTGGAGACACACATGTATTTGCACATATATTAATCTTATCTCAGATGAGATACCTTCTTTGGTTCCAATTATCTGAGTCAAAAAATCATGCTTGTGTATCTGTCAGGGGAAAATTGCTAGAAAAATATACACAAAATCATTTCAGTGTTGGGGTAGAAACCAAGATGGCCGTCCAGGTAAGTACTAAAGCTGCCCCCTCACACAACAATTTCAAAACAACTAAAAGACAGAATGGACATCATCCAAAGCCACAGGAAATCTGGTGGAGTGGGAAATCTACAACTAGAAAACAGAAGAGAGGATCACGGACCGGATTGGGAGCTGCAAAGCGCTGAGGTAGGGAGATGCTCGTGTGCTGAAGGGCTCCGAGTGCCGGGCTGGCGGGAGGGGAAAGGAAGTCCCCAATTGCACGGAACCCTTTCCGACTGTACTGAACCCCAACCCCGGCTGAAGCCTCATGGACCCAGACTCATACAGGTGGAGTATGGACTGAAGAGGAAGGAACCTGGAGACTCAGAGACTGGGAGATTGGGGGGAGCCGGGAGCCACAGCAGGCAAGGTCTACAGTCATGCGCGAGTGAGTGTGCACAGAGAGGTCTGACCCCAGAGGTTGCCATGGCCTCTCCCTAGTGGAAGGAATCAGAAGCTCCAGACTACAGAGACCCAACCCAATTCTGGGCAAGCCCCTGGGGCACCCACACTCTTGCATGGGGAATCTGGATGCTCAGGGGAGCTGTGGAAGGCAGAGGTCAGGTGGAAACTCAGGCGAGCACACAAGGGCAGGGCTAACGAGAAGCCAAGACTATCAGCTCAGCCCTGAAACTCCACCCTATCCAAGCAGAGCACAGAGGCTTTTGCAAGTCTGATCCTTTAAGACTGTCTCCAATACAGAAGGTATCCCAGCATAGACACAGCTGATACTCACATGGGCCTGGGGGTCAATTCCTCCCAGTGATACCAACAACAATCAAGTCTTAACTACAACAAGGCTGTTCATGCAGTCTACAAAGGGGAGCATTAAGAGTATCTACTCAGGTAATTGGGGAGGCTGACCCACTGGGCCATATAGGACACTAAACACACAAAGCAATCCTACCAACTCTGGGAAGCAGTGAAAATGCCAAGACAAGGAAAGAGATCTCAAATGAAAGAGATGGAGGAGAACAAAAGACTGGATATAGAGTTCAAAACCACAGTTTTAAGGTTTTTCAAGAATTTCCTAGAAAAGGCCGGTAAATTTAATGAGATTCAACTAGAAATTAAATATAAACTGACTGAAATAAAAAATATTATACAGAGATCCAACAGCAAACTGGAGGAACACATGAACCCAGTCAAAGATTTGAAATAGAAAGAACCAAAGGACACTCCTCTGGAGAAGCAAGAAGAAAATAGAATCCAGAAAGTTGAAGATAGTGTAAGGAGCCTCTGGGACAACTTCATGCATACCAACATCAGAATTATGGGGGTTCTAGAAGAAGAGAGTGCAAGATACTGAAAACCTATTTGAAGAAATAATGACAGAAAACTTCCCCCACCTGGTGAAAGAAATAGACTTACAAGTCCAGGAAGCACACAGAACCCCAAACAAAAGGAATCCAAAGAGGATCACACCAAGACACATCATAATTAAAATGCCAAGCTCAAAAGACAAAGAGAGAATCTTACAAGCAGCAAGAGAAAAACAGTTGGTTACTTATAAGGGAGTACCCATACAATTATCAGCTGATTTCTCAACAGAAACTATGCAGGCCAGAAGGGAGTGGCAAGAAATATTCAAAGTGATGAATAGCAAGAACCTACAACCAAGATTACTCTACCCAGCAAAGTTATCAGTCAGAATTGAAGGGCAGAAAAAGAGTTTCACAGTCAAGAAAAAGCTAAAGGAGTTCATCACCACCAAACCAGTATTATATGACATGCTGAAAGGTATTCTTTAAGAAGAGGAAGAAGAAGAAAAAGATAAAAATTATAATCAACAAATACATATATATCAACAAGTGAATCTAAAAATCAAGTGAATTAAAATTCTGAGAAACAGAATAAACTGCTGAATATAATAGAGTCAGGGGCAAAGAAAGGGAGTGGATAGATAATTATCAGGGGGAAAGGGATGTGGGGGGTGCAGGAAGAGACTGGATTAAAATCGTACACCTATGGATGAGGACAATGGCGGGGGGGGGCAGGTAAGGGCAGAGGGTGGGATGGGAACCAGGTGGAAGGGAGCTATGGCGGGGGGGGGAGGGACAATTGTAATAATCTGAGCAATAAAGATTTATTTAAAAAAATAAAGCATTTCAGTGTTATAGTCAGGGAGTAAGAATGTGATGAGATATTTGAAGAAATCCTTTTCTTTATAAGAATCATTCTGCTCACAAGTTTCTGTATTGCCTGAACTTTTACTCTGAACACATTTTGTTTTGATAATAAAAATCTTAAAAAAAAATCATGTTCATTATGAAAAACAAGATGGTTGAATTAAACAAGAAAATTGGCCTTAAATATATGTGCCTTGTTTACCATGATGATATCATTGTGGTCTAAGAACAGTGCCTAAGAAATAATAAGATCTAACTAATATTGAATGAATAAGTGAATAATTGTTAAATTTGAATTATAATGTAAATATGGCTTTGCATATATAAATTGATATATTGTTAGCATTTTATTGCAAAACGGTTTTATTAATTCTATAATTTTGTAGGCAGCAATAGTAAGATCCTGCCAATTGTTGTCTTTGGGAAACTGAGTTCTCTTACCTTTAAAGCAATTACTAATAGGAAAGGACTTACTACTGCCATCTTGTTAATTGTTTTTTTGATATCACTGCTTTTATTTTTGTCCCTCATTTTCTCTTTTACAGCTTTTTTTTGTGTTTGGTTGATTATTTTTTGTAGTGATATGTTTTGATTCTCTTCTCATTTTCTTCTGTGTATATTCTGTGAATTGTGTATATTACATATAATGTCTTAAAGTTATAGAAATATATTTTAAACCAATAACAACTTAAATTCAATTGCTTATAAAATCTCATTTCTAGATGAATTTGAGTAATAATAAGAATTATAAAGATACATAAAAAAGAAAAAAGACTTATATCTAAAATATAGAAAGGACTCAAACTCACCAATAAAAAGAAACAACCCACTTAGAAAATTGGCAAAAGATTCTGAACAGATAAGAATGCTGGGGCACAAAGAAAACACACTGTCTACATGGAACTAAGATACATGGGGATGGAGCTTTTAGTCTTCAATTGGAGATATGAAACTAGTCATGGTTTTATATGACTTGAGAGGAGATAGCTACAGTAGACCAAAAGAAGTTGGCAGGATCACATCCTAACTTTACGTGGCTCTTTAAATGATTTAAAATCAGGTATCAGGCCCTAGCTGGTTTGCCTTAGTGCATACAGCCTTGGCCTATGGACCAAAAGGTCCCAAGTTTGAGTCCAGTCAAGGGCATGTACCTTAATTGCAGACTCTTCCCTGGCCTGGTCAGGGCCCATACAGGAGGCAACCAATAGATGTGTTTCTCTCACATCAATATTTTTCTCCATCTTTCCCTTTCTCTTCCACTCTCTGTACAAATCAATGGAACAATATCCTTGAGTTAGGATTAATAAATAAATAAATAAATAAATAAATAAATAAATAAATTAAATGGGTTTTAGGCCCTGAGCAATGCTCACACTGGAATGTGCCTTATGACAATGGATTGGGGAAATAAGTGCCTTTTTCCTCTGAAGAAGGAAGTAACATATGGTGTGTGATCTTGACCAGGAAGGCAAAAGAGGCCCCAACCCAGCTCTGTGGTGGGTGAACAGCCAAGGAGACGAAGTGAAGTGGAGTTTCAAAGAGCTGACAGACTTCACCTGCCGCGCAGCCAACGTCTTCACGCAGACCTGTGGCCTGCAGCAGGGAGACCGTCTCGCCTTGATTCTGCCTCGAGTGCCTGAGTGGTGGCTGGTGACCCTGGGCTGCATGCGAACAGGTCAGTGACTCAGAAAGACCCTTAGAGACCTCAGGGATGTCCTAGAGCCAACTGGTCCAGGAACACCAGGTGCTTTCTCTTCCCTTACATTCTTTCTTCTTCACATTCTTTCTCTTTCTCAGACTCCCTCATATATTTTTATTCTTTATTCCTCACCCTCACATGTGCTCAAATGCAATGTCACACACACACACACACACACACACACACACACACACTCTCTTGCACAGTCTCAGGCATTATTATTACTATTTTGAAATTCATAAATTGTTAACCTTTTGCCATAAGGAGCCTCCCACTGAGTTAGTAAAGAGTCAGTTTCAGACATTGTGACACCCATAAATAGCATGCAAATATCCATAAATCTTGGATCCCAGACATTTCCTTCACATCACCACAGCAGGCTTACCAAACAAGAAGTCTGACATTGGTACAATATATGTTACCTGAAAGCTATCCATATTCAACATTTCCCAATTGCCTTAATAATTCCCTTGACAGTCATTTCTTTAAGTCCAAAATCCAATTGAGGTTCATGCATTGCATTTAGTTGTCACATCTTCTCAGTCGCCTTTAACTTAGAAGGGTTCTTTAGTCTTTTCTGCATGGCAATGACATTTTGAAGTGTCTAAGTCATTTGCTTTGCAGGAGGTGCATCCAAATGTGTATTCCTGACTCTTGGTTCATGATTATATTCATCTTAAAACATCTTATCAGAAGTGCTGGGAGGACAGTGATGTGTCTTTGTAGGTGCATCACATGAGGATCTATTCTATGCAGTTGTTTTATCTTCCATCTGTGACACTGATTGTCTTGTTAGAAGGGTGGTAGTCAACTGTGTCAAGGCACTTTTTCTCTTCCTCACCAGTAAGAATAACACTTATAAGACTCTTGCTCCCCCACTATCTTTCACCCCATGATTTGAGTCCACTGATGATTCTTGATTGAGTTAAATGTTATTATGGTGGATTTACATGAGGATTTTCTATTTATATCACACACTCTACATTCATTAGTTAGCATTTTTCTGTATGATTTTTATTTCCCTTTATAAAAATATATTTTATTGATTTTTTACAGAGAGAAAAGGAGAGAGATAAAGAGTTAGAAACATCGATGGGAGAGAAACATTGATCAGCTGCCTCCTGCACACTTCCTACTGGGGATGTGCCCACAACCAAGGTACATGCCTTTGACTGGAATTGAACCTGGGACTCTTCAATCCACAGGCAGATGCTCTATCCACTGAGCCAAAGTAGACAGGGCTTAATTTCGCTTTTAAAAAATCTATATTTTATTGATTTTTTACAGAGAGGAAGAGAGAGGGAAAGAGAGTTAGAAACATTGATGAGAGAGAATCATCTATCAGCTGCCTCTTGCACACCCCCTACTGGAGATGTGCCCGCAAGGTACATGCCCTTGACCGGATCGAACCTGGGACCTTTCAGTCCGCAGACCGATGCTCTATCCACTGAGCTAAACTGGTTTCAACTTAATTTCCCTTTTTAATTGCTTATCTATCTATCTATCTATCTATCTATCTATCTATCTATCTATCTATCTATCATCTATCTATTATCTATCTATCTATCTATCTATCTATCTATTATCTATCTATCTATCTATCTATCTATCTATCTATCTATCTATCTATCTATCATCTATCTATTTACCTACCTATCTAGTTATACAATTTAGAATCAGAATGGAACTCATGGATTTTTTAAAATCAGTTCAATCACATGTTCACACAATAGGCTGTTCATACTTTTGCTTACATATTCTCTCTCTTTTTTCCTCATAAAATAGCTGATCAATCCATCTAGTTCCTGTGGAATCAAATGTTAATAACAACAGCAGAGGGAGCATAAAGAATCCATGTGACCTGTAGAGCTAAGAGATGGCCCATGAGAAACCTAAGATGTGAGCTGAGACCTCTGGGAAAAGCATAACTAAAGAGGAGTAGAAGCAGAGAAAGGGAATACCAAGAATGGGCTCAGCACATGCAAAGGCTTAGAGTTGGGAGCTGCCTATGTGAATAGTCATTTTGAAATAGAGACTAGAGGTGTGGGAGAGAAAGGTGGAGTATGGGCAGCATCTCCAGTGTCAGAATGGGGAGCGTGGAGTTTTCTGGAGAGAGGACACAGGTGTTAGTGAAGAGAAGTGAAAGTGAACTTGGTGGGGAGGCAGGCTAAATGGTCATCTCAGAAGTGATTAAAGAAAATTGAGTTTATTTAAGGAAAAGGGGATGGGGTGTGGGATACCCAAAGGGAAGGGCTGCACAGCGTCAAACCAAGGGGATGATGGTGTGCCCAGGAGCAGGAGTTTCATCCTTATATGCTGGCACAGTGGGACTCTCTTGTTGTCAGTGGGTTTGGGAGCTGAGCTGGTGGGCCTGGAATGGGGATGGAATGCAGGTGTGCCATTGGGTGTCTTAAGGACAGTTTCACTTCCTTATATGGTCTGATTGCTGGTGTCCAGCAAGCAATTCCTGGTCTTTGTTCTCCTTTGGCAGGAAGCTTACAAATGGCTGTCAAGGGTTGGATTGCCTTTTAACCCTAACAACAGGAAAAGTGGGGAGAAAGTCGAAGCTTTGTGGAACTTACACTGATTATAATATGGAAGTTCCAGGGCAAGGCATCTGGTGAGGAGATTAAAATCCAATAGGTGCACCGAAACTGGTTTTGCTCAGTGGATAGAGCGTCGGCCTGCGGACTGAAAGATCCCAGGTTCGATTCCGGTCAAGGGCATGTACCTTGGTTGCGGGCACGTCCCCAGTAGGGGGTGTGCAAGAGGCAGCTGGTCGATGATTCTCTCTCATTGATGTTTCTAACTATCCCTCTCTCTTCCTCTCTGTAAAAAATCAATAAAAAATATAAAAAAGTAATAAAATCCAATAGGTGCACACAAATGCTTGAACTAATTGTTGGCAACAGCAGATGGGAGGGAGGGAATGTATGAAAGTTCAAAGGACAATGTGGTTAATTTGGATATGAGGGATGAAGGGAAGAAGGGATCCCCAGTGACACAGGGATGAGAGAAGTGGGTGGAGGAGAAAAGTGGGGGCTGGGATGCAGCTATTCCTGATGTCCGAGACTCTGCCCAGGTTATGTAAACTCTTGCAAAGTAGGATCCACCTGTCTACTGGCTTGCACCCATCTAGAGTAGAAAGGTTTAGGGGAAGCGTTTCAGATGTTAATGTGCATGGGAATGATTTGGAGGTCCTATTAAAAGGTGGGTTCTGACCCTGCCACGTTGGCTCAGTGGTTGCACATTGACCTATGAACCAGGAGGTCATGGTTCAATTTCCAGTTGGCGCACATGCCTGGGTTGCAGACTTGATCCCCAGTGTGGGGCGTGCAGGAGGCAGCTAATCAATGATTCTCTCTCAACACTGATGTTTCTATCTTCCTCTCCCTCTCCTTTCCTCTCTGAAATCAATGAAAATGTATTTTAGACAAATTTTTAAAATGCACATTCTAACTCAGTAGGTTTGGGTGTAGCGTGGTGGTGCTGACACTTCGGGTCTTTGTGTAGCAAGGGATTATGGGATCTTTATGCAGATCAGCTAGGCCTAACGTCCATGGTTATGAAAGAGAAAATGAAACAATTTCTTCCTTATCCTCAGGGATTGTCTTCATGCCAGGGACAACCCAGATGAAGACCAAGGACATCCTGTACCGACTGAAGGAGTCCAATGCCAAGAGCATCGTGACCACAGATGTCCTTGCCCCAGAGGTGGACTCTGTGGCTTCTAAGTGTCCCGCTCTGAAAACCAAGCTCCTGGTGTCTGACCACAGCCGTGAGGGGTGGCTGGACTTTCGATCTCTGATTAAGTGAGTTTTGGGTCTGATGGAGGTGCTCTCTGAGGAACGGTGGGAGAAGGCCATGCACACCCAAGCGCTGTAGACAGACAGCTGTGGTAGGAAGCTCACCAGGCCTGGCTCCCGAAACCTCTTCCCAGAGATGTCGCTGACCTGCTGTGTGACCCTGGGCTACTTCCTTCCCCTCTCTGAGCCAAGGTTGTTTCACCTGTGATATAAGTACATTGCACATCTATGCTTCTCTCCCTAAAGTTTGATCACCCCTGGGATGTGAAAGGAGGTGTATCGTCAGAGGATTACTGTGTTTCAAGCTTCTTGTAGGTGGGAATCTAACAGACTATTCACATATAAATATACATATATATGAATAAGATGAATGAGAGGTTAAAATGGATCCTTAAAGTGAAAGTTGAGACTGCAAGAAAAAATGAGGATGTGACTGGCAGGGGCAAACATCTTCCAGAGTGTGGGTGCCCTTAGAATGTTAAGGAAATGTCAGAGAGACCCTCCACTTCCAATGCTTTAATTCTGTGAGCCTTCAGGCATTTTTTATACTCTCGCCATAAGAAATGCCCAGACCTGCAGGAAATTTTGTTGCGTTTATTTGAGCTAAACTGAGAACATATACTGGGGAGCAAGATCTCAAATGCTCCGGAGGAAAAGAGTTTTGTAGCTTCTCTCATGCATTTGAAATTCAGGAGGGGACACAAGAAAGATTAAGGTGGAAGAAAGCTAGGTGGGGATGGGGATTACAGGATGTTAAGATTCTGTGCTCTCTTGAGGGGTCACACCCCATTCAAGGGATATTACTTTCCATATTTCAAGGGGGTGTTAACCTAGATGCACAAGAACAATGGACAGGCTTGCTTAAGGCAAAGATAAACCGTTCACCAGAGAAGCTCAGGGGCCTGCCTGCCGCCATGCCCTGCCCTGGCAGGGATTTATGATCTGATCACTTGATCACAGAGCCCCTGTTCCACCCACAGCTCAAACCTTGCTGGTGTCTTTTCTTTGTCTCTTTTTATTTTTCTGAGGTAACTCTGGTTTATAATGTGTAAGTTACACTGGGTTTGTTTTCTAGAAATAACCACTCAGTTTTTAAAGTAAAATGTTATTTAACCCCCCCAAATCAAACAAACACAGTGACATCACACCTTGTGGTGGACTTTAAGGTCCAGAGTTGGGGCTCTCCCTCCAGGGAGTGTGTCCTCACCTCTTCCTGCGCTACCTTTGCCTTTCCCTCCTCAACATCAAGGGCCCTTTTTCTGCCTGAATTTGTTTCCTGAGCCAATGCAGCCCCTCTGGCTCACCTCTACCACATCTGTGGCTTCTAGATAAACTTCCTTCTTAAAATTGGAATAAACAAGTAAAGTCAGAGAGTTAAACAACAACAACCAAAAAAACCACGTAAGTAAATAATACTGTTGCCTGGCCTTCCTGGCTCAGTGGTTGAGCGTTGACCTATGAAGCAGGAGGTCAAGGTTCCATTCCTAGTCAGGGCACATGCCCAAGCTGCAGGCTAGATCCAAGGTTGGGGGGCTTGCAGGAGGCAGCCAATCAATGATTATCTCTCATCATTGATGTTTCCACCTCTCTCTACCTCTCCCTTCCTCTCAGAAATTAATAAAACACATTTTAAAAAATAGTACTGATGAAAAATCCCTTAAATTGCCCAGAGTCAGG
Source organism: Vespertilio murinus (assembly GCA_963924515.1). NCBI lineage: Eukaryota > Metazoa > Chordata > Mammalia > Chiroptera > Vespertilionidae > Vespertilio > Vespertilio murinus. The sequence continues at coordinate 100,606,042 of OZ004705.1, read as the reverse complement.
ACTGTACCATTTCTCAGCAAGAGCCAGTATTCCCTCCAGCATTTGGATGATCTGCAGTTTATTTGATCAACACAGAAAGCTCACAAACACAATCATCGCAGGCCCGGAGACTGCGTGTAGCAGCTCCCAGGAATCAAGGCCCACTGATTCTTTCTTCTTTCCTCTCACTCTCCCTCACTTTCTCCCTCCCCCACTTATCACCAAGGCTATGGAGTGAAATTCCTATAAAGTTAGTTTGTATGAAAGCAAGCTTAGCAGTGTGAGTAAGAGGACAGTCTACACATCACATCGGGTTTGAACCCTGGCTCTGCCAATTGCTGGCTGTATGTCTTCAGGCAAGTTACCTAATCTCTCTGAGCCTCAGTTTCCTCATCCCCGAAGAGAGCATGACGAGTTGGGCATAATTACCTCTTGGGATTGCTCTGAAGATTGAATGAGTTCTTATTTGTAAGTCATTTACTAATAGTGCATTTTCAGAAACAGTAAGTTCTATTTCAATGTTTGTTAAATTATAAAATACTCGGCTGTTTTCCCCCCATTTTTTAAATGAAAAAGTGTCACTGTTCTTACCCATGTCACTCATAAACTCTGTTTGATGCTTCAGACCCGGAGACCAGTTTTCCCTCCAGTGTTAAAAAACTGCAGTTTCTGCACTGGCTTGGCAGCTCAGTTGGATACCACAACCAAGGTTGTGGGTTTGATCCCTGGTCAGGGTATATAAAGAATCAACCAATAAGTTGAACAGCAAATCCATCTCTCTCTCTCTCTCTCTCTCTCTCTCTCTCTCTCTCTCTCTCTCTCTCTCTCATCTCTTGTCTCCCTTTCTCTCTCTCAAATCTATACAAGCAAACCAGGTTTCTGACTTTGAGCCTCATGTTGTTTCTTTGGCTTACCATAAGAGTGGATCCTGGAGGTTTGACTTCTCTCCTTTTCTGTTCAATCCCTTTGTAGGTCAGCATCTCCAGATCACACCTGCATTAAGTCAAAGACCACGGACCCAATGGTCATCTTCTTCACCAGTGGCACCTCTGGCTTCCCCAAGATGGCAAAACACAGCCATGGACTTGCCTTGCGACACTCCTTCCCTTCATGGTAGGAAAGAGGGTACCAGCTTAGAGGCTGGCTCACACTCTGGGGCAAGGAGTGTGTGTGTGTGTGTGTGTGTGTGTGTGTGTGTGTGTGTGTGTGTGTTGGGAAAGGTGTTCCAAGTAGAACTAAGTCCATCCTGCTTCTCCCTTCTGTTCTCTCTCTCTCTCTCTCTCTCTCTCTCTCTCTCTCTCTCTCTCTCTCTCTTTAAATTTATTAAGGTATTATCTGTGTACATAGCTTACCATTACCCCCCCTCTCATACATGCCCTCCCTCCCCAGAGTTTTGTGTCCATTGGTTGTTCTTATATGCATGCATACCAGTCCTTCGGTTGGTCTCTTATCTCCCTCAGATCTCCCTACCACCCTGCTATCATTTGACACTCTGCTTGTTGTTTTACTGTCACTATATCTATCTTTCTGTTCCTTCATTTATAATGTACTTTAATATCCATAAATGAGTGAGGTCATGTGGTGTTTCTCTTTCATTGACTGGCTTATTTCACTCAGCATGATGCTCTCCAATTCCATCCAGGTTACTACAAATTATGAGAATTCATTCCTTTTTATGGCAGCATAGTATTCCACTGTGTAGATGTACCATAGTTTTCTGATCCATTCATCTGCTGATGGGCACCTAGGCTGTTTCTAAATTTTAGCTATTGTAAATTGTGCTGCTATGAACATAGGGGTACATATATCCTTTCTGATTGGGGTTTCTAGTTTCTTGGGTATATTCCTAGTAGTGGGATTACTGGGTCAAATGGGAGTTCCATTTTCAGTTTTTTGAGGAAGCTCCATACTGTTCTCCACAGTGGTTGCACCAACCTGCAATATCACCAGCAGTGCACGAGGATTCCTTTTTCTGTGCAACCTCACCAACATTTGTCATTTGTTGATTTGTTGATGTTGGCCATTCTGACAGGTGTGAGATGATACTGCATTGTTGTTTTGATTTGAATCTCTCGGATAATTAGTGACTTGGAGCATGTTTTCATGTGCCTCTTGGCCTTCCTTCTGTCTTCTTTTGGGAGGATTCTATTTAGGTCCATTTTCCATTTTTTAATTAGCTCATTTATTTTCCTTTTATTGAGTTGTACAAGCTGTCTGTAGATGTTGGAGATTAACGCTTTATCAGTGATATTATTTGCAAATATGTTCTCCCATGCAGTGGGTTTTCTTGTTTTGTTGATAGTTTCTTTTGATGTAAAAAAAGCTTTTTATTTTGATGTAGTCCCATTTGTTTATTTTCTCTTTAGCTTCCATTGCCCTAGGGTTAGTATCAGTGAAGAAGTTCTTTAGGCATATGTCTGAGATTTTGCTGCCTGTGGATGCCACTAGTATTTTTATGGTTTCCCGTGTTATGTTTAAGTCCTGTATCCATTTTGAGTTTATTCTTGTGTGTGGTGTAAGTTGGTGATCTAGTTTCATTCTTTTGCATGTATCTGTCCAATTTTCCCAACACCATTTATTAAAAAGACTGTCTTGACTCCATTGTATGTTCATGCCTCCTTTGTCAAATATTAATTGAGCATATTGATTTGGGTTGATATCTGGATTCTCTAGTCTATTCCATTGATCAATATGTCTGCTCTTGTGCCAGTACTAGGCTGTTTTGAGAACAGTTGCTTTGTAATACAGCTTGAAATCTGGTATTGAGATCCCTCCTACTTTACTCTTCTTTTTCAAGATTGCTGAGGCTATTCGGGGTCTTTTATTGTGCCAAATGAATTTTTGTAGAGTTCTTTCTAGGTCTGTGAAGTATGTCGTTGGTATTTTTATTTATTTTTTATTATTTATTTTTATAATTAAGGTATTATATGTGTACATAGCTTACCATTGCCCCCCCCCCCCATTCATGCCCTCCCTCCACAGAGTTTTGTGTTCGTTGGTTGTACTTATATTCATGCATACCAGTCCTTCGGTTGTTCTCTTATCTCCTCCCAGGTCTCCTTCCCCTCCCACTGTCATTTGACAATCTGCTTGTTTTATGGTGACTATCTCAGGATCACATGAATAGAATCCGCTCCTCATTTGGCAGTCTGCTTGTTTTATGGTGACTATCTCAGGACCACAGGAATAGAGTCCGCTCCTCCGCTGGTTCTCACTGCCCCTCCCCCCCGGTCCCACTGCTTCCCCTGGGACACACGGCTAGCCCGGGGCACACGGCCCCCTGGAACACACAGCTCACCCAGGGCACACGGCCCCCTGGGACATATGGCTCACCCAGGGCACATGGCCCCTCTGGGGCACTGGGGTCATGTATTGGAGGCGCCGCCGTGCTAGCTCCTCGCTAGCACGGCGGGCAGGCTAGGACAGCTGCAGGAGGGCTGAGATGGCTGCAGGCGGGGAGACCACCCTCAAAGGTGTCTCGTTTGGTGCGAAAGCAGAGCAGCTGTGGACACGGAGGCTAAGTTCTGAGGCTGCCCACTCCCTGAGCCTGGGGCATAGTGAGCTCCGTTCTCGGTGGATTTCCTTTATTCACAGCTGCGGTGGCGGGTGGTGGTGGCGCGTGCAGCAGCGACGGTAGCTTCTGTGGCTCAATTTCCCCTGTAGTTTTAAAATCCACATGGCAGTAGTGGCGGAAGCTTTGGCCCGGCCATGCAGCGGCAAAGAAAGGACTCGCCGGGGTGCAAACGGAAGGCGCCGCACCAGCTTCTCACTAGCACGGAGCGCGAGGTCTGGGCTGAGCTGCCTGGGAGCTCAGAGATGCTGTGCCATCTCTTCGCCAGCACGGCGTGCGCAGAGGCTGGGCCGAGCCAGCTGCGGGCAGCGGCGGCAGATGGACTTGCCGGGGCTGCAAACGGAAGGCGCCATGCCAGCCCCCCACCAGTATGGCATGTGCTCGGAGACTGGGCCGAGCCGGCCGTGGGCCAGGAGATGTCTCGCCAGCTCCTCACCAGCACAGCGGGACAGCTGGGTGCTGGGATGGTTGCAGGCAGGGAGGCTTCTTGTCTGGGCAGGCGCCGAAGGTGCAGCGGAGGTTCTGTATCAGCTCCCTGGTTCCCACAGTGGCTGGTGGGCTGGCACAGTTCCTGGGCCCCGGGGCAGAGCGAGGTCTGGCTTCCTTCATTTCTGGTGGCAGCGGCTCCGGCAGGTCCAGTTTCGCCATAGTTTTAAACTCCACATAGCAGCTGTGGTGCTCTGCTTGGTGTCTAGTTGTAGCCTTCCCATTTTGCCAGCTTTCCTGTGGGTCTAGTGCGATCCCTTTCGATTTTAGCTGTTGTTTTTTTCCAAATTGTTGATGAGGTGGCAGCCTAGGAGGCTGCCTAGGCTGCCATCTTGTTTCGGTCCTGTCGTTGGTATTTTAATGAGGAGTGCATTGAACTTATAAATTGCTTTGGGAAGTATGGACATTTTGATGATGTTGATTCTACCAATCCATGAACATGGTATGTTCTTCCATCTGTTCACATCTTCCTCTATTTCTTTTTTCAGTGTCGTGTAGTTTTCTGCATATAGTTCTTTTACCTCTTTAGTTAAGTTTATTCCTAGGTATCTTAATTCTTTTGGTGCAATGGTAAATGGGATTACTTTTTTAGTCTCTGTTTCTGTAAGTTCACTATTGGTGTAAAGAAATGCCATAGATTTCTTGGCATTGATTTTGTATCCTGCTACATTGCCAAATTCGTTTATTAAATCATTAGTTTTTTGATGGAGTCTTTTGGATTTTTTATGTACAATATCATGTCATCTGCAAATAGTGACAGCTTTACTTCTTCTTTTCCTATTTGGATGCCTTTTATTTCCTCTTCTTGTCTAATTGCAATGGAGAGTACTTCTAGTACTATGTCAAAGAGGAGTGGTGAGAGTGGGCATCCCTGTCTTGTTCCTGTTTTTAGAAGGAATGGTTTTAGTTTTTGCCCATTGAGTATGATGTTGGCTGTGGGTTTATCATAGATAGCTTTTATTATGTTGAGGTATGATCCTTGTACTCCCACCTTGCTGAGAGTTTTTATCAGGAAAGGGTGTTGGATTTTATCAAATGCTTTTTCTGCGTCGATATGACTATATGATTTTTATCTCTCAATTTGTTTATGTGATGTATCATGATTATTGATTTGCGGATATTGTACCATCCTTGCATTCCCGGAATAAAACCTACTTGGTCATGGTGTATGATCTTTCTGATGTACTGCTGGAGCTGATTTGCTAGAATTTTGTTGAGGATTTTGGCATCTATGTTCATGAGGGTTATTGGCCTGTAATTCTCTTTCATTGTGTTGTCCTTATCTGGTTTTGGTATTAGGGTGATGCTGGCTTCATAAAAGGAGTTTGGCAGTGTTCCTTCCTCTTGAATTTTTTGGAAAAGTCTGAGGAGGATAGGTTTTAGTTCTTCCTTGAATGTTTGGTAAAACTCTCCTGTGAAGCCATCTGTCCCTGGGCTTTTGTTTGCTGGAAGCTTTTTGATGACTGCTTCAATTTCTTCCCAAGTAACTGGTCTATTGAGATTTTTAGATTCTTCCTGATTGAGTTTTGGAAGGTTGTATTTTTCTAGGAATATGTCCATTTCTTCCAGGTTGTCCAGTTTGTTGGAATAGAGTTGTTCGTAGTATTTTGTAACAATCCTTGGTATTTTGGTGGGGTCTGTTGTTATTTCACCTCTTTCATTTCTGATTTTGTTTATTTTTGTCCTCTCTCTTTGTTTCTTGGTTAGCCTTGCTAAAGGTTCATCAATCTTCTTTATCCTTTCAAAGAACCAGCTCTTGGTTTTGTTGATCTTATGTATTGTGTCTTTGGTCTCTATGTCATTAATCTCCACTCTGATTTTTATTATTTCCTTCCTTCTGCTTACACTGGGCCTTTCTTGCTGTTCTTTTTCTAACTGTTTGAGTTGTAGAGTTAGATAATTTGTTACCATTCTTTCTTGTTTTTTTGCAATAGGCTTGTAGAGATATGAACTTCCCTCTCAAAACTGCTTTTGCTGTGTCCCATAGATTTTGGATTGTTGTGTTTTCATTGTCATTAGTTGCCATGATGTTTTTGATTTCTTCTTTGATTTATCTGGTAACCCAGTCTTTGTCCAATAGCATGCTATTTAGTCTCCATGTGTTTGATTTCTTTGGATTATTATTATTGTAGTTGATTTCCAATTTTATGGCGCTATGGTCTGAGAAAATGCTTGATAAGATTTCTATCTTCTTGAATTTGAAGAGACTTTGCCTATGTCCCAACATGTGGTCTATCTTTGAAAATGACCCATGTGCACTTGAGAAGAATGTATATTCTGTGGCTTAGGGATGAAATGTTCTGAAGATGTTGATTAATTCCATCTGGTCTATTACGTCATTTAGGATTGATGTTTCTTTGCTGATTTTTTGTTTAGATGATTTGTCCAAAGGTGACAGTAGTGTATTAAAATCTCCTACTATGATTGCATGGCTATTAATCTCTCCCTTAATGTCCTCCAGCAGTTTTTTAATGTATTTGAGTGCTCCCGTATTGGGTGCATATATGTTTACCAGGGTTATTTCTTCGTGTTGGATTGCTCCCTTTAGTATTATGAAGTGGCCTTCCTTATCTCTTGTTATGTCCTTCACTTTGAGATCTAATTTGTCAGATATAAGTATTGCTACCCCAGCTTTTTTTTTTCCAATTCCATTTGCCTGGAAAACCTTTTTCCATCCCTTCACCCTCAGTCTGTGAGCGACTTTTTTTCTGAAGTGGGTTTCTTGTAGACAGCAGATCTATGGGTCTTGCTTTCTTATCCAATCTGTTACCCTATGTCTTTTGATTGGAGCATTTAAACCATTTACATTTAAAGTTATTACTGAGCCGAAACCGGTTTGGCTCAGTGGTAGAGCGTCAGTCTGCGGACTGAAAGGTCCCAGGTTCGATTCCGGTCAAGGGCATGTACATTGGTTGCGGGCACATCCCTGTTAGGGGGTGTGCAAGAGGCAGCTGGTCAATGTTTCTCTCTCATCGACGTTTCTAGCTCTCTATCTCTCTCCCTTCCTCTCTGTAAAATATCAATAAATATATATTTAAAAAAAAATAAAGTTATTCCTGATAGGTAGGTATTTGATGCCATTGTTATTCTATACCCTTGTGTTCTTTCTTTACTTCCTATTTCTTTATTTTTACAGTAGACCCTTTAGCATTTCTTGCATTGCTGGTTTGTTGGTGATAAATTCCTTTAGTCTTTTTTTTGGTCTGTGAAGCTCCTGATTTCACCTTCAATTTTGATTGATAGCCTTGCTGGGTACAGTATTCTTGGATTCAAACCCTTCCTTTGCATGACTTTGTATATGTCATCCCATTCCCTTCTGGCCTGATGAGTTTCTGTTGAGAATCAGTTGCTAGTCTGATGAAGGTTCCTTTATATGTAACTTCTGTCTGTCTCTGGCTGCTTTTAAGATTCTGGTTTTGTCTATGGTGTTTGCCAATTTAATAATAATGTGCCTAGGTGTTGGTCTTTGGGGATTCATTTTGCTTGGGACATTTTGAGCATCTTGGATTTGTGTGGCTTTTTTCTTCTCTATCTCAGGAACGTTTTCTGTCATTATTTCTTGAAATACTTTTTCCATATCTTGCTCAGTTTCCTTTCCTTCTGGAACCCCTATTATTTTAATATTGTTTTGTTTTGTATTGTCCCAAAGCTCCCGTAGGCTCTCCTCCTGTTTTTTAATTTTTTTTCTAGCAGCTGCTGTAATTGGGTATTTTTTCCATCTTGTCTTCTAGCTCACTGATGCGGTGTTCTGCTTCTTCTAGTCTACTCTTGATGCTTTCTATTGAGTTCTTCATAGTAGTGATGTCATTTTTCATTTCTTCTTGGATCACCTTCATTTCCTCTTGGTTCTTCTTCAGATCCTCTTGGTTCTTCTTCATTTCCTCTTGGGTCTTACTCATATCGTCAAATTTGTCTTCCATTCTTTTTAGCCAACTTATGATCATTAGTTTGAATTCTTGCTCTGGTAGGTTGCTTGCCTCTAACTCATTTACTTCCTTTTCTGGTGATGCCTGATTTTCTTTCATAGGCCGGTTGTTTCTTTGCCTCCCATGATCTCTCTTTTTAGGATGTCTGGTTATGTAGTTCTCTCTCTCTCTCTCCTGCTTTGATTTAAAGGCACAAAATACAACTAGAACGCAGCTAACAAAAACATACAATCCAATAAAAATAATAAGCAAACCAATCTTACACAAAAGCATAAAACTTCAATATAGTTAGCATTCAACATACAACAACAAAGGGGTAGAGAGAAGGAATTTTTTTGGGGGGCTGACAAACAATAAGGTAGGTGAGAATGGGCTTGGAGCAGGGGGTTGGGAATTAGATATACACAGGCCAGGTGAAAATTTTGGAGGGGGTAAACAGAAAGAGTAAGGGAAATCTAGAGCAGTAAAGGGTTAAGATAAGCAGGACACCAAAGGGAAAGGGTAGAAAGAGAGAGATGGCATAAAGGTAGGTTTGAGATAGAATAGAGTGTTGGAGAAGGAAGGGTACAAATAGTCTTTAAAATAGTAATTCTGAAGGGGGCAAAAGAGAAAAAAAATGAAAGAAAGAAAGAAAGAAAGAAAGGAATGTAATATGACACTTATAAAATAATAATAAAAATAAACAAAAGAAAATAAGATTAAAAAGATAAAAAGGTAAAATAGTAGTAGTAATAATGTTGATTACATATAAAAATGAATTAATTAAAAAGGTAAAATCAAGTGAGGGAAGACGAAAAAATAATTTCTTGAGTAAACGTTGCAATTAATGTAAATAAAAAACAAAATTAAACAATTAAAAAATAAAAATTAAAAATTAAACAAAATTTGCAGTAATAAAGGTCATTCACTTCCTGCGTTGTTCTGTCTGCCATGCCTGTTCCCTGACTGGGCGGTAGTTGCAGTTCCCTGTGTTTCACTGTTCCTCCGTGTTGATTACAAGTCCTGATTTTTAAGCAGTTCTAGAGACCATATGTGCTTTAGACTCTGGGTGGCAGTGTTTCTGGTTCCCTGTGTTTCACTGTTCCTCCGTGTTGATTACAAGTCCTGATTTTTAAGCAGTTCTAGAGACCATATGTGCTTTAGACTCTGGGTGGCAGTGTTTCTGGTTCCCTGTTTTTCACTGTTCCTCCGTGTTGATTACAAGTCCTGATTTTTAAGCAGTTCTAGAGACCATATGTGCTTTAGCCTCTGGGTGGCAGTGTTTCTGGTTGACATCCAGGGCTCTGAAGCCTTTCTATCTTTTTCCCCTCTCTCTATGTCCCCGATCTATGGAGGGGTGGTGGTGGGGGGCAGTCCCGAGCCGACTGCACTCCCCTGTAACTCTCCGGATATTTCTTGGATTCAGATCCAAACGTGCTGCTCCTTAGATATCCCCCCTCTTAGGAGCCTTGTCCACAGTCAGGGGAGCCTCCAGCCCCAAACCCTGGGGTTTCTTGTAAACCCAGGCCCAGTCCTTCAGCCTCCGTGCGCCTGGCGCACGTGGGTTGCTGCGCCCTGTGGGACTCACCGGATCTCCGCGAAATCTGACCTTTTCGCCTTGGTGTGGAGTGCTCCTTTGAGTCCAAGTGTTCGCGCTGATTGTGGTCAGTGTTCTGTGGCCCACAGCTGCTTGGTGGTCGTTGCGGCTGTGGATGTTCAGGCCTCTGACACAAACCTCTTCCCTTCCAAGATGGCGAGATTTCCCCGTCTGCGCTGTTAAGTAGCTTTGGGAAGGGACCTAGCTGTGGGTGCTTAACTGTCAGGGGCACCCTGATCAGCAGACCCCAAGTTTCCTCTGGTGTTTGCCAGTCTCCTGGCTTGTTGACCAGCACTCCCAGCGTGATCCTCAGCTGCTCTCTCTCTCTGCCTCAGGACAAGACTCCGAACCTGCCTACCTGTTCTTCCGCCATTTTCCCTCTCCCCTTCTGCTCTCTTTGGTTCAGACCACTGGGGGTCTCAGAGGCAAAGTTGTGGGCTTCTAAGTGTGTGTTGATAGCAGCCTCCCAATGAGAAGGGGGTCCTGCCTGAGTACCTTCACAGGTGTGGAGGGAACGTGAGTGGAGGCAGCAGGCATTCTGCAAGCTGCACAAATGACAAGCCATGTGTCTTTGTCATTGGTTTCAGGTTTGGTGGGAGGAGGACAGAAAGTTCTAGCGATGTAAACTGTACAGATATGGAGGTTGAGTTTCCCAGTCATGAGCCATTAAGGGGAAGTAATACCTGGAACCAAGCCACTGCCATTAACCTAAAATAAATAATTGTAGAGGCTGAAGAAATAGCCTTGGGTTATCCATGTAATCCATTTTATTTTATTTTAAAAATATATTTTATTGATTTTTTTACAGAGAGGAAGATAGAGGGATAGAGTTAGCAACATTGTTGAGAGAGAATAATCGATAAGCTGCCTCTTGCACACCTCCTATTGGGGATGTGCCCACAACCAAGGTACATGTCCTTGACCAGAATCGAATCTGGGACCTTTCAGTCCACAGGCCAATGCTCTATCCACTGAGCAAAACCGGTTTCGGCCATGTAATCAATTTTAAACCAAACATCCTTTTCCTCCTACTTCCTCTTCCCCAACTAGTGATATTCAAACCAGACCAAGTTCTGTGGAGAAATATGGGACTTGATTGGAAAGTCTGTAAGGAGGATTTTCCAAAAGGTCTGGGGCCTCTGGGGGACCTTGCCAAAGGTGGAAGCTCCTACCTTGACTTTTCCAAACAAGTCTGATCCCCTCAGTGTTTTGCTGGAATCTATATGTTTAGTCTTTAAGACCCGACCTTGAAGAAGCCTGTGCTTTCTCAGGATACTTACCCTGCTGATTGTATCTAGAGGTTAATTTTAGTTCAAGCTGTTGATACAATACGAGGTTAACAGTGCAGGCATTCAGAGCTGTTTTGTTTCCTAAAGCCAAACAACCCCCTTAGTTTTCTCTCTCACAGAAATTTGTGTCAAAAATGTCTGTTTATCTGTCTCTCAGGGTCTGCTGGTCAGCCCTGGCAAAGTTCTATGTGTTTTGTACCTTATTAAGGAGACCAGGGGCCAGAGAGATGTCTTGTGGACACTGGGCATCTCTGCTAATGATATCACTTGATCAGCAAAACCCTGGAGGAATGGGGTTGGAAAGAAGGGGAGAGTTTATGTGTAGTCAGAATAACACAAGCAAAAGCACAAAGATATAAAAGGTAGCATTGATAGCACAGCTGACATTGCTCAGTGACTGAGCATCAACCTATGAACTTGGCTCAATGACAAGTCAGGGCACATGCCAGCTTTCGGACTCCATCCTGGTGTGGGGCATGCAGGAAGCAGTCAATCAATGAATCTATTCACCATTGATGCATCTATCTCTCTTTCTATGTCCCTTCCCCTCTGAAATCAATAAAAGTGTTTTAAAAAGTAGCACTCATAGAACTACAGAGATTTGAGAGCAGCTGCTGCTCAGGGTGTCAGGGAGGCACAGATGGGAGCAGCTGAGAAAGTGAGTGGGTCCCAGAGCACATAGGGTTGTGGGCACTTTGGCATAGAGATTGGGAAAACATTGGGGGTTATTGAAAGGTTGTGAACAAGGGAGAGACCTAATCAAATTTGTATTTTGAAAAGATCACTGTGGCTGCAGGGTGGAGAATGGCTGGAGAAAAGAATAGATTTAGAAAGACCTTTTAGAGGCTCTTAGGATAATTTAGGTGCAAGATGGTGGCTTCTTGGTCAAGGTGCTGAGGACAGGGAGGAAGTTAAGAAGTCTGAGATTTTAGGAGATAGAATGGAAGGGTGTGGTGCTAGATGTGGCAGGTGGGAGGGGCTGAAGAGTCAAGGTGGACTCCCAGGTTTTGAGCTTGGACAGTAATGACATTCACTGAAACACAGAGAACACTGGAGAATTAGTCCAGGGAGGCAGGAGAGATTAGGATGCTCTGGGTTTGAGATGCCCAAAAGACAACCCAGAAGAGATGCCCAGTGGGCAGTTGGGTCTGCAGCTGACAACAGAGGTCCCTAGCTTGTAATTTCCTGTGGGTGAGCCACAGCCCTAAGAGGTGGGGAGAGGGAGTGTGAATGGCTCTCCAGGCTCCTCCCTGCTAACAGAAGAGCTCTGCAAAGCCAAAGCTTGGTAATGGGAAAGTTGAGTTTTTCTCAAGAAGTTCTGCACACAGAGGTCCCTCAGAAGCAGTAAGAGTTGGTGGAGAAATGCTGAGTTGCCACTGGATTCAGTTTTCTGTCTCTCTTCATATATCAGCTGTTTCTGTTGCGTGTGTGTTTTTATTTTATCTTATCAATACTATTTTTTATTTTTTTTAAATTTAAAAAATCTTTATTGCTCAGATTATTACAATTTTTTCTCCTGTTCCCCCCATATCTCCCTTCCACCTGGTTCCCATCCCACCCTCTGCCCTTACCTTCCCCCCCACCCCCGCCATTGTCCTCATCCATAGGTGTACGATTTTAATCCAGTCTCTTCCTGCACCCCCCACATCCCTTTCCCCCTGATAATTATCAATCCACTCCCTTTCTTTGCCACTGATTCTCTTATATTCAGCAGTTTATTCTGTTCCTCAGATTTTTAATTCACTTGATTTTTAGATTCACTTGATATATATGTATTTGTTGATTGTAATTTTTATCCTTTTTTTCTTCTTCCTCTTCTTTTAAAAAAATATATTTTATTGATATTTTACAGAGAGGAAGGGAGAGAGATAGAGAGCTAGAAACATCGATGAGAGAAACATCGACCAGCTGCCTCTTGCACACACCCCTACTGGGAAATGTGCCCGCAACCAAGGTACATGCCCTTGACCAGAATCAAACCCGGGATCTTTCAGTCCACAGACCAACGCTCTACCACTGAGCCAAACTGGTTTCAGCTTTCTTCCCCTTCTTAAAGAATACCTTTCAGCATTTCATATAATACTGGTTTGGTGGTGATGAACTCCTTTAGCTTTTTCTTGTCTGTGAAGTTCTTTATTTGCTACTCAATTCTGAAAAATAACTTTGCTGGGTAGAGTAATCTTGGTTGTAGGTTCTTGCTATTCATCACTTTGAATATTTCTTGCCACTCCCTTCTGGCCTGCATAGTTTGTGTTGAGAAATCAGCTGACAATCTTATGGGTGCTTTCTCTTGCTGCTTGTAAGATTCTCTCTTTGTCTTTTGAGCTTGGCATTTTAATTATGATGTGTCTTGGTGTGGTCCTCTTTGGATTCCTTTTGTTTGGGGTTCTGTGTGCTTCCTGGACTTGTAAGTCTATTTCTTTCACCAGGTGGGGGAAGTTTTCTGTCATTATTTCTTCAAATAGGTTTTCAGTATCTTAAACTCTCTCTTCTTCTGGCACCCCCATAGTTCTGATGTTGGTATGCTTGAAGTTGGCCCAGAGGCTTCTCACACTATCTTTAATTTCTGAATTCTCTTCTCTTCTTGCTTATCTGGAGGAGTGTCCTTTGCCTCTTTGTATTCCAAAATTTTGACTTGATTCTTGCATTCCTCTAGTCTGCTGTTGGGTCTCTATAATATTTTCTATTTCAGTCAGTGTATGCTTAATTTCTACTCTGTTTCCCCCCAAAATAAGATAGTGTCTTATATTAATTTTTGCTCCCAAAGATGCGCTAGGTCTTATTTTCAGGGGATGTCTTATTTTTCCATGAAGAAGAATATGGTACACATTTATTGTTAAATGAAAATAAAGGAAATTTATTACCTGTATATGGTACGTAAGTATGGTAGTTGTCAACACAAATTAGACAAACTGTGAATCCTACAGTATCAAGAATTTACTCATTTATTCAATGACAATCATGTCATCATCTTCTGGAACATCATCATAACAATCCAATTCTTGAATTTCTTGGTGAATTTCTTGTGACTCCATTTATTTCAGAATCAGTGGACCAAATCTCTCATGTTTAGCAATAGCACTGTCTTTATTTATTTTTTTAAAATATATTTTTATTGATATTTTACAGAGAGGAAGGGAGAGAGATAGAGAGCTAGAAACGTCGATGAAAGAGAAACATCAACCAGCTGCCTCTTGAACACACCCCCTACCGGGGATGTGCCTGCAACCAATGTACATGCCCTTGACCGGAATCAAACCCGGGACCTTTTAGTCCACAGACCGACGCTCTACCACTGAGCCAAACCGGTTTCGGCAATAGCACTGTCTTTAAATGAATACTTCTTGTCAAGGTAGCCTGCTCACAGTGCATTTTCAATGCAACTGTCAGTGATTTTTCTCCCATGAATTCTTCACCCAAGTCACAACTTCTTGCAGTTTAGGTTTCACAAAGTTTCCACGCTGATTTCTCTCCATTCACACAGCAGTGACATCAGGACTGCGCATAATGTCACTGGTTGCTAGACGCCAGTCGGGGTGGCCCTAGCGACCAGTTTATGGTACATTAATTTTCATTCTGAGACAGAGCCTGGGGGTCTTATTTTCGGGGAGATGTCTTATATTTCACTCAGAAGGAAACCTGTAAGTATGTCTTATTTTCTGAGGATGTGTTATTTTCGGGGAAACACGGTAGTTGGTTCTTTTTCATATCCTCAAGGGTCTTATTAAATTTATGGGCCTGCCGAAACCGGTTTGGCTCAGTGGTAGAGCGTCGGTCTGCGGACTGAAAGGTCCCAGGTTCGATTCCGGTCAAGGGCATGTACCTTGGTTGCCGGCACATCCCCGGTGGGGGGTGTGCAGGAGGCAGCTGGTTGATGTTTCTCTCTCATCGACGTTTCTAGCTCTCTATCTCTCTCCCTTCCTCACTGTAAAATATCAATAAGATATATTAAAAAAATAAATTTATGGGCCTTTTCTAGGAAATTCCTTTAAAAAATATATTTTATTGATTTTTCACAGAGAGGAAGAGAGAGGGATAGATATCTAGAAACATTGATGAGAGAGATACATCGACCAGCTGCCTCCTGCACACCCCCCACCAGAGATGTGCCCGCAACCAATGTACATGCCCTTGTCTGGAATCGAACCCAGGACCCTTAGTCCACAGATGGACACTTTATCTACTAAGCCAAACCCATTTCAGCTAAATTCTTGAAAATTCTTATAACCGTCTTTTTGAACTCTTATCCAGTCTTTTGTTCTCCTCCATCTCTTTCATTTGAGATCTGTTTCCTTGTCTCGGCATTTTCACTGCTTCCCAGAGTTGATAGGGTGGATTTGTGTGCTTTTTGTCCTAATGGTCCAGTGGGTCAGCCTCCCCAGTTACCTGAGGTAGACACTCTTGGTGCTCCCCTTTGTGTATTGCATGTACAGCCTTGTTATAGTTAAGTCTTGATTGTTGTTGGTATCACTGGGAGCAATTGACCTCCAGGCCAATTGGATGTGAGTATCAGCTGTGTCTATGCTGGGATACCTTCTTATAGGATCAGACTTGTAAAATTACAAAAGCCTCTGAGCACAGCTTGGATGGGGTGGAGTCTCAGGGCTGAGCCGACAGTCTTGGCTTCCTGTCAGACCTTCCCTTGTGTGTGCACCTCAGACCTCTGCCTTCCACGGATCCCCTGAGTTTCTGCCTAACAGTCCAGATTCCCCTTGTAAGAGCGTGGGTGCTCCAGAGGCTCTCCCTGAACTGGGTTTCAGTGATCAGTGCAGTTAGGAGTTTCTGCTATGGAGAGGCTGCAGCAACCTCCGTGGTCAGACCTCTCTGTGTGCACTCCTTGCGCACCACTGTAGACCCTGCCCTCTGTGGCTCCTGGCTCCCAGAGTCTCCCAGTCTCTGAGTCTCTGGGTGCCTTTCTCTACAGTCCAGACTCCACCCTTATAATCCTGGGTCCACGGGGTTTCAGCTGGGGCTGGGGTTCAGTGCAGTTGGGGGCTTCCTTTCCCCTCCTGCCAGCCAGGCACTGGGTCACCCTTCCTCTCTGTATGCGTCTCCCTACATCATCGCTTTGTGGCTTCCTGATCCGTGAGCCTCTCTCCTTATTTCTAGTTGAAGATTTCTCACTCAGCCAGCTTTCCTGTGGTTTTGAAGGATGTCCATTCTGTCTTTAAGTTTTTGTTTTGAGATTGTTGTGTGAGGTGGTAGTTTAGGCGCTTACCTAGGCTGCCATCTTGGTTTTCCCTCTTCTGTGTGTGATTTTAAAAATTAAATCTTTTATTGTTCAAAGTATTACATATGTCCCTTTCCCCCCCCCCCCCAGTCCCTCCTTCTAGCCTACCTCACCCCCTGTATTAAATTATTATTTTTTAGTTAATCTTCACATGAGGGTATTTGTTTTTCATTGATTTTTTAGAGTGTGGCAGGGGGAGAGAGAGTTAGAAACATCAATGAGAGAGAAACATTAATCAGCTTCCTCCTGTACACCCCCTGCTGGGGATGTGCCTACAAACAAGTATGTGTCCTTGACTAGAATTGAACCTGAGACCCTTGTGTCCTCAGGCTGACACTATCCCCTGATCTAAATCACTTAGGGATTTCTATTATGTTTTGATGCTGTTCTCAGAAAGGCTGCTCCCTTATTATCCATGATGGCTGCCAGCATTGCCCAAAACCCTACCAGTAACAGATTTGAATCCAGAAAAAGAGCAATAGACTTCATCACAGTATTCCCAGCCTTAAGGGTCATTATGATTGAACCAGTTGAAGTGGCATATAACCAGGAAAACTGATTGGTGTGCCTTTGGAACTGGGGTGGGAGTGAGTTTGGAGCTCCACACTAACCGCATGAATACAGAGTGAGAGGGGTGGCTTGCTGTCTCAGAACCAGATTGCCCAGCCCTTGGTCACATGCTGCTGTGCTTACAAAGCTGAGGCCCTTGTATTTTGGAGTTAGCAGGGAAGTACTGCAGCTGAAGGCCTCTGATGTCCTCTGGTGCATGTCAGATCCAGGCTGGATTATGGCTGCCGTGGGAACCATGTTTGAACCATGGACAGCAGGGTCTACAGTCTTCATCCATCATCTGCCCCAGTTTGACCCTAAGGTCATTGTAGAGGTAAGAGCACTAATCTCTCAGTGTCAACAAACTCCAGGGGAAACTCATGTTTCAGGCTCAAAAGCTGGCCCCTGCAGAGAATAGTGTATGGAACAAAGCAGCCCATTAGGGTGGTATAACCTGGGCTCTGGGTGTCTCAAAATGTGAGGCATTGAATCAGTGAACCACCCAGAATACACATTTTGAGAATTAAAGCAACCAGCACAATCTCAGGTCTCCCGGCTCCTCCAGGGTCAGGTGGCTGGTGTGTGTGTGTGAACTGATTGAAGTGTTTAAAAACAGAGCCCTTGGAATACAATGGTTCTCGTTCCTTTTCACACCTTTAACATTTGTTAGTGGTAAGCTCACCTTTCTGAGCCTGGTCTTCTCACCTGTCAGATGGAAGTTTTAATAATTACAACCTCATAAGGTTGTTGGGAATATTGAGATGATACAGGCAAAGTGTGTAAAGTTCTTAGCCATCAGGCCTGCTCCTGAAAACACTCAGGAACTGGCAGCAGTTGCTGTTATTGTTATGCGTACATCATAGTGAAGATTGAAGTTACCTCCATAAACCCTTTCAAATGACTTCCCTGCACCTGAACATGCTGTTTGTGTGTGCACTCACTGCACCCTGGCTGTCCTTCCCAGAGCTGCCTCTCCACCTCTCAAGCCCAGGCCCCTCCCCTCACCACTGGGGGGCCTGTTGTCCTCCAGGCCCTTCCATTGGAGCCCCTCACTACTCATCTTTTATCTATTATACCCTTTCTTTTATATTATTAGTCTCTCACTTTTCATCAACTCTACTCCCTCAGTCCATAAACACATTCATGTTCAATATACAGATACTGAAAAGAATTAATAAATAAATAAATGGGCTCTCTTAGAAAGGAGATCAGAAGAAAAAAAAAAAAAAGGTAATAATTTGCCAGTACTTTGTTGTTGTTATTGTTGGCCAGTATTTTTCATCTTAACTATAAATGTAAAATTTTTCTCTGTTCACTTTGTAGACATTCTTTAAATACCCCATCACCCAGTGCCTTACTGCACCCTCTGTATTTCGAATGATTCTGCAGCAGAATTTTAGCAGGTATGTAGAAGTGGCTTGTTGTAATCACAATCTTTGGGTAAGATTTTAAGGAATCTGTTTCACTGTGGTGTTGTTGTCGGTGGGAAACAGGCTCTTGCACGGGGTCGGGAGGAAAGAATCCCAAGGATCCACACACTGGAGATTGTGATATATTCAATGTGGTTTATTTGTTACGTAACATCAATAGAGTTCTCCTCTGGGCTTTCCAAGGCCCATCTCTCTCCGCCCTTCCCTGGAAAAGTGCAATTTCATCTTCAACAGGCCAACGCAAAGGCCAATGCCCAGAGTTTCTGCTTCATGATCCTTTGGGCCTGGAAGTCTCCCCCAGGCCCATGTGGCTGTAGACCTGCATGGTCCTTTGCTCCTGGGCGGGAGGGACAGGAACAAATTGGGCCAGTGGGGTCCCAGGCAAGAGAGAGAGCCAGCATTACCCCCTGTGTCTCAACCAGGAGCTTTTTCAAAACAACCAGTTAACTTCCCAAGATTCCAGGGGCATGCACTGGGTCCACCTCCGGGATAAGATAGTTGATAAGTCAACTATCTTATCCCAGGTTAGACTGACAGACTGTTGTCCAACACCTTTCCTTGTGCCAGTTTGACTTTACCGGGCAGTTCCTGATCTCCCACGTTGCCCCTATTACACACAATCCTGAATCAGAGCAGGGAGAGAGGGGTGTTAATCTTCTTGGGGAGAATATGCTGCCATTTCTTGGGTATGAAACTGGAGCTTCCTGGTGAAGGAAACAGGCCTCTGCTTCCCAGCTGACTGTGCTCAACATTGTCAGTCTCTCTTATGGCTGTTTCTTTCAATAACCAGCCAAGGATGGTAATGGTCAGTCTGTTTCAACTCTGGTTCTTTGAGGGCAGTGAGAACTAGTGTGTGTGTGTGTGTGTGTGTGTGTGTGTGTGTGTGTGTAATGCGGGTAGCAATAATTACCAGCCAGGCAAATTTGTTTATTAAGCAGGTCTCAGATCCAAATGAAACAGTGATCCTTGCATTATTATGTCCTTCCCCAATTTTAAAACCTTTTCATGGTGAAATAACAAACACACAGAAAAGAACATAAGACATAAATTTGTAGATTAAGAAATTGTTGAAAATCAACCCCATATGTAACCACTTACTCAAGTCCCAATAAGAGAACATTGCCAGCCCCAGTGGCCTCCTCAGACCTCTCCAACTCCCCGAAAGGAACTCACTCTCTTGACTTTTATGGTGTTCACTCATTTGTGTGTTTTTCTTTTTCCCCCTTGTAGTTTCCCTTCTAAGGAAATATTCTGAAACCATTCAGTCTATTTTACTTGCTTGTGAACTTTGTAATGATATTGCTCTGTAATGTCTGGCTTCTTTATTCTAAATCATAGTTTTAAGATGTGCCCACATTGCATCATGTTGCTGTAGCTAATTTTATTGCCATATAATATCCCATTTTATACAAGTTCACATTTTTTCAAAACGTTCTACCACTAATGGATATTTGGATGGTTTCATTTGAGGACTACTGATGACTAGCACTGTTCTTGCACATTCACCCTGTGCACATTAGCTCTCACTATGTGGGGTCTTTCAGGAGAAATTGCTGAGTCACACTGATACCGCATCCTACCCCCTGTTTTCCAAAGTATCCAATCGCTGTGTGTGCCCTTGTTCTACATCTTTGGCAACATTTGTTCTTGTCAGAGTCTTTAATTTTTACCAATCTGATGGATGTAGTGTTATTTTGCTATAACTTTATTTTTGTATTTCCCCGTGTTTGTAGATTAGTTTTGAGCTAATCTTGTCTTTGAGCCTAAGGGCACTTATCCATATTTTAGAGACTCTAAAATGGAAATGGCTTCTTCAAAAATCAGACTTAATAACTTTAGACACAGAGTTAAAATGTTGAGGACTTGAACAACTACCCTTACGAAGCTAACTCTGAAATATAACTTGTATTATTCATGAAGCCTCCATCCCAGCATGCCCTTGGAGTCTGCCTCTATCTGTATTTCAAAGCTCATATGACAGCCACTTTTTGCAACATTCCTCAGATGATGGACTTGTTCCAAACCCAGTAACAATCCAATCAGGGCACCACTAATGACTCCACTGGAGACTCTGCTAAGTTTACCTACTTTGGAGAAAACTCCGGATGAGTGAAGAAGGCGCCCCTAATGCAACCAGCCCCCTTGTCCACCACTCCTGACTTTGTGTACCAGGAGAGGTGACAGTTGGGGTGGGGTGCGTGGGAATAAGAGCCAGAGGTCTGCCACTACCCTCATCACCAAGAATTGGTCCAGCTCAGCTTGCTGTTGATGCACAGACCTCAGTCACTTCTTCTCATTTCCTTTAGGGAGTCCATTATGATTGTGATTGTTTCTGTATTATTCCTGGAATAATTTTCTTGGGGGGAATGGAGGAGAAATAATGTACAGCAAACAGTGTGCCTAGTACAGGATATACTTGCTACAGGCTCACAGCAGAATTTTCTGTTCTCTCCAAAATTCCTTCTTAAAGGGCTGCTACCTATGACCATTGTCCTGGTTTCCAACACCCAGTCCAATATTCTATGATGACCAGAGCAACTCACTGACAATCCATAACTTACATTGTCCACTCAGGAACACAAAGCCCTTCAGTTCACATAACCCATCTCCCCCAAGGCAGGAAGTGCAGTCTGATAACCCTCAGTGTGTCCCCGGAGTCCTAGCCTTCACCTCCTCACAGTTCATAAAACATCGCTCTTTCCATATAGAAGCTTCCCTCAGACGAGGTTCAATGTCCAAATTTAGTTGGATCCCAAACTGAACCCCTTAGCCTCATCACTACGCCCCTATAACCCCACTGACTTCCAACCGGAAGTGAATGGCTCCAACCGGAAGGCAAGTAAGAAAGTGAGGAAGCAGAAAGGTGGATGTGCTCCTCACTCTTGGGCCTGAGCAGGAGGTCCAGCGCCTGCTCTGAAGCTTGTGGACACTTTGTCTCCCCCAAGCCTCAGGTTCCCCACTCTGGAGCATTGCGCTACCGGCGGGGAGGCCCTGCTGCCCGAGGAGCAAGAGAAGTGGAGAGAACAGACGGGCCTTCTGCTCCACCAGCTCTACGGACAGTCGGAAACGGTAGGTGGACGGGCCCAGGGGGCCACCCAGCAAAGGAGCTGAATCTGCCAGAGCGTGTGCACAGGCCCCACTGTGAGCACAGCCCCATTGTGTGCACAGCCAGCAGAAGGCAGCTCTGGAGTCCCAGCCTTTTGGCAAATCAGTTTGCAGAGAGACAATTCACACAAGGTCTTCAACTTGTTAAGACCCCAGTGTGCTGACGGCTATTGGACAAAATCTCCCCTAAGGGTTTGAGGACCGGTGGCTACGGCTGGGAGGAGAGATGTGTCAATGGAGGCTCCTCACGGAGGCCCTGCCTGGGAGTGCTGCCCATGTCACCTTCCTTCCCTAGAGCAGCAGCCACAGGACCAGGCAGGAGAGGGCCCCAAAGGTCATCTCTGAGTGTGTATGAGGGCAACACATACCTGTGATTGTGGGGCACAAGCAGGAGTGGAGGAGGGAGTAGAGGCAACACACACACACACACACACACACACACACACACACACACACACAGTATGACCCCCAAAGGTGTCACTGAGCATGCAGTGGGAAGGCTGTGCAGCCTGCTGTGTTGTTGGGCCCTCAAGGCTTCAGTGGCAGGAGGAGGGGCTGCCTCTCTCCCACAGCATCCTCAACCCCGTGATGCTGACACTGCCACTTCCCCACTCTCACCATCTTGTCAGCTCACAGAGTCACCCCTCTCAGGACCTGTAGGGTGGGCTCACTTGGTCCTAATTCACATATTTGTCTGACCGTGTGTTGTTTTTGAGAAAAAATGTTTCATTTTAGTCAGTGAAGTGGTCTGCTTCCAGGCCTGAGAAATGGGAGGGCTCTAGGCCTGACCTTGCATGGCTCACAGTTCACTATTGGATGAGGAGAAGCACTCGCTACAGCCATAACCCCGCCCCTTAGCGTGGACTGCTTGAGCCACAGAATACTCTGTCCTGGCTGCATGGAGCCTCTTTGCTCAAAGCTCTTGCAACCCACTCACTCACCTGTGGGTGTTGGCACACCCTGAAGTGAGGATCATCCAGGACTTCTTCTGACACCTGAGGGTGGGCTGGTTGCCCTAAGGAGCCAGGTGAGCTCACTGGTGCGGGCCTGAGCAGCTTCCCGCCCCGCAGGCCCTGAGAGGGGGTGCCTGCCCGGCCCCTTTGACAGGGGAGACCCAGGGCATTAACTCATCTGTGTGACTGTGCAGGCTTAGCTTTAGGACAGATGTTAGCTTCAGAGAACCAGGAAGGAGATGTAGGTTCACCAGGAGGGCAAATGGGGGTGGGAGTGGTGGCAGAGGCACAGCCTAAGTGATGTTAGCGCAGCCCTGAGGGCAGAGGAGTCAGGTTCCTGTCAGGTTCAGTCCTGAGTAAGTGTTGGTCAAATGGACACATGCTTGGCATGCAGTGGGCACTCCCCTACCCAGCACACACCCACAGCCCCGAGCTCAGCCCATTGCTCCTTTCCTGGCCTCCCCAACGGGACACTGTGGCCCTGGCAGCTGGTACTGGCCCAGTGCATGTCACATGTCGGGTGCAGTGACTGTCTGCTGAAGAGCTGCGTCAATGCCCTGAGCCCAGGACACAGAGCTCCCAGCTCCCCCTCAGGTTCTATGAGCAGCGCCCCATGGCTCTGTGAGCAGGGGTGCTGTGAACCATTGTGGCTGTTTTGTGATAGGTCTGGAGCCTTTGACAACTGGTCTTCTCTTCCTTTTGTGCACAGGGATTGACATGCGGCATTGCCAAGGGGTCACAGGTCAAGCCCGGTTCCATGGGGAAAGCCATCCCACCCTTCGACATGCAGGTTTGGTCCCAAAGGCGTGGCCACGGAGCACTGAGGGCTCAGCTGGGATCAACCCCGTGTGACACCAGGCGGCAGAAGAGCCGTGTCCTCTGCCCGAGTTGTCCCTCCTCCTCTCCTAGTTCCCCTCTGGTTTCCTGGGAGGGTCAGTACTGTGGGCATCAGTGCAGCTCACCGTGCCAGCCGAGGCCGCGCACACAGCTGTGGAGCACAGGACCTGGGGGTGCCCGGCAGCTCTGTCCACCCTCCGGGCTTTTAGTTTGCCCTGACCCCTGTTTTCTAGCTTGAAGACGCATGTGATGTCCACACCAGGAAACAAACACACCCATGACTTGCTGATTTCAAAGACTTGACAGCTTCATTCTGTTTTCTGACAGGGATCTCCCCATGGTCCCCACTGGTGTCACATGCATAAGCCAGGCAGAGCTGGGGCGGGGTGGGAGGGAGGGGGAGGGCCCTGCATGGGACCTCACAGACCTCTTGCTCCAGATCATCGACGACAAGGGCAACATCCTGCCACCCAACACTGAGGGCAACCTTGGCATCAGGATCAAGCCCACCAAGCCCATCGGCCTGTTCATGTTGTATGAGGTGAGGGTGCCCCGCCTCCTGCTCCCTGGCCCATGCACCCCTGCAGCAATAAGGGAGGTGACCCAACTCTGCATCCTGAGACTCCTCCCATCGCCCGTTATGTGCTCCAGTTCTGTGAAGCCAGGTCTAGTTCACCAAAGCTCACAGCCTTTCCTCTCCTGACCCACGTGGCACTGATGCGGTGGAGATGCCTGGCTTCGGAATCATAGGACTTGGGACTGATGATTAAGAATGCAGGCTTCGGCTGGGTTCTCATCCTACCTCCAATTTACCAACAGGGTGTGCACAAGCCTAGTAACTGTCCTGAGCCTCCTGGGGCCTCCCCTACCTCCCTTCTCAGAGAAAACCACCTGCAGACCGTAGGAGTCATGTGTTTCCCATGTCAAATACATGGCAGAGCTAAGTTTCAAACCCATGTCTTTCAGCCCCATAGCCTAATGGGAAATCCAGGGATTACAGAAACCTGTGATGGGCTCTAGGGAAACTTGCTCAGACTCCTGATCAGATAAACCCTAGCCCTCCCAGGGTAGTAGAGTCACTAAGAGTAAATTCTCAGCTTCCAAGATGGGCCATGGAAGGGTGGGCACACCTGAAATGGATCTCAGATTCCATCTCCTTTTTCCAAAAGGACAGCCATCAGAGGCTTTTTAGGTGTCACTATTGTCATCACTGTAACCATTAGGGGACGCTGCTCCTCACGTGATTCTATCAAAAGCACTGCTTAAACCATTCCTCAATTTTGTTGAATCTTTTAAAAGAACCAGCTCTTGGTTTCACTGATTTTTTTTGTATTGTTTTTTTTCAGTCTCTATGTCATTTATTTCTGCTCTAATCTTTATTATTTCCTTCTTTCTGCTTCTCTGGGCTTTTCTTATTTTCTTTGTATTTCTTTAAGTTGAAGGGTTAAATAGTTTATTGTTATTGTTTTATTTTCCATTTAAAAATAGTTTATTGTTAATTTTTTTGTTTTGTTTTGAGGTAGGCCTGTTGTGCTATGAACTTCCCTCTCAGGACTGCTTTTGCTGTGTCCCAGAAATTTTGCGTTGTTGTGTGTTCATTTTGATTTGTTTCCAGGAAGGTTTTAAAATTTATTTCTTGATGTCATTGGTAACCCATTCTTTCTTTAATAACATGCTATTTAGCCTGCATGTGTTCGAATGTTTTAGGGTGTTTTTATTGTAGTTGATTTCTAATTTCATTCCATTGTGATATGAAAAGTTGCTTGATATGATTTTGATCTTTTCAAACTTGTAGAGACTTGTTTTATTTTTATTTATTTATTTTTTAATAAATCTTTATTGCTCAGATTATTACAATTGTTTCTCCTTTTTCTCCCCCATAGCTCCCTTCCACCTAATTCCCACCCCACCCTCTGCCCTTACCCCCTCCCCCCACTATTGTCCTCATCCATAGGTTATACAATTTTAATCCAGTCTCTTTCTGCACCCCACACCCCTTCACCCTAATAATTATCTATCCACTCCCTTTCTTTGCCCCTAATTCTATTATATTCACCAGTTTATTCTATTCCTGAGATTTTTAATTCACTTGACCTTCTTCCTCTTCTTAAGTAATACCTTTCAGCATTTCATATAATACTGGTTTGGTGGTGATGAACTCCTTTAGCTTTTTCTTATCTGTGAAGCTCTTTATCTGCCCTTCAATTCTGAATGATAACTTTGCTGGATACAGTAATCTTGGTTGTAGGTTCTCCCTATTCATCACTTTGAATATTTCTTGCCACTCCCTTCTGGCCTGCATGGTTTCTGTTGAGAAATCATCTGATAGTCGTATGGGTGCTCCCTTATAGGTAACCAACTGCTTTTCTCTTGCTGCTTGTAAGATCCTCTTTTTGTCTTTTACCCTTGGCATATTGATGATGATGTGTCGAGAAGAATTTTTCTTTGGATTCCTCTTGTTTGGGGTTCTGTAGGCTTCCTGTACTTGTAAGTCTATTTCTTTCACCAGGTGAGGGAAGTTTTCTGATATTATTTCTTCAAATATGTTTTCAGTATTTTGCACTCCCTCTTCTTCTGGCACCCCCATAATTCTGATGTTGCTGCGCTTGCAGTTGTCCCAGAGGCTCCTTACACTATCTTCAACTTTCTGGATCCTCTTTTCTTCTTCCTTCTCCAGCGGAGTGTCTTTTGGCTCTTTGACCTGATTCTTGTGTTCTTCCATTCTGCTGTTGGATCTCTGCATAATATTTTCCAATTTAGTCAGTTTATCTATACTTTTTAGTTGGGTCTCATGAAGTTTATCGAGCTTTTCTAGCATATTGTTGCATAACCTTAGAACCGTAGTTCTGAACTCTATATCCTCCATCTCTTTTGTTTGAGATCTATTTCCTTGTCTCGGCATTATCACTATTTTTCAGAGTTGGTAGGATGGCTTTGTGTGTTTGGTGTCCTATATAGCACAGTGGGTCAGCCTCTTCAGTTACCTGAGGTAGACACTCTTGGTGATCCCCTTTGTGGACTGCGTGCACAGCTTTGTTGTAGCTAAGTCTTTATTGTTGTGAATTGACCTTCAGGCCAATTGGTTGTGGGTATCAGCTGTGTCTACTCTGGGATAACTTCTGTATTGGAGACAGTCTTATAGGATCAGACTTGAAAAACTGCAGAAACCTCTGCTCAGCTTGGATGGGGCGGAGTCTCAGGGCTGAACTGACAGTCTTGGCTTCTACCCTGCCCTTGTGCACTCGCCTGAGTTTCCGCCTGACCGGCCCAGTTTCCCCAAGCAAGAGCGTGGGTGCCGCAGGGGCTCCCCTGGACTTGGGCTGGTCTCTGTAGTCTGGAGCTTCTGACTCCTTCCGCTACAGAGAGGCCGCCATCTTGTACATGGAGGCAGCGGCAGCCTCCACGGTCGGACCTGGAGCTTCTGACTCCTTCTGCTACGGAGAGGCCGCCACCTTGTACAGAGAGGCTGTGGCAGCCTCCGCGGTCAGACCTGGAGCCTCTGACTCCTTCCGCTCCGGAGAGGCAGTGGTCAGACCTCAGCGCGTACTTGCTCACACTCGCGAGTCTGTAGACCCTGCAAACTGCGACTGCGGCTCCAGGTCCCCGGTCTCTGAGTCTCTGAGTCTCTGGGTGCCTTTCTCTACAGTCCAGACACCACCCGTATGAGCCTGGGACCACGGAATTTCAGCCGGGGCTGGGGTTCAGTACAGTCCGAAAAGGTTCCGTGCAATCGGGGATTCCTCCCCTCCCGCCAGGCAGGTATTCGGCGGCCGCGTGCGCGAGCGTCTCCTACCTCAGTGCTTTTCGGCTCCCAATCCGATCCGTGAGCCTCTCTCTTTCTTTCTAGTTGTAGCTATTCCACTCCGCCAGCTTTCCTGACGTTTTGGTGAAGTCCTTTTTGATTTTAGTTGTTTTTTTAATTAAATTGTTGATGAGGCGGCAGCTTAGGAGACTGCCTAGGCCGCCATCTTGGATGTTCCTCTAGAGACTTGTTTTATGTCCTAACATGTGGTTTATCTTTGTGAATGATCCATGTGCACTTGAGAAAAATGTACTATATTCTGCTGCTTTGGGGTGAAATGTTTTATAAATGTCAATTACATCCATCTGATCCAGTGTGTCCTTTAGAGTCACTGTTTCTTGGTCATGTTTTTGTCTGGAAGATCTATCCAGTGAAATCAGCAGGGTGTTAAAGTCCCCTGCTATGACTGTATATTGTTGTCAATCTCTCCTCTAGCTGTTAAAGTCTGTTTTTTAGATATATTTAGGTGCTCCTATATTGGGTGTATATATGTTTTCCAGGGTTCTATCCTCTTGGTGGATCCAACCCTTTTGTATTATGTACCAAAGTGATTTTTGTTGTCTTTTGTGATGTCCTTCACTTTGAAGTCTATTTTGTTGGATATGAATATTGCTACTCCAGCTTTCCCCCCCCCCCTTCCTATTTGCATGGAAAATTTCCCCCCATTCCTTCACTCTTATCCTGTGCATGTCTTTTGTTCTGAGAGGGTCTCTTATAGACAGCATATAGTTGGCTCATGTTTTTTATCCATTCAGCTGTCCTATGCCTTTTGGTTGGACCATGTATTTTGTTTACATTTAGGGTTATTATTATTATTTTTAAAATTTAATACATCTTTATTGTGCAAATTATTACAATTGTTTCCCCCTTTCCCCATAGCTCCCTTCTACCCAGTTCCCATCCCACTCTCTGTCCTTACCTCACCTCCACTGTCCTCATCCATAGGTGTATGATTTTTGTCCAGTCTCTTCCTGTATCCCCTACACCCCTTTCTACCTGAGAATTTTCAATCCACTCCCATTCTATGCCCCTGATTCTATTATATTCACCAGTTTATTCTGTTCATCAGATTTTTAATTCACTTGATATTTAGATTCACTTGTTGATAGATATGTATTTGCTTTTCATAATTTTTATCTTTACTTTTTTCCCCTTCTTTTTCCTCTTATTAAAGAATATCTTTCAGCATTTCATATAATACTGGTTTGGTGGTGATGAACTCCTTTAGCTTTTTCTTATCTGTGAAGCTCTTTTTCTACCCTTCAATTCTGAATGATAACTTTGCTGGGTAGAGTAATCTTGGTTGTAGGTTCTTGCTATTCATCACTTTGAATATTTCTTGCCACTCCCTCTGGCCTGCATAGTTTCTGTTGAGAAGTCAGCTGACAATCTTATGGGTGCCCCCTTGTAGGTAATTAACTGTTTTTCTCTTGCTGCTTTTAATATTCTCTCGTCTTTTGCCCTTGGCATTTTAATTATGATGTGTCTTGGTGTGGTCCTCTTTGGATTCCTTTTGTTTGGGGTTCTGTGCACTTCCTAAACTTGTAAGTCCATTTCTTTCACCAGGTGGGGGAAGTTTTCTGTCATTATTTCTTCAAATAGGTTTTCAGTACCTTGTTCTCTCTATTCTTCTGGCACCCCCATAGTTCTGATGTTGGTACACTTGAAGATGTCTTAGAGGCTCCTTACACTATCTTCAAATTTTTGGATTCTTTTTTCTTTTTTCTTTCCCGGTTGAGTGTTTTTTGCTTCTTTGTATTTCAAATCTTTGACTTGATTCTTGCATTCCTCAAGTTTGCTGTTGGGTTTCTGTATATTTTTTATTTCAGTGAGTGTATGTTTAATTTCTAGTTGGTCCTTTTTCATATCCTTGAGTGTCACATTGAATTTATCAACCCTTTCTAGGAAATTCTTGAAAATTTTATAACCGTGCTTTTGAACTCTATATCCAGTTATATGTTTTCCTCCATTTATTTTGTTTGTGATCTATTTCATTTATTTTTTATTTAAACATATATTTCATTCATTTTTTACAGAGAGGAAGGGAGATAGAAAGTTGGAAACATCGATGAGAGAGAGAGACATTGATCAGCTGCCTCCTGCATGCCCCCTACTGGGGATGTGCACACAACCAAGGCACATGCCCTTGACTGGAATTGAACCTGGAACCTTTCAGTCCGCAGTCTGATGCTCTATTCACTGAGCCAGTTTTGGCTGATCTGTTTCTTTGTCTCCGCATTTTCACTGCTTCCCCGAGTTGGTAGGACGGTCTTATGTGTTAGGTGTCCTATATGGGACAATGGGTTGGCCTCCCAGTTACCTGAGATGGACACTCTTGGTTCACCCCTTTGTGGACTGTGTGTACAGCCTTGATGTAGTTAAGTATTAACTGTTGTTGGTGTCCCTGAGAGGAATTGACCTCCAGGTCAATTGGCTGTGTCTATAGTGGAGGAACTGCTGCACTGGAGACACGCTTATGAGACAGGACTTGCTTCAGTGGTGCTTTGGTGCTCACTGAGTCTGCCTCTTGAATGTGTCACTTAAGGATGTGAGTAGTTGAAATCTGGTATCATCTCACACTGACCACTAGATACTCTGGCTTCTGGATCTCCAATGGGGTGCAGTTCAGCTACTGTCTCAGGCCACCCAACAGGAGCTATAATACGGACTACAGTTTTCTCCTCTTTGCTTGGGGTTTGGAGGTTTTGGAGCTGTCTGACCAGAGCTGCAGTTTGTTTGGTTAAGCTGCAATATGGCAGGCCATTTATATGCAAAAGCCACTGCTTGGAGCTTGGGTGGGTTTGTAGATTGTGCGGGGAAGGGTCTCAGGGAGTCACTAGCCTAAGGAGTGGCAATCAGCGATGGTTGCCAGTCAGCCATCTCTGCATTTCCAACTCACTGCGCCCCGCGCCCCAGCGCAGTAAACAATGATTGCTGGATGCACCTCTGCAAGAAAGCTGCCCTCACTTTCCGACCCAATTGCAGACAGTCCAGCTTCTCCCCATAGGAGTTTGGGTCCCCTGCATCTCCCCAGAAACTGGAGTTCAGAGTAATTGGGAGCTTGCCTCCCTTCAGGTTGAAAGAAGCAGTGCAACCAGACACCCGCCGCCAGCCGGATTTGCACGCCTCTGTACCTTAGCTTTTCAGTGCTTGTGCTCCTCTCAATGTTCTTTTCTCTTTCCTCCTAGTTGTAGAACTTTCACTCAGCCAGCTTTTTCATGGTTCTGGGTGATAGACATTTTGTCTTTTCATTGTAGTCTTGAAATTGTTGTGTGAGGCAGCAATTTAGGTGTTTATCTATGCCATCATCTTAGTTTCTCCTATATTTAGGGTTTTTATTGATAGGTCCTTATTTATTCTGTACCTATAGGTTTCTCTCTCTGTTTCTCCTTCTCATTATAGCAGTGCATATAGCATTTCTTGTAATGCTGGCTTGGTGGTGATGTTCTGCTTTGGCCTTTTTTTCTTGTCTGGGAAACTCTTTATTTGATTGTCTATTTTGAATGATAGCCTTGCTGGATATAGTGATCTTGGTCTAGATCCTTGCTTTCCATTTCCTAGAATACTTCATGCTATTCCCTTCTGACCTATAGAGTTTCTGATGAGAAACCAGGTGTCAGCCTTATGGGAGCTCTTTTGTAGGTAACAGTTTGCTTTCCTCTTGTTGCCTTTAAGATCCTCTCTCTTAGTCTTTAATTTTTGGCATTTTAATGATGATGTGTTGGGGCATGGACCTGTTTGAGTTCTTCTTGCTTGAAGTTATCTGTGCCTTCTGAACTTGTGTGAGGTTTTCCTCCACCAGGTTAGAGAAGTTTTCTGCCATTATTTTGTCAAACATTGACCAGGTGGCTTCTGCCCGCCCCCTACTACCCTAACCAGGAAGTGAACTGGCCACCTTTTGGTACATGGGATGACACTCAACCCACTTAGCCAGACTTGTCAGGGCCATGAGCCTTCTTTGAGGATGAGATGAGATGGATCTTGGGGAAGAAAATTCATTTAGAAAAGTTTATTATCACCTTCCATCTGTTCAGCCACTGTTATATTAATATCAATTGTTAGTGTATTTTGTTTTTTTTTTATTTTTTTTTATTTTACTTTATTAAGGTATTTTCTGTGTACATAGTTTACCATTGCCCCCCCCCCCTCCCATTTATGCCCTCCCTCCCCAGAGTTCTGTGTTCATTGGTTGTACTTATGTTCATGCATACCAGTCCCTCGGTTTTTCTCCTATCTCCCCCCAGGTCTCCTTCCCCTCCCCGATGTCATTTGGCAGTCTGCTTGTTTTATGGTGACTATCTCAGGACCATATGAATAGAGTCCACTCCTCCTCTGGTTTTCACCGCCCCTTCCCCTGGGTGCAACTGCTTCCCCTGGTACACACGGCTCGCCCGGGGCACACTGCACCCTGGGACACTCGGCTCACCCGGGGCACTTGGCCCCATGGGACACTCGGCTCACCCGGGGCACTCGGCCCCCTGGGACACTCGGCTCACCCGGGGCACTCGGCCCCGTGGGACACTCGGCTCACCCGGGGCACTCGGACCCGTGGGACACTCGGCTCACCCGGGGCACTTGGCCCCCTGGGACACACGGCTTACCCGGGACACCCTTCCCCTTTGGCGGGTACGGCTTACCCGGGGCATATGGCCCCCCGGGGACACTCGGCTCACCCGGGGCACTCAGCCCCCTGGGACTCTCGGCTCACCAGGGGCACTCGCCCCCCTGGGACATTCAGCTCACCCGGGGCACTCGGCCCCCTGGGACACTCGGCTCACCCGGGGCACTCGGCCCCCTGGGACACTCGGCTCACCCGGGGCACTCGGCCCCCTGGGACACTTGGATCACCCGGGGCACTCGGCCCCCTGGGACTCTCGGCTCACCCGGGGCACTCGGCCCCCTGGGACACTTGGCTCACCCGGGGCACTCGGCCCCGTGGGACACTCGGCTCACCCGGGGCACTCAGACCCGTGGGACACTCGGCTCACCTGGGGTACTTGGCCCCCTGGGACACACGGCTTACCCGGGACAACTTTCCCCTTTGGGAGGTACGGCTTACCCGGGGCACATGGCCCCCCGGGGACACTCGGCTCACCCGGGGCACTCGGCCCCCTGGGACTCTCGGCTCACCCGGGGCACTCGGCCCACTGGGACTCTCGGCTCACCCGGGCACTCGGCCCCCTGGGACTCTCGGCTCACCCGGGGCACTCGGCCCCCTGGGACACTCGACTCACCCGGGGCACTCGGCCCCCTGGGACACTCGGCTCACCCGGGGCACTCAGCCCCCTGGGACACTCGGCTCACCCGGGGCACTCGGCCACCTGGGACACTCGGCTCACCCGGAGCACTCGGCCCCATGGGACACTCGGCTCACCCGGGGCACTCGGCCCCCTGGGACTCTCGGCTCTCCCGGGGCACTCGGCCCCCTGGGACACTCGGCTCACCCGGGGCACTCGGCCCCCTGGGACACACGGCTCACCCGGGATCCCTTTCCCCTTTGGGGGGTACGGTTCACCCGGGGCACATGGCCCCCTGGGACACTCGGCTCACCCGGGGCACTCGGCCCCCTGGGACACTCGGCTCACCCGGGGCACTCGCCCCCCTGGGACACTCGGCTCACCCGGGGCACTCGGCCCCGTGGGACATTCGGCTCACCCGGGGCACTCGGACCCGTGGGACACTCGGCTCACCCGGGGCACTTGGCCCCCTGGGACACACGGCTTACCCGGGACACCCTTCCCCTTTGGCGGGTACGGCTTACCCGGGGCACATGGCCCCCCGGGGACACTCGGCTCACCCGGGGCACTCAGCCCCCTGGGACTCTCGGCTCACCAGGGGCACTCGCCCCCCTGGGACATTCGGCTCACCCGGGGCACTCGGCCCCCTGGGACACTCGGCTCACCCGGGGCACTCGGCCCCCTGGGACACTCGGCTCACCCGGGGCACTCGGCCCCCTGGGACACTCGGCTCACCCGGGGCACTCGGCCCCCTGGGACACTCGGCTCACCCGGGGCACTCGGCCCCCTGGGACTCTCGGCTCACCCGGGGCACTCGGCTCCCTGGGACACTTGGCTCACCCGGGGCACTCGGCCCCGTGGGACACTCGGCTCACCCGGGGCACTCGGACCCGTGGGACACTCGGCTCACCCGGGGTACTTGGCCCCCTGGGACACACGGCTTACCCGGGACAACTTTCCCCTTTGGGGGGTACGGCTTACCCGGGGCACATGGCCCCCGGGGGACACTCGGCTCACCCGGGGCACTCGGCCCCCTGGGACTCTCGGCTCACCCAGGGCACTCGGCCCACTGGGACTCTCGGCTCACCCGGGCACTCGGCCCCCTGGGACTCTCGGCTCACCCGGGGCACTCGACCCCCTGGGACACTCGGCTCACCCGGGGCACTCGGCCCCCTGGGACACTCGGCTCACCCGGGGCACTCGGCCCCCTGGGACACTCGGCTCACCCGGGGCACTCGGCCACCTGGGACACTCGGCTCACCCGGGGCACTCGGCCCCATGGGACACTCGGCTCACCCGGGGCACTCGGCCCCCTGGGATTCTCGGCTCTCCCGGGGCACTCGGCCCCCTGGGACACTCGGCTCACCCGGGGCACTCGGCCCCCTGGGACACACGGCTCACCCGGGATCCCTTTCCCCTTTGGGGGGTACGGTTCACCCGGGGCACATGGCCCCCTGGGACACTCGGCTCACCCGGGGCACTCGGACCCCTGGGACACTCGGCTCACCCGGGGCACTCGGCCCCCTGGGACACTCGGCTCACCCGGGGCACTCGGCCCCGTGGGACACTCGGCTCACCCGGGCACTCGGACCCGTGGGACACTCGGCTCACCCGGGGCACTTGGCCCCCTGGGACACACGGCTTACCCGGGACACCCTTCCCCTTTGGGGGGTACGGCTTACCCGGGGCACATGGCCCCCCAGGGACACTCGGCTCACCCGGGGCACTCGGCCCCCTGGGACTCTCGGCTCACCAGGGGCACTCGCCCCCCTGGGACACTCGGCTCACCCGGGGCACTTGGCCCCCTGGGACACACGGCTTACCCGGGACACCCTTCCCCTTTGGCGGGTACGGCTTACCCGGGGCACATGGCCCCCCGGGGACACTCGGCTCACCCGGGGCACTCAGCCCCCTGGGACTCTCGGCTCACCAGGGGCACTCGCCCCCCTGGGACATTCGGCTCACCCGGGGCACTCGGCCCCCTGGGACACTCGGCTCACCCGGGGCACTCGGCCCCCTGGGACACTCGGCTCACCCGGGGCACTCGGCCCCCTGGGACACTCGGCTCACCCGGGGCACTCGGCCCCCTGGGACACTCGGCTCACCCGGGGCACTCGGCCCCCTGGGACTCTCGGCTCACCCGGGACACTCGGCCCCCTGGGACACTTGGCTCACCCGGGGCACTCGGCCCCGTGGGACACTCGGCTCACCCGGGGCACTCGGACCCGTGGGACACTCGGCTCACCCGGGGCACTTGGCCCCCTGGGACACACGGCTTACCCGGGACACCCTTCCCCTTTGGCGGGTACGGCTTACCCGGGGCACATGGCCCCCCGGGGACACTCGGCTCACCCGGGGCACTCAGCCCCCTGGGACTCTCGGCTCACCAGGGGCACTCGCCCCCCTGGGACACTCGGCTCACCCGGGGCACTCGGCCCCCTGGGACACTCGGCTCACCCGGGGCACTCGGCCCCCTGGGACACTCGGCTCACCCGGGGCACTCGGCCCCCTGGGACACTCGGCTCACCCGGGGCACTCGGCCCCCTGGGACACTCGGCTCACCCGGGGCACTCGGCCCCCTAGACTCTCGGCTCACCCGGGGCACTCGGCCCCCTGGGACACTCGGCTCACCCGGGGCACTCGGCCCCGTGGGACACTCGGCTCACCCGGGGCACTCGGACCCGTGGGACACACGGCTCACCCGGGGTACTTGGCCCCCTGGGACACACGGCTTACCCGGGACAACTTTCCCCTTTGGGGGGTACGGCTTACCCGGGGCACTCGGCCCCCTGGGGACACTCGGCTCACCCAGGGCACTCGGCCCCCTGGGACTCTGGGCTCACCCAGGGCACTCGGCCACCTGGGACTCTCGGCTCACCCGGGCACTCGACCCCCTGGGACACTCGGCTCACCCGGGGCACTCGACCCCCTGGGACACTCGGCTCACCCGGGGCACTCGGCCCCCTGGGACACTCGGCTCACCCGGGGCACTCGGCCCCCTGGGACACTCGGCTCACCCGGGGCACTCGGCCACCTGGGACACTCGGCTCACCCGGGGCACTCGGCCCCCTGGGACACTCGGCTCACCCGGGGCACTCGGCCCCCTGGGACTCTCGGCTCTCCCGGGGCACTCGGCCCCCTGGGACACACGGCTCACCCGGGGCACTCGGCCCCCTGGGACACACGGCTCACCCGGGATCCCTTTCCCCTTTGGGGGGTACGGTTCACCCGGGGCACATGGCCCCCTGGGACACTCGGCTCACCCGGGGCACTCGGCCCCATGGGACACTCGGCTCACCCGGGGCACTCGGCCCCCTGGGACACTCGGCTCACCCGGGGCAATCGGCCCCCTGGGACACTCGGCTCACCGGGGCACTCGGCCCCGTGGGACACTCGGCTCACCCGGGCACTCGGACCCGTGGGACACTCGGCTCACCCGGGGCACTTGGCCCCCTGGGACACACGGCTTACCCGGGACACCCTTCCCCTTTGGGGGGTACGGCTTACCCGGGGCACATGGCCTCCCAGGGACACTCGGCTCACCCGGGGCACTTGGCCCCCTGGGACTCTCTGCTCACCAGGGGCACTCGCCCCCCTGGGACACTCGGCTCACCCGGGGCACTTGGCCCCCTGGGACACACGGCTTACCCGGGACACCCTTCCCCTTTGGCGGGTACGGCTTACCCGGGGCACATGGCCCCCCGGGGACACTCGGCTCACCCAGGGCACTCAGCCCCCTGGGACTCTCGGCTCACCAGGGGCACTCGCCCCCCTGGGACATTCGGCTCACCCGGGGCACTCGGCCCCCTGGGACACTCGGCTCACCCGGGGCACTCGGCCCCCTGGGACACTCGGCTCACCCGGGGCACTCGGCCCCCTGGGACACTCGGCTCACCCGGGGCACTCGGCCCCCTGGGACACTCGGCTCACCCGGGGCACTCGGCCCCCTGGGACTCTCGGCTCACCCGGGACACTCGGCCCCCTGGGACACTTGGCTCACCCGGGGCACTCGGCCCCGTGGGACACTCGGCTCACCCGGGGCACTCGGACCCGTGGGACACTCGGCTCACCCGGGGTACTTGGCCCCCTGGGACACACGGCTTACCCGGGACAACTTTCCCCTTTGGGGGGTACGGCTTACCCGGGGCACCTGGCCCCCGGGGGACACTCGGCTCACCCGGGGCACTCGGCCCCCTGGGACTCTCGGCTCACCCAGGGCACTCGGCCCACTGGGACTCTCGGCTCACCCGGGCACTCGGCCCCCTGGGACTCTCGGCTCACCCGGGGCACTCGACCCCCTGGGACACTCGGCTCACCCGGGGCACTCGGCCCCCTGGGACACTCGGCTCACCCGGGGCACTCGGCCCCCTGGGACACTCGGCTCACCCGGGGCACTCGGCCACCTGGGACACTCGGCTCACCCGGGGCACTCGGCCCCATGGGACACTCGGCTCACCCGGGGCACTCGGCCCCCTGGGACTCTCGGCTCTCCCGGGGCACTCGGCCCCCTGGGACACTCGGCTCACCCGGGGCACTCGGCCCCCTGGGACACACGGCTCACCCGGGATCCCTTTCCCCTTTGGGGGGTACGGTTCACCCGGGGCACATGGCCCCCTGGGACACTCGGCTCACCCGGGGCACTCGGACCCCTGGGACACTCGGCTTACCCGGGGCACTCGGCCCCATGGGACACTCGGCTCACCCGGGGCACTCGGCCCCCTGGGACACTCGGCTCACCCGGGGCACTCGGCCCCCTGGGACACTCGGCTCACCCGGGGCACTCGGCCCCGTGGGACACTCGGCTCACCCGGGCACTCGGACCCGTGGGACACTCGGCTCACCCGGGGCACTTGGCCCCCTGGGACACACGACTTACCCGGGACACCCTTCCCCTTTGGGGGGTACGGCTTACCCGGGGCACATGGCCCCCCAGGGACACTCGGCTCACCCGGGGCACTCAGCCCCCTGGGACTCTCGGCTCACCAGGGGCACTCGCCCCCCTGGGACACTCGGCTCACCCGGGGCACTCGGCCCCTGGGACACTCGGCTCACCCGGGGCACTCGGCCCCCTGGGACACTCGGCTCACCCGGGGCACTCGGCCCCCTGGGACACTTGGCTCACCCGGGGCACTCGGCCCCCTGGGACTCTCGGCTCACCCGGGGCACTTGGCCCCCTGGGACACTTGGCTCACCCGGGGCACTTGG
The DNA here is from genome assembly GCA_963924515.1 of Vespertilio murinus. NCBI lineage: Eukaryota > Metazoa > Chordata > Mammalia > Chiroptera > Vespertilionidae > Vespertilio > Vespertilio murinus. Next base: position 100,568,867 of record OZ004705.1, on the reverse strand, counting down.
CCCCCTGGGACACACGCCTTTCCCGGGACACTTTTCCCCTTTGGGGGGTACGGCTTACCCGGGGCACATGGCCCCCTGGGGACACTCGGCTCACCCGGGGCACTCGGCCCCGTGGGACACTCGGCTCACCCGGGGCACTTGGCCCCCTGGGACACACGGCTTACCCGGGACACCTTTCCCCTTTGGGGGGTACGGCTTACCCGGGGCACATGGCCCCCCGGGGACACTCGGCTCACCCGGGGCACTCGGCCCCCTGGGACTCTCGGCTCACCCGGGGCACTCGGCCCCCTGGGACTCTCGGCTCACCCGGGGCACTCGGCCCCCTGGGACTCTCGGCTCACCCGGGGCACTCGGCCCCCTGGGACACTCGGCTCACCTGGGGCACTCGGCCCCCTGCGACACTCGGCTCACCCGGGGCACTCGGCCCCCTGGGACACACGGCTCACCCGGGATCCCCTTCCCCTTTGGGGGGTACGGTTCACCCGGGGCACATGGCCCCCTGGGATACTCGGCTCACCCGGGGCACTCGGCCCCCTGGGACACTCGGCTCACCCGGGGCACTCGGCCCCCTGCGACACTCGGCTCACCCGGGGCACTCGGCCCCCTGGGACACTCGGCTCACCCGGGGCACTCGGCCCCATGGGACACTCGGCTCACCCGGGGCACTCGGCCCCCTGGGACTCTCGGCTCTCCGGGGCACTCGGCCCCCTGGGACACTCGGCTCACCCGGGGCACTCGGCCCCCTGGGACACACGGCTCACCCGGGATCCCCTTCCCCTTTGGGGGGGTACGGTTCACCCGGTGCACATGGCCCCCTGGGACACTCGGCTCACCCGGGGCACTCGGACCCCTGGGACACTCGGCTCACCTGGGGCACACGGCCCCCCTAGGGTGTTGGGGTCGAATATTGGAGGCGCCGCACTAGCTCCTTGCTAGCATGGCGGGAAGGCTGGCACAGCTGCAGTTGGGCAGAGATGGTTGCAGGCGGGGGGACCACCTTCAAAGGTGTCTCGTTCGGTGTGGGAGCGGAGCAGCTGCAGACATGGAGGCTAAGTTCTGAGGTCGCCCACTCCCTGAGCCCAAGGCGTGGTGAGCTCTGTTCTTGGTGGATTTCCTTTATTCTCAGCGGCAGTGGTGGGTGGCGGTGCCAGGTGCAATATTGACGGTCGCTCCTGTGGTTCAATTACCACTGTAGTTTTAAAGTTCAGATGGCGGTGGTGGTGAGAGCTTCGGCTTGGCCACGTGGCATCGGAGGGTGGGCTCGCCTGGGTGGGTAATGGAAGGCACCGTGCCATTTCCTCACCAGCGCGCTCCATCTCCCTCCCAGCATGGTGGGTGTGCTGGGAAGATTGTGGGCGGGCTGTGATGGCTGCATGGGGAGAGTCCGCCCTCAATGGTGTCCTCTTTGTTGCGGATGTGGAGCTGCTGTGGATGCAGAGGCTAATTTCTGAAGCCCCACTCTCTATGAGCCCGGTGCGTAGTGAGCTCTGATTTCGGTGGATTCCCATTCTTGGGGGCGGCGGTGGGTGCGGCAGCGATGGTAGCTCCTGTGGCTCAATTTCCCCTGTAGTTTTGAAATCCGCATGGTGGTAGTGTCTGATGCTTTGGCCTGGCCATGTGGCAACGGAGAGAGGATTCTCTGGGTCTGCCGATGGAAGGCGCAGCGCCAGCACAGCGTGCGCGAAGGCCTGGCAGAGCAGGCCGCGGGCGGTGACGGAAAGTCCCCACGATGTCTTAGTCTTTCAGACTTAGTGGAACGCTACCCCTGAGCCAGGACAAGCAGCACCACCACAAATATTGGCCAGCTCAGTGCTGCCCCTCTACAGGTGACAGTAGGGGCATCCTCACCTTGGTAGGCCTTTTCTCTTGGAGGTCTTAACTAGTGGAAGGCAGCACGGTACAGAACTGCCCCACCTTCTCAGTCCTCCGCTGTTAGTGTATTTTGTACATTAGTTGGCAGGTAGCATGCATTGAGTGTTTGCATGTAAAGCAAATAGATTCAGAGATATTACAGAAGTTGCACAGGTGCCTGGTGGAGTGAGAAGCAGGATTCAAACCCAAATCTGAGCCCCAGGTGCAGCTCAGCATCTCTAATCTCACTGCCTTCAACAAGAGTGTTCTCTCTGCAGAATGACCCAGTGAAGACAGCCAAAGTGGAGTGTGGGGACTTTTACAACACTGGGGACAAAGCAACTATTGACGAAGAGGGCTACATCTGGTTCCTGGGGAGGGACGATGACATCATCAACGCCTCTGGGTAGGTGTGGCTGACCTGGGCCTGGCAGACACTCACTAACTTGCTTGCCCATTCCTCAGTGCATTGGGGATGGAACCCGCAGCCTGTTCCCGAATGCAGCCATGTTACAGTGCCCTGGCCTGGGGTATCTGTGCATCTCCCCCAACATCAAAAGAAAGTTCAAGAAGGCCTGGAAGTGCAACCACAGGCGACATCGTACAATTTAAAGAGGGATACAGGATTAGGAAGGGAGACTTTGTTTGAGCCCCATTTGTCCCCATTGGTTGGGGGACATTATTCTTTGTGTTCCTCCAATGGGACAGATGTCACAGAACAACAACAGCAATAGCAGCTAAGCTCATGGAGTCCTTACTATGTGAAAGTACAATCCTCTGTGCTTTGCTTCACCCAATAGATGCTATTTTTGGGCCTATCTTACAGATGAAAACACTGAGTCACTGACCAGTGAACTAAGTTGCTAAAAGTTTCCAAGATAGTGCAGGGAGAGGCCCACATTTGAACCAAGGTAGTGTGGCTCCCTATCTATTGTCCCTACTGCTTAGGTGATGTAGGGAGAAAAGTGACACAAGTAACAACTTCCCTTGGATGCATCAGGGAAATTAATTTTGTTTTACTTTTTGAATTTCTACATGAGATGCTGATGTAGTGAGACAGAATTTCCATAAAGTTTAAGACAAAGTTTGAGACTCCCAAGTGTACAGTAAGAGTCCTGCTAGGAAGATCCTTGTGCCACTCCCACAGCCTCCGGAGGATAGCCTCCCACCCTCACTGCCCACCAGAGGCAATGAGGGGAGGCCCTGGGAGCATTTGAGCTCGGAATGCCCAGTTCTTCACATCCTGGTCCCTACAGAGGCTTTCCACAGTCCTCTGGCTCCTGTGAAGGTTGCCCTCTTTTCCCAGGGAAATCTGACTCCCAAACATGAGACTGGAGGAACTGGATCACTCTAGCCCTGCCATCTGCTCAGAAGCAGAGCAGGAACCATTGGTCCCACAGGTACCGCATTGGGCCAGCAGAGGTGGAGAATGCCCTGGCAGAGCATCCAGCGGTGGCTGAGTCAGCTGTGGTGAGCAGCCCGGACCCGATCCGAGGGCAGGTGAGGAGAAGGACAGGAGATCAGGGGGTTTGCGTGTGGGCACTGAAAGGTGCGGGGAATCTTCCAGAGTAGTTGGTATGCGTGCTGCACTTACACCGTGTGGGCTACAGGAGGCACTGTGGCATCATCAATGACATCATGAGCAAATACAGGGTGTGCTGGCTCATTTATCCCTCACAACAATGTAATGAGTTAGAGACTCTTATTTATTATATACTCTTAATAGACAGACAGACAGCATGAAGTAGTTAAGTAACTTGCCCAGATTATACTGTGGTGGAGCCAGGATGGAATTCTGATTACTCTCTTTCCAATGAATTAACTGGATTTATTGAGCACCTACTAGGCCTGTGCAATTCAATGGGGACATAAATCCTAAAGGTTAAGTTGCAAATCAACCTAATGGCAGAAAAATTAGTCGCCATGACACACACTGAACACCAGAGGGAAGACACTCAATGTTGGAGCTTGCCCGTGGGGGTCAATCCTGGGCTCAAGGCAGGTGAGTGCACTGGCAGTGGCAGGAGCCTCTCTCACCTCTGTGGAGAGCGGACCTAAGCTGGAAGTTGGACATCCCACAAGGACTCTGGGACTGGCAGTCTAAAGGATCTCCTCAAATGCATGAATTTCATGCCCCGGGCCTCTAGTAACAATATAAAAACAATAAGGTCAGCCAGCCAATCTGATTCATTGGTTGAGTGTGGACCCAGGAATGAGGTTTTATTCCCAGTCAGGGCACATGCCAAGTTGTGGGCTAGGTTCCCTGTAGGGGGCCTGCAGGAAGCAGCTGAGTGATGATTCTGTCTCATCATTGATGTTTATATCTCTCTCCCTCCTTTCCTCTCTGAAATCAATAAAAACATATTTTTTAAGAAAGATTCAACAACTACTTGAAGTATAAAAACAATAAAGTCAGTAAGTTACCAACAATTATTAAATACCCACAGGTTTCAGGCACAGAACTGTGCAACATTAGTGGTAAAAAAGTGATGAAAATAATGATGCTGAGGAAAATAACAAAGCTAAACTAGGTGCATGTGTTATTTGTATTATTTCATGGAATCTGAACATAAGGCCGCAATGTTCAGCTCCATGGGATGACCCTATACTCTGCATGTCACAGAGAAGGAATTTGAGGTTAAGTGATTTTGCAAGGGAAGGAGTAGAAATTGAAGTATTTGCATTTGAACCTGGTCTTGTCCATTTCCAAAGGCTTAAGTGGTAGCTTGTTTTGCCATTCATTGCATAAACACTTACTTTTTAAACCAGGCAACTGGGTGGCACTGAGCCCCTGCTCTGGTTCTGCGTTGCAGGTGGTGAAGGCCTTCGTGGTCCTGACCCCACAGTTTCTGTCCCATGACCCGGGCCAGCTCACCCAGGAGCTGCAGGAGCATGTGAAGTCAGTGACCGCCCCGTACAAGTACCCGAGGAAGGTGAGTGGGGCCCGTGCTCATGCCCTTCTGAGCTCCTCTGTCCCCAAGTCTGGTCAGGTGGCCGGGAGATGCTGGAACCGAACATAGAACGAGCATTTTTCTCTGCTAAGAAGCAATTTGGCTTAGGGGTGGATGCAGCCAACTGAATGGGATGGAATCTCTGTTCTGGGTTGGAAACTCCAAAATGCGCTGCACATTACCCTGAGGGCAAAAAAAAAAAAAAAAAAAAAAAAAATCAAACCAGTGCCCAAAGCTATCCAAGAAGGCTATTTAACATCTTTCAAAATTTGAAAAAAAATCTAAATAAGCTACTTTCTAACTATTCTTAAACGTGATTCATACTAATACATCCAATATTGCCACTCAATACTTACTTATGTACACAACAAACAAATACGAACAAAATTATATATATCCTTAAAACATGTAGTTCATTCTTTTTTTAGATACAAAATAATTAGCCCTTTACATGCAATAAACATTAATATTTCAAGGAAAACTTATTTAAATATGATAATGTTACATGTAATAAATAATATTTCAAGGAAAATAATTTTAAATATAACATATTACAAGCAATAAACATTAATATTTCAAGAGAAAAATTATTTAAAATATAATAATACTGGAGGCCCATTGCATGAAGAGATTTGTGCAATAGGCCTTCCATCCCTTGGCTTCCAGCACCCGTTTTCCTCTGGAACCTGGGACCCAGGCTTTCGCTCCAGCTGGAGTCTGTGGCCTTTGCTGCAGACTGTGGACAGAGGCTGCCTTCTTCGACTTTGCTGCAGGCTCCAGCCAGTGCCGCCTTTGTCTTCACTGCAGATTCTGGCTTGAGCCTGCCATCTTAGCTGTAGATTCAGGCCCGAGTCTGTAGTCTTCACTGTGGCCAGAGTGCTGCTCCTGTAGATCCCTTCACCCCCCACCCTCCCTCTCATAGCAGACTTCATGCCCCGCCTGGCCACTCTGGGCCTGGAGCAGCTGGACAGGAGTCATCTTTCTCCTAATTTGCATATCCCCTCCTAATTGGCTGGTGGGCATAGCAGGGTGATGGTTAATTTGCATGTTTCTCTTTTATTAGTGTAGATTATCAAAACTGTTCTAATATAGTATACTATGACAAAGGTTGTAGAAAATATTAACAATCTGCAAATAACAGGATTATTTTTATTATATTCTAATAATATTTTTCCTCTGGCTCTATTTTTTTTTTAAATTTTATTTTATTAAGGTATTTTCTGTGTACATAGTTTACCATTGCCCCCCCCCCCCCACCTCCCATTTATGCCCTCCCTCCCCAGAGTTCTGTGTTCATTGGTTGTACTTATGTTCATGCATACCAGTCCCTCGGTTGTTCTATCTCCCCCCAGGTCTCCTTCCCCTCCCCCCTGTCATTTGGCAGTCTGCTTGTTTTATGGTGACTATCTCAGGACCATATGAATAGAGTCCGCTCCTCGTCTGGTTTTCACCGCCCCTTCCCTTGGGTCCCACTGCTTCCCCTGGGACACACGGCTCGCCTGGGGCACACTGCACCCTGGGACACTTGGGTCACCCGGGGCACTCGGCCCCCTGGGACACTCGGCTCACCCGGGGCACTCGGCCCCCTGGGACACTCGGCTCACCCGGGGCACTCGGCCCCATGGGACACTCGGCTCACCCGGGGCACTCGGCCCCCTGGGACACTCGGCTCACCCGGGGCACTCGGCCCCATGGGACACTCGGCTCACCCGGGGCACTCGGCCCCCTGGGACAATCGGCTCACCCGGGGCACTCGGCCCCCTGGGACTCTCGGCTCACCCGGGGCACTCGGCTCACCCGGGGCACTCGGCCCCCTGGGACTCTCGGCTCACCCGGGGCACTTGGCCCCCTGGGACACTCGGCTCACCCGGGGCACTCGGCCCCCTGGGACACTCGGCTCACCCGGGGCACTCGGCCCCCGGGGACTCTTGGCTCACCCGGGACACTCGGCTCACCTGGGGCACTCGGCCCCCTGGGACTCTCGGCTCACCCGGGGTACTCAGCCCCTGGGGACACTCGGCTCACCCGGGGCACTCGGCCCCATGGGACACTCGGCTCACCCGGGGCACTCGGCCCCCTGGGACACTCGGCTCACCCGGGGCACTCGGCCCCCTGGGACACACGGCTCACCCGGGACACCCTTCCCCTTTGAGGGGTACGGCTTACCCGGGGCACATGGTCCCCTGGGACACTCGGCTCACCCGGGGCACTCGGCCCCCTGGGACTCTCGGCTCACCCGGGGCACTCGGCTCACCCGGGGCACTCGGCCCCCTGGGACACTCGGCTCACCCGGGGCACTCGGCCCCCTGGGACACTCGGCTCACCCGGGGCACTCGGCCCCCTGGGACACTCGGCTCACCCGGGGCACTCGGCCCCCTGGGACACTCGGCTCACCCGGGGCACTCGGCCCCCTGGGACACTCGGCTCACCCGGGGCATACGGCCCCCTGGGACACTCGGCTCACCCGGGGCAAACGGCCCCTCTAGGGTGTTGGGGTCGAATATTGGAGGCGCCGCGCTAGCTCCTTGCTAGCATGGTGGGCAGGCTGGGACAGCTGCAGTTGGGCTGAGATGGTTGCAGGCAGGGGGACCACCTTCAAAGGTGTCTCGTTAGGTGTGGGAGCGGAGTAGCTGCAGACATGGAGGCTAAGTTCTGAGGTCGCCCACTCCCTCAGCCCAAGGCGTGGTGAGCTCTGATCTTGGTGGATTTCCTTTATTCTCGGCGGCAGTGGCAGGTGGCGGTGCCAGGTGCAATATTGACGGTCGCTCCTGTGGTTCAATTACCACTATAGTTTTAAAGTTCACATGGCGGTGGTGGTGAGAGCTTCGGCTTGGCCATGTGGCATCGGAGGATGGGCTCGCCTGGGTGGGTAATGGAAGGCACCGTGTCATTTCCTCACCAGCGCACTCCATCTCCCTCCCAGCATGATGGGTGTGCTGGGAAGATTGTGGGCGGGCTGTGATGGCTACATGGGGAGAGTCCGCCCTCAATGGTGTCCTCTTTGTTGCGGATGTGGAGCTGCTGTGGATGCAGAGGCTAATTTCTGAAGCCACACTCTCTATGAGCCCGGTGCGTAGTGAGCTCTGATTTCGGTGGATTCCCATTCTTGGGGGTGGCGGTGGGTGCGGCAGCGATGGTAGCTCCTGTGGCTCAATTTCCCCTGTAGTTTTGAAATCCGCATGGTGGTAGTGTCTGATGCTTTGGCCTGGCCATGTGGCAGCGGAGAGAGGATTCTCCGGGTCTGCCAATGGAAGGCGCAGCGCCCGCACAGCGCGCACGAAGGCCTGGCAGAGCAGGCCGCGGGCGGTGACGGAGAGTCCCCGCGATGTCTTAGTCTTTCAGACTTAGTGGAACGCTTCCCCTGAGCCAGGACAAGCAGTACCACCACAAATATTGGCCAGCTCAGTGCTGCCCCTCTACAGGTGACAGTAGGGGCATCCTCACCTTGGTAGGCCTTTGCTCTTGGAGGTCTTAACCAGTGGAAGGCAGCACGGTACAGAACTGCCCCACCTTCTCAGTCCTCCGCTCTGGCTCTATTTTTCTTCATCATTTTATTTTGCTCATTATATTCCACAAATGAGTGAGTTCATGTGATATTTATCTTTCTCTGGCTGGCTTATTTCACTTAGCATAATACTCTCAGGTCCATCCATGCTGTGGCAAATTGTAAGAGTTCTTTATTTCTTATAGCAGAGTAGTATTTCATTGTGTAGATGTACCATTTTTTAATCCACTCATCTGCTGATTGTCACTTAGCTGTTTCCAAATCTTAGCTATTGTAAATTGTGCAGCTGTGAACATAGGGGTGCATACATCCTTTCTGATTGGTATTTCTCATTTCTTGGGATATATTTCTAGATGTGGGATTACTGGGTCAAATGGGAGTTCCATTTTTAACTTTTAAAAAATATATATATTTTATTGATATTTTACAGAGAGAAAGGGAGAGAGATAGAGAGCTAGAAACGTCGATGAGAGAGAAACATTGACCAGCTGCCTCTTGCACACCCCCTACTGGGGACGTGCCCCCAACCAATGTACATGCCCTTGACCGGAATCGAAACCAGGACCTTTCAGTCTGCAGACCGACACTCCACCACTGTGCCAAACCGGTTTCGGCTCCATTTTTAATTTTTTGAGGAAACTCCATACTGTTCTCCACAGTGGCTGCCCCAGTCTGCATTCCCATTAGCAGTGCACGAGGGTTCCTTTTACTCCAGATCCTTGCCAGCACTTGTCATTTGTTGATGATAGGCATTCTAACAAGTATGAGATGGTACCACATTGTCAATTTGGTTTGAATCTCTCAGATGATTAGTGACTTTGAGCATGTTTTCATGTTTCTTGGCCTTGTGTATGTGCTCTTTTGAAATTGTCTATTTAGATTCTTTGCCCACTTTTAAAAAAAATATTTTATTGATATTTTACAGAGAGGAAGGGAAAGAGATAGAGAGCTAGAAATGTCAATGAGAGAGAAACATCAACCAGCTGCCTCCCACACACCCCCTACCGGGGATGTGCCCGCAACCAATGTACATGCCCTTGACTGGAATCGAACCTGGGACCCTTCAGTCCGCAGACCGACACTCCACCAGAGCCAAACCGGTTTCGGCTCTTTGCCCACTTTTTATAGAAAAATATATTTTATTGATTTTTTACAGAGAGGAAGGGAGAAGGATAGAGAGCTAGAAACATTGATGAGAGAGAAACATTGACCAGCTGCCTCCTGCACACCCCCTATTGGGGATGTGCCCACAACCAAGGTACATACCCTTGACCAGAATTGAACCTGGGACCCTTAAGTCCATAGGCTGATGCTCTATATTCTCTTAGCCAAACCGGTTAGGGCAATGGAAAATTTAATTATGTTGATTCTACCAATCCATGAACTAGTAATATGTTTTTCCAATAGTTTGTCTTCCTCTAGGTCTTTTTGCAAAGTACAACCTACAATCCAGGCATGTGCCCTGACTGGGAATTGAACTGTGACCTCCTGGTTCATTGGTGGATGCTCAACCACTAAGTCATGCCAGCCAGGACCCTATGCCTTTTGATTGAAGCATTTAATGCATTTTCATTTAGGTTGATTATTGACATATCCTTATTTATTGCCATTTAAATTCTGTATGGCTGGATATCACTCTTTTCTTCTTCTTATCATTACAACAATCCCTTTAGCATTTTTTGTAATGTTGGTTTGGTGATGATGTACTCCGTTAGCCTTTTTTCTTTGTTTGTCTGGAAATCTCTGTATTTGACCATATATGTTGAATGATAGCCTTGCTGGATATAGTAATCTTGGTCTCAGATCCTTGCTTTCCATTACCTTGAGTACTTCATGCCATTCCCATCTGGCCTGTGGAGTTTCTGATGAGAAATCAGGTGTCAGCCTTATGGGATCTCCTTTGTAGGTAACAGTTTTCTTTTCTCTTGCTGCCTTTAAGATTCTCTCTTGGTCTTTAATTTTTGGCATTTTAATGATGATATCTGGCTGCGGGCCTATTTGGGTTCTTTTTTGTTTGGGGTTCTCTGTGCTTCCTAAACTTGTGTGAGGTTTTCCTCCACCAGGTTAGAGAAGTTTTCTGCCATTAGTTTTTGACAAACCTTCTCTATGCCTTTCTCCATTTCTGCCTCTTCTGGCACACCTGCTATCCTAATAGTTATGTTTCAAGTTCTTCCACAGCTCCCTTAAGCTGTCCTCCTGTTTTTTAATTGTTTGTCTTTTTGGTTCTGTGATTGAGTGATATTTTCAACTCTGTCTTCTAATTCACTGACTTGATCCTCAGCTTCCCCTAATATTGTTTGTATTCCTTCCAATGTGTTCTTTATTTGTGTTATGTCATTCATTATCTCATACTGTTCTTTTTTCATAGTTACTATATATTTTTTCATGCTGTTGAGCATTTTTACCATAATTACTCTGAACCCTGATTCAGATAAATTTCTCATCTCTGCTTCAATTATCTCTTCTGGAGAATTCTCTAGTTCTTTTATTTGGAGGTTCTTTGTCTCCTCATTTTGGCTGTCTGTTTGAATTTGTGACTATGTATTAGGTAGATCATATACACCTCTCAATCTCTAGTGCAGGACAGTGTTAACGGCTGTACAGACTAATTAGATCAGCCTCCAGACTGCTAGGATTCCAACTTGAATTGTCCCCTGGCAATAGTTGGAAGGTGTGGCAAGAGTTTTTTTCAATAGGATGGGGCATTGCTTCTGCCTGGAGGCTAATTGGTACTTTTAATCTCTTAAGTGGTCTCAGGGCAAGATGTTTTTCAATAAGGTGTATCAACAGTCTCTCCTTAGGCAAATCAAATGTCTATGTGGGGAAGATGTACCCTTGAGGGAATGACTGAGCCCAGGAAACTTGGGGTGTCTGCCTTCTGAGCTCTGTCCCCTGAGTTGTCAGTCCTGGGTTCTGCTCTCACAGCTCTAGTCTACTTCACCCTTCCTCTGCCTGAGCACAAAGGTGGATGGCTCCACAGGGTATTTAGTGTGTTGGCCCTTTAAGAGCATGCCTTAATTTTCAGCTTTTACTCCCTGACAGATAGTAGCCCACTATTTTTCACAGCCAGATGTTATGTGGGTACCCTTCTCAGTTTAGGTTCTCTTCACTGGGGAGCTCAGCTTGGGGTTAGACCCCATAGTTTTCAGTAGCACCCCTCATAGCTGAGTTATCTCTCTAGGACTTCAGTTGCTATCATTGAGCATCCAGTAAGCCCTTTCACACCACTGCCCCTCCTACAAGTCTCTGTGTAGTCTTGACTTTTGTTCCTCGGACATCAGCGTTCTCTGCTGCAAGTTTTCTGTTGATTATTCAGGGAGTTGTTCTGTATTTTAGTTGTAATACCAGTTTGTTCCTGGGAGCATATTTGTACAGCATCCACTTTCCACGCCACCTTTTTATTATTATTGTTTTTATTATTATAATATGTATTTATTGATTTAAGAGAGGAAGGGAGGAGAGAGAGATAGAAACATCAATGATGAGAGAGAATCATTGATCGGCTGCCTCCTGTACACCCTCCACTGGGGACCGAGTCCACAACCGAGGCATGTTGTCCCTGGCTGGAATCAAACCTGGGACCCTTCAGTCCGAAGGCTGACACCCCATCCACTATGCCAAACTGGCTAAGGCCTCTGCTGCCATTTTATATCTCATCTGTGGCAGTCCATTCTTATTCTTTTTATTCTACTGCATTTGTTTTCTGTTTACATCTTTAGTTATTGTAAATCCTCACTTGAGGATATTTTTTCCATTGGTTTTTAAAGAGAGTGGAAGGAAGGGAGGAAGGGAGGAAGAGAGAGAGAGAGAGAGAGAGAGAGAGAGAGAGAGAGAGAGAGAGATTGATGTAGAGAGACACATCACATCAATTGGCTGCCTCCTGTACACACCCCAACTGGGGCCTGGGATGGAAATTGAAATCCAAGTACATGCCCTTGATCTGGAATCACACCCACGACAGTTTGCTGTGTGGGCCAATGGTCCAACCACTGAGAAATACTAACCAGAGCTGCATTTGTCCATTAAAGAAATTATAAAATTATTTGTAAAATGTAATATTATCTTGTAATTTTTAATGATGTAGATTTTTTATTTTTAATATAAAGACACCACAATATAGTATTAAGATAAAAAGCAGGCTATGAGAGACTATACATAATATTATTGTATTTGTTTGAAAGGATAGGTAAGTGACCATTTCCTACATTGTCGGAATGTTTATAGTCAGTGCATGCTGTAAAGTTACTGAATATTTACTTCACGTGCCAGGCCCTGGATTCAATGCTTCACGTGCATTCTTATTTCATTTATCCTCTCCACAACCTGAGATGGTCTAACCATGAATTTAACGAAGTTGAAACTGAGGCTCAGAGAATAGAGTTAATACAGGCAGAGCTGGACCTCAACCCACGTGTCTCTAACAGCAGCAGCGTTCTTGCTTTAATGTTAGTCTCTGCTGCCTCCTGGAGAGTAGAATAGGGGGTGCACACCAGTTAGAACAGCCTAGATCAGTGGTTCCAAACCATTTTGGGGCCATGCTCCATCTAAGCATCTCTAAAATCCTGAGGCCCCGCTTGTGACATATACTTTCAAAAAGTGAACTTCTGTTCATGGGAAGGAAGCCTAAAAGACCATTAACTTGGTCTAAACAAGCTTCTAAAAACATGGCATCCATGCAAGAGAAAAAAGAATGAAAGGACAGTTGAAGTACTGAAGAAGAAATCATTAAGAAATTGTTAAAAAAATAATGATAATATGAAGTGATATGAAAACATAGCAAATAGCCGAAACCGGTTTTGCTCAGTGGATAGAGCGCCGGCCTGTGGATAGAAAGGTCCCGGGTTCAATTCCAGTCAAGGGCATGTACCTTGGTTTTGGGCACATCCCCTGTAGGGGGCGTGCAAGAGGCAGCTGATCGATGATTATCTCTCATCGATGTTTCTAACTCTATCCCTCTCTCTTCCTCTCTGTAAAAAAAATCAGTAAAATATATTTAAAAAATAGCAAATAAAGTTTCAAAACATATAATGGAGAACTGAAATACATAAATATGTCACAATATATATTTATACTAGAGGCCCACTGCATGAGGTGAGGTTCCTCAGCCTGGCCTGTCTCCTCTCACAGTCTGGGAGCCCTTAGGGGCAGGAGTCAACCCAGCAATCAGGGGAAGGCAATGCTCCTATCACACTTCTGCTACCATCACTGCCAATAGCACAAGCCTTGGCCAGCCCTCGTTACCTGAGATTTGGCTGGTCCTGGACATTTGAGCAGCCGCCATCCCAGGCTTGCCAGTGCCTCGGGCTGGCCCTGGGAAGCTGGGGGCTGTAGGGACTGGGCACTATCATCTTTTGGCTGTGGACACCGCCATCTTTGAGGGCATGACAGTCAATTAGCATGTTTCTTCCTTTAGGCTGTGGGCACTACCGTCATTGAGATGGTGTGAGGGTCAATTAGCATTAGATAGGATACTGTGTATGAGGCTCCTAGAACCATAAGAAATGGGAATAATTTACTGTTGATAACTCATTCTCAAATTGCTCCCCTTAAAAATCAAATTGACCCTCTGTGTTGTGTGTCCTCCATGTTGGACACCACTTGGCTAGTTGTTATTATAACAAACAGCCCCACAACCATGTGGGTTATTATAAGAAAGGCTCATGCCACATGCCTGCTCTGGTTTACTGGGACCAGGATAGAGAAGCAGCCACCATGTAGGTACCTGCTAGGTGCTGTCAGAGATGGACAGAGAGGGTGGCCTGATTCAGAGGTTCTGACTCTCCTGTGAGAGGTGGCATGCTTCACTCCACCACATTTCATTGGTCAGAGCACGTCACAGGCTGCAGGAGCTTCAGGGGGTCAGGAGGAGGACCTGACGTACTTGGCCCCCACCACTGAGGCCACCACCTGCTGCAGCCTGTTTGGGGACATGGAGGGTGAAGAGAGGAGTGGGGATGGTAGGAAGTGACAGCAGGACTCACGATAGTTTGCTTTCTTCTCACCCAGGTGGAGTTTGTCCTTGAGCTGCCCAAAACCGTCACTGGCAAGATCAAACGGCGTGAACTTCGGGAAAAGGAGTTTGGCCAGAAGCAACCGCAGTAAATTCAGCATCCCTTCTGAGTGTGACCTTGGGCACACACCTGGCTGCCTCAGTGCCCCCACGTGGCTGGGGCGAGGTGGGGGTGGTGAGGGCTGATTGGGAAGGGCCCAGGACTGCCAGCATTCCCTCATTTCTGTTCTTTTAAGTTAACATCAGTCACTACCCTGCCTCCAAGGCTCTTGTTCCTTTGGATTGCCCAGGCGGGTGCTCAAATTGGGGCTGAAGATAATAAAGTGCTGACATCGACATCAAGCGTGATCCTGCGTGGTGCATTCATCATGTACATGAACCTGTGGTAAATGCGGTCCCTCCTTGCCCACCCTCCTCCTTTTAGAGAGAGCACAGGACCTGGTTCTCCCTCCTGTTGCCTCCTGCACACACCCCAGTGTTTCCATGTGGCCTAGTAGATGTCCAGGACCCAGTTCTTGGAGTGATGCTCTGAGCAGCCCAGGAACTTTCCTCAGCTAAGTCCCAGCCTAGGCCCAGTGTGGGCAAGTGAGTGACCTGCTCTTGAGGAATGGAGTTCCACAGGATTGTCCCAGTCTTTTCCAGGGGTGCCCAGCCCCTCATTCCTAGAAGGGGCTAGGGGCCTAGGAGTCTTACCACTCAGCTTTTCCCTGTGTGTACCCACCCATATATTTCTTCCCAGGGTTCCAGAGTTCTCCCT
The DNA here is from genome assembly GCA_963924515.1 of Vespertilio murinus. NCBI lineage: Eukaryota > Metazoa > Chordata > Mammalia > Chiroptera > Vespertilionidae > Vespertilio > Vespertilio murinus. The sequence continues at coordinate 100,553,793 of OZ004705.1, read as the reverse complement.
AAAAACTCTCCCTCCACACTCTTTAAGTTCTTTCTGCCATCAGAGTCTTCCCGCCTGCCTTCCCTTCCCCCCACAACCTGGACATGGGGTTCTGTGAACTGACCCTTCCCTTCATCCATCCTTGGGATGGACCCCCAGGGCTCATCACAGGCTGGGAGGAGCAGGGGCAGAAGAGGCTCAGCCTGGGGGTGGGGAGGAAGCACATATTGTCTCCTTCTCCTTCACCACTGGGAGTCAATCTTAGTAAGATTGCCTCTAAAGTCGTTTGTCAGGGGACAGACACATAAACACAAAGGGAAATGTACAGATACCACTTGGGGATGATGTACTCCTTTAGCTTTTTTTTTTTTTTTTTTTTTTTTGTCTGGGAAGCTCTTTATTTAACTGTGAATTTTGAATGGTAGCCTTGCTGGATATAGTAATCTTGGTCTCAGATCCTTGCTTTTCATTACATTGAGTACTTCATGCCATTCCTATCTGGCCTGTGCAATTTCTGATCAGAAATCAGATATCAGCCTATGGGAACTCCTTTGTAGGTAACAGTTTTCTTTTCTCTTGCTGCCTTTAAAATTCTCTCTTGGTCTTTAATTTTTGGCATTTGAATTATGATGTGTCTGGTCATGGGACTGTTTAGGTTCTTCTTGCTTGGGATTCTCTTGTGTGATTTTTTCTTTACCAGATTAGGGAAGTTTTCTGCAATTATTTCTTCGAACATGTTCTCTGTCCCTCCCTTTCTGCCTCTTTCAGCACACCTACTATGTGAATATTGTTACATTTCATGTTGTCCCACTGTTCCCTAAGCTGTTATCTTGTTTTTGAATAGTTTTTCTTTTTGGTTCTCTGATTGAGTGATTTTTTTCAACTCTGTCTTCTAGTCACTAATTCCGTCCTTAGCTACCCTAATCGGCTGTGTATTCCTTCCAATGTGTTATTTATTTGTGCTATGTCATTTTGTACTTCTGTTTTCAGAGTAGGGTTACTATATCTATTTTTTTCGTGCTGTTGAGCATTTTACCATCATTACCCTAGACTCTGTTTCAGATAAATTTCTTACCTGTGCTTCATTTATCTCTTGTTTTGAAGAATTCTCTTGGTTTTTCATTTGGGGGTTGTTTCTTTGTCTCCTCATTTTGGCTGTATGTTTGGATTTGTGACTGTGTATTAAGTAGATCTGCTACACCTCTCAATCTTTAGTGTAGAATAGCATCAAATGCTTTTCTGACTAATAAGATCAGGCAAAGACTTAAAGACTCCAGGGACTGCCTGTGCCTACAGAATGAAAGGATTCTGACTTGAGTTGCCCTGTGGCCAGTGGTCGGCATACTCATTAATAAACAGAGTAAATATCAACAGTACAATTGTTATTTCTTTTGAGAGCCAAAAATTTTAAACTTAAACTTCTTATTACTCCACTTCTTCAAAATAGACTCACCCATGCCGAAACCAGTTTGGCTCAGCGGTAGAGTGTTGGTCTGTGGACTGAAAGGTACCAGGTTCGATTCCGGTCAAGGGCATGTACATTGGTTGCGGGCACATCCCCGGTAGGGGGTGTGCAAGAGGCAGTTGGTCGATGTTTCTCTCTCATTGATGTTTCTAGCTCTCTATCTCTCTCCCTTCCTCTCTGTAAAATATCAATAAAATATATTTAAAAAAATAGACTCACCCAGTCTGTGGTATTTTGTGGAAGAGCCATACTCAAGGGGCCAAAGAACCACATGTGGCTTCTCGAGCCATAGTTTGCCAATCACAGCCCTCAGGCAATTGTCGTCAGGTGTGGCAAGAGTTTTTGTTTTGTTTTTACAACAGTGTGGGGTAGTTGCTTCTACCTAGAGGCTAACTGTTATTTTTAGTCTCTTAAGTGGCCTCAGGAACTCAGCACTTTGGGGCAAGGTGTTTCCCAATAGGATGGGTCAACTGTCTTCTCCCTCAGGCAAAGCCTGCTGCATAGCAAATGTCTGTGTGGGAAAGGTGTCCTCTGCTGCATAGGGGACTGACTCAGCACAGGAAATCTTGGTGTCTGCCTTCTGAGCTCTCACCCCAGAGCCTCCAATCATGGCTTCTGCTCCCACAGCTCCAGTCTGTTTTGCCTCCCCTCTGCCTGAGCACACAGGGAATTTTGTGTGTTGGCCCTTTGAGAAGGTGCTTGAATTTCCAGCATCTCTCCCTGGCACACAGTAACCCACTGCTTTTCACCCAGATGTTATGTGGGTAACCCTCTTAGTTTTGGTACTCTTTACTGGGGGGGCCCAGCTTGGGGATAAGACCTCAGAGTTCTCCGTGGCAAACTCCACAGCTGAGACACCTCTCCAGAACTTCAGTTGCTGTCTGTGAATGCCGGACAGCCCTTCCCCACCGCTGCCCCTCCTATCAGTATATATGCAGTCCACTTTTGTTCCTCCTTTATCAGGGTTCTCTCTGGCAAAACTTCTAGTAATTATTAAGGTAATTTTCCCATATTTTATTTCTACTAGGTGTACCTGTTAATAATGCTGGATTTTGTAATAAAAGAAAATACAATAATTTAAAGAGAAACATTGTAAGTGCTTTATTCAAAGTAATGTCCATCACTTGCTACACATTTCCCCATCTTTCAGGTAATTTGTGGAAATGGTCCTAAGAGAACTTTTCTTGTTTTAAGGAAAACCATTCAGAGACCAAATTTTCCACTTCCTCTTATGTTTTTTAAAAAAAATCTTTATTGTTCAGATTATTACAGCTGTTTCTCTTCCCCCACCCCCCTAGCTCCCCTCCACCTGATTCCCAACCTCACCCCATGCCCTTAACCCCCGCCACTGTCTTCATCCATAGGTGTAAGATTTTTGTCCAATCTCTTCCCACACTCCTCAGACCCCTTTCCCCCTGTGAATTGTTAGTCCAATCCCTTTCTATGTCCCTGATTCTATTATATTCACCAGTCCATTTTGTTCTTTGGATTTTTTTAATCCTTTTTATTTTTATTTATTTATTTATTTTTAAAAATTTATTTATTTTTATTAATGTATTATATTGTGTACATATCTTACCATTGCACCCCCCCCCATCCCATTCATGCCCTCCCTCCCCAGAGTTCTGTGTTCGTTGGTTGTATTCATGCATACCAGTCCTTCGGTTGTTCTCTTATCTCCCCCCAGGTCTCCTTCCCCTCCCTGCTGTCATTTGACACTCTGCTTGTTTTATGGTGACTATCTCATGATCACATGAATAGAATCCACTCCTCATTTGGTAGTCTGCTTGTTTTATGGTGGCTATCTCAGGACCACACAAATAGAGTCTGCTCCTCCTCTGGTTCTCACCGCCCCTCCCCCTGGGTCCCACTGCTTTCCCTGGGACACACGGCTCACCCGGGGCACAGGGCCCCCTGGGACACAAGGCTCACCCAGGGCACACAGCCCCCTGGGACACACGGCTCACCCGGGGCACACGGCCTCCTGGACATATGGCTCACCCAGGGCCCACGACCCCTCTCGGGCGCTGGGGTCGAGTATTGGAGGGGCCGGGCTAGCTCCTTGCTAGCACGGCAAGCAGGCTGGGACGGTTGTAGGCAGGCTGAAATGGCTGCAGGCCGGTAGACCGCCCTCAAAGGTGTCTCGTTTGGTGCGGAAGTGGAGCAGCTGCGGACGCGGAGGCTAAGTTCTGAAGCCGCCCACTCTCTGAGCCCAGGGTGTAGTGAGCTCTGTTCTCGGTGGATTTCCTTTATTTGCGGCAGCAGTGGTGGGTGGCGGTGGCCGGTGCAGCAGCGACGGTAGCTCCTGTGTCTCAATTTCCCCTGTAGTATTAAAATCCACATGGCGGTAGTGGTGTAAGCTTTGGAGGCGGCTGCTGGCTGTGGGAGCAGAAAGACTAGCTGGGGTGCAAAGGGAAGGTGCCGTGCCAGCTCCCCACCAGTAAGGTGCGTGCGGAGACTGGGCCCAGCTGGTCGCAGGCCGGGAGACGCCGCGACAGCTCCTCGGGATGGTTGTGGGCAAGCGCCGAAGGTCCCATATCAGCTCCCTGGTTCCCATGGCTGGCGCGCTGGCCCAGTCCTTGGGCCCCAGGGCGGAGCGAGGTCTGGCTTCCCTCATTCCCGGTGGCAGCGTCTCCAGCAGGTCCAGTTTCTCCGTAGTTTTAAACTCCACATGGCAGCAGCAGTGCCCTGCTTGGTATCTAGTTGTAGCCTTCCCATTTCTGGGCCGAGCTGGCTGCAGACAGGGAGGCGCTGCGCCCGCTCCTCTCCAGCACGGCGTGTGGGCTGGGGTGGCTGCGGGCCGGGATGGGTGCGGGCAGGGAGGTCGCACTCATGGGCTTCTCGTCCAGGCAGGAGCTGAAGGCGAGGTGTAGGCCCACATCAGCTCCCATGGCGGCCGGCAGGGCTGGCCCACTCCCTGGGCCCTGGGGTGGAGCGAGGTCTGGCTTCCCTCATTCCCGGCGGCAGCGGCTCTGGCAGGTCCGGTTTTGCTATAGTTTTAAACTCCACATGGCAGCAGCAGCGTCCTGCTTTGTGTCTAGTTGTAGCCTTCCCATTTCGCCAGCTTTTCTGTGGGTCTGGTGCGATCCCTTTCGATTTTATCTCTATCCTTTTGATTTTTAGATTTGCTTATTGGTAGGTATATATTTGATGCCTTTTTGTTGTTCATAATTTTTTATCTTTACCTTCTTATTCTTCTTCTTCCTCTTCTTAAAGAATACCCTTCAACATTTCATGTAATCCTTGTTTGGTGTTGATGACTTCTTTAACGTTTTCTTGTGTGTGAAGCTCTTTATCTGACCTAAAATTCTGAATGATAGCTTTTCTGGGTAGAGTAATCTTGGTTGTAGGTTCTTGTTGTTCATCATTTTGAATATATCTTGCCACTCCCTTCTGGCCTGCATAGTATCTGTTGAGAAATCAGCTGACAGTTGTATGGGTACTCCCTTGTAGGTAACTAGTTGTTTTTCTCTTGCTGCTTGTAAGATTTTCTCTTTGTCTTTTGCTCTTGGCATTTTAATTATGATGTGCCTTGGTGTATTCCTCTTTGGATTCCTCCTGTTTGAAGTCCTGTGTGCTTCCTGAACTTGTAGGTCTGTTTCTTTCACCAGTTAGGGAAAGTTTTCTGTCATTATTTCTTCCATTAAGCCTTCAATATTCTGCTAGCTCTCTTCTTCTGGCACTCCAAAAATCTGGATGTTGGTATGCTTTAAGCCGTCCCAGAGGCTCCTTACACTATCCTCACACTTTTGGATTCCTCTTTCTTTTTGCCCCTCTGGTTGGGTGATTTTTGCTTTATTATATTCCAGATCTTTGGTTTGATTATTGGGGTATGTTGATCTATAGTTGAGTTATGTATATTCTTTTTTTAAAAAAATTTTATTAAGGTATTATCTGTACCATTGCCCCCCCCTCCCATTTATGCCCTCCCGCCCCAGAGTTCTGTGTTAGTTGGTTGTACTTATGTTCATGAATACCAGTCCCTCGGTTGTTCTCCTATCTCCCCCCAGGTCTCCTTCCCCTCCCCGCTGTCATTTGACAATCTGCTTATTTTATGGTGACCATCTCAGGACCCCATGAATAGAATCCGCTCCTCATTTTGCAGTCTGCTTGTTTTATGGTGACTATCTCAGGACCATATGAATAGAGTCCGCTCCTCCTCTGGATTTCACCGCCCCTTCCCCTGGGTCCCACTGCTTCCCCTGGGACACACGGCTCGCCCGGGGCACACGGCCCCCTGGGACACTCGGCTCACCCGGGGCACTCGGCCCCCTGGGACACTCGGCTCACCCGGGGCACTCGGCCCCCTGGGACACTCAGCTCACCCGGGGCACATGGCCCCCTGGGACACTCGGCTCACCCGGGCCATCCTTCCCCTTTGTGGGGGTACGGCTCACCCGGGGCACTCGGCCGCCTGGGACACTCGGCTCACCCGGGGCATGCGGCCCCCTGGGACACTCGGCTCACCCGGGACATCCTTCCCCTTTGGGGGGGGTACGGCTCACCCGGGGCACACGGCCCCCTGGGACACTCGGCTCACCCGGGGCACACTGCCCACTGGGACACTTGACTCACCTGGGGCACACGGCCCCCTGGGACACTCGGCTCACCCGGGGCACACTGCCCACTGGGACACTCGGCTCACCCGGGGCACACGGCCCCCTGAGTTATGTATATTCTTTATTTCAGACTTTATATGCTTAATTTCTGGCTGGTTCTTTTCCATTTTTTTTGGTATTCTCATTAAAGTCCTTGAAGGTCTCACCAAGCTTCTTGGAGGTCTCATCAAGTTTCTCAAAGGTTTTTAGAAGATTCTTGAGTAATCTTATAAATGTGATTCTGAACTGTGTGTCATCCAGTAGTTTACTCTCCTCCATCTCTCCCATTCATGTCATGCTTCTGTGTTTCCTCATTTTGGCTGCCTCCTTGTGTTGATGGAGTGGCTTTGTGTGGTCAGTGACCCATAGGGGTCAGTAGCTAAGCTTCCCCAATCACCTGAGGTGGTTGCTTTTGCTATATCCCTTTGTGGGCTTAGTGCAAAGTCTTGGTGTAATTAAGCCTTGATTGCTGTTGGTACACTGGGAGGAATTGACCTCCAGGCCAATTGTCTGTGAGGATCCGCTGTGTCTATAAAGGAAGAACTGCTGTGCTGGAGAGACGCCTTGTTTCAGGGGGCTTTGGTGCTCACTGAGACTGCTCCTGAATGTGTCACTTATGGGTGTGAGGGATTGAAACTGAGCACTAGAACTCTGGTTTATGGGTCTCAATGAGGTGCAGTTCAGCTACTGTCTGAGGCCAGTACTGTTGCAGAAGTTACAGCGTGAACCACAGTCCTGTCCTCCTTGGATCTGTTTGCCCCAGGTTGCAATTTTGCTAAACTGCAACAGAGAGGGCCATTCATATGCAAAGTCCACTGCTTGGAGCTTGGAAGTGAGGGGCAGAGTCTCAGGGCAGAGTCTCAGGGCATCACTAGGCTGGGGCATGGCCAAATACAATGGCTGTGGGTCTGCCACCTCTCCAATGGTGTCCCTGCGTCTCCCCACATCTCCCATCACAACACAGCAAACAACCTCAGCTCTGCAAGCAAGCCAGCCTCACTTTCTGGCCCAATGGCAGGCAGTCTCTAGCCTCTCTCCAGAAACTGGATTTCAGAGAGATTGGGCACTTATCTCTCTTTGGGTTGAAGAAAGCACTGCCCTCTACCAGCCTGGATCGGCCACCAGCCCTTATCGTGTCCTTGCCCCCCTACTTCAGTTTTTCAGCGCTTAGGAGTGTTTACCTATGCTGCCATCTCTGGTTTTTTTTCTGTTTAAAAAATATATTTTATTGATTTTTTTTACAGAGAGGAAGGGAGAGGGATTGAGAGTTAGAAACATTGATGAGAGAAACATCGACCAGCTGCCTCCTGCACACCCCCTACTGGGGATGTGCCTGCAACCAAGGCACATGCCCTTGGCCAGAATCGAACCTGGGACCTCTCAGTCTGCAGGCCAATGCTCTATCCACTGAGCCAAACTGGTCAGTTTTTTTGTTTTAAATATTTTAAATATATTTCTTATTGATTTCAGAGAGGAAGAAAGGACAGAGAGATAGAATTATTCATGATGAAAGAGAATCATGGATTGGCTGCCTCCTGCACAACCCTCACTGGGGATCGAGCTGGCAACTTGGGCATGTGCCCTTGACTGGAATCAAAGCTGGGACCCTTCAATGTGCAGGCTGGTGCTCTATCCATAGAGCTACACCCCTCAGGGTTTCTTCGTATGTTTTGAAGTGCTTCTCAGACAGTGAGTGTGCCATCAATCAGAACAAATGGTAATCTGAAGAAGCAAGTATGGTGAATACTGCAGGTGAGTTAAAACCTCCCAGGCAAGATCTTTTAAGGTGTCTTTAACTGGTTTTGAAGTGTGTGATGGTATAACATCATGAAGCAAAATTACTTTGCTGTGTCTTCTAGAATATTCTGGTTGTTTCATGGTCAAAGTGTGATTCAAAGTGATTATTTGTTGTCAGTAGCCTCTGCTCCAAGTTGCCCATTTTACTGGCTTGCCTCTTAAGGCCTTTTCCTTTTTTGGCATCTTAAGGAGTTGTTCTTTCTGTTTCCCTCCTGTCTGATCATACTCAGTGGGAGGAAGTCCAAACTGTCTCTCTTCTACTCTATTTCCAAGCTCTTTTGTATAGCTGATTACATTCCATTTGAATTTTGCAGAATAAAATCACTTATCATATTTATCTTTTTATTTTTTGACATCTTTATGGGCTCAGAACACTGTGGTCCCGGTTGTATCTGCACACTCTCTACCTCCACCTCCAATTATGGCATCATCTGACGTCAGTAACAATCAGGCTCATGATTGGAGGAAGCCTGTTTGACAAGGTATGGGCAGCAGCTCTCTCCTTGGCTGACTTCTATGTATGAGACACCCCTCAATTTTCAGTCTAACGATTTTAGAAAAAAATAGTGTCTTATACAGAGAAAAATACAGTGCATAGTTATAGACACAGTGTCTAGTCACAGCCCCTCTGCTGAGGGCTGGACCTCTGTGCACGCGGGAATCAGAGGAAGACGAGCATCCGCAGGCATATAGGAGATTTGATTGCAGACAAAGTAGCCATTGCTAACACAGGAGCTACCAGACAAAGCAGTTCTTCAAAGTAGTCCCATAAAACAGCTGCACACTGGCTGGTCAGCGACACATTCTCATACCAACTCAGACAAAAGAGGTCTCTTGCCAAACAGTGACATTAGTTACAGCAGATAATGGTGCACCTGTGCAGTGTGTACAGTTCAACTTCTGCCATTGCCTTTGCACATCCATGTAGCAAATTAGCCTTAAACACCCAGCGTAGTCTAGTCACGTACCCACTCACAGATACAAATATAGTAATAAATATCACTATAGTAATTCATGGTGAGATATATCAATATTAACATGGGTGTAGATATACATACAGCTATCGATGTAGTTATGGGTATAGATATGATAAAGCTACAAACAGTGATAGCATATGTTGGCATAATTATAGATATAGATATTGACAGTTATAAAGACAGACAGATATACATGAAGATAGACATGGACATGTAAGTATACATATCCCCATGTTTAGCCTTCTTTTTTTTTTTTTGTAAATATATTTTATTGATATTTTACAGAGAGGAAGAGAGAGAGATAGAGAGCTAGAAACGTCGATGAGAGAGAAACATCGACCAAGTGCCTCTTGCACACCCCCTACCAGGGATGTGCCCGCAACCAATGTACATGCCCCTGACCAGAATCGAACCCGGGACCCCTCAGTCCGCAGACCGACGCTCTACCACTGAGCCAAACCGGTTTTGGCTGTTTAGCCTTCTTAACGTATTAATGCAGAAGCTGGAAGCAGTGGTGTCTGCTCAGCAACGTATCCCTGTTCCTTCTCATTAGACGCTAGTTCCAAAGCTCAAGCAGCCATGTTTTTTGAAGCCTGATTGTTCAATGAGTTTCCCCAGAGAGAGTGTTTGTTAGCAGAAACCCCCAGACCTGGACTATTCACCTGAGCTGAGTCTGTGCTCACATGCTTTACACAGGATGTCATCCATTCACTACTCCAGGTGTTGCTAATATGTCCATATTTTAGAGGGAGGTTAAGAAAATTGCCCAAAACTGTGTAGGTGAGGAGTGAGAGGCTGGCATTTGAACCTGTGCCGCTTGGCTCCTAAGGGCATGCTCTCGGCTCCCACAGTCCTCCCAGCTGGGTGCTTGTGACACTTAGACCCCTCACATGATGAAGATTAAATCAGAATTTCCAACACATTTACAGGATAAGATGATGCCAAAGTCATTCATTTGTTGTTTGATTAAGAGAGGTGTATTGGATAGCTAGATCTGCTGTTACAAAGAACCACAGCCCGGGGGCTTAAACCTCAGGAATTCACTCCTCACAACTCCGGAGGCAAGAAGTCTGAGGTCAAGATGTCAGCAGGGGGGTCTCTTCTTGGGCTTAGCTCTGGCTTGAAGTTGTCCTCTTCATGTTCACATGGCATTCTCCCTCTATGTGTCTGTGTCCCAATCTCTTCTTATAAGGACAGTTATATCCAATTAGGCTCTAGGCGTTTTAACTTAATTACCTCTTTAAAGATTCTTCCTCCAGCCTTTGCTGGTGTGCTCAGTGGTTAGAGGGTTAGAAAAACTGCCTTTACCCACTTCAGTAACAAGCATGAAAACACACACACACACACACACACACACACACACACACACACGCACACACACACACATTTGAGAATGTGATTGTGGGCAGTTCAGCCTGGATTAAAAAATTCTAAGGAATGTTTGCTCAACCCTGGACCAATGAACTTTGGACAGCAGCTGGGATCATCTAAGAATACAACAGCTCCCATGAGAACTGCAGAGTTGGGCTCGGCAGGAAGAGAGGTGCTAGAGCCAGGCTAGCATGGAGAACAGGACTTTCAAATGGTGAGTTTCCCACAAAGGGGCTGGTCCCATGGCTGCCAACCTGAGCTTAACTTCCAGGGGGTGAGAGAGAAGGAGAAGACCCCCAGGAAGGTGTACTAACCTCATCTAGCAGCTATGATTTCTCTTTGCCTGTGGTTCCTCAGCTGGGAAGAGAAATCCTAAATCCTAATGCACTAAGTTGTGCCTCCAAATACTGGTCAGCTAAAACCAAACTCCAGCCATGAATCAGAAGTGTGCCTCATCTTGTGGAGGAAAGTCCTGCCCACGACTGACCTACTAGCCATCTCTTCCCGAAGCAGGTGGTGACTGAGAAGTGCGTGCCTGCTTCCTGAGGACTGCTCCGCCATGCAGTGGCTGATGAGGCTCCGGGTCCTTTGGGGCACCCACAAATCCTGCCACGCCTTCCAGCCTGCCCCTTGGCACTTGCGCTCCCGGTCTGTATCAGCAACTGGTGCCCTGCAATGGAATGACCATGATACACCTGAGAAATTTAACTTTGCAAGTGATATTGTGGACTACTGGACTCAAATGGAGAAGGTGAGGAGGAACCTGTGATGGGGGTTGGGAATAGGCATGATCTCTTTGGTTTATCTTCTTCCTTGGAGGTTGAGGGCACAGACCCGATACAGTGTCTGCCTTAATTTACCAGTGTCATGGGGATAGCTTATGGTTTAGGATTCAATTATTAATTCTCATCCTGGCCACTTCCGCACTTCTCTGAGCCTCAGTGGTTTTATCTGTGAAATGGGGACAATCTCCCTTAAGAAACATGACAGCAGATAAATGTATCAGGTACAGAGTCAGATAATTGTCATCAAATGCAAAGTTCTAACTACAAGGTCAGCAACTTGATGTTCATCTGAATTCTGACCTTCCACTAAAGGGACTGTGAGCCTCACTGGAATTCATCTCATCAAACTTGGGGTTAACTTCAGGCTGCACAAAGGGAAGGGACAGGCCCCCTGCTGGTAGACCTCAGTCAGCAGTCCTCCTGTGAGGAGAGGAAGGCCAGCTGCAGGCCTGGCTACCAAAGACGACTGGGGTGTGGCATTGGGGTCTGTCCAGAGAAACCAGTCCCTCAGCCTCTGGAATTTCAGGTCTCTTCAGAAGACACCAAGTGCTTGAAACGGAAAGGGGATCAGTGATGTGTACCCCAGCGGATGGGGTGGACACTGGGTGGTGTTCCAGCTAGTAAGCCCCAACTGGTGATGATCAGTGTGAAAAGTTACCCAACATTATCTTTGTAGAAAGAGAAAATTCACTGGCAATGCAGCCAGAGAGTTGATGGAATTTTTGAGTTTCCAATAAATTTAACATATGCATTCAGGTGGTAGTGTTCAAGGCCTATATGCCTTTCATGGCGCTTCTTCCTCCTTTCTTTTACTTTTCTTTTAAAAAAATATATTTTATTGATACAGAGAGGAAGAGAGAGGCATAGAGTTAGAAACATCGATGAAAGAGAATCATAGATCAGCTGCCTCTTGCACACACCCTGCTGGGGATGTGCCCGCAACCAAGTTACATGCCCTTGGCCGGAATCGAACCTGGGACCTTTCAGTCTGCAGGCCGATGCTCTATCCACTGAGCCAAACCGGTTTTTGGCTCTTTTTTCTTTCTCAGAGTTTTCATAATAACTCCCAGGAAAATAGAGTCTTGGTTATGAAGAACATTGTTTATATACTATGTCAAGCACTTTGCATTTAATGTTCAAATTAGGTGGACAGTTTTATGATCCACATTTCCTAGTTGAGAAAACTGATAAATAACCTATGGAAATTAGTTACCTAAGTAGAGGAGCAGAATTTGGGTCCAGGTGTTGTAATTCTAAAATCCATTTATTAACCTGTTCCCATGATTAGATAATGCCAAACATCTCTTGACTTGATGAAGACTTTTGAGACCGTGAGATGACCTGGAGATGGAGGAGGTTGATAGGAGAGAAGAAGCCACCACTTTATTCTCACATTTATCTTTTAAAATTCTTATTCATTAATTCACACATCCATCCAGGGAGTTAACCATCAAGCAAATAGGGTTCCCCTATGAAATACCTGTTCTTGTTGGGTTTTACATCATTGTTATCAGTCACTGTCAAGTCATCCATATCTCCCAATGTTCACCTGCACACCTCGTCCCATACATTTTTATTCTCATAATAATTCTGACCTGTCTGTTTCACTTTTCCAATTGCCTTAACCATGATCAGTGTATCTAGTGATGTGGGGTGTCTGACACAAAGAAGTTTCTCAACAAACATTTGTGAAATAAATTAATTTTGAAACCTGCCTAACAATCTTCAGATCTTGGTGCTGCTCCTATTAAAGACTGTGCAGAGGGCACGCCACTGGGGTCCACTTTACTTCTTGAAGCTCCCTTTAAACAAACTTCCCTTAAGTTAGAAATCCAACATTTTTATGTACCCTCTTCTTTTTATTTTAAATCCTAGAGGCTCTGTGCACAAAATTCATGCACTGATAGGGTTCTAGTGGCTGCTGCTCCTTCCCTTTCCCAGGTTGGCCCCACCTCCTGATTGAACTCTTTAAGGAACTCCCAGTTGAGAGGACAACTTGCATACTATGCTCATATTATATAGAATGTTTTATTGATTTCAGAGAGGAAGGGTGAAGTAGAGAGAGATGGAACCATGAATGATGAGGGAGAATCATTGATTGTCTGCTTCCTTCACAACCCAAACAGCAAACTGGATATGTGCCCTGATTGGAAATTGAACCATGACCTCCTGGTTCTTAGATTGATGCTAACCACTGAGCTACAAGGGCTGAGCAATGTTTTCTCTTCTGAGTGTGTGTGTGTGTGTGTGTGTGTGTGTGTGTGTGTTGGCAAAAAATTCATTATAAAACCAAAGGAAGTGCTTCATGGCACTGGCTAGGTAAGTCAGTTGGTGAGAGTGTTGTCCTGGCCTGCCAAGGTTGTGGATTTGATCCCTGGTCAGGTCACATACAAGAATCAACCAATAAATGCATAAAAAAAGGAAACAACAAAGTTGACCTCTCTCTCCCCCCCCCCCTTCTTTCTAAACCAATCAATAAATAAAAAGTTTTTAAATACTGAAACTAGCCTTTTCTACAAGCAATAAATTCACACATGTGGGAGTTTTCTTCATTTTATTTATGGATGACTTTATTTATTCATTTATTTCTTAATCCTTATCCAAGAATTAATTTGATTTTTTTTTAGAGAAAGGGGGAGGGTGGAAGAGGTGGATGGATGGGGGGGAGAGAGAGAACATGGATTTGAGAGAGACACTTTGGTGGCCTAATGCAGGTGCCCTGACAAGGGCTAGGTATGAACCTGCATCTAAGGCACGTGCCCTTGGCTGGGAATTGAACTTGCCACCCTTTAGTCTGAGGGCCAATGCTCTAATTGCTGAGCCAAACCAGCCAGGGCTTTATTTTTTCAATAATTATTAAAAATTTCCAATTACAATTGACATACAATGTTATATTCATAAGTTAAATAACTGTTTAATCATTAGGTTGTACACCTGAAACTGAGCTCTAGACAATTCCTATCACCCCAAAAGCTTCTTTTGTCCTTTCTCAGCCAATCCCCTCCCACCCCCATCCTGGGCGCCAGGCAACCATTGACCTGCTCTTGCATCTTTTTATGTCTGGTTTCTTTTACTCAGCATAATGTTTTTGTTCATAATTTTTATCTTTATCTTTTTCTTTATCTTATTAAAGAATACCTTTCAGCATTTCATATAATACTGGTTTGGCAGTGATGAACTCCTTTAGCTTTTTCTTATCTATGAAGCACTTTATCTGACCTTCAATTATAAATGATAGCTTTGTTGGGTAGAGTAATCTTGGTTGTAGGTTCTTGCTATTCATCACTTTGAATATTTCTTGCCACTCCATTCTGGCCTGCATAGTTTCTGTTGAGAAATCAGCTGATAGTACTATGGGTACTCCCTTGTAGGTAACTAACTGTTTTTCTCTTGCTGCTTTTAATATTCTCTGTTTTTCTTTTGCCCTTGGCATTTTAATTATGGTGTGTCTTGGTTTGGTCCTGTTTGGATTTCTTTTGTTTGGGGTTCTCTGTGCTTCCTGGACTTGTAAGTCTATTTCTTTCACCAGGTGGGGGAAGTTTTCTGTCATTTTCTTCAAATAGGTTTTCAATATCTTGGTCTCTCTCTTCTTCTGGCACCCCCATAATTCTGATGTTGGTATGCTTAAAGTTGTCCCAGAGGCTCCTTACACTATCTTCATATTTTTGGATTCTTTTTTTTTGATTCTTTGACTTGATTCTTGGGATCCTGTAATCTCAGTTAGATATCTGTATATTATTCTTTATTTAAGTCAGTGTACAATTAATTTCTAGTTGCTCCGTTTTCATATCCTTGGGGGTATCACTAAATTTCTTGGTGGTTTATAGAAGATTCTTGATTAACCGTATAACTGTGATTTTGAACTCTATATTTAGTAGTTTGCTTTCCTTCATTTTTTTCATTTGTGACCTCTTTCTTTGTCTCTGCAGTTTGGCTGCTTCTCTGTGTTGATAGAGTGGCATTGTGTGCTAGGTGTCCTACAGGGCCTAGTGGCTCAGCCTCCTCAGTTACCTGAGGTGGACACTCTTGGTGCACCACTTTGTGGGTTGTGTGCACTGTCTTGATTGTTGTTGGTATCATTGGGAGGAATTGACTTCCAGGGCAGTTGGCTATAAGAACCATTTGTGTCTACAATGGGAGAACTTTAGTGCTGGATATACCATTATGGGGCATGACTTATTTCATTGGGGCTTTGGTGCTCACCCAGTCTACCTCCTGACTGCTTCTGTTTTGGATGTGAAGTGTTGTAATCTGGATGGTCTCACTCTGACCATTAGGTATACTGAGTACAGTGGCAAAGTCAGCAACTGCCTGAGGCCACCCAGTAGGAGCTACAGAGAGATCTGCAGATTTTTCCTCTTTGGGGCTTGGAGGTGACAGATGAGGTCCAGGCGTGAAGCAATGCAAGCTGCTGTGGAGACTTGAGTCTCTTTTGGAAACTCTGGGCCTCTCTGACCCAGCTGCAGTTTGTTAGGTTTTAGATTGCAAAAGGCCAGGCCATTCATATACAAAAGCCTCTGTCCACAGCTTGGGTGAGATTGTAAATTGGGTGGGGCAGGGTCTCAGGGAATCACCAGGGGGAGCAAAGACCAATGGCTGCCCATCAGCCCTGCCCGAAGAGGCCCCCGTGTCTCTGTGTCCTGTGGCACCATGCAGGAATAATATTTGCTGGAAGCACCTCTGAGAGAAAACCGCTCTCGAGTTCCAGCCTGATGCCAGACAGTTCAATTTCTCTCTGTATGAGTCCCCAGAGTCTCACTCAGAACTGGAGTTCAGAGCAGTGGGGAGCATGTATCTCCCTCCTGATTGAAAAAGACAACACTTAAGCAGTTGCCAACTCCTTTCATGCACACCTCTATAACTCCACACTTCCACACCTCCGCATCTCTTACCGGATTCAATGCACTTTTCTCTTTCCTTCTAGTTGTAAAATTTCCACTCAGCCAGCCTTTCTGTGATTCTGGATGATATTCTTTTTGTCTTTTAGTTGTAGTTTTTAAAAATATATATTTTATTGATATTTTATGGAGAGGAAGGGAGAGAGATAGAGAGCTAGAAACGTAGATGAGAGAGAAACATCGACCAGCTGTCTCTTGCACACCCCCTACCGGGGATGTGCCCGCAACCAATGTACATGCCCTTGACCGGAATCAAACGCGGGACCTTTCAGTCCACAGACCGATGCTCTACCACTGAGCCAAACCGGTTTTGGCTTTAGTTGTAGTTTTGATGTGGTTGTGTGCTGCAAAAAGTCCAGGTGTTTACCTATGCCACCATCTTCAAAATATTATTGCCCCCACTTCGTAGACAGAATGCTGGGGCACTGTCTACATGGAACTAAGATACATGGGAATGGACCTATTAGAAGCATGAAGCTATTTGTTGTTTTATGTGACTTGGGAGGAGGTGGCTATAGTAGACCAAAAGAATTTTGCTGGATCACAGCATGACCCTAACTTTTCTTGACTCTTTAAATTATTTAAAATGGGGTGTTAGTTACTGAGCTATGCTCACACTGGAACTGGAATGTGCCTATGACAGTGAATTGGGGAAATAAGTGCTCTTTTCTTCTGACGAAGGAAGTAACACATGGTGTATGATCTTGACCAGGAAGGCAAAAGAGGCTCCAACCCAGCCCTGTGGTGGGTGAACAGCCAAGGAGACGAAGTGAAGTGGAGTTTCAGAGAGCTGACAGACTTCACCTGCCGCGCAGCCAACGTCTTCACACAGACCTGTGGCCTGCAGCAGGGAGACCGTCTCGCCTTGATTCTGCCTCGAGTGCCTGAGTGGTGGCTGGTGACCCTGGGCTGCATCCGAACAGGTCAGTGACTCAGAAAGACCCTTAGAGACCTCAGGGATGTCCTAGAGCCAACTGGTCCAGGAACACCAGGTGCTTCCTCTTCCCCTACATCCTTTCTTCTTCACATTCTTTCTCTTTCTCAGACTCCCTCACATATTTTTTAAAAATATATATTTTATTGATTTTTTACAGAGAAGAAGGGAGAGAGATAGAGAGCCAGAAACGTCGATGAGAGAGAAACATCGATCAGCTGCCTCCTGCACACCCCCCACCGGGGATGTGCCCGCAACCAATGTACACGCCCTTGACCGGAATCGAACCCGGGACCTTTCAGTCCGCAGACCGACGCTCTACCACTGAGCCAAACCGGTTTCGGCTCCCTCACATATTTTTACCCCTTAGTCTCTCCCTCTCCTTCACATGTGCTCAAATGCAATGTCTCACACACACACACACACACACACACACACACACACACACACACACTTTCTCTCTTTTTTTCATTATTGATTAAGGTATTACATATGTGTTCTTATCTTCCTCTTACCCCCCTTTCCCACAAGCCCCCAGCTCATGCCATCACCACACTAGTGTCTATGTCCATTGGCTATGCTTATATGCATTCATACAAGTCCTTTGGTTCATTTCTCCCTCTTACCCATACCCTCCCTTAACTTCCCTCTGAGGATTGATGTGGTCTGAGGATGCTTCTCTGTCTCTGGATCTGTTTTTGTTCATCAGTTTATATTGTTCATTAATTCCTAAAATGAATGAGATCATGTGATATTTATCTTTCTCTGACTTATTTCGCTTAGCAAAATGCTGTCTGGGTCCATCCATGCTGTTGCAATTGGTAAGAGTTCCTTCTTTTTTTTACGGCAGCATATATTCCATTGTGTAGATGTACCACCATTTTTCAATCCACTCATCTGGTGATGGGCACTTAAGCTATTTCCAAATCTTAGCTATTGTAAATTGTAGGGGTGCATATATCCTTTCTGATTGGTGTTTCTGATTTCTTGGGATATATTCTTAGAAGTGGGAATACTAGGTCAAATGGAAGCTCCATTTCTAATTTTTTGAGGAAACTCCATATTGTTTTCTACCAGTCTGCATTCCCTCTAGCAGTGAAGATGGGTTCCTTTTTCTCTGCATTCTAGATAGCAGTTGTTTGTTGATTTGTTGATGATAGTCATTCTGACAGTTGTGAGATGGAATCTCATTGTCTTTTTGATTTGTATCTCTGGGATGATTAGTGACTTTGAGCATGTTTTCATATGTCTCTTGGCCTTCTCTTTATGTCCTCTTTTGAAAAATGTTTATGTAGGTCCTTTGTCCATTTTTGATTGGATTATTTGTCTTTTTTTTTGTTAAATTGTATGAGTTCCTTCTAAATTTTGGAGATTAAACCCTTATTGAATATAGCATTGACAAATATGTTCTCCCAAACAGTGGGCTTTCTTGTTGTTTTGTTGATGGTTCCTTTTGCTGTCCAGAAGCTTTTCATTTTTTTATTATTTTTATTTTTTTTTAAATTTATTAAGGTATTATCTGTGTACATAGCTTACCATTGCCCCTACCCCCCCCCCCCATAGATGCCTTCCCTCCCCAGAGTTTTGTGTCCATTGGTTGTTCTTATATGCATGCATACCAGTCCTTCAGTTGATCTCTTATCTCCCCCAGATCTCCCTCTCCCCTCCCCCGCTGTCATTTGACAGTCTGCTTGTTGTTTTACTGTCACTATATCTATCTTTCTGTTCATTCGTTTATAATGTTCTTTAATATCCATAAATGAGTGAGGTCATGTGGTGTTTCTCTTTCATTGACTGGCTTATTTCACTCAGCATGATGCTCTCCAATTCCATCCAGGTTACTGCAAATGATGAGAATTCCTTCCTTTTTATGGCAGCATAGTATTCCATTGTGTAGATGTACCATAGTTTTCTGATCCATTCATCTGCTGACGGGCACCTAGGCTGCTTCCAAGTCCTAGCTATTGTAAATTGTGCTGCTATGAACATAGGGTTGCATATATCCTTTCTGATTGGTGTTTCTAGTTTCTTGGGTATATTCCTAGTAGTGGGATTACTGGGTCAAATGGGAGTTCCATTTTCAGTTTTTTGAGGAAGCTCCATACTGTTCTTAACAGTGGTTGCACCAGTCTGCATTCCCACCAGCAGTGCACGAGGGTTCCTTTTTCTCTGCAACCTCGCCAACATTTGTCGTTTGTTGTTTTGTTGATGTTGGCCATTCTGACAGGTGTGAGATGGTACCGCATTGTTGTTTTGATTTGCATGTCTCGAATAATTAGTGACTTTGAACATGTTTTCATGTGCCTCTTGGCCTTCCTTCTGTCTTCTTTTGAGAGGATTCTATTTAGGTCCATTTCCCATTTTTTAATTGGCTCATTTATTTTCCTTTTATTGAGTTGTATCAGCTGTCTGTAGATGTTGGAGATTAAACCTTTATCAGTGATATCATTTGCAAATATGTTCTCCCATACAGTGGGTTTTCTTGTTGTTTTGTTGATGGTTTCTTTTGATGTAAAAAAGCTTTCTATTTTGATGTAGTCCCATTTGTTTATTTTCTCTTTAGCTTCCGTTTCCCTAGGGTTAGTATCAGTGAAGAAGTTCTTTAGGCATATGTCTGAGATTTTGCTGCCTGTGGATGCCTCTAGTATTTTTATGGTTTCCCGTCTTATGTTTAAGTCCTGTATCCATTTTGAGTTTATTCTTTTGTATGGTGTAAGTTGGTGATCTAGTTTCATTCTTTTGCATGTATCTAGAAGCTTTTCATTTTGATGTAGTCCCATTTGTTTATTTTCTCCTTAGTGTCCATTGCCCTAGGAGTTGTATCAGTAAAGATATTGCTACCACATACGTATTATATTTTGCTGCTTATGGATTTTTCTAAGATTTTTATGGTTTCCCATATTACATTTAAGTTCTTTATCCATTTTGTGTTTATTTTTGTGTATGGTGGAATTTGGTGGTATAGTTTCATTTCTTTTGCATATATCTGTCCAAGTATCCCAACACCATTTATTGAGAGACTGCCATGATGCCACACACTTTCTTTTGCACAGTCTCAGACATTATTTTTTTGAAATTCATCAACTGTTAACCTTTTGCCATATTGCAACTCCCCACTGATTTAGTCAAGAATCAGTTGCAAACATTGTGACACCCATAAATATCATGTAAATATTTATAAACCCTGAATTCCAGACATTTCCTTCACATCACCACAGCAGGCTTATCAAACAAGAAGTCTGACATTGATACAATATATGGTAC
The DNA here is from genome assembly GCA_963924515.1 of Vespertilio murinus. Taxonomy (NCBI): domain Eukaryota; kingdom Metazoa; phylum Chordata; class Mammalia; order Chiroptera; family Vespertilionidae; genus Vespertilio; species Vespertilio murinus. Next base: position 100,533,725 of record OZ004705.1, on the reverse strand, counting down.
TTGATAGCTATCCACAGTCAACATTTCCTAATTGCCTCAATAATATCCTTGACAGCCATTTCTTTCTTTAAGTCCAAAACCCAATTAGGAGTAGAAGCAGAGAAAGGGAATTCCAAGAATGGGCTTAGCACATACATGCAAAGGCTTAGAGTCAGGAGTTGCCTATGTGAATGGCCATTATGAAATAGAGAATAAGGGTGTGGGAGAGAAAGGTGGAGTGTGGGCAGTGTCTTCAGTATCAGAATGGGGAGAGTGGTGTTTTCCTGCAGAGAGGACACAGGTGTCAGTGAAGAGAATTGAAGGTGAACTTGTTGGGGAGGGAGGCCAAATGGCCTTCTCAGAAGTGATTAAGTAAAATTGAGTTTATTTAAGAAAAATGGGATCAAAGGTGGGATACCCAAAGGGAAGGGCTGCATAGCTCTGAGCCAAGGGGATGATGGTGCGCCCGGAGCAGGAGTTTCATCCTTATATGCAGTCACAGTAGGACTCTCTTGTCGTCAGTGGGTTTGGGAGCTGAGCTGGTGGGCCTGGAATGGGGATGGAATGCAGGTGTGCCATCGGGTGTCTTCAGGACAGTATCACTTCCTTATATGGTCTGATTGCTGGTGTCCAGCAAGCATTTCCTGGTCTTTGTTCTCCTATGATATCAGGGGAGCTTACAAATGGCTGTCAAGGATTTCATTGCCTTCTAGTTCTAACTACAGTAAATGTGGGGAGAAAAATCAATGCTCTGTGGAACTTACGGAGATTATAATATGGAAGTTCCAGGGCAAGGCATCTATCTGGTGAGGAGATTAGAATCCAATAGGTGCACACAAATACTTTAACTAATTGTTGTCGACAGCAGATAGAGGGGAGGACAGCAAAGTTCAAAGGACAAAGTGGTTAATTTGGACATTAGGGATGAAGGGAAGAAGGGATTCCCAATGATACGAAGATGAGAGAGGGGGGTGGAGGAGAAAAGTGGGGGCTGGGATGCAGCTATTCCTGATGTCAGAGACTCTGTCCTCCTTACATCTGTGCTCCCAGGTCCCTTGTAAACTCTTGCAAAGTAGGATCCACCTGTCTACTGGCTGCAGTCATCTACGGTAGAGTAGAAAGGTTAAAGGCAAGCGTTTCAAATGTTAATGCGCGTGGGAATCACTTGGAGGTGCATCATTTTAGCAGGTTCTGGCCCTGCTGTCTAGGCTCAGTAATTGTACATTGACCTATGAACCAGGAGGTCATGGTTTAAAGCATAAATATTTAAAGCATAAAAGCAAAAATTCCCAGGTAGAGCACAAGCCTGGGTACAGACTAGATCTCCAGTGTGGGGTGTGCAGGAGGCAGCCAATCAATGACTCTCATCACTGATGTTTCTATCTCTCTCTCTCCTCTCTGAAATCAATGAAAATTTATTGTAAACAAAAATTTAAAAAATGCAGGTTCTGATTGGGTAGGATTGGGTGTGGTGCGTTGGTGCTGACACTGCGAGCCTTTGTGTAGCAAGGGCTAAAGGATTTCTGTTCAGATCAGACAGTCCTGAAGTCCATGGTTGTGAAAGAGAAAATGAAACAAACAATTTCTTTCTCATCCCCAGGGATTATCTTCATACCAGGGACAACCCAGATGCAGGCCAAGGACATTCTCTACCGACTGAAGTTGTCTAATGCCAAGAGCATCGTGACCACAGATGTCCTTGCCCCAGAGGTGGACTCAGTGGCTTCTAAGTGTCCTGCTCTGAAAACCAAGCTCCTGGTGTCTGACCACAGCTGTGAGGGGTGGCTGGACTTCCGATCTCTGATTAAGTGAGTTTCGGGTCTGATGCAGGTGCTCTCTGAGGAACGGTAGAAGGCCATTCACACCCAAGCGCTGTAGACAGACAGCTGATGGTAGGAAGCTCACCAGGCCTGGCCCCAGAAACCTCTTCCCAGCAATGTCCCTGACCTGCTGTGTGACCCTGGGCTACTTCCTTCCCCTCTCTGAGCCAAGGTTGCTTCATCTGTAATATCAGGACATTGCACTTCTATGCTTCTCTCCCTAAAGTTTGATCACCTCTGGGATGTGAAAGGAGTTGTACCATCAGAGGATTACTGTGTTTCAAGCTTCTTGTAGGTGGGAGTCTAAAAGACTATCCTAGAGAACATCCAAGATGGCGGCCTAGGCAGTCTCCTAAACTGCTGCCTCATCAACAATTTAATTAAAAAAACAACTAAAATCAAAAAGGACTTCACCAAAACGTCAGGAAAGCTGGCAGAGTGGAATAGCTACAACTAGAAAGAAAGAGAGAGGCTCACGGATCGGACTGGGAGCCGAAAAGCACTGAGGTAGGGAGACGCTCACGCACGTGGCCTCCGAATACCTGCCTGGCGGTGGGAGGGGAGGAATCCCCGATTGCACGGAACCCTTTCGGACTGTACTGAACCCCAGCCCCGGCTGAAATCCCGTGGTCCCAGGCTCATACGGGTGGAGTCTGGACGGTAGAGAAAGACACCCAGAGACTCAGAGACTCAGAGACTCAGAGACTCAGAGACTGGGAGACCGGGGACCGGGAGCCAAAGTCGCAGCCGGCAGGGTCTACAGACTCGCGCGCGCGCGAGCAAGTACGCGCTGAGGTCTGACCTCCGCCTCTCCGGAGCGGAAGGAGTCAGAAGCTCCAGGTCTGACTGCGGAGGCTGCTGCTGCCTCTATGTACAAGGTGACGGCCTCTCTGTAGCGGAAGGAGTCAGAAGCTCCAGGTCTGACTGCGGAGGCTGCCGCTGCCTCTCTGTACAAGGTGGCGGCCTCTCTGTAGCGGAAGGAGTCAGAAGCTCCAGACTACAGAGACCAGTCCAAGTCCGGGTGAGCCCCTGGGGCACCCAAGCTCTTGCTTGGGGAAACTGGGCCGGTCAGGCGGAAACTCAGGCGAGTGCACAAGGGCAGGGCAGAAGCCAAGACTGTCAGTTCAGCCCTGAGACTCCGCCCCATCCAAGCTGAGCAGAGGCTTCTGCAGTTTTTCAAGTCTGATCCTATAAGACTGTCTCCAATACAGAAGTTATCCCAGAGTAGACACAGCTGATACCCACATCCAATTGGCCTGAAGGTCAATTCACAACAATAGAGACTTAGCTACAACAAGGCTGTGCACGCAGTCCACAAAGGGGATCACTAAGAGTGTCTACCTCAGGTAACTGAGGAGGCGGACCCACTGTGCTATATAGGACACCAAACACACAAAGCCGTCCTACCAACTCTGAAAAATAGTGATAATGCCGAGACAAGAAAATAGATCTCAAACAAAAGAGATGGAGGATATAGAGTTCAGAACTACGGTTCTAAGGTTATGCAACAATATCCTAGAAAAGCTCGATAAATTTCATGAGACCCAACTAAAAAGTATAGATAAACTGACTAAATTGGAAAATATTATGCAGAGATCCAACAGCAGAATGGAAGAACACAAGAATCAGGTCAAAGAGCCAAAAGACACTCCGCTGGAGAAGGAAGAAGAAAAGAGGATCCAGAAAGTTGAAGATAGTGTAAGGAGCCTCTGGGACAACTGCAAGCGCACCAACATCAGAATTATGGGGGTGCCAGAAGAAGAGGGAGTGCAAAATACTGAAAACATATTTGAAGAAATAATATCAGAAAACTTCCCTCACCTGGTGAAAGAAATAGACTTACAAGTACAGGAAGCCTACAGAACCCCAAACAAGAGGAATCCAAAGAAAAATTCTTCTCGACACATCATCATCAATATGCCAAGGGTAAAAGACAAAAAGAGGATCTTACAAGCAGCAAGAGAAAAGCAGGTGGTTACCTATAAGGGAGCACCCATACGACTATCAGCTGATTTCTCAACAGAAACCATGCAGGCCAGAAGGGAGTGGCAAGAAATATTCAAAGTGATGAATAGGGAGAACCTACAACCAAGATTACTGTATCCAGCAAAGTTATCATTCAGAATTGGAGGGCAGATAAAGAGCTTCACAGATAAGAAAAAGCTAAAGGAGTTCATCACCACCAAACCAGTATTATATGAAATGCTGAAAGGTATTACTTAAGAAGAGGAAGAAGGTTAAGTGAATTAAAAATCTCAGGAATAGAATAAACTGGTGAATATAATAGAATTAGGGGCAAAGAAAGCGAGTGGATAGATAATTATCAGGGTGAAAGGGGTGTGGGGTGCAGAGACTGGATTAAAATTGTATAACCTATGGATGAGGACAATAGTGGGGGGAGGGGGTAAGGGCAGAGGGTGGGGTGGGAATCAGGTGGAAGGGAGCTATGGGGGAGAAAAAGGAGAAACAATTGTAATAATCTGAGCAATAAAGATTTATTTTAAAAAAAAGACTATCCTATGTAATCAAGAGTGATATGCTAATTAACCATCACACCCTCTCAAAGATGGCAGCGCCCATGGCCAATAAGGAAGGAATATGCTAATTGACTGCCATGCCCTCAAAGATAGTTTCACCCACAACCCCAAGATGGTAGTGTGCAGTCCCTTCAGCCCCACCAGGGTGGCAGGTGTATAGCATAGCTGGGTTAGAACCCAAGGGTGTCCTGCTGCTCTGCACGGCTGCCTCCAGAACCTCCAGTCTTCTCAATCCCCCAGCCACCCAGGGCCAGTCTAAGGCACAAGTAAGCCTGGGATGGCAGCTTCCTAGCCAACCAGAGCTCGCCTAAGGTGCAGGCATGCCTCGGATGTTGGCTGCTCAGCTGCCTAAGGTCGTCCCGAGGTACAGGCCAATATCAGATGATGGCTGCCTTGCCACCCAGGGCTGATAAAGGCTCAGGTAATCAGGGCTGGCTGAGGCTTGCGCTGATTGCCCGGTTGACTTCAGCCCCTGAGGGCTCCCAGACTGTGAGAGGGGGCAGACTGGGCTGAAGGAAGCCCCCTCCAGTGCATGAATTTTCATGCACCGGGCCGGGCCTCTAGTTCATGTATAAATATAAATACATATATGTGAATAAGTTGAATGAGAGGTTAAAATGGATCCTTAAGGTGAAAGTTGAGACTGCAAGAAAAATGAGGATGTGACTGACAGAGGGTTTTTTGGGGGGCAAACATCTCCCGGAATCTGGGTACCCTTAGAAAGTTAGAAAAATGCCAGGAGTTCAGAGAAACCCTCCACCTCCAATGCTTTAATTCTGTGAGCCTTTAGGCGTTTTTTATACTGTCCACCTAAGAAACACCCAGATATGCAGGAAACTTTTATGAGTTTATTTGAGCCAAACTGACAACATATGCTGGGGAGCAAGGCCTTAAATGCTCCAGAGGAAAAGAGTTTTGTAGCTTCTCTCATGCATTTGAAATCCAGGAGGGGATGCAAGAAAGATTAAGGGGGAAGAAAGCCAGGTGGGGATGGGATTACAGAATGTTAAGATTCTGTGCTCCCTTGATGGGTTACACCCCCTTCAAGGGTTATTACTTTCCATATTTCAAGGGCCTGTTAACCTAGATGCACAAGAGCAATGCATAGGCTAGCTTAAGGCAAAGATAACCATTTAACCAGAGAAGTTCTGTGTCAGGGGCCTGCCTCCTCCATGCCCTGCCCTGGCAGGGATTTATGATCAGATTACCTGTGAGCTTAGTTCACAGAGACCCTGTTCCACCCACAGCTCAAACCTTGCTGGGTGTCTTTTCTTTGTCTCTTTTACTTTCCTGAGGTAACACTGATTTATAACGTATAAGTTGCACTGGGTTTGTTTTCTTGAAGAACCCTTCTGCTTTTAATATATTTTATTGATTTGTTACAGAGAGGAAGGGAGAGGAAAAGAGAGTTAGAAACATTGATGTGTGAGAAACATCAATCAGCTGCCTCATGCACGCTTCCCACTGGGGATGTGCCCACAACCAAGGTACGTGCCCTTGCCCTGGGACTCCTCAGACCACAGGCCGATGCTCTATCCACTGAGCCAAAAGGCCCCTTCTGATTTTAAATTAAAATGTTATTCAACACCAAAAGGCAAACACAGTGACCTCACACCTTGTGGTGGACTCTAAGGTCCAGAGTTGGGGTTCTCCCTCTAGGGAGTGTGCCCTTACCTCCTCCTGCGCTACCTTTGCCTCTTTCTCCTCAACACCAAGGGCCATTCTTCTACCCGAACTTGTTTCCTGACCCAATGGAGTCCTACTGGCTCACCTCTACTACCTCTGTGGCTTCTAGATAAACTTTCTTTTATAATTTGAATAAACAAATAAAGTCAGAGAGTTAAATAACAGAAAATTTAAAAAATAATACTATTGCCTGGCCCTCCTGGCTCAGTGGTTGAGCTTCGACTTATGAACCAGGAGGGCCAGATTCCATTTCTAGTCAGAGCACATGCCCAGGTTGCAGGCTAGATTGAAGGTGGAGGGCAGCCAATCAATGAATTTCTCTCATCATTGATATTTCTACCTTTCTCCATCTCTCCCTTCCTTTCTGAAATCAATAAAACATATTTTAAAAAATAGTGCTGATGAAAAATCCCTAAAATTGCCCAGAGTCAGGACTGTACCATTTGCCAGCAAGAGCCAGTGTTCCCACCAGCATTTGGATGATCTGCAGTTTATTTGATCAACACAGGAAGCTCACAAACACAATCATCGCAGGCCCGGAGACTGAGTGTAGCAGCTCCCAGGAATCAAGGCCACGGATTCTTCTTTCACTCTTCCTCTTTCTCGCTTTCTCATCTCCTTAACCCTCCCCCACTTACCACCAACATTATGGAGTGAAATTCCTGTAAAGTTTGTATGAAAGCAAGCTTAGCAGTGTGAGTAAGAGGACAGTCTATGTAGCACATTGGGTTTGAACCCAGGCTCTGCTGATAGCTGGCTGTATGTCTTCAGGCAAATTACCTAACCTCTCTGAGCCTCAGTTTCCTCATCCACAAAGAGAGCATGACAAGTTGGGCATAATTACCTCTTGGGATTGCTCTGAAGATTGAATGAGTTCTTATTTATAAGTCACTTACTGGTGATAGAGCACTGAAAAAACTCACTGAAAAGATTAAGTTCTATCTCATTGTTTGTTAAATTATAAAATACTCGGCTGTGTTTTTTCAATTTTTTAAATGAAGAAATGTTGTTGCTCTTACCCAAGTCACCAATAAGAGACCAGTTTTTCCTCCAGTGTTGCAAAACTCCAGTCTTCTGCACTGGCCAGGTAGCTCAGTTGGTTAAAGTGCCAAGGTTGTGGGTTTGATCTCTGGTCTGGGCACATAAAGAATCAACCAATAAATGCATAAGTAAATAGACCATCAATTGCATGTTTCTCTCTCTCTCTTTCTCCCTCCCTCTCTCCTTTCCTCCTTCTCTCTCCCTTCCTCTCTCTCAAATATATTCAAGCAAACAAGTCAGGTTTTTGACTTGTTGTTTCTTCGTCTTACCCTGATGGTGGAGCTAAGAGACTTGACATCTTTCCTTTTGTGTTCAATCCCTTTGTAGATCAGCATCCCCAGATCACACCTGCATTAAGTCAAAGACCACGGACCCAATGGTCATCTTCTTCACCAGTGGCACCTCTGGCTTCCCCAAGATGGCAAAACACAGCCATGGACTTGCCTTGCGACACTCCTTCCCTTCATGGTAGGAAAGAGGGCACCAGCTTAGAAGCTGGGTCACACTCTGGGGCAAGGAGTGTGTGTGTGTGTGTGTGTGTGTGTGTGTGTGTGTGTGTGTGTGTGTGTTGGGAAAGGTGTTCCAAGTAGAACTAAGTCCATCCTTCTAATCCCTTCTGCTCTCTTTGGTTCAGACCACTGGGGGTCTCAGAGGCAAAGGTCTGGACTTCTAAGTGTGTGTTGACAGCAGCCTCCCAATGACAAGGGGGTCCTGACTGAGCACCTTCACAGGTGTGGAGGGAACACGATTGGAGGCAGCAGGCATTCTGTAAGCTGCACAAATGACAAGCCATGTGTCTTTGTCACTGGTTCCAGGTTTGGTGGGAGGAGGACAGAAAATTCTAGCAATGTGAACTGTACAGGTATGGAGGGTGAGTTTCCCAATCATGAGCCATTAGAGGGAAGTAATACCTGGAACCAAGCCACTGCCATTAACCTAAAATAAATAATTGTAGAGGCTGAAGAAATAGCCTTGGGTTAATCATTTAATCAATATTAAACCAATCTTCTTCCTCCTCCCCAACTAGTAATATATATTTTGTACCTTATTAAGCAGACCAGGGAGTAGAGAAGGTGTCTTGTGGACACTGAGTATCTGTTCTAATGATAACACTTTATAAGCAAAATCCTGAAGGAATTGGGGTGGGAAGAAGTGGGGGGATATCTGTGTAGTGAGAACAACACAAGAAAAGGCACAAAGATATTAAAAGTAGCGTTACAGAGATTTGCTGCTCAAGTGTCAGGGAAGCACAGATGGGAACAGCTGAGAAAATGAGTGGGGCCCAGAGCACACAGGGTCGTGGGGACTTTGGTGTAGAGATTGGAAAACAGTGGGTGGTGTTGAAAGGTTGTGAACAAGGGAGAGACCTAATCAAATTTGTATTTTGAAAAGATCACTCTCACAGGAGCTTGGAGAATGGCTGGGGAAAGAATAGATTTAGAAAGACCTGTTGGAGGGTCTTAGAATAATTTTGATGAAAGTTGGTGGTGGTTTGGCCAAGGTGCTGGGGACAGGGAGGAAGTTAAGAAGTCTGAGATTTTAGGAGATAGAATGGGAGGGTGTGCTGGCTAGATGTGGGAGGTGGGAGGGGCTGGAGAGTCAAGGTGGACTCCCAGGTTTTGAGCTTGGACAGTAATGACATTCACTGAAACACAGAGAACACTGGAGAATTAGTCCAGAGAGGCAGGAGAGATTAGGATGCTCTGGGTTTGAGATGCCCAAGAGACAACCCAGAAGAGATGCCCAGTGGGCAGTTGGGTCTGCAGCTGACAACAGAGGTCCCTAGCTTGTAATTTCCTGTGGATGAGCCACAGCCCTAAGAGGTGGGAAGAGGGAGTGTGAATGGCTCTCCAGGCCCCTACCCACTAACAGAAGAGCTCTTCAAAACCATAGCTTACTAAGGGAAGAGTTGAGTTTTTTCTCAAGGAGTTCTGCACACAGAGGTCCCTCAGAAGCAATAACAGTAGGTGAGGAGATGCTTCAGTGCTAGCTGAGTAGCCACTGGATTCAATTTTCCATCTATCAGCTATGTCTGTTATTTTTAAATTTATTTTTTGTTAATTCTCAACCCAGGGTATTTCTCCCCATTGATTATTATTATTTTTTATTTTTTTAAAAAAATGAGAGACACATTTTAGTATTACATTTAATTGGTTTCAGAAAAGAAGGGAGAAGGAAGAAGGGATAGAAACATCAATGATTAGAGATTGTGCCCACAACCCAGGTATGTGCCTTGACTGGGAATAGCAATTGTGGTTACAAAGCTGAAGCCACTATATTTTGGAGTTAGCAGGAAATTACTGCAGCTGAAGGCCTCTGATGTCTTCTGGTGCATGTCAGATCCAGGCTGGATTGCGGCTCTCATGGGGACCATGTTTGAACCATGGACAGCAGGGTCTACAGTCTTCATCCATCATCTGCCCCAGTTTGACCCTAAGGTCATTGTAGAGGTAAGAGCACTAATCTCTCAGTGTCAACAAACTCCAGGGGAAACTCATGTTTCAGGCTCAAAAGCTGGCCCCTGCAGAGAATAGTATATGGAACAAAGCAGCCCATTAGGGTGGTATAACCTGGGCTCTGGGTGTCTCAAAATGTGAGGCATTGAATCAGTGAACCACCCAGAATACATATTTTGAGAATTAAAGCAACCAGCACAATCTCAGGTCTCCCGGCTCCTCCAGGGTCAGGTGGCTGGTGTGTGTGTGTGAACTGATTGAAGTGTTTAAAAACAGAGCCCTTGGAATACAATGGTTCTCGTTCCTTTTCACACCTTTAACATTTGTTAGTGGTAAGCTCACCTTTCTGAGCCTGGTCTTCTCACCTGTCAGATGGAAGTTTTAATAATTACAGCCTCATAAGGTTGTTGGGAATATTGAGATGATACAGGCAAAGTGTGTAAAGTTCTTAACCATCAGGCCTGCACCTGAAAACACTCAGGAACTGGCAGCAGTTGCTGTTGTTATGCGTACATCATGGATAAATGTGCTCTCCCAGAAGGGAGATCAGAATTAAAATGGTAATAATTTTTAAAAAATAGTTACCACCATGAACAACAAAAGAATGGTAATAATTGGACAGTATTTTTCATCTTAACTATAAATATAAAATTTTTCTCTGTTCACTTTGTAGACATTCTTTAAATACCCCATCACCCAGTGCTTTGCTGTGCCCTCTGTATTTCGAATGATTCTGCAGCAGAACTTTAGCAGGTATGTAGAAGTGGCTTGTTGTAATCACAATCTTTGGGTAAGATTTTAAGGAGTCTGTTTCACTGTGGTCTTGTTGTTGTTGGGAAACAGGCTCTTGCACTGGGTTGGGAGGAAAGAATCCCAAAGACCCACACACGGCAATGTGGTTTATTTGTTACATAACATCAATAGAGTTCTCCTCTGGGCTTTCCAAGGGCCATCTCTCTCGGCCCTGCCCTAGAAAAGTCCAATCTCGTCTTTAACAGGCCAATGCAAAAGCCAATGCCAGGAATTTCTGCTTCATGATCCTTTGGGCCTGGAAGTCTCCCCCAGGCCCATGTGGCTGTAGACCTGCATGGTCCTTTGCTCCTGGGCGGGAGGGACAGGAACAAATTGGGCCAGTGGGGTCCCAGGCAAGAGAGAGAGAGCCAGCATTACCCCCTGTGTCTCAACCAGGAGCTTTTCCAAAACAACCAGTTAACTTCCCAAGATTCCAGGGGCATGCACTGGGTCCACCCCTAGTCATCTATCTTATCCCAGGTTAGACTGATGGCCTCTGTGGTCCAACACCTCCCCTTGTACCAGTTTGACTTTACTGGGCAGTTCCTGATCTCCCCAGAGCTCCTTCCTACACACATTTCTGAGCCAGAGGAGGGAGAGATGGATGTAATCCCCTTGGGGCGAATATGCTGCCATTTCTTGGGTGTGAAACTGGAGCTTCCTGATGAAGCACATGGGCCTCTGCTTCCCAGCTGACTGTGCTCAACATTGTCAGCCTCTCCCCGGCTCTGTTTCTTTCAATAACCAGCAAAGAAGGGTAATGGTTGGACTGTTTCAACTCTGGTTCTTTGAGGGCAGTGAGAGCTAGTGTGTGTGTGTTTGTGTGTGTGTGTGTGTGTGTGTGTGTGTGTGTGTGTGTGTGTGTATGTGTGTGTGTGTAATGTTGATAGTGATAATTACCAGCCAGTCAAATTTGCTTATTAAGCAGGACTCAGATCCAAATGAAACAGTGAGCCTTGCATCATTGTGGGTGTTTTTCTTTTTAAAAAAATTGTGAAATAACAAACACAGAAAAATACATAAGACATAAATTTGTAGATTAAGAAATTGTTGAAAATCAACCCCATATGTAACCACTCACTCAAGTCCCAATAAGAGAAAATTGCCAAGCACCAGTGGCCTCCTCAGACCTCTCCAACTCCCCGAAAGGAACTCACTATCTTGACTTTCATGGTGTTCCCTCATTTGTGTGTTTTTTTTCTTCCTCCGCCCACCCCTCCCCGCTCCCCATAGTTTACCTCCTAAAGAAATATCAGTCTCTTTGACTTGCTTTTGAACTTTGTAATAATATAATTCTCTAATATGCAGTTTCTTTTTACAATATTATATTTCTAAGGTGAGCTCATGTTGCATTATATTGTTGTAGCTAACTTTTATTGCCATATAATATCCCATTTTATGAAAGGTCCATATTTTTTCATCTCTTCTACCACTAATGAACATATTTTCCCATCTCTTCTACCACTAATTCATTTGAGGGTGATTTATGACTAGCACTGTTCTTGCACATTCACCTTGTGCACATTAGCTCTCACAATGTGGGGTCTTTCAGGAGAAATTGCTGAGTCATACTGATACCACATCCTACCCCCTGTTTTCCAAAGTATCCAATCGATGTGTGGGTCCACTATCAGGGAGGCAGGGTTCCTTTGTACCACATCTTTGGCAACATTTGTTCCTGTCAGAGTCTTTAATTTTTACCAATCTGATGGATGTAGGGTTACTTTGCTATAACTTTATTTCATATTTTCCCGTGTTTGTAGATTAATCCTGAGCTAAACTACAACTTTGTCTTTGAACCTAATGCACACTTATACATATTTTAGAGACTCTAAAATGGAAATGGCGGCTTCAAAAATCAGACCTAATAACTTTTAGACACAGGTACAATATAAAGGAGATGAACAACTACCCTTACGAAACTAACTCTGAAATATAACTTGCTTTTATTCATGAAGCCTCCATCCCAGCATGCCCTTGGAGTCTGCCTCTATCTGTATTTCAAAGCTCATATGACAGCCACTTTTTGCAACATTCCTCAGATGATGGACTTGTTCCAAACCCAGTAACAATCCAGTCAGGGCATCACTAATGACTCCACTGGAGGCTCTGCTAAGTTTACCTATTTTGGAGAAAACTCCGGATGAGTGAGGAAGACGCCCCTAATGCAACCAGCCCCCTTGTCCACCACTCCTGACTGTGTGACAGGAGAGATGTTGCGGGGAGAGGGGAAAGTAGGGGAGCCAGATGTCTGCTCTGAAGCTCTGTGGACACCTTGTCTCCCTCAAGCCTCAGGTTCCCCACTCTGGAGCATTGCTCTGCTTCCGGAGAGGCCTTGCTGCCCGAGGAGCAAGAGAAGTGGAGAGAACGGACGGGCCTTCTGCTCCACCAAATCTACGGACAGACAGAAACAGTAGGTGGACGGGTCCAGGGGGGCCACCCAGCAGGAGCTGAATCTGCCAGAGCATGCGATAGGCCCCACTGTGAGCACAGCCCCATTGTGTGCACAGCCAGCAGAGGGCAGCTCTGGAGTTCCAGGCTGATTGGCCACAAATCAGTTTGCAAGGAAGAATTCACAAACAGTTTTCGACTTGTCAAGACCCCGGTGTGCTGACAGCTATTGGACAAAACCTTTCATAGGGATCTGAGGACAGGGGCTATGTCCCTGGGATCAGGGAGCTGGGAGGAGAGATGTCAATGGAGACCCCGCCTATGAGTGCTGCCCATGTAACCCTCCCTCCCTCGAGCAGCAGCCACAGGGCCAGGCAAGAGCGGGCCCCAAAGTTCATCTCTGGGTGTGGACGAGGGCAGCATTTTTGATTGTGGGACATGAGTAGGAGGGGAGGACAGAGCAGGGGCATCACACACACACACACACACACACACAGTGTGACCCCTAAGGGTGTCACTGAGCACACAGTGGGCAGGCCATGCAGCCTGCTGTGCTGTCTGGAACCACAAGGGCTTCAGTGGCTGGAGAAGGGGCTGCCTCTCTCCCACAGCATCCTCAACCCCGTGATGCTGACACAGCCACTTGCCTGCCTCCCACCATCTTGTCAGCTCACAGAGTCACCCCTCTCAGGACCTGGAGGGCAGGCTCGCTAGGTCCTAATTCACATATTTGTCTGACCGTGTGTTGTTTTTGAGAAAAATGTTCTATTTTGGTCAGTGAAGTGATCTGCTTCCAGGCCTGAGAAATGGGAGGGCTCCAGGCCTGACCTTGCATGGCTCACAGTTCACTGTTGGGCAAGGAGAAGCACAGGCTACACCCATAACCCCGCCCCTTAGCGTGGACTGCTTGAGCCACAGAATACTCCCTCCTGGCCGCACGGAGCCTCTTTGTTCAAAGCTCTTTCAACCCGCTCACTCACCTGTGGGCATTGGCACATCCTGAACTGTGAGCAGCAGCTTGGAGAGGCAGACCTTCCTCTGCCAGGAGCTCAGGTCTCAGTTCCTCTCAGCATGGCCAATGGCAGCATCAAGCCCATAGGCATACCGTGGAACCTGCCAGAAGCTCTACTTCCCTGTCTCCAAAATGGGAATAGAATGCCGACCCTGCGGGTGGTGGTGAGGGGAGTGGAAGGGAGTGTGGAAGCCCCTACGATACCCAGCCTGCACATCCCCCAGGGCCAGCCCGCTGTTTTCACTGATGTGGGGGGTCTTGTGCCAGGTATCAGGGGTACAGAGCAGAAGGGGCATCTCTAAGCTCAGACACTTGTTATCTATGGAGGGAAACATGCCCAAACATCAGCATAAGGCCTGTTGGCGACAACAGAAATGCAGGGGAAATGCCACCAAAGGAGGATCGCCCAGGCCTTCTCCTGGGGCCTGAGTGTGGGCTGGTTGCCCTAAGGAGCCAGATGAGCTCACTGGTGCGGGCCTGAGCAGCTTCCCGCCCCGCAGGCACTGAGAGGGGGTGCCTGCCCGGCCCCTTTGACTGGGGAGACCCAGGGCATTAACTCATCTGTGTGACTGTGCAGGCTTAGCTTTAGGACAGATGTTAGCTTCAGAGAACCAGGAAGGAGGCGTAGTTCACCAGGAGGGCAAATGGGGGTGGGAGTGGTGGCAGAGGCACAGCCTAAGTGATGTCAGTGCAGCCCTGAGGGCAGAGGAGGCAGGTTCCTTCAGGTTCAGTCCTGAGTAAGTGTTGGTCAAATGGACACATGCTTGGCATGCAGTGGGCACTCCTTCAACCAGCACACACCCACAGCCCCGAGCTCAGCCCATTGCTCCTTTCCTGGCCACTCCCACGGGACCCTGTGGCCCCGACAGCTGGTACTGGCCCAGTGCATGTCACATGTCGGGTGCAGTGACTGTCTGCTGAAGAGCTGGGTCAATGCCCTGAGCCCAGGACACAGAGCTCCCAGCTCCCCCTCAGGTTCTATGAGCAGCGCCCCATGGCTCTGTGAGCAGGGGTGCTGTGAACCATTGTGGCTGTTTTGTGATAGGCTTGGAGCCTTTGACAACTGGTCTTCTCTTCCGTTTTTGCACAGGGATTTACTTGTGGCACTGCCCGTGGGTCACAGGTCAAGCCCGGTTCCATGGGGAAAGCCATCCCACCCTTCGACGTCCAGGTTTGGTCCCAAAGCATGGCCACGGAGCACTGAGGGCTCAGCTGGGATCAACCCCGTGTGACACCAGGCGGCAGAAGAGCCGTGTCCTCTGCCCGAGTTGTCCCTCCTCCTCTCCTAGTTCCCCTCTGGTTTCCTGGGAGGGTCAGTACTGTGGGCATCAGTGCAGCTCACCGTGCCAGCCGAGGCCGCGCACATAGCTGTGGAGCACAGGACCTGGGGGTGCCCGGCAGCTCTGTCCACCCTCCGGGCTTTTAGCTTGCCCTGACCCCTGTTTCTAGCTTGAAGACACACGCGATGTCCACACCAGGAAACAAACACACCCATGACTTGCTGATTTCAAAGACTTGACAGCTTCATTCTGCTTTCTGACATGGATCCCCCTATGGTCCCCACTGGTGTCACATGCATAAGCCAGGCTGAACTTGTTCGGGTTTGGGGGGTGGGGAGAGAGGAGGCAAGAGGGCTGGGAGCCCTGCAGGGGACCTCACAGACCTCTTGCTCCAGATCATCGACGACAAGGGCAACATCCTGCCACCCAACACTGAGGGCAACCTTGGCATCAGGATCAAGCCCACCAAGCCCATCGGCCTGTTCATGTTGTATGAGGTGAGGGTGCCCCGCCTCCTGCTCCCTGGCCCATGCACCCCTGCAGCAATAAGGGAGGTGACCCAACTCTGCATCCTGAGACTCCTCCCATCGCCCGTTATGTGCTCCAGTTCTGTGAAGCCAGGTCTAGTTCACCAAAGCTCACAGCCTTTCCTCTCCTGACCCACGTGGCACTGATGCGGTGGAGAAGCCTGGCTTTGGAATCATCAGACTTGGGGGCTAATGATTCAGAATGCAGGCTTCCGCTGGGTTCTCATCCTACCCTCCAATTTACCAACAGGGTGTGTGCAAACCTAGTAACTGTCCTGAGCCTCCTGGGGCCTCCCCTACCTCCCTTCTCAGAGAAAACCACCTGCAGACCGTAGGAGTCATGTGTTTCCCCGTGTCAAATACATGGCAGAGCTAAGGTTCAAACTGTGTTTCAACCCCAGAGTGTAATGGGAAATCCAAAGATTATAGAAACCTGTGATGGCTCTAGGGAAACCTGTTGAGAACCCTGAGCAGATAAGCCCTAGCCCTCGCAGGGTACTAGAGGCCACTAAGCAGAAATTCTCAGCTTCCAAGATGGGCCATGGAAGGGTGGGCACACCTGAAATGGATCTCAGATTCCATTTCCTTTCTCCAAAAGAATAGCCATCAGAGGTTCTCTCTTGTTGTCACCGTTGTCATCACTGTGGCCTCCAGGGGCGCTGCTCCTCATGTGATACTACTATCTACCAACAGTAAAAACTGCTGCTAAACCATTCATCAATTTTGTTTATGTTTTCAAATATCCAGCTCTTGATTTCATTGATTGTTTTGTGTTTTTCTTTTAGTCTTTATGTCATTTATTTCTGCTCTAATCTTTTCTTGTCCTCTTCCTAGTTCTTTAAGTTGAAGGGTTATATAGTTTATTGTTAATTTTTCTTGTTTTGAGGTAAGCCTATCTTGCTATGAATTTCCGATTGAGGACTGCTTTTGCTGTGTCCCAGAAATTTTGCGTTGTTGTGTGTTCATTTTCATTTGTGTCCAGGAAGATTTATTTATTTATTTATTTATTTATTTTTGATGTGATTGGTAACCCATTCTTTGTTTAATAACATGCTATTTAGTCTCAATGTGTTTGAATGTTTTGGGGTGTTTTTATTGTAGTTGATTTCTAATTGCATTCCACTGTGATATGAGAAGTTGCTTGATATGATTTCGATCTTGAATTTGTAGGGACTTGTTTTGTGTCCTAACATGTAGTCTATCTTTGTGAATGATTCACGTGCACTTAAGAAAAATGTTTTATATTCTGCTGCTTTGGGGTGAAAAGTTCTATAAATATCAATTAAATCCATCTGGTCCAGTGTGTCCTTCAGAGTCACTTTCTATTTCACATTTTGTCTGGAAGATCTATGCAGTGAAGTCAGCAGGGTGGTAAGGTCCCCTGCTATGACTGTATTGTTGTCAATCTCTGCTCTAGCAGTTAAAGTCCAGCAGTTTTTTAGATATATTTAGGTGCTCCTATATTAGGTGTATATATGTTTACCAGGGTTCTATCATCTTGGTGGATCCATCCCTTTTGTATTATGTACCAAAGTGATCTTGGTTGTCTTTTGTGATGTCCTTCACTTTGAAGTCTATTTTGTTGGATTTGAGTATTGCTAATCAAGCCTTTTTCCCCTATCAATTTGCATAGAAATCTATTTTCCATTTTTCACTCTCATTCTGTGCATGTCTTTTGTTCTGAGGAGGATCTCTTATAGACAGAATATAGTTGGCTCATGCTTTTGCATCCATTCAGCTATCCTATGCCTTATGATTGGACCATGTATTTCATTTACATTGAGGGTTATTATTGATAGGTACTTATTTGTTGCCATTTTAATTCTGTATGTGTAGGTTTCTCTCTCTGTTTCTCCTTTTCATTACAGCAGTGCCTATAGCATTTCTTGTAATGCTGGCTTGGTGATGATGTACTCCTTTGGCCTTTTTTTCTTGTCTGGGAAACTCTTTATTTGACTGTTTATTTTGAATGATAGCCTTGCTGGATATAGTGATCTTGGTCTTAGATCCTTGCTTTCCATTTCCTTGAGTACTTCATGCTTTTCCCTTCTGACCTATAGAGTTTCTGATGAGAAACCAGGTGTCAGCCTTAAGGGAGCTCTTTTGTAAGTAGTAACAGTTTGCTTTCCTCTTGTTGCCTTTAAGATCCTCTCTCTTAGTCTTTAACTTTTGGCATTTTAATGATGATGTCTGGCCATGGGCTTGTTTGGATTCTTCTTGTTTGGAGTTCCCTGTGCCTTCTGAAGTTGTGTGAGGTTTTCCTCCACCAGGTTAGAGAAGTTTTCTGCCATTATTTTGTCAAATATTGACCATCTGGCTCCTGCACGCCCCCTACTGGGCATTGAGCCCACAACCTGGGCATGTGCCCTGACCAGGAACTGAACTGCCCACCTTTTGGTACATGGGATGACACTCAACCAATTGAGCCACACCTGCCAGGGCCATAAGCCTTCTTTGAGGATGAGATGAGATGGATCTTGGGGAAGAAAATTCATTTAGAAAAGTTTATTATCACCTGTTCAGCCACTGTGTTATATTAATATCAATTGTCAGTGTATTTTGTACATTAGTTGGCAGGTAGCATGCATTGAGTGTTTGCATGTAAAGCAAATAGATTCAGAGATATTACAGAAGTTGCACAGGTGCCTGGTGGAGTGAGAAGCAGGATTCAAACCAGATCTGAGCTCCAGGTTGCAGATCAACATCTCTAGTCTCACTGCCTTCAACAAGAGTGCCGTTCTCTCTGCAGAATGATCCAGTGAAAACAGCCAAAGTGGAGTGTGGGGACTTTTACAACACTGGGGACAAAGCAACTATTGACGAAGAGGGCTACATCTGGTTCCTGGGGAGGGACGATGACATCATCAACGCCTCTGGGTAGGTGTGGCTGACCTGGGCCTGGCAGACACTAACTTTCTTGCCCATTCCTCTGTGCATTGGGGATGCCCACAAGCTGTTTCTGAATGCAGCCATGTTACAGTGCCCTGGCCTGGAGTATCTGTGCATCTCCCCCAACATCAAAAGAAAGTTCAAGAAGGCCTGGAAGTGCAACCACAGGATACATCGTACAATTTAAAGAGAGAATATAGGATTGGCAACGGAGACCTTGTTTGAGCCCCATTTGTCCCCATTGGTTGGGGGACATTATTCTTTGTGTTCCTCCAATGGGACACATGTCACTGAACAACAACAGCAATAGCAGCTAAGCTCATGGAGTCCTTATGTGAAAGTACACTCCTCTGTGCTTTGCTTCACCCAATAGATGCCATTATTATGCCTATCTTACAGATGAGAACACAGAGTCACTGACCAGTGAACTAAGTTGCTGAAAGTTTCCAAGATAGTGCAGGGAGAGGCCCACATTTGAACCGAGGTAGTGTGGCTCCTGCTCTGTTGTTCCTATCCCTTACATGATATAGGGAGAAAAAGTGACACAAGTATCAACTTCCCTTGGATTCATCAGGGAAATTAGGTTTGTTTTACTTTTTAAATTTCTACATAAGATGCTAATGTAGTGAGACAGAATTTCCCTAAATCTTTAAGACAAGGTTTGAGGCTCCCAAGGGTACAGTAAGAGTCCTGCTGGGAAGCTCCTTGTGCCACGCCCACAGCCCTGCAGGACAGCCTCCCACTCCCACAGCCCACCAGAGGCAATGAGGGGAGGCCCTGGGAGCATTTGAGCTTGGAATGCCCAGTTCTTCACATCCTGGTCCCTACAGAGGCTTTCCACAGTCCTCTGGCTCCTGTGAAAGTTGCCCTCTGTGCCCAGGGAAGTCTGACTCCCAAACATGAGATTGTAGGGCCTGGGTCACTCCAGCCCTGGCATCTGCTCAGAAGCAGAGCAGGAACCATTGGTCCCACAGGTACCGCATTGGGCCAGCAGAGGTGGAGAATGCCCTGGCAGAGCATCCGGCGGTGGCTGAGTCAGCTGTGGTGAGCAGCCCGGACCCAATCCGAGGGCAGGTGAGGAGAAGGACAGGAGATCAGGGGATCTGCGTGTGGGCACTGGAAGTCTGGTGCAGGGGAATCTTCCAGAGTAGTTGGTATGCATGCCGCACTTACACTGTGTGGGCACATGAGGTACTGTGGCATCCTCTGTGACAATCCAACTAGATACTGGTGTGCTGGCTCATTTAACCTTCACAACAACCTAATGAGTAAGACACTCTTACTTATCATACCCTCTTACTAGACAGAGGGCAGCATAAAGTAGTTAAATAACTTGCTCAGATTACACTGTGGTGGAGCCAAGATGGAAATCTGAGCACTCTGTTTCTATTGCATTCACTGGATTTAGAGCACCTACTTGGTACAAGGCCTGTGCAATTCAACGAGGACATAAATCATAAAGGCTAAGTTGGGAATCAACCTAATGGCAGAATAATTAGTTGCCGTGACGTGCACTGACCACCAGAGGACAGACGCTCAGTGTTGGAGCTTCCCCTTGGTGGTCAGTCCTGTGCTTAGGGCAGGTGAGTTCAGTGGCAGCAGGCCTAAGCTGGCAGTCAGACATCCCCCAAGGGCTCTGGAAATGCCATAGGGCACAGGCCAGGCTAAGGGACAACCCCTCAAGTGCATGAATTTCGTGCCCCGTGCTTCTAGTAACAATATAAAAGTAATAAGTTCAGCCCAGCCAATCTGATTCATTGATTGAGTGTGGACCCAGGAATGAGGTTTGATTCCCAGTCAGGGCACATGCCAGGTTGTGGGCTAGATCCCCAGTAGGGGGATTGCAGGAGGAATCATCATAGTGATGATTCTATCTCATCATTGATGTTTATATCTCTCCCCCACCTGTCCTTTCTGAAATCAATAAAAACATATTTTAAAAAAATCAACAACTTCTTAAAAATATAAAAATAATAAGTTCAATAAGTACCAACAATTATTAATTGCCCATAGGTTCCAGGCATAGAACTGTATATTCATTACTGGTAAAAATGTTGATAAAAATAATGATGCTGAGTGTGAGTGTCCGTCTCCTCCCCCCCACCCCCCCCAACCACACACACACACATCCCATGTGGTTCAGAGTTCAGGTTCAGGGTTTAGGCTCTGGAGGAGGCTGCATGCAAATTAAAGAGACTCAAAAATATTAATTTGGAAACATGGGGGGCCAGGCAGGAGCCCAGCTCAAGAGCAAGGACTCTGCTTTGCTCTGGCCTTTCTATCCCTTTTATTCAGGTTTTGGGATACACCCATAGCTCTTAGGCAGACAATTCCAATGATAGCCCATCAGTAAGGATTTACATAAGACTAAAAGGTAGAAGTTGCTTCAGCTCTCTTTGTCTCAACTAGACAGTGGGTGCTTGGCTCTGACCCTTAAGAGCTTCAAGGCTGAACAGCCTACACCTCTCTCCTAGTGAAGACAATGGGCAGCTTTCAACAGCTGAGGATAATAACAAAGTTAAACTAGGTGCATGTTTTTTGTGTACTAGCTCATTGAATCTGAGCATAAGGCCACCATGTTCAGCTCCATGGAATGGACCTATACTCTGCACATGTCACAGAGAAGGAATTTGAGGTTAAGTGATTTTAAGGGAAAGGTAGAAATTTAAGTATTTGGATTTGAACCTGGTCTTGTCCATTTCCAAAGGCTTGGGTGTCAGTTTGTTTTGCCATTCATTGTATAAACACTTACTTTTTAAACCAGGCAACTGGGTGGCACTGACCCTGAACTCCAGCTCTGGTTCTGCGTTGCAGGTGGTGAAGGCCTTCGTTGTCCTGACCCCACAGTTTCTGTCCCATGACCCGGGCCAGCTCACCCAGGAGCTGCAGGAGCACGTGAAGTCAGTGACCGCCCCGTACAAGTACCCGAGGAAGGTGAGTGGGGCCCATGCTCGTGCTCTTCTGAGCTCCTCTGCCCCAAGTCTGGTCAGGTGGCTGGGAGATGCTGAAATCAAACATAGAATATGAGCATTTTTCTCTGCCTAAGAACCAATTCAGCCTAGGGGTAGATGCAGCCAACTTAATGGGATGGGACCTCTCTTCTGGGTCAGAATCCCCCAAACACTTTGCACATTACCCTGAGGGCAAAAAAATAAAAACACTGCCCAAAGCTGTTGAAGAAGGCTATTTAACATCTTTCAAAATTTGCAAAAGACATTCAACTCAGTCAATTTCTAACTATTTTTAAATGTGATTCATACTAAGAAATACATTTGATATTGCTACTCAATACTTATGTATACAACAAACAAATGTTAACAAAATTACATATATCATTAAAACAAGTTCATTCTTTTTTTAGATACAAAATAATTAGCCCTTTACATTCAATAAACATTAACATTTCAAGAAAAACTATTTTAAATATAATAATGCTACATGTAATAAACAATATTTCAAGGAAAATAATTTTAAATATATTACATGCAATAAACATTAATATTTCAAGAGAAAAAAGATGTAAAATATAATAATACTAGAGGCCCATTGCATGAAGAGATTTGTGCAATAGGCCTTCCATCCCTTGGCTTCCAGTACCAGTTTTCCTCTGGCACCTGGGACCCAGGCTCTTGCTCCAACTGGAGTCTGTGGCCTTTGCTGCAGACTGTGGACAGAGGCTGCCTTCTTCGTCTTTGTTGTAGGTTCCAGCCAGAGTCTGCGGCCTTTGTCTTCGTTGTGGACTCTGGCTTGAGTTTGCCATCTTAGCTGCAGATTCAGTCCGGAATCTGTAGTCTTCGTCTTCACTGTGGTCAGAGTGCTGCTCAGTAGATTCCTTCGCCCCCACACCCTCCCTTTCATAGCAGGGGTCTTGTTATGCCACTCTGTGCCTGGAGCAGCTAGGCAGCCACCATATTTCTCCTTCTAATTTGCATATCCCCTCCTGATTGGCTGATGGGCATAGTGGAGTGATGGGTAATTTGCATATTTCTCTTTTATTATTGTATATTATCAAAACTGTACTAATATAGTATTATATCACAAAGGATGTTGGAAAAATTAAAAAATTAAAATAACAGGATTACTTCTATTATAGTCTAAAATTCTTTTTCCTCTGGCTCTATTTTTGTTCATCAGTTTAAGTTGTTTATTCTATTCCACAAATGAGTGAGTTCATTTGATATTTATATTTCTCTGACTGGTTTATTTATTTCCCTTAGCATAATATACTCCAGGTTCATCCATGCTGTGGCAAATAGTAAGAGTTCCTTATTTTTTACAGCAGGATAGTATTCCATTATGTAGATGTACCACCATTTTTTAATGCACTCATCTGCTGATGGACACTTAGGTTGTATCTAAATCTTAGCTATTGTAAATTGTGCTACTATGAACATAGGGGTGCATACTGTGTTTCCCCAAAAATAAAACATCTTCCAAAAATAAGACCTACTTACAGGTTTCCTTCTGAATGAAATATAAGGCATCCCCCTGAAAATAAGGTCCCTAGGCTCTGTCTCAGAATGAAAATTAATTTACCATAAACTGGTTGCTAGGGCTGCTCCGACTGGCGTCTAGCAACCAGTGACATTACACGGAGTCCTGACGTCACTACTGTGTGGAGGCGGAGTGGAGGTCAGAGTGAGTGGTGAGCACAGGGTGGGAGAGAGGAGGAGACTTTCGCAAATGCATGTAGAAGAACAGGAGGATTAGAGCAGACCAGATGCGGCAAAGGTGGTGAGTGCTGGTCTGTCTCTGGTGACACTACCTGATGCTCGAGGCCACCTTCATGATGACTGAAGGTTCTCAGTCAGTGGCAGACCCTGCTCCAGCCCAGATCCAGGCCCCAGCAAGCCCAGTGACAGTCCCCAGGCAGGACCCAGGGGTAAATGTCTGATAAAGGGGTAGGGGGGATGTCTGGTGAAGGTGTTCAGTGGCACAGGGGTGGAGGGAGGGGGATCACTTAAAATGACACAGGAGGATCAGAGGGGGCAATCAAAATGACACAGGGGGATCAAAAGGGGTTACTAAAATGGTAATCCCCCCTCTGATTCCCCTGTGCCATTTTGATTCCCCCCTCTGATTCACCCTGTGTCATTTTAAGTGATCAGCCTCCCCCCACCTTGATACCCCAATTCCTTACATGATTGCTATGGATGAAACTGCAGTGTTTATGGGCCAATCATCTCAAACAACAATTGAACAGCGGGTGCCTCCTTAGTGTACATTCCCTCCACTGCTTACGAAAGTGCACATGTTTCCTGTATTTTGGCAATTCGTCTGGATGGCAATAAAATCCCACCTTTAATCATTTCTAAGGGCAAGAAGGAAAAGATTGAACATGTTTTGGGCATTTTTATTCTTGAAACTGAAAAAACCTTGGCCACACAAGCAGTTATAAGGAAGTGGGTCGATTTAATGCTGCTGCTTGTTATGCGAGGGAGCCAAAGAGGTCTGCCAGTCTGGGATGCAGCCAGCACTCACTGCACTAAAGACATGAAGACATTTCTTCACGAAAGAAAAATAGATCAGATAATGATTCCTGCAGGAATGACGGCCTATATCCAGACTCTTGATGTTGCAATAAACAAGCAATTAAAAGACAATTTGCACATGGAAATTAATGACTGCATTGAAAATAGAATGGAGAGAAATCAGTATGGAAACTTTGTGAAACCTAAACTGCAAGAAGTTGTGACTTGGGTGAAGAATTCATGGGAGAAAATCACTGACAGTTGCATTGCAAATGCACTGCGAGCAGGCTACCTTGACAAGAAGTACTCATTTAAAGACAGTGCTATTGCTAAACATGAGAGATTTGGTCCACTGATTCTGAAAGAAATGGAGTCACAAGAAATTCACCAGGAAATTCAGGAATTGGATTGTTATGATGATGTTCCAGAAGATGATGACATGATTGTCATTGAATAAATGAGTAAATTCTTGATACTGTAGGATTCACAGTTTGTCTGGTTTGTGTTGACAACTACCGTACTACCGTACCATATACGGGTAATAAATTTCCTTTATTTTCATTTAACAATAAATGTGTACCATATTCTTCTTCATGGAAAAATAAGACATCCCCTGAAAATAAGACCTAGCACATCTTTGGGAGCAAAAATTAATATAAGACACTGTCTTATTTTCGGGGAAACAGGGTACATCCTTTCTGATTGGTGTTTCTGATTTCTTTGGCTTGACCATACCTCTGCTACATCCACAAGCCATGCCTATGAGCCAATCATGAGCGAGTATGCAAAATAACCCAACCAAGATGGCTGTGGCCACTGAGTGAGCAGGAGGCTTGGATTTCCCTGGCAATGGAGGAGGCCAAGCTTCTTGCACACCCTGGTTGGCCCAGGCCTTCGCTCAAGGCTACAAAGTTTCAATTATAGAAGATATATAAATCCCAACAAAAATGGCTTTGGCCACATAAGCGAGCAGGAGGCTTGGGTTTCCCCAGCAATGGAAGAAGTCAAGTTCCTGGCCTGCCATGGCCTCTGCTGAAGACTACAAAGTTTCAATTATAGAAGACTAATAAATCCCAGATCCCAGGGCCTCCACTTGGGTTGCTGGGGGGTGTGGCCAGCCTGAAAACCACTACAGGCCCCTTGCTCAGGCCTCCCCATTCCCCAAGGGAACCTCCACCCTGATCCAGGACACCATTCAGGGAAAATCAGCTGGTTCCCACCCATGCACCCAGCCTCTAGCCTATCTAATACAAGAGTAATATGCAAATTGACTGTCACTCCAACACACAAGATGGCTTCCCCCATGTGAACACAAGATGGTCACCACAAGATGGCCAGCAGGGGAGGGCAGTTGACAGAGATTAGGCCAGCAGGGAGGGCAGTTGTGAGCAATCAGGCTATTAGGGGAGGACAGTTGGGAGGGACTAGGCCTGTAATGAAGGGCAGTTGGGGGTGATCAAGCCTGCAGGTGAGGGCAGTTAGGGGTGACCAAGCCAACAGAGGAGGGAAGTTGGAGGTGACTGGGCCTGCAGGCAAGGGCATTTGGGAGGACCCAGGCCTGCAGGGGAGAGCAGTTGTGGGGGGAACAGTCCTGCAGGAGAGGGCAATTAGGGGCAATCAGGCTGGCAGGGGAGCAGTTAGGCATCAATCAGGCTGGCAAGGGAGTGGTTAAGGGGTGATCAGGCTGGCAGGCAGGAGTGGTTAGGGGCAATCAGGAAGGCAGGCAGGTGAGCAGTTGGGAGCCAGCAGTCCTGGATTGTGAGAGGGATCCCAGATTGGAGAGAGTGCAGGCTGGGCTGAGGGACACACAAACCCCTGTGCACGAAATTTCGTGTACCAGGCCTCTAGTCCTATATAATAAAAGGCTAATATGCAAATTGACCTAATGGCAGAACTACCAGTCACTATGATGTACACTGACCACCAGGGGGCAGACCTTCAATGCAGGAGCACTGCTCAGCCTGAAGCTGGGCTCAAGGCTGGCAATTGCAGCACCTCTCCTGCCTTCACAGTAGCGCTAAGAATGTCTGATTACCAGCCTAGGCCTGTTCCCCATGGTGAGCGGTCCTAATCCATCAGTCAGATATCCCCCCAGGGTTCCTGGACTGCGAGAGTGCGGAGGCCGGGCTGAGGGACACCCTCAAGTGTATGATTTTTACGCTTCGAGCCTCTTATTGGTGTATAAAAAAATAATAGATTTCTGGGTATTAACTTTGTATCCTGCTATTGCCTAATTCACTAATTAAGTCAAGTAGTTTTTTGATGGTGTCTTTATTGTTTTCTATGTACAGTATCAGTGTGTCCCAGGGGGCCGTGTGCCCCGGGCGAGCCGTGTGTCCCAGGGGAAGCAATGGGACCCGGGGGGAGGGGCGGTGTGAACCAGAGGAGGAGTGGACTCTATTCGTGTGGTCCTGAGATAGTCACCATAAAACAAGCAGACTGCCAAATGAGGAGCGGATTCTATTCATGTGATCCTGAGATAGTCACCATAAAACTAGCAGATTGTCAAATGACAGCGGGGAGGGGAAGGAGACCTGGGGGGAGATAAGAGAACAACTGAAGGACTGGTATGCATGAATATAAGTACAACCAACGAACACAGAACTCTTGGTAGGGAATGGTAAGCTATGTACACATATAATACCTTAATAAAATAAAAAATAAAAAAATGACAGACATGAATGCTTATGAAAATTCAAATAATTTTAACTGGAAAAAATAAGTCCAATCAAATGACTGAATAAGGAAAATATTCACTATTGTATTAGATAATGGATATGATTTTTTTGGAAGCCATATTTGCTCAAGAGGAAAGCCTTAGAATTGCTTGTACAATTTTAAAAAGAAAAGACATTAAATTATAAGCCACTGGGCTATAAAGGAGCTTCTAATGAAAAAAAATATGTACAGTATCATATGAATAATTACAGTTTTACTTCTTCTTTTCTAATTTGGATACCTTTTATTTCTTCTTGTTGGATCTCTATGGCTAGCACTTCCAGTACTATGTCAAACAGGAGTGGTGCAAGCAGGCATCCCTGTCTTGTTCCTGTTCTTAGGGTAAATGGTTTTATTTTTTTGCAAATTAAGTATGATATTTGTTGTTGGTTTCTCATATAGGCCTTTATCATGTTGAGATATTTTATATCTATTTCCACTTTCCTGAGAGTTTTTATAACATAAAGGGCATTGGATTTTTTAAAATGCTTTTTCTGCATCTATTGATATGATCATGTAATATTTGTCTTTCAATTTGTTTATATGATGTATCACATTGATTGATTTGCCAATATTATACCAACCTTGAAACCCTGGAATAAATCCCACTTGATCATGGTGTATGATCTTTTTAATATATTGCTGGATGCAATTTCCTAAATTTTGTTGAGGATTTTAGCATCTATGTTTATCAGGAAAGTTTGCCTACAATTCATTTTCTTTTAGTTTCTTTATCTGGTTTTGGAATTAGGATAATGTGGGCCTCATAAAAAGAGTTTGGAAGTGTTTCTTCCTCTTGGATTTTCTGAAATAGTTTGAGTAGTATAGGTATTAGTTGGTCTTTGAATGTTTGGCAAAACTTCCATGTAAAGCCATCCTGCCCCGGGCTTTTGTTTGCTGGGAGTATTTTTATTGCTGCTTCAATTTCATCAGTTGTTATTGGCCTATTCGGGTATTTTAGATTTTCCTGATTTAAATTTTGGGAGATTGTATTTTTCTAGGAATTTGTCTATTTCATCCACATTGTCCAGCTTATTGGCATATAGTTGTTCATGGTATTTTCTTACAATCCTTTGTATTTATGTGGTCTCAGTGGTTACTTCTCCACTTTAATTTCTGATTTTATTTATTTGGGTTCTCTCTCCTTGTTGCATGATGGATCTGACTAATGGTTTATCAATTTTATTTATCCTTTCACGGAACCAGCTCATTGATTTTTTCTATTGTTTTGTTTTATTCTCTATGTTATTTATTTTTGCTCTAATCTTTATTATTTCCTTTCTTCTACTTACTCTTGGCTTTTCTTGTTGTTCTATTTCTAGTTCCTTAAGTTGAAGGTTTAATTAGTGTATTGCTGATTTTTCCTGTGTTTTGGAGATATGCCTGTATTGTTATGAAATTTCCTCTCAGGACCGCTTTTGCTGTGTTCCAGAGAGTTTGCATTGTTGTGTGTTCATTTTCATTTATTTCCAGGAAGGTTATTTATTTATTTATTTATTGATGGCGTCAGAAACACATTCTTTGTTTAATAACATGCTACTTAGTATCCATGTGTTTGAATTTTTTGGGGTATTTTTACTGTAATTGACTTCTAATTGCATTCCACTGTGATATGAGAAGTTGCTTGATATGATTTCGATCTTCTTGAACTTGTAGAGACTTGTTTTGTGTCCTAATATGTGGTCTATCTTTGTGAATGATCCATGTGCACTTGAGTAAAATGTACTATATTCTGCTGCTTTGGGGTGAAATGTTCTATAAATGTCAAATCTATCTGATCCAGAATATTCCTGTTAGTTGTTAAGTTTTTGTCTGGAAGATCTATCCAGTGAAGCAGAGGGGTGTTAACCTCCACTGCTATGACATATTGTTGTCAATCTCTCTGTTAAAGTCCTCTGGAATTACATATAGATGATATAGATATAGATATAGATATAGATATAGATATAGATATAGATATAGATATAGATATAGATATAGATATAGATATAGATATAGATATAGATAGATTTTAGGTACTCCTATCTTGGGTGCATTAATGTTTATCAGCATTCTAATCTCTTGTTGTATCCATCTTTTTAGTATTATGTAGTGATCTTTCCTGCCTCTTGTGATGGCCTTCATTTTGAAGTCTAGTTTGTCAGATATGAATATTGCTACTCCAGATTTTTATTATTTTCCACTCGCATGAAAATTTTTTTTCCCCAGCCAAAACTGGTTTGGCTCAGTGGATAGAGCATCAACCTGTGGACTGAAAGGTCCCAGGTTTGATTCTGGATGGTTGTGGGCGCATCCCTAGTGGGGGGTGTGCAGGAGGCAGCTGATTGATGATTCTCTCTCATCGATGTTTCTAACTCTCTGTCCCTCTCTCTTCCTCTCTGTAAAAAATCAATAAAATACATTAAAAAATTTTCCCCATTCCTTCACTCTCATCCTGTATGTGTCTTTTGTTTTGAGAAGGGTCTCTTGTAGACAATATATAGTAAGGTCATGTTTTTGTATCCATTCAGCTACCCTATCACTTTAAAAAAATAAACATTTATTTTTAAATATATTGATTGATTTCATAGAGGAAGGGAGAGGGAGAGATAGAAATATCAATGATGAGAGAGAATCCTTGATTGGCTGCCTCCTGCACGCTCCCTACTGGGAGTGACCTACAACCCAGGCATGTGCCCTGACCATGAATCGAACCGTGACCTCCTGGTTCATTGGTGACTTCCCAACCACTAAGCCATGCCAGCCAGACCCCTAAGCCTTTTGATTGAAGCATTTAATGCATTTTTATTTAGGATTATTATTGATATGTACTTATTTATTGCCATATTAAGTCGGTATGGCTGGATCTCTCTCTCTCTCTTTTTCTTCTTCTCATTACAGCAATCCCTTTAGCATTTTTTATAATGTTGGTTTGATGATTATGTACTCCTTTAGCCTTTTTTTTTTTTTGGTCTGGGAATCTCTATATTTGACCATGCATTTTGAATGATAGCATTGCTGGATATAGTAATCTTGCTCTCAGATCCTTGCTTTCCATTACCTTGAGTACTTCATGCCATTCCCATCTGGCCTGTGGAGTTTCTGGTGAGAAATCAGATGTCAGCCTTATGGGAGCTCCTTTGTAGGTAATAGTTTTCTTTTCTCTTGTTTTCTTTAAGATTCTCTCTTGGTCTTTAATTTTAGTATATTTTTAATGATGATGTCTGGCTGTGGGCCTGTTTGGGTTCTTCTTATTTGGGGTTCTCTGTGCTTCATGAACTGATGTGACTTTTTTCCTTTACCAGGTTAGGGAAGTTTTCTGCCATTAGTTTTTGACACACTTTCTCTATTGCCTTTCTCCCTTTCTGCCTCTTTTGGCACACCTGCTATTCTAGTATTGTTATGTTTCAAGTACTTCCACAGCTCCCTTAAGCTGTCCTCCTGTTTTTATTTCTTTTATGGTTTTTATTTTTTGGTTCTGTGATTGAGTGATATTTTCAACTCTTCTAATTCACTGACTTGATCCTCAGTTTCCCCTAATCTTGTTTGTATTCCTTCCAATGTGTTCTTTATTTATATCATTCTTTATCTCATACTGTTCTTTTTTCATAGTTACTATATATTTTTTCATGCTGTTGAGCACTTTTACCATAATTACTCTGAATCCTGATTCAGACAAATTTATCTCTGCTTCAATTATCTCTTCTGGAGAATTCTCTAGTTCTTTTATTTGGGAACTGTTTTTTTCTCTCCTCATTTTGGCTGTCTGTTAGGAGATCATCTACACCTCTCAATCTCTAGTGCAGGACAGTGTTAATGGCTGTATAGATTAATTAGATCAGCCTCCAAATTTATAGGATTCCAACTTGAATTGTGTGCTGACAATTGTTGGCAGATGTGGCAAGAGATTTTTCAACAGGGTGGGGCAGTTGCTTCTGCCTGGAGGCTAACTGGTACTTTTAATCTCTTAAGTGGCCTTAGGGCAAGGTGTTTTTCAATGGGGTATATTAACTATCTCTCCCCAGGCAAGTCAAATGTCTATGTGAGGAAGATGTTCCCTTGAGGGAATTACTGAGCCCAGGAAACTTGGGGTGTCTGCCTTCTGAGCTCTGTCCCCTGAGTTGTCAGTCCTGGGTTCTGCTCTCACAGCTCCAGTCTACTTCACCCTCCCTCTGCCTGAGCACAAGGTGGGTGGCTCCACAGGGAATTTAGTGTGTTGGCCCTTTAAGAGCACACCTTAATTTTCAGCTCTTACTCCCTGACAGATAGCAGCCCACTATTTTTCACAGCCAGGTGTTATGTGGGTACTCTCCTCAGTTTAGTTTCTCTTCACTGGGGAGTTCTGCTTGGGGTTAGACCCCATAGTTCTCAGTAGCACCCCTCATAGCTGAGATATCTCTTCTGGACTTCAGTTGCTGTTCTTGGGCACTCAGCCAGCCCTTTAGCACCTCCACCCCTCCTATAAGCCTCTATGCAGTCTTGACTTTTGGTCTTCAGACATCAGTGTTCTCTCTTGAGAGTTTTCTGTTGATTATTCAGGAAGTTGTTCTGTATTTTAGTTGTAATACCAGTTTGTTCCTGGGAGCATATTTGTACAGCATCCACTTTCTACGCCACCTTTTTATTATTGTTGTGGCCATATTTAATCAGACCAACCTAAACTACCCTGTTTCCCCAAAAATAAGACAGTGTTTTATATTAATTTTTGCTCCTAAAGATGCACTAGGTCTTATTTTCAGGGGATGTCTTATTTTTCCATGAAGAAGAATATGGTACACATTTATTGTTAAATGAAAATAAAGGAAATTTATTACCTGTAAAAAAAAGTTACATTATAAATAACATTTATTTGCACACTGGACCATCTCACACCTCACAAGACTGTCTTGACTCATGAGAATGTAGCTAGCATGGTGCAGTGCATATCCCCACCAAACTCCTGTGCAAAACATACCCCCAACCGAACTCTACGTGTACCCTGGGGGCACGTGTACCACACTTTGGGAAACACTGCGTTAGATCATGTGATACAAGGAATTTCCTTATAAGAACCAAAACTGAGACAAGCCATAATGGTTATGCTGAGAGGCAAATGAATCATTCTGTAGTGAGTTCCTTTCTGGGCCAACAGTTCTTTTGAGTCCCAATTTCACTGTCAAACAGTACCTTATGTGTACATGTCAGCCATGGTATTTCAGATCTGGTTGGTGGACAAATGATGGTGATGCAGGTCCGACCATCTCTGGTTTGGTCCTGGGCATCCTTCAGCAACACACAACTGCTGTCTGCTAGTATGGCAAGGTGTTGTCAGCATCTTCCATCTCTGGAATGTTTCTCTTCTGTCGTCATGGCAGGAGGACAGGAGTGCTCCACTGGTTTTTAAAGAGAGTGGATAGAAGGGAGGGATGAAGAAAGGGGGAGAGAGTGAGATAAATTGATGTAGAGAGAAATATAAATTGGCTGTCCTCCTGTACACACCCCAACTAGGGCCTGGGATGGAAACTGCAATCCATGTACATCCCCTTGATCTGGAATCACACCCATGACAGTTTTCTCTGTGGGATGATGCTACAACCACTGAGAAAGATTGGCCAGAGCTGCATTTGCCCATTAGAGAAATTATAAAATTATTTATAAAGTATAATATTATTTTTATTATTTATAAAAAATAAAAATATTTTTATTTTTATAAAAATATTTATAAAATGTAATTTTTAATGATGTAGATTTTTTATTTTTAATATAAAGGTACCAAAATATATTATTAAGATAAAAAGTAGGCTATGAGAGAATATACATAATATTATTGTATTTGTTTAAAAACAAAGTTTGAAAGGATATGTATACCAACAAGTGACCATTTCCTACATTGTCAGAATGTTTATAGTCAGTGCATGTTATAAAGCTGTGGAGCTAATAGTTACTGAATATTTACTTCATGTGCCAGGCCCTGGATTCAATGCTTCATGTGCATTCTTATTTCATTTATCCTCTCCGCATTGTGAGATGGTCTAACCATGAATGTTACAGAGTTGAAATTGAGGCTCAGAGAATAATATAGGCAGCCAAAACCGGTTTGGCTCAGTGGATAGAGCATCTGCCTGCGGACTCAAGGGTCCCAGGTTTGATTCCGGTCAAGGGCATGTACATTGGTTGCGGGCACATCCCCAGTAGGGGGTGTGCAAGAGGCAGCTGATCGAGGATTCTCTCTCATCGATGTTTCTAACTCTCTATCCCTCTCCCTTCCTCTCTGTAAAAAAATCAATAAAATACTTTTTAAAAAAAGAACAATATAGGCAGAGCTGGACCTCAAATCAGTGTCTCTAACAGCAGCAGCGTTCTTGCTTTAATGTTAGTCTCTGCTGCCTCCAAAGAGTAGAATAGGGGATGCATACCAGTTAGGATGGGCTAGATCAGTAGTTCCCCACCATTTTGGGCTATGCTCCATCTAAGCAACTCTAAAATCCTGAGGCCCCGCTTGTGACATATACTTTCAAAAAGTGAACTCCTCATGGGAAGGAAGCCTAAAAAAAATTAACGTGGTGTAAACAAGCTTCCAAAAACATGGCATCCATGCAAGAGAAAAAAGAATGAAAGACAGTTGAAGTACTGAAGAAGAAATCACTAAGAAATTGTTAAAAAATGATAATATGAAGTGATATGAAAAGATAGCAAATGAAGTTTCAAAACATATAATGGAGAACTGAAATACATAAATATGTCATAATATATATTTATACTAGATGCCTGGTACATGAAAATTCATGCACTGGAGGTGAGGTTCCTCAGCCCAGCCTGTCTCCTCTTACAGTCTGGGAGCCCTTAGGGGCAGGAGTCGACCCAGCAATTAGGGGAAGGAAATGCTCCCATTACACCTCTGCTGCTGCCACTGCCAGCAGTGTAAGCCTTGGACAGCCCTGCTTACCTGAGACTTGGCCAGCTGGGGAGATGAGGGACTGGGCACCATCATATTTTGGCTGTGGACCCTTCCATCTTTGAGGGCGTGACAGTCAATTAGTATGCTTCCTCCTTATTGGCTGTGGGCACAGCCATCTTTGAGGATAGGGAGCAATTAGCATATTCTTTCCTATTAGCTGTGGGTGCCATCATCTTTGGTGGCAGGGCAGTCAATTAGCATATTTCTTATTGGCTGTGGTTGTTGTCATCTTTGAGGGTGTGGCATCAATTAGCATGTTTCCTCATAATTGGATGTGGGTGCCGCCATCTTTGAGGATAGGGAGTCAATTGGCATATTCCCTCCTTAGGAGCTGTGGGCCCCACCACCTTTGAGGGTGGGGCAGTCAATTAGCATATGCCCTCTTTATAAGCTGTGGGCACCTCCATCTTTGCAATGGTGTGAGGGTCAATTAGAATTTTCCCTCTTTAGTAAATAGGTACCTGCCAGGTGCTGTCAGAGATGGACAGAGAGGGTGGCTGGGCTCAGAGGTTCCCACTCTCTTGTGAGAGGTGGCATGCTTCACTCCACCACATTTCATTGGTCAGAGCATGTCACAGGGTGGAGAAGCTCAGGGGGTCAGGAGGAGGACCTGACATATTTGGCCCCCACCATTGAGGTCACCACCTGCTGCAGCCTGTTTGGGGGACATACAGGGTGAAGAGAGGAGTAGGGATGGGTAAAAAGTGACAGCAGAACTGAGCATGGTTCACTTTCTCCTAACCCAGGTGGAGTTTGTCCTTGAGCTGCCCAAAACCGTCACTGGCAAGATCAAAAGGAATGAACTTCGGGAAAAGGAGTTTGGCCAGAAGCAACCACAGTAAATTCAGCATCCCTTCTGAGTGTGACCTTGGGCACACACCTGGCTGCCTCGGTGCCCCCACGTGGCTGGGGCGAGGTGGGGGTGGTGAGGGCTGATTGGGAAGGGCCCAGGACTGCCAGTATTTCCACATTTCTGTTCTTTTAAGTTAACATCAGTCACTACCCTGCCTCCAAGGCTCTTGTTCCTTTGGATTGCCCATGCGGGTGCTCAAATTGGGGCTGAAGATAATAAAGTGCTGACATCGACATCAAGCGTGATCCTGCGTTGTGCATTCATCATGTACATGAACCTGTGGTAAATTCGGTCCCTCCTTGCCCTCCCTCCTCCTTTTAGAGAGAGCACAGGACCTGGTTCTCCCTCCTGTTGCCTCCTGCACACACCCCAGTGTTTCCATGTGGCCCAGTAGATGTCCAGGACCCAGTTCTGGGAGTGATGCTCTGAGCAGCCCAGGAACTTTCCTCAGCTAAGTCCCAGCCTAGGCCCAGTGTGGGCAAGTGAGTGACCTGCTCTCGAGGAATGGAGTTCCACAGGATTGTCCCAGTCTTTTCCAGGGGTGCCCAGCCCCTCATTCCTAAGAGGGGCCAGGGGCCTACAAGTCTTACCCCTCAGCTTTCCCCCATGTGCACCCACCCACACGTTTCTTCCCAGGGATCCAGGGTCTTCCTGCCTTTTTCCTAGGACCCAGAGTCCTCCCTAAAAACTCTACGTCCACACACTTTAAGTTCTTTCGGCCATTAGAATCTTCTTTAACCCCACCCCCAACTTGAGCATAGGGTTCTATGGATTCACCTTTCACTTCATCCATACTTGAGATGGGACCCCCAGGGGCTCATCAAAGGCTGGGAGGAGCAAAGGTAGAAGAGGCTCAGCCTGGGGTGGGGAAGAAGCACATATTGTCTCCTCCCTCACTGCTGGGAGTCAGTCTTAGGGAGATTGCCTCTAAAGCCGTTTGTTGGGGGTACAGACACACACACTCACAGGGAAATATACACATACCTCTTGGGGGTGATGTACTTCTTTAGCCTTTTTAAAAATGTAACTGTATATTTTGAATGATAGCCTTGCTGGATATAGTAATCTTGGACTCAGATCCTTGCTTTCCATTTCCTTGAGTACTTCATGCCATTCCCATCTGTCCTGTGGAGTTTCTGATGAGAAATCAGGTAACGGTTTTCTTTTCTCTTGCTGCCTTTAAGATTCTCTCTTGGTCTTTAATTTTTGGCATTTGAATTATGATGTGTTTGGTCATTGGCCTGATTTTGTTCTTCTTGCTTGTGGTTCTCTGTGACTCCTGGACTTGTGTGATTTTTTTCTTTACCAGGTTAGGGATGTTTTCTGCAATTATTTATTTGAACATGTTCTCTGTCCCTCCCTCCCTTTCTTCCTCTTCCGGTATACTTACTACATGAATATTGTTATGTTTCATGTTGTCGTACTCTTCCCTTAAGCTGTTCTGCTGTGTGTGTGTGTTTTTTTAATGGTTTTTCTTTCTGGTTCTCTGATTGAGTGACTTTTGTTTCAACTCTGTTTTTTAATTCACTTATTCCATCCTCACCTTCCCCTAATTTGCTATGTATTGCTTCCAAAGTGTTATTTATTTGTGCTATCCTTTTTGTATTTCTTATCTATGGTTCATTTATCTCTTCTTTTGAAGAATTCTCTTGGTTTTTCATTTGGGGATTGTTTCTTTGTCTCCTCATTTTGGCTGTGTATTTGGATTTGTGACTGTGTATTATCTACTATATCTCTCAATCTCTAGCGTAGAATAGCGTCAAACACTGTTTCTGACTAATTAGAGCAGGAAAAATCTTAAAGCCTCCAAGAGACTGCTTCTGCCTATAGACTGAAAGGATTTTGACCTGAGTTGCCCTCAGGCAATGGTCCTCAGGTGTGGGGAGAGGATTTTTTTTTTCCAGGGTGGGGTAGTTGCTTCTACCTGAAGGCAAACTGTTATTTTAGTCTCTTAAGTGACCTCAGCATTGTGGGTCAAGGTGTTTCCCAATAAGGTGGGTCAACTGTCTTCCCCCCAGGCAAAGCCTACTGCATAGCAAATGTTTGTGTGGGAAAGATGTCCTCTGCTGCATAGGGGACTGACTCAGCACAGGAAACCATGGTGTCTGCCTTCTGAGCTCTAACCCCAGAGCCCCTGATCCTGGCTTCTGCTCCCACAGCTCCAGTCTTCTCTGCCCTCCCCCTGCCTGAGCACAAAGTGGTTGCTCCAAAGGAATTTTGTATGTTGGCCCTTTGAGTGGATACCTGAATTTCTAGCATCTCTCTCTGGCACACAGCAACCCCACTGTTTTTCATCCAGATGTTATGTAGGTACTCTTGTAAGTTCTGTTACTCATTACTGAGGGGCCCAGCTTGGGAATTAGACCCAGAGTTCTCAGTGGCAAACCCCACAGCTGAGATACCTCTCTGGAACTTTAGTTGCTGTCTGAGGATGCCTGGCCAACCCTTTCACCTCTTGTCGCTCCTTCCAGTCTCTATGCAGTCTCTACTTTTGATACTCCATTATCATGGTTCTGTCTACTGAGTCTTCCATTGATTATTAAGGCAGTTTTCCCATAATTTATTTCTACTAGGTGTACCAGTTGACAATAGTGGATTTTGTAATTAAAAGAAACACAATAATTTCAAGAGAAACATCAAAATGCTTTATTCAATGTAATGTCCATTGCTACCTACACATTTCCCCCATCTTTCAGGTAATTTGTAGATATCGTCCTAATGGAACTTTTCTTGTTTTGAGGAAAACCATTCAGAGACCCAATTATCTACTTCTTTGTGTGTTTTGAAGTGATGCTCAGAAAGTGCATGTGCCATCGATCGGAACAAGTGGTAATCTGAAGGAGCAAGGTCTGGTGAATATGGCAGGTGTGTGAATCCTTCCCAGCAAGATCTTTTAACATGTCTTTAACTGGTTTTAAAGTGTGTGATGGTGCATCATCAAGAAGAAAAATTACTTTGCTGTATCTTCTGGAACATTCTGATCATTTCATGGTCAAAGCATGGTTCAAATTGATTATTTGTTGTTGGTAGCAATCAGTATTAAGAGTTTCACCTGGTTTTAGAAGCTCATAATATACCACACCTTCCTGATCCCAACAAATGCAGAGCATTGTCTTCTTTCCGAAGCAATTTGGCCTTGCATTTGATGTTGATGCATATCAGCCCATGATTTTGTGCTTTTGGGATTCTTAAAATAAATGCACTTTTCATTGCCGGTCACAATTAGATATAAGAAATTATCTTTCATGCCATTGAAGCAACATTTTACTGATGACTTTTCAAGTTTCCATTTGTCTTTTGTTCAGTTGATGTGGCACCCATTTTTATCCCTTAAAAATTTTTTTTCATTGCTTGTAAACAATCAAAAATTGTTTGCTGAGCGATGTTTAATCTTTCTGCAAGTTGTTTTTGAGTTTGATATGCATCTTCATCCAATAATGCTTGTAATTGTTAGTCTTCAAACTTTTCGCCCAGACGTTCTTGTCTTTCACATAAAAATCATCACTTTTTAAGCATTTAATGCAGCATTCACATGTATCTTAAGATGGAATATGTTCACCATAAGCTTCTTGAAGTATTCAGCAGCACTTTTCTTCAAAATAAAGTAATGAATTATCACTTCCCTCAAATGCTCTTTTTTTTTTTTTTTTGGCAAAAACTTACACATTTTTTTAAGCATAAAAATATCTATGATGTTAACACCTTCAGTAAATTTGACAAATGAAGTTTTGCAGCATGTTGTCAATATAACAAAATAGCATACATATCAAATTGCATATATAGATCACCATATACCGTATTTGCCGGCGTATAAGACGATTTTTTGGCCCTGAAAA
The DNA here is from genome assembly GCA_963924515.1 of Vespertilio murinus. NCBI lineage: Eukaryota > Metazoa > Chordata > Mammalia > Chiroptera > Vespertilionidae > Vespertilio > Vespertilio murinus. The sequence goes on along the minus strand of OZ004705.1, from coordinate 100,495,521 downwards.
ATACGTATTTGCCGGTGTATAAAACGACTGGGCGTATAAGACAACCCCCTAACATTTCCACTAAAAATACAGAGTTTGTTATATACTCGCCGTATAAGACTACCCCCCACTTGGAGGCATATTTTTCAGGGCCAAAGGGTCGTCTTATACGCCGGCAAATACGGTATGTAACTCCATTTATTGAAAAAAAATATGCATTATTAACCGGTACACCTAGTAATTCCAGTTTGTTACTGGGAGGATGTCTGTGCAGCATCCACTTACTCCACCCCATGTTTAATCTCCTTTGATTTAATAATAGTATTTTTCCACATAATATTTATATTATACTAGATGCCTGATGAATGAAATTCAAGCAAGGGGCTTGATCCTCACAGCCCTGGCTGCCTCGGCCAGCCCTCGCAGCCCCTCTCAGCCTCCACCAGCCCTTGCAACCCCTCGCAACCTTGGCTGCTTGCCTCGGCCATTACAGCCCAGCTTCATCTGAATGTCATCTGGAAAGACATCCTTAAGTTTGTTTTGCTGTCCAGTCTAATTAGCATATTACACTTTTATTATTATAGATGACATGTAAATAGTTTGTTACAGTGCCAGTAACATAGTCAATTTTAAATAAATTTGAGTCAATATTTCTTAGTCATGAAAAATGTTGAGTCTCAATTCATTTCTTTAATGAAAAGAAATACAAGATACTAATCCTATATAATAAAGAGGTAATATGCTAATTAGACTGGATGACAGAACAGTTTTCTGGAACAATCAGTGGGTGGGCCTCGAGGCAGCCAGTGCAGTGATGGCTGAGGCAGCTGGGCCAAGAGCTGAGCCCCTTGCACAAATTTCGTGTATTGGGCCCCTAGTATATGTATAAATGAGGTTATGTGCATGAGTTCCTTTAGGCAAGAGGTCTTAAAGGAGTAATTATATCTTTTCTCTTCCCACTGCTCTTCTTCTCTAACAGTACTACTACTACTACTACTACTACTACTACTACTAACCTTACTATGAGCCAGCCACTCTTCCAGGCAGTCTGCATGTATGATCTTCTTTAATTTTAACATCAATTCTATCAGGGAGGTACTGTTATTCTTATTTTCAGGTGAGGAAACTGGAGCACAGCATTGCAATAACCCTCTCAGTCTCTGTGTAATGTAGTAACTGGTGGAACATGGTTTTGACTTTACCTCTTTGGCATTGGAGTCTCTGTTTTAAAAACAACAACAGCTGCCATTTGGAAAGCACTTTCCATATGCTCCATATGCTGGGCACTTCCAGTGTCTTACAAACATTATCTCACATGGCTCCCTTTCCGGGACACAAGTCGATGCAATATTGGATCTGAAATGTTTGGGAAAGGCTTTGGTGAATTCCTATGGTTTGGCCAAACAGCAAATAAACTGAGATGTTATAGTGTCGTAAATTCCAGAGTCATCCCCCCCCCCCCCCAGCAGATAGGGCTGTTCAGATAATGTAAAGAGAGTGGGAGTCCCTCCCATCCAGTACCCAGTTTTCAGTTGAGCAGCTCATTTCTATTGTTTATTATGAAAGAAGTCAGAAATCAGAGATGAAACCTGTGGAAGATAGGATAGGGGCAGAATATTGTCAGGAGACGTGAACACCGCAGACCACCTTAAAGAAAGGCAGGCCTCAGGTCCTTGGTCATGTTAGACAATCTTCTCAGCGTGTTTCTACAGAGGTAAAACATGACCAACAAATGTGTCATTGCAGAAGCTAAAAGCTGAAGAGTCATCTCAATCCCTCTTTTCTTCATTTCCTCAATCAAAACCATCAGTACTAGAAAGTCCTCCTGATGGTATCTCAAAATGCCAGCCCACACCCGCCACTTCTCAGTGTTCATTGTGTCCAGCTTGCCCAAGCCACCACCAAAGCTTAGACCATCCAGCATTCTCCTTACTCTGAAAGCCCTTCTCCCAGAACTGCCAGCGAGATCTCTACAATACAAACCTGATCATTTCACTTCCGAATTACCTCTTTCCCATTTTATTTCAAAATTAAGTAACCAAGGACATTAGCCACTTAATTAAATAGTGAATCATGTATCTTTTTTTTGTTAAAATCCTCTCAAGAAACACTATCACACTTCACACAGAATCCAAACTCATTATGGCCCAAAAGTGTCTTCTTTGTGCTTTGTGACTTGCCTGTGTCCCTGACCTCAGAATCATCTTCCTCACTCAGTAATTGGCCTCACGAGCTTCAATCTATTCCTTGGAAAGCTCAGCCTCCAGCCTGTGTACATAATGCTTCTCCTGCCTTTTCCCTTAGTCTTCCCATGGCTCCCTCCTTCTCCTTCAGGTCTCAAAACATCAATCACTTCCTAAGAGATGATATCCTCAGTCACCAGACCCTCCTTCCCACCCGACCCCAACAAACCCCAGTCACACTCTTATATTATCTTGTTCTGTTTTCTTCTGGACACCTATTACCATTTGGAATTCTCTTGTTAATTTAATTGATTTTTTGTTTGCAGTCTTCTTCCTCCCTCTCATGGGAATATAAACTTGACAGCAGTAACTTTGATTGACATGGCCAAAGCTATATTCATACCTGGAGGGTGCCCATTACATGTGTATTGCATGAACAAATGCTCCGTAGGTGTGTTGTCATAAAGTTAAGAAAGGCAATAGGTGTAACATATTCAGGTTGACAGGAGAGGGCTACCCAGTTACTCAGAGAACTGGGCTGATAAAGTCTCTGCCATGTTTTGATGTTACCACCTTCTTCACACGTGGTGTCCAGGGCTAGTGAGTCAGAGAAGAGAGTGCTGAGATTCAGACCAACCCTGAAAAGGCCTAGACCAGTGAGTTATGTCACTTCCAACTGGGGTTCTCAGACCAGAACTGGAATTCAGTGGCCTCATTCTAATTGCAAGAGAGGCTTGGCAATGAAAGAAACTGCGTGTGCACGCAGTCATCAGAGACTTCTACATCTCTACATACTCCCATTGTCAAAGGTGGAAAAACTGAGGCACCAAGAGACAAGAAACCTTCTCAATGTCACAGAGCTGGCAACTGGAAACTGACTGAATCCCAGGCTTTATGGCCCCTGTCTTCTTCTTTTAAAGTATTTAAACATAGTTTGTTTTATTTTTTTAAAATAAATCTTTATTGTTTATCACTATTTCTTCAAAATGTTCCTCATTTTTTCCCCTCCATTGCTCCCCTCCACCAGGTACCCACCCCACCCTCTGCCTTTCCCCACCCCACATTGTCCTCATCCATCGGTGCACAGTTTATGTTCAGTCTCTTCCCACATCCCCATTTCCTTTTCCCCGAGAATCGTCAGTTCACTCCCCTTCCAGACCTCTGTTTCTATTATATTCACCAGTTAATATTGTTCATCAGATTTTTTAATTCCCTTGGTTTTTAGATTCACTTGTTGATAGTTATGTATTTGTTGTTCATAATTTTTTTCACCATAAAGTAAAATTTAATGAGTTTAACAACATAACAATCAGAAACTTCTGCCTAGAAAACTGTGGTATCAAAGTAACATAGGACAGACCAGAAAATATCTGTAAAATACAAAGAACTACAATAAGAAAGTAAAAAAGAAAGAAAGAAAGAAAGAAATGGACAAAGGATATGAATAATAATTTTACAAGTGAATTTCATTCAGCTGATAAATGTATTAAAAATGCTCAACTATACTAGGCAGGGAAATGAAAATTACAATAGTAGTGAGCTTTTACAAACCCATCAGACTGACATCAATTGGTAAATTTATTGATTTATGACATTGATAATATCCACCTCTGGCTAGAAAAACAGGCAGTTGTCAGCATTGTTGACCATAGTATATCTGCTATAGTTCTTGAAAAGTTGTCTAATCAGTTAAAATAAAACTTGCACATACATTTGACCCAGCAATCCCATTTTTAAAAATCTAGCCTATACAAATAAAAGTGCAAATAATTAAAGGATACTTATATAAGGGAATTTGTATCACTTTTTTGGTAGGATACGCCTTCAAAATCAAAAACAAAACAAACAAACAAAATAACAGCAAAAAAAAAAAATAACCTGAAAATAATCTGAAGGTTTCTTAAATAAGGTAGAATGAACTGGTGTCAAAGCCTGTGCTCTGTTCTCTATTCCACTGGGCTGTTTCACACCAGTAGAAATGAGTTGCTTCATCTCTGTATTCCTTGCTAGAGAGTAAGCACCTTGAGGGCAGAGGCTGTATGTCCTGTAGATTCATGTGCTCCTCACTACACTCCACAGATTCTCTGCTGGGAGCTGGGCAGTTCCTGTTCGATTTAGTTTCCATTTGGTGTAATCTGCTGAGTATTTTTTCTTTCATTTCAGCCAGGCCTCTGGTTCTCCTTCTTACAGTCATCATTGCTTGGTCTCCGCTTCCACTTTCCCTCAAAACCATTTTCCATGAGACAGATGGAGGGATCTTATAATATGCAGATCAGGGCCCTTGTCATGTATCTCAGTTGGTTAGAACATTGTCTTTTCTTTAATTTTTATTAAGGTATTATATGTGTACATAGCTTACCATTGCCCCCCCCCCACCTCCCATTCATGCCCTCCCTCCCCAGAGTTCTGTGTTCATTGGTTGTACTTATATTCATGCATACCAGTCCTTCAGTTGTTCTCTTATCTCCCCCCGGGTCTCCTTCCCCTCCCTGCTGTCATTTGGCAGTCTGCTTGTTTTATGGTGACTATCTCAGGATCACACGAATAGAATCCACTCCTCACTGCTCTCTTCTTCATCACTATTAGTTCCAGACATATCAATTTCTATTGTATCCCTTCTGTCTTCTGAGTAACTGTCTATATATGTGAAATTTTCCTCATAAACTGGTGGCATTTTCTGAGCTAACTTTATGTTCTCATGGCCAACCCTTCTCTCCTCATGAAATTGAAGCACCATTTTGCCGTTCCTGAAAATCAACAATATTCATTTAGTTTGCAAACATTCTTGCCTGAAATTGAATAAGCTTGGTTGACACACATAAGCCACTCTGGCGCTGCTCCATAACCCAAGTCTTACGCCTCTGCTCCAAGTTTTCCCATTTTGCTGATTTTCCTCTTCAGGCCTTCTTCTTTTTTGGCATCTTAAGAAGTTCTTCCTGTTTCTCCACTGTTTGATCATACTCGGTGGGAGGAGGTCCAACTGTCTTTCTTCTGCACTTTTCCACGCTCTTTTGCATGGCTGATAACATTTGTTTGAATTTTGCAGAGTAGGACAATTGCTTACCGGTATTTATCTTTTTCTTTTTTGCCATCTTTATGGGCTTAGAATATTTTGGTCACTCTTGCATCTGTGCACTCTCCCCCTCCACTTCCAATTACAGCATCAGCTGACATCAGTAAAAATAAGGCTTGTGATTGGAGGAAGCCTGTTTGACAAGGCATGGGCAGCTATGCACCCACACAGCTCTTTCCTCAGCTGACTTTTCAGTCTAATAATTTTAGAAAAAAAATAGCATCTTATACACAAAAAATACCACACAGAATTATAGACATAGTGTCTGGTCACAGCCCTTCTGCTGAGGGCTGGACCTCTGTGGATGTAGGAATCGCAAAAAGACATGAGTGTCTGCAGCATATAGGAGACTTTATTGCAGACAAAGTAGCCATTGCTAACACAGGTGCTACCAGACAAAGCAGCTCTTCAAAGTTGTCCCACAAAGCAGCCGCTCACTGGCTGGTCAGTGACACATTCTCATACCAACTCAGACAAAAGAGGTCTCTTGCCAAACAGTGACATTAGTTACAGCAGATAATGGTGCACCTGTGCAGTGCGTACAGTACAACTACTGCCATTGCCTTTGCACATCCATGTAGCAAATTAGCCTTAAACACCCGGCGTAGTCTAGTCACGGACCCACTCACAGATACAAATGTAATAATAAATATCACTATAGTAATTCATGGTGAGATATATCAATATCAACATGGAAGTAGATATACATACAGTTATCGATGTAGTTATGGGTATAGATATGATAAAGCTACAGATAGTGACAGCAGATGTTGGCAAAATTATAGATATAGATATTGACAGCTATAAAGACAGTTATACAGTTATACATGAGCATAGACATGGACTTGTAAGTATAGATATCTCCTTGTTTAGCCTTCATAACATATTAATGTAGAAGCTGGACACTGTGGTGTCTGCTCAGCATCATATCCCTGTTCCTTCTCATTAGACACTAATTCTGTGCTGAGTCTGTGTTCACATGCTTTACATAAGATGTCATCCATTCACTACTCTAGGTGTTGCTAATATTTCCATATTTTAGAGGGGGTTAGGAAAATTGCCCAGAGCTATGTAGGTGAGGAGTGAGGGGCTGGCATTTGAACCTGTGCCACTTGGCTCCTAAGGGCACGCTCTCGGCTCCCACAGTCCTCCAAGCTGGGTGCTTGTGGCACTTAGCCCTTTCATATGATGAAGATTAAATCAGAATTTCAAACACATTTACAGGATAAGATAATGCCAAAGTCATTTCTTTGTTGTTTGATTAAGAGAGGTGTATTGGATAGCAGGTCTGCTGTTACAAAGAACCACAGCCTGGGGGGCTTAAACCTCAGGAATTCACTTCTCACAGCTCAGGAGGCAAGAAGTCTGAGATCAAGGTGTCAGCAGGGGGGTCTCTTCTTGGGCTTAGCTCTGGCTTGAAGTTGTCTGTCTTCATGTTCCCACCACATTCTCCCTCTATGTGTCTGTATCCCGATCTCTTCTTATAAGGAACAGTTATATCAGATTAGGGTCCATCTAGTGACCTCACTTTAACTTAATTACCTATTGAAAGATTCTTCCTCCAGCCTTCACTGGTGTGCTCAGTGGTTAGAGTATTAGAGAGAGTGCCTGTACACCCTTAGTGTACAAATGCGTGTGCACACACACACATACACACACACATGTTTGTGAAAGAGATTGTGGGCAGCTCAGTCTGGATTGAAAAATCGCAAAGAATGATTGCTCAACCCTGGCCCAATGAACTTCAGACAGGGAATCATCTAAAAATACAACAGCTCCCATGAGAACTGCAGAGTTGGGCTCGGCAGGAAGAGAGGTGCTAGAGCCAGGCTAGCATGGAGAACCGGACTTACAAATGGTGAGTTTCCCACAAAGGGGCTGGTCCCATGGCTGCCAACCTGAGCTTAACTCCCAGGGGGTGAGAGAGAAGAAGAAGACCCTCAGGAAGGTGTACCAACCTCATCTAGTAGCTATGATCCCTCTTTGCCTGTGGTTCCTGAGCCGGGAAGAGAAATCCTAAATCCTAAGGCACTAAGTTGTGCCTCCAAATACTGGTCAGCTGAAACCAAACTCCAGCCATCTCTTCCCGAAGCAGGTGGTGACTGAGAAGTGCGTGCCTGCTTCCTGAGGACTGCTCCACCATGCAGTGGCTGATGAGGCTCCGGGTCCTTTGGGGCACCCACAAATCCTGCCATGCCTTCCAGCCTGCCCCTTGGCACTTGCGCTCCCGGTCTGTATCAGCAACTGGTGCCCTGCAATGGAATGACCATGATACACCTGAGAAATTTAACTTTGCTAGTGATGTCCTGGACTACTGGACTCAAATGGAGAAGGTGAGGAGGCACCTGTGATGGAGGGTGAGGATAGGCGCGATCGATCTGGCTTATCTTGCTCCTTGGAGGCTGAGGGCACAGACCCGACACAGCATCTGCCTCAACTTACCAGTGTCATGGGAAAAGCTTATGTTTTGGGGTTCAATTCTCAATTCTCATCCTACTTTCCCACTGTAGTTTGACAGTCTGTTCAACAATTCTTTGCCTCTGTCTATTTTTGTTCAACAGTTTGTAATGTTCTTTATTATCCATAAATGAGTGAGATCATGTGTTGTTTATCTTTCACTGACTGGCTTATTTCACTTATCATAATGATCTCCAGATCCATCCATGCTGTTGCAAATGGTAAGAATTCCTTCATTTTTGCAGCAACAGAGTATTCCATTGTGTAGATGTACCACAGTTTTCTAATTGATTAATCTGCTGATGGGCACTTAGGCTGTATGGAAATCTTAGCAGTTGTAATTGTGCTACTCTTAACATAAGGGTATACATTCTTTCTGATTGGTGTTTCTGATTTCTTGGGACCTATTCCTAGAACTGGTATTAGTGGGTCAAATAGCAATTCCATTTTTAATTTTTTGAGGAAATGCCATGCTGTTTTCCACAATGGCTGTACCAGTCTGCATTCCCACCAGACTGTGGGAAGGGTTCCTTTTTCTCTTATCCCTCACCAGCACTTGTCATTCCTTGATTTCTTCATAACTGTTCTGTCATGTGTGAGATGGTACCTCATTGTTGTTTTGGTTTGCATCTCTCGGATGATTAGTGACTTTGAGCATGTTTTCATATGTCTCACGTGACTTTCTGAATGTCCTCTTTCAAAAGTGTCTAGGAAAAAAATCATTTCAGGGAGGAACCAAGATAGTGGCCTAGGTAAGCACCTAAGCTTAGGTCCTTTGGCCATTTTTTTGATTTGATTGTTTATCTTCCTTTTGTTAATTGGATGTGTTCCTTGTAAATGTTGGAGATTACACCCTTATAGGATATAACATTGGCAAAAATGTTCTCCCATGCAGTGGGCTTTCTTGTTGTTTTGTTGATGGTTTCTCTTGCTGTGCAGAAGATTTTTATTTTGATGTAGGTCCATTTGTTTGTTTTCTCTTTAGTTTCCATTGCCCAAGGAGTTATATCGGTAAAGATATTGCTACCACATATGTCTGCTATTTTGCTGCCTATGACTTCTTCTAAGATTTTTATGGTTTTCTGTCTTAAATTTAAGTCCTTTATCCATTTGGAGTTTATTTTTTGTGTATGGTGGTCTAGTTTCTTTTTTTGCAAGTATCTGTCCACTTTTTTCAACACTGTTTATTGAAGAGACTGTCTTGTCTCTATTGTATGCTCCTGCCTCCTTTGTCAAATATTAATTGAGCATACTGGCTTGTGTTGATTTCTGGGTTCTCTGTTCTGTTCCACTGGTTTCTATGTCAGTTCTTGTGCCAGTACCAGGCAGTTTTGAGAACAGTGGCTTTGTAGTATAGCTTGATATCTGGTATTGTGATCCCTCCAACATTGTTCTTCTTTCTCTAGATTGCTGCAGCTATTCAAAGTCTTTTATTTATTCCAGATGAATTTTGGAGATTTTGTTCTAGGTCTTTGAAATATGCCATTTGTTTTTTAATGGGGATTGCATTGAATTCATAGATTGTTTTGGGTAGTATGGAACTTTTAATGATGTTGATTCTACCAATCCATGAACATGTTATATTCTTCCATTTGTTCGTCTTCCTCTATCTCTTTTTTAGCATCCTATAATTTACTGAGTATAGGTCCTTTGTCTCCTTGGTTAATTTTATTTGTAGGTATCTTAATTTTTTTGTTGCAGTGGTAAATGTGATTGCTTTTTAAATTTCTCTTTCTGTAACTTCACAATTGGTGCATAGAAAAGCCATTGATTTCTTGGCATTGATTTTGTACCCTGCTACATTGCCAAATTCATTTATTAAGTCTATTAGTTTTTTGACGGAGTCTTTTGGGTTTTTTATGTACAATATCATGTCACCTGCAAATAGGGACAGCTTTACTTCTTGTTTTCCAATTTGGATGCCTTTTAATTCCTCGTCTTGTCTAATTGCAATGGTGAGTACTTCCAGTACTATGTCAAAGAGGAGCAGTGAGAGTGGGCATCCCTGTCTTGTTCCTCCTCTTATAGGGAATGGTTTTAGTTTTTTCCCAGTGAGCATGATGTTTGCTGTGGGTTTATCATATATACCTTTTACTATGTTGAGGTATGATTCTTGTACTCCCACCTTGCTGAGAGTTTTTATCAGGAAAGGGTGCTGGATTTTATCAAATGCATTTTCTGCATCGATTGATATGACTATATGATTTTTATCTCTCAATTTGTTTATGTGATGTATCACGTTTATTGATTTGCAGATATTGTACCATCCTTGCATTCCCAGAATAAATCCTAATTGGAAATGGTGTATGATATTTCTGATGTACTGCTGGAGCTGATTTGCTAGAATTTTGTTGAGGATTTTGGCATGTATGTTCATAAGGGATATTGGCCTGTAATTCTCTTTCATTTCGTTGTCTTTATCTGGTTTTAGTATTAGGGTGATGCTGGCTTCATAAAATGAGTTTGGCAGTGTTCCTTCCTCTTGAATTTTTGGAAAAGTCTGAGGAGGATAGGTTTTAGTTCTTCCTTTTATGTTTGGTAAAACTATCTTGTGAAGCCATCTGGCCCTGGGCTTTTGTTTGCTGGAAGCTTTTTGATGACTGCGTCAATTTCTTCTAAAGTCACTGGTCTATTGAGATTTTTAGATTCTTCCTGATTGAGTTTTGGAAGGTTGTATTTTTCTAGGAATATGTCCATTTCCTCCAGGTTGTCCAGTTTGTTGGAATAGAGTTGTTCATAATATTTTGTAACAATCCTTTGTATTTCGGCGGGGTCTAGTGTCATTTCACCTCTTTCATTTCTGATTTTGTTTGTTTGGGTCCTATCTCTTTGTTTCTTGGTTAGCCTGGCTAGAGGTTCATCAATCTTTTTTATCCTTTCAAAGAACCAGCTCTTAGTTTTGTTGATCTTATGTATTGTTTCTTTGGTCTCTATGTCGTTAATCTCTGCTCTGATTTTTATTATTTCCTTCCTTCTGCTTACACTGGGACTTTCTTGCTGTTCTTTTTCTAACTGTTTGAGTTGTAGGGTTAGATAATTTGTTACCATTCTTCCTTGTTTTTTGCAATAGGTTTGTAGATATATGAACTTCTCTCCCAAAACTGCTTTTGCTGTGTCCCATAGATTTTGGATTGTTGTGTTTTCATTGTTATTCGTTGCCATGATGTTTTTGATTTCTTCTTTGATTTCTCTGGTAACGCAGTCTTTGTTCAATAGCATGCTATTTAGTCTCCATGTGTTTGATTTCTTTGGATTATTATTATTTTTTTAAAGTTTTTTTAAATTAAATTATTATCTGTGTACATATATTACCATTGGCCCCCCCCCAAAAAAAAGGCATTCCCTCCCTCCCCAGAGTTTTGTGTCCATTGGTTATACTTATATGCATGAGTACAAGTCCTTCAGTTGATCTTATTTCCCTCATATTTCCCTCCCCTCCCCGTTGTAATTAGACAGTCTGCTTGTCGCTTTACTGTCGCTATATTTACTTAAGGTTCATCAGTTTATAATGTTCTTTATTATTCATAAATGAGTGAAGTCATGTGGTGTTTCTCTTTCATTGACTGGCTTATTTCACTCAGCATGATATTCTCCAATTCCATCCAGGTTGCTGCAAATGATGAGAATTCCTTCTTTTTTATGGCAGCATAGCATTCCATTGTGTAGATGTACCATAGTTTTTTGATCCAATCATCTGCTAATGGACACCTAGGCTGTTTCCAAATCCTAGCTATTGTAAATTGTGCTTCTATGAACATAGGGGTGCATATATCCTTTCTGATTTGTGCTCCTATTTTCTTGGGATATATTCCTAGAAGTGGGATTACTGGGTCAAATGGGAGTTCCATTTTCAGTTTTTTGAGGAAACTCCATACTGTTCTCCACAGTGGTTGTACCAGTCTGCATTCCCACCAGCAGTGCACGAGGGTTCCTTTTTCTCCACAACCTCGCCAACACTTGTCGTTTGTTGATTTGTTAATGTTGGCCATTCTGACAGGTGTGAGATGGTATCGCATTGTTGTTTTGATTTGCATCTCTCGGATAAGTAGTGACTTTGAGCAGTTTTTCATGTGCCTCTTGGCTTTCCTTCTGTCTTCTTTTGAGAAGATTCTATTTAGTTCCATTGCCCATTTTTTAATTGGCTCATTTATTTTCCTTTTACTGAGTTGAATAAGCTGTTTGTAGATATTGGAGATTAAACCTTTATCAGTAATATCGTTTGCAAATATGTTCTCCCATGCAGTGGGCTTTCTTGTTGTTTTGTTGATGGTTTCTTTTGCTGTGAAAAAACTTTTTATTTTGATATAGTCCCATTTGTTTATTTTCTCTTTAGCTTCCATTGCCCAAGGGGCAGTATCAGTGAAGACGTTCTTTTGGCATATATCTGAGATTTTGCTGCCTGTGGATGCCTCTAGTATTTTTATGGTTTCCCGTCTTATGTTTAAGTCCTGTAACCATTTCGAATTTATTTTTGTGTATGGAGTAAGTTGGTGCTCTAGTTTCATTCTTTTGCAAGTATCTGTCCAATTTTCCCAAGACCATTTACTGAAGAGACTGTCTTGACTCCATTGTATGCTCGTGCCTCCTTTGTCAAATATTAATTGAGCATATTGATTTGGGTTGATATCTGGATTCTCTATTCTATTCCATTGATCTATATGTCTGTTCTTGTGCCAGTACCAGGCTGTTTTGAGAACAGTGGCTTTGTAATACAGTTTGAAATCTGGTATGGAGATCCCTCCTGCTTTACTCTTCTTTCTCAGGATTGCTGATGCTATTCGAGGTCTTTTATTGTTCCAAATGAATTTTTGGAGAGTTCTTTCTAGGTCAGTGAAATATGCCGTTGGTATTTTGATGGGGATTGCATTGAACCTATAGATTGCTTTGGGAAGTATGGACATTTTGATGATGTTGATTCTACCAATCCATGAATATGGTATGTTCTTCCATCTGTTTACATCTTCCACTCTTTCTTTTTTCAGTGTTGTGTAGTTTTCCGTATATAGGTCTTTTACCTCCTTAGTTAAATTTATTCCCAGGTATCTTAATTTTCTTGGTGCGATGATAAATGGGATTGCTTTTTTGGTCTCTGTTTCTGTAAATTCATTGTTGGTGTACAGGAATGCCATTAATTTCCTGGCGTTAATTTTGTATCCAGCTACATTGCCAAATTCATTTATTAAGTCTATTAGTTTTTTGATGGAGTCTTTTGGGTTTTTTATGTACAATATCATGTCATCTGCAAATAAGGATAACTTTACTTCTTCTTTTCTGATTTGGATGCCTTTTATTTCCTCTTCTTGTCTAATTGCAATGGCAAGTACTTCCAGTACAATGTCAAACAGGAGTGTTGAGAGTGGGCATCCCTGTCTTGTTCCTGTTTTAAGAGGGAATGGCTTTAGTTTTTGCCCATTGAGTATGATGTTGGCTGTGGGTTTATCATATATAGCTTTTATTATGTTGAGGTATGATCCTTGTACTCCCACCTTGTTGAGAGTTTTTATCAGGAAAGGGTGTTGGATTTTATCAAATGCTTTTTCTGCATCAATTGATATGACCATATGATTTTTATCTTTCAATTTGTTTATGTGATGTATCACGTTTATTGATTTGCGGATATTATACCATCCTTGCATTCCTGGAATAAAACCTACTTGGTCATGGTGTATGATCTTCCTGATGTACTGCTGGAGCCGATTTGCTAGGATTTTGTTGAGTATTTTGGCATCTATGTTCATGAGGGATATTGGCCTGTAATTCTCTTTCATTGAGTTGTCTTTATCTGGTTTTGGTATTAGGGTGATGCTGGCTTCATAAAAGGAGTTTGGAAGTGTTCCTTCCTCTTGAATTTTTTGGAATAGTCTGAGGAGGATAGGTTTTAGTTCTTCCTTGAATGTTTGGTAAAACTCTCCTGTGAAGCCATCTGGCCCTGGGCTTTTGTTTGCTGGCAGCTTTTTGATGACTGTTTCAATTTCTTCCCAAGCAACTGGTCTGTTGAGATTTTTAGATTCTTCCTGATTGAGTTTTGGAAGGTTGTATTTTTCTAGGAATATGTCCATTTCTTCCAGGTTGTGCAATTTGTTGGTATAGAGTTGCTTATAGTATTTTGTAACAATCCTTTGTATTTCAGTGGGGTCTGTTGTTATTTCACCTCTTTCATTTCTGATTTTGTTTATTTGGGTCCTCTCTCTTTGTTTCTTGGTTAGCCTGGCTAGAGGTTTATCAATCTTGTTTATCCGTTCAAAGAACCAGCTCTTGGTTTTGTTGATCTTGTGTATTTATTTTTTCTTTGGTCTCTATGTCGTTTATCTCTGCTCTGATTTTTATTATTTCTTTCCTTCTGCTTACAGTGGGCTTTTCTTGTTGCTCTTTTTCTAACTCTTTGTGTTTTAGAGTTAGATACTCTGTTACCTTTTTTCCTAGTTTTTTGCAATAGGCTTGTAGAGATATGAACTTCCCTCTCAAGACTGCTTTTGCTGTGTCCCATAGATTTTGGATTGTTGTGTTTTCATTGTCATTTGTTGCCAGGATGTTTTTAATTTCTTCCTTGATTTCTTTGGTAATCCAGTCCTCGTTTAATAGCATGCTGTTTAGACTCCATGTGTTTGATTTCTTTGGATTATTTTTATTGTAGTTAATTTCCAGTTTTATGCCACTATGATCTGAAAAGATGCTTGATATGATTTCTATCTTCTTGAATTTGAAGAGACTTTGCCTATGTCCCAACATGTGGTCTATCTTTGAAAATGTCCCATGTGCACTTGAGAAGAATGTGTATTCTGTGGCTTTGGGGTGGAATGTTCTGAAGATGTCGATTAATTCCATCTGGTCTAGTGAGTCATTTAGGATTGATATTTCTTTGCTGATTTTTTGTTTGGGTGATTTGTCCAAATGTGACAGTGGGGTATTAAAATCTCCTACTATGATTGTATTACAATCAGTCTCTCCCTTCATGTCCTCCAGCAGTTTTTTTATGTATTTGGGTGCTCCCACATTGGGCGCATATATGTTCACCAGGGTTATTTCTTCTTGTTGGATTGCTCCTTTTAGTATAATGAAGTGGCCTTCATTATCTCTTTTTATGTCCTTCACTTTGAGATCTAATTTGTCTGATATAAGTATTGCTACCCCAGCCTTTTTTTCATTTCCGTTTACCTGGAAAATCTTTTTCCATCCCTTCACCCTCAGCCTGTGTGCATCTTTTTTTCTGAAGTGTGTTTCTTGTAGACAGCAGATATATGGGTCTTGCTTTCTTATCCAATCTGTTACCCTGTGTCTTTTGATTGGAGCATTTAAACCATTTACATTTAAAGTTATTATTGATAAGTAGGTATTTGATGCCATTTTTATTTTATACCCCTGTGTTCCTTCTTTGCTGCCTATTTCTTTATTTTTACAGTAAACCCTTTAGCATTTCTTGCATTGCTGGTTTGGTGGAGATAAATTCCTTTAGTCTTTTTTTGTCTGTGAAGCTCTTGATTTCATTTTCAATCTTGATTGATAGCCTTGCTGGGTACAGTATTCTTGGATTCAGACCCTTCCTTTGCATGACTTTGTATATTTCATCCCATTCCCTTCTGGCCTGATGAGTTTCTGTGGAGAAATCATTTGCTAGTCTGATAGGGGTTCCTTTATATGTAACCTTCTGTCTCGCTCTGGCTGCTTTTAAGATTCTTGCTTTGTCGTTGTTATTTTGCACTTTAACTATAATGTGTCTCGCTGTTGGTCTTTTGGGATTCATTTTGCTTGGGATCCTTCGAGCTCCTTGTATTTGTATGGGTATTTTCTTCTCTATCTCAGGAAAGTTTTCTGTCATTATATCTTGAAACAGTTTTTCTATGCCTTTCTCTGTTTCCTTTCCTTCTGGAACCCCTATTATTCTAATATTGTTTTGTTTTGTAATGTCCCAAAGTTCCCGTAGGCTCTCTTCCTGCTTTTTAATTTTTTTTTCTAAAAGCTGCTCTAATTGGGTATTTTTTTCCATCTTGTCTTCTAGCTCACTGATCCAGTCCTCTGCTTCATCTAGCCTACTTTTGATGCTTTCTATTGAGTTCTTTACAGTAGCTATGTCATTTTTCATTTCTTCTTGGTTCTTCTTCATTTCCTCTTGGGTCTTACTCATATTGTCAAATTTGTCTTCCATTCTTTTTAGCCATCCCATGATCATTACTCTGAATTCTTGCTCTGGTAGGTTGCTTGCCTCTAAATCTTTTACTTCCTTTTCTGGTGATGGCTGATTTTCTTTCATAGGTGGGGTGTTTCTTAGCCTCCCCATGATCTTTCTGTTTTAGGCTGCCTGTTTATGTAGTTCTCTCTCTCCCAATCTCCGCAAAGTCTGATTTTTCACCCTGGGGTAGAGCACTCCTTTTAATCCAAGCGTTCGCGCTGATTGTGGTCGGTGTTTAGGTGCGGACAGCTACTTGGTGGTCTTTACAGCCTGGCTATTCTGTCCTCTAATCAAAATCTCTTCCCGTCAAGATGGCGAGATCTCCCCGTATTCGCCTCTCTGTTGCTCCGGGAGAGGATCGGGCTGAGGGTGCCCAACTGACTGGGACACCCTGATCAGGCGCTCCCCAGTTTCTCCAGGTGTTCGCCTTTCTCCTGGCTTGTTGACAGGCACTCCCAGCGAGACCCTCGAGCGCTCTCTCCTTCCTCCTCGGGACCCGGTCAGAACTTGCCTACCTATTCTTCCACCATTTTTTCCTCCCTGATTTCTTTGGATTATTATTATTGTAGTTGATTTCCAATTTTATGCCACTATGATCTGAGAAAATGCTTGATATGATTTCTATCTTCTTGAATTTGAAGAGACTTTGCCTATGTCCCAACCTGTGGTCTATCTTTGAAAATGACCCATGTGCACTTGAGAAGAATTTCTATTCTGTGGCTTTGGGGTGAAATGTTCTGAAGATGTCGATTAATTCCATCTGGTCTAGTACGTCATTTAGGATTGATGTTTGTTTTCTTTTTTTTTTCTTTTCTTTTTTTTTTTTATTAAGGTATTATCTGTATACATAGCTTATCATTGCCCCCCCCCCCCCAATATATGCCCTCCCTCCCCAGAGTTTTGTGTCCATTGGCTATTCTTATATGCAAGCATACCAGTCCTTTGGTTGATCTCTTATCTCCCCCAGATCTCCCTACCCCCCCCCCCGCTGTCATTTGACAGACTGCCTGTTGTTTTACTGTCACTATATCAATCTTTCTGTTCATTCGTTTATAATGATTTTTAATATCCATAAATGAGTGAGGTCATGTAGTGTTTCTCTTTCATTGACTGGCTTATTTCACTCAGCATGATGCTCTCCAATTCCATCCAAGTTACTGCAAATGATGAGAATTCCTTCCTTTTTATGGCAGCATAGTATTCCATGGTGTAGATGTACCATAGTTTTCTGATCCATTCATCTGCTGACGGGCACCTAGGCTGTTTCCAAGTCCTAGCTATTGTAAATTGTGCTGCTATGAACATAGGGGTGCATATATCCTTTCTGATTGGTCTTTCTAGTTTCTTGGGGTATATTCCTAGTAGTGGGATTACTGGGTCAAATGGGAGTTCCATTTTCAGTTTTTTGAGGAAGCTCCATACTGTTTTCCACAGTGGTTGTACCAACCTACAATCCCACCAGCAGTGCACGAGGGTTCCTTTTTCTCCACAACCTCGCCAACATTTGTTGTTTGTTGTTTTGTTGATGTTGGCCATTCTGACAGGTGTGAGATGGTACCGCATTGTTGTTTTGATTTGCATCTCTGATGTTTGTTTTCTGATATTTTGTTTAGATGATTTGTCCAAAGGTGACAGTGGGGTATTAAAATCTCCTACTATGATTCTATTGCTATTAATCTCTCCCTTAATGTCCTCCAGCAGTTTTTTTATGTATTTGGGTGCTCCCATATTGGGTGCATATATGTTTATCAGGGTTATTTCTTCTTGTTGGATTGCTCCTGTTAGTATTATGAAGTGGCCTTAATTATCTCTTGTTATGTCCTTCACTTTGAGATCTAATTTGTTAGATATAAGTATTGCTACCCCCGCTTTTTTTTTTCCATTTCCATTCGCCTGGAAAACCTTTTTCCATCCCTTCACCCTCAGTCTGTGGGCGTCTTTTTTTCTGAGGTGGGTTTCATGTAGACAGCAGATGTATGAGTCTTGCTTTCTTATCCAATCTGTTACCCTATGTCTTTTGATTGGAGCTTTTAAACCATTTACATTTAAAGTTATTATTGATAGGTAGGTATTTGATGCCATTGTTATTGTATACCTCTGTGTTCTTTCTATGCTTCCTATTTCTTTATTTTTACAGTAGACCCTTTAGCATTTCTTGCATTGCTGGTTTGTTGGAGATAAATTCCTTTAGTCTTTTTTTGTCTGTGAAGCTCTGATTTCTCCTTCAATTTTGATTGATAGCCTTCCTGGGTACAGTATTCTTGGATTCAGACCCTTCCTTTGCATGACTTTGTATATGTCATCCCATTCCCTTCTGGCCTGATGAGTTTCTGTTGAGAAAGCAGTTGCTAGTGTGATGGGGGTTCCTTTATATGTAACTTTCTGTCTCTCTCTGGCTGCTTTTAAGATTCCAGTTTTGTCGTTGGTGTTTGCCAATTTAATTATAATGTGCCCTGGTGTTGGTCTTTTGGGATTCATTTTGTTTGGGACATTTTGAGCATCTTGGATTTTGTGTGGGTTTTTCTTCTCTATCTCAGGCAAGTTTTCTGCCATTATTTCTTGAAATACTTTTTCCATATCTTGCTCAGTTTCCTTTCCTTATGGAACCCCTATTTTTCTAATATTGTGTTGTGTTGTATTGTCTCAAAGCTCCCGTAGGCCCTCCTCCTGTTTTTAATTTTTTTTTTCTAGCAGCTGCTCTAATTGGGTATTTTTTTTCCATCTGGTCTTCTAGCTCACTGATGCAGTTCTCTGCTTCTTCTAGTCTACTCTTGATGCTTTCTATTGAGTTCTTCATAGTAGTGATGTTATTTTTCATTTCTTCTTGGTTCACCTTCATTTCCTCTTGGTTCTTCTTCATTTCCTCTTGGGTCTTACTCATATTGTCAAATTTGTCTTCCATTCTTTTTTGCCATCTTATGATCATCACTGTGAATTCTTGCTCTGGTAGGTTGCTTGCCTCTAACTCATTTACTTCCTTTTCTGGTGATGCCTGATTTTCTTTTATATGCGGGTTGTTTCTTTGCCTCCCCCCCCCCCACCCCAGATCTCTCTTTTTAGGATGTCTGGTTATGTAGTTCTCTCTTTCCTGCTTTGATTTAAAGGTACAAAATACAACACAACCAGGTACAACACACAAGGCACTGAACAGAAATGTGTTTGCAATATTAATATCCTCCAATAAAGGTGACTAGAACCCAGCTAACAAAAACATACAATCCGATAAAAGAATAAGCAAATCAATCTTACAAAAAAGCATAAAACTTCAATATAGTTAGCATTCAACATACAACTACAAAGGGGTAGAGAGAAGGATTTTTTTTTAGGATAGCAACAAGATAGGTGTGAATGGGCTTGGAGCAGGGGGTTGGGAATTAGATATACACAGGTAGGGTGAAATTTTAGGAGGGGGTAAACAGAAAGAGTAGGGGAAATCTAGAGCAGTAAAGGGTTAAGATAAGCAGGACATCAAAGGGAAAGGGTTAGGAAGAGAGTGATGGCATAAAGGTAGGGTTGAGATAGAATAGAGCATTGGGGAAGGAAAGGTATAAATAGTAATCCCAAAGGGGGAAAAAGAGAAAAAAAGGTAAATAATATGACACTTAAAAAATAATAATAAAAATAAACAAAAGAAAATAAGGTAATAAAGGTAAAATAGTAGTAGTAATAATGTTGATTACATATAAATATGAATTAATTAAAAGGGTAAAATCCAGTGAGGGAAGACAAAAAAAATAATGACTTGAGTAAATTTTGTAACTAATGTAAATAAAAAAATTAAACAATTTTTAAAAATTAAAAAAATTTGTAGTAATGAAGGTCATTCACTTCCTGTGTTGTTCTGTCTGGCTCGCCTGTTCCCAGTCTGGGTGGTAATTGCAGTTCCCTGTGTTTCACTGCTTCTCTGTGTTGTAATCAGTTCCTGATCTTTAAGCAGATCTATAGTCCATATGTGATTTAGCCTCTGGGTGGCAGTGTTTCTGGGTTGACTTACAGGGCTCTGAAGCCTTTCTAGCTTTTTTCCCCTCTCTGTGTCCCTGATCTGTGGAGGGGTGGGGGTGGGGGGCAGGACTGAGCCGACTGCACTCCCCTGTAACTCTCCGGATATGCCTTGGAGTCAGATCGTGTTGTTCCTTAGATATCCCCCCACTTAGGAGCCCCATCCTTAGTCAGGGGCGCCACCAGCCCATAATCCAGGGGTTTATTTTAAACCCCGGCCCAGTCCTCCAGCCTTCGTGCACCTGGTGCTCATGGGCCTGTCTTCCGCTGTCGCGCTGTGGGGGACTCACTAGATCTCCGCGAAATCTGACCTTTTCACCTTGGGGTGGAGTGCTCCTTTGAGTCCAAGTGTTCGTGATGACTGTGGTCAGCGTTCTGGGGCACACAGCTGCTTGGTGGTCGTTGCAGCTGTGGATATTCCAGCCTCTGACACAAACCTCTTCCCATCAAGATGGCGAGATTTCCCCATCAGAGCCTGTAGGTAGCTCGGGGAAGGGCCCCAGCTGTGGGTGCTTAACTGTTAGGTGCACCCTGATCAGCAGATCCCCAGTTTACCCTGGTGTTTGCCTGTCTCTTGGCTTGCTGACAAGCACTCCCAGCGTGACCCTTGGTTGCTCTCTCTTTCTTCTTCGGGACAAGGCTCAGAACCTGCCTACCTGTTCTTCCGCCATTTCCCTTCCCAGACTTGTCTTAATGTCCGGAACGCATACATCGAGTGTCTCCCTCACGCTGGCCCACTCCACCACCGTGGCTCCCGCTGGCAGGGGAACATCACGACCAGCCGCCCGCCACCTTAATGGCCCAGCACTGTTTTTTTTTTTTTAAAATTATTATTACTGCTTCAATTTCCTCTATAGTTATTGGCCTATTCAGATTTTTTTTTTATTCCTCCTGGTTGAGTTTTGGAAGATTGTTTTTTTTTTTTTTTTTTTTTTTTTTTTTTTTTTTTAGGAATATGCCCATTTCTTCTAGGTTGACCAGTTTGTTGGAGTAGAGTTGCTCATAGTATTTTTTTTTTTTTTTACAATTCTTTTTATTTATGTGGGGTCTGTTGTTATTTCACCTCTTTCGTTTATGATTTTGTTTATTTGGGTCCTCTCTCTTTGCTTCTTGATGAGCCTGGCTAGAGGTTCATCAATTTTGTTTATTTTTTCATAGAACCAACTCTTGGTTTCATTGATCTTTTGTATTTTTTTTGTCTTTCTGTCATTTCTTTCCATTCTGATCTTTATTATTTCCTTCCTTCTGATCACACTGGGCTTTTCTTGCTGCTCTCTTTTTAATTCTTCAAGTACCAGGTTGTCTTTCTTCCTTCCTTCCTTCCTTCCTTCCTTCCTTCCTTTCTTTCTTTCTTTCTTTCTTTCTTTCTTTCTTTCTTTCTTTCTTTTTTCTTTCTTTCTTTTTTTTTTTGAGTAGGCCTGTAATGCTATGAACTTCCCTCTCATGAGTGCTTTCCTCCTTTGTAGGTAACTGTTTTCTCATGCTGCTTTTAATATTCTCTCTTTGGCTTTTGCCCTTGGTATTTTAATTATGATTTGTCTTGGTGTGGTCCTCTTAAGATTCCTCTTGTTTGGGGTTCTTTGTGCTTCCTGGACTTGTAAGTCTATTTCTTTCACCAGGTGGGGGAAGTTTTCTGTCATTATTTCTTCAAATAGGTTTTCAAGATCTTCTCTCTACCCTTTTCTTGCACCCCTATAATTTGGATGGTGGTATGCTTGAAGTTTTCCCAAAGGCTCCTTACACTATCTTCATATTTTTGAAATCTTTTTCTTTTTGCATTTCCAGTTGGGTGTTTTTTGCTTCTTTGTATTTCAAATCTTTGAGTTGATTCTTGGGATGCTCTAGTCTGCTGTTGGATCTCTATATATTATTCTTTTTTTCTTTTCATCTTTTAAAATTTCTTTATAGATTAAGGCATCACATATTTGTCCTCATCCTCCCCATGCATGCCCCTATCCCCCTGTTGTCCATGACCACTGGTTAAGTTCATATGCATGCACACAAGTTTTTGGTTCTTCTCTCTCCCTTGTCCCCAACCTCCCCTACCTTTCCTCTAAGGTCCAACAGTCTGATTGATGTTTCCCTGTCTCTGGGTCTGTTTTTGTTCATCAGTCTCTGTTGTTCATCATTTCCCCTAGATGAGTGAGCTCATATACTAGAAATACACTTATAAGAACTGAAAATGAGACAAGCAATAATAGTTATGCTGAGAGGCAAATGAATCAGTCTATAGTGAGTTTCTTTCTGGACCAATAGTTCTTTTGAGCCTCAATTTCTATGTCAAACAGTTCCTTATGTGTACATGTCAGCAATGATATTTCAATTCTGGATGGTGGAAAATGGTGGTGTTGCAGGTCTGACCCTCTCTGGTTTGGTCCTGGGCAATCTGCAGTGATGCATAGCTGCTGAATGGTAATATGGCAAGGCATCGTCAGCATCTTCCATCTCTGGACTGTTTCTCTTCTGTCTTCAAGGCTGGAGAACTCCTATAAATTCCTCTCTGTTGCAGAAATCCACATAGTCTCAGAGTTGTTTTCTGACAATATATAAACATATTCTTGACCAAAAGTTAATAAAGGAATATTTTCTATAAATTTGACTTGCAATCCTTTTTCATATTTTTTGCCCAAATGATTTACCTTTGGCTTGTTTTGACACCATGGTGTCAAAACAAGCCAAAGTTTTACATGGTGTCTTGTTGTTAGCATTACAAACAAAAGTCAATTTTCTGAAGTAAAAATTTTCTAGATGAAATTTACGTACAGGATATTTTTCCTTATATGATATTCTTCTATTATCTCCCCTTTTTTGATTTAAATATTAGGAGGCTTTTGTAAATTTTATAATGTAGTCTTGATAGCTTTTAAATTTTAATTTTTTGCACTAAAATATGACTGCTTTAGGTTCATTACATGTTATGCAATTTTACCATTAGATGTACTACCAATAAAAGTTTTAGTTAACACTTTAGGAACAGCTTTTTGTCCAGTACAATTAGTTTTTCTAGAATATTCACTTATTTCAATTAGCCAATTTAAATTAGCCTGAAAACTTGACTACTATTTTACAGCCAAATTTAATACTCCAACAACAATCTTATTTTACCCTGTAAATATTAGTGGAAATGATTATTTGCCTTCTTGAGAAGGCCCTGAGCATTCCTGGTGGTAGGCTAGATTTAGATATCAAAAACCCATATCCCACCCTCCGCAGTGCTGATTGTGAAATGGCTTTCGATGGACCGTGCAGCACTAGCTGTGGGTTGGGTGTGCGAAGCATGGAAAGGAAAGGATGAATGTATGTGGGAGGAGAAACATGATACGAGCGTTTAAAATTAAAAAACAAACAAACAAGGAGAAGATCCAAGATGGCGGCCTAGGTAGTCTCCTAAGCTGCTGCCTCATCAATAATTAAAACACACACACACACACACACACACACACACACACACACACAAAAACCACCCTAAAATCAAAAAGGACTTCATCAAAACCTCAGGAAAGCTGGCGGAGTGGGATATCTACAACTAGAAAGAAGGAGAGAGGCTCACGGATCGGACTGGGAGTCGCAAAGTCCTGAGGTAGGCAGACGCTCTTGCGTGGAGATGAAGTGCAGCCGAATGTCTGTCTGGCAGGAGGGGAGGAATTCCCCATTGCACAGAACCCTTTCCGACTGTACTGAACCCCAACCCCAGCCGAAACCCTGTGGTCCCAGGCTCATATGGGTGGAGTCTGGACTGTAGAGAAAGGCACCCAGAGAGACTGGGAGACCAGGGACCCGGGAGCCGCAGCCGGAAGGGTCTACAGTTGCTCGTGAGTGAGTATGCGCAGAGGTCTGATCGCGGAGGCTGCCACTGCCTCTGTAGCAGAAGGAGTCAGAAGCTCCAGGTGTGCCCGAGGAGGCGGCCTCTCAGTATTGGAAGGAGTCAGAAGCTCCAGACTACAAAGACCAGCCCAAGTCCAGGCAAGCCCCTGGGGCATGCACACTCTTGCACGGGGAACCTGGGATGGTCAGGCGGAAACTCAGGTGAGTGCACAAGGGCAGGGCGGAAGCTAAGATTGTCAGTTCAGCCCTGAGACTCCGCCCCATCCAAGCTGAGCAGAGGCTTCTGCAGTTTTTCAAGTCTGATCCTATAATACTATCTCCAATACAGAAGTTATCCCAGAGTAGACACAGCTAATTGGCCTGAAGGTCAATTCACAACAATAAAGACTTAGCTACAACAAGGCTGTGCATGCAGTCCACAAAGGGGAGCACCAAGAGTGTCTACCTCAGGTAACTGAGGAAGGTGACCCACTGGGCCATATAGGACACCAAACATACAAAGCCATCCTACCAACTCTGAAAAACAGCGAAAATGCCGAGACAAGGGAATATATCTCAAACAAAAGAGATGGAGGATATAGAGTTCAGAACTATGGTTCTAAGGTTATGAAAGAATATTCTAGAAAAGGTTGATGAACTTCATGAGACCCAACTAAAAAGTATACATAAACTGACTAAATTGGAAAATATTATGCAGAGATCCAACAGCAGAATGGAAGAACACAAGAATCAGGTCAAAGACCCAAAAGACACTCCTCTGGAGAAGGAAGAAGAAAAGAGAATCCAGAAAGTTGAAGATAGTGTAAGGAGCCTCTGGGACAACTTCAAGCACACCAACATCAGAATTATGGGGGTGCCAGAAGAAGAGGAAGTGCAAAATACTGAAAATACATTTGAAGAAATAATATCAGAAAACTTCCCTCACCTGGTGAAAGAAATAGGCTTACAAGTACAGGAAGCATACAGAACCCCAAACAAGAGGAATCCAAAGAAAAATACTCAGAGACACATCATCATCAATATGCCAAAAGCAAAAGACAAAAAGATCTTTCAAGCAGCAAGAGAAAAGCAGTTGGTTACCTATAAGGGAGCATCCATACGACTATCAGCTGATTTCTCAACAGAAACATGCAGGCCAGAAGGGAGTGGCAAGAAATATTCAAAGTGATGAATAGGGAGAACCTACAACCAAGATTACTGTATCCAGCAAAGTTATCATTCAGAATTGAAGGGCAGATAAAGAGCTTCACAGATAAGAAAAAGCTAAAGGAGTTCATCACCACCAAACCAGTATTGTATGAAATGCTGAAAGGTATTACTTAAGAAAAGGAAGAAGGTCAAGTGAATTAAAAATCTCAGGAATAGAATAAACTGGTGAATATAATAGAATCAGGGGCAAAGAAAGGGAGTGGATTGATAATTATCAGGGTGAACGGGGTGTGGGGGTGCAGAAAGAGACTGAATTAAAATTGTATAACCTATGGATGAGAACAATGGGGGGGAGGGGGTAAGGGCAGAGGGTGGGGTGGGAATCAGGTGGAAGGGAGCTATGGGGGAGAAAAAAGAGAAACAATTGTAATAATCTGAGCAATAAAGATTTATTAAATAACAAACAAACAAACATACAAACAAACAAAAAATCCCCACATCTCCACATCGTGGGTACAAGACAACTCAAACAAGTCTTGTTGTGGTGAGAGGGCAGCTGCTGTTGGCCAAGTCTCTGTCTGTTACCTGGCTCCCAATTTGAGCTGGGCAAGGGAAGCTAAGTTGCCATGGAGGTAGGAGACCTCCCTCAGAAGGGGTGAGGGTTCAGGCCCCTGCAAAGTTGAGGGGGTGAGGGTCTGTGGCCCACCTCTATTGACCCTCAAGTTCTCTCCTAATGGCCCTTCTGCAACTGTTCCTGTCTTAGGTTGTTCCTTCCCTGAGGAATCTTACCCGTCTCTGGCTAACCAGCCATCCTCCAGGGCCAAGCAGGGTGATGTGAGGTTCAGTTCTGTCTCCTGGTAGCCTATGCCCTCATGGCCTCCACGCCCTGTCCCTGCCTTGTGATCCCCTCACCTGCTGGCAGGGCCCCAGCACTGATCACATATCTTGTGGAGCCCAGGTTTCTTCTTCAGGGAGGGCCCAGCTCACCCCACTGGGCGAGAGACAGATCCATGGTACCAGTCATCATGAGGCTTCAACCTCAGCATGAACAGAAATCTCAGGCAACAGCTGTGGGCAATTGGATTGTGAGAAGAGGGCCCCTCTTGGCAAAAAGGGAATGAGGGGCCAATATAGAATGCTCAGGTGCCTTCCCAGGGGGCCCTCTACACAGTAGAAGGGATTAAATCATTTCATATCCTTTTTAAATTGCTTCCAGACATTCAAAGAATTAGTTTGTAAGTTTGTTTGGAATACTTGTACATTATGCTGTTGTAATTCTAAGAATATCTAGAGATGTGTTACCTTTTCTCCAAGTACCAAAAATATGATTTTTTATTGACACCCAAGGGTATGAGGTATTATTATAAGTAATGGGGGTAACACAAATCTGGGAAAAACTATAATGATATTGTAGAATAATATCATGTAAGGATATTCTTTGTTCTAGGCCATGGTAATTCCATTTCAAACTGGCTGCCAATTTCTTTTTGTATAGACAAGGTCTTAGTTATATTTTCTACACCTCTCCCAGGAGCAAGTAGTGATAGTCCCTTCCTTTGGTGTCCACATAAGCCAGAAACCTCTCTTTAATTTTACACACAAAAGAGCAGTGGCTTGATTTTGTTTCATACAAAAGGGAAGCTGGGTGGAGACCTCTGTGTAATTATACTTCCTTGCCCCACCCATGGTCCTCCTGGAAGACCAAAGTGTTTGGTATTATTGGTGATTATATTAGGTGGGGGATCAGCCCACGTAAAGACTCTTATCCAGGAAGGGTCAGGAATGTAAGTCCAAAATACTTCCCCATTTGCCCCAAGTAATATTACTGTACAGCTGATGACTGCTAGCATGGCAAGAAAGATGTTCTCAGGCATTCTTGGGGTTCTGGTTACCTCACAATTTTTTTATTTATTTATTTATTTATTTATTTATTAAGGTATTATATGTGTACATAGCTTACCATTGCCCCCCCTCCCATTCATGCCCTCCCTCCCCAGAGTTTTGTGTCCATTGGTTGTACTTATATGCATGTATACCAGTCCTTTGGTTGATCTCTTATCTCCCCCAGATCTCTCTACCCCCCGCCCCACTGTCATTTGACAGTCTACTTGTTGTTTTACTGTCTCTATATCTATCTTTCTGTTCATTAGTTTATAATGTTCTTTAATATCCATAAATGAGTGAAGTCATGTGGTGTTTCTCTTTCATTGACTGGCTTATTTCACTCAGCATGATGCTCTCCAATTCCATCCAGGTTACTGAAAATGATGAGAATTCCTTCCTTTTTATGGCAGCATAGTATTCCATTGTGTAAATGTACCATAGTTTTCTGATCCATTCATCTGCTGATGGGCACCTATGCTGTTTCCAAATCCTAGCTATTGTAAATTGTGCTGCTATGAACATAGGGTTTCATATATCCTTTCTGATTGGTGTTTCTAGTTTCTTGGGTATATTCCTAGTAGTGGGACTACTGGGTCAAATGGGAGTTCCATTTATCCAGGAAGGGTCAGGAATGTAAGTCCAAAATACTTCCTCATTTGCTCCAAGTAATATTACTGTACAGCTGATGACTGCTAGCATGGCAAGAAAGATGTTCTCAGGCATTCTTAGGGTTCTGGTTACCTCACAATTTTTTATTATTATTTAAACTAGAGGCCTGGTGCACAAAATTTGTGCATGGGGTGAGGTGTCCCTCAGCCCAGCCTGCAACCTCTCCAATCTGGAATCCCTCTCATAATCTAGGACTGCTGGCTCCCAACCATTCACCTGCCTGCCTTCTTGATTATCCCCTAACCACTTCCATGCCAGTCTGATTGATGTCTAACTGCTCCCCTGCCAGCCTGTTTGCCCCCAACTTCCATCCTCTGCCGGCCTGGTCACCCCTAAGTGCCCTCCCCTGCAGGGTTGATCATGTCCAACTGCCCTCCTTTGCAGGCCTGGTGCCTTCCAACTGCCCTCCTCTGTTGGCCATCTTGTGGTGGTCATCTTGTGTCCACATGGGGGCAGGATCTTTGACCACATGGGGGCAGCCATCTTGTGTGTTGGAGTGATGGTCAATCTGCATATTACTCTTTTATTAGATAGGATAGAGGCCTGGTGCATGGGTGGAGGCCAGCTGGTTTGTCCTGAAGGGTGTCCCAGATCAGGGTGTATGTTCCCTTGGGGCATGGGGCGGCCTGGGTGAGGGGCCTGTGGTGTTTTTCAGGTCAGCCATGCCCTTGGTGATCCAAGTGGAGGCTCTGGTATCTGGGGTTTATTTATCTTCTACAATTGAAACTTTGTAGTCTGGAGCAGAGCTAAGCCTCCTGCTTCCTCTGTGGTGGCAGCCATTTCTGTTGGAATTTATTTATCTTCTAAAACTGAAACTTTGTAGCCTTAAATGGAGTCCTGGGCTGGCCAGGGTGTGCGGAAAGCTTGGCTTCCTCCATTGCCGGGAGCAACCCTAGCCTCCTTCTCTTCCAGCTCTGTGGATGCTGCCATTTCTGTTGGAATTTATTTACCCTCTAATTGAAACTTTGTACCGTTGAGTAGAGGCCTGGGCCTGCCAGGTGTGTGGAAATCTTGGCTTCCTCCATTTCCAGGGAAATCCAAGCCTCTCTCTTGTTCTCTGTGGCCACAGTCATCTTGGTTAGGGTTAATTTGTATACTCTCTCTGATTGTCTGGTGGGCATGGCTGGTGGGTGTAGTGGAGGATGGTTAATTTGCTTATTACTCTTTTATTAGATAGGATTTTTAATTTTTATTATGATTATTATTATTTTTTATATGTGTCCTTGTTCTCCCAATATCCCCCATCCCCCACTCATGCTCCACCCCTCTGTTGTCTGTGTCCATTGATTAGGCTCATTGCATGCACACAGTCCCTTGGTTGATCTCTCCTCCTTTCTCCCACCAACCCCCTCCTTTCCTGAGGTTTGAGATTCTAATTGATGTTTCTCAGACTCTGGATCTGTTCTTGTTAATCAGTCTATGCCGTTCATTATATTCTGGATATTATTCTTTATTTCAGTCAGTGTAGGCTTAATTTCTGATAGGTTATTTTCATATTCTTGAGGATTTCACTATATTTCTAAGATGTTTCTAGAATATTCTTGAGTAACCTTATAACTATGGTTTTGAAGTCTGTATCCAGTAGTTTGCTTTCCTCCATTTCTTTAATTTGTGACCTATTTCTTTGTTTACACATTTTGGCTACTTCCCTGTGTTGATAGAGTGGCTTTGTGTGTTTGGTGTCCTATAGAGCCCAGTGGCTCAGCCTCCCTAATTACATGAGGTGGGCATGCTTGGTGCACTCCTTTGTGGGCTGTGTGCACAGTTTTATAGTTAAGCCTTGGAGAAATTGACCACCAGGCCAATTGGTTGTGAGAACCAGTTGTGTCTACAATGGGAGAACTTCTGTGCTGGAGACACACTTCTAATGCAGGCTTTGTTTCAGTGGGGCTTTGGCGCTCACTGAGTCTGCTCCATGAGTGTGTCTCTTTTGGATGTGAAGTGTTATAATACGGATGATCTCACTCTGACCACTGGGTACACTAGGTACAGCAGCAAAGTCAGCCACTGCCTGAGGCCATCCAGCAGGAGCTACAGAGAGATCTACAATTCCTACTCTTGGTTTGGGTTTTGGAGGTGCCCAGATGAGGGTCAGGTGTAAAGCAATACAAGCTATTGTGGAGTCTTGGGTCTTCTTTTGGAAGCTCGAGACTCTTTGACCCAGATGCAATTTTTAGGTTTTAGATTGCAAATGGCCAGGACATTCATATGCAAAAGCCTTTGGGCACAGCTTGGGGGGGGGGTGGGTGTTGTAAATTGGGTGGGGACATGGTTTCAGGGAATCACCAGGGGGAAGCAAACAGCAATGGCTGCCCATCAGCCCTGCCCCAAAGAGGCCCCTGGGTCTCTGTATCCTGCAGCACCTTGCAGGAACAATGAACGCTGCAAGCACCTCTGAGAGAAAGCCAACCACAAGTCCTGGCCCGATGCCAGACAGTCCAGTTTCTCTCAGTATGAGTCTCGATCCTCAGAGTCTCACCAAGACCTGGAGTTCAGAGCAGTTGGGAGCTTGTATCTCCCTCCTGATTGAAAAAGACATTACTTATGCAGTTGCTAGCCCCTTTTTGTGCATGACTCTGTACTTCCACACTTCCACACCTTCACACCTCCTACTGGACTCAATGCACTTTTCTCTTTCCTTCTAGTTGTAAAATTTCCACTCAGCCAGCCTTCCTGTGGTTCTGGATAATATTCGTTTTGTCTTTTAGTTGTAGTTTTGATGTGGTTGTATGCTTCAACAAGTTCAGGTATTTACCTATGCCGTCACCTTCAAAATATTATTGTCCCCACTTCGTAGATGAGAATGCTGGGGCACTGTATGGAACTAAGATACATGGGAATGGACCTATTGGAAGCATGAAGCTATTTGTTGTTTTATGTGACTTGGGAGGAGGCGGCTATAGTAGACCAGAAGAAGTTAGCACAACCCTAACTTTTCTTGACTCTTTAAATGACTTAAAATCATTTAAAATGGGGTCTTAGGCCCTGAGATATGCTCACACTTCAATGTTCCTATTACAGTGGGTTGGGGAAATAAGTGCCCTTTTCCTCTGAAGCAGGAAGTAACACATGGTGTGTGATCTTGACCAGGAAGGCAAAAGAGGCCCCAACCCAGCCCTGTGGTGGGTGAACAGCCAAGGAGACGAAGTGAAGTGGAGTTTCAGAGAGCTGACAGACTTCACCTGCCGCGCAGCCAACGTCTTCACGCAGACCTGTGGCCTGCAGCAGGGAGACCGTCTCGCCTTGATTCTGCCTCGAGTGCCTGAGTGGTGGCTGGTGACCATGGGCTGCATGCGAACAGGTCAGTGACTCAGAGAGGCCCTTAGAGACCTTAGGGATGTCCTAGAGCCAACTGGTCCAGGAACACCAGGTGCTTTCTCTTCCCCTATATTCTTTCTTCTTCACAGTCTTTCTCTTTTTCAGACTCCTTCACATATTTGTACCCCTTATCCCTCACTCTCTCCATGACCCTCACATGCTCTCAAATGCAATGTGAACATACACACTCACTTTCTCTCTTTTTTTCATTATTGATTAAGTTATTTATTATGTATTTTTATCCCCCACAAACCTGCTCATGCCTTCACCCCGCTGGTGTCTATGTCCATTGGCTATGCTTATATACATTCATACAGTCCTTTCGTTGATTTTTTCCCCTTTACCTACACCCTCCCATAACTTCCCTCTTAGGATTGATGGTCTGATGGATGCTTCTCTTTCTCTAGATCTGTTTTTGTTCATCAATTTATGTTGTTCATTAATTCCACAAATGATTGAGATCATGTGATATTTATCTTTCTGGGACTGACTTATTTCACTTAGCATGATGCATCTATGCTGTTGCAAATGGAAAAAGTTCCTTCTTTTTTACAGTAGCATAGTATTCCATT
Organism: Vespertilio murinus; assembly: GCA_963924515.1. Classification (NCBI taxonomy): domain Eukaryota; kingdom Metazoa; phylum Chordata; class Mammalia; order Chiroptera; family Vespertilionidae; genus Vespertilio; species Vespertilio murinus. The sequence goes on along the minus strand of OZ004705.1, from coordinate 100,464,246 downwards.
GTGTAGATGTACCACCATTTTTGATCCACTCATCTGGTAACAGGCACTTAAGCTGTTTCCAAAGCTTAGCTACTGTAAATTGTGCTGCTATGAACATAGGGGTGTATATATCCTTTTTGATTGATGTTTCTGATTGGTGTTTCTGATTCTTGAGTAACCTTATAAATGTGATTCTGAACTCTGTGTTATCCAGTAGTGTACTTTCCTCCATCTCTCCCATTCATGACATGCTTCTGTGTCTCCGCATTTTGGCTGCCTCCCATGATGATGGAGTGGCTTTATGTAGAGGTGACCTATAGGGGCCAGTAGCTCAGCTTCCCTAATCACCTAAGGCGGTTACTCTTGGAACACCCCTTTGTGGGCTGAGTGCAAAGCCTTGATTGCTGTTGGTGTACTGGGAGGAATTGATCTCCAGGCTAATTGGCTATGAGGACCCACTGTGTCTATAATGGAAGAACTGCTGTGCTGGAGACACACTTATGGTGAAGGCATTGTTTCAGTGGGGCTTTGTTGCTCACTGAGCCTGCCTCTTGAATGTGTCACTTATGGATGTGAGGAGTTGAAATCTGGTGACTAACACTGGCCACTAGGTACACTGGCTTCTGGATCTCCAATGGGGTGCAGTTCAGCTACTGTCTGAGGCCACCCTGAAGGAGCTATAGCAAAGAACCACAGTCCTCTCCTCCCTGCTTGGAGCTTGGAGGCTTTGGAGCTGTCCGCTTAGTGAATATCCTGCTTCCCCACTGACACCAGGTTGCAATTTTGCTAGGTTAAATTGCAATATTGAAGGCCATTCATATGCAAAAGCCATTGCTTGGAGCTTGTATGTGTTTGTAGATGTGCGGAACACAGTCTCAGGGCATCACTAGGCTAGGGCCTGGCAAACAGCGATGGTTGCCAGTCAGCCATCTCTACCTCTCGGACCACACCCCCACGTCTCACACCCCAGCACAGCAAACAATTATTCTTGCTCACAGCTCTGCAAACAAGCCACCCCCACCTTCTGACCCTATGGCAGACATACAGCTTCTCCCCAGAAACTGGATTTCAGAGAGATTGAGAGCTTTTCTCTCTTCAGGTTGAAGAAAGCAACATCTGCTGCCAGCCAGGATCCACCGCCAGCCTGCATCCTCGCCCCCATACTTCAGTTTTTCAGCGCTTGTGCCCTGAATGCTCTTTTCTCTTTCAGTCTAACTGCAGAGCTTCCACTCAGCCAGCTTTCCCGTGGTTCTTGGTGGTAGACATTTTTTTTAGTTGTAGTTTTGAAATTGTTGTGCATGGCAGCATTTAGATGTTTACCTATGCTGCCATCTTGGATCTTTCTCCTGAAGAGACTGTCTTGATACCACATACTTTCTCTTGCACAGTCTCAGACATTATTGCTTTTTTGAAATTTATCAACTGTTAACCTTTTGCCATATTGCAGTCCCCCACTGAGTTAGTAAAGAATTAGTTTCAGACATTGTGACACCCATAAATATTCATAAACCATGGATTCCAGACATTTCCTTCACATCACCACAGCTGGCTTATCAAATAAGAAGTCTGACATTAGTACAATATATCTTACCTAATAGCTATCCATAGTCATCATTTCCCAAATGCCTTAATAATGTGCTTGACAACTATTCCTTTTTTCTTTAAGTCCAAAATCCAATCGAGGTTCCTACATTGCATTTAGTTGTCATGTCTTCTCAGTCTCCTGTAACCTAGAAGGGTTCTCTATCCTTTTCCACACGGCAATGACATTTCAAAGTGTCTAAGCCAGTTGCTTTGCAGGAAATGCACCCAAATGTGTATTTCTGACTCTTGCTTCATGATTATATTCATCTTAAAACATATTAGAAGCAGTGCTGGGAGGACAGTGTTGTGTCTTTGTCGGTGTATCACATGAGGGGTCTATGCAATTATGTCTTCCATCAGTGACACTGTTTATCTTGTTAGAAAGGTGGTAGTCAACTGTGTAAAGGCACCTTTTCTCTTCTTGACCAGTAAGATGTCTGTGGGGTAACACCTATGAGATTAGTGAATATCCTGCTTCCCCACTGACTTTCACCCCATGGTTTGAGTGTCCACTGATGATTCTTGACTGAGTGGAATATAATTATGTTGGTTTTACAAGAGAATTTTCTGTTTATATCACCCCCTGTAGTTTCATTAGTTAGCATTCTTCTGTAGAGCCTTTCCTTTCCCTTTTGATTGCATATCTATCTATCTATCTATCTATCTATCTATCTATCTACCTATCTATCATCTATCTATCAAATATAGAATCAGTATGGGACTTGTGGATTTTTTAAATCACCTCAGTTGAATCATATGTTCACACAACAATCTGTTCATGCTCTTGCTTATATATTCTGTCTCTTTTTTCTACATAAAATAATTGACTAATCCATCTTGTTCTTGTGGAATTAAACATTAATAGCAACTGCAGAGGAAATATAAAGAAGCCATGTGACCTGTAGAGCTAAGAGATGACCTATGAGAAACCCAAGATGTGAGCTAAGCCCTTTGGGAACAGCATAACTAAAGAGGAGTAGAAGCAGAGAAAGGGAATTCCAAGAATAGGATTGGCACATGCAAAGGCTTACAGTCAGGAGTTGCCTCTATTTGAAACAGAATAGAGATATGGGAGAGATAGGTGGAGCCTGGGCAACGTCTTCAGTGTCAGAATGGAGAGCATGGAGTTTTCTGAAGAGAGGACACAGGTGGTAGTGAAGAGAAGTGAAGATGAACTTGGTGGGGAGGCAGGCTAAATGGCCATTTCAGAAGTGATTAAAGAAAATTGAGTTTATTTAAGGAAAACAGGATGGGGTGTGGGATACACCAAGAGAACGGCTGCCCAGCACTGATCCAAGGGGATGATGTTGTGTCTGGGAGCAGGAGTTCCATCCTTAGATGCTGTCACAATGGGAATCTATTGTCTTCAGTGGGTTTGGGAGCTGAGCTGGTGGGGATGGAATGGGGATGGAATGCAGGTGTGCCATCAGGTGTCTTCAGGACAGTTTCACTTCCTTATATGGTCTGATTGCTGGTGTCCAGCAAGCATTTCCTGGTCTTTGTTCTCCTGTGGCAGAAAATTTACAAATGGCTGTCAAGGATTTTATTACCTTCTAGTCCTAACAATAGGACTGTGGATGGAAACACAGATTATAATATGGAAGTTCCAGGGCAAGGCATCTATCTGATGAGGAGATTAGAATCCAATAGGTGCACACAAATACTTGAACTAATTATTGGTGACAGCAGATGTAAGGGAGGAAATGTAGGAAAGTTAAAGGGACAAAGTGATTAATTTGGATGTGAGGGATGAAGGAAAGAAGGGATTCCCAATGACACAGGGATGAGAGAAGTAGGTGGAGGAGAAAAGTGGGGTTGGGATGCAGCTATTTCTAATGTCAGAGACTGTGTCCTCCTTGCATCTGTGCTCCCAGGTCCCATGTAGACTCTTGCAAAGTAGTCTCCACCTGTCTACTGGTTGCACCCATCTAGAGTAGAAAGGTTTAGGGCAAGTGTTTCAAATTATAATGTGTGATAGAATCACTTGGAGGTCCTGTTAAAAGGCAGGTTCTGGCCCTAATGCCTTGTGTCAGTGGTTGTGCATTGACCTATGAACCAGGAGGTCATGGTTCAATTCCCAGTTGGGAATATGTCTCGATTGCAGACTAGATCCCCAATGTGGGCATGCAGGAGGCAACCAATAAATGACTCTCTCATCACTGATGTTTCTATCTGTGTCTCCCTCTCTCTTCCTCTCTGAAATCAATGAAAATGTATTTTAAACAAAATTTTCAAAAGTGAATGTTTTGATTGGGTGGGTTTAGGTGTGGTGTGGTGTTGCTGAGACTAGGGTCTTTGGGTAGCAAGAGGTTAGGGGATTTCTATGCAGATCAGCCATGCATGAAGCCCTTGGTTGTGAAAGAGGAAGTGAAACAAACAATTTCTTTCTCACCCCCAGGGATTATCTTCATGCCAGGGACAACCCAGATGAAGGCCAAGGACATTCTCTACCGACTGAAGGAGTCCAATGCCAAGAGCATCGTGACCACAGATGTCCTTGCCCCAGAGGTGGACTCTGTGGCTTCTAAGTGTCCCACTCTGAAAACCAAGCTCCTGGTGTCTGACCACAGCCATGAGGGGTGGCTGGACTTCCGATCTCTGATTAAGTGAGTTTCGGGTGTGATGGAGTTCCTCTCTGAGGAATAGTGGGAGAAGGCCATGCACACCCAAGCGCTGTAGACAGACAGCTGTGGTAGGAAGCTCACCAGGCCTGGCTCCAGAAACCTCTTCCCAGCGATATCCCTGACCTGTGTGGCCCTGGGCTACTTCCTTCCCCTCTCTAAGTCATGGATGCTTCATCTGTAATATAAGTACATTGCACATCTATGCTTATCTCCCTAAAGTTTGATCACCCCTGGGATGTGAAAGGAGGTGTACTGTCAGAGGATTATTGTGTTTCAGGCTTCTTGTAGGTGTGAGTCTAAGACAGTATACTATGTAATAAAGAGTAAATATGATAATTAACCATCACACCCTCACAAAGATGGCGGCACCCACAGCCTATAAGGAGGGAATATGCTAATTGACTGCCCTGCCTTCAAACTTGGCAGTTCACACCATCCCAAAATGGCAGTGCATAGTCCCCTCAGCCCCGCCATGTTGGCACATGTGTGGTACTGCAGGGCCCACCATTAAGTGGGTCCAATTGCCCCACATGGCTGCATCCAGAATCCCCCAGTCCCCTCAGTCCCCCAGCCACCCAGGGCTGGTACAAGGTGTAGATAAGCCTCCGATGGCAGCCCCCCATCCAAGAAGGGCTCACCCGAGATATAGACAAGCCTCTGATTTCAGATGCCTAGCAATGCCCAAGGTGCAGGCAAGCATCGGATGATGGCTGCCTAGCCTACCAGTGTGGCCCAAGGCACGGGCAAGCCTCATATGGCAGTGCCCAGCTGCCCAGGGCCAGGCCAAGGTGCAGGTAAGCCTCTTATTGTGATTACCCAGCCGCCCAGGGCTGCCCAAGGCTCAGGTAAACTGGGATGGCTGAGGCTTGTGCTGCCGGCAGTGGCAGCAGCAGAGGTGTAATGGAGGTGTAACCTTCCCCTTATCACTGGCTCGCTTCCTCCTCCTGAGGGCTCCCGGACTATGAGAAGGGGAAGGCCGGGCTGAATCCCCCCTCCCCCATCCAGTGCATGAATTTTCATGCACCAGACCTCTAGTTCATGTATAAATATAAATACATATATGTGAATAAATTGAATGAGAGGTTATAATGGATCCTTAAGGTGAAAGTTGAGACTGTAAGAAAAATGAGGATGTGACTGGCAGGGGCTTTTGGGAGCAAAATCTCCCAGGTGTAGATGCCCTTAGAAAGTTAGGAAAATGCCAGGAGGTCAGAGAAACCCTCCACCTCCAATTCTTTAATTCTGTGAGCCTTCAGGTGTTTTTTTTATATTGTTGACCTAAGAAACACCCAGACCTGCAGGAAGTTTTTATGAGTTTATTTGAGCCAAACTGACAACATACTAGTATGCTGGGGAGGAAGACCTCAGATGCTCTGGAGGAAAACTGTTTTGTAGCTTCTTTAATGAATTTGAAATTCAGGAAGAGACACAAGAAAGACTAAGGTGGGAGAAAGTCAGGTGGGGATGGGATTACAGGATAGTTAAGATACTCTGCTCCCTTGAGGGGTCACACTCCCTTCAAGGGATATTACTTTTCATATTTCAAGGGGGTGTTAACCTAGATGCACAAGAACAATGGACAGGCTTGCTTAAGGCAAAGATAAGCCTTTCACCAGAGAAGCTCTGTGTCAGGGGCCTGCCTGCCGCCATGCCCTGCCTGGGCAGGGATTTTATGATCTGATTACCTGTGAGCAGAGTTCACAGAGCCCCTGTCCCACCCATAGCTCAAACTTTGCTGGGTGTCTTTTCTTTGTCTCTTTATTTTTCTGAGGTAACACTGATTTATAATGTATAAGTTGCACTGGGATTGTTTTCTTGAAGGAACCCTTCTGTTTTTAAAGTAAAATGTTATTCAACCCCAAAAGAGAAACACAGTGACCTCAGACCTTGTAGTGGACTCTAAGGTCCAGAGTTGGGGCTCTCCCTCTAGGGAGTGTGCCCTCACATCCTCCTGCGCTACCTTTGCTTCTCTCTCTCCTCAACGCCAAGGGCCATTCTTCTGCCCAAACTTGTTTCCTGACCCAATGCAGCCCCACTGGCTAACTTCCACTACCTCTGTGGCTTCTAGATAAACTCTCTTTTATATTTTGAATAAACAAATAAAGTCAGAGAGTTAAACAAACAAACAAAAAACTTAAATAAATAATATTGTTGCCCAGCCCAAGTGGCTCAGGAGTTGAGCTTTGACCTATGAACCAGAAGGTCAATGTTCCATTCCTAGTCAGGACACATGTCCAGTTTGCAAGCTAGATCCAAGGTGTGAGGGGGCATGCAGGAGGCAGCCAATCAATGATTATCTCTCATCATTGATGTTTCCACTTCTCTCTACCACTCCCTTCTACTCTGAAATTAATAAAACATTTTTTAAATAGTACTGTTGAAAAATTTCTTAAATTGTCCAGAGTTAGGACTGTACCATTTCTCAGAAAAAGCCAGCATTCCATCCAGCAATTGGATGATCTGCAGTTTATTTGATTAACACAGGAAGCTCACAAACACAATCATCGCAGGCCCGGAGACTGAGTGTAGCAGCTCCCAGGAATCAAGGCCCAATGATTCTTCTTTCCTCTCCCTCTCCCTCGCTTTCTCTACTCCTTCCCCCTCCCCCACTTATCACCAAGGTTATGGAGTGAAATTCCTGTAAAGTTAGTTTGTATGAAAGTAAGCTTAGCAGTGTAAGTAAGAGGACAGTCTATGCACCACACAGGGTTTGAACACAGGCTTTGCCAATTGCTGACAGTATGTCTTCAGGAAAGTTTCCTAACTTCTCAGCCTGTTTCCTCATCCACAAAGGGAGCATGACAGGTTGGGCATAATCACTTCTTGCGATTGCTATAAAGATTGAATGAGTTCTTATTTGTAAGTCATTTACTGGTTGAGCATTTTTGGAAGCAGTAAGTCTATTTCATTGTTGGTTAAATTATATAATACTCGGCTGTGTTTTCTCTATGTTTAAAATGAAGAAATGTCAGTGTTCTTACCCATGTCACCCATAAACTCTGTTTGATGCTTCAGACCTGGAGACCAGTGTTCCCTCCAGTGTTGCAAAACCCCAGTTTTCTGCACTGGCCAGGTAGCTCAGCTGCTTAGAATGCCAAGGTTGTGGGTTTGATCCCTGGTCAGGGCACATACAAGAATTAAACAATGAATGCATAAATAAGTGGAACATCAAATGCATGTTTCTCTCTTTCTGTGTCTTCCTCCCTCCCTCCATCCCTTCCTCTCTCTTCCTTCCTCTCTTTCAAATCTATTCAAGCAAACCAAGTTTCTGACTTTGAGCCTCATGTTGTTTCTTTGGCTTACCCTGAGGGTGGGAACCAGGAGACTTAACTTGTTTCCTTTTGTGTTCAATCCCTTTGTAGATCAGCATCCCAGGTTCACACCTGCATTAAGTCAAAGACCACAGACCCAATGGTCATCTTCTTCACCAGTGGCACCACCGGCTTCCCTAAGATGGCAAAACACAGCCATGGACTTGCCTTGCGACACTCCTTCCCTTCATGGTAGGAAAGAGGGCACCAGCTTAGAGGCTGGCTCACACTCTGGGGCAAGAGGTGTGTGTGTGTGTGTGTGTGTGTGTGTGTGTGTGTGTGTGTGTTGTGAAAGGTGTTCCAAGTAGAACTAAGTCCATCCTTCTTCTCCCTTCTTCTCTCTTTGGTTCAGACCACTGGGGGTCTCAGAGGCCAAGGTCTGGACTTCTAAGTGTGTGTTGACAGCAGCCTCCCAATGACAAGGGGGTCCTGACTGAGCAACTTCACAGGTGTGGAGGGAACACGATTGGAGGCAGCAGGCATTCTGCAAGCTGCACAAATGACAAGCCATGTGTTTTTGTCACTGGTTCCATATTTGTTGGGAGGAAGACAGAAAGTTCTAGCAATGTGAACTGTACAGATACAGAGGTTGAGTTTCACAATCATGAGCCATTAAGGGGAAGTAATACCTGGAACCATGCCACTGCCATTAACCTAAAATAAATAATTGTAGAGGCTGAAGAAATAGCCTTGGGTTAATCATTTAATCAATATTAAACCAATCTTCTTCCTACTTCCTCCTCCCCAACTAGTAATATATATTTTGTACTTTATTAAGCAGACCAGGGAGTAGAGAAGGTGTCTTGTGGACACTGAATATCTGTTTTAATGATAACACTTTATAAGCAAAATCCTGAAGGAATTGGGGTGGAACAAATGGGGGGGTGTCTATGTAGTGAGAACAACACAAGAAAAGGCACAAAGATATTAAAAGTAGCATTACAGAGATTTGCTGCTCAGGGTGTCAGGAGGTACAGATGGGAACAGCTGAGAAAGTGAATGGGGCCCAGAGCACACAGGGTTGTGGGGACTTTGGCTTAGAGATTGGGAAAACAGTAGATGTTATTGAATGGTTGTGAACAAGGGAGAGACCTAATCAAATTTGTATTTTGAAAAGATCACTGTGGCTGCAGCATGGAGAATGGCTGGGGAAATAATAGATTTAGAAAGACCTGATAGAGGTGTTAGAATAATTTCGATGAAAGTTGGTGGTGATTTGGCCAAGGTGCTGGGGGCAGGGAGGAAGTTAAGAAGTCTGAGATTTTAGGAGATAGAATGGGAGGGTGTGCTGGCTAGATGTGGGAAGTGGGAGGGGCTGAAGAGTCAAGGTGGACTCCCAGGTTTTGAGCTTGGACAGTAATGACATTCACTGAAACACAGAGAGCACTGGAGAAGAATTAGTCCAGGGAGGCAGGAGAGATTATGATGCTCTGGGTTTGAGATGCCCAAGAGACAACCCAGAAGAGATGCCCAGTGGGCAGTTAGGTCTGCAGCTCAGAACAGAGGTCCCTAGCTTGTAATTTCCTGTGGGTGAGCCACAGCCCTAAGAAATGGGGAGAGGGAGTGTGAATGGCTCCCCGGACCCCTCCCTACTAACAGAAGAGCTCTTCAAAGCCAAAGGGGACGGTTGAGTTTTTCTCAAGGTGTTCTGCACACAGAGGTCCCTCAGAAGCAGTAAGAGTTGGTGGGGAGATGCTTCAGAACTAGCTGAGTAGCCACTGGATTCAATTTTCTATCTCTCCATCTACCAGTTGTTTCTGTTATTTTAAAATTCATTTTTGTTCATTCTCACCCAAGGATATTTCCCCCATTGATTATTATTATTTTTATTATATTTTTAATGAGAGACAGTGCAGGACTCAAAGTTGCACTTTTTAAAATTATATTTAATTGGTTTCCAAGAAGAAGGGAGAAGGGATAGAAACATCAATGATTAGATATCGTGCCACAACCCAGGCATGTGTCTTGACCGGGAATGCAACTGTGCTTACAAAGCTGAGGCCACTGTATTTTGGAGTTAGCAGGGAAGTACTGCAGCTGAAGGCCTCTGATGTCCTCTGGTGCCTGTCAGATCCAGGCTGGCTTTTGGCTATCATTGGGGCCCTGTTTGAACCGTGGACAGCAGGGTCTACAGTCTTCATCCATCATCTGCCCCAGTTTGACCCTAAGGTCATTGTAGAGGTAAGAGCACTAATCTCTCAGTGTCAACAAACTCCAGGGGAAACTCATGTTTCAGGCTCAAAAGCTGGCCCCTGCAGAGAATAGTGTATGGAACAAAGCAGCTCATTAGGGTATATAACCTGGGCTCTGGGTGTCTCAAAATGTGAGGAGCTTAATCAGTCAGTGAACCACCCAGAATACACATTTTGAGAAATTAAAGCAACCAGCACAATCTCAGGTCTCCCGGCTCCTCCAGGGTCAGGTGGCTGGTGTGTGTGCAAATTGATTAAACTGTTTAAAAACAGATCCTTTGGAACAGGATGGTTCCAGTTCCTTTTCATACCTTTAACATTTGTTAGTGGTAAGCTCACCTCTCTGAGCCCGGTCTTCTCACCTGTCAGATGGAAGTTTTAATAATTATGATCTCATAAGATTGTTGGGAATATTGAGATGATACAGGCAAAGTGTGTAAAGTGCTGAGCCCTCAGGCCTGCACCTGAAAACACTCAGGAACTGGCAGCAGTTGCTGTTGTTATGCGTACATCATGGATAAATGTGCTCTCCCAGAAGGGAGATCATTAAAATGGTAATAATTTAAAAAAATAGAGTTACCACCATGAACAACAGAAGAATGGTAATAATTGGACAGTATTTTTCATCTTAACTATAAATATAAAATTTTTCTCTGTTCACCATGTAGACACTCTTTAAATACCCCGTCACCCAGTGCTTTGCTGCGCCCTCTGTATTTCGAATGATTCTGCAGCAGAACTTTAGCAGGTATGTAGAAGTGGCTTGTTGTAATCACAATCTTTGGGTAAGGTTTTAAGGAGTCTGTTTCACTGTGGTCTTGTTGTTGTTGGGAAACAGGCTCTTGCACAGGGTTGGGAGGAAAGAATCCCAAAGACCCACACACAGAAAATTGCCATGTGGCAATGTGGTTTATTTTGTTATATAACGTCAATAGAGTTCTCCTCTGGGCTTTTCAAGGCCCATGTCTCTCAGCCCTGCCCTGGAAAAGTCCAATCTCATCTTCAACAGGCCAACGCAATGGCCAATACCTGGAGTCTCTGCTTCATGAGCCTTTGGGTCTGGAAGTCTCCCTTAGGCCCATGTGGCTGTAGACCTGCATGGTCCTTTGCTCCTGGGTGGGAGGGACAGGAACAAATTGGGCCAGTGGGGTCCCAGGCAAGAGGGAGAGCCAGCATTACCTCTCTGGTTCTCAACCAGGAGCTTTTCCAAAACAACCAGTTAACTTCACAAGATTCCAGGGGCATGCGCTTGACCACCCCTAGCCAAGAATCTTTTCCCAGATTAGATCCCCTCAGCCTCTGTGGTCCAACAACTTCCCCTGTGCCATTTTGACTTTACTGGGCAGTTCCTGATCTCCCCGAGCCCCTTCCCACACACAATCCTGAACCAGAAGGAGGAGAGAGGGGTGTTAATCCCCTGAGGAGAATATGCTGCCATTTCTTTGGTGTGAAACTGGAGCTTCCTGGTAAAGCACAGGGGCCTCTGCTTCCCAGCTGACTGTGCTCAACATTGTCAGCCTCTCCCCTGGATATTCCTTTCAATAACCAGCCAAGGATGGAAACAGTCTGACTGTTTCAACTCTGGTTCTTTGAGGGCAATGAGAGGTAGTGTGTGTGTGTGTGTGTGTGTGTGTGTGTGTGTGTGTGTGTGTGTGTTTGTGTGTGTAATGCTGGTAGCGATAATTACCAGCCAGTCAAATTTGTTTATTAAGCAGAACTAAGATCCAAATGAAACAGTGATCCTTGCATCATTGTGGGTGTTTTTCTGTTACAGAGACCCTGAACAATCAAACAGTGCAGGAGAGTTTGGAGATTCACTTTATTCACCGTGGTGGGCTTAGAGAAAATGAATTCAAATTCTAAGCAAGGCTACAATCAGAACTGCCCTTTTTATTAAAGAGCCAGTCCTATGTGCACTTAGTGGTTATCTCGATGCTGGCCTTGAAAACAACACAGTTTTATCCAATTAAAGAATGAACCAGGCATGGCTTTGAAATTATGGGCATATCTATTCTCTGGCCTACAAGGTCAATCAGAAGTTATCTTCATCATTATTCAAACAGGCTAAAGCAGGCTAGAAAGCAAAGTTATTTTTTAAGAAAAAGAGGCCATCTAAGAAAAACAGCAGAAAATTACAAAAAAGTAGGTTTTTTTGTTTGTTTGTTTGTTTGTTTGTTTTTACAAAATAGGGGCTTTCCTTCTCATTTCTTTTTAACATTTTTATTATGAAATAACAAACAAAGAAAAATACATGACATAAATTTTTAGATTAAGAAATTGTTGAAAATTAAACCAGTATGTAACCACTCATTCAAGTCATAATAAGAGACCATTGCCAGCCCCAGTGACCTCCTCAGACCTCTCCAACTCCCCGAAAGAAACTCACTCTCTTGACTTTTATGGTGTTCCCTCATTTGTGTGTTTTCTTTCTCCCTCACCCATCCTCCCTGTAGTTTACCTCCTAAGGAAATATCAGTCTCTTTTACTTGCTTGTGAGCTTTGTAATCATATAATTCTCTAATATGCAGATGTATAAAATTTCCAATGTTATATTTCTAAAGTGAGCCTATGTTGCATTATATTGCTGTAGCTAAATTTTATTGTCGTATAATATCTCATTTTATGAAAAGTCTAGATTTTTCTATCTCTTCATCCACTAATGGACATCTGGGTGGTTTCATTTGAGGGTGATTGAGGACTAGCACTGTTCTTGCACATTCAACCTGCACATTAGCTCTCACTATGTGGGGTCTTTCAGGAGAAATTGCTGAGTCACACTGACACCGCATCCTAACCCCTATCTTCCAAAGTATCCAATCGCTGTGTGGGCCCACTAACAGGGAGGCAGGGTTCCCTTGTTTCACATCTTTGGCAACATTTGTTCCTGTCAGAGTCTTTAATTTTTACCAATCTGATGGATGTAGAGTTACTTAGCTATAATTTTATTTCATATTTCCCCATGTTTGTAGATTAATTCTGAGCTAAACTACAACCTTGTCTTTGAACCTAATGCACACTTATACATATTTTAGAGACTCTAAAATGGAAATGGCGGATTCAAAAATCAGACCTAATAACTTTTAGACACAGAGTTAAAATGTTGAGGACTTGAACAACTACCCTTACGAAGCTAACTCTGAAATATAATTTGTTTTATTCATGAAGCCTCCATCCCAGCATGCCCTTGGAGTCTGCCTCTATCTGAATTTTAAAGCTCATATGACAGCCATTTTGCAATATTCCTCAGATGATGAATTTGGTCCAAACCCAGTAACAATCCAATCAGGGCACCACTAATGACTCCACTGGAGACTCTGCTAAGTTTACCTACTTTGGAGAAAACTCCAGATGAGTGAGGAAGACGCCCCTAATGCAACCAGCCCCCTTGTCCACCGCCCCTGACTGTGTAACAGGAGACATGTTGGGGGGAGAGGGGAAAGTAGGGGATCCAGATGTCTGTTCTGAAGCTCTGTTTTCACCTTGTCTCCCCCAAGCCTCAGGTTCCCCACTCTGGAGCATTGCTCTACTGCTGGAGAGTCCGTGCTGCCCGAGGAGCAAGAGAAGTGGAGAGAACAGACGGGCCTTCTGCTCCACCAGCTCTACGGACAGACAGAAACGGTAGGTGGACGGGCCCATGGGGCCACCCAGCCCAGCAGAGGAGCTGAATCTGCCAGAGCGTGTGCATAGGCCCCACTGTGAGCACAGGCCCCACTGTGTGCACAGCCAGCAGAGGGCAGCTCTGGAGTTCCAGGCTGATTGGCCTCAAATCAGTTTGCAGAGAGACAATTCACACAGACTCTTTGACTTGTGCTGATGGCTATTGGACAAAATCTTCCATAGGGATCTGAGGACGGGCTATGTCCCTGGGATTAGGGAGCTGGGAGAAGTGATGGCAATGGAGGCCCCTCCTGCCTCACGGAGGCCCCATCTACAAGTGCTGCCCTTGTCACCCTCCTTCCCTCCAGCAGCAGCCACAGAGCCAGGCAAGAGTGGGCCCAAAAGCTCACCTCTGGGTGTGGATGAGGGCAGCACACACGTGTGATTGTGGGGCACCAGCAGGAGTGGAGGAGTGAGCAGAGGCATCACACACACACACACACACACACAGAGTATGACCCCCAAGGGTGTCACTGAACACACAGTGGGCAGGCCATGCAGCCTGCTGTGCTGTCTGGATCCAAAGGGCTTCAGTGGCAGGAGGAGGGGTGGCCTCTCTCCCACAACATCCTCTACCCCGTGATGCTGACACAGCCACTCACCTGCCTCCCACCATCCTGTCAGCTCACAGAGTCACCCCTCTGAGGACCTGGAGGGCAGGCTCTCTAGGTCCTAATTCACATATTTGTCTGACCGTGTGTTGTTTTTGAGACAAATGTTCTATTTTAGTCAGTGAAGTGATCTGCTTCCAGGCCTGAGAAATGGGAGGGCTCCAGGCCTGACCTTGCATGGCTCACAGTTCAGTTGGGCAAGGAGAAGCACAGGCTACACCCATAACCCCGCCCCTTAGCGTGGACTGCTTGAGCCACAGAATACTCCCTCCTGGCTGCACGGAGCCTCTTTGCTCAAAGCTCTTTCAACCCGCTCACTCACCTGTGGGCGTTGGCACATCCTGAACTGTGAGCAGCAGCTTGGAGAGGCAGACCTTGCTCTGCCAGGAGCTCAGGTCTCAGTTCCTCTCAGCATCGCCAATGGCAGCATCAAGCCCATAGGCATACCGTGGAACCTGCCAGAAACTCTACTTCCCTGTCTCCAAAATGGGAATAGAATGCCGACCCTGCGGGTGGTGGTGAGGGGAGTGGAAGGGAGTGTGGAAGCCCCTGCGATACCCAGCCTGCACATCCCCCAGGGCCAGCCCGCTCTTCTCACTGATGTGGGGGGTCATGTGCCAGGTGTCAGGGGTACAGAGCAGAAGGGGCATCTCTAAGCTCAGACACTTGTTATCTATGGAGGGAAACATGCCCAAACATCAGTATAAGGCCTGTTGGCGACAACAGAAATGCAGGGGAAATGCCACCAAAGGAGGATCGCCCAGGCCTTCTCCTGGGGCCTGAGTGTGGGCTGGTTGCCCTAAGGAGCCAGGTGAGCTCACTGGTGCGGGCCTGAGCAGCTTCCCGCCCCGCAGGCCCTGAGAGGGGGTGCCTGCCCGGCCCCTTTGACTGGGGAGACCCAGGGCATTAACTCATCTGTGTGACTGTGCAGGCTTAGCTTTAGGACAGATGTTAGCTTCAGAGAACCAGGAAGGAGGTGTAGGTTCACCAGGAGGGCAAATGGGGGTGGGAGTGGTGGCAGAGGCACAGCCTAAGTGATGTCAGTGCAGCCCTGAGGGCAGAGGAGGCAGGTTCCTTCAGGTTCAGTCCTGAGTAAGTGTTGGTCAAATAGACACATGCTTGGCATGCAGTGGGCACTCCTTCACCCAGCACACACCCATAGCCCTGAGATCAACCCTTTGCTCCTTTCTTGCCACCTTCACGAGACCCTGTGGCCCTGGCAGCTGGTACTGGCTCAGTCACTGTCGGGTGCAGTGACTGTCTGCTGAAGAGCTGGGTCAATGCCCTGAGCCCAGGACACAGAGCTCCCAGCTCCCCCTCAGGTTCTATGAGCAGCGCCCCATGGCTCTGTGAGCAGGGGTGCTGTGAACTATTGTTGCTGCACTGTGATCAGCCTGAAGCCTTTGACAACTGGTCTTCTCTTCCTTTTGTGCACAGGGAATCACGTGCGGCACTGCCCGGGGGTCTCAGGTCAAGCCGGGTTCCATGGGGAAAGCCATCCCACCCTTCGACGTCCAGGTTTGGTCCTAAAGCCGTGGCCAGGGAGCACTGAGGGCTCAGCTGGGATCAACCCCGTGTGACACCAAGCGGCAGAAGAGCCGTGTCCTCTGCCCGAGTTGTCCCTCCTCCTCTCCTAGTTCCCCTCTGGTTTCCTGGGAGGGTCAGTACTGTGGGCATCAGTGCAGCTCACCGTGCCAGCCGAGGCCACACACACAGCTGTGGCGCACAGGACCTGGGGATGCCCGGCAGCTCTGTCCACCCTCCGGGCTTTTAGCTTGCCCTGACCCCTGTTTTCTAGCTTGAAGACACACACGGTGTCCACACCAGGAAACAAACACACCCAAGACTTGCTGATTTCAAAGACTTGACAGCTTCATTCTATTTTCTGACGGAGGTCTCCCCATGGTCCCCACTGGTGTCACATGCATAAGCCAGGCAGAGCTGGGGCGGGGTGGGAGGGAGGGGGAGGGCCCTGCAGGGGACCTCACAGACCTCTTGCTCCAGATCATCGACGACAAGGGCAATATCCTGCCACCCAACACTGAGGGCAACCTTGGCATCAGAATCAAGCCCACCAAGCCCATCGGCCTGTTCATGTTGTATGAGGTGAGGGTGCCCCGCCTCCTGCTCCCTGGCCCATGCACCCCTGCAGCAATAAGAGGGGCAGGGGGGGGGGACCCAACTCTGCATTCTGAGACTCCTCCCATCGCCCGTTATGTGCTCCAGTTCTGTGAAGCCAGGTCTAGTTCACGCAAAGCTCACAGCCTTTCCTCTCCTGACCCACGTGGCACTGATGCGGTGGAGATGCCTGGCTTCGGAATCATAGGACTTGGGGCTGATGATTAAGAATGCAGGCTTCCGCTGGGTTCACATCCTACCTCCAATTTACCAACAGGATGTGTGCAAACCTAGTAACTGTCCTGAGCCTCCTGGGGCCTCCCCTAGCCCCCTTCTCAGAGAAAACCACCTGCAGACCGTAGGAGTCATGTGTTTCCCTGTGTCAACTACATGACAGAGCTAAGGTTCAAAGCCATGTCTTTCAGCCCCATAGCCTAATGGGAAATCCAGTGATTATAGAAACCTGTGATGCCTCAAAGGAGACGAGATAAACCCTAGCCCTCCCAGGACAGTAGAGGCCACTAAGAGGAAATTCTCAACTTTCAAGATGGGCCATGGAAGGGTGGGCACACCTGAAATGGATCTCAGATTCCATCTCCTTTCTCCAAAAAAACAGCGGAGGCTCTTTAGATGTCACTGTTGTTATCCCTGTGCCCTCCAGGGCGCACTGCTCCTCATGTGATACTATCAACCAATAGTAAAAACCATTCATCAATTTTGTTTATCTTTTCAAAGATCCAGCTCTTGGTTTCATTGATTTTTTTTCTTTTTTAGATTCTATGTCATTTATTTCTGCTCTAATCTTTATTATTTCCTTCTTTCTACCGTGTTTCCCAGAAAATAAGACATCCTCTGAAAATAAGACCTACTTACAGGTGTCCTTCTGAGTGAAATATAAGGCACCCCCCCCCCTGAAAATAAGGCCCCTAGGCTCTGTCTCAGAATGAAAATTAATTTACCGTAAACTGGTGGCTAGGGCTGCCCTGACTGGCATCTAGCAACCAGTGACGTTATGGGGATTCCTGACGTCACTGCTTTGTGAATGGAGAGAAATCAGCGTGGAAACTTTGTGAAACCTAAACTGCAAGAAGTTGAGACTTGGGTGAAGAATTCATGGGAGAAAATCACTGACAGTTGCATTACAAATGCACTGCGAGCAGGCTACCTTGACTAGAAGTATTCATTTAAAGACAGTGCTATTGCTAAACATGAGAGATTTGGTCCACTGATTCTGAAAGAAATGGAGTCACAAGAAATTCACCAGGAAATTCAGGAATTGGATTGTTATGATGATGTTCCAGAAGATGATGACATGATTATCATTGAATAAATGAGTAAATTCTTGATACTGTAGGATTCACAGTTTGTCTGGTTTGTGTTGACAACTACCGTACTACCGTACCATATACAGGTAATAAATTTCCTTTATTTTCATTTAACATTAAATGTATACCGTATTCTTCTTCATGGAAAAATAAGACATCCCCTGACAATAAGACCTAGCGCATCTTTGGGAGCAAAAATTAATATAAGACACTGCCTTATTTTCAGGGAAACAGGGTACTTACTCTGGGCTTTTCTTGTTGTTCTCTTTCTAGTTCTTTAAGCTGAAGGGTTAAATAGTTTATTGTAAATTTTTCTTGTTTTTATTTTATTCTTTTAAAAAAACATATTTTATTGATTTTTTACAGAGAGGAAGAGAGAGGGATAGAGAGTTAGAAACATTGATGAGAGAAAAACATTGATCAGCTGCCTCCTGCACAGCCCCTACCGGGGATGTGCCCGCAACCAAGGTACATGCCCTTGACCGGAATCGAACCTGGGACCCTTCAGTCCGCAGGCCAAGGCACTATCCATTGAGACAAACCGGTTTCGGCTATTTTATTTTATTAAATTGCTTAAAATATTACAAAAAGTAGTACACATGTCTCTTTTTCCCCCTATTGAACTTCCCCCAGTCCTCCTACCCCCCCTCTATCTTGGGTCCATTGGTTATGCTTATATTCATGCATACAAGTCCTTTGTTTGATCTCTTGCCTTCCACACAACCCTCCAGGATCCCTGATGTATTTTGATAGTCTGTTCCACGCTGCTTTGCCTCTGTATCCATTTTTGTTCATCAGTTTATAATGTTCTTTATTACCCATTAATGAATGACATCATGTGGTATTTTTCTTTCATTGACTGGCTTATTTCACTTCGCATAATTCTCTTCAGTTCCATCCATGCGGTTGCAAATGGTGAGAATTCCTTCTTTTTTATAGCAGCGTAGTATTTCATTGTGTAGATGTACCACAGTTTTCAAATCCACTCATCTGCTGATGTGCATTTAGGCTGTTTCCAAATCTTGGCTATGGTAAGTTGTGCTGCTATGAACATAGGGGTGCATATATCTTTTCTGATTGGTGTTTCTGATTTCTTGAGACATAGTCCTAGAGGTTGATTACAGGGTCAAATTGGATTTCCATTCTTAACTTTTTGAGGAAACTCCATACTGTCTTTCATAGTGGCTGCACCAGTCTGCATCCCCATCAGCACTGCAGGAGGGTTCTCTTTTCTCAGCATCCCGACCAGCACTTGTTTGTTGATTTGTTGATGATAGCCATTCTGACAGTGTGAAATGGTACCTCATTGTCATTTTGATTTGCATCTCCTGAATAATTAGTGACTTTGAGCATGTTTTCATATGTCTCTTGGCTTTCTGGATGTCCTTTTTCAAAAAGTGTCTATTTAGTCCTCTGCCCATTTTTTTTTTATTGAATTGTTTCTTTCTTTTGTTAAGTTGTATGAATTCCCTGTAAATGTTGGAGATTAAACCTTTATCAGAGATAACATTGGCCAATATGTTCTCCCATGCAGTGGGCTCTCTTTTGTTGTTTTGTTGATGGCTTCTTTTGCTATGCAGAAGCTTTTTATTTTGATGTAGTCCCATTTGTTTATTTTCTCTTTAGTTTCCATTGCCCAAGTAGTTGTATCAGTAAAGATATTAGTATGACAATGTCTGCTATTTTGCTGCCTATGGATTCTTCTAAGATTTTCATGGTTTCCTATCTTGCATTTAAGCCCTTTATCCATCTTGAGTTTATATTTGTGTCTGGTGTAAGTTGATAGTCTAGTTTAATTGTTTTGCAAGTATCTCTCCAGTTTTTCCAACACCATTTATTGAAAAGACTCTTTTGTTTCCATTGTATGCTCCTGCCTCCTTTGTCACATATTAATTGATCATACTGGCTTGTGTTGATTTCTGGGTTCTCTGTTCTGTTCCACTGGTTTCTATGTCAGTTCTTGTGCCAGTACCAGGCAGTTTTGAGAACAGTGGCTTTGTAGTATAGCTTGATATCTGGTATTGTGATCCCTCCAACATTGTTCTTCTTTCTCTAGATTGCTGCAGCTATTCAAAGTCATTTATTTATTTATTTGTTTGTTTGTTTGTTTGTTTATTTATTCCAGATAAATTTTGGAGAGATTGGTCTTTGACGTATGCCATTGTTTTTTTTTTTTTTAAATGGGGATTGTGTTGAATTTATAGATTTCTTTGGGTATATGGACATTTTAATGATGTTGATTCTACCAATTCATGAACATGGTACATTTTTTCATTTGTTCATGTCTTCCTCAATCTCTTTTTTCAATGTCCTGTAATTTTCAGAGTACAGGATTATATGATTTTTGTCTCTCAGTTTGTTTATGTGATGTATCACATTTATTGATTTGGTATATGGTACCATCATTGCATCCCCAGAATAAATCCCACTAGGTCATGGTGTAGGCTCTTTCTAATGTAATGCTGAATTCTATTTGCTAGAATTTTGTTGAGTGTTTTGGCATTTATGTTCATTGAGGATATTGGCTTGTAGTTCTCTTTTTCGTGGTGTCTTTATCTGGTTCTGGAATTAGAGTAATGCTGGCTTCATAGAAAGAGCTTGGAAGTGTGCTTTTCTCTTGAACTTTTTGAAATAGTCTGAAGAGGATAGGTTTCAGTTCTTCTTTGAATGCTTGGTAGAACTCCCCTGTAAAGCCATCTCCATCAGGGTTTTTGTTTGCTGGAAATTTTTTTAATCTCTGCTTCAATTTATTCAGTAGTTATCAACCTCTTCAGTTTTATTTATTCTTCTTGATTGAGTTTTGGGAGCTTATATTTTTCTAAGAATATTTGGGAGCTAATATTTTCTAAAAATATTTCTATTTTATCTAGGTTGTCCATTTTGTTGGAAGAGAGTTGTTCATAGTATTTTTTCATAATCATTTGTATGTCTGTGGAATTGGTTGTTAGTTGGCCTCTCTCATGTCTGATTTTGTTTACTTGGGTCCTCTCTCTTTGCTTCTTAGTGAGCCTGGCTAGAGGTTCATCAATCTTGTTTATCCTTTTGTTGATCTTTTGTATTTTTTTTTGGGGGGGGGGGTCTCTATGTCATTTATCTCCACTGTGATCTTTATTATTTCCTTCCTTCTGCTAATTCTGAGCTTTTCTTATGGCTCTCTTTCTAATTCTTTGAGTTATAAGGTTAGATCACTTATTACCATCTTTTCTTGTTTTGTGACAGGCCTGCAGAGCTATGAACTTCCCTCTCAAGACTGCTTTTGCTGTGTTCCATAGATTTTGGTTTGTTGTGATTTCATTGTCACTTGTTGCCATGATGCTTTTTGTTTTTTCTTTGATCTCTTCGTAACCCAATCATTGTTTAATAGTGTGCTATTTAGCTTCCAGGTGTTTTATTTTTTTAACTAGTTGATTTCTAGTTTTATGCCATTGTGATCTGAGAAAAGTCTTTATATTATTTCTATCTTCTTGAATTTGAAGAGACTTTGCCTGTGCCCCAATATTTGGTCTATCTTTGAAAATGACTTTGTGCACTTGAGTAGAAGGTATATTGTGTGGCTTTGGGATGGAATGTTCTGAAGATGTCAATTAATTCGATCTGATCTAGTGAGTCATTTAGGATTGCTATTTGTTTGCTGATTTAGCAGTGTTTCCCAAACTTCCCTCATGATGAGAATCACCTGGTGGAATTGTTAAAATACAGATTCCTGAATCCCAACTAATAAGTGCAAAACTAGAATTTTTACAAACATATAGGTAAAATTGTGTACTTAACTAGTGCTCTAAGCTTAGAACTTCTTAGTTGGGATTCAGGAATCTGTATTTTAACAACTCCACCAGGTGATTCTCATCATGAGAGAAGTTTGGGAAACACTGGTTTATAGGATTTTTCCAGTGGTGTTAGTGGTGTATTAAAGTCCCCTACTATGACTGCATTGCTGTCAATCTTCCCCTTGATAGCCTCCAGAATTTTTAAAACACATTCTTATTGATTTCAGAGAAGAAGAAGGAGAGAGGAAGAGATAGAAACATCAATTTTGAGAGAGAATCATTGATCTGTTACAGAGATTTTGCGTTGTTGTGTGTTCATTTTCATTTGTTTCCAGGAAGTTTTTTAAAATTTATTTTTTTATATCATTGGGAACCCATTCTTTGTTTAATAACATGCTACTCAGCCTCCATGTATTTGAATGTTTTGGGGTGTTTTTACTGTAGTTGATTTCTAATTGCATTCCACTGTGATATGAGAAGTTGCTTGATATGGTTTTGATCCTCTTAAACTTGTAGAGACTTGTATTGTGTCCTAACATGTGGTCTATCTTTGTGAATGATCCATGTGCAACTTGAGGAAAATGTACTATATTCTGCTGCTTTGGGGTGAAATGTTCTATAAATGTCAATTAAATCCATCTGATCCAGTGTGTCCTTTAGAATCATTGTTCTGTTTCATGTTTTTGTCTGGAAGATCTATCCAGTGAAGTCAACAGGGTGATAAAGTCCCCTGCTATGACTGTATTGTTGTCAATCTCTTCTCTAGCTGTTAAAGTCTAGAAGTTTTAAAAATATATTTAGGTGCTTCTATATTGGGTTTACCAAGGTTCTATCTTCTTATAGGATCCATCCCTTTTGTATTATGTACTAAAGTGATTTTTGTTGTTTTTTGTGATGGCCTTCACTTTGAAGTCTATTTTGTTGGATTTGGGTATTGCTGCTTCAGCTTTTTTCCCTTTCCATTTGCATGGGAAACTTTTTTCCATTCCTTCACTCTCATTCTGTGCCTGTCTTTTGTACTGAGGAGGGTCTCTTATAGACAACATACATACAGTTGGCTCATGTTTTTGTATCCATTCAGCTATTCTATGCCTTATAATTAGACCATGTATTTAATTTATATTTAGGGTTATAATTGATAGGTACTTATTTGTTGCCATTTTAATTCTGTATGTATAGGTTTCTCTCTCTGTTTCTCCTTCTCATTACAGCAGTGCCTATAGAATTTCTTGTAATACTGGCTTGGTGGTGATGTTCTCCTTTGGCCTTTTTTTCTTGTCCTGGAAGCTTTTTATTTGACTATCTATTTCGAATGATAGCCTTGCTGGATATATTACTGACAATTGGTCTTAGATCCTTGCTTTTCATTACCTTGAGTACTTCATGCTATTCCCTTCTGATCTATAGAGTTTCTGATGAGAAATCAGGTGTCAGCCTTATGGGAGCTCTTTGTAAGTAACAGTTTGCTTTCCTCTTGTTGCCTTTAAGATTCTCTCTTAGTCTTTAATTTTTGACATGTTAATGATGATGTCTGGGCACGGGCCTGTTTGGGTTCTTCTCGCTTGTAATTCTCTGTGCCTTCTGAAGTTGTGTGAGGTTTTCCTCCACCACGTTAGAGAAGTTTTTTTTGCCATTAGTTCATCAAACATTGACCAGCTGGCTCCTGCCTATTCCAAAGTGGGGATTGAGCCCGAAACCTGGGCATGTGCCCTGACCAGGAACTGAACTGCCCACCTTTTGGTACATGGGATGACACTCAGCCAACTGAGCCACACTTGCCAGGGCCATAAGCCTTCTTTGAGGATGAGATGAGATGGCACTTGGGGAAGAAAATTTATTTAGAAAAGTTTATTATCACCTTCCATCTGTTTAGCTACTGTGTTATATTAATATCTATTGTCAGTGTATTTTGTACATTAATTGACCATTATCATGCATTGAGTGTTAGCATGTAAAGCAAATAGACTCAGAGAAATCACAAAAGTTGCACAGGTGCCTGGTGGAGTGAGAGGTAGGACTTAAACCCAGATCTGAGTCCCTGGTTGCAGATCAACTTCTCTAGTCTCACTGCCTTCAACAAGAGTGCCATTCTCTCTGCAGAATGACCCAGTGAAGACAGCCAAAGTGGAGTGTGGGGACTTTTACAACACTGGGGACAAAGCAACTATTGATGAAGAGGGCTACATCTGGTTCCTGGGGAGGGACGATGACATCATCAACGCCTCTGGGTAGGTGTGGCTGACCTGGGTCTGGCAGGCTCTAGCTTGCTTCACCATTCCTCAGTGTACTGGGGATGAGACCCGCAACCTGTTCATGTTACAGGGCCCTGGCCTGGGGTATCTGTGCATCCCCGCCCCCCCCCCAACATCAAAATGAAGTTCAAGAAGGCCTGGAAGTGCAACCACAGTGGACATCATGTAATTTAAAGAGGGGATATAGGATCGGGAAGGGATACCTTGTTTGAGCCCCCATTTGTCCCCATTGGTTGGGGGAAATTATTCTCTGTGTTCTTATAATGGGACACATGTCACAGAACAACAACAGCAATAGCAGCAAAGCTCATGGAGTCCTTACTATGTGAAAGTACACTCCTCTGTGCTTTGCTTCACCCAATAGATGCCATAATTGTGCCTATCTTACAGATGAGAACACAGAGTCACTGACCAGTGAACTAAGTTGCTGAAAGTTTCCAAGATAGTGCAGGGAGAGGCCCAGATTTTAACCGAGGTAGTGTGGCTCCAAATCTGTTGTCCCTATCACTTAGGTGATGTAAAAGTGACACAAGTATCAACTTCCCTTGGATGCATCAGGGAAATTAAGTTTGTTTTTCTTTTTAAATTTCTACCTGAGATGCTCAAGTAGTGAGACAGAATTTCCCTAAATCTTTAAGACAAGGTTTGAGGCTGCCAAGGGTACACTAAGAGTCCTGCTGGGAAGCTCCTTGTGCCACGCCCACAGTCCTGGAGGGCAGCTTCCCACTCCCACTGCCCACCAGAG
Source organism: Vespertilio murinus (assembly GCA_963924515.1). Taxonomy (NCBI): domain Eukaryota; kingdom Metazoa; phylum Chordata; class Mammalia; order Chiroptera; family Vespertilionidae; genus Vespertilio; species Vespertilio murinus. The sequence goes on along the minus strand of OZ004705.1, from coordinate 100,440,081 downwards.
GCAGTGAGGGAGGCCCTGGGAGCATCTGAGCTTGCAATGCCTAAGTCTTTACATCCTGGTCCATTCAGGGTCTTTTCACAGTCCTCTGGCTCCTATGAAGGTTGCCCTTTGTGCCCAGGGAAATCTGACTCCCAAATATGAGATTGGAGGGCTTGGATCACTTCAGCCCTAGCATGTGCTCAGAAGCAGAGCAGGAACCATTGGTCCCACAGGTACCGCATTGGGCCAGCCGAGGTGGAGAATGCCCTGGCAGAGCATCCAGCGGTGGCTGAGTCAGCTGTGGTGAGCAGCCCGGACCCGATCCGAGGGCAGGTGAGGAGAAGGACAGGAAATCATGGGGTCTGCGTGTGGGCACTGGAAGTCTAGTGCAGGGGAAACTTCCAGAGCAGTGGGTATGCATGGATACTTACATATGTGGGCAGCAGACAGTACTGTGGCATCATTTGTGACCATCCTGACTAAATACTGGTGTGCTGGCTCCTTTAATCCTCACAACTACCTAATAAGTTAGAGACTCTTACTTATTATACCCTCTTAATAGACAGAGGGCAGCATAAAGTAGTTAAATGACTTGCTCAGATTATACTGTGGTAGATCCAGGATGGAAATCTGAGCACTCTGTTTCCATTGCATTCACTGGATTTATTGAGCACCTACTATGTACAAGGCCTATGCAATTCTATGTGGACATAAACCCTATATAAAAAAAGGCTAATATGCAAATCAACCGAATGGTAGAACAATGAGAAGCCAGGACTCTCACTGACCATTAGAGGGCAGATGCTCAGTGTTAGAACTTCCCCCTGTTGATCAGTCCTGGACTCAAGCAGGTGAGTGCAGTGGCAGTGACAGGACCCTCTCCCATCTCTGAGGGGAGTGGGCCTAAGCTTGTAATTGGATATCCCTCAAGAGCTCTGGGACTGTCAAAGGGAGCAGGCCAGGCTAAGAGGATACCCGCCACCCCCCAAGTGCATGAATTTTGTGCATCAGGCCTCTAGTAACATTATAAAAGCAATAAGTTCAGCCCAGCCAATCTGACTCATTGGTTGAGTATTATTGACCCAAGAACCAAGGTTGATTCCCAGTCAGAGCACATGCCAGGTACAGGCTAGATCCCCAGTAGGGGGCCTGCAGGAGGCAGTAGAGTGAAGATTCTGTCTCATCATTGATGTTTCTATCTCTCCCCCTCCTTTCCTCTCTGAAATTAAAAAAAAAAAAAAAAAAAAAAAAACCCACTTTTTTTTTTTTAAAGAAATTTAAAAAAATAAAAACAATAAGGTCAGTAAGTTGCCAACAATTATTAAATGCCCACAGGTTCCAGGCACAGAACTGTGCATACATTCGTGTTAAAAATGGTGATGAAAATAATGATGCTGGGGATAATAATACAGTTAAACTAGGTGCATGTTTTATGTGTACTAGCCCATAGAATCTGAACATAAGGCCACCATGCTCAGCTCCATGGGATGGACCTCTACTCTGCGCATGTCACAGAGAAGGAATTTGAGGTTAAGTGATTTTGCAAGGGAAGGAGTAGAAATTGAAGTATTTGGATTTGAACCTGGTCTTGCCTTTTCCAAAGGCTCGAGTGTCAGTTTGTTTTGCCATTCATTGCATAAACACTTACTTTTTTAAAAAAATATATATTTTATTGATATTTTACAGAGAGAAAGGGAGAGAGATAGAGAACTAGAAACGTCGATGAGAGAGAATCATCGACCGGGGATGTGCCCACAACCAATGTACATGCCCCTGACCGGAATCGAACCCGGGACCCTTCAGTCCGCAGACGGACGCTCTACCACTGAGCCAAACCGGTTTCGGTTAAACACTTACTTTTTAAACCAGGCAACTGGGTGGCACTAAGCCCCTGCTCTGGTTCTGTGTTGCAGGTGGTGAAGGCCTTCGTTGTCCTGACCCCACAGTTTCTGTCCCATGACCTGGGCCAGCTCACCCAGGAGCTGCAGGAGCATGTGAAGTCAGTGACCGCCCCGTACAAGTACCCGAGGAAGGTGAGTGGGGCCCATGCTCATGCCCTTCTGAGCTCCGCCGTCCCCAAGTCTGGTCGGGTGGCCGGGAGATGCTGGAACCGAACATAGAACGAGCATTTTTCTCTGCTAAGAAGCAATTCAGCTTAGGGGTGGATGGATGCCACCAACTGAATGGGATGAAACTTCTGTTCTGGGTCAGAAACCCCAAAATGTGCTTCACATTACCCTGAGGGCAACAGAATCAGACCAATGCCTAAAGCTATCCAAGAAGGCTATTTAACATAGTATTTAAAATTTGAAAAAGACATTTAAGTCAGCTGCTTTCTAACTATTCTTAAGCATGATTCATACTAAGAAATACATTCGATCCTGCCACTCAATACTTATGTACACAACAAACAAGTGTTAACAAAATTATATATATCCTTAAAACATGTAATTCATTCTTTTTTAGATACAAAATGCATTAATATTTCAAGAAAAATAATTTTAAATATAATGTTACATGCAATAAAAATACTTGAAGAAAAATGACTTTAAATATACTACATGGAATAAACATTAATATTTCAAGAGCAAAATATTTTAAATATAATAATATTACCAAAATTGTACTAATATAGTATAATATCACAAAAGTTATAGGAAATATTAAAAATCTCTAAGTAACAGGATTATTTCTATTATATTCTAAATAGTTTTTCCCCTGGTTTTATTTTTATCAGTTTTTGTTGTTCATTATATTCCACAAGTGAGTGACATCATGTGATATTTATCTTTCTCTGACTGGATTATTTCACTTAGCATAATACGCTCCAGGTCCATCCATGCTATTGCAAATGGCAAGAGTTCCTTCTTTTTTATAGCAGCATAGTATTCCATTGTGTAGATGTTTTTTAATCCATTCATCTTCTAATGAGCCCATATGCTATTTCTAAATCTTAGCTATTATAAATTGTGCTGCTATGAACATAAAGATTCATACATCCTTTCTGATTGGTGTTTTTGATTTCTTGGGATATATATCCAAGAAGTGGGATTATTGGGTCAAAAGGGAATTCCATTTTTAATTTTTGGAGGAAACTTCATGCTGTTTTCCCCAGTGGCTGCACCAGTCTTCATTCCCATCATCAGTAAGGAATGGTTCCTTTTTCTCCACATCCTCGTCAACACTTGTAATTTGTTGATTTGTTGATGATAGCCATTCTGACAGGTGTGAGATGGTACCTCGTTGTCAATTTAATTTGCATCTTTTGGATGATTAGTGACTTTGAGAATGTTTTCATATGTCTCTTGGCCTTCTGTATGTGTTCTTTTGAAATTGTTTATTTAGGTCCTTTGCCCACTTTTTGATTGGATTGTTTATCTTCCTTTTGTTAAGTTGTATGAGTTCCCTATAAATGTTGGAGATTAAACCCTTACTTGAGAGAGCATTGGCAAATGCAGTGGGTTCTCTTCTTGTTTTGTTGATGGTTTCTTTTGCTGTGCAAAGCTATTTTTTATATAGTCCCATTTGTTTATTTTCTCCTTCGTTTCCATTGACCTAGGAGCTGTATCGGTAAAGATATTGCTTATAGGATAGGTCTGATATTTTGCTGCCTATGGATTCTTCTAAGATTTTTATGATTTTTCCATCTTGCATTTAAGTCCTTTATCGATTTTGAGTTTATTTTTGTGTATGATGTAAGTTGTTGGTCTAATTTTCATTTTTTTTGCATGAATTTTTCCAATTATCTCAATACCATTTATTGGATAGACTGTCTTGACTCCATTGTATGCTCTTCTTCTGTTGTCAAATTCAACCTGAGCATTATGGCTTTGGTTGATTTCTGGGTTCTCTGTTTAGTTCCATTGGACTATATGTTTGTTCATGTGCCAGTACCAGGCAGTTTTGAAAACAGTGGCTTTGTAATATAAACTGATATTTGGTATTGTCATCCCTCCAACTTTGTTTTTCTTCTTCAGGATTGCTGAGGCTATTCAGGGTCTTTTTTTAAAAAAAATCCCATATGAATTTTTGGAGAGTTTGTTCAAGGCCTGTGAAATATTCCATTGGAATGTTAATGGGGATTGCATTGAATCTATAGATTGCTTTGCATAGTATGGACATTTAATGATGTTGATTCTACCAACGCATGAACATGGTATATTTTCCACTTGTTTATGTCTTCCTCTATCTCTTATTTCAATATCCAGTAGTTTTCAGAGTATAGGTCTTTTACCTCCTTAGTTAAGTTTATTCCTGGTATCTATTTTTTTTTTTTTTTTGCTGCAATGGTAAATGGGATTGTTTCTTTAGTTTCTCTTTCTGTGAATTCATTTTCTTATATAATAAAAGGCTAATGTGCATATCAACCAAATGGCAGAATGACCAGTTGCTATGATGTGAACTGACCACCAGGGAACAGACACTCAATGCAGGAGCACTGCTCAGCCTGAAGCTGGGCTCATGGCTGGCAAAAGCAGTGGCTTCTCCCACCTCCACAGTAGCGCTAAGGATGTCCTAATGCCTGCTTAGGCCTGTTCCCATGGTGAGTGGGCCTAACCCATCAGTTGGACATCCCCCAAGGATTCCTGGACAGTGAAAATGTGCAGGCCAGGCTGAGGGACACCTTAGTTGCACAAATTTTGTGCTCTGTGCTTTTTGTTAGTGTATAAAAAAGCCATAGATTTCTGGGTGTTTCCTTTGTATCCTATTACATTGCCGAATTCATTTATTAAGTCAAGTAGTTTTTTGATGGAGTCTTTATTGTTTTCTATGTACATCATCTGCAAATAATAACAATTTTACTTCTTCTTTTCCAATTTGGATATCTCTTATTTTTTCTTGTTGTTTGATCACTATGGCTAGCACTTCCAGTACTATGTGAAACAGAAGTGGTGCAAGTGGGCATCCCTGTCTTGTTTCTGTTCTTAGGCGAAATGGTTTTCATTTTTGCACATTGAGTATGATATTTGTTATTGGTTTCTCATAAAGGCATTTATCATGTTGAGATATTTTATATCTATTTTCACTTTCCTGAGAGTTTTTATTAAAAATGGGTACTGGATTTCATCAAATGCTTTTGCTGCATCTATTGATATGATCATGTTATATATGTCCTTCAATTTGTTTATATGATGTAGCATATTTATTGATTTGCAAATATCTTACCAGCCTTGCAACTCTGGAATAAATCCCACTTGATCATAGTGTATGATCTTTTTAATATACTTCTGGATGCAATTTGCTAAATTTTACTTAGGATTTTAGCATCTATGTTTATCAGGAAAGTTGGCCTGTAATTCACTTTCTTTTAGTTTCTTTATCTGGTTTTGGAATTAGGATAATGTGGACCTCATAAAAAGAGTTTGAAAGTGTTTCTTCCTCTTGGATTTTCTGAAATAGTTTGAGTAGTATAGGTGTTAGTTGCTCTTTGAATGTTTGGTAAAACTCCCCTGTAAAGCCATCCTGTCCCGGGCTTTTGTTTGATGGGAGTATTTTTATTGCTGCTTCAATTTCACCAGTTGTTATTGGCCTATTCAGGTTTTTTGAATCTTCCTGATTTAATTTTTGGATATTGTATTTTTCTAGGAATTTGTCTATTTCATCTACATTGTTCAGCTTGTTGGCATATAATTGTTCATGGTATTTCCTTACATTTTTTGTTTGTTTGTATTTCTGCAGTGTCAGTCGTTAGTTCTCTACTTTCTTTCTTTCTTTTTTCTTTTTTAAGGTTATGTAGTTCTCTCTCTCCTGCTTTGATTTAAAGGCACAAAAATACAACACAACCAGGTACAACACACAAGGCACTGAACATAAATGTGTTTGCAATATTAATATCCTCCAATAAAGGTGACTAGAACCCAGCTAACAAAAACATACAACCCAATAAAAAGAATAAGCAAACCAATCTTACACAAAAGGATAAAACTTTGATATAGTTAGCATTCAACATACAACAACAAAGGGGTAGAGAGAAGAATTGTTTTTGTTTTGTTTTGTTTTGTTTTTGTTTGTTTGTTTGTTGTTGTTTTTGGGGGGGGGAACAGCGACAAGGTAGGTGTGAATGGGCTTGGAACAGGGGGTTGGGAATTAGATATATACAGGTCAGGTGAATGTTTTGGAGGGGGTAAACAGAAAGAGTAAGGGGAATTTAGAGCAGTAAAGGGTTAAGATAAGCAGGACACCAAAGGGAAAGGGTTAGGAAGAGAGAGATGGCATAAAGGTAGGTTTGAGATAGAATAGAGCATTGGAGAAGGAAAGGTACAGATAGTCTTTAGAATAGTAATCCCGAAGGGGGGAAAAAGAGAAGGAAAAAAAAGAAAGAAAGAAAAAAGGAATATAATATGACACTTAAAAAATAATAATAAAAATAAACAAAAGAAAATAAGATAAAAAGATAAAAAGGTAAAATAGTAGTAGTAATAATGTTGATTACATATAAAAATGAATTAATTAAAAAGGTAAAATCAAGTGAGGGAAGACGAAAAAAATAATTTCTTGAGTAAATGTTGCAATTAATGTAAATAAAAAATTAAACAAATAAAAATTAAAAATTAAACAAAATTTGCAGTAATGAAGGTCATTCACTTCCTGTGTTGTTCTGTCTGCCATGCCTGTTCCCCGTCTGGGCGGTAGTTGCAGTTCTCTGTATTTCACTGTTCCTCCATGTTGATTACAAGTCCTGATTTTTAAGCAGTTCTAGAGACCATATGTGCTTTAGCCTCTGGGTGGCAGTGTTTCTGGTTGACTTCCAGGGCTCTGAAGCCTTTCTATCTTTTCCCCCCTCTCTGTGTCCCTGATCTATGGAGGGCTGGAGGTGGGGGGTAGTCCCGAGCCAACTGCACTCCCTGTAACTCTCCGGATATTTATTGGATTCAGATCCAAACGTGCTGCTCCTTAGATATCCCCCCACTTAGGAGCCCTGTCCACAGTCAGGGGAGCCTCCAGCCCAAAACCCTGGGGTTTCTTGTAAACCCAGGCCCAGTCCTGTAGCCTCTGTGTGCCTGGCGTGCCCTGGGGGACTCACCGGATCTCCGCGAAATCTGACCTTTTCGCCTTGGTGTGGAGCGCTCCTTTGAGTCCAAGTGTTCGCACTGACTATGATCAGTGTTCTGGGGCTCACAGCTGCTTGGTGGTCATTGAGGCTGTGGATATTCAGGCCTCTGACACTAACCTCTTCCCATCAAGATGGCAAGATTTTCTACTTTCATTTCTGATTTTATTTATTTGGGTTCTCTCTCCTTGTTTCTTGATGAGTCTGGCTAATGATTTATTAATTTTGGTTATCCTTTCAAAGAACCAGCTCTTGGTATGATTGATATTTTGGCTTTTTTTTTTTTTTTGTCTCCATGACATTTATCTCCACACTGATCTCTATTATTTCCTTCCTTCTGCTTATGCTGGGTTTTTCTTGTTGCTCTCTTTCTAACTCTTGAGTTGTAGGGTTAGATAATATTACCATCTTTTCTTGTTTTCTGAGATAGGCCTGCAGAGCTATGAATTCCTTCTCAAGACTGCTATCTCTGTGTCCTATAGATGTTGGATTTTTGTGTTTTCATGTGTTACCATGATGCTTTTTGTTTCTTCTTTGATCTCTTTGGTAACCCAATCATTGTTTTATAACATGCTACTTAGCCTCCATGTGTTTAAATGTTTTGGGGTGTTTTTATTGTAATTGATTTTGAATTTCATTATACTGTGATATGAGAAGATGCTTGATAGGATTTCAAACTTCTTAAACTTGTAGAACTTGCTTTGTGTCCCAACATGTGGCCTATATTTGTGAATGATCCATGTGCACTTGAGAAAAATGTACTATATTTTGCTGCTTTGGGGTGAAATTTTCTATAAATGTCAATTAAATCCATATGATCCAGTGTATTATTTAAAGTCTCTGTTTCCTTCTTAAGTTTTTATCTGGAATATCTATCCAGTAAAGCAGGACGGTGTTAAACTCCACTGCTATGACTGTATTGTTATCTTTTTCTCTGTTAAAGTCCTCTGGAATTATCTATATCAAGCTATAGCTTTACATATAGCTATAGCTATATCAATTCAAGTGCTCCTATATTGAGTGCATTGATGTTTGCCAGGATTCTATCCTCTTTTGGATCCATTCCTTTAGTATGATGTAGTTATCTTTGCTGTCTCTTGTGATGGCCTTCATTTTGAAGTCCATTTTGTCAGATAATGAGTATTGCTACTCCAGCTTTTTATCCTTTTCCACTTGCATGGAAAATATATTTTCCATCTCTTCACTCTCTTCCTCTGTGTGTATTTTGTTTTGAGATGGGTCTCTTGTAGACAGTATATAGTTGGGTCTTGTTTTTGTATCAATTCAGCTACCCTTTGCCTTTAAAAAAAAAAAAAAATATATATATATATATATATATATATATATATATATATATATATATATATCTTGCCTTTAAAAATAAATAAATATATATATATATATATATATATATATATATATATATATAGCTTGATTTCAGAGAGACATTGAGAGGGAGAGAGAGAAATAGAACATCAATGATTAGAGACAATCATTGGTTGGCTGTCTCCTGCAAGCCCCCCACTGGGGACTGAGTCTGCAATCTAAGCATGTGCCTTGACTGTGAATCGAACCATGACCTCCTCATTCATTAGTGGATGCTCAACCACTGAACCATGCCAGCCGGGCCCCTACGCCTTTTGATTGAAACATTTAATCCATTTTCATTTAGGTTTATTATTGATAGGTACTTATTTATTGCCATTTTAAGTCTGTATGGCAAAGTTTCTCTATTTTATTTCTTCTCATTACAGCAATTAATTTAGCATTTTTTGTAATGCTGTCTTAGTGATGATATACGTCTTTAGACTTTTTTTTGGCCTGGGAATCTCATTATTTGACCATGTATTTTGAATGATAGACTTGCTGGATAGGGTACTCTTGGTCAATGATCCTTGATTTCCATTACATAGAATACTTCATGCCATTCCCATCTGGCCTGTAGAATTTCTGATGAGAAATCAGTTGTCAGTCTTGTGGGAACTCCTTTGTAGGTAACAGTTTTCTTTTCTCTTGCTGCCTTTAAGATTCTCTCGTGGTATTTAATTTTTGGCATTTAAATGATGATGTCTGGCTGTGGGGTCTTCTTGTTTGGGGTTCTCTGTGCTTCCTGAACTTGTGTGACTTTTTTCTTTACCAGCTTAGGAAAATAACCTGCCATTATTTCTTAACACGTTCTCTATGCCTTTATCCCTTTCTGCCTCTTCTGGCACTCCTGCTATCCTAATATTGTTATGTTTCATGTTGTCCCATAAATCCCTAAAGCAGTTCTCATTTTTTTGTGTGTGTTTTTTAAAATAAATCTTTATTGTTCATATTATTACAAATGTTCCTCATTTTTTCCCTCCATTGCTCCCCTCCACCAGGTTTCCACCCCACCCTCTGCCTTTCCCCACCCCCCATTGTCCTCATCCATAGGTGCAGTTTCTGTTCAGTCTCTTCCCACACCTCCCACTCCCCTTTTTCCCAAGAATCATCAGTCCACTCCCTTTCCATACCTCTGATTCTATTATATTCACCAGTTAATATTGTTCATCATGTTTTTTATTTCCCTTGGTTTTTAGATTCACTTGTTGATAGTTATGTATTTGTTGTTCATAATTTTTATCTTTATTTTCTTCCTCTTCCTAAAGAACCCCTATCAGTAATTCATATAATTCTGGTTTGGCGGTGATGAATTCCTTTAGCTTTTTTTTAATTTGTGAAGCTCTTTATCTGGCCTTCGATTCTGAGTGATAGCTTTGCTGGTAGAGTGTTTTTGGCTGTAGGTTTTTGTTATTCATCACCTTGAATATTTCTTGCCATTCCCGTCTGGCCTGCATGGTTTCTGTTGAGAAATCAGCTGACAATAGTATGGGTGCTCCTTTATAGGTAACTACCTGCTTTTCTCTTGCTGCTTTTAATATTCTCTCTTTGTCTTTTTGCTGGAAAGCAAATCAGTTTCATTAAAAAAGAGATGTTGACAGGAAGCCAGGAAGGCTGGTCAGCAACCTTAATTGTTCTAAACTTTAGTTGAGATATTGTTAAGCTGAAGCAGCCTTCACCTTATTTTGTCCCTTGTAAGTTACTGTTATTTTCCTGCCTGTAAATTTCTGTTTATGTTGCCTAAGATGTTTTTCCCAAAGCCTCAATAAAAGGGGATGGCAGGGCCAGAGCAGGAGTAGTTCTCCCACTAGAGTTGGACTACCACCTGGCCGCCCCATATTGCCAAGTTGAATTTCTTCAAGTCTCTTCATTTGTGTGCAGCCCTTCTCCAGAACCTGAACCCTCAATTGGAACTCTTTCTACACAGGCCGTGAAAGAGAGTCCTACATCTTTTGCTCTTGGAATTTTAATTATGATGTGTCTTGGTGTGGTCCTCTTTGGATTCCTTTGGTTTGGGGTTCTGTGTGCTTCCTGGACTTGTAAGTCTATTTCTTTCACCAGGTGGGGAGAGTTTTCTGTCACTATTTCTTTTAATATGTTTTCGGTATCTTGCTCTCTGTCATCTTCTGGGACCCCCATAATTGTAATGTTGGTTTGCTTGAAATTGCCCCAGAGGTTTCTTACACTATCTTCATCTTTCTGGATTCTCTTGTCTTCTTGCTTCTATAGAGGAGTGTCTTCTGGATCTTTGTGTTCCAAATATTTGACTTGATTCTTGCAATCTTCCATTCTGTTTTTAGGACTCTGTATAATATTTTTTTTTTAATTTCAGACAATGTATTCTTTATTTCTAGTTGAGCATTTATTATTTCTAGTTGATCCCTTTTCATATCCTCATAGGTCTTGTTTATTATATCGGCCTTTTCTAGGAAATTCTTGAAAAGCCTTATAACCGTGATTTTGAACTCTATATCCAGTCGCTTTTTGTCCTCCATTTCTTTTATTTGTGATCTGTTTCCATGTCTAGGCATTTTCACTGCTTCCCTGAGTTGGTAGGGTGGCTTTGTGTGTTAAGGTGTCCTATATGGTTCAGTGGGTCAGCCTCCCAGTTATCTGAGATGGACACTCTTGGTGTACCCTTTGTTGACTGTGTGTACAGCCTTATTATAGTTAAGTCTTGATTTTTGATGGTATCACTGGGAGGAACTGAACTCCAGGCCCATTGGCTGTGAGGACCAGTTGTGTCAAAGTCAGGAGACAGCCTTATTCAACTAGACTTGGAAAACTGCAAAAGCCTCTGTGATCAGCTTGGATGGGGCGGAGTTTCAGGGTGGAGCCTACAGCCTTGGCTTCCCATTAGCCCCGCCCTATGAGGTTCCTGGGTCTCAGTGTTCCTCAGTGTCCTTTGGTACTCGCTTCAAGCACCTCTGAGAGAAAGGTGCCCTAGAGTTTCACCTGCTACCAGACAGTCTAGTCTCTCCCCAGTGAGCCTGGAACTGGAGTTAAGTGCAGTTGGAAGTGGGGTTAAAGCAGTTGGAGCTTATGTCTCCTTCCCGCTAGGGCAATCCTGCAGCCCAATCAACAGTCTGTCCTTTGTGCACAATGTGAGCGATTCGGGAGCTCTGCCTTTCGCTGCTCCCCTAAGCTTCTGCCTTACAGCACAGATTCCCTTTGTAGGAGCCTGGGACACCAGGGTCTCGCCCAGAACTGGGGTTCAGCACTGTCCAGAGCTTTTATCTCCTTCCCACTAGGGAACGTCAGCCTGGCACTCAGCCGCCCCTTCTCTCACTCTCTGTCCTCTCTCCACCGTGTCTCTGACCTTAGGCTTTTATAGCTCCTCTGATTTTCCTTCTGTTTTTCTCTTTCCTTCTAATTGTAGAATTTCCAGTCAGTTGACTTTCCTGTAGTTCTTGATAATGACCTCTTTATATTTTAGTTGTATTTTTTGAAATTGTTATGTGAGGCTGCAGTTAGGCATTTACCTATACCGCCATCTTGGTTTCTCCCTGGGAATCTCTGTCCTCATGTTTTTTAATGGTTTTTCTTTATGGTTCTATGATTGAGTGATATTTTCTTTTTCTTTTTTCTTTTTTTAGTAGATACTGAATTTTATTTATTTTTAATTTTTAAAAAAATTATTATATGTGTACATATCTTACCATTGCCCCCCCCCACTTCCATACATGTCCTCCCTCCCCAGAGCTTTGTGTCCATTGGTTATACTTATATGCATGCATACAAGTCCTTCAGTTGATTTCTTATCTCCCCCAGATCTCCCTACCTTCCCGCTATAATTTGACAGTCAGCTTATTGCTTTACTGTCGCTATATCTCTTTTGTTTCATCAGTTTATAATGCTCTTTATTGTCCATAAATGAGTGAGATTAAGTGGTGTTTCTCTTTCATTGACTGGCTTATTTCACTTAGCATGATGTTCTCCCATTCCATCCAGGTCACTGCAAATGATACGAATTCCTTCTTTTTTATGGCAGAATAGTATTCTATTGTGTAGATGTACCATAGTTTTCTGATCCAATCATCTGCTGATGGACACCTAGGCTGTTTCCAAATCCTAGCTATTGTAAATTGTGTTGCTATGAACATAGGGATGCATATATTCTTTCTGATTGGTGTTTCTAGTTTCTTGAGTATATAGGAGTGGGATTACTGGGTCAAATGGGATTTCCATTTGCAGTTTTTTGAGGAAGTTCCATACTGTTTTCCACAGTGGTTGCACCAATCTGCATTCTCACCAGCAGTGCACGAGGGTTCCTTTTTCTCCTCAATCTCACCAACACTTGTCGTTTGTTGATTTCTTGATGTTGGCCATTCTGACAGGTGTGAGATGGTACCGCACTGTTGTTTTGATTTGCATCTCATGGATAATTAGTGACTTTGAGCAGGTTTTCATGTGCCTCTTGGCCTTCCTTCTGTCTTCTTTTGTAAAGATTCTATTTAGGTCCATTGCACACTTTTTAATTGGCTCATTTATCTTCCTTTTATTAAGTTGTATAAGCTGTCTATAGTTGTTGGAGATTAAATCTTTATCAGTGATAACATTTGCAAATATGTTCTTCCATACAGTGGGTTTTCTTGTTGTTTTGTTCATGGTTTCTTTTGCTGTAAAAAAAGCTTTTTATTTTGATGTAGTCCCATTTGTTTATTTTCTCTTGAGCTTCCATTGCCTTAGGTGCAATATTAGTGAAGAAGTTCTTTTGGCACATGTCTGATATTTTGCTGCCTGTGGATGTCTCTAGTATTTTTTGGTTTCCCGTCTTATGTTTAAATCCTGTATCCATTTTGAGTTTATTTTTGTGTATGGTGTAAGTTGGTGATCTAGTTTCATTCTTTTGCATGTATCTGTCCAATTTTCTCAGCACCATTTGTTGAAGAGACTATCTTGAAACCACTGTATATACATGCCCCCTTCGTCAAATATTAATTGAGCATAGTGATTTGGGTTGATATCTGGATTCTCTATTCTATTCCACTGATCTGTATGTCTGTTCTTGTGCCAGTACCAGGCTGTTTTGAGAACAGTGGCTCTGTAATACAGCTTGAAATCCGGTATTGAGATCCCTCCTACTTTACTCTTATTTCTCAGGATTGCTGTGGCTATTCGGGGTCTTTTTTTGTTCCAGATGAATTTTTGGAGAGCTCTTTCTAGGTCAGAGAATATGACGATGGTATTTTAATGGGGAATGCATTGAAGCTATAAATTGCTTTGGAAATTATGGATATTTTGATTATGTTAATTCTACCAATCCATGAACTTGGTATGTTCTTCCATCTGTTTACATCTTCCTCAATCTCTTTTTTCAGTGTCGTATAGTTTTCTATATATAGGTGTTTTACCTCCTTAGGTAAGTTTATTCCTAGGTTTATTAATTTTTTGGTGCGATGGTAAATGAGATTGCTTTTTTGATCTCTGTTTCTGTAAGTTCACTATTGGTGTATAGAAATGCCATTCATTTCTTGGCATTAATTTTGTATCCTGCTACATTGCCAAATTAACTTATTAAGTCTATTGGTTTTTTGATGGAGTCTTTTGGATTTTTTATGTACAATATCATGTCATTTGCAAATAAGGACAACGTTACTTCTTCTTTCCCAATTTGGATGCCTTTTATTTTCCCTTCTTGTCTAATTGCAATGGCTAGTACTTCCAGTAATATGTCACAGAGGAATGGTGAGAGAGGGCATCCCTGTCTTGTTACTGTTCTTAGAAGGAATGGTTTTAGATTTTGCCCATTGAGTATGATGTTTGCTGTGGGTTTATCATATATAGCTTTTATTATGTTGAGGTATGTACCCCCACCTTGTTGAGAGTTTTATCAAGAAAGGGTGTTGGATTTTTTTTTTAATTCCAAACCGGTTTATTCTGGCCATAAAAAAATAGCTTTCATCTGTCTAAATGTCCTTCCAGATGGCAACTCTTGTGGACAGGTGATTATATGGTTTATTTTTCCCCCAATTTTTTTTATTAAGGTATTATATGTGTACATATCTTACCATCCCCCCCCACCTCCCATAAATGCCCTCCCTCCCCAGAGTTCTGTGTTCATTGGTTGTACTTATATGCATGCATACCAGTCCTTCAGTTGATCTCTTATCTCCTCCAGGTCTCCTTCCCCTCCCTGCTGTCATTTGACACTCTGCTTGTTTAATGGTGACTATCTCAGGATCACATGAATAGAATCCACTCCTCATTTGGCAGTCTGCTTGTTTTATGGTGACTATCTCAGGACCACATGAATAGAGTCTGCTCCTCCTCTGGTTCTCACCGCCCCTCCCCCTGGGTCCCACTGCTTCCCTAGGGACACACGGCTCACCCAGGGAATAGGGCCCCCTGGGACACACGGCTCACCCGGGGCACACGGCCCCCTGGGACACACGGCTCACCCGGGGTACATGGCCCCCTGGACATATGGCTCACCCAGGGCACCCGACCCATCTCGGGCGCTGGGGTCACATATTGGAGGGGCCGCACTAGCTCCTTGCTAGCAAGGCAGCCAGGCTGGGACTGTTGCAGGGGGGCTGAGATGGCTGCAGGCGGGTAGACCACCCTCAAAGGTGTCTCGTTCGGTGCGGAAGCGGAGCAGCTGCGGACGTGGAGGCAAAGTTCTAAGGCCGCCCACTCTCTGAGCCCAGGGCTTAGTGAGCTCTGTTCTCGGTGGATTTCCTTTATTTGCAGCGGTGGTGGCGGGTGGTGGTGGCTGGTGCGGCAACGACGGTCGCTCCTGTGGTTCAATTTCCACTGTAGTTTTAAAGTTCACATGGCAGCAGTGGCGGGAGCTTCGGCTCGGCCATGCGGTGGCTGAGGGAGGACTCGCCAGGGCTGCTAACGGAAGGTGCGGTGTTGGCTCCTCACCAGCATGGCGGATGTGCTGGGAAGGTTGTGGGCGGGCTGAGATGGCTGCGGGCCGAGAGTTCCCCCTTAATGGTGTCTCCTTTGGTGCGGAAGTGGAGCTGCTGTGGACGCAGAGGCTAAGTTCTGAAGCCACACTCTCTCTGAGCCCGGGGCGTAGTGAGCTCTGATTTCGGTGGATTCCCATTTGCGGGGGTGGCGGCGGCGGTGGGTGCGGCAGCAACGGTAGCTCCTGTGTCTCAATTTCCCCTGTAGTATTAAAATCCACATGGCGGTAATGGCGTAAGCTTTGGAGCTGGCTGCTGGCGGTGGCAGCGGAAAGACTCGCTGGGGCGCAAAGGGAAGGTGCTGTGCCAGCTCCCCACCACTAAGGTGCGTGTGGAGACTGGGCCCAGCTGGCCGCAGGCCGGGGGACGCTGCGACAGCTCCTCGGGATGGTTGTGGGCAGGCGCCGAAGGTCTCATAACAGCTCCCTGGTTCCCAAGGCCAGCGGGCTGGCACAGTCCTTGGGCCCCAGGGTGGAGCGAGGTCTGGCAGCGTCTCCAGCAGGTCCGGTTCGCAGTAGTTTTAAACTAACATGGCAGCAGCAGTGCCCTGCTTGGTGTCTAGTTGTAGCCTTCCCATTTCTGGGCCGAGCTGGCTGCGGGCGGGGAGACAGTACACCATCTCTTCGCCTGCACGCGAGCCTGGGGACTGGGCCGAGCTGGCTACGGATGGGGAGACACTGCGCCCGCTCCTCTCCAGCATTGCAGGTGGGCTGGGATGGCTGCGGGCAGGGAGGTCGCGCTCATGGGCTTCTCGTCCAGGCAGGAGCCGAAGGCGCGGCGTAGGCCCACATCAGCTTCCGTGGCAGCCGGCAGGGCTGGCCCACTCCCTGGGCCCCGGGGTGGAGCGAGGTCTTCCCTCATTCCTGGCGGCAGCAGCACCGGCAGGTCCAGTTTCGCTGTAGTTTTAAACTCCACATGGCAGCAGCAGCGTCCTGCTTTGTGTCTAGTTGTAGCCTTCCCATTTCGCCAGCTTTCCTGTGGGTCTGGTGCAATCCCTTTTGATTTTATGTGTTGTTTTTTTCCAAATTGTTGAGGAGATGGCGGCCCAGGAGACTTCCTAGGCCGCCATCTTGCTTCGGTCTCCTCAAGGGTGTTGGATTTTATCAAAGGTTTTTCTGTATCAATTGATATGACTATATAATTTTTATCTCTCATTTTGTTTATGTGATTCATCACGTTTGTTGATTTGTGAATATTGTACCATCCTTGCATCCTCAGAATAAATCCTACTTGGTCATAGTGTATAATCTTTCTGATATTCTGCTGGAACCGATTTGCTGGAATTTTGTTGAGGGTTTTGGCATCTATTTTCATGAGGGATATTGGCCTGTAATTCTCTTTCATTGTGTTATCTTTATCTGATTTTGGTATTAGGGTGATGCTGGCTTCATAGAAGGAGTTTGAAAGTGTTCCTTCCTCTTGAATTTTTTGGAATAGTCTGAGGAGGATAGGTTTTAGTTCTTCCTTGAATGTTTGGTAAAACTCTCCTGTGAAGCCATCTGGCCCTAGACTTTTGTTTGCTGGAAGCTTTTTGATGACTGCTTCAATTTCTTCTAAAGTCACTGGTCTATTGAGATTTTTAGGTTCTTCCTGATTGATTTTTGGAAGGTTATATTTTTTCTAGGAATATGTCCATTTCCTCCAGGTTGTCCAGTTTGTTGGAATAGAGTGGTTCATAGTAATTTGTAGCAATCCTTTATATTTCTGTGGGGTCTGGTGTTATTTCACCTCTTTCATTTCTGATTTTGTTAATTTGGGTCCTCTCTCTTTGTTTATTGGTTAGCCTGGCTGGAGGTTCATCAATCTTGTATATCCTTTCAAAGAACTAGCTCTTGGTTTTGTTGATCTTATGTATTGTTTCTTTGGTCTCTATGTTGTTTATCTCCACTCTGATTTTTATTATTTCCTTCCTTCTGCTTACACCAGGATTTTCTTGTTGCTCTTTTTCTAACTGTTTGAGTTGTAGAGTTAGATAATTTGTTACCATTTTTTCTTGTTTCTTGTAGTAGGCTTGTAGAGCTATGAACTTCCCTCTCAAGACTGCTTTTGCTGTGTCCCATAGATTTTGGATGGTTGTGCTTTAATCGTCATTTGTTGCCAGGATGTTTTTAATTTCTTCCTTCATGTCTCTCATAACCCTGTTCTTGTTTAAAAGCATGCTGTTCAGTCTCCATGTCTGTGATTTATTTGAATTATTTTTATTGTAATTGATTTCCAGTTTTATCCCACTATGATCTGAGAAGATGCTTGATATCATTTCTATCTTCTTGAATTTGAAGAGATTTTGCGTATGTCCCCACATATGGTCTGTCTTTGAAATTGACCCATGTGCACTTGAGAAGAATGTATATTCTGTGGCTTTGGGGTGAAATGTTCTGAAGATGTCAATTAATTCCATCTGGCCTAGTGCATCATTTAGAGTTGATGTTTCTTTGCTGATTTTTTGTTTAGATGATTTGTCCAAAGGTGACAGTGGGGCATTAAAATCTCCTACTCTGATTGTATTGCTCTTATTCTCTCCCTCAATGTCCTTCAGCAGTGTTTTTATATATTTGGGTACTCCCATATTGGGTACATATATGTTTACCAGGGTTATTTCTTCTTGTTGGATTGCTCCCTTTTGTATTATGAAGTGGCCTTTGTTATCTCTTGTTATGTCTTTTACTTTGAGATCTAATTTGTTAGATATAAGTATTGCTACCCCAGCTTTTTTTTTTTTTCATTTCCATTAACCTGGAAAACCTTTTTCCATCCCTTCACCCTCAGTGTGTGTGCGTCTTTTTTTCTGAAGTGGGTTTCTTGTAGACAACAGATGTATGGGTCTTGTTTTCTTATCCAATCCGTTACTCTATGTCTTTTAATTGGAGCATTTAATCCATTTACATTTAAAGTTATTATTGATAGGTACTTATTTGTTGCCATTTTTATTCTATACCCCTGTGTTACTTCTTCATTTCCTATTTCTTTTTTATTTTTACAGTAGACCCTTTAGCATTTCTTGCATTGCTGGTTTGGTGGTGATAAATTCCCTTAGATTTTTTTTTTTTGTCTGTTAAGCTCCTAATTACACCTTCAATTTTGATTGATAACCTTGCTCGGTACAGTATTTTTGGATTCAGACCCTTCCTTTGCATGACTTTGTATATTTCATCCCATTCCCTTCTGGCCTGATGAGTTTCTGTTGAGAAATCAGGTGCTAGTCTGATGAGGGTTCCTTTATATGTAACTTTCTGTCTCTCTCTGGCTGCTTTTAAGATTCTTACTTTGTCGTTGGTGTTTGTCAATTTAATTATAATGTGCTAGTTGTCAGTCTTTTGGGGTTCATTTTGCTTGGGACTCTGCACGCATCTTGGATTTGTGTGGCTTTTTTCTTCTATATCTCAGGAAAATTTTCTGTCATTATTTCTTGAAATATATTTTCCATGTCTTCCTCAGTTTCCTTTTCTTCTGAAACCCTATTATTCGAATATTGTTTTGTTTTGTATAGTCCCAAAGTTCCCTAAGGCTCTCCTCCTGCTTTTTAATTTTTTTCCCCTAGAAGCTGCTCTAATTGGGTATTTTTTCCATCTTGTCTTCTAGCTCACTGATGCGGTCCTCTACTTCTTCTAGTCTTCTCTTGATGCTTTCTATTGAGTTCTTTATAGTAGCAATGTTATTTTTCATTTCTTCTTGGTTCTTCTTCATTTCCTCTTGTTTTTTACTATAATATTGTCAAATTTGTCTTCCATTATTTTTAGCCATCTTATGATAATTACTCTGAATTCTTTCTCTGGGAGGTTGTTTGCCTCTAACTCGTTTATTTCATTTTCTAGTGATGCCTGCTTTTCTTTGATATTCGGGCTGTTTCTTTGTCTCTCTTTTCAGAATGCATGGTTATTTAGCGCTCTCTCTCCTGCGTTTATTTAAAGGCACAAAATACAACACAACCAGGTACAACATACAAGACACTGAACAGAAATGTGTTTGTGATTTTAATAACCTCCAATAAAGGTTTCCAGTAGGGAAAGCCAAATCAGAGGATAGGAAAAAAAGAACAGTAAAAAGAGAACAGGGAGGGAGAAAAAGAAAGGGAAAAAAAGAAAGAAAAAAAAGGAGTGTCAAAATGAAATTGGGAAACATGGAAGAGAGAGAGAGACAGAGAGAGAAGAAAGAGACTAAGAGAGAAGAGGGGAACAAACTATATATATGGGGAGAGATTTTCAATGGAACAACCACTAACCCCAGCAAATGCTGGCAACACTACCTGGAGATTAATACAAACTACAGCACCCACTAATATACAGCAAAGCAAGGGAAAACAGAAGTGAAAAACAAACAAATACAAAGCAAATAAAAAATACCAAGCAACAAAAAATAGAATAAGCAAAATAATCTCATTAGAAAGCATAAAATACAATATAATCAACATTCACGCAAACAGCATCAAAAGGACAGAGAGGAAAACAAATTTTTTTGCTAGTTAATACAGCTAAGAGAGGGGTGTGTATGCACTTGGCACAGGGGATTGGAAATTAGATATATAAGTAGGTTAAAAAATTTAGCAGGGGGTAGACAGAAAGAGTAGGAAAAATCTAAAGCAGGAAAGGGTTAATTAAGATAAACAGGACAGCAAAAGGGAAAGGTTAGGAAGAGAGTGATGGTGTAAAGGTCATGTTGACATAGGGTTAAAGGATGCTAAAGGAGAAATGAAAATAGAATGAAGAACACTAATTTTAAATGTAAAATAAAGAGAAAATAAAATGGCACTTTAAAAAAGAAAGAAAAAGGAAACAAAAAAAGTTAAAATAGCATTAGTAATAATTCTGATTGAACCTAAAATGTAATAACTAAAAAGGTAAAATCAAGTGAGGAAAAAAGGAAAAATTTGTTTCTTATGTAAAAGATGCAAAAAATGAAAATAAATAAAAAATTAGCATAAACTGTGCAGTAGTGAAGGTCATTCACTTCCTTCATTATTCTGTTTGGCATGCCTGTTTATCAGTTCAGACAGTATTGCAGTTCCGTGTGTTCCACTGCACCTCAGTATTGTAAGCTAGTCCTTAATTTTAAGTTGGCGATTTCTTAGTTTCTTGGCTTTTGATTAAATAAAACTAATAATAAACAGTCAGTTTGTACTTCATCCCCTAGGTGGCAGTGTTTCTGGATTGATGTCCCCATCTTTTTGGCTGCTCTAGCCTTCTTTCTCTATGGCAGTCAATACCAGTTTGTGGAAGTGGGCTGCCTCGGAGCTGGTTCCCAGATGGTCTCTCCCAGCTCTGCTTCCCAGCATGCAGAAAAGCAATTTCCCCCTGCCATCTCTCAGGGCCAGCCAATCTGGGTGGTCTCTCCTTTGTAATCAGAAGCAAAAGATTGCAGGGGAACAAGGCCAGGTGCATAATGGGCCAGTCTTTGCGCACTTACAAACAGACTGCATACCTTTCAAACTCCTATATTCTCCCTCCGTGTCAGATCAGACTGGGTTGCTCCCTAGAGAACCCCACTATTAGCAACCTTGAGAACCCCTGTCCACTCTCACAGATCACACCAGACCCAACAGTGGGGGGCCTTTGTGGACACAGATTTTCGAGTTCCTCTGGTTCTCTCAGCACGTGCGCTTCACCAAGAAGGCTGTAGCTTCTGCTGCCACAGCCTCTGCAGCTGCAGCCTCCGCTGCGAGGACCCAGACACCCCACGGTATCCCCAGCAAAATCCAACCTTTCTGTGGAATCCGCGTGTCTGCACCGACCTGGGCCCCACAGCTGCTTAGTGGTCTCCACAGCTGTGGTTTTTTCAGGTCTCAGATAAGATCCCTAGTTATAGTTTTGATGTGGGTGTGAGAGGCAGCAAGTCCAGGTGTTTACCTATGCCGCCATATTCCCAGACTCTTGTGATATTTTCACCTCTGTTCTCTAATTCAGTGATTTGACTCTCAGCTTCCCCTAATCTTCTGTGTATTCCTTCCAATGTATTCTTTATTTGTGTTATGCCATTCTTTATCTTAAACTGTTCATTTTTCATAACTACTATATGCTTTTCATGCTGTTGAGCACTTTTACCATAATTACTCTGAACTCTGATTCAGATAAATTTCTTATCTCTGCTTCATTTATTCCTTCTTCTAGAGAATTATCTAATTCTTTCATTTGGGGGTTGTTTCTTTGTGTCCTCATGTTGGCTTTCTGTGATATTTGTGACTATGTATTAGGTAGATAGTGCACTAGAGATTGCAACCAATCTCTAGAGCAAGACAGTTAAAGACTATTTCTGACTAATTAGATCAGGCAAAGACTCAAAGCCTCCAGTGTCTGCTTCTGCCTACAGACTGCTAGGATTCCAACTTGAATTTTACCCAGACAATTGTTGCCAGGTGTGGCAAGAGTTTTTTCAACAGGATGGGGCAGTTGCTTTTGCCTGGAAGCTAACTGATACTTTTAATCTCTTAAGTGGCCTAAGGGCAAGGTATTTTCCAAAAGGGTGTATCAACTCTCTCCCCCCTGGCAAGTCAAATGTCTCTGTGGGGAATACGTCCCCTTGAGGGGATGACTCAGACCAGGAAACTTGGAGTGTCTGCCTTCTGAGCTCTATCCCTGAGTTCCCATTTCTGGTTTCTGCTCTCACAGCTCCAGTCCAAGTTCACCCTCCCTCTGCCAGCCCTGGTTTCCTTAGCTTTGGACAGCCCTGGGTGGCTGGGTAGCCACCATCCAGCACTTGTATGCACCTTGGGCTGGCCCTAGGCGGCAGGGGACTTAGGGGGCTGGTCACCACCATTGTTTGACAGTGGGCTCCACCATCTTTGAGAGCATGGAAGGCAGTCAATTAGCATATCACTCCTTATTGGCTCTGAGTGCTGCAATCATTACGACGATGTGCAGGTCAATTAGCATTTTCCCTCTTTATTGGATAAGATATTGTATATCAGGTCCTTGGAACCTTAAGAAATGGGAAAAATTCACTGTTCATAACTCATTCTCAAATTGCTCCCCTTAAAATTCAAATTGACCCCTGTGGGGAATGTACTCCATGTTTGATACCTTTGGCTAAATGTTATTGTAAGAAACACCCCCACAGCCACATAGTGTATTATAAGAAAGGCTCATGCCACATGACCAACCTAATATCCTGGGACCAGGATAGAGAAGCAGCCACCATGTAGTTACCTGCCAGGTGCTGTCAGAGATGGACAAAGAGTGTGGCCAGGCTCAGAGGTTCTGACTCTCCAGTGAGAAGTGGCATGCTTCACTCCACCACATTTCATTGGTCAGAGCAAGTCACAGGGCTGCAGGAGCTTCAGGGGGTCAGGAGGAAGACCTGATGTACTTGGCCCCCACCATTGAGGCCACCACCTGCTGCAGCCTGTTTGGGGACATGGAGGGTGAAGAGTAGTGGGGATGGATAGGAAGTAATAGCAAGACTCACAATGGTTCCTTTTCTCCTCACCCAGGTGGAGTTTGTCCCTGAGCTGCCCAAAACTGTCACTGGAAAGATCAAACGGAGTGAACTTCGGGAAAAGGAGTTCGGTCAGATGCAACTGCAGTAAATTCAGCATCCCTTCTGAGTGTGACCTTGGGCACACACCAGTCTGCCTCGGTGCCTCCACATGGCTGGGGCGAGGTGGGAGTGGGGAGGACTGATTGGAAAGGACCCAAGACTGCCAGAATTCCTGCATTTCTGTTCTTTTAAATTAACATCCGTCACTATCCTGACAACAAGGCTCTTGTTACTTTGAATTGCCCAGGCGGGCACTCTAATTTTGGCTGAAGATAATAAAGTGCTGACATCGACATCAAAAGTGATGCATTATGCACTCTTTATGTACATGAACCTGTGGTGAATGTGGTCCCTCCTTGCCTTCCCCTCTCCCTTTAGTTATCCCTCCTATTGCCTCCTACACACACCCCAGTGTTCTCATGTGGCCCTGCACATCCAGTAAATGTCAAAGACCCAGATTTCCAAAAGTGATGCTCCAAGCATCCCAGGCACTTTCCTAAGCTATGTCCCAGCCTAGGCACTGTGTGGGCAAGTGAGTGACCTGCTCTCCAGGGATTGGAGTTCCACAGGACTCTCCCAGCCTTCTCCAGGGGTTCCCAGTCCCTCATTCCTAGGAGGGGCCAGGGGCCTAGGAGTCTCACCCTTCAGCTTTTCCCCATGTGCACCCACCCATGCATTACTTCCCAGGGATCCAGCCCTTCTCCCAGTCTCAGAGTCCTCCCTAAAATCTCTCCCTCCACATTTTTTAAGTTCTTTCAACTATCAGAGTCTTTTTCAACCCCTCCCCCAACCTGGGCATGAGGTTCCTTAAATTGACTATTTACTTCACTTCAACCCTCAGGGGCTCATCACAGGCTGGGAGGAGCAGGGGAAGAAGAGGCTCAGCCTGGAGGTGGGGAAGAAGCACATATTGTCTCCTTCTCCCTCACCACAGGGAGTCACTCTTAGGAAGATTGCCAGGGGAACAGACATACAAACACAAAGAGAAATTTGCAGATACCTCTTGGGGGTAATGTACTTCTTTACCCCACCCCACCCCCCTTTTTTTAATCTGGGAAGCTCTTCTTTTAATGGTCTATTTTGAATTACAGCCTTGCTGAATGTAGTAATCTTGGTCTCAGATCCTTGCTTTCCATTACCTTGAGTACTTCATGCCATTCCTGTCTGGCCTGTGGAGTTTCTGATGAGAAATCAGGTGTCAGTCTTGTGGGAACTCCTTTGTAGGTAACAGTTTTCTTTTCTCTTGCTGCCTTTAAGATTCTCTCTTGGTCTTTAATTTTTGACATTTTAATTATGATGTGTCTAGTCATGGACCTGTTTGGGTTCTTGCTTATGGTTCTCTGTGCCTCCTAAACTTGTGTGACTTTTTCTTTACCAGCTTAGGGAAGTTTTCTGCCATTATTTCTTCAAATATGTTCTCTGTCACTCCCTTCCATTCTGCCTCTTCCTGTACACCTATTATGTGAATATTGTTATGTTTCATGTTGGCCCACTGTTCCCTTAAGATGTTATATTGGTTTTTTAATGATTTTCTTTTTGGTTCTCTGAATAAGTGATTATTTTTGTTTCCTTTTCTTTTTTATATATTGATAAATAAATATATATATATATATATATATATATATATATATATATATATATATATTTAATATATTTTGTTGATTGTTTACAGAGAGGAAGAGAGGGATAGAAAGTTAGAAATATCGATGAGAGAGAATCATCGATCAGCTGCCTCTTGCACACCCCCTACTGGGGATGTGCCCGCAACCAAGGTACATGCCCTTGACCAGAATCAAACCTGGGACCTTTCAGTCCCCAGGCCGACGCCCTATCCACTGAGCCAAACCGGTTTTGGCTGAGTGATTATTTTTCAATTCCATTTTCGAATTCACTGATTCCCTCTTCAGCTTCCATAAATCGGCTGTGTATTCCTTCCAATGTGTTATTTATTTTTGCTGTCATTCTTTATTTCTGTTTTCAGAGCCAGAGTTACCATTTCTTGTTTTTTTATGCTGTTGAGCATCTTTACCATCATTACCCTGAACCCTGATTCTGATAAATTTCTTATCTGTGCTTCATTTATCTCTTCTTTTGAAAAATTCTCTTGTTTTTTCATTGGGGGTTGGTTCTTTGTCTCTGAATTTTTGCTGTGTTTGGATTTCTGACTGTAAGTAGTTATGCTACACCTCTCCATCACTAGTTCAGAACAGCTTCAAAGACTGACTAAGGTTTTTTCTGACTAAGGTTTAAGTCTTCAGGCAAAGACTTAAACCCCCCAGAGACCATCTCTGCCTGCAGAATGAAAGGATTCTGATTTGAGTTGCCCTCAGGTAATCATTCTCAGGTGTGGTGAGAGTTTGTTTTTTCAACAGGGGTGGGTAGTTCCTTCTACCTGAAGGCTAACTATTAATTTTAGTCTCTTAAGTGGCCTCAGGAACTCAACACTGTGGGGCAAGGTGTTTCTCAATAGGGTGGTAAACTGTCTATCTCCCAGGCAAAGCCTACTGTATAGCAAATTTCTGTGTGGGAAAGATGTCCTCTGCTGCATTGGGGACTGACTCAGCACAGAAAACCATGGTGTCTGCCTTCTGAGCTCTAACCCCAGAGCCTCTTTTCCTGGCTCCTGATCCAACAGCTCCAGTCTGCTCTGCCTTTCCTCTGCTTGAGCACAAAGTGGGTGGCTCCACAGGGAATTTTGTGTGTTGTCCCTTTGAGTGGGTGCCTGAATTTCCAGTCTTTCCCTGGCACACAGCAACCCCACTGATTTTCACCCAGATTTTATGTGGGGTACCCTTCTCTGAGGGGCTCAACTTGAGGAGTAAACCTAGAGTTCTCAGTGGCAAACCCCACAGATGATATCCCTCTCCAGAACTTCAGTTACTGTCTATGGATCCCCGGCTAACCCTTTCCCCACTCTACATCTCCTACCAGTCTCTATGCAGTCCCCACTTTTGGTCCTCCATTATCAGGGTTCCCTCAAGCGAGTCTTCCATTGATTATTAAGGCATTTTTTCATATTTTATTTCTACTAGGTGTACCAGGTAACAGTAGTGGATTTTGTAATAAAAGAAAACATGATAATTTCAAGAGAAACATCCACATTTCTCCATCATTGCATTAATTTATAGATATCATCCTAATAGAACTTCTCTTTTTTAAATTTATTTTTATTGATTATGGTATCACATAATTATCCTTATCCCCCTATTCCCATTCCAACCCCCTCCCTACATATTCCCCCACCCTCCTGTTGTCCATGGCCACTGGCTAGGCCCATGTGCATGCATACAAGTCCTTTGGTTGATCTCTCCCCTTACCCCCACCCTCCCCTACTTTCCCTCTGAGGTTTGAGAGTCTGATCGCTTCTTCTCTTTCTCTGGGTCTGTTTTTGTCCACCAGTCTATGTTGTTCATTATTTCCTCTAGATGTGTGATGTCATGTGATCCAAGAAATACCCTGTAAGAACCTAAACTGCGACAAGCCTTAATGGTTATGCTGAGAGGCAAATGAATCAGTCTGTAGTGAGTTCCTTTCTGGACCAACAGTTCTTTTGAGTCCCAATTTCAATGTCAAATAGTTCCTTATGTGTACATGTCAGCCAGGATATTTCAGATCTGGTTAGTGAACAAATGGAGATAATGCAGGTCTGACCATCTCTGGTTTGGTCCTGGGTATCCTTCAGCAACACGCAGCTGCTGTCTGCTGGTATGGTGAGGCGTCGTCAGCATCTTCCATCTCT
Organism: Vespertilio murinus; assembly: GCA_963924515.1. Classification (NCBI taxonomy): domain Eukaryota; kingdom Metazoa; phylum Chordata; class Mammalia; order Chiroptera; family Vespertilionidae; genus Vespertilio; species Vespertilio murinus. The sequence goes on along the minus strand of OZ004705.1, from coordinate 100,413,566 downwards.
GAATTGTGTCTCTTCTGTCTTCATGGCTGGAGCACTTCTGTCTATTCCTCTCTGTTACCAGATTCCTGATGGTCTCGGAGTTGTTCTCTGAAAATATACAAACATATTCTCGACCAAAAGTTAATAAAAGGATATTCTCTTTAAATTTGACTTGGGATTCTTTTTCATTCCCCCCACCCCAAATAATTTTCCTCTGGCTTATTTTGACACCATGTGTGTATTTTTATGGGTATCTTGCTGTTAGTGTTTCTAATAAAGGTTAATTTTCTAAAGTACAACATTTTTTAAAGATGTAAATTATTCTCAGGATATTTTTCCTTACATGATATTCTTCCACTGTCACCCTCTTTTTTACTTTAAACAATAGGAGACTTTTGGAAATTTTATAGTGTAGTCTTGATAGCTTTTACATTTTAATTATTTGCATGACACTATGACTGCATTAGGTTCATAACATGTTGTGCAATTTTACCATGAGATGCTCCACCAATAAGAATTTTTGTTAATACTATAGGAACAGCTTTTTGTACATTACACTCAGTTTTTCTAGAATATTCATTTATTTCCATTAGCCACATTGCTTTCCTCTGAGAAATTGGCTACTATTCATCTGTCAGACTCAACACTGTAGCAACAATCTTATTTACCATATGTGTATTAGTGGAATTGATTGTTTGGCTTCTTGAGAAGGGCCTGAGCATTCATGTTAGTAGGCTGGACTTCAGTATTAAAAACCCACTTGCCTACAAGGCCTCTCAAACAAGTCTTGTTGCAGTGAAATGGCAGCTGCTGTCAGCCATGTCTCTGTCTGTTACCTGGGTCCCAATTTGAGCTGTGCATGGGAAGCAAAGCAGCCATGAGGTCAGGAGACTTCCCTCAGAATAGGAGAAGGTTCAGGCACCTGCCAGGTTGCAGGAGGGGTGGTAAGGGTCTGTGCCCCACCTCTGTTGACCCCCAAGTTCTTTCCTGATGGCCCCTCTGTGCCTGTCTTAGGTTGCTCCTTCTCTGAGGAATCTTATTTGTCTCTGGCTAACCAGCCATCCTCCGGGGTCAAGCAGGGTGATGTAAGATTTAGTTCTGTCTCCTTGGTGACCTATGCCCCCATGGGCTCCACACCCAGCACCTGCCTCGGGAACCCCTCACCTACTGGCGAGGGCCAGGCATTGATCTCATATTTTTGGGACCCTATGTTTCTTATCCAGAGAGGGCCCAGCTCCCTCCACTGGGTGGGCGGGAGATCTGTGTGCCAGCCACCTTGGTGCTTCAGCCTTGGCATGAACTGAAAGGTCAGGCAACAGTTGTGGGCATCTGGACCACGAGAAGAGGTTCATTTTTGACCAAAGGGCAAGACGGGCCAATATAGAATGCTCAGGTACCTTCTTAGGGGGCCCTCTGCATAGTGGAAGGGATGAGGTCCTTTCATGTAGTTTTTTAAATTGCTCTCAGACATTCAAAGGATTGGTTTGTATGTTTGTTTAGCATAATTGTACAATATGCTGTTGTAATTCTAAAATATCTATAGCTGTGTTACTTTTGTATAGATATATATATATAATAAATGTTTATTGATACCCCTCGGTGGGAGATACTATTATAGGCAATGGGGATAACCCAAATATGGGGGAAATTATAATGACCTTGTAGAATAATATCATGTAAGGATATTCTTTGTTCTAGGCCATGGAAATTCCATTTTAAACTGGCTGTCAATTTCTTTTTGTATAGACAAGGTCTTAGTTTCATTTTCTACACCTCTCCCAGGAGGAAGTAGTGATGGTCCCTTCCTTTGGTGTCCTCACCACCCAGAAACTTCTGTTTAATTTTACATACAAAGGAGCAGGGGTTTAATTTTGTGTCATACAGAAGGGGATCTGGGTGGTGACCTCTATGTAATTATACTTCCTTGTCCACCTGTGGTCCTCCTGGATGACCAAGGTGTTTGGTATCACCAGTGACTACTTTGGGCAGGAGGATCAGCCCAGGTAAGGGCTCCCACCCATGAAGGATTAGGAACATAGGTCCAGAAATACTTATCCAATAACTCCAGGTTATATTACCATATAGCTGATGCCTGCTAGCATGGCAGTAAAGGCATTCTCAAGTATTCTCTCTCTCTCTCTCAATATTATTATTATTAATAATAACATTATTATTATTTTACATATGTGTTCTTATCCCCCCCTTATCCCCTACCCTCCACTTATACTCCACCCCCATGTTATCTGTGGCCATTGATGAGGCTCATATGTATGCCCATAAGTCTCTTGGTTGATTTCTCCCCCTTACTCCCAGCAATCCCCTCCTTCTCTGGTGTTTGGGGTTCTGATCAATGTTACTCAGTCTCTGGGTCTTTTCTTATTCGTCAGTCTATGCCATTCACTATATTCCATAAATGAGTGATATCATGTGATGTTTATCTTTCTCTGCCTGGCTTATTTCACTTAGCATAATACTCTCCATCTCCATCCATGTTGCTGCAAATGGTTGAAACTCTTTCTTTTTTACTGCAGCATAGTATTCCATTGAGTAGATGTACCACAGTTTTTTAATCCATTCATCTGTTGATGGGCATTTAGGCTGTTTCCAAATCTTAGCTATTGTGAAATGAGCTGCTATGAACATAGGGGTGCATATATCCTTTCTGATTCGTGTTTCTAGTTTCTTGGGATATATTCCTAGAAGTGGGATCATTGGGTCAAATGGGAGTTCCATTTTTAGTTTTTTAAGGAGACTCCATACTGTGCTCCACAGTGGCTGCACCAGTCTGCATTCCCACCAGCAGTGTAAAAGAGTTCCTTTTTCTCCACATCCATGCCAACACTTGTTGTTTGCTGTTTTGTTGATAGCCATTCTGACTGGTGTTTGTTGTTTTGATTTGCATCTCTCTGATGATTAATGACTTTGAGCATATTTTCATATGTCTCTTAACCTTACTTCTGTCTACTTTCAAAAGGTGTCTATTTTGCCGAAACCGGTTTGGCTCAGCGGTAGAGCGTTGGTCTGCGGACTGAAGGGTCCCGGGTTCATTTCCGGTCAAGGGCATGTAAATTGGTTGCGGGCACATCCCCAGAAGGGGGTGTGCAAGAGGCAGCTGGTCGATGTTTCTCTCTCATCAACCTTTCTAGCTCTCTATCTCTCTCCCTTCCTCTCTGTAAAATATCAATAAAATATATTATATAAAAAAAAGAAAAGTGTCTATTTAGCTCAGTTGCACATTTCTTGATTGGATTGTTTATCTTCTTTTTGTTAAGTTGTATGAGTTCTCTGTAAATTTTGGAGATTAAAACCTTATCGTTGATATCATTGGCAAATATGTTCTCCCATGTAGTGGGGTTTCTTGTTGTTTTATTGATGGTTTCCTTTTCTGTGAAAAAGCTTTTTATTTTGATGTAGTCCCATTTGTTTATTTTCTCTTTAGCTTCCATTGCCCTAGGAGCATTATCAGTGAAGAAGTTCTTTCAGCATGTGTCTGAGATTTTCTTGCTTGTGGATTGCTCTAGTATTTTTATGGTTTCCTGTCTTATGTTTAAGTCCTGTATCCACTTTAGGTTTATTTTTGTGTATGGTGTAAGTTGGAGGTCTAGTTTCGTTTTTTTGCACGTATCTGTCCATTTTCCCAGCACTGTCTTGACTCCATTGTATGTTCATGCCTCCTTTGTCAAATATTAATTGAGCATAGTGGTTTGGGTCAATATCTGGATTCTCTATTCTATTCCATTGGTCTGTATGTCTGTTCTTGTGCCAGTATCAGGCTGTTTTGAGAACAATGGCTTTGTAATACAGCTTGAAATCCGGTATTGAAATCCCTCCTACTTTATTCCTCGTTCTCAGGATTGCTGTGGCTATTTGGGATCTTTTTTAATTCCAGATGAATTTTTGGAGTGTTCTTTCTAGCTTTGTGAAGTATGCTGTTGATATCTTAATAGGGAGTGCATTAAATCTATAGATTGCTTTGGGTAGTATGGACATTTTAATGATGTTGATTCTACCAATCCATGAACATGGTATGTTCTTCTATCTGTTTATATCTTCCTCTATCTCTTTTTTCAGTGTCGTGTAGTTTTCTGTGTATAGGTCTTTAATATCCTTGGTTAAGTTTATTCCTAAGTATCTTAATTTTTTGATGCAATGGCAAATGGGATTGCTTTTTTAGTCTCTCTTTCTGTAAATTCATTATTGGTGTATAGAAAAGCCATAGATTTCTTGGCGTTGATTTTGTATCCTGCTATCTTGCCGAATTCATTTATTAAGTCTAATGGTTTTTTTGATGGAGTCCTTAGGGTTTTCTATATACAGTATTATGTCATCTGCAAATAAGGACAGTTTTACTTCTTCTTTTCCAATTTGGATGCCTTTTACTTCTTCTTGTCTGATCACTATGGCTAGTATTTCCAGCACTATGTTGAACAGGAGTGATGAGAGTGGGCATCCCTATCTTGTTCCAGTTCTTAGAGGGAATGGTTTTAGTTTTTGCCCATTGAGTATGATGTTGGCTGTGGGTTTGTCATATATGGCTTTTATTATGTTGAGGTATGATCCTTCTATTCCTACTTTGCTGAGTGGTTTTTTATCAATAAAAGGTATTGGCTTTTGTCAAATGCTTTTTCTGCATCAATTGATATGACTATGTGATTTTTATCTCTTAATTTGTTTATGTGATGTATCACGTTTATTGATTTGCAAATATTGTACCATCCTTGCATCCTTGGGATAAATCCTATTTGGTCATGATCTTTTTGATGTACTGCTGGATCCAATTTGCTAGAATTTTGTTGAAGATTTTGGCATCTATGTTCATGAGGGATATTGGCCTGTTATTCTCTTTGATTGTGTTATCTTTATCTGGTTTTGGTATTAGAATGATGCTGGCTTCATAGAAGGAGCTTGGAAGTGTTCCTTCCTCTTGAATTTTCTGGAAGAGTTGGAGGAAGATAGGTTTTAATTATTCATTGAATGTTTGATAAAATCCCCTGTGAAGCCATCTGGCCCTGGGCTTTTGTTTGCTGAAAGCTTTTTGATGACTGCTTCAATTTCATCCAGAGTTATCTGCCTATTGAGATTTTTAGTATCGTCATGATTAAGTTTTGGAAGGTTGTATTTTTCTAGGAATGTGTCCATTTCCTCCAGGTTGTCTAGTTTATTAGAACAAAGTTGTTCATAGTATTTTTTTTTAACAATCCTTTGTATTTCTGTGGGGTCTGTTGTTATTTCACCTCTTTCATTTCTGATTTTGTTTATTTGGGTCCTCTCTCTTTGCTTTTTGGTTAGCCTGGCTAGAGGTTCATCAATCTTGTTTATCCTTTCAAAGAACCAACTCTTGGTTTTATTGATCTTTTGTATTGTTTCTTTGGTCTCTATGACATTCATTTCTGCTCTGATCTTTATTATTTCCTTCCTTCTGCTCACTGTGGGCTTTTCTTTTTGCTCTTTTTCTAATTCTTTGAGTTGTTGAGATAGATTATTTATTAACCCTTTTTGTTGTTTTTTGAGGTAGGCCTGTAGAGCTATACACTTCCCTCTTAGGACTGCTTTCATTGTGTCCCACAGGATTTGAAGTGTTGTGTTTTTATTGTCATTAATCTCCAGGATGTTTTTAATTTCTTCTTTGATCTCATTGATAACCCAATCATTGTTTAGTATCATGCTATTCAGCTTCCAGGTGTTTGAATTTTTTGGAATGCTTTTATTGTAGTTTATTTCTAATACTATGCCATTGTGATCTGAGAAAGTGATTGATATGATTTCAATCTTTTTTAATTTGCGGAGACTTTGCTTGTTACCCAATATGTGGTCTATTTTTGAGAATGTTCCATGAGTACTTGAGAAGAATGTATATTCCTTGGCTTTGGGGTGAAATTCTCTGAAGATGTCAATTAGGTCCATCTGATCTAGTGTGCCATTTAGGATTGCTGCTTCTTTGCTGATTTTTTTGTACAGAGGACTTATACATTGATGTCAGTGGTGTGTTAAAGTCCCCTATGATTGTATTGATGTCTATCTCTCCCTTGATATCTTCCAGACGATTTTTTATGTATTTTGGTGCTCCTGCATTAGGTGCATATATGTTTACCAGAGTTATATCTTCTTGCTGAATTGCTCCCTTTAGTATTATGTAGTGGCCTGCCTTATCTCTTGTTACAGCCTTTACTTTGAGGTCTATTTTATCTGATATAAGTATTGTAACCCCAGCTTTTTCCTCATTTCTGTTTGCCTAAAAAATGTTTTTCCATCCCTTCACTCTCAGTCTGTGTGAATCCTTTGCTCTAAGGTGGGTTTCTTATAGACAGCAAATATATGGGTCATATTTTCTTATCCATTCAGCTACCCTATGTCTTTTTACGGGTGCATTTAATCCATTTACATTTAGTGTTAATATTGATAAGTGCCTGTTTGATGTCATATTCTTCCTTAGCATTTGTGTTTCTTCTTGCCTTTTTCTTTCTTCTTTTTACAGCAGTCCGTTTAGCATTTCTTGCATGCTGGCTTAGTAGTTATTAATTCTCTTAGCCCTTTTTTGTCCGTGAAGCGTCTGATCCCTCCATCAATTTTGAATGATAGCCTTGCTGGGTATAGTATTCTTGGATTCATTCCCTTGTTTTGCATCATTTTGTATTAGAACTTTTCTTGTATTGAGGAAAACCATTCAGAGACCCAATTTTCCACTTCTTCATATATTTTTAAAATATATATTTTATTGATTCTTTACAGAGAGGAAGAGAGAGGGATAGAGAGTTAGAAACATCAATGAGAGAGAATCATCGATCAGCTGCCTCTTGCACATTCCCTACTGGGGAATGTGCCCGCAATCAAGGTACATACCCTGGACCAGATTCGAACCTGGGACCTTTCAGTCCCCAAGCCAATGCTCTATCCACTGAGCCAAACCGGTTTCAGCAACTTCTTCATATATTTTGAAATGCTGCTCAAAAGTGCATATGTCATTGATCAGAACAAGTGGTAATATGAAGGAGCAAGGTCAGGTGAATACTGTGGGTGGGTGAATACTTCCCAGGAAAGATCTTTTAAAGTATCTTTAACTGTTTTTGAAATGTGTGACAGTGTGTCATCATGAAGCAAAATTACTTTATTGTGTCTTCTGGAACATTCTGGTAATTTCATGATCAAAGCATGGTTCAAATTGACTATTTGTTGTTAGTAGTGATTGGTATTAATGGTTTCACTTATTAATGGTTTTAGAAGCTCATAATATACCACACCTTCCTGATAGCTCCAAACTCAGAGCGTTTTCTTCTTTCCAAAGCAATTTGGCCTTGCAGTTGATGTTGATGGTTGACCTAGATCAACCCATGATTTTGTGCATTTGGGATTCTCAAAATAAATGCACTTTTCATTACCAGTCACAATTTGATGCAAAAAAAGACTTTCTTTCATGCAATTGAAACAACATTTTACTGATGACTTTTCGGTGTTCCATTTGTCTTTCATTCAGTTCATGTGGCACTCATTTTCCTTCCTTTAAAATATTTCCCAATGCTTGAAAATAATCGGAAATTATTTGATGAGCAAATTTAATCTTTCTGGAATTTGTTTTTGAGTTTGACATGCATCTTTATCCAATAATGCTTGTAATGGTTGGTCTTCAAACTTTTTCAGTTGACCAGGGCATTCTTTGTCTTTCACATTGAAATAATTACTTTTAAAGTCTTTAAACCAGTGTTCACATGTATCTTGAGATGAAGCATGTTCACCATAAGCTTCCTGAAATATTCAGCAGCACTTTTCTTCAAAATAAAGTAATGAATTAAAATTTCCCACAAATGCTCTTTTTGGGGGCACAAAATTCAATATTTTTAAGCATAAAAATATCTATGATGTTAACACCTTCAGCAAATTTGACATATGAACTTCTGAAGAGTGTTGTCAATACAATAAAATAACATACATCTCAAACCACATATATATCACCATATATGTAACTCCATCTGTTGAAAGAAATCCGCATTTTTAACCGGTACAACTAATAATTCCAGTTTGTTACTGGAAGGGTGTCTGTGCAGCATCTACTTACTCTGCCCCCAGGTTTTATCTCCTCTGATTCAATAATAGTATTTTCCACATAATATTTATATTATACTATAGGCCCAATGAATGAAATCCAAGCAAGGGGCCTAGTCCTTGCAGTCCCAGCTGCCTTGGCTGGCCCTGGGACAACCTTGGCGGCTTGCTTCAGCCTTTGCAGCCCCAGCTTTATCCAAATGTCGAAGGACATCCTGAAGGTCGTTTGGCTGTCTGGTCTAGTTAGCATATTATGCTTTTGTTATTATAGATGAGATGTAAATGGTTTGTTACAGTGCCTGTAACATAATCAATTTTCAATAAATTTGAGTCAATATTTTTTAGTCATGAAAAATTTCTGAGTCTCAATTCATTTCTTTAATAAAAATAAATACAATGTACTAACCCTATATAATAAAGAACTAATATGCTAATTAGATCATATGGCAGAACAATCTTCTGGAACAACCAGTGGGTGGGACCTTGAGTCAGCCAATGCAGTGATGGCTGAGGAGGCTGCGGCCAAGAGGCTGCAAGGGCTAAGCCCCTTGCACAAATTTCGTGTATTGGGCCCCTAGTATATGTATAAATGAGGTTATGTTTATGAGTTCTTTTAGGCAAGAGGTCTTAAAGGAGTAATTATATCTTCTCTCTTCCCACTGCCCTTCCTCTCTAACAGTACTACTACTACTACTACTACTACTACTATTACACTTACTCTAATACTACAACTACTCTTTTTTTTAATATATATTTTATTGATATTTTACAGAGAGGAAGGGAGAGAGATAGAGAGCTAGAAAGGTCAATGAGAGAGAAACATCGACCAACTGCCTCTTGCACACCCCTACCGGGGATGTGCCCGCAACATGCCCTTAACCGGAATCGAACCTGGGACCTTTCAGTCCACAGACCGACGCTCTACCACTGAGCCAAAACAGTCTCGGCACTACAACTACTCTTACTATGTGTTGGGCAGTATTCCAAGCAGGGAGGTAATGTTATTCTTGTTTTCAGGTGAGGAAACTGGAGCACAGCATTACAATAACTCTCTCAGTCTCTGTGTGATGTAGTAACTGGTGGAACATGGTTTCAGCTTTACCTCTTTGGCAGTGGAGTCTCTGTTTTTAAAACAACAACAGCTGCCATTTGGAAAGCACTTTCCATATGCTCCATATGCTGGGCACTTCCAGTGTCTTCCAAACATTATCTCACATGGCTCCCTCTCCGGGACACAAGTCCATTCAATATTGGATCTGAAATGGTTGGGGAAGGTGAATTCCTATGGTTTGGTCAAACATAAAACCAACTGAGATGTTATAGTGTCATAAATTCCAGAGTCATTTTTCCCCTAGAGCAGATAGCATTGATCAGATAATGTAGAGAGAGCGAGAGTCCCTCCCATCCAATACCCAGTTTCTCAGTTGAGCAGCACATTTCTATTGCTTTTGATGAAAGAAGCCAGAAATCAGAGATCAAACCTGTGGAATATAGGATAGGGAAAGAATATTGTCAGGAGACGTGAGCATCGCAGACCACCTTAAAGAAAGGCAGGCCTCAAGTCCTTGGCCATGTTAGACAACCTCTTCAGCGTGTTTCTACAGAGGTAAAACATGACCGACAAACATGTCATTGCAGAAGCCAAAAGTGGAGAGTCATCTCAATCCTTCTTTTCTTCATTTCCTCTATCAAAACCATCGGTACTAGGAAGTCCTCCTGATGGTATCTCAAAATGCCAGCTCACACCTGACACTTCTTCATGTTCATTGTGTCCAGCTTGCCACCACCAAAGCTTAGACCATCCAGCATTCTCCTTACTCTGAAAGCCCTTCTCCCAGAACTGCCAGCGAGATCTCTACAATACAAACCTGATCATTTCACTTCCGAATTACCTCTTTCCCATTTTATTTCAAAATTAAGTAACCAAGGACATTAGCCACTTAATTAAATAGTGAGTCATGTACCTTTTTTGCTAAAATCATCTCAAGAAACACTATCACACTTCACACAGAATCCAAACTCCTTATTATGGCCCAAAAGTGTCTCCTTTGTGCTCTGTGACCTGCCTGTGTCTCTGACCTCAGAATCATCTTCCTCACTCAGTAATTGGTCTCTCCAGCTTCAATCTATTCCTTGGAAAGCTCAGCCTCCAGCCTGTGTACATAATGCTCCTCCTGCTTTTTCCCTTGGTCTTCCCATGACTGCCTCCTTCTCCTCCTTCAGGTCTCAAAACATCAATCACTTCCTAAGAGATGATATCCTTAGTCACCAGTCCCTCCTTCTCGCCGCCCTTCACCCCCAAACCCGTCACACTGTTGTGTTATCTTGTTCTTTTTTATTCTGGACACCCATTACCACTTGGGATTCTCCTGTTAATTTAGTTGATTTTTTTTGTTTACAGTCTTCTTCCTCCCTCTCATGGGAATATAAACTTGACAGCAGTAACTTTGATTGATATGGCCAAAGCTATATCCATACCTGGTTGGTGTCCATTACATGTATATTGCATGAACAAATGCTCCGTAGGTTTGTCATAAGGTTAAAAAAGGCAATAGGTGTAACATATTCAGGTTGACAGGAGAGGGCTACCCAGTTACTCAGAGAACTGGGCTGATAGAGTCTCTGCCATGTTTTGATGTTACCACCTTCACACGTGGTTTCCAGGACTAGTGAGTCAGGGAAAAGTGTTGAGACTTAAACCTGTCCTGAAATGGCCTAGACCAGTGAGTTATGTCACTTTCAACTGGGGTTCTCAGACCAGAACTGGAATTCAGAGGCCTCATTCTAATTGCAAGAGTGGCTTGGGATTAAAAGAAACGTGTGCACACAGTCATCAGAGACTTCTACATCTCTACCATACACCCATTGTCAAAGGTGGAAAAACTTTGGCACCAAGGGACAAGAAACCTTCTCAATGTCACAGAGTTGGCAACTGGCAACTGACTGAAACCCAGGCTTCATGGGCCCTGTCTTCTTCTTTTTTTTTTTAACTAGCATAATTCAATTTATTTAAGTTATAAATGTAAAATCTAATGTATTTCTTTTTTTAATTATTTTTTTATTAAGGTATTATCTGTGTACATAGCTTATCATTGCCCCCCCGGGCCCTGTCTTCTGACCCCAACACTGATGTTACAGTCCCACATAGGAGATCCACTGAGATCCAGAGAGGATCCCATGGACTTTTCTTCTTATCCCCATTCTCTTCTCAAAAGTGAGGAGTGACTTTTTCTGCTTGAATGACAGCGTTTTTTGTAGGTTTTGTTTGTTTGTTTGTTTGTTTGTTTGTTTGTTTGTTTGTTTTTTGTAGTTTGATACTTTGGGTGTTTAACTTTTACTAGCCCTGCCTTCTCACTCACTCCTTCCATGAAATAAAAGGCTGTCTGAGCTGAAAGTTCATCAGTAATGAATCACTCAGAAAGAACAAGACTCACACTCGGAGCCAGGTTTCCCTCAGACATGGCAGGGGTAATCTAGGTGTTTCCAGCAATCTTTGGTGGTGACTTTGAAGAGTGCTATTTCTCTCCTGGTTCAATGGAGGTTGGGAGGTAAACTGTAATAGCAAAGTTGGGCCAGAATAGTGGGGATGTGCTACCCCCCAACAACACGTGCAACAACAGCTCCAAATGGCTCTAGTAGAGAAGTAACAGTTCAAGACACTGCCTGTGACAATATCCACTCACATGTGCATGCCTGGGCCAGGTGCTTCCCAGGCATTACCTCATGCAGTCCTTTCAGAGAGCCCAGGAGGCACATCTGAGCAGCAACCCCCACACCTCCTTTTTCAGATCAGAAGACCAAGATTAGAGTAGCAAACAGCCTGCACCTGGGCCATCTTATAAGTGGCTGAGCCAGAATTTCAGCTCAAGACTTTGGGATTCCAAAGACCCTGCATTTTGCTAGTACAACAATGTTATACTTCAAATCCCAAACTAATACAAAAAAGCAACATTGATTATGCCAAGCACTGTGCTACATGCTTCCACAACTATTCCATCTAATCAGAACCACAACAAAACAACCATACCCTGGCTGTGTGGCTCAGTTGGTTATAGTATCATAGTGTCATTCAGATACACCAAGGTTGTGGGTTTGATCCATGGTCTGGGCACATACAAGAAGCAATCAATAAATGCAAAAATAAATGGAACAACAAATCTCTCTCTCTCTCTCTCTCTCTCTCTCTCTCTCTCTCTCTGTCTCTCCCAACTATAAAAATACACTTAGGAGATTAGGTGTCCCTATTGTCACCCCCACTTTATGAATAAGGAGACCAAAGCTTAGAGAAAGGAGGTCAGTGAAGGTCTAAGAAATGGTAAATGGCAGATCTGAGGCTTCAACTTAAACCTTTCTGCCTCCAGAGCATTGGCTTTAACTACTAGGCAACACTGCCTTTTGCCTCTCATTTAAATGAGAACATTAGAGGGACAGGACTGGGAAAGGGGAGCCCGTGAGCCACAGAGAACAGTGAGAGAGCTGCATTTGACCTTGTTTATTCATTCACGCTGCACATCATCTCAAAAGAATTGGAGGTCACTTCATATGGTTTGTTTTTCTTTTCTCTTTATTGTTGAAAGTATCACAGATGTCCCTCCCTTTTCTGCCTATTGACCCCCCCCCTCCACCCCACTCCCACCGATATGGTTTGTCTTTCTAATGATTGTATCTCCATGCAGACCTATGATTGCCCTCTGCCCTATCCTACCTGAGTAGCTTCTTCCTTCTGAATCATCCAATACCTGCCAAGTTTTCTACCCAATGTGTGGCCAGGACCTATTTGGTTATGTACACGCCCCTGGAAACTGCTGATTAGAAAGACTACACATTCAAACTTCCCTTTTCTGTGACAATCCAACTGTTTCCCAGACAATCCCCAGTTCGAGGTAAGACGGAGGCAAATGAGAGGTGAATGGAAGCGTGTGTGGGGGGGGGGGGGCAGTGAGGCTGGAACTGAAAATCTGCAAGTCTGACTGTAGGTTGGCTGGCCTTTGGTAAGTGTCCTAACCTCTCTGATACTTCATTTCCTTAACTGCAAAATGAAGGTGGTGATATCAAGTAGGGTATCCATGGGGATATGCACAGGCAGTGCCTAGCCCAGTGGCTGGCACATAGCAGGTGATCAATGTAATGTTAGACAGCTGTGCATGGGGTGAAGGGTACAGAGGGGTGTAAAAAAGACCGAGAAGGTGAATACTTGGAAGACTCCACTATGCAGTAGTGGCTTCAGATTATATAAAGGGTGTGGCTTTCATTTTCTAAAAAATGTTCACACTTAATGGGATTGCTGGGTGCTACAGGACACCTCAACATTTATTGAGACTTTACCCTTATTAGACACAGTGTCTATTGCACTTGGATTGTTACTAGCAAAGAGATTTTTGTAGATTATTTTACTAATCCTATGGGCAGCTGGGTGGTAGGTGTTGTTTCTGTGCCTTCAAGTACAGAAACACAAATAGTGGCCAAAGTCACTACCTGGTAGGCTGTGGAACCAAACCTGGCTGTGTAACTCTAAGATTCCCTGGGACACACTAAGTCTGTTATCTGATAAAATAGTTTTTTCAGGCTAAAGTCTCATGAAATCAGATCTTTATTGCTGGAACTCAAGGTACTGCGGGCCTGAGCATAGAGTAGTGGGCTGAGCCATCTCTTAAAAGCCAGTGCCAAACTGAAGTTTAGTATTTAAAATCATTATGTTATATGTTATGTGTTATGTGTTATGAGCTATATGGTATGTGTCATGTATCATGTGTTATGATTATATGTTATATATTATGTATTATATGTTATGTATTATATGTTATGTAACATGTATTACATATTAGGCATCACATATCATGTATCACATGTTACATTTTATATATTATATATCATATGTTATATATCATATATTGTATATTATATATGGTATATATTATATATATTTATTGATTTCAGAAAGGAAGGGAGAAGGAGGGAGATATAGAAACATCAATGACGAGAAAGAATTATTGATCAGATGCCTGCTGCACATCCCACACTGGGGAGAAAGCCCACAACCTGGGCATGTGCTCTGACCAGGAATTGAACCTCAACCTCCTGATCAACACTCAACCATTGAGCCATGTCACTTGGACTCAGACAATTGTTCTTTAAAACTGTTTTGTAGGATGTGCTGAGATCAGTAATTTTCAATCATTTTTATCCCATGGCACACATAAACTAATTTCTATAACTCTGTTACCAAGGCTAACAAGCAGACCCTGAGGGACAGATGAATGATTACTCTGACACATGATTTGTTGTGAAAAAGAAGGCTAAGGGACTGCCTGGATAAAGGAACCAGACAGCCCCATTTGCCTAACTCCTTAGGTTTTTATTGTAACAGGAGCTTGAACTAAAATTAACTATTAGAATCTGTCAGCCGGGTAAGTATCCTTGAGAAGATACATGTGTCTGTAGTGTCCTTTAAGCAAGGGCGTCTAAAGAATAAACATAAAGATTCCAGCAAAACACTCTTGTTTGGAAAAGTCAAGGCAGGGGCTGCCACTTTTGACAAGGTCTCCCTAGAGGCCTTCAATCTTTCAGAGAATCCTCCTTACAGACTTTCCAAACAAGTCCTGTGCTTCCCCACACTCTATGGCACACCAAAAAAAAAGTTCTGTTTTTTGCCACTCTGACCAAAAATAGATATTATTTTTGTTCATCCACACTAGTTGTCTATTATTGTGTTGGCTATTGTCATTTTTTAAAATTGACATTTTAAGGGAAAAGAGGTCAGTGCTCCTGACTAAATAGTCAGGTATTGCATGTTTTAAAAACTCTTGTGGTACACAGGTTGAAAATCACTTCCTTAGATTATAAAGCCCAAGAGGGTATGAACGCTTGTAGCCTAAATAGTATCTGATGTTATCTAAAGCCATATGTGGCAAGGTAAATATTTGATGAATGAAAAACATATTTATCTGTAATTCAGACATTTTGTAGGTACACTGTGTCTTCACTCCCCAATTTTCATCTTTTAGTTTTCCAAATTGTGGCAAAAGGGAAAATCTAACATTTTGTTGTGTTCCAATGTCATGCATTGTGAGGAATATATATATATATATATATATATATATATATATATATATATATATATATAACCATTCAACTGTTCAACCAATCACTATGACATGCAGTGACCATCTGGTGGCAGATGCTCAACGCAGGAGCTGCCCCCTATGGCAGGCGCATGCAGAAGGCAACCAATGAATGTGTGTCTCTCATCTGGGCTCACAGCTGGTGAGTGCACCTGCAGCAAGACAAGCCTCTCCCCATCAAGAGCAGGATGGGATTGGAATGGGGAACAGCATTGGGACTGACTGGGCGTGAGCCTGCAGCTGCTTCATGGGGCTCTGGTATTGCCCTAGGCCAGTGTTTCCCAAACTTCTCTCATGATGGGAATCACCTGGTGGAGTTGTTAAAATACAGATTCCTGAATCCCAACTAAGAAGTGCTAAACTAGAATTTTTGGGAACATATAGGTAAAATTGTATATTTAACTAGTGCTCTTACCTATATGTTCCCAAAAATTCTAGTTTAGCACTTCTTAGTTGGGATTCAGGAATCTGTATTTTAACAACTCCACCAGGTGATTCTCATCATGAGAGGAATTTGGGAAACACTGCCCTGGGCAGAGGGGGCCTAACGAGAGGAAGTGGCAGCAGGTGCAGTGGGGCTGGGATGAGCAGGAGTGGCAGCACCCTGCTGGGGCTCGGGCTGCTCCCCAGCTGCCTGCCACTTCACATTACTACTTATATTTCCTCGGGGGATGTTGGACTGCTGGTTTCAGTCAGATCCCTGCAGGTCAGGTCAAGGGACCCCACTAGTGCATGAATCCATGCACCAGGCCTCTAGTGTATATATAGATTAGATATAGATATAGATATAGATATAGATATAGATATAGATATAGATATAGATATAGATATAGATATAGATATAGATGATATAGATATAGATATAGATATAGATATAGATATAGATATAGATATAGATATAGATAGATAGATATACATGTAGTTATAAATATCACTATAGTAATACATAGTGAGATATATCAATATCAATATGGATTTAGATATAAATAGAGTTATCAATGTAGTTATAGGTATAGATATAGGTATAAATACAGCTATCAATGTAGTTATAGGTATAAAGTTATAGCTACAGATAGTGACAGCAGATGTTGGCATCATTATAGATATAGATATTGACAGCTATAAAGACAGATATACATGAAGATAGACATGGACATGTAAGTATAGATATCCCCTTCATAACGTATCAATGCAGAAGCTGGACGCTGTGGTGTCTGCTCAGCATCTTATCCCTGTTCCTTCTCATTAGACTCTAGTTCCAAAGCTCAAGCAGCCATGTTTTTTGAAGCCTGATTGTTCAATGAGTTTCCCCAGAGAGAGTGTTTGTTAGCAGAAACCCACAGACCTGGACTATTCACCTGAGCTCAGTCTGTGCTCACATGCTTTACACAGGATGTCATCCATTCACTACTCCAGGTGTTGCTAATATTTCCATATTTTAGAGGGAGGTTAAGAAAATTGCCCAAAGCTGTGTGGGAAGGTGTAAGAAGCTGGCATTTGAACCTGTGCCGTTTGGCTCCTAAGGGCATGCTCTCAGCTCCCACAGTCCTCCCAGCTGGGTGCTGTGGCACTTAGCCCTCTCACATAATGAAGATTAAATCAGAATTTCCAACACATTTGATAAGATAATGCCAAAGGCATTTCTTTGTTGTTTGTTTAAGAGAGGTGTATTGGATAGTGAGGTCTGCTGTTACAGAGAGCCACAGCCTGCAGGGCTTAAACCTCAGGAATTCACTTCTCACAGCTCAGGAGGCAAGAAGTCTGAGGTCAAGGTGATCTTGTCTCTCTCTCTTCTTGGGCTTAGCTCTGGGCTTGAAGTTGTCCGTCTTCATGTTCCCACCACATTCTCCCTCCATGAGTTTGTATCCCAATCTCTTCTTATAAGGACATCCCAGTTATATTGGATTAGGGTCCACCTAGTGACTTCATTTGAATTTAATTACCTCTTTAAAGACTCTTCCTCCAGCCTTCACTGCTGTATATTTGTGGTTACAGCATTGGCCTGCACATGGAAGAGTCCTGTGTTCAATTCCTGGTCAGGGCACATTCCTGGGTTGCAGGTTCCATCCTGTGCCCCAGGTGCATGCAGAAGGCAACCAATGCATGTGTGTCTCTCATATCAATCTCTCTCTCTCTCTCTCTCTCTCTCTCTCTCTCTCTCTCTCTCTCCCTCCCTCCCTCCCTCCCTCCCTCCCTTCCTCCTCCCCCTACCACTCTCTCTAAAAAGCAATGGAAAAATATCCTCAAGTAAGGACTAACTAACTAACTAGAAAAGGTCTCCTTGGGTGAGTACTAACAACAACAGAAGATTCTTCCTCCGAATATAGTCTGATTCTGAGGATTAATTAATTTCTTTGTTATATCACTCCCTTTGATTAAGGGGTTTTTTGAAATGTCCTTGGGTAGTTTAAGGGATCTTCTGAGGTCTTGTGTATGAAAATAACAACAGAGTCTGGTATTCTTGCTAAAACCAGTTGGTGCTGGTGGAGGGAGGTACGTGTTGAAAATAAAAGCAGGGGAAATGGGTTTCACGGACCAGCTCTGCTACTAAACTTGTCTGGCAACCTGGAGAATTTCTTGTGGTGTGGGTTTAGATCAGGGATTTTAAGCTTAAAAGTTCACAGAAGCTGATCAGTAAGTGGAGAAACAGGGGGGTGTGGCAAAATAAGGAGTGGTGGGAACCCTGCAAAGGTGGAGAACGTCCCATTTAAATGAAACAGAACCCTAATCCATTTTCTCAGTGGTTAGAGAGCATCACAGTGGTTAGAGCATCAGTTGTCAGACTGAAGGGTTGGTGGGAGCTGGGGGCGGGGGTGGGAAGGGAGAGGCAACTAATCCAGGTATGTCTCTCACATCAATGTTTCTCTTTCCTTGTCTCTCTCCTTTCCTTCCTCTCTCTCTAAAACTCAATGGGAAAAATATCCCCAAGTGAGGATTAACAACAAACAAACAAACAAACAAAACACCAAAAAATGGAGCAGATAATTTTTTTTCTCCAAAGGAAATGTGTTTGAGGGCCAGGTCTGGATCAGCTGATACCTCCGGGCCTTTCTCCCAAAGGTGCTCCCACAAACAAAAGATAGTACTGTGAGTTGGCAGGCACTAAAAAGGAAGGGGCTTATTGTGGCTTAAGGACCATGCTGACAAGCAAACTCTAAGGGGTGAACTTCTCATATGTCTGTGCTCTTTTCTGCAGACAGTAGTCCAATGACATATTTAGCTATGGTTTTCCTGCTGGGAATGCAGAGCAGGGTTCTGGGGGCAGCATCGAAATTAATTGAAGTTAGGTTATTATGGGTCAAAAGGACCTGCACCCAGACAGTGTGGCTCAGTGGTTGAGCATCGACCTGTGAAGCAGGAGGTTAAGGTTCGATTCCTGGGTTGCGGGCTTGATTTCCAGTGGGGGGCATGCAGGAGGCAGCCAATCAGTGATTCTCTCTCATCATTGATGTTTCTATCCCTCTCCCTCTCTTTTCCTCTCCGAAATAAATGAAATTATTTTTAAAGGACCTGAAAGTAAGCTGAGTCAAGTTTTATTGGTCTGTTCTGGGGGTCTGTGGTCAAGCAGTGGCATCTAACTGCTGAAACCAGGCGAGGGGCTTCCCTGTTTGCAGTGATGACATGCTTGAACCTCCAATCTGTTTGTGAGGCCACCTTCCCTCATTCAACATTCTCATGGAAAGATAATTCTAGCTTAAGCCACTTTTTACACTCAAACTTCAGGAAGGAATCTAAAAAAACCGGGTTTTGTTTCTGTTACTGGACAAACAATGGGTCCATGCTGCATGCCACTACTCAAGCCAATTAAGCAGAGACAGGCTTGAATCACATATCAGCATTTATTCCAATACTAGAGGCCCAGTACACAAATTACTTGCATGGGTAGGGTCCCTAGGCTTGGCTGGTGATCAGGGCTGATCAGATTCCCCGCCTGACCAGGTTTTTGCCTCCTCCTTCTCTTGCTCCCTCAGTGTCCTGCTGCTGCCACTGGTCACCTGCCATGTCCCTGCCTCCCTGCCTGCTCCACTTCCAGGTTCCCCCCACTCCCACCTCTTCACCTGCCTGCCTCCTCCTTCCCTCAATTCCTCAACCCCCTGCCACCTCCTTTGCCACTGGTCACCTGCCATGTTCTGCACTGTCTCCTGGTGGTCAGCATACCTCATAGCGATCAATTGAACTCCCGGTCTCCCAGTCCAACTCCTGAGGGTACACTTTGCATACACACACACACACACACACACACACACACACACACACACACACACACTAGAGGCCCAGTACATGAAATTCGTGTGTAGGGGGGGAGTCCTTCAGCCATGCTTGCACCCTCTAACAATCCAGGACCACTGGCTCCTAACTGCTTGCCTGCCAGCCTGCATGATTGTCCCTACCACTCTATTCGCCTGCCTCATCACCCCTAACTGCCTCTGCCTGACTGCCTAATCACCACTAACTACTCTGCCTGCCTGCCTCATTGCCCCTCATATTACATGTTTATTATTATAGATAGTTGCCTTGCTCCAAGTTGTAAGAACCTGCTTATCATAGAGATAGAAAAGTTTTAATTTTTGTTATTGATTATGGCAATTAACTAACACATATGGCCACCAAAAAGATGATTTACCAAAGGATGTATAGCGAATGGTACCGTTAAGTCTTCTTCAAAAACGTGCATATCATGCATTGTATCTGCCTGGGTATATGAAAAGAAGTTTCTGTCTGTCTTTCCAATCATATGATCAAATTATGTGAAACCCCAGCTCAGTCTGGTTTGGTGCTCACAGAATAATAGAGCTCTTTTTTTTTTCCTTTGCTCCATTGGTGGAGATTTCCTAAAAGTTGCAGAATATCTTCCTTTTAATTTTTCCTTGACACTCTGACTTATGTCTCTCACCTTTGCTTTCCCTCAATCCCCCACCTGCAACAGTAACTTGCTCCAGGCTCACTTAGCTGGAGTGTCTAGGACTGTGGTCAGCAAACTGCAGCTTGAGAGACACATGTGGCTCTTTTGGCCCCTTGAGTGTGGCTCTTCCACAAAATACCACAGCCTGGGCGAGTCTATTTTGAAGTGGTGTTAGAAGAAGTTTAAGTTTAAAAACTTTGGCTCTCAAAAGAAATTTCAATCATTGTACTGTTGATATTTGGCTCTGTTGACTAATAAATTTGCCGACCACTGGTCTAGGAGATCATACAATGTGTCGCCACCAGAACCACAATTCCCAGCACTCCTGGTGCTCCCCATGCTCTTGGCTTCTGCTTCCTGTCCAGAGACTACCACCAGTACTACAACTCCCAGTATTCCTGGTGCTCCCTGTGCTTAGGCTTGTGCCCTAAGGCCCCTCTCTTCCCACTGCACAGGCTTCCCCCTCCCCCCCTCTCTGAGACTCCTCCCATCCTGCTGTGAGGCCAAGGCACAGAAGCTGGGCTGGCATCACTAGGAGCCCAACATCCCTTGCTCTGGCCCGAGTCCCCTCCCCTCCAGCCCACAGGCCCCTCCTTTGACCCACACCTTCCTCATGCCCACCTGAGCAGGGACCATGTCCGCTGCCCACAGGCACCTCCTTCAGTGGCTGGCTTGGTTGGGTGGGAAGCTTGCTTTCCTCTGTTGCCATGGATGACTCAAGCCTCCCACTATCTCTGGCTGGCTCCATGACTGCTGCCATCTTTGTCTCACTAATTTGCATACTTACTCCTGATTGGCTGGTGGGCATTGCAAACTGACAGTCAATTTACAAATTTATCACACATACACACACACACACACACACACACACACACACACACACACACTAGAGGCCTGGTGCACAAAATTAGTGCACTGAGGTGGTTTGTCCCTCAGTCCAGCCTGCACCCTCTCTAATCTGGGAACCCTCAGGGGATGTCCAACTGCCAGTTTAGGCTTGATCCCTGTCGGACATCCCCCTCACAATCCAGGACTGCTGGCTCCCAACCGCTCACCTGCCAGTCTGCCTGCCAGCCTGATCACCTGCTATCCTGCCAGCCTGGTCACACCCAACTGCCCTCCCTTGAAGTCCTGGTCTCCCCCCACTCCCTGACAATTACCTTCCCCTGTCAGCCTGGTCGCCCTAACTGCCCTCCCCTGCCAGCCATCTTATGGAGGCCGTCTTGTGACCACATGGGGGCAGCCATCTTTTTTGAGGGTATGACAGTCAATTTGCATATCACCTCTTTATTATATAGGATTGCTGGCAACATGGGAGAGCAGTAGGTCACCCCCCAAAATCTGTTCTGCCCCCCACCATAAGCCAGCTGTTTGTATCAGTAGAAGTACAAAGGAAAGTAGGCAAAAGGGCAAATGGGCAGTTGACAGATATGCAAAGGGGCGGGGGATCTTCAAAAGGCTTAGTGATGTGCAAGGGTTGAGGTTACAGGGAAATAGCCAAAGGGTGGGCCAAATGGGCAGTTAACAGGTAAACAGGCTGGAGATTTGCAAAAAGACTGGCTGGTGATTCTGGTTTCTGCAGCAAAGTTGATCATCTCTCCATGAAAATAGGCAACTCCAAATGGGGAGGGCAGGCTGCATTTCCAGGTGAGCTCCCAGGTCCTGAGTGCACTGCAAGCCAGGTCAGAATGTTCCTTCTTTAGCCGAAACCAGTTTAGCTCAGTGGTAGAGCGTCGGTCTGCGGACTGAAAGGTCCTGGGTTCGATTCCGGTCAAGGGCATGTACATTAGTTGCGGGCACATCCCTGGTAGGGGCTGTGCAAGAGGCAGCTGGTTGATGTTTCTCTCTCATCAACATTTATAGCTCTCTTTCTCCCTTCCTCTCTGTAAAATATCAATAAAATATATTATAAAAATAAAAGAATGTGCCTTCTTTAATCAGAATGAGACAAACATGGTTAACAGAGCAGGATTAATATTTCTTACAGTACTAGCTGGTTCCCTAACATCCTATTTCTGCCCTCTCTCACTCCCATTTTAAGGGCATTTGTTAGAATCTGGAGTGGCAGAGAAGTTTCATGGGTCAACTCTGATAATAGCTGCCCCTACGCTGTCCTGGGAGGGCCCTGAGGCTAGATTGCAGTCCAGAAGGGAAGGTGCTGTGGTATTAGCCTCGTCGGTCCTGAGTATGGACCTATGTGTCAAAATCCTCATAGTCTCAAGTGACTGAAACCTAATCTCAGGCAGGAAAATTTCTTGACTTACAGAATCCAGGACAGGATATTAACAAGAAAGGAGTGAGACGCAGAGGGGCCTGAGGAACCCTATGAACCAGCAACTTGAAGGTGTTCAAGGTCCTCTCAGCCCCTCAGCCCCATCTCTGCACATGAGTTTTCTTCTCTCCTGCAGAGCAGGCATCTCACATGACAGGAATCTTCGTGGCTTCCCCAGGAGACAGAGTGCCTTTACACCCTTGGGTAACACACACACACACACACACACACACACACACACACACACACACATTTTAGAAAGGGATTGTGATCAGCTCATTCTGGATTAAAAAACTTTCAAGGTATGACCCGATAACAGCTCCCATGAGAACAGCACAGTTGGGCTCCGCAGGAAGAGAGTGTAAGGTTTGAGGCGCAGGAAACTGACCACCAAGACATTTTATTTTTTTTTTTTTTTTTTTTTTTTTTTTTTTATTAAGGTATTATCTGTATACATAGCTTATCATTGCCCCCCCCCCCAATATATGCCCTCCCTCCCCAGAGTTTTGTGTCCATTGGCTATTCTTATATGCAAGCATACCAGTCCTTTGGTTGATCTCTTATCTCCCCCAGATCTCCCTACCCCCCCCCCCGCTGTCATTTGACAGACTGCCTGTTGTTTTACTGTCACTATATAAATCTTTCTGTTCATTCGTTTATAATGATCTTTAATATCCATAAATGAGTGAGGTCATGTAGTGTTTCTCTTTCATTGACTGGCTTATTTCACTCAGCATGATGCTCTCCAATTCCATCCAAGTTACTGCAAATGATGAGAATTCCTTCCTTTTTATGGCAGCATAGTATTCCATGGTGTAGATGTACCATAGTTTTCTGATCCATTCATCTGCTGACGGGCACCTAGGCTGTTTCCAAGCCCTAGCTATTGTAAATTGTGCTGCTATGAACATAGGGGTGCATATATCCTTTCTGATTGGTCTTTCTAGTTTCTTGGGGTATATTCCTAGTAGTGGGATTACTGGCTCAAATGGGAGTTCCATTTTCAGTTTTTTGAGGAAGCTCCATACTGTTTTCCACAGTGGTTGCACCAACCTACAATCCCACCAGCAGTGCACGAGGGTTCCTTTTTCTCCACAACCTCGCCAACATTTGTTGTTTGTTGTTTTGTTGATGTTGGCCATTCTGACAGGTGTGAGATGGTACCGCATTGTTGTTTTGATTTGCATCTCTCGGATAATTAGTGACTTGGAGCATGTTTTCATGTGCCTCTTGGCCTTCCTTCTGTCTTCTTTTGAGAGGATTCTATTTAGGTCCATTGCCCATTTTTTAATTGGCTCATTCATTTTCCTTTTATTGAGTTGTATAAGCTGTCTGTAGATGTTGGAGATTAAACCTTTATCAGTGATATCGTTTGCAAATATGTTCTCCCATACAGTGGGTTTTCTTGTTGTTTTGTTGATGGTTTCTTTTGACGTAAAAAAGCTTTTTATTTTGATGTAGTCCCATTTGTTTATTTTCTCTTTAGCTTCCATTGCCCTAGGGTTAGTATCAGTGAAGAAGTTCTTTAGGCATATGTCTGAGATTTTGCTGCCTGTGGATGCCTCTAGTATTTTTATGGTTTCCCGTCTTATGTTTAAGTCCTGTATCCATTTTGAGTTTATTTTTGTGTATGGTGTAAGTTGGTGATCTAGTTTCATTCTTTTACATGTATGTGTCCAATTTTCCCAACACCATTTATTAAAAAGACTGTCTTGACTCCATTGTATGTTCGTGCCTCCTTTGTCAAATATTAATTGAGCATATTGATTTGGGTTGATGTCTGGATTCTCTAATCTATTCCATTGATCAATATGTCTGTTCTTGTGCCAGTACCAGGCTGTTTTGAGAACAGTTGCTTTGTAATACAGCTTGAAATCTGGTATTGAGATTCCTCCTACTTTACTCTTATTTCTTAAGATTGCTGAGGCTATTCGGGGTCTTTTATTGTTCCAAATGAATTTTTGGAGAGTTCTTTCTAGGTCTGTGAAGTATGTCCATGGTATTTTCATGGGGAGTGCATTGAACTTATATATTGCTTTGGGAAGTATGGACATTTTGATGATGTTGATTCTACCAATCCATGAACATGGTATGTTCTTCCATCTGTTTACATCTTTCTCTATTTCTTTTTTCAGTGTCCTGTAGTTTTCTGCATATAGGTCTTTTACCTCCTTGGTTAAGTTTATTCCTAGGTATCTTAATTTTTTTGGTGCGATGGTAAACGGGATTGCTTTTTTAGTCTCTGTTTCTGTAAGTTCACTATTGGTGTAGAGAAATGCCATTGATTTCTTGGCATTTATTTTGTATCCTGCTACATTGCCAAATTCGTTTATTAAGTCTATTAGCTTTTTGATGGAGTCTCTTGGGTTTTTTATGTACAATATCATGTCATCTGCAAATAGTGACAGCTTTACTTCTTCTTTTCCGATTTTGATGCCTTTTATTTCCTCTTCTTGTCTAATTGCGATGGCGAGTACTTCCAGTACTATGTCAAAGAGGAGTGGTGAGAGTGGGCATCCCTGTCTTGTTCCTGTTCTTAGAGGGAATGGTTTTAGTTTTTGCCCATTGAGCATGATGTTGGCTGTGGGTTTATCATATATAGCTTTTATTATGTTGAGGTATGATCCTTGTACTCCCACCTTGTTGAGAGTTTTTATCAGGAAAGGGTGTTGGATTTTATCAAATGCCTTTTCTGCATCGATAGATATGACCATATGATTTTTATCTCTCAATTTGTTTATGTGATGTATCACGTTTATTGATTTGCGAATATTGTACCATCCTTGCATTCCTGGTATAAAACCTACTTGGTCATGGTGTATGATCTTCCTGATGTACTGCTGGAGCCGATTTGCTAGAATTTTGTTGAGGATTTTAGCATCTATGTTCATGAGGGATATTGGCCTGTAATTCTCTTTCATTGAGTTGTCTTTATCTGGTTTTGGTATTAGGGTGATGCTGGCTTCATAAAAGGAGTTTGGCAGTGTTCCTTCCTCTTGAATTTTTTGGAAAAGTCTGAGGAGGATAGGTTTTAGTTCTTCCTTGAATGTTTGGTAAAACTCTCCTGTGAAGCCATCTGGCCCTGGGCTTTTGTTTGCTGGAAGCTTTTTGATGACTGCTTCAATTTCTTCCCAAGTTACTGGTCTATTGAGATTTTTAGATTCTTCCTGATTGAGTTTTGGAAGGTTGTATTTTTCTAGGAATATGTCCATTTCCTCCAGGTTGTCCTGTTTGTTGGAATATAGTTGTTCATAGTATTTTGTAACAATCCTTTGTATTTCGGCGGGGTCTGTTGTTATTTCACCTCTTTCATTTCTAATTTTGTTTATTTGGGTCCTCTCTCTTTGTTTCTTGGTTAGCCTGGCTAGAGGCTCATCAATCTTGTTAATCCTTTCAAAGAACCAGCTCTTGGTTTTGTTGATCTTATGTATTGTGTCTTTGGTCTCTATGTCGTTAATCTCCGCTCTGATTTTTATTATTTCCTTCCTTCTGCTTACAGTGGGCCTTTCTTGCTGTTCTTTTTCTAACTGTTTGAGTTGTAGGGTAAGATAATTTGTTACCATTCTTTCTTGTTTTTTGCAATAGGCTTGTAGGGATATGAACTTCCCTCTCAAAACAGCTTTTACTGTGTCCCATAGATTTTGGATTGTTGTGTTTTCATTGTCATTAGTTGCCATGATGTTTTTGATTTCTTCCTTGATTTCTCTGGTAACCCAGTCTTTGTTCAATAGCATGCTATTTAGTCTCCATGTGTTTAATTTCTTTGGCTTATTATTATTGTAGTTGATTTCCAATTTTATGGCACTGTGGTCTGAGAAAATGCTTGATAAGATTTCTATCTTCTTGAATTTGAAGAGACTTTGCCTATGTCCCAATATGTGGTCTATCTTTGAGAATGACCCGTGTGCACTTGAGAAGAATGTATATTCTGTGGCTTTGGGATGAAATGTTCTGAAGATGTCAATTAATTCCATCTGGTCTAATACGTCATTTAGAATTGACGTTTCTTTACTGATTTTTTGTTTAGATGATTTGTCCAGAGGTGACAATGGAGTATTAAAATCTCCTACTATGATAGCATTGCTATTAATCTGTCCCTTAATGTCCTCCAGCAGTTTCTTTATGTATTTGGGTGCTCCCAAATTGGGTGCATATATGTTTACCAGGGTTATTTCTTCTTGTTGGATTACACCCTTTAGTATTATGAAGTGGCCTTCCTTATCTCTTGTTATGTCCTTCACTTTGAGATCTAGTTTGTCAGATATAAGTATTGCTACCCCAGCTTTTTTTTCGTTTCCGTTTGCCTGGAAAATCTTTTTCCATCCTTTCACCTTCAGTCTGTGGGCGTCTGTTTTTCTGAGGTGGGTTTCTTGTAGACAGCAGATGAATGGGTTTTGCTTTCTTATCCATTCTGTTACCCTATGTCTTTTAATTGGAGCATTTAAACCATTTACATTTAAAGTAATTATTGAAAGGTAGGTATTTGATGCCATTTTTATTCTATCCCCCTGTGTTCCTTCTTCACTTCCTATTTCTTTATTATTACAGTAGACCCTTTAGCATTTCTTGCATTGCTGGTTTGTTGGAGATAAATTCCTTTAGTCTGTTTTTGTCGGTGAAGCTCCTGATTACACCTTCAATTTTGATTGACAGCCTTGCGGGGTACAGTATTCTTGGGTTCAGACCCTTCCTTTGCATGACTTTGTATATGTCATCCCATTCCCTTCTGGCCTGATGAGTTTCTGTTGAGAAATCAGTTGCTAGTCTGATGGGGTTTCCTTTATATGTAACTTTCTGTCTCTCTCTGGCTGCTTTTAAGATTCTGGTTTTGTCGATGTTTTTTGCCAGTTTAATTATAATGTGTCTGGGTGTTGATCTTTGGGGGTTCATTTTGTTGGGGACCCTTCGAGCATCTTGGATTTGTGTTGGTTTTTTCTTCTCTATCTCAGGAAAGTTTTCTGTCATTATTTCTTGAAATACTTTTTCCATATCTTGCTCAGTTTCCTTTCCTTCTGGAACCCCTATTATTCTAATATTGTTTTGTTTTGTATTGTCCCAAAGCTCCCTTAGGCTCTCCTCCTGTTTTTTAATTTTTTTTTCTAGCAACTGCTGTAATTGGGTATTTTTTTCCATTTTGTCTTCTAGCTCACTGATGCGGTCTTCTGCTTCATCTAGTCTACTCTTGATGCTTTCTATTGAGTTCTTCATAGTAGCGATGTCATTTTTCATTTCTTCTTGGGTCACCTTCATTTCCTCTTGGGTCACCTTCATTTCCTCTTGGGTCTTCTTCATTTCCTCTTGGGTCTTATTCATATTGTCAAATTTGTCTTCCATTCTTTTTAGCCAACTTATGATCATTACTCTGAATTCTTGCTCTGGTAGGTTGCTTGCCTCTAACTCGTTTACTTCATTTTCTGGTGATGGTTGATTTTCTTTCACAGGCGGGTTGTTTCTTAGTCTCCCCATGCTCTCTCTTTATAGGGTGCCTGGTAACGTAGTTCTCTCCCTCCTGCTTTGATTTAAAGGCACAAAATACAACACAACCAGGTACAACACACAAGGCACTGGACAGAAATGTGTTTGCAATATTAATATCCTCCAATAAAGGTGTCTAGAACCCAGATAACAAGAACATACAATCCAATAAAAAGAATAAGCAAACCAATCTTACACACACACAAAAAAGCATAAACCTTTGATATAGTTAGCATTCAACATACAACAACAAAGGGGTAGAGAGAAGGCTTTTTTTTTTTTTTTTTTTGGTGGGGGGGCAGTGGCAAGGTAGGTGTGAATGGGATTGGAGCAGGGGGTTGGGAATTATATATACACAGGACAGGTGAAAATTTTGGAGAGGGTAAACAGAAAGAGTAAGGAAAATCTATAGCAGTAAAGGGTTAAGATAAGCAGGACACCAAAGGTAAAGGGTTAGGAATAGAGAGATGTCATAAAGGTAGGTTTGAGATAGAATAGAGCGTTGGAGAAGGCAAGGTATGAATAGTTTTTAGAATAATAATCCCGCAGGAGGAAATAGAGAAAAAAGGAAATAGAGGAAAAAGGAAAAAAAAAATAGAAAGCAAAAAAAAAGGATTATAATATGACACTTAAAAAGTAGTAATAAAAATAAACAAAAGAAAATAAGATAAAAAAGATAAAAAAGGTAAAATAGTAGTAGTAATAATGTTGATTACCTATAAAAATGAATTAATTAAAAAGGTAAAATCTAGTGATGGCAGATGAAAAAAATTTCTTGAGTAAACTTTGCAATTAAAGTAGGTAAAAAACAAAAATTCAACAGTTAAAAAAATAAAAATTGAAAATTAAAAATTAAACAAAATTTGCAGTAATGAAGGTCATTCACTTTCTGTGTTGCTATGTCTCGCACGCCTGTTCCCAGTCTGGGCGGTAGTGGCAGTTCACTGTGTTTCACCGTTCCTCCGTGTTGATTACAAGACCTGATTTTTAAGCCAATCTAGAGACCCTATGTGCTTTAGCCTCTGGGTGGCAGTGTTTCTGGATGACTTCCAGGACTCTAAAGCCTTTCTAGCTTTTTCCTCTTCTCTGTGTCTTTGATGGCTGGGGGTGGGGCGGTCCGGAGCTGGCTGCACTCCCCTGCAATTCCGCGGCCACCTCCCGGACTCAGATCCAGCTGTGCTGCTCCCCAGATATCCCTAGTCTTAGGAGCCCTGTCCACAGACAGGCGCGCCTCCAGCTGAGAAGTAAATCCACGACCAGTCCCTCAGCCTCTGTGCGCCGCGGGAGCTGGTGCGCAGGGGGGGGGGGGGGGGGGTGTTGCTGCGCCGAGTGGAACTCGGTCAGAACTACCGGTCCCAGTCCCTCAGCCTCCGTGCGCCGCGCGCGCTGGTGCGCAGGGGGGGGGAGGGTGTTGCTGCGCCGAGTGGAACTCGGTCAGAGCTACCGGTCCGAGTCCCTCAGCCACTGCGCGCCGCGGCGCTGGTGCGCAGGGGGGGGGGGGGGGTGTTGCTGCGCCGAGTGGAACTCAGTCAGAACTACCGGTCCGAGGGGAACTCACCCACCGGATCGCTGCGAAATCTGAGCTCCTCTGAGATCAAGGGTTCGCGCCGACTATGTTCATTTGGTGTTCCTTGGGGCTGGGGATAATCAGGCCTCCGACACTCGAACCTCCTCCCTTCCAAGATGGCGAGATTTCCCGTCCGCGCCGGCAAGTATCTCCGGCAAGGGACCCAGCTGTGGGTGTTCAGCTGCTGGTGGCTCCCTAATCAGCAGACCCCAAATTTCCTCTGGTGTTTGCTAGTCTCCTCGACCAAGACATTTTAAACTAAAGTTTATTCCCCAGTAATGAGCGGGACTCATTACAGAGGAAGAGAAATCAGAATTGAAGGAGTTGGGAGGGAAGATCGACCCAGCCAGGCTGCCACCTGGACATGGAGGACAAGCAGCACGTGGGCTGGTCTTTTTAAGGGGAGGAACAGGAGAGGGTTGGACCCAGGGCGGAACAGGAAGGGGTGGGCTCCAGGACACTTTGGCATGCCCTGATTGGTGGTTCAATGGCTTGGGGATGTCTCTGACAGATGCTAGTAATGTCATAACTCTGCCCACCAGTTGGGAGGAGGGAGAACCTTTCAGAGTGGTGTTAGAGCCAGGCTAGCTGGAAAACAGGACTTTCAAATGGTGAGTTTCCCACAAAGGGGCTGGTCCCATGGCTGCCAACCTGAGCTTAACTCCCAGGGGGTGAGAGAGAAGGAGAAGACCCTCAGGAAGGTGTACTAACCTCATCTAGTAGCTATGATCCCTCTTTGCCTGGGTTCCTGAGCCCAGGCAAAGAGGGATCATAGAAATCCTAAATCCTAAGGCACCTAGTTGTGCCTCCAAATACTGGTCAGCTGAAACCAAACTCCAGAAATGTGCCTCATCTTGTGGAGGAAAGTCCTGCTCCACAACTGACCTACTAGCCATCTCTTCCCTAAGCAGGTGGTGACTGAGAAGTCCCTGCCTGCTTCCTGAGGACTGCTCCGCCATGCAGTGGCTGATGAGGCTCCGGGTCCTTTGGGGCACCCACAAATCCTGCCATGCCTTCCAGCCTGCCCCTTGGCACTTGCGCTCCCAGTCTGTATCAGCAACTGGTGCCCCGAGATGGAATGACCATGATATACCTGAGAAATTTAACTTTGCAAGTGATATTGTGGACTACTGGACTCAAATGGAGAAGGTGAGGAAGCACTTGTGATGGGGGTGGGGATAGGCATGATTGATCTGGCTTATCTTGTTCCTCAGACGCTGATGGCACAGACCCAATACAGGGTCTGCCTCAACTTACTTGTGTCGTGGGAAAAGTGTATGTTTTGGGGCTCAATTCTCAATTCTCATATTGGCCACTTAGCACTTATTTGAGTCTCAGTGGTTTTATCTGCAAAATGGGGACAATCTCCCTTAAGAAACATGACACAGGTAAAAGTATCTGGTACAGTCAGATAATTGTGATCAAATGCAAAGTTCTAACTACAAGGTCAGCAACTTGATGTTCATCTGAATTCTGACCTTCCACTAAAGGGACTGTGAGCCCCACTGGAATTCATCTCATCAAACTTGGGCTCGACTTCAGGCTGCACAGAGGGAAGGGACAGGCCCCCTGCTGGTAGACCTCAGTCAGCAGTCCTCCTGTGAGGAGAGGAAGGCCAGCTGCAGGCCTGGCTACCAAAGACGACTGGGGTGTGGCATTGGGATCTGTCCAGAGAAACCAGTCCCTCAGCCTCTGGAGTTTCAGGTCTCTTCAGAAGACACCAAGTGCTTGAAACAGAAAGGGGAGCAGTAATGTGTACCCCAGGGGATGGGGTGGACACTGGGTGGTGTTCCAGCTACTAAGTCCCAGCTGGTGATGATCACAGACCATGCCTCTCCTGCCTCTGTGAAAAGTTACCCAACATTATCTTTGTAGAAAGAGAGAATTCACTGGCAATGCAGCCAGAGAGTTGATGGAATTTTAAGTTTCCAATGAATTTAACATATGCATTCACGTGCTAGTGTTCAAGGCCTATATGCCTTTCATGAGGCTTCTTCCTCCTTCCTTTTTCCTTTCTCTGAGTTTTCATAATAACTCCCAGGCAAATAGAGCCTTGGTTATGAAGATACCTTTTATGATCCACATTTCCCAGATGAGAAAACTGAGGATCCGAGTTTTTCATAACCTACGGAAATTACATGCCTAAGTAGAGGAGCAGAATTTGGGTCCAGGTTTTTGAGTTCTAAAATACATTTTTAAACCTGTTCTCATGATCTGATGATGCCAAATCTTTTCCTTCAGACTATAAATTGACTTCCATTATTGCCCAAACCAAACATCTGATGAAAACCTTTGGGCCTGGGAGATGGTCTGGAGAGGGAGAAGGTAGAGAGAAGGAATTGAGCCCAGCACTTTATTTTCGCAATTATCTTCATAGAATTCTTATTCATCAGTTCAAGCATCCACCCAGGGAGATAACCACCAAGAAAAGAGGATTCCTCCATGAAATACCTGTTCTTTTGGGGGTTTTATATCATTATTATAAGTCACTGCCAAGTCCTTCATATCTCCCAATGTCCCCCCAGACCCTCATTGCATTAATTTTCATGCTCACAACACTTCTGATCTGTCTGTCTACACTTTTCCAATTGCTACAACTAGGGTCAATATCTCTCTAGTGATGTGTAGTGTCTGACACCAAGAAGATTCTCAACAAACATTTGTGGAATAAATTAATCTTAAAACCTGCCTTACAATTTATAGATCTTAGTGCTCCTCCTATTAAAGACTGCAGAGAGCATGCCACTCAACTCCCTGAACCTCCCTTAAAACTTAACAGTCTTAAGTTAGAAATCCAACATTTTATGTGCCTCTCTCCTGATGGTGTGTGTGTGTGTGTGTGTGTGTGTGTGTTTGCACGCACATGAGTGCACGCACATGCATGCAAAAAATCCTATATAATAAAAGGCTAATATACAAATCCACCCAACTGTGGAGCAATCAATCACTATCACACTCACTGACCACCAGGGGGCAGACACTCAGATGCAGGAGCTGCCTCCTGGTGATAGTCAGTGCGCTCCTACAAGTAGAGTGCTGCTCAGCCAAAAGCCAGGCTCATGGCTGGTGAGTGCAGTGGTGGTGGTGGGAGCCTCTCCTGCCTCTGCAACAGTGTGAAGGCTATCTGATTGCTGACTGAGGCCTGCTCCCAAGGGGTTAGAGGGCCTAAGCCATCAGTCAGATATCCCCCGAGGGTTCCTGGACTACAAGAGATTGTAGGTCAGGCTGAGAGGACCTCCCCGCACCACTGGCTGCACAAATTCCATGCACTGGCCCTCTAGTTAATTATAAAACAAAAGAAAGTGCTGTGTTGCCCTGGTTAGAGCATCATCCCAATCCGCCAAGCTTGTGGATTTGATTTCTGGTCAACCAATGAATGCATAAACAAATGAAACAAGAAATCAATGTTTCTCTCTCACACTTTCTCTCTATATAAAATGAATCAATAAATAAAAATTTTAAAGAATAAGAAGCAAACCTTTTCTATATGCAATAAGCTAACATGTGTGGAGGTTTTGTTTGTTTTATTGTGACTTGAATATCATTAATAATCCTCACCCAAGGATATTTTTTCCCCATTGATTTTTTAGAGAGAGGGAAAGGGAGTAAGAGGAAGAGGAGAGTGAGAGAAACATTGATGTAAGAGAGACACATCTATTGGTTGCTCTGACATGATCTGGAAATGAACCTACAACTGAGGTACATGCCCTTGGCTGGAAATCTAACTCTAGAACCTTCAATTCACTGGCCTACATTATAACAACTGAGCCAACCCTGTCAGGGCTTTATATATATATATATATATATATATATATATATATATATATATATACACACACACCGTATTTGCCGGCGTATAAGACGATTTTTTGGCCCTGAAAAATACCGTATTTGCCGGCGTATAAGAGACTGGGCGTATAAGACGACCCCCTAACATTTCCACTCAAAATACAGAGTTTGTTATATACTCGCCGTATAAGACTACCCCCCACTTGGAGGCATATTTTTCAGGGCCAAAAAATTGTCTTATAAGCCGGCAAATACGGTATATATATATATATATATATAATTAGAAATTGTTTTCAACTACAATTGATATACAATATTATATTCATAAGTTAAATAAATATCTAATCATTAGGTTGCACACCTGAAACTGAGCTCTAGACTATTCCTATCATCCCAAAAGCTTTCTTTTGTCCTTTCTCAGCCAATCCCCTCCCACCCCCACCCTGGGCCCCAGGCAACCACTGGCCTGCTCTTGCACCTTTTGTGTCTGGTTTCTTTAACTCAGAGTAATGTTTTTGTGGATTAGTTGTTTGTGTCTTTTTTTTTTTTATTATTAGAGAGAGAGAGAGAGAGAGTGAGGGAGAAACAGAGAAACAGAGAGAACATGGACATGTGAGAGACACAGCCATTAGTTGGTATCTGGCTGGGATTGAACCTGCAACCCTGGTCCTTGCCCTTAATCAGGAATCAAATCTGGAACCCTTTGGTGCAAGGGCAGACACTCTAACCACACTGGTCAGGTCTGTTTATTTCTTTCTACTGCTGAGTTACTCAGTGTTTTATCTTCTAAAACGATTACTCAATATCCCTTGGTCTCAGATCTCACCCCTTAAAACTTTAAATTTGAAATCTAGTTTTAGGGTTGTATTTTATCTTCTTAAAAACAGCTTCATGTCAATATCACATTTTCAAATGAATCCTTAGCACAGAAATATATAACTACTAAAGTGATATCTTCTTCAAGGTGCAGGAGTTAGGATCTAACACAGTCTGAATTCTGAGCAACAATTGTTTTCTACCTTAATGTACCAGCTTTTCCATCATTTTTTAAATCCTGCAGAAATCTTGTGTACTGTATTAGGCTCCCTATCTATAAGCAGTGCACAACTTGTCATCAATTCTTGCTGATACTATTTATCCTGTTGGGCAAGCATTTTTTTCACAGCACTGATTTTTTTTTTTAAAGCTGTAGAGACACACAAGTATTTGCATATAAATTAATCTTATCTCAGATGAGATACATTCTTTGAGATCCAACTGAGTCAAAGGATCATGTTTGTGTATCTGTCGGGGGAAAATTATACACTAAACCATTTCAGTGCTAATATTCAGGGAGTAAGAATGTGATGAGAAATTTGAAGAAATCCTTTTGTTTATAAGAACTTTTCTGCTCATAAGTTTCTGTATTGCCTGAATTTTTACTCTGAACATATTTTGTTTTGAGAATAAGAAATCTTTTTTTAGCCCAACCCGGTTTGGCTCAGTGGATAAAGCATTGGCCTGTGGACTGAAAGGTCCCAGGTTCAATTCCAGTCAAGGGCATGTACCTTGGTTGCAGGCACATCCCCAGTAGGGGGTGTGCAAGAGGCAGCTGATCGATGATTCTCTCTCATTGATGTTTCTGGCTCTCTATCCCTCTCTCTTCCTCTCTGTTAAAAATCAATAAAATATATATATTTTTTAAAAGAAATCTTTTTTTTAAAAAAAAACATGCTCATTATGGAAAACTTGGGGGAAATAGACGATTGAGTTAAATAAGAAAATTGGCCGTAAATGTTTACCGTAGTATCCTTGTGGACTAAGAACAGTGCCTAAGAAATATTAAGATCTAACTAATATTGAATGAAAAAGTGTGTAATTATTATTAAATTTGAATTATAATGCAAATATGGTTTTGCTTATATAAATTGATATTATATTATTAGCATTTTATTGCAAAAAACAGTTTTACTAATTCTATAATTTTGTAGACAGCATATTGTAAGATCCTGCTGATCTTTGTCTTTGGGAAATTTAGTTATCTTAACTTTAAAGCAATTACTAATAGGGAAGGACTTACTACTGCCATCTTATTAATTGTTTTCTTGATATCATAGCTTTTATTTTTGTCCCTCATTTCCTCTTTCACAGCTTTCTTTTGTGTTTGGTTGATTATTTTTGTAGTGATGTTTTGATTCTCTTCTCATTTCCTTCTGTGTATATATTCTATGAATTGTGTATATTACATATAATGACTTAAAATTATAGACATCTATTTTAAACGAATAACAACTTAACTTCAATTGCTTATAAAACCCTTTTTCTAGATAAATTTGAATAATAAGAATTATAAAGATACATTAAAAAGACATATCCAAAATATAGAAAGGACTCAAACTCAACAATAAAAGAAACAACCCACTTAGTAAATTAGCAAAAGATTCTGAACAGATATGTCATTTGAGAGTCACACCCACACAGCAAACAAGCCTACAAAGATACTCAACATTACTTTTTATTAGGGAATTTATAAATAAATAAAGAAATTCCTACATCTCACTCACCACTGAATGTTGCCAACAAGTTTCACTCTTTTCCTTCTGTCCCAGAGAGGGGCAGGGGACCCAGCGACACCTCCTCCAAACCCTGGGACACCACCTCAGAGAAGGGGGGTGCAAAAGTGAGCAGAACATCACAACATGTCCTACCATTCCAAGTGTGGCTTTAGCTGTGTGGCCATTTGTTGGTTGCTACAGATCCTTGACTGTTTGAAAGGGACCAACAAAGCCATTTCAGTCAGTTTACTTGATGTTTCTCTGAAGGAATAAGGGCCTGGCCATTCCCAGTCTGCTTCTTACAAATTTCACCGTTAGAGATAAATTTTAATTTTATAAATTAATTTCCCCAAATATTCAGAACCTATATTAGCCTCTTTTGTTGTGTAGCAATTATGATAATAATCATACTTATTGAGTACCTACTGTTATGCACACTTTATTCATTAAATAACTCATTTAGACTTTATGACCTTCTAGGTACTATTGTCCCCACTTCATAGATAAGAAGGCTGGGGAACAAAGAGAACGCGCTGGCTACATTGGAACTAAAACACATGGGGATGGAGCTTTAAGTCTTCAATTGGAGACATGAAGCTATTCATGGTTTTATATGACTTGAGAGGAGATAGCTACAGTAGACCAAAAGAAGTTGGCTGGATCACACCCTAACTTTACGTGGCTCTTGAAATGATTTAAAATGAGGTATCAGGCCCTAGCGCCTGGTTAGCTTAGTGCATACAGCCTTGGCCTATGTACTAAAGGGTCCCAAGTTCGAGTCCAGTCAAGGGCATGTATCTTGATTGCAGGCTCTTCCCTGGCCTGGGCACTGGTCAGGGCCCATACAGGAGGCAACCAATAGATGTGTTTCTCTCACATCAATATTTTTCTTGGTTTTTCCCTTCCTCTTCCATTCTCTCTAAAAATCCTTCAGTGAGGATTTTTAAAAAATAGAATAAAATGGGGTGTTAGTTCCTGAGCTATGCTCACACTGAAATGTGCCTATGACAGTGGATTGGGGAAATAAGTGTCCTTTTCCTCTGAAGCAGGAAGTAACACATGGTGTGTTATCTTGACCAGGAAGGCAAAAGAGGCTCCAACCCAGCCCTGTGGTGGGTGAACAGCCAAGGAGACGAAGTGAAGTGGAGTTTCAGAGAGCTGACAGACTTCACCTGCCGCGCAGCCAACGTCTTCACACAGACCTGTGGCCTGCAGCAGGGAGACCGTCTCGCCTTGATTCTGCCTCGAGTGCCTGAGTGGTGGCTGGTGACCATGGGCTGCATGCGAACAGGTCAGTGACTCAGAAAGACCCTTAGAGACCTCAGGGATGTCCTAGAGCCAACTGGTCCAGGAACACCAGGTGCTTCCTCTTCCCCTACATTCTTTCTTCTTCACATTCTTTCTCTTTCTCAGACTCCCTCACATATTTTTATTCCTTATCCCTCACCCTCACATACACTCAAACTCAATGTGTCACACACACACACACACACACACACACACACACACACACACACACACTTGCACAGTCTCAGACATTATTACTATTTTGAAATTCATAAATTGTTAACCTTTTGCCATATTGGAGCCTCCCACTGAGTTAGTAAAGAGTCAGTTTCAGACATTGTGACACCAATAAACAGCATGTACCCATAAACCCTGGATCCCAGACATTTCTTTCACATCACCACAGAAGGCTTACCAAACAAGAAGTCTGACATTGGTAAAATATATGTTACCTGATAGCTATCCATAGTCAACATTCCCCAATTGCCTTAATAATGTCCTTGGCAGCCAGTTCTTTCTTTAAGCCCAAAATCCAATTGAGGATCATGCATTGCATTTAGTTGTCATGTCTTCTCAGTCTCCTTTAACCTAGAAGGGTTCTCTAGCTTTTTCCACATGGCAATGACATTTTGAAGTGTCTAAGCCAGTTGCTTTGCAGGAGATGCATCCAAATAGGTATTTCTGACTCTTGTGTCATGATTATATTCATCTTAAAACATCTTAGCAGGAGTGCTGGGAGGACAGTGTTGTGTCTTTGTAGGTGCATCACATGAGGGGTCTATGCAGTTGTTATGTCTTCCATCAGTGACACTGTTTATCTCATTAGAAGGGTGGTAGACAACTGTGTCAAGGCATCTATTCTCTTCCTGACCAGTAAGAAGTCTGTGGGGTAACACCTATGAGATTAGTGAATATCCTGTTTCCCACTGACTTTTATCCCATGGTTTGAGTGTCCACTGATGATTCTTGACTGAGTTGAATTTTTTTATATATATTTAATTGATTTTTCACAGAGAGGAAGGGAGAGGGATAGGGAGCTAGAAACATCGATGAGAGGGATACATCGACCAGTTGCCTCCTGCACACCCCCCATTGGGGATGTGCCCACAACCAATGTACATGCCCTTGACCGGAATCAAACCTGGGACCCTTCAGTCTGCACTGAGCAAAACCGGTTTCGGCTGAGTTGAATATTATTATGGCAGTTTTACATGATAATTTTCTGTTTCTATCATCCTCTTTACATTCATTAGTTAGCATTTTTCTGTAGAGATTTTTCTTTCTCTTTTAATTGTTCATCTACTTATCTACCTACCTACCTACCTACCTACCAGTCTAGCTATCCAATTTAGAATCAGAATGGAACTCATGGATTTTTTAAAATAAGTTGAATCACATGTTCACACAACAGTCTGTTCATGCCCTTGCTTATATATATTCTCTCTCTCTTTTTTCATCATAAAATAGTTGATTAATTCATCTAGTTCCTGTGGAACTAAACGTTAATAGCAACAGCAGAGGGAGCATAAAGAAGCCATGTGATCTGTAGATCTAAGCGATGGCCCATGAGAAACCTAAGATATGAGCTGAGTCCTCTGGGAAAAACATAACTAAAGCTGAGTAGAAGCAGAGAAAGAAAATTCCAAGAATGGCTTAGCACATGCAAAGGCTTAGAGTCAGGAGTTGCCTATGTGAATGGCCATTATGAAATAGAG
Source organism: Vespertilio murinus (assembly GCA_963924515.1). Taxonomy (NCBI): domain Eukaryota; kingdom Metazoa; phylum Chordata; class Mammalia; order Chiroptera; family Vespertilionidae; genus Vespertilio; species Vespertilio murinus. The sequence goes on along the minus strand of OZ004705.1, from coordinate 100,374,887 downwards.
AAAAAGGGTGTGGGAGAGAAAGGTGGAGTGTGGGCAGTGTCTTCAGTATCAGAATGGGGAGAGTGGTGTTTTCCTGGAGAGAGGACACAGGTGTCAGTGAAGAGAATTGAAGATAAACTTGGTGGGGAGGCAGGCCAAATGGCCTTCTCAGAATTGATTAAGTAAAATTGAGTTTATTTAAGAAAAATGGGATCAAAGGTGGGATACCCAAAGGGAAGGGCTGCACAGCTCTGAGCCAAGGGGATGATGGTGCGCCCGGAGCAGGAGTTTCATCCTTATATGCAGTCACAGTGGGACTCTCTTGTCATCAGTGGGTTTGGGGGCTGAGCTGGTGGGCCTGGAATGGGGATGGAATGCAGGTGTGCCATCGGGTGTCTTCAGGACAGTTTCACTTCCTTATATGGTCTGATTGCTGGTGTCCAGCAAGCATTTCTTGGTCTTTGTTCTCCTATGATGAGGAGTTTACAAATGGCTGTCAAGAATTTTATTGCCTTCTAGTTCTAACTACAGTAAGTGGGGGAGAAAAATCAATGCTCTGTGGAACTTACAGAGATTATAATATGGAAGTTCCAGGGCAAGGCATCTATCTGGTGAGGAGATTAGAATCCAATAGGTGCACACAAATACTTGAACTAATTGTTGTCGACAGCAGATAGAGAGGAGGACAGGAAAGTTCAAAGGACAAAGTGGTTAATTTGGACATGAGGGATGAAGGTAATAAGGGATTCCCAATGATACAGGAATGAGAGAAGGGGATGGAGGAGAAAAATGGGGGCTGGGATGCAGCTATTCCTGATGTCAGAGACTCTGTCCTCCTTGCATCTATGCTCCCAGGTCCCATGTAAACTCTTGCAAAGTAGGATCCACCTGTCTACTGGTTGCACTCATCTAGAGTAGAAAGGTTTAGGGCAAGTGTTTCAAATTATAATGTGCATGGGAATCACTTGGATGTCCTGCATTTTAGCAGGTTCTGGCCCTGCTGCTTTGGCACAGTGGTTGCATATTGACCTATGAACCAGAAGGTTCAATTCCCAGTTCCGGTAAGTGCCTGAGTTGCAGACTAGATCCACAGTGTGGGCATGCAGGAGTCAGCCAATCAATGACTCTCTCATCACTGGTGTTTCTACGTCTCTCATCCTCTCACTTCCTCAATGAAATCAATGACAATTTATTTTTAACAACATTTTAAAAAATGCAGGTTCTGATGGGTAGGTTTGGGGGTAGTGCGTTGGTGCTGACACTGCGAGCCTTAGTATAGCAAGGGGTTATAGGATTTTTATGCAGATCAGACAGGCCTGAAGCCCATGGTTGTGAAAGAGGAAGTGAAACAACAAATTTTTTCTCATCCCCAGGGATTGTCTTCATGCCAGGGACAACCCAGATGAAGGCCAAGGACATTCTCTACCGCCTGAAGGAGTCCAATGCCAAGAGCATCGTGACCACAGATGTCCTTGCCCCGGAGGTGGACTCTGTGGCTTCTAAGTGTCCCACTCTGAAAACCAAGCTCCTGGTGTCTGACCACAGCCGTGAGGGGTGGCTGGACTTCCGATCTCTGATTAGGTGAGTTTCGGGTCTGATGGAGGTGCTCTCTGAGGAACGGTGGGAGAAGGCCATGCACACCCAAACACTGTAGACAGACAGCTGTGGTAGGAAGCTCACCAGGCCTGGCTCCAGAAACCTCTTCCCAGCGATGTCCCTGACCTGCTGTGTGACCCTGGGCTACTTCTTTCCCCCTCTCTGAGCCAAGGTTGCTTCATCTGTAACATCAGGACATTGCACTTCTGTTTCTCTCCCTAAAGTTTGATCGCCCCTAGGATATGAAAGGAGGTGTATCGTCAGAGGATTACTGTGTTTCAAGCTTCTTGTAGGTGGGAGTCTAAAAGACTATTCACATATAAATATACATATATGTGAATAAGGTGAAAGTTGAGACTGGAGGGAAAAATGAGGATGTGACTGGCAGGGCCTTTTGGAGGCAAACATCTCCCAGGGTGCGGGTGCCCTTAGAAAGTCAGGGAAATGCCAGGAGGTCAGAGAGACCCTCCACCTCCAATGCTTTAATTCTGTGAGCCTTCTGGTGTTTTTTACACTGTCAACCTATGAAATGCCAAGACCTGCAGGAAATTTTGTCGAGTTAATTTGAGTTAAACTGGCAACAAATGCTGAGGAGCAAGACCTCAAATGATCTGGAGGAAGAGTTTTGTAGCTTCTTTCATGCATTTGAAACTCAGGGGGAGACTCAAGAAACACTAAGGCAGGAAAAGCCAGGTGGGGATGGGATTACAGGATAGTTAAGATTCTGTGCTGTCTTGAGGAGTCACACCCCCTTCAACAAATATTACTTTCTGTACTTCAAGGGTGTGTTAACCTAGATGCACAAGAACAATGGACAGGCTTGCTTAAGGCAAAGATAAACCTTTCACCAAAGAAGCTCTGTGTCAGGGGCCTAACTCCAGCCATGCCCTGCCTGGGCAGGGATTTATGATCAGATCACCTTTGAGCTTAGTTCACAGAGCCCTTGTTCCACCCACAGCTCAAACCTTGCTGGGTGTCTTTTCTTTGTCTCTTTATTTTTCTGAATTAACATTGGTTTATAACATATAAGTTGCAGTGGGTTTGTTTTCTTGAAGGAACCCTTCTGTTTTTAAAGTAAAATGTTATTCAACTCCCTGCCAAAAACAAACAAACAACAACAACAACAACAAACACCACAAACACACACACACACACACACACACACACACACACACACACACACACAAAAAAAAAAAAAAAAAAAACTACAGTGACATCACACCTTGTATTGGACTCCAAGATATGGAGTTGGGGGTCTCCTTCCAGGGAGCACGCCCTCACCTCCCCCTGGGCTTCCTTTGTCTCTCTCTCCTCAATGCCAAGGCCCGTTCTTCTGCCTGAACTTGTTTCCTGGGCCACTGCAGCCCCCCTGGCTCACCTTTACTACTTCTGTGGCTTCTATATAAACTTCCTTTTATAATTTGAATAATCAAAGTCAGAGAGATAAGCAAGAAAAAACTTAAATATGTAAATCTGTTGCCCGGCCCTCGTGGTTCAGTGGTTGAGCATTGACCTATGAAGCAGGAGGTCGAGGTTCTATTCTTAGTCAGGGCACATGCCCAGGTTGCAGGCTCTATCCAAGGAAGAGGACATGCAGGAGGCAGCCAATAAATGGTTCTCTCTCATCATTGATGTTTCCACCTCTCTCTACCTCTCCCTTCCACTCGGAAATCAATAAAACATATTTTTAAAAATAGTACTGTTGAAAAATCCCTTAAGTTGCCCAGAGTCAGAACTGCACCATTTCCCAGCAAGAGCCAGTGTTCCCTCCAGCATTTGAATGATCTGCAGTTTATTTGATCAACACAGGAAGCTCACAAGCACAATCATCGCAGACCCGGAGACTGAGTGTAGCAGCTCCCAGGAATCAAGGCCCAGTGATTCTTTCTTCTTTCCTCTCACTCTCCCTCGCTTTCTCTGCTCCTTCACCCTCCCCCACTTACCACCAACATTATGGAGTGAAATTCCTGTAAAGTTAGTTTGTATGAAAGCAAGCTAGCAGTGTGAGTAAGAGGACAGTCTATGCACCACACAGGGTTTGAACCCAGGCTTCGCCAATTGCTGACAGTATGTCTTCAGGAAAGTTTCCTAACCTCTCAGCCTCAGTTTCCTCATCCACAAAGGGAGCATGACAAGTTGGGCATAGTCACTTCTTGGGATTGCTCTGAAGATTGAACGAGTTCTTTGTAAGTCATTTACTGGTAGAGCATTTTCTAAAACAGTAAGTTCTATTTCAATGTTTGTTAAATTATAAAACACTTGGCTGTGCTTTCCCCATTTTTTAAATGAAGAAATGTCACTGCTCTCACCCATAAACTGTTTGATGCTTCAGACCTGGAGACCAGTTTACCTCCAGTGTTGCAAAACTGCAGTTTCTGCACTGGCTTGGTAGCTCAGCTTGATAGAGTACCACGATTGTGGGTTTGATCTCTGGTCAGCCCTCATATAAGAATCAACCAATGAATGCATAAATAAGTGGAACAGCAAATCCAAGTCTCTCTCTCTCTCTCTCTCTCTCTCTCTCTCTCTCTCTCTCTCTCTCTCTCTCACCTTTCCTCTCTTCCCTCTCTCTTCCTTCCCCTCTCTCAAATCTATACAAGCAAACAAGTCAGGTTTCTGACTTTGAGCCTCATATTGTTTCTTTGGCTTATCCTGAGGGTGGAGCCAGTAGACTTGACATCTCTCCTTTTCTGTTCAACCCCTTTGTAGATCAGCATCTCCAGATCACACCTGCATTAAGTCAAAGACCACAGACCCAATGGTCATCTTCTTCACCAGTGGCACCACCGGCTTCCCCAAGATGGCAAAACACAGCCATGGACTTGCCTTGCGACACTCCTTCCCTTCATGGTAGGAAAGAGGGTACCAGCTTAGAGGCTGGCTCACACTCTGGGGCAAGGGGTGTGTGTGTGTGTGTGTGTGTGTGTGTGTGTGTGTGTGTGTGTTGAGAAAGGTGTTCTAAGTAGAATCAAGTCCATCCTTCTTCTCCCTTCTGCTCTCTTTGGTTCAGACCACTGGGGGTCTCAGAGGCCAATGTCTGGACTTCTAAGTGTGTGTTGACAGCAGCCTCCCAATGACAAGGGGGTCCTGACTGAGCACCTTCACAGGTGTGGAGGGAACACGATTGGAGGCAGCAGGCATTCTGCAAGCTGCACAAATGACAAACCATGTGTCTTTGTCACTAGTTCCAAGTTTGGTGGGAGGAAGACAGAAAGTTCTAGCGATGTGAACTGTACAGATATGGAAGTTGAGTTTCCCAATCATGAGCCATTAGGGGGAAGTAATTCCTGGAACCAAGCCACTGCCATTAACCTAAAATAAATAATTGTAGAGGCTGAAGACATAGCCTTGGGTTATCCATGTAATCCATTTTAAACCAAACATCTTTTCCCTCCTAATTCCTCCTCCCCAACTAGTAATATTCAAACCAGACCAAGTTCTGTGGGAAAGTATGTGACGTGGTTGGAAAGTCTGTAAGAAGGATTTTCCAAAAGGTCAGAGGCCTCTGGGGGACCTTGCCAAAGCCTATAGCCCCTACCTTGACTTTTCCAAACAAATCTGATCCCCTCAATGTTTTTGTGGACTCTCTAAGTTTAGTCTATAAGACCCAATCTTGAATAAGCATGTGCTTTCTCAAGGATATTTACCCTGCTGATTATATCTAGAGGTTAAATTCACTTCAAGCTGTTGTTACAATAAGAGGCTAACAGTTCAAGCATTCAGGGCTGTTTTGGTTCCTAAAAAACCCTTTAGCTTCTCTTTCACAGAAGCATGTGTCAAAGAAATCTGTTCATCCATCTCTCAGGGTCTTGTGGTCAGCCCTGTCAAAGTTCTATATGTTTTGTATCTTATTAAGGAGGCCAGGGGGCAGAGAGGTGTCTTGTGGACACTGGGCATCTGTGCTAATGATATCACTTGATCAGCAAAACCCTGGAGGAATGAGGGTGGAAAGAAGGGGAGAGTTTATGTGTAGTCAGAATAGCACAAGCAAAGGCACAAAGATATAAAAGGTAGCATTCATAGCCCAGCTGGCATGGCCCACTGACTGAGCATCAACCTGTGAACTTGGCTCAATGCCAGGTCAGAGCATGTGCCCAGGTTGAGGACTCCATCCTGGTGTGGGGCATGCAGGAGGCAGTCAATCCGTGATTCTCTTCACCATTGATGTTACTATCTTTCCCTGTCCCTTCCTCTCTGAAATCAATAAAAATATATTTTAAAAAGTAGGACTCATAGAACCTCAGAGATTTGAGAGGAGCTGCTGCTCAGGGTGTCCGGGAGGCACAGATGGGAGGAGCTGAGAAAGTGAGTGGTACCCAAAGCACATAGTCGTGGGGACTTTGGTATAGAGATTGGGAAAACAGTGGGCTGTATTGAAAGGTTGTTAACAAGGGAGAGACCTAATCAAATTTGTATTTTGAAAAGATCACTGTGGCTGCAGGGTGGAGAATGGCTGGGGAAAAGAATAGATTTAGAAAGACCTGATAGAGGTGTTAGAATAATTTCAATGAAAGTTGGTGGTGGTTTGGCCAAGGTGCTGGGGGCAGGGAGGAAGTTAAGAAGTCTGAGATTTTAGGAGATAGAATGGGAGGGTGTGTTGGCTAGATGTGGGAGGTGTGAGGGGCTGAAGAGTCAAGGTGGACTCCCAGGTTTTGAGCTTGGACAGTAATGACATTCACTGAAACACAGAGAGCACTGGAGAAGAATTAGTCCAGGGAGGCAGGAGAGATTAGGATACTCTGGTTTGAGATGCCCAAGAGACAACCCAGAAGAGATGCCCAGTGGGCAGTTGGGTTTGCAGCTGACAACAGAGGTCCCTAGCTTGTAATTTCCTGTGGGTGAGCCACAGCCCTAAGAGGTGGGGAGAGGGAGTGTGAATGGCTCTACAGGCTCCTCCCTGCTAACAGAAGAGCCCTGCAAAGCCAAAGCTTGCAAAGGGGAGAGTTGAGTTTTTCTCAAGGAGTTCTGTACACAGAAGTCCCTCAGAAGCAGTAAGAGTAGGTGGAGAAATGCTTCAGTCCTAGCTGTGTAATGACTAGATTCAATTTTCTGTCTCTACATCTACCAGCTGTTTCTGGTGTGTGTGTGTGTGTGTGTGTGTGTGTGTGTGTGTGTGTGTGTGTGTTTAATTTCTTTATTGATTAAGGTATCAGATATTTGTCCTCAACCCCCCATTCCAATCCCCCACCCTCCCCACTCATGATCCCCCCCCCTATTGTCCTTGACCACTGGTTAGGCTCATACGTATGCACATAAGTCTTTTGGTTGATCTCTTCCTTTTATCCCCACCCTCCCTTTGAGATCCAACAGTCTGACCCATGGCCCTTATCTCTGGGTCTGTTCTTGTTGTGTGTGTGTTTTTAAAAATTAAATCTTTATTATTCATAGTATTACATATGTTTCCCTTATCCCCCATTTCCCATTCTAGCCCACTCCACCCCCTGTTTTTTAAATTATTGTGTTTTAGTTAATCCTCACATGAGAATATTTGTTTTTCATTAATATTTAAGGAGTGTGAGAGCAGGGGAGACAGAGAGGGAAACATTGATGTGAGAGAGACACATCAATTGTTTGCCTCCCATACACAGCCCACCCAGGGCTGCCTACAAGTGAGGTACATGCCCTTGACCAAAATCAAACTGAGACTCTCGGTCTGTGGGCCAATGTTAAAACTACTGAGGGAAACCGGCTAGGGCTATTTCTGTTATTTTTAAATATATATATATTTTATTGATTTTTTACATAGATGAAGGGTGTGGGAGAGAGAGTTAGAAACATCAATGAGAGAGAAACATCAATCAGCTGCCTCCTGCACACCACCTACTGGGGGGATGTGCCAGTAAACAAAGTATGTGCCCTTAACTGAAATCAAACCTCAGTCTGCAGGCTGACGCTCTATCTACTGAGCCAAACAGGTTAGGGCTTTCTGATATGTTTTGATGCTGTTCTCAGAAAGGCCGCTCCCTTATTATCCATGATGGCTGCCAGCATTGCCCATAACTCTACCAGTAACAGATTTGAATCCAGAAAAAGAGCAACAGACTTCATCAAAGTTTTCCCAGCCTTAAGGGTCATTATGACTAAACCAGTTGAAGTGGCATGTGACCAGGAAAACCGATTGGCTTGCCTTTGGGACTGGTGTGGGAGTGAGTCTAGAGCCTCACACTAACTGCATAAATTCAGAGTGAGAGGGGTGGTTCACTGTCACAGAACCAGATTCCCCAGCCCTTGGTCACATGCTCCTGTGCTTACAAAGCTGAGGCCACTGTTTTTTGGAGTTAGCAGGGAAGTACTGCAGCTGAAGGCCTCTGATGTCCTTTGGTGCCTGTCAGATCCTGGTTGGGCATTGGCTGCTTTGGGGACCCTGTTTGAACCATGGACAGCAGGGTCTACAGTCTTTATCCATCATCTGCCCCAGTTTGACCGTAAAGTCATTGTAGAGGTAAGAGGATAATCTCTCAGTATCAACAAACTCCAGGAGAAACTCATGTTTCAGGATCAAAAGCTGGCCCCTGCAGAGAATAGTGTATGGAACAAAGCAGCCCATTAGGGTGGTATAACCTGGGCTCTGGGTGTCTCAAAATGTGAGCCATTGAATCAGTGAACCACCCAGAATACACATTTTGACAAATTAAAGCAACCAGCACAATCTCAGGTCTCCTGGCTCCTCCAGGGCCAGGCGGCTGGTATTTGTATGAACTGATTGAAGTGTTTAAAAACAGAGCCCTTGGAACACGATGGTTCCAATTCCTTTTCACACCTTTAACATTTGTTAGTGGTAAGCTCACCTTTCTGAGCTTAGTCTCCTCACCTGTCATATGGGAGTTTTAATAATTATGACCTCATAAGATTATTGGGATATTGAGATTATATAGGCAAAGTGTGTAAAGTTCTTAGCCATCAGGCCTGCACCTGAAAACACTCAGGAACTGGCAGCAGTTGCTGTTATTGTTATGCGTACATCATAGTGAAGATTGAAGTTACCTCCATAAACCCTTTCAAATGACTTCCCCGCACCTGAACATGCTGTTTGTGTCTGCACTCACTGCACCCTGGCTGTCCTTCCCAGAGCTGCCTCTCCACCTCTCAAGCCCAGGCCGCTCCCCTCACCACTGGGGGGCCTGTTGTTCTCCAGGCCCTTCCATTGGAGCCCCTCACTACTCATCTTTAATTCATTATACCTTTTCTTCTATATTATCAGTCTCTCACTTTTCATCAACTCTACTCCCTCAGTCCATAAACACATTCATGTTCAATACACAAACACTGAAAGAATTAACAAATGAATAAATGGGCTCTTCTAAAAGGGAGATCAGAAAAAAATGGTAATAATGGCCAGTATTTTGTTGTTGTTGTTGTTGTTGTTGGCCAGTATTTTTTTATCTTAACTATAAGAATAAAATTTTTCTTTGTTCACCTTGCAGACACTCTTTAAATACCCCATCACCCAGTACCTTACTGCACCCTCTGTATTTCGAATGATTCTGCAGCAGAATTTTAGCAGGTATGTAGAAGTGGCTTGTTGTAATCACAATCTTTGGGTAGGATGGTACGGAGTCTAATTCACTGTGGTCTTGTTGTTGGTTGGAAACCGGCTGGTCCACAGAGTTGGAAGAAAGGGATCCATCCACGGAAGATTTCAATGTGGCAATGTGGTTTATTTGTTACGTAACATCAATAGAGTCCTCCTCTGGGCTTCCCAAGGCCCATCTCTCTTGGCCCTGCCCTGGAAAAGCCCAATCTCATCTTCAACAGGCCAACGCAAAGGCCAATGCCCAGAATTTCTGCTTCATGATCCTTTGGGCCTGGAAGTCTCCCCCAGGCCCGTGTGGCTGTAGACATTCATGGTCCTTGCTCCTGGGCAGGAGGGACAATACAAATGGGCCAGTGAAGTCCCAGGCAAGAGAGAGAGCCAGCATTACCTCTCTGGTTCTCAACCAGGAGTTTTTCCAAAACAACCAGTTAACTTCCCAAGATTCCAGGGGCATGCACTGGGTCTACCCCTAGTCAACTATCTTTTCCCAGGTTAGACCGACAGCCTCTGTCATCCAACACCTCCCCCTGTGCCATTTTGACTTTACTGGGCAGTTCCTGATCTCCCTAGAGCTCCTTCCTACACACAATCCTGAACCAGAGGAGGGAGAGACAGGTATTAATCCCCTTGGGGAGACTATGCTGCCATTTCTTAGGTGTGAAACTGGAGCTTCCTGGTGAAGCAAACAGGACTCTGCTTCCCAGCTGACTGTGCTCAACATTGTCAGCCTCTCCCCTGGATATTCCTTTCAATAACCAGCCAAGGATGGTAACACTCTGACTCTTTCAACTCTGGTTCTTTGAGGGCAGTGAGAGTTAGTGTGTGTGTGTGTGTGTGTGTGTGTGTGTGTGTGTGTGTGTGTGTAATGTTGGTAGCGATAGCTATCAGCCAGTGAAATTTGTTTATTAAGCAGGACTCAGATCCAAATGAAACAGTGAGCCTTGCATTATTGTGGGGTTTCCCCCCCCTTTTTTAAACTTTTTTATTTTGAAATGTCAAACACACAGAAAAATACATAAGACATAAATTTGTAGATTAAGAAATTGTTGAAAATTAAACCAGTATGTAACCACTCATTCAAGTCATAATAAGAGACCAATGCCAGCCCCAGTGACCTCCTCAGACCTCTCCAACTCCCCGAAAGAAACTCACTCTCTTGACTTTCATGGTGTTCACTCATTTGTGGGTTTTTTCTTTTTTCCCCTTATAGATCCCTTCTAAGGAAATATTCTGAAACAAACCATTCTCTTTTACTTGTTTGTGTGCTTTGTAATGATATTATTCTGTAATGTGTGGCTTCTTTTTAAAAAATCATATTACTAAGATGTGCCCATGTTACATCATATTGATGTAGCTAACTTTTATTGCCATATAATATCCGATTTTATGAAAAATCCACATTTTTTCCATCCGTTTTACCACTAATGAACATTTGAATGGATTCATTGGAGGGCTATTGATGAGTAACATTGTTCTTGCACATTCACCTTGTGCACATTAGCTCTCACTATGTGGGGTCTTTCAGGAGAAATTGCTGAGTCACACTGATACCACATCCTATCCCCTGTTTTTCCAAAGTATCCAATCACTACCCTTGTTCCACATCTTTGGCAACATTTGTTCTTGTCAGAGTCTTTAATTTTTTCCAATTAAAGTAGTGTTATTTTGCTATAACTTTATTTTTGTATTTCCCAGTGTTTGTAGATTAATTTTGAGCTACTCTTGTCCTTGAACCTAATGGGCCCTTCTATATATTTTAGAGACTCTAAAATGGAAATGGCTGCTTCAAAAATCAGACCTAATAACTTTTAGACACAGAGTTAAAATGTTGAGGACTTGAACAACTACCCTTACGAAGCTAACTCTGAAATATAACTTGCTTTTATTCATGAAGCCTCCATCCCAGCATGCCCTTGGAGTCTGCCCCTATCTGTATTTCAAAGCTCATATGACAGCCACTTTTTGCAACATTCCTCAGATGATGGACTTGGTCCAAACCCAGTAATAATCCAATCAGGGCACCACTAATGACTCCACTGGAGGCTCTGCTAAGTTTACCTACTTTGGAGAAAACTCCAGATGAGTGAGGAAGACGCCCCTAATGAAACCAGCCCTCTTGTCCACCACTCCTGACGCTGTGTACCAGGAGAGGTGACAGTTGGGGTGGGGCCAGGGCGAATTGGAGCCAGAGGTCTGCCATTATCCTCATCACCAAGAATTGGTTCGACTCAGCCTGCTACTGCTGATCAGACCTCAGTCACTTCTCCTCATTTCCATTAGGGAGTCCATTATGACTGTATGATTGGTTTTGTATTATTTCTGGGAATTTTCCTGGGAAAATGGAGGAGAAATAATGTACAGAAAATGGAGCGCCTAGTATGGAATATACCTGCTACAGGCTCACAGCAGAATTTTCTGTTCTCTCCAAAATTCCTTCTTAAAGGGCTGCTACCTGTGACCCCTGTCCTGGTTTCCAACACCCAGCCCAATCTTCCTTGATGACCAGAGCAACTCACTGACAATCCCTAACTTGCATTCTCCACTCGGGAACACAAAACCCTTCAGTTCACATAACCCATCTCCCCCAAAGCAGGAAGTGCAGTCTGATAACCCCCAGCGCGTCCCTGGAGTCCTAACCTTCACCCCCTCGAGGTTTATAAAACAATGCTCTTTCCACATAGAAGCTTCCCTCAGACGAGGTTTCAATGTCCAAATTTAGTTGGATCCCTAACTGAACCCCTTAGCCTCATCAGCACCTAACCCTTCCCCCACTGAAGAAGATATCATAGGGACTGACAAACCAGAAGTGAATGACATCCAACCCGAAGGCAAGTAACAAAGTGAAGAAGCAGAAAGGTGGATGGGCTCCTCACTCCTGTGCCTGAGTAGGAGGCTGAAGCTTGTGGACACTTTGTCTCCCCCAAGCCTCAGGTTCCCCACTCTGGAGCATTGCACTACCGGCGGGGAGGCCCTGCTTCCCAAGGAGCAAGAGAAGTGGAGAGAACAGACGGGCCTTCTGCTCCACCAAATCTACGGACAGTCGGAAACGGTAGGTGGACGGGCTGCACGGGGCCACCCAGCCCAGCATAGGAGCCGAATCTGCCAGAGTGTGTGCACAGGCCCCACTGTGAGCACATGCCCCATTGTGTGCACAGCCAGCACAGGAGGGCTCTGGGATTCCAGGCTAATTGGCCCCATATAAGTTTGCAAAGAGACAATTCATACAGAGTCTTCGACTAGTCAAGACCCCAGTGTGCTGATGATATTAGACAAAACCTCCCTCTGATGACAGGGGGCTACGTTCCTGGGACCAGGGAGTTGGGAGGAGCAATGGCAATGGAGGCCCTGCCTGGGAGTGCTGCCAATGAGTTTACCTAGAGCAGCAGCCACAGGGCCAGACAGGAGAGGGCCCCAAAGTTCATCTATGGGTGTGGATGAGGGCAGCACACACATGTGATTGTGGGGCATGAGAAGGAGGGGAGGAGGGAGGACAAGTATCTCACACACACACAGGCACACACACACACAGTTTGACCCCCAAAGGTGTCACTGAGCACACAGTGGGCAGGCTGTGCAGCCTGCTGTGCTGTCTGGACCCTCAAGAGCTTCAGTGGCAGGACTGCCTCTCTCCCACAGCATCCTCAATGCCCTGATGCTGACCCAGCCACTCGCCTGCCTCCCACCATCCCATCAGCTCACAGAGCCACCCCTCTCAGGACCTGGAGGGCGGGCTCTCTTGATCCTAATCACATATTTGTCTGACTGTGTGTTGCTTTGAGAAAAATGTTCTATTTTAGTCAGTGAAGTGATCTGCTTCCAGGCCTGAGAAATGGGAGGGCTCCAGGCCTGACTGTGCATGGCTCACAGTTCACTGTTGGGCAAGGAGAAGCACAGGCTACACCCATAACCCCGCCCCTTAGCATGGACTACTTGAGCCACAGAATACTGCACGGAGCTTCTTTGCTCACAGCTCTTTCAACCCACTCACTCACCTGTGGGTGTTGCCATGTCCAGAAGTGAGAGCAGCAGCTTGGAGAGGCAGACCTTCCTCTGCCAGGAGCTCAGGTCTCAGTTCCTCTCAGCATGGCCAATGGCAGCGTCAAGCCCATAGACATACCGTGGAACCTGCCAGAAGCTCTACTTCCCTGTCTCCAAAATGGGAATAGAATGCCGACCCTGCGGGTGGTGGTGAGGGGAGTGGAAGGGAATGTGGAAGCCCCTGCAATGCCCAGCCTGCATATCCCCCAGGGCCAGCCAGTTGTCCTCACTGATGTGGGGGGTCTTGTGCCAGGTATCAGGGGTACAGAGCAGAAGGGGCATCTCTAAACTCAGACACTTGGTATCTTTGGAGGGAAACACGCCCAAATGTCAGTATAAGGCCTGTTGGTGACAACAGAAATGGGAGAGGAAATGCCACTGGAGGTGAATCACCCAGACCTTCTCCTGGGGCCTGAGTGTGGGCTGGTTGCCCTAAGGAGCCAGGTGAGCTCACTGGTGCGGGCCTGAGCAGCTTCCTGCCCTGCAGGCCCTGAGAGGGGGTGCCTGCCTGGCCCTTTTGACAGGGAAGACCCAGGGCATTAACTCATCTGTGTGGCTGTGCAGGCTTAGCTTTAGGACAGATGTTAGCTTCAGAGAACCAGGAAGAAGGTGTAGGTTCACCAGGAGGGCAAATGGGGGTGGGATGGTGGCAGAGGCACAGCCTAAGTGATGTCAGTGCAGCCCTGAGGGCAGAGGAGTCAGGTTCCTGTCAGGTTCAGTTCTGAGTAAGTGTTGGTCAAATGGACACATGCCTGACATGCAGTGGGCACTCCTTCACCCAGCACATATCCACACCCCCAAGCTCAGCCCTTTGCTCCTTTCTTGGCCATTCCCACGGGACTCTGTGGCTCCAGCAGCTAGCACTGGCACAGTGCATGTCACATGTCGGGTGCAGTAACTGTCTGCTGAAGAGCTGGGTCAATGCCCTGAGCCCAGGACACAGAGCTCCCAGCTCCCCCATCAGGCTCTAAGAGCTGCGCCCCATGGCTCTGTGAACAGGGGTGCTGTGAACCAGTATGGCTGCTCTGTGATAGGTCTGGAGCATTTGACAATTGGTCTTCTCTTTCTTTTGTGCACAGGGACTTACTTGTGGCACTGCCCGGGGGTCACAGGTCAAGTTCGGTTCCATGGGGAAAGCCATCCCACCCTTCGACATGCAGGTTTGGTCCTAAATGTATGGCTTGGATCAACCCCGTGTGACACCAGGCGGCAGAAGAGCCGTGTCCTCTGCCCGAGTTGTCCCTCCCTCCTCTCCTAGTTCCCCTCTGGTTTCCTGGGAGGGTCAGTACTGTGGGCATCAGTGCAGCTCACCGTGCCAGCCAAGGCCACGCACACAGCCGTGATGCACAGGACCTGGGGGTGCCCAGCAGCTCTGTCCACCCTCCGGGCTTTTAGTTTGCCCTGACCCCTGTTTTCTAGCTTGAAGACGCATGTGATGTCCACACCAGGAAACAAACACACCAATGACTTGTTGATTTCAAAGACTTGACAGCTTCATTCTGCTTTCTGACAGGGATCCTCCTATGGTCCCCACTGGTGTCACATGCATAAGCCAGGCAGAGCTGGGGCGGGGTGGGAGGGAGAGGGAGGGCCCTGCAGGGGACCTCACAGACCTCTTGCTCCAGATCTTCGACGACAATGGCAACATCCTGCCACCCAACACTGAGGGCAACCTTGGCATCAGGATCAAGCCCACCAAGCCCATTGGCCTGTTCATGTTGTATGAGGTGAGGGCGCCCTGCTTGCCGCTTCCTGGCCCATGCACCCCTTCAGCAATAAGGGAGGGATCCAACTCTGCATTCTGAGACTCCTCCCATCGCCCGTTATGTGCTCCAGTTCTGTGAAGCCAGGTCTAGTTCACGCAAAGCTCACAGCCTTTCCTCTCCTGACCCACGTGGCACTGATGCGGTGGAGAAGCCTGGCTTCGGAATCATCGGACTTGGGGGCTGATGATTAAGAATGCAGGCTTTGGCTGGGTTCACATCCTACCCTCCAATTTACCAACAGCGTGTGCCCAAACCTAGTAACTGTGCTGAGCCTCCTGAGGCCTTCCCTACCCCACTTCTCAGAGAAAACCACCCGCAGACTATAGTGGTCATGTGTTTCCCCTTGTCAAATACATGGCAGAGCTAAGGTTCAAACCTGTGTCTTTCAGCCCCAAGGCCTAATGGGAAATCCAGGGATTACAGAAACTTGTAATGGGCTCTAAGGAAACCTGCTAAAACTCCTGACCAGATTAACCCTAGCCCTCAAAGGTAGTAGAGGCCACTAAGAGGAAATTCTCAGCTTCAAGATGAGCCATGGAAGGGTGGGCACACCTCAGATTCCATCTCCTTTCTCCAAAAGAACAGCCATCAGAGGTTCTCTCTTGTTGTCACTGGTTTCATCACTCTGGCCTGAAAGAGGCACTGCTCCTCATGTGGTACTAAATAACAATAGTTAAAACTGCTGGCTAACCCATTCATCAATTTTGTTTATCTTTTTAATGATCCAGCTCTTGATTTCATTGATTGTTTTTGGTTTTTTTAGTCTCTCTGTCATTTATTTCTGCTCTAATCTTTTTTTTTTCTTTTAATAAATCTTTATTGCTCAGATTATTACAATTGTTTCTCCTTTTTCTCCCCCATAGCTCCCTTCCACCCGATTCCCACCCCACCCTCTGCCCTTACCCCCTACCCCCACTATTGTCCTCATCCATAGGTTATACAATTTTAATCCAGTCTCTTTCTGCATCCCACACCCCTTTCATCCTGATAATTATCTACCCACTCCCTTTCTTTGCCCCTGATTCTATTATATTCACCAATTTATTCTATTCCTCAGCTTTTTAATTCACTTGATCTTCTTAAGTAATACCTTTCATATAATACTGGTTTGGTGGTGATGAACTCCTTAAACTTTTTCTTATCTGTGAAGCTCTTTATCTGCCCTTCAATTCTGAATAACTTTGCTGGATACAGTAATCTTGGTTGTAGGTTCTTGCTATTCATCACTTTGAATATTTCTTGCCACTCCCTTCTGGCCTGCATGTTTCTGTTGAGAAATCAGCTGATAGTCTTATGGGTGCTCCCTTATAGGTAACCAACTGCTTTTCTCTTGCTGCTTGCAAGATCTTCTTTTTGTCTTTTACCCTTGGCATATCGATGATGATGTGTCTCTGAGTATTTTTCTTTGGATTCCTCTTGTTTGGGGTTCTGTAGGCTTCCTGTACTTGTAAGTCTATTTCTTTCACCAGGTGAGGGAAGTTTTCTGATATTATTTCTTCAAATATGTTTTCAGTATTTTGCCCTCTCTCTTCTTCTGGCACCCCAATAATTCTGATGTTGGTGTGCTTGAAGTTGTCCCAGAGGCTCCTTACACTATCTTCAACTTTCTGGATTCTCTTTTCTTCTTCCTTCTCCAGAGGAGTGTCTTTTGGCTCTTTGACCTGATTCTTGTGTTCCTCCATTCTGCTGTTGGATCTCTGCATAACATTTTCCAATTTAGTCAGTTTATGTATACTTTTTAGTTGGGTCTCATGAAGTTTATCAAGCTTTTCTAGGATGTTGTTGCATAACCTTAGAACCGTAGTTCTGAACTCTATATCCTCCATCTCTTTTGTTTGAGATCTATTTCCTTGTCTCGGCATTATCACTATTTTTCAGAGTTGGTAGGATGGCTTTGTGTGTTTGGTGTCCTATATGGCCCAGTGGGTCAGCCTCCTCAGTTACCTTAGGTAGACACTCTGGTGCTCTCCTTTGTGGACTGTGTACACAGCCTTGTTGTAGCTAAGTCTTTATTGTTGTGAATTGACCTTCAGGCCAATTGGATGCGGGTATCAGCTGTGTCTACTCTGGGATAATTTCTGTATTGGAGACTTATCTTATAGGATCAGACTTGAAAAACTACAGAAGCCTCTGCTCAGCTTGGATGGGGTAGAGTCTCAGGGCTGAACTGACAATCTTGGCTTCCGCCCTGCCCTTGTGCACACCTGAGTTTCTGCCTGATCTCTGCCTTCCGCGGCTTTCCAGAGTTTCCGTCTGACCGTCCCAGGTTCCCCAAGCAAGAGTGTGGGTGCCCCAGGGGCTCGCCCGGACTTGGGCTGGTCTCTGTAGTCTGGAGCTTCTGACTCCTTCAGCTACAGAGAGGCCACCACCTTGTACAGAGAGGCGGCAGCCTCCGTAATCAGACCTGGAGCTTCTGACTCCTTCCACTATGGAGAGGCAGTGGTCAGCCCTCTGCTCGTTCTCACTCGCGCGCGACTGTAGACCCTGCCGGCTGCGGCTCCTGGGTCCCAGGTCTCCCAGTCTCTGAGTCTCTTGGTGCCTTTCTCTACAGTCCAGACTCCACTCGTATGAGCCTGGGACCAAGGAATTTCGCCCGGGATTGGGGTTCAGTACAGTCGGAAAGGGTTCCGTGCAATCGGGAATTCCTCCCCTCCCGTTGCCAGGCAGACATTCTGCGGCCGCACTTCCTCTCTGCGAGCGTCTCCCTACCTCAGCGCTTTGCGGCTCCCAGTCCAATCTGTGAGCCTCTCTCTTTTTTTCTAGTTGTAGCTATTCCACTCCGCCAGCTTTCCTGAGGTTTTGGTGAAGCCCTTTTTGATTTTAGTTGTTTTTTAAGTTAAATTGTTGATGAGGCGGCAGCTTAAGAGACTACCTAGGCCGCCATCTTGGTTCCGGTCCCTGCTCTAATCTTTATTACTTACTTTGGGCTTTTCTTGTTGTACTCTTTCTAGTTCTTTTAAGTTGAAGGGTTAAGTAGTTTATTGTAGATTTTTCTTATTATTTTATTTTATTTTTTCAAATTTTATTTTATTGCTTAAAGTATTACAAAGAGTAGTACATATGTCTCCTTTTCCCCCTACCCTCATTGGCCTTCCCCATGTCTCCCCTATCCCCCAGTATCTTGGGTCCATTGGTTATGCTTACTTGTATGCATATAAGTCCTTTGTTTGATCTCTTATCTCCCCCGAATCCCTCCCTAGCCTTCCTGCTATATTTTGACAGTTTGTTCCATGCTGCTATGCCTATTTTTGTTCATCATTTTATAATGTTTTTATTACCCATAAATGTGTGAGATTATGTGGTATTTTTCACTCATTGAGTGGCTTATTTCACTTACTATAATGCTTTCCAGTTCCATCCATGCTGTTGCAAATTGTAAGAATTCCTTCTTTTTTATAGAAGCATAGTATTCCTTTTTGTAGATGCACCACAGTTTTCAGATCCACTCATATGTTGATGGGCATTTAGGCTGTTTCCAAATCTTGGCTATAGTAAATTTTGGCACTATTAACATAGAAGTTCATATATCCTTTCTGATTGGTGTTTCTGGTTTCCTAGGATATAGTTCTAGAAATGGGATTACTGAGTCAAATGGCAGTTCTATTTTTAACTTTTTGAGGAAACTCCATACTGTCTTCCACAGTGGCTGCACCAATCTGCATTCCCTCTGCAGGAGGGTTCCTTTTTCTCCACATCCTCTCCAGCACTTGTCATTTGTTGATTTGTTATTGATAGCCGTTCTGACAGTTGTGAGATGGTACCTCATTGTTGTTTTGATTTGCTTCTCTTGGGTGATTAGTGACTTTGAGCATGTTTTCATATGCCTCTTGGCTTTCTGAATGTCCTCTTTCAAAAAGTGTCTATTTAGGTCCTCTGCCCATTTTTTGATTGGATTGTTTATCTTCCTTTTGTTAAGCTGTATAAATTCCCTGTAAACGTTGGATATTAAGCCCTTATCAGAGAAAACATTGGCAAATATGTCCTTTCATGCACTGAGCTTTCTTGTTGGTTTGTTTATGGTTTCTTTTGCTGTTCATAAGCTTTTTAGTTTTATGTAGTCCCATTTGTTTATTTTCTCTTTGGTTTCCAATGCCCTAAGAGCTGTAACACTAAAGATATTGCTATGACAGTGTCTGCTATTTTACCTCCTAAGTCTTCTTCTAAGATTTTTATGATTTCCCATCTTACATTTAAGTCCTTTATGCATTTTTATTTTATTTTCATGTATAGTGTAAGTTGGTGGTCTAGTTTCATTTTTTTCAAGTATCTGTCCAGTTTTTCCAACACAGTTTATTGAAGAGACTATCTTGACTCCATTGTATGCTCATACCTCCTTTGTCAAATATTAATTGAGCATGCTGCCTTGTGTTGATTTATGGGTTCTCTGTTCTGTTCCACTGGTCTATGTGTTTATTCTGGTGCCAGTATGAGGCAGTTTTGAGAATAGTGGCTTTGTAGTACAGCTTGATATCTGGTATTGTGATCCCTCCAACATTATTCTTCTTTCTCTAGATTGCTGCAGCTATTTTGGTCTTTTTTTATTCCAGATGAATTTTGGAGAGTTTTTTCTAGGTCTTTGAAGTGTGCTGTTGGTTTTTTAATGGGGATTGTGTTGAATTTATAGATTGCTTTGGGTAGTATGGATATTTTAATGATGTTGATTATACCAATCCATGAACATGGTATATTCTTCCATTTGTTCATGTCTTCTCTCTTTTGTAATGTCCTGTACTTTTCAAAGTGTGTGTCTTTTATGTCTTAATTAAGTTTATTCTTAGGTATCTCAATTTTTTTGGTGCATGGGATTGGGGTTTTTTTGTTTGTTTGTTTGTTTGTTGTTTTTTGGTAAATAGAATTATTTATTTATTTATTTATTTTGCTTCTTTCTGTGAGTTTATTATTAGTGTATAAAAAGGCCATAGATTTTTGGGTGTTAATTTTTATCCTGCTACTTTGCCAAATTCACTTATTAGGTCCAGTAGTTTTTTTATGGTGTTCTTGAAGTTTTCTATGTATTGTATCATGTCATCTGGGAATAAGGACAGTTTTACTTCTTCTTTTCTAATTTGGATGCCTTTTATTTCTTCTTCTTGACTGATGACTATGGTTAGCACTTCTAGTACTATATTAAACAGGAGTGGTGAAAGTGGGCATCCCTGTCTTGTTCCTATTCTTAAGGGAAATAAGTTTAGTTTTTGCCCATTGAGTATGATGTTGGCTATAGGTTTGTGGTATAAAGCTTTTTTCCCATTTTTTATGAAGGTATTATATGTGTACATATCTTACCATTGATTCCCCACCCCACTCCCATACATGCCCTCACCCCCTATTTTTTTACATCGATTGGTTATGCTTATATGCATGCATACAAGTCCTTCGGTTGATCCCTTATCTCTCCCACCTCTCCCTAACCTTTCCGCTGTAATTTGACAGTCTGTTTGATGTTTTACTGTCTCTGTATCTATCTTTTTGTTCATCAGTTTATAATGTTCTTTATTATCCATAAGTGAGTGATATCACGTGGTATTTTTCTTTCATTGATAGGTTTATTTCACTCAGCATAATGTTCTCCAATTCCATCCAGGTTGCTTCAAATGGTAATAATTCCTTTTTATGGCAGCATAGTATTCCATTGTGCAGATGTACCATAGTTTTCTGATCCAGTCATCTACTGACAGGCACCTAGGCTATTTTCAAATCTTAGCTATTATAAATTGTGCTGCTATGTACATGGGGGTGCATATTTTATTTCTGATTGTTGTTTCTAGTTTCTTATGATATAGTCCTAGAAATGGGATTACTGGGTCAAATGGGAATTCCATTTTCAGTTTTTTGAGGAAACTCAATGCTGTTCTTCACAGTGGCAGCACCAGTCTGCATTCCCACCAGAAGTGCACAAGGGTTCCTTTTTCTCCTTATTTTCACCAACAGTTGTTGTTTGTTGATTTGTTGATGATAGACATTCTGACAGGTGTGAGATGATACCACATTGTCGTTTTGATCTGCATCTTTCAGATGATTACTGACTTTGAGCATGTTCTTATGTGTTTCTCGGTCTGCCTTCTGTCTTCTTTCAAAAAGATTCTATTTAGGTCCGTTACCCATTTTTTTTATTGGACCATTTATCTTCCTTTTATTAAGTTGTATAAACTGCCTGTAGATGTTGGAGATTAAACCTTTATCAGTGATAACATTTGCAAATATATTCTCCCCTATAGTGGGCTTTCTTGTTGTTTTATTGATGTTTTCTTTTGCTGTAAAAATGATTTTTATTTTGATGTAGTCCCATTTGTTTATTTTCTCTTTAGCTTCCATTGCCCTAGGGGCAGTATCAGTGAAGAAGTTCTTTTGGCATATGTCTGAGATTTTGCTGCCTGTGGATGACTCTAGTATTTTTATGGTTTCCTGTCTTATGTTTGAGTCCTGTATCCATTTTGAGTTTATTTTTGTGTATGGTGTAAGTTGGTGATCTAGTTTCATTCTTTTGCATGTATCTGTCCAGTTTTCCCAACACCATTTATTGAAGAGACTGTCTTGACTCCATTGTAAGCTTGTGCCTCCTTTGTCAAATATTAATTGACAAAGTGGTTTGGGTCAATATCTGGATTCTCCGTTCTATTCCATTGATCTATATGTCTGTTCTTGTGCCAGTACCAGGCTGTTTTGAGAACAGTAGCTTTGTAATACAGCTTGAAATCTGGTATTGAGATCCCTCTTACTTTATTCTTCTTTCTCAGGATTGCTGTGGCTATTTTTATCTCTCAATTTGTTTATGTGATGTATCACATTTACTGATTTGCGGATATTATATCATCCTTGCAATACTGGGATAAATCCTACTTGGTCATGGTGTATGATCTTTCTGATGTACTGCTGGAGCCAATTTTCTAGAATTTTGTTGAAGATTTTTGCATCTATGTTCATGAGGGATATTGCCCTATAATTCTCTTTCATTGTGTTGTCTTTATCTGGTTTTAGTATCAGGGTGATGCTGGCTTCATAGAATGAGCTTGGAAGTGTTCCTTCCTCTTGAGTTTTTTGGAATAGTCTGAGAAGGATAGGTTTTAGTTCTTCCTTGAATGTTTGGTAAAACTCTCCTGTGAAACCTTCTGGCCCCGGGCTTTTGTTTGTCATAAGCTTTTTGATGACTGCTTCAATTTAATCCATAGATACTGGCTTATTGAGCTGTTTAGAGTCTTCCTGATTGAGTTTTGGAAGGTTGTACTTTTCGAGGAATATGTTCATTTCTTCCAGATTGTCCAGTTTGTTGAAATAGAGTTGTTCATAGTATTTCTTAACAATCCTTTTCATTTCAGCAAGGTCTGTTGTTATTTCTTCTCTTTCATTTCTTATTTTGTTTATTTGGGTCCTTTTTCTTTGCTTCTTACTGAGCCTGGCTAGAGGTTCATCAATCTTGTTTATCTTTTCAAAGAACCAGCTCTTGGTTTTGTTGATCTTATGTATTATTTCTTTGGTCTCTATAAATTATCCTTAATTTATCTCCGCTCTGATCTTTATTATTTCCTTCCTTCTGATTACACTGGGATTTTCTTGTTGCTCTCTTTCTAACTCTTTGAATTTTAAGGTTAGGTAATTTATTACCATTGTTCCTTGTTTTTTGCAATAGGCTTGTAGAGATATGAACAACCCTCTTAAGACTGCTTTTGCATAGAAAGGCAAATTTGGGGTTATGAGAGAAAGAAGAAGAGTAAAAAGAAAGGGGGGAAATGAAGTTGGGAAAAGAAAAGAAAGTAAAAGAGACAAGAATGAGACTAAGAAAGAAAAGGGGAACAAACTGTAAATATAAGGAGAAAATTCTAATAGAACAACCACTAATCCCAGCAAATGCCAGCAACAAGTACCTAAATTAATACAAACTACAACACCTACTAATATCAAGTGAGGCAAGGGAAAACAGAAGTAAAAAAAAAACAAGCAATAACAAAGCAAACCAAAAAAATAGAATAAGCAAAACGATCTCACCAAAAAAGCATAAAAATTTTATATAATCAACATTCAAGCAAACAACAACAAAAAGACAGAGAGAAAAACAATTTTTTGGATAGTTAAGACAGTGAAGAGAGAGGTGTGTATGGACTTGGAGCAGAAAGCACCCTACTTATATATCTATAGAAATTAGATATATAATTAGGGTGAAATTTTAGCAAGGGGGTAAACAGAAAGAATAGGGAAAATCTAAATCAGGAGAGGGTTAAGATAAATAGGACACCAAAAGGGGAAAGATTAGGAAGAGAGTGATGTCATAAAGGTAGAATTGATATAGGGTAAAATGATGCTAAATGAAAGATGAAAACAGAATGTAGAACACTAATCCCAAAGTAAAATAAAGAGAAAATAAAATGACCATTTAAAAAAAGGGTAAAATAGTAGTGGTAATAATACTTATTGAAAATAAAAATGTAATAATTAAAAAGGTAAAATCAAGTGAGGAAGAAAGAAAACAAATAGTTTCTTATGTAAAAGATGCAAAAAAATAAAATGTGTAGTAGTGAAGGTCATTCACTTTCTGTATTTTCTGTTTGGCATGTCTGTTTCCCAGTCTGGACAGTATTGCATTATGCATATCCCTGCATTCCACTGCTCCTCAGTATTGTAAGCCAGTCCTGATTTTTAAGCAGGTGGTCTCTTAATTTCTCGTATTCCTTCATTTTTTATTACACAACAGTCAATTTGTGATTCAGCCATTGGGTTGGCAGTGTTTTTGGATTGAATTCTGGGTCTCTATGTCCTCTCTATCTTTCTTTCCCTGTGGCACTCAATACCGATTTGTTGGAGTGGTCTGCCTCAGATCCGGCTCTCTGATGGTCACTTCCCACTCTGATCCCCAGGTTCCAGAAAAACAACTTCCCCCTGCAGTCTCCCAGGGTGTCCCAAACTGGGTGATCCTATATATTGGGCTTAGTAATCAGTAATTGAAGAGGAAAAAACCCAAGTGTGCAAGCAATGGGCCTGTACCCAAGTCTAAGCAGCCTACACACCTTTGAAATTATCAAGCTGTCCCTCTGTGTCAGATCAAAATGGGTTGCTTTTCAGAGATCCCTTCTGTTAGCAGCTCTGGATCACACCAGTCCCAACAGCAACGGATTTTTCAAGGCACAGACTTCCCCTCGTCCTTGAGCTCCCACAAAGCATGCATTTCTCTCTCCCTGGACCAGAGACCTCACCTATCCCAGGTGAAATGTGACCTTCCGTAATGGAGTGAAGAGCTCCTTTGAATCCTTGTGTTTGCACCATTTGGGGACCAGTGTTCTGAGGCTCACAGCTTTTTGGTGGTCTCCGCAGTTGTGGATTTTCAGGCTTCTTTTAATATACACTTTCCCTTTCAAGATGGCGTGGTCTCCACATCTGGGCCTGTAGCTCTAGGAGGGGACCCAGCTGCAATGGGGGATGCCAGGTCAAGATAACCCTGTCTAGCAGTCCTCCACCTTCTCCTGGAGTTTAGCTGTCCCTTAACTTGCTAACAAACACTCCCTGTGGAACCTTCAACTGTTCTTTCTTTCTGCTCTGTGACAAGGCTCGGAACATGTCTGTCTATTCTGCCACCGTTTCTTCCTTCTCCGTTGATTGTATAAGGCTTTTATTATGTTGTGGTATGATCCCTCAATTCCCACTTTGCTGAGAGTTATTATCAAGATTTTGTCAAGTGCTTTTTCTGCATTGATTGATATGATTATGTGATTTTTGTCTCTCAGTTTGTTTATGTGATATATCACATTAATTGATTTGCAGATATTGTACCATACTTGTATCTCCAGAATAAATCCCACTTGGTCATGGTGTATGATCTTTCTAATATAATGCTGAATTTTATTTGCTATAATTTTGTTGAGTATTTTAACATCTGTGTTCATTAAGGATATTGGTCTGTAGTTCTTTTTTGTGGTGTCTTTATCTGGTTTTGGAATTAGGGTAATGCTGGCTTCACAGAAAGAGCTTAGAAGTGTGCCTTCTTCTTGAATTTTTTGAAATAGTCTTAGAAGGATATGCTTTAGTTCTTCTTTGAATGCTTGGTAGTATCCCCCTGTAAATCTGTCTGGACCAGGGCTTTTGTTTGCTGGAAGATTTTTTTATTGTCGCTTCAATTTCTTCAGTAGCTATCAGCCTATTCAGTTTTTTTTATTTTTATTGATTGAGTTTTGGAACCTAGTATTTTCTAAGAATATGTCCATTTTATCTACGTTGTTCATTTTGTTGGAATAGAGTTGTTCATAATATTTTTTCATAATCATTTATATTTCTGTGAAATCAGTTTTTACTTGGCCTCTTTCATGTCTGATTTTGTTTATTTGGGTCCTCTCTCTTTGCTTCATGGTGAGCCTGGCTAGAGGTTCATCAATCTTGTTTATCCTTTCAAAGAACCAGCTCTTGGTTTTGTTGATCTTTTGTATTGTCTTTTTTGTTTCTATGTCATTTATTTCCACACTGATCTGTTTTATTTCTTGCTTATTTTTTTCAAAATTTTTTATTAAGGTATTATATGTGTACATATCTTACCATTGTCCCCCCCCACACACTTCCCATTCATGCCCTCCCTCCCCAGAGTTCTGTGTTCATTGGTTGTACTTATATTCATGCATACCAGTCCTTCAGTTGTTCTCTTATCTCCCCCCGGGTCTCCTTCCCCTCCCTGCTGTCATTTGACAATCTGCTTGTTTTATGGTGACTATCTCAGGATCACACGAATAGAATCCACTCCTCATTTGGCAGTCTGCTTGTTTTATGGTGACTATCTCAGGACCACATGAATAGAGTCCGCTCCTCCTCTGATTCTCACCGCCCCTCCCCCTGGGTCCCATTGCTTCCCCTGGGACACACGGCTAACCTGGGACACCCGGCCCCTTTGGGACACACTGCTCACCCGGGGCACACGGCCCCCTGGGACACACGGCTCACCCGGGGCACACGGCCCCTCTGGAGCGCTGGGGTCCTGTATTGGGGGGGGGGGGCCTAGCTCCTTGCTAGCATGGTGGGCAGGCTGGGACAGTTGCAGGCGGGCTGAGATGGCTGCAGGCGGGTAGACCACCCTCAAAGGTGTCTCGTTCGGTGCGGAAGCGGAGCAGCTGCGGATGCGGATGCTAAGTTCTGAGGCCGCCCACTCCCTGAGCCCGGGTGAGCATGGTGAGCTCTGTTCTCGGTGGATTTCCTTTATTCGCGCAGGTGGTGGCGGGTGGCGGTGGCTGGTGTGGCAGCAACAGTCACTCCTGTGGTTCAATTTCCACTGTAGTTTTAAATTTCACATGGCGGCAGTGGTGGGAGCTTCGGCTCGGCCCTGTGGCGGCTGAAGGAGGACTTGCCGGCTCCTCACCAGCACAGCGGGTGTGCTTGGAAGGTTGTGGGCGGGCTGAGATGGCTGTGGGTGGAGAGTCCGCTCTCAATGGTGTCTCCTTTGGTGCGGAAGCGGAGCTGCTGTGGACGCAGAGGCTAAGTTCTGAAGCCACACTCTCTCTGAGCCCGGGGCGTAGTGAGCTCTGATTTTGGTGGATTCCCATTCGACGGAGCTCCTGTGTCTCAATTTCCCCTGTAGTATTAAAATCCACATAGCGGTAGTGGTGGAAGCTTTGGAGCCGGCTGCTGGCGGCGGCGGCGGAAAGACTCGACTGGGTGAAACTGAAGGTGCCATGCCATCTCCCCACCAGCATGGTGAGCAGAGGCCGGGCCAAGTCGGCCGTGGGCCAGGAGACACTGTGCCATCTCTTCGCCAGCACGGCGACGCAAGGACTCACCGGGGTCGCAAATGGAAGGGGCCGTGCCAGCTCCCCACCAGTAAGGTGTGCGCAGAGACTGGGCCAAGCCGGCCATGGGCCGGGAGACGCCGCGCCAGCTCCTCAGGATGGTTGCGGACAGGCGCTGAAAGCACAGCTCCCTGGTTCCCATGGTGGCCAGCAGGGCTGGGCCACTCCCTGGGCCCCGGGGCGAAGCGAAATCTGGCTTCCATCATTCCCAGCGGCAGTGTTTCTGGAAGGTCCAGTTTCACCATAGTTTTAAATTCCACATGGCAGCAGCAGCACCCTGCTTGGTGTCTAGTTGTAGCCTTCCCATTTCTGGGCCAAGCTGGCTGCGGGCGGGGAGACGCTGAGCCACCTCTTCGCCAGCACGGAGAGCATGGGGGCTGGTCCGAGCTGGCTGCGGTCTGGGAGATGCCACGCCAGCTCCTCACCAGCACAGTGGGCGGGCTGGGACGGCTGCAGGCCTGGATGGTTGCGGGCAGGGAGGCCGCACTCACGGGCTTCTCGTCCAAGCAGGAGCCAAAGGCGCGGCAGAGGTCCCATATCAGCTCCCTGGTTCCCACAGCGGCCGGCGGGCTGGCCCAGTCCCTGGGCCCCAGGCGGAGCGAGGTCTGGCTTCCCTCATTCCTGGCGGCAGTGTTTCTGGCAGGTCCGGTTTCGCTATAGTTTTAACTCTACATGGCAGCAGCGGCGTCCTGCTTTGTTTCTAGTTGTAGCCTTCCCATTTTGCCAGCTTTCTTGTGGGTCTGGTGCAATCCCTTTTGATTTTAGCTGTTGTTTTTTTCCAAATTGTTGAGGAGGTGGCAGCTTAGGAGACTTCTAGGCCGCCATCTTGTTTCAGTCTTCCTATTTCTTGCTTATTATTCTTCTGCTTATGGTAGGCTTTTTTGTTGCTCTCTTTCTAAGTCTATGGTTAGGTAATGCATTACCATCTTTTCTTGTTTTTTGAGATAGGCCTGCAGAGCTATGAACTTCCCTCTCAAGACTGCTTTCTCTGTGTCCTATGGATTTTAGATTGCTTTGTTTTCATTTGTTGCCATGATGCTTTTTGTTTCTTCTTTGATCTCTTTGGTAACCCAATCATTGTTTAATAACATGCTATTTAGCCTCCATGTCTTTGAATGTTTTGAGGTGTTTTTACTGTCATTGATTTCTAATTTCATTCCACTGTGACATGAGAAGTTGATATGATTTTGATCTTCTTGAACTTGTAGAGACCTGTATTGTGTCCTAACATGTGGTCTATCTTTGTGCATGATCCATGGTCACTTGGGAAAAATGTACTATATTCTGCTAACTTAGGATGAAATGTTCTATAAATGTAAATTAAATCCATCTGATCTAGTATGTCCTTTATATTCACTGTATCTTTGTCACATTTTTGTCTGAAATATCTATCCAGTGAAGTCGGCAGGGTGATAAAAAGTGCCCTACAAGTGTTCTTGTCAATCTCTCCATTAATTTCCTCTAGCAGTTTTTAAAATATATTTAGGTGCTCCTATATTGGGTGTATCTATGTTTACCAGTGTTCTATCCTCTTGTTGGATCCATCCCTTTTGTATTATGTACTAAAGTGATCTTTGTTGTCTTTTGTGATGGCCTTCATTTTGAAGTCTATTTTATTATATATGACTATTGCTAATCCAGCTTTTTTTCCTTTACATTTGCAAGGAAAACATTATTTTCATTCCTTCGCTTTCATCCTGTGTATGTCTTTTGTTCTGAGGTGGGTCTCTTATAGAGAGTGTATAGTTAGCTCATGTTTTTGCATCCATTCAGCTATCCTTTGCCTTTGGATTGGACCATTTATTTCATTTACATTTAGGGTTACTATTGATAGTTACTTATTTATTACCAATTTTATATGTGTAGGTTTCTCTCTGTGTTTCTCCTTCACATTTCAGCAGTCCCTATAGCATTTCTTGTAATGCTGACTTAGTGGTTATGTACTGCTTTGGCCTTTTTTTCTTGTCTGGGAAGCTCTTTATTTGACTGTCCATTTTGACTGATAGCCTTTACTGGATATAGTGATCTTGGTCTCAGATCCTTGCTTTCCAATACCATTCTGGCATATAAAGTTTCTGATATGAAGTCAGGTGTCAGCCTTATGGGAGCTCTTTTGTAAGTAACAGTTTGCTTTCCTCTTGTTGCCTTTAAGATTCTCTCTTGGTCTTTAATTTTTGACATTTTAATGATGATGTGTCAGGACATGGGCCTGTTTGGGTTCTTCTTGCTTGGAGCTCTCTGTGCCTTCTGAACTTGTGTGACTTTTTTCTCCATCATGTTAGAGAAGTTTTCTGCCATTATTTCATCAAACATTGACCAGCTGGCGCCTGTACGTTCCCTATTGGGGATTGAGCCAGCAACCTGGGCATGTGCCCTGACCAGGAACTAAACTGCCCACCTTTTGGTACAGGGGATGACACTCAACCTAATGAGCCACACTTGCCAGGGCCATAAGATTCCTTTGAGGATGAGATGAAATGGTACTTGGGGAAGAAAATTCATTTAACAAATGTTTATAGGCACCTTCCAACTGTTCAGCCACTGTTATATTAATATCAATTGTCAGTGTATTTTGTACATTAGTTGGCAGGTAGCATGCATTGAGTGTTTGCATGTAAAGCAAATAGACTCAGAGATATTACAAAAGTTGCATAGGTGCCTGGTGGAGTGAGAAGCAGGATTCAAACCAGATCTGAGCTCCAGGTTGCAGATCAACATCTCTAATCTCACTGCCTTCTAAAAGAGTGTCGTTCTCTCTGCAGAATGATCCAGTGAAAACAGCCAAAGTGGAGTGTGGGGACTTTTACAACACTGGGGACAAAGCAACTATTGATGAAGAGGGCTACATCTGGTTCCTGGGGAGGGATGATGACATCATCAATGCCTCTGGGTAGGTGTGGCTGACCTGGGTCTGGCAGGCTCTAGCTTGATTCACCATTCCTCAGTACATTGGGGATGGAACCCTCAACCTGTTCCTGAATGCAGCCATGTTACAGGGCCCTGGCCTGGGCTATCTGTGCATCCCCCCCCCCCCCAACATCAAAATGAAGTTCAAGAAGGCCTGGAAGTGCAACCACAGTGGACATCATACAATTTAAAGAGGGGATATAGGATTGACAATGGAGACCTTGTTTGAGTTCCCATTTGTCCCCATTGGTTGGGGGAAATTATTCTCTGTGTTCTTATAATGGGACACATGTCACAGAACAACAACAGCAATAGCAGCTACCGTGTTTCCCTGAAAATATGACATCCTCCGAAAATAAAACCTACTTCATGGAAACATAATACATCCCCTGAAAATAAGACCTAGCGCATCTTTGGGAGCAAAAATTAATATAAGACACTGTCTTATTTTCGGAGAAACAAGGTAAGCTCATGGAGAACTTACTATGTGAAAGTACACTCCTCTGTGCTTTGCTTCACCCAGTAGCTGCCATTATTGTGCCTATCTTACAGATGAGAACACTGAGACACTGACCAGTGAACTAAGTTGCTGAAAGTTTCCAAGATAGTGCAGGGAGAGGCCAAGATTTGAACCGAGGTGGTGTAGCTCCCAATTTGTTGTCCCTATCGCTTAGATGATGTAAGGAGCAAAAGTGACACAACTAGCAGCTTCCCTTGGATGCATCAGGGAAATTAGGTTTGTTTTACTTTTTAAATTTCTACATAAGATGCTAATGAAGTGAGACAGAATTTCCCTAAATCTTTAAGACAAGGTTTGAGGCTCCCAAGGGTACAGTAAGCGTCTTGCTGGGTAGCTCCTTGTGCCACGCCCACAGTCCTGGAGGACAGCCTCCCACTCCCACTGCCCACCAGAGGCAATGAGGGTAGTCCCTGGGAGCATCTGACCTTGGAGTGCCCAGGTCTTTACATCCTGGTCCCTACAGAACCTTTTCACAGTCCTCTGGCTCCCGTGAAGGTTGCCCTCTGTGCCCAGGGAAGCTGTGACTCCCACACATGAGACTGGAGGGCCTGGGTCACTCCAGCCCTGGATCTGCTCAGAAGCAGAGCAGGAACCATTGGTCCCACAGGTACCGCATTGGGCCAGCAGAGGTGGAGAATGCCCTGGCAGAGCATCCAGCAGTGGCTGAGTCAGCTGTGGTGAGAAGCCCGGACCCGATCCGAGGGCAGGTGAGGAGAAGGACAGGAGACCATAGGGTCTGTGTGTGGGCACTAGAAGTCTAGTGCAGGGGAAACTTCCAGAGCATTGGGTATGCCTGCCACACTTACACTGATTGGGCAGCAGGAGGCACTGTGGCACCATCCATGACAATCCTGACTAAATACTGGTTGTACTGGCTCCTTTGACCCTCACAACTACCTAATGAGTTAGAGACTCTTACTTATTATACCCTTTTAATAGACAGAGAGGTAGCATAAAGTAGTTAAATAACTTGCACCAATTACACTGTGGTGGAGCCAAGATGGAAATCTGAGCACTCTGTTTCCATTGCATTCACTGGATTTATTGAGCACCTACTATGTACAAAACCTGTGCAAATTCAATGAGGACATAAATAACAATATAAAAGCAATAAGTTCAGCCCAACCAATCTGACTCATTGATTGAGTGTCCACCCAAGAACCAGGATTGATTCCCAGTCAGGGCGCATGCCAGGTTGTGGGCTAGATCCCCAGTTAGGAGGCCTGCAGGAGGCAGCAGAGTGATGATTCTCTCTCATCACTGATGTTTTTATTTCTCCCCCTCCTTTACTCTCTGAAATCAATAAAAACGTATTTAAAGAAAAGAATCAACAACTACTTAAAATATAAAAGCAATAAGGTCAGTAAGTTATCAACAATTATTAAATGCTCACAAGTTGGAGGGAGTCGAAAATGGCCGAAGAACAGGTAGTCAGGGTCTGAGCCTGGTCCCAAAGAGGAAAAACAGAGCAGCCGAGGGTCGCACTGGGAGTGCTTGTCAGCAAGCCAAGAGAAAGGCGAACACCCAGGGAAACTGGGGGTCGGCAGAACAGGGTGCCCCTGGCAGTTAAGCACCCACAGCTGGCTTCCGTTCCCGGATCTACCTACCGGCGGGGACGGGAAAATCTCGCCATCTTGGAAAGGAAGAGGTTAGTGTCAGAGGCCTGAATATCCATAGCTGCAAAGACCACCAAGCAGCTGTGAGCCCCAAAACACTGACCACAATCACTTGGACTCAAAGGAGCGCTCCACCCGAGGGCTAAAAGGTCAGATTTCTCGGAGATCCGGTGAGTACCCCGTGGTGCGGCAACCCACGCGCAGCAGGCACAAGGAGGCTGCAGGACTGAGCCCCAGGGTTTTGGGCTGGAGGCGCCCCTGACTGTGGACGGGGCTCCTAAGTGGGGGGATATCTAAGGAACAGCACGTTTGAATCTGACCCTGAGAGAGTTACAGGGGAGTGCGGTTGGCTCATCCTGCCCCACCCACACTGCTACATAGATCAGGGACACAGGGCGGGGGGGGGGGGAGCTAGTATGGCTTCAGAACACTGGAGGTCAACCCAAAAACACTGCCACCCAGAGGCTAAAGTACATATGGACTCTAGAACTGCTTAAAAATCAGGACCTAATTACAACACCGAAGAAACACAGAGAACTGCAAATACCGCCCAGACTGGGAACTGGTGAGCTAAACAGAATAACAGAGGAAGTGAATGACCTTCATTTCTGCAAATTTTATTTAATTTTTGATTTTCTAATTGATTAATGTTTTGTTGTTTTGGTTTATTTTATTTACACCAGTTGCAAAGTTTACTCAAGAAGTTATTTTTTCATCTTCCCTCACTTGATTTTACCTTTTTAATTAATTCATTTTTATATGTAATCAATATTACTACTACTATTTTACCTTTTTTATCTTATTTTCTTTTGTTTATTTTTTTTATTTTTTTTAAATATATTTTATTGATATTTTACAGAGAGGAAGGGAAAGAGATAGAGAGCTAGAAACGTCAATGAGAGAGAAACATCGACCAGCTGCCTCTTGCACACCCCCTACTGGGGATGTGCCCGCAACCAATGTACATGCCCTTGACCGGAATCGAACCCGGGACCTTTCAGTCCGCAGACCGACGCTCTACCACTGAGCCAAACCGGTTTCGGCTCTTTTGTTTATTTTTATTATTATCTTTTAAGTGCAATATTATATACCTTTTTTAAAAAATAATTTTTTTCTCTTTTCTCTTTTTCCTGCCTTCGGGATTACTAGTCTACAGACTATTTATACCTTTCCTTCTCCAACGCTCTATTCTAACTCAACCCTACCTTTATGCCATCACTCTCTTCCTAACCCTTTCCCTTTGGTGTCCTGCTTATCTTAACCCTTTACTGCTCTAGATTTTCCCTATTTTTTCTATTTTCCCCCATCTAAAATTTCATCCTACCTATGTATATCTAACTCCCAACCACCTACTCCAAGCCTATTCACACCTACCTTGTCGCTGTCCTAAAACAACAACAACAAAAAAAAAAAAAACAATCCTTCTCTCTAGCCCTTTGTAGTTGTATGTTGAATGCTAGCTATAACAAAGTTTTATGCTTTTCTGTAAGATTGGTTTGCTTATTATTTTTATTGGATTGTATGATTTTGTTAGCTGGGTTCTAGTCATCTTTATTGGAGGGTATAAATATTGTAAACACATTTCTGTTCAGTGCCTTGTGTGTTATACATGGTTGTGCTGTATTTTGTACCTTTAAATCTAAGCAGGAGAGAGAGAACTAAATAACCAGACATCCTAAAAACATACATTATGTGGAGGCTAAGAAACAACCTGCCCATGAAAGAAAATCAGGCAGCACCAGAAAAGGAAGTAAACGAGTTAGAGGCAAGCAACCTATCAGAGCAAGAATTCAGAGTAATGATCATGAGATGGATAAAAATAATGGAAGACAAATTTGACAATATGAGTAAGACCCAAGAGGAAATGAAGAAGAACCAAGAGGATCTGAAGAACAACCAAGAGGAAATGAAGGCGACCCAAGAAGAAATGAAAAATGACTTCGCTACTATGAAGAACTCAATAGAAAGCATCAAGAGTAGACTAGAAGAAGCGGAGGACCGCATCAGTGACCTAGAAGACAAGATGGGAAAAAAATACCCAATTAGAGCAGCTGCTAGGGAAAAAAAATATAAAAAAAACAGGAGGAGAGCCTACGGAAGCTTTGGGACAATACAAAACAAAACAATATTACAATAATAGGGGTCCCAGAAAGAAAGGAAACTGAGTAAGATATGGAAAAAGTATTCCAAGAAATAATGAAAGAAAACTTTCCTGAGATAGAGAAGAAAAAACCCAAACAAATCCAAGATGCTCGCAGAATCCCAAACAAAATGAATCCCCAAAGACCAACACCTAGGCACATTATAATCAAATTGGCAAAAACCATCAACAAAACCAGAATCCTAAAAAGCAGCCAGAGAGAGATAGAAAGTTACATATAAAGGAACCCTCATCAGACTAGCAACTGCTTTCTCAACAGAAACTCATCAGGCCAGAAGGGAATGGGATGAAATATACAAAGTCATGCAAAGGAAGGGTTTGAATCCAAGAATACTGTACCCTGCAAGGCTATCAATCAAAATTGAAGGTGAAATCAGGAGCTTCACAGACAAAAAAAGACTAAAGGAATTTATCACCAACAAACCAGCAATGCAAGAAATGCTAAAGGGTCTACTGTAAAAATAAAAATAAAAAATAGGAAACAAAGAAGGAACACAAGGGGATAGAATAAAAATGGCACCAAATACCTACCTATCAATAATAACGTTATATGTAAATGGTTTAAATGGTCCAATCAAAAGACATAGGGTAACAGATTGGATAAGAAAGCAAGACCCATACATCTGCTGTCTACAAGAAACCCACTTCAGAAAAAAAGACGCCCACAGACTGAAGGTGAAGGGATGGAAAAAGGTTTTCCAGGTTAATGGAAATGAAAAAAAAAAAAGCTGGGGTAGCAATACTTATATCTGACAAATTAGATCTCAAAGTGAAAGACATAACAAGAGATAATGAAGGCCACTTCATAATACTAAGGGGAGCAATCCAACAAGAAGAAATAACCCTGGTAAACATATATGCACCCAATACAGGAGCACCCAAATACATTAAAAAAAACTGCTGGAAGACATTAAGGGAGATATTAATAGCAATACAATCATACTAGGAGATTTTAATACCCCACTGTCACCTTTGGACAAATCATCTAAACAAAAAATTAAAATCAGCAAAGAAAAATCAACACTAAATGACACACTAGACCAAATGGAATTAATCGACATCTTCAGAACATTTCACCCCAAAGCCACAGAATACACATTCTTCTCAAGTGCACATGGGTCATTTTCAAAGATAGACCACATGTTGGGACATAGGCAAAGTCTCTTCAAATTCAAGAAGATAGAAATCATATCAAGCATCTTCTCAGATCATAGTGGCATAAAATTGGAAATCAACTACAATAAAAATAATCCAAGGAAGTCAAACACATGAAGACTGAATAGCATGCTATTGAACAAGGACTGGGAAATCAAGGAAGAAATTAAAAACATCCTGGCAACAAATGACAATGAAAACACAACAATCCAAAATCTATGGGACAGACCCCAGGGTGAAAAATCGGGCTTTGCGGAGATCGGGTGAGTTTCTGCCGCAGCTCCCTCATCCCCAGCGGAGCGCGCATCTCCCCCAAGCAGCAGCTCGCGCCGGCAGCTTGCGCGCGCCAGGCTCGCAGAGGGGTCGGTGTTTGTAGGAAACCCAGAGCTGGGCTGGAGCCACCCCTGACTGTGGTCGGGGCTCCTAAGGAGCAGTATGTCTGGATCTGACTCAGAGGGAGTTGCAGGCTAGCAAGGTCGGCTCCTCTTGCCCAACCCCCACCCCTCCATAGATCAGGGACACAGGGTGAAAAAAAAAAAAAAAAAAGAAGGGCCTCAGAACCCTGGCTCTCTGCCACCAAGAAACACCGCCACCTAGAGGCTACAGTACATATGGACTCTAGATCTGCTTTAAAAATCAAGACCCGATTACAACACGGAAGAAACACTGGGAATTGTAATTAATGCCCAGACCAGGAACTGGTGAGCTAGACAGAACAACAGAGGAAGTGAATGACCTTCATTACTGCAAACTTTATTTAATTTTTGATTTTGATTTTCTAATTGTTTAATTTTTTTCTGTTTTTTTTAAGTTACATTAGTTGCAAAGTTTACCTAAGAAGATATTTTTTTTACCTTTCCTCACTTGATTTTACCTTTTTAATTAACTCACTTTTATATGTAATCAATATTATTACTACTAGTAGTTTGCTCGTTTTATCTTATTTATCTTATTTTCTTTTGTTTAATTTATCATTATCTTTTAAGTGCCATATTATATACTTTTTTTATTTTTTTTATTTTTTATTTTTTTTTATTATTTTTTTTTTTTTTTGCTGAACCACATCAATATTTAATAACACAACCTAGAATGACAGGGCTTAGTCAAGTCGGTGTTAGATTTTAGATATCAGCATACATGTTTATTTCCCTGGAAGGCAGTAGTCACCCAGTGCTTTTATTTTTCTCTTTCTTCAATTTGAAAAATAAATTCTTCCCTCTGATGTGTGTTCTCAACTTCCATTATTAGAGTTCATGGATGCCTTGGGGTCAAGCCAGAAGGCAAATTTGGCCCCAGGGGATATTAGACAATCTGTCATGACAATTTGTTCACCTTTAATCACGTAGGACAACCTGAACAAGTATTATTATTGCATAGTTTGTTCCCTAGATGCTACTATAACTGGTGAGGCACCTTGAAGTTATTTTGCAAATTATGTTTTAATGAAGATCTTTGTTTGACTTGACTTATCTGTGATTATACTTTAATTTTTCTTTACTATTCCATTTTCTTTTTTTTTTTTTTTTTTTTTAAGATAACAGGGCGTTTATTTACAAGACACACGGCGCCCGGCTGTCCCGCTCCGTAACAGCAGCTATATACA
The DNA here is from genome assembly GCA_963924515.1 of Vespertilio murinus. Lineage (NCBI taxonomy): Eukaryota > Metazoa > Chordata > Mammalia > Chiroptera > Vespertilionidae > Vespertilio > Vespertilio murinus. The sequence continues at coordinate 100,338,259 of OZ004705.1, read as the reverse complement.
CGCGGGCGCGGGGTGCCGGGGGCGGCGTCAGCCGCGAAGGGCGTGGGCAGTCTCAGGGTCTCCTCCTCGCTGGTCGCTAGTCGGACACAGGATGTGGACGAAGGACAGAGGAAAGACCCCTTTCCTCTCGGGATCTCCCTCGATGTGGCCGATCCACCACTCCTGGTCCTCCTCCCCCGTGACGACGATCACCTCGCCCTCGACGGAGGTCAGCTCGTCGTCGTCGTCCGCCTGGCAGTCGTAGATGGTCTTCACGCGCCGCACCTTGTTCTTCCCCGTGCTGATCTTCCTGGGCAGCGGCACGGGCATCTCGGGCAGGGTGGGCGTCAGGTCGCCGGCGTCCTCGGAGGCCTGCTTCTGGACGGGGTCCCGGGCCGGCAGGCTCGGGGAGAGGTCCAGCGAGTGGGACTTGGGGGCGCCGTCGGCGGGCGGGGCCTTGGGCAAGGCCTCCCCCGGCGGCGCCTTGGCCAGCAGGTCCGCCAGCTGCGGCTTGGGGGGCAGGTCCTTCATGTGTGGCTTGGGGGGCAGGTCTGAGAGGTGGGGCTTGGGGGGCAGGTCGCCCAGCTGGGGCTTGGGGGGCAGTTCTCCCGGCTTCGGGGGCAGGTCTCCGATCTGGGGCTTCGGGGGCAGGTCCCCAGGGGGCTTCTGGGGCAGGTCTGCCAGCGGCGCTGGCTTCTGGGCGCCTTCGGGCGGGACGCTGGCCTTGTCCAGGGAGAGATGGTGGCTGGTCTCGGTCTTCCGGAGGGCCACTTTCTGAGGTAGTTTAGGCAGAACTCGCGGGCCAAGGGCAGACTTTGCGGAACCGGTGCTCGCCTGCTGAGACAGCCCCTCGAACTTGTTTGTGGTCTTACTGGACGAGGACGGACCCATGTCGTTACCTTTGCCGGCGTTCCGGGGAGGCAGCGGAGGGGCCTCGGAGGTGGGCGACGTGGGCGAGTCCGTGCTGGTGGAGGTGAAGATCTGGTTGGGGAAGGCGCTGTAGGAGAGCCGCTGCTTGTCCCGCGGGGTGCCGAACCCCGGCTGCGCCAGCTTGTCCTGGGGGGAGATGCTGGAGGAGTGGCAGAAGCTCTGGGGGCGCGGCGAGCGCTCCTTCTTGATGGGGCTCGGCTTGTCGTCCAGGTCGTCGTCGTCGCTCTCGTCCATCTCCTCCTGCCGCAGGTTCCACTCGTACTCCACGTGCACGTGCGGGTTGAACTTCCCGGACTTGGCCTGGGAAAGCAGATCTTCACACTGGGTGGCTTTCAGTCTCTTTGCTATGTCGAGGGCAGTCTCTCCAGCCTGGTTCACCACGTCCACGGAGGGCTTGCTCCGGAGCAGCAGCTTCAGGCACTCCGGCTTCTCGAACGTGCTGCAGTAGTGCAGGGCCGTGTTGCCCAGCGCCGTCTGCTTGTCCAGGTTCCCGCAGTTTTGGACAAGGAAGTTAACCAAGTGGAGAGATGTCTGGTCTGCAGTTCGGACTGCGAGGTGAAGGGCGGTCTCCCCGAGCTCCTGCCCCGGCTCCAGCAGCGGCTCCATGAGCTCCACGCCTTCCGCGTAGACCTGGACGAGGGCGAGCAGGTCCCGGGACCTCACGGCCTCCATCAGTTCGTTCAGCTTAGCCGACGGGGAGGAACAGGTCTTCCTCGAGAACCGATGGTCCACGTACTTGGCTGTGATGTACTCCTTCCGCGCAGTCATGTCACTCATCGGGGTAGGTTTCGGTGAGGGGCTGGGTAAATTGGCTTCCATAATGTCATTGAAACTGTTGTTCCCAATGGTCTTGGCCAGCAAGAGTTCAGAAGTCCCCAGCTTGTCTAGTTCCAGAGACTGAATGCGGGAAATACGGACCCCCATTTCCCTGTGGATTCCAGAACATTCGATGCAGGTCAAAATACCCAGGTTGGTCGAAAGCCAGGTGGGTTCTGAGGAGCCGCAGTCGCAGCAGACGTCGTTGCCTGGCAGCCGCTGCACGTCCTCGATGATGGCTTTGGTCAGGTCCTCCAGGCTGTTCTCGCCCGTGCTCTGCTCCCCGCGGAAGGCCATGGTCAGGGCCTCCTCTTTGCTGTTCGCCAGCACCGATATCCATGCTACGTAATCCTGCTCGTCTTCGGCCTGGAAGTGATACGTCCTGTTGTGTGAGATCAGGTCAAAAGACTTCTTGTCCTCGGCATTGGGCTTCACCTGGCAGGTGAGAAGGTTCAGCTTGGCTGGCTGCCTGTTAGCCGTGGCGTGGGAGATGGTCAGCATCCCGTTCTTGACCGCGCACTTCCTCCTCTGCCACACTTTGCGGATCCCGTCACTTTTCTTCAGCAGGTACCCCTTCTTCTCGCTGCCATACTCCTTGTTGCCCTGCAGCTGGTGCATGCTGTACCCGCCCTGGCGGCTCTGGGAATCTTCTTTCTGGTCGAGCTGGAGAGAGGACTTTATTAGGTCCCGGAGGGCAGTCAGCTGTTTCTTTTCTTCGTCCTGGGTCTGTTTTATGTTATATGAGTCAGCAGCCAGTTTTTCAATGTACTGTTTCAGTTTGTCAGCCGTTTTCAAGCCATCTTGAAAGAAATTGCACTGGGCGTGGTAGTACTTGATGAGATTCTGCAGCAGGTCCACGCCCTTTTTGGTCTTGATCTCGTTGACTTTGATGAGATACTCGCACATCTGCAGCTGGAAGAGGCGCCGCTCCTTCTCCATCTCCTCCGCGATCTCCGCCCCCGTGATCTCCGTGCGGATCATCCCGTGCTGCTTCGCATGCTCTCTCTTCTCCTTCTCAATTTTCGTGAACTTTGTCTCATAATCTTTCCACGCTTTGTCGAATGGCTTCTTGAGATCTCCTTTGACGCCCTTGAGGTCTCCTTTCAGCAGGGAGTCCAAGGTGAAGATCACGTTGTGGCTCAGCCCCTGGAGCAGATTTTTCAGCAGGGTGGACAGTTCCTTTGTAAGAGTCGAAAATTTGACGAAAGCGGTGCCAAGGTCTGGGTTGTCTCGACTTAAAAAATTACTCCCGAACTTATCCAGAACTTGGGCGTAGTTTTCTTCATTCTGCACATGGTCTTGACCAGAATTGTAGATGGCTTTCACAGACTTCTTCACCTTCTGCAAAGCTGTTCTATCTTGGTCTAGCGCCTCCTCCAGCAGCGTCACGGTGTTCCTGCAGTTGTGCAGCCGCGTGGTGAAGCTGGACGTGGTGGGCGAGTTGTAGTCCTCGGTGGTCTCGGCGATGAACTCGGACACGGAGATCTGGTCCGGCATCCGATTCCATAGTGTGTCTCTCGAAAAACTGGAGAGCCGACAGGCTGACGATCTCATGTCTCAGGTGTCACACGCACCAGAAGACGACAAGGGTCAGCGGGCGTCTCCGAGGTCCTTTGGAAAATACGCTTTCCCCGAAGGCAGGGCAGGGCGCCTTCCTTCTGAGGAAAATCACAGTCGTTTCTCTTTCGCAGGGGCTCGTCTCCAAGATGCGGCAGGCGATGCCTGCTCCGAAGACAAGACCTTCGAGCGAAAAGGCCGTGGGCTCCTGAAAGCCTGGGGCTTCACAGTGCCCCGGGTTCTGAGGCAATTGTGTTTCTGGGGAGACAGAATGGACAGAGCACCCGAGTTCTGCTGGTCAGGCTGAGCTGGGGGCCCTTCCACCCTGTCTCAAACACGGCGAGTCTTCCACCAGCGGGTGGTTTGCAATGCGTAGCCAACATGGAAGGGGGAAAAGGGGGACCCCCATGGCAGAACCAAAGGCCACAGCTCCCAAAGGAACGTGAGGGAGGGAGCTGAGAGGGAAGGAGGGAGGAGGGAGCCGAAAGGAGGCAAGGAAGGAAGGAAGGAAGGAAGGAAGGAAGGAAGGAAGGAAGGAAGGAAGGAAGGAAGGAAGGGAGAGAGGGAGGGAGGGAGGGAGGGAGGGAGGGAGGGAGGGAGGGAGGGAGGGAGGAAGGAAGGAAGGCTATATACTTTTTTTAAAAAAAATATTTTTTCTTTTCTCTTTTTTTCCCCCTTGGGATTACTATTCAACAGACTATTTATACCTTTCCTTCTCCAACGCTCTATTCTAACTCATCCCTACCTTTAGGCCATCACTCTCTTCCTAACCCTTTCCCTTTGGTGTCCTGCTTATCTTAACTCTTTATTGCTCTAGATTTTCCCTATTTTTTTTCTATTTACCCTCTCTTAAAATTTCACCCTTCCTGTGTATATCTAACTCCCAACCCCCTACTCCAAGCCCACTCACAACTACCTTGTCGCTGTCCCAAAAAAAAAAAAAATCCTTCTCTCCACCCCTTTGTAGTTGTATGTTAAATGCTAACTATATCAAAGTTGTGTGCTTTTTTGTAAGATTGGTTCGCTTATTCTTTTTATTTGATTGTATGATTTTGTTAGCTGGGTTCTAGTCACCTTTATTGGAGGATATTAATATTGCAAACGCTTTTCTGTTCAGTGCCTTGTGTGTTGTACCTGGTTGTGTTGTATTTTGTACCTTTAAATCTAAGCAGGAGAGAGAGATCTACATATACAGGCATCTTAAAATAGAAAGATCAGGGGGAGGCTAAGAAACACCCCACCTATGAAAGAAAATCAGCCATCACCAGAAAAGGAAGTAAATGATTTAGAGGCAAATAACCTACCAGAGCAAGAATTCAGAGTAATGATCATGGGATGGCTAAAAAGAATGGAAGACAAATTTGACAATATGAGTAAGACCCAAGAGGAAATGAAGAAAAACCAAGAGGATCTGAAGAAGAACCTAGAGGATCTGAAGAAGAACCAAGAGGAAATGAAGGCGACCCAAGAAGAAATGAAAAATGACATCACTTCTATGAAGAACTCAATAGAAAGCATCAAGAGTAGACTAGAAGAAGCAGAGGACCGCATCAGTGAGCTAGAAGACAAGGTAGAAAAAAATACCCAATTAGAGAAGGTCCTAGAAAAAAAAAAATCAAAAAACAGGAGGAGAGCCTACGGGAGCTTTGGGACAATCCAAAACAAAACAATATTAGAATAATAGGGGTCCCAGAAGGAAAGGAAACTGAGCAAGATATGGAAAAAGTATTTCAAGAAATAATGACAGAAAACTTTCCTGAGATAGGGAAGAAAAAACCGACACAAATCCAAGATGCTCAGAGAGTCCCCAACAAAATGAACCCCCAAAGATCAACACCCAGACACATTATAATTAAACTGGCAAAAAAACATTGACAAAACCAGAATCTTAAAAGCAGCCAGAGAGAGACAAAAAGTTACATATAAAGGAACCCCCATCAGACTAGCAACTGATTTCTCAACAGAAACTCATCAGGCCAGAAGGGAATGGGATGATATATACAAAGTCATGCAAAGGAAGGGTCTGAACCCAAGAATACTGTACCCTGCAAGGCTGTCAATCAAAATTGAAGGTGTAATCAGGAGCTTCACTGACAAAAACAGACTAAAGGAATTTATCTCCAACAAACCAGCAATGCAAGATATGCTAAAGGGTCTACTGTAAAAATAAAGAAATAGGAAGTGAAGAAGGAACACAGGGGGATAGAATAAAAATGGCATCAAATACCTACCTATCCATAATTACTTTAAATATAAATGGTTTAAATGCTCCAATTAAAAGACATAGGGTAACAGATTGGATAAGAAAGCAAAAGCCATACATCTGCTGCCCACAAGAAACACACTTCAGAAAAAAAGATGCACACAGGCTGAGGGTGAAGGGATGGAAAAAGATTTTCCAGGCGAACGGAAATGAAAAAAAGGCTGGGGTAGCAATACTTATATCAGACAAATTAGATTTCAAAGTGAAGGACATAAAAAGAGATAATGAAGACCACTTCATTATACCAAAGGGAGCAATCCAACAAGAAGAAATAACCCTGATAAAATATATGCACCCAATGTGGGAGCACCCAAATACATAAAAAAACTGCTGGAGGACATGAAGGGAGAGATTGATTGTAATACAATCATAGTAGGAGATTTTAATACCCCACTGTCACATTTGGACAAATCACCCAAACAAAAAATCAGCAAAGAAATATCAATCCTAAATGACTCACTAGACCAGATGGAATTAATCAACATCTTCAGAACATTCCACTCCAAAGCCACAGAATACACATTCTTCTCAAGTGCACATGGGTCATTTTCAAAGATAGACCACATGTTGGGACATAGGCAAAGTCTCTTCAAATTCAAGAAGATAGAAATCATATCAAGCATCTTTTCAGATCATAGTGGCATAAAACTGGAAATTAACTACAATAAAAATAATCCAAAGAAATCAAACACATGGAGACTAAACAGCATGCTATTAAACGAGGACTGGATTACCAGAGAAATCAAGGAAGAAATTAAAAACATCCTGGCAACAAATGACAATGAAAACACAACAATCCAAAATCTATGGGACACAGCAAAAGCAGTCTTGAGAGGGAAGTTCATATCTCTACAAGCCTATTGCAAAAAAACAAGAAAAAAAGGTAACAAATTATCTAACTCTAAAACTCAAAGTGTTAGAAAAAGAGCAACAAGAAAAGCCCACTGTAAGCAGAAGGAAAGAAATAATAAAAATTAGAGCAGAGATAAACGACATAGAGACCAAAGAAACAATACACAAGATCAACAAAACCAAGAGCTGGTTCTTTGAAAGGATTAACAAGATTGATGAACCTCTAGCCAGGCTAACCAACAAACAAAGAGAGAGGACCCAAATAAACAAAATCAGAAACGAAAGAGGTGAAATAACAACAGACCCCACCGAAATACAAAGGATTGTTACAAAATACTATGAGCAACTCTATTCCAACAAATTGCACAACCTGGAAGAAATGGACATATTCCTAGAAAAATACAACCTTCCAAAACTCAATCAAGAAGAATCTAAAAATCTCAACAGTCCAGTTACTTGGGAAGAAATTGAAACAGTCATCAAAAAGCTGCCAGCAAACAAAAGCCCAGGGCCAGACGGCTTCACAGGAGAGTTTTACCAAACATTCAAGGAAGAACTAAAACCTATCCTCCTCAGACTATTCCAAAAAATTCAAAGGAAGGAACACTTCCAAACTCCTTTTATGAAGCCAGCATCACCCTAATACCAAAACCAGATAAAGACAACTCAATGAAAGAGAATTACCGGCCAATATCCCTCATGAACATAGATGCCAAAATCCTCAACAAAATTCTAGCAAATAGGCTCCAGCAGTACATCAGGAAGATCATACACCATGACCAAGTAGGTTTTATTCCAGGAATGCATGGATGGTACAATATCCGCAAATCAATAAACGTGATACATCACATAAACAAATTGAAAGATAAAAATCATATGGTCATATCAATTGATGCAGAAAAAGCATTTGATAAAATCCAACACCCTTTCCTGATAAAAACTCTCAACAAGGTGGGAGTACAAGGATCATACCTCAACATAATAAAAGCTATATATGATAAACCCACAGCCAACATCATACTCAATGGGCAAAAACTAAAGCCATTCCCTCTTAAAACAGGAACAAGACAGGGATGCCCACTCTCACCACTCCTGTTTGACATTGTACTGGAAGTACTTGCCATTGCAATTAGACAAGAAGAGGAAATAAAAGGCATCGAAATCAGAAAAGAAGTAAAGTTATCCTTATTTGCAGATGACATGATATTGTACATAAAAAACCCAAAAGACTCCATCAAAAAACTAATAGACTTAATAAATGAATTTGGCAATGTAGCTGGATACAAAATTAACCCCAGGAAATCGATGGCATTTCTGTACACCAACAATAAATTTACAGAAACAGAGACCAGAAAAGCAATCCCATTTACTATTGCGCCAAGAAAATTAAGATACCAGGGAATAAATTTAACTAAGGAGGTAAAAGACCTATATACGGAAAACTACACAACACTGAAAAAAGAGATAGAGGAAGATGTAAACAGATGGAAGAACATACCATGTTCATGGATTGGTAGAATCAACATCATCAAAATGTCCATACTTCCCAAAGCAATTTATAGATTCAATGCACTCCCCATCGAAATACCAACGGCATATTTTACTGACCTAGAAAGAACTCTCCAAAAATTCATTTGGAACAGTAAAAGACCTCGAATAGCAACAGCAATACTGAGAAAGAAGAGTAAAGTAGGAGGGATCTCAATACCAGATTTCAAGCTGTACTACAAAGCCACTGTTCTCAAAACAGCCTGGTACTGGCACAAGAACAGACATATAGATCAATGGAATAGAATAGAGAATCCAGATATCAACCCAAATCAATATGCTCAATTAATATTCGACAAAGGAGACATGAGCATACAATGGAGTCAAGACAGTCTCTTCAATAAATTGTGTTGGGAAAATTGGACAGATACTTGCAAAAGAATGAAACTAGAGCACCAACTTACTCCATACACAAAAATAAATTCAAAATGGTTACAGGACTTAAACATAAGACGGGAAACCATAAAAATACTAGAGTCATCCACAGGCAGCAAAATCTCAGACATATGCCAAAAGAACTTCTTCACTGATACTGCCCCTTGAGCAATGGAAGCTAAAGAGAAAATAAACAAATGGGACTACATCAAAATAAAAAGTTTATTCACAGCAAAAGAAACCATAAACAAAACAACAAGAAAGCCCACTGTATGGGAGAACATATTTGCAAATGATATTACTGATAAAGGTTTAATCCCCAACATCTACAAACAGCTTATTCAACTCAGTAAAAGGAAAATAAATGAGCCAATTAAAAAATGGGCAATGGAACTAAATAGAATATTCTCAAAAGAAGACAGAAGGAAAGCCAAGAGGCACATGAAAAACTGCTCAAAGTCACTACTTATCCGAGAGATGCAAATCAAAACAACAATGCGATACCATCTCACACCTGTCAGAATGGCCAACATTAACAAATCAACAAATGATAAGTGTTGGCGAGGTTGTGGAGAAAAAGGAACCCTCGTGCACTGCTGGTGGGAATGCAGACTGGTACAACCACTGTGGAGAACAGTATGGAGTTTCCTCAAAAAACTGAAAATGGAACTCCCATTTGACCCAGTAATCCCACTCCTAGGAATATATCCCAAGAAAATAGGAGCACCAATCAGAAAGGATATATGCACCCCTATGTTCATAGCAGCACAATTTACAATAGCTAGGATTTGGAAACAGCCTAGGTATCCATCAGCAGATGATTGGATCAAAAAACTATGGTACATCTACACAATGGAATACTATGCTGCCATAAAAAAGAAGTAATTCTCATCATTTGCAGCAACCTGGATGGAACAGGAGAATATCATCCTGAGTGAAATAAGCCAGTCAATGAAAGAGAAACACCACATGACTTCACTCATTTATGAATAATAAAGAACATTATAAACTGATGAACCATAAGTTAAATATAGCGACAGTAAAGCAACAAGCAGACTGTCTAATTACAATGGGGAGGGGAGGGAAATATGAGGGAAATAAGAGATCAACCGAAGGACTTGTACACATGCATATAAGTATAACCAATGGACACAAAACTCTGGGGAGGGAGGGAATGTGGTTTTTTTTTGGGGGGGAGGGCAATGGTAATATATGTACACAGATAATAATTTAATAAAAAAATAATTTAAAAAAATCTATGGGACACAGCAAAAGCAATCTTGAGAAGGAAGTTCATATCTCTGCAAGCGTATTGTAAAAGACAAGAAAAAAGTGGTAACAAATTAACTAACTCTACAACTCAAACAGTTAGAAAAAGAGAAACAAGAAAAGCCCTGTGTAAGCAGAAGGAAGGAAATAACAAAAATCAGAGTGGAGATAAATGACATAGAGACCAAAGAAACAATACATAAGATCAACAAAACCAAGAGCTGGTTCTTTGAAAGAATAAACAAGATTGATGAACCTCTAGACAGGCTAACCAAGAAACAAAGAGAGAGGACCCGAATAAACAAAATCAGAAATGAAAGAAGTGAAATAACAACAGACCCCACCAAAATACAAAGGATTGTTACAAAATACTACGAACAACTCTATTCCAACAAACTGGACAACCTGGAGGAAATGGACCTATTCCTAGAAAAATATAACCTGCCAAAACTCAATCAGGAAGAATCAAAAAACCTCAATAGACCAGTGACTTTGGAAGAAATTAAAGCAGTCATCAATAAGCTTCCAGCAAACAAAAGCCCAGGGCCAGACGGCTTCACAGGAGAGTTTTATCAAACACTCAAGGAAGAACTAAAACCTATCCTCCTCAGACTATTCCAAAAAATTCAAGAGGAAGGAACACTTCCAAACTCCTTCTATGAAGCCAGCATCACCCTAATACCAAAACCAGATAAAGATAACACAATGAAAGAGAATTACAGGCCAATATCCCTCGTGAACATAGATGCCAAAATCCTCAACAAAATTCTAGCAAATCGGCTCCAACAGAACATCAGAAAGATCATACACCATGACCAAGTAGGATTTATTCCCGGAATGCAAGGATGGTACAATATCCACAAATCAATATACGTGATACATCACATAAACAAACTGAAAGTTAAAAATCATATAGTCATATCAATTAATGCAGAAAAAGCATTTGACAAAATCCAACACCCTTTCCTGATAAAAACTCTCAATAAGATGGGAGTACAAGGATCATACCTCAACATAATAAAAGCTATATACGATAAACCCACAGAAAACATCATACTCAATGGGCAAAAACTAAAGCCATTCCCTCTAAGAACAGGAACAAGACAGGGATGCCCACTCTCATCACTTCTGTTTGACATAGTACTGGAAGTACTAGCCATTGCAATTAGACAAGAAGAGGAAATAAAAGGCATTCAAATTGGAAAAGAAGAAGTAAAGTTGTCCCTATTTGCAGATGACATGATATTGTACATTAAAAAATCCAAAAGACTCCATCAAAAAACTAATAGACTTAATAAATGAATTTGGCAATGTAGCAGGATACAAAATCAATGCCAAGAAATCAATGGCATTTTTATACACCAATAGTGAACTCACAGAAACAGAGACTAAAAAAGCAATCCCATTTACCATCATACCAAAAAAATTAAGATACCTAGGAATAAACTTAACTAAGACAGTAAAAGACCTATATGCTGAAAACTACACGACACTGAAAAAAGAAATACAGGAAGATGTAAACAGATGGAAGAACATTCCATGTTCATGGATTGGTAGAATCAACATCATCAAAATGTCCATACTTCCCAAAGCAATTTATATGTTCAATGCACTCCCTATTAAAATACCAACGGCATACTTAACAGACCTAGAAAGGACTCTCCAAAAGTTCATTTGGAACAATAAAAGACCCTGAATAGCCCCAGAAATCTTGAGAAATAAGAGTAAAGTAGGAGGAATCTCAATGCCAGGTTTCAAGCTGTATTACAAAGCCACTGTTCTCAAAACAGCCTGGTACTGGCACAAGAACAGACATATAGAACAATGGAATGGATTAGAGAATTCAGATATCAACCCAAATCAATATGCTCAATTAATATTTGACAAAGGAGGCACGAGCATACAATGGAGTCAAGACAGTCTCTTCAATAAATGGTGTTGGGAAAATTGGACAGATACATGCAAAAGAATGAAACTAGATCACTAACTTACACCATACACAAAAATAAACTCAAAATATATAAATGACTTAAACCTAAGAGAGGAAACCATAAAAATACTAGAGTCATCCACAGGCAGAAAAATCTCAGACATATGCCTAAAGAACTTCTTCACTGATACTAACCCTAGGGCAATGGAAGCTAAATAGAAAATGAACAAATGGGACTACATCAAAATAAAAAGCTTTTTTTACAGCAAAAGAAACCATCAACAAAACAACAAGAAGTCCCACGGTATGGGAGAACATATTTGCAAATGATAACTGATAAAGGGTTAATCTCCAACATCTACAGACAGCTTATACAACTCAATAAAAGGAAAATAAATGAGCCAATTAAAAAATGGGAAATGGACCTGAATAGAATCCTCTCAAAAGAAGACAGAAGGAAGGCCAAGAGGCACATGAAAACATGCTCAACAACGGGCAGACTGTCAAATGACAGCGGGGGGTGGGGAAGGGGGTAGAGAGATCTGGGGGAGATAAGAGATCCACCGAAGGACTGGTATGCATGCATATAAGTACAACCAATGGACACAAAACTCTGGGGAGGGAGGGAATGAATGGGAGGGGGGGCAATGGTAAGCTATGTACACATATAATACCTTAATAAATTTTTAAAAATCTTATAATCTAGACTATATAATGTAATAAGATAGTAGGAAAAAAACAGTAGGGGTGATTATCTTGCAGAAGGACACAGGAAAGGGAAGATTGCATAAACCACAAGTTTGAAAAATAAGTAATTTACAAAACGGACAAAGGGAGAATTCCAGAATTCCAGACAAAGAGGTGCAATTGAGCAATTGGGAAGAAATAAAATGGCCAGCATGTCTAGGAATAGCATGTTCTGAGGCATAAAAAGCTGGGAATGAGCTGGGGTGGGGAGAAGGGAGTGTGCGGACTACACAGAATCAACCATAATCAGGAGCCTGGCCTTAGTTTGCTGTGGTTCAACTCCTGGAATCCAGGAGCCACGTCTATTTGGACTGATACAGTGTTACCAAGAATACAAGAGTATATTTGCAAATGTTAAGTCCTATGTGGATTTATGAGTTTTAGAAGATTGTTAATTATATAAACGAACTATTATATTTCTCCTTACAAACTATGAGAGGTGCTATCTTTAGGTAATGCTAATGAAACAGTTATTTCAATAGTGGAGCATCCTGTCTGGCTTTTATCTATAAGAGTGATTTAATACTTTATAATTTTTATTAGACCAGGGTTTAAATGAATAAGCCTTAAATCCATGTGCTGTCTCTGGTGGGGTCCGTGACAGAGATGTAAATGAGTGATGTGGACCAGGTATGATGTAAAAGCTGGTTGTACTAACTTGTCTGTGTGGACTTGACTAATTAAAGAGAACACCACTCAAAATAAATAAATAAATAAATAAATAAATGCCCACAGGTTCCAGGCGCAGAACTGTGCATACATTCGTGGTAAAAATGGTGATGAAAATAATGATGCTGGGGATAATAATACAGTTAAACTAGGTGCATGTTTTATGTGTACTAGCCCATAGAATCTGAACATAAGGCCACCATGTTCAGCTCCATGGGATGAACCTATACTCTGAGCATGTCACAGAGAAGGAATTTGAGGTTAAGTGATTTTGCAAGGGAAGGAGTAGAAATTGAAGTATTTGGATTTGAACCTGGTCTTGCTTTTTCCAAAGGCTCGGGTGTCAGCTTGTTTTGCCATTCATTGCATAAACACTTACCGTACTTTTTAAACCAGGCCACTGGGCGGCACTGAGCCCCCGCTCTGGTTCTGCGTTGCAGGTGGTGAAGGCCTTCGTTGTCCTGACCCCACAGTTTCTGTCCCATGACCTGGGCCAGCTCACCCAGGAGCTGCAGGAGCATGTGAAGTCAGTGACCGCCCCGTACAAGTACCCGAGGAAGGTGAGTGGGGCCCGTGCTTATGCCCTTCTGAGCTCCGCTGTCCCCAAGTCTGGTCGGGTGGCAGGGAGATGCTGGAACCGAACATAGAACGAGCATTTTTCTCTGCTAAGCAGCAATTAGGCTTAGGGGTGGATGGATGCAGCCAATTCAATGGGATGGAACCTCTGTTCTGGGTCGGAATCCCCAAAATGCGCTGCACATTACCCTGAGGGCAAAAAAATCAGACCACAGCCCAAAGCTATCCAAGAAGGTTATTTAACATCTTTCAAAATTTGAAAAAGACATCCAAGTCAGTCACTTTCTAACTATTATTAAGTGTGATTCATACTTAGAAATTTGATACTGCCACTCAATACCTATGCACACAACAGATGAATGTTAACAAAATTATATATAGCCTTAAATCATGCAGTTAGTTCTTTTTTAGTTACAAAATAATTAGCCCTTTATATGCAATAAACATTACTATTTCAAGGAAAATGACTTTAAATATAATAATGTTACATGCAATAAACAGTAACATTTCAAAAGAAAAAAGATTTTAAATATAATAATATTACCAAAACTGTACTAACATAACATAATATCACAGAAGTTATAGGAAATGTTAAAAATCTTCTTAATTTTATTAATATTAAAATATTAAAAACTTCTTAACATTACTTCTATTCTAAAAATTTTTTCCTCTGGCTCTCTTTTTATTCATCAGTTTATGTTGTTCATTATATTCCACAAATGAGTGAGATCATGTGATATTTATTCTTCTCCTCCTGGCTCATTTCACTTAGCATATACCCTCTAGGTCCATCCATGCTGTTGCAAATGGAAAGAGTTCCTTATTTTTTATAGCAGGGTAGTATTCCATTGTATAGATGTACCACCATTTTTAAATCCACTCATCTGCTGATGGGCACTTAGGCTGTTTCCAAATCTTAGCTATTGATAATTGTGCTGCTATGAACATAGGAGTGCATACATCCTTTCTGATTGGTGTTTCTGCTTTCTTGGGATATATTTCTAGATGTGGAATGAATGAGTAAAATGGGAGTTACATTTTTAATTCTTTGAAGAAACTTCATAGTGTTTTTCCACCATTCTGCATTCCCATCAGCAGTGCACAAGGGTTCCTCTTTCTCCATGTCCTAGCCAGAATTTGTCATTTGTTGATTTGCTGATGATAGCCATTCCGTCAGGTGTGAGATTGTACTTCATTGTCCTTTTGATTTGCATCTCTCAGATGATTACTGACTTTGAGCATGTTCTCATGTGTCTCTTGGCCTTCTGTATGTCCTCTTTTGAAAAGTGTCTGTTTTGGTTTTTCATATTTTGTATTGGATTTTTTATCTTTCTTTTGTTAAGTTGTATCAGTTGGAGATTAAACCCTTGTCTGAGATAACCTGTTTCCCCGAAAATAAGACAGTGTCTTATATTAATTTTTGCTCCCAAAGATGTGCTAGGTCTTATTTTCAGGGGATGTCTTATTTTTCCATGAAAAAGAATACAGTACACACTTATTGTTAAATGAAAATAAAGGAAATTTATTACCTGTATACAGTACGGTAGTACAGTAGTTGTCAACACAAACCAGACAAACTGTGAATCCTACAGTATCAAGAATTTACTCATTCATTCAATGACAATCATGTCATCATCTTCTGGAACATCATCATAACAATCCAATTCCTGAATTTCCTGGTGAATTTCTTGTGACTCCATTTCTTTCAGAATCAGTGGACCAAATCTCTCATGTTTAGCAATAGCACTGTCTTTAAATGAGTACTTCTTGTCAAGGTAGCCTGCTCGCAGTGCATTTGCAATGCAACTGTCAGTGATTTTTCTCCCATGAATTCTTCAACCAAGTCACAACTTCTTGCAGTTTAGGTTTCACAAAGTTTCCACGCTCATTTCTCTCCATTCTATTTTCAATGCAGTCATTAATTTGCATGCGCAAATTGTCTTTGAATGGCTTCTTTATTGAACTATCAAGAATCTGGAGATAAGCTGTCACTCCTGCAGGAATCATTATCTGATCTATTTTTCTTTTGTGAAGAAATGTCTTCATGTCTTTAGCTTGGCGAGTGCTGGCTGCATCCCAGACTGGCAGACCTCTTTGTCTCCCTCGCATAACAAGCAGCAGCATTAAATCAACCCACTTCCTTATAATTGCTTGTGTGGCCCAGGCTTTTTCAGTTTCAAGAATAAAAATGCCCAAAACATGTTCAATCTTTTCCTTCTTGCCCTTAGAAATGTTTAAAGGTGGGGTTTTAGTGCCATCCAGACGAATTGCCAAAATACAGGAAACACGTGCACTTTCGTAAGCAGTGGAGGGAATGTACACTAAAGAGGCACCCCGCTATTCAATTGTTGTTTGAGATAATTGGCCCATAAACACTGCAGTTTCATCCATAGCCAATCATGTTGGAAAGACTGTATTTAGAGAAGTCAGCATCATCAATAAAGGACTTGAATGCAAGTACTCGCTTAATAACTTGAGTATCTTCCAACCTAAACAATGTTGTAGATTTTCTTAAAGACAGTTCACTTCGCTGAAGGAAATTATCCATCCAGTGTTGTGATGCTTTGAAGTCTTCGGGAGCTATGTCAAACTGTGGTGCCATTGCAAGGGCAAATTCTTGAGTCTGAGCCCTATTCACAACCAAAGCCTTTGCTCTCCTGTCAACAACCCATTCACAGATCATGTTTTCCACCTCGGACAATAATGGTTGCCGACCTGATCCACATTTGTGCTTTTTAGCATTTCCCTTGTCCACTTGTTCAATGAGGTTACCACACTCTGCTCACCATTTTCAGACCAATTGGATACTCAACATCTTCTCTTTGCAGAAAGCAGTAAGATTTTGGCCCCAAGAGTCTTCCACGATTCCTTTCTTGTACTCCATGGAGTAGCTTTTTCTTTTTGGGGTATCAAGGTGGGGGGAAGGGGATCACTTAAAATGACACAGGGGGGAATCAAAATGGCACAGGAGAATCAGAGGGGGATTACCATTTAGTAACCCCTTTTGAACCTCCTGTGTCATTTTGATTGCCCCCTCTGATCCTCCTGTGTCATTTTAACTGATCCCCCTCCCCCCACCCCTGTGCCACTGAACACCTTCACCAGACATCCCCCCTTACCCCTTTATCAGACATTTACCCCCTGGGGCCTGCCTGGGGACTGTTACTGGGCTTGCTGGGGCCTGGATCTGGGCTGGAGCAGGGTCTGCCACTGACTGAGAACCTTCTGTCATCATGAAGGCGGCCTTGAGCATCAGGTAGTGTCACCAGAGACAAACCAGCACTCACCACCTTTGCCGCATCTCTTCTGCTCTAATCCTCCTGTTCTTCTACACGCATTTGTGAAAGTCTCCTCCTCTCTCCTGCTCGTTGCTCACCGCTCACTCTGACCTCCGCTCCTCCTCCACACAGCAGTGACGTCAGGACTCTGCATAATGTCACTGGTTGCTAGATGCCAATCAGGTTGGCCCTAGGGACCAGTTTATGGTAAATTAATTTTCATTCTGAGACAGAGCCTGGGGGCCTTATTTTCGGGGGGGATGCCTTATATTTTACTCAGAAGGAAACCTGTAAGTAGGTCTTATTTTCAGAGGATGTCTTATTTTGGGGGGAACACGGTAGCATTGTCAAATGTGTTTTCCCATGCAGTAGGCTTTCTTGTTGTTTTGTTGATAGTTTCTTTTGCTATACAAAGCTTTTTATTTTGATGTAGGCCAATTTGTTTATTTTCTCCTTAGTTTCCGCTGTCTTAGAAGCTGTATGGGTAAAGATATTGCTACAGCATAGGTCTGATGTTCTGCTGCTTATGGATTCTTCTAGGATTTTTATGGTTTCCTGTCTTACATTTAAATCCTTTATCCATTTTGAGTTTATTTTTATGTATGGTGTAAGTCTGTGGTCACCAAACTGCAGCTTGTGAGCCACATTCGGCTCTTTGGCACCTTGAGTGTGGCTCTTAGGCCAGCTTAGGAGTACCCTAATTAAGTTAATAACAGTGTACCTACCTATATAGTTTAAGTTTAAAAAATTTGGCTCTCAAAAGAAATTTCAATCGTCGTACTGTTGATATTTGGCTCTGTTGACTAATGAGTTTGCCGACCAGTGGTGTAAGTAGATGACCTAGTTTCTTTCTTTTTTTTTTTTTTTTTTGCATAAATTGTTTCAATTATTCCAACACCATTTATTGAAGAGACTATCTTGACTGTATTGTATGCTCTTGCCTCCTTTGGCAATTATTAACTGAGCATAATGGTTTGAGCTGATTTTTTGGGTTCTCTGTTCAGTTCCATTGAACTATATGTCTGTTCTTGTGCCAGTACCATGCAGTTTTCAGAACAGTGGCTTTGTAATATAGCTTGATATTTGCTATTGTGATTCCTCCAACTTTATTTTTCTTTCTCAGGTTCTGAGGCTATTTGGGGTCTTTTTTATTATTATTATTCCATACAAATTTTTGGAGAGTTTGTTCAAGACCTGTGAAATATTCCATTGGTATCTTAATGGGGATTGCATTGAACTTATAGATTGCTTTGGGTACTATGGATATTTTAATGATGTTGATTTTACCAATCCATTAACATGGTATATTCTTTCATTCGTTTATGTCTTCCTCTATCTCTTTTTTTAAGGTTCTGGTGTTTTCTGAGTACAGGTCTTTTACCTCGTTAGTTAAGTTTATTCCTTGGTATCTTAATTTTATTGCAATGGTAAATAGGATTCTTTTTTTTTTTACTGTTGAAATTATTTATTTTGTTGTTTTTTTATATTTTTTATTGATTAAGGTATTACATATGTGTCCATATTGGGATTGTGTTTTTAATTTCTCTTTCTTAAAGTTCATTATCTATACTAATAAAAGGGTAATATACTAATTAGACCGGGTCGACTGGATGTCAGACTTCATTCTGGACAGTTAGGGGGTGACCAGGCCAGCAGGGGGATAGTTAGGAGGCAACCAGGCTGTCAGGGGGCTGTTAGGGGGCAACCTGAATGGCAGGGAGGCAGTTAGGGGTCGACCAGGCTGGCAGGGGGGCAGTTCAGGGATGACCAGGCCGGCAGGGAACTAGTTAGGGGGTGACCAAGCCTGCAGGGGAGGGCAGTTGGGGGCAACCAGGCCTGCAGGGGAGGGCTTTTGGTGATGATCAGGTTGGCAGGGGAGCAGTTAGATGTCAATCATGCTGGCAGGGGAGTGGTTAGGTATCAATCAGACCAGCAAGGGAGTGGTTAAGAGGCTATCAGGCTGGCAGGCAGAGTGGTTAGGGTCAATCAGGGAGCCAGGCAAGTAAGTGGTTAGGAGCCAGCAGTCCTGGATTGTGAGAGGGATGTCCGACTGCCAGTTTAGGCCTAATCCCACTGACAGTTGGACATCCCCCGAAGGGTCCCAGATTAGAGAGGGTGCAGGCCAGCCTGAGGGACCCCCACCCCCATGCATGAATTTCATACATCAGGCCTGTAGTCCAATATAATAAAAAGCTAATATGAAAATTGAGCAAATGGCAGAATGACTAGTTCAGCCGTAGGCAAACTACGGCCCGCGGGCCAGATCCAACCCGTTCGGCTGTTCTATCCGGCCCGCAGAGCCAAAAGAGCGGAGGGTTCTCTTGCTCTCCCCTCCGATCCTTCACCAGCAGCCCAAGATGAGAGTGCCAGGATGGTCATGTTGCTTTTGTTCCGGCCCTACGGTCCAGTTTAAGAACCCATTGTGGCCCTCAAGTCAAAAAGTTTGCCCACCCCTGGACTAGTCACTCTGACATGCATTGACCAACAGGGGACAGATGCTCAATGCCAGAGCTGCTTTTTTCAACCCAAAGAGAGACAAGCTCCCGATTATTCTGAACTCCAGTTTCTGGGGAGACCCTAGGGACCTAAAATCCTATGGGGAGAAGCTGGACTGTGCCATCAGGTCAGAAAATGAGGGTGGCTTTCTTGCAGAGGTGTGTGCAGCAATCATTGTTTACTGCACTTGGGTACGGGATGTGGGGACTTGGAAATGTGGAAACACAGAGACAGCTGACTGGCAGCCATTGGGAGTGGCAAGAAATATTCAAAGTGATGAATAACACAAACCTACAACCAAGATTACTCTACCCAGCAAAGTTATCATTCAGAATTGAAGGGCAGATAAAGAGTTTCACAAATAAGAAAAAGCTAAAGGAGTTCATCACCACGAAACCAGTATTATATGAAATGCTGAAAGGTATCCTAGAAAGAGGAGAAGAGGATGAGGAGGAGGAGGAGGAAGAGATAAAAATTATGAACAATAAATATCTATCTATCAACAAGTGAATCTAAAAAACAAGTGAATTAAAAATCTGAGGAACAGCCAAAACTGGTTTGGCTCAGTGGATAGAGCGACAGTCTGCGGACTGAAAGGTCCCAGGTTCGATTCCAGTCAAGGGCATGTACCTTGGTTGCAGGCACATCCCTGATGGGGGGTGTGCAGGAGGCAGCTGGTCGTTTCTAGCTCTCTATCCCTCTCCCTTCTTCTCTGTGAAAAATCAATAAAATATATTTTTTAAAATCTGAGGAACAGAATAAACTGGCGAATATAATAAAATCAGGGGCATAGAAAGGGAGTGGACTGATAATTCTCAGGGGGAAAGGGGTGTGGGAGGTACAGGAAGAGACTGAACAAAAATCGTACATCTATGGATGAGGACAGTTGGGGGGAGGTAAGGACAGAGGGCGGGGTGAGAACCAGGTTGAGGGGAGCTATGAGGGGGAAAAGGAGAAACAATTGTAATAATCTGAACAAAAAATATTTATTAAATTTAAAAAAAGAGAGAAGCAGCCACCAGTACCTGCCAGGTGCTGCCAGAGATGGACAGAGAGGTGGCCAGGCTCAGAGGTTCCGACTCTTCTGTGAGAGGTGGCATGCTTCACTCCACCACATTTCATTGGTCAGAGCATGTCACAGGCTGCAGGAGCTTCAGGGGGTCAGGAGGAGGACCTGACATATTTGGCCCCCACCATTGAGCCATCACCTGCTGCAGCCTGTTTGGGGACACGGAGGGTGAAGAGAGGAGTGGGGATGGTAGGAAGTGACAGCAGGACTCAGGATGGTTTGCTTTCTCCTCACCCAGGTGGAGTTTGTCCCTGAGCTGCCCAAAACCGTCACTGGCAAGATCAAAAGGAATGAACTTCGGGAAAAGGAGTTTGGCCAGAAGCAACAGCAGTAAATTCAACATCCCGCAGTAAATTCAGCATCCCTTCTGAGTGTGACCTTGGGCACACACCTGGCTGCCTCGGTGCCCCCACATGGCTGGAGCGAGGTGGGGGTGATGAGGGCTGATTGGGAAGGACCCAGGACTGCCAGCATTCCCTCATTTCTGTTCTTTTAAGTTAACACCAGTCACTACCCTGCCTCCAAGGCTCTTGTTCCTTTGGATTGCCCAGGCGAGTGCTCAAATTGGGGCTGAAGATAATAAAGAGCTGACATCAGCATCAAGAGTGATGTGTTGTGCATTCACCATGTACATGAAACTGTGGTAAATGCGGTCCCTCTTTGCCCTTTCCTTGTTGTGGAGCGAACGTGAGTAAACAACCACTGGAGTCCAGAGCAAATTAAAATTTTGGGAGCCTTTTAATAGCAGGCCAGCTGACTGCTCTCTCTCCACACAGCCCAGAGAGCAGCCCCAACCCTTTGTGTCTGACCATATTTAAACCCATTCACTACCTCCTGTTTTTGCAGAGCAAGCAATTTAAAACAAAGTAGTTTTTCTTAGCTAATGTCAACATGTCATTTACAGGGTCCTGGTGCCTGGTGGAGTAAGTAATTGCATCCTGTTATCAAGAAAGTTGACAGTGATCTATCTTGTAAGGCTAATTTGTTAGTTTCAGCTGGAATTTATGGCCAAGTCGACTAGGAGAAAGCGTGCTCAAAAATTCCCACTCTCTAACATTCCCCACTGGTTTTATGTACATGGGTCAAATCATTGGCTCTTTTGGGTCATTATTGGCAAGGGAGTTATATTGACCTATGAGAACTATATGCTTGATAGAATTAATTCTCTGCTGAATAAAGTCAGTGGGCCTGTTTTGAGGGCCAAGACTAATCTTTAGAGGGTCAAAAAAGTCCTGGACTCTCTATTTTGCCTGGGCTGTTTTCAGCTGGGTGTGATGAAGCCACGTCGGAATTCCGTCGACCTTGACTGCTGTGGAGGTAGTCCTTTCCAGGTAGGAGTCGGTCAGAGTCATCAGGTGGAAGGATGGATCGGATCAGACATGCTTCTGGACTGCTTTCTGGGTAGACTATAAAGCCTGTAAGAACTTGAGTAAATATTGGTTATGGATTTCAGCTTTTCTAGATTGGGTTTCTATGTAAGCTGGTGAGGTGGGTAAGCAGGTTTTGGAAGAGTCACTATAATCTGAGTCCCCACTGGCAAAAATTACTCCAGGAGATTATACCTAGATTCAGGCTGCCAGTAGTCATAGGATCAGATAACAGCCCCGCCTTTGTAGCCAAGGTATCTCAAAGTATAGCTCAAGCCTTAAAATAGGCATGATCAGGACTCTAAAAAGTTTAACTAAATGTGTCCTAGAAACCTGTGAAAACTGAACCAACCTCCTGACCTTCACCCTCTTATGGTCCAGGTGTACCCTCTACCGGGAGGGGTTTCCCCCCTTTTGAGATCATGTACGGTAGACCTCCCTCCATTCTTCCCAGGGTCAGAGAGAAACTGAAAGCTGGAATTCATAACTCTTCCCTTGCTCAAGTCCTTACAGGCTCTGCAGTATACCCAGAGAGCCACCCATAAGCTTGTTCCAGATGCACTGCCAGTGCCCACTGCAGACCCTGTACACCCCTTCCAGCCTGGAGACTCAGTATGGGTAAAGAAGTTCACTGCCCAAGGACTCACCCCTATCTGAAAGGGATGCTACACTGTTATCCTAAGCACACCCACAGCTGTTAAAGTAGACGGCACCCAAACCTGGCTACACCACTCCCAGCTCCTGCACTAGAAAATGGCCTGGATCCTGGCAACCAGCGGCCTCACCCATGAGATACCTAGCCTGGGCTCCACAAGGCCAGGAGGAGACTTTATGCCTGCAGGAGGGGAACTGGACTTCAGTGAGGACAGTACTGATGGGAACTGTGGTATGAGGGGCCTTGGTAACTGTAAGAACATTTTTACTAGCCAGTGAAAAAGTCCATGGCAAGGGGACAAAAGAGCAGGAACAGAACAGCAAATGCCCTTAAAGGAAGTGGGATGAGCCCATGATTTGACTCATGCACATAAAACCAGTGGAGAATGAAAGGGCAGAGCAAGGCAATAAGCAGAACTTCCCTTTTTTTGAAGAGCTAGCCCTATGTGCATTTAGTGGTTATCTCGATGCTGGCCTTGAAAACAACACAGTTCAATTGAAAAATGCACCTGGCATGGCATTGAGATTATGGGCATATCTAGTCTCTGGCCTACAAGGTCATTTAGCTGAGTTTATCTTCAAACAGGCTGGGACAGGCTAGAAAGCAAACATTTTTTAAACAGCAATTTTTTTACAAAATAGTTCCAGTTGCATAATCCAACCTTAGGAATGCAGAAGGCCAAATAAGCTAACCGCATCCAGCCACCTGTGTAACCGGACCCTGGCCCTCACCCACCACCTAACCCTAAGCCCTATAAAGAAGCTGTACTTTCAGAACTCAGGGCTCTCTGCATCTTGCTGCTGAGTCGGTAGGGGCAGAGAGACCGGGCTTGAGCTTGAATAAAAGGCTCTTTGTTCTTGCATCGGACTCGGCTCCCTGGTGTTCTTTGGAGATCTTGAAATCTGGGCATAACATAATTAAGTCTTTTCATCTCTACCTATATGAGACAAGGAGACTCCCCAGAAGCAAGAGGGAACGAGGCTGCAGATGAAGCTGTCTGTCAGAGGATCAATGAGGTCTGGGCACAGAAGGTGGTGGGCTTGTTACCTGGGGGAGACAAACTGTAACAAATGGTCTGAGTGGAAAGGAAAGAAAATATTTCAGTTTTAATAACTTCTATTGAAATAAAATTTTTCTCCTTAAAATTACCCCCATGTTTATCAAAATAGCCAAATAAAGACTAATTTACCTATTGTATATAGCTAATTTGGCCTGATTGCTTGCATAAACACAACAAGAATGGTAACTGATTACCTTTGCCAGAATTTCATGATTGAATCTTATTGTGCTCCATAGGGCCAGAAAGCCAAGCCATCCAGCTGCCGTCAGGCCTGCCTATAGTATCTACTGAGTTAGGTGAACCCCTCAACTGCAGCGACTCCACCTGGGCGCATGCTCTACATTTTAAGGCCCATCTCAGTAGCCTTCCTACTCGGCCTGAAGTGAGTGCGGTTCTTCAGGGATGCAGATTCATCCTTGTTGCTCCTCTTCTATTCTGACCAACCGCCAGTGATGGTAGGGCATGGGCCTGATGCTCAAATGCCAGCCATTTTCAGGGCTCCCAAGCAGGATACCAGGCTTTTCCTTTTATTGGCTTCAAGTCTTCAGAGTCCAGACAGGGCTCTTTAAAACATGATACTCCAGTCAAAGTTTCTGTTCAATAAAACTACTACTACCTGTGTTTCCCCGAAAATAAGACGTCCTCCGAAAATAAGACCTACTTCATGGAAACATAATACATCCCCTGAAAATAAGACCTAGCGCATCTTTGGGAGCAAAAATTAAGATAAGACACTGTCTTATTTGGGGGGAAATGGGGTAGAAACCAGTCATATTGAATTTATTCAAATCAAATATGTATTGCCATGATGTATTAAGCATTGCCAAATTTTAGAGGAATTACATAAGGAGAAAAATATACTAACTTGCTTCAAGATCTTCTGATTTTCTTTGTCAGTCTTTTCTATGGATTCTTCAGAGTAATATAACTGTCTTCAAATGACAAGGAGAAATTCAAAATGTGTCTATATTCAAGTAGACAATTATAGCTGTCCTTGTAGTAGGGTTCTCCCTACTTGACTTGTCCTTAAAATTTCATATTGTCTCTGGGAGGGGTGACATGCCCTCTGAGACAGGACTAAGGGAGCTTTGTTGCTTTACAAGGTCTCACATGTCACAGGACCTCATGGGGTCTGTAATTCCTGTAAACAAGGGCTGGTACTCACCACTTCCCTCTGCTCCAAATAGGCCTTCCCCAGATTCCTAAAGTTGAAGTTTGTGCCATACCTGACATGGGCATTGTCACACAGGCCTGCACGACAGTATACAGGCTGCCAACTGTCTTTTAATATAGAACAAAACCAGAAGGGTATTTTCCTTGCCCATTTGGGCACCTGCCCTTTTGGCAACTGCATTTAAATCTGTAAGGTTAATGCAATATTATTAGCACAATGAAGTACAATATTGACACCGTGGCCACCTTAGGTAGCCAGATCTTCTGCTACTATATATGACACGTGGTAGAGCTATACAAATATCTTAGGGAGGTGACTAAGGTCTATTTTTTTAATATATATTTTATTGATATTTTACAGAGAGGAAGGGAGAGAGATAGAGAGCCAGAAACGTTGATTAGAGAGAAACATCGACCCCCTACCGGGGATGTGCCCACAACCAATGTACATGCCCTTGGCCGGAATCGAACCCGGGACTTTTCAGTCCGCAGACCAACGCTCTACCACTGAGCCAAACCAACCTCGGCTAAGGTCTATTCTTGACCTTCCCACATATAGCAAAATTGTCCTTGTCTTTCTGGAGTCATGTCCATGAAGATACAGACATTATCTAAGTCCATTATACCGTTTTCTGCAGGCCAATGTTAGAGCTGTGAACGGTGGCCACAAACACAGCTATCTAATTTCCCTAAAATTTATTCTGGCACGGGAAAAAGTTGTTTTGCTGTAAATAGGAAGCTTAACCCCTACATCTGCCTAGAAAGCTGTAATTTCTAAGTTTAACATGTGGCCTTCTGTCCTTCCAACTCAACAGGGTCTCTGCCATCCCTCAGTCAGACTCCTCCTCTCTTGGAGAACCTCAAAGTCCTCAAGGCTCCCTACTCCAGGGAGAGTGCCTTTCCTTTGCTCTTTGACTTTAAGCTGCCAGTCCAAAACAGCCAGAGTTGCAGTTAGAAACAGCTTTGTATATTGCAAAGGGCTTCTGTGGCAGTGGCTTGGGTATTAGGCCCTTTTCCTTCTTGCCAGTCCCCTTTGTGGCAGAACAGCCACCAGGCCTCTCCCAAAGGAGTGCACCGGAAGGGGATCTCAGCCCCTCCTCTTCCAGCAGCAATGGGTACTGAACCATTTCAGTACATTTACAAAAAGGGAGCTTTCACTAGCTCTATCTGCTGTTTCTACAGATTCCAGGCCTGCTGCTCTATTCCTGGGGCTGCCGGAAGGCCAGCAGCAGTCACTGGCTTCTGGTTTAACTGCTGCATCCACCAAGCCAAAGGCCTAAGTCTTATATTGCTTGTAAAACACTCATTACTCACTGGGCAGCAACGGGACAGCTCTAGTGTCAGGTAAATGTCTGCTGTCCCCCACTCTTCTTGCTGCTGCTGCTTCTTCCAGGGCCACTGTAAGCAGCTTGGGCATCCAGCCCCCCTTACCTCTTTTCTGCATTAATCATTTACTCTGCAGGGGAAATAAGGCAAACAGTCTGAGATCCTGTATAACCAGGCTTTTTACATTTAAGGATATTTTTTTTCTTTCTGTAACTGTTGTTTTTCCTCATAGATTTTTATTCTAAGTCCCTACACTCCTAGAGGATCTTAAATCCTTATCCTTTACCACTCTTCATTTCTCCGACCATTCCATTCCCCAGTCCAGTTGCTTGTCTCCCTTTCCTATTGAGTCAAAGGAAGACAATTCCTACAGAGGGGAGAAATAGAAACAGTGGCTGAGGTCGGTTTGGCTCAGTGGCAGAGCGTCGGTCTGCGGACTGAAAGGTCCCGGGTTCAATTCCGGCCAAGGGCATGTACATTGGTTGCGGGCACATCCCCGGTGGGGGGTGTGCAAGAGGCAGCTGGTCGATGTTTCTCTCTCATCGACGTTTCTGACCCTCTATCTCTCTCCCTTCCTCTCTGTAAAATATCAATAAAATATATTTTTTAAAAGAAATAGAAACAGTGGAAGTTTCAGAGAAAACTACAGACTATTGCTCTAGTAGTCCTCCCTTTCAAAGGCTGAGATCCAACCTGTGGGAAAAAATGACTTTTAGTCAGCCTGGAAAGATAGATGAGGAGGATAGGGTGTGTAGGGAGATTTCTGCAAACTGAAAGCCTGGATGGCCTCCTGAAAGAAAATGTCTTTGATCCAGTTACAGATGCTATTAGAATCAGGATGAGAGAGGAAGGGAAAGACCAGGTTATGTCCTCTATGAGGATCCTAATAATTGAAATCAGCAAGTCAAACAAATGTTGGTATATGATATTGCAGGCAGGGACAGGATCTGTAAACCTCTGTAAGCCCTGCCCCAGGAAGTCTCCGACCACCAAAAGAGATAAGAAAGCCATAAATAAAAGTTCTTTGTTCTTTGAAATGTCACAAGTTTATACTTTTAAATTTACCCTAGGACTTTAAAATTTCAATTTAATACAGCAAATTCAAAAATCAGAGCAAACTGAAATCCTTACTTATACAAACATGCAAACAGAGAGCGAAATTTTTATTAGCTAAATGGGCTGATTCCCTCCCACTGTGATAGAGAGCAAACATCTCTGAGAAAAATAACTCAGCAGCGCTGCTTAAGACATTTGCAGACCATCACAGCAGCTTTACCATATCT
Organism: Vespertilio murinus; assembly: GCA_963924515.1. NCBI lineage: Eukaryota > Metazoa > Chordata > Mammalia > Chiroptera > Vespertilionidae > Vespertilio > Vespertilio murinus. The sequence continues at coordinate 100,311,041 of OZ004705.1, read as the reverse complement.
TTAAACAAATTAAGCAATAGAAAGAGATAACAACCAAGATGGAAGCATAGATAAATGCCTAACTGCAGTCTCACTCAACAATTTCAAAAAATACAACTAAAATATAAAGTGGACATTATCCAGAACTACAGGAAAGTTGACTGACTAGAAATTCTACAACTAGAAGGGAAGAGAAAACCAGAAGGAAAATCAGAGGAGCTGTAAAAGCCTAAGGTTTCCAAGTCTAGTGGAATAAGACTATCTCTGGCAGGGACACAGCTGATCCTCCCAACCTACCAACTCAGGGAAGCAGCAAAAATGCAGAGATAAGGAAACAGATCACAAACGAAAGAAATGGAGGACAAAAAGTGACTGGATATAGAGTTCAAAACCATGATTATAAGGTTGTTCAAGAATCTCCTAGAAAAGGCCGATAAAATAAATGAGACCTATGAGGATATGAAAAGGGATCAACTAGAAATAATAAAGGATCAACAAGAAATAATAATCAACTAGAAATAAAGAATACATTATCTGAAATAAAAAAAAAATATATTATACAGAGTCCTAAAAACAGAATGGAAGATTGCAAGAATCAAGTCAAAGATTTGGAATACAAAGAGCCAGAGGACACTCCTCCGCAGAAGCAAGAAGACAAGAGAATCCAGAAAGTTGAAGATAGTGTAAGAAACCTCTGGGACAACTTCAAGCGAACCAACATCAGAATTATGGGGGTCCCAGAAGATGACAGAGAGCAAGATACCGAAAACATATTGAAAGAAATAGTGACAGAAAAATTCCCCCACCTGGTGAAAGAAGTAGACTTACAAGTCCAGGAAGCATACAGAAGCCCAAACAAAAGGAATCCAAAGAGGACCACACCAAGACACATCATAATTAAAATTCCAAGAGCAATAGACAAAGAGGGAATATTAAAAGCAGCAAGAGAAAAGCAGGTAGTTACCTATAAAGGAGCACCCATACAATTGTCAGCTGATTTCTCAACAGAAACCATGCAGGCCAGACGGGAATGGCAAGAAATATTCAAGGTGATGAATAACAATAACCTACAGCCAAAAATACTCTACCCAGCAAAGCTATCACTCAGAATCGAAGGCCAGATAAAGAGCTTCACAAATAAATTTAAGCTAAAGGAGTTCATCACTGCCAAGCCAGAATTATATGAATTGCTAAAAGGGGTTCTTTAGGAAGAGGAAGAAAATAAAGATAAAAATTATGAACAACAAATACATAACTATCAACAATCTAAAAACCAAGGGAAGTAAAAATCATGATGAACAATATCAACTGTCAAATATAATAGAATCAGAGGTATGGAAGGGGGAGTTGACTGATGATTCTCGGGGAAAGGAGAGTGGTAGGGAGGGCGGGAAGAGATTGAACATAAACTGCACCTATGGATGAGGACAATGGGGGATGGGGAAAGGACAGAGAGTGGGATGGAAACTTGGTGGAGGGAGGCAATGGGGGGGGGGAAATGAGGAACATTTGTAATAATATGAACAATAAAGATTTATTTTTTTTAAAAAAGAAATAAAGAGATAACAAATACTCTCATGTGTATAGCCAAACAGCACAAAGTAGCTTTCATTTCACACATACTCTTACACTGACATTTATAACTGTGAGTTTTTGACTTCTGGGGAGGTGATCAAACTTCACACTATAATTTGATAGTCTGTTCAATGTTTTACTGCCTCTGTATCTATCTTTTTGTTCATCAGGTTATAATGTTCTTTATTTTCCATAAATGAGTGAGATCATGTGGAGTTTTTCTTTCATTGCCTGGCTTATTTCACTTACATAATGCTCTCCAGTTCCATCAATGCTGCTGCAAATGGGAAAAGTTTCTTCTTTTTTATAGCAGTGTGGTATTCCATTGTGCAGATGTACCATAGATTTCTAATCAACTCATCTGCTGATGGGCATTTAGGTTTTTTCTAAATCTAAGCTATGGTGGATGTGCTGCTATGAACATAGGAGTGCATATATCCTTTCTGTTTGCTAATTACAGTTTCTTGAGATATACTCCTAGAAGTGGGATTGCTGGGTCAAATGGGAGTTCCATTTTTTAGTTTTTGTTTTTTGTGTTTTTTAAAAGTAAATCTTTATGTTCAGAGTATTACAATTGCCCGCCCCCCCTTGAGACTGAAACAAGATGACGGCCTAGGAAGTCTCCTAAGCTGCCACTTCCTCAACAATTTGGAAAAAAACAACAGCTAAAATCAAAAGGGATCGCACCAGACCCACAGGAAAGCTGGCAAAATGGGAAGGCTACAACTATACACAAAGCAGGACGTCACTGCTGCCATGTGGAGTTTAAAACTACAGCAAAACTGGACCTGCCGGAGCCGCTGCTGCTGGAAATGAGGAAAGCCAGACCTCGCTCCGCCCTGGGGCCCAGGGAGTGGGCCAGCCCTGCCGGCCACCGTGGGAGCCAGGGAGCTGATGTGGGACCTCCGCCGCACCTTCGGCTCCTGCTTGGACGAGAAGCCCGTGAGCGTGGCCTCCCTGCCCACAACCATCCCGGCCAGCAGCCATCCCAGCCCGCCCGCCGTGCTGGTGAAGAGAGGGCTCAGCGTCTTCCCGCCCGCAGCCAGCTCAGCCCAGCCCCCACGCTCTCCGTGCTGGCGAAGAGAAAGTGCAGTGTCTCCCCACCCGCAGCCAGCTTGGCCCAGGCACCGCGCACGCCATGCTGGTGAGGAGCTGGCGCGGCACCCTCCGTTTGCGGCCATGGAAAGTTCTTCCTCCACAGGCGAATGGCCGGGCCAAAGCTTCCGTCACTGCCGCCATGTGAACTTTAAAACTACAGTGGAAATTGAACCATAGGAGCGACCGTCACCGCTGCACCCGCCACCACCAAGAATAAAGGAAATCCACCAAGAACAGAGCTCACTATGCCCCGGGATCAGGGAGTGGGTGGCCTCATAACTTAGCCTCCATGTCCGCAGCTGCTCTGCTTCCGCACCGAACGAAACACTTTTGAAGGCGGTCTCCCCGCCTGCAGCCATCTCAGCCCGCCTGCAGCCATCCCAGCCTGCCCGCCGTGCTAGCAAGGAGCTAGTACAGCGCCTCCAATTCGCTACTCCAGCACCCCAGAGGGGCCGTGTGCCCCGGATGAGCCTGGTGTCCCAGGGGGCCATGTTCCCCGGGTGAGCCGTGTGTCCCACTGGGCCGTGTGCCCCACATGAGCCGTGTGTCCCAGGGGGCAGTGTGCCCCCGTGAGCCATGTGTCCCAGGGGGCCGTGTGTCTCAGGTTAGCCATGTGTCCCAGGGAAAGCAGTGGGACCCGGGGGTAGGGGTGGTGTGAACCAGAGGAGGAGCAGACTCTATTCATGTGGTCCTGAGATAGTCTCCATAAAACAAGCAGACTGCCAAATGAGGAGCGGATTCTATTCATGTGATTCTGAGATAGTCACTATAAAACAAGCAGATTGTCAAATGACAGCGGGGAGGGGAAGGAGACCCGGGTGGGGAGATTAGAGAACAACTGAAGGACTGGTGTGCATGAATATAAGTACAACCAATGAACACAGAACTCTGGGGAGGGAGGGCATGAATGGAAGGGGGGCAATGGTAAGCTATGTACACATATAATACCTGAATAAAATAACTTTAAAAAAAACAATTGTTTCTCCCCCACCACCACCATAGCTCCCCTCCACCCGGTCACCACCCTACCCTCCTACCCTCTGCCCTTATCTCCTCTCCCTCACCGCCCCCCCACCCCTGCTGTCCTCATCCATAGGTATATTATTTTTGTCCAGTCTCTTCCCGTACCCCCACACAGACACCCCTTTCTCCCTGAGAATTATCAATCCCATCCCATTCTATGCCCCTGATTCTATTATATTCATCAGTTTATTCTGTTCCTCAGATTTTTAATTCACTTGACTTTTAGATTCACTTGTTGATAGATATGTATTTGTTATTCAAAATTTTTATCTTTATTTTTTTTCTTCTTTTTCCTCTTTTTAAAGAACACTCTTAAGGATTTCATATAATACAGGTTTGGCGGTGATGTACTCCTTTACCTTTTTCTGATCTATGAAGCTCTTTATCTCACCTTCAATTCTGAATGTCAGATAAACTTTTCTGGGTAGAGTAATCTTTTTTTTAAATATATTTTTATTGATATTTTATAGAGAGGAAGGGAGAGAGATAGAGAGCTAGAAATGTCGATGAGAGAGAAACATCGACCAGCTGCCTCTTACACACCCCCTACCGGGGATGTGCCTGCAACCAATGTACATGCCCTTGACCGGAATCGAACCTGGGACCTTTCAGTCCGCAGACCAACGCTCTACCACTGAGCCAAACCGGTTTTGGCTGGGTAGAGTAATCTTGATTGTAGGTTCTTGCTTTGAATATTTGAATGAACAGAAAGATAGATATACCGTATTTGCCGGTGTATAAGATGATTTTTTGGCCCTGAAAAATACCGTATTTGCCGGCGTATAAGAGACTGGGCGTATAAGACGACCCCCTAACATTTCCACTCAAAATACAGAGTTTGTTATATACTCACCATATAAGACTACCCCCCAATTGGAGGCATATTTTTCAGGGGCAAAAAATCGTCTTATACGCCTGGCAAATACGGTAGTGACAGTAAAACAACAAGCAGACTGTCAAATGACAGCGGGGGCGGTGGTGGGAGGGAGAGTAGGGAGATCTGGGGGAGATAAGAGATCAACCGAAGGACTGGTATGCTTGCATATAAGAACAACCAGTGGACACGGGACTCTGGGGAGGGAGGACATCTATGGGAGGGGTGGGGGCAATGGTAAACTATGTACACAGATAATACCTTAATAAATTTTTTAAAAAATAAATAAACTTTATAACCGTGGTTTTGAACTCTAGATCCAGTCTTTTGTTCTCTTCCATATCTTTCATTTCAGATCTATTTCTTTGTCTTGGCATTTTAACTGCTTCCCAGAGTTAGTAGGATCACTTTGTGTGTTTGGTGTTCTATATGCCACAGTGGGTCAGCCTCCCCAGTTACCTGAGGTAGACACTCTTGGTGCTCCCCTTTGTGGACTGCGTGAACAGCCTTGTTGTAGTTAAGACTTGATTGTTGTTGGTATCACTGGGAGGAATTGACCTCCAGGCCCATTGGATGTGAGTATCAGTTGTGTCTACTCCAGGATAACTTCTGTATTGGAGACAGTCTTATAGGATCAGACTTGCAAAATTGCAAAAGCCTATGTACTCAGTTTGGATGGGGCAAAGTCTCAGGGCTGAGCTGACAGTCTTGGCTTCCTGACAGCCCTGCCCTTGTGCGCTCGCCTGAGTTTCTGCCTGACCTCTGCCTTCCACAGCTCCCCTGAGTTTCTGCCTGACCATCCTGATTCCCTGTGCAAAGGTGTGGGTGCCACAGGGGCTCGCCTGGAACTGGGTTGGGTCTCTGTAGTCTGGAGCTTCTGACTCCTTCTGCTATGGAGAGGCCATGGCAACCTCCACAGTTAGACATCTCTGCGTACACTCACTCACTCATGACTGTAGACCCTGCCTGCTGCAGCTCCCGGCTCCCCCAGTCTCCCAGTCTCTGAATCTCCAGGTGCCTTTCTCTTCAGTCAACCCATATGAGCTTGGGTCCACGGGGTTTCAGCTGAGGTTGGGGTTCAATACAGTCGGAAAAGATTCAGTGCAGTCAGGAACTTCCTTTCCCCTCCCACCAGCCAGGCATTCAACCGTCCTTCCTCTCTGTGCATGAGCGTCTTCCTACCTCAGTGCTTTGTGGCTCCCAATTCGATCCGTGAGTCTCTCTCTTTCTTTTTAGTTGTAGATTTCACACTCCACCAGCTTTCCTGTGGTTTTGGGTGATGTCCATTCTCTCTTTTAGTTGTTGTTTTGAAATTGTTGTGCGAGGCAGCACCTTATGTTTTTACCTAACCCGCCATCTTGGTTGCTCATGTAATTTTTCTTTGAGTAGTTCTTTTCAACTTGTTCTTCTAATCATTCATTCCATCCTCACCTTCCTCCAATCAACTATGTATTCCTTCCATTTTGTTATTTATTTGTGCTATGTCATTCTTTATTTCTGTTTTCAGGGTCAGTGTTACTATATCTTTCTTTTCATGCCATTGAGCATTTTTACCATCATTACCCTGAACTCTGTTTCACATAAATTTCTTATCTGTGCTTCATTTATCTCTTCTTTTGAAGAATTCTCTTGGTTTTTCATTAGGAGGTTGTTTCTTTGTCTCCTCATTTTGGCTGTGTGTTTGGATGTGTGACTATGTATTAAGTATATCTGCTACACCTCTCAGTCTCTAGTGCAGAGCAGCATCAAACACTATTTCTGACTAATTAGATCAGGCAAAGATTTTACGCCTCCAGGGACCACTTCTGCCTGCAGACTGAAAGGATTCTGATTTGAATTGCCCTCAGGATATCATTCTCTGGTGTGGCAAGAGGTTGTTTGTTTGTTTGTTTGTTTGTTTTTGGTGTGTGTGTGTGTGTGTGTGTGTGTGTGTGTGTGTGTGTGTGTGTGTTTCAACAGTGTGGGATAGTTGCTTCTACCTGGAGGCTAACTGTTATTTTTAGTTTCTTAAGTGGCCTTAGGAACTCAGCACTGGGGGGCAAGGTGTTTCCCAATAGGGTGGGTCAACTGTCTTCCCCACAAGCAAAGCCTGCTGCATAACAAATGTCTGTGTGGAAAAGATGTCCTCTGCTTCATAGGGAACTGACTCAGCACAGGAAACCATGGTGTCTGCCTTGTGAGCTCTAAGCCCTGAGCCCCCAGTCCTGGCTTTTGCTCCCACAGCTCCAGTCTTCTCTGCCTCTACTCTGCCTGGGCACAAAGTGGGTGGCTCCACAGAGAATTTTGTGTGTTGGCCCTTTGAGAGGTGTCTGAATTTCCAGCACCTCTCCCTGGCACACAATAACCCCACTGCTTTTCACCCAAATGTTATATGGTACCCTTCTCAGTTCTGTTACTCTTTACTGGGGTGCCCAGCTTGGGAATTCGACCTCAGAGTTCTCAGTAGAAAACTCCATAGCTGAGACATCTCTCCAGAACTTCAGTTGCTGTCTGTGGATGCTCAGACAGCCCTTTCCCACCTCCACCCATCCTACCAGTCTCTATGCAGTCCACTCTTGATCCTCCTTTATCAGGATTTGTGCTACACCAGCACAGTCAAGGGTTTGGCAAGCCTGAAGAAGGGAGGTGAAGGATGAAGAAAGAGACAGACAAGAGAATAAGCTGGGCCTAGGTGGATCTTCTGTGCCTGGATGAGGCCACAGAACAGATCCAGACTGAAAAGCTGGTGCTTTATTTTTAGTCAGGGACAAACAAGGTAATTTACAATGTTCTTATAAGTTTCACTTCTTTTGGCAGTACTTGATGCCTCTCCCACAGCCCACTAGCTCCTTAGGCAAGATCTAGGGAGCAGTTACAAGATCAAGCTTAATTATGCTAAAGGGACTGTGCCCTCCAAGCTGGGACTTGTTTTCAACTTTGCCAGCAAATCAGTACAAGGCTTAACCCTATAACCACTTCCTAGAATGGTTTTCTCTGGAAAATCTTCTATTGATTATTAAGGCAATTTTTCAATATTTTATTTCTACTAGGTGTACCAGTTAATGATGCTGGATTTTGTAAGCAAAGAAAACACAATAATTTTAAGAGAAACATCGAAAGTTCTTTATTCAAAGTAATGTCCATCACTAGCTACACATTTTCCCACCTTTCATGTAATTTGTGGATACCATCCCAAGAGAACTTTTCTTTTGTTTTGAGAAAAACCATTCAGAGACCCAATTTTCAACTTCTTCATATATTTTGAAGTGCTGCTCAGAAAGAGTGTGTGCCATCCATCAATCAGAACAAGTGGTAATCTGAAGGAGCAAGTATGGTGAATACTGTGGGTGAGTTAAAACCTCCCAGGCAAGATCTTTTAAGGTGTTTTAACTGGTTTTGAAGTTTGTGATGGTACATTATCATGAAGCAGAATTACTTTGCCATGTCTTCTCGAACATTCTGGTTGTTTCACAATAAAAGCATGGTTCCAAGAGATTACTTGTTGTCAGTAGCCTCTGCTCTAAGTTTGCCCGTTTTGCTGGTTTTCCTTTTAAAGCCTTTTCCTTGTTTGGCATCTTAAAGAGTTATTCTTCCTGTTTCTCCCCTGTCTGATCATACTTAGTGGGAGGAGGTCCAAACTGTCTCTCTTCTACTTTATTTCCATGCTCTTTTGCATAGCTGATTACATTCCATTTGAATTTTCAGAGTAAAATAGCTTACTGTACTTATCTTTTTACTTTTATTTTTTCACATCTTTATGGGCTCAGAACACTGTGGTCCCGGTTGTATCTGCACACTCTCTACCTCCACCTCCAATTTTGGCATCATCTGACATTAGTAACAATAAGGCTCATGATTGGAGGAAGCCTGTTTGACAAGATATGGGCAGCTGCTCTCTCCTCAGCTGACTTCCATGTATGAGACACCCCTCAATTTTCAGTCTAATGATTTTAGTGTCTTACACAGAGAAAAATACAGTACATAGTTATAGACACAGTGTCTAGTCACAGCCCTTCTGCGAGGGTTGGACCTCTGTGCACGCAGGAATCAGAAGACATGAGCATCCGCAGGCAGATAGGAGACTTTATTGCAGACAAAGTGGCCATTGCTAACACAGGAGCTACAAGACAAAGCAGTTCCTCAAAGTAGTCCCACAAAGTGGTCACACACTGACTGGTCAGTGACACATTCTCATACCAAGTCAGACAAAAGAGGTCTCTTGCCAAACAGTGACATTAGTTACAGCAGATAATGGTGCACCTGTGAAGTGCGTACAGTACAACTGCTGCCATTGCCTTTGCACATCCATGTAGCAAATTAACCTTAAACACCCAGATCAAGGTGTTAGCAAAGGGGTCTCTTCTTGGACTTAGCTCTGGCTTGAAGTTGTCCGTCTTCATGTTCCCACCACATTCTCCCTCTATGTGTTTGTATCCTGATCTCTTCTTATAAGGACAATTATATCAGATTAGGGTCCATCTAGTGACCTCATTTTAACTTAATTACCTCTTTAAAGGTTCTTTTTCCAGCCCTGGCTGGTGTTCTCAGTGGTTCCAGTGTTACACCCTTCGGTACCAAGCACACACACATGCGCATGCGCACGCACAGACACACACACACACACACACACACACACACACACACACACACACGTATTTGAGAAAGGCATTGTGGGCAGCTCAGTCTGGATTAAAAAATCGTAAGGAATGATTGCTCAACCCAGGACCAATAAACTTTGCACAGGGGTTGAGATCATCTATAAATATAACAGGTTCTATGAGAACGGCACAGTTGGACTTTTCAGGAAGAGAGGTGTTAGAGCCAGGCTAGCATGGAGAACAGGACTTTCAAATGGTGAGTTTCCCACAAAGGGGCTGGTCCCATGGCTGTCAACCTGAGCTTAACTCCCAGGGGGTGAGAGAGAAGGAGAAGACCCTTAGGAAGGTGCTCCAACCTCATCTAGTAGCTATGATCCCTCCCCATCTTTCTCTGCCTATGGTTCCTGAGCTGGGAAGAGAAATCCTAAATCTTAAATCACTAAGATGTACTGGTCACCTGAAACCAAACTCCAGCCATAAACCAGAAATGTGCCTCATCTTGTGGAGGAAAGTCCTGCTCCACAACTGACCTTCTAGCCATCTCTTCCCTAAGCAGGTGGTGACTGAGAAGTCCCTGCCTGCTTCCTGAGGACTGCTCCGCCATGCAGTGGCTGATGAGGCTCTGGGTCCTTAGGGGCACCCACAAATCCTGCCATATCTTCCACCCTGCCCATAGGCACTTGAGCTCCCAGTCTGTATCATCAACTGATGCCCCGAGATGGAATGACCATGATACACCTGAGAAATTTAACTTTGCAAGTGATGTCCTGGACTACTGGACTCAAATGGAGAAGGTAGGAGGCACCTGTGATGGGGAGGTGGTGATAGGCATGATCACTCTGGCTTATCTTGCTCCTTGGAGGCTGAAGAGCACAGACTCAATACAGGGTCTGCCTCAACTTACCAGTGTCATGGGAAAAGCTTATGTTTTGGGGTTCAAATCTCAATACTCATCAAGGCCACTTCTGCACTTCTCTGAGCCTTGGTGGTTTTATTTGTGAAATGGAAACAATCTTACTTAAGAAAGATAACAGCAGGTTAAAAATATCTGGAACAGTCAGATAATTATGATCAAATGCAAACTTCTAACTACAAGGTCAGCAACTTGATGTTCATCTGAATTCTGACCTTCCACTAATGGGACTGTGAGCCTCACTGGAATTCATCTCATCAAACTTGGGCTCAACTTCAGGCTGCACAGAGGGAAGGGACAGGCTCCCTGCTGGTAGACCTCAGTCAGCAGTCCTCCTGTGAGGAGAGGAAGGCCAGCTGCAGGCCTGGCTACCAAAGACGACTGGGGTGTGGCATTGGGGTCTGTCCAGAGAAACCAGTCCCTCAGCCTCTGAAGTTTCAGGTCTCTTCAGAAGACACCAAGTGCTTGAAACAGAAAGGGGAGCAGTGAAGTGTATCCCAGGGATGGGGTGGACAATGGGTGGTATACCAGCTAGTAAGCCCCAGCTGGTGATGATCACAGTGTGAAAAGTTACCCAACATTATCTTTGTAGAAAGAGAGAATTCACCAGTAATGCAGCCAGAGAGTTGATGGAATTTTTAAGTTTCCAATGAATTTAACATATGCATTCACGTACTAGTGTTCAAGGCCTAAAAGCCTTTCATGGGGCTTCTTCATACCTCTCTCTTTTTCCTTCCTCTGAGTTTTCATAATAACTCCCAGGAAAATAGAGCCTTGGTTATGAAGATCATTTTTTATAGGCCATGTCAAACACTTTGCTTTTAGTGTTCAGATTAGATGGACACTTTTATGATCTCCATTTCCCAGACGAGAAAACTGAGGTTCCAAGAGTTTTGAATAACCTACAGAAATTAGTTATGTAAGTAAGTAGAGGAGCAGAATTTGGGTCCAGGCTTTCTAATTGTAAAATCCATTTTTTAACCTGGTCTCATTATGAGATGATGCCAAAACCTCTCTTGACTTCATGAGTACCTTTTAGACCCTGAGTTGGGCTGGAGAGTGAGGAGGTAGAGAGAAGGAATTGAGCCCAGTACTTTATTCTCGCATTTAGCTTCATAAAATTCTTATTCATTAGTTCACACATGCACCAGGTAGATGACCACCAAGTAAATAGGGTTCCCCCATGAAATACCTGTTCTTATTGGGTTTTATATTATTGTTACCAGTCACTGCCAAGTCATTCATATCTCCCAATGTCCCCCCAGACCCTCATTGCATTAATTTTCATGCTCACACACTTCTGATCTGTCTCCACTTTCCCAATTGCTGTAACCAGGATTACAGAGTCATTGTAACCAGTGATGTGTGGTGTCTGACACCTAGAGGTTTCTCAATAAACATTTGTGAAGTAAATTAATTTTGAAACCTGCCTTACAATCTACAGATCTTGGTGCTGCTCCTATTAAACACTCTGCAGAGGGCACGCATCTGGGGTCCTCTGTGCCCCCTGAACCTCCCTTAAAACAAATCTCCCTTAAGTTAGAAATCCAACATTTCTGTGTGCCCTCTTCATTTTATTTTAAACTAGAGCCTCAATGCATGAAATTCATGCAAAAGTAGGCCTTCCTTTCCTGGCTGCTGGCACCGGCTTCCCTCTGGCACCGGGGACCCGGGCTGGCTTCCCTCCAGCCCCACTCAGGCACCCGGAACCTGGACTGGCTTCCCTCAGGCCCTGGCTTTGTCTAGAAGGATGTTTAGAAGGAAGTTCAGTCTAATTAGCATATCACCCTTTCATTATTATAGAAGTGTTTTCATTATTACATAGAGGAAGGGAGAGGTAGAGAGAGATAGAAACATCAATGATGAGGGAGAATCACTGATCTTCTACCTCCTGCACACACCAGACTAGGGATCGACCCTGCAACCTGGTCATGTGCCCTGACCCGAAATGGAACCGTGACCTCCTGGTTCATAGGTTGATGCTCAACCACTGAGCCATGCCAACTGAGCAGTGTGTGTGTGTGTGTGTGTGTGTGTGTGTGTGTGTGTATGTGTGTGATTTCCAGGAATCAAATCCAATGAATGCATACATAAGGGGAACAACAAAATTGATGTTTCTATCTCTATCACTTCTGCTCTCTCTAAAACAATCAATAAATTTTTAAAAAAATTTAAATACTGAAGCTAACCTTTTCCACAACCACTATACTCACATGTGTGGAAGTTTGTTTTATTGGGACTTGGATGCCTTTATTTCTTTTTATCTTTTATTTTTTAATCCTAACCCAAGGTTGTTTTTTCCATTGAGTTTTTAGAGAAAGGGAGGGGAAGGGTAGAAGAGGAAGAGGAGAGAGAAACATGGATGTGAGAGAGATGCTTTGGTTGGTGGCCTCCTGCAGATGCCCTGACAGGGGCCAGCAATGATCCTGCAACCAAGCTATGTGCCCTTGTCTGGGAATCAAACTTGTGACCAATGCTCTAATCAATGAGCAAAATCAGCCAGATCTTTATTTTTTCAATAATTTTTAAAATTGTCCAATAAAAATTGATATACAATGTTATTTTCATAAGTTAAATAAATGTCTGATGATTAGGTTGTACACCTGAAACTGAGCTCTAGACTATTCCTATCACCCCAAAAGCTTTCTTTTGTCCTTTCTCAGCCAATCCCCTCCCACCCCCACCCTGGGCCCCAGGCAACCACTGGCCTGCTTTGCACCCTTTTGTGTCTGGTTTTTTTTACTCAGAGTAATGTTTTTGTGGATTATTTGTCTGTGTCTTTTGTTGTTGTTGTTGTTAGTCCTCACCAAAGGATATTTTAAAAAAAAAAAAATTTAAGAGAGAGAGAGGGAGGGAGAGGGAGAAAGGAGAAGGAGAAAAAGAAAGAGAGAACATGGACATGTGAGAGACACATCTGTTAGTTGATACCAGGCCGGGATCAAACCTGTAACTCTGGTACTTGCCCTTAACCAGGAATCAAACCTGGAACCTGTTGGTGCAAGGGCAGAACTCTAACCACACTGGCCGGGGTTTTTCATTTCTTTCTACTAATGAGTTACTTACTCAGTGTTTTATCTTCTAAAATGATTTCTCAATATCCCTTGGTTTCAGATCTCACCCCTTAAAATTTTAAATTTCAAATCTAGTTTAAGGGTTGCATTTTATCTTCTCAAAAACAGCTTCATGTCAATATCACATTACCAAACAAATCCTTAGCACATAAATACATAACTACTAAAGTGATATCTTCTTCAATGTGCAGGAGTTAGGATCTAACACAGTCTGAATTCTGAGCAACAATTGTTTTCTACCTTAATGTACCAGCTTTTCCATCATCTTTAAAATCCTGCAGAAATCTTGTGTACTGTACTAGGCTCCCTATCTATAAGCAGTGCACAACTTGTCATCAATTCTTGCTAATATTCGTTATCCTGTTGGGCAAGCACTTTTTTCACCTCACTGAATTTTTTAAAGCTGTAGAGACACGTATATATATGCACATAAATTAATCTTATCTCAGATCACATACATTCTTTGGTTCCAATCATCTGAATCAAAGGATCATGTATGTGCATCTGTCAGGGGGAAATTGCTGGGAAAATATACATTAACCATTTCAGTGCTAACATTTAGAGAGTAAAAATGTGATGAGAAATTTGAAAAATTATTTTGTTTATAATAACCTTTTCTGCTAATAAGTTTCTGTATTGCCTGAATTTCTACTCTGAACATGTTTTGTTTATATACAAAATATATTTTTAAAAACCATGTTCATGATAAAATACTTGGGGAAAAGAAGACAGTTGAGTTAAACAAAAAAATTTGGCCATAAATATTTAAAACATTTACATATGGGCACATATGTGTGCCTTGTTTGCCATGGTATCCTTGTGGTCTAAGAACAGTGCCTAAGAAATAATAAGATCTAACTAATATTGAATGAATAAGTGAATAATTATTATTAAATCTGAATTATAATGTAAATATGGTTTTGCTTATATAAATTGATATTATATTGTTAGCATTTTATTGTAAAAACTCTGAATGTTTAAATTTATTTATTTATTCTACTTGGTACACAAGATTCATGCACTATCAGGGCATGCACCATCTCATAGTCCAGGGCTCTCACAGTCCTTGACACCTTGCTCCTTACTGCCGGCCTATAGCAGAAGCGGGAGAAGCTCCCACCACCACTGCTGTGCTGGCCAGTGTGAGCCTGGCTTCTGGCTGAGTGGGACTCCCTCTGTAGGAGCACACTGAACACTAAGGGGCAGTTCCTGCATTGAGCATCTGCCCTCTGGTGGTCAGTGCATGTCATAGCAACCAGTTGTTCCACCATTCGGTCAATTTGCATATTAGTCTTTTATTATATAGGACTAGAGGCCTGGTGCACAAAATTTGTGCATGGGAGGGGGGTCCCTCAGCCCAGCCTGCACCCTCTCCAATTCAGGACCTTTTGGAGGATGCAGTCAGACATCCCTCTCACAATTCAGTACCTCTGGCTCCTAACTGCTCACCTGCCTGCCTGACTGATCACCCCTAATTGCCTCTTCCTGCCAGTCTGGTCACTCCTCACTACCCTTCTCTGCCAACCTGTTCACCCCTCAGTGACCCCCATGCCAGCCTGGTTGCCTTCAACTGCCACTCTTGCCAGCCTGGTTGCCCCCAAGTGCACCCTCTGCTGGCCTGGTCACTTCAAACTGCCCCCACTGCCAGCCTGGACACCCCTCATGGACCCCCATGCTGGCCTGGTCGCCCTTACTGTCCCCCTTGCCGGCGTGGTTGCCCTACACAGCCTACTATTCAGTTGTTTGGTCATCTTTCACTAACTCCCTGCCTTCCTGGTAATCCCATGCAGCATGCTTTTCGGTCATTACTGTGAGGGCATCAGGATCAATTTGCATATTACCATTTTATTAGTATAGACCAGAGGCATAATGCACAAAATTTGTGCATGGGAGGGAGTCCCTCTCAACCCAGTCTGCACCCTTTCCAATCAGACATACCCCTCACAATATAAAACCTCTGGCTCCTAACCATTGACCTGCCTGCCAGCCTAATCACCCCTAACCATTCTTCCTGCCTTCCTTATTGTCCCTAACCACCTCTGCCTGCCTGCCTGATCACTCCTAACTGATCCCCTGCTGACCTGATTGCCCCCAACTGCTCTCCCCTGCAGCCTGATTGCCCATAACTGCCCTCCCCTGCCAGCCTGATCTTGCCCTCATCTTCTCCCTCCTGCTGACCCGATCTCCCCTAACTGCCTCTGCCTCAGCCCTCACCACTATGGCTTTGTCCAGAAGGAAGTCAGACATCTGGAAGATGGCTGATCCACCTGGTCTAATTAGCATATTACCCTTTTATTAATATAAATAGATTATATAAGATAGTATTGCTTAAATGAGGGGAGGGCTTTTTCAGCAGGAGGAGATGCTCTTGGCAGACAAAAATACACACCTCCTTGCAACCCTAGGACACCACATCAGAGATGGGGGGTGCAAAAGTGAGCAGAACGTCACAATATGCCCTACCGTGGTGTTACTTTAGCTGTGTGGCTATTTGTTGGTTGCGTCAGATCCTTGACTGTTCCAAGATTCCCAACAAAGCCGTTTCAGTCTGTTTACTTGATGTTTCTTTGAAGGAATAGGGGCCTGGACCTTCCCAGTCTGCTTCTTACAAATTTCACTGTTAGAGGTAACTTAATTTTTAAAATTAATTCCCCAAATATTCAGAGCCTAAATTAGCCTCTTTTATTCTGTAGCAACTATGTTAATAGTCATATTAACTGAGCACCTACTGGGCCAGACACTGTTAAGCACACTTCACTCATTAAATAACTCCTTATGACTTTATGACCTCCTAGGTAATATTATTGTCCCCACTTCATAGATGAGAATGCTGGGGCACAAAGAGGAACGCACTGTCTACATGGAACTAAGACACGTGGTGATGGGTCTTCAGTTGGAGACATGAAGCTTTTCATGGTTTTATGTGACTTGGGAGGAGGTGGCTATAGTAGACCAGAAGAAGTTGGCTGGATCACAGCATGACCCTAACTTTTCTTGACTCTTTAACGATTTAAAATAGGACTCAGTTCCTGAGCTATGCTCACACTGGAGCGTGCCTATGACAGTGAGTTGGGGAAATAAGTGCCCTTTTCCTCTGAAGCAGGAAGTAACACATGGTGTGTTATCTTGACCAGGAAGGCAAAAGAGGCCCCAACCCAGCCCTGTGGTGGGTGAACAGCCAAGGAGATGAAGTGAAGTGGAGTTTCAGAGAGCTGACAGACTTCACCTGCCGCGCAGCCAACGTCTTCACGCAGACCTGTGGCCTGCAGCAGGGAGACCGTCTCGCATTGATTCTGCCTCGAGTGCCTGAGTGGTGGCTGGTGACGCTGGGCTGCATGCGAACAGGTCAGTGACTCAGAAAGACCCTTAGAGACCTCAGGGATGTCCTAGAGCCAACTGGTCCAGGAACACCAGGTGCTTCCTCTTCCCCTACATTCTTTCTTCTTCACATTCTTTCTCTTTCTCAGACTCCCTCACATATTTGTACCCCTTATCCCTCACTCTCTCCCTCACCTTCACATACACTCAAACGCAATGTCATACACACACATGTACACTTTCTCTCTTTTTTTTTCTTTATTGATGCAGGTACTACATATGTGTTCTTATCCAACTCTTGCTACCCCCAAACCCCCAGCCTTCACCCCCTGGTGGCTATGTCCATTGGCTATGCTTATATACATTTATACAAGTCCTTTGGTTGATCTCTCCCCCTTACCCGCACCCTTCTCTACCTTCCCTCTGAGGTTTGACAGTTTGATCCATGCTTCTCTGTCTCTGGATCTATTTTTGTTCATCAGTTTATGTTTTTCATTATATTCCACAAATGAGTGAGATCATGTGATATTTACTTTCTCTGACTGGCTTATTTCACTTAGCATGATGCTCTCTGGTTCCATCCACGCTGTTGCAAATGATAGGAGTTTCTTCCTATGCTGTAAAGCAACATAATATTCCTTAGTGTGTATGTACCGCTATTTTCTAATCCACTCATCTGCTGATGGTCACTTAGTCTGTTTCCAAATCTTAGCTATTGTAAATTGTGCTGCTATGAACATAGGGGTGCATATATCCTTTCTGATTGCTGTTTCTAGTTTCTTGGGATATGATCCTAGAAGTGGCATCACTGGGTCAAATGGGAGTTCCATTTTTAATTTTTTGAGGAAACTCCATATTGTTCTCCACAGTGGCTATACCAGTCTTCATTCCTATCAGCAATGCAGGAGGGTGCCATTTTCTCAGCATCCTTGCCAGCACTTGTCATTTGTTGATTTGTTGATGATAGCTATTCTAACAGGTGTGTGATAGTACCTCGTTGTTGTTTTGATTTGCATCTCTTGGATGATTAGTGACTTTGAGCATGTTTTCATGTGGCTCCTAGCCTTCTGCATGTCCTCTTGAAAAGTGTCTATTTAGGTCCTTAGCCCATTTTTTGATTGGATTGTTTATCTTCCTTTTGTTAAGTTGTATGTGTTCCCTGTAAATGTTGGAGATTTAACTCTTATCAATTATAACATTGGCAAATGTGTTCTCCCAAGAAGTGGGATTCTTGTTTTGTTGATGGTTTCATTTGCTGTGCAAAGCTTTTTATTTTGATGTAGTCCCATTTGTTTATTTTTTCCTTAGTGTCCATTCCCCTAGGAGCTCTATCAGTAAAGATATTGCCAAAACATAAGCCTGACATTTTGCTGCCTGTGAATTTTTCCAAGATTTTTAAGGTTTCCTGTCTTACATTTAAGACCTTTATTAATTTTGAATTTATTTTGTGTATGGTGGAAGCTGGTGGTCTAGTTTCATTTTTTTTTTTGCATGTATCTGTCCAATTTTCTCAACACCATCTATTGAAGAGACTGTCTTAGTGCTACACACTTTCTCTTGCACAACCTCAAATATTTTTTCTTTTTTTTAATTTCTTTATTAAATTATTATCTGTGTACATATATTACCATTGCCCCCTCCCAAACATTCCCTCCCTCCCTCCCCAGGGAATGTTTGTGTCCATTGGTTATAGTTATATGCATGTGTACAAGTCCTTCGGTTGATCTCTTATTTCCCCCATATTTCCCTCCCCTCCCCGCTGTAATTAGACAGTCTGCTTGTTGCTTTACTGTCACTATATTTAACTTATGGTTCATCAGTTTATAATGTTCTTTATTATTCATAAATGAGTGAGGTCATGTGGTGTTTCTCTTTAATTGACTGGCTTATTTCACTCAGCATTATATTCTCCAATTCCATCCAGGTTGCTGCAAATGATGAGAATTCCTTCTTTTTTATGGCAGCATAGTATTCCATTGTGTAGATGTACCATAGTTTTTTGATCCAATCATCTGCTGATGGACACCTAGGCTGTTTCCAAATCCTAGCTATTGTAAATTGTGCTGCTATGAACATAGGGGTGCACATATCCTTTCTGATTGGTGCTCCTATTTTCTTGGGATATATTCCTAGGAGTGGGATTACTGGGTCAAATGGGAGTTCCATTTTCAGTTTTTTGAGGAAATTCCATACTGTTCTCCACAGTGGTTGTACCAGTCTTCATTCCCACCAGCAGTGCACGAGGGTTCCTTTTTCTCCACAACCTCGCCAACACTTATAGTTTGTTGATTTGTTAATGTTGGCCATTCCAATAGGTGTGAGATGGTATCGCATTGTTGTTTTGATTTGCATCTCTCGGATAAGTAGTGACTTTGAGCAGTTTTTCATGTGCCTCTTGGCTTTCCTTCTGTCTTCTTTTGAGAAGATTCTATTTAGTTCCATTGCCCATTTTTAAATTGGCTCATTTATTTTTCTTTTATTGAGTTGAATAAGCTGTTTGTAGATGTTGGAGATTAAACCTTTATCAGTAATATAATTTGCAAATATGTTCTCCCATACAGTAGGCTTTCTTGTTGTTTTGTTGATGGTTTCTTTTGCTGTGAAAAACTTTTTATTTTGATGTAGTCCCATTTGTTTATTTTCTCTTTAGCTTCCATTGCCCTAGGGGCAGTATCAGTGAAGAAGTTCTTTTGGCATATGTCTGAGATTTTGCTGCCTGTGGATGCCTCTAGTATTTTTATGGTTTCCCATCTTATGTTTAAGTCCTGTAACCATTTCGAATTTATTTTTTGTGTATGGAGTAAGTTGGTGCTCTAGTTTCATTCTTTTGCAAGTATCTGTCCAATTTTCCCAACACCATTTATTGAAAAGACTTGACTCCATTGTATGCTCGTGCCTCCTTTGTCAAATATCAATTGAGCGTACTGATTTGGGTTGATATCTGGATTCTCTATTCTATTCCATTGATCTATATGTCTGTTCTTGTGCCAGTACCAGGCTGTTTTGAGAACAGTGGCTTTGTAATACAGCTTGAAATCTGGTATTGAGATCCCTCCTACTTTACTCTTCTTTCTCAGGATTGCTGATGCTATTCAAGGTCTTTTATTGTTCCAAATGAATTTTTGGAGAGTTCTTTCTAGGTCAGTGAAATATGCCTTTGGTATTTTGATAGGGAATACATTAAACCTATAAATTGCTTCGGGAAGTATGGACATTTTGATGATGTTGATTCTACCAATCCATGAACATGGTATGTTCTTCCATCTGTTTACATCTTCCTCTATCTCTTTTTTCAGTGTTGTGTAGTTTTCTGTATATAGGTCTTTTACCTCCTTAGTTAAATTTATTCCTAGGCATCTTAATTTTCTTGGTGCAATGGTAAATGGGATTGCTTTTTTATTCTCTGTTTCTGTAAATTCATTGTTGGTGTACAGAAATGCCATCAATTTCCTGGCATTAATTTTGTATCCAGCTACATTGCCAAATTCATTTATTAAGTCTATTAGTTTTTTGATGGAGTCTTTTGGGTTTTTTATGTACAATATCATGTCATCTGCAAATAAGGATAACTTTACTACTTCTTTTCTGATTTGGATGCCTTTTATTTCCTCTTCTTGTCTAATTGCAATGGCAAGTACTTCCAGTACAATGTCAAACAGGAGTGGTGAGAGTGGGCATCCCTGTCTTGTTCCTGTTTTAAGAGGGAATGGCTTTAGTTTTTGCCCATTGAGTATGATGTTGGCTGTGGGTTTATCATATATAGCTTTTATTATGTTGAGGTATGATCCTTGTACTCCCACCTTGTTAAGAGTTTTTATCAGGAAAGGGTGTTGTTTGCCAAAACCAGTTTGGCTCAGTGGATAGAGCATCGGCCTGCAGACCGAAAGGTCCCAGGTTCGATTCCGGTCAAGGGCACGTACCTTGATGCGGGCACATCCCCAGTGGAGGGTGTGCAGAAGGCAGCTGGTCGATGTATCTCTCTCATCGATGTTTCTAGCTTTCTGTCTCTCTCACTTCCTCTCTATGAAAAATCAATAAAATATATTTTTTTAAAAAAGGAAAGGGTGTTGGATTTTATCAAATGCTTTTTCTGTATCAATTGATATGACCATATGATTTTTATCTTTCGATTTTTTTATGTGATGTATCACGTTTATTGATTTGTGGATATTGTACCATCCTTACATTCCGGGAATAAATCCTACTTGGTCATGGTGTATGATCTTTCTGATGAGCTGCTGGAGCCGATTTGTAGAATTTTGTTGAGGATTTTGGCATCTATGTTCATGAGGGATATTGGCCTGTAATTCTCTTTCATTGAGTTGTCTTTATCTGGTTTTGGTATTAGGGTAATGCTGCTTCATAAAAGGAGTTTGGCAGTGTTCCTTCCTCTTGAATTTCTTGGAATAGTCTGAGGAGGATAGGTTTTAGTTCTTCCTTGAATGTTTGCTAAAACTCTTCTGTGAAGCCATCTGGCCCTGGGCTTTTGTTTGCTGGAAGCTTATTGATGACTGCTTCAATTTCTTCCCAAGTAACTGGTCTATTGAGATGTTTATATTCTTCCTGATTGAGTTTTGGAAGGTTGTATTTTTCTAGGAATATGTCCATTTCTTCCAGGTTGTGCAATTTGTTGGAATAGAGTTGCTCATAGTATTTTGTAACAATCCTTTGTATTTTGGTGGGGTCTGTTGTTATGTCACCTCTTTCATTTCTGATTTTGTTTATTTTTGTCCTCTCTCTTTGTTTCTTGGTTAGCAATCTTGTTTATCCATTCAAAGAACCAGCTCTTGGTTTTGTTGATCTTGTGTATTGTTTCTTTGGTCTCTATGTCGTTTATCTCCGCTCTAATTTTTATTATTTCTTTCCTTCTGCTTATGGTGGGCTTTTCTTGTTGCTCTTTTTCTAACTCTTTGAGTTTTAGAGTTAGATAATTTGTAACCTTTTTTTCTTGTTTTTTGCAATAGGCTTGTAGAGATATGAACTTCCCTCTCAAGACTGCTTTTGCTGTGTCCCATAGATTTTGGATTGTTGTGTTTTCATTGTCATTTGTTGCCAGGATGTTTTTAATTTCTTCCTTGATTTCTCTGGTAATCCAGTCCTCATTTAAGAGAATGCTGTTTAGTCTCCATGTGTTTGATTTCTTTGGATTATTTTTATTGTAGTTAATTTCCAGTTTTATGCCACTATGATCTGAAAAGATGCTTGATATGATTTCTATCTTCTTGAATTTGAAGAGACTTTGCCTATGTCCCAACATGTAGTCTATCTTTGAAAATGACCCATGTGCACTTGAGAAGAATGTGTATTCTGTGGCTTTGGGGTGGAATGTTCTGAAGATGTCGATTAATTCCATCTGATCTAGTGAGTCATTTAGGATTGACATATCTTTGCTGATTTTTTGTTTAGGTGATTTGTCCAAATGTGACAGTGGGGTATTAAAATCTCCTACTATGATTGTATTATAATCAATCTCTCCCTTAATGTCCTCCAGCAGTTTTTTATGTATTTGGGTGCTCCCATATTGGGTGCATATATGTTTACCAGGGTTATTTCTTCTTGTTGGATTGCTCCCTTTAGTATAATGAAGTGGCCTTCATTATCTCTTTTTATGTCCTTCCCTTTGAGATCTAATTTGTTAGATATAAGTATTGCTACCCCAGCCTTTTTTTCATTTCCGTTCACCTGGAAAACCTTTTTCTATCCCTTCACCCTCAGCCTGTGTGCTTCTTTATTTCTGAAGTGTGTTTCTTGTAGACAGCAGATATATGGGTCTTGCTTTCTTATCCAATCTGTTACCCTATGTCTTTTGATTGGAGCATTTAAACCATTTACATTTAAAGTTATTATTGATAAGTAGATATTTGATGCCATTTTTATTCTATACCCCTGTGTTCCTTCTTTGCTTCCTATTTCTTTATTTTTACAGTAAACCCTTTAGCATTTCTTGCATTGCTGGTTTGGTGGAGATAAATTCCTTTAGTCTTTTTTTGTCTGTGAAGCTCCTGATTTCACCTTCAATCTTGATTGATAGCCTTGCTGGGTATAGTATTCTTGGATTCAGACCCTTCCTTTGCATGACTTTGTATATTTCATCCCATTCCCTTCTGGCCTGATGAGTTTCTGTTGAGAAATCAGTTGCTAGTCTGATGGGGGTTCCTTTATATGTAACCTTCTGTCTCTCTCTGGCTGCTTTCAAGATTCTTGCTTTGTTGTTGGTATTTTGCAATTTAATTATAATGTGTCTAGCTGTTGGTCTTTTGGGATTCATTTTGCTTGGGACTCTGCGAGCTTCTTGTATTTGTGTGGGTTTTTTCTTCTCTATCTCAGGAAAGTTTTCTGTCATTATATCTTGAAACAGTTTTTCTATGCCTTCCTCTGTTTCCTTTCCTTCTGGAACCCCTATTATTCTAATATTGTTTTGTTTTGTAATGTCCCAAATTTTCCCTAGGTTCTCTTCCTGCTTTTTAGTTTTTTTCTCTAAAAGCTGCTCTAATTGGGTATTTTTTTCCATCTTGTCTTCTAGTTCACTGATTTGGTACTCTGCTTCATCTAGCCTACTTTTGATGCTTTCTATTGAGTTCTTTACAGTAGCTATGTCATTTTTCATTTCTTCTTGGTTCTTCTTCATTTCCTCTTGGGTCTTACTCATATTGTCAAATTTGTCTTCCATTCTTTTTAGCCATCCTATGATCATTATTCTGAATTCTTGCTCTGGTAGGTTGCTTGCCTCTAACTCGTTTCCTTCCTTTTCGGGTGATGCCTGCTTTTCTTTGATTTGTGGGCTGTTTCTTTGTCTCCCCCATGGTCTCTCTTTTCAGGGTGTCTGCGTATGTAGATCTCTCTCTTCTGCGTTGATTTAAAGGCACAAAATACAACACAACCAGGTACAACACACAAGGCACTGAACAGAAATGTATTTGCAGTGTTTTAACCTTCAATAAAGATGACCACTAGGGAAATGCAATTTAGGGGATAGGAGAGAAAGAAGAAGAGTAAAGAGTGAAGAGGGGGGGAGAAAAAGAAAAAGATAGGGAAAAGGAATGAAAGAAGAAAAAAAAGAGTGTCAAGATGAAATTGGGAAACAGAGAGAGAGGGGGGAGAGAGAGAGAGAGAGACTAAGAGAGAAAAGGGGAACAAACTGTATATATGGGAAGATAATTTCAGTAGAGCAACCTCTAACCCCAGCAAATGCTGGCAACAGTACCTGTCAAATAATACAATGTACAACACCCACAATATCCAGCAAAGTAAAAAACAAACAAACAAACAAACAAAAACAAAGCAAATACAAAAGTACCAAGCAACAACATCAATTAAAGATTAAGCAAAATAATCTCACTAAAAGCATAAAAATACAATATAATCAATATTCACACAAACATCATCAAAAGGACAGAGGAAAACACTTTTTTTGCTAGTTAATACAGCTCAGAGAGGGGTGTGTATGCACTTGCCCCAGTGGATTGGAAATTAGCTATATAATTAGGGTAGAAATTTTAGCAGGGGGGAGACAGAAAGAGTAGGGGAAATCTAAAGCAGGAATGGGTTAAGATAAACAGGATAGCATAAGGGGGAAGGTTTGGAAGAGAGTGATGTTGCAAAGGTCTTGTTAAGATAGGGTTAAAAGAAAAATGAATATAGAATGAAGAACACTAATTCCAATGTAAAATAAAGAGACAATAAATTGGCACTTTAAAAAAAAGAAAGAAAGAAAAAGGAAACAAAAAAGTTAAATAGCAATAGTAATAATGCTGATTGAACCTAAAAATGTAATAATTAAAAAGGTAAAATCAAAAGAGGAAAAAAGGAGACAATTCGTTTCTTAAGTAAAAGATGCTAAAAATGACAATTAAAATTTTAAAAAATTAGCCAAAAAAAAATGTGCAGTTGTGAAGGCCATTCACTTCCTCCGTTATTCTGTTTGGTGCACCTGTTTCAGTCCAGACAGTATTGCAGTTTCCTGCGTTCCTCTGCACCTCAGTGTTGTAAGCTAGTTCTTAATTTTAAGATGTTGATTTCTTAGTTTCTTGGGTTTTGATTAAATAAAACTAGTGATAAACACAGTCACTTTGTACTCCAGCCCCTTGGTGGGAGTGTTTCTGGATTTATGTTCTCGTTTTTTGGCTATTCTAGCCTTTTTCTATGGAATTCAATACTGATTTTGCCTCGGAGCTGAATCGCAGCTGGTTTCTCCCTGGAGCTGCTTCCCAGTTTCCAGAAAAGCAGTTTCCCCCTGCAGCCTCTCAGGGCCAGCCAATCCGGGTGGCCTCTCCTTTGTAATCAGAAGCAAAGGGTTGCAGGGAAGCCAGCCTTGGTGCGCAACGGGCCAGTCTGTGCTCACTTACATACAGGCTGTATACCTTTGCAACTATGTTCTCCCTCCGTGTCAGATCAGAGTGGGTTGCTCTCTGGAGAACCCTACAATTGGCAACCCTGAGGATCCCGTCCACTCTTTTGGGTCAAGCCAGACCCAACAGCAGAGGGCTTTTGTGGACACAGATTTCCGAGGTCCCAGCGATGTCCCAGCGCGGTCCCAGCGCGCAGTCTCAGCGCGCAAACACAGCGCGCAGCTTTTGTGTCTGCTACTGCCGCTGCTGGGACACAGGCACCCTCTTGTCCCTAGTAAAATCCAACCTTTCTGTGGAATCCGAGTGTCCGCATCGATCAGGAGCCCACAGCAGCTTAGTGATCTCCAGAGTTGTGGCTTTTTCAGATCTCAGATACGATCCCCAGTTGCAGCTCCGATGTGGATGCGAGAGGCAGCATCTATGCCGCCATCTTGAGGCTCTCTCCTCAACCCCCATTTTTTCTTTTTTGAAATTCATAAATTGTTAACCTATTGCCATAAGGAACCTCCCACTGAGTTAGTAAAGAGTCAGTTGCAGACATTGTGACACCCTTAAATAGCATGTAAATACCCATAAACCCTGAATCCCAGACATTTCCTTCACATCACCACAGCAGGCTTACCAAACAAGAAGTCTGACATTGGTACAATATATGTTACCTGATGGCTATCCATAGTCAACATTCCCCAATTGCCTTAATAATGTCCTTGGCAGCCAGTTCTTTTTTAAGTCCAAAATCCAATTGAGGTTCATGCATTGCATTTAGTTGTCATGTCTTCTCAGTATCCTTTAACCTAGAAAGGTTCTCTAGCCTTTTCTGCATGGCAATGACATTTTGAAGTGTCTAAACCAGATGCTTTGCAGGAGATACATCCAAATGTGTATTTCTGACTCTTGTTTCATGATTATATTCATCTTAAAACATCTTAGCAGGATAGTGGGAGGTCAGTGTTGTGTCTTTGTCAGTGCATCACATGAGGGGTCTATGAAATTGGTTTGTCTTCTATCAGTGACATTGTTTATCTCATTAAAAGGATGGTAGTCAACTGTGTCAAGGCATCTATTCTCTTCCTGACCAGTAAGAAGTCTGTGGGTAACACTTATGAGGCTAGTGAATATCCTGCTCCCCCACTGTCTTTCACCCCACAGTTTGAGTGTCCACTGATGATTCCTGACTGAGTTGAATATTATTATGGTGGATTTACATGAGGATTTTCTGTTTATATTACCCCCTCTACATTCATTAGTTAGCATTTTCTGTAGAGATTTTCCTTTACCTATTAATTGATTATCTATCTGTCTATCTACCTATCTGTTTACTATCTATCTGCCTACTTATCTATCTATCTACCTACCTATCTGTCTACTTATCTATCTATTTAATTTCAAATTAGTATGGGACTCATTGATTTTTTAATCACTTCAGTTGAATCACATGTTCACACAACAGTCTGTTCATTCTCTTGCTAATATTCTCTCTCTCTCTCTCTCTCTCTCTCTCTCTCTCTCTCTCTCCTTATAAAATAGTTGATTAATCCATCTAGTTCCTGTGGAATCAAACATTAATAGCAACATCAGAGGGAGCATAAAGAAGCCATGTGGCCTGTAGACCTAAGAGATTGCCCATGAGAAACCTAAGACATGAGCTGAGCCCTCTGGGAAAAGCATAAGTAAAGAGGAGTAGAAGCAGAGAAAGGGAATCCCAAGAACAGGCTTGGTACATGCAAAGGCTTAGAGTCAGGAGTTGCCTATGTGAATGGCCATTTTGAACAGAGAATAGAGGTATGGGAGAGAAAGTTGGAGCATGGGCAGCAACTTCAGTGTCAGAATGGGGAGTGTGGAGTTTTCTGGAGAGAGGACACAGGTGTTAGTGAAGAGAAGTGAAGGTGAATGTGGTGGGCAGGCAGGCTAAATGGTCATCTCAGAAGTGATTAAAGAAAATTGAGTTTATTTAAGGAAAAGGGGATGGGGGATGGGATACCCAAAGGGAAGGGCTGCACATCACCAAGCCAAGGGGATGATGCTGCGCCCAGGAGCCGGAGTTTCATCCTTATATGCTGTCACAGTGGGACTCTCTTGTCGTCAGTGGGTTTGGGGGCTGAGCTGGTGGGCCTGGAATGGGGATGGAATGCAGGTGTGTGATCAGGGGTCTTCAGGACAGTTTCACTTCCTTTCTGTTATGCCCAGACTTCGTGATCCCCAAGGACCACCAGGGAGCCGAGTCCGATGCAATAAACAAAAGAGCCTCTTCCATGCTAGCATGGGCTCGTCCCACTAATGCCGACAGCATGGTGGAAGAGAGGCCGAACTTCGACAAGTCCAGGGGTTTTATAAGGGTGGTGATGTCACTGTTTTGGCTGACCCTGATTGGTTGGGTGAGGGCTAGGATCATTACACAAAATGGAGGATAGCTCCGCCCTGTTCTGCCCTGCCCCATAATACAAAATGGAGTCAGGAGTTAGCATTTCCCTGCCCTCTCACTTTCCTTATATGGTCTGATTCCTCGCGGCCAGCCAGCATATCTTGGTCTTTGCTCTCCTGTGGCCAGAAGCTTACAAATGGCTGTCAACAGGAAATGTGGAGGGAAACACAGATTATAATATTGACGTTCCAAGGCAAGGCATCTGCTGGAGAGGTTAGAATCCAATAGGTACACACAAATACTTGAACTAATTGTTGGCAATAGCAGATGGGAGGGAGGATAGGAAAATTCAAGGGACAGAATGGTTCATTTGGACATGAGGAATGAAGGGAAGAAGGTATTCCCAATGATACAGGGATGAGAGAAGGGGTGGGAGGAGAAAACGGGGGACTTGGATGCAGCTATTCCTGATGTTAGAGACTCTGTCCCCTTGCAACTGTGCTCCCAGGTCCCATGTAGACTCTTGCAGAGTAGGATCCACCTGTATACTGGCTGCACTCATCTAGAGTAGAAAGGATTAGGGCAAGTGTTTCAAATTATAATGTGTGAGAATCACTTGGAGGTCCTGTTAAAAGGCAGGTTCTGGCCCTGATGCCTTGTGTCAGAGGTTGTGCATTGATCTGTGAACCAGGAGGTCATGGTTCAGTCCCCAGTTGGGCACATGTCTCCATTGCAGACTAAGTCCACAGCGTGGAGATGTGCAGGAAGTAGCCAATCAATGATTCTATCTCATCACTGATGTTTCTATCTCTCTCTCCCTTTCCCTCCCTCTCTGAAATCAATGAAAATGTATTTTAGACAATTTTTAAATGCAGGTTCTGATAGGGTTGGGTGTGGTGTGGTGGTGCTGACACTGTGGGTTTTGTGTAGCAAGAGATTAGGAGATTTCTATGCAGATCAGCTAGGCCTAACATCCATGGTTGTGAAAGAGGAAATGAAACAAATAATTTCTTTCTCATTCCCAGGGATTATCTTCATGCCAGGGACAACCCAGATGAAGACCAAGGACATTCTCTACCGCCTGAAGGAGTCCAATGCCAAGGGCATCGTGACCATAGATGTCCTTGCCCCAGAGGTGGACTCTGTGGCTTCTAAGTGTCCCACTCTGAAAACCAAGCTCCTGGTGTCTGACCACAGCCGTGAGGGGTGGCTGGACTTCCGATCTCTGATTAAGTGAGTTTCGGGTCTGATGGAGGTGCTCTCTGAGGAACGGTGGGAGAAGGCCATGCACACCCAAACACTGTAGACAGACAGCTGTGGTAGGAAGCTCACCAGGCCTGGCTCCCGAAACCTCTTCCCAGCAATGTCCCTGACCTGCTGTGTGACCCTGGGCTACTTCCTTCCCCTCTCTGAGCCAAGGTTGTTTCACCTGTGATATAAGTACATTGCACATCTATGCTTCTCTCCCTAAAGTTTGATCACCCCTGGGATGTGAAAGGAAGTGTAACATCAGAGGATTTCTGTGGTTTAAGCTTCTTGTAGGTAGGAATCTAAAAGATTATTCATAAATAAATATACATATATGTGAATAAGTTGAATGAGAGGTTAAAATGGATCCTTAATGTGAAAGTTGAGACTGGAGGGAAAAATGAGGCTGTGACTAGCAGGGGCTTTTGGGGGCAAACATATCCCAGGGTGTGGCTGCCCTTAGAAAGTCAGGGAAATGCCAGGAGGTCAGAGAGACCCTCCACCTCCAATGCTTTAATTCTGTGAGCCTTCAGGCATTTTGTAAACTCTCAACATAAGAAAATTCTACACCTGTAAGAAAATTTTTATGAGTTTATTTGAGCCAAACTGACAACATATGCTGGGGAACAAGACCTCAAATGCTCTGGAGGAAGACTATTTTGTAGCTTCTCTCATGCATTTGAAATTCAGGAGGGGACGCAAGAAAGATTAAGGTGAGAGAAAGCCAGGTGGGGATGGGATTACAGGATGTTAAGATTCCGTGCTTTCTTGAGGAGTCATACCCCCTTCAAGGGTTATTACTTTCCATATTTCAAGGGGGTGTTAACCTAGATGCACAAGAACAATGGACAGGCTTGCTTAAGGCAAAGATAAACCTTTCACCAGAGAAGCTTCTCTGTGTCAGGGGCCTGCCTCCTGCCATGCCCTGCCCTGGCAGGGATTTATGATCAGATCACTTGTGAACTTAATTCACGGAGCCCCTGTTCCACCCACATTTTAAACCTTGCTGGGTGTCTTTTCTTTGTCTCTTTTACTTTCCTGAGGTAATACTGGTTTATAACGTATAAGTTGCACTGGGTTTGTTTTCTTGAAGCAACCCTTCTATTTTTAAAGTCAAATGTTATTCACCCCAAAAAAGCAAACACAGTGACGTCACACCTTGTTTTGGACTCCAAGGTCAAGAGTTGGGGCTCTCCCTCCAGAAAGGACGCCCTCACCTCCCCCTGCACTACCTTTGTCTCTTTCTCCCCTTAATGCCAAGGGCTCTTTTTCTGCCCGAACTTGTTCCCTGAGCCAATGCAGCCCTCGGGCTCATCTCTACTACCTCTGTGACTTCTAGATAAACATCCTTTTGTATTTTGAATAAACAAATAAAGTTAGAGAGTTGATAAAAACCTAAATAAATAATACTGTTGAAAAATCCCTTAAATTCCCCAGAGTCATGATGGTACCATATCTCAACAAGAGCCAGTGTTCCCTCCAGCATTTGGATGATCTGCAATTTATTTGATCAACACAGGAAGCTCACAAACACAATCATTGCAGGCCCGAAGACTGAGTGTAGCAGTTCCCAGGAATCAAGGCCTACTGATTCTTCTTTCACTCTCACTCTCCCTCACTTTCTCTGCTCCTTCCCCCTCCCCAACTTATCACCAAGGTTATGGAGTGAAATTCCTGTAAAATTAGTTTGTATGAAAGCAAATTTAGCAGTGTAAGTAAGAGGACAGTCTATGCATCACATCAGGCATCGCCAATTGCTGACTGTATGTCTTCAGACAAGTTTCCTGGTAGAGCATTTTCAAAAACAATAAGTTCCATTTCAATGTTTGTTAAATTATAAAATACTCAGCTGTGTTTTCCTATCCTTTAAATGAAGAAATGTCAGTGATGCTTCAGACCTGGAGACCAGTTTTCTCTCCAGTGTTGCAAAACCGAAGTTTCTGCATTGGCCAGGTAGCTCAGTTGGTTAGAGTGCCAAGGTTGTGGGTTTGATCCCTGGTCAGGGCACATACAAGAATCAACCAATGAATACATACATAAGTGAAAGAGAAAATTCATATATATATCCCTCTCTCTCTTTCTCTCCATCCCTCACTCCCTCTCTCACCCTTCTCATATCTATACAAGGAAACAAGTCAGGTTTCTGACTTTGAGCCTCATGTTGTTTCTTGAGGGTGTTTCTTGCTTACCCTGAGGGTGGGAGCCAGGAGACTTGACTTCTCTCCTTTTGTGTTCAATCCCTTTGTAGATCAGCATCCCCAGATCACACCTGCATTAAGTCAAACACCATGGACCCAATGGTCATCTACTTCACCAGTGGCACCACCGGCTTCCCCAAGATGGCAAAACACAGCCATGGACTTGCCTTGCGACACTCCTTCCCTTCATGGTAGGAAAGAGGGCACCAGCTTAGATGCTGGGTCACACTCTGGAGCAAGGTGTGTGTGTGTGCGTGTGTGTGTGTGTGTGTGTGTGTGTGTGTGTGTTGAGAAAGGTGTTCTAAGTAGAACCAAGTCCATCCTTCTTCTCTCTTCTGCTCTCTTTGGTTCAGACCACTGGGGGACTCAGAGGCAAAGGTCTGGACTTCTAAGTGTGTGTTGACAGCAGCCTCCCAATGACAAGGGGGTCCTGACTGAGCACCTTCACAGGTGTGGAGGGAACATGGTTGGAGGCAGCAGGCATTCTGCAAGCTGCACAATGACAAGCCATGTGTCTTTGTCACTAGTTCCAAGTTTGGTGGAAGGAGGACAAAAAGTTCTAGCGATGTGAGCTGTACAGATACGGAGGTTGAATTTCCCAATCATGAGCCATTAAGGGGAGGTAAACATGGAGCCAAGCAACTGTCTTTAACCCAAAATAAATAATTATAGAGGCTGAAGACATAAGCTTGGGCTATCCATGTAATCAATTTTAAACCAAACATCTTTCCCTCCTACTTCCTCCTTCCCAACTAGTAATATGTAGACCAGTTCAAGTTCTGTGGGGAAGTATGGGACTTGGTTGGAAAGTCTGTAAGGAGGATATTCCAAAAGTTAGGGGGCCTCTGGGGGACCTTGCCAATGGCAGCAACCCCTACTTTGACTTTTCCAAACAAGTCCTATCCCCTGGATGTTTTGCTGGTATCTCTATGTTTAGTCTTTAAGACCCGACCTTGAAGAAACCTGTGATTTCTCAAGGATATTTACCCTGCTGACTGTATCTAGAGGTTAAATTTAGTTCAAGCTGTTGTTCCAATAAAAGGCTAACAGGGCAGGCAATCAGAGCAGTCTTAGTTCCTAAAGCCAAACAAGCCCCTTAGCCGTCTTTTTCACAGAAACTTGTGTCAAAGTGATCTGTTCATCCCTCGCTCAGGGTCTGCTGGTCAGTCCTGGCAAAGTTCTGTGTATTTTGTATCTTATTAAGCAGACCAGAGGCAGAGAAGGTGTCTTGTGGACACTGGGCATCAGTGCTAATGATATCACTTGATCAACAAAACCTGGAGGAATGGGGGTGGAAAGAAGGGAGGGTTTACATGTAGTCAGAATAACAACCAAAGGCACAAAGATATAAAAGGTAGCATTCATAGCCCAGCTGGCATGGCTCACTGATTGAGCATCGACATATGAACCAGGAGGTCATGGCTTAATGTCAGGTCAGGGCACGTGCCAAGGTTTTGGGCCCCATCCCTGGTGTGGAGCATGCAGGAGGTAGTCAATCAATCATTCTCTTCACCATTGATGTTTCTATCTCTCTTTCCCTGTCCCCTGCTCTCTGAAATAAATAAAAATATATTTTAAAAAGTAGCACTCACATAATAAAAGCTATATATGATAAACCCACAGCAAACATCATACTCAATGGGCAAAAACTAAAACCATTCCCCCTAAGAACAGGAACAAGACAGGGATGCCCACTCTCACCACTTCTGTTTGACATAGTACTGGAAGTACTTGCCATTGCAATTAGACAAGAAGAGGAAATAAAAGGCATCGAAATTGGAAAAGAAGAAGTGAAGTTGTCTCTATTTGCAGATGACGTGATATTGTACATAGAAAATCCAAAAGACTCCATCAAAAAACTAATAGACTTAATAAATGAATTTGGCAATGTAGCAGGATACAAAATCAATGCCAAGAAATCTATGGCATTTCTATACACCAATAGTGAACTCATAGAAACAGAGACTAAAAAAGCAATCCTGTTTACCATCGCAACAAAAAAATTAAGATACCTAGGAATAAACTTAACTAAGGCAGTAAAAGACCTATATGCTGAAAACTACACGACACTGAAAAAAGAGATAGAGGAATATGTAAACAGATGGAAGAACATACCATGTTCATGGATTGGTAGAATCAACATCATCAAAATGTCCATACTTCCCAAAGCAATTTATAAGTTCAACGCACTCCCTATTAAAATACCAACAACATACTTCACAGACCTAGAAAGGACTCTCCAAAAGTTCATTTGGAACAATAAAAGACCCCGAATAGCCGCAGCAATCTTGAGAAAGAAGAGTAAAGTAGGAGGAATCTCAATACCAGATTTCAAGTTGTATTACAAAGTCACTGTTCTCAAAACACCCTGGTACTGGCACAAGAACAGACATATAGATCAATGGAATAGATTAGAGAATCCAGATATCAACCCAAATCAATATGCTCAATTAATATTTGACAAAGGAGGCACGAGCATACAATGGAGTCAAGACAGTCTCTTCAGTAAATGGTGTTGGGAAAATTGGACAGATACATGCAAAAGAATGAAACTAGATCACCAACTTACACCATACACAAAAATAAACTCAAAATGGATACAGGATTTAAACATAAGACGGGAAATCATAAAAATACTAGAGACATCCACAGGCAGAAAAATCTCAGACATATGCCTAAAGAACTTCTTCACTGATACTAACCCTAGGGCAATGGAAGCTAAAGAGAAAATAAACAAATGGGACTACATCAAAATAAAAAGCTTTTTTACAGCAAAAGAAACCATCAACAAAACAACAAGAAAACCCACTGTATGGGAGAACATATTTGCAAATGATATCACTGATAAAGGTTTAATCTCCAACATCTACAGACAGCTTATACAACTCAATAAAAGGAAAATAAATGAGCCAATTAAAAAATGGGAAATGGACCTGAATAGAATCTTCTCAAAAGAAGACAGAAGGAAGGCCAAGAGGCACATGAAAACATGCTCAAAGTCACTAATTATCCGAGACATGCAAATCAAAACAACAATGCGATACCATCTCACACCTGTCAGAATGGCCAACATCAACAAAACAACAACCGACAAATGTTGGTGAGGTTTCGGAGAAAAAGGAACCCTCATGCACTGCTGGTGGGATTGCAGGTTGGTGCAGCCACTGTGGAGAACAGTATGGAGCTTCCTCAAAAAACTGAAAATGGAACTCCCATTTGACCCAGTAATCCCACTACTAGGAATATACCCCAAGAAACCAGAAACACCAATCAGAAAGGATATATGCACCCCTATGTTCATTGCAGCACAATTTACAATAGCTAGGATTTGGAAACAGCCTAGGTGCCCGTCAGCAGATGAATGGATCAGAAAACTATGGTAGATCTACACCATGGAATACTATGCTGCCATAAAAAGGAAGGAATTCTCATCATTTGCAGTAACCTGGATGGAATTGGAGAGCATCATGCTGAGTGAAATAAGCCAGTCAATGAAAGAGAAATACCACATGACTTCACTCATTTATGGATATTAAAGAACATTATAAACTAATGAACAGAAAGATAGATATAGAGACAGTAAAACAACAAGCAGACTGTCAAATGACAGGGGGGGAAGGGTAGGGAGATCTGGGGGAGATAATAGATCAACTGAAGGACTGGTATACATGCATATACCGTATTTGCCGGCGTATAAGACGACTGGGCGTATAAGACGACCCCCTAACATTTCCACTCAAAATACAGAGTTTGTTATATACTCACCGTATAAGACTACCCCCTCTTCCGCACACCTTCCACACACCAAATAAAAGGTAAAACAATATCAGATTTTATTTCAACATTTTAATTTATATTCAAATGCTTATGACATGCAGGAAAACTGTCACAAGGCTGTATGTAATCAAACATATACATAAAACTGTGCAAGTTTATTACCGGTAAACATACCGGTAATTCACTAAAGAAAACACACTCTATACACTGGTGCTGTAGATGCTTCTCAGGAACATAGGCAAGCAGCCCACAACCTAGAGGGACTGTCAATGATAGAAGTAAGATAACAAATAGAGGGAGAGAGCAAGTGCCGGGCAAGTCCCTAGCAAGAAATATACGGTAACCCGAATTTACCACACTCGCAAAATCGCATAACAGCAAAATCGCATAACAGCAAAATCGCATAACAGCCGAGCATACACCCAGCAGCGCTGCTGATGCCTGAACGGTATGTGGAATGAAGTGGGCGGGCATCGGGAGGCCACTATGGCACGGGGCAAACACTATGGGCAGTCTATCTGAAGTGTACCTGGCGTATAAGACGACCCCCCACTTGGAGGCATATTTTTTAGAGCCAAAAAATCGTCTTATACGCTGGCAAATACGGTAAGTACAACCAATGGACACAAAACTCTGAGTAGGGAGGGCATGTATGGGAGGGGAGGCAATGGTAAGCTATGTACACATATAATTTATTAAGGTATTAATAAATTTTTAAAAATGGGAAAAAAGTAGCACTCATAGAACTACAGAGATATGAGAGGAGCCGCTGCTCAGCGTGTCAGGGAGGCACAGATGGGAGGAGCTGAGAAAGTGGGTGGGCCCCAGAGCACACAGGGTCATGGTAACTTTGGTGAAGAGATTGAGCTTATTGGGAAAACAGTGGCCAATAATTGGAAGGTTGTGGATAAGGGGAGACCTAATAAAATTTGTATTTTGAAAAGATAACTATGGCTGCAGCATGTAGAATGGCTGGGGAAAATAATAGATTTAGAAAGACCTGTTAGAGAATCTTAGGATAATTTAGGTGCAAGATGATAGTGGTTTGGACAAGGTGCTGGGGATAAGAAGGATGTTAAAAAGTCTGAGATTATAGAAGATAAAATGAGAGAGTGTGCTGACTAGATATAGGAGGTGGGAGGGGCTGGAGAGTCAAGGTGGACTCCCAGGTTTTGAGCTTGGACAGTAATGACATTCACTGAAACACAGAGAGCACTGGAGAAGAATCAGTCCAGGGAGGCAGGAGAGATTAGGATGCTCTGGGTTTGAGATGCCCAAGAGACAACCCAGAAGAGATGCCCAGTGGACAGTTGGGTCTGCAGCTCAGAACAGAGGTCCCTAGCTTGTAATTTCCTGTGGGTGAGCCACAGCCCTAAGAGATGGGGAGAGGGAGTGTGAATGGCTCTCCAGGTCTCTCCCTGCTAACAGAAGAGCTCTTCAAAGCCATAGCTTGGTAATTGGAGTGTTGAGTTTTTCTCAAGGAGTTCTGCACACATAGGTCCCTCAGAAGAAGTAAGAGTAGGTAGAG
This sequence comes from Vespertilio murinus, assembly GCA_963924515.1. Taxonomy (NCBI): domain Eukaryota; kingdom Metazoa; phylum Chordata; class Mammalia; order Chiroptera; family Vespertilionidae; genus Vespertilio; species Vespertilio murinus. Next base: position 100,275,152 of record OZ004705.1, on the reverse strand, counting down.
AAATGCTTCAGACCTAGCTGAGTAACGACTGGATTCAATTTTCCATCTACCAGCTGTTTCTGTTATTTTTTTCATTTGTGTTAATCCTCACCAGAGGATATTTTTCCCCAGTGTCTTTTTTTTTAATGACAGACAGTGCAGGATTCAAAACTGTACTTTTTAATATTATATTTAATTGGTTTAAAAGAAGCAGGGATGGGGGAGAGATAGAAGCATGATTAGATATCATGCCCACAAACTAGGCATGTGCCTTGACCCGGAATGCAACTGTGGTTACAAAACTGAAGCCACTGTATTTTGGAGTTAGCAGGAAATTACTGCAGCTGAATGCCGCTGATGTATTCTGGTGCCTGTCAGATCCAGCCTGGATTGTGGCTATCATTGGGACCCTGTTTGAACCATGGACAGCAGGGTCTACAGTCTTCATCCATCATCTGCCCCAGTTTGACCCTAAGGTCATTGTAGAGGTAAGAGCACTAATCTCTCAGTGTCAACAAACTCCAGGGGAAACTCATGTTTCAGGCTCAAAAGCTGGCCCCTGCAGAGAATAAGCAGCCCATTAGGGTATATAACCTGGGCTCTGGGTGTCTCAAAATGTGAGGCGCTGAATCAGTCAGTGAACCACCCAGAATACACATTTTAAGAAATTAAAGCAACCAGCACAATCTCAGGTCTCCTGGCTCCTCCAGGTCTAGGTGGCTGGTGTGTGTGTGTATGAACTGATTGAAGTGTTTAAAAACAGAGCCCTTGAAATATGTTGGTTCCAGTTCCTTTTCAAACTTTTAACATTTGTTAGTGGTAACCTCACCTCTCTGAGCTTAGTCTCCTCACCTGTCAGATGGGAGTTTTAATAATTATGACCTCATAAGATGGTTGGGAATATTGAGATGATACAAGCAAAGTGTGTAAAGTTCTTAGCCATCAGGCCTGCTCCTGAAAACACTCAGGAACTGGCAGCAGTAGCTGTTATTGTTATGCGTACATCATAGTGAAGATTGAAGTTACCTCCATAAACCCTTTCAAATGACTTCCCTGCACCTGAACTTGCTGTTTGTGTCTGCACTCAGTGCAACTTGGCTTTCCTTTGCAGACCTGCCTCTCCACCTCTCAAGTCCAGGCCCCTCCCCTCACCACTGTGTGGCCTGTTCTTCTCCAAGCCCTTCCATTGGAGCCCCTCACTATTCATCTTTAATCCATTATACACTTTCTTTTATATTATCAGTCTCTCACTTTTCATCAACTCTACTCCCTCAGTCCATAAACACATTCATGTTCAATATACAGATACTGAAAGAATTAACAAATGAATAAGCGGACTCTTTTAGAAAAAGAAAATGGTAATAATGGCCAGTATTTTATTGTTTTTGGCCAGTATTTTTCATCTTAACCACAAATATAAATTTTTTTCTCTGTTCACTTTGTAGACACTCTTTAAATACCCCATCACCCAGTACCTTACTGCACCCTCTGTATTCCGAATGATTCTAAAGCAGAATTTCAGCAGGTATGTAGAAGTGGCTTGCTTAATCACAATCTTTAGGTAGGATGGTACAAAGTCTATTCCACTGTGGTCGTGTTGTCAGTGGGAAACCAGTTGGTCCACAGGGTTGAAAGGAAAGGAGACTGCAATGTGGCAAAGTGGTTTATTTGTTATGTAACATCAATAGAGTTCTCCTCTGGGCTTCCCTGGAAAAGTTTAATCTCTTCTTCAACAGGCCAATACAAAGGCCAATGCCCGGAGTTTCTGCTTTATGATCCTTTGGGACTGGAAGTCTCCCCTAGGCCCAGGTGCCTATAGACCTGCATGGTCCTCGCTCCTGGGCAGGAAGGACAGGAACAAATTGGGCCAGTGGGATCCCAGGCAAGAGAGAGAGCCAGGAGCTTTTTCAAAGCAACCAGTTAACTTCCCAAGATTCCAGGGGCATGCACTGGGTCTACCCCTAGTCAACTATCTTATCCCAGGTTAGACTGACAGCCTCTGTCATCCAACACCTCCCCCTGTGCCATTTTGACTTTACTGGGCAGTTCCTGATCTCCCTAGAGCTCCTTCCTACACACAATCCTGAACCAGAGGAGGGAGAGACAGGTATTAATCCCCTTGGGGAGACTATGCTGCCATTTCTTGGGTGTGAAACTGGAGCTTCCTGGTGAAGCAAACAGGACTCTGCTTCCCAGCTGACTGTGCTCAACATTGTCAGCCTCTCCCCTGGATATTCCTTTCAATAACCAGCCAAGGATGGTAACACTCTGACTCTTTCAACTCTGGTTCTTTGAGGGCAGTGAGAGTTAGTGTGTGTGTGTGTGTGTGTGTGTGTGTGTGTGTGTGTAATGTTGGTAGTGATAATTATCAGCCAGTCTAATTTGTTTACTAAGCAAGACTCGGATCCAAATGAAACAGTGAGCCTTGCATCATTGTGGGTTTCTTTTCCTTTTTTAAACTTTTTTTATTTTGAAATATCAAACACACAAAAAAATACATAAGACATAAATTTGGAGATTAAGAAATTGTTGAAAATTAAACCAATATGTAACCACTTATTCAAGTCATAATAAGAGATCACTGTCAACCCCAGTGACCTACTCAGACCTCTCCAACTCCCCAAAAGAAACTCACTATCTTGACTTTTATGGTGTTCACTCATTTGTGGGTTTTTTCTTTTTTTCCCCTTTTAGTTTCCCTTTTAAGGAAATATTCTGAAACAAATCAGTCTCTTTTACTTGTTTGTGAACTTTATAATGATATTATTCTGTAATGTGTGGCTTCTTTTTACAAAATCATATTACTAAGATGTGCCCATGTTGCATCATATTACTGTAGCTAAATTTTTTTGCCATATAATATACCATTTTATGAAAAGTCCACATTTTTTCCATCCATTCTACCACTAATGGACATTTGGGTGGTTTCATTTGAGGGTGATTGATGACTAGCACTCTTCTTGCACATTCACCCTGTACACATTAGCTCTCACTATGTGGGGTCTTTCAGGAGAAATTGCTGAGTCACACTGACACCGAATCCTACCCCCGTTTTCCCAAGTATCCAATCGCTGTGTGGGCCCACTAGCAGGGAGGCAGGATTCCCTTGTTCCACATCTTTGGCAACATTTGTTCTTGTCAGAGTCTTTACTTTTTTCCAATTAAAGTAGTGTTATTTTGCTATAACTTTGTTTTTTATTTCCCCGTGTTTGTAGATTAATTTTGAGCTACACTTGCCTTTGAACCTAATGGGCCCTTATATATATTTTAGAGACTCTAAAATGGAAATGGCTGCTTCAAAAATCAGACTTAATAACTTTAGACACAGGGTTAAAATGTTGAGGACTTGAACAACTACCCTTATGAAGCTAACTCTGAAATATAACTTGCTTTTATTCACAAAGCTTCCATCCAAGACTGCCCTTGGAGTCTGCCTCTATCTTTATTTCAAAGCTCATATGACAGCCACTTTTTGCAACATTCCTCAGATGATGAACTTGGTCCAAACCCAGTAACAATCCAGTCAGGGCACCACTAATGACTCCACTGGAGGCTCTGCTAAGTTTACCTACTTTGGAGAAAACTCCGGATGAGTGAGGAAGACGCCCCTAATGCAACCAGCCCTCTTGTCCACCACTCCTGACTGTGTAACAGGAGAGGTGCCAGTCGGGGTGCGGTGGGTGGGAATGGAATCCAGAGGTCTGCCACTACCCTCATCTCCAAGATCTGTCCAATTCAGCCTGCTGCTGATGCTCAGACCTCAGTTACTTCTCCTCATTTCCTTTAGGGAGTCCATTGTGACTGTATGATTGTTTTTTGTATTATTTCTGGGAATTTTCCTGGTGGAAATGGAGCGGAAATGATGTACAGCAAACAGTGTGCCAAGTACAGGATATACCTGCTACAGGCTTACAGCAGATTTTTCTGTTCTCTCCAAAATTCCTTCTTAAAGGGCTGCTACCTGTGACCCCTGTCCTGGTTTCCAACACCCAGCCCAATCTTCCTTGATGACCAGAGCAACTCACTGACAATCCCTAACTTGCATTCTCCACTTGGGAACACAAAGCCCTTCAGTTCACATAACCCATCTCCCCCAAGGCAGGAAGTGCAGTCCGATAACCCCCTGCGCATCCCTGGAGTCCTAACCTTCACCCCCTCTCGGTTTATAAAACAATGCTCTTTCCACATAGAAGCTTCCCTCAGACGAGGTTCAATGTCCAAATTTAGTTGGATCACTAACTGAACCCCTTAGCCTCATCAGCACCTAACCCTTCCCCCACTGAAGAAGATATCATAGGGACTGACAAACCAGAAGTGAATGACATCCAACCGGAAGGCAAGTAACAAAGTGAAGAAGCAGAAAGGTGGATGGGCTCCTCACTCCTGTGCCTGAGTAGGAGGCTGAAGCTCTGTGGACACTTTGTCTCCCCCAAGCCTCAGGTTCCCCACTCTGGAGCATTGCACTACCGGCGGGGAGGCCCTGCTTCCCGAGGAGCAAGAGAAGTGGAGAGAACAGACGGGCCTTCTGCTCCACCAAATCTACGGACAGTCGGAAATGGTAGGTGGACGGGCCCACTCTGGCAGATTCAGAAGAGCTGAATCTGCCAGAGTGTGTGCACAGGCCCCATTGTGTGCACAGCCAGCAGAGGAGGGCTCTGGGATTCCAGGATTGTTGGCCCCATATCAGTTTGCAGAGAGACAATTCACACACAGTCTTCGACTTGTCAAGACCCCAATGTACTGACGTCTATTGGACATAAACTTCCATAGGTTCTGAGGACAGGGGGCTACGTCCCTGGGACCAGGGAGCTGGGAGGAGCAATGGCAATGGAGGCCCCTCCTGCCTCACGGAGGCCCTGCCTGAGAGTGATGCCCTTGTCACCCTCCCTCCCTAGATCAGCAGCCACAGGGCCAGGCAGGAGAGGGCCCTGAAGCTCATCTCTGGGTGTGTATGAGGGCAGCACACACGTGTGATTATGAGGCGTGAGCAGGAGGGCAGGAGGGAGCAGAAGCATAATGTGTCCGTGCATGTGCGCGCTCAGCCACACACACACACACACACACACACACACACACACACACACAAACACATACAGTGTGACCCCCAAAGGTATTACTGAGCACACAGTTGGCAGGCCCTGCAGTCTGGACCCTCAAGGGCTTGAGTAAGAGGAGGAGGGGCTGCCTCTCTCCCAAAGCATCCTCAGCCCCTGGATGCTGACACAGCCACTCGCCTGCCTCCCACCATCCCATCAGCTCACAGAGCCACCCCTCTCAGGACCTGGAGGGCAGGCTCTCTTGATCCTAATCACATATTTGTCTGACTGTGTGTTGTTTTTGAGAAAAATGTTCTATTTTAGTCAGTGAAGTGATCTGCTTCCAGGCCTGAGAAATGGGAGGGCTCCAGGCCTGACCTTGCATGGCTCACAGTTCACTGTTGGGCAAGGAGAAGCACAGGCTACACCCATAACCCCACCCCTTAGCATGGACTGCTTGAGCCACAGAATACTCCCTCCTGGCTGCACGGAGCCTCTTTGCTCAAAGCTCTTTCAACCTGCTCACTCACCTATGGGCATTGGCACATCCTGAACTGTGAGCAGCAGCTTGGAGAGGCAGACCTTGCTCTGCCAGGAGCTCAGGTCTCAGTTCCTCTCAGCATCGCCAATGGCAGCATCAAGCCCATAGGCATACCGTGGAACCTGCCAGAAGCTCTACTTCCCTGTCACCAAAATGGGAATAGAATGCCGACCCTGCGGGTGGTGGTGAGGGGAGTGGAAGGGAATGTGGAAGCCCCTGCGATACCCAGCCTGCACATCCCCCAGGGCCAGCCCGCTCTTCTCACTGATGTGGGGGGTCGTGTGCCAGGTATCAGGGGTACAGAGCAGAAGGAGCATCTCTAAGCTCAGACACTTGTTATCTGTGGAGGGAAACATGCCCAAACATCAGCATAAGGCCTGTTGGCGACAACAGAAATGCAGGGGAAATGCCACCAAAGGAGGATCGCCCAGGACTTCTCCTGGCGCCTGAGTGTGGGCTGGTTGCCCTAAGGAGCCAGGTGAGCTCACTGGTGCGGGCCTGAGCAGCTTCCCGCCCCGCAGGCACTGAGAGGGGGTGCCTGCCTGGCCCTTTTGACAAGGAAGACCCAGGGCATTAACTCATCTGTGTGGCTGTGCAGGCTTAGCTTTAGGACAGATGTTAGCTTCAGAGAACCAGGAAGGAGGCGTAGTTCACCAGGAGGGCAAATGGGGGTGGGAGTGGTGGCAGAGGCACAGCCTAAGTGATGTCAGTGCAGCCCTGAGGGCAGAGGAGTCAGGTTCCTTCAGGTTCAGTCCTGAGTAAGTGTTGGTCAAATGGACACATGCCTGGCATGCAGTGGGCACTCCTTCATCCAGCACACACCCATAGCCCTGAGATCAACCCTTTGCTCCTTTCCTGGCCTCCCTCAGGGGACCCTTTGGCCCCGGCAGCTGGTATTGGCCCAGTACATGCCACATGTTGGGTGCAGTGACTGTCTGCTGAAGAGCTGCGTCAATGCCCTGAGCCCAGGTCAGAGGCTCTATGAGCAGTATCCCATTGCATTGTGAACAGGGGTGCTGTGAACTATTCTTTCTTTGTTAAAAAAAAATATTTTTTTAATTGATTTCTTTACAGAGATGAAGAGAGAGGAATAGAGAGTTAGAAACATCGATGAGAGAGAAACATGGATCAGCTGCCTCTTGCACACTCTCAGCTAGGGATGTGCCTGCAACCAAGGTACATGCCCTTGACTGAAATCAAACCTGGGGACCTTTCAATCCCCAGGCCGACTCTCTATCCACTGAGCCAAATCGGTTTCGCCAATGTGAACAATTCTTGCTGCTCTCTCTGATCCGCCAGGACCCTTTGCCAACTGCTCTTCTCTTCCTTTTGTGCACAGGGATTGACTTGCGGCACTGCCCAGGGGTCACAGGTCAAGCCCGGTTCCATGGGGAAAGCCATCCCACCCTTCGACGTCCAGGTTTGGTCCCAAAGGCGTGGCCAGGGAGCACTGAGGGCTCAGCTGGCATCAACCTCGTGTGACACCAAGCGGCAGAAGAGCCGTGTCCTCTGCCCGAGTTGTCCCTCCTCCTCTCCTAGTTCCCCTCTGGTTTCCTGGGAGGGTCAGTACTGTGGGCATCAGTGCAGCTCACCGTGCCAGCCGAGGCCACGCACACAGCTGTGATGCACAGGACCTGGGGGTGCCCGGCAGCTCTGTCCACCCTCCGGGCTTTTAGCTTGCCCTGACCCCTGTTTTCCAGCTTGAAAATGCATGTGATGTCCACACCAGGAAACAAACACACCCATGACTTGCTGATTTCAAAGACTTGACAGCTTCATTCTGTTTTCTGACAGGGATCTCCCCATGGTCCCCACTGGTGTCACATGCATAAGCCAGGCAGAGCTGGGGCGGGGTGGGAGGGAGAGGGAGGGCCCTGCAGGGGACCTCACAGACCTCTTGCTCCAGATCATCGACGACAAGGGCAACATCCTGCCACCCAACACTGAGGGCAACCTTGGCATCAGGATCAAACCCACCAAGCCCATCGGCCTGTTCATGTTGTATGAGGTGAGGGTGCCCCGCATCCTGCTCCCTGGCCCATGCACCCCTGCAGGGATAAGGGAGGGGACCCAACTCTGCATCCTGAGACTCCTCCCATCTCCCATTATGTGCTCCAATTCAGTGAAGCCAGGTCTAGTTCACGCAAAGCTCACAGCCTTTCCTCTCCTGACCCACGTGGCACTGATGCGGTGGAGATGCCTGGCTTCAGAATCATCAGACTTGGGGGCTGATGATTAAGAATGCAGGCTTCCGCCGAAACCGGTTTGGCTCAGTGGTAGAGCGTCGGTCTGCGGACTGAAAGGTCCCGGGTTCGATTCCGGTCAAGGGCATGTACGTTGGTTGCAGGCACATCCCCGGTAGGGGGTGTGCAAGAGGCGGCTGGTCGATGTTTCTCTCTCATCGACGTTTCTAGCTCTCTATCTCTCTCCCTTCCTCTCTGTAAAATATTAATAAAATATATTTTAAAAAAAGAAAAAAAAAGAATGCAGGCTTCCGCTGGGTTCACATCCTATCTCCAATTTGCCAACAGGGTGTGCACAAACCTAGTAACTGTCCTGAGCCTCCTGGGGCCTCCCCTACCCCACTTCTCAGAGAAAACCACCTATAGGAGTCATGTGTTTCCCTGTGTCAAATATATGGCAGAGCTACAGTTCAAACCCATGTCTTTCAGCACCAGAGCCTAATGGGAAATCCAGGGATTACAGAAAACTGTGATGGGCTCTAGAGAAACCTGCTGAGACTCCTACCCAAATAAACCCTAGCCCTCGCAGGGTACTAGAGGCCACTAAGTGGAAATTCTCAGCCTCCAAGATGGGCCATGGAAGGGTGGGCACACCTGAAATGGATCTCAGTTTCCATCTCCTTTCTCCAAAAGAACAACCATCAGAGGCTCTCTCTTGTTGTCACTGTTGTCATCCCTGTGGCCTCAAGGGGCTGCTGCTCCTCATGTGATACTATCTACCAACAGTAAAAACTGCTGCTAAACCATTCATCAATTTTGTTTATCTTTTCAAAGATCCAGTTATTGGTTTCATTGATTGTTTTTATATTGCTTTTTTAGTCTCTATGTTGTTTATTTCTACTCTAATCTTTATCATTTCCTTCCTTCTGCTTCTATGGGCTTTTCTTGTTGTACCCTTTATAGTTATTTAAGTTGAAGGGTTAAATATTTTATTGTTAATTTTTCTTCTTTTGAGGTAGGCCTGTGGTACTATGAACTTCCCTCTCAGGACTGCTTTTTTTGTGTCCCAGAGATTTTGCATTGTTGTGTGCTCATTTTCATTTGTTTCCAGGAAGGTCTTTTTATTTTTTTTATATCATTGGTAACCCATTCTTTATTTAATAACATGCTACTTAGCGTCAATGTGTTTGAATGTTTTGGGGTGTTTTTACTGTAGTTGATTTCTTGTGTGTGTTTTCATTTGTTTGTTTGTGTTTTTAGTTGGTTTTTTAATAAATCTTTATTGTTCAGATTATTACAATTGTTTCTCTCCCCCCCCCATAGCTCCTCTCCATCCAGTTCCCAAGCCACCCTCTGCCCTTACCTCCCCTCTCCATAGGTGTACAATTTTTCCAGTCTCTTCCTGTCCCCCTGCCATACTACTTTCTCCTTGAGAATTGTCAGTCCACTCCCTTTCTATGCCCCTGATTCTATTATATACACCAGTTTATTTTGTTATTCAGATTTTTTTATTCACTTGATTTTTAGATTCACTTGTTGATAGATATGTATTTGTTGTTCATAATTTTTATCTTTACCTTTTTCTTCTTCTTCCTATTCATCACTGTGAATATTTCTTGCCACTCCTGTCTGGCCTGCATAGCTTCTGTTGAGAAGTCAGCTGAAAATCATATGGGTGTTTGCTTGTAGGTAACTAACTGTTTTTCTCTTGCTGCTTTTAATATTGTCTCTTTGTCTTTTGTTTTTTGGCATTTTAATTATGATGTGTCTTGGTGTGGTCCTCTTTGGATTCCTTTTGTTTTGGGTTCTCTGTTCTTCCTGGACTTGTAAGTTTATTTCTTTCACCAGGTGGGGGAAGTTTTCAGTCATTATTTCTTCAAATAAGTTTTCAGTATCTTTCTCTCTCTTTTCTTCTGGCACCTCCATAATTCAGATATTGATAGGCTTGAAGTTGTTCCAGAGGCTCCTTACACTATCTTCATATTTTTGGATTCTTTTTTTTTTTCCAGAGGAGTGTTCTTTGCCTCTTTGAATTTCAAATATTTTACTTGATTCTTATGATCCTCCAGTCTGCTGTTGGATCTCTGTATATTATTTTTTATTTCAGTTAGTGTATGCTTAATTTCTAGTTGGTCTTTTTTCATATCCTTGAGGGTATTGGTAAATATATCAGCCTTTTCTAGAAAATTCTTGAAAAACCTTATAACCATGGTTTTGAACTATATATCCAGTCATTTTTTTTCCTCCATTTCTTTCATTTGTGACCTTTTTCTTTGTTTCTGCATTTTCACTGCTTCCCTGAGTTGGTAGAGTGTCTTTGTGTGCTAGGTGTCCTATAGGGCCTCGGGGCTCAGCCTCCCCAGTTACCTGAGGTGGACACTCTTGGTGTACCCCTTTGTGGGCTGTGTGCACAGTCTTGTTATTAAGCCTTTATTGTTGTTGGTATCACTGTGAGGAATTTACAATTGGCTGTGAGGTTCACCTGTGTCTACTCTGAAAGAATTTTTGTACTGGAAACACCCTTATGAGACAAGACTTGCAAAAAGCCTCTGTGCTCAGCTTGGATGGAGCAGAGACTCAGGGAGGAGCCAACAGTGATGGCTTCCCCATCATCCCTGCCCTAAGAGGCCCCTGGGTCTCAGTGTCCCTCAGTAATCGCTACAAGCACCTCTGAGAGAAAGCCACCCTCGAGTTTTGCTCGGTGCCAGACAGTCCAGTTTCTCCCCGAATGAGCCTGGGTCCCCAGAGTCTATCCTGGAACTGGAGTTCAGAGCATTTGGGAGCTTTTATCTCACTCCTCATTGAGAAAGCCAGCCACATACTCCATGTGCGCGCCTCCATACCTCTGCCTTCCGCAGCTCCTGTGAGTCTCAGTGTACTTTTCTGTCTAGTTGTAGAATTTCCACTCATCTAGCCTTCCTGTGGTTCTGAATAATGTCCGTTTTGTTTTTTAGTTGTAGTTTTGAAATTGTTGTGTGAGGCAGAAATTTAGATGTTTACCTATGCTGCCATCTTGGTTTCTCCAGGATTTCAGTCTTCAACTTGTAGAAACTTGTTTTGTTTCTAAATATGTGGTCTATCTTTGTGAATGATCCATGTGCACTTGAGAAAAATGTACTATATTCTGCTTTGGGGTGAAATTTCTATAAATGTCAATTAAATCCATCTGATCCATTGTGTCCTTTAGAGTCACTGTTTCTTTGTCAAGTTTTGTCTGGAAGATCTATCCAGTGAAATCAGCAGGGTGCAAAAGTTCCCTGCTATGACTGGATTGTTGTCAATCTCTCCTCTAGAAGGTTTTTAAAATATATTTAGGTGCTCCTATATTGAGTATATATATATGTTTACCAGGGTTCTATCCTCTTATTGGGTCCTACCCTTTTGTATTATGTACTAAAGTGATCTTTGTTGTCTTTTGTGATGGCTTTCATTTTGAAGTCTATTTTGTTGGATATGAGTATTGCTAATCCAGCTTTTTTCCCTTTCCATTTGCATAGAAAACTTTTTTTTCCACTCCTTCATTCTCATCCTGTGTATGTCTTTTATTCTGAGGTGGGTCTCTTATAAACAGCATATAGTTGGCTCAGGTTTTTATATCCATTCAGCTATCCTATGCCTTTTTATTGGACCGTGTATTTAATTTACATTTAGGGCTATTATTGATAGGTACTTATTTATTACTATTTTAATTCTGTATGTGTAGGTTTCTCTCTGTGTGTTTCTCCTTCTCATTACAGCAGTCCCTTTGGCATGTCTTGTAATGTTGCCTAGGTGGTGATGTGCTCCTTTGGCTTTTTTTTTATCTGTGAAGCTCTTTATTTGACTATCCATTTTGAATGATAGCTTTGCTCGATATAGTGATCTTGGTCTTAGATCCTTGCTTTCCATTACCTTGAGTACTTCATGCTTTTCCCTTCTTGTCTATAGAGTATCTGATGAGAAGTCAGGTGTTAGCCTTATGAGAGCTCCTTTGTAGGTAACAGTTTGCTTTCCTCTTATTGCCTTTAAGATTCTCTCTTAGTTTTTAATTTTTGGCATTTTAATGATGATGTGTCGGGGCATGGGCCTGTTTGGATTATTCTTTTTATATATTTTATTATTATATTAATATCAATTGTCAGTGTATTTTGTACATTAATTGACCATTAGTCAATGCATTGAGTGTTCTCATATAAGCAAATAGACTCAGAGATATTACAGAAGTTGCACAGGTGCCTGGTGGAGTGAGAAGCAGGATTCAAACCCAGATCTGAGCCCCAGGTGCAGCTCAGCATCTCTAATCTCACTGCCTTCAACAAGAGTGCCGTTCTCTCTGCAGAATGACCCAGTGAAGACAGCCAAAGTGGAGTGTGGGGACTTTTACAACACTGGGGACAAAGCAACTATTGACGAAGAGGGCTACATCTGGTTCCTGGGGAGGGAGGATGACATCATCAACGCCTCTGGGTAGGTGTGGCTGACCTGGGCCTGGCAGGCTCTAGCTTGCTTCACCATTCCTCTGTGCATTGAGGGTGGGACCGGCAGATTATTACTAAATGCAGCCATGTTACAGGGTCCTGGCCTGGGGTATCTGTGCATCTCCTCCAACATCAAAATAAAGTTCAAGAAAGCCTGGAAGTGCAACCAGAGGAGACATCGTACAATTTAAAGAGGGGATACAGGATTGGCAATGGAGACCTTGTTTGAGCCCCATTTGTCCCCATTGGTTGGGGGAAATTATTCTCTGTGTTCTTATAATGGGACACATGTCACAGAACAACAACAGCAATAGCAGCTAAGCTCATGGAGTCCTTACTATGTAAAAGTACACTCCTCTGTGCTTTGCTTCACCCAATAGATGCCATTATTGTGCCTATCTTACAGATGAGAACACTGAGTCACTGACCAGTGAACTTAGTTGCTGAAAGTTTCCAAGATAGTGCAGGGAGAGGCCCAGATTTGAACCGAGGTAGTGTGGCTCCCTACTGCTTAAGGTGATGTAGGGAGAAAAAGTGACACAACTAACACTTCCCTTTGATGCATCAGGGAAATTAGGTTTGTTTTACCTTTTAAATTTCTACATGAGATGCTGATGTAGTGAGACAGAATTTCCCTAAATCTTTAAGATAAAGTTTGAGGCTCCCAAAAGTACAGCTGGGAAACATGTGCCACGCCCACAATGCCAGAAGATCATTCTCCTACCCCACCCCCACCCCCAGACCACCAGAAGCAGTGAGGGGAGGCCTTGGGAGGATCTGAGCTTGGAATGCCCAGGTCTTCACATCCTGGTCCCTACAGAGCCTTCTCACATTCCTCTGGCTCCTGTGAAAGTTGCCCACTGTGCCCAGGGAAGTCTGACTCCCAAGCATGAGATTGGAGGGCCTGGGTCTCTCCAGCCCTGGAATTTGCTCAGAAGCAGAACAGGAACCATTGGTCCCACAGGTACCGCATTGGGCCGGCAGAGGTGGAGAATGCCCTGGCAGAGCATCCGGCGGTGGTTGAGTCAGCTGTGGTGAGCAGCCCAGACCCGATCAGAGGGCAGGTGAGGAGGACAGGAGATCATGGGGACTGCGTGGGGCACTAGAAGTCTGGTGCAGGGGAAACTTCCAGAGCAGTAGGTATGCGCGTTGTACTTACAGTATGTGGGCAACAGACGGCACTGTGGCATCATCCATGACAATCCTGACTAGATACTGGTGTGCTGGCTCATTTAGCCCTCAAAACTACCTAATGAGTTAGAGACTCTTATTATGTCCTTTTAATAGACAGAGAGGCAACATAAAGAAGTTAAATCACTTGCACGGATTACACTGTGATGGAGCCAGGATGGAAATCTGAGCACTCTGTTTCCAATGAATTCACTGGATTTATTGAGCACCTACTTGTAACAAGGCCTGTGCAATTAAACGGGGACATAAATGACAATATAAAAGCAATAAGTTCAGCCCAGGCTGTGTTGTTCAGTGAGTGAGTGTCGATCCAAGAACCAGGATTGATTCTCAGGGCACATGCCAGATTGTGGGCTACATCCCCAGTTAGGGGGCTTGCAGTAGGCAGCAGAGTGATGATTCTCTCTCATCACTGATGTTTATATCTCTCCCCCTCCTTTCCTCTCTGAAATCAAGAAAAACATTTTTTTAAAAGAATAAACAACTGCTGAAACCGGTTTGGCTCAATGGATAGAGCGTCGGCCTGTGGACTGAAAGGTCCCAGGTTCTATCCCAGTCAAGAGCATGTATTGGTCAAGGGCATGTACCATGGTTGTGGGCACATCCCCAGTGGAGGGTTTGCAAGAGTCAGCAGATCGATGATTCTCTCTCATCGATGTTTCTAACTCTCTATCCTTCTCTCTTCCTCTTTGTAAAAATTCAATAAAATATATATTTTTTAAAAGTCAACAACTACTTAGAAAATAAAAACAATAAGGTCAGTAAGTTAACAACAATTATTAAATGCCCACAGGTTTCAGGCACAGAACTGTACATACATTAGTAGTAAAAATGGTGATGAAAATAATGATGCTGAGGATAATAACAAAGTTAAACTAGGTGCATGTTTTATGTGTATTAGCTCATGGAATCTGAACATAAGGCCACCATGCTCAGCTCCATGGAATGGACCTGTACTCTGCGCATGTCACAGAGAAAGAATTTGAGGTTAAGTTATTTTGCAAGGCAAAGAGTAGAAATTGAAGTATTTGGATTTGAACCTGGTCTTGCCTTTTCCAAAGGCTCGGGTGTCAGCTTGTTTTGCCATTCATTGCATAAATACTTACTTTTTAAACCAGGCAACTGGGTGGCACTGAGCCCCCGCTCTGGTTCTGCGTTGCAGGTGGTGAAGGCCTTCGTTGTCCTGACCCCACAGTTTCTGTCCCATGACCCGGGCCAGCTCACCCAGGAGCTGCAGGAGCACGTGAAGTCAGTGACCGCCCCGTACAAGTACCCGAGGAAGGTGAGTGGGGCCCGTGCTCATGCCCTTCTGAGCTCCGCCGTCCCAAGTCTGGTCGGGTGGCCGGGAGATGCTGGAACCGAACATAGAACGAGCATTTTTCTCTGAAGAAGAAGCAATTCAGCCTAGGGGTGATGCAGCCAACTGAATGGGATGGGGCCTCTGTTCTGGGTCAGAATCCCCAAAACGTGCTGCACATTACCCTGAGGGCAAAAAAAATCAGTCCAGTGCCCAAAAGTATTGAAGAAGGCTGTTTAACATCTTTAAAATTTGGAAAAGACATCCAAGTCAGCCGCTTTCTAACTATTCTTAAACGTGATTCATACTAAGAAGTACATTCGATCCTGCCATTCAATACTTACTTATGTACACAACAGACAAATGTTAACAAAATTATATATATCCTTAAAACATGTAGTTCATTCTTATACTTTTATTCTACTGCATTGGTTTTCTGTTTAGATATATTTATTGTCTATCTTTACCTGAAGATTTTTCCCCATTTATTTTTAAAAAGAGTGGAATGAAGGGAGGAAGGGAAGATGAGAGAGAGAGAGAGAGAGAGATGAAGAGAGACACTTCAATTGGCTGCCTCCTAAATAAATCCTAACTAGGATCAGGGATGGAAACTGCAATCCAGGTACATGCACTTGATCTGGAATCAAAGCTGAGACCCTTCACTGTGTGGGCCCATGCTCTAACTACTGAGAAACACTAGCCAGGCCTGCATTTGTCCAATAGAGAAATTATACAATTATTTGTGAAATGTAATGTTATCTTGTAATGTTTAATGATGTAGTTTTTTATTTTTAATATATTATTAAGCTAAAAAGCAGGCTATGAGAGAATATACATAATATTATTGTATTTGTTTAAAAACAAAGTTTGAAATGATAACGTATGCCAACAAGTGACCATTTCCTACATTGTCTGAATGTTTATAGTCAGTGCATACTGTAAAGTTACTGAATATTTACTTCACGTGCCAGGCCCTGGATTCAATGCTTCACATGCATTCTTATTTCATTTATCCTCTCCACAGCCTGAGATGGTCTAACCATGAATTTAACGAAGTTGAAATTGAGGCTCAGAGAATAGAGTTATACAGGCAGAGCTGGACCTCAACCCACGTATGTAACTGCAGCAGCGTTCTTGCTTTAATGTTAGGCTCTGCTGCCTCCTAGAGAGTAGAATAGGGGATGCATAGCAGTTAGGATGGCCTAGATGTTACTGTGAGTAACAATCAGCCCCACAGCCACGTGGCTTATTCTAAGGAAGGCAACTCCTATGCTCATGCCACATGCCAGCCTGACATCCTGGGACCAGGATAGAGAAGCAGCCCCCACGTAGGTACCTGCCAGGTGCTGTCAGAGATGGACAGAGAGGATAGCCAGGCTCAAAGGTTCCCCTCTCCTGTGAGAGGTGGCATGCTTCACTCCACCACATTTCATTGGTCAGAGCATGTCACAGGCTGCAGGAGCTTCAGGGGGTCAGGAGGAGGACCTGACGTACTTGGCCTCCACCATTGAGGCCACCACCTGCTGCAGCCTGTTTGGGGACATGGAGGGTGAAGAGAGGAGTGGAGATGGATAGGAAGTGACAGCAGGACTCACGATGGTTCCTTTTCTCCTCACCCAGATGGAGTTTGTCCCTGAGCTTCCCAAAACCATCACTGGCAAGATCAAACGGAATGAACTTCGGGAAAAGGAGTTTGGCCAGAAGCAACCGCAGTAAATTCAGCATCCCTTGGGCACACACCTGGCTGCCTCAGTGCCCCCACGTGGCT
This sequence comes from Vespertilio murinus, assembly GCA_963924515.1. Classification (NCBI taxonomy): domain Eukaryota; kingdom Metazoa; phylum Chordata; class Mammalia; order Chiroptera; family Vespertilionidae; genus Vespertilio; species Vespertilio murinus. The sequence continues at coordinate 100,258,700 of OZ004705.1, read as the reverse complement.
GGGGCGAGGTGGGGTGGTGAGGGCTGATTGGGAAGGGCCCAGGACTGCCAGCATTCCCTCATTTCTGTTCTTTTAAGTTAACACCAGTCACTACCCTGCCTCCAAGGCTCTTGTTATTTTGCATTGCCCAGGCGGGTGCTCAAATTGGGGCTGAAGATAATAAAGTACTGACATCAACATCAAGCGTGATCCTGAGTTGTGTATATATCTTGTACATGAACCTGGGTCCCTCCTTGCCCTCCCTCCTCCTTTTAGAGAGAGCACAGGACCTGGTTCTTGCTCCTGTTGTCTCCCGCACCCCAGGGTTCCCATGTGGCCCTGCATGTCCAGTAGAGGTCCTGGACCCAGAGATCTGGGAGTGATGCTCAGAGCACCCACTTGAGCTAGGTTCCAGCCTAGGCCCTGTGTGGGCAAGTGAGTGACCTGCTCTCCAGGGACTGGAGTTCCACAGGACTCTCCCAGCCTTCTCCAGAGGTGCCCAGTCCCTCATTCCTAAGAGGGGCCAGGGGCCTAGGAGTCTTACCCCTCAGCTTTCCCCCATGTGTACCCACCCACACGTTTCTTCCCAGGGATCCAGGGTCTTCCATCCCTTCTCCCAGGGCCCAGAGTCCATCAGAGTCTTCCCCACCTACATCCTCTTCCCCCCACAACCTGGGCATGGGGTTCTATGAACTGACCCTTCCCTTCATCCATCCTTGGGATGGACCCCCAGGGCTCATCACAGGCTGGGAGGAGCAGGGGCAGAAAGGGCTCAGCCTGGAGGTGGGAGGAAGCACATATTGTCTCCTTCTCCCTCACCACAGGGAGTCACTCTTAGGGAGATGGTCTCTAAAGCTGTTTGCCCAGGAGGCACAGACACACAAACACAGGGAAATGTACAGATACCAAAGACAAAGACAGACAGGCACAGACACCCCAAGGCTCACCTGGGCACTCAGGTGTAGGGATCATGGCCAGGCTCACAAAGACTCACATTGTAAACATGGGCAACAACACCTTGAGGAGAACACACACACACACACACACACACACACACACTCACCAGTACAGACATACTTGGAAACAGAACACAGACATACTTGGAAACAGAACACAGACATACTTGGAAACAGAACACAGACATAAAAAGGAACACAAACACATAGATAGATATAATCAATAACATCCAAAGGGGCAGCAAATTCACACACAAACATGCAAAACAAACACTTCCGAAATACTGAGTCATATTGATTCAACAAACTAAGAATTATGGTACTGTCCGGCTGGTGCGGCTCAGTGGTTGAGCATCAACCCAGAAACCAGGAAGCCAGCCTTCAATTCCTGGTGAGGGCACATGCCCAGGTTTCAGGTTCATTCCCCAGTAGGGGATGGGCAGGAGGCAGCTGATCAATGATTCTCTCTCATCATTGAAGTGGGGTTTTTTGTGTGTTTTCTTTTCTTTTTTTTTTTTAATTTTTTTAAAGGCATTTCCTTTTATTAAGGTATTTTCTGTGTACATAGTTTACCATTGCCCCCCCCCACCTCCCACTTATGCCCTCCCTCCCCAGAGTTCTGTGTTCATTGGTTGTACTTATGTTCATGCATACCAGTCCCTCGGTTGTTCTCCTATCTCCCCCCAGGTCTCCTTTCCCTCCCCGCTGTCATTTGACAATCTGCTTGTTTTATGGTGACCATCTAGGGACCCCATGAATAAAATCTGCTCCTCATTTGGCAGTCTGCTTGTTTTATGGTGACTATCTCAGGACCTTATGAATAGAGTCCGCTCCTCCTCTGGTTTTCACCGCCCCTTCCCCTGGGTCCCACTGCTTCCCCTGGGACACACGGCTCGCCCGGGGCACACTGCACCCTGGGACACTCGGCTCACCCGGGGCACTCGGCCCCATGGGACACACGGCTCACCCGGGGCACTCGGCCCCCTGGGACACTCGGCTCACCCGGGGCACTCGGCCCCCTGGGACACTCGGCTCACCCGGGACACTCGGCCCCCTGGGACACTCGGCTCGCCCGGGGCACACGGCCCCCTGGGACACTCGGCTCACCCGGGACACTCGGCCCCCTGGGACACTCGGCTCACCCGGGGCACTCGGCCCCCTGGGACACTCGGCTCACCCGGGACACTCGGCCCCCTGGGACACTCGGCTCACCCGGGGCACTCGGCCCCCTGGGACACTCGGCTCACCCGGGACACTCGGCCCCCTGGGACACTCGGCTCGCCCGGGGCACACGGCCCCTCTAGGGTGTTGGGGTCGCATGTTGGAGGTGCCGCGCTAGCTCCTTGCTAGCATGGCGGGCAGGCTGGGACAGCTGCAGTTGGGCTGAGATGGTTGCAGGCGGGGGGACCACCTTCAAAGGTGTCTCGTTCGGTGTGGGAGCGGAGCAGCTGCAGACATGGAGGCTAAGTTCTGAGGTCGCCCACTCCCTGAGCCCAAGGCGTGGTGAGCTCTGTTCTTGGTGGATTTCCTTTATTCTCGGCGGCAGTGGCGGGTGGCGGTGCCATATTGACGGTCGCTCCTGTGGTTCAATTACCACTGTAGTTTTAAAGTTCACATGGCGGTGGTGGTGAGAGCTTCGGCTCGGCCATGCGGCATGGGAGGAAGGGCTCGCCTGGGTGGCTAATGGAAGGCGCCGTGCCATTTCCTCGCCAGCGCGCTCCATCTCCCTCCCAGCATGGTGGGTGTGCTGGGAAGATTGTGGGTGGGCTGTGATGGCTGCATGGGGAGAGTCCGCCCTCAATGGTGTCCTCTTTGTTGCAGATGTGGAGCTGCTGTGGATGCAGAGGCTAATTTCTGAAGCCACACTCTCTATGAGCCTGGTGTGTAGTGAGCTCTGATTTCGGTGGATTCCCATTCTTGGGGGCGGCGGTGGGTGCGGCAGCGATGGTAGCTCCTGTGGCTCAATTTCCCCTGTAGTTTTAAAATCCGCATGGTAGTAGTGTCTGATGCTTTGGCCTGGCCATGTGGCAGCGGAGAGAGGATTCTCCGGGTCTGCCAATGGAAGACGCAGCGCCAGCACAGCGCGTGCGAAGGCCTGGCAGAGCAGGCCGCGGGCGGTGGCGGAGAGTCCCCTCGATGTCTTAGTCTTTCAGACTTAGTGGAACGCTTCCCCTGAGCCAGGACAAGCAGTACCACCACGAATATTGGCCAGCTCAGTGCTGCCCCTTTACAGGTGACAGTAGGGGCATCCTCACCTCGGTAGGCCTTTGCTCTTGGAGGTCTTAACCAGTGGAAGGCAGCACGGTACAGAACTGCCCCACCTTCTCAGTCCTCCCTGTGTTTTCTTTTTAATTGTTTAAAGTATTACATATAGTAGTACATATATCTCATTTCTCCCCCCATTGACCTTCCCCCAGTCTCTCCCACCCTCTATCGCATGCCCTCATCTCACCCACCCCCAGTGTCTTGTGTCCGTTTATGTATATAAATCCGTTGGTTGATCTCTTACCCCTCCTCCCCAACACTCCCCAGCCTTCCCGCTGTAATTTGACAGTCTGTTTGGTGCTTCACTGCCTCTTGATCTATCTTTTGGTTCATCATGTTATAATGTTCTTTATTTTCCATAAATGAGTGAGATCATGTGGTATTTTTCTTTCATTGACTGGCTTATTTCACTTAACATAATGCTATCCATCTCCATCCATGTTATTGCAAATGGTAGGAACTCCTTTTTTATACCAGCATAGTATTCCATTGTGTAGATGTACCATAGTTTTCTAATCCAATCATCTGCTGATGAGCATTTAGGCTGTTTCCAAATCTTAGCTTTGGTGAATTGTGCTGCTATGAACAAAGGGGTGCATATATCCTTTCTGATTGGTGTTTCTACTTTCTTGGGACATATTCCTAGAAGTGTGATTACTGAGTCAAATGGGAGTTCCATTTTTAGTTTTTTAAGGAAACTCTTTAATGTTCTCCACAGTGGCTGCATCAGTCTGCATTTCCACCAGCAGTGCACAAGGGTTCCTTTATCTCTGTATCTTCACCAACACTTATCGTTTGTTGATTTGTTGATGATTGCCATTCTGACAGGTGTGAGATGGTACCTCATTGTTGTTTTGATTTGAATCTCTCTGATAATTAGTGACATTGAGCATGTTTTCATGTATCTCTTGGCCTTCCTTCTGTCTTCTTTCGAAAAGATTTTATTAGGTCCATTGCCCAATTTTTTTATTGGATCACTTATCGTCCTTTTATTAAGTTGTATAAATTCCCTATAGAGGTTGGAGATTAAATCTTTATCAGTGATAACATTTACAATATGTTCTCCTATACAGTGGGCTTTCTTGTTTGTTGATGGTTTATTTTGCTTTGAAAAAGCTTTTTATTTTAATGTGGTCCCATTTGTTTTTCTCTTTAGCTTCCATTGCCCTAGGAATGATATCAGTGAAGAAATTGCTTCAGCATATGTCTGAGATTTTGCTGTGTGTGGATTCCTCTAGTATTTTTATGGTTTCCTGTCTTATGTTTAAGTCCTTTATCCATTTTGAGTTTATTTTTGTGTATGGTGTAAGTTGGTGATCTAGTTTCTTTTCTTTTCTTTTTATATATTTGTCCAATTTTTCCAGCACCATTTGTTGACTCCATTGTATGGTCATGCCTCCTTTGTCAAATATTAATTGAGCATAGTGGTTTGGGTCAATTTCTGGGTTTTCTATTCTTTTTTTTAATATATTTTATTGATATTTTACAGAGAGGAAGAGAGAGAGATAGAGAGCTAGAAATGTCGATGAGAGAGAAACATCGACCAGCTGCCTCTTGCACACCCCCTACCGGGGATGTACCCGCAACCAAGGTACATGCCCTTGAACGGAATCGAACCTGGGACCTTTCAGTCCACAGACCGACGCTCTACCACTGAGCCAAACGGGTTTCGACAGCCGTCTGGGTTTTCTATTCTATCACATTGGTCTATATGTCTGTTTTTTGTGCCAGTACCAGTCTGTTTGAGAACTGTGGCTTTGTAATACAGCTTGAAATCTGGTACTGAGATCTCACCTACTTTGTTCTTCTTTCTCAGGATTGCTGTGGCTATTCTGGGTTGTTGTTGTTTTTTTTCCAGATGAATTTTTGGAGAGTTCTTTCTAGGTTTGTGAAATATACTGTTGGTATTTTAATGGGGAGTGCATTGAATCTATAGATTGCTTTGGGTAGTATGGACATTTTAATAATGTTGATTCTACCAATCCATAAACATAGTATGTTCTCCCATCTGTTGATGTCTTCTTCTATACCTTTTTTCAGTGCCCTGTAGTTTTCTGCGTATAGATCTTTTACCTATTTAGTTAAGTTTATTCCTAGGTATCTTAATTTTTTTTTTTGATGCGATGGTAAATGGGATTGCTTTTTCATCTCTCTTTCTGTAAGTTCACTATTGGTGTATAGAAATGCCATAAATTTCTGGGCATTAATTTTGTATCTTGCTACCTTGCCGAATTCATTTATTAAGTCTAATAGTTTTTTAATGGAGTCTTTTGTTTTTTTTATGTACAATATCATGTCATCTGCAAATAAGGACAGCTTTACTTCTTCTTTTCCAACTTAGATGCCTTTTATTTCCTCTTCTTGTCTAATTGCAATGGTGAGTACTTCCAGTACTATGTCAAACAGGAGTGGTGAGAGTGGGCATCCCTGTCTTGTTCCTGTTCTTAGAGGGAATGGTTTTAGTGTTTGCCCATTGAGTATGATGTTAGCTGTGGATTTTTCATATGTGGCTTTTATTATGTTGAGGCATGATGATTCTATTTCCACTTTGCTGAGAGTTTTTATCAAGAAAGGGTGTTAGATTTTGTCAAATGCTTTTTCTGCATCAATTGATATAACTATGTGATTTTTATCTCTCAATTTGTTTATGTGATATATCACATTATTGACTTATAGATACTGTACCATCCTTGTAATACCATGTTTCCCCAAAAATAAGACATCCTCTGAAAATAAGACCTACTTACAGGTTTCTTTCTGAGTGAAATATAAGGCATCCCCCCGAAAATAAGGCCCCCAGGCTCTGTCTCAGAATGAAAATTAATTTACTGTAAACTGGTTGCTAGGGCCACCCCGACTGGTGTCTAGCAACCAGTGACATTACGCAGAGTCCTGACATCACTGCTGTGTGAATGGAGAGAAATCAGTATGGAAACTTTGTGAAACCTAAACTGCAAGAAGTTGTGACTTGGGTGAAGAATTCATGGGAGAAAATCACTGACAGTTGCATTGCAAATGCACTGCGAGCAGGCTACCTTGACAAGAAGTACTCATTTAAAGACAGTGCTATTGCTAAACATGAGAGATTTGGTCCACTGATTCTGAAAGAAATGGAGTCACAAGAAATTCACCAGGAAATTCAGGAATTGGATTGTTATGATGATGTTCCAGAAGATGATGACATGATTGTCATTGAATAAATGAGTAAATTCTTGATACTGTAGGATTCACAGTTTGTCTGGTTTGTGTTGACAAACTACCGTACTACCGTATCGTATACAGGTAATAAATTTCCTTTATTTTCATTTAACAATAAATGTGTACCATATTCTTCTTCATGGAAAAATAAGACATCCCCTGAAAATAAGACCTAGCACATCTTTGGGAGCAAAAATTAATATAAGACACTGTCTTATTTTCGGGGAAACGGTACTAAGATAAATCCTACTTGGATGCCACATGGCCAAACCGAAGCTCTCACCACCACCGCCTTGTGAACTTTAAAACTACAGTGGTAATTGAACCACAGGAGCGACCGTCAATATTGCACCTGGCACCGCCACCCGCCACTGCTGCCGAGAATAAAGGAAATCCACCAAAAACAGAGCTCACCACGCCTTGGGCTCAGGGAGTGGACGACCTCAGAACTTAGCCTCTATGTCTGCAGCTGCTCCGCTCCCACACCGAACGAGACACCTTTGAAGGTGGTCCCCCCGCCTGCAACCATCTCAGCCCAACTGCAGCTGTCCCAGCCTGCCCGCCATGCGAGCAAGGAGATAGCGTGGCGCCTCCAATATGCTACCCCAACACCCTAGAGGGGCCGTGTGCCCCCGGTGAGCCGAGTGTCCCAGGGGGCCGAGTGCCCCGGGTGAGCCGAGTGTCCCAGGAGGCCATGTGCCCCGGGTGAGCCGTACCCCCCAAAGGGGAAGGGGATCCCGGGTGAGCCGAGTGTCCCAGGGGGCCGAGTGCCCCGGGTGAGCCGAGTGTCCCAGGGGGCCGAGTGCCCCGGGTGAGCTGAGTGTCCCAGGGGGCCGAGTGCCCCGGGTGAGCCAAGTGTCCCTGGGGGCCGAGTGCCCCGGGTGAACCGAGTGTCCCATAGGGCCGAGTGCCCCGGGTGAGCCAAGTGTCCTATGGGGCCGAGTGCCCCGGGTGAGCCGAGTGTCCCAGGGGGCCATGTGCCCCGGGTGAGCCGTACCCCCCAAAGGGGAAGGGGATCCCGGGTGAGCCAAGTGTCCCAGGGGGCCGAGTGCTCCGGGTGAGCCGAGTGTCCCAGGGGGCCGAGTGCCCCGGGTGAGCCGAGTGTCCCATGGGGCCGAGTGCCCCGGGTGAGCCGAGTGTCCCAGGGGGCCATGTGCCCCGGGTAAGCCGTACCCCCCAAAGGGGAAGGGTGTCCCGGGTGAGCCGTGTGTCCCAATGGGGCCAAGTGCCCCGGGTGAGCCGAGTGTCCCATGGGGCCTAGTGCCCCGGGTGAGCCGAGTGTCCCAGGGGGCCGAGTGCCCCGGGTGAGCCGCGTGTCCCAGGGGGCCGAGGGCCCCGGGTGAGCCGAGTGCCCCGGGTGAGCCGAGTGTCCCAGGGGGCCGAGTGCCCCGGGTGAGCCGAGTGTCCCATGGGGCCTAGTGCCCCGGGTGAGCCGAGTGTCCCAGGGGGCCATGTGCCCCAGGTAAGCCGTACCCCCCAAAGGGGAAGGGTGTCCCATGGGGCCTAGTGTCCCGTGGGGCCTAGTGCCCCGGGTGAGCCGAGTGTCCCAGGGGGCCGAGTGCCCCGGGTGAGCCGCGTGTCCCAGGGGGCCGAGGGCCCCGGGTGAGCCGAGTGCCCCGGGTGAGCCGAGTGTCCCAGGGGGCCGAGTGCCCCGGGTGAGCCGAGTGTCCCATGGGGCCTAGTGCCCCGGGTGAGCCGAGTGTCCCAGGGGGCCATGTGCCCCGGGTAAGCCGTACCCCCCAAAGGGGAAGGGTGTCCCGGGTGAGCCGTGTGTCCCAATGGGGCCAAGTGCCCCGGGTGAGCCGAGTGTCCCATGGGGCCTAGTGCCCCGGGTGAGCCGAGTGTCCCAGGGGGCCGAGTGCCCCGGGTGAGCCGCGTGTCCCAGGGGGCCGAGGGCCCCGGGTGAGCCGAGTGCCCCGGGTGAGCCGAGTGTCCCAGGGGGCCGAGTGCCCCGGGTGAGCCGAGTGTCCCATGGGGCCTAGTGCCCCGGGTGAGCCGAGTGTCCCAGGGGGCCATGTGCCCCAGGTAAGCCGTACCCCCCAAAGGGGAAGGGTGTCCCATGGGGCCTAGTGTCCCGTGGGGCCTAGTGCCCCGGGTGAGCCGAGTGTCCCAGGGGGCCGAGTGCCCCGGGTGAGCCGCGTGTCCCAGGGGGCCGAGGGCCCCGGGTGAGCCGAGTGCCCCGGGTGAGCCGAGTGTCCCAGGGGGCCGAGTGCCCCGGGTGAGCCGAGTGTCCCATGGGGCCTAGTGCCCCGGGTGAGCCGAGTGTCCCAGGGGGCCATGTGCCCCGGGTAAGCCGTACCCCCCAAAGGGGAAGGGTGTCCCGGGTGAGCCATGTGTCCCAGGGGGCCGAGTGCCCCGGGTGAGCCGAGTGTCCCATGGGGCCGAGTGTCCCAGGGGGCCGAGTGCCCCGGGTGAGCCGAGTGTCCCAGGGGGCCGAGTGCCCCGGGTGAGCCGAGTGTCCCAGGGGGCCATGTGCCCCGGGTAAGCCGTACCCCCCAAAGGGGAAGGGTGTCCCGGGTGAGCCGTGTGTCCCAGGGGGCCAAGTGCCCCGGGTGAGCCGAGTGTCCCATAGGGCCGAGTGCCCCGGGTGAGCCGAGTGTCCCATGGGGCCAAGTGCCCCGGGTGAGCCGAGTGTCCCAGGGGGCCGAGTGCCCCGGGTGAGCCGAGTGTCCCAGGGGACCGAGGGCCCCGGGTGAGCCGAGTGCCCCGGGTGAGCCGAGTGTCCCATGGGGCCTAGTGCCCCGGGTGAGCCGAGTGTCCCAGGGGGCCATGTGCCCCGGGTAAGCCGTACCCCCCAAAGGGGAAGGCTGTCCCGGGTGAGCCGTGTGTCCCATGGGGCCGAGTGCCCCGGGTGAGCCGAGTGTCCCAGGGGGCCGAGTGCCCCGAGTGAGCCGAGTGTCCCAGTGGGCCGAGTGCCCCGGGTGAGCCGAGTGTCCCAGGGTGCAGTGTGCCCCGGGCGAGCCGTGTGTCCCAGGGGAAGCAGTGGGACCCAGGGGAAGGGGCGGTGTAAACCAGAGGAGGAGCGGACTCTATTCATAAGGTCCTGAGATAGTCACCATAAAACAAGCAGACTGCCAAATGAGGAGCAGATTTTATTCATGGGGTCCTGAGATGGTCACCATAAAACAAGCAGATTGTCAAATGACAGCGGGGAGGGGAAGGAGACCTGGGGGGAGATAGGAGAACAACCGAGGGACTGGTATGCATGAACATAAGTACAACCAATAAACACAGAACTCTGGGGAGGGAGGGCATAAATGGGAGGTGGTGTGGGGGGGCAATGGTAAACTATGTACACAGAAAATACCTTAATAAAATAAAATTAAAAAAATAAAATAAAATAAAATAAAAAATAATAAAAAATAATAATAATTAAAAAAAAATAAAAATTAAAAAAAAAAATCCTACTTGGTCATTGTAAGGTTGTAAGGTCCCAACGGAGAGGTTTGTAAGGTCCCAGCTGAGAGGTTTGCGACGCAGAAGCAAGACACGGAATCCAGGCAATTAAGAAGGGAGTTTTAATCTGCACTCCTGGGCGAAGCTCTCTGGTCCGAGGGTGGGCCAGGGAAGTTCGCGCCAAAAAGCGGCATAGGTATTTCTTTTATACAGCTGTAGGGAGGGGAGGGTGGAGGGCATGAGAGGTGTGGAATTCCTGCCTCGGGCCAGGGGTCTAGGAAGGCCCTAGGAAGGTGCCAGCTAGCCAGCTATCTTTGTCACCATCCATCCTGCAGATGCTTGCATCTGCTCTGGGCTTCCACCCCCTGCCTCGACCTAACATTCATGGTGTATGATCTTTCTGATGTACTGCTGGGGCCGATTTGCTAAAATTTTGTTGAGGATTTGGGCATATATGTTCATGAGGGATATCAGCCTACAATTCTCTTTCGTTGTGTTGTTTTAACCCTCAGTCTGTGTGCGTCTTTTTTTCTGAGATGGGTTTCTATTACCAAAAGTCTGGAATGATAGATTCTCCCTTCCCCCAACTGGTGGGCAGAGTATGACATAACCTGCACCTGGACGTACCTGAGTACCTAACTAGGCACCTTAAATGGACTATACATTGAACCACCAACAACACCTGCCAAATACCATATGGTAATGACCATACATTAAGCCACCAATCAGCACGTGCCAGGTATACTAAGCCCCCATTCTTCCCATTCCTCCCCTCAAAAGGCGTGTCCCCTCTGCACATGTTGCTGAGCAGGTCCTTCTCCTCTAATAAAGCCTGTGATCCTGGTTTTTGGCCTCTGTCTGATCTTTCACCGCCTAAGCTGGCAGTCAGACATCCCTCTTGCAGTCAGGGACTCTTCGCTCCTTAACATCCACCTGCAGGTGGATGTTACACCTAAGGTGTAACATGCCAAGTAACTGAACAGTGGAATGACTGGTTGCTATGACATGCACTGATCCCCAGGGGGCAGATGCTCAACACAGGAGCTGCCCCCTGGTGATCAGTGTGCTCCCACAGGGGGAGCTCTGCTCAGCTAGAAGCCAGAATCACAGCTGGTGAGCACAGTGTCTGTGGGTGGGAGCCTTTCATCTAGGATTTTTTTTGTTTACTTCCTTTTCTGGTGATGCCTGCTTTTCTTTCATATGCAGGTTGTTTCTTTGTCTCCCCATAATCTCTCTTCTCTGAGTGTCTGATTATGTAGTTCTCTCTCTCTCTCTCTCTCTCTCTCTCTCTCTCTCTCTCTCTCTCTCTCTCCTGCATTGATTTAAAGGCACAAAATACAACACAACCAGGTACAATGCACAAGGCACTGCACACAAATGTTTTCACAATATTAATAACCCAAAAAAAAAGGTAACCACCAGAGAAAGGTGAATTAGAAGATAGGAGAGCCAAAACCGGTTTGGCTCAGTGGTAGAGCGTTGGCCTGCAGACTGAAAGGTCTCAGGTTCAATTCCGGTCAAGGGCATGTACCTTGGTTGCGGGCACATGCCTAGTCGGGGGTGTGCAAGAGGCAGCTGGTTGATGATTCTCCCTCATCGATGTTTCTAACTCTCTATTCTTCTCTCTTCCTCTCTGTAAAAAATCAATAAAATATGTTTTTTTAAAAAGAAGATAGGAGAGAAAGGAGTGTAAAAATGAAATTGGGTAGAGGGGGGAAAATTAAGAGAGAAAATAGAGAAAATAAGAAAGAAGAGGGGGCCGAAACCGGTTTGGCTCAGTGGATAGAGCGTCGGTCTGTGGACTGAAAGGTCCCAGGTTCAATTCGGTCAAAAACATGTACATTGGTTGCAGGCACATCCCCAGTGGGGGGTGTGCAGGAGGCAGCTGGTTGATGATTCCCTCTCATCGAAATTTCTAACTCTATCCCTCTCCCTTCTCTCTGTAAAAAATCAATAAAATATATATTTTTTAAAAGAAAGAAAGAAAGAAAGAAAGAAAGAAAGAAAGAAAGAAAGAGAGGGAAAAACTATATATGTGGGGAGAAAACTCCAATAGAACAGCCACTAATCCCAACACATGCCAGCAACAAGTACCTGGAGATGAATGAAAACTATAAACAACTAATATTGAGTGAGGCTAGGGAAAACAAGCAAAAAACAAATAAACAAAAAAGGAAAAAAAATCTCACAAACAAGCATAAAAAGTTGATATAATCAACAATTAAGCAAGCAACAACAAAAGGACAGAGAGAAAAAATTTAATAGTGAAGAGAAAAGAGAGGTGTGTCTGGACTTGGAGCAGGGGATTGGTAATTAGATATATAAGTAGGGTGAAATTTTAACAATGGGTAAAAAGAAGGAATAGAGAAAATCTAAAGCAGAAATAGGTTAATAGAAACAGGGCAACAAAAGGGGAAAAGTGATGACGAGAATGATGGCATAAAGGTAAAGATGAGATAGAGTAAAATGATGCTAAAGGGAAGTTGAAAATATAATGTAGAACACTGATCCCAAAGTAAAATAAAGAGAAAATAAAATGACACTTTTTTTATAAAAAGGTAAAATAGTAGTAGTAATAATACTGATTGAAAATAAAAATGTTATAATTAAAAAGGTAAGATCAAGTGAGGAAAAAAATAGTTTCTTAAGTAAAAGATGAAAAAAATAAAAATGTGCAGTAGTGAAGGTCATTCACTTCCTCTACTGTTCTGTTTGGCAAGCCTGTTTCCTAGTCAGGACAGTATTGAAGTTCCTTGCATTCCACTGCTCCTCAGTATTGTAAGCCAGTCCTGATTTTTAAGTAGGCAGTATGTCCTTATTTCTTCTATTCCTTTATTTGTGTTTACACAAGGGTCAATTTGTGATTCATTCCCTGGTTTCTGATTGACCTCCGGGTCTATAGGTCCTCTCTAGCCAGTGTTTAAGTTTTGTATCCCCTGTGGCAATTAATATCAGTTTGGGGGAATGGGTTGCCCCAGAGCTGGTTCTCTGATGGTTTTTCCCCCGCTCTAAACCCCAGGTTCCAGAAAAACAACTTAGAGTGTCCCCAATTGGGTGATCCTATGTATTAGGCTTAGTAATCAGAAGCAAGGATTTAAAGAGGAAAGAAATAAAATTTAAATTTAAAATAAAAAGAGCCAGAGTAAGTGTGCAAACTCCAGGGCTGTGCACAAATCTATGCAGTCTTTTTCACCCTTGAGTCTAAGTAGTTGGCACATTTTTAAATTTTTTAGGCTGTCCTTTTGCACCCAGATCAAAATGGGTTGCATTTTAGAGTTCCCTTCTGTTAGCAGCTCTGTGGACCCCCTTCCACATTCATGGACCATGCCAGCCCCAACAGCCACGGATTTTTCTAGGCGCAGACTTTCCCTGGTCCTCCAGCTCCTGCATGTGCATTTATCTCTCCTGCAAGGACCAAGACCTCACCTTATCCCAGGCAAAATCTGACCTTTTGTGAGGGAGTGTAGAGTGTTAGGTTTGAAAGGAAACAGGAAACAGAACGACAGGGAATTTTAAAGTAAAGTTTATTCCCCGGTAATGGGCGGAACCCATCACGGAGGTAAAGAGATCAGAATTGGAGAGGGAGGGGACAGGGGACTGGACCCAGCTGGGCTGATGGCGGATGGGCAACACGTGTCTTGCCTGGGGTCCCTCTTAAAGGACTGAACAGGAGGGGGTTGGGCCTAGGGTGGAACAGGAAGGGGTGGGCCCTAAGGACACTGGCCCCTGCTGATTGGTGGTTCAATGTCTTTGAGATGTCTCTGTGGCAGGTGCCAGTCATGTGTTAGCTCCACCCATCAGTTTGGGAGCGGGGAGAACCTTACACCAGTCATGTGTTAAACTCCGCCCACCAGTTAGTTAGGTGGGGGAGAACCTTTCATAGAGCTCCTCTGAATCCATGTGCTTGCACCACTTGGGGACCCATGAGGTGTTCTTGTGTTTGCAGCTGTTCGGTGGGTGCCATAGTTGTAGATTCCTGGGCTTTTCAGACATTTGATAACATCCACTTTCACCTTTAAGGTGGCACAGTCTCCGAGTCTGAGCCAGGCGCTCTGTGAGGAACCCAGCAGCAGTGGGGGCTGCCCGGTCAGGGGAGCCCCATCCAGCAGTCCTCCACAGTCTCCTGGAGTATAGCTGCCCATTGATGTTTTTATCTCCCTCTCCTTTCTTCTCTGAAATCAATAAAAATGTTTTTTTAAAGGAGCAGGAGAGGAGAAACCAAGATGGTGGCATAAGTAAACATCTGAACTCACCGCCTCACACAACAACTTCAAAACTACAACTAAAAGACAAAACGGACATCATCCAGAACCACAGGAAGACTGGCTCAGTGAAAATTCTACAACTAGAAGGAAAGAGAAAAGCACACTGAGACTCAGAGGAGATGCAGAAGGCAGAGGTGCGGAGGTGCACACGCATGGAGAGGACTGGCAACTAGTATGAAGCTGGCTTTTTCAAGCCGGAGGGAGACACAAGCTTCCAACTGCTCTGAACTCCAGTTCTGGGCGAGACTCTGAGGACTCAGACTCATACGGAGAGAAACTGGACTGTCTGGCATTGGGTGGCACTCAAGGGCAGCTTTCTCTCAGAGGTGCTTGCAGCGATTACCATGGCATACTGAGAAGACCCAGGGGCCTCTTAGGGCAGGGCTTACATCAGCCATTTCTTTTTACTCCACCCTGAGACTCCACCCCATCCAAGCTGTGTGCAGAGGCTTTTGCATATGAATGGCCTGGTTCTTTTAAAACTAAACGTACCCAGCAAACTGCAGCTGAGTCAAAGAGACCCAGAACATCCAAAAGAAAGCCTAAACACTAGCTAGAGAGGACCTATAGACCCGGAGGTGAATTTTACCAAACATTCAAAAAACTAACACCTATCCTTCTCAAACTATTCCAAAAAAATCAAGAAGAGGGAAGACTCCCAACCTCATTTTATGAGGCCAGCATTATCCTAATTGCAAAACCAGATAAAGACACTATAGGAAACAAACATTGTAGGCCAATATCCCTGATAAACAATGCTAAAATCCTCAACAAAATGTTAGCACACCAGATAAAGCAATACATTAAAAATAATCATTCACTATGATCAACTAGGATTTATTCTAGGGGGTGTAAGGCTGGTATAATATTCACAAATTAATAAATGTGACATACCACATAAGCAAAATAAAGGGTAAAAGTCATAATCATATCAATAGGTTCAGAGAAAAACATTTGATAAAAATCCAACACCCACTTATGATTTTTAAAAACCCTCAGCAAAGTGGTAATAGAGGGAACATACCTCAATGTGAAGACCAATTATAACATCCCACAGCCAACATCATACTCCATGGGCAAAAACTAAAAGTGTTTACCTTAAGATCAGGAACAAGTCAGGGATATTCACTTTCACCACTCTTACTCAATATAGTACAGGAAGTCCTAGCCATAGTAATTAGATAATAAGAAGAAATAAAAGCATCCAAATTGGAAAGCAAGAAGTAAACTGTCACTACAAGTATGTGCAGATTACGTGATATTATATATAAAGAAGCCTAAAGATTCCACCAAGACACTACTGGAACTGATAAAAAAAAAATTCAGTAAAGTAGAAGGATACAAAATAAATATTCAGAAGTCAGGTGGATTTATATATACCATTAATGAACTATCAGAAAGGAAACTGAGAAAAGAACCCCATTTACAATATCATTTTTTTAAAAAACCCTAGGAATAAGTTTAACCAAGGATGTAAAAGACTTGTACTTGAAAAACTATAAAACAATGAATAAAGAAGCTGAAGAAGATTTTTTTAAAATAGAAGCATATACCATGTTCATGAATAGGAAGAATTATCATTAAAATACCCATATTACCTAATGCAATCCATATAGTCAACACAATTCCTATCAAGGTATCAACAGCATATGTCACAGAACTAGAACAAATACCCCAAAAATGTATATGGAACAGCAAAAGACCACAACAATCTTGAGAAAGAAGCAAAAGTTGGAGGAATAACACTCCCTGATATAAAACTATACCACAAGTCCATAGTGATCAAAACAGCATGATTCTGGCATAAAAACAGACATATAGATCAATGGGACAGAATGAGAGCCCAGAAATAAATCCATGCCTTTATGTTCAATTAATATTTGACAAAGGATGCAAGAATATACAATGGGGTAAAGATAGTCTATTCAATAAGTAGTGTAAGAAGAACTGGACAGATAACTTGCAAAAAAATGAAATTAGACCACCTTCTTATACCACACACAAGAATAAATTAATAATAGATTAAAGTCTTAAATGTAAGACTCAGACCATAAAAATTCTAGAAGAAAAAATCTTAGATGAAAACATAGGCAGTATAAATATATATATATATATATATATATATATGAAATGTCTACATATAATATGTATAAATATATATGTATTTATAATATATATAAAATCCTATATAATAAAGGTATAATATGCAAATCAACTGAACAGTGCTATGACATGCATTGACCACCAGGGGGCGGATGCTCAACACGGGAGCTGCCCCGTGGTGGTCAGTGTGCTCCCACAGAGGGAGCTCTGCTCAGCTAGAAGCCAGGATCACAGAGCGCAGTGTCTGTGGGCGAGAGCCTCTTCCGCCTCCGCTGCAGGTGGGCCAAAAGGAGTGAGGGGTCCCAGACTACAAGGAGAGCCCCAGACTGCAAGAGGGATGTCTGACTGCGAGCTTAGGTGGTGGAAGATCAAACAGCGGCCAAAAACCAGGACTACAGGCTTTATTAGAGGAGAAGGATCTGCCAGGCTGTCTCACAAGGGAAGAGCAGCAACACGTGCAGAGGGGAACATACCTTTTGAGGGGAGGAATGGGAAGGAATGGGGGCTTAGTGTACTTGGCACGTGCTGATTGGTGGCTTAATGTATGGTCATGTAAGGACAAGAGTTTAGGGTATTTGGAAGGTGTAGATTGGTGGTTCAATGTATAGTTCATAGAAGGTGCCTGGTTAGATACTCAGGTACATCCAGGCTGCAGGTGCAGGTTATGTCATACTCTACCCACCAGTTGGGGGAAGAGAGGATGCATCATTCCAGGCTTTTGGTAATAGTTTTTTTTTTTTTAATTTTTTTTTGAGAGCCCAGGCAAGGTCAGGCGGCAAAGGACCATCTTCCATAGCTACTTCCTGCTGAGAGGGGATGTTGTCAGGGGCATCTACCAGGGGTCTTAAGGGTTCTGGTGACATAGGTGTCTCTAGGTTCTGAATTCAAGACCAGATAGATCTCTCCCACCTTCTGGTTGGCAAACACCTGAATTCTGTTCTGCAAAAAACTAGTGAAACAGCCCATGAGACAGGATTCAAAGAGCAAAATTAAAAGAATAAATACCAGTGGGCCTAATAGTGGGAGGAGCCTGAGGTAAGTGAGCCAAAGATGGTGTACCCCCTTCTAGCTGGTTAAGTCATCTTTGGTCAGTCCTGTCCCGGAGGGATTTAATATGATGTTTGACAATTCCTGATTCGTTTACAAAGTAGCAGCATTCTTCCCCAAGAAAGATACAGGTACCCCTTTTTCTGCTGTTACGAGATCTAAAGCACGCCGGGTCTGTAGGGCTACCGCTGCTATGGAGTCTACCTGCCTTTGAAGAGATTCAAGGGAATTGCTGATGATGGAGGTATCTTCTGAAAATTCAGCAAACAATTTGTGGTAGAAATGAACAGAGGAGAAAATGCCTCTCACTCCTGTCCCCACCTCAGTGAGGACTCCCATGCCCACTAAGAGGGGAACAAGGGCCGCCCTCTTGTGGTGAGGGCTGAGAAGACCAAGAGAGGATTCGAGTTCTCCCTCTGTTCTGATAGAAAGATTGGGGGTTAGGAAGACATAAAGACGGAGTGAGTGTGGCAGGTCCTGGGGGACACAAGTGTAGGCTGTAGTTCCTCAGAGTAGAGAAATACCTAGTGGAGGGCAGGTTTAGGGAGGGGGTAAATTCATAGATTGTGCACAGTAGTGAGGTGTAGGAGTAGTTGAGGTAGTGGTTTGAGAGGTATTTGTTAAACAGGTAGTGTTTTCCGTGCTGGACAAGGGGTGCAGCAGCATTATTTCCCCAAGATTCTGATTGGTGAAGTCTCAAGAGTGATTCTGGCCGAAATCGGTTTGGCTCAATCAATAGAGTGTCGGCCTGCGGACTGAAAGGTCCCGGGTTTGATTCAGATCAAGGGCATGTACCTTGGTTGCGGGCACATCCCGGGTAAGGGGTGTGCAAGAGGCAGCTGATCGATGATTCTCTCTCATCGATGTTTCTAAATCTCTCTCTATCCCTCTCTCTTCTTCTCTGTAAAAAATCAATAAAAAAAAAATTTTAAGTGATTCTGTTGAGTGACTTGGGAGGTAAAAGCTGGTCCTGAGGCTGCCACAGTGTCACTTATCTGATTTTGCTGCTTTTCTGGGCCTGCAGCTGAAATACAACTGAGACCTAGATGTTATTTTTAGCGGGGAGGGGAGAATAGGGGTCTCAGTTGCCTCACTAGTGATATGAAAGGAGAAAATAGGTTACCTGGGGGTGAGGTTCCGTTTTTCCAGTTTTGCCCCTTGCTGGGCATCCACATGTTTCTTATAGGTCCTGATTCAGGGTTTCAAAACAGGGAGAGCAGTGGTTAAGCTCCCTATGGCAGTTCCAACCCCTGCTGTGATGCTGAGGGTTATGAGGAGAGGGATTATATGGGCTCCTCTTTTGTGTCAGATATGATGGGTTATGGGGACAAGTAAAGACTGATTATTGGGGGCTGCGTCTACATTGGGTGAGAGATGCGAGTACAGGTTCTTGTCCAGCTGATAGGGAGACAGATGTAAGTGTTTTCCCCACAGGGGAAGAAAAATCCCTGATCACAGAGATGAGCTGATAGGTGTAGGGACAAGAGGTGGACTAAAGGGTATGAGATTCCCTTTCCCAGGTCCACGCTCCAAGCTGAGAGGGTGGTCACCATGGTGCTACCAATGAGGGGTGACCGATGAGTGCTTGAGATTGTATTGCAGTGAAAGTGGGAGGGAATGTTAGAATGGGCTGTTATCCGAGGGAAGAGAGAAAGGGGGAAGGAAAGGAGCAGTGGAAGACGAGGATGGAGGAAAGGCAGGGGAGGCGGGAATAGGCCCTGCAGCCAGTTCCCAGGCCTCTAGCCACTTGGATTTTAAAACTGCCACATTTTTCCTAGAGATAACGATCTCAGTTTCTGATAATAGCCAGACGGTTAAGTGAGCCTGTGCAGTCAAGGAAGTAGTTCTTTGGGAAGGGTAGAGTGGGGAAGGGGAGGAGAGCGGGGTGAGAAGGCATTGAGGTCAAAGCAGTTTTCAGAGCATTAAAGGAGTGAGAATGTTGGCCTTGGGATCTAAAGGCTCAGTGAGGGATCCCTTCGCCATGTCATGTCACAGAGGAGCTTTGCAAGAAGACTAAAGTTGTGAACCTGGAGGTGAGAGTACCCAGTGAGCCCGAGAAAGGAAAAATTTTCTTCTTCAGAGGAGGGGACAGTCTTAGAGGAGATAAGGAGATAAGGCGTTTACAGTCCAAGGAATGGCTTGGCCTTGTGGGGTGAGAGAGTGAAACCGAGGAAGGTGACTGGTTTGGGACAACTGGGCTTTATGAGGGGATGCATGGTAGCCCTGGCCAGGCACCGGGGTAGAATGGGAAAAGAGTGAATGGGGGAATTTAGTAAGATACAGTGTAGAGGTGAGGTGGCTAATGGCTGTGAGACTAATCTGTCAACCCCCATAATAGAGACTGAGGAGTGAACAAGGGTCCCAGCGAATTCAGAGAGGGCAGAATAAGGGGCCCTGGTGTCAATTAAAAAGTAGATTAGCCGAAACCGGTTTGGCTCAGTGGAAGAGCGTCGGTCTGCGGACTGAAAGGTCCCGGGTTCGATTCCGGTCAGGGGCATGTACATTGGTTGCAGGCACATCCCCGGTAGGGGGTGTGCAAGAGGCAGCTGGTTGATGTTTCTCTCTCATCGACGTTTCTAGCTCTCTATCTCTCTCTCTTCCTCTCTGTAAAATATCAATAAAAAATATATTTTTTTAAAAAAAAAGTAGATTAGCTTACCTGCCACCACAGTCATTACCCGAGGCTCTGTCCTGGTGATGCAAGTCTGTGGGGCCCTGCAAGGTCCTGGGCAGCTTCTTCAGTGGCCAGTCCCAGGGGGTCTGGGAACTCCAAACCGGATCCAGAGGGCGGCCATGTGGGACTGGCTGAGGTCTGACCCAGAGGAGCCAGACTACAGTCTGATTTCCAGTGGCCTTCTCTTCCGCACCTTGAGCAGGGCCCAGGCAGGGGTCTTGGGTTTGAGCAGGACTTTCTTTGTCTTTTTCAGTGTCTTTCTTTGCTGCATTTGAAGCATGTGCCCGGGGGAGGCTTAGCCCTTGACTTATCCGAGGTCGGAGGACCAGCACTTTGTTTGGGGTTTGAGAGTGGTGGCTAGGAGCTGGAAGACTTCCTTCTGGGCCTGATCTTGCTTTTGATTTTGGATTTGGGTCTCCTCGTCTCTATTATTAAATACCTTAAAGGTCATGTTAACAAGGTCCTTTTGAGGGGTTTGTGGACCTGTATCTATTTTTTGAAGTTTGTGACATATGTCGGGGAGTAAAGGTGGTCAGGTCAGTGGAAAAAGAAACCTGAGGTGCCTCTCAATCTGTGAGGCTGGACATAGAGAATGGGGCATGGACTCAGACTATGCCCTCAGTTCCCGCTGCCTCCCTCAGGGTAGAATGGACACGGGAATAGAAGAGGCTGTTGTGGAAGGCAGTCTCTGGGCGGCCTGAGAATGAGTGTTAGATGGGAAAGGCTGTTTTGGAACTCACTTTCTCAGGATTTGGGCTCTCAGGGACTGGGGGAAAGTGGCTGCTGGTTAAGAGGGTCTGAAGAGAAAGAGCTGAAGCATTTTTCAATTTGAGAAAGATCAGAGAGTGAGAAGGGAATGGCCAGCCACCTGTGAATTCGGTTGCTGGTGGTCACGGGGCGGAGATTCTGTGGAGAGCGCACAGGGGAAGGCAGGCAGTTAGAATTCTCAGGGTAGAGCGTGGGAAGCAGGTTCTGCTCTGTGGCAGGGTTGTCAGGGGCGGCAGGAGCGGGAGAGGTGGAGATTAAAAGAGTCAGAAAGGGGATAAAGAGTCAGTTTAAGGGGATGAAGAGGACTTTGGGAGGAGGATCTGATGAGTGGACGTGAGGAGCAAAGCAAGGGGCGTGAACAGGGTTGGGGAGGTAGAGATCTCTGGGGCCTCCTTGTCTGGTTGCAAAAATTATCTAGGTCTTGAAGGATATTGGAATCTAAAGTGCCGTTTTTGAGCCACTGAGAGCCATTGTTGAGTTTGCTGTGGCCAGGAGAGCTTCTTTGGTTTGATGTAGCCAAAAAGACCAAGGGTCAAGAAATTGGCGAGGAGACACCCTAAGGGTGTGTTTTGAGGGGGTTTGGACTGAAAGGACCCCATGACTGGAGGAAAGGGCCACTGAAAAGTTGGGAAAGGAACAAGGAGAATCCTCCTTTTCCCTCAGCCAACCTATATAGAGAGATGAGAAAAGGTTCCGAGGTCGTCACCAGAGATCTTTCCCATGGAGTAGAGCAGAGTTTCCCATCCAGACACCTGGGCTTTCCTAGAACGTAGAATGTGTAGCCGAATAGATGAGAAACTTTCAGGTCAAGGGAAAGATGAGGGATGGAGACGGGGGGAGGAAAGTCCTTGAAGCCTACCGGTGAGAAGGAAGCAACGAGATCCCCACATGTCCTGGTATGGCAGAGTTTGAAGGTGTCCGGAGCAGGCCAGTCAACTAAGAACCATACCAATGAGCAGAGCCAGAGCAGGAGTCAGAAGCTCAGGACTAGGTTTGAGGATAGTCCACTCTCCCGGGTTTCAGCACCAAATAAAAAATCAGACAGAGGCCAAAAACCAGGACTACAGGCTTTATTAGAGGAGAAAGACCTGCTGGGCTGTCTCACAAGGGGAGAACAGCAACACGTGCAGAGGTGGACACACCTTTTGAGGGGAGGAATGAGAATGAATAGGGGCTTAATGTATTCAGCACGCACTGATTGGTGGCTTAATGTGTGGTCATATAGGGACAAGAGCTTAGGGTATTTGGCAGGTGTTGATTGGTGGTTCAATGTATAGTCCATATAAGGTGCCTGGTTAGGTGCTCAGGTACATCCAGGCCATAGGTGCAGGTTACATCATACTCCACGCACAAGTAGGGGGAAGGGAGGATCTATCAGGCAGACATCCCCCGAGGAGTCCCAGATTGGGAGAAGGGACCAGTCTCATGCACCAGGCCTCTAGTATAATATATATTATACATATCTTCACCTGAGGATATATTTTTACTGATTTTTTAGAGAGGGGAAGTGAAAGGGAGAAAGAGAATAAAACACCATTGTGAGAGTGAAACATTGCCTCTTGTATATACCCTGAACAGGAATCAAACTCTCAAACTAGTATATAACCTGAGACCAGGAATGAAATCCACAACCATTTTGGTGCATGATGTGGTGCTCCAACCACCCACGCTGCCCGACCAGGACACATTATTTTTTTTTATATGCCACCTCAGGCAAGAGAAACAAATATATATAGTAAACAAATGGGACCATGTCAAACTAAGAAGTGTTTGCATCTCCAAGGAAACTATCAACAGAAGACAACCCACTGAATGTGAGGAGATATTCACCAATGATACATCTGATACCATTTAGTACCCAAAATTTATAAAGAACTTATTCAATTCAACACCCCCCCCCAAAAAAAATAATCTAATTTAAAAATAGGCAAAGGACCTAAACAGACATTTCTCCTAAGACGTATAGTTAATAGTCACATAAAAAGATGCTTAACATCACTAATCATCAGAGAAATGCATATTAAAACCACAATGAGATAGCACCTCACACCTGTCAGAATGGCTGTCATCAATAAATCAACCAACAACAAGTGCTGGCTAGGATGTGGATGAAATGGAACCCTTGTGCACTACTGGTGGGAATGCAGAGTGGATCAGCCACTGTGGAAAACAGTATGGAGTTTTCTAAAATAAATTAAAAATAGAACTGCCTTATGACCCAGTGATTCCACTTCAGGGAATATACCTGAAGAAGCCCGAAACACTGATTTGAAAGAATATTTGCACCCCTATGTTCACTAGAATTTGGAAGCAGCCCAAGTGGCATCAGTGGATGAGTGGATAAAAAAAGCTGTGGTACATTTACACAAGGGCATATCAGTGGGCAGTAAAAAAGAAGAAAATCTTACCTTTTGTGGCAGCATGGAAGGACCTGGAGAATATTGTGCTAAGTGAAATAAGCCAGTCAGAGAAAGACAAACACTATATGATTTCACATATATGTAGATTCTAATGATCAAATAAACTAACAAACAAAATAAAATGATTCATGTATACAAAGAGCAGACTGACAGCTAGCTGCCAAAGGGGAATTGGTAGACAAATGTGAAGGGATTAAAAAAAAGAAAGAAAGAAACTCAGGCACACAACAGAGTGGTGATTACCAGAGGGAAAAGGTATGGGAGGAGGTAAAGGGGGTAAAGGGGAAATAAACAGTGGTGGAAGGAAAGGTGACTTGGAGTGGTGAACACACAATATGAGATACAGATGATGTTTTATATAATTGTACACCTGAAACCTATATAATTTTATTAACCAATGTCAATGAAAATTTAAATTAAATTCAATGAAAATTTAAAATATAATTTTTTAACATTTATAGATTTACTCTATTCTTAGTTATAGGCACACTAGAGGCCTGGTGCATGAAATTTGTGCACGGGGGGGGGGGAGGGGGGTGTTCTTCAGCCCAGGCTGCACCCTCTCCAACCTGGGACCACCCGGGATCAGGCTTAAATGGGCAGTCAGACATTCCTCTCATAATCCAGGACTGCTGGCTCCCAACCACTCATCTGCCTGCCTGGTTGCCCCCAGCTGCCCTCCCCTGTCAGCCTAATCTCACTCCCAACTGGCCTCCCCTGCTGGCCTGATCTATCACCTAAATGCCCACCCCTGACAACCTGGTCACCCCTAACTGCCCTCCCCTGCTGGCCTAATCACCTCCAACTGCCCTTCTCTGCTGGTCTGATCGCCCACAACTGCCCTCCCCTGCTGGCCATCTTGTGGCAGACATCTTGTGTCCACATGGGGGTGGCCATCTTTGACCACATGAGGGCGGCCATCTTTTGTGTTGGAGTGATGATCCATTTGCATATTACCCTTTTATTATATAGGATGGCCTTTCATTCTCCACAGTGGGAGACCAGGAGGTGGTGTCCGGGTTCTAGGAGAGCAAGGTGGCTGTTGCAAGGCCATGCTCTGGGAATTCACCCCATGTCACTTTCTCCACATTTTATTGTTCAAGGTAAGTCCCAGGCAATAGGATCCAAGGGTTAGAGAAAGACTCTTTCAGCACCGGTTAAAAAGGGGTTGGTTGAGGGTCAGTTCAAGTTGGGGTAAGGTATTCGACACAATCCAAGGTGGGGGCACAGAAAGAGGAAGGAAAACCTTGTACTCAGAGTCCTAACTGGGGTGTTGCTGCAAGTGCACTGGGAACCTCCCACCCTAAGCACCATGGGAAATAGGGTTTGCTTAGGAGGCTGCAAAGCTCAGTCCTCACCCATCCTGGGCCATCCTATTCTTCTAACCTAAACAAGGAAAATGCAGGGAGAGTCAACAAGAGGAGGAAAAGAAATAACCTACTGCCACTGGGTAGGGGTTGGAAACCAAAATGATGTTCTAAACCTCCCCCTGAAAATCCACACCTGTCCTCTGTGGGCCGTGTTTCCACTTCTTTAAAGTAGATATTCTCAAATTCCACTCACCAGGAAGTTCCAATGGCTCTTTGGTTCTTATTGTTTTTAGAGCGATTCCGCCTCTGCTTGGGGTCTGTCCTCTTTAAAATGTTCTGCAAGAATTTTAACTTGTTCATGCTCTTTTATTTTGAAAGGGCACCTCTTTACTACTGTTTTTTCAAAAGCTATTCACCATCATTTTCTTTGTAAAGAGATGGTGGGCTGGGGTGCTTTGCCCCAGTGGCAAAGTGGATCACATACTGGCAACATGATGGAGGGGAGCCTACAATAGGCACCATTTTAATACTTATATGGAAGTGTACGTTTGGTAAGAAAACTAAACTTTCAATGTACTTTTTTTTAATTTTATTAAGGTATTATATGTGTACATAGCTTATCATTGCCCCGCCCCCCACCTCTCCTTGGGGTCCCAGCAGAGGCCCTCCCTCCCCAGAGTTCTGCGTTCATTGGTTGTACTCATATGCATGCATACTAGTCCTTCGGTTGATCTCTTATCTCCCCCAGGTCTCCTTCCCCTCCCCGCTGTCATTTGACAATCTGCTTGTTTTATGGTGACTATCTCAGGACCACAAGAATAGAATCCACTCCTCCTCTGGTTCACCCCGCTCCCCTCCCCCATCCCACCACTCCCCCAGGGCACACGGCTCACCTGGGACACACGGTCCCCCTAGGGCACATGGCTCACCAGAGCACACAGCCCCCTGAAGCACACGGCTCTCCCGGGACACACGGCCCCCCTGGGGTGCTGGGGTCGAGAACTGGAGGCGTCGCACCAGCTCCTTGCTAGCACAGCAGGCAGGCTGGGATGGCTGCGGGCAGGGAGACCGCGCTCCAAGGAGTCTCAGTGGAATGGCTGCAGATGCGGAGGCCAAGCTCCGAAGCAGCCCCCTCCCTGGGCCTGGGGCGGAGCGAGCTCCCCTCCCGGTGGGTTTCCCTCACTCGCAGCGGGTGCGGTGGGTGCGGTGGCAGGTGCGGCCACGGCGGTGGCTTTTGTGGCTAAATTTCCACTGTATATTTAAAGTCCACATGGCGGTAGCGGGGCCCCTCCTTGGGGTCCCGGCAGAGGCTCCGGCTCGGCCCTGAGGTGGCGGGCCTGACAGGCGAAGGGCTCTCTGGGGCCGCAAACAGAAGGCACAACGCCATCCCCTCACCAGCACAGTGGGTGCAGAGGCCAGGCTGAGATGGCTGCCAGTGGGGAGACCGTGCTCTAAGGCGTCTCGTTCCGGGCAGGAGCCGAAGGCGCGGCCAAGGCCCGGCATCGGCTCCCTTGCTCCCACGGCGGGCCGGCCTGGGAGGCCCACTCCCTGGGCCCGGGGTGGAGCGAGCTCTGCTCTTGGTGGGCTTCCCTCACTTGCAATGACGGCAGCGGCTCTGGCGGCTCTGGCGGCTCCGGTTCCACCGTAGGTTTGAATTCCACATGGCAGCAGCAGCGCCTTGCTTTGTCTCTAGTTGTAGCCATCCCATTCTGCCAGCTTTCCTGTGGGTCTAGTGTGATCCCTTTCAATTTTAGCTGTTGTTTTTTTCCAAATTGTTAATGAGGTGGCAGCTTAGGAGACTACCTAGGCCACCATCTTGTTTCAGTCCCCACTTTCATAATACTTTGCTTAGCCCTAAAGGCAGGTAATACAAAAAAAAATGCTTAATTACCTAAATTTATTTTGTATTAAGATTATATTTGTAGCATAATATTTTCCCCACCTCCTTATGCTCACTCATGGCCATTCACTTCCCTTAACATCCCACCTTCTCTCTCAAATTCTGGGTGATGTTAAGATTCCTCTCCCGGCAGCTTGAACCGGTCCTTTGAGAAAGACGTGGGTTTAACCTGATGGGGCGCCTCCGGCTGCGAGGGAGGCTCGAGTTGGGAAGGAGAAGAAGGTGAGTCCGGCAAATCTGGGACCGGAGCAAGGCCCCGCGAAGAGGATTAGGTGTGGTGTGAGAGACCGCTTGTAACGCTGGCAACAGCTGAGAAAGGAAAAGTGTGCCCAGCCGTTCACCAGGAGGGATACCCACCCATGCCAGGAGTCGGAAAAATGGCGGAATAATAGGTAGGCAAGTTCTGACCCGGATCCCGAAGAGGAAGGAGAGAGCACCCGAGGGTCTCGCCGGGAGTGCCTGTCAACAAGCCAGGAGAAAGGCGAACACCTGGAGAAACTGGGGGGCGCCTGATCAGGGTGTCCCAGACAATTAAGCACCCACAGCCTGATCCTCTCCCGGAGCAACCTAAGGGAGAAGACGGGGAAATCTCGCCATCTTGACGGGAAGAGATTTGGATTAGAGGACAGAATAGCCAGGCTGTAAAGACCACCAAGTGGCTGTTCGCCCCTAAACGCTGACCACAGTCAGCGCGAATGCTTGGATTAAAAGGAGTGCTCTACCCCAGGGTGAAAAATCAGACTTTGCGGAGATCAGGTGAGTTTCCGCGGCTTGCACATCCCCAGCGGCGCGCGCATCCCCCCCAAGCAGCAGCTTGCGCGCGCCAGGCTCACAGAGGGGTCTGTGTTTGTAGGAAACCCAGAGCGGGGCTGGAGCCACCCCTATCTGTGGTCGGGGCTCATAAGTGGGGGGATATCTAAGGAGCAGTATGTCTGGATCTGACTCAGAGAGAGTTACAGGCGAGCGTGGTCGGCTCCTCCTGCCCATCCCCCACCCCTCCATAGATCAGGGACACAGAGAGGAGAAAAAAAGCAAGAAAGGCCTCAGAACCCTGGCTCTCTGCCACCAAGAAACACCGCCACCTAGAGGCTATAGTACATATGGACTCTAGAACTGCTTTAAAAATCAAGACCCGATTACAACACGGAAGAAACACTGGGAATTGCAATTAACACCCAGACTGGGAACTGGTGAGCTAGACAGAACAACAGAGGAAGTGAATGACCTTCATTACTGCAAACTTTATTTAATTTTTTATTTTGATTTTCTAATTGTTTAATTTTTTTCTGTTTTTGTTTTGTTTTTTTTTAAGTTACATTAGTTGCAAAGTTTACTTAAGAAGATATTTTTTTTCATCTTTCCTCACTTGATTTTACCTTTTTAATTAACTCACTTTTATATGTAATCAATATTATTACTACTACTAGTTTGCCCGTTTTATCTTTTTTATCTTATTTTCTTTTGTTTATTTTTATCATTATCTTTTAAGTGCCATATTATATACATTTTTTTAATTTTCTTTTCTCTTTTTTTCCCCTTTGGGATTACTATTCAACAGACTATTCATACCTTCCCTTCTCCAACGCTCTATTCTAACTCATCCCTACCTTTAGGCCATCACTCTCTTCCTAACCCTTTCCCTTTGGTGTCCTGCTTATCTTAACTCTTTATTGCTCTAGATTTTCCCTATTTTTTTCTATTTACCCTCTCCTAAAATTTCACCCTTCCTGTGTATATCTAACTCCCAACCCCCTACTCCAAGCCTATTCACACCTACCTTGTCGCTGTCCTAAAAAAAAAAAAAAAAAAAAAAAAAAAAACACAACACACACACACAACAACAAAAAATCCTTCTCTCCACCCCTTTGTCGTTGTATGTTAAATGCTAACTATATCAAAGTTGTATGCTCTTTTGTAAGATTGGTTCGCTTATTCTTTTTATTTGATTGTATGATTTTGATAGCTGGGTTCTAGTCACCTTTATTGGAGGATATTAATATTGCAAACTCTTTTCTGTTCAGTGCCTTGTGTGTTGTACCTGGTTGTGTTGTATTTTGTACCTTTAAATCTAAGCAGGAGAGAGAGAACTACATATACAGGCATCTTAAAATAGAAAGATCATGGGGAGGCTAAGAAACACCCCACCTATGAAAGAAAATCAGCCATCACCAGAAAAGGAAGTAAATGATTTAGAGGCAAGCAACCTACCAGAGCAAGAATTCAGAGTAATGATCATGGGATGGCTAAAAAGAATGGAAGACAAATTTGACAATATGAGTAAGACCCAAGAGGAAATGAAGAAAACCCAAGAGGATCTGAAGAAGAACCAAGAGGAAATGAAGGCGACCCAAGAGGAAATGAAAAATGACATCACTTCTATGAAGAAGTCAATAGAAAGCATCAAGAGTAGACTAGAAGAAGCAGAGGACCGCATCAGTGAGCTAGAAGACAAGATGGAAAAAAATACCCAATTAGAGAAGCTGCTATGAAAAAAAATCAAAAAACAGGAGGAGAGCCTACGGGAGCTTTGGGACAATACAAAACAAAACAATATTAGAATAATAGGGGTCCCAGAAGGAAAGGAAACTGAGCAAGATATGGAAAAAGTATTTCAAGAAATAATGACAGAAAACTTTCCTGAGATAGAGAAGAAAAAACCGACACAAATCCAAGATGCTCGAAGAGTCCCCAATAAAATGAACCCCCAAAGATCAACACCCAGACACATTATAATTAAACTGGCAAAAAACATTGACAAAACCAGAATCTTAAAAGCAGCCAGAGAGAGACAAAAAGTTACATATAAAGGAACCCCCATCAGACTAGCAACTGATTTCTCAACAGAAACTCATCAGGCCAGAAGGGAATGGGATGACATATACAAAGTCATGCAAAGGAAGGGTCTTAACCCAAGAATACTGTACCCTGCAAGGCTGTCAATCAAAACTGAAGGTGTAATCAGGAGCTTCACTGACAAAAACAGACTAAAGGAATTTATCTCCAACAAACCAGCAATGCAAGATATGCTAAAGGGTCTAATGTAAAAATAAAGAAATAGGAAGCAAAGAAGGAACACAGGGGGATAGAATAAAAATGGCATCAAATACCTACCTATCAATAATTACTTTAAATGTAAATGGTTTAAATGCTCCAATCAAAAGACATAGGGTAACAGATTGGATAAGAAAGCAAAACCCATACATCTGCTGTCTACAAGAAACACACTTCAGAAAAAAAGATGCGAGAGACCGAAGCAAGATGGAGGCCCAGGAAGTCTCCTGGGCCGCCATCTCCTCAACAATTTGGGAAAAAAACAACAGATAAAACCAAAAGGGATCGCACCAGACCCACAGGAAAGCTAGCAAAATGAGAAGGCTACAACTAGACACAAAGTAGGACGTCGCTGCTGCCATGTGGAGTTTAAAACTACAGCGAAACTGAACCTGCCAGAGCCGCTGCCGCCGGGAATGAGGGAAGCCAGACCTTGCTCCGCCCCGGGGCCCAGGGAGTGGGCCAGCCCTGCTGGCCGCCACGGGAGCTGATAGGGGCCTACGCCGCCGCCGCCGCCGCCACCGTGCCTTCGGCTACTGCCTGGACGAGAAGCCCGTGAGCGCGACCTCCCAGCTCACCCGCAGTGCTGGAGAGGAGCCGGCGCAGCATCTCCCCTCCCGCACAACCAGCTTGGCCCAGAAATGGGAAGGCTACAACTAGACACCAAGCAGGGCGCCGCAGCTGCCATGTGGAGTTTAAAACTACAGAGAAACAGGACCTACTGGAGACGCTGCCTCCGGGAATGAGGGAAGCCAGACCTCGCTCCGCCCTGGGGCCCAAGGACTGGGCCAGCCCGCTGGCCATGGGCCAGGGAGCGCCTGCCCACAACCATCCCGAGGAGCTGTCGCGGCGTCTCCCAACCTGCGGCCAGCTGGGCCCAGTCTCCGCACACACCTTATTGGTGGGGAGCTGGTGCGGTGCATTCCCTTTGCGCCCCGGCGAGTCTTTCCGCTGCCACTGCCAGCAGCCAGCTCCAAAGCTTACACCACTACCGCCATGTGGATTTTAATACTACAGGGGAAATTGAGACACGGGAGCTACCATCACTGCCCCACCCACTGCCGCCCCCGCGAATGGGAATCCACCAAAATCAGAGCTCACTGCGCCCCTGGCTCAGAGAGAATGTGGCTTCAGAATTTAGCCTCTGCGTCCACAGCAGCTCCGCTTCCACAACAAAGGAGACACCATTGAGGGGGAATTCTCTGCCCGCAGCCACCTCAGCCCGCCCACAGCCTTCCCAGCACACCCGCCATGCGGGTGGGGAGCATGCACAGCACCTTCCGTTAGCGGCCCCGGCGAGCCCTCCCTCAGCCACCGCATGGCTGGGCCGAAGCTCCCGCCACTGCCGCCATGTGAACTTTAAAACTACAGTGGAAATTGAACCACAGGAGCGACCGTCACTGCCGCACCAGCCACCACCACCCCCCACCACCACTGCAAATAAAGGAAATCCACCGAGAACAGAGCTCACTACGCCCTGGGCTCAGAGAGTGGGCGGCCTCAGAACTTAGCCTCCGCGTCCGCAGCTGCTCTGCTTCCGCAACAAACGAGACACCTTTGACGGCGGTCTACCTGCCTGCAGCCATCTCAGCCCACCTGCAACTGTCCCAGCCTGCCTGCCGTGCTAGCAAGGAGCTAGCGTGGCTCCCCCACTGCGAGACCCCAGCACCCGAGAGGGGTCGTGTGCCCTGGGTGAGCCATATGTCCAGGGGGCCGTGTGCTCCGGGTGAGCCGTGTGTCCCTAGGGAAGCAGTGGGACCCAGGGGGAGGGGCGGTGAGAACCAGAGGAGGAGCAGACTCTATTCAGGTGGTCCTGAGATAGCCACCATGAAACAAGCAGACTGCCAAACGTGGAGCGGATTCTATTCACGAGACCCTGAGATAGTCACCATAAAACAAGCAAATTGTCAAATGACAGCAGGGAGGGGAAGGAGACCTGGGGGGAGATAAGAGAACAACCTAAAGCGGAGGACTGAGAAGGTGGGGCAGTTCTGTACCGTGCTGCCTTCCACTGGTTAAGACCTCCAAGAGCAAAGGCCTACCAAGGTGAGGATGCCCCTACTGTCACCTGTAGAGGGGCAGCACTGAGCTGGCCAATATTTGTGGTGGTGCTGCTTGTCCTGGCTCAGGGGAAGCGTTCCACTAAGTCTGAAAGACTAAGACATCGCGGGGACTCTCCGCCACCGCCCGCGGCCTGCTCTGCCAGGCCTTCGAGCGCGCTGTGCTGGCGCTGCGCCTTCCATTGGCAGACCCGGAGAATCCTCTCTCCGCTGCCACATGGCCAGGCCAAAGCATCAGACACTACCACCATGCGGATTTTAAAACTACAGGGGAAATTGAGCCACAGGAGCTACCATCGCTGCCACACCCACCGCCGCCCCCAAGAATGGGAATCCACCGAAATCAGAGCTCACTACACACCAGGCTCATAGAGAGTGTGGCTTCAGAAATTAGCCTCTGCATCCACAGCAGCTCCACATCGGCACCAAAGAGGACACCATTGAGGGCGGACTCTCCCCATGCAGCCATCACAACCCGCCCACAATCTTCCCAGCACACCCACCATGCTGGGAGGGAGATGGAGCGCGCTGGTGAGGAAATGGCACGGTGCCTTCCATTACCCACCCAGGCGAGCCCATCCTCCAATGCCACATGGCCAAGCCGAAGCTCTCACCACCACCGCCATGTGAACTTTAAAACTACAGTGGTAATTGAACCACAGGAGCGACAGTCAATATTGCACCTGGCACCGCCACCCGCCACTGCCGCCGAGAATAAAGGAAATCCACCAAGAACAGAGCTCACCACGCCTTGGGCTCAGGGAGTGGGAGACCTCAGAACTTAGCCTCCATGTCTGCAGCTGCTCCGCTCCCACACCGAACGAGACACCTTTGAAGGTGGTCCCCCCACCTGCAACCATCTCAGCCCAACTGCAGCTGTCCCAGCCTGCCCACCATGCTAGCAAGGAGCTAGCGCGGCACCTCCAATATGCGACCCCAACACCCTAGAGGGGCCGTGTGCCCCGGGTGAGCCGTGTGTCCCAGGGGGCCAAGTGCCCCGGGTGAGCCGAGTGTCCCAGGGGGCCGAGTGCCCCGGGTGAGCCGTGTGTCCCATGGGGCCGAGTGCCCCGGGTGAGCCGAGTTTCTCAGGGTGCAGTGTGCCCCTGGCGAGCCGTGTGTCCCAGGGGAAGCACTGGGACCCAGGGGAAGGGGCGGTGAAAACCAGAGGAGGAGCGGACTCTATTCATATGGTCCTGAGATAGTCACCATGAAACAAGCAGACTGCCAAATGAGGAGCGGATTCTACTCATGGGGTCCTGAGATGGTCACCATAAAACAAGCAGATTGTCAAATGACAGCGGGGAGGGGAAGGAGACCTGGGGGGAGATAGGAGAACAACCGAGGGACTGGTATGCATGAACATAAGTACAACCAATGAACACAGAACTCTGGGGAGGGAGGGCATAAATGGGAGGTGGGGGGGGGGGGCAATGGTAAACTATGTACACAGATAATACCTTAATAAAATAAAATTTAAAAAATAAATAAAAATAAAAATCAATGGCAAAAAAAAAAAAGAGAACAACCTAAGGACTGGTATGCATGAATACAACCAACGAACACAGAACTCTGGGGAGGGAGGGCATGAATGGGAGTGGGGGGAGGGGCAATAGTAAGATATGTACACATATAATACCTTAATAAAATTCATGTGAGGGGGAAAAAAATAAAAATAAAGTTCTGAAATGTGGGGAAAAAAAAAGAAAAGAAAAAAAGATGCACACAGGCTGAGGGTGAAGGGATGGAAAAAGATTTTCCAGGCGAACGGAAATGAAAAAAAGGCTGAGGTAGCAATACTTATATCAGACAAATTAGATTTCAAAGTGAAGGACATAAAAAGAGATAATGAAGGCCACTTCATTATACTAAAGGGAGCAATCCAACAAGAAGAAATAACCCTGGTAAACATATATGCACCCAATGTGGGAGCACCCAAATACATAAAAAAAAACTGCTGGAGGACATGAAGGGAGAGATTGATTGTAATACAATCATAGTAGGAGATTTTAATACCCCACTGTCACATTTGGACAAATCACCCAAACAAAAAATCAGCAAAGAAATATCAATCCTAAATGACTCACTAGACCAGATGGAATTAATCGACATCTTCAGAACATTCCACCCCAAAGCCACAGAATACACATTCTTCTCAAGTGCACATGGGTCATTCTCAAAGATAGACCACATGTTGGGACACAGGCAAAGTCTCTTCAAATTCAAGAAGATAGAAATCATGTCAAGCATCTTTTCAGATCATAGTGGCATAAAACTAGAAATTAACTACAATAAAAATAATCCAAAGAAATCAAACACATGGAGACTCAACAGCATGCTATTAAACGAGGACTGGATTACCAGAGAAATCAAGGAAGAAATTAAAAACATCCTGGCAGAAGGGCATGGAGACACAACAAGATGGTGGCAGAGGTAAAAGCCTAACTGCAGCCGCCCTCAACAATTTAAAAAATACAACTAAAATATAGAGTGGACACTATCCAGAACTACAGGAAAGTTGACTGACTGGAAATCCTACAACTAGAAGGAAAGAGAAAACCAGAAGGAAAACCAGAGGAGCTGTAAAAGCCTAAGGTACGGAGGCACCCTGCATGCGCGGGGAGAGGACGGAGCTGGAGAGGAGGGGCGGCTGAGTGCCTGGCTGGCGTTCCCTAGCAGGAAGGAGAGAAAAGCTCCGGACTGTGCTGAACCCCAACTCCGACTGCACTGAACCCCAGTTCTGGGCGAGACCCTGGGGTCCAGGCTCATACAGAGGGACCTGGGCTGTAAGGCGAAAGGCAGAGCTCCGGAGTCGCGCACATTTGCGCGCAGAGGAGGGACTGTTCGCTGAGCTGCTGAATTGCCCAGCGGGAAGGACTCAAAAGCTCAGGACTGTGCTGAGCCCCAGTTCTGACTGCACTGAACCCCAGTGCTGGGCAAGACCCTCGGTCTCCAGCCTCATACAGGGGGAATCTGGGCTGTAAGGCAGAAGCTCAGGGGAGTGAAAAGCAGAGCCCCTGAGTCGCGCACACTGCGCGCACAGAGGACAGATGGTTGATTGGGCCGCGAGATTGCCCTAGCAGGAAGGAGACATAAGCTCCGGACTGTTCTTAACCCCACTTCCAACTGCTCTGAACCCCAGTTGTGGGCTTGTTGGGGGAGAGACTACACTGTCTGGTAGCGGGCGAAGCTCTAGGGCGCCTTTCTCTCAGAGGTGCTTGCAGCGAGTACCAAAGGACACTGAGGAACACTGAGACTCAGGAACCTCAGAGGGCGGGGCTAACCGGAAACCAAGGCTGTAGGCTCCACCCTGAAACTCTGCCCCATCCAAGCTGAAAACAGAGGCTTTTGCAGGTTTCCAAGTCTAGTGGAATAAGGTTGTCTCCTGGCATAGACACAGCTGATCCTCCCAACCTACCAACTCAGGGAAGCAGTGAAAATGCCGAAACGAGGAAACAGATCACAAACGAAAGAAATGGAGGACAAAAAGCGACTGGATATAGAGTTCAAAACCACGCTTATAAGGTTGTTCAACAATCTCCTAGAAAAGGCCGATAAAATAAATGAGACCTATGAGGATATGAAAAACGATCAACAAGAAATAATAAAGGATCAACAAGAAATAATAAAGGGTCAACAAGAAATAATAAAAGGTCAACTAGAAATAAAGAATACAATCTCTGAAATAAATAATATTATTCAGAGTCCTAAAAACAGATTGGAAGATTGCAAGAATCAAGTCCAAGATTTGCAACACAAAGAGCCAGAGGACACTCCTCCACAGAAGCAAGAAGACAAGAGAATCCAGAAAGTTGAAGATAATGTAAGAAGCCTCTGGGACAACTTCAAGCGAACCAACATCAGAATTATGGGCATCCCAGAAGATGACAGAGAGCAAGATACCGAAAACATATTGAAAGAAATAGTGACAGAAAACTTCCCCCACCTGGTGAAAG
Source organism: Vespertilio murinus (assembly GCA_963924515.1). Lineage (NCBI taxonomy): Eukaryota > Metazoa > Chordata > Mammalia > Chiroptera > Vespertilionidae > Vespertilio > Vespertilio murinus. Next base: position 100,223,355 of record OZ004705.1, on the reverse strand, counting down.
AAATAGACTTACACGTCCAGGAAGCACACAGAACCCCAAACAAAAGGAATCCAAAAAGAACCACACCAAGACACATCATAATTAAAATTCCAAGAGCTAAAGACAAAGAGAGAATATTAAAAGCAGCAAGACAAAAGCAGGTAGTTACCTATAAAGGGGCACCCAACGACTGTCAGCTGATTTCTCAACAGAAACCATGCAGGCCAGACGGGAATGGCAAGAAATATTCAAGGTGACGAATAACAAGAACCTACAGCCAAAAATACTCTACCCAGCAAAGCTATCACTCAGAATCGAAGGCCAGATAAAGAGCTTCACAAATAAATTTAAGCTAAAGGAATTCATCACTGCCAAGCCAGAATTATATGAACTGTTAAAAGGGGTTCTTTAGGAAGAGGAAGAAAATAAAGATAAAAATTATGAACAAACACGTAACTATCAACAAGTGAGTCTAAAAACCAAGGGAAGTAAAAATCATGATGAACAATATTAACTGGTGAATATAATAGAATCAGAGGTATGGGAGGGGAGTGGACTGATGATTCTTGGGGAAATGGGGAGTGGAGTGGGGCAGGAAGAGACTGAACATAAACTGCACCTATGGATGAGGACAATGGGGGATGGGGAAAGGGCAGAGAATTGAATGGAAACTTGGTGTAGGGGAGCAATGGGGGGGGGGGGAATCAGGAACATTTGTGATAATATGAACAATAAAGATTTATTTTTAAAAAATTAAAAAAAAAACATCCTGGCAACAAATGACAATGAAAACACAACAATCCAAAATCTATGGGACACAGCAAAAGCAGTCTTGAGAGGGAAGTTCATATCTCTACAAGCTTATTGCAAAAAACTAGAAAAAAAGGTAACAAATTATCTAACTCTAAAACTCAAAGAGTTAGAAAAAGAGCATCAAGAAAAGCCCACTGTAAGCAGAAGGAAAGAAATAATAAAAATTAGAGCAGAGATAAACGACATAGAGACCAAAGAAACAATACACAAGATCAACAAAACCAAGAGCTGGTTCTTTGAAAGGATTAACAAGATTGATGAACCTCTAGCCAGGCTAACCAAGAAACAAAGAGAGAGGACCCAAATAAACAAAATCAGAAACAAAAGAGGTGAAATAACAACAGATCCCACCGAAATACAAAGGATTGTTACAAAATACTATGAGCAACTCTATTCCAACAAATTGCACAACCTGGAAGAAATGGACCTATTCCTAGAAAAATACAACCTTCCAAAACTCAATCAGGAAGAATCTAAAAATCTCAACAGACCAGTTGCTTGGGAAGAAATTGAAACAGTCATCAAAAAGCTGCCAGCAAACAAAAGCCCAGGGCCAGACGGCTTCACAGGAGAGTTTTACCAAACATTCAAGGAAGAACTAAAACCTATCCTCCTCAGACTATTCCAAAAAATTCAAGAGGAAGGAACACTTCCAAACTCCTTTTATGAAGCCAGCATCACCCTAATACAAAAACCAGATAAAGACAACTCAATGAAAGAGAAGTACAGGCCAATATCCCTCATGAACATAGATGCCAAAATACTCAACAAAATTCTAGCAAATCAGCTCCAGCAGTACATCAGGAAGATCATACACCATGACCAAGTAGGTTTTATTCCAGGAATGCAAGGATGGTACAATATCCGCAAATCAATAAACGTGATACATCACATAAACAAATTGAAAGATAAAAATCATATGGTCATATCAATTGATGCAGAAAAAGCATTTGATAAAATCCAACACCCTTTCCTGATAAAAACTCACAACAAGGTGGCAGTACAAGGATCATACCTCAACATAATAAAAGTTATATATGATAAACCCACAGCCAACATCATACTCAATGGGCAAAAACTAAAGCCATTCCCTCTTAAAACAGGAACAAGACAGGGATGCCCACTCTCACCACTCCTGTTTGACATAGTACTGGAAGTACTTGCCATTGCAATTAGACAAGAAGAGGAAATAAAAGGCATCCAAATCAGAAAAGAAGTAGTAAAGTTATCCTTATTTGCAGATGACATGATATTGTACATAAAAAACCCAAAAGACTCCAACAAAAAACTAATAGACTTAATAAATGAATTTGGCAATGTAGCTGGATACAAAATTAACGCCAGGAAATTGATGGCATTTCTGTACACCAACAATGAATTTACAGAAACAGAGACCGAAAAAGCAATCCCATTTACCATTGCACCAAAAAAATTAAGATACCTGGGAATAAATTTAACTAAGGAGGTAAAAGACCTATATACGGAAAACTACACAACACTGAAAAAAGAGATAGAGGAAGATGTAAACAGATGGAAGAACATACCATGTTCATGGGTTGGTAGAATCAACATCATCAAAATGTCCATACTTCCCAAAGCAATTTATAGGTTCAATGCACTGCCCATCAAAATACCAACGGCATATTTTACTGACCTAGAAAGAACTCTCCAAAAATTCATTTGGAACAGTAAAAGACCTCGAATAGCAACAGCAATCCTGAGAAAGAAGAGTAAAGTAGGAGGGATCTCAATACCAGATTTCAAGTTGTATTACAAAGCCACTGTTCTCAAAACAGCCTGGTATTGGCACAAGAACAGACATATAGATCAATGGAATAGAATAGAGAATCCAGATATCAACCCAAATCAATATACTCAATTAATAGTTGACAAAGGAGGCACGAGCATACAATGGAGTCAAGACAGTCTCTTCAATAAATGGTGTTGGGAAAATTGGACAGATACTTGCAAAAGAATGAATCTAGAGCACTAACTTACTCCATACACAAAAATAAATTCAAAATGGTTACAGGACTTAAACATAAGACGGGAAACCATAAAAATACTAGAGGCATCCACAGGCAGCAAAATCTCAGACATATGCCAAAAGAACTTCTTCACTGATACTGCCCCTTGGGCAATTGAAGCTAAAGAGAAAATAAACAAATGGGACTACATCAAAATAAAAAGTTTTTTCACAGCAAAACTCAATCAAAAAAACAACAAGAAAGCCCACTGTATGGGAGAACATATTTGCAAATGATATTACTGATAAAGGTTTAATCTCCAACATCTACAAACAGCTTATTCAACTCAGTAAAAGGAAAATAAATGAGTCAATTAAAAAATGGGCAATTGAACTAAATAGATTCTTCTCAAAAGAAGACAGAAGGAAAGCCAAGAGGCACATGAAAAACTGCTTAAAGTCACTACTTATCTGAGAGATGCAAATCAAAACAACAATGCGATACCATCTCACACCTGTCAGAATGGCCAACATTAACAAATCAACAAATGATAAGTGTTGGCGAGGTTGTGGAAAAAAAGGAACCCTCGTGCACTGCTGGTGGGAATGCAGACTGGTACAACCACTGTGGATAACAGTATGGAGTTTCCTCAAAAAACTGAAAATGGAACTCCCATTTGACCCAGTAATCCCACTCCTAGGAATATATCCCAAGAAAATAGGAGCTCCAATCAGAAAGGATATATGCACCCCTATGTTCATAGCAGCACAATTTACAATAGCTAGGATTTGGAAACAGCCTAGGTGTCCATCAGCAGATGGTTGGATCAAAAAACTATGGTACATCTACACAATAGAATACTATGCTGCCATAAAAAAGAAGGAATTCTCATCATTTGCAGCAACCTGGATGGAATTGGAGAATATCATGCTGAGTGAAATAAGCCAGTCAATGAAAGAGAAACACCACATGACTTCACTCATTTATGAATAATAAAGAACATTATAAACTGATGAACCATAAGTAAATATAGCGACAGTAAAGCGACAAGCAGACTGTCTAATTACAACGGGGAGGGGAGGGAAATATGAGGGAAATAAGATCAACTGAAGGACTTGTACTCATGCATATAAGTATAACCAATGGACACAAAACTCTGGGGAGGGAGGGAATGTTTTTTTTTTTTGGGGGGGGGGGCAATGGTAATATATGTACACAGATAATAATTTAATTTAAAAAAAAATAAAATATTAAAAAAAGAAAAAAAGATTATATTTGTAAAAAATCCCACTGTGAGCACCACGAAGCCTCCAGCGCCCCACATGGTCCCTAAAGCAGGCAAGAACCCCAGTGCATACCTGTAAGCGAAAGGATGAGCATCCTCATCATCATCATCCTCACAGGCAGAGGTGGGGAAATACCCAGATCACCGTGAAACGTATTATAACAGGAACAATGCCTGGATCCTTGCATCAAGACCCTAATGGTTTTGGGGTTCCTGTTGCCACATGTGAGAAACAGTGAAAGAGAGAGGAGTATTTTAGACAGGCCCAGAAGTTAGGTTTAGGAAAAAAATCTTAGCAGTCAGCATCTGGCCTTTCCCGTCACACACCTTGCTCTTCAGAATGTCCTTGGAGGGGTTACTCCCTGAACAAGTGCCAGTGAGGCAACTTGCTTCTGCACCAGCCATCCAACTCCTTCTTTTTAAAGTTAACTTATTTTATTCTGTTTTTTCAAGTTGTAAAAACACAACTTTAGACCCTTATTCTGTGTTCAACACCAAACCCATACTCTGTCACTCAACAGTCACTCAAGTCATTGCATCTCCCTTGTTGTTGAATATATAGCAAAAATTGGTTGTTCCCTAACCAATTTTTCTTCAATAACGACATCACAGTGGGTGGGAAGTGTAGGGACTACCCACCTGATGGTCTTGAACTTTGTAGTTAAAGACTTTGAGAGGTGACAGATTAGCCAGGGATTGGTGAAGAGTATTAATTACAGACTTTGAAATTTTGGACGATGTCCAACTGGTTTGGCTCAGTGGATAGAGCGTCTGCCTAAAGACTGAAGGGTCCCAGGTTTGATTCTGGTCAAGGGCATGTGCCTTGGTTGCAGGCACATTCCCAGCAGGGGATGTGCAGGAGGCAGCTGATCAATGTTTCTCCCTCATTGATGTTTCTAATGCTCTATCCCTCTCCCTTCCTCTCTGTGAAAAATCAATAAAAAAAATTTTTTTTAAATCATGAATGGTGAAAGTTCATCACAGTGCCTCTTGCAAATATGATCAGTCTTTTCAGTACTGCTTTGATGGTGCTTAACCACAGTGCCTAAAGGATGGGGGGTTTCATTAGACATTACTGGTGTAATAGAGCACATCCGGAAGGAAGAGGTATCGTTGGACTATTGTTAAATTTACAATCTTCTCCCACACCTCCCCACTGAACACCTGACATGGAATTGGGGCTGCTGCAAAGGAACTGCTCTTCGCGGCATTCGTGTCACCCAGGGATGACCACTCCCATGAGGCAAAGGTGCGGCTGGTTAAGTGATTGATGTGTTTGAAGCCATGAGCATAAAATATGAAAACCTGGGTGAACTGTAATTGGGTGAGTGAAAGAAATGTATGGCTGACTGGAGACATTAAAAATGAGCCAGCGTGGCTCAGTGGTTGAGTGTCGACCTATGAACCAGGAGGTCATGATTCAATTCCCAGTTAGGGCACATGCCCAGGTAGTGGGCTCAATCTCCAGGGTAGGAAAGGGAGAGGCATGCAGGAAGCAGCCAATCAGTGATTCTCATTATTGATTTCTCTCTCTCTTTCTCCCTTTCTTCCTCTCTGAAATCAATAAAAATACTTTTTTTAAATGGAGGAGCATGGTGTTTAGCTAGTTATGCGAGACCAGTCCCTCTGTTGATCCTTGTTGATTTTAGAACAACCTACTATTTTTGGTAGTTGTTTGTTTTTTGTTTTGTTTTTTTCTGAAAATAAAAATGTCACTGACATCTAGCCAAAACCGGTTTGGCTCAATGGATAGAGCGTAGGCCTGCGGACTCAAAGGTCCCGGGTTCGATTCCGGTCAAGGGCATGTACCTTGGTTGCGGGCACATCCCCAGTAGGGGGTGTGCAAGAGGCAGCAGATCGATGATTCTCTTTCATCGATATTTCTAATTCTCTTTGTTTTTTATTTAAATTTTATTTTATTGAGGTATTTTCTGTGTACATAGTTTACCATTGCCCCCCCACCCCACCTCCCATTTATGCCCTCCCTCCCCAGAGTTCTGTGTTCATTGGTTGTACTTATGTTCATGCATACCAGTCCCTCGGATGTTCTCCTATCTCCCCCCAGGTCTCCTTCCCCTCCCTGCTGTCATTTGACAATCTGCTTGTTTTATGGTGACCATCTCAGGACCCCATGAATAAAATCCGCTCCTCATTTGGCAGTCTGCTTGTTTTATGGTGACTATCTCAGGACCTTATGAATAGAGTCGCTCCTCCTCTGGTTTACACCGCCCCTTCCCCTGGGTCCCACTGCTTCCCCTGGGACGCTCAGCTCACACGGGGCACTTGGCCCCCTAGGACACTCGGCTCACCCGGGGCACTCAGCCCCCTGGGACACACGGCTCACCCGGGGCACTAGGCCCATGGGACACTCGGCTCACCCGGGGCACTCGGCCCCATGGGACACTCGGCTCAACCGGGGCAATCGGCCCCCTGGGACACTCGGCTAACCCGGAGCACTCGGCCCCCTGGGACACTCGGCTCACCCGGGGCACTCGGCCCATGGGACACTCGGCTCACCCGGGGCACTCGGCCCATGGGACACTCGGCTCACCCGGGGCACTCGGCCCCCTGGGACACTCGGCTCACCCGGGGCACTCGGCCCCCTGGGACACTTCGCTCACCCGGGGCACTCGGCCCCCTGGGACACTCGGCTCACCCGGGGCACTCGGCCCCCTGGGACACTCGGCTCACCTGGGGCACTCGGCTCCCTGGGACACTCGGCTCACCCGGGGCACTCGGCCCATGGGACACTCGGCTCACCCGGGGCACTCGGCTCACCCGGGGCACTCGGCCCCCTGGGACACTCGGCTCACCCGGGGCACTCGGCCCCATGGGACACTCGGCTCACCCGGGGCACTCGGCCCATGGGACACTCGGCTCACCCGGGGCACTCAGCCCCATGGGACACTTGGCTCACCCGGGGCACTCGGCCCCCTGGGACACTCGGCTCACCCGGGGCACTCGGCTCACCCGGGGCACTCGGCCCCCTGGGACACTCGGCTCACCCGGGGCACTCGGCCCCCTGGGACACTCGGCTCACCCGGGACACCCTTCCCCTTTGGGGGGTACGGCTTACCCGGGGCACATGGCCCCCTGGGACACTCGGCTCACACGGGGCACTCGGCCCCCTGGGACCCTCGGCTCACCCGGGGCACTCGGCCCCATGGGACACTCGGCTCACCCGGGGCACTCGGCACCCTGGGACACTCAGCTCACCCGGGGCACTCGGCCCCAAGGGACACTCGGCTCACCCGGGGCACTCGGCCCCCTGGGACACTCGGCTCACCCGGGATCCCCTTCCCCTTTGGGGGGTATGGCTCACCCTGGGCACATGGCCCCCTGGGACACTCGGCTCACCCGGGGCACTCGGCCCCCTGGGACACTCGGCTCACCCGGGGCACTCGGCCCCCTGGGACACTCGGCTCACCCGGGGCACTCGGCCCCCTGGGACACTCGGCTCACCCGGGGCACTCGGACCCCTGGGACACTCGGCTCACCCGGGATCCCCTTCCCCTTTGGGGGGGTACGGCTCTCCCGGGGCACATGGCCCCCTGGGACACTCGGCTCACCGGGGGCATTCGGCCCCCTGGGACACTCGGCTCACCCGGGGCACTCGGCCCCCTGGGACACTCGGCTCACCCGGGATCCTGTTCCCCTTTGGGGGGTACGGCTCACCCGGGGCACATGGCCCCCTGGGACACTCAGCTCACCCGGGGCACACGGCCCCTCTAGGGTTTTGGGGTCGCATATTGGAGGCGCCACGCTAGCTCCTTGCTAGCATGGCGGGCAGGCTGGGACAGCTGCAGTTGGGCTGAGATGGTTGCAGGCGGGGGGACCACCTTCAAAGGTGTCTCGTTCGGTGTGGGAGCGGAGCAGCTGCAGACATGGAGGCTAAGTTCTGAGGTCGCCCACTCCCTGAGCCCAAGGTGTGGTGAGCTCTGTTCTTGTTGGATTTCCTTTATTCTCGGCGGCAGTGGCAGGTGGCGGTGCCAGGTACAATATTGACGGTTGCTCCTGTGGTTCAATTACCACTGTAGTTTTAAAGTTCACATGGCGGTGGTGGTGAGAGCTTCGGTTTGGCCATGTGGCATCGCAGGATGGGCTCGCCTGGGTGGGTAATGGGAGGCACTGTGCCATTTCCTCACCAGCGCGCTCCATTTCCCCCCCAGCATGGTGGGTGTGCTGGGAAGATTGTGGGCGGGCTGTGATGGCTGCATGGGGAGAGTCCGCCCTCAATGGTGTCCTCTTTGTTGCGGATGTGGAGCTGCTGTGGATACAGAGGCTAATTTCTGAAGCCACACTCTCTATGAGCCCGGTGTGTAGTGAGCTCTGATTTTGGTGGATTCCCATTCTTGGGGGCGGCGGTGGGAGGGGCAGCAATGGTAGCTCCTGTGGCTCAATTTCCCCTGTAGTTTTAAAATCCGCATGGTGGTAGTGTCTGATGCTTTGGCCTGGCCATGCGGCAGCGGAGAGAGGATTCTCCGGGTCTGCCAATGGAAGGCGCAGCGCTAGCACAGCGCGTGCAAAGGCCTGGCAGAGCAGGCCGTGGGCGGTGGCGGGGAGTCCCTGCGATGTCTTAGTCTTTCAGACTTAGTGGAACGCTTCCCCTGAGCCAGGACAAGCAGCACCACCACAAATATTGGCCAGCTCAGTGCTGCCCCTCTACAGGTGACAGTAGGGGCATCCTCACCTCGGTGGGCCTTTGCTCTTGGAGGTCTTAACCAGTGGAAGGAAGCACGGTACAGAACTGCCCCACCTTCTCAGTCCTCCGGGATATTTCTAATTCTCTATCCCTCTCTGTAAAAAATCAATAAAATATATATATTTTTAAAAATGTCACTGACATCTAAACGTGGGAAATGAAATAAAACACACCCAATGCAGTGCCCCCAAAATCACTGGCCTGCATCTTCCCTTCCTTCTGCTGTGACGCCTTCCAGTGTTTGTCGGTATGCACCTGGGGAGGGGGCACTGGGGTCCCTTGCTGTTAACTGAATGAAGGTGGTGGGTTCCACCTTCAGGTGGAAGATGCACAAAGGTGCCAATGCCTCTCCCACCCCAGTAGCCACCCCTCTGCTGCCAGTTTGGGGGGATCGAAGGAGAAAGGCCCTGCTGGGAGAACCAGGAGGGTCTCCGCAGTTCACCTGCTCCCGTCTCCCGCCAGTTCACTTGCTGCGTGAGCCAGAGGGTGGCACCCCAGGCTCCACAGAGGGGTCGGGGTCGGGTCGGAGCAGGAGAGGGCTGACGGGTGGGGAGAGGAGGCGAAACGAATACACGCTGAGGCTGCGGAATGGAGCTGCCAGCTTTGGAGCCCACCCCAGCCCTTTATGGACCTATCTGCCAGGATAGGTGTCTCTGAGGTGGAAATTTCTAAGATGAAAAAAGCTGCTGGAACCTGCCGGCAACGAACAGTACCTGATTGAGGGGGTGAGGCTAAGAAAAAGGGCGTCGGGAGGGCTCAGACCCGAGGTCAGCAGCCACAAATTTTATTTTTTCAACCTTTAAATACAATTCTGAAGAAGGAAATATTTATTTCAAGCATCATGCAGGTGGCCGTTTATTTTAGGCAATCATGAGGGTGACCATTTCTCCTAACATGATGAGTTCCTGGACAGATAAGTTCCTTCAGCACCTGACCTATTACAACCACCTGGCCTTTACAACCACCTATCCTCCTCTTATCTCGCAGCTCCTAAAGCAAAGACATCTGCAGATAGCAGCATTCCTAGGGGTAATAATTTTCCACTTAGGTGGAAAGGGGGGCACTTGTGAGCCGTGTCCTACACCCATGCCTGCATTCAGGCATATAGGACCCCTGCATTCAGGGCAGCTCCCCACAAAAAGCCACGCGAGGGTTATTCAAGATCCCAGGCGTTTGCCCTCCTGGTCCAGGAAACCCAGCGGCCGGGCGTGCGGTGCTTGCGGGCATCAGCATCTGTTCGTGGACCAGCGTCGGACTGTCCCGGTCGCGTTTTGCAGTTGCTGGATGTGCGTCACTCGGTGAAGAGTGTGCCCTGAGGCCGGCCTCCGCCTCTAACATCCCGCAGGCCTCCCCGCGCGGGTCACCGGCTTATGCCTATGCCGCACCGCACAGCCCGAGAGCCGGGGAGAACGCGCTCAGCCCGGAGCCGAGGGCAGGGCGACGTGAGCACCAGGCGCTTCTGGCAAGGTGCGGGCCTCCTGGCGCAGAGGCGCGGGCTGCGCGCCGCGTCCCCTCCCGGAAAGCCAAGCCCCGCACCACCTCTCTTCACTCCACCCCCCATCCCTTCTCCTCACCCCCCACTCTTTCTCCTTACCCCCATCCCCACACCCAGCTTCTCTCCTGCACAGAACCTCTGCTGAGCCGGAATCCCTTAGCCCCGTGGTCGGCAAACTTCGGCTAGTGAGCCACATGCGGCTCTTTGGCCCTTTGAGTGTGGCTCTTCCAAAAAATACCACAACCTGAGCGAGTCTATGTTGAACAAGTGGTGTTAGAAGAAGTTTAAGTTTAAAGAATTTGGCTCTCAAAAGAAATTTCAATTGTTGTACTGTTTATATTTGGCTTTGTTGACTAATGAATTTGCCCACCACTGCGAGTGGACCGGGACCAGAACAGGCCTCCCAGCAAGCCCCCTTACCCAGCTGGAATCGAGCACGCACGGAGCAGGTACAGTGAAGAACTGGAAAGAGAACTCAGAAAGCAATCTTCTTAAGAAAAGGAAGGGATGGAGAAGAGCCACAGCCTTCGGATGGAGAGGCGATGCGGGCGATTTCAGACTCCCTCCCCAGTAGGGGGCGTCCAGGAGGCAGCTGGTCAATGATTCTCTCCCATCATTGATATTTCTATCTCCTCACTTCCTCTCTGAAATCAACAAAAATATATTTAAAAACAAAACGATTAGTGCCATTTGCCAACCACACTCAAGGACAGATGAAGTTAAGGAAATAAATCTCATTTTGGCACGTTAGCATAGAGCTAATGAATATTCTATTGAGAATCTCCCAAAGACACCCCCCCCCCAACTCCTAGCCTTTAAAACCCCTCAAAGCGAAGGTCCCAGGGCCTTCTCTCCCTCCCAGGAACACACCTGCTTCCGTCAGCCCTATCATGCTGCTTACCAGGTTCCTTTTATTAATAGAAATAATTTAGTAGGAGAGCTAGAGTAAAATACAGTTTTGAAACTATGGAAGATAAATCAGTTAAATGTAACTAAGATATTAATTCTCACCCCACCCCCACTCCAAATTTGTTCCTAATAGGCTATGATCTAGTTTCCTTACAGCACTGAAAGTATAAATCATCTTTAGGAAGGGACACGTATCATGGTGATTTCCTCCACGAGGACGTTCTTCGCGTCTAGCCTAAAGCATTGTTACTTTAAGACGGGCCTAATACTTTTATTCTGACCCAAAACCAGAAAGGAAACTAGCTTAGGCCATTGTGATGCTTCAAGAAAAGAAAACCAAAAGTCTACTCAGCTGAACTTGAACTTAGCAATGCTACTTGTTAGAATAGCCACTTAGATGTCTTTTGTGGGTAAAATTTCCTGGGTGGTTACCACATGTCAGAACTGTACTACATTCTGGGGATAAAATGAGAATGAAACTCGATTATCTGCTTAGTCATGTCAGCTGGGGTCACACCTTCTGAATGCCCTGCCCTTCTTGAAACAGAAGATGGGGCTAGAACCACTCTCTTTCCTCTGCCAGCTTCTGCTTACACACACTCCGACAAGGTGTGCAAGCACACTCAGCTGAGCATGCATACCTACCCCTACCTTCACATGCATACTCACTCCTGCTTCGTTCACCTGGACATGCACTGTTGAAGATGTACGTGTGTTTCCTCTCTTTTCTCAGCCTGTGGACAGGCCTGCAAGCCTCAAGCCTAATATGGAAGACGTCAGACACAGCTTGGATATTGAACACCTTGAGCTCATTTCTGGAACCCTGGACATCAGGAGCATACATATTTATCCAGAGAGAGAAAAATATCAATCAGCTGCCTCCTGCGTGTCTCCTACTAGGGATCGAGCCCAAAACCTGGGCTTGTGTTCTGACCAGGAATTGAACTATGATCTCCTAGTTCATGGGTCAATGCTCAACCACTGAGCCACACTGGCCAGGCCTTCTTTTATTTGAAGTATAGCACAGATTAAAAGTAAAGTGCATAGAGTACTGTTAAGTCTACAGCTTGCAAATAATTTACCTTGTTAGACCCTGTATTACCCAGTTTGCACTGCTATCACAAAATACCTCGGATTGGGAGGCTTACACAACAGGTCTCGGGTCTGGACATGAGGAGCATGATCAGGATGTGTCTCTTTCTGATTTACAGACAGCTACCTCCTTGCTGTGTCCTCCTATGGTGGAGAGTGTGAGCTCTGAAGTCTCTTTCTCTTCTTAGAAGGGCACTAATCCCATCATAGGGCCCACCTGCAAATACCATCACATGGAGGTTAGGACTTCAACATGTGAATTGGGAAAGACACAGCATTCCATCTATGACAGACACCCATGCAGACACCACTTTATCAAGACATATCTCCAGAAGTGCTCGTGGCACCTCATCATGCCCTTGTCCACACTCCATAAGTTAACAATAATTCTTCTGCCCTCCATCTCCATAGGTTAAATTTACCTCTTTTTGATCTTCAATATAAGTGGAATCATATAACATGTAATACTTTGTTTCTGGCTTCTTTCACTCAACATATTCTCTATGAATGCTCTCCCTCTTGTTGCATGGATGAGAAGTTTGTTCTTTTCACCTGCTGTATAATATTCCATTCTGTGTATCAATCACAATTTGTTTTTCCATCCTGTTGGTGGTGGGCATTAGGGTTCTTGTGGGTTTGGGACTATTATCTATGAGGAGTTTGAAGAATAAACAAGAGTTTTGCCTGTGGAACTTGATAGGACAGCCGTTAAATAAAACCTGCAAACGACCTGACCTGGAGCAGCAAAGCAGTGGAAATGGGCTCATTTTGCCTGCAAGGCACACCCGATGTTGGACACTATTTGTGATGGGGAGCTGGGCCATTGGCATCCGGGGGCCTCCAGATCTCTTAGGAGTCAAGGGTCCACCCAGACTTCTGTTTGGCTGTCAGTAAGTACCCCAAGAGCAAAATGAGGCATACATGACATCCTCAGAGTCAAAGGTCAGGCATGGGTTCTCTCGGGAGATTCTCTTCAAATGAGTCTTTCATTCTCTGATTTTAAACAAATTCTCTGTCTCCTTTCAAAAACGATTTAGTATGGTTTCTGTTAAGTGTCACAAATAGAAACAACAACAGGAAAACCGATTCAAAAATTATAAAACCTAAAGGAGACAATTTAAAAAATTATAAAACCTATTAGGAAAATATAGATTGGAGTTGTGGGGCAGGGAGACTAACAAGAGTAAGGAGAAGTACAGCAAATTGCATATTGAGCTTCTTGTACGGCAAGGCAATAAGGGAAATGTGGTGATTTCATCAAGAGTATTGGGGGAGCTCTGGCCGAGTGGCTCCATTGGCTGGAGCATCGTCCCATACACCAAAGGTTTCATGTTCAATTCCCAGTCCGGGCACATACCTAGGTTGCAGGTTCTATCCCTGGTTGGGGCACGTATGGGAGATAGCCAATCAATGTTTCTCTCTCTCTCTCTCTCTCTCTCTCTCTCTCTCTCTCTCTCTCTTCCTCTTCCTCTCTCTCTCTCTCTCTCTCTCTCTCTCTCTCTCTCTCTCAAAAATTCAATAGAAACATATCTCAGGTGAGGATTTTTTTTAAAAGGACTTGGAGGAAATAATTGCATGATTCAATAACTTTCTAGACATTTTTAAATATATTTTTATTTATTTCAGAGAGGAAGGGAAAGGGGGAGAGAGATAGAAACATCAATGATGAGAGAGAATCAATGATCAGCTGCCTCCTGCATGCCCCCTACTGGGAATTGAGCCCCAAAACCTGGACATGTGCCCTTATGGGAAATCGAACCATGTCTTCCTTCTTCATAAGCCCTAAGTCATTCTTTCTAATAAATTCTGACATAAAATAGCTTCTGTACAAAGCAAAGCATAGACCAAGGAGGTGTCGCAAGCAGTTATGAGCACCGGCTGCAAATGCTGGTTCCACTCCCGGCTGGTTGTGTGACCTTGAGCAGGTTACTTAGTCCTCATGTTACAGCTTTCTCTTCTGCAAAGTGGGGGTGATCATGCAAACTCCATGAGGTTACTGTGAAATGAATGAGCTAGCACTGGGTCTGGGAAGTATTGAGTACCAGCTACTTTAGTAACACTTCTGAAATGTGCTAAGGCACTTTTAACTTTTCAAAGCACTTTTCTGTCTGGGTTAGTCTATTACAAGGCTGGTCTAGGTTAAGGGACTTAACCAATCGCACACCGCCTATTTGCAACGGTGGCTGATCTCCTTGCCTGGGTGACTGGGAGTTTACATAACCCGAAGGTGTGGATATGAGGACAAGTCATTATCACATTGGCAGGAATAGGCAGCTCAATTTGACAGAAATGCCACAAATTAACCCTGGACCTTTCCTCTGTAATGATAGAGTGGTCACTTCTGTGTTGCTTTGGGCTTGAGAGTACATGAGAATTGGGGCTCATCTGGTCTGAAACAGACACAGCAAATAAGCTGGGACTTAAACACAGACCCCACAGCACCGATCCCCATGCTGGAAAGCTCGGAGCTGCTGATGAGTCCGGCGTCTGGCCTGCTGACCAGTGTCTCAGCTGACTCCCTTCCTGCAGGTGCTGCCCAGCTACCCAATTCACGACACGGTAGGAGCACCCACCATTTACTCAGTATTGGTACAACAGGTGATGGGTTCCCAAACGTTCCTTCTCTCCTGGCCACCCTCCCTCCACCCGGCCCTTCCCCAGGGTCTGGTCTTCCCTCTCCTTCCACCTGCCTGATCAGGGCCAGGGAGACCTTCTTCCCTGGCTCTGTGGAGGATGCCACAGTGACTTCACAGTCCTGGGGGTGGGAAGCCCTAGGATTGAGCGCCTCCATTCCCTCAGAGCAGAGCATCTGGAAGCTGAAAGAGCAGTGCCGACCATAGCATAGCTTCCTGTACTCGACTAGTTACTTATTAAGCGCTGACTGTGTGCCAGGCAATGATAAGTTAGATAAGATTCCTTCCCTCATGAATAATAATAATAATAGCTAACATGTATTAAGTACTTATATCTTCTAGGGCTGTGCCAAACCTTTATGAGAATTGGTATTTTAATCTTCAAAACAACCCCACTAAGTAAATACTATTATTCATCCTATTTCAGACGGAAATGGAAGCACGGAGAGGCTAGATCAGTTGTCTAAGGCTGCACTGCTAACAAGTGGAGTAGCCAAGCCTGGGCTCAGGCAGGCTGCCGGTCACACCTGCTCCCTTAACCAAACCAAACCAGCCATCGCATCCTAGTGGGGACAAATCCTGAAGAAGTAAACAAATAAAAAATGATATTCCTAGCCCTGGCCAGTGTGGCTCAGTTGGTTGCACCACCATCCTGTACACTGAAAGGTTGTGGGTTCAATTGTCGGTCAAGGCACATACCCAGAGGCAACTGGTCAATGTCTCTCTCTCACATCAATGTTTTTCTCTAAAATCAGTAAACATGGTTCTCTCTCTCTCCCTCTCCCTTCCTCTCTGAAATAAATAAAAATATATTAAATAAATAAATAAAATCAATAAACATTTTTTAAAAAGATATTCCCATTAGTGGTAACTAATCCTACAGAGAATGTAAGGTAAAATCAGGTGACAGGTGAAGGACACCCGGGGGCATGTATGGTATTCTGGACAGTGATGCACATCAAGTTGCCAAAGACCCTCCCCCTCCTCCCCGCCAGGGCACAGAGCTTGCTCAGCACTAGGCCTGGTCCAAGGCAGGCACCAAGTGTTGATGGGAAGAAGGGAGAGGAGGGAGGGGAGGAAGGGAAAAAGAGGGGAAAGGGAGGGAGGGATCCTGGGCAAGTGCCTTCATACACACCTGCCCGTGTTTGGCCAGCTGTGCTGATTGAGAAGGAGCCCAGAAGAAGGTCAGGTGAGCCGTGGGAGGGGCCTTCACCACTCACCAGCCACCTGACCTTGAGCAAGTCACTCTGAGTCTCGCTTTTCCTTCCTGGGAGAACTGGGCTGTGGCAGGGCAGGGCAGGGCAGGGCAGGGCAGGGAGCAGGGGGCAGGGAAGAGGGCAGTCCCTCACGTGCGGGCTCGGACAAAGCCCTGTAGATGCAGCTCACACTGGGCTGTGGCTGTCTTCACTTTCCAGGGCAGCCAGCTCAGAAGTGAGCCCAACACCTCACCAGTAGCCGGGATCCCGGTGGCAGAGGTGAATAAGTGAAAGATCGCCCTGGGGGGGCAGCTCTGGAATGTGGGGGGGGGGGTCTTGGTCGTCACAGGGGAGGCAGAATAGAACAGTGGCACACAGAATCGCCCGGCATCCTGCACAACGTTTGACGGTCCTGCTAGAAATTCATGAAGCTAAAACACTAACAGTGACAACCTGAGCCACCTCCTACCCCCCCCCACCCCCATGCAATGACGGTGGAATGGCACTGAGCGGTAAAGCCCACCACTTCGCAGGAACACCTGTTTCCGCCTTCCTCCACCTTGAATTTGTCTTGGTGTGATCTTTGTTCAACTTAAGGTTATTTTCCTCTTTCTCTTAACACCTGATCTGCTATCAGCCCAACTCTGATTGGATTCGAGTGTGATTCAGTCTTCACTTTCGTTTCCTGGGTGTTAGAGAACTCACAGATGACCCAGATCTGGGAAACAGAAGCTAAATTTCATTCTGGCTCAGGCCCCGGAGAAATGCGAGCAGAAGCGCTGTTTCCTGTTAAACAGGGGACAGCGGGTTACTGCTGGGCTGGGGAGGAGGGAGCTCAGGTGAAGGGATCAGGCTTCAACAGGCTCAGGGCGGGGGGTGGGGAGGGGTGTGGTGTGAGCGGGGAACCAGCACCTGGCCCGGCAGAGAAGTCCTGTCCTTGGAACCCACAAGGTTTAAAAACTGGGGAGCTGAGAGCTGGTGCAGAAGCACCGCAGCTGAAGGTGGGGCCCTCTAGGGGACAGCTCGACCCACACAGATCCTTCAGGCAGGAGTGGAAAATTCCACTCTCAAAAGAGCTCCAAACTTGTGAAGGGAAAGAAAAGCCTGGACCCTTTGCCTTTCAAGGACATTGTGGTACATAAATAGGCAAAGCCTGTGGTGAATTGAGGTCAGACTTGCTTTTGTAACTTGGAATTTCCTTCTGTGTAGGTACAACTCGAAGAGGAGACATTGGAGAAGAACCAAACTGGGCCTATGAGAACTCACTCATGAGAGACGACTCACATATTTATGCTGTATGCAGGTTGCCTACACCTTTAAATGATTGAAAAGATGATACTGTCTGGACAGTTGGAGCATTTTAATTGGAGAATTAATGGACTTGAGATTTTGCTCTGTTGATTTTTCCCCCCTGCAATAGTAGGATGGTTCAGTAATAAATGTGTGAGCTCTTTAAAAAAAGAAAAAAGGCCGAAACTGGTTTGGCTCAGTGGATATAGCATCGGCCTGCGGACTGAAGGGTCCCAGGTTCGATTCCGGTCAGGGGCATGTATCTTGGTTGCGGGCACATCCCCAGTGGGGGGTGTGGTGTGCAAGAGGCAGCTGACGGATGTTTCTCTCACATCGATGTTTCTAACTCTCTATCCCTCTCTCTTCCTCTCTGTAAGAAATCAATAAAATATATTTTTTAAAAGAAAATTCCACTCTCACACACTTTGTATCTGAACACCCCCCTCCTTTAATTCATATTAAACGCTACAAACATCTGCTTGCTCCATAGCGTCTTCTGCTTTGGCGTATCCATATTTTGCAATGAATATTATTTTAGGATGAATTAACCTCTGATGGTTCCTCTTTAGGCTATATGACAGTAGGGCTCGCTCTCCTGTGCTGTTAGGGGAGGGGCTGACTCTCGCACAGTGTGGAGTGCATGGGCCAGGCCGGGCCAGGCACTGCTGCGAGTGCCTTCCCACATGATCCTCCCACCAGCTCTACGCAGCTTCAGTCATTGCCGGACTCATGTTCCAGAGGGAAAAACCAAGGCACAGAGAGGTAAAGTGACTTGTCTGCAGTCACACAGGAATAATGGGCCAGGGGCTTGAGATCCAGCTCCAGAATCTGCACCCGTAACCTCTCGGATAGCCTCCCTCTCAGGTGAAGGGAGTGACCTGGGAGCCCCAGTTCAGGCTACTCATGGGGCTTTCCAAGATGTTTCTTGGTAAAAAAGGAGTGATAGGAGTGAGAACCACCAACCTAGTGCTAGTTTGTTGATATCCTCTCCCCATATTCCTTACTCCATATGCTGCCACACAGTGCTGAATCCGAGCCACAACTGGGGTGGGAGTGAGGGTCTGCTGTGTGACGGTGACCCCATTCTCAGAAGGGGTACAGGCAGAGGACAGCAGATGGACAGGAAGGAGTGGGCCGCCCTCAGGTCCCTGCTGGCCATGTTCCCAAGAACTATTTATGGCCAGACCTTGCCAGGTCCCTCCTCCCTGAGGGGCAGGGAATCTCCTCTGTGGAAAATACCGTCAGTGGAGGAGGGGGCAAGCTCCAGGGACGGGGGAGGCGATGGGCTGGGACTCAGGAGACGGACTTTTCCCCTCTCATGCCGGGTGTTTACCGCGGTTCTGGTAAAGGGCCAGATTGCATCAGACAGGGCCTGCGGGCTGGGCCACTGCCACTGAGGAGGAGACGTGGCCTTATAAGTCGGAGCCAGTGAACTGGGAAGTGCCAGGAAACCAGACACAAACCAAGTTTTAGACGGCAAGAGAGACAGCGAGGGTAAGCCAGCCATGATGGCCACCTTCCCCGGAGAATCCAGCTCGGCCCAGCAGCCCCCGGGCCCACAGGACGAAGACCCCAGCCTGGACGAGTCGGACCTCTACAGCCTGGCGTATTCTCAGCTGGGTAAGGCCTGGCCCTGCCCCCTCCCCGGCCCATCCACTCTGACCCTCCTTCCTCAGGCAGGGAATAGGGACTATACCCCAAAGCTCTGTGGTGACGACCCCAGCCTCCCGACTCCAACCCGAGCTCCTTCCACCACCGCCTCCCCATCCGCCTCCATGTGGCCAGCTGCCTCCAGTCGCTCACGCTGGGCTTCTGCTGGGTTCCCAGGAGTGGGAGGCCGGAAAGGTCGCACTAAGAGAGAAGCTGCTGCCCACACCAACCGCCCCAGCCCTGGTGGGCACGAGAGGAAGCTGGTGACCAAGCTACAGAACACAGAGCGGAACAAGCGAGGGGCGCGTCCCTGAGACAGCGGGAGGTGAGACGCCAGGGGCCCAGAGCCCGGAGGACCCTGCCTCCAAGGGCCAGGACTGGAGGTGCTGGTTGGGTGGGAAGGAGGGGTTAAAGAACTGGTGTCTCAACACAGAAGAAAATGAGATATACATTTGACTCTGGGTTTCCTAGTGCAAAGGGGGACCGACACTGAATGGTCAGATGATGATGATCTCTGAACACATAACAATCTGGCCACTCAGTGTGTGTGTGTGTGTGTGTGTGTGTGTGTGAGTGTGTGTGTGTGTGTGTGTGTGAATGAGGCCTGGTGCATGAATTTGTGCATGGGTGGGGTCCTGCCAGCCGGGCCACGGGGAGGGGACATGGGCAGTGACTGGCCTGCCTGCTGGTCAAACACCTGGTTGAGGGGACAATTTGCATATTAGTCTTTTATTATATAGGATGTACACTGAGTGGCCAGATTATTATGCATTCAGAGATCATAACAATCTGGCTACTCAGTGTATAGACCCCTTCCTACTGGAGGGAAATCTGGTTTACAGAGAGAGAAACAGAGGCCCAGAGAGGGTAGGGTCTTTCTCTGGAGTCACAGAGCAAGTGATGGCAGAATCACCAAGGCCTCTGTTCCTTGCACCAATTGCTTTCCTTCCCCAGATGCGGCTGGAGCACGCACCCCACACAGCGATGTTGGCGATGTTAGCAGGACCCGGGCCCACCCGCCCACACCACTCCCAGGACTCCCCGACCTGCCTCAGGTTCTGAGGGGCCCCCGGAAGCACCCGAAGAACAAGGGCAAGATAGGGAGCAAGAGGCAGGGTGTGGAGGGGCAAAGCCACGAGGTGCCCCAGAAAGAAAGATGCCGAGGAAACGGAGCTCCTGGGGTGGCAGCGGCAATAAAGTGCAGTAGCAGCTGTGAGTCCTGTCCTCTGTGTGGCTCTGCTTCTGCCCGCGCCTCCCCCCCCCCCCCCCCCCCTGCGTCTGCGGCTGCGTGGACCAGGAGCTTTTGTTTGGGTCTGCATTTGGTTACCGCCCAGGAGCGGGTGTGTCAGACTTTGCAAAGGGGAATGTGTGTCGGTTCCAGTTTGGTTTGGGTGGGTTTGTGCTTTGGTAGACAGACAGTCCTGTGGTCTCTTCACAATCCTCTGCTTCTTTTTAATCGGCCCATGACACAGCCCCCTCCCGAGCCAGGAGTTACAACCTTGCTGATTATGCTGTATTCATCTAAAACCTCCTTTTACAGTGAGTTTATTTACTGGTGCCAAAACAGAACAAACCGGGACTTACAACATTAAGGGACTTTCCCCAAGTGCCACAGGGCTCCCAGGATGCTCATGGTCCTCACGTGGGGGGGGGGGTCCCTTTGCTGGTCGGGGTGGGGGGCTGCCAGGACAGGATTCTGGGAGGTCAGCCGAGGGAGGGAGATTCTTACCCGGTGTTATCCGGCTCGGATCCAGGCTTGAGAAGAACATGGGGCAGATTAGAGGAGTGATGGGAGCTGAGCAGAAATGTTGACTGAGATACGAGTGTGGCCGCTGCCAGGAAGACTCAAACAGGATGGGTAGGAAGGCATCTCACTGGCACAGATCAGCTCCCAGGGCAAGCACTGCTGGACCAAAATGGCAATGCCCCGAATCAGGGATTCCAGCTCCTTTAGCCCTTGGTTCTGCCACCTCCGAAGATGGATTCCACTCTGAGGCCCTAGCTGGCCGCTCCAGGGCCAGCCCGTGGGAAGGAGCAGGGAAGGGGGAAAGGCCAGGGCAGGCCACAGCAACTCGTTTTTAAGGCCATCACCTAAAAGTAGAACACTTCACATCCGCTCAGAACTTAGTCACAGAGCCACACCCAGCTACAAGGAAATTTCGGAAAAGCTAACGTTTAGCTGCTTAGCCACGTGTTAGCCAAACTGGAGAAGGGCGGGCTTTATTTACTAAAGAAAGCGGGAGAGAGTGGATACTGGATAAAACTAGCAAGAAGCATTTTCCTCAGACTCAGCGTCAGTGGGGGGAGGAACCCCCTAGGTCTGGCCCTAAGTGGAGCCTTTCCTCTCCCCTGGCCCCTCCATGCCAGCTCTCGGCCGCTGAACTTGGGGGGCAGAGGAGCGAGGCTCCTAGGGACCCAAGAATATGGGCAGAGGAGCGAGACTCCTGTTGCAGCGGAACCAGAGGCACAGCCGACGAAGGCCGGCTTGTGCCTTTGGCATCTCTATCCCGTGGCCTCCCCTGAGTCCAGCCTGGGGACGATCTGGACTGTTCCTGTCTATGTCACACAGGATCTCGGGCTGAAGACATTAAAAGGCACCTAACCCGGCCAGTGTGTGGCTCAGTGCTCGTGTGTCGACCCAGGAACCAAGAGGCCACGGTTCGATTCCTGGTCAGGACACATGCCCTGGTTGTAGGCTCGACCCCCAGTGTGAGGCATGGCAATCAATGATTCCCTCTCATCACTGATGTTTCAAACTCCCTCTCCCTCTTTCTGTCTCTGAAGTTAATAAAAATAAAACATCTAAAAAATAAACAACCCTAGCTGGTTTGGCTCATGGATAGAGCGTCAGCCTGTGGACTGGGTTTGATTCCGGTCAAGGGCATATGCCTGGGTTGTGGGCCCTATCCCTAGTAGGGGGCGTGCAAGAGGCAGCCGGTCAGTGATTCTCTCTCACCATTGGTGTTTCTATCTCTCTCTTCCTCTCCCTTCCTCTCTGAAATCAATATAAATATATTTATAAATAAACAAATAAGTGGCACCAGCCCGACCCCAGCTGCTCCGACTGGAGTCACCTGCTGCCTGGCTGTCACTGGGACAGGGAACTTGCTGCCTGGAGCTGCCTGATTCCTTCTCAAACCTGACTCCCACCCAGCCCTGAGCAAGCTTCTGTCTTCCTGGTCCTTTCTGTCTGAGCTGCCTTTTATCCCACCCATCCCACCAGGCTCAGCTCAAATGCCTCCCGTCTTCCAAGTCGTCCCTGACTTGCCCTCACCGCCTGTCTCCTCACCTCCCCTGCAGCCCGCCCCCTTCCCTGGATCTCACCCATGAAGCCTGTGCCCAGAATTCACTGTCATTTGGCACACAGCTGCTTGAGATTTCCCCTCAAACTCCTCCTCTCACGTATCACTTATTCATTCAATTAGTGATTATTGGATGCCTACTGCACTCCAGTAGCCTGGCTGAAGGCAGGCACTGCACAGAGGGACAAATGGGAGGCTGGTATGATTGGAACCAGACCTTAGGGCCATTGTCAGCTCTTGAACTCAGGAGGCAAACGGCAGGAGCAGCGCGAGGCAGTGAGCTCTCAGCCCAGCACAGCTCTGCTAGGTCAGCTTCAAGAATCATCACCAGCAGCTTCCATGTACTGGGATATTCCTCTGTGACAGGTGTTCTATAGGCAGTGTGTCATTTAATCCTTACAATAACCCTATAGGTATAGGAACCCTATGGATCCCATTTTACAGACTAGAAAACTGAGGCTCAGAAAAGTCAAGTAACTCACCCAAAGTCACACAGCCAAACCTGCAGAAGCTGGGATTTTGAACTCAGGTCTATCTGATTTTCTACCTCCAGGCTTTTCCCTTTATACTACATGCCTGAGAAGAAATGTGAATACTGACAAGGAGGAATCATAGATGCTAGTTAATTTCTGGTCAGCACTAGTATGTCCTCTGAACCTCCATTTTCTAACCTACCGGACGGTGAGACTACCCTCTCCTCTGTCTTTGTCAAAGGAAAAAACAAGCTGGGAAGTGCTGTGTCCCTCGCTGGCTGTGGCCACTCCCTGGACAATGGGTCCTTTGACACTTGGCCAGAAGGTCTCACATGCCACCCCTCGCTCCTGGCCTCTGATTGGCCTTCCCTGGCCAAGCCCTTCCCTGGCACAGCCTATGCCTGGGGGCCTTTCAGCGGGTATTCCAGGAACCAGGCAGTTCTCGGAATTACAGAATGTTTGGTCAGGAAGGATCTTGGGGTTAGGGTGGAACTCTTTTTTGTTTAATATATTTTTATCGATTTCATAGAGGAAAGGAGAGGGACAGAGAAAAAGAAATATCGATGCTGCCTCCTGCACACCCTACTCAAAGGATGGAGCCTGAAACCCGGGCCTGTGCCCTGACCGGGAACCAAACCATGACTGCCTGGTCCATAAGTCGATGCTCAACCACTGAGCCTCGCCGGCAGGGCAAGAAGCACCCACTCTTGACTCTACCCCTCCAGAGCCTCCCTTCAGTTCCACCCCCCTTCTCCTACTCCCTTTCTTTTTCACCTCCTGGTTGCATGTCTGTTTCCCCACGTTCTTGGGTTCCTCTTGAGAAAGAGAGAGATGACTGACCGCTCTTCCCCCTCAGGGGCTTATGGAAGCTTCCCTTCGGGTTACCGAAATTCATTCAAAGGATTCCCAGCTCCTTGCAGAACCAGGGCACTTACTCCAGGCTCTGTATTTGCTTCACAAGCACCCTGGCCCCCTCCTGCCCACTTCTTTCTCCAAGGCCAGCTCTCAGACGTCAGGATTTAAAATTTCAAAATCACCCCAAGTTGATGTGCAGCTAGCAAGCCTTCAAGATGATGCTACTCATGGTAATAGCCACAGTGGCCATCCCTGCCACTCTTTACTTAGAATTTTAAAATGACCTCTACCTCTTCACCTCTTTACTCAAATGTATTTAAAAAGAAAACTGCATAACCACCAAAGATGGAAACCAACAATCACTTGTCACAGTTAAAAGATAACTGTAAAGAGAAATGCCTACTCTATCTAATAAAAGAGTGATATGCAAATTAACCATCACTCCACTACACCCACCAGCCATACCCATCAGCCACACCCATCAGCCAATCAGAGAGAGTATGCAAATTAACCCCAACCAAGATGGCTCTTGAACCACAGAGAGCAGGAGGGAGGCTTGGGTTTCCCTAGCAATGGAGGAAGCCAAGCTTTCCACACACCCTGATAGGCCCAGGCCTCCACTCAAGTGAACAAAGTTTCAATTATAGAAGGTAAATAAATTCCAACAGAAATGGCAGCAGCCCTGGAGCTGGAAGAACAGGAGGCTACGGTTGCCCCAGGTGATGGAGGAAGCCAAGCTTCTGCAGCCAGGCCGGCTTAGGCCTTCACTCTAGGCTACAAAGTTTCAATTGTAGAAGATACATAAATTTCAGATATCAGGGCCTCAGCTTGGGTCGCCAGGGGGGCATGGGCGGCCTGCAAACCACCATAGACCCCTCACCTAGGCCACCCTATATCCCCTGACCCGGGACATCCTACAGGGCAAACCAGCCAGCCCCCACCCATGCACCCAGGCCTCTATCCTATCTAATAAAAGAATAATATGCAGATGGACTATCACTCCAACACACAAGCTGGCTGCCCCCATGTGGACACAGATTGGTCACCACAAGATGACCAGCAGGGGAGGGCAGTTGGGAGTCACCAGGTCTGCAAGGGAGGGCAGTTGAGAGGGACCAGGTCTGCAAGGGAGGGCAGTTGGAGGCGATCAACCCTGTAGGGGAGGGCAGTTGGGGTGACCATGCCGGCAGAGGAGGGAAGTTGGGGGCAAACAGGATGGAGGGGGAGCAGTTATACATCAATCAGGCTGGCATGGGAGTGGTTAGGGTAGCCGTGGGCAAACTACGGCCCGTGGGCCGGATCCGGCCTGTTCGGCTGTTCTATCCAACCCATAGAGCCGAAAGAGGGGAGGGTTCTCTTGCTCTCCCCTCCACTCCTTCACCAGCAGCCCAAGATGAGAGTGCCAGCATGGTCAGGTTGCTTTTGTTCCGGCCCTCCAGTCCAGTTTAAGAACCCATTGTGGCCCTCGAGTCAAAAAGTTTGCCCATCCCTGGATTAGGGGGTGATCAGGCTAGCAGGCAGAAGCAATTAGGGACAATCAGTAAGGCAGGCAGGCGAGCAGTTGAGAGCCAGCAGCCCTGGATTGTGAGAGGGATGTCTGACTGCCTATTTAGACCAGATCCCACCAAGTGATCAGACATCCATCAAGGGGTTCCAGATTGGAGATGGTGCAGGGTGGGCTGAGGGACACCCCTGTTCCCCCACACCCGTGCACGAATTTCATGCACCAGGCCTCTAGTCATTTTATAACTTTCAAGTCCACCTGTGCATGACCTACCATGACCTTGTTATATAAAGAGTCATAGATTTTCACACTTGGAAAAGCGCTGGTTTCTCATGAACCAGCCACCCTGCCAGGTGCTTTGCAATCTGGGAGAACGTCTGATTGTTGACTTGCGTAAGTTAAAGAAAATCCTGATGCCTGGCTCTCACTCCCAGCGTTGCTGATTTCGTTGGTCTGAGGTACAGCTTAAGCATTGAGACTTTGAAAGGTGACTCTAGCCCAGCCTGTGTGGCTCTGTGTTTGATCTTTGATCTGTGAACCAGAGGGTCACAGTTGGATTCCCAGTCAGGGCATATGCCTGTGTTGCAGGCTCGAACCCCAGTATGGGGCATGCAGGAGGCAGCCGATCAATGATTCTCTCTCATCATGGATGTTTCTATCTCTCTCTCCCTCTCCCTTCCTCTCTGAAATCAATAAAAATATTTTTTTAAAAGAAAGTGATTGAAGTTTAGGACCACTACGCCAAGCTTTTGTCTTGGATTATATTTACCAAAGACAGTTCCAGCAGGAGTTCCCATCCCACGTGCTCTCCATATGTTGTGGCCTTGAGGGCATGGGGCTGTGCTCCTTCCTTTTGAAAGTGCAAGAACCTTCACGGCTGCCTTGGCTGATCCAGTATGGCACAGGTGGTGCTATCTGAGAGTGTGCCTCCCCCTGGGGTTCCTAGACTTCTGACAACCCGCTGTGCAGAAGTCCAAGATTGCACACGTGGAGAGACAAGGTGGAGACACATGTTGGCAGGCTGGCCTCAGCTCGGCCAGGGTCCCAGCTGAAAGCCATCCTCAGTGTTCAGGCATGTGAGGGATGGGAGCCTGCAGGGGTTGCCGTCCTAGGTGTCAAGTCACCCCCAGCAATTGTGTCTTCCCAGAAGAGGCCTGAGGTGTCGTGGAGCAGAGACAAGGTAGTTTCCGAGCCCAGAATCTGGGAGCACAAACACAATTGCTATTGCACAGCACTGCGCTCGGGGATGGTTTGTTATGCAGCAAAAGTGACCGAGACAGCCTCAGTGTCCCCCAGACCTATGTCCACATCCAGTCTGCAAACTTGGCTGTGACCCGGAACAGGTTAGCGTTTCCCCTGCTTCTCGGTTTGCACAGTTGTAAACAGGAAAGGCAAAGCTCACCCCCTCCCGACATGGTTTTGAGAACACAAGGAAACTGTGTTTTTCAAGCACTTAGCAGAGTACCAGAGCCGGGAAAAGAACCTGAGGAGACAACAGAATGGCGACTAACAGCACAGAGTTTGGCCTCGAACTCTGGGTGCAAGTCCCAGCTCTTTCTCTATGTGACCATGGCCAGCTACCTAACCTAATGATTATCACTCTATTATTTCCCAAGCCCCACAGGAGAGAAGAGAGCTAGGCCACGTGCTCGTCACTGCCACGGAGGGAGCCAGGAGTCCACCCGGTGTGCTACAGCCATGCTCAAACCTTCTAGAGAGCTCTGTGTACTTCGGGGAGTGCCTGGGGGAGCAGGCAGAGAACTCCAGTCCCAAATCCCTGGGCAAGCAGCCGGGCTCGCCGAAGGAGGCCACTCCCAGAGGCCAGACCAAGAACCCAGGCACCTGTCCGTCCGAAGCAAGCACTTCCTTTTCTTCGTAATACAAGGTTTTCCTTGCTTTTCTGATTACGAAAGCAGTTCATGTTGTGGGAGCAGAAGGCGACCCCCAACCTCTGGGTAAGCCCTCCTGACTGACTTCGCACCCCCGCCTGCCAGCTTTTGCGAAACAAGGGAGTTATAACATAAAAGTCCGGTTGTATCACTTCCCAGAATGCTCACCCGCTCTGTGCGCCCACGCCTGGCTCCCTTTTCTGGAGAACTTGGTTGGAGAGTTTGGTTTGGTTTGGTTTTTAACTATTGGAGGAGATCATCATTTATTTGTTCAGCAAATATTTGAGCCAGGGAGCATTCTAAAAGCTGTGGGTATAGAGGTAAACTAGTTCCTTCCTCCTGAGCTCCCATCCTAGCACGGCAGACAAACAGGACAGGTGCACAAGGAACAAGGATGTCCAGGAAGCAAAGGCCAGAAGAAGGTAGGAAGTGACTCATGATGATAATCCTATTTTTTAAATATATTTTATTGATTTCAGAGCGCGCGGGGGGGGGGGAGAGAGAGAGAGAGAGAGAGAGAGAGAGAGAGAGAGAGAGAGAGACATCCATGATGAGAGAATCATTGATCGGCTACTTCCTGCACGCCCCCTACTAGGGATCGAGCCCGCAACCCAGGCATGTGCCCTTGACCCTTCAGTCTGCAGGCCGATGCTCTATCCTCTGAGCCAAACCAACTAGGGCCTGTTTATTTTCTTAAGAGCACATAGTACTACATATTTTGATTATTAATTTATTGTCTGGGGTCAGGGGAGGCGACCCCTGGCAGCTGAGAAACCCAAGGCAAGGAGAGGAGCTGAGTGGCACAGACAGTGCAAGCTTGGGGTGGGCTTGGGGCTGGGCAGGAAAGCTAACATGCTCCCGCCACCTCCCTCTCCCAACCACTCTACGCCTCCCCCATCAACTGTTGCCCTGTTCCTGGAGGAGACGCACCCCCTGGGGCTCTGCTGCTGTCTTGTCGGAGCCACTCCGCCACCACCTTCCCAGCAGGCTCCCTGCTGCCTATTTGACACAGGACCTCAACCACCTGCACTGAGTCCAAGCACCTTTCGCTGCTGCTTCCTCAGGGCTGGTCCCTGGCACTCAGTAGGTGCACAACAAACATCCATGAGTGACTGTGTCAGAAACAGCCTTGCCTCACATCATCCTTCTGCTGGGGTCATGTCTCTTCTCGTCACCTGTCAGGATCCCACTGATTCTGAAGAATGACCCTATTTTCACAATGTTGCCTTTCCACATTACAGTTTCTCCTCCCTGGTCATCCAACAGGCCTGACCTCCCAGCAAGCCCAGCAAGCAAAGGGAGCTGCCATCCCATTTTACAGACAGGAGAGCTGAGCTTGAAAGGAACGTGACTTGCTAGGAGGCCTGCAGCTGGGTTGTGGCACCGCCGGAGCGGGAGCCGCTGCGCTAGGTCCAGGCAGAGACTTTCACAGGAAGCTTCCCGATTCCTCACAGGAGCCGCCCTGTCCCACGCTCCAGGCCCCTCCACACCTCGCGCAGCAGGGCAGCCAATTTGAGGGCTGTCTGCTCCCCTGTGGTGAAAGGAGGTGAAGGGGGGTGTAAGTTTCCTGGCTGGACCTGCTCTGCCCTCCTCTTCCAGGGCCAGGTCGGCAGTGGCATTCTGTGTCTCAGGCCCACGGAGGCAGCGGTGAGGACACTGAGGTCTTCACCAGCCAGCTCTGTGAGAGGGTCCTGCTCAGTGGGCCGGTCTACCCACCAGATCTGTCACCCAAGGTGAGTATGAGCCAGGATGGGGGCCAAGGAGTTGGAGGGGCAGCTGACCTCTGTCCCAGCTCCTGCTCTTGCTCCAAGGTCCCTGCCTTCCTCTCTCCTTGCTTCCTGGCATTTACTGAGAAAGCTTGGGATGCACATTCCTCATACAGGGGCAGGCTGGCAATTCTGGAATTTGAGGGAATGGCCATGAGATCCAGACTTGCTCTTCTCTCCTCTGCCCTCTCACTTCATTTCTGTTTCCTGCATTCTTCTTTTTAAACATTTTTTGTTGATCAATTAGTTGGAGAGAGGGAGGGAGAGAGAGAGAGAGAGAGAGAGAGAGAGAGAGAGAGAGAGAGAGAGAGAGAGAGAGAAATATGTGCCCTGTCTGGGGATCAAACCTGAAATCTTGGCATATGGGGAGGACTCTCTAACCAACTGAGCTACCCAGCCAGGGCTGTTCCCTGCATTCTTCTGATTTGTGCTGCTCACTATATCCATCCTGGCAAGATATTGGACCGGGAGTGGCAGGCAGGGCAAGTTAGGGCCTGTCACACTCTCAATGAATACAGGAGGGGCGTGGCTTTATCAATACAGGGCTTGGGCACAGCCATTGGTTGCCTCCTACATTATCCCTACATGAGGTCAAGCCTGGGAACCTAACCAGTGAGCTCTCGGTGAACCGCACCTCATCACCAACAGAGCCATACCAGCCAGGGCACTGCCCCTTCATTATGGGCCTGGTTTTTTGGTTTCTGGCCCCTTCATTCCTTTGTTCATTCATTAGAGGTGGTCTGACTAGTAGTTAAAAGTATGGACTCTTGCCCTACCCGGTTTGGCTCAGTGGACAGAGCGTCGGCCTCAGACCAAAAGGTCCCAGGTTTGATTCCGGTCAAGGTCAAGTACCTCGGTTGAAGGCTCCTCCCTGTCCAGGACCTGGTTGGGGCACATGCATGAGGCAACCAATTGATGTGTTTCTCTCACATCAATATTTCTCTCTGTC
Organism: Vespertilio murinus; assembly: GCA_963924515.1. NCBI lineage: Eukaryota > Metazoa > Chordata > Mammalia > Chiroptera > Vespertilionidae > Vespertilio > Vespertilio murinus. Next base: position 100,193,606 of record OZ004705.1, on the reverse strand, counting down.
TTTCCCTCTCTCTTCCACTCTCTAAAAATCAATGGGAAAATATCCTCAGGTGAGGATTTAAAAAAAAAGAGAGAGAAAATACAGACTCTTACTTGGCTGGTGTGGCTCAGTTGTTGAGCCATAATGAACAAGGAGGTCACAGTTCAATTCCCAGTCAAAGCAAATGCCCAGGCTGTGGGCTTAGTCCCCAATAGGGGGCGTGAAGGAGGCAGCCAATCAGTGATTCTCATCATTGATGTTTCAATCTCTTTCTCCCTGTCTTTTCCTCTCTGAAATCAATAAAAACATTTTTTTTAAAATCTGGACTCTTGAAACTATAGTTGATTACATTGTATTATATAATCAAAATTTGCTAAGACAGTAGAACTTAAATGTTCTCACACAAAAAATAAATAAATTAAGAGGTGATAGATGTGTTGTCTAACTTGATGGGGGAAAGCTTTTGTAACATATGCATATGTCATATTGTATACTTTAAATAAAACAATTTTATTTTTCAATTACATGTCAATAAAATTGGGAAGAAAGAGAGTGTGGATCCTCAAGTCATACTGTTTTAGTTCAAATTTCAGTTCTGCTATTGTTGGGGGTTTTTATAGTTTAACTAGAGGCCCAGTGCATGAAATTTGTGCACGGGGGCAGGGAGTGTCCCTCAGCCCAGCCTGCACCCTCTCTAATCTGGAACCCCTCAAGGGATGTCAGCCTGCCCATTTAGGCCCGATCTCACAATCCAGGAATGCTGGCTCCCAACTGCTCCCCTGCCTGCTTTCCTGATTGCCCCTAACTGCTTCTGCCTGCCAGCCTGATCACCCCCTAACCATTCCCCTGCCAGCCTGATTGATGTCTAACTGCTCCCCTGCCAGCCTGTTTGTCTCCAACTTCCCTCCTTTGCTGGACTGGGCAACCCTAACTGCCCTCCCCTGCAGGCCAAGTCCCTCCCAACTGCTCTCCCCTGCTGGCCATCTTGTGGGGCCATCTTGTGTCCACATGGAGGCAGCCATCTTGTTGTTGGAATGATGGTCAATCTGCATATTACTTTTTTTTTAACTAAATCTTTATTGTTCATATTATTACAAATGTTCCTCATTCCCCCCCCCAATTGCTCCCCTACACCAAGTTTCCATTCAGTTCTCTGCCCTTTCCCCATCCCCCATTGTCCTCATCCATAGGTGCAGTTTATGTTCAGTCTCTTCCCGCCCCGCCCCCCACTCCCCATTTCCCCGAGAATCATCAGTCAACTCCCCTTCCATACCTCTGATTCTATTATATTCACCAGTTAATATTGTTCATCATGATTTTTACTTCCCTTGGTTTTTAGACTCACTTGTTGATAGTTACGTGTTTGTTCATAATTTTTATCTTTATTTTCTTCCTCTTCCTAAAGAACCCCTTTTAGCAATTCATATAATTCTGGCTTGGCAGTGATGAACTCCTTTAGCTTAAATTTATTTGTGAGGCTCTTTATCTGGCCTTCGATTCTGAGTGATAGCTTTGCTGGGTAGAGTATTTTTGGCTGTAGGTTCTTGTTATTCATCACCTTGAATATTTCTTGCCATTCCCGTCTGGCCTGCATGGTTTCTGTTGAGAAATCAGCTGACAGTCGTATGGGTGCCCCTTTATAGGTAACTACCTGCTTTTGTCTTGCTGCTTTTAATATTCTCTCTTTGTCTTTAGCTCTTGGAATTTTAATTATGATGTGTCTTGGTGTGGTCCTCTTTGGATTCCTTTTGTTTGGGGTTCTGTGTGCTTCCTGTACGTGTAAGTCTATTTCTTTCCCCAGGTGGGGGAAGTTTTCTGTCACTATTTCTTTCAATATGTTTTCGGTATCTTGCTCTCTGTCATCTTCTGGGATGCCCATAATTCTGATGTTGGTTCGCTTGAAGTTGTCCCAGAGGTTTCTTACACTATCTTCAACTTTCTGGATTCTCTTGTCTTCTTGCTTCTGTGGAGGAGTGTCCTCTGGCTCTTTGTGTTCCAAATATTGGACTTGATTCTTACAATCTTCCAATCTGTTTTTAGGACTCTGTATAATATTTTTTATTTCAGAGAATGTATTCTTTATTTCTAGTTGGTCCTTTATCATTTCTTGTTGATCCTTTATCATTTCTTGTTGATCCTTTATTATTTCTAGTTGATCCCTTTTCATATCTTCATAGGTTTCATTTATTTTATCGGCCTTTTCTAGGAGATTCTTGAACAACCTTATAAGTGTGGTTTTGAACTCTATATCCAGTCGCTTTTTGTCCTCCATTTCTTTCGTTTGTGATCTGTTTCCTCGTTTCGGCATTTTCACTGCTTCCCTGAGTTGGTAGGTTGGGAGGATCAGCTGTGTCTATGCCAGGAGACAACCTTATTCCACTAGACTTGGAAACCTGCAAAAGCCTCTCTGAGTTCAGCTTGGATGGGTCAGTTTCAGGGTGGAGCCTACAGCCTTGGCTTCCGGTTAGCCCCGCCCTCTGAGGTTCCTGAGTCTCAGTGTACCTCAGTGTCCTTTGGTACTCGCTGCAAGTACCTCTGAGAGAAAGGCACCCTAGAGCTTCGCCCACTACCAGACAGTGTAGTCTCTCCCCCAACAAGCCCACAACTGGGGTTCAGAGCAGTTGGAAGTGGGGTTAAGAACAGTCCGGAGCTTATGTCTCCTTCCTACTAGGGCAATCTCGCGGCCCAAACAACAGTCTGTCCTCTGTGCGTGCAATGTGCGAGACTCAGAGGATCTGCTTTTCGCTGCTCCCCTGAGCTTCTGCCTTACAGCCCAGATTCCCTCTGTATGAGGCTGGAGCCTGAGGGTCTTGCCCAGGACTGGGGTTCAGTGCAGTCAGAACTGGGGCTCAGCACAGTCCTGAGCTTTTGAGTCCTTCCCGTGGGGCAATTCAGCAGCTCGGCGAACAGTCCCTCCTCTGCACGCAATGTGCGTGACTCCGGGGCTCTGCCTTTCGCCGCTGCTCCGCTGAGCTTCCGCCTTACAGCCCAGATTCCCTCTGTGTGAGCCTGGACCCCAGGGTCTCGCCCAGAACTGGGGTTCAGTGCAGTCGGAGTTGGGGTTCAGCACAGTCCGGAGCTTTTATCTCCTTCCCGCTAAGGAACGCCAGCCAGGCACTCAGCCGCCCCTCCTCTCCGGCTCCGTCCTTTCCTCACGCGCGCACACCGCGCCTCCGTACCTTAGGCTTTTACAGCTCCTCTGGTTTTCCTTCTGGTTTTCTCTTTCCTTCTAGTTGTTAAATTCCCAATCAGTCAACTTTCCTGTAGTTCTGGATAGTGTCCACTCTATATTTTAGTTGTATTTTTTGAAATTGTTGAGTGCGGCTGCAGTTAGGCTTTTACCTCTGCCGCCATCTTGTTGTCTCCCCCCTAGGGCATTCTTCTGCATATTACTTTTTCTCTTTAGATAGGATATATCTTAATAGCAAACTTACAGAAACAGCCCAGAAAACAGACAACATTAAAAATATGTACTGCCTGACAAAACTGGTTTGGCTCAGTGGATAGAGTGTCGACTTGGGGACTGAGAGTTCCTAGGTTCGATTCTGGTCAAGAACATGTACCTTGGTTGTGGGCACATCCCTGGTGGGGGGGGGGGGTGTAGGAGGCGGCTGATCGATGTTTCTCTCTCATCGATGTTTCTGACTCTATCCCTCTCCCTTCCTCTCTGTAAAATAAATCAATAAAAAAATTTTTTTTTAAATAAAATAAATAAAAATATGTACTGCCTGACTAGTGTGGTTGAGCATTGACCTATGAACCAGGAGTTCATGGTTTGATTCCTGGTCAGGTCACATGCCTGGGTTTCAGGTCTCAATCCCAGTGGTGGGAGGGGCATGTAAGAGGCAGCCAATCAATGATTCTCTCTCATCATTGATGTTTCTATCTCTCTCCCTCTCCCTTCATGTTTCATCTCTGAAATTAATAAAATATATATTTTTAAAAATATATATTTACCCCAGGTGAGCCGTGTGCCCCAGGGGGACCCATGTGCCCCGGGAGAGCCGTGTAACCCAGGGGGCCATGTGTCCCGGATGAGCCGTGTGACCCAGTGGGCCGTGTGCCCCAGGGGGGGGCAGGTGTCCCAGGAGAGCCATGTTCCCCAGGGGGCCATGTGCCCCGGGGGAATCATGTGCCCCGGGAGAGCCGTGTGTCCCAGGGGAGCCATGTGCCCAAGGGGAGCGGTGGAACCCGGGGAGCCATGTACACCGGGAGAGCCGTGTGCACTGGGGAAGCGGTGGGACCTGGGGGGGGGGGGTGAACTGGAGGAGGAGTGGGTTCTATTCGTGTGGTCCTGAGACATTTGGACAGTCTGCAGCCATTAGCTACAGAACACTGTTGTATTTCCCTAGAAAAAGAAATGAGAGAGTGTGTCCCACTTGAAATTCATATACGGAAAAAGGGAAAAGAGAAGGGGAAAAAATCTGAGGAACAGAATAAAGTGGTGAATATAGTAGAATCAGGGGCAAAGAAGGGCAGTGGACTGATAATTATCAGGAGGATAAGGGTGGGGAAGCAGTGAGAGACTGGATTGAAATCGTATAACCAATGGATGAAGACAATTGGGGAGAGAGGGGGTAAGGGCAGAGGGTGGGAAGGGAACTGGGTGGTAGGGAGCTTTGGGGGAGAAAAAGGAGAAACAATTGTAATAATCTGAGTAATAAAGATTTATTTTTAAAATATCTATTTACACATAGGGTAACTCAGAAAGTATAGTGAATGGATGGAGTCCACTTTATGATAAAAATGCTACAAACACCATTTAGTTGCCATCAATAGGAAATGTACCTGTTTTTTAAATCCAGAAAGTGTACCTTGACCTGTGTGGCTCGGTTGGTTAAGCGTCATCCCATCCACCAAAAGGTCGCCAATTCAATTCCTGGTCAGGACACATGCCCAGGGTGCAGGTTCAGTCCCCGGTTGGGGGGGCAATTGTTACTGTTTGGCATGGATAGCAGGTTGCTGTCTTCACAGATGCCACCCAGACAGGCCTCACTTGACCCTGTAAAGCGCCAGTAGCTGCACTCTTCCAGACCAGATGCTGGAAGGGAAGTTTTCAAATCAGAAGTTCAGCGGACTTCTGATAACGTCTCAGGTCACGAAGTGTTGGATACTAGGCCTGTAATGATTAGGTTTCTTCACCCCTCCAGTAGAGGGCGCACTCTTTCGAGCGGCTTTGGTAGCCAGTGGCTTCCTTGGCTCTTTACCACCTGTGGGTTTGAGAGCAGTCTGCTTTGTAGGAGTCATGGTATAGAGACCACTTTACTTACCCCCTTCTCCTGGAGCTCTCAAGCTGGAGGCCGAGCTGCTCAGTTTCCTCGTCTGTAAAATGGGTTGTTTCAAGGATTACATGAGTTTATGCATGTAAAGCTGTTAGGACAGTGACTGGCGTGCAGGGAAGGCTCAGTAAATGCCAACTGCTGTCCTACGCAGTGCAGTATAGTGGTTGAGAGATCCAGATATCCTGGGTTCAAATCCTAGAGCTGCCACTTACTAACTTAACATTGAGCATAAAGCCTAACTTCTCTGGGCCTCAGGGTCCTCTCTTGTATAAAATAAACACGAGCAATAGTATCCACAACATAGGATTAAATGAGCCAATTATTGAAAGGTGCCTGGCACATATAAGCATTTGGATAGATTTTTTAGGTATAATTTTAATTTTATCCCATCCAGTATAAGCTCCATGAAGGCAGAACTTCCTGTTGGCTTCCTTCACTGCTGTAGCTCTGGTGCCTGGGACATTGCTGTCAGTATCCCACTCTTGGCCCTGTCGGTGCTCAGTAACTACGGACCGAGCGTCCCTGTTTTCACACTGTTCCTTCTCTGTGGAATGTGCTTGTCACTGGCTTCTTTCCACTCTATTACCATCAGACTTTATTGTGATTTTTAAAATCTAGTCTGAGATTTTTTTATGTTGAAAATCAATTGTGAAGGTAGATCAAAGCAGGAGAGGGGACATGTGCTACCAGAGGCAGAAACACAACCCTAAGTGCCTTAAGCAGGAAAGAAGATTGGCTTGGGAAACTGAATGTTTCAGAATAAATTGTCACTGGAAAATCTGGATCCAGGAGCTTAAAATACATAATAATCAAGGTTCTTGTCTCCCTTGGTAGCTCTCAACCCTGCTTTCTCTGCACTGGCTCCCGTCTGAGGCAGGCTCGGGCTCACATTCTACCAGCCTAGCAATCCCTGCAGAGAAAGCCTTTCCTGCCAGCAGGCCCAGGACTGACTCGGGGTGTCACGTCTCCGTCCGTGAACTGCTCACTGCAGCAAGGGGCTGGCTGGGCTGGGTCATGTGCCCACATGAGGGTGTCAGCCTCTGGGAGAGGAGAGGATAATTCCCCAAAGGAAAATCCAGGTGCTTTTGAAAATATATGTAAAGCCCTAGCTGGTTTGGCTCAGTGGATAGAGCGTCAGCCTGTGGACTGAAGAGTCCTGGGTTCAATTCCACTCAAGGGCCCATGCCTGGGTTGCAGGCTGGATCCCCAGAAGGGCGTGTACAGGAGGCAGCTGATCCATGATTCTCTCTTATCATTGATGTTTCTATCTCTCTCCCTCTCTTCCTCTCTAAAATCAAGTGTGTGTGTGTGTGTGTGTGTGTGTGTGTGTGTGTGTGTGTGTAAAAAGAATGGTGGGCAGGTGGAAATGACAGATGGCAACTATATCCCAAGCGATGCTCTTCTCTCGTCATTCTCTCACCCTCTGACCAGTTGACCATCTTTGCTTCACAAGCTCTCAATATTATTAGCACTTCCAGTTTCCAGATCAGCAGAGCACACGTCCATGTGCTCTCTCTTTCCCTGTGAGGAAGGTACTGTCATGCCCATTCTCCAGGTGAAGAGATGAAGGCCAAAAAGAGGCTCTCCGGGTGTCCCAGGAACTTGCTAACTGCCCACTCTGTCTTACTCTCTCTGGTTTCACATATCCGTCCATTCTTCGCAGAGAGAGGGCCGCCCTGCGGGCCAAGACCACAGCGTCCTAATTCTGTCTTGCCCTCCCATCTAGATGGGCACTTCCTGCAGACACATGGGAAGAGTGAACGAACATGTCCACCTCGCTTGCCTGGGGTCCGAGCAGACCCTCTGGGTTTGGAAAGGGCACAGAAATGCAAGATGGGAAGGCTGAGTGGCACAGGTTGTGGGGAGAGGCCAGGTTTGTTGAGCACTAGGAAAAGCCCAATGCCCAGCAGAAGGGCGACAGAGGAAAAACACCAGCCCGGGGAAGAAAAGTCCCGAGTTGAGTCCCGGCTCTGCTCTGCCCTTTCCCATGTACACCCTTTTGAGCAAGATGCTCAGAACACATAGTGCCTCAGTTTCTCCATATGCAGAATGGGGCCCTCCTCTCAGCCCATGAGTGAAGGCAAACTTGGGAAGCTGCAGGGTGTCATGGGTCAGATAGCTCCAACACTTCCCAGGGCTGGGCTTCCGGCTTTTCCTTCCTGGAGCTCAACAAAGCTGGCCTCCCACCTTCTCCTCACAGCCTGCGCAGCTCAGCCTTCCCACCTTGCATGCCCATGGAGTTCACATAGAACACCCAGTGGTGACCATCTTGTCCACGGGAAGTCCTCCACCCCCTTTCTCCCAGCCCTCCCAGGTACCCGCCGTGGCCTCATGGGGAAAAGAGAGGCGGGACCTTTCCCCTCGCCAGGCTCCCTCTTCTAGGGTCAAAGGTGGGTGGGAGGGGTAGAAGTAAATCCTGCTAGACCTAGGTGCAGGGTGGCCAACGGGAGACAGACCCAATGATCCTGGAACTCCAGGCCTCATCCACCCCCGCCCTCCTGGGAGGGAGTGGGCAGTGCAGTGCCTAGCCTCAGGGCCTCATATCCTGTTAGGGAGACCCAGCTTCAACCTCACCTCCCCCCAGCCTTCCCGCCTGCACCAAAGCCCATCTTGGTTTCACCCAGGGACTCGTTCCAGGCCTCAATGATGATGACATCACAGGGCCCAGGGATTCCCCTCTTGAATTCCAGTCTTCATTCTGTCACTGCTCCACTGGGTGGCCTTGAATGAGATGTTTCCCTTCCTGATTCCATCCTGACGTCACATCTGAAGCTTCTGCCTTCTGGTTCCTGAGCTCAGGATTCACAGGCAACCCCATGGAGTGTTCCACAGGCCAGCGCTGGGTCAGGGCTTAAAAAATCCTCAGGAAATGGGTGTATGGTCCTTTCTCTTTTCAAAAATCATCTAGGGCCAAAACCGGTTTGGCTCAGTGGATAGAGAGTCAGCCTGCGGACTCAAGGGTCCCGGGTTTGATTCCAATCAAGGGCATGTACCTTGGTTGTGGTCACATCCCCTGTGAGGGGTGTGCCAGAGGCGGCTGATTGATGTTTCTCTCTCATCAATGTTTCTCGCTCTCTATTCCTCTCCCTTCCTCTCTGTAAAAAAAATCAAAAAATATATTTTTAAAAATCATCTAGGTTTTCATTCTCTACATAATAACAGTGGCATCATTTGAAAATTGCTATTACTTTTCAATGAGGAAACTGAGGTCCAGGCCAGGCCTGTGACTCACCTGAGGCCCAGGGGGTTAGCTGCACACTGAAGTCCACATGGGATTCTTGGCTTCCTTTCCCACAGTTCTCACCCCTCACCGCATCCCTTTCATTTCCTGCTGACCCCAGCTCAAGCCTCAGCCCACCAGCTAAGATCTAATTGTGGAAACTGAGGCCCAGGTAGGCAGAAATGGGCCCATCCTCCAAGGATGTGAACAAAGGCTGGCACTGCCCTCTCCTAGCCCTCTGGCTTCTTGTTAAGGTTCTGCTAAGTTCATCAGCCAGGGCCATGTCCAGGTGCCCGAGCCTTGGCCAGAGTGGGAGAAGGCTGACAGTGAGACCTCAGGGCGCAGGCTGGCGCCAGACCTGCTGCTCCACTGGCAGCTAGATCACCAGCCTGAGCAAAACCTCGACGAGGCCCTCGTGGCAGAAGACAGACTTGTTGGGTGCGTTAATATGAACCTGCTATTGTCAGCTACTGGGAACACATCAGGGCACAAAGCAGGCAAAAATCCCCATCTTTCTGGGACATGGTAACAGACAAAAAATAATTGAGTAAATGTTAAATATCTAAAAATATTATGTATCTAAAATGCTATGTAGGGGAAAATGCAGGAGAGGAATAGGGAGGGCTGGCGGCAGAGTTGCATTTTTTAGGAGGGTGGTCCGTAAAGACCCTAGTTGAGAACATGGCATTCGAGCAGAGACTGTAAGGAGAGGGAACGCCTGGCAGATATCTGGGAAAAGGGTATTCAAGCAGAGGGAACAGCAAGTGCAAAGGCCCTGCGGAAGGAGCATGCCTGGCATGTTCTAGGAGCAACAAGGAGGCCAGCATTGCTGGAGGGGTATGAGTGAGGAGAGAGGGAGCAAGATAGGTAAATGTAACATGCCCATGGCCCACAAGCTTTATGGCAGGAAGAATAAGCCATTCAGGGGGAAGCCTGTGACAAGGCCCATAAGGCAGGGATGGCATTCTAGACAGAGACCAGCCTGGGAAAGGCAAAGAAGTATGAGGTGGCTCATCGTGTTCAAGCATGAAGCTCCAGGGGCTGGAGCAGGAGTAGAGTGGAAGTGAGAGGTGAGGCTGGAGGAGCCTCATGGAGGAGCCAGACTGAGAAGGGCAGAGAAGCAGCAAGGGGCAGAGGTTTCAGGGAAACCTATGAGAAGGTTGGGAGGGCCAGAGAGCAGGAGATGGGGTTCAGGATTGGAGAGGTCAGGTGCAGCTGTGATCAGGGAGTAAGTGAGTGGGCATGTCTCTAAGATGATGGCAAGACTTGGGATGTGAGGAAAGCCAGCTAGAGCCTCTGTCGATCCTCACCATGAGCCTAAGGATGTGTAGGACCCCTCCGCAGGGAGTGCAGGATGCATGGGATGGGGGGGAGGGATGAGCTGCCACCACTGGGGGCACAGCAAGGAAAACCAGTCTGGGCTAGGCAGGGGCCAGCCACTCTTCCTTGTCCTTCTCCTCCAGTAGTCCTCTGGGATTGATCCCTGACTGGTGCTGGTACTTCCCCTGGCAGTTGGTCCCAGGCTACCCTGGTGGGCAGTGCCAAGGCAGAGCTGAGGAGGCAGGGTATAGGAAGGGGAAGCCCCCCTGGTTTCTGTCTCACAGCAGGGACCCAATAGGGAAACCCCGCAGGTCCCAAAAGGAAAGTAGCAGCAGTGGGCCTCAGGGAAGACCAAGAAACCCCCATTTTCTCCCTGAAGATGGGAAATCCAGGGTGGGGCTTAGGGAGGGGCTGCGCTGGAAGGAAGATCTGTGGTTGATGCAACCCAGCCTTGACAGCTGTCTACAGAGCAGAAACTATTCTGGAACCTGGCTGAGGCCTGGTCCTGACCTCACACAACCCAACCTGGCCACAGGCTGAGCCCTAACCTGCTCATCAACTGAGCCCTAACCTGCTTATCCCTAACCCACGCCGGAGCCCTGACCTGAGTCACAAGCTGTCAGAACCTTGACCACAGACCGAGCTCTGGGCCCTCTCTGGACTGAGCCCAACCCTAGTTCATCCTAAGTAGAGCCCCAGGGCCATTAATAGCTCTAACCCCAAACACAGAGTCAAGATGTTGGTTCCAGACAAAGCTCTGAGTCCAACCCCAGACCATGTTCTGATCCCAAGTACAGAGTGAGCTCCAATTCAAGAACTGACTCTGGCGAAAGACTGAGCTCTTGGCCCTGAATGAAACTTCTCATCCAGCCCCGACCTAGGCTATAGACTGAGCTCTGACTCTGCCCAGACTGAGACCCCTCTACCCCGCGCAAAGCCCCATCCCAGCTACCCAGTGAGCCCCAAATTTCCTTGGGGTCCCTTCCTCAGCCATCTGGTAAACCAGAAGAGAGTAAGACCCCAAGTCCCCTCTGATGGACAGTCTTCTTACCTGGCCATTCATCTTTTGAAGGACAGTAGGCTGGCGATGGCACTACTAGAATGATAATGACAGAGCAGAGAAACAGGAGGGGATTCAAGTCTCTGGGACCTGCCAGCAAACAGAGCAGGTGGCTCACCTGAGAGTGGGGAAGTGAGGGAAAGACTGGACCTGGAGCTCATCAGGGTCAGCAGCTTGGATTGACTGAACCCCAGCTTCCCGCCATCCCCCACCACACCTCCTCTGGGAAGGGAAATTACATTTCCCCATTTTAGCAAGGGGTGGTGAGGAGGGAAGAGTGAGTTAAAGCAAAGCTGAAAGTACAAGCAGCACGGAAAGTGAAACTGGGTACAGCCCCCAGTATAAGACTCCCCAGGCCCGGAGATGGCTGGCCAAAGAGGCTGGGCCCTGCCATGGGCCAGAAGGCAGGCGACCTTGGCTGGCGTGAGTTTGAGGCCAGGGCTCGGGGGAGAGGGGTGGGAGGCTTGGCTGAGACTGGGCAGAGGATGGGAGAGCTTGATTGCTGTAGATGGGGGTGAAGGGCTGAGGGGCTACTATTTGGCAGAGACTAAGGATAGGAAGGAGGGTCCTAGCTGGCTTGGCTCAGTGGATAGAGCGTCAGCCTGCAGACTGAAGGGTCCCAGGTTCAATTCTGGCTAAGGGCACATGCCTGGGTTGTGGGCTTGATCCCCAGTAGGGGATGTGCAGGAGGCAGCTGATCAATGAATTTTTTTCTCATCATTGATATTTCTATCTTTCTCTCCTTCTCCCTTCCTCTATGAAATCAATAAAGAATATTTTTTTAAAAGATAGGAAGGAGGCCAGCATGAATGGGGAAGAGGGGGTGGACAGTCAGGTGGTGGCTCAGCCAAGATTGAGAATGAGACAGTTTGGTTGGCATGGATGGAGAGAGTTGGACAGGCAGGTTGACCAGAACCAAGACCTGGCAGATAAATGAAGAGTTGGGTTGGAGTGAATGAGCAAAGGCCAGACAGCTTGGCTGAGCATTGGAGTGGCTAGAGGAAGAACAGCAGGAAGAGTTGCCATGAGTTAGGGGCTGTGGCCAAGGGTCTACAGCCTAACTTGGTCAAGGGTCTGTAGTTCAAAGCCAGGGAGGAGGACAGTTTGCAGACTGAAGGACTCAGAAGCTGGGACCAGAGCAGACAGTAGGGTCAGAGTAGGGACCAAGGACCAAAGGATGGGGACAGAACCTTCAAGGGCCAGGACCAAAGACCCAGGACTGTCTGCCAAGGGAAGGGTCTGGGGGCTCCAGAACTCAGGCAGGAAGTGGAGGGTCAGTAAGAAATGACATAATATCTACCAATCTGGGCACCCCTATCCCTCAACACAGACCTGGGAAGAACCCCACTCTGCCCAAAGTCTCCAGGAGGTCAGAGTGGGCCCCAAGTCAGGGAGCCTGGAAATTAGAGAGCCAGGCACTGCCCATCCTCTCTGGAAATCCATGGGGGAAGTGGATGTACCCAGAAACTCCCCAGGGTCTTTATGGAGAGGACATTTCGAGGAGCAAAGCCCAGGGAGAGAGATAAAGAACAGACAGTGAAGAGGCAGGGAGAAGGGGGAAAGCAGGAACAGACTTAGGGACTCTTTTGGTTTGTGTTTCGAGGAGAATTGTGTAACCCAGTGATTGCTAGGTTTCCTCTCCCTGAGGGAGAAACCGCTAAACACTGCTCTCTTCCCAGAGCTCCGGCCCCATCTTGCCTCTTTTGCTCAGGAAACACAGGACAGGAAGCACTTTGAGAAATCAGCTAGTCCCACTCCCCCATTTTACAGACGGGAGCCTGAGGCACAGAAATAAGAGGTGACTTGCTCAAGGGAAGAATCCAAATGAGAAACAGGCTCTGCCTCCCATTCCAGGCCTCCTCCCTCTCTCAGAACCCCTGTTCCTTCCTCACTGCAGAGTGACCCACACCCCTTGGTCGCAGCTACATCAGTCTGCCTTCTGACTCCCTGGGATAGAGCCTCCAGCAGTACCAGCCCCTCAGGGCCCGAGGTGGGGCCATCAAAGCCACCTGGCCAAGCCCAAGGAAGCCTTGGCAGAACAGTGTGTGCCTGCTCCAGGGAGGTGGTGCCTGCTCTCAGATCCCTGGGGGGAAGCTCACAGGGTCTGCATTTGGACAGCCCGGAGTGCAGCCCTGACTCCCTCACCCTCTGATTCTGTACTTTGGCAAGTCCACCTCACTGAGCCTCACTTTCCTCGTGTGCAAAATGAGAAGAATAGCACCCAGACTGCCACACCGAGTTGTGTAGTTAGTTCACTGGAAAAGACAGTTGGCCGCCAAAACCGGTTTGGCTCAATGGATAGAGCATCAGCCTGTGGAATGAAAGCTCCCAGGTTCGATTCCGGTCAAGGGCATGTGCCTTGGTTAAGGGCACATCCCCAGTAGGGAGTGTGCAAGAGGCAGCTGATCAGTCTCTCATCGATGTTTCTAACTCTCTATCCTTCTCTCTTCCTCTCTGTAAAAAATCAATAAAATATATTTTTTTAAAAGAAAAGAAAAGACACTTGGCCAAGGGAGTGAGTGGGGGCTGTACAAGGCTGTGTCTGCCTGGGGGAGAGGGCACTTGCCTTTCAGTCACTCTGATGTGCCATATGGTGTCTTCAGTAGCTTCCATCTCATTAGTGGTTTTGAGGGGTCAGTGGGATGATACACAGGCCCATAGCACAGGCTTAGAAAAGGCACCTTCTCTTGAGTGCTCCCTTCTCTCAAATTCTCCTCAAGCTCTCCCCTCATTTTGCCCACCCTCTCCCCATCTCTCCAGGGCTTGGCCTTTTGCTGCTCTCTTTGCTCCTGGCTCGAGCTGGTGTCTGGGGATTTCCAAGGCCCCCAGCGAGACTCCCCCTGAGCCTAGAGGAGGAGTTCAAGGTCAGCCTGCATCTTGCCAGGAAGCTGCTGTCCGAAGTTCGAGCCCACGCCCACCGCTTTGTGAGTTTCCCTAACGCAACTGGCTCTAGGGATGGGCAGATCCTCACTCCCATCTGGCCCCCACTAACACACCTTGCCCTATAGGCTGAAGCTCACCTGCCAGGAGTGAACCTGGACCTCCTGCCCCTGGGACAGCAGCTCCCCAATGTTTCCCTGACCTTCCAGGCCTGGTGCAGCCTCTCTGTGAGTGGGGGAGGTTATGGGAGATGGGGTGGGGGGAGTGAGCTGGCAATAAAGCTGGGCTGTGTAGATAGAAATGAAGTCAGGGTTTGAAATGAAGATAGATTTGGGGATAAATTGAAAGATACAATCTGGATGAGGTTGAGTATGTCATTGGATATAAAGATGAAGCTGAATAAAGAAATGGAGTCAGCCAAAACCGGTTTGGCTCAGTGGATAGAACTTCAGCCTGCAGACTGAAGGGTCCCGGGTTTGATTCCGGCCAAGGGCATGTACCTTGGTTGCTGGCACATCCCCACTAGAGGGTGTGAAGAAGGCAGCTGACGGATGTTTCTCTCACATCGATGTTTCTAACTCTCTACCCCTCTCCCTTCCCCTCTGTAAAAAAATCAATAAAAATATTTTTTTAAAATAAATGGAGTTAAAAAGAGGGTACGAGTGAAGCTGGGCATGGAAAGAGGTGGGGGTAGGAATGGAATGGAATTAGGAATAGAAATTAGTATGGAGGAAGGATGAGAATGGGGAGAGGTTGGAAATAGGAAGAAGGCAGGGGATGAGAAGGGGTGTGGATTACTGGTGAGGATGGGAATGAAATGGGGTTGGGATGGAGCTGGAGATGGAATAGAGAAAATGAGTCTGGACATATGGTTGAGGAATCTAATTGGGAATAGGAATGGGAGTAAGGATAGGAAAGAGGTTGGAGACAGTCTGAAAACAACTGAGGAGCTGGAGATAGGATGGGATGGTGAAGAAAAGAATAAAATGGATTTGTGGATAGAGGGTGATAAGATAATGGAGATGGGGTTGGTGTGAGATATGAGTTCGCGCATGCAACTGAAAGTGAGGTTGGGAAAGGAGAGAGGATAGAGGTCAAAGACAGCGGAGACTAGAATGGTGATGAATGAAGGGAAGGAGTAGAGATGAAGTTGAGGATGAGAACAGATATTCGGGTGGAGTTTGTGATGGGAATGGGACCCAGAGAGATATGAGGTTGGGTTTGACATGGGTCATTCTTGCCCTGTGGACCTTTTCTAACCATTCCCTCTGCTTCCACAGGGATCAGAGCGACTATTCTTCCTCTCCATGACACTTCGCCCCTTTCAAGCCCTATTGGGAGGGCTGGGGACCCAGGGGAGCTGGACCAGCTCAGAGAGGATACAGCTGTGGGCCATGAGGCTGGATCTCCGAGATTTGCAGCGGCATCTTCGCTTCCAGGTAGAGAATCCGCCCACCCTCCTTGATTCCCTAGAGACTAAAACTGAGTGTCATTGGCTCTCTTTTAAAAATACCCCTATGCCCACAGGTAGGGTAAGTCTGAAGGGAGATACTCCAGTTCCTCCAAGTGTGTATGTGTGAAGGATGTGTGTGTGTGTGTGTGTGTGTGTGTGTGTGTGTGTGTGTGTAGCTGCACCAGGTGCTGGTTCTACCTGAATCTCTTGGGATCTTGGTCTTAAATGAGAGAATAGCTCTGAAGCACCCAGCATAGTATCCCACACCAACAGGACCAACAATAAAACTGGTTCCCTTCTCCCTGTCATCCTCTGACATGATCAGGTCCTGCTGTGCACGTCACAGGGAAATAAGAATTTTACCTTTATTAAAAGGAGAATCGAAAATGCAAGCAGCAGAAAGACCAGCTGTATCACCTTTCTGCCCATTTCTGATTCTAAGATGGCCTTTAAGAGAGAAATTTCCAGAACCCGAAATGCCCAGAGCAATCCTGGATGAGTGAGCCAGCTCCCTCCTTGAGCACCAGCTTGCTCTGTGACTTCCATTTTCTTGAAACGAAAAACCAGACAGGATACATAAGGTGATGACATAATGGAAGATCTGAAGTAGGGGCTGTCCAGGGAAATCATGCCTTTATGGTTTCTGATGCCATGGGGCACCACTAGGCACGGATTCGCTCAGCATCTCAGCTGGACCATATTCTGACCGTGGGCCTCTCCTCACAGGTGCTGGCTGCAGGATTCAACCTCCCTGAGGAGAAGAACGAGGAGGGGAAGGGGCTGCTCCCGGGGGCCCTGGACGGCCCCTCACAGACGTCGGTCCGGATGTCCTGGCCACAGCTCCTCTATGCCTACCGGTTACTGCACTCCTTGGAGCTGGTCTTGTCTCGGGCTGTGCGGGACTTACTGCTGCTCTCCCAGGCCAAGAACCCAGGCCAGGCCTTGGGGTGCCCAACGCTGGCTGGCTCCCAGCCCTGATGGAGTGATTTCTCAGCCCCTTCCCTCACCGGTTAGGACTTTATGACGAGTCTGGGCCAACAGGACAGCCACCAGCTCCCTGCCTTAGACAAGGCAGGACTCCACTGCCCGCCCTCCCCAGACCCTACCCAATAACTTAAGGCCCCTCCAGTCCTTGCTGGGTATTTATTTCATGGATATTTATTTATTGCTCAGGGAAACGATGGTTTATTTATTGTTTCAGGACCTGCTGGCTGTCCTCAGCTAGGCCGCTATTCTGGGTGCCTAATAAAGCACTCTTACCCTCTCTCTGCCTCCGCTTCTTTTCAGAGAAGGGGTGTCTGATACCCAAAGGGGGCACAGATGGGCTCGGCAGCCTCTGGCCACCCTGGATCCCTCTCTGATCCTACATGTTGGGGTTCCTGGCCCAGCTTTCTCCAATCTGGCTTGCTCAGCTGGTTCTGAGGCTGAGCTCCCATGCTGGAACCTTAAGGTGGCTGATGTGCTTATATCAAACCTTTTAATGTAAATGGAGCTCAGTGGGCCCTCCCCGCCCCTTTCCTCCCAGCTGCCTTCCAGCCCCGAGGTTTGCCTGCCTCCCACAGCTCTCCTCGGCCTTGGGGAGGGGCTTGGGGAGTGGGGCAATCGGAGAGGGGAGGCTCTGGGAGACTGTCTCTGTCCCCTCTCAGGCCTCCAGACAGCTGCCAAGACCGGCTGGCGAGGTAGTCAGGACAGGCTGTGAGCAGTGGTCCCGGTGGGGCAGGCAGTCCACCAGCTACATTGAAGAGTCAGATTCCTTAAGTTCATGATTCTCCAAGATGTCTGGTTCTGTCTGCTCCGTGGATGAAACAGCAAGAAACTGAGGCCCAGGGGCTGGACAGGGTGCATCCAAGTGGCCGAGGGAGGCAGGCTGAGCAGGCAGGGTTCAGCCGAGCCCTCCGCCTCTTGCTCAGAGCCTGGCTCCCCGGTCGCAGTGCCGTCACTGGGGCTTTGGCTGGCCCAGTCTGGCCTGCAGTTCCTGCATCATGCCTGGGTGTGCAAAGCCAAACCTGGAGACGGAAGACAGGCCCAGAGCTGGTCTCCAGTGTCCAGAGCCTCCTACCCAGCCCAGCCCAGCCCAGTCACTTCACCCAGTGCTTACCCTTGTCCCAGGGGCCTCCTCCTCGCTGGCACCGGGGTCCCTTCAGGCCTAGGGATGCTTGGCTCTGGGGGTTCCGCTGGGTGGAGGAGTCTCTGCTCAGGGGCTGACAGCTCTTCCTCTAGCGGGGGGCTGGCAGGCTCCTGCCGCTGCTCAGGGGTGGGGATGCGCCGGAAAGAGGGCCTGGAGCGACGCTGTGAGGAGCTGCGGGAGAGGAGCACGCGGCTCCGCGGGACAGAGACGTCCAGGCGAGACACGGGGAGGAGGGCCTGCAGGGAGGGAGCACTGGGTAGTATGGGGCTGGCTTCAGGATTTGGTCCGTTTGGCTCTGGACCCTTCCTGGAGCCCTTACCTCACTCCAGCTGCCGAGCGCATCCCCTCCGGCAGCCTCTTCACATGGCCCAGGGTCCTGGTTTGCTGGCTGCTCCTGCTGGCCCTGGACATCCTGCAGGTCTTCTGCATCCAGCTCCTTGGCCTCTGCCCTCTGGTGTCCGCTCCCCTCCACATCCTCCATGTCACAGGGCATCTGTGCCTCTCCCTCAGGGCCCTGGTCCCCATGCTGCCCCTCGTTGTCTCGCCCCTGCCGCCTCGCCTCCCATGCCTCAGCCTCTGTTTCTGCCAGCAGCCCTTCTGGGAACCCCTTGGCCTCCACTATGATCGGGGCCCCCTCTGCCCTCACCACCTGGGAGCCTGAGGTGAAGCCACCCACCCCACAGCTTCCTTGGACTGCTACAGATTCCCCAGCCTGTGCCCACTCCCCCCCTGGCTCACGCTCCCCAGCCTCAAAAGCCCCCACTTGGCCACCTCTGCCAGTAACCTCCTCCTCTGCGGAGCCATGCAGGCCAAATTCCTGCCCGCCTCTGCTCTCTCCCTCTGCAGCCTCCATCACCTCTGCACCTCTGCCAGCTTCCTCGCTTCCTTCTGAGTCCCAGCCTCTTCCAAATGCCCCATCCCACCCTTCCCCTGCCCCTCCTTCAGGCCCTTCCCCAATCCCAGCGGCCCTTCCATTTGCAGCTGCCTTCTGCGCCAAAGTCCCAGCAGCCCGTGTGTCCTCACTGTCCCAGGAGCTCAGCGCTGCTTCCTCCAGCCTCCAGCCTCCCCTGGGTGTTTCCTCTGCCTCCCAGGGCACTGCGGCCCTCACCTCCTCATCCTTGGTTTCTCTGGCTTCTAACGCACCCAAGGACCAGCCTGTCCCTAGCTCTGCCCCATGCCTTCCACGCGGCTCCTGGCTGTCTGCTCCGCGCCCTGCTTCCTTCCACTCTCCACCTGCCTCCAGGGCCAGTGGCAGTGCAGATTCTTGGCCTCCTGCAGCCTCCCCCTCCTCCTTTTCCATACCTACGTTTTCCTCCTGCATATTCCCTCTCTGCACATCCCTTTTTCTCCAGCTTTCCCCAGCTTCTGCATCAGGCCTTCTAGAGCCCGTGTGTCTGGGACTGACCTCCAGGCTCCTTCCTGCCTCCTCTTTGCTCTGGGCTGGGATGCTCCAGAGCTCTTCCTTCACCTGCTGTCCTTCCCAGGGTGGTCCCACTGGGGTCTGGAGGCCTCCTGTCTGCTCAACATCCCAAACGTCAGTGACCTTGTGCTCTGGGCCACCACCCTCTACCCCAAATTCTTCTCGACCCATCTGAGCTCCCTCCTCACTCCTCCTCTCCCTGAACTCCTTTTCAGGTGTAGCCTTTGGGGTGGCTTCCCAGTCAGCATCATCTTCAGCCTTGTTTGTCCCTTTGTCCCGGGAGAGCTCAACCTCTGTGGACCAGCAGCTCTCTTTCTCCTCCTCGGCCTCCTGTGTCGGCACCGCTTCCTCCGGGCTGGCTTGAGCAGCCGTGATCTCTGAGTCTTGCCTTCCCTTGGCCTCTTTCCCATCCTGATCTGCCTGGCCCTCCCTGCCCTCCCCTGCCCCCCACTCTGACCCCTGGCCTTCCCCAGTCTCCTTCCCTGCTGTCTGGACCTCAGCCATTTCTCCCATTCCTTCAGCTCCCAGGGCCTGAGTCTGTTTCAGGGTCAGGCTCACCTCAGCCTCTCTATTTTCACTCACCTCCTCCTCCCCGGCTTCCCTGGAGGCCTCTTGGAAGGCCCAGACTCTCCCTATACATTCTAGGCTCCTATCTTCTGGGGCTGCCCCATTTTCTGTCTCACAGACTGCTGGGAAGTCAGCCGCCTCCGTGTCTGAGGCTGTCCCAGCCTCCTCCCCACCTGAGGCTGTCCAGGCCTCCTCCCCACCTGAGGCTGTCTCAGCCCCCCCACTTGAGATTGTCCAGGCCTCCTCCCTTCCTGAGGTTGTCCTGACCTCCTCTCTACCCAAGGTTGCCCCATCCTCAGATGCTGCCCCTGAGTTCTGAGTCCCCTGTGCCTCTGTGCTTTGGCCATCCCACTCCACAGCCACCACCTCTTCTTCCCTCCCAGCCTCTTTGGCCCCAGCTCCCTGGATCTCCTCTGCAACTGCCTTCCTGACTGCCTGATCTGACTCCCTGCCATCCCCTGCCGCCCTTTGCCCATGGGCACCAGCCTTTCCCCCAGGCTTCCTACGCCCGGTCCACTCTGACTCCACCCTTCTGACCCCCCCTGGCTCTCTTGCCCTGATCTCTTCCTCCTCCTCCTCCTGTTCCCAGGTTCTCAGTGTCTCTTCTCTGTTCACTTCCTGCTCATTGCACTCCTGACTCTCCTGGGCTGGGCCGCTCCCGTCTTGGCCAGCCTCAGACCCTGCATCAGACTTCTTTCTGGCCTCCAAGAGGGCACTTGGCTCCTGGAACCCGGAGACCTTGGCTGCCTCCCATGCCCCAGTGTCCTGCCTATCTCCTTGAGACCCATGGGAGCTGCCTTCTCCCCAACTCCAGGTCTGTTCTGTAGCTGAGCTTCCCTCCTGGTGTCTTCTAGCCTCTCCAGGCCCTCTCGGTCCTCCATCCCCCTTGCTTTGGCTGCCTCCCACACCCTCCAGGGCCTCCTGGGCTTCCTCCTCTACACTTCTTCCTGGCCTTCCTGGAGCCACCTCCCCCCGGTCCTCAGCTGCCCATGCCTCTCTCCTCTCTACAGTGGGGACCTCATCTCCCAAAAGGTAGGAGACAAAGGTGCTGAAGGATTCCTAGAAGAAGGGGGAGAGGGGGAGACAAGGGCATTAAGGGAAGGTCTGGCTCTCTCCTGGGGGCCCTGGAGAACTCAGAATAGGAGGAGGGGTTCTGGGTCTGGGAGGAGGACAACAGGATCTGCAGAAGGAATAGGAAAGGGCCTAGATGGGGGTATGTGGAGAGGTTTGTGGGGGATTGAAACCCAGAAAAGATTGGGTTAGAGGCTGCCTTATCGTAGGGAAGAAACCTCAAGTCTGAGAGACTCAAAAGGAGGAGGGAAGGCGAGGTCCTGGGGATCAGGGGTAAGTCCCTGGCATCTCTTTGCCCCCTCTTACCAGTGTCCCTCTTAAGGCCTGGTGCAGCCCAGGGAGATGCAGCCGGAGGAAATCCATCCTGTCTGTCTCTGTGTGTCCAGAAAGCTGACAATGACCGTCCCCACCCACCAAGACAAGCTAGTCTTCCCCAGGACCCAAGCACTTCCTCTTCCCCCATTTTCCCCTGACGTATCCTTACCCCAGGCCCTACCCTCCTTCTGCAATGCCCACAGCAGCTACCAGCCCAGGCTGGGAAATAGGTGTGCACCTTACAGGGAACTCAGGTGCATATTTGGAGCTAAAGGGCAAAGGAGGAAGCCAGAAAGGGGGGTGGAAATGGGAGCAGGAGACCTCAGAATTGGGGGTGGGGGAGGGTGGGGGTGGCAACTGTAACTCAAGTGACTCAGGTCTTCTATTTACACCTCAGCCATTTCCGTCTCCCCACAAGCCACAGCCACTTTGTGAGAGGAAACTGGGGTTTGTGGTTCCTGTTTCGCCTGGTGACAAGAAGTGGGAGTGAGTAGGGGGCTGGTAAGAGCTATGGCTTCTCATTTCAGGGTCATTAATGCTTCCCCAAGGGGAAGAAGGGGCTGGATTGGCGGCTTCAGTGCTGTTCCATAATCTGTAGTCACTCTTGTGAAACAAAACTTGGCTAGGTTTTGTACTGTGGTTATTTGTGTCTGCCTCCCACCCTCCTGTGAGTTCCTTGAGGGCAAGACACACTGCTGAGTTTCTGGAGCCCTGCATGGGTGTAGAACCCCATTTTTCATTGGTTGAGTGACCTGGGAAGACCAAAAGGAGCACACTTCTAAAAGCAGTTTGATGGCCTGGTTGTGAGAAAGAGCTGACATAGGGGGCACGGGCTATTGGAAGCCCATTGGAGATACTAGCAGGGGGAGGATGTGATGGAGGAATAGCAGAATGCTTCTTGACCACCTGGAGAAAGGTGAGAGAATCCACTCCTTATGTGGGACTAAATGAAGTGACAATGATCGACACCTCTTCTTCTAATCCGCTTCTGGAGCCCCACTTCCTACATTTCTAGTTAGATAAAGGAGATGAGGTCACAGAGTCAGAACTCTGAGCTTTAGAACCATTTCGTCTCAGCTCCCTGCGTGCAGGCAGGAATCTGCAGCAGCCTGCTCGGCCAGCACAGGTCTCTGGTGCTCTCCTACCGTCACCTTTACATCTAACTTGGTATGATCATCAGGAACTTTCCTTTTTTTGTTGTTGTTTTCTCATCTGTAAAACCGGGGGTTGGATGACTCTGACATTCTTTGGTTCTAGAATGATTTGGTAAAGGGACCTCTTAACGCCTTGGATACAGCCAATAATCATTCATGAAATCCCCTTAGGTGGGTGTTACCTTTGCATTTCGCATCTAAAGCAATGTCGGGACCGCGGAAAGAAATTAAGAATGGCCTGAAGCTGTTCGTCTTAGCTTCCAGCCAGAAACGGTAGCGACTGGCGGGAGCAGCCAGGTGGCCATATTTGTTTCTGGCAAACGAGGGCGGCGGGCGCTGAAGCCGCTTCCAGCCATGATTAGTGTTGGCACCACGCCCGCCGCGGCTTGGGGCTCCGACAATCTCACGTCAGGGATCTTCCTGTCGATTCCACCCACCCCAGGTTTAAGCCAGCGGTCCCGGGGTTCTCCTGGTCTCTCTCGGCGCCACACCCCGAAGCTGACAAGGCCTAAGGCGAAGCCAGAGAGAAAACCCGGAAGTGGGTGAGGCCCTCCGAGCACGTGATGGAGGAACACGCCAGTGCTGTCACGTGACCAGCCGACCTGCGTCTCCTAGGTGCGGAATGTTCAGCTGCTCTTAAAGGTACAGGCTGCGGGGACCCCCGCTTTCGAGGGGCGGGGGCAGAATCGGGCGGGTGGGGAGTGGTGAGGCGTGGGAGACCGCGAGATGGGTCCCCGGCTTAGCAGAGTGGATGGCGGGGGGCGCGAGTGCAGCGGAGAAGCGCCACCGGGACCAGCAGTGGGGCGTTGACCCCTCTCACCTGTCACAGACCCTCACCGCCCCGTTCCGTCGGAGCCAACTCCGAACGTTCGCCGACTGTGGGCCCCTCGCGAGCCGGACCCTGATGCCATGGGAGGCTGTGTGGGCTCGCAGCGACACCTTTCAGATTCCGAGGGTGAGTAGTAGGGCCCCCTCCCTGGAGGGGCTACCTCTGACCCGTGGCCCACCTGGCAGACGGCTCTGGAGCTGGCGCGACCCAGGACACCCGGGGGGTCCTCGTACCCCTGAAAGGGTTGGGGGTCAGGCCTTCTTCTCGCCCTCCCAGGAGAGTTGATCTCCCAGGAACCTGAGGAACCCGGGCCCCCTCAGGACCGGCAGGGCGCCCATTGGAAGAACGTGATAGGCTTCTGGTGAGTACAACAGAAGTGAAATGGGTGGGAGGAGGGAGGCCACCGGAGGGAGAGGGAAGTAAAGAGCTGAAAAAGGAGCTGAGTCCACCAACTGAACTGCCTGGTTTGGCCTGAGGCAGTGTGTAAATTTCCCAAGTTTAATCATTTATATACCACCTTCACGTTTTGGCCAGATCCTCATACCACCTGTGGGATTATTTACTTGTTTTTATTCCAAACAATTAAGCCTTTAAATCCATAAATACACATTGGGGGGGGGGGTGTTTCAGCCTTATCTGGGGATGTTTTTCCCATTGGTTTGTAGAGAGCACGGAAGGGAGGGAAAAGGGAGAGAGAGAAAACCATCAAGCTGAGAGAGACACATGGCTTGGTTGCCTCCCACACTCACCCCTACTGGGCCTGGGGAACCTGACACCCTTCCCTTTGGGCGGACATCTAACCATTGAACAAAACCAGCCAGGGCAATATATGTATTTTTTTAAAGAAAACTTTAAATCACTACACTATAGAAAGCCAACATTTCCCTAATGCACACTTAAATAAGTACATCAATACTTTTTTAAATACCGTATTTGCCGGCGTATAAGACGACCCTTTGGCCCTGAAAAATATGCCTCCAAGTGGGGGGGTAGTCTTATACGGCGAGTATATAACAAACTCTGTATTTTTAGTGGAAATGTTAGGGGGTCGTCTTATACTCCGGCAAATACGTATTTTTCAGGGCCAAAAAATCGTCTTATACGCCGGCAAATACGGTATATTTTTTATTGATTTTTGGAGAGAGTGGAAGGGAGAGGAAGAGAGAGAGAAACGTCATCAATCGACTGCCTCCTGCATGCCCCCTACTGAGGATTGAGTCTGCAACCCAGGCATGAGCCCTGACTAGGAATCAAACCTGTGACCTCTTGTTTCATGGATCAACACTCAACCACTAAGCCACAAGGGCTGAGCACTTTTTAAAAGATCATCCATCGCCCTAACCAGTTTGGCTCAGTGGATAGAGCATCAGCCTGTGGACTCAAGGGTCCCAGGTTTGATTCTGGTCAAGGGCATGTGCCTTGGTTTCGGGCACATCCCCAGTATGGAGTGTGCAGGAAGCAGCTGATAGAAGTAGCAAACTTGGGGTCTGAATATAGTTCTTTGGTTTCAAGCCCCACGAACTTTCTACTGACCCCTAGCATATCCGAGACAGGCTCCATGGGTGAGAACTGCCCCAGGAACCGGTTGGAGCTCAGAGGAACAGGAAGAGGAGGATGACTCTCTCCTCTTCCCAAGAGGAGTCTGGGAGATTAGATGTGAACCCAAGTCTGTGATCCCAAAGCCCATGTTTCCAACCCTAACACTGATTGGAGATGAGGTCTGGTGATAGAGAAAAGAGTGGGAGCTGATTGAAGGAAAGGGTCGGATTGGTGCTAGGGTTGCGGTTAGATTGCAGGCCTGAAAGGAGGTGAATATCTGTCCGAATATGTCAGTTATATCCCAGTAAATCGGGGGTGCTCTGTCCTACTCACTCCAGGATCTTGGGCCTTTGCAACAACTTCTCTTATGTGGTGATGCTCAGTGCTGCTCATGACATCCTCAGCCACCAGAAGGAGTCTGGAAACCAAAGCCATGTAAGTGACCCTCTACCTTCACACGGTGGGAAAAGATGAGGGACTCACCTTGGGGCAGAAGCTCCATGGAAACACTCATAGAAGGGTAGCTCAAGGGGTAGGGCCAGGGGCTGAAGTTCCCAGTCTCCCCGATCTCAGAGCAGGAAGGGTCTTTAGGACTCGGTGCCAGGTGTATAAACTCAGGTGTTGGCTGAGTAGGACCATGGTCCATGGCAGATTCTTAACCCTCACTCTGGTAACATTTGGGCTGGATCATTCTTGGTTGTGGGCCTGTCCTGAGCATTGTGGGACCTTCAGCAGCGTCCATGGGCCTTGTTGCCAGATGCCAATAGCACCCTCTGTCCCCCAGTTGTGATAGTCAGGAGTGTCTCCAGACACTGACAAATGCTCCCGTGGGATATAATCACCTCTGGCTAAGGACCTCTTGTTTGTGAGCATCTCGAGGGCACAGGCCCAAGGGGAGAAGCTGCCACCTTGCAGGTCCAACAAGGAAGTTGGCTCAAGATCAGATTTTGTGGAAACCCACATTCTTTCATGAAAGCTCCTGAATATGTCACCCAAATAAAGTCTGTTTACGGGGCCACCTTTGGCCAGTGGGTCCTTCTATGGAAACCTCCTCCTTCCCATTGTGCTCACAGAGAAGCTCAGGTCCAGGAGGCCAGAGCTGACTCAGGCCATCCTTCAGCTCAGAGCAGAGCGGAGACTAGAGCCAGGCCCTGTTTGTCTACCCTCTTGCCTCCCGCAGTGAAACACTTCCTTCCTTCCCATCAGGTAGGCCCAGGCCCAGGCCCCACCCCCCACAGTAAACCATCTCGCTTTGACTGCAACCCTGTCTCCACAGCTGTGAGTACCCATCTGGTCCTGCCCTGACCCTCAGCCCTACCCCCGCAGCATCCAGCTGGGACTGTCCTAATTATGACCATTAAGACTGCCATTCCCTGCCATTTCCTTTATGTGTGTAGCTAATATTGGCTCGTTGTATCCACATAGCAGTATTGTGAGCTAGGCACTGTAACCGTCCCCCATTTTCCAGATGAGGAAACTGGAATCATAGAAAGTAAATGCCTTGACCCACAGCTAAGGAGCAGAGCTGGGACTTGAACCCAGATCTGAATTCAGAGCCTGTCACAGGTCTCCTTGGCCACTTGGTTCAGAGGTCTGTCCCAGGGAAGGTCTGAGGTCTCACTCTGTCCTCCTGTCCCAGGCGGTGCTCCTAGCAGACATCCTCCCCACACTCGTCATCAAATTGCTGGCTCCCTTTGGCCTTCATCTGCTGCCCTACAGGTGGGGGGACAGGGGACCGGAGGAGGGGCGGCTGGGATCTGTGAGGAGGCTGGGAGGGCAAAGGCGGTGAGAGCCGAAGCTGACCTTGTCCTTCCCTCCCTCTTCCTCAGCCCCCGGGTTCTCTGCAGTGGGTTTTGTGCAGCTGGAAGCTTCATCCTGATCGCATTTTCCCGCTCGGTGGCGATCAGCCTGTGTGGTGAGCATGAGGTTTTGTATCGGGTGTGGGCCCCAGAGGAACTGCAACAGAGCATTCGTGGGAGCAGTCACCCCAACTCCGCAAAGGAAAGAGATTCTTTTTGTAACCCTCAGAAGCTGCTAGGACTGCTAAGTAGAGCATGGGGGATGAGATCAATTTGGAGGTGTAAGTGGTGGGGGACATGGGAGGAAATGGATGGATTAGGTGGAGATGAAGATGGGCAGAGGAACCAAGGCTCCATCACAGGTAGAGGAGGCATCCAGGATGAGTTTTTGCTCCTGGTTTGATAACGGTGGGTGGTAATGTCATTCATTCCCTGTGAGAGGGACTCAGAGGAGGCTATGGTTCTGCTTCAGATCCAGAGCCCCGCCCATCCAGGGATCTGTTTCTAGTGGCTAGAATCTAGCCCCTCTGAGCTGATGCAGAGGAGGCCATGGCCAGACACCTCCAGGGTTTGGGGTAGGGGAACAGCTAAGTATGGC
This sequence comes from Vespertilio murinus, assembly GCA_963924515.1. Lineage (NCBI taxonomy): Eukaryota > Metazoa > Chordata > Mammalia > Chiroptera > Vespertilionidae > Vespertilio > Vespertilio murinus. Next base: position 100,166,992 of record OZ004705.1, on the reverse strand, counting down.
CACTGTCATGCTTGTCCTCCCCCCAGGTGTGGTCTTGGCTAGCATCTCATCAGGCCTGGGGGAGGTCACCTTCCTCGCACTCACCGCCTTCTACCCCAGGTAAACAGGCGGGGAGCGGGGAGCGGGCAGAGGAAGTCCCCTGCTGGCCTTTGTCCTTCTTAGTGCTCCAGTGTTCTCCTTCTCAGGGCTGTGATCTCCTGGTGGTCCTCAGGTACTGGGGGAGCAGGGCTGCTGGGGGCATTGTCCTACCTGGGCCTCACCCAGGCTGGCCTCTCCCCCCAGAACACCCTGCTATGCATGCTGGGCATCCCCGTCTTGCTGCTGGCCAGGTAAGCTGTGCGGGCTGGGAGAGAGAAGGGTTTGAGAAGACAAAGTTCGATCGGGATCCCAGTCCTCAGATCCCTTTAGCCTTGTTATGAGGGATGTAGGTTCTAGACCAGGGGTGGGCAAACTTTTTGACTCGAGGGCCACAATGGGTTCTTAAACTGGACCGGAGGGCCAGAACAAAAGCAACCTGACCCTGCTGGCACTCTCATCTTGGGCTGCTGGTGAAGGAGCAGGGGGGAGAGCAAGAGAACCCTTCGCTCTTTTGGCTCTGTGGGCCGGATAGAACAGCTGAATGGGCCAGATCTGGCCCAAGGGCTGTAGTTTGCCCACTGCTATTCTAGACTCTGACGGGCCTGGATGTGAGTCTGGAGCCACCACATCTTAGCTGTGTGGGATGGGACAAGTTGCTTTACCTCTCTGACCTTCAGTGTTCCCCTATCTCAGTGGTCAGCAAACTGTGGCTCGCGAGCCACATGTGGCTCTTTGGCCCTTGAGTGTGGCTCTTCCACAAAATACCACGGCCTGGGTGAGTCTACTTAAAGAAGTAGCGTTGCCAAAACCGTTTGGCTCAGTGGATAGAGCGTTGGCCTGCGGACTGAAGGGTCCCGGATTCGATTCGGGTCAAGGGCATGTACCTTGGTTGCGGGCACATCCCCAGTAGGGGGTATGCAAGAGGCAGCTGATCAATGATTCTCTCTCATCGATGTTTCTAACTCTCTATCCCTCTCTCTTCTCTGTAAAAAAATCAATAAAATATATTTTTTTTTAAAGTAAAGAAAGAAGTAGAGTTAGAAGAAGTTTAAGTGTAAAAAATTTGGCTCTCAAAAGAAATTTCAGTCGTTGTACTGTTGATATTGGCTCTGTTGACCAATGAGTTTGCCGACCACTGGCCTATCCCAAATGGTGGTCATTCTCCTTGTTTCCCTGCAAGGCGATGTGTGTAAAGCATCCAGGACAGTGTGGTTCCCAAGGTGACTTGAGGGTGGACTTGATTAATTTTATGTGTATTTGGGAAAATTTTTAACCAATCAAGCCTATGATTTCACAGATTATTGCTTAGGACAAGGCCATGTTGAAAAGGGGAGTCCATTGAAGGAAAGCATTAAGTAAAACATTATACACAGGAGGAGTGTGGTTATGACAAACAGCATGGAGACAAAACAGAATTGAAGTTTGGGAGGTTCTGGCTTAGCACAGAACGAACACATAATAGGCGATAGCTAGAGCAGCCATTAGGGCAACATGTCAAGCAAACAGCTGCCTGGCGGAGTGTGAGCCAGGCCCGGTCGAAGCAGCAAGGAGACAAGTTCTATAGTTGGGGCTCTCTGGGACAGGAATGGGTGGGGTGCCTCTCCTGCTGACTGCTGACCGAGGCTCTTGGCCTTCTCTCCTCTCACCTACTCCTAGCTATTTCTTTTTGCTCACATCGCCCGAGCCCCAGGACCCTGGAGGGGAAGAAGAGGCAGAGAGGGCAGCTCGGCAGCCCCTGATGAGCAGCGAAGACTCAGAGGCCTCCGAGAGGAAGCCAGGTTGGAGACACAGGAGGTCCTCAGATTTAGCCTTCCTCCCCACAGTGCACCATGGGAAGGGGACGGGGATGCGTGAGAGCCGATTACAGACAGCTAGTCAAGAAATGCTCATTGGGTACCTTCAGTCACGGGGGTGGGTAGTGAGTAAGATAAGGAAATGAGGCTGACTCGTAAACAGCTGAATCAGAAACGTGCTTTTCACGTATTGGGAAGTACTGGGAGGACATAAAGCAGTGATGTGATAGAAAATGACAACAGGGGGAAATGGAGAGTTCTGCTTAGACGAGGTGGTCCGTGAAGGACTCTCTGAGGAGGTGTCATTGGGCTAAAATTTGATTGACAAGGCATCAGTCCCGTCGGCATCCAGGAGAGCAGTTTCCAGGCGGAGGGAGCAGCAAGTGCTGAGGGAACGAGCCTAGATGTTCCAGAAGCAGAAAGAAGGGGCCAGTGTGGCTGGGGTGGAGATGGACAGCCATCCAACTGTATGGGAGCCTGGAAGAGGTCTTGTCTCTTTTTGTTTTTTTGTGTGTTTTTTTGTTTTTGTTTTTTTAAAATATATTTTATTGATATTTTACAGAGAGGAAGGAAGAGAGATAGAGAGCCAGAAACGTCAATGAGAGAGAAACATCGACCAGCTGCCTCTTGCACACCCCCTACTGGGGATGTGCTCACAACCAATGTACATGCCCTTGACCGGAATCGAACCCAGGACTTTTCAGTCCGCAGACCAACGCTCTACCACTGAGCCAAACCGGTTTCGGCTCTTTTTGTTTTTTTAACCATGGTAAAATGCACATAACATGAAGTTCCCAGTTTAACCGTTGTAACTGTACAATTCCGTGTTGGCGGGTTGATTCTCTCCCAGCAGCACCCCTTGGTGGAGCCTGTATGCCAACCTCACCTGCCCTTCTCTCCCTGCTCCTCTGCAGACTCCAGCTCAAGCCTCTCCCTTCATGAGAAGTGGACTGTGTTCAAGGTATGCACGGGGGCTGGGGCCATCCCCATCTGTGGCCAGTGCCCGTCTCCCAGCGACCACATATGTTGTGCCTTCTGGCTCCTCCAGGGCCTGCAGTGTTACATCATCCCGCTGATCCTGGTTTACTTTGCTGAGTACTTCATCAACCAGGGGCTTGTGAGTGAGGGCACCGGGAGTGGGGATAGAGATCGAGGTGGGGACCCACGTGTCCCTGCTCATCTCCCCTGTCGGGTCTTTGCTGCAGTTTGAACTCCTCTTCTTCCGGAACACATCCCTGAGTCATGCTCAGCAGTACCGCTGGTGAGAGCAGCGAGGAGGGTGGCCCGGGGTAAGGAGGGGCTGCCCTGTGAGTAGGCACCAGAGGCTTCTTTCTCCTCCCTACCCCTATCTCAGGTACCAGATGCTGTACCAGGCCGGCGTCTTTGCCTCCCGCTCCTCTCTTCGCTGCTTTCACATCCGCTTCACATGGGCCCTGGCCCTGCTGCAGGTACGAGGCCCCTGGCCCCCACTCCATCCCCCCTTCACTCCTGCTTCCCCAAGCACAGGAACAGAAGGCCAGTGTCCAGTGTGTCCTTGGAGCCAGGCGAAGCTGATGTAGATCCCAGCTCCTATACTCAGTAGCTGTGTGACATAGGGCAGGTCTCCAAACCAATTTCCAGTTTCCTCATCTAGAAATCAGGCATAGCCACCATCTACTTCTCAGGGTAGTTGTAAGAAATAGAGATGAGAAGAGGAATGAAAGAACAAGACTTTATATTGTGTCTCAATCAGGTGAATCACTTATGTCCTGATTGTTTGCACAAGCTTCATGTAGAGCCACAGGCCTTCAAATAACATTTCCAACAAAAGAAAATGCAGTTCTTTTACTCTGCGTGGTTAATTATAATAGAACTAGAAGCATGATACATGAAGATTCATGCCAGAATGGGCCTTCCTTTCCCTGGCTGTCGGCACCACCTTCGCTCTGGCCAGAGCTGCCTTTCTACCTTCCCATGCTGTCTAGAGGCCTGGAGTGGTTGGGGGTGGTACAGAATGCCTCCATCGTTGCTGCCATGGTGACGACACAAGTGTCCCAACCCACTCCCAGCTGCTTGGTGCCTGCATATGCAAATTAAGCCACCAACTTTGTTGGGTTAATTTGCATACTCCTGGATGACTGGTGGGTGTCACAAAGGTATAGTCAATTAGCATGTTACTCTATTATTAGGTAGACTAGAGACCTGGTGCACAAAATTGTGCACTCGAGGAGTCCCTCAGCCCAGCCTGTGACCTCTCACAGTCCAGGAGCCCTTGGGGGATATCCACTGACAGCTTAGGCAGGGAGCAGGCCTAAGCCAGCAGTTGAACATCCTTAGAACTGCCTTGGAGGTGGAAGAGGCTCCCACCACCCCCACCACCGCGGCCACTGCACTCGCCAGCCATGAGCCCAGCTTTTGGCTGAGCCACACTCCCCTTTTAAGAGCGCGCTGGCCACCAGGGGGCAGCTCCTGCATTGAGCATCTGCCCTCGGGTAGTCAGTGCATGTCATGGTGACCAGTTGTTCCACCATTTAGTCAATTTGCACATTAGCCTTTTGTTATATAGGATCAGTGACTGTACTCAACAGATTGTATATCTCAAGGCTGGTGAGCAAGTTCAGCTACAGCTTTAAGAAAACAAACACCTTTCCCTACAACAGTCTAACAAAAGTACTTTTCTTAAATCCTCACCCAAGGACTTGCTCAGAGAGAGGAAGGGAGAGAGAAACAAACCTCAGTGTGAGAGAGAAACACTGATTGGTTGTCTTCTGTATGTGCTCGGACTGGGGTCAAACCTGCCCCTGCAACCTTTTGGTGCACAGGCTGACATTCCAACCAACTGAGCCACTCAGGCCAGGCTAAGAAAAGTACTTTTACTTAATGAGCATGTATTCTTTCTGCAGCTCCATAGGTAACTATTAAGGAATGTTCTTTGCCCTTTTTAATGTACTTAAATCCATAACAAGATCTAGAATAAGTATAGATTACACTTGAACATTATGGCAACAGCATGCCAATATCCTCTAGCTTTCTTTCTCCTTTATTTATGGAAGCAGTACCACCAGCCAAGGGCTTTGTAGCTCCAAAGGCCCAAATTGTTGTGTCAATAAATCTTAACTCGGAGTTCTTCATTAGATGCTGCTGACATGGAGTTTATTATTTTAGTTATAATTTCAACCAAGGCTGCTTTGTAGAAACAGGGGGGTGTAAGCATTTAATTTCATTACAGAATTACCAGAGTGTGTCCTTTTAAATGCAGATTTCTGAGCCTCGCTCAGGTGGGATGAATTAGGACCTCTGAGGGTGAGGTCTGTGGGTGACCCTCCTGTGCATCAAACCGTGAACCGTAGTGGTGACAGCCCTGCACTCAAGATGGGACACTGGGGTCCCCTAAGGGGCCAGGGCACCAAGGAGGGACCTACACCCTTGGGTGGAGTCAGAGAGGCTTCCTAAATGAGGTGGAAACAGCTAAGCCAGAGTGTCTCTGCCTCAGCGCTGGGCCCCATCATTGTTTGTGGTGGGCTGTCCGGCCCCTCTGGCCTCCACCCGATAGATGCCAATAGCAGCCTCCATTCCCAGTTATGACAACCAAGATCTCCAGATATTGTCAGACGTCCTGTGGGCAGCAAACCAAGCCCCAGTGAGAACTGGTCTAAGTGTAGCCTCTATGGGAGGCACCACTCAGGGAGCCCCTGGGAGGAGGAATGCGTCACAGGAGTAAGTGGCCCTGGTCTAGGCTGAGCTTTGGACAGTGGCAAAGGGACCCCACGTGAGGGGAGGTGGAATGGCGTTCCAGGGAGTAGGAGTGATGTGAGCAAAGGAGCCAGAGAGGAGACCCATTTGGTCTGGGGTGTTGGGGTAGGGTAGAGAGAAGAGGTGATTCAGATCGCACAGTCTGGTGGACCAACTGGATGTTGGGATTCCACCCCCGCCTGCCAGCCCTCCCTCATCAGTGTCTCCAAGAACTGGGGCCCCTGAAGGGATGGCAGCCTCCCTTCTGCCGCGAGTCCAGACTCAGCCCTGCCCCCCACCTGCACCCACAGTGCTTCAACTTGGTCTTCCTGCTGCTGCACGTGTGGCTGAACTTCCTGCCCAGCATCTACCTCGTCTTCCTGATCATTTTGTATGAGGGCCTCCTGGGGGGTGCCGCCTACGTGAACACCTTCCACAACGTCGCCCTGGAGGTCAGCACTGGTCAGGCGAGGGCTATGGGTGGCCTCTCTGGGGAGAGCCAGGGCAGGGGTATGGAGAACGGAAGCCTCACCCCTGCTCTCTGCCTTCCCTCCCTCAGACCAGTGACAAGCACCGGGAGTTCGCCATGGCAACCGCCTGTATTTCGGACACCTTGGGGATCTCCCTGTCAGGGCTCACGGCCCTGCCCCTGCACGACTTCCTCTGCCACCTCCCCTGACACTGGACTTCTTGGGACACAGGAGGCCCTGGCAGATGGGCAGGGCAGACCCCAGACCCACATCCCAGGACCCAGCCATGGGCTCTGCCCCTGGACCTCCCTGCACAGTGGGGTTTTAGAGAAGCTGGGTTCTGTCCCCCCTTGGTCAAGGGGCAGCAGCTTTCTCCCCCTCCATGCTGATCTCTGAGACTTTCTTGGCATTATGTCCTCAGAATAAATGCCTATATTTATCCATTGATTCTGGTACCATTTTCCATTTTGAAAAAAAAAAAAGTTTATTATAAAAGTAATACCAGCCCACTTTGGAGTATATACAGGAGAGTATAAAGACAACATTTCAGCAGATTTCTGCCTAGTCTTTCAGGCTCATTAATCCGCTCACTCGCTATGAGGAAGTCTGTACTCATTTTTCTCTAGCATGTAAGTTTCAAACATTCAGGGAAGTTTAAAGAATTTGTGCAGTGAGTACTCATGACTACTGCCTGGCTTCTACAATGATTGATCACTTTGCTGTAGCTGCATCAGCTCTCCATCAGCCTATCTTATTCTTGTAATGCACTTCAACGTAGGAGGCTGGGAACTGGCTTGGGGCACTCTTACGCTGGGTCTTTTATTTTTCTGTTGGTCAGCGGTGAAGACCCTACACCCTAAGGCTGAGGTGGCCCTAGCCAAGACAGTGTTGGTGGTTAACGTCAGCACAGCCTAGAGGCTGTAGGACATTCTGAGGACCAACTTGGGGCCTAGAGGCACCATGAAGATGCTTGTTTCTGGAGCTGGAGACATCAAGTTTACTAAAGATGGCAAGTGCTGCTTCATGAAATGCAAATTCAGTGCCCAACAGTCTCCTTGATAGCCAAAGTAAAAACGGCCCTGGTGATGGTACCACTTCCAGTGTCCTAATCACTGGAGAACTACCAAAACAGAGGGGTCTCTACATGTCTGAAGGTCTCATACCAGAATCATAACATGGATTGGAAGCTGCAAAGAAAAAGGTACTTCAGGTTTTAGAACAAGTCAAAGTAAGCAAAGAGATTCTTGTTCCCGTTCTCAGTCTCTCTCTCTCTCTCTCTCTCTCTCTCTCTCTCTCTCTCTCCTACACACGCACCTCTTTCCTTCCCCCTTCCTTCCCTCAAGGTGAGTACCTTTGCTTTCTTTCTCCTGAGCTCCAAAGGTCCTTTTGCCTCTAACAATTTCTGCATCCACGCAGCTGGCTCACTTCTTTGACAGCTGGTTTTGTCTGCCTCTGTGACAAAAAAAAAGAAGAAGAAGAAGCAAAGAGATGGTCAAGGAAACACTCAGGATATGGCCAGACAACTCTATGTACTAAAATTCATGCTGAACTTGCTGATGTCTTAGCAGTGGCTGTAGTTGACTCCATTTGGACCATTAAAAAAGCAAGATGAACCTATTGACCTCTTACTGGTTGAGATCATGGATACAAGCTTCATCAAAACAGGACGATGCTCAACCAACTGCACCACACCAGCCAGGCTAAGTCTCCTTTATTTTCTTTCAATAATGCTGTGTAGTTTTCAGAAGTATATTTTACTTTTACTTGCTAAAATTTTTTAAAATATGTGTTTTATTGATTTTTTAAAAAATAATTTTATTGATTTTTGTTTGTTTGTTTGTTTGTTTTTTGTTTTAATTATTAGTATAGCCCTCTACTGGGTGTGCAGTAGTGTTTCATTGTGGTTTTGATCCACAGTTCCCTGAGGACTAATGATTTTGAGCATCTTTTCGTGTGCTTCTTGGCCATTTGTACATCTTCTTTGGAGAAAAATGTCTATTCAAATCCTTTGCCCCTGTTTAAATTGGATTCTTTGCCTTTTTATTTTTGTTTTGTTTTGTTTTGTTTTGTTTGAGAAAAAGAGACCACATTTTTATTTTTTAAATTTCATAATTGAATGTAATGCTCATAGAAAAAAAAAAGTCCCACATCAAGAGTATAGATCAAAAAATTATCACAAAGGCAACTCACCTATATCAGTCATTTCAATGCAGATAGGGGCTTCTTGTTTTCTTTTTTAAAATATTTTATTTTAGAGAGAGAGGAAGGGAGAGGAATAGAGAGGTAGAAACATCAGATTGTCTGCTTCCTGCACGCCCCCATGGAAATCAGTCCCAAAATCTGAGCATGCGTCTGACCAGGAATTGAACTGGCAATCTCTTCAAGATTCATGGTTCATGGATCGACACTCAACTACTGAGCAACACCAGCCAGGCTACCTTTTTATTTTCAAATTATAAGGGTTTCTTATATCTTTAGATAAAGTGTCTTAACAGATGTGTGATTTTCAAGTATTTTCTCCCACTTTACTTTCTTAATGATGTCATTTGCTTCACAAATATTTTTAATTTTGATGCAGTCCAATTTATGTATTTTTTTCCTTTGGTTGCTGTGCTTTTGAAGACATAACTAAGAAACAAGTCCAAGGTCATGAAGAATTACCTCTGTTTTCTTCTAAGAGTTGCATAGTATTAGCTCTTACTAGGTTAGGTCTTTGGTCCATTTTGAGTTGTTGTTTTGTTTTTGTTTTGTTTTGTTTTTTTGGGGGGGTTGTGTGTGTGTGTTTTGTTTTGTTTTGTTTTGTGTGTGTGTTTTGTGTTGTTGTTGTTTTTGTGTGTTGTTTTGTTTTGGGGGGATTTTTTTGCAGGTGGTGTGAGGGAGGGGTCTGTACAGAAAGAGTTAATATAACCAGCTCAAACAGCTAACCTTGTAAAAGCCTGCTTGCAAAAACTGGCCCTTGGCTGGAGTTTGGAAACAAATTGCAGGTTGTTTCTCACCCTTAACTGATAAGAAGAGCTTGTTGTGCCTAAATTGTTTATACAAACAATGTGGTTTATGCTGAACACCTGCTTTCCTTCTGAAGGCCTGGAATTTTGGTACTTGCTAGGCAGAGTACCCGTATGACCAGCCCCATTAAGAATCCTGACACTGAATCTCTAATGAGCTTCCCTAGTTGGCAACATTTCACACATGTTGTTCCAACTCCTTGCAGGGGGAATTAAGTATACCCTACTGGCCTCACTGGGAGAGGACCCTGCAAGCTCACGTCTGGTTTCCCATGGACTTCATTCACACCGGGAGCCTTCTTTTGCCCTTTGCTTTCTTTCACTCTAGTAAATCACAGCCACAAGTATGACTCTGCTGAACTATGTGAGTCTTCCTGCACATTCATTGAAATGGGGTGTGGTCTTGGGCTCCTCCAGCACAGGGTCCAACGTAATTCTATTGCATGTGGATATTGAGTTGTCCCAGAACCATTTATTGAAAAAATTTTCCCTACTACTTTGTTTTGGTACCTTGTTGGGAAAAAAAATCATTTGACAGTAAATGGAGGGGCTCATTTCTGGACTCTCAGTTTGATTCTGTGCCAGTAAAACACTGTCTTGATTACTGTAGTTTTGCAGTGAGCTTTTGAAATTGGGAAGTGAATCCTCCAACCTTGTTCTTCTTTTTCAATATTGTTTTATGAATTTTAAGATGAGCTTGTCAATTGCTGGGAAGAAGCCAACTGTGATTTTGATAGGGATTGTATTGAATCTGTAGATCCATTTACAGAGTATTGCCATCTTAACAATATTAACTCCTCTGATCCATGAATATAGAATGCCTTTCCACTTATTTAGGTCTTTGCTGTGTGTGTATTTTTATTTTTATTTTATTTTTTTAAAATATTTTTTATTGATATTTTACAGAGAGGAAGGGAGAGAGAGAGAGAGCCAGAAACGTCAATGACAGAGAAACATCGACCAGCTGCCTCTTGCACACCCCCTACCAGGGATGTGCCCGCAGCCAAGGTACATGCCCTTGACCGGAATCGAACCTGGGACCTTTCAGTCCGCAGACCGACGCTCTACCACTGAGCCAAACCGGTTTCGGCGCTGTGTGTGTATTTTTAATGGTAGCCACTATACACATGTGGCTAATAAACACATGAAATTTGGCTAGTCTGAATTAAGATGTACTTTTTAAGTGTTTTTATTGATTTTTAGAGAGAGGGGGAGGGAGAGAGAGATAGAAACATCGATAATGAGCTGGCTGGTTGCTCCAGTGGTTAGAGCATCGGACCATGGGTGGAGGGGCTTGAGTTTGAATCACCATCAAGAGACATACCTTGGTTGCAGGTTCAATCCCTGGCTTCAGTCTGGCATGTGTGGGGAGGCAACTAATCAATGTGTCTCTCACATCAATGTCTCTCTCTCTCTCTCTCTCTCTCTCTCTCTCTCTCTCTCTCTCTCTCTCTCTCTCTTCTCTCTCTCTCTCTCTCTTTCCCCAAACCCCCAACACCCTTCTCCCTTCCATTCTGTCTGAAAAATCAATAGAAAAAATTCTCAGGCGAGGATTTTAAAAAAGAAAAACTGATGATGGGAAAAACATCAATCGACTGCCTCTTGCATATCCCCTACCTAGGGATTGAGCCCGAAACCCAGGCATGTGTCCTGACCACAAATCAAACCAGTGATCTCTTGGTTCATGGGTGGGCTCTCAACCACTGGACCATGCCAACTGGGCTAGGTCCCCTTTATTTTCTTTCAACAGTGCTTTGTAGTTTTCAGAATACACATTTTATCCTTATTTGTTAAATTTATTTCTAAGCACTTTATTCTTTTTTCATGCTTTTATAAATGGAATTGTTTTCTTTTTTAATATTTTTTTATTTTTAAGTTACACTTGACATACAATATTATAATAGTTTCAGGTGTACAGCATAGTGATTAGACATTTATAAAACTTATGCAGTGGTCGCCTGATAAATCTCGTACCCATCTGACACTATATAGTTATTTCAACATTATTGAACTATGCTATACTTTACATCCCCATGACTATTTTGTAATTACCAATTTGTACTTCTTAATCCATTCCCCCATTTCACCTAGCCCCCAAGCTTCCTCCCATCTGGCAACCATCAAAATGCTCTCTGCAGCCCTAGCTGGTTTGGCTCAGTGGATAGAGCCTCATCCTGAGGACTGAAGGGGTCCCAGGTTTGATTCAGGCTCAACAGCACATGCTTGAGTTCTGTGCTCAATCCCCAGGAGAGGGTATGCAGGAGGCAACCAATCGATGACTCTCTCTTATCATTGATGTTTCAATCTCCCTCTTCCTCCCTCCCTGAAATCAATGAAAAGATACATTTTTAATGTCCTCTGCATCTATGAGTGTGTTTATTTTGTTTGTTCAATGATTTTGTTTTTAGATTCCACATAAAAGTGAAATCATATGGTATTTATTTTTCTCTGTATGGCTTATTTTACTCGTGTTGTTGCAATTCCCTTTTATGGCTGAGTAATATTCCATTGTGTATATGTAACCCTTCACCTATTGATAGACACTTAATTTGCTTCCATATGTTGGCTCTCTATCTATATAAAAGCCTCCGACATGCACTGACCACCAGGGGGCAGATGCTCAACGCAGGAGCTGCCCTCTGGTGGTCAGTGCACTCCCACACCAGAAGCCAGACGCCAGGCTCATGACTGGTGAGCCTACTTCGGAGTCGTCGCAGTGGCTGTAGGCAGGCACAGTGGAGCAGGATGAGCACAAAGCCCAGGCTCTGGCTCCTCCCCGCCGCCTGCCACAGCCTGATCCCTACAGGCCATGCCGAGGGACCCCACCGATGCACGAATCCATGCATGGGGACTCTAATTGTATCAATGAACATATGGATGCATATGTCTTTTTGAATTAGTGTTTTGGGTTTCTTCGGATAAATACCCAGAAGTGGAGTTGCTGGGTCCTTCTTGGTTTCTTTAAAGTCTATTTTGTCTGGTATAAGTATAGCTACCCCAGTATTTTTGCTTGTTTGTTTCCATTTTCACAAAATATCTTTTCCATCCCTTTACTTTCAGTTTGTGTGTCTTTTTAAAAATATATTGTTATTGATTTCAGAGAGGAAAAAAGAGGGAGAGAGATATAGAAACATGAACAATGAGAGAGAATCCTTGATCAGCTGCCTCCTGCACATCCCTGCATGCTCCACTGGGGATTGAGCCCGCAACCCAGGCATGTGCCCTACCCAGGAATCAAACCCTAACCTCCTGTTTCATAGATTGATGCTCAACCACTGTACCGCACTGTCCAGGCAGTTTGTGTGTCTTTCCATCGGAAGTGAGTCTCTTGTAGGCAGTATATGTAAGGATCTTGTTTTCTTATCCATTCAGCCAAACTATGTCTTTTGATTGGAGTATTTAGTGTATTCAAAGTAATTATTAGTTATTGACATTTTTATAGTCATAGTTTTTTCTTCTTCTTAAAGACGACTCTTTAACATTTATTGTAATATTGGTGTGGTGGTGATGAACTTCTTTAGCTTTTGCTTGTCTGGGAAGCTCTTTATCTGTCCTTGTCTGATTCTAAATGATATTTGTTCTGGGTAGAGTAATCTTGGTTATAGATCCTTGCTTTTCATCACTTTGAATATTTCATGCCACTCTCTTCTGGCCTGGCAATTGTTTTTTAAATTTCATTTTTGGATTGTTCATTACATGTGCATAAAAATACACTTGATTTTTATCTGCTGATATTTTACCTTCCAATTTTGCTGAACTTGTTATTAGTTCAAATAGGCTTTTATAGAATCCTTAGGATTTTCTATATACACAATATTCTCCTCTGAAAACCTCTCTAATCTGGATGCCTTTTATTTCTCTTTATTGACTAATTGCCCTGACTAGAACTTCCAACACATCATTGAATAGAAGTGGCAAGAGTGGACATTCTTGTCTTGTTATCATCTTAGGGGAAAAGCTTTCCGTCTTTCATCATTAAGTATGATGTTAGCTGTGGGGTTTTGTAGATGCCCTTTATCCTAGTGAGGAAGTTCCCTTTGAATCCAGGCTTGTTATGTGTTTTTATCATGAAGGGGTTTTGGATGCTGTCAGTTTTGTTGGGGTTTCTTTGTTTGTTTTTGTTTTGTTTTGTTTGCAGCTATTGAGATGATCATGTGGTTTTTGTTCTTTATTCTATTGATATGATGTGTTACATTAACTCATTTTCAGATTTAAACCTGCTTTGCATTCCTAATAAACCCCGCTTGGTCATAGTCTATGTATTAGATTTTCTAGTGTTTTGTTGAGGAGACTTTTGTGTCTATATTCCTAAGAGATGTTGGTCTGTACTTTCCTTGTGTTGTTTTTGTCTCGTTTGGTATCAGAGTAATAAGGGCTTTATAGGACACGATGGGGACTATGCCTGTCCCTATTTTTTGGAGAAGTTGGTAAAAAAAAAAACTGGTGTAAATTCTTCTAACTGGTTGTAGACTTAACCAGCAAAACCATCTGGATCAGGCCTTTTCTCTGTGGGGACTTTTGCTACATGTGGTTTTTGAGCACTTGAAATAACTGAGAAATTGAACTTTTTATTTTATTTGATATTATAAGCCACAGGTGGCTATTATTTACTGTACTGAACAAAGGGGTCTAAAGAGTGGTTCTCCATGGGGTGGCACTGCCTCATTATAGTCATTTTGGAAGTCCGAGGGTGTTTGAATCTCACTGTAAGGGCCAAGCCATCCTGCCAAGTGCATTGTCCTATATAGAGAATAATTGTCCTACTCCTGAGTGGCTTTTCAGTACCCTCCCTCTCTCAGACATTTAACAATACAAGCCAAAAATTTAACTTCATTTTAGAAAAAGTATATCTTGCTTGGTTTTAATATACACTGACTTTTCCAGGAATTCAAATTCAACTATGACATACACTGAAGGACAACTGTGTTTGATTTGTTGGGATTTTTTTTTATTGTTTGAAATATTACAAATAGTGGTACATATGTCTCCTTTTTCTTTTTCCCTTTTGATTCCCCCAGCCTCCCCTACCTCCCAGTACATGCCCTCATCTGCCCCCCCCCAGTGTCTTGCATCCATTGGTTATGCCCATATGCATGCATACAAGTCCTTCAGTTGATCTTCTATAGCCCCCCCCCCCCAACCTTCCCTGCCCTCTCACTGTAGTTTGGCAGTCTGTTTAATGCTTCTTTGTCTCTGTATCTTTTTCCCCCCGTTTCTTTCCTTTAAAAAATCTTGCCTCTACAGACTAGAAATAAACATATAATTACAAAAAATGTTTGAGTCTCAATTTCAATGTCCTGATTCGTTGGGATTTAACCAAGAGCTGTTCACTCTCCATGGAAAACCCCCTCACTGAAGGCAACACCCAGCAAACCTCATTGTTTTCTAGCCGCATTGTAGCTGCCTCATTCTTTGTAATTCTGAGTAATCAGTTGTCCCCCTTATCCATGGGGATACATCCATGGCCCCCTATGCATACATACCTATGATACATTTAACTTATAAATTCGGCATACGTGGGGGAAGAGATTAATAGTGAAATAAGCCCTAGCTGGTTTGGCTTAGTGGATAGAGCATCGGCCTGCAGACTGAAGGGTCCCGGGTTTGATTCTGGTCAAGGGCACATACCTACATTGTGGGCTTGATCCCCAGTAGGGGGTGTGCAGCAGGCAGCCAACCTCATTCACCCTCATAATTGATGTTTCTATCTCTCCCTCTCCCTTCCTCTCTGAAATCAATTAAATATATATATATATATATATATATACACATATATATATTTAATTGATTTCAGATATAAAGATATAGTATATTTAATTATATTTATAATTATATATTTAATTGATTTCAGATATAAATATATATATTTAATTGAATATATATATATATATATATATATATATATATAAAATGAAATAAAACATTATAATAATACTAGAGGCCCAGTGCATGAAATTTGTGCACTGGGGGGAGAGTGTCCCTCAGCCCAACCTGTACCCTCTCCAATCTGGGACCCCTCAGGGATGTCCGATTGCCCTATGGGATCCGGCCTAAACAGGCAGTCAGACATCCCTTTCAAATCCAGGACTACTGGCTCCCAACTTCTCGCCTGCCTGCCTGATTGCCCCTAACCACTCCTCTGCCAGCCTGATTGACACCTAACTGTTCATGTGTGGGCCTGATAGTCCCCAACTGCTCTCCCCTGACAGCCCGGTCACCCCCAAATGCCCTCCCCTGCATATTCCCTCTTTATTATATAGAGTTTTTCTTTAACATATTGGACAGTGTACCTGCCGTGGTCTTGACAAACCAGTAAAAATGTAAACCCAAACTAAAGTGTCATAAAATAAACTCGTTAAACAGGAATTTCATGAGACCTTGGAAAGGTGATATCATATGGTTGTTTCTTCCTTTCTTCCTTCTCTTTCTTTTTCTTGATGTTTCATCTTTTGTCCTTTCTTTTGTCCTTTTATTCCTTTTCTGTCTCTAATCACTCTGCTGGGGGCAAGGGAAATTCCAAGGCTATATGTGTGTGGGGGGGGGGGGGAATCACTCCGTGGGGCGCAGGCCCTTTGGAGGCCGACACCCCAGGCTGCCCCAAGGAAGCTGCCTCCCAGGCCTATACCCCCTGGCTGTGGGTGGGAGCTGATCACTGGGGGGGGGGGGGGAAGGGGGGGGAAATAGGCAGTTGCGGGCGCCTCCCAGGCCCACAGTCTAGGCAAAGGCTAGAAGCAGATCCAGTGCAGGGGGGGGGGGGGTAGAGGAGTAAGGGGGATGCGGGGGGAGGGCGCAGCTGCTGCCCAGGCCACGGCTAGGGTCACGGCTGGGAGCGGATCATGAAGGGGGTGCACGACCGCCTCCCAGGCCACTGCCCAGGTCACCACTGGGACCTGATTGTGCCAGACTGTGTGCCACCTCCCAGGCCTACGGCCCAGATCACGGGTGGGAGCTGATCTCACGGGGGGTGGGGGAGTGGGGGGCCCGGGTTGCTGCTGGGAGCTGATTGCGCTGGGGGTGCGAGGGCACCTCGAGGGCCAACAGCCGGGGTCTCATGCTGCCTGCCTCAGCAGCAGCCCTCCCTGGGCCTGAGAGGACTGGGCACCGCCATCTTGTGTCTATGGGCACCGCCATTTTTGTTGCGGAGTGATGGTTAATTTGCATTAGATTTCATTAGATAGGATATTGTAATAAAAGTTATGTGAATATGGTTTCTCTCAAAATATCTTATGATACTATACTTACCTTTTCACTCAGAGGAAGCACTTGATGGCTTCTCTGTGGCATATCGGAGTTGCCAGCATCACTACTCTTGCACCTCAGGGACATGATGAATTAAAATAGGGGTGGTGAACACAAGGACTGTTACACTGCCACAGTCAATCTGATAACCAGGAGCCGCTAAGTGGCTCATGGGCAGTAGCACATGCAGCATGGAGACACTGCATAAAGGCAGGGCTCAAGTCCCCACGGAATGGAGATTTCACCATGCCGCCCAGAAATTATGTGCAATTTGAAACCCATGAATTGTTTATTTCTAGAATCTTCTATTTAACATTCTTGGAGCAGGTTTGACCATGAGGAACTAAAATTACAAAAAGTGAAACTATGGATAAGAGGAGAACTGGCCCTAACCAGTTTGGCTCAGTGGATAGAGCTTTGGCCTGCAGACTGAAGGGTTCCAGGTTCGATTCCAGTCAAGGGCATGTACCTTGGATACAGGCACATCCCCAGTGGAAGGTGTGCAGGAGGCAGCTGATCGATGTTTGTCTCTCATTGATGTTTCTAACTCTCTATCGCTCTGCTCTCCCTTCCTCTCTGTAAAAATTCAATAAAATGTATTTTTTTAAAAGAGGAGTCTACTGTGTATAAAGCTGCTAAGTATATATACAGCATGGGGCAAAAGTAGGTTTACAGTTGCAAGTACATGAAACAGTATAGTCTTGTATTGTTATTGAATTATTTTCTATTTGAACAACTTTTGCCTCACCCTATTTATACATACCTATTTAACATCCTATCTAATAAAGAGGGGATATGCTAATTGACCCTCATGGTGTCACAAAGATGGGGGCACCCACAGCCCATAAGGAGGGAATATGCTAATTGACTGTCACACCCTCAAAGGTGGCATCCACAGGCACAAGATGGTGGTGCCCAGTCCCCTAAGCCTTGCCTGGGCAGCAGGTGTGTGGCAAGGCTGGACCCGCCCCCACCACGTGCCTGCCTCCGGATCCTTGGTCCCCTCTGCCCCCCAGCCACCCAGGGCCAGCCCGAGGTGCAAGCAAGCCTCAGATAGAAGCTGTCTAGCCACCCAGGGCTGCCAGAGGCTCAGGTAACCAGGGCCAGCCGAGGCTTGCGCTCTCAGCAGTGGCAGTGGCAGAAGTGTGATGGAGACATTGTGTTCCCCTGAAGGCTCGGTCACCTCCCACCTCTGAGAGCTCCCAGGCTGTGAGAGGAGGCAGGCTGGGCTGAGGGAGGCCCCTACAGTCATGAGTTTTCGTGCATCAGGCCTCTAATGTCAAATATAAAGAAAAAAATCTAACATTTTTTTCATATTATAATTATCTTGTCATAAACCTAAACTTTTCAAGTAGATGCAAATCTCTAACTTCTCTATATCTTTTAGGGAAATCATGTCTCAACATTTACATAGGTAAGTACATGTTTTTATTTTTTAAATTCCTTTCTCTCCTTTATAAATATACTTAGAGAATGGCAGTATTTATTGAAGCTGAATATATACTTACTCTGTGGCCCACCTATCCCACCCAAGAGGGAAGTATTCATGACCACAAAAAACAAAAAAAACAAAAAACATTAAAAATGTTGATAGAAACTTTATTCAGAATAGTCCCAGACCAAAAGCAAGCCAAATCAAAAGGAGAATTAATACACTGCGGCATAGTCACACAATTGAAGACAATTCAGCAATCAAAAAGAAGCAACCACAAGTACATATAACAACATATATAAATCTCATAGGCTCCTAAAACAAGCCAGTCACAAAAAATAGACACCCATTTAACACACCCATACCTTATAATTTGGTTTATATGAAGCTCAAGAACAGGCAAAACAGCCCTGGCCGGTATGCTCAGTTGACTGGGTATTGTCCATACACCAAAAAGGTCACTGGTTCCATTCCCTGTCACATGCCCAGGTTGCTCAATCCCTGATAGGGGGTGTGTAGGGGGCAGCTGGTTGATATTTCTTTCCCTCTCTTTATTTTTTTAAATATATTTTTAGCCGAAACCGGTTTGGCTCAGTGGTAGAGCATCGGTCTGCGGACTGAAAGGTCCCGGGTTCGATTCCGGTCAAGGGCATGTACATTGGTTGCGGGCATATCCCCAATAGGGGGTGTGCAAGAGGCAGCTGGTCGATGTTTCTCTCTCATCGATGTTTCTAGCTCTCTATCTCTCTCCCTTCCTCTCTGTAAAATATCAATTAAAAAAAAATAAATATATATATATATATATATATATATATATATATATATATATATATTGATTTCAGAGAGGAAGGGAGAGGTAGAGAGGAATAGAAACATCCATGATGAGAGAGAGTATCATTGATCGGCTGCCTCCATGTGCCCTTGACCGGAATCGAACCTAGGACCTTCCAATCTGCAGCCCAATGTTCTGTCTCCTGAGCCAAACCAGCGAGGGCTGTCCCTCTCTCTCTTTAAAAAAGTCAATTGAAAATATAATTTTTAAAGCAACAGTTGGGCCCTAGCCTGTTTGACTTAGTGGATAGAGCATGGGCCTGTCGACTAAAGGGTCCCAGATTCAATTCCAGAGCACATGCCCAGGTTGCATGCTCGATCCGCCCACCAGTAGGGAGCATGCAGGAGGCAGTCAATCAATGATTCTCTCTCTCATCATTGATGTTTCTATCTCTCTATCTCTCTCCCTTCCTCTCTGAAGTATATATATATATATATCACACAACAGTTGGTACACTTAGCTGTATGTGTGTTGTCTTTCAATAATAAGAATACATTATTGAAAACATACTATGTGAAATGCATTGAGGGGGATACTAAGATGTATAAGAAGATACTATCCCTGCCTGGAACTTGGGGCAATTTGGGGAAATAAAACACACAAAATAAAATAGTATGAGTCAGAAGTTAAATTATTTATAACTTTCATAAAGTGTTTCAAGATATTTGCTGTGTTTTTTTCTTTAAAAAAAAAAAAGGAGTTTGTTTTTAAAATGAAGCATTGAGCCTTCCAAAGCTGAGACCTCAGTAGCCAGAGATAAGTGAATACTTAGGACTTAAGTCCAAGAGAGGAGCCCTAATTCTACCCCCTCTTCTCCCCACGCTCCATTCTCTACCTCCTCTCAATCCACTCTTTTTCCACTATTGTGATGAATCCTGCTGTGGTCAACATTAGAAAATAAAACAATGCCTCCAGAAAACTCTTTTGTGGTCTCCAAACTAGAGGACCTACTTTCAGGGCTGCACTCTGACACTAGCCCAGCCATCACCTGCCCTTTCAGAGTCTTGGTTTGCTCATCTGTAAAATGAGGTTAGTAATAGCTGCTCTTCCTGCCTACCTGAAGTTTGTCATGAGTTTCAAATGCCTTTATGCATTTGAAATTGCTATTTAAACGCCATAATGACCTTCATCGTGCTGCTTGTCGGTTGCATTATTACAGGCCCTGGCAGGGAAGCAACCACTAAGGGAAACGTGACGCCCACAGGAACCAGACTGATCAAAGCGCCTCCAGGGTGTACTTCCTGCTCTGGACCGTTAAGGACCCCATTAAAATCCAGGCCTTAACTAAATTCACCCATTTAACACGCTCATGCTCTGTCCTTCCGGAGTGGCTCAGTGATTGAGCGTGGACACATGAACTAGGAGGTCACAGTTCCAGGTCAGGGCACGTACCTGGGTTTCAGGCTGGATCCCAAGTAGGAGGCGTGCAGAAGGCAGCTGATATCAATGATTCTCTCTCATCATTGATGTTTCTCTCTCCCTCTCCCTTCCTCTCTGAAATCAATAAAAATATATTAAAAAAGAAAAAAAAAAGAGTGATGATCGAGCCAACAGTAGATGATGGCTGAAAATCTTTTGAAAAAATAAAAGACCCACCACAAGAAGCAAAAGCATGAGTTGAGGCGCCCTGCTGCCAGCACTGGGATTGCCCCGCTGCACACACAGTCCGCGAACTGAAGGACAAGAAGTACCATGCCTCAAGGCTGGACACTGACAACTTCTCAACACAGGGATTATTGATGTGTCTGCTATGCATCCAATCGCGAACTGGTGCGCACCAAGACCCTAGAAAAGAACCGCCTGATGCTCACTAACAGCACACCCAACCATAGCGGCGAGTCCCACTGGGCACTGACCCTGGGCCGCAGAGTGGGGGCCATGCCAACCTCTGAGGAGGAAGAGATTTTAAACAGAAAATGATCAAAGAAAGTTCAGGAAAAGTATGATGAGAGCAGAAAGAATGCCCAAATCACCTGTCTTCTCGAGGAGCAGGTCCAACAGGACAAGCTGCTTGTGTGCTTCTCTTGACAACAGGCCAGTGTGGCCCAGCAGATGGCTCTCCGCTGGGGGGCCCTTCCCTGGGGCTGGAGCTGAGGGAAACCAGGCCGTCATTGTCATTTTACAGCTTGGGTAGACTGAAACAGAGAGAGGTTAGGATATTTGCCTAAATTCAAACATTAACAAGTGATCAAGCTGCTATTTGAATTCAAAGTCTGACCAACGAAGTTTGCTCTAGTTTCAAAACACAGCAGCTCATCAGTATCAAGTGCACTTAAAAAAAAACACACACATTTTTATTGACTTCAGAGGGAGGAAGGGAGAGGGAGAAACCTCAATGATGAAAGAGAATCATTGATCCATGCCTCCTGCACGCCCCCTATTGTGCCCTGACCAGGAATCCAACAGCCATCTCTCGGTCCCTAGGCTGACGTTCAACCACTGAGTCACGCCGGCCGGGACCGTGCACGCTTTTAAAAAGTAAACTCTTGGCCCCGAGACTGTTTCCACAGGTGAGGAGTGAGGCTCGAAACCTCTGAGTTATAAAGGAAGACAACGCGCCGCCCGATCTGGGAACGTAGAGGTACCGAACTTCCTTCCCGCGGCGCAAGGGGCCTGTCCCCGCCCTCTGTGTGGCGCGAAGGCCATTGGGAGTTGTAGTTTCCGGGTATGGTTTGCCGGCGCCCCGGAAGTGACGTTATGCCGCCTTCTTTCCTCTCCACGTTTCCGCCGTTTCGCGTTGTGAGTCGCAGGCTCACCCGGTAGGTATTTCTTGGTCCGCGTGTTCCTAGAAGGGGCGCCTGGGTCGGGGTACGCAGAGGGACGGTGCTGGGCGGCAGCCGGGAGGCGGCGGCTCGGGCCCCTTCTCGCGGAGCTTCACCCCGGCTCTCCCGCAGGTCCGGCCGCGCCCGCCGCAGCCCCCAGCGCCGCCGCCATGTCGCGGTTTTTTACCACCGGTTCGGACAGCGAGTCCGAGTCGTCCCTGTCCGGGGAGGAGCTCGTCACCAAACCTGTCGGGGGCAATTACGGCAAACAGTGAGTTGGAGGGCTTGCGTCGCGGCGCCCACTCGGGGAGTGCGGGTTCGCAGGCGTGGGTGGGGAGGCCGTGCGTGTGCTGGACGGGGGAGAAAGGAGGTGGGAGCGGGGAGGCGGCGAAAGCGGGTTCTGAGGATGTTGGTAGTTCAAGGGACCGGAACAGTATTGGAGGGACAGCCTTCATGTTTAGAGTGCTGTGAACTGGGAACCCACCGGATACCAGGAATGTCCGAGAGGTTTCCCGTTGGCCCGGCCTATTGCATCAGCTTCCTAACTGGCCTCCTTGTCCACAGCCATTGTAGAGCCCCAACCTCCCCTCCTCTGTTCGGCATCGGACGCCAAAAGTCATAATTATCCTTGCCACCAAAAAAGCTTGCTGTGGTGGCTCTGAAGCCCAGCCACTGGGCGCTGCGGGCAGGGACTTAAAACATGTTTTATTCCTGGTGCTTACCTCCGCTTAAACGTCCTCCTTTCCCCACCCTGCAAATTAATAATTCTTTTCACCCTTTGAAACAGTGGAATGTTGTTTCTCAACTTTCTGTCATACATCATGGCACCATCATCATCTTTGCCACATGCCTGTCAACTGTTGGAAAATATACATTGGAGGGCTCTGGTGGGATTGCTCAGTTGGTTAGAGCCTCCTCCTGATACACCATGGTTGTGGATTTAATCTCCCAGGTCAGGTGAACCAATGAATGCATGAATAGGTGGAACAACAAGTCCATGTTTCTCTCAGACAATAAATAAGAAAAATAGATAGATAACATCCTTTGGCACAATGATGATGTGGTGGGAGGAGATTTGGGTGAAATTAGTAAGATAGAAGAGAGATATTGATAGCTGAATGCTGTCTGTGGTCTGTTTTCTCATTACTAAAGAAAAATATGGTTTGTCCAGCCTGTGTGGTCTGGCAGTTGAGCATCGACCTATTAACCACGAGATCGCAGTTTGATTACCAGTCAGGGCACATGGGGCTCGATCCCCAGTGGGAGCCATGCAAGAGGCAGCCGATCAATGATTCTAACTCATCAGTGTTTCTGTCTCCTCCCTTCCTCTCTGGAATCAGTTTTAAAAATTAAGAAAAGAAAAATGCTGGCAATGGAGGTGTTAAAGCCACTGAGACTTTCTTTGTCCTTGGCCTCTCACACCCTGGAACACCTTGTTTTCTAGGACCTAGTTCAGGTACCGCCTTCCTGAACACTTGCCCATTCGTTCTAGCTAGGATACCCCTTTCTCAGCTTCTTTCAGTACTTCTAAGTGGCTGTCTTTACGTAGTTTGGTGGCATAGTACACAGGCACCTTTGTTTACTTTTGAGAGGATGGAGATCTTTGTGTGCTCCACAACATTTGACAAAAGTCCTTACTTGAAGAAGGCTTAAAAGATTGAGTTGTACATGAGGAGGCTATAAAGAGGAAGGATCAAGTAGGGTGAGTATAGTACCAGTGGCCCAAGTCAGTGGTTGGCAAACCGCGGCTTGCAAGCCACATGTGGCTCTGTGGCCCCTTGAGTATGGCTCTTCCACAAAACACCACCTGCAGGCGTGCACATACTGTGTAATTGAAACTTCATGGCCCATGCGCAGAAGTATCATTTTGTACTGTTGCTATTCGGCTCTGTTGACTAATGAGTTTGCCAACCACTGGCCTAAGTTACTCAGTTCTATCTTCCCCATCTGAGAAAAGATATGGAGATCACTTGGAAAGACCGGAAGTAGAAAGGGAGATTAATGGTCTCTGTTTCTTCAGGCCATTGTTGCTGAGTGAAGATGAAGAAGATACCAAGAGAGTGGTTCGAAGTGCCAAGGACAAGAGGTGAGGCCATTGGCGCTGTTCTGGAGCAGTGGGGAGCCTCTGGAGCAGGGGCAAATTGGATGGTTGGTGATGGTGAATGTATCCAATATGCAGTTGGTCTCTCAACCCAGGTTTGAGGAGTTGACAAACCTTATCCGGACCATCCGTAATGCTATGAAAATTCGGGATGTCACCAAGTGCCTGGAAGAATTTGAGCTCCTGGGAAAGGCATATGGGAAGGCTAAAAGCATTGTGGACAAGGAAGGTGTCCCCCGGTTCTATATTCGCATCCTGGCTGATCTGGAGGACTATCTTAATGAGGTGTGACTCCTGTGGTAAGGGGATCCAGAAGGGGATTGTGGACCTGGGCCTGCTTCTAACCCACTTCAGGGATCATATCTCCTCTTGGTGGTTGGCCCTATACACAGTGTTCCCCAGAACACAGAAATGGGGGGGTAAAGTAAAGAGAAGGACCTTTTTTAGCCAAGAATGTTAATTGTATTTATTTTTACATTATCTCTTGGTTGTTTTGTACTTTTAGTGGTGATATGTAAAGGGTCTTTTAAAAATAACATGTAATGCGGAAACCGGTTTTGCTCAGTGGATAGAGTGTTGGCCTGTGGACTGACGGGTCCCAAGTTCGAATCCAGTCAAGGGCATGTACCTTGGTTGCAGGCATATCCCCAGTAGAGGGGTATGCAGGAGGCAGTTTATCGATGTTTCTCTCTCATTGATGCTTCTCTCTATCTCTCTCCTGTCTGTAAAAAATCTAAAAATATATATTTAAATAAATAAAAATAACATATAATAAGTAATACAAATGGTGTACAGATAGACTAAAAAATGGTGGTAAAACCTGACATTTAGGAAGTACTATTTAGTCTCAGATTCCTTTCTTCTCTCCATTTCCTTTAGCTGTGGGAAGATAAGGAAGGAAAAAAGAAGATGAACAAGAACAATGCCAAGGCCTTGAGCACTCTGCGCCAGAAGATCCGAAAATATAACCGAGATTTTGAATCCCATATTACAAATTACAAGCAGGTGAGGGTGCTAGACACAGATTCTGTGAACTGTGGGGACAGTGACCTCATGACTGAGACAAAACATTTGCAAATGGGAGCTGTGACTGAAGAAGGAGTCATGACAAGACGAGGGTGGAGGGGTAATATGGTATGGTGGTTGATAGGCATCCTTAATTACTTTCTCATTTATTTCCCTCTTTAAAGAACCCCGAGCAGTCTGCAGATGAAGATGCTGAGAAGAATGAGGAGGATTCAGAAGGTGAGAGGGAAGACCCTTATTGCAAATGGTTAGGAAGTCTAGTTAGTGGTTCCCTTGGTCTGGTTTCTTGGATTCCTTCAGTCTTGCTCTTCCCACCAGGCTCTTCAGATGGGGACGAGGACGGAGTCAGTGCTGCGGCTTTCTTGAAGAAGAAATCGGAAGCTCCTTCCGGGGAGAGTCGCAAGTTCCTCAAAAAGATTGAGGTCAGAGCCAGGGTTATAATGAGGGGTGGTTTGCCTCCCACGGGCCATTCTTAGGAGAAGAAAAGACTCATAGAACCCTAGGGTTAGGAAGGGTTGGTTAGTGGAGTCTGGTTTGAGAACAGACTTCCTCTTGGATTAGAGCACTGAGTACACTGGAATATGGAAAACTCGATTCTGGGGCAAGTCACTGCTCCCTGGTTCTGGTGGTCCAATCTAGCTCTTAATACCGATTCCATGAAGAACCACTTGTTCTGATCCTGTAAGCCTCTGAACCATGTGTTATGGGAGCAGAGAGACTCGTCAGTCTCTCCATCTTCTCCCTGCTAATCCTTTTCCCCTCTAAGGATGAAGATGAGGACTCAGAAGATTCAGAAGAGGATGAAGAGTGGGACACAGGCTCAACATCTTCTGACTCGGACTCAGAGGAGGAAGAAGGGAAACAGACCGTGCTGGCCTCAAGATTCCTTAAAAAGTAAGACAAGTTGCACCTCGCCACAGTGGGATGAGTAGGACTCCTTTCATCTTGAAGGTGGTTGCTTCTTCCACAGAGTCCTTTCAGGTTGTAGATGCCAGCTGCTCCCTTTTCACAAAAGGATCTCAAGTACACTGGAGTCACGTACACTAGTTGGCTAAGCTCACAGAGCTAATGTGCCCTGAGGACTGGGTTTGAAGGCTCCAGAGTCCAAATATTTAACCATGACATTATTCACTACACGTGGATTGAGTGTAAATCTCAGTTGGGCACCAATTAGTTGTGCAGTGCTGGACAAGCTATATAACATTTTCAGTCTCTAGTTTCCTCATCTGTAAAAAAGGATGGTACTTAACCCTGTCTCAAGGATAGCTGCAATAGAGAGGTGATACAGAGAAATGGGAGCTCTTAGTGATGGTAGCTATTATTATCTTTATTTCAGAGATCTTCTTAGTGTATACCATAGAACTTAGTGTATAGCAAGCCTTCCCGAATTTTACTGGGACAGTCAGAATGGGAGAGGATTCTGATTTGGATTCTAGTATCAGCCGTTAGTCTTTTATTTAGTAGCTGTACAACTTGGGGTAAGTTACTTAATCTCAGGTTTTTTGCTCCTTTGAAGTCAGAGTGGTACCTGCCCCTTTGCACTACAAATGAATCAAATACCAAGCTCTAGTAAACACTGCTCAGTTATTTATTTTTCATTGATTTTAGAAAAAGGAAGGGAAAGGGAAAGATAGAAACTCTCTTCTTGCACTTCCTCTACTGGGGATGGAGCCCCCAATCCTGGCATGTGCCCTGACAGGGAGTTGAGCCATGACCTCAGGGCTCAACCACCTAGTAACTGACTGGGCAACACTGCTTTTTTAGTAGGCAGAACTATTGCTGCTTTTTGTGTTGCTTTTCTGCTTTTAAAAGTTGGCATAAATGCTGCTTCGTGAGTAGGGAGTTCCCTGACACTAGAGGAGCCTAGATACAGGCATTTTGTTGAGAAGCTTTTTTTTTCATTCTTCATTGTTGAAAGTATTACATATCTCTCTTTTTTTCCCCATTGACCTCTCCCCAGCCGTTCCCACCATCTATTGTCTATATCCAAGGGGAGAAGCTTTTTTTCATGTGTGCTTCAGGGAACACTAGTCAAGTCTGGGAAGCATTGCATATCTGATCTCTTTTTACTCAGAACACTTCTAACGCCATATGTGTGGGGGTTTGTCTCACACCAACCAGTTCTTCAGTGCGCTAGACACAAACTAGGGGTATTCATCAATTCAATTCAGTTCTGACACTAACTACCCAGAATTAGTGTAGACCTCACAAGTTAAGGGCTCAGTCCCACAAGATTACCCACCTCCGACACCAGTTGCAAGTCCCAAGTTTGGCGCCTCTGCTTCTGGCCAACCAGCTATAAATTCAAAGTACCCACAATCCCTTCCTCAAGTTCAGAAATAGAATGACTCATAAAACTTAGGAAAGCCTTTTTTTATTATTAAATTATTATATGTGTACATATCTGACCATTGCCCCTCCCCCACACTCCTATTCATGCCCTCCCTCCCCAGAGTTTTGTATCCATTGGTTGTACTTATAAGCATGTATAGCAGTCCTTCGGTTGATCTATTATCTCCCCCATATCCCCCTACCTTCTCGGCTGAGAAAAACCTTTTTACTAGCCACCAACTTAATCAGCTTAAGATTTGTTCCCAGCCGAGGTTGGTTTGGCTCAGTGGTAGAGCGTCGGTCTGCGGACTGAAAGGTCCCGGGTTCGATTCCGGCCAAGGGCATGTAGCTTGGTTGCGGGCACATCCCCAGTGGGGGGTGTGCAGGAGGCAGCTGGTCGATGTTTCTCTCTCATCGACGTTTCTGGCTCTCTCTCTCTCCCTTCCTCTCTGTAAAATATCAATAAAAAAATATATTTAAAAAAAAAAAAGATTTGTTCCCAGGTCAGTGTGGACAGAGCAGTTAGTGGCAGAGAACAACTATATTTCTTATAGATTCTCTGGGAAACCTTAGTGATTAGCGGTGGAGCAGCATGACAGGCTATTTCTGTGTCTGCAGGGGCCTGGTATCTGCTTTATTAGACCAGACCATATTGTTCCCTTCATAAGCGTGTCTTAGTGGGTGCAAAATGGTGATATGCCTTGGAAAGTCATCCAGCAGATGTAGTGCTTAGTGATCCTTGTGGTTATGGTTAACTTTAGGTCATTGTTGTAGAGTGTAGCTTGGATGCAGGACTGCAGAGGAAAGGAGCTTTGTGGGAGGAAGAAGCCTTAGGGAGAAGGGGACTGGTCTTTCATTCCTGCGTCTCCCGACAGAGCCCCGGCCACAGAGGAGGACAAGAAGGCTGCTGAGAAGAAACGGGAGGACAAGGCAAAGAAGAAGCACGATAGGAAGTCTAAGCGCTTGGATGAGGAAGAGGAGGACAATGAAGGCGGGGAGTGGGAAAAGGTCCGAGGTGGAGTGCCCCTCGTGAAGGTGAGAATTTTATAATTAGAATGAATTGGGAAACAGTTTGGAAGAGCATACAAACCCAGTCTGGTTGGGTTGGGAGAAAGGTTAAGGCAAGATTAGATTCCTCTTGGCTTGCACATGACCGGATTTTGTTGCCTAGGAGAAACCAAAAATGTTTGCCAAAGGAACTGAGATCACCCATGCTGTTGTCATCAAGAAACTAAATGAGATCCTGCAGGCACGAGGCAAGAAAGGAACTGATCGGTGAGATTTGTGGATCTGGCTTGTGGGACTACAGGGTGAAGGTTCTTTTCTCTAAGACACAGCGTGGAGGTTGATGTATAAACAGTGCTGTTTGGGGAGGATATGTGTGTGGCTCCATAGAAGGAATGGTCTTCATGAACCATCCAGTCTGTTCTGCTGTTTACTTTCCCTTTGACCTTAAGCTAATCACTTGTCCTAAAACTGTTTTCCCCATCTATAAAATGGGAATAATGTTCACCTTTAGTCATTCAGTGCCGAAAGAGAATGATAGCTTGTTAGCTTCAGTGCTGTTTCTGTTTGAAATTTATAAAGGAGAAGCAGGTGTACAGGAGGTGAGGATGTGGTATTAGGAATGAGGTTGCCTCACTTGTCCAAAGGAAGCATGCTGTATGGCAGGAGGAGATTTCTGACTTGTCTTTGATGCCTCACCCTGTTCTGGACCCTCTAGTGCATCCCAGATTGAGCTGCTACAGCTGCTGGTTCAGATTGCTTCTGAAAACAACCTTGGGGAGGGTGTCGCCATTAAGATCAAGTTCAATATCATCGCCTCTCTCTACGACTACAACCCCAACCTGGCTACATACATGAAGGTGAGGGCAATAAAGAGGAGTGTTCTGGGGCTGAGCTGGTAGATTAGGGGAAGGTGCCTAGAACTCAAGAGCTATGGCTCTAGCTGGTTTGGCTCAGTGGATAGAGTATAGACTGAAAGGTCCTGGATTCGATTCCAGTTAAGGGCACCTGCCTGGGTTTCAGGCTCCATCTCCGGTGGGGAGCGTGCAGGAAGCAGCCGATCAGTGATTCTCATCTTTGATGTTTCTATCTCTCCCTCTCACTTCCTCTCTGAAATCAATAAAAATATATTTAAAAAATAAAAACTCAAGGGCTATGGAAACAGCCTTAGAGTTGAAGGCTCTGTGCATTCTGGTGAAGGGGCTTTTGGGAGGCACCTGCTCATTCCCCTTGCACACCTCTGACTGCCATCTGATCTCTTGACAGCCCGAGATGTGGCAGAAGTGCCTGGATTGCATCAATGAGCTGATGGACATCCTGTTTGCAAATCCCAACATCTTTGTTGGAGAGAACATTCTGGAAGAGAGTGAGAACCTGCATAATGCTGACCAGGTAAAGAGAGGAATTGGCAGGCTAGTTGGAGATGTGTATGTTGTCTGCTTTGAGAAAGCTTGGAGGAAATAACAGTTGAAGTTTGGACTGAGGTATGGACTGATTGTTTACCACGCCTTTACCTTTTCAGCCCCTGCGTGTCCGTGGCTGTATCCTAACTCTGGTGGAACGGATGGATGAAGAATTTACCAAAATAATGCAAAATACTGACCCTCACTCCCAAGGTGAGCATGGGTGTCAGTGAGAGGAAATTTGCAAGAACTAAAACTAAGGATTATACTAAATGAGCATTTGGAAAGCCAGATTTTTCCCAGAGCATTCACTCTGGAGGAGGACTCTGGCCGGCCTGAGGTACTGGGTCCCTCTCCCATAAGTTCTGATTCAGTAGGGCTGAGTGGGGCCTCAAATTTGCTTTAATAACATGTTTCTAGGCAGTGCTGTTGGTCTGGGAAGTACACTTTCAGAATAATTGGGGTATGGCCTCTGCCCTTTTGGCTTGTTTAGCTTGGATCAGGGACATTGGAGTGGGGAAAATACAGGACCTTTCCAGAGTAAAATGTGAATGCCCACATGTGCCCACTGAGTCCAGGGTGTTGCAGCTCGGCGCCTTCATGCTCATGGAGTTTACAGTGCTGGGGGCGGCAGTAGACTATGGTCTTTCCAAATAAACAAAGGAGGTAATTTTGGGTGATGTAAACTGTGAATTAGAAATTCAAATTGGGGCCTGAGATAAGCCTGGTAGAGTAGCAGTTTTAGATAACGGTTGAACAGAGCTTCCTTAGGTAGAGGCCACGTGAGGTGAGATTGGAATGAGGAGGAGGGAGCGTTAGTCAGGGGAGGAATTAGCAGAAGAGAACGCCTAACAGGAGGAACAGAAAGTGAGCTTGGTGTGTACCAGGACAGGATCTGATGGGTGCGGAAAACATACATAGGTGACTGGATTGGTCAGGGGCAGACAGCTGAGAAAGCCTGGTGCCTGGCTGAGCTGAGGGTGGTGCTCTCCCTGCCAGAGTATGTGGAGCACCTGAAGGATGAGGCGCAGGTGTGTGCCATCATTGAGCGTGTGCAGCACTACCTGGAGGAGAAGGGGACTACTGAGGAGATCTGCCGTGTCTACTTGAGGCGCATTCTCCACACCTACTACAAGTTTGATTACAAGGCCCATCAACGGCAGCTCACCCTCCCTGAGGGCTCCTCAAAGGTGAGTGCTGGGCTAAGGGGCAGAGGGATATGTCAGTCTGTCCTACGGATGTGTCAGGTGTTGATGGCAAACCTTCCATTCCCTGTTAACTTCCTGAAGTGGAGCAGGGAGGGAAAATGGGAACAGGTGAGGCTGGGTGGAGTCTCATATTTGGTTGCTAATGCCTAAGGCATGTAGGCCCATCATCTTTGTACCTCCTCTTCCCCTCACCAAACAATAACATCACCCCGCTCCCCTGCCCCCCAGTCTGACCAAGATCAGGCAGAAAATGAGGGCGAGGACTCGGCTCTGCTGATGGAGAGACTTTGCAAGTACATCTATGCCAAAGACCGCACAGACCGAATTCGCACGTGCGCCATCCTCTGCCATATCTACCATCATGCCCTGCACTCCCGCTGGTACCAGGCCCGTGACCTCATGCTTATGAGCCACCTACAAGACAACATTCAGCACGCAGACCCTCCAGTACAGGTAGGATGAGGAGACGCTCTGGCTTTCGTGGCAAAGGGAAGACCAGGCCAGGTCCCGATTGGGGCAGAGTGGCTGAATCAAATTAGTCACTTTGGCTAATTCAGATATAAGTAAACCTTTGTTCTTTTCCCACTACTCAGCATCCTTTGATCCTCCTGCATATTAACATTTTATTATACTGGTCCAACAGCATTAGAGTCCTTTGGGATAGAGATTTGGGTTCAACTAACATTTATTATTCCTACAATTTATCTACTTCGGAACATTAGGTGATCATCTTGTTTAAAAAGGTGAAAAGAACTATTTAAGAAGTTGTGAAACCAATTGGAAGACAGGGATCCAAATGTAGTGTGATGTGTTGGCACACAACAGTGGAGCAACTAATTTGTGTGTGTGGCTGTACTGTGAGGACATTTAAAGCTGTGTCTTTAAAATATTTTTTAATTGATATTTTACAGAGAGGAAGGGAGAGAGATAGAGAGCTAGAAACGTCAATGAGAGAGAAACATCGACCAGCTGCCTCTTGCACACCCCCTACTGGGGACGTGCCCGCAGCCAAGGTACATGCCCTTGACCGGAATCGAACCCGGGACCCTTCAGTCCGCAGACCGACACTCTACCACTGAGCCAAACCGGCTTCGGCTAAAGCTGTGTCTTTAAATGCGTGTTTAAAATAATTAATATTTGGGGTCCCTTTTCCCCCTCCCTAAGTGGGACTCTTTCCTTCTCCCCACGTGGAAATCTGTATTTGTTCTTCAATAAATCTCCACCTTTACTATAAAAATATAATAATAATAAATGTTCATGTGGGGAACATTTGGTGAACCTTTCTAGTGGCAGTTTTTAAATAGCACTTTGATTTGTTCTTTTTTTACTTCATTGCATGAGTCTTTTCCTTTTCAATTGCAATTTACTTTTATATTAGTTTCAGGTGTACCAAGTGTTTCCCCCTGATAATTCTGGTGCCACCTGGCACCATACATAGTTGTTAAAAAGTTGATTTGTTGTTGTATTCTTTAGATTCCACTTATAAGTGAAATGACATGGTATTGGTCTTTCTCTGACTGATTTTACTTCTCTTAATACTCTCTAAGCCCAACCATACTGTCACAAATGATAAAATTTTCTTTTTTGTGTCAGAGTAATATTTCATTGTATAAATATACCACAGCTTTTTTATCTGCTTGTCTATTGATGGACACTTGGGCTGCTTTCATAGCTTGGCTTTTGTAAATAATGCTGCAGTGAACATAGGGGTGCATATATTCTTTTGAAGTAGTGTTTTGGGTTTCTTCTGATAAATTCTCGGAAGTGGAGTCACTGGATCATAAGGCAGTTCCATTTTAATTTTTTTAAAATATATTTTATTGATTTTTTTTACAGAGAGGAAGAGAAAGGGATAGAGAGTTAGAAACATCAATGAGAGAAAATCATTGATCAGCTGCCTCTTGCACACCCCCTTCTGGGGATGTGCCCACAACCAAGGTACATGCCCTTGACCAGAATCGAACCCAGTATCTTTCAATCCGCAGGCCGATGCTCTATCCACTGAGCCAAACTGGTTTCGGCCATTTTAAATTTTTTGAGGAACCTCCATTGTGCTTTCCACAGTGGCTGCACCAGTCTGCATTCCCACCAACAGTGCACAAGGTTTCCCTTTTTCTAGATCCTCTCCAACACTTGTTGAATTATTGATGGCAGCCATTCTGACAGTTATGAGGGATATCTCATTGTGGTTTTAATTTGCATTTCTCTGATGATTAGTAATGTTGAGCATCTTTTCATGTCTTTTGGTCATCTGTATGTCTTATTTGGAGAAGTGTTTATTCAGGTCCTTTGCCCATTTTTAAATTGGATTGTTTGGAGTTTTTGGTGTTGAGTTGTATGAGTTCTTATAAATTTTGAATATTAATCCCTTACTAGATGTATCACTGGTGAATATGCTCTCGTTTAGTGGGTTGACTTTTCATTTTATTGATGCTTTGCTGTACAAAAAATTTAGTTTGATGTGATGTAGTCCCGTTTGTTTAGTCTTTTGTTTCCCTTTCCCAAGAAGATATATCAGAAAAAATATTACTAAGAGAAATGTCCAAGTTTTTGTTGCCTATATTTTCTTCTAGGATTTTTATAGTTGCAAGTCTTACATATAAATCTTTAATTCATTTTTAGTTTATTCTTGTGTATGGTGTATGAAGGTGGGGCAGTTTCAATTTTTTGCACATATCTGTCCAACACCATTTATTGAATAGACTCTTTAGCCCCATTGTATATTCTTGCCTCTTGTTGAATATTAATTGGCTACAAAGGTGTGAGTTTATTTCTGGACGCTCTATTCCATTGATCTATATCTGTTTTTATGCCAGAACCATACTGTTTTGATTACAAGTTCTTCATCTATTTTTGTTTTGATAGATTGCTGGTGTATTTCCAGTTTTTAAATGAAGCTGCTGTGAACAATAATGTACAAGTCTTTATGTGGACATGTTTTCCCTTGGGTAATACTTAAGAGTAGAATTGCTGGCCGAAACCGGTTTGGCTCAAATGGATAGAGCGTCTGCCTGAGGACTGAAAGGTCCCAGGTTCGATTCCGGTCAAGGGCATGTACTGTGGTTGCGTGCACATCCCAGTGGGGGGTGTGCAAGAGGCAGCTGATCGATGATTCTCTCTCATCGATGTTTCTAACTCTCTATCCCTCTCTCTTCCTCTCTGTAGGGGGAGAAAAAAAAGAGTAGAATTGCTGTAGGTGTATGTTTAGATTTATTAGAAACTGAGGTGGTTGGTTATGTCATTTTATATTCCTACCAGTAATGTGTCAGTGTTCCTTGTTAATGTTTTATATTGTAGGTCTTTTTTAATTTTAGCCATATTGGTGGTTGTGTAATGGAATCCCATGGTCTTCGTTTGTATTTCCCTAAAAACTCTTTAAAATTGATTTTTTTGTTGTTGTTGATTTGTCCTTTATATGTCTTCTTTCACAAAATGTCTGATCAACTTTTGCTTATTGTTTTTGTTCGTTTGTTAATTCTCCCCTGAGGATATTGATTTTCAGAGAGAATGGAAAGGAAGGAGAGAGAGAGAGAGAGAGAGAGAGAGAGAGAAACATTGATTCCAGACACATCAATGGGTTGTCCCCTCTCTCCCCACATGCCCTCCTGGCCAAGTAAGTATCTGAGCCTGCAGTGGAGGTATGTGCCCTTGACAGGAATTGAACCCTCCACCCTTCAGTCCACAAGCTGATGCTTTGACCACTGTGCCAAGCTGGCTAGAGCAACTTCTGCCTATTGCTTTTAAAGGTTGAATTGTTCCGTCTTTTTATTATTGAGTTGTAGGAATTCTTTATATATCCTGGATGCCAGTCCTTTTTCAGGTCAAAGTTTTTCAAATAATCTTCCATTTTGTGCTTTGCCTATTCATTCCTTTTGGTGTAGTCTGGCTTATCAGTTTTTTTGTTTATGGTTATTTTCTGGGTCCTAGTGACAGAAACCTTTGCCTCCTTGCAATTCATGAAGATACTCTTCCTCGCGCCCCCCCCCCCTTTTTTTTTTTTTTTTAGTTCTTAATGGTTTTAGCTTTCACATTTAAATCTGATTTTTGCATATGGTGTGAAGTCAGGGTCAGAGACTGTTTATCCCTATTATATTGCTTTGGTGCTTTTGTGAAATACTGCTTGACCCTTAAAGTGTGAGTGTGTTTCTGGGCTCTCTATTTCGTTCATTCATGTTTTTGTCTGCCATTCTAATACTGTCTTGATTGCTGTGCCTTTAGAGTAACTCTCAAAGTCAACTTTTTTTCTTTTTTTTTTGGAATGATTTGGATATTTTGTGATCTTTGCATTTCCACATAAATTTTAGAGTCAGCTTGTCAGTTTCTATAAAAACACCTGCTGGATTTTATCGTATCTATAAAACAATGTTAGAAAAATTCACATGTTAAGTAAACATTGAACCTTTCAGTCTTACATGTTATCTCTTCATTTATTTTCTTCAGTTTCTCTCTGCAAAGTTGGAAGTATTAGACATCTTTTTTTAAATTGTTCCCAAATGTCATGTGATACTTGACGCTTTTGTAAATTATTTTTCAAAATTTCATTTTTCAATTGTTAACTACCAGTGTATCCTACCATTTTGCTAAATTCACTTAGCTCTAATATAGTCATGCACTGCTTAATGAGGGGAATACATTCTAAGAAATGCGTTGTTAGGTATAATGTTAGCTATAGTATTTTGGTCAATATGCTTTCTCAGATTGATCCAAGTTCAATGAAAATTTGTTAAAAACAGATAGTGAATTTTGTCAAAAGCTTTTTCTGCATCTATTGAAATGATATACAGTTAATTTCTCCTTTGTTCTGTTGAATAACCATGATTTTAGATTTTTATATAAGCCTTTCATTCCTGAAATATATCCTACTTGATTTATTATCTCTTTTAAATGTTGCTAGATTCTGTTTACTAATAATTTTTAAGGCTCTATGTTTATGACTGATAATGACCTCTGTGTGTTTGCTATTATTAATACTTAATCTTCCCTCCCCCCCTTAAAAAAAAGTCTGTGTTGCTTACAATCTAAACTTCTTAATTAGTGGCAAGTCCATTTTTCAGTTGTCCAGATCAGAAATTTTGGCATCATCCATGATTCTTGTTTTTCTCTCACACACTACATCTGCTTCCCCAGCCATTTCTGTTCAAAATCCTTATGTGACCACTTACCACTTTCAATGCTACTCTCTGGTCTAAGCCACCATCATCTTGGTCTCTCTCTGCTTCTGACCTTTAGGCTCTTTTGTGTTATGTTTTTTTTAACATATGTCCCCCCCCCCCCCCCCCCCCCCCGACTGCTTCTAGCCCACACAATCCAGAAGGCTTTTTTTTTTTTTAATAAATCTTTATTACTCATATTATGGCTTTTAAAAAAAAAAATATATATATATATATATATATATATATATATATATATATATATACATATACATACACACACACACACAGGTGGGGTTTTTAAAATACATTTTATTGATTTTTTTTTTTTTTTAAACAGAGAGGAAGGGAGAGGGATAGAGAGTTAGAAACATTGATAAGAGAGAAACATCAATCAATCAGCCGCTGGTTGATTGGGAGATGGGCCCGCAACCAAGGTACATGCCCTTGACCGGAATCGAACCTTGGACCTTCAGTTCATAGGCTGATGCTCTATCCACTGAGCCAAATATTCCAGGGCCCAAAGGCTATTCTTAATACAGTAGCCAAAGCAGCCATATTAAATTAAGTCAGATTATATCACTTAATTGCTCAAAACCTTCCCACGGTTTTCCATCTTAAAATTCTTAACCTGGCTATACAAGGCTATGTGCTTGCTCAGCCTCTGGTTTATGATCACATCTTTTTTTTTTTTTTTTAATAAATCTTTATTGTTCATATTATTACAAATGTTCCTCATCCCCCCCCTCCATTGCTCCCCTCCACCAAGATTCCATTCAACTCTCTGCCCTTTCCCCATCCCCCATTGTCCTCATCCATAGGTGCAGTTTATGTTCAGTCTCTTCCCGCCCCGCCCCCCACTCCCCATTTCCCCGAGAATCATCAGTCCACTCCCCTTCCATACCTCTGATTCTATTATATTCACCAGTTAATATTGTTCATCATGATTTTTACTTCCCTTGGTTTTTAGACTCACTTGTTGATAGTTAATGTTTGTTCATAATTTTTATCTTTATTTTCTTCATCTTCCTAAAGAACCCTTTTTAGCAATTCATATAATTCTGGCTTGGCAGTGATGAACTCCTTTAGCTTAAATTTATTTGTGAAGCGCTTTATCTGGCCTTCAATTCTGAGTGATAGCTTTGCTGGGTAGAGTATTTTTGGCTGTAGGTTCTTGTTATTCATCACCTTGAATATTTCTTGCCATTCCCATCTGGCCTGCATGGTTTCTGTTGAGAAATCAGCTGACAGTCGTATGGGTGCTCCTTTATAGGTAACTACCTGCTTTTGTCTTGCTGCTTTTAATATTCTCTCTTTGTCTTTAGCTCTTGGAATTTTAATTATGATGTGTCTTGGTGTGGTCCTCTTTGGATTCCTTTTGTTTGGGGTTCTGTGTGCTTCCTGTACATGTAAGTCTATTTCTTTCCCCAGGTGGGGGAAGTTTTCTGTACTGAACTGGGGTTCAGTACAGTCGGAGTTGGGGTTCAGCACAGTCCGGAGCTTTTATCTCCTTCCCGCTAGGGAACGCCAGCCAGGCACTCAGCCGCCCCTCCTCTCCAGCTCTGTCCTCTCCCCACGCACACATCGTGTCTCCGTACCTTAGGCTTTTACGGCTCCTCTGGTTTTCCTTCTGGTTTTGTCTTTCCTTCTAGTTGTAGAATTTCGTCAGTCAACTTTCCTGTAGTTCTGGATAATGTCCACTTTATATTTTAGTTGTATTTTTTGAAATTGTTGAGTGCGGCTGCAGTTAGGCGTTTATCTCTGCCGCCATCTTGTTGCCTGGCTCCATCTTATTCTATGATCACATCTTTCTTATCAGCTGTGGCCATTTCCCATTCCTGTTCCTCAAGTTCCACTGGCACAGCTCTTGCTCATGGCCTTTGCCTTTGCTTTTTCTTTTTCCTACAATGCTCTGCTCCCAGTCATCGGTAGGACTTGCTCCCTCTTTTTTCTATTTAAACATTCCCATCAAGATGTGGCCTTCCCTGGTTATCCTGTATAAAATTGTGAGCTCCCACCACTACCACCACCACGCAAACTTCCTTAATTTCCTCTACTTTATTTTTTTTTCTTAACATGAGTCCCACATGTATATTGTGGTTTTGTGGTTCTTTCCCTTCCACACCCTTTCCCTAGAATGGGAGCTCTGTGGTGGAAGAGGGACTTGTCTATTTTGTTATCTGTCCCATTCTGTTGCCTAGTGCTTACCACATCAGTGTATCATTCGTTGATATTTGTATACTTGTTGAATGAACGAACAACTTGGAATGACTTGTCCTGTCACTGTCACCTCTGACTGCATCATCCTTTGCTCCCAGATCCTGTACAACCGCACCATGGTGCAGCTGGGCATCTGTGCCTTCCGCCAAGGCCTGACCAAGGATGCTCACAATGCCCTGCTGGACATCCAGTCAAGTGGCCGGGCCAAGGAGCTCCTGGGTCAGGGTCTGCTGCTGCGCAGCCTCCAGGAGCGCAACCAGGAGCAGGAGAAAGTGGAGCGGCGCCGGCAGGTGCCCTTCCACCTGCACATCAACCTGGAGCTGCTGGAGTGTGTTTATCTGGTGTCGGCCATGCTCCTGGAGATCCCCTACATGGCCGCCCATGAAAGTGATGCCCGCCGACGCATGATCAGCAAGCAGTTCCATCACCAGCTGCGGGTGGGTGAGCGACAGCCCCTGCTGGGTGAGTATGAGGCTCTGTAGTAGAACAAACTTCACATCTTTGTAAGTGTTTTTATTTATTTCAGAGAGGGAGAGGGAGAGATGGAAACATCAATGATAAGAGAGAATTAGCGGAAACTGGTTTGGCTCAGTGGATAGAGCGTTGGCCTGCGGACTGAAAGGTCCCAGGTTCAATTCCAGTCAAGGGCATGTACCTTGGTTGCGGGCACATCCCCGGTAGGGGGTGTACAAGAGGCAACTGATCGATGAGTATCTCTCATTGATGTTTCTAACTCTCTTTCCCTCTCTCTTCCTCTCTGTAAAAAAATCAGTGATAAGAGAGAATTAATTGGTTGGCTGCCTTTTGTACACTCCCTTCTGGGGATCAAGCCCACAACCTGGGCATGTACCCTGACCAGGTATTGTACTGTGACCTGCAGACCAGCCAGGCTGATTTATTGATTGCTTTTTTTTTTTTTAATATATATATATTTTATTGATTTTTTTACAGAGAGGGATAGAGAGAAACATCAATGAGAGAGAATTATCGACCAGCTGCCTCCTGCACCACCCCCACTGGGGATGTGCCTGCAACCAAGGTACATGCCCTTGACCGGAATCGGACCCGGGCCCCTTCAGTCCGCAGGCCAACGCTCTATCCACTGGGCCAACCAGTCTTGGCTATTGATTACTTTTAATAAAAGGATTAAGAGAAGCTAAAGGGATTAATTTGATTCCATTTGATTTAATGACATCTTCATAAAGAACCTTAATACATCATTTTTACTTAATAGTTTCTGTAATATCTTGCCATAGGATACATTGTTCTGTTTTTCAAATTAAGCTCCCTGCTTTCTGTTATTCTCCATTTCAGTCTGCTTGTCAGCCTTATCTTTCTATAGAATTTATAATGCCATACACCACACACCTTTAGAGGTTCTTCATTGCCTACAGAATAAAGCTCACTCTCCTTAGTCACTAAGTCAAACTCATGACCTGTTTCCAGTGGTATTTCTTATTTAATATAAATTTACATAGTGCTTTTTTTTTCTGCCTGGCACTGTAAAAATAATTTATATATTCTTTATTACTAATAACTCTGTAATGTAGATACTATTATTACCCCCTTTTTCTTGATTAAGAAACTAAATCATGGAAATTAAGTGACTTGCCTAATTTTAACATAGCTAATGTGTGCCTCCCTAACCTTTTTTCCTTTTTCCCCTTCGTGCCCTTACTTTTTAGCCAACCAACTAAACCCTTGCCATTCAAGAATCTAACATTGGCCCCTCTAATCACTTCTGAAAGATCTGATCCATCAATCCAGCTGTTGAGTGAGTTGTGATTTCACTGGGAAAGGAATTTGAATTGTGCCCTTCCAGTGCGGTTTAAAGATTTGGCGAGTGAGTCAGGCTTACTGTTCACAGCTGCATCCCTTTATAGATTTGTCCTCTGCTGGTTGTGTGTGTGGTCCTATTGAAGTGCAGGTGCCCCTTAGGCAGGTTTTGTTTGGCTTCTGTAGTGATACTTGCTTTAATCGGACATTTCCAGTGAAAGCCTGTGTTTCTAGTATCTCTTAGGGCTCTCTCGTTCACCACAGTTCCTACCATTGTGCATCAGTGCCTGCAATGGAGCCAGAAGCCAGTTTCTATTTTAGCTCTACACTACTGCTTAATTTGTAGAGAAGTATCCTTTGAACCTCTAACCTTGCCTAATTTTCAGAAGTGATCAAATGGAAGCTAACACAAAAGCTTCCATTCCTTATACTTAGCCCTATCCATACATTTCTACCTGGCCTCAACCGTGAACATGCTTAAGCTTGTTGTCCCTGTTTTAGGTTTTGCCCTGCTCATGGTTCCCTTCATCTGTCATCAATTTCCAGTCTTTTATACTTTATTGTCTATTGTGAATTCCAGCTACTCTTGTTTGCCATGTCTATCATCCTGGCTTGTTGCTCACAATTATATTTTGGGGGCCCAAGTCCATCAGCAAATCAAACCCATGATTTATTTAAATTTGAAGTGAAGCTAAATTTTCTTTCTTTTTTTAAAAAAAAATATATATTTTTTTTATTGATATTTTACAGAGGGGAAGGGAGAGAGATAGAGAGCTAGAAATGTCAATGAGAGAGAAACATCGACCAGCTGCTCCTGCACACCCCCCACCGGGAATGTGCCCGCAACCAATGTACATGCCCTTGACCGGAATCGAATCCGGGACCCTTCAGTCCGCAGACTGACGCTCTACCACTGAGCCAAACTGGTTTTGGTGAAGCTAAATTTTCTTAAGAAAAGGAGTGAGCCACTTTAAAGAAAAATAAACTGATAACAGCGTGATATATAGTAGATATGGCAAAAATCATGAAGGTGGTATAAGAAGGAAGGAAGTTGGATAACTACCATTCCAGTTGAGATGTTATTCTTTTATGTCAAGGATCCTTATAAGAATCTGATGAAAACTATGGACCCTTTTTCTAGGATAATACTCATGAGGGTACACAAAGAAATTTGTCAACATTTTCAAGGAGGTCACTAATTCCCTAAGCACATCATGGACTGATTTAGTCTAAATCTAAATCAACTTATTCTGATGGCACAGGACTTATACAATCGCGTGGCTATTTAGTGGAGAGATGGGAGGCCTCTCCAGGCTGGTTGTTGGCTCTCCCGGCCTGTGTTCCTCCTCAAACAGTGCTTGCTCATGGGGGCCAGAACCCTGGTGCCGGGTTTCCTAGTCCCTGCCTCATTCCCAACCTTTCAGGCCCCCCTGAATCAATGCGGGAACATGTGGTCGCTGCCTCAAAGGCTATGAAGATGGGTGACTGGAAGACTTGCCACAGTTTTATAATCAATGAGAAAATGAATGGCAAAGTGTGGGACCTTTTCCCTGAAGCTGACAAAGTCCGAACCATGCTGGTGAGGTGAGCCGAGAGGGGAAATGTGGTGGGTGGGGAATAAAAGACTGGTTGGTCTCCTTCCCTGAAGATCTTTTCTTTATCCCATAGGAAGATCCAGGAGGAGTCACTACGGACCTACCTCTTCACCTACAGCAGTGTCTATGACTCCATCAGGTAGGATGAGCCCCGAGGAAGCAGTGGGCCCAGCTTTGTGGTCGCAGATCCTAGTTGCTCCCCATCTTCTTTCTCCCCAGCATGGAGACACTGTCTGACATGTTTGAGCTGGACCTCCCCACTGTACACTCCATCATTAGCAAGATGATCATTAATGAGGAGTTGATGGTAAGGACCAGGGGTGGTGAATGGGCAGGTGAGTCATGGGGAGTTTGGGTGGAGGGGTCTGATCTGTCATGTCCCTGTCTCTCTCCCATCAGGCCTCCTTGGACCAGCCAACACAGACGGTGGTGATGCACCGCACAGAGCCCACTGCCCAACAGAACCTGGCGCTGCAGCTGGCGGAAAAGCTGGGCAGCCTGGTGGAAAATAATGAGCGGGTGTTTGACCACAAGCAGGGTACCTACGGTGGCTACTTCCGAGGTAAGTGGTTCCATCCCCTTTGCTCTCCTGGTGTCCTGGCTCCTTTACTATCTCCCCTGGCATTCACTGCCTCCCCTTCCCATCTCTCTCCTGCAGATCAGAAGGATGGCTACCGCAAAAACGAAGGCTACATGCGCCGGGGCGGCTACCGCCAGCAGCAGTCTCAGACAGCCTACTGATCACTTCTGTCCCCATGGCTTAGACCATTCAGCAACCTTTAAGTCCTAAACCACACCCCAGTCATTAAAGGTCTATTTAAACTTGTTATAGTTCCTGTTTGCCTGCATATCGCCACAGAGGTGTGTTGGCAGTTCATTTGCTAATTTTATTTCTTACCTTCTACCATATGACAGGCACAAGGCAGAAATAACTAGTACATATTTCTGACCTCAAAGAGCTTCCTGCTCTTTTGCATTTAACAGAAAATTGTAGCAATGTGGTAAGTTATAACATGGGTGAAGGAAAGGTGGTGGATATATTGAGCAGGATATGACTGTGGGGCATAAATATCAGAAAACAAAACAGAGTAGGCAGTAGTGATGGCTGATCCTTGCAGGTGGGTGGGTGGTAGTGCACCATCAGGAAAAGGTTAGCCTAAACCTGTGTGAAGTTGGTCCTTGGACCAGTGTGGGCCTGCAATTAGTCTGTGACCAAATAGGCACTGAGAAACCACCATTATCATGACAGTGAAGCATGTGATTTTGTACCTAATTTGTGTACTGTTTTCAAAAGTATTGATTTATAGTAGATGGAAGTTTTTTTAAAAGAATCCACCATATTTGAGAAGCATTGATGTAGGCAAAGGAATAAGAGCAAGTGCAAAGGGCAGTGTGGTTTTTATTAAAGTGTATGTGTAGAGGACAAAGACTTTAACTACTTTGGACTTCTGGAAACAAAATTCACAAGTGGATCCAGTTTTAAGAATGGTAATGGAGCAGCATTGTAAAATATGAAGTTGGAGGCAGAGAGCCAATCGGAAAATAAAAAGCATCTAAAGCCCGGACGGCTAGGATTAGAGGTGAGGGATACAGGTAACAAACTGGACTTTCTAACCAGCTGAACCTGAGAGTAGTAGGAGTTTCTTGACTTAAGAATGACAGATTCACCGAAACCGGTTTGGCTCCTTGGATAGAGCATCGGCCTGCAGACTGAAAGGTCCCAGGTTCGATTCCAGTCAAGGGCATGTACCTTGGTTGTGGGCCCATCCCCAGTGGGGGTGTGCAAGAGGCAGCTGATTGATGATTCTCTCTCATGGATGTTTCTAACTCTATCCCTCTCTCTTCCTCTCTGTAAAAAAATCAATAAAATATATATTTTTTAAAAAGAATGACAAATTCTCCTGACTGGGGATATATAGGTAATAGAGCTGTTACCAAGTAGTAGGATATTCTTTGTGTTCAGGAACACAAGAACCACAGAATGCAGGTGGGCTGATACGTTGAGTTTGAGGTATTTGGGGCATAAGCAAGGCAGTTGGAAATGAGTTTGGTGTGCATATTTATTAGGCTGTAAGCTATGCTGCTATAACAAAGGGACTCCAAAGTAATGATGCAAATAAAAGAGTTGTCCCTTGAACAACATGGGTTTAAACTGGGCTGTTCACTTATCCACAGATACCAAGGGACAAGTTAAGTTTTTTGGGTGAAGGGGGGAGTCAGAAGTTATACACGGATTTTCAACTGCATGGGAAATTGGCGCCCCTAACTTGCATGTTGTTTGAGGGTCAACTGTCATTTACTTCTCATGTGACAGTCCAGGGATCAGGGAGTGGTCCAGGCTTAGGGTTAGGTAATTTATACAAGATTAAAGATTATCTAGGGATTCAGGGTTCTACTGTCTTATGCTTCATCATCCCCTCCCCCAGGTAGTGGTGCTCATCTACATGGTGAAAGCTGGCTTACCCCCCACACCCTTGTTCAAGCCCAGAGGAAAGGGAAGACAGCAGAGGACCTGGAAACAGCACTGATACAATTGGCTAGAACTTAGTCTCATATGTTTACTACCCTGTGGGGAACACTAAAATGCCTCTAACTGAATAGCTGTGTGTTCATTAAAACTTGGGGAGATCTATAACTAAAAGACAGTGGACACGGGACAATTATTAGTCTAACACAGAAGGGAGGAAACAAAAGATTTTGAAGTGAGTGGTTTGTAATTGGTTGTCAAAAGTATGATAGTGGGTCCTGGCCGGTGTGGTTCAGTGGTTTGAGTGTTGACCCATGAACTAGGAGGTCACAGTTTGATTCCTGGTCAGAGTACATGCTCCTTTGCATTTAACAAAATTGTAGCAACAAGGTTGACCCATGAACCAGGAGGTCACAATTTGATTCCTGGCCAGAGCATATGCCTGGGTTGTGGGCCTGATCCCCAGTATGAGGTGTGCAGGAGGCAGCCAACCAATGATTTTCATCATTGATATTGGGCTCTCCCTTTTTCTTCATCCCTCTCCTTTCATCTCTGAAATGAAAAATATGTTTAGAAATAAAAAAAGAAAAGTTAGCCCTAACTGGTTTGGCTTAGTGGATAGAGCAGTCACCCTACAGACTGAAGGGTCCCAGGTTCAATTCCAATCAAGGGCATGTACCTTGGTTGTGTGTACATTCTGAATAGGGGGTGTGCAGGAGGCAGCTTAATGCCAGTGTGTGTTTCAAACTAATAAAAGAGTCCAGAGATGAAACATCATTTTGGGGAGCCAGAGAAAATTTAGCTAAAGAAACCAAGTTCTGTCTCTCTGGACCCCTTGCTTTTTATTAACACAAACTAGAGGCCTGGTGCACAAAAGTTATGCACTCGGGTGAGGGGGGTGTCCCTCAGCCCAGCCTGTGCTCTCACAGTCCAGGAGCCATTGGATGATGTCTGACAGTTTCAGCCCGCTCTCCACAGTGAGTGGGCCAAAGTCGTCAGTTGGACATCCTTAGCGCTGCTGTGGAGGCAGAAGAGGCTCGGCCACTGCCACTGTTCGCCAGCCATGAACCCTGCTTCTGGCTAAGTGGTGCTTCCTCTGTGGGAGTGCACTTCTGTGTTGAGGGTCTGCCCCCTGGTAGTCAGTGCGCATCACAGCAACTGGTCGTT
Organism: Vespertilio murinus; assembly: GCA_963924515.1. Taxonomy (NCBI): domain Eukaryota; kingdom Metazoa; phylum Chordata; class Mammalia; order Chiroptera; family Vespertilionidae; genus Vespertilio; species Vespertilio murinus. Next base: position 100,122,221 of record OZ004705.1, on the reverse strand, counting down.
CCACTGTTTGGTCGATTTGCGTATTAGCCTTTAATTATTTAGGATTGTCCTAAAGTAAGGACAATATAAAATATACATATCAAAAGGCAAGGTTTAGTATACAGAATCCATTGTCAGATTGGGGAAAACTGCCCATGGCTGTTCTGGTGTTTGGCCAGCAGGAGGCAATAACTTGTAGATTGGAATGCCCTCAGCTGTCTGGAAGCAAGCAATCATTTATGCATCCTTTTCAGGTTTGGGGAAATGCCCTCAGCCACTCCAAATGATTCAGCCCTGCTGACATGCTGGAATTGGCTTCCTGCAGCAGCTGATCGATGTTTCTAACTATCCCTCTCCCTTCCTCTCTGTAAAAAAATTAATTTTAAAAAATTTTTGAAGAAAAGTTAGTCTATGCTAAGCTATCCATGTGTCTCTCACATCAAAGTTCCTCTCTACTTCCCTTCCACTCTAAAAATCAGTGGGAAAAATATCCTCAGGGGAGTATTAACAACAAAATTTTAAGCAATTTAGATGAAAAAAATAGAGTGTTTTGAAACAAAGTAATTTTCCAGCATGAGTTTGAGCATATCTATATGAAACCCTGTAGTTGTGCAGATTTGAGCTCACAAAATTAACTTAAGATGATTAATTATACAAATCCAGCTGAAACAATAGTCCTCTATGAAAACGAGATCAGATTCAGGAGTTCTCAAAAGCAACTCCCCAGCAAATCTAAAGGATAAAAAACAATTTTTTTCTTAAAAGCAAATCTGGATAAACAAGAATGAAGCATTTGTTGTGAAAATTAGCTTAGATTCATAAATTCTGAAAACTAACTTCCTGCCATGAAGTTGAGCAAATGTAGCTGACACAGCTCTTTTTGTGAAAGCAAGTTCAAATTCACAAATTCCTCTCAGATGTAACCTCCCAGCATCAGTTTGAGCAAGTTTAGATAGAAAACAACAGTACTGGCTCTGGTGAAAGTACAGATTTATGAGTCCTCACAAGTTGCTTTCCAACCTCTAGTGCTGGCCAAGACTTAAGCACACTAAAGCTGCTCTCCCACTAATTACAACTAAAACTTGGGGAAAATAAAATAAGATTGGGGAAAGGAGTCCAAACTTACATAATCCATACAAAGTGTTTCCTGGTATTTTTCTTTTTTCATGGCTTTTACCTCTGAGGTCAGGTTGTAAAACCCTAAAAGAACCCATCTTAACTCTGGCCAGATGTCCAGGAGAAGGGACCCTGGGAACTAGAGAGCATAGTTTGAAATCTATTTTTTTTCTCCAACCTTTAAGGCAGGCAAAAGTTGCAAGACTAACAGTTTGGCTCTAGCAGCTAAAACTGCTTCCCGGCAGAGCAATCAGGAAAAGGGGACACTCAGAAGAAGGGTAATCACCACTTTATTTTTCTCTTCCTGTTTCACCCAAGGGTGGCCCTGCCATAGAGCTTTAACAGTAGTGGTGTTACAGGCAGCTAAAACTTCTAAAGAGCCTTGTCTTTCTGACCAGAAGTTAGATTGCCTGCTGAAACAAAAATATTCATGAGGGATTTTAACAGAATCTTCAGTCTCACAGCATAATAGTCAAAATGTCCAAGATACATTCCAGAATCCCCATGTGACCACTTCTCAAGGGAAACATCCACTAACAGTTGCCAACCCATATCAAAACTGTAGAGCAGCTATTATAACTATTACATGAAATAATATAAACATAGTAAATGGAAAGATTTCTTAGATCCTCAACAAAATACAAGCAAACAATCCAACAGTGTATTAAAAGAATTGCACACACTTATGGTCAAGATGTCAGTATAGGTAAATGTAGTGCTCACATTCTCCCACGATAATATCAAAATTACAACTTAGCTACAGATCAGTCATCATCCAGAACCTGAAATCTAGCTAAATGGAAGTTCTACAATTAGGGACTTAAAGAAGAAGCCACATTGAGATTGGTAGGGGTGGAGATGTGGAACGCCCTAGTCTCACACCCCCATGAGGCAGATAAAAATTAGGAGGGATATCTTGGCTGTGGGGGTACCCCCTGAGGAGCAAATGCTCCCAGCCCCACACCTGGCCTCCCAGCCCAGGGTTCCAGTATCAGGAAAAGTACCCATCACTTCTGGCTGTGAAAACCAGTGGACATTTTGGCTAAGGGCTGCTGGAATCCCAGACAATTCATCTTATAAATGCCCCAGAATAATTCAAAGACCTACATGTAAGGACTAAACCTGTAAAACTCTTAGAAGTAAACAGGGAAAAATAGTCACAATCCTGGGTTTGGCAATCTTTGGATATGACACCAAACGCACAAAGAAAAAAGCAGACTGGACTTCATCAAAATTAAAATGTGCATCAATGGTCACTATCAAGAGAATGAAAAGGCAACCTACAGAATGGGAGGAATGTTTGCAATAAATCTCATTTTAAAAATTCATGTCCAGAATATATAGAGAACTCCTAAAACTCAACAACAGAAACAACCCAATTCAAAAATGGGCAAAGGACTTGAATAGACATTTCTCCAAAGATATACAAATGGCCAATAAGCACATGAAAAGATGCTCAACGTCATTAATTATTAGAGAAATGCAAATCAAAACCACAGTGAGACTTCACACCCATTAGGATGCCTGGTATTTAAAAACCAACAACGGAGTGTTGTTGAAGATGTGGAGAAATTGAACACTCATGCATTGCTGGTGGAAATGTAAAATAATGCAGCCACTGGAAAACATTATGGCAATTTTTCAAAAAGTTAAACATAGAATTACCATATAATTTGACAATTTCATTTCTAAGTATATACCTAAAAAAATTGAAAGCAGGGATTCAAAGCATTATTTACACACCCAGGTTCACAGCAGCTTTGTTCACAGTAGCCAAAATGTGGCAACTGTCTATAAATGGGTGAATGGATAAGCAAAATGTCTTTGTAGCCAAAATGTCCAGTATACAATCCAGAATCACCATGTGACCACTTCTCAAGGGAAACATCCATTGACAGTTGCCAACCCATATTAAAACTATAAAGCAGCCAAAACCGGTTTGGCTCAGTGGGTAGAGCGTCGGTCTGCAGACTGAAAGGTCCTGGGTTCGGTTCCGGTCAAGGGCATATACATTGGTTGCAGGCACATCCCCAATAGGGGATGTGCAGGAGTCAGCTGGTCGGTGTTTCTCTCTCATCGACATTTCCAGCTCTCTATCCCTTTCCCTTCCTCTCTGTGGAAAATCAATAAAATATATAAAAAATAAAACTATAGAGCAGCTATTATTACCACATGAAATAATATAAAAAAGAAATACTGTATGATTCCACTTAATGGCATACCTAGAGTATTCAAAATCCTAGAGACAGTACAATGGTGGTTACGAGGGTCTGAAGGGAAGGGAGAATTAATGGGTACAGAACTTCAGTTTTGCAGGATGAAAAGAGTTCTGGAGATAGATGGTAGTGATAATTGCACAACAATATGAAGGTGCTTAATACTACAGAAGTTCCAGAGAGATACCTCAGCTGTGTGGTTTACCACTGAAAACTCTGGGGTCTAAACCTCAAGCTCCCACCCCCTGCCCCCACTACTACCACCACCACCAGCAGCAGAGAGCACCAGAACTGAGAAAGGGGCTCACATGACATTTGGCTGTGAAAAACAGAAGGGTTGCTGTCTGCCAGGGAGAGATGGCTGGAAATGCAAGCACCCTCTTAAAAGGCCAATACACAAAATTTTGTGTGCAGCCACTCACCTTGGGCTCCAGCAGAGGGAGGACCGAGTGGGCTGGAGCTGTGTGAGCATAAGCTAGGGTAGAGGGCTTTGGGGCTAGATCTTGAAAGGCAGGCATCCTGGTTTCCTATGCTAAGTCATTCCCTCATGCTGTGGAGGACACCTTTCTCAGGCAGACCTTTGCTATCCAGGTTCTTTTTGACTGGGGTCAGGCAGTTGCCCAACCCAGTGGAGTGTCTCAGGCCCACTAACAGATTGAAAACAAAAATTAGCCTCCAGGCAGAAGCAATTTCCCGACCCTGTTGGAAAACCTCTCGCCCCACCTGTGGACAATATCCTGCAGTTACTCAGGACTGAATTCAGTCTGCAGGCAGAGGCGGGTCTCTGGAGGCTTTGAACCGTTGTACGTGAGGTTGGGAGTTGTAGCATATCTACCTAATACATAGTCACAAACCTAAATAGGCAGCCAAAATAGACAAAAACACAACCCCAAACAAAATAACAAGAGAATTCTCCAGAAGAGCTAAATACAATGGAGATAATAAATTTATCAGACATAGAGTTCAGAATAATGATGGTAAAGATGTTCAACAGCATGGAAAAAGATAGAGTAACTAAGAAGATTGACATAGCACTAATAAAGAACACAGTGGAAGGAATACCCAGCAGATTAGAGGAAGACGAGGTTTGGATCAGTTAATTAGAAGATAGAAATCAATCAGAGGACAAAAAAGAAAAATCAAAAACACAGGTGGTCCTAGCTGGTTTGACTCACTAACTAAAGCATCAGCCTGTGGGCCAAGAGGTCCCGAGTTCAACTTCAGTCAGTAGCATGTACCTCAGTTGCAGGCTCCTCCCCAGCATGGGCCTTGGCTAGGGTGTGTGGAGGAAGGAGGCAACTAATTGATGTGCTTCTCTTACATTGAGGTTTCTGTCTTTCCCTCTCTCTTCCACTCTCTAAAAAAATCAATGGGTGAGAATTAACAAGAAACAAAAATCACCCGGGTGAGCCGTGTGCCCCAAGGGGGCCGGGTGCCCCGGGAGAGCCGTGTGCCCTGGGAGAGCCATGTGCCCCGGGAGAGCCGGGTGCCCAGGGAAGCAGTGGAACCTGGGGGCAGGGGCGGTGTGAACCAGAGGAGGATCGGATTCTATTTATGTGGTCCTGAGATAGTCACCAAAAAACAGGCAGACTGTCAAATGACAGCGGGGAGGGGAAGGAGACCTGGGGGGAGATAAGTGAACAACCGAAGGACTGGTATGCATGAATATAGGTGCAACCAACGAACACAGAACTCTGGGGAGGGAGGGCATGAATGGGAGGTGGGGGGGGCCAATGGTAAGCTATGTACACATATAATACCTTAATAAAAAATAATAATAATTTTTTTAAAAAAAATAAATAAATAAAAGCTTTTATTGCCATTCCAAAAAAAAGAAAGAAAGAAAGAAAGAAAGAAAGAAAGAAAGAAAGAAAGAAGAAAGAAAGAAAGAAAGAAAGAAAGAAAGAAAGAAAGAAAGAAAGAAAAAATAATAATAATAAAAATAAACAGGAAGATAGCCCTAACTGGTTTAGAGCAGGGGTGGGCAAACTTTTTGACTTGAAGGCCACAATGGGTTCTTAAAATGGACCGGAGGGCCGGAACGAAAGCAACCTTACCATGCTGGCACTCTCATCTTGGGCTGCTGGTGAAGGAGTGGAGGGGAGGGGAGAGCAAGAGAATCTTCCGCTCTTTCAGCTCCACGGGCCAGATAGAACAGCCGAATGGGCTGGATCTGGCCCGAGGGCCATAGTTTTTCCACGGCTGGGATAGAGCGTCAGCCTGCAGACTGAAAGGTCCCAGGTTTGATTCTGGTCAAGGGCATTTTACCTTGGTTGCAGGCACATCCCCAGTAGGAGGTGTGCAGGAGGCAACTGATCGATGTTTCTCTCTTATCGATGTTTCTAACTCTATTCCTCTCCCCTTTTCTATGTAAAAAAATCAAAATATATTTTAAAAAACAAATACAGTTTAAGGGAGTTGTGGGACAACATGAAATGTAACATTCACATAATAGGTATGCCAGAAGAGAAAGAAAGTGAGCAAGGCATAAAGAACATGTTTGAAGAAATGGCAGAAAAATTTTCTAACCTGATGGAGGAAAAAGTCACACAAGTCCAGGAGGCACAGAGAACCTCAAGCAAGAAGAACCCAAACAGCCCCATGCCAGACACATCATAATTAAAATGGCAAAAATTTGCCAAAACCGGTTTGGCTCAGTAGATAGAGCATTGGCTTGTGGACTGAAAGGTCCCAGGTTTGATTCCTGTCAAGGGCATGTACTGGATTGTGGGCAAGAGGCAGCTGATCAATGATTCTCTCTCATTGATGTTTGTTTTTTTAATTTTTTTTATTTTTTTAATAAATCTTTATTGCTCAGATTATTACAGTTGTTTCTCCTTTTTCTCCCCCATAGCTCCCTTCTACCTGATTCCCACCCCATCCTCTGCCCTTACCCCCTCCCCCCACTATTGTCCTCATCCATAGGTTATACAATTTTAATCCAGTCTCTTTCTGCACCCCACACCCCTTTCACCCTGATAATTATCTATCCACTCCCTTTCTTTGCCCCTAATTCTATTATATTCACCAGTTTATTCTATTCCTCAGATTTTTAATTCACTTGATCTTCTTCTTCTTCTTAAGTAATACCTTTCAGCATTTCATATAATACTGGTTTGGTGGTGATGAACTCCTTTAGCTTTTTCTTATCTGTGAAGCTCTTTATCTGCCCTTCAATTCTGAATGATAACTTTGCTGGATACAGTAATCTTGGTTGTAGGTTCTCGCTATTCATCACTTTGAATATTTCTTGCCACTCCCTTCTGGCCTGCATGGTTTCTGTTGAGAAATCAGCTGATAGTCTTAAGGGTGCTCCCTTATAGGTAACCAACTGCTTTTCTCTTGCTGCTTGTAAGATCTCCTTTTTGTCTTTTACCCTTGGCATATTGATGATGATGTGTCTCCCAGTATTTTTCTTTGGATTCCTCTTGTTTGGGGTTCTGTAGGCTTCCTGTACTTGTAAGTCTATTTCTTTCACCAGGTGAGGGAAGTTTTCTGATATTATTTCTTCAAATATGTTTTCAGTATTTTGCACTCCTGCTTCTTCTGGCACCCCCATAATTCTGATGTTGGTGCGCTTGCAGTTGTCCCAGAGGCTCCTTACACTATCTTCAACTTTCTGGATCCTCTTTTCTTCTTCCTTCTCCAGCGGAGTGTCTTTTGGCTCTTTGACCTGATTCTTGTGTTCTTCCATTCTGCTGTTGGATCTCTGCATAATATTTTCCAATTTAGTCAGTTTATGTATACTTTTTAGTTGGGTCTCATGGAATTTATCGAGCTTTTCTAGGATATTCTTGCATAACCTTAGAACCGTAGTTCTGAACTCTATATCCTCCATCTCTTTTGTTTGAGATCTATTTCCTTGTCTCAGCATTTTTGCTGTTTTTTCAGAGTTGGTAGGATGGCTTTGTGTGTTTGGTGTCCTATATGGCCCAGTGGGTCAGCCTCCTCAGTTACCTGAGGTAGACACTCTTGGTGCTCCCCTTTGTGGACTGTGTGCACAGCCTTGTTGTAGCTAAGTCTTTATTGTTGTGAATTGACCTTCAGGCCAATTGGATGTGGGTATCAGCTGTATCTACTCTGGGATAAATTCTGTATTGGAGACAGTATTATAGGGTCAGACTTGAAAAACTGCAGAAGCCTCTGCTCAGCTTGGATGGGGCAGGGTCTCAGGGCTGAACTGACAATCTTGGCTTCCGCCCTGCCCTTGTGCACCCGCCTGAGTTTCCGCCTGACCTCTGCCTTCCGGGGCTTCCCTTAGTTTCCGCCTGACCGTCCCAGGTTCCCCAAGCAAGAGCGTGGGTGCCCCAGGGGCTCGCCCGGACTTGGGCTGGTCTCTGTAGTCTGGAGCTTCTGACTCCTTCTGCTACAGAGAGGGCGCCACCTTGTACAGAGAGGCAACGGCAGCCTCCGCAGTCAGACCTGGAGCTTCTGACTCCTTCCGCTACAGTCAGACCTCAGCGTGTTCTCATTCACACGCACAACTGTAGACCCTGCCAGCTGCGGCTCCCAGTCCCTAGTCTCCCAGTCTCTGAGTCTCTGGGTGCCTTTCTTTACAATCCAGACTCCACCCGTATGAGCCTGGGACCACGGGGTTTCGGCCGGAGTTGGGGTTCAGTATAGTCAGAAAGGGTTCCGTGCAATCGGGGAATTCCTCCCCTCCTGCCAGACAGGCACTCGGCCGCACTTCTTCTCCGCGTGCGAGCGTCTCCCTACCTCAGCGCTTTTCGGCTCCCAGTCCGATCCTTGAGCCTCTCTCTTTCTTTCTAGTTGTAGCTATTCCACTCCGCCAGCTTTCCTGAGGTTTTGGTGAAGTCCTTTTTGATTTTAGTTGTTTTTTTAATTAAATTGTTGATGAGGTGGCAGCTTAGGAGACTGCCTAGGCCGCCATCTTGGTTCTGGTCTCATTGATGTTTCTAACTCTCTATCCCATTCTCTTCCTCTTTGTAAAAAATCAATAAAAATATTTGTTTAAAATTAAATAAATAAATAAATAAATAAAATGGCAAAAATTAAAGACAAGGAGAGAAAAGACAAGAAAGAAAAAAGCAATGTGTTACCTACAAAGGAACTCCCATAAGGCTGTCAGCTGATTTCTCATCAGAAACTCCAGGTCAGAAGGGAATGGCAAGAAATATTCAAGGTATTGAAAAGCAGGGATTTGAAACCAAGATTACTATATCCAATAAGGTTATCATTCAAAAGTAGAGGCCCAGTGCATGAAATTCGTGCATAGGAAGTGTGTCCTTCAGCCCAGCCTGAATCCTCTCCAATATGGAATCCCTCAGCTAAACAGGAAGTTGGACACCCCTCTCAAAGTCCAGGACTGCTTGTTCTCAACTGCTAACCTGCTTGTCTGCCTAATTGCCCCTAACCACTCCACTGCCAGCCTGATCGACACTTAACTGTTCCCCTGCTGGCCCCATTGCCCCTACCTACCCTCCCCTGCAGGCCTGATTGTCCCTAATTGTCCTCCCCTGCAGGTCTAGTTGCCCCCAACTGTCCTCCCCTGCAGGCCTCATCACCCCAACTACCCTCCCCAGCTGGCCTGACTGCCCACAACTGCCCTCCCCTGTTGGCCATCTTGTGTCCACATAGGGGTAGCCATCTTTGACCACATGGGGGCGGCTATCTTGTGTGTTGGAGTGATGGTCAATTTGCATATCACCTCTTTATTATATAGGATTATATAGGATAGATGGTCAAATTAAGAGCTTATCAGACAAAAAGAGACTAAAGGAGTTTATCACCATTAAAACAGCACTGTAAGAAATGCTAAAGAGACTGCTGTAATGAGCAGAAATCCTGCCCTGCGTCTGGTGCCCTCCCAAGGGAAGTGGTCCGCCGGGTCAAGCTGAAACTGGCTCTCCAACATCCTCCAAGGGGTCCCAGATTGCCAGAGGGCTCAGGCCAGGCTGAGGGACCCCCTGGTGGTCAGTGCACATCATAGTGAGCGGTTGAACAAAACAAACCAACCAATCAAAATTACATTTTGATTGGTTGTTTGGTTGTTCTGCCATTAAGTCTATTTGCATAACCCTTTTATTATATTGGATATTAAACCAGTAATGTCAATTGTGAACTTCATTTGCTCTTGTGGGCTTAATCTTAAATTACAGGAATTTTTGTTAAAAATAGACATAGTAGTTTTATATCTTTTTTAAAAAAACAAGGTCACTTTAATTTGTCATTTTATTCTTTTTAAAAAATATATATTTTATTGATTTTTCACAGAGAGGAAGAGAGAGGGATAGAGAGTTAGAAACATCGATGAGAGAGAATCATTGATCAGCTGCCTCTTGCACACCCCCTACTGGGGATGTGCCCGCAACCAAGGTACAAGCCTTTGACAGGAATCGAACCTGGGATCTTTCAGTCCGCAGGCCAACACTCTATCCACTCAGCCAAACCTGTCCCTGCAGTTTTATATCTTAGCAGTGCTAAAGTTTTACTGTTGTTTATTTGTTTTGTGTATGTGCATTTTGCTGCAAAAAGCTTTATTGTTTCCATTTTGGTCCAATGCATGGAAGAGGGCTCCAGGGGGTTAAAGGATGCCTAGTGGTTTCAGGGAGAGGCTCAGGCAAAAGCCAGACATTAGGGGAATGCAGAGGGGCCCTCAAAGCCCTCTGGGCTCCAAAGGCTCCTAGTTATGCTTAGGGCGAACTTTTCAAAGACATACTCGCCTGTGGGGTCAGCCTGTGGGATCAGGCTGAAACCAGCTCTCCAACAACCCCTAAAGCAATGGTTCTCAACCTTTCTTATGCTTTAAGCATTGGCCTACAAACTGAGAGGTCCCGGGTTCGATTCCAGTCAAGAGCATGTTGCGGGCATATCCCCAGTGGGGGGGAGGGGGTGTAGGACGCAGCTGGTTGAAGTCTCTCTCATTGATGTTTCTAGCTCTCTGTCCCTCTCCCTCTGTAAAAAAAAAAAAAAAAATCAATTAAAAATATATTTAAAAACATACAGTTCCTCATGTTGTGGTGACCCCCAATCATAAAATTATTTTTGTTGCTACTTCATAGGTATAATTTTGCTACTGTTAATGAATTGTAATGTAAATATCTGTGTTTTCCAATGGTCTTAGGCTCTACAGCAGTGGTTCTCAGCCTGTGGGTCTCCCAGCATGGCATCGAAAAATGTATTTTATTGATTTTTTTTTTAACAGAGAGGAAGGGAGAGGGATAGAGAGTCAGAAACATCGAAAAGAGAAACATTGATCAGCTGCCTCCTGCCCACCCCGACCCCGGGGATGCTCCTGCAACCAAGGTACATGCCCTTGACAGGAATCGAACTCAGGATCCTTCAGTCTGCAGGCCGATGCTCTATCCACTGAGCCAAACCAGTCAGGGCTCCAGTTAAATATCTTGATAGGAAGTGGAAGTTGCAGGGGTTTTCACCTTAGTCCTTCCTGCAATAATGTCCTCACTCCATGGACCATCCCCAGTGTGGGGATTCTGCCAGTTGCCACCATTATCTAGTCCAGTTGTACCCTCAGGAACTTGGAAATAACCAGAGTGGGACCGTGTATCAGCTGATCCCTCTTGAGCTGGGCTGGAGCTAAGACTTTAGGCACAAACTAAGTAACCACTTAAAGTTACTTGACCACTTTAAGCCCCCACTTTGATGGGCCGCAATGGTATTTGGATCCTCATAAACTAGTGTCCATTCAGAGACAATATCTAGTAGTCCTTGAAAGGTATGGGTATTTTCAATTCCTTCCTCAAGGAGAGCAAACCTCCCCTCAATCAAGGGGCTCTGGATCCATGCTGACTTAGATCTATGAACTTGGAGAAACCATGGCTCTCCACTGTGGTTGCTCAAGTCAGGATTTTGGCTACCAGAGCAGATTTTTGGTTTTGGGGTTTTTCCCCCCCCACTTTTACATAGATCACTCAATTCTCTCTCTTTCCCCCATTCTTTAGCAGGCTGTGCACCTATTTGTTCTTAGGAACAGGATGACAAATTAACTGCCACCAAAGGTTACTGGGGCCAAGACAGTCTGATTGCGGGTGTGTCTCTGCTGCCCTTTAGAGCAGATGCACCCATCTTGCCTTGGTGGTAATACTGTCATTTGGCCTCTGCTACTGCAGATTCTCATTACCCCACTGAAATCAGGGAGCCCATTTCAGAGGTGGTATCCTCTGTGGTAATACTTGGCTTACACAAGCAGCAACAACAGAGCTTTTCAATGCTGCCGGTGTTTCCCTTACTAGTGTGTTTTTCAATGCTGTAGTGAAGGAAGAGTCTCTTAGACCTGGTGGAATATCCTTAAGGGAGGAGTATGTTGATTTCACATGATAAATATGCTCCAATATTCCTATCTCCCTAAGCCTTTGGGTTTTCCACCATGGCAGGGAAGTTCTGGCATTTCAACTTCATTAAAATAGGCCACTGTCAAGTTCAGTTTTCAGTCAACTTACCAAGTAAACTGTGAGAGCCACCGCCAGCCAGCTGCATGAGCATACACATTAAATCCAGGCTTCTGCAAGGGCACCCATATCAATGAATTCACCCAACTTAATGCTGCATTTTGCTCTACTTGGTCTAACACTCTTGGTATCCCTTTCCACAAATATCCTCTGGGTTTCTGCTGCTACATATTGGCAAAGTCTTCCAATTCTTTTGCTGTGCGTTATTTCCTCCTGGGTTAAATAAAGTTTGTGCCTAAATCTTTTTTTAAAAAAATAGATATATATTTTATTGATTTTTACAGAGAGGAAGGGAAAGGATAGAGATTTTAGAAACATTGATGAGAGAGAAACATCAATCAGCTGCCTCCTGCACGCTCCCTACTGGGGATGTGCCCGCAACCAAGGTACATGCCCTTAACCAGAATCGAACCCGGGACCTTTCAGTCCGCAGGCTGATGGTCTATCCACTTAGCAAAACCGGCTTAAGCATGCCTAAATCTTCTGGAGCACACTGAGATTTGAGCCTTGTTAGGAGTCTAATGGCAACAGTAGGAGTGGTCTGAAGGAGGATACTTATCCCCAGTACATACTTTAACCAGTGACCCTTATCTGGTGCTGTTCCCACTACAGTCAGACTACGTGGGTCTGAGAATCATGGAAAATACATCTTGCTCTTCTATTATACTTAACTAGAGTCCTGGTGCACAAAATTTGTGTACTCAGGAGGGTCCCCTCAGTCCAGCCTGCACCATCACATTCCAGGAGCCCTTGGGGGTTGTCTGACTGATGGCTTAAGACTGCAGGGAGCAGGCCTAAATTGGTAGTTGGACATCCTTTGTGCTGTGGTGGAGGCGGGAGAGGCTCCTGCCACTGCCACTGCACTCACCAGCCTTGAGCCTGCCTCAGGGCTTCTGGCTGAGCAGTGTTCCCCTTGTGGGAGCACAGTGACCACCAGGGGGCAACTCCTGCATTGTGCACCTGCCCCCTGGTGGTCAGTGCACATCACATGACCAGTTGTTCCACTGTTCAGTCAATTTGCATATTAGCCTTTTATTATATAGGATAACCCACTTGTAGAATTTATGCTTACCATCTTGGCAACTTTGAGGTCTGCTGAATATATATGGTATCATATATATATACACACACACACACACACACACACACACACATACACACACACACACACACACACACACACACACACACACACACTATAATAGCTGATTAGCGCCAAAACCGGTTTGGCTCAGTGGATAGAGCGTTGGCCTGCGGACTGAAAGGTCCCAGGTTCGATTCCGGTCGGGGGCATGTACCTTGGCTGTGGGCATATCCCCGGTAGGGGGTGTGCAGGAAGCAGCTGGTTGGTGTTTCTCTCTCATCGATGTTTCTAACTCTCTGTCCCTCTCCCTCCCTCTCTGTAAAAAATCAATAAAATATATTTTTTTAAAAATAGCTGATTAGCTCAATTTTGAAAATGAAAAGTATTTTAACAAACACTGCCTTTATAATTATTCAAAGTATTTGTATACATTTTGGGGACATCCTACATATAATCTATAAAAAATTTAAAAGTAGGTTCCACGTATCATATTCTTTTGCACATAATACTTCAGTGTATATTTACTATGTATAAAAGCTTACATATTTACAGTCATCACACTCAGGAATAGTATAAAGGATGTAATACTTTATAGCCTCTACTCCAAATTCATCAGTGTCTTTTATAGCAATTTCCCCCCTGAATTTAGGTCAGGATCAAGTATTTCATTTAGTTATTAACCACTTTAGCCTCCTTTAATCTGGGATGTTTCCTCAACCTTTCTCTCCCATGCCATGGACATTTTTGAAGAATAGCCTAAGTATTCCTCTTGTTATCTTTCCTCTTCTTTTTTTAAATATATATTTTACTGATTTTTTACAGAGAGGAAGAGAAAGGGAGAGAGTTAGAAACATCGATGAGAGAGAATTATCGATCAGCTACCTCCTGCACACCCCCTACCGGGGATGTGCCCGCAACAAAAGTACACGCCCTTGATCGGAATCGAATCTGGGACCTTTCAGTCCGCAGACCGGTGCTCTATCCACTGAGCCAAATTGGTTTCGGCTGTTTCTTCTCTTTATGTGTATATGCACAAATGTGTATGTCTAATAACAGTATGAATTCATGGATTCTTTTACTCAGTGAGTTATCTATTACTATACTTTTTTAATGCTCTAATTGTGCCAGATTTGGCTTATTCAAGCTGGCTCCTGTGTCTCTTTGTGGCCCTTATAATTTTTTATTTATTTCTTATTTCCTAGCTCAACAAAATGTCCCAAGCTTATCTGCTATCTTCCTTGCTGGTTCTTTCTATGGAATATGTAGAAAGCAAGATCTGGGAACTAGGCACGTGTAAGTGTACCTATTTTATTTTTCCCATAAATTCTGTGCTTCCCATTCTAATTCCCACTAAGTTTTTTTTTATTTTATTTAATATATTTTATTGATATTTTACAGAGATGAAGGGAGAGAGATAGAGAGCTAGAAACATCGATGAGAGAGAAACATTGACCAGCTGCCTCCTGCACACCCCCCACCGGGGACGTGCCCGCAGCCAAGGTACATGCCCTTGACTGGAATCGAACCTGGGACCCCTCAGTCCGCTGACCGACGCTCTACCACTGAGCCAAACCGGTTTCGGCCACTAAGTTTTTTTAAATATATTTTTTATTGATTTCAGAGAAGAAGGGAGAAGGGGGAAGAGATAAATAGAAACATCAATGATGAGAATCATTGATCGGCTGCCTCCTGCCTATTGGGGATTGAGCCTGTAATTTGGGCATGTGCCCTTGACTGGAATCAAACCTGGGACCCTTCATGCAGGCCAACGCTCTATCCACTAAGCAAAACCAGCTAGGGCTCACCCTCCCCCCCTTTAATATATTGACCATTAACATGATTTAAAAGGTCAAAACATACAAAAGGAAGGTCACCCTCTCCAGCCAGAGCTCTGTAGCTTCCTTCAAGAATGTAACCCACCCAACCAACCTGGCTCAGTGGTTGACCATTGACCCATGCACCGAGCGGTCACTGATTTGACTCCTGATCAAGGCACAACCTGGCTTTAGGGCTCAATCCTCAGTAGGCAGTGTGCAAGAGGCAGCCAGTCAATGTTTCTCTCATTGACATTTCTCTCTGTCCCTCTCCCTTTCTTTCAAAATCAATAAGAACATTTTTAAAGAATGTAACCCAACAAACAATGATCCCTCATTTCCTCTGCCCCTCACAGGTAACCAATTTTATTAATTTGGGAGTTATCCTTCTTGAGTTTTTTCTCTGCAAAAATTTACAGACACATTTCTTTCTTTTTTTGACAAGTATACTCATCTTTATTTATTTTTAAAAATATTTTTATTAAATTATTATCTGTATACATATATTACCATTGCCCCCCCCCCAAAACATGCCCTCCCTCCCCAGAGTTTTGTGTCCATTGGTTATACTTATATGTATGTATACAAGTCCTTCGGTTGATCTCTTATCTCCCCCATATCTCCCTACCCTCCCCGCTGTAATTTAACAGTCTGCTAGTTGCTTTACTGTCACTATATCTATCTTATGGTTCATCAGTTTATAATGTTCTCTTTTAAAAATTAAATCTTTATTGTTCATGTTTTTACAAATGTTCCTCATTTTTCCCCCTCCATTGCTCCCCTCCACCAAGTTTCCATCCCACTCTCTGCCCTTTCCCCATCCCCCATTGTCCTCATCCATAGGTGCAGTTTATGTTCAGTCTCTTCCTGTCCCCTCCCTCCCCATTTCCCCAAGAATTATCAGTCCACTCCCCTTCACACCTCTGATTCTATTATATTCACCAGTTAATATTGTTCATCATGATTTTTACTTCCCTTGGTTTTTAGATTCACTTGTTGATGGTTATGTATTTGTTGTTCATAATTTTTATCTTTATTTTCTTCCTCTTCCTAAAGAACCCCTCTTAGCAATTCATATAATTCTGGCTTGGCAGTGATGAACTCCTTTAGCTTAAATTTATTTGTGAAGCTCATTATCTGGCCTTCAATTCTGAGTGATAGCTTTTCTGGGTAGAGTATTTTTGGCTGTAGGTTCTTGTTATTCATCACCTTGAATATTTCTTGCCATTCCCGTCTGGCCTGCATGGTTTCTGTTGAGAAATCAGCTGACAGTTGTATGGGTGCCCCTTTATAGGTAACTACCTGCTTTTGTCTTGCTGCTTTTAATATTCTCTGTCTTTTGCTCTTGGAATTTTAATTATGATGTGTCTTGGTGTAGTCCTCTTTGGATTCCTTGTGTTTGGGGTTCTGTGTGCTTCCTGGACTTGTAAGTTTATTTCTTTCCCCAGGTGGGGGAAGTTTTCTGTCACTATTTCTTTCAATATGTTTTCGGTATCTTGCTCTGTCATCTTCTGGGACGCCCATAATTCTGATGTTGGTTCGCTTGAAGTTGTCCCAGAGGTTTCTTACACTATCTTCAACTTTCTGGATTCTCTTGTCTTCTTGTTTCTGTGGAGGAGTGTCCTCTGGCTCTTTGTGTTCCAAATCTTGGACTTGATTCTTGCAATCTTCCATTCTGTTTTTAGGACTCTGTATAATATTTTTTATTTCAGAGAATGTATTCTTTTTTTTCCAATTTTTAAAATTAAGGTATTATATGTGTACATAGCTTACCATTGCCCCCCCCTCCCACCTGCCATTCATGCCCTCCCTCCCCAGAGTTCTGTGTTCTTGGTTGTACTTATATTCATGCATACCAGTCCTTCGGTTGTTCTCTTATCTCCCACCAGGTCTCCTTCCCCTCCCTGCTGTCATTTGATAATCTGCTTGTTTATGGTAACTATCTCAGGATCACATGAATAGAATCCGCTCCTCATTTGGCAGTCTGTTTTATGGTGACTATCTCAGGACCGCACGAATAGAGTCTGCTCCTCCTCTGGTTCTCACTGCCCCTCCCCCTGAGTCCCATTGCTTCCCCTGGGACACACGGCCCCCTGGGACACACAGCCTACCCGGGACACCTGGCTCCTTTGGGGGACACGGCTCACCCGGGGCACATGGCCCCCTGGGACACACGGCTCATCCAGGGCACATGGCCCCCTGGGACACACGGCTCACCTGGGGCACAAGGCCCCCTGGGACACATGACTCACCCGGGGCCCTCGGCCCCCTGGGACACGTGGCTCACCCGGGACACCCGGCCCCTTTGGGGGACACAGCTCACCCGGGGCACACGGCAGAGAACGTATTCTTTATTATTTCTAGTTGATCCCTTTTCATATCCTCATAGGTTTCTTTTATTTTATTGGCCTTTTCTAGGAGATTCTTGAACAACCTTATAAGGGTGGTTTTGAACTCTATATCCAGTCGCTTTTTGTCCTCCATTTCTTTCGTTTGTGATTTGTTTCCTCGTCTTGGCATTTTCGCTGCTTCCCTGGGTTGGTAGGTTGGGAGGATCAGTTGTGTCTATCTCTTTTCTTTTTTTTAATCCTCACCTGAGGACATGCTTAGGAGATGGGAGAGGGAAACATCGATTGGTTGCCTTCCATGTGTGCTATGACCAGGGATTGAACCTAAAACCCAGGTATGTGTCCTGACTGGGAAGTGAACCAGCAACCTTTTGGTGCACAGGACAATACTCAGGCAACGAGCTATTCCAGCCAGGCCACACATTTGTTTTCTTTTGTTTAAAAAAATTCTTTACTGCCCTAACCCAGTGATTGGCAAACTCATTAGTCAACAGAGCCAAGTATTAACAGTAAACGACTGAAATTTCTTTCTTTTTTAATATATATTTTATTGATTTTTTACAGAGAGGAAGAGAGAGGGATAGTTAAAAATATCAATGAGAGAGAATCATCGATCAGCTGTCCCCTGCACACCCCCCACTGGGGATGTGCCCGCAACCAAGGTACATGTCCTTGATGGGAATGGAATCCGGGACCTTGGTCTGTAGGCTGACACTATCACTGAGTCAAACCGGTTTTGGCTAAAATTTCTTTTGAAAGACAAATTTTAACTTAAATTTCTAACTCCACTCCTTCAAAATAGACTTGCCCAGGCCGTGGTATTTTGTGGAAGAGTCATACTCAACGGGCCAAAGAGCCACATGTGGCTCAAAAGCCGCAGTTTGCCTACCACGGCCCTAACTGGTTTGGCTCAGTGGATAGAGCCTGTGGACACAAGGATCCCAGGTTCGATTCAGGTCAAGGGCATGTACCTTGGTTGCGGGCACATCCCCAGCGGGGGTGTGCAGGAGGCAGCTGATCGATGATTCTCTCTCATCAATGTTTCTAATTCTCTCTCCCTCTCCCTTCTTCTCTGTAAAAAATCAATAAAATATATTTTTAAAAAACATAAAAATTATCTGTTAAAAGTACTACATAAGTTGAAACTGGTTTGGCTCAGTGGATAGAGCCTCAGCCTGCAGACTAAAAGGTCCGGGTTCAATTCCGGTCAATGGCATGTACCTTGGTTGCGGGCACATCCCCGATAGGGGGTATGCAAGAGGCAGCTGATCGATGATTCTCTCTCATCAATGTTTCTAACTCTCTATCCCTCCCTCTTCCTCTCTGTAAAAAAATAAATAAAATATATATTTTTTTAAAAAGTATTACATAAGTCGCCAAAACCGGTTTGGCTCAGTGGATAGAGCGTCAGTCTGTGGACTGAAGGTCTCGGGTTCGATTCCAACCAAGGACATGTATGTTGGTTGCGGGCACATCCCTGGTAGGGGGTGTGCAAGAGGTAGCTGATTCTCTCTCATCGATGTTCCTCTCCCTCTCTCTTCCTCTCTGTAAAAAATCAATGAAATATATATTTTTAAAAAGTATTACATAAGTCTCCCTTTCCCTCCATTGACCTCTCCCCAGCTGCCCCCCAAGCACATACCCTCACCCCGATACTGTCTGTGTTCATTGGTTATGCTTATTTGCATGCATACAAGTCCTTAGTTGATCTCTTTTTTAAAAAAATATATTTTTATTGATATTTTACAGAGAGGAAGAGAGAGAGAGAGAGAGAGAGAGAGAGAGAGAGAGAGAGAGAGAGAGAGCCAGAAACGCCGATGAGAGAGAAACATCGACCAGCTGCCTCCCGCACACCCCCTACCGGGGATGTGCCCGCAACCAAGGTACATGCCCTTGGCCGGAATCGAACCTGGGACCTTTCAGTCCGCAGACCGATGCTTTACCACTGAGCCAAACCGACCTTGGCAGGTTGATCTCTTGACCCCTCGCCCCCCTATCCTGCCTTCCCTCTTAGGTTGGATAGTCTGTTCAATGCTTCTATGACTCTGGCTCTATTTTTGTTCATCAGTTTATGTTGTTCATTACACATTTGTTTTTTCCTCTTCTTCCTGGCATAAAAGGCAGCGTATAGTTTATACTATTGAATTTTGCTGTCTTCATTTAATATATCATGGAAACTCACTCCAACTCACTCCATACCAAACCAGTGATATAATTTCCAAATTACATATAGTAAAACATTGCATTCACTTCCCAGTTGAATGTTTACCAGCCACTGAGGTAGACACAGATAGGGAAATGAGTAAATGCAGTCCTTAATGACGTTAGCCTCCAGTAGAAAGGAGAGCACGTAAGAAACCATGAGTGCTGAGAGCCTGAAGAAGGGAGCCAAAGGCAGGATGTTCAAAAGGACTGACACCTAAGCTGGAAAAATGAGAGAGCAGGTGAAGAAACAGCATGTGTAGAGGCAGAGTTAAGGGCAAGGTATGTTGTGGAAAGGGAAGTTTAATGGGGCTAAAACTTAAAAATTTGAGTGTGGAAGCAGGATGTAGAAGAGGGAGACGGAGACTACTCCAATCATGAAGACAGAAGAGAAGCAGTCCAGAGATGGAAGTCGCTGACGACGCCTTGCCATACTAGCAGTCAGCAGCTGTGTGTCACTGCAGGTTGCCTAGGACCAAACCAGAGAGGGTGGGACCTGCATTACCACCATTTGTCCACCATCCAGAACTGAAATATCATTGCTGACATGTGTACATAAGGAACTGTTTTACATTGAAATTGGGTTTCAAAAGAACTGTTGGCCCAGAAAGAAACTCACTACAGACTGATTCATTTGCCTTTCAGCATAACCATTATTGCTTGTCTCATTTTTGATTTTTATAAGTATGTTTCCAGTAGGACATGATCTCACTCATCTAGGGGAAACGGTGAACAACATAGACTGATGAACAAGAACAGACCCAGAGATAAGGAGCTGTTGGACCTCAGAGGGAGGGTGGGGATAAAAGAGAGAGATCAACTAAAGGACTTATATGCACACATATGAGCCTAACCAGTGGTCAAGGACAATAAGGGGGTGGAGGGAAGAATAGGGAGGGGTAGGGGATTAGAATGGGGAGTTGAGGACAAATATGTGATACCTTAATCAATAAAAATTAAAATTAAAAAAAAAGTAGAGGAGGGAGGCAGAGGTGCTCATAAGGAGGCTGGAGAGGTGGCATGGCACCAGGTGATAGTTAATGCCAGGAAAAAGCTGGACTGTTATCTGGCATCGGAGACATGGTCTTCAAAACACCACTTGGACTCATTCACTTCACAAGTATTTTTTAAATATATTTTTATTGATTCCAGATTGGAAGAGAGGTAGAAACATCAAAATGATGAGAGTCATTGATTGGCTGTCTCCTGCATGCCCCCCATGGGGGATCAAACCCAAAACCCAGGTACGGTATGTGCCCTTGGCTGGAATTGAACCTGGCACCCTTCAATCTGCAAGCCGATGCTCTATCCAATGAACCAAACCAGCTAGGGCAGTTGTCAGCAAAGTGCAGCTCTCGAGCCACATGCGGCTCTTTGGCCCCTTGAGTGTGACTCTTCCACAAAATACCATGTGCAGGCACGCACATACAGTGCAATTGAAACTTCATGGCCCATACGCAGAAGTCAGTTTTCGGCTCTTAAAAGAAATTTCAGTCGTTGTACTGTTGATATTTGGTTTTGTTGACTAATGAGTTTGCTGACCACTGAACTAGGGCCACTTCACAAGTATTTATTTAATTGGCTGCCTGCATTGGCCAGGTCCTGCAGAAGGAGCAGTAAGAAGACAGAATTCAAGGAATTCTTAAAGTGGGGCAAATGTCTGGGCAAACATACAGAGAGGGAGACTTTCACGCCTGAAGCTAGGAGTGAGGCAGGAGTGAAGGAATACTTCCCAGAGAGTAAGGCAGATTTTTATCCAGGTGTGGATGTTTGGAGGAGAGGGCTGGAGAAGCGTCCCCATGCTAATGCCCGGAGTGAAGAGAAACCGAGATAGTAAAAGTTTCCCTGGGATTAAGACCACAGGCCCATCTCCCATTCTCCACAGAGCAATGAGCAATGCATGATTTTACTTTACTTTTATTGATTTTATTAATCCTCACCTGAGGAATTTTTTTCCATTATTTTTTTTTTTTTTAAAGAGTGTGAGGGAAGGACCGAGGGAGGGAGTAAAGGACATAGGGAGGAACAAACACTGATGTGAGACACATGGATTGGTTGCCTCCCCACGCCCTACCCGATTCAGATTGAAACTGCAACCCAGGTACATGCCCTTGACCAGAATCGAGCCTGTGACTCTTCGGTGCTCAGGCAGACGCTCTAACCACTGAGCTCAACATGAGGGTTTATTCTTATTTATTTTTAGAGAGGAAGGGAGGGGAGAAACATTGATCCATTGCCACAAGTAACCCTTTAAAAATACAAATCTGAAATCTTCATTTCATGTAAAAGGCTGCTTTAAGTTAATGTCTGTCTCTTTAAAAATCTGGTCCCAGGCTGCTTACCTCACCAGTTTTTGTATTATTGTTTTTTAACTACCTCCCTCTTTAATTGTATTTTCTTGGCTGTCCCATCCTATTCCCCTTGTCTAGAAATCCATTACCCTGGGAGCTTCGGTCTTCAGAGCAGTCTATCACTGCAGTGCAAGGGTTCATTCCAGGGCTTGGAGAAACAAGCCACTAAAATCACCGAGGTTTAAAGTTACTTAGCATTAGGCATCGATTTATCTGCAAAGATCGGCGTGCTCAAACTTAAAGCCCATCTTTTTTAAAAAAGCAGGTAGCTCCTCGTGAAACCTACTAAACCACCAAAGAACAGCAGTTTGTCTCTAGTCCCTGGATTTTTTTTTTTTTTTTTTGCACTTTGACCCTGCCCACGGGGCCACAAATGGCGGAAGAACTGCACGCTACGTCGTGACAGCTCACCCACTGCGGAGGCATCTCCACGCTACGCCGGCGGCGTGGGCGGGGCGGCCGGCTCTTCCTTCCTGTCGCCGCCTCGGCTCCTCCCCCGCAGCCTCACACGCTCATTGTGGGGCGACGGCGGCCGCAGCCTCGGCAGCTGTTCGAGAACAGAGACCCTAAGTCCTTGGCGCGCGTGAGCGCCCGCGCGGCCCCTCGCACTCCCCAGGCGGGGCACGCGGCCCCCTTTATCCTCCCCTCCCGCCCCGCTAACCGCCCCGCTCGCGCGGACTCCACGCCGCCGCCCCTCCCCCTCGGTCTCCCGCCCGCGCTCCTCCTCCCGCCCCCCCCCCCGCCCCGGCGACGCGCACGCGCGCCAGCCCGGCTCGCGCCCTCTCGCTTTCCTCCGGCCCGCGGGACCCCCTCCCCTTCCGCCTCGCGGCGCTCCCTCGCGCGGCGATCTTCTCTGTCCACCCCGAGACTGCGGGCCTTCCCCCCCCGCCCGCCAACGGCGGGTCCCCGGCTTCCCAATCCCCTTCTCTTCCCGCGCTCGCAGGCGGGGGCCCGGCCCCGGCCTCCTCTCCCTCCCTTCCCCCTAATTCCCCTTCCGGACGCTGCCATCATGTTGAAGCCTCAGCCGCCACAACAGACGTCCCAGCCCCAGCAGCCGCCCCCCACGCAACAGGCCGTGGCCCGCCGGCCCCCCGGGGGCGCCAGCCCTCCCAACGGCGGCCTCCCGGGCCCCCTGGCCGCCGCCTCGGCGCCCCCCGGACCTCCCGCCGCCGCTGCCCCCTGCCTGGGGCCTGCGTCTGCTGCCGGGAGCGGGCTCCGCCGGGGGGCCGAGGGCGTCTTGCCGCCGCAGCCGCCTCCACAGCAGCAGCACCACCAGGAGAGGGCGGGGGCAGCGGCCATCGGCAGCGCCAGGTGAGGCGGGTTGGGTTTCTGGGCGCTGGGGCGCAGGCTGCGGGGCCGCGGCGGCGTGGGTCCGGCCCGCCAGCCTGGACCTCAGCGCCCTGCGCGGGCGGGCTCCCAGCCGGCCACTTTTGAGGGAGGACGGGGGAAGCCCCCTCCCCCATGCGGCTGGGGATGGGCCCTAACCGGTCAGAGGAAAAGGGTCCCCCCACAGCCACCGGGGCATCAAGGGCCATGCTCGGCTCGCAGCCTAGCGAGGGCTCGCAGCCTGGGCCTTAGGGACAGGCGGGGCGCACCTCGCTAGCGCATCGGAACGAGTGGGGGGGTGGAGAGGTGATGGGGTCCCCAGCTCCATTACCACGAAGGGTCTCGCGGTTCCCGGCTTCAGCCAATGGGGAGTCAGTTGCAGGAAGGGGTCCGGGCCGCAGCCAATGAAGGGGGGCGCGCGGCCCACAGTTTGGCCAATGGGGACGGAGGGACTTGGAGCGGGTTGCCACCTCCCCCTTCCTGGTCTGGCCAGTAGGAGGGGAGCTGGGTGGGCGGGGGGACGGAAGGAGAGAACTTGGGGGGGGGGGGGTTGCGGCCCGGGAACCTCCAGAGCGCGCGCGCCCTTTGCGTACGTGCGCGTGGGTTCTCTGTCTTGAGAGCCAGGCATTCACCAGCCTCAGTGGCTGGGAGTGTGCGTGGAGGGGCTCGTGGCTGAGTGGCAGACACCGCTCGGTTCCTCCTGTGTGTGGGTTAATGCCGCTGAGCGTGGCGGCACACGCAGGCGCAGTGCGTTCGGATCGCGGGAGGGGGTATTTTGAAGAGGCCCGTGGGTCTCAGTGCGCAGGCGCAGACCGGGCGAGGCCTCCGGTGGATACCTTTTGCGGCTGCGCTGTCCCCCCCAGCCCCGCCAACGTCCCCCTCACCACCCTCCTCAACCGCCGGTTACATCAGCCAGCTAGGAGCGGGGCTGTCAGACCATTGGCGACCCTCGTAGTGTGGGTGACTGGCTGAATGAGTCAGGAGGCCGAGAAGGTGGTTGTAGACGGTCTACCGTCCTCCCAGGAATTGGGGCGCAAGGCCCTGAAAAGGATTGCCTTTTCTGTTGGGGAGGTAACGTGCCTGAGCTAGGTACTTCCGGGTCTGTACTCCCTGAGCTCCGCTTTTACCTCTGAGATGGGTTATTATCTGATGCCGTAGCAATGGCCTCTTGGAAGGGTGCGTGCAGCCTTGGCCCCTTGGAGAAAGGGAGACAGCGGTTGTTGATTGAAGTCTATTTTACTGGCATTTGGAGGAGATGTGTCTAGTGGTATAATGTTTGTGCCTTTTTCCTCTATAAGGTGAAAGTTTGAAAATATTGTTGATGAATTTATCCTAGATCAGCATTTTCACATAGTGTGCGGTTCTAGGCTACCAATTCCTTTGAAATTAATCGTGAAAGGGGGATTGAACAGATTTCAATAACTAGTTTCTTATTTTCTCTTATAGGGGACAAAGCACTGGGAAGGGACCCCCACAGTCACCGGTGAGTTGCCCCCCCCCAAAAAAAATAAAGGTACAGAGTCCTAAAAAATGCATATGTATGAATATAGGACTGATTAGGTATAGGAATAGTCAGGTAGGCTCAGAAGGGCAGAGAGGGGCCCAGCACATACAAGGTGGGTGCAAGTATGGAAGTAGGGATTTCTAGAAGATAGGTGAGATGTTGACTGGCTATTTCTCCCTCCTGTGTTACTGACAGGTATTTGAGGGTGTCTATAACAATTCCAGAATGCTGCATTTCCTTACAGCTGTTGTGGTAAGTGGGTATCTAACCTCTAGGTTGTTTGAGGGATGCCATACTCTGTTTGATTTCTTATTTTTAACACTTTCCTAGGGCTCCACTTGTGATGTAAAGGTGAAGAATGGTACCACCTATGAAGGTATCTTCAAGACTCTGAGCTCAAAGGTCAGTCAGTGTACCTAATTAAATTCGCTTATTTTTGGAGTTGTGTGGAAAGAGGGAGAATGAAGTAGGTTCGTTAAAGATGTGAATTGAGTGGTGTTGGACAACATTGTGGCTGTTAACTCATTTCTTCAGGCTTGTGCTGGATTGCAGAGCTGCAAGCAATGAAAGGCATAGGTCTGAAATTAGAGGGCTGGATACCTTAATGTAAAAATTTAAAGTGTAAAATTTTAATTTGGGGACTTTTGCCAAGTTCTGTGACTGATACTGAGATGTAATGCATGATGTTGGGAAGTTTAGAAAGGTAAAAAGAAAAATAGTCATATTTGCCTTCACGCTTCTTGATACTGACCTTTGCTGTTGGAAATGGCACTTTTTTTTTAGTTTGAACTGGCAGTAGACGCTGTGCACCGGAAAGCATCTGAGCCAGTAGGTGGCCCTCGTCGGGAAGACATTGTGGACACCATGGTGTTTAAGCCAAGTGATGTCATGCTTGTCCATTTCCGAAATGTTGACTTCAATTATGCCACTAAAGGTATTGTTCCATGCTCTTATGTCAAACCCACTCTGAGGGGAGAGCTGAGCCCAGTTACATGATGCTTTAGTCGTTCCCATAACCATCCATTTTACTATCTTGCTTTCTGAGGAAGATGACTGGATTTTTCTTGAGAATGTGTCTTAATATGTAAGATAATATGGGACGAATTTGGCCTATGTTGTGGCTCTTCCTATTTGCTTTATTTTAAACTCCTTGCTGCTTATGAATTTACTAAGATGGTAATTTTTTAAATATATTTTATTGTTTTTTTACAGAGAGGAAGGGAGAGGGATAGAGAGTTAGAAACATTGATGAGAGGAAAACATTGGTCAGCTGCCTCCTGCACACCCCGTACTGGGGATGTGCCCACAACCAAGGTACATGCCCTTGACCAGAATCAAATCTGGGACCCTTGAGTCTGCAGGCCAACGCTCTATCCACTGAGCCAAACCAGTTTCGGCTAAGATGATAGTTTTTATGCTATGTCTACCTAACCCCCAAACTGTGGCACACATAAACTTTTTTTTGCTTCTGAACAATTTATGGAAAGGGGGTATTGGGGGAAAGCCTGTGAGATATCACATGATTCCTGATCATCGTCTCCGCACCCACAGACAAGTTCACTGATTCAGCCATTGCCATGAACTCGAAGGTGAATGGGGAGCACAAAGAGAAGGTGCTTCAGCGCTGGGAGGGTGGTGACAGCAACAGTGACGATTACGACCTCGAGTCTGACATGGTACAGTCTCCTTCCCCAACACCCTGAGAGCTGGGCAGCTCTGCAGCCAGGGGTGGGTTATTGGCTCCACTGTCATTCTTGGAACTGGGTTGCTTCAGGGAGGGGAGGGATCATTTACTCTTGCCTATTCATGACATCAGATTCCAAATGGAAAGGCACAGAACGTAACAAAAATACCTGCTCTCCCACCATCTGTGATTGACAATTGTTAATATTTGCTTCAAGTCAACTTAACACAAAGTATAGACAAGAGTGAGTACTGTGTAGGCAGGCACATTTCCAAAGAAACAGCTACTATACTTTGAATCATTTAAAATGCTTGTGAGAATTGCTGTTTAATTTATACAACAATTTCCTTTTTCTGCCTGTTTTTAAATGTTTCGTGTCGCTCCGTAGATCTAGTTTATTGCTTTTAACTGTTGTGTACTGTTCTACTTAATGAACCTATCTATGAATACCCAAACTGTGTTTCTCTTTTTCCCTACTGATTTGTGCTTGTCATGATAGTTGTCTTATTGAATTTTTAGAACATGCACATAAAGCAAAATTTCTCTGCGATATAAACCTGAATATTGACTTCTTAGATTTTATGACTTCAGTTTTACTAGTTAATGCCAATTTGTGCTGCAGTTGGTAGTTCTAGTTCTCATTCTCACCAGCCTTGTCCCAATTTTCCCACTTATGGTGTGGTCAGATTTTTAAATGTTTCAGTCTGATGGAAAATGATAGGTCATTATCGCTTTCCTTGCTGGGTTTTAAAACATTCTCCCTCCTTCCTCCTAGTCCAATGGATGGGACCCCAATGAAATGTTCAAGTTCAATGAGGAGAACTATGGTGTAAAGACCACCTATGATAGCAGTCTCTCATCTTACACGTGAGTGTCTTGGTATACCCCAAGTGGTGCAGTTTGAGGTATAGGGTCACCAACAGAGGGGCATGTCTCTAGGTGGAACATGGCTTTTTTCATGCTTTTCTGGATGTTCGGATTGCCCTCTCCCCACTCCTGTTGTATCTTGTGAACTGCTTTCAAAATTTTGCTTTTAATCTTGATTCTAGGCCACCTCCTGGGTAAAATTAACCGCTTGCCCATCTGTCCATACTTTTCTTCTACAACTTAAAATGCACTTAAATAGTATTTTCAGTGTCCCCTAGCATCATAGATGCCTTGCTGCTCTGCCTGGGACTTAGGATATCCATTAAATATATACTGGGTTGTGACAGGACTGATGGACATTTTTTTCTTTTTTTCCCTTTTGTCCCCTGGCGCTGGGATGGTGATGGTCTCTGGTGGTCTTCTCAGGGTGCCCTTAGAAAAGGACAACTCAGAAGAGTTTCGTCAGCGGGAGCTGCGCGCAGCCCAGTTGGCTCGGGAGATTGAATCGAGCCCCCAGTACCGCCTGCGGATCGCCATGGAGAACGAGGACGGCCGCACGGAGGAGGAGAAGCACAGCGCGGTGCAGCGGCAGGGCTCAGGGCGGGAGAGCCCCGGCCTGGTGTCTAGGTAACCCTGGGCAGCCTGGCGCGTTTGGGCCTCACTCTATGGGCCAAGAGTTTGTACCCTTGTTTGAGCCCCACAGCCATGTGAGATGTAGGTTAGTTATTCCCAATTATTATTTTAGGATATTAAAATGTAGAGTGGTTAAGTGCTTTACCCATAGTAACAAGACTAAAGTTAGAAAAAGATTTTTGTTTCAGAATTTTAATATATATTCTTTCTCTTTTTTCTCTGCATATTCATCTATATGCATCTCTTATTCCTCCCTTTGTGAAAATAGAATCAAACTGTACGTGATGATCTGTATCTTGTAAAAGATGCAACTTGACCTACTATGTGGTACTGCTTTTCTCATAGGACAGGGTGGAAGAATTATGGAATATTAGCCTGGTTGGTTGGGTTAGGGTTGGTAAAATGTAAGGTCATAAGCCTGTAGCCACAGGACATTTAACTAGGACAGATCTTCAAGTGGGGTAGTGCAAAAAGCTGGAGCCAGGCAGAGAGAGAATGTGAGGGGTGTGTGTGTGTGTGTGTGTGTGTGTGTGTGTGTGTGTGTTGGGTGGAAAGTGGCCTTTAGAAGGTAGGGCTTCATCTTTCCAAAATGTCGGATTTTGTGGTACTTGACCTCATTTGAACTCTTCCCTCCACCCCCAGGGAAGGAAAGTATATCCCTCTACCCCAACGAGTTCGGGAAGGTCCCCGGGGAGGAGTTCGATGCAGTAGTTCTCGGGGCGGCCGACCTGGCCTTAGCTCTTTGCCACCCCGTGGTCCTCACCATCTTGACAATAGCAGCCCTGGCCCAGGTTCTGAGACACGTGGCATTAATGGAGGTGAGTTGTGAAGCAGACTTGTGGGGGACAGGGAAGGATAATTAATTGAAAGGAATGGGTTGGAAGGATGATGGATTTGTGGTAATGTACTAGCAAGTACTCTTCCCTCTTTTTTTCCCACCTTTAAAAAAAATAGGCCCTTCCCGCATGTCCCCTAAAGCACAGCGGCCTGTGAGAGGTGCCAAGACTCTGTCTTCACCCAGCAGCAGGCCTTCTGGAGAAGCTTCTGTTCCACCTCCGCCTGCAGGTAAAGTTCAGCATGTCACAGGAAGAGATGGGTAGGAATTTGTAGAAATCCAAATGTCGGTTGTTAGAATACTGGGATGGAAGATGGTTCAAGATGTAAAAAGCATTTTGAAAGGTTTGGGTTTATACTTTTTAGCAAAGAATTTTTCAGATTCTCTCATGCAGAAGCCCCAATATAGTGATTTGTGGGTGTGTCTGGATTTGGTGGGTGTGTCTGACTGGCAGATAGCTTTATTTGAATTAGTTGCCAACACTTTAAAATAGGAGAAATCAGACAATTTCTAATTTTATTGAAGTATAGGAAGTTCTGCCAACACTGACTTGTCCTTTTGTTGTTAATCCTGCCACCCGAGGATATTTTTATTGATTTTAGAGATAGTGGAAAGGAGGGGGAGAGACACATCAATTGGTTGCCTCCCACACACACCTTGACTGGGCTGGGGATTGAGCCTGTAACCAAGGTATTTGCCCTTGACCAGTATCAAACCTGGGACCCTTAGGTCTGCAGGCCGATGCTCTGTCCACTGAGCCACACTGGCGGAGGCAACACTGACCTCTCTTGCTGCATAGCTGCAGGTGTGTGAACTGAGTCACAACTGCCCTTTTTGAGTCTTTCGTGGTGCCCATGAGGCCATCTCACCTGCTTTGCCCTCCTAGGCATTTAGGTCTGTGAACTTGTATAGAAAAGAGTGGGTAAACTTTTCTTGGTGTTTTTTAGTAAGTCCTTTGTACCCATTGATAATTGACCAGCAGTAACGATTGTGCAGCTTTTCCTTTTCTTCCAGTGGGCCGGATGTACCCCCCACGCTCTCCCAAGTCGGCTGCCCCTGCCCCAGTCTCAACTTCCTGTCCTGAGCCTCCCATTGGCTCAGCAGTACCAACCTCTTCAGCTTCCATCCCTGTGACATCATCAATTGTGGATCCTGGAGTAGGTTCCATCTCCCCAGCTTCTCCAAAGATCTCACTGGCCCCCACGGATGGTAAGAGCCAGATGGTTCCGGGCTGTGGGCAATGTGAAGTGTGGTTCTGGGGAAAAAGACATTCAGGTGTCTGTCTCTTCTTACTCAGTAAAAGAACTCGTGGCCAAGGACCCTGGAAGAACTCTGGAATCTCAGGAGCTGTCCCGGATATCTGGGAAAGGTGAGGATTGTTGTTTTCCTGCCAAAGTATAATGCCCCTTTGATTAGGAGAGCATTTCAATTAGAAAGTTGTTGGAATTCAAAAACAATGTCTATTCAAAACAATACAAAAACAGTCTATTAGGCCTTGGATTCTTCTTCTGTTTAGATTTTTGTACTGTGGGCTACTGGCACTGTGTAGCCACCTTTGGAAAAAGAAATGTATGTTTTCTCTTTTCACTGTTTCTCATAGTCCCTGGCCTTCAGAATGAACAGAAACGCTTTCAACTGGAAGAACTGAGAAAGTTTGGGGCTCAGTTTAAGGTGAGAAACGTGGGAATGAATTCTCGGATGTTAACAGGATGAAGGTGAAGTGGGTCTGGGTAACTTAAAGAAGAGGCACAGGACTAGGTGGGGTAGAAGAGATGAGAGCAAGGGAGAAAGAAGCAAGGCCCTGGGTCTGGACCGGTGTTATATGTGTGGTTTTTCTCCTTCCAGCTCCAGCCCAGTAGCTCGCCTGAGACCTGCCTGGATCCTTTTCCTCCCCGGATCTTAAAGGAGGAGGCCAAAGGGAAGGAGAAGGAAGTTGATGGTCTATTGATCTCAGAGCCCATGGGGTCCCCAGTCTCCAAGACGGAGTCCTTATTGGATAAGGAGGACAAACCGCCCCTGCCAGCAGGAGGAGGCACAGAGGTGCCAGATCAGCTCCCACCACCTTGTCCGAGCCAGACTGGCAGCCCCCCGGTGGGCCTCATCAAGGGAGATGACAAGGATGAGGGCCCTGTTGCCGAGTGAGTTGGGTGGGGAGGTGGGTGGGTGTCGGAGGTGATGAGGGGCACGCCGTGAGGAGTTACTTTGCTTTTCTCTCCATAGACAAGTGAAGAAGTCGACATTGAATCCTAATGCCAAGGAGTTCAACCCTGCAAAGCCTCTGCTGTCTGTGGTGAGATGGGGTAGCCTCTTCCATAAAGGAGACTTGGGAATGGGGTAAAAGCACTGGAGGGGAGAGTCCTGCCGCCAGGCAGAAGATGTGTGCAAGTGTGTAGGTTGATTTGGGAAAAACAGACCAATTTCAGGGCTGGGTGGCAAAGGATTGTGATGTGTCCGACAAGTATTGATTTGTTTCTCTCTGATACTTAGCATTTGGCTCAGGGAATGTCTGAGTGTGATAGTAATGAGCATGAGCTATATTTGGACTCACTGACTTAGCTTAAACCCCTGTACTTTTTTATAAGCTTTGTGATCTTGGGCAAGCCACTTACCCTACCTCTCTGCTTCAGTATTGTCAGCTGTAACTCGAGTGTGTCCACCTCGTAGGGTTGACGTGAGGCTTAATCAGGATCGAGTGTAGAATGTGTTTGGCACACAGTACTCCATAAATGCTGTTGCTGTATAGGCAGGGGGGCTGCTATGAGTAATAGAAAAACCGTGAGATATTTTATACACGTCCTCCCTTGTCTCTTGCAGAATAAATCCACAAGTACCCCGACTTCTCCGGGGCCCCGGACTCATTCTACTCCCTCCATCCCGGTGCTGACAGCAGGCCAGAGTGGGCTGTACAGCCCCCAGTACATTTCCTACATACCTCAGATCCACATGGGACCAGCTGTTCAGGTAAGAGAAGGGGCTGGTGGGCCAGAGTGTAAGAGGTTTGGGTGGGCTGGCTGAGGGACTAGGTCAGACCTGTTCTGGGCATTTGAAGCCAGTCATTCAGCCTTATCTGCATTACTGTCCCTAGGCACCTCAGATGTATCCATATCCTGTATCCAACTCAGTGCCTGGACAGCAGGGCAAGTACCGGGGAGCAAAAGGTGAGCAGGGTCGGCAGGGGCAGCCGGGGCTGCCCAGTGCCTCCTGGCAGATGGAGCTTGAGCTCTGCACTATTTTTCCCCTGCCCCCAGGCTCCCTGCCTCCCCAGCGCTCGGACCAACACCAGCCTGCCTCCGCCCCTCCAATGATGCAGGCTGCCGCTGCTGCTGGCCCGCCTCTGGTGGCTGCTACACCGTATTCTTCCTACATCCCCTACAACCCACAGCAGTTCCCAGGCCAGCCCGCCATGATGCAGCCCATGGCCCACTATCCCTCACAGGTGACTGGAGCACGGTAGGGACATGAGGGTGCAGAGGCCTTGCTAGAGGTCCATCTCCACGTCCCGACAGAGGAGCTGGGTGAGAGGCAGGCAATGTTCTGGGGGGTGGTGCCAGGCTGGGGATTCAGTCCTGGCTCTGGTAGGATCTGTTGCAAGGCACCTAAGACCCAAGCCCCAGACAAATAAAAATTAAAAGACAGCCACCACCCGAGCCTTCACTAAAGTGTCAGTAAAATAGCACCTACGGCCGAAACCAGTTTGGCTCAGTGGATAGAGCGTCAGTCTACGGACTGTATGGTCCCAGGTTCAATTCCGTTCAAGGGCATCTACCTTGGTTGCGGGCACATCCCGAGTGGGGGTTGTGTGGGAGGCAGCTGGTCGATATTTCTAGCTCTCTATCCCTCTTCCTCTCTGTAAAAAATCAATATATATATATAGCACCTACGTAGTTAGGCTATTTGGAATGACTAGTTGTGACAAGGCCAGAACAGAGGTTGTGCCTTCCAAGTTCTTTGCTGACCATTTCTCTTTGCCACTCCAGCCGGTGTTTGCCCCCATGCTTCAAAGCAACCCACGCATGCTGACATCGGGGAGCCACCCCCAGGCCATTGTGTCGTCCTCCACCCCTCAGTTCCCTTCAGCAGAGCAACCCACCCCCCAAGCCCTTTATGGTGAGTTCTGCTGGACTCCCTCCCTCCAGGCTGTGCTTTTCAGTCCCCTCCAGTGTGCTCAGCACTGATTATCTCTCTCCATCTGTAGCCACTGTTCACCAGTCCTATCCACACCATGCCACGCAGCTCCATGCCCACCAGCCGCAGCCGGCCACCACGCCTACGGGGAGCCAGCCACAGTCCCAGCATGCGGCCCCCAGTCCTGTCCAGGTGCTTGCCGTGGGGAGCTGAGTGGTCGGGGCAGGAGTTGGGGGCTGAAGGAGAGTGGTAGAGCTTGGGGTATTTCCCCAGCGGTGAGGATTAGGGGTCAGTGGGTAGAAGGCCTGGGTATCAGGAGTGGGTGACGCTTAACCTTCCTCTCCCCCTGGCAGCACCAGGCAGGGCAGGCCCCACACCTGGGCAGTGGACAGCCACAGCAGAATCTGTACCACCCAGGGGCCCTGACAGGCACGCCGCCTTCTCTGCCACCGGGACCTTCTGCCCAGTCCCCTCAGAGCAGCTTCCCCCAACCAGCTGCTGTGTATGCCATCCATGCCCACCAGCAGCTGCCCCACGGCTTCACCAACATGGCCCATGTTACCCAGGTAAGAACTGAAGGAACCTGCTTTGTCTGGGTCTGTTTTGCCATGAGGACCTGGGCCACGAGACTGTCCCATTCCTGAGTCCCTGGTGCCGGGCTGCCTCTACGTCATGCGCCTTGGTCAGCTTCCCTGGCGCTCCTAACTGTTCTCTGTTTTCTTCAGGCCCATGTCCAAACTGGAATCACAGCAGCCCCGCCCCCTCACCCTGGGGCTCCCCACCCGCCCCAGGTGATGCTGCTGCACCCACCCCAGGGCCATGGGGGACCCCCCCAAGGCGCAGTGCCCCAGAGTGGGGTGCCTGCACTCTCAGCTTCCACACCCTCACCCTACCCCTACATCGGACACCCCCAAGGTGAGCAGCCTGGCCAGGCGCCTGGATTTCCAGGAGGAGCCGATGACAGGATTCGTGAGTTCTCGTTAGCTGGGGGAATTTGGCATGGAAGAGCTGATGGGCTGCAGGTGGGGCAGGATGCACGGGTTCTGGGTGGGGAGTGAGGGGTCTTGGAGGCAGGGCTGTCCCACAGGGCGCCTGCCGACCTGCACCTGTCTGTGAAGTATGTAGGGTGGGCAGAAGCCACAGTCGCCGCCGCCAGGGGCTTGCTCCTGGCTCTGTCCTTTGCTTCCCTCCGTCCTCGCTCAGTTGTGATCCAGCAGCCCCCCTCCCCACTGCCTCCCCAGCTCTCAGTGACCCCGACTGTCTCCTGACTTAGCCGAGGTAAGGTCAGCGCAGCAGACAGGGCCAGGCTGGGGTGTGGGGGGCTAGCTGGGCACATGAGTAAGGGCTCTGGCTCACTGGGAAATAGTGTTTGATTTGTGCTTCTGACAGCCCCATGAGACACCTTGAGGAGGCCGCTCCTACCCACTCCCCCCACACCCCACACTGGACGCATTGGATGAAGGGACAGCTGCTTGGGTTCTAATGCTCCTGCTCTCTTCTCTTTCCCCTCCAACCAGTTCAATCTCATCCCTCCCAGCAGCTCCCCTTCCACCCCCCGGGGAACTGAAGATTGTCCTGGCCGCGACCTGAGACCTCCATGAGTGGAGGGAAGAGTGATCTCTATGTCTCTTCCCCCAGCAGCTCGGACCAGTCCCAGCTCCCCAACCCCCCCGCCCCCTTTCCCCGGGGGAGCTGGGGAATTCCTGCCAAGCACCTTGAATGGGAGAGGCCTCAAAGTGGGTGGGCCAGGGTCCAGCGGGGGTGGGGGGGGTTCCTGCTCTGCCCCTGCCCCATCCCCACCCCATCTTGCCCTCCCATCCTCTATCCCCCACTGGAGACGGAAGATCTTTTATTTTCTATTATTTATATGTCAGACTTGGGCCCCCTGTTCTTTCTTCCCCATTAACTCGAGTGACCTGCGTGAGAGACAGATGCCCCACAAGGATGGTTGGACAAGGACTTTTACTTTTTATTACATAAAAATATTAAAAAAAAATTAAAAAAAATAAAATTTTAAACTAACTTAACCTGCCTGAAGTTTACTTTTTGGAGAATACAGTTAAGATTGTGGCCATCTGTCTTAAACATGGTGTGATGTGGTTGCCAAGGTGGGCCCTTCAGCCTGAGGGGCTGGGCCTGCTGCCCTTCTGGCTCTACTGCTGTACAGGCCCCCCAAATTTCCTCACCTCCAGATTGGTCCTCATGAAGTACATCTGACTTACACTTCAGTGTTGGCCACTGGAAATAAAAGGTTAAACCGGTTTGGCTCAGTGGTAGAGCTTCGGTCTGCGGACTGAATGGTCCCGGGTGATTCCGGTCAAGGGCTACATGTGGGCACATCCCCAGTAGGGGGTGTGCAAGAGGCAGCTGGTTGATGTTTCTCATCGACGTTTTTAGCGCTCTATCTCTCCCTCTGTAAAATATCAATAAAATGTATTTTTTAAAAATTAAATTTAAAAAAAAGGTTTGACTGGTGAGTGGTCTTGGGTATGGGTGAGACCTATGAAAATGAAGTTGCGGTGGGAAGAGGGGAAAGGGCTAGGTTGACGGGCCAGGGCCAGATTATGGGGAATTGGAGCTAAACTAGGACAAGAACCAAGCATGGGATGTAGAAAAATCAGGCTTCATAGGTTTGGGGATTTTTTTGTTCCAGGCAGCAGTAAGAATTCTTTCTTTTACCTGGCCTTGGTTTTGTCTGTGAAAAAGATTATTTCACCCTTAGGGAATTAATTGTAGGCAGGGGAATTTCAGCTCTGAGCAAAGCCAGAGAAAATTGGCTAGGACTGGGAGAGGAAGAAAGAAGATATTGGGAAAGAATATTCAGGATCTGAAACCTGGTGGGCATAGGGTTGGAGGGGAAGTTGTGAGGTCCCAAATTAAAGCGCTCTCTAGGGCAGTGTTTCCCAAAGTGTGGGTACGTGTACCCCTCAAGAGTTTGGTGGGGGTACACATTGCCCCAGTTTGGTGGGGATATGCACCGTGCTTAGCTGCGCCTAATTCTACGTTTTTATGAGTTAAGACAGTCTTGTGAGGCATGAGATGGTCCAGTGTGCAAATAAATGTTACTTATAACTTTATATTTTATTATGAATAATTTTTTCGTTTATTGTGTACAAAAAAAGAAAAAATTATTTTTTTGATTACTAAAATACATTTTTTTTTTGACCAGGGGTACTCAGCATTATGAAAATTATAGAAGGGGTACACATATGTCAAAAGTTTGGGAAACACTGCTCTAGGGGATTGTCAGTGGGGTTGTAGGGGCAATGATGGAAGGAGGAAAACCTTTCTGAAGGGAAGTAACAGCAATAGGGCCTCTTGCACACCCCCACTGGGGATCTAGCCCACAACCTGGGCATGTACCCCAACTGGGAATCCAACCAGCAACTTGGGCATATGCCCTGACCAGGAATCAAACCTAGACCTTTGGTTCATACGTTGAGACTCAACCACTAAACCGCACTGGCCAGGCAGGCCTGAGGAAGTTTGAAGTGTAGGTCTCTAGTACTGAGTGATGTAACTGCAGGTATTAACTAGTACTTTTTTATTTATTTTTTATTGATTTCAGAGAGGGAGAGAGAGAAAACACCAATGATGAGAATCACTAATTGGCTGCCTCCTATACACTCCTACTAGGGATTAAGCCTGCAAGCTGGGAATGTGCCCTGACTGGAATCGAACCTGGGATCCTTCAGTCCGCAGGCCTATACTATCCACTGAGCCAAATCACCTAGGGCAAGTAGTAGTACGTCCCATACAAACCTGAACTGGGGACCGAATCCACCACCTGAGATGTGCCCTGGCCAGGAAACAAACTAGCGGCCTTTTGGTGCATGGGACATTTAACCAACAGCCACACCGGCCAGGGCCCTATTGCAGGTTGGTTTTATCTTACTCCCAAGAGCAGAAATCTCAAAGTTGGGAGCTTATACTCCAGCCAGCCAGGAATCCCCCTCCTAATCCTAAATCCTCCTTCCCTTGAGCCTGTTTTCTGGAGTCAGATCAGGTTTTGAGTTTTTCAGAACAGCCCTCAGCCTCCCCTCAGGACTGCTTAGTAGGATATCTGGGATATACTCATTTGTCAGGATCCAAGTTAGAAAGGTGGACCCATTATTCCCTGCTGAATGTTACCTTTCTTTGTTTCAAGGCAGCATCCTGGTCAGTAGGTTCCTTCTTTTTAAAACTGATTTTAGAGAGAGACATTGATTTGTCGTTCCACTTTGGTATGCATTCACTGATTGATTCTTTTAGGTGCCCTGACCAGGGATCAAGCCCATAATCTTGGTGTATCAAGATGCCACTCTAACCCACTTGCCTACCCAGCCAGGGCCTCAAGTTTTTAAAAACCTCAGCATTTTATTCTGATTATTTGATAAACAGCATTTTTCTTTTTAAATCTCAAACGTTGAAAAGTGGAGCCTTCGTTCTATACCTTCTCAAGCCTGTTTGGAATTGGTGACCACAGTAATAACTCAAGTAGATTATATGGGTGCTGGTTCCAGGGGTAAGATAACAGTTCCCACTATCAGTGCTTCAACAAGGAGAGCTAGACATTAATGCTAGTGCCTACTCAAGGAAATGAGCTGAGCCCATTCTGGTTCCAAGTGATAAATCCTTTCCCACCATCTCCCAAAAAGACATCCACCAATATTCTACTCTAGCATACAAAGTTCACAAGACTAGCTTTCAACCCTTTGCCTTCTTTCCGAAGGGTTGAAAGCTAGCAAAGAGCTTTCATTGAGGTGAACTGAGGCTAGAGAGAGAACTCAGTTAAAATAGCTGGCTCTAGGGTGCCTCCTGGGCTTGAGGCTCCCCCCAACCCCCTCCCTTTTTAGAAATGTATCTGATTTTTTACAGAGAGGAGGAAGAGGGATAGAGTTGGGAACATCAATGAGAGAGCAACATCGATCAGCTGCCTCCTGCACACCCCCCACTGGGGATGTGCCGGAAACCAAGGTACACGCCCTTGACCGGAATCGAACCTGGGACCCTTCAGTCCCCAGGCTGACGCTTTATCTACTAAGCCAAACTGGTTAGGGCTAAAATATATATTTATTGATTTCAGAGAGGATAGGGAAACATTAGGGATGAGAGAAAATCATTGATAGGCTACCTACTTCAATCCTTCATGTCTCCCCACTGGGATCAAGCCCAGGTATATGCCCTGACCAGGAATCGATCCATGATCTGGCTCATTGAGCCGCACCAGCCTGGCTCTGGCTTCCTTTTTATTTCCTCCATCGTTCCAACTTACACAAAGGATGCAAACCCAGACTAGCTTACTATTCACAGAACAGTTTATTGACCTACCTCACCTGGCAGGCCGTGTGGCCCTTCTGGCCAGGAGAAGTGATGGTCTAGTTGCAACTGCTGGGTTGCAGCCCATGCCCTGAGAAGGGGCATGAGAAACAGAACACTGGCCAGCACAGCCCTGCATACAAGAGCCTGAACAGAGGTCCGCACTCAACTCCACTTGATGTTCTTGTCCTCCTCAGTCATGGCTGGTGTGTCAGTGACGAGGCCAGTGCCAATGGTCCGGTTGCCATCTCGCAGAGTAAAACGCTGACCTTTTTCTAAGATCATTGGCTGCCGCAAGATTAGGCTAAGCTTCAAGTCCTCCCCAGGCATAGCAAGCTCCTGGAGGGGACAGAAACAGGGATCGTACATGGCCTGCAAGATGTCTTTATCCCAAAGGCTTTGTTGGCTGTCAAAGTTAATGATTATGGGAAATGAAGCATGATGATTATTTCTGGGAACAGCTTCATCCCAGCTGTCAGGCAGATGCCAACAGAATATACAAAGGCAAAAAAAGAAAAAAGGGGGGGGGGGGGGGCGGACCACTGATCGGTATTCCTAAGGTATGTTAAGGGGAAATATTTAATTTTAGACTATGGAGATCTAAATATATAGATCTTAGGAACTTCTCTAAGCCCTACGTAGAGTAAAACTCTCAAGAAGAAATACTCTTTTCTGAGAAGTCTGGGTAAATGATAAGTTTTTCAACTATTTCAGCCTAGGGAATAGTGGATGACGACTCATTCCTCCAAAATCCATTGGTCCTAGTTGGTTCATCTACAGCATCAGCCAGCGTCTCTTCACCCAAAGAAAAGTCACCCACATTGTCACATCTTTGGAACTGTACCCTATGCCCACCATACCTTCCCTGGAGGCAGGATGATACGACAGGCCATGTCCCAAGTCAAGGAGAACATGACAGGCATGAAGTGGGACACAAAGGGCTTGTGGCGGCCACCTTCCTCCTTGGTGAGGATGTAAACCTGGAAAGGAGAGCAAGTGGCTAGAAGCATGCCTCTCGGGGCAATCCATCTCAGTCATCCCTGTCCACGGCCTGACGCCTCACCTGTGCCTCCACCTTCTGGTGGGGCTGGATGGAACCTGGTTTGGCCATTACCAGGCCACGTCTCAGGTCCTCCCGCTTCAAGCCTCGGACTAGGGCCCCAAGATTATCGCCTGCCTCTGCCCTGTCCAGGCTCTTGTGGAACATCTCGATTCCTAGGGGGAGAAGAGAGACAAGATGGACCTCTGGAGCAGAAGGCAGGCACAGGGGTCTGCAAGGCAGAGGTCACCCTGGAGCAGCCCCTGGGTCTCAAGGCTTTCTTCCTGTACCTGTTACCACAGTGCGAATGTTCTTGTTATGTCCCAGGAACTCACACTCGTCTCCCTTCTTCAAAGTTCCACGTTCTAGCGTACCTGTCACCACCGTGCCCCGGCCTGGGAGGGAACAAGAAAGGACATTAGGGACCTTGGGCACGGCTCTTGGTAGGGGGAGAGAATGCAAATGAGCACGGTCCTCACCAGGGATAGAGTAAACGGACTCTACAGGCAGCAGGAAAGGCTTCTCTAGGTCCCGGGTGGGCACTGGGATGTAAGTGTCCACAGCATCCAGCAGCTTCTGCACAGACTTCAGGCCTAACTCAGGGTCCCGTTGCTGGAAGGGGTGGGGGAGGGGTATGATAGGACTGTGAAGTTTCCATTTTGCTTACCAAGAACTACTAGTACCTCCCAGACTCAGAGCACGGCTCCAGATGCCTATCCCGCCCCACCCTCTGTTACTACAGCCCCTGTCTGATCCTGCCTTCACCTCAAGGGCACAGAGGGCAGAGCCTACGATGACCGGAGTCTCCTCCCCTTTGTAGCCAAACTCGGTGAGCAGTTCCCGGATCTCCAGCTCGACTAGCTCCACCATCTCAGCGTCCTGGACAGCATCTGCCTTGTTCACATACACCACAACATGCTCTACTCCAATCTGCAGGTGGGAAAGAGGGAGATGGTGTCCTGAGTGGCCCAACTCCCCACTCTTCCTCTTCCCACTCCCACCCAGGCTCCGCATACCTGTCTGGCGAGTAGTAAGTGCTCTCGGGTCTGGGGCATGGGGCCGTCATTGGCTGCCACCACCAGGATGCAGCCGTCAAGGGGGGCAGTGCCTGTGATCATATTCTGGGGGGGGGAGGAGAGGAAACATAGCCTCATTCAGCTACCTCAGCTCCACATCCATCTAGCCAAGCACAGCAGTTAGGAGCTGAGGCTCACCTTTCTCTGCCATCTCACCACCCACTTTAAGTGGCCATGCCCACAAATTCATGATCTCAAACCTATACACCTTGAGTACCTTAAGCTCCTCCCACAAGCCTAACGTTTCTCCTGACAGGAGGCGGCTCCTGGCCTGTCCCCAGCAATGCTCACCTTAACGTAATCCGCGTGACCTGGACAGTCCGTGTGGGCATAATGGCGGGCAGCAGTGCTATACTCCACATGGGCTGCATTGATGGTGATACCGCGGGCTCGCTCCTCAGGGGCATTGTCAATCTCTTCATATTTCTTAAACTTGGCCCCTCCTCCCTCGGCTAAAACTGATTGGAGAAGGCAAGAGAACACAGCTCTCAGCTCTAGTTCCAGAGGCAGAGGCCTGGCTTCGGGCACACCCCCAGTCCCTCCCACTTAAACAACCTTACAAGGACAGCCTGGGGGCGGACCCTCCCTCAACCTCTGCAGATAACCAGTCTGAAAGAAAGGCCTGAAGGTCCTGCTCGCGACTTGCTGGTAAAGCCTCCGCTTGGAGGGCGGTCGCTAATGCTAGAGGGAGGCCATTCAGGGTCCCCCAATTTATGCACCACCAAGTTCTTCAGGTTGGGGGAAATTGTATCCTGACCAGAAATCTTCCACCCCCACCCCCCACCCCCGCCCACTTAAGTTATGGCTCCTCGGGCTACACTAAACGCGTCCAGCAGCCACCGGGCCCTGCCTCCAGGTCCGGCCTGCAGAGGGCCCTGCCGGATGCCCCTCAGCAGCCCGCTTACTTTTCGTGATGGCCGCGGTCAGCGTCGTCTTGCCGTGGTCCACATGGCCGATGGTACCCACGTTCACGTGGGGCTTGTCGCGCACATAGGTTTTCTTGGCCTCCACGGCCAGGCCACGGCACAAGAGGGTCAGTGCCGGGGCCGTCAGCGGCCGCAACAGGCCCTGCAGCAGTGGGGTCGGGCCGGCGCCGAGACCTGCAGGGGCAGAGGCGAGGCGTGGAGTCAGGGCGCGGGTGGGCGCTCGGCCACTCCCGACAACCCCCACGTGTCCCCAGGCCCCCAAGCGCCATCGCCCGCCCCGCGCCCTCACCGCTGAAGAGGGGCGTCGCGCGCAGCAAGGTGGTGACGGCCATTGTGGTCGCACTCGCGCCCCGAGTACCGCTACGAGGCACCCGATGCCCGCGCGTGCAGAGAGGGCAATTGCGACTGGAGGTTACTTCCGGCGGAAGTGAGGACCAAGAGGGCAAATCCAGGCACCTCTAGCCACCAATTTTTATGGTCGTCTCCGCCAACTTCCGGGCGCGGGCCGGAAGACGTCAAGGAAGGTAAATACTGGAGCGCGGGGGCGGGGATGGATGGAGGTTTCCACACCCACTCGGGCCCCGCGGGAGGGGGGAGCACGCAGTCCTCTCCGGCGCCGCCAGGGGGCGATGTGATCGTCCCATGACCTGTGGACTCCGGGGTTCCGGGGAAGCGGCCTGTGTTTGCGCTTAGGGAGGAATTAGGTCGAGAAGGCGGCTCTCCGCCTCCGCAAGGCAGAGGCGGTAGAAGCGCAGACTGCTCAGAGACCTCCACGACTCGACTCCCTGGAGTCCCACCTACTGTGCGAGTCTGTCGAGCGGGAGTTGGGACAAGATCCTGCCGCCAGGCTGAGGAAGAGGGTCCTAGGGCCTAGGCGCCTTTGGGGGGGGGGGGGGGGGCGGCTCAGGTAAGACCCATCTCAATGCTGAACCTTTGTTTTTGTTTTTTCTGTAAAATGGGATTGTAGTAGTAATATCTACCGCGTGGAGAGACCCTGCTCTGGAAATGAATGAGCTGGAGAAAAAGCAGGAGTGGGGTCCTGAGGCCTCCTGGTCGCACAGTCCTTAAACCTCAAATACCTGCCCTCCTAGCCCACAGCCTGCGGGGACAGCCGAAGCCTTGCCATTCACCCGTCACACTTCAGCAGCCCGAGATATAATTCCCTTGTTGATTGCCTCACCCATCCACCCAGTTTTACTGATGACAGTAAAGGGACCAGCCTCAGGTACTATTAAGAGCAGCTTGAGCCCAGCTGGCCTGGCAGGGTGGTTGAGCATTGCCCTGTGAACCAGGTATGAGTGAAAGGGGCCACATGCAAACCTGACAGGCTCAGGGAAGGCCTGCAAGACGGTCTTGCAAACTCAGAGACCTAAAGTAACCACAAAGGATGGTCTGAAATGAAACTTTAACTAAAAGCATTTATGGTGGCTGGTTACATCCTAGGCCAGTATCTTCACTGACAAGGTCAACCTTTACCTTAACTGAGCCTATCTGTCTTTTTGCATCTACGATAACATACCCTTGAAATGTATGGGTAACTTGTAACTTCCCTTTTTCCGGACCCCTTGGGGCACAGCCTTATGTGCCTGGGCACAAGGACAGATACCACAAATTCCTTCATTATCATGTTAATTGTTCCTGCACCTACCTAAGTAGGTGTCTATCATTTTGCTTTTTATCAAATCCCAGGGGTTTCCCTGCTCTGCTTCCTCTCTAGTCTATCACCAATGGATTTCATATAACCCACCTACATCCCTTCCTTTGATTGCAATCTATATATAAAAGCCTAAGCAACTAACCAGTAGCTATGATGCACACTGACCACCAGAGGGCAGATACTCAAGGTCCAGAAACCACAGGCATGGAAACATGGAACAGACTGATGCATCTCATAGGGAAGGGGGTGGAGAGAGGGCGGAAGAGATTAACCAAAGATCTTATATGCATATTAGAGGCCTGGTGCTTCTGAATGCATGCACCAGTGGGGTCCCTCAGCCTGACCTGTGCCTTCTCACAATCTGCGGCCCCTTGGGAGATGTCAGAGAGCCAGTTTCAGGCCCATCCCTGCAGGCCATATATGTAGACTAGAGGCCTGATGCACCAAATCTTTCAGGAGGGCGAAGACCAGGCCAAGGGACCCCACCGGTGCATAAATCTGTGCACAGGGCCTCTAGCGTATAAACAGAGATGTAACCCACCATTCTCCGGAGCATTACTAGTACCTCAACCTGTTAAGGTTCAGCTTCCCAGCAATTGTTGCCAGTTTGGTTCAAATAAACTCACAAAAATTCTTTACAGGTTTGAATGTTTTTATGTTAACACAAATAACAGTTGGACTCCCGATTGGGTGTGTTCGGGGCTCCAGCTGATTGGTGATACTCTCTCATCATTGATATTTCTATCTCTCCCATCCTCTCTGAAATCAATAAAAATAATTAAAAAGAGAGAGAGTGAGTAGCTTGAGTCTTATTCCTGTTTGTCCCCAGCAGCTAATACAGGGTGGAGCACCCAGTGAGTGCTCAGTAGATGACTGTTGAATGAATGAATGAGTTCAAGGAGAATACTGGTGTATAACCTTTTTTAAAAATATAT
Source organism: Vespertilio murinus (assembly GCA_963924515.1). Taxonomy (NCBI): domain Eukaryota; kingdom Metazoa; phylum Chordata; class Mammalia; order Chiroptera; family Vespertilionidae; genus Vespertilio; species Vespertilio murinus. Next base: position 100,078,777 of record OZ004705.1, on the reverse strand, counting down.
ATATTTTATTGATTTTTTTCTTTTACAGAGAGGAAGGTAGAGGGATAGAGAACTAGAAACATTGATGAGAGAGAAACATCGACCAGCTGCCGCCTGCACACCCCCTACCGGGAATGTGCCTGAAACCAACATACATGCCCTTGACCGGAATCAAACCTGGGACCTTTCAGTCCACAGACCGACGCTCTATCCACTGAGCCAAACCAGTTTCGGCACTGGTGTAAAACCTTTAACTTTCACATCCCTCATCTCATCACCCTGGGATGATAATAGCAGCTGCTTATTATTTTTAAAAAATATATATTTTATTGATTTTTTTTTTTTTTTTTTTTTACAGAGAGAAAGAGAGAGGGATAGAGAGCTAGAAACATCGATGAGATAGAAACATTGACCAGCTGCCTACTGCACACCCCCTACCGGGGATGTGCTGGTAATCAATGTACATGCCCTTAACCGGAATCGAACCTGGGACCTTCCAGTCCGCAGGCAGACACTCTATCCACTGAGCCAAACTGGTTTCGGCAGCAGCTGCTTATTATTAACCTTGGTTAATGTTTCCAAAATTCATCAGATCCTAGGACTCAATTAACTATGTTTCAAAAAGGTTTCCTATAAATTATGTTCAGTAGGGTCTGGGCACAGAAAGGGAAGCTATATATATTTATCACACACACACACACACACACACACACACACACCCTTCTTAAGCTCAGTGTTACCCTGTGTGGTAGTGGGAGAAGTTAGCTTGAACACAGGCAGAGAGGACGGGGTCCAGTGTGAAACAAAGGCAAGTGGAACACAGGCAGGGACAGACATGGCAGTTTGAGCAAGCCTGATCACAAAAACCAACCATGCTGAAATAATAGAATGTTTTTGGACACAGAACAGGAGGCATGGGAAACTGAGAACCTGCAGCAAAAAAGTGTATGAATACATAGAAACAGAGCAAGTTCAGGTCCATTGCTGGGCCTGAACAATGGAATCAATCAGGTGGTGACACAGGTAGATATAAAGCAGACTCATAGCCGTGTGCCCCAGGAGAGCCGTGTACCCCAGGGGAGCTGTGGGACCCCGGGGACCCGTGTGACCTGGGGGAGTGGTGGGACCCGGGGGAGCCTTGTGCCCCGGGGGAGCAGTGGGCCCTGCAGGAGTGATGGGACCCGGGGGAGCCATGTGACCTGGGGGGGCAGTGGGACCTGGGGGAGCCGTGTGACCTGGAGGGGTGGTGAGACCCGGGGGAGCCCCTATGTTCATAGCAGCACAATTTACAATAGCTAGGATTGGGAAACAGGCTAGGTGCCCATCAGCAGATGATTGGAGCAGAAAACTATGGTGCATCGACACAATGGAATACTATGCTGCCATAAAAAAGAAGGAATTCTCATCATTAGCAGCAACCTGGATGGAATTGGAGAACATCATGCTGAGTGAAATAAGCCAGTCAATGAAAGAGAAACACCACATGTCCTCACTCATTTATGGATAATAAAGAATATTATAAACTAATGAACAGAAAGATAGATATAGTGACAGTAAAGCAACAAGCAGACTGTCAAATGACAGTGGGGAGGGGAGGGTGATTTAGGGGAGATAAGAGATCAACCAAAGGACTGGTATGCATGCATATAAGTACAACCAATGGACACAAAACTCTGGGGAGGGAGGGAGGGCATGTATGGGAGGTGGGGGGGGGGGGCAATGGTAAGCAATGTACACATAATACCTTAATAAAAAATAAATAAAATGGAATAAAAAATGAAATAACACTGTTGATATCACATGGTTTTCTGCCCCCCGCCCCTCCCAAAAGTCCATTCATTCCCTTTGTGGGTGACACTTTGAGTTCCTGCTTCATAACCATTTTCCATCTCCTTAGGCAGAGCTCTGATTTTCTTCGGAGCAGCCCTTCTCCCGTTCCAGGAATAAGTCCTGGCAGGTCTGGTCCACTCTGGTGGTCCTATTCTCCTGGCCAGGCGGTTTGTTTAGAGTTGGTTTCTATTCCTATGGGGCCAATGATTAGTAAGAGGTCTGCTTATGGGGATTTCTTGTTAAGAAGGAAACACCGAATAAATGGACCTTCTTTTGATTTTGAGTGGTCCTTGTCTAGATGGGAATCCTAGAACTCCTGTGCCCATTTTGTTCCCAGGCAATAATGCAGCCAAAATCCAGAAGAGAGCAAAGTTAAGAGGATCTTAGAAGGCTGGACTCCTGGTAGTATGTAATGGCAATGTTCTTATTGTTTAGCCCAGACTGTGCAGAATTGTCTGTTATTTGCAGCCAAATACATCCTGACAGATACCCTTATGGTGCTGTACCCTGAGGCATACTTCTTGGTTTCACTTGTGTGAGACAGTGAGTTGAGTAGGCCAGGACTGGGCTTCCTTTATCTGCATAGCCTCTGTGCCTGTCCACTGCAGTCCTCTCTGGATGTTTACTTTGAATTAATGAGCCTTCCAAACTGAAGGGTGCCACTGTGTGTGCCCCAGACTTAACACATCTAACTAACACAGGTTCTCAGTTCTCTTCCACACTGTCCTCCCACATCTAACAAGCAGCATCGCCACCCACCCTTCGCCTCCCTCTACCCCCAACCCAGTACCCAGTCCTGCTGGTTCTTGCTCCAGAATATATCCTGAATGCGACCACGTCTCCCTAGCTCCACTGTGGACACCGGGGTTCAGTATGGGATCATCTCTCATCTAGGTTACTTTATAGGTTCTCCAAAGGGCCTCTCAGCCTCTACTCTTTTTTAAAAAAAACCACAACTTTTATTGATTTTAGAGAGGAAGGGGGAAGGAGAGTTATAAACATCAACGAAGAGAGGGAATCATTGTTTGGCTGCCTCCCACATGCCCCCCAATGAGGATTGAGCCCACAACCTAGGCATGTACCCTGACGGGGAATCGAATGGTGACTTCCTGGTTCATAGGTGCCCCCTGAGCCACGCTGGTAGGGCAACAGCTTCTACCCTTATTCTCAATACCTGTCAAATCAATCCTCCCTCAGCAGCCACATCAGTCTTTAAAATATGGGTGAAAAATTAATCCCCCTTCAATGACTCCTTATGACACGGTATTAAAACCAAACTCATACTTGAAATGAACTGTATGGCAGGTAAATTATATCGCAATAAAGCTGTTTAATTAAAGAATCCAAACTCCTATGGTCTACAGACCTGCATGATCTGGCCCCTGCCTATCTCTGTGGCCCATATAGTATGATTTACCTCTCCCTACCTCCCAGCCACACTCAACCTCACTCTGTTCTGCAAACATCCCACCATTGTTTCCACCTCAGCTTCTGATGTTATTGTTGTTGTTAATCCTCACCTGAGGATATTTTTCCATTATCTTTTAGAGAGAGTGGAAGAGGGAAAGACCAAGAGAAACTTCGATGTGAGAGAAACATATTGATTGATTGCCTCCTGCACCCACCCCGACCAGGGTCTGGGCCAGGGAGGAGGCTGCAAACAAGATACATGCCCAAATTGAACCTGGAACCCTTTGGTCCACAGGCTGACACTCTATCCACTGAGCCAAACCAGCTAGAGCTTTGATGTTTTCCCTGTAGCTTTCCCCATGGCTTTCAGGTCCCACCTCTTGTATCTGAAGTAATGCCAGGTCATCCTTTTAGCAAGTGTCCCCTTTGACTTTCTTCATTGCACCCAAAAATCCAAAATTATAAAGTTTGCTTGGTGGTGGTGGTTGTTTTCTGTCTCACCAACTCATGACAATAAGAACTTATTTTTTACTCTTAAGTATAGTGCCTAACAGGTGAAGAAGTATTTGTTGAAGGAATTATGTGTTGAGTCATTTTAGTTGAGCATTTGTGTTGGCTTGTTAAATTTTCTGATGTTTTCAATAGAAAGCAAATTTTGTATTCACATTCATTTTAAAAATAAAGATGAGTTGCCCTAGCCAGTTTGGCTCAGTGGATAGAGCATCAGCATGTCGACTGGAGGGTCCCGGGTTTGATTCCAGTCAAGGGCACATGCCCAGGTTGTGGGCTCCATCCCCAGTAGAGGAGATGTAGGAGGCAGCCGATCAATGAGTCTCTCTCATCATTCATGTTTCTATTTCTCCCTTCCTCTCTAAAATCAATAAAAATACATAAAAAAAATAAAATAGGGGCCATGTACCCTGGGTGAGCTGTGTGCCCCAGGGGGCCAGGTGTCCCGGGAGAGCCGTGTGCCCCGGGGAAGAAGGATACCTGTTTTTCCTTTAAAGAGCCACCTCTGCCATGCCCAGCCTACCCAATCTCAGATGGGTCCATGATCCAGGGTTTACAAATTAGCATAATCTATCCCTCTGGTTACAGGTAATGGTTCAGGGTTAGTACTCTGTTTCAACCCCAACTGGTATACTAACGAAGTTCAGTTCTGGCACTAACTGCCCGAAGTTAGCATGACACAAGTTAAGGGCTCAGTCCATGGCAAGACTTCCCCCACTTCAAATGCCAGCTGCAAGTGGAGTCCCCCAACCCCCTGCACTTCCTGACCCCCACTCCGTTTGATATTTGCTAGAATAGCTCAGAATGCGGGAAAGCGCTATGCTTCACGATTCGTATTATAACCAAGTCAGGACAGCCAAATGAAGAGACACATAGGGTGAGGTCTGGGAGGGTCCAAATACAGAGGTCGATTCCCTCTCCCCATGGAGTCAGCATATCATTGTCCTGGAACAATGCATCCACCAACCAGGAAGAACTGGTTGGGCTTCGCTGTCCAGAGTACATTACTTAGGCATGACTAATTCAACTGTCACCATGTGACTGAACACCATCTCCAGGCCCCCTCCCTTCCCTCCTCGGATGCTAAGCTGGTGCAAAATCCCAACCCTCTTATCACAACGTTGGTCTTTGTGGTGACCAGCCCCCATCCTGAAGATATTTAGGGGCTTGCCATGGGTCACCTAAGGGGTTCATGAATAACACAGACTCTGGAAACACCAAGTACTTTTAATCCTGTGTCAGGAACACGGGACAAAGATCAGACAAATTCTTTATTATACAATAGATGTTTGTTGAGTGACCCAAGCTGAGCTGATGAAATTCAACCCGACTGCATTTGTTGGAGCTGTTGGGAAAGCTAGGACCTTTCTCTGCTGGGGTTGTTACTCTGGGAAGCTTGCAGCTGCAGGCAGCCATACTGCTCCCTCTGAGGGTACAACCTGCCTGAGAATGACGACAGTCCAGGAAAAAAGCAGAACTGAGAGAAAGAGACCAAGTTCAAATGGATACTGTTTGAGCTTTTGGCTCCAAGCATGCCTAACGTCATTCTATCTTTGATTTTCATTTTGTGAATCAACAAACTCCCCTCCTTTTTATGTTCAATCAGCCTTCAATTGGAGTTTCCACTGTAGCTGAAAGCATCCTGGGAAGTACATGCCCTCTTACTGAGGAAGACATGCTTCTCACTGCCTTATTCTTATTTGGCTTAACCTGGGCCCTGGGTCCCATCCTTCCCACCTGGACAAACTCATCCCATTACCGTCCTTCCTGATGGCTCCTTTCTCCTTAGACTTTGACATAATTAGGTCTTCCTTGGGATAGAAACAGGCAAGTCTTTTCTTCCCTTTCAAACTACAACCCACCGTATCTCTTTCCTTCCCTTTTTGGTGGAACTGTGAGACCATTCTCCACCTCCCTCCTCCCCCTTATTCACCTTCCATTTGTTCTTCACTCCTCTACCATTTGGCTTCTGCTTCCATCACTTCCCTAAAACTATTCTCACCAAGACCACTCAGCAATGGTACCCCGTTTCCCCGAAAATAAGATAGTGTCTTGTATTAACCTTTGCTCCCAAAGATGCACTAGGTCTTATTTTCAGGGGATGTCTTATTTTTCCATGAAGAAGAATACGGTACACATTTATTGTTAAATGAAAATAAAGGAAATTTATTACCTGTATATGGTACGGTAGTACGGTAGTTGTCAACACAAATGAGACAAACTGTGAATCCTACAGTATCAAGAATTTACTCATTTATTCAGCGACAATCATGTCATCATCTTCTGGAACATCATCATAACAATCCAATTTCTGAATTTCCTGGTGAATTTCTTGTGACTCCATTTCTTTTAGAATCAGCGGACCAAATCTCTCATGTTTAGCAATAGCACTGTCTTTAAATGAGTACTTCTTGTCAAGGTAGCCTGCTCGCAGTGCATTTGCAATGCAACTGTCAGTGATTTTCTCCCATGAATTCTTCACCCAAGTTACTTCTTGCAGTTTAGGTTTCACAAAGTTTCCACGCTGATTTCTCTCCATTCACACAGCAGTGACATCAGGACTCCGAGTAACTTCACTGGTTGCTAGACGCCCGTCGGGGCGGCCCTAGCGACCAGTTTACGGTAAATTAATTTTCGTTCTGAGATAGGGCCTTATTTTCGGGGGGATGCCTTATATTTCACTCAGAAGGAAACCTATAAGTAGGTCTTATTTTCAGAGGATGTCTTATTTTGGGGGAAACACGGTGGTCATTAGAGAAGACAACAGCAGTATTATGGGTCTATCACTTGTTCCCCTCCCCCCATATACACTCTATACTCCCACATCCACTGCACCCCTGGTCTTTGGCGTGTGGTTTCTAACCGAACCTCAATGTGATTTTTCTTTCTTTTCTGTTTGTTTGAGGAATGTTGGAGGCTTTGCCTTGGAATTGACATCTCCCAGGGGCAACCCTTGGTCAATAGCTAAGGGGTGTTGGTGTTGATATATGTAAGGCCTACTTCCCTCATTTCCTGATAAATATGAGGCATAACTTAACATCCAAAGCTCCCTGGGGTGAAGCTGCCTGAGATTACCTGCTTGCCTGGCTTCCTCTCCTGCTCTCCCCACTCCCTTACTGGTTTCTCCTCGTAGCACTTTTTAAGTAAATCATTTGCACACAAATCCTCATCTCAGGTTCTGCTTCTGGGAAACCTGATCCAAGACATCATCTCTGGGTATTTTTTACTCCTCTTTGTCTCATTCCCCAGAATTAGGCGCTGGCCCTCCTCTTTCTACATATATCACTTGGACAATGTCATTCGTATCTATGGTTTCAACCACTATCATGTCTGATAACCACTAAGCTGCTTTGTGCAGCTTAGACCATCGGTCCGTCTCTGCTGAAGAGCTCCACTTGGTTGGCCACAGACGCCTCCTGTGCTAATACTGTAGTCACCAGCCACATGTTCTTTGTGACAGGCGGGCAGTTCAACAGACATGAGCAGAGCAAGGGCAAAGGGCCAGGTGAGGTCACCAGGGTGGAAAGCCCCAGGCGCCTACCAATAGACAATCAATTAAAGGGTAGGACCCTGCTCCCACGATGACTTTTCCTCCCCTCGAATATCTTTCCTCATGAGGTAAGGACCCCCTAACCTTTGCTCTCTAGAGAGAATATCTATGCCTGAGTTATATTCCAGCTCCAGGCCCAGACAAGCAAAACCAGCCAGGCTGATGTGCTGGCCAATCCATCAGTGGAAACCACAACCCTGACAGGACAAACCTGGAAAGCTGCTGAAGATCCTGAGATCTTCTCCTGGGACCTCCCCTGACATCTCCACCCTTAAACCCTCAGCAAGAGGCACTGTGCTCTGCTAGCCCTGCCTCCCCACTCCGCCCCCATTAGCCTCCTCACTCCCAAGCTCCAAGGGTCCTTCTTTTCCCTTCATAGCTTATCTCCTCAGCCCATTTCTTCTAGGAATTACTTCTGCATTCACTTCTTTACCAAGTAAATGTTATCTTCACCTTAAATTCTTTCCTAGCCAGAACCCAAGTACCAAGGTTGCTGAACCCAGGTGTAGTCTAACCCCACTGGACAGACACCTGGTGCCATTTCCACGGCCTACAACACTTAGTCACACTAGCTACATTTCAAGGGCTCAATAGCCACGTGTAGCTAGTGGGTTACCACAATGGACAGTGCCAATATAGGACATTTCACTCATTGCAGAGTTTTACTAGACAGCTTAGACACATTTCCAAATGTGACCTCATCACCAGCCCCTTGCTTTCCTTGTATTCCTCCACTATCCCAGTCCTAGACAACAACAGGCCAACTACAGAGAGTGTGTGCTCAGGTACCAGGAAGATGAACACAGAACTAAAATCTTTTTCACTGATCCTCATTCTCTGAACTGGGAAGATGCGTGGACAAAGATGGATGGAGACATTAACAAAGGCTATCTGTGAGCTGAGGTTTGGTTAGAGCAGAGGCTGGGGGGCCCAAGGCTAGCCAGGCCACAATGATATTTTTCCAACTGCCTCAGGCAGCCTCAGCCTCACAAACATTCCCTTGTGAGTTAAGGCATACACCCACCGCCAAACTCTTGGGTCACTTGCCTCTGTACTCCAGGATGAGCACTGACTCCAAACCAATCAGCTAAAGTCAGTTCTGTAAATACTGCAAATCTCGGAAAAGAGGCATGCTCCGACTAGAGTTGCTGAGCTATTAGGGTTTAACGTTTGGCGCTATGGAAAGCCATTCTGCCGCTGAGGAGAGCTGCTTAGAGTGAAGCTGAAGAGCCTGAAGAAGGTGAACCACAGGTTCCTGGTGTCTTTTGGCCCTTTAAAAAAATATATATTTTATTGATTTTTTTAGAGAGAAAGGGAGAGGGAGAGTTAGAAACATCTATGAGAGAGAATCATCAGCTGCCTCCTGCACACTCCCCACTGGGGATGCGCCCGCAACCAAGGTACATGCCCTTGATAGGAATCGAACCCGGGACCTTTCAGTCCGCAGGCCGATGCTCTATCCACTGAGCCAAACTGGTCAGGGACTGGCCTTTTTATTAGGTAGTCCTGAAGAAGTTTGGCCTACTCTGGGATTTTCAATTGCTGGAGCAAATAGGTGCCTTATTGCTTAGGCAAGTTGGGGTCGGTCAAAGAGAAACCGGACGAAGAGAGGTCTCTTGGTGCTCGACTTCAACTATCCTCTCCTTCCCTTAATGATCCTGTTTCTGTGCCTGGCCTTGATGGCTCTCCTGAGCTCCAGGCTGTACGCCACCTGCCTCCTGAAGGCCACAGACACGTCCCAACCGACATTACTTCTGGTTCTCTCCCCCAGTCCTCCCTTTACTTCCAACGCGGAGATGGAGCCTCAGGTCCGTTTCCTCAGAGAAGCCAAGGTCGCAAGTTCAGGCCTCCGAGAAACCTCTCTAAGGCTGAGGGCTCTCCTCGGTCCCCAATTACCTCTGCGGGACGCACCCCGCCCAGCGGCCGCGGGGCCCCGGAGGCCTCCGGAAGCGCACCCTCCCCGTCCCCAGGGCGGAGCGGAAGTGAGCGCGAAGGCGCCCTTCCCTCGCCGCTCTTCTCTATGGTCGCTTCCTCCGGTGACGGGAAGGGGTCCCGGCGCCTGCGCAGAGCCGGGCTGGGAGGCCGTCGCGGGGTGGGGGGAGGGGCAGGTAGCGTGAGCTGCCGCCGCCGCCGGAGCTAGCCGCGGGGACCGAGATGCAGGTGGGACCGGAACCGGAACCCCCCTCTCCAAGTCCTCCTTTCCTCTCCGCGACCCGGCTGGCGCCTCCGAGAAGCCCCGGGTGGGAGCGGGCGTGGGGGCCCCCGAGGCAGGGGGGGCGCTCGGCGCGTGGAGTGCCGGAGGCGGGGTGGCCCCCAGGAGACTGCGGCCCCCGGGAATGGGTGGGTAGAGGGTGTCCGGGGGGTCGGGTAGGGCTGGTGGGCTGCAGCGGGCCCGGAGGTCCGAGCCAGGAGCGGAGCCTGCACCCTCCACCACCCGCCCTTCGGGGAATATCAGAACTGAGCCAAGAGGCAGGTGCACCGGGCAGATGGGTCTGAGTCCCGTTTGACAGAAGAGAAATTGAGTCACCAGCTCAGGAGCCGCGGGGTCAGCGGGCCTGAGGGCGCTGGGGCCGCCTGTGGCGCGGAGGGTGGGGTGGGCCTGCGAGCGGAGGTGGCCTGTGCCTGGAGATCGGTTTCTCTTCTGTGTCCGCACCTCTTGGCTCCGGGCCCCTGTGCTCCATGACTCTGGCATCTCCTGGCTTTTTGGCGTTGGTTTGGGATGGTCCCTGTGCTTGGAGCCACCTGAGCGTGTAGGGCCTAGGCCAGGGAGAACGGGGAGGGGGTGCTGACCGTGTATCTGAATAGGAGTCTGAGGTTTTGGGGACACTTTCCTAAGCTGCCTTCACCCCAGTCCAGGTGCCAGTCATTGTCCACTCTGACATGGAGGAGGAGCACTAAATCCCGTGTCCAGCTCTGCCATTTGCTAGGTGTAAGGCCTCGGGAAATATCTTCCTTTTCTAATTTCTCTTTTAGAAGGTTGGAACCCATAAAGATGGCAATAATGATGGTCATTCATTTTGTGCTTACTTTGTGCCAAGCACTGGTGTGTCCCACTTAATTCTCCCGATAGATACAAAAACTGAGGCTCAGAGAGGACACATAATTTGTTCAAGCTTACACAGCCAATAGGCGTTTGACTGGGTTTCATCAAAGTCTGACTCCATAACCCATGGCCTTAACCTGCAGACTCCCCAGCCTTTAGGGCACACTCCCCAGTGAGAGCAGAGGGAGGGGGAAAGTCCGAGGGCCCCGCTCCCCTTTCGATGGTGGCCAGCAAAGACTTGCCCTGACCCAGCCTCGTAGCCTTTCCTCACCCGATGCTGCTGCCTCCGAGCTCCAGACGGAAGGGGCAGCAGAGAAGTGGGCTGTGACCATTCCAATCCTTCTTCACACAGGGCTTGGGTGCTGGGCCCTGGGGTCAGCTTTCAAGACAATTGCTGTTCCAACCCATCATCCATCCATCCTCCTCAATGAGCAGCCTCCCTGAGAGCTGGCCCTCGGGCTACCTGAGGCAGGGTCTGCGAGCTCTGTAGGCCTAGCTCCTCTGGGCACGGGCAGTGAGCCGCTATGCCTGAGGTTGGCCCAGGAGTCCCTGAGCCTTTGGAGCGTCAGTCTCCTCATCTGTGATAGAGGTGACTAGAACCTCCCACAGGGAAAGGTAGGAACGGCACCTGCGAAGCCCATGGTAAACGTCGCAGGGTCTGTTTTAGAGCAGGGAGATACCTTTCTAGAGGAAGGTGCTCCACAGCCCGGAGCCGAAGCCTGGGACGTGGGTTGGGAAGGCAGCAGGGTGGGTGCCGCTAGACACGGGGGAGCCGGTCGGCTGGGGCTTGTGGGATGCGACGGTCTTGGGAAGGGTAAGAAAGCAGGTGATGTTCTTCCCCATTGCTCTCTGACGGGTCTAGACCAGAGGAGGGCGTCTGGCTCAGGTGGGACTCTGCCCGCAGTCCCATCTCAGCAGTGACTCGGTGTATGTGCCTCTCTTTCTTCTGCAGCTGCTGCCGCTCACCCCGTGTCTTCTGGCCGCTTCCCTCTTTGCTGCCCCTCCCCACAGGCTCCCCCTCTCCACCTCCTGGGGCCCATCATGAATGGTGCCCCTTCCCTGGAGGACGGGGCCTTCCCCTCTCCTCCTCCCTTGCCCCCACCCCCTCCCCCTAGTTGGCGGGAGTTCTGTGAGTCCCATGCCCGGGCCGCTGCCCTGGATTTTGCCCGCCGTTTCCGCCTGTACCTGGCCTCCCACCCCCAGTATGCAGGGCCCGGGGCCGAGGCCGCCTTCTCCCGCCGTTTTGCCGAGCTCTTCCTGCAGCATTTTGAAGCTGAGGTGGCCCGGGCCTCTGGTTCCCTCTCACCACCCATCCTGGCTCCTCTGAGTCCTGGTGTGGAGAGCCCACCACATGACCTGTCCCTTGAGAGCTGCAGGGTGGGCGGGCCTCTGGCTGTGCTGGGCCCTTCTCGATCATCTGAGGACCTGGCCGGCCCCCTCCCTTCCTCGGTCTCTTCCTCTTCTACGTCCTCCTCCTCCTCGAAGCCGAAGCTAAAGAAACGCTTCTCCCTCCGTTCAGTGGGCCGCTCCGTCCGAGGCTCGGTCCGTGGCATCCTGCAGTGGCGGGGCACCGTGGACCCTCCCTCCCCAGCTGGGCCCCTGGACACCTCATCAGGCCCCCCGGTGTTAGGTGGCAACAGCAACTCCAACTCCTCCGGTGGGGCTGGGACCGCTGGCAGGGGCCTGGTTAGTGACGGGACGTCCCCGGGGGACAGATGGACTCACCGTTTTGAGAGGCTGAGACTCGGTCGGGGAGGAGGGACCTTGAAGGATGGAGCAGGGACGGTGCAGAGGGAAGAGCTGCTGAGCTTCATGGGGGCTGAAGAGGCAGCCCCTGACCCGGCTGGAGTGGGCCGGGGAGGAGCGCAACCTCAGTGGCAGAAGTGTCGCTTACTGCTTCGAAGTGAAGGAGAAGGAGGAGGAGGAAGTCGCCTGGAGTTCTTCGTACCACCCAAGGTGAGACCCAAAGAAAGGGTGACTGGGAGTGGATGGGTGAGCTGCCAAAGTGGTAATAGCCCACATACATAGCTTGGCTTACTTTGTTTTTTGTTTGTTTGTCTTTATATTTTAATTGATTCCAGCGAGGGAGAGAGAGGTGGAGACATCAATGATGGAGAGAATCATTGATCAGCTGCCTCCTGCATGCCCCCTACTGGGGATCAAGCCCACAAAGGAGGCATGTGCCCTGACCCGGAATCCAGCCGCCCTGGTTCACAGGCTGATGCTCAGCCACTGAGCCAGACCAGCCAGGCTTTGTTTCTTAAAGCTAGCCCCTGACTGAACTGGTAGCTGTGAGCAGGACTGAAAGGGTAGTGTCATCCTTTTGTCCAATCCCCTTAGGATATAGAAGGAAAGATGAATCTGGAGGGAAGGGAAAGACTGTCTTTGTCACCAAAGGTCTGGATCTTGTTCTCTCCCGACCTAGGCATCTCGGCCTCGGCTCAGCATTCCCTGCTCTACCATCACGGATGTTCGGGCAGCCACAGCCCTGGAGATGCCTGATCGCGAGAACACATTTGTGGTTAAGGTGGGAGCCGTGATCCCCCCTACCCCCTTGGAGCACTCATGTCGGGGAGAAAGCATTCAGTACATAAGAGCCAGGGTCGTTGGCGGAAGGAGGTGCATGCACGTCAGATTCCTTGAGCTTAGGTCCCTGAAGCTACAGCTTTTCTGGGAGCAGGGGAGAGAGGCAGGAAGTTTTGTTCTCAGTAGGGGTGCCTTAAGGCCTTGGGAACTGGCAGTGCCGATGGACCTCCTCTTGCCCCATAGGTGGAAGGCTCCTCCGAGTATATCCTGGAGACAGCGGATGCTCTACATGTGAAGGCCTGGGTGTCTGACATCCAAGAATGCCTGAGCCCGGGGTGAGGAACCTCACTTCTGCTCTGAGGAAGCCAGGACTGGGGGGGAGCAGCCTGGCCTCTCCTCTGGTGACATTCCTGCCAGCACCATTTCCCTGTTCCTGCAGGCCCTGCCCTGCTACCAGTCCCCACCCCATGTCCCTCCCGCTGGCCCCTGGGACCTCGTTTCTGACGAGAGAGAACACAGACAGCCTGGAGCCGCCCTGCCTGCACCACTCGGAGAGTCTGCCCAGCCAGGATCTGCTGCTGGGCCCCAGCGAGAGCAACGACCGCCTGTCACAGGGTAAGGCAGACCTCAGAGCGTGAGCCTCAGACTGCCAGGAGAGACTCCTTCCTGCCCCTCAGCTGCCCACCCCACCCGCCAAATGTTTGTCTTTTGTCCCAGAACATGCTAAGCCACAGTTTGCCCTCTAGGACCATCAGCATCACCACTCACACAAGCTCCAAGGAAACCCCTCACCCGCCTTCCCTGCCCAGCCCTGTCACCTTCCCTGTAAGCCTGTGCAGACCACCACTCTGGCTGCAGATACAGTTCTCGTCTCCAGGCTTCCAGAACACACTGTACCCATCTTTGTTTTGCTCTTACTCTGTGTCTCTCTGCATGTGTCAACGACACCAGTTTTCTTTTGACGGGATTGAGCCTGCAACCAAGGTACATGCCCTTGACTGAAATCGAACCAAGATCCTTCAGTCTACAAGCTGACACTCTTATATACTTAGCCAAACCAGCTAGGGTGGGGGACTCATTTTTAATGCAAAAATATTTTTCTCCATTTCTACTAGCATTTCAAAAGATAGAGGCTCCATAGCCAGTGTGAGTTAGTGGTTATAGCATCAGCCCTCACACCAATGGTTTAGGGTTTTGATTTCCAGTTAAGGACACATACCTGAATTGCAGGTTTGGTCCTCTGTCCCGGTCCGGGCACGTGCAGGAGGCAGCCAATTGATGTGTCTCTCACATTGATGTTTCTTTCTCCCCTTTCCTCCTTCCCTTCCACTTTCTAAAAATCCATGGAGTCCTCGCCTGTTTGGCTCAATGGTTAGAGGGTTGGCCTGGGACTGAAGCGTCTCAGGTTCAGTTCCTGGTCCAGGGCACGTACCTCAGGTGCAGGTTCCCCAGCCCCGGTGGGGGCACATGTGGAGGCAACCGATCAGTGTCTGTCTGATGTCGATGTTTCTCTCTCTCCCTTTCTCCCCCTCCCCCTTCTCTCCTTCCCATCTCCCTCCCTTCCACTCTCTCTAGAAATTAATGGAAAAAATATCCTAGGGTGAAGATTAAAAAAAAATAGTAAAAATCCATGGAAAGATATCCTCAGGGAGGATTAACAGCAACAGGAAAGGTAGAGGCACTTTTGGCCTCTAGGACCTCCTTTCAGTAACTAATCCCTGAGCAGTGTATGCAACCTAAGTTAGCCATCGGTGGGAAAATACCTGGGTCCCTGCCTGGAGAAGGATCCAACATTTCAGCCAGCTGACCCTGCCAGTCCAGGGCAGGCTAGTGGGAGGTGGCCCAAGCAGATCACACCTGTCAAAGAGTAGTTTCTCTAGTCCTAGCTGGTTTGGCTCAATGGATAGAGTGTTCAGACCCTGCGGACTGAAGGGTCCCAAATTTGATTCTGGGCAAGGGCACGTGCCCGGGTTGCTGGCTCGATCCCCAGTAGGGGGTGTGCAGAAGGAAGCTGATCAATGATTCTCATTGACTTGAGGCCCAGTGCACAAATTCATGCACGGGTGGGGTCTGGCCAACCCTGATCAGCCAGGGGGGAAGGGAGGGGCCTCAGGCAGTTGGCCAGCCCCATCCCTCGGTCAAACTCCCAGCCTAAGGGACAATTTGCATATTAGCCTTTTATTATATAGGATGTTTCTATGTGTCTCTTCCTTCCTCTCTGAAATCAATAAAAGTATGTTAAAAAAAAAAAAAAAAGTAGCTTCTCCAGTTCTCAACTTTGCCTTCCTGTTTTTTTCCAGGGGCATATGGGGGCCTTTCAGACCGCCCTTCAGCATCCATCTCCCCTAGTTCCGCCTCCATTGCTGCCTCCCATTTTGACTCAATGGAACTGCTTCCCCCAGAGTTGCCACCCCGCATCCCCATTGAAGAGGAACCCCCGGCTGGGACAGTTCATCCCCTCCCAACCCCCTACCCACCCCTGGACACTCCAGAAACAGCCACAGGTACCGGCGGTGTGAGTGTGTGTCTGTGTGCAGACATGGTTGCTCACCTCCTGAAACTTGTTCTGGGATCCTGAGGGAGCCGACCCAGGAGGAGGGAAGTGACCCAGGAAGGGGAAGCCAGGCTTTTCTCCCAAGATGGGGGAGGCTTCCTTGACACCCAGGTTTCCCTCCCTCTCTCCTTCCTGAAGGGTCCTTCCTGTTCCAGGGGGAGTCAGAGGGAGGTGAGGGGGAGCAGCCCCTCTCAGGGTATCCTTGGTTCCACGGGATGCTCTCTCGACTCAAGGCTGCCCAGTTAGTACTGGCTGGAGGCACCGACTCCCATGGTGTTTTCCTGGTACGTCAGAGTGAGACGAGGCGGGGCGAATACGTCCTCACTTTCAACTTCCAGGGCAAGGCCAAGGTGAGTGGCTGAGGAGAAGGCCTGTTCTCTGCAGGGGGCTGGCGGGTGGAGTGGGGAACTTTGCCATCGGGCAGATGTGTTCCGTAATTGGCAGGGGCTTGGGCTCCTGCCTCACCTTGCTCCTCCTGCCCTCAGCACCTGCGTCTGTCGCTGAATGAGGAGGGTCAGTGCCGGGTCCAGCACCTGTGGTTCCAGTCCATTTTTGATATGCTCAAGCACTTCCGGGTACACCCCATCCCTCTGGAGTCTGGAGGCCCCAGTGATGTTGTCCTTGGCAGCTATGTTGTGTCCTCCCAGCGGCAGCAGGGTGAGCAGAGCAGGTCTGCAGGGGAGGAGGTGCCCGTGCACCCAAGAAGTGAGGAGGTGTGTGTGCCAGAAAGGTGGGGTGGGGGAGCCTCTGAAAGGAGAGGCTTTGTTGGGGGGAACAGGGAGAGAAGGGGTCTGTGCATTGGGGTTTCAAAGGGGAAAAAGTATGCCGAGGAGGTAGGGAGGAAGTGGAGAGTGGGTTGGTGCATTCCCATTCCATCAGACTCCTCTGTTCCATCATTTGTCTGTCTCCTAGATACACCTCCCTTGTCTTTGCCCTTCCTCATCTCCTCGCCTTGGGCCTGCCCTTTTGGGGAATGCTGTTTGATCGCCCCCCCCCTTCCCTTAATGTTTGATGTCCCTGTCTGATCTCTCCCTTTTCCCCACCCCCACGTCCCATCTGTCCCCACGTTGCCCCACCCCCCCAGGCCGAGAGCAGGCCGGGAGCCATGCAGGGGTGTGCGAGGGAGATCGATGCTACCCCGATGCCTCCTCCACCCTCATGCCCTTCGGAGCGAGTGACTGTGTGTAAGTGTGGTCCTCCTCTCACCTCCGCCCATGATCCATCTTTCATGGATGGGGGGGTTGCTCAGAAGATGGGATGTGGGGAGATAGCACATGGCTCCTGGGGGGATAGTGAAGGGGAGGCTGCTGCAAGAGCTTGCCTCCCTCCACAATTAGTCTGTCTTCTTACCATTCCTATCCAGAGCCGAACACCTCCCACGGCCCACCCCCACCCCCTGAACTCCCCTCATGGACAGATCCCTCACATCCTGGGACAGAAGAGGCGTCGGGGATGGCAGAAGTGGCAGCAGCAACAGCCACAGCAGTCAAAGAGAGGCAAGAGAAAGAGAAAGTGGGCAGTGGAGGGATCCAGGAAGAGCTGGTCCCCGTGGTTGAGCTGGTCCCCGTGGTTGAATCGGAAGCTGCCATGACACCGGGCTTGGAGGTCCAGGGAGGCCCTGGATTTGGTGGGGTCCCTGAAGCAACACCAATGGTGCAGCTCCAGCAGTTACCACGAGGGGGCGATGGAGAAGAAGGGGGCCACCCCAGAGCCATTAATAACCAGTACTCCTTTGTGTGACACCCTGCCCCACCCTTTCTCCGCTTTCTTGCTCCTCAGCCCTCAGTTCCTGAGACGGGGCTGAGCAGGCACCTAGAGGAGCGGTAGGAATCCCCTCCCCATATGCTTCCTGACCCTTGATGGCCAAGGGCATAACTGTTGGTACAGGAAGAGGTTTGTTCAAGAGTCCCGCTAACTCCCCAGTCATACACTACAGGTGCCCGGTCCCCTGGGGAGGGGATTGGGGCTCCATTACCTCTCCCAGGGGCTCCATGGTCAGCCCCGCCCCTGGGGGCCATTTCCCCATTATCTACCCCCCAGCCCAAGGAGGGGTGAGGGGGAAGGGCTGTCAGTTAATATTAAGGTTGTTGTTGTTGTTTTAAACAAAATGGAGAAGCATAAATAAATAAAAGGGTTTATCTCAGTTCATTGTGGTGACTGTGGCCAGTGTTTGCAGTGGGGGCTGGGACAGGGGGTCCCACTCGTGTTGTGAGCCCCAGAGCTGAGCGGCCAGAGGGCTGGTCACATGAAGTCCCTGCTGCTCCCTAGTCCTGCACTTTCCGCCCATTGCTTCTCGGGATTGTCCTGTGTGTTGAGCGGTCAGTGCAGAGCCAAACAGCGCTTCTCGGGGTCTCCGGGCAAGTTCTCAATGGGACAGGACAGTGAACAGCAGGATCCGGGGTCTCCAAGGACCTCTCCTGCCCAAATTCTTCCATAAGGCTCCCTGCCTTAGGGAGAAAGCTGGCAGGGAGGCCGTGCGGCTGGGACGGCGTGGGGCGATGGCTGCAGAGGGGCCCACGGTCAGGCGACGCTCCCCTTGGAGCCAGGCTCGGGAGGTGGGGGTAGATGGTAAAGAGCACTGGCTTTGCCTCATTTGCTGTTCCCTTCCATCAGACCCCACTCCAGGCCTCGGTATCCTCATCTCAAAACAGGTGGGAGCTACTGACCTTGCTTGCTTGACCTGGATATGTTTCCATTGAAATTTCACATAAAAGTTCAGATCATTGGCTTTTCTTGAAAATCAGGTGATCCAGCCTCATGCGGTTGGTCCACCTTCCGCATCTCCGTCCCCGCAGACCACTCATGACGTGCCTGCCCCGTACTGAGTTGCAGCGTCTCCTGCCCTCCCTGAGGCTCTCCCGCTCCCATCCAGTCCTCCGGCCCAGACTCTGCTCGGGGTGCGCTGAGCCCTCCGGTGGAAGGCCCCCTCGGGCTGCCCAGCGCTGCGGGTGGTGGGTGCCAACAAGGAGGGCCCAGATTCTGAAGACTCACCTTTTTTGTTGTTAATCCTCACCCCACATTGATTTTTACAGTGGAAGGGAGGGGGAGAGAGAAACATTGATGTGAGATACATTGACTAGTTGCCTCTCCCATGTGCCCTAACTGGAGCTGGGAATTGAACCTGCATCCCCCCTTGATGGCGAATCGAACCTGAGACCTTTCCATGAGAGGGCCAGCACTAACCACTGAGCACACCAGCTATGGCAGATTCCCATCAGGCCCCTCCCCTCCCCACCTCCATCCAGCACTGCCTCTTACAATTCTGCCTCTCCCTTTTCTTTTCACGCCCCTCAGCCTCTGCCCCCACCTTCTGGCCATACCCATGCTTATGACCTTGCTATTCTGGGCCTGTCCTGTTGGGAGATGGACAGGAGACAGCTGGGCTTAGGCCACTGGGCTTTGGGCTAGCCGGGGGAAGCCTGCTGGCTCTCCCAGTTCTGTCTAAGCCCTGGGACTCCCCCAAACCTTGGCCTTAGGAGACTGGGGATGGAATTGGCCTTGTTAAGGTGAGGATGGTTTGGGGATCTAGGTGCTAGGTATTCTAAAGGTGAGATGGTGAGGAAAGACTATGGCACCCCAATGTAGGCATTGTAGGGCCTGATCCCCTCCTAATCTAGCAGCAACTGGTGCTGCGAGGCTCCCCTCCCCTAAACTGGCAGCCCCCTGGGCTTGTCTGCTGAAGGTGGGTGAGGAGGTGCATGGGTCCCTACTGTGTGCCAAGATTTGCATGTCTCATTTGGAGGAACCTAAGAGATGATTTCCCTGTAAGCCTTTCTGGATGGTTCAACTTGAGTTCGGAACTGGTCAGGGATTGGCCAGGCTCTGTCTCCATGTCCTTCAGAATTAGACCTCCCCCATTCTAAGCACCCGAGACAGGAAGGGAAAACCAACTCGCTTGGGGACCCCCAGTGGGAGGAATCCAAGAGAGCGAATGCCTCATTGCTCAGCCTTCCTCCATCCCTGTTCATACCCTGATGATCCTTTGCGGCTCTTGGCTGGTGGCTTTCCCTCTCTGGCTTCGGTCCCCCCCCTCGGGCAAGTGGAGGGAGGTAGAAATGACTAACCTTAAAGGGCCCTGTTGGCAGCGGCATCCTGTAAAGCCTGCCTTCTTTCCTCAGCTCTCAACTCCCTTGAAGCTGTGATCGGTCCAGTCTTCTCCCCCTTCTCCATGTTTGGGCATTCCTGCTCCTTTAAGACAGTGCTCCTGTCACTCCTCCAGGTGGTGGTGGGGAGAAGCCAGCCAGTGCCAGAGGCTTGGCAGATGCTGAGCCTGGTGGCCTAAGAAGGTGGGTGGTGGGGGGCCAGGTGGAGGTGCCTGTGGATGAACACTCACCGCCCATTGTTTGAGCCCCTCCCCCTGGTCGCAGCAGGATTCTGGCTTGCGGGGGGCTGTTTGTTGGGACCATGAAGGGGGGGAGCACCATGTCCTTAACTCACCCTGGAGTGAGGGAGGAAGGGATGAGTGTGGGGGACCTAACCCACTCCTGCTGGCCTACCCACTCCCTGAGAGTGGGGCTTCCCTTTCCTTGGTCTCGCTGCCTCCTATGCCATCGTGACCCCCACCCCCCTTGTCAGGGCCTGAGCACCGGAGCGGGAAGCAGCCAGAACCCAGCAGTAGTCTACAGTCCTCACTGTTCCAAGAAACTGAGGCCTAGCGCAGGGAGGGCCTTGAGGTCAGGGTCATGAGGCTGCTTCCCCTCCCTGACCTTTCACCATGAAGCCTCTCCGCGCTTTCCCCACTCTCACCCATGCTGCCCTCCTGCTCCTCCAGAGCCGGGTGGGGGTCGGGGGCTCGGAGCAGCTGCTTCTCTGAGGAAGCTGACGCCAAGGCCAGCCGCTCAGCAACAGCTTGTGGCTTTGCACCCAGCCTGGGCCCCCACCCACCTGGCTGCCACATGCCAGCCCCCCGCTGTCCCTTTCCCCTGCTCCTCAGGCTTCCTTCTGACCCCGGCAGCTCTGTTCTGTCCTCATTTCCCCTAGTCCTGTCCCCATCAATCTTGCCCTCACCACCCACACCTTTGGTCTGGAGCCTCTGCTTTATTATCCAGCTTCCCCGGGGCCCTCGCCTGCTGCCTGGTGCGCCTCTCGGGCCTCAGCCGGTGGCCCCGGCCTGAGCACAGCGCTGCCCGCCCGCCCTCCCTGTGAGGACAGATCCTTCAGGGCCAGGTGGCTGCAGACAAGCCGTCTGGGGTCTGCCAGGTAAACCCCTCGGTTGAAGAAAGCAGCGTGGGATAGAGTAGCCCTTCTTCCATGACTTGGGGTGACCCCACCCCCATCCAGAAACAGTTATCCCTCCCCCTCTGCCATCAGCACATTCTCTAGCCTCTTGGGTTACCTTGCTGTCCGGGTATTCCGTTTTCCTGGGAGGGGATTCACTATTAGGATGGGGGGGTGAAGGCTGTGTTCCCAGAGGCTTGGTTAGAGCGATGGAGGGGGAGTTTAGGGGAGAGACAGGCAGTCCTGGCTTTGCTCACCAGGCCTGGACACTAAATCCCTTGTTGATGGCTGCACAACCCCTCCCTAGGGTAGGGTTACCATCTCTGCTCTGTCCCCTTGACCCTCTCCCCTCCCTGCTTCCCTTTTCCCCTAGAGCCACTTCCTCTGGCCCCCAAAGGATGTTGACCCTCCTCAGTCCCCCTCAGGTCCGAGTATCTCTGCTGGCCTTTAAGCAAACGGGGCGAGGAAGGAGACTGGCAGGAGGCAGGGTCGGGTGGATGAGACGGGAAGGGGCGAGGAGAGGGAAAGGTGAAGGACAGTAGAAGTGGGCTTCGGGGAAGAGCTGGAGGGATGGGTTTGGAATAGGAAATTCAGTGCCGCTGAAGAAGTTGAGGCAACTGGGGGAGGGGTCAGCAGCAGAAGACAAGTGAAGTCCCTCCCTCCCCCTCCCCTGTGGCTGGGCCACCTCAGCTTCCCTCTGAGTGACACCTCGGGCTGCAGCCCCACTGTTCCCCCTCTGTCAGCAGAAATATCTCTCTTCTGACCCCTCCTGCTGGAGCCTCTGCCAGCCAATCCCTGATCTGGGGGAGGGGGGAGCCTGCCCCCCCCACTCCCTCATAAGGACCAGCTGGGGGCTGGGGGGGGTGGCCAGCTGCTGCAAGTGGGACGGGGGTCAGAGCTTCGTGGAGGGAAGAAAAATCTGGGGGGGGCAGGAGACAAAAAGGAAGAAACCCAGACAAACAGGCAGGTGGACACACTGAGGAAGGCCCCCCGCACGTGGAACGCCCCCAGAAGGAACACCGCCCCCTGGCCCCCAGGAAGGGAGCAAGATGGAGGCTGCACACTCCAAGAGCACAGAAGAATGTCTGGCCTATTTTGGGGTGAGCGAGACTACAGGCCTCACCCCGGACCAAGTGAAGCGGCACCTAGAGAAATACGGCCCCAATGGTAAGTGTCCTTCGGAGAGCTGGCAGTGCCCTCACGCAGCCCTGCAGCACCCACGCTCACGCGCACGCACTCCCACTCGCGTGGGAGCCTCCTCCAGGGCACCTGGGGAAGAGCTGGGCCCTGGCCCAGTGACTGACTAC
The DNA here is from genome assembly GCA_963924515.1 of Vespertilio murinus. Taxonomy (NCBI): domain Eukaryota; kingdom Metazoa; phylum Chordata; class Mammalia; order Chiroptera; family Vespertilionidae; genus Vespertilio; species Vespertilio murinus. Next base: position 100,056,851 of record OZ004705.1, on the reverse strand, counting down.
ACGGGGCGGGGGGGCTGCTGGCAGAGGGGCCCTGAGACCCGGAGTTTGGGAGGTTTTATGGGTGACCTTGGTGAGCCTCAGATGCCCTGTTGGTGGCCTGATTCTCCTACCTTAGTCACACATTCCAGGGTGTGGGGGCATTAGACTGAACCCCAAATGAATGTGTCCTTTTTTTTTTCTTTTTCCTGGGTAGAGCTACCTGCCGAGGAAGGTAAGTTACTGGACTCCCTCTTCCCTCTGTGCCCCCATCCCTTCTCCCTGCCCACTCCCTGCTCACTCCTGGGGCAAACACCCCTCCCGAAGGTTGGAGCTTGGCTGTGGGCAGAAGTTTCCAGGCACTTTCTCCTTGAGGCATCCAGCCCTGGAACAACTGCCCACCACTTGGAGGAAGGAGCCTGTTTTGGGAGCCCTGGCAAGCTCTCTCCAAGTGCCAAGTGGCCTGCCCATCACCCCAGAACCTCACAGCGCCAGGCTGGAAGTTGGGGCACTTTCGGGCCCTGGACCCCCGCCTGCACCCAGAGTCCCAGCGGCTCGTCCGCCAGACCTGAACCCGGGGGCCTCCCCTTGCCTCTCCCCCCAGGGAAGTCACTGTGGGAGTTGGTGGCAGAGCAGTTTGAAGACCTCCTGGTGCGAATCCTCCTCCTGGCCGCCTGCATTTCCTTTGTAAGTGCGGGAGGGCCTGGGGAGAGCGGGTGCGGGTGTGGGGGGATCTGGGGAGCGTGGTGCTGGGTGTTGGCTCCAATGGCCGCTCTAGTCCAACCCCTCAGCATCCTATTCTGCAGACCAGAACTGAGGGGGTGGGGTGTGACTGGTGTGCGTCCTCCTCTGTCCTTCCCACACCCCGCAGGCAGGTTTTATTTTAAGCTTTAAGGGTGTTCTCAGCCAAAACACTGAAGCTAAGCCATTCCCGAAGCTTCAAGGGCTCTGAAGGCTCGGGTTACCCCCTAGCGCAGGGCTCCCCAGCTCAGAGGCTGCTGCCACCTCAGGCACCACTGCTCCCTGCTGCCCGCCCACACGCCATCCCTCCAGTCCCCAAGCAGCCTCAGGCCCCTGGCCCGCCCCCTGGCGCTGATTGGGCGAGGCAGACTCCCTCTGAGAGGCGGGAAAGAGCTGCTGGTGCGAGGGTGACCCTCACCCGCCTCTGGCCTTGCCACCCCATCAGGGCTAGAGCTCCTGAGACCCCTCCTCACCAGCGTGGCTGACCTTCCCAGGCCCCCGGCAGCCTGAGGGCTGACCCCTTCTCAAGGCCCTGGCACCCACCTTCCCAGCAGTCCACCCCGCATTTGAGCTTCTTCTTTAACTCAGTCCCCAATGGAAGCAGGACTCTGTAGGTGCACGGCTGCCTGTCCCCGCTCCTCGGTGGAGGCCTCGCGGGCCCCGAGCACTAGCTGGCAGCGCCTCCTCCTCCCTTCTCAGATTTGCTCCTTGACATTTGCCTGTGGCTGTCGCCTTTGCCTGGCAGAGGCAACAGCTGGGGTGGGGTGTGTACAGGAGGCGGGTAACCCTATCCCTTCTCCTGCTCCCTCATGAAATTGGAGCTTCCAGCCTTGGCTGGGGGAGGGGTGTGGGTGGGCAGGCGCTGGTGAGGACCACGCGGTTCTCCTAGGGGTTTGGCTCCCATGACATGGATGTGGCTGTGGGGGTCGTTGGCCTGGTGTCCCTGGGCTTTGTTGACAAGCCAACAACTCAGTCAGGGGAACCTGCATGCGTCCCTGTCAGGCCCTGAGCTGTGCGTGTCTGCCCGCCTGCGCCTGCACCTGTGAGCATCAGCAGGGCAGTGCTCGCGTGGCCGGGCCTGGCGAGTGGGGCCTTACGCCGTGGGCGATGCAGTGCCCCGGGTCCTGCCGCTTGCCCCTGCATGCGTTCTCACCTCCTTTGCTTTCCTTCCCTGTTGGAGGGGCTCCAGCTCTTCATCCTCCCTTTCCCTGCTTCCCAGGTGCTGGCCTGGTTTGAGGAAGGTGAAGAGACTGTCACTGCCTTTGTGGAGCCCTTTGTCATCCTCTTGATCCTCATCGCCAATGCCATCGTGGGGGTTTGGCAGGTTAGCCTTGACCCCACCTCGCCCCCTCCCATCCTGACACTGAGCGGGAGGCCAGCGTCGCCCCACATCCCTCCATCACTTCCCCTGGGCTGGCCTTGTTCTCTGGTCCTGCTGCTGCATTTGAACTTGGGGCGAAGTGTTGGAAAGAGGGGGAGACTGTTGGCTCCTACTGCCACTGGCTGACTGTAGAGCCCTGGACAAGTTTCTCATCTCTCTGAACCCCAGTTTCCTCATCCATAAAACGGGGCTAGTAGTCCTGCCCCAGAATGGTGAAAGGTAACAAGGTGATGAGTGCGGAGTGCCGGGCCCTACGTCTGGCATATAGAAGGAGTTCAGTAAATAATAGTTTTTGTTTTTTTAAATATATTTTATTGATATTTTACAGAGAGGAAGGAAAGAGATAGAAAGCTAGAAACGTCGATGAGAGAGAAACATGGACCAGCTGCCTCTTGCACACCCCCTACTGGGGATGTGCCCGCAACCAATGTACATGCCCTTGACCGGAATTGAACCCGGGACATTTCAGTCCGCAGACCGACGCTCTACCACTGAGCCAAACCGGTTTCGGCAAATAATAGTTTTGAGTTCTTCTTTTTCTTCCCTTACTACCCTCTACTTTTCCTGTTCCCTGCTTTCGGGCTTTCTTTCTTTCTCTTTCCTTTTCTCCCTAAAAGCCCCTTTACTGTGTCAGCCATAGAGTTTCCTCACACACACACTGGGGCTTGTCTCCTTCCCTGGGCCAGGAGCCAGAGCCTCCCTCCTCCCCTGTGAGATCCCACTGCCCCCAGGACTCTGGCTCCTGCTTCGCCGTCCCTACACCCCACTCCGTAGCCCTCCCCAGGCAGTCCCCCCACAACCTTCCTCCCTCTGATGCCCCTCCTGTCGTCCACCCTGTACCCCAGGAACGTAATGCAGAGAACGCCATTGAGGCCCTGAAGGAATATGAGCCCGAGATGGGGAAAGTCTACCGGGCTGACCGGAAGTCAGTGCAGAGGATCAAGGCTCGGGACATTGTCCCCGGGGACATTGTGGAGGTGGCTGGTGAGTGATGGGATTGAGTGGTCCAGAGCAGGAGGCCTTGGTTCGAGGCCAAGCAGATGTATATGTTGGGAGCAAGGACCGGACACTTCCTGATTCTGGGTCCAGAAGGTAGCCAGGATGGAGGAGTCTTTGCTTCTCCTTCCAGACTCCTCAGGAGGTCACCCCAGGGCACTGTCGCCGCAGCACCCCCTCCCTGTGAGAGCCTCACAGGAACAGCCAGTCCTGTCCCCGAGGCTGCAGGCAGACCCCTCTCCCCCGCCTCTCACCCAGTACTCGCAAGCAACAGGTGGAGCCCAGCCCCTGCCAATGCCCATCTCCACCCTCCCGCGGCCTGGCTTCCCTCCTTCCCCCCCCAAGCTTGGCCAGCCTTAAATCTTGACCTCTCTGTGCCCTTGAGGCCTCAAAGGGGAAGGAGCGGGGGTTGAAGGGAGGAAGGGGGGCCGAAGGCTCAAGCCCCCGACCATGTAAGGGAAACTCAGCCCCAGCAGAGAGCACGGGACCTGGGAGGAGAGCTGAGGAGGCCCCGCCTCTGCGCGGAGGGACACCTAATGCCCGGCGGGAGGGTGGGGGCTGGGTGGCTAAGATTACTGGGATTCTGCCCCCTTCAGCGGTTTTTATATTTGCCCTGTTCAGGCCTCCCCACATCTCCAGGCCCTGGCAGGGGGAACGCATCTTTCTCAGTGGGCTTCCCTCCCAGACACCTATATTGCCACATGGGAAACTTGGAGTGGGGGGATGGAGGGCAGGCTGAAGACCCCGGTGCCCTATCGCCGTCCTGCTATGGTGACAGTTTGGAGTCTGTGCCATGAATGTCTATAAATATCGCTTCGACTTGGGTGACAGTGTGTCCCGCCCAGCTCCATGGCCAACCCTGTCCCTCCTCCATCAGCTTCCTCTGGCACGGGAGGGACCTCAGAAACAAGGGAAGGAGAGCAGTTGGACCCTGTCCCCAGAACCATCCCAGGACCAGGCAGGTCAGGCCGAGGGCCTGGCAGACATGTAGCCTCCTCTGAGGCCTTGAGTCTGGTGGGCCATCAGCCTGCAGCCTCCCCGATGGGCTTCCCGGACTGACCCTTCCTTCTGGCCTCCCCACAACTCCGCAGCCCACTGCTGTGTGACTTCCCGTCCCCCTCTCCTCGCACCCTGCAGACCTCCCCTTCTCTCCCGCCATCTCCTAGTGCGCTCACCCGCCCCGCCCTCCCTCACATCTCAGACTGGACAGCACGCTTCGGATGGACATCTTCTCCAGTGGACTGTGCCCTCTGCCTCAGCTGCTCCTCCCCCCCCCCCGCGCCTTCCCTCCTCTCACCTCTCACGCTCTCTCTCCTCCTTCTTGCTCCATCCACCCTCAGTCTTGGTTGACACTGATTTTTTCTCAGTTCCTGTATCTTCTGTCTCTCTCTGCTTGCCTGGCTGTTCCACTCTGTTCTCTTCCCCGACACACGTCTCTCCAGCTTGCCCTGTTTCTTTTAGTTCTTTTCTCACCTTTCCCGCCTCTCTGTCGTGCTGTCTCCCATTCATTTTCCTTTCAGTCATTCAACATACATTTATTCAGCTGCCAGGCCTCCCCTCACAGGGCTCACGGCCCGGTGGGGAGAAAAGCTTTCAGCGAGGGGGGCAGTGGCATGAGTGTTAAGGGGGAGGTGCTGGGGCTACAGGAGCACGTGCTGAGGGCCTGACTCCAGCCCAGGGTGGGCACCCAGCCAGGTGACCTCGCCAAGACCTGAAGGATGAGGTGAGGTAGTTGGACAGAAATTGTGCTTTTCTTAGGAAGGAAGAAAAATACTTTCTCAACTAACTTCACTCTCCTGTCTCCACAGTGGGGGACAAGGTCCCTGCAGACATCCGCATCCTCTCCATCAAATCCACCACCCTCCGGGTTGACCAGTCCATCCTGACAGGTGTGGTGGCTGGGTGGGAGGGTGGCTCGGGGGAGGGGGAGGAGGAGGGGGTGAGTAGGAGCTGGGTGGACAGACAGGGATGCGATTCCAGGTGAGAAGAGACCACCCAGCAACAGGGCCCTTCCTGGCTCCGCAGTGGCAGAGGTCCACACTGCTCAGCTTTGTTCTCGGTTGCAAAACGGAAACACAGGGTCTGGGAGAGGGCGGGATGTTTGTGCTGCTTCTGCAGGCGGCCGTTGATCTGTCCCTTCCACGCAGACAGACGGACACACTCACCCAGGGAGCTATCCTATATCCCCAAAAGCCCGAGCGTAAGGCACTATAGGATCTAGGACAAGACAAGGTTCATGTGCACTTAAAACACCGCTGCTTCTGGGTCTCACTGGGACAGAAGGTGGTGAAGAGCCAGCGAGGGTTCCCACGGCCCAGGAGGCGAGGCCGGGTGCCATGCACTGCTCACGGGGTGCGGGCAGGCTCCACAGGCGGGCTCCCTCCCAGAAGCCTGCCCCTGCCCCAATGTGCAGTGCATGGCACCCAGTCAGTCAGCTGACTGACTTCACCAGGACCTTTCCTAAGTGGATCTAGCACCCTCCCCGTTTACAGAGGAGTGAACAGGTTAGGTCAGTGGTCGGCAAACTGCGGCTCATGAGTCACGGTTTGCCACTCTGTTGACTAATGAGTTTGCCCACCACTGGGATAGGGGCTTAATCACAAGGAACAACAGCCTGTAATTATTGGAATCGAGAGTCTAGGTCAGTGGTCGGCAAACTCATTAGTCAACAGAGCGGCAAACCTCAGCTCTCAAGCCGCAGTTTGCCAACCACTGGGTTAGGTGATCCTAAGATACGCAGCTTTAAGTGGGAAGCCGAGGCATAGGTCCAAGTCTCTCTAAAGGCAATGAGTTCCCCGTTTGCTGCCAGTGGCTGGCCGCTCCCAGAGTCCAGACTTCCTCCAGGATCACTGCTCGGTCCTTTCCGGGCCTGTGCTGCCGCACAGGGGGTGCGAGGGCCGGGGCGTGGGGGCTGTCATCTGAAAACCCCCTTCTCCACAGGCGAGTCCGTTTCTGTCATCAAGCACACAGAGCCTGTTCCCGACCCCCGAGCTGTCAACCAGGACAAGAAGAACATGCTCTTCTCGGTGAGCCATGCAGGCAGCTGGTCTGGGCAGGACGTGGCGGTGTGAGAAGAAATGGGTCCCGCCCTGGCTGGCTTGGCTCAGTGGATAGAGCGCCGGCCTGCTGACTGAAGGGTCAAGGGCACAGGCCTGGGTTGTGGGCTGGATCCCCAGTAGGGGGCGTGCAGGAGGCATCCAATCAGTGGTTCTCTTTCATCATTGATGTTTCTATCTCCTCTTTCCCTTCTTCTCTGACATCAATTAAAAAAAAAGATCTTGTATAATCTAGCTGTTTAAATTTTCAAATAATCATTTCCATCCTTAAAAAGAAAGGTTCTTTTTATCCTTAAAAAAGAGAGAGAAAAGAAGTGAGCCTCGCATTTGGAGTCCTTGGTCTGACTCCTGGCCTTGTCTGTACCTTCCAGGGCACCAACATCGCAGCTGGCAAGGCCATCGGCATCGTGGCCACGACTGGTGTGAGCACTGAGATTGGGAAGATCCGAGACCAAATGGCCGCCACCGAGCAGGACAAGACCCCTCTGCAGCAGAAGCTGGATGAGTTTGGGGAGCAGCTCTCCAAGGTCATCTCTCTCATCTGCGTGGCCGTGTGGCTCATTAACATTGGCCACTTCAACGACCCCGTCCACGGGGGCTCCTGGTTCCGTGGCGCCATCTACTACTTTAAGATCGCCGTGGCCCTGGCGGTGGCTGCGATTCCAGAAGGTATGGCGGTCTCTCGCCCCATTTGCTAACCTCGTCCATAGGGACTCTTTTTCCAAATAAGGTAACATCTACAGGTTCCGGGGATGGGGACTATATCGCTGGGGGCCATTCCTTCCCGCCTCTCTTACTGACCCCTCACTCCGACCTCCTCCCACAGGCCTGCCTGCAGTCATCACCACCTGCCTGGCCTTGGGCACCCGCCGGATGGCAAAGAAAAACGCCATCGTGAGGAGCTTGCCCTCCGTGGAGACCCTGGGCTGCACCTCTGTCATCTGTTCTGACAAAACAGGCACCCTCACCACCAACCAGATGTCGGTCTGCAAGGTCAGAGAAGCAGGCCTCCGCTCAGGCGCTGCCCGGTGAACGAGGCTCCGCAGATGGGGCTGCCCCTTCCTCACTCACCACTTCTTACTGACCTGGAAGGAGATGCTCAGAGCGGGGATGGAGAGCCATCCTGCCAGCTCTGCTGGGGACCCGGGCGGCCCCTCTGCCCCGGCCAGACATCGCCCTGTGCTATCTCTAGTCCCATACAGCCCTGACGGGCAACAGTCTCACCCACCCCACTTTCCAGAGGAGGAGGCTGAGGTTCTGGGAGCTCAGAGCCCAATGAAGAAGCAGCAGAATTGAGTTTCAAACCCAAGTCTGTCTGGGCCAGCTGCTGCCTGTGCCCTAGACTGCCTTCCAGAATGGTCGCCACAGCCGGGCCCTGGGAGCCGGCCACTCTCATCTCAAGCAGAATTTCCCAAACCAGGGCTGTCTGTCTCCCTATGCCTCAGGCTCTTCGGCAGTCTGGACTTCTCAGTATAATATTTTAAATGTATAAGATAAATACTTAGCGCCCGGGCCAGTTAGCTCAGTGGATAGAGCATCTGCCTGTAGTCTGAAGAGTCCCAGGTTTGATTCCCGTCAAGGGCACAGGCCTGGGTTGTGGGCTCAATCCCCAGTAGGGGCGGGGCGTGCAGGAAGCAGCCAATCAAGGATTCTCTCCCGTCATTGGTGTTTCTATCCTGCTTTCCTTCTTCCTTTCTCTCTGAAATCAAAAATATTTTTAAAAATTAAATAAATACTTAGGATTCTGTTTTAAAAATAGAGCAGATCACAGAAGAAACCAGTGATTTAAGCAGTTATCAAAATATTTTAAAAACAGATTTGCAATTTGGTAACACTTCTGCTTCTTTAATAATGCGTTTAAGTAGCAAGTCTGGCAGTGGGTCTAAGAACCACCGTAACGTTGACGCTGTGGTCCATCGCCTGCATCCATAATTGGAAGGAAATGCTGAATGTCAGTTAGAGAGAAAACAAAGGATGTCTTCTTTTTTTCTTTTTCTTTATTTTTAAGTATAAGCATTTTTTTGAGTTGGTTTGAGAGAGACAGAGATGTTGATTTGCTGTTCCATGTAGTTATGTGTTCATTGGTTGATTCTTGTATGTGCCGTGACCAGAATCGAACCTGAAACCTTGGCGTGTCAGGATGATGTTCTAAGCAGCTGAGACACTGGCCAGGGGTTGTCTTCTTTTTCCCCGCCATCAACGTTCACAGACCCCCTGGCCAGGAATCCCCAACCTGAACAGAGCTCTTGGGATAGCATGTCCATTCAACAGAAATTATTGTTCTGGGACTTGGGGACTCTGTGGTCAGACCAGGGGAGGAAGGCCTGTACCCTTGGCCCCTTGGGGAGGCCCACAGGCCTCGTGGCATTTGAAAGCCTCGGAGAAGGCTGACTGTGAAGAGGATGGATTTCACTTTGTTTAGCCCCAAGTTCCCCAAACTTACTTGACCACAGATCGCTTTGTCTTGGAACATGTCTGGACGCCGTCCCTCCACACTTGCTCTGGTTCAGTGGGTGCTCCCCGCTGAGCACTGCAGATGCTGCTCCTTCCACAGCACCGCCTTCAGAGCCAGGCCGCAGGCTTGTGCAGCTGGGCTCCTGTGGCGTTTCATAAAAAAGAATTCATTGCCCACATTCAAAGTCCAGAGATTTCATAGGAAAATAACCGGAATTTCTAACTATTCCTGCAAAACCAGAAGGTCTGGCCCAGTGGCTGGAGCTACCTGTGGGTCCTGTGTGAACAGGGGGTGTAGCTCCAGCCCCCCCCCCCCTTCTGTTGCACATCTTCACTTCTGTGCAAAGGCCAGTAACCAGTCCTGAGAACATTGCAGGGGAGCGGGGGAGAGGGAGGGTGCAGGGAGGAAAAGAGGCAAGGCGGGGCCTGGTAGGAAGCTCACTTGGTTTGTGTGGGTAGCGGGCAAAGGGACAGTCCGAGCCGGGCTCCTCGGTGCCTTCAGGGGCAGGGAGCTGGGTGTCCGCACAGACCCTCTCTCTCCCGCAGATGTTTGTCATCGACAAGGTGGAAGGAGACTCCTGTGTGCTCAACAAGTTCTCCATCACTGGCTCCACGTACGCCCCTGAAGGAGAGGTGTAAGTCCCCCGGCGCCCCAGCTCCTCACGCCTCCGCACACCCCTTCCTCCCTGGGCTCCCTCCAGCTGCGTCTGTCTCTCTCTCCTTCCTCCCCGGCCTTGTTCTCTGTCCCACCTGACCTCCAAGTGGGTTGTCGTTGTCCCGCCTGTGCCTCACTGCTGTCCCAGCTCTCTCTACATCTCATTCCCTGTTCTTCTCCACTTGTCTCTTCCTTCCTTCCTCCCCGCCCCGCCGCCAGCTTGAAGAATGATAAGCCAGTCCGGGCGGGGCAGTATGATGGGCTGGTGGAGCTGGCCACCATCTGTGCCCTCTGCAATGACTCCTCTTTGGACTTCAATGAGGTAACCTTGACACTCCCAAAGCAGCCCTCTTTCCCCCGCCAGCTGGCCCAGGCGCAGGCGTCCTCACCAGGTCACCAGGCAGGGGTCACGGGAAGGGGACCCTCGTAGCAAAGTTCTTTCCTTGGTGTAAGGGGAAGGGAGTGGCTTGCTCCTTCCTATGCTAGGTGGAAGGTGGGTGAGATTGGTGGGAGCAGGGGCCAGGAGCCCAGGGCACCAACTTCCTCTTCCTCCCCTGCCCTCTCAGGCCAAAGGTGTTTATGAGAAGGTGGGCGAGGCCACCGAGACAGCACTCACCACCCTCGTGGAGAAGATGAATGTGTTCAACACGGATGTGAGAAGCCTCTCGAAGGTGGAGAGGGCCAACGCCTGCAACTCGGTGAGTCCGGCTGCTCCCTCTCACGGGGACCTTCACCCCTCGCTGGGCCAGGCGGGACCCCTGTCGGTCTGGGGGGCCCTTGTATCCCAGGCTGGCACCCCAACCAGCGTAGACCAGAGGCCACTCCTCAGCTCCTCTTGGCCAGGCTGCCTTTGGAAAGGACCTGCTGCCCCGGACCAGGAGCTGCAGCACCCTTCTTGGCCTGAGACCACTTCCTCCGTGCCTCCCTTGTGAAAGGGAGGGAGCCGGGCACAGAACCCGGCGGCAGTCACTGCCCCTTTGTCTCCAGAAACACACTTGCTTTAATTACACCTCAGACCGATTTAGGATTTGCGAGACGTGACCACTGCTCATTCTTTCACTTCCCCTGGGTCTGTTCCCCTCTGAGTTCGCTGTTCATATTTACTCAGTGTCTACACTGAATTCCTCGAGGGTGTTATGCTCCCCACAGCACCCAGTCTTAAATGCGAGATGCTCGTATACATGTCAGTAGACATTTTTTTAATTTTGTGCTTTTGTTTTATTGAGGTGAGTTCACAGAACAAAATTCACCATTTTAACCATTAAACTATACATTGCAAGGGCTTCTAATACATTCATGATGTGCAACCATCACCACTATCTTTTTTCAAAATTTAAATTGTTTACTGTTTAAAGTATTACATATGTCTCATTTTCCCCCTGTTGAGCTCTCCCTGGCCATTCCCACCCCAGCACATACCCTCACCCCCTACTCTCTGTGTCCATGGTTATGCTTCTATGTATGCACACAAATCCTTTGGTTGATCTCTTACCTCCCCCCCTTCCCTCTGAGGTTAGATGGACTATTCAATGCTTCTGTGTCTCTAGATCTATTTCAATCATTTACAAATGATAATTTTTTAAAATTCACAAATGATAAGGTAAACATCAACTTATTTTTATTTTATTATTGTTATCTTTAGTTTTATTTTATTTCATGGAGAAATATCCATGATGCATTTGGTGATAGGCTCTCATTCATTTTTATGGGACACTTATTATTTCATGCCAGGCACTAGGTCTGCACCGTCCCAAGCACATGCCTCTAGAAGCACATGTGTTTGTTTAAATGTAAATTAATTAAAAGTAAACATGCCTTAGCCAGTTTGGCTCTGTGAATAGAGCGTTGGCCTGTGGACTGAAGGGTCCCAGGTTCAATTCTGGCCAAGGGCACAATCCTGGGATGCAGGCTCGATTCCCAGTGAGGGGCGTGCAGGAGGCAGCTGATCAGTGATTCTTTCTCATCATTGATGTTTCTATCGCTCTCTCCCTCTCCCTTCTTCTCTAAAATCAATAAAAATATATTTAAAAATAAACATAAATGAAAATTCGGTTCCGCAGTTGCACCAGCTCAGTCATTCCTAGTATAGAAAGTGCCATCATCACTGACTGTTCAAGTGTGGCACTGCCCATCTTGTTTCTGCTGTGTTTTCAGTGGCTGTGGGATTCTCGCCCGGTGTGCTGTGGGTGCCACTCAGCTGACAGCCTGGGGCCTCGCGACCTCCACGGCCTTTTGATTATGCCTGGGACTCCTCCCTGGTAGCACAGCATCAGCCTCTTTTCCTCCAGCCTCATGTCTGCCCTCCCGCTTCCTGTCTCCTCTCAACAGGTGATCCGCCAGCTAATGAAGAAGGAATTCACCCTGGAGTTCTCCCGGGACAGAAAGTCCATGTCTGTCTATTGCTCCCCAGCCAAATCCCGGGCAGCCGTAGGCAACAAGATGTTTGTCAAGGTCAGACATCGGAATGTGCCCCAGACTTCTCTGTCCGGGCCTGAGCCCTCCTCTCCCTGCCTCCCTGTGCCGGGAAGAACAGTCATCTCTGAGCGCTGGTCTGGTCTCCTAGGGTGCCCCCGAGGGGGTCATCGACCGCTGCACCTACGTGCGAGTCGGCACCACCCGCGTGCCAATGACGGGGCCAATGAAGGACAAGATCATGACCGTGATCAAGGAGTGGGGCACCGGCCGCGACACCCTGCGCTGCCTGGCTCTGGCCACCCGGGACACCCCCCCGAAGCGAGAGGATATGTTCCTGGAAGACTCCACCAAGTTCATGGATTACGAGGTGAGCAGATGGAATCCCACTGTCCCAGCGTCCTCTGCCTCACCCCCTCTGCCACCCTGTCCTTTCCTGCTTTGTCGTGGGTCCTAAAAGCACAGGATGTGAGAGTTTGAAAGAACCGTAGTGCCGCTCTGCATGTGATCATGCACCTGTGCGTGATGAGGTGAGGCGAGGAGCACACAGAGCAGAGGTCAGTGCACATACTCGGGGCAGCGGACACGCTCCCATCATGGCTTTCTTGAGGCGAGCAGCAGCACCTGGGCCTGCGTTCTGGCAGACTCCTTTTTTCGAGTGGACTGGCTCTCAAATAGCTCCAAAACCCACTCCCTTCGCTTTATGGAGGGGACTCTGGCATGGCCAGTCACACAGATTTGCTCCAAGTTGTAGAGCAAGTGAATGGCCCTTCAGAAAGCTGAAACCACACCTCACCCCCGGCTCAAGTTCTTTGGAGAAAGACGAGGTCTGCCACTTACAATGGGCTCCGCACTGCCAAGCCTGCAGGCAGATGTGTCAACAAGGAAGGCTCCCTGCCCCACTGAGGGTTCAACACTAGGCCCAGTCAGCTCTCCCATTTGGACTTCCTTCCTTCCCAGCTCCCTGCTGTCTCTGTCCTCTCCCAGCCCCTCACCGATCCTGTGGCTCTCTCCCTAGACGGACCTGACGTTTGTTGGCGTGGTAGGCATGTTGGACCCTCCCCGAAAGGAGGTCACAGGCTCTATCCAGCTGTGCCGTGATGCCGGAATCCGGGTGATCATGATTACTGGGGACAACAAGGGCACGGCCATTGCCATCTGCCGACGGATTGGCATCTTTGGGGAGAACGAGGAGGTGACAGACCGAGCCTACACCGGCCGGGAGTTCGATGACCTGCCCCTGAATGAGCAGCGGGAGGCCTGCCGTCGCGCCTGTTGCTTTGCCCGCGTGGAGCCTGCCCACAAGTCCAAGATTGTGGAGTATCTGCAGTCTTACGATGAGATCACCGCTATGGTGAGGACACAGCAGGCCTGCCCAGGGAGGCCGTGGAGCCTGGCAGGGGGCCATCTGTTTAGGGTCCATTGAGACGGTTGTCTTCAGGAGCTAGGAGCCTGGCGGGGAGGAGCTGAGTGAGGGCCTGGTCAAATGCAAGAGGCGGGTGGGAGGGGCCAGGTCCCACCTTCTCTCTCCTCGCAGACGGGCGATGGGGTCAATGACGCCCCTGCTCTGAAGAAGGCTGAGATCGGCATCGCCATGGGCTCCGGCACGGCCGTGGCCAAGACAGCCTCAGAGATGGTGCTGGCCGACGACAACTTCTCCACCATCGTGGCCGCCGTGGAGGAGGGCCGGGCCATCTACAACAACATGAAGCAGTTCATCCGTTACCTCATCTCCTCCAACGTGGGCGAGGTGGTCTGGTGAGCGGCGGGGGGCCCAGGACCCAGCCCGGTGGGGAGGGCCCCGGCTCTGGGAGCAGACTGACATGACCACCTGCTTCTGGCAGCATCTTCCTGACGGCCGCCCTGGGGCTGCCCGAGGCCCTGATCCCCGTGCAGCTGCTGTGGGTGAACCTGGTGACTGATGGGCTCCCAGCCACAGCCCTGGGCTTCAACCCACCGGACCTGGACATCATGGACCGGCCCCCCCGGAGCCCCAAGGAGCCCCTCATCAGTGGCTGGCTCTTCTTCCGCTACATGGCGATTGGGGGTGAGTAGGATGAGCCCCCCACAATCCTTTCCAACCCTCCAAACGGACCCATCTCCGGGACCCCAGCCCCTCCAGTGCAGCTGCTCCTCCTCCGCCAGCTGTTCACAGCCATCGGTCTTCCCGATGCCTCCCATCGCCCCGGCCCTGACCCCAGCTCCCCATCTTCTCCACCGCAGGCTACGTGGGTGCGGCCACTGTGGGAGCGGCTGCCTGGTGGTTCCTGTATGCGGATGACGGGCCCCACGTCACCTACAGCCAGCTGGTAGGGAGGCTGAGGGAGGACGGAGGTGGACGGAAGCAGAAGAGGGCCCCCCCCAGGCCTCCGCAGGACCCCAGTTCCTTACCCTCCCCCTGCAGACTCACTTCATGCAGTGCACCGAGGACAATCCCGACTTTGAGGGTGTGGAGTGTGAGATCTTTGAGGCCCCTGAGCCCATGACCATGGCCTTGTCTGTGCTGGTCACCATCGAGATGTGCAATGCTCTCAACAGGTAGGACCCGCCCACCTTCACCTTTCCCCCTACCCCTCCTCTCGCCTCACCTCTCTCGTGTCTCCCCCCTGCCTCCGCCGGCAGCCTCTCTGAGAACCAGTCCCTGGTGCGGATGCCGCCCTGGGTGAACATCTGGCTGCTGGGCTCCATCTGCCTCTCCATGTCCCTCCATTTCCTCATTCTCTACGTGGACCCTCTGCCGGTGAGCCTCCTCTGGCGGCCGCTCCCTCCCCGCGGAGCCTGGCGACGCTCACAAAGGGAAGGAGGTTGGGCGGTGCTGGTGCTCAGAGGGCACTTGTCCTCATGCCTCTGACCCCCTCAGATGATCTTCAAGCTCCGGGCCTTGGACTTGACCCAGTGGCTTATGGTCCTCAAGATCTCATTGCCTGTCATCGGGCTCGACGAACTCCTCAAGTTCGTTGCTCGGAACTATCTGGAGGGTAAGCGGCTTCCCTCCTCTGCGCAGTCAGCCCCGGGCCCCGAGCACAGCGTCCCTCCGCGCTGCGAAGGCGCCCGCCCCTTCTTCCTTTTCAGCTGGGCGTGTCCTGGGTCCTGGCAGGACCACTGTCCGTAGCCAGGCGCACCCGGTCCTTCCTCCTCTCCTCCCTCCGTTCCTGGTGCAGACACCACCTCCTTGGTGCCCCCTTCCTCAGCCCTCTAGGCCCACCACACCACCCTCCCCCAATAACGGCTGTCTCTCTGTCCTCTCTGGCCATAGGATAACCCGTTCCCCCTCCTCCATCTCTTTGAACCGTGCCACAGGTATCGCCCCCCTTCTTGTCCTTGCCCCCAGCTGCTGTGCCCCCACTGACCCCTCTCCCCCTCGGCTGGCCTCCGAGGTCACTGCGCTCGCACACTGCCACTGCCGCGCTTCCAAGCAGGGGAAGGCTGCTGCCCTCACTGCGGGCTCGCACTGCCCGCCTCTGGGCACACTGCTGGGCTGCGCTGCGTTGCGCTGGCTGGGCGCTGCGCTGTCTGCCGCTGGGGCTGCAGTGGTTGGGAGTGGGATCTGGGGGCACAGGTGGGTATCAGGGTTGCCGAGCGACCCTCCAGGTGAGTCTGCCGGGGGTGGGAGCCTGGAGCCTGGGAGGGACTCTTCCTCTCCCGCCACCTGCTTCACCCCTTCCTTTTCTCCTTCCAGATCCAGAAGATGAAAGAAGGAAGTAACCAGTCCTTTTGCCCCTTCTTCCCCATCCTGATATTGACACCTTTACCCAGAGCTGTGGCACAGACGCCCCCCCCCAACAATCTTGTTTATAAGCACAATGTCCCCTTCCCTTTGCCTCCCCCCCCAGCCACCCTCCTCCCTCTTTCCCTGTAAAAACCTCCCTTCCCCAGCCACATGGGGCTTGCAGGGACAAGGCGACCGACTGAGCTGAGCTGCTTATTTATTGAAAATAAATGACAGAAAAGTCTGGCCTTGCCTCCACGCACATCTTGGGCCTGGTCGAGCCCCTGGGGGCAAGCATCTTAGTGTCATGCAGTCCAGAAAGCAGCCGTCTGCCCAGGACGCACATGTGGAGGAAGGCTCCGTGCCACCACCCACAGCATGGCTGGGACCAGGGAAGGGGCAGGGGCAGGGGAGCGGCCCGTAGTCTGGTTGGGGAACAGAGGCACCAGGGTGGGACCCAGGGGGCAGCATAGCAGCCAGAGAGCCGCAGGGCTGAGCCTGCACCTTTGGTTCAGGAGGGAGCTGGGACCCTCACCCAGTGTCATCCTGGGAGCAGAAGGCCCAGCCACTCCCGGGAGGAGGCCCTGGCAGGGAGTGTGGCCCTGTACCCTAACCTCAGGCTGAGGGAGGGGGAAAGACTCCATCCTGAGAGCCCCAGAGCCTAGGCCTCCTGGCTCTGCAGTGGAGAAAGGCAGCCTCCCGAGCCTGGGGCTCCCTCAGCTGTCCTTGACGTCCCCGCTGTCCCTGAGCGGCGCCTCGTCCAAGAGGCTGCGCACCTGCTCCAGGCTCTCTGCCTGGCGGATCTGCTCCAGGCGCACCTGCGGGCCCAGGGAGGAAAGCAGAGGCCCTCGTGGGCAAGTGTAGCCCCGCCTTCCCATCCCGTAGCGACACCGGGTTCGAGGGAGAAAGGGGTCCCGGAAGGGCAGCCTGAGGGAGCGGGCAGGGCAGGTGGTACATGGCACGCAGCAGGTCCGGGTGCCTGGCCTGGGCTGCCCCCGACAAAGATGGACACACAGCTTTAACGTTTGGAGCAGGAGCTCAGAGGAAAGAACCACGCCAGCCAGGGGGAAGAGGGACTCCTCTAGCTGGGGACTGTCCTTGCGTGACCCAGGACACGTCACCCGGAATCACGGCAGCTGGCGGTGAGGGGACCGGCCATACCTGCAGGGCCTGGGACAGGCGCACGAAATCCCTCTGCACCTGCTCGCTCGTCTCCAGCTCGGCCTGCAGCCGCAGCACCTTTGCCCTCTGTTCTGAGAGGAGGTCTGTGAGCTGAGCCTAGGGGACAGCATGAGGCTGGGACCATGGCCGGGCAGGAGGGGTGGCCCGCTGGAGAGTCCCTCTCCACCAGCCCTGACTGACCTCTTCTGTGGGGCCTGACCCTGGTGGCTGCCCCGAGGCTTCCTGAGGCAGACAGAGGGCAGAGGGAATGGTTAGGGTCTCCCCGACTCTGCCGCCCCTGCCCATCACCCTGCCTGGCGTACTCTGCCTCACCTTGCTCTGTTCCTGATGGATCCGCTCCATCTCGGTCCTGAGGCTGCACAGGGAGGCTAAGAAGTCAGGCAGGGACAAGCCGTCAGGCCCACGCTCTCCTCCTCCTGCCCCCGCCCCGGGGGCTCCAGCCATACTCACCCTCTAACACCTCTGTGGGAAGGAAAGAGAGAGAGAGAGGTCAGGGCTTGTTCTCGCACCATCTCTCTCCCCTCCTGGCAACCAGGTGGTCCTCTGTGAGGAGGTCATCCCCCCTCCCCCCAGAGCAGGAGTGTGGCAGCTCATCTCTCTCACCTGTCTCCTCCCGCTGCACCCTCAGCTGCCCCTCCAGGCTGGCCCTCGCCGCCGTCTCTTCCTCCAGCGCCTCCCGCAGCGTCACAATCTCAATGCGAAGGCGTTCAGCCTCGTGCTCGCGGGCCCGCTGGTGGGCCCTGGCCTCCTGCCCCATGCGGAGCACCAGCTGCTTCAGCTCCTGGAAGGGCAAAGCACCCGCTGGGTGTGGCAGCAGGGGTCCCCGGCCACACAGGGAGCGTGGGAGGGGAGGAAGGGGGGACAGCCCGTCATGGGGCGAGCAGACAGCACATGACCCAGCAGTGAGCGTTCCGAGGCAAGCACACGCCCCGGCGGAGGCCCGTGAGGAACGGTGCCAAGGTCCGGATTACCCTGCGCAAGATGCCCTTTCCTAACGAAACGGTCAGCACTCCGCTGCGCAGGGAGGCACGTGCAGAATAAAAATGGCACCAAAACAGAGCAGGGGGTGATCCAATTGGAGAAGGTGGGAGCAGAGCCAAGCAGGAAGGGTCCACGTGAGGAGACACAGGATGGGCAAGGGCTCCTGGTGAACGTCTCCTGTTAAAATCCTCACCCGAAGATGCTTCATTCATTTTTAGAAACACTGATGTGAAAGAGAAACATCAACTTGTTGTCTCCCTTATGCACCCCGATCGGGGGTGGAACCCTCCACCTGGATATGTGTCCTGACCAGGAATCAAACCCACAACCTTAAAAACAAACAAACAAAAACAAAAAAACACAACCTTTTCTGGTGAATGGGGTGATGTTTCGAGCCACTGACCCACCCGGCCAGGGCGACCTTCGTGTTTTTAACAAAATAATAACAAAGACCATGCACAGACCGATGATGACAGCTTGTTATGAGCCAAAGATTATGATGAATTCAACTTAGTGGACCTCGTGACCCTTAAACCAAATTACTGCTTCTTTCACATAAAGCATTCTGTGAGCTCATTTTCTCTTCATGCTGATGTTGGCAAGGGGGCGTGGTCCCGTTTTCAGGAGGGGAAACAGCCTTAGAAAAGTCAAGTGAGTCGGCCAAGGTGACACAGTGAGAACACAGCAGCCTGGATCTGTCCCCCAGTCCCACGGGGAGGAAGTGCCACAGGGTGAACCCCAGGCTCCCGGTGCCTGCACCCCCTTACCGGGACTGAGCTGGGCATCGACTCCTCCTGGCCCTCCTGCTCCAGGACCCGGGGGGCTGAAGACAGTGGCTGCTCGGCCCGGAGCCCTTGGTTTTCCTCGGTCAGCCGCTTCACCTCGTGGCTCAGGCACTTGTGGGAGGTGGCCAGCTCTGCCTGGGGACGGGGAGTTAGTGCGAGCGACGAGGGAACCAAGTATCTCCAGTCCTCTGGGAGGACAAACCCTGACCCCTCTTCCTTCACCCCTCAGGGACTTGGGGCTCACACAGTGGCAGCCACCAGGCAGCACTGAGCTTGAATTCCCACTTGGCGGGCGGAGTCCAGGGAAGCGGCGCCCCCCCCCCCCCCCCCCCCCCCCATCTCTCGGCTCCCAGGTTGCTCCTTCCTGCCTCGAGCCTGGCCCAATTCAACCGCCTGCAGCTCTTGTCTGCTCTGGGAAGTATCTGGCCTCGCGATCCCTGCTTCTACTCCTCATGATTCTAAGCTAGGCCCACTGTCTCCATGTCATAGCGGCAAGGCTGAGGCTCCTGGCCAGTGGCATCAGCTCAAGGTCCCACAGCAGGTGTGCCATGGGCTCTCTCTGGACACAAGCCCCTGCTCTAGCCACGGTGCCAAGTACCCTGGAAACCCTTCCACCCACTTGGCACCAACTCCAGGTGCAGCCCATGTGGGACCGGTGCCTCAACCTTCCATGTGCCCCCCTCAACCAATTCCCATCACGCTCCCTGCCCTCCTGCCCTCCTGCCCCAGCCCCAAGTCCTCACCATCTGCTGCTGAACCCGCTCCTGAGCCTGGCTCACGGTCCCCTGCAGGGTCTGCAGCAGCTGCTCTGAGTTCTGGACCTGTGCCAGGAGCACCTGCATCTGTGGGTGGCAGGGGACAAGGGTGAGGCGGGGGCCCAGGAGGCATGCAGCCAGAGGCCCTGCTGGGCTGGGGCAGAGGCTGGACCCACCTGCCTGGCACAATCCTCATTGCTTCGCCTCAGGCCCTCTTGCAGTTCATCCCGCTCACGGCTGACACTCTCCAGGTCCTTTTGCAGCTGCCGCCCCTGCCACAGGCCCGGCCTCAGTCTCAACCCCCAGGGAGGCCTCCCCTCACATGCCTCGCCCTCCCCGCCTTTTAAAAATATATTTTATTGATTTTTTTTTACAGAGAGGAAGGGAGAGGGATAGAGAGTTAGAAACATCCGAGAGAAAATCATCGATCAGCTGCCTCCTGCACAGGGGATGTGCCCGCAAACCAAGGTGCATGCCCTTGACCGGAATCTAACCCAGGACCCCTGGGTCCACAGGCTGATGCTCTAGCCATTGAGCCAAACCAGTCACGCCTCTCCACCCCCACCCCCTCTTTTTCTCTTTTTGCATCTCAGTAGGTGGTGCCATTATTCTCACAGTTGCTCAAGCCCAAAGCCCAGGAATTGATGCTGACTCTTCTCTTTTTTCCACTCCCCAAGTCCAACCCACCAGCAGGTGCTGCCAATCAGCCTCCAAAGTAGATTCCACATCCACTTCTCCTTCTCTCTGCTGCCATCTCCTGGTCCCAGACACAACCTTCTTCTAAACTATGTCAAGGCCCTAGCTTGGCTCAGTGGATAGAGCATTGGCCTGTAGACTGAAGGGTCCCAGGTTCAATTCCTGTCAAGGGCACATGCCAGGGCTGCGGGCTCAGTCCCCAGGAGGTATCATGCAGGAGGCAGCAGATCAATGATTCTCTCCATCATTGACGTTTCTATCTCTCCCTCTCCCTTCCTCTCTGAAATCAGTAAAACACACACACACACACACACACAAAATACCTGTCAAGCACCTCCAACTAGCCAGCCCGCCTCTCCTGTTGTCCTCCCCTCACTACAGCCCAGTCCTATCTGAGGCCCACGGGGTCTGTTGGGCCTAAAGCAGAGCAGGCCTCTCCGTGGTTCACACCCTCAGAGGCCTTCCACTGCTCCTTGTCTGAAATGCTCTGTGCACTGAGGCTGGCCTGGGTCTGCCTTCCTTTCTGATCTCCTCTCTCTCTTCTCCCTCTCAGTGGCCTTCCTGTGCCTCAGACACAGCATGGTCTACCCATCCTCAGGGCCTTTGAACTTACAGTCCTTCTGCCCCCACTCTTGGAGGAGTGTCTCTGTCACCATCCAGTCCTGCGTGACCTATTCCTTTGTCCTGGGCCTCACCCGGGGACACTGACCTCCTCGTGGGTCCACGTGCATGTGTGGCCTGGCTCCCTCACTTGGTGGAAGCGCCAGGAGGGAGGGTTTCTCTTCACTGTGGATCCCCAGCTCTGGCTCAGCCTGGGCCAGCAGGTGCTCAGTAAGCACTGGTGCAAGGAGAGGCGGACGCACGCAGGCAGACAGGCACCCTGCCATCCACTCACCTCCATCTGCAGCTGCTCCCACTGGGAATCTGGGACGAGCTGGTAACCAGGAGGGGGCAGGTAGATGCCCTCGGGGACCAGGGTGCCCGTGGACACCAGAGAGGCCGTCTCTTCCTGCTCGGGGCTCAGGCCCTGGCGGCCACGGGGCAGGGAGGTGCTGCTGCCGGGCCCGCCGCCGAGGGAGAAGGAGGAGATGGAGGCGCTGTCATCACAGTTGTGGGCGAAGGCCTCGGCCGCCGCACCCCCATCTCCGCTCAGCTCCTCCAGAGGCTCCAGCGGGGGAGACAGGTCCCGGGAGAGAGGCAGCAACTCCGTGGAGCCATGCAGGGAAGGGGGGTGCCGGGGATGTCCCTAGGGAAGGGGGTCAGGGAAGAGGCTGGGGGACAGGGTCCTGCAACGCCCCTCTCCCCTCAGTGCCCCCTGGCCTCCCCTCACCTGGATCTCTTGAATCAGCTCCTCCGCCCTTAGCAGCTTCGCCTTCAGCTCCTCTATCTCCTGCTCCATGGGCAGCACGATCTCTCGCAGCTTCTCCGAGTCCTCGTGGGCCTGAAGAAGGGCGGGGGTTGGGCAGCGACAGTCGCCCTCCCAACTGCAGGACCCTCAGGTCTGTTCAGAGCTTTCTTTCCAAGTACATCAGCCCCTCTAATTCTCCCAGGAAAGCCCTGTCCACCGCCATCTGAGATCACAGAGGGCCTGAGCTCAGACCTGCCCCAGGGCACGTGGTAGGTAAAGGGGCCAGTCACAACTATCTCCCCACCTGCTCACCATGTTTCCTCCCCAATATCCCGTTTCCTTTTTATCACAGAAACTAACGTGTAACTTGGGCACACAGCCTATATTCTAGAATACATCCACATTTCTCAGCTCCCCTGTAATTAAGCACGGCCACGTGACTAAGCTTCAGCTAAGGAGAGGGAGGCAGGTGCCATGTGCAACTTCAGGGCAACTCCTTAAAGGGAGGGTGTGCGCCCCCGCCCCCGCCCACCCCTCCTCCTCCTCTTCCTCTCCCTTCTCCTCACTGGCTAGAATGTGGACAGGGTGGCACTCAAGCGGGCATCTTGGACACGAGGCAGTAAGCAACCGATGGCTACACAGCAACACAGAAGGAGCCCAAGTTCCTAATAACTTTTTAAAAAACCCTTGTAGCTGAAGCCGGTTTGGCTCAGTGGTAGAGCGTCGGCCTGCGGACTGAAGGGTCCCAGGTTCGATTCCGATCAAGGGCATGTACCTTGGTTGCGGGCACATCCCCAGTAGGGGGCGTGCAAGAGACAGCTGGTTGATGTTTCTCATCAATGTTTCTAGCTCTCTATCCCTCTCCCTTCCTCTATGTAAAAAATCAATAAAATATATTTTAAAAATAAATAAATAAATGAAATGAAAATAAAAACCCTTATGAGTTCATGTGAGCCAAACTGATGGCATGCACCGGGGAAGATCTCCATTGCTCTGGAGAACAACAGCTCTGCAGTTTCCCTAAGAGTTGAGCTGCCATTTCAGTCCTGGAAACGTCTACCTCGGGTCCTTGAGAAAATAAACATCTATCTCACTTAAGCCACTGCTGACTTGGGTGTCCAAACCTCATCCTGACTAGCATGCCCTCCCACATTCCAATCACCACCGTATTGCTGGCTCTTCCTTTTTGGTCTCTTTTCAAATTGGGGTCCTGCTGAGCATAACAGCTCCAGGAGGGTGAACCCCGGCCCCTGTGTCCTAGGACAGCCAACTCTAGCCACATCACCACCATTTCATCTCCCAGAAGTGCTAGGTCAGCGAGAACGGCCCTGCTGCCTGGCTGGTGTGCGAGTCAGTGGTGACAGCGTCGGCCTATGGACCAAAGGGTCTCGGGTTCGATTCCTAATTGGGGCACGTTCCCCGGGCTGCGGACCTGATCCCCAGTCAGGGTGTGTGTGGAAGGCAACCGATGGATGTTTCTCTGTCACACTGATGTCTCTCTCTCTAAAACAACAACAACAAAAATACACACATATACAACAACAACAAAAACAAGCTCAGTCTAACCCTCCAATTTCATGTGAACCATGGCAACAGGCAGGGTAAGCCTGTGTGGCCCCAACAAAACGCTCTGGATCCCATCCGAAGCCTTGGAATCCACACTCTGCAGATCCCAGGCTGTGGATCACTCTGCTGATCACGGCACGTGCAGGAGCTGGGCCAGGCCTGCAGCTCCTCCCACGTCCCAGGTGGCTCTCTGTCAGCAGAGCCCTCTCCTTCCCCACCCGGGGTAACTGCTCCTGGAGGAACACCCGCATGCAAGCTGAGCCTCAGCTAGGAAGGTGTGGGTTAGACACCCTCCTTTCGGGGCTCCTGTTTTGACCTCTGTCTGTCTAACCGGGCGACTCCTCCCTGAGCCTCGGTCTCCTCATGCATAAAATGAGCTAAGTACCTACCTCACAGGGCTGCTGTGAGGATCAAGTGAGGTAACGATGTGAACCTGCTTTGAAAGATGAAGAATTTGGTAATATGTGCTTCCTACTATTAGTAATAATGAAAACAACAATAAAGGAAGTGATATGCTATTTTCAGAACACAAACTTTAGAACTAGACGGCTTAGATTTTTAAGTCCCAAATCTCCTTTCTGTGTGTAAAACCTGGGGAGAATTTTTCGACTTCTCTAAGCCTCATCTTACTCATCTGTTAAATGCATCAATGGACCTAGTTTTCAGGGGAAAGACTAGGGAGCCTGCCTCGGTCAAGCAGTTATCAGAGTGCCTAGTGTTTGAGAGGCATCCTTCAGGGTGGGCTCCCTTCCCCTACATGACTGTCCTTTACGTTGGAGCCAAGTGAACCTAGTAAAACCACTAGTAATCGGCAGGCCGAGACCCTGCTAAGTGTGAAACTAGCAGCTGCGACACCTAGAATGATGCCTAGGTGCCCTGCTCCAAACATCTGGGAGTGGCACACCAGCACCCCTCTGTCCCACGGCCACCCGTGGGGTTGGGGAGGTGCCCCAAACCCAACCTTTTCCATCTGTTTCTCCAAGGAGTCCAGGGGGTGAGCGCGGGACAGCAGCTGCTTCAGGCGGCCCAGCTCCCGCTCCTTCTCCTCGCAGTCCCGCTGCTGCTGCTGCCGCTCCTGCTTCAGAGACGTGACCTGGGCTTCATAGCTGCTGATGGAGTCTGGCAGGGCAGGAAGGCGGAGGAGAGGAAGGGTCAGCGTGTGGGGCCCCCGTGTGGGTGAGCAGGGGGCTCCCCAATACTAATGCACTGGGCGAGGCAGTTTACACGGTGACTACACCGAGACGGTGGCCTGTGGAGAGATGGCCCCGGGCAGTGTTAGCCTCTCCGCACCCATGTCCGCAACTGCGAAATGGGGACACCAATAACCTCCACCGGTTGCTAAAGGATCGAAGATGCATCTGCTGGGTGTTACACATAATGCTGAGGATATGACACCTGGTCCACATATAGACCAGTAATAGCAAATACAGACACGTATGAACATACACCAATAAAAATCAATATCTAACATAATGTGTGTGTGTGTATATATATATATATATATATATATATATATATATAAAATATATATTTTCAGAGAGGAAGCGAGAGGGATAGAGAGTTAGAAACATCGACGAGAGAGAAACATCGATCAGCTGCCTCCTGCATACCCCCTAATGGGGATGTGCCCGCAACCAAGGTACATGTCCCTGACAGGAATCAAACCTGGGACCCTTCAGTCAGCAGGTTGACACTTTATTCACTGAGCCAAACCAGTTAGAGCAAATGTACTTTTATTTAATGATTTTTATTAATGTACTTTTTATTGCAGGGTGTGAACTAAGTTATTGCTTACAAAAATTTGTAATACATGTCAAAACCGGTTTGGCTCAGTGAATAGACCATCGGCCTTCGGACTGAAAGGTCCCGGGTTCGATTCCGGTCAAGGGCATGTACCTTGGTTGCGGCATGTACCTTGGTTGCAGTTGATAGATGTCTCTCTCATCGATGTTTCTAACTCTCTATCCCTCTGCCTTCCTCTCTGTAAAAAAATTAATAAAATATATATATTTAAAAATTTGTAATATATCCTGAGCCCAGACAATGTTACTCAGTGGTTGAGCATCAACCCATGAACCAGGTCAGTTCAACTCCCGGTTGGGCCACACCCCCAGGGGGGGATGTGTAGGAGGCAGCCAATTGATGATTCTTTTTTTAAAATTTAATATATTTTATTGATTTTTTACAGAGAGAAAGAGAGAGGGATAGTAACATAGATGAGAGAGAATCATTCATTGATCAGCTGCCTCTTGCACACCCCCTACTGGGGATGTGCCTGCAACCAAGGTACACACCCTTTATCGGAATCAAACCCGGGACCTTTCAGTCCACAGGCCAACGCTCTGTCCACTGAGCCAAACTGGTTTTGGCTGATGATTCTCTTTCATCATTGGTTTCTATCTCTCTCCCTCTCCCTTCCTCTCTCTAAAATCATAAATGTAAGAATAAATTTAGGACCAAAACAAGATGGCGGCCTAGGTAGTCTCCTAAGCTGCCACTTCCTCAACAATTTGGAAAAAAACAACAGCTAAAATTGAAAGGGATCGCACCAGACCCACAGGAAAGCTGGTGGAATGGGATGGCTACAACTAGAGACAAAGAATACCGCCGCTGCCACCATGTGGAATTTAAAAGTACGGTGGAACCGGACCTACCAGAGCCACCAGAGCCACCGCCGCCGCCTCCACCGCGAGTGAGGGAAGCCCACCGAGAGCAGAGCTCACTCCACCCCGGGGCCCAGGGAGTGGGCCTTCCCAGCCAGCCCACTCTGGGAGCGAGGGAGCCGATGCCGGGTCTCGGCCGTGCCTTCCACTCCTGCCCGGAACGAGACACCTTTGAGCGCAGTCTCCCTGCCTGCAGCCATCTCAGCCCGGCCTCTGCGCCCGCCGTGCTGGTGAGGAGCTGGCGCGGCGCCTTCCGTTCTCGGCCAGGCCCGCCACCGCAGGGCCGAGCCAGAGCCTCTGCCGAGACCCCGAGGAGGGGCGCCGCTGCCCCCATGTGGATTTAAATACAGTGGAAGTGGAGCCATGGGGGCCACCGCCGCTGCTGCCGCTGCTGCGAGTGAGGGAAGCCCACCAAGAGCGAAGCTCGCTCCGCCCCGGGCCCAGGGAGTGGGCTGCTTCGGAGCTTGGCCTCCACGTCCGCAGCCGTTCCGCTCCTGCCCGGAACAAGATGCCTTGGAGCGCGGTCTCCCCACCCGCAGCCATCCCAGCCCGCCTGCCATGCTAGTGAGGAGCTGGCGCAGCGCCTTCCGTTTGTGAACCCAGCGCCCCAGGTGGGCCATGTGCCCTGGGTGAGCTGTGTGCCCCAGGGGGCCGTGTGCCCCGGGTGAGCCGTGTGCCCCAGGGGGGCCGTGTGTCCTGGGAGAGCCGTGCGCCCCTGGGGGCCGTGTGCCCCGGGTGAGCCATGTGCCCCAGGGGGCCAGTGTGTCCCGGGAGAGCTGTGTGCCCCAGGAGAGCCATGTGCCCCAGGGGACCGTGTGCCCCTGGGGAAGCGGTGGGACGGGGGGATATGAACCAGAGGAGGAGCGGATTCTATTCGTGTGGTCCTGAGATAGTCACCATAAAACAAGTAGACTGTCAAATGACAGTGGGGAGGGGAGGGAGACCTGGGGGAGATAAGAGATCAACCAAAGGACTGGTATGCATGCATATAAGTACAACCAACGAACACAGAACTCTGGGGAGGGAGGGCATGTATGGGAGGTCGGGGGGGGGGGGGGCCCGCAATGGTAAGCTATGTACACATATAATATCTTAATAATTTTTTTTAAATGAAAAAAAAAAAGAATAAATTAAAAATTAATAAAAAATATATAAAAAGCCGAAACCGGTTTGGCTCAGTGGATAGAGTGTCAGCCTGAGGACTGAAGGGTCCCGGGTTCGATTCCGGTCAAGGGCATATACCTTGGTTGCGGGCACATCCCCAGTATCCTCTTTAAAAAAAGGTTTTGCTGCCAGACCACCTGGGCTCAGATCTGTAGCTTTCTAGCTGCATAACCTTGGGCAAGTTATCTAACCCCTGGGCCTCAGCGCTTCCTCTATAAAATGGAGATAGATAATAGTTCCTACTTCACAGAAATTGCTATAAAGGCTAAATACTCATAAAGCACTTAGCTCAGAACCTGGCACATATGTGTCAGCCATTATTATAAATGTTGTTGTTATGGTATATTCAATAAATGTTTGCATTATTATTATCATTGTCGTTATAATGATGATTTAGGATAGTTTTTCTTATAGGGACAGAAAGTTTCCTTTAAAATAAATGTATGTAAGCCCTAGCCTGTTTTGCTCAGCGGATAGAGCATCAGCCTGTGGACTGAAGAGTCCCAGGTTTAATTCCGGTCAAGGGCATGTAACTCAGTTGCAGGTTCGATCCCCAGCCCTGGTTGGGGTACATTCGGGAAGCAACCAATCAATGTGTCTCTCTCACATCAATATTTCTCTTCCTCTCTGATTCTTCCAATCCTTTCCACTCTCTGTAGAAATCAATGGAGCCCTAGCTGGTTTGGCTCAGTGGATAGACCGTCAGCTTGTGGAATGAAGAATCCTGGGTTCGATCCCGGCCAAGGGCACATATCCAGTTTGCGGGCTCAATCCCCAGTAGGGCGTGTGCAGAAGGCAGCTGATCAATGATTATCTTCATCATTGATGTTTCTATCTCTCTCTCCCTCTCCCTCTCTGAAATCAATTAAAAAATATTTTTAAAAAGAATCTTAAAAAAAAACTTCCTAAAAATAAATAAAATAAAAATCAATGGAAAAATATCCTCAGGTGGGGATCAATAAATTAAATGTATCTAATTTTTTTTAAAAGTGGACCTTATTTAAAGAACAAATAGTAAGCAGATAACAGGGCAAGTCATACAATGAGACAACCACGTTGCAGAGGTAGTATGTGGATGCCTGAGATGTTGGAAATACAGCCCCAGAAGTCTGGACGTGGAGCAGCTGTTAGAGAAGCAAGTGACATGGTGGGGTGGGAATTTTAAAAAGTGTACTCTGGCCCTGACCAGTTTGGCTCAGTGGATAGAGCGTCAGCCTTCAGACTGAAGGGTCCCAGGTTCGATTCTGGTCAAGAGCACGTATCTTGGTGCAGGCACATCCCTGGTAGGTAGAGGGTGTGCAGGAGGCAACTGATTGATGTTTCTCTCTCATCGATATTTCTAACTCCCTATCCCTCTCCCTTCCTATCTATAAAAAATCAATAAAATATATATTTTTTTAGAAAGAAAAAAAGTGTACTCTGACCCAACTGGAATGGCTCAGTGGTTGAGCATCGACCTATGAAGCAGGAGGTCACAGTTTGATTCCCAGTCAGGGCATATGGGTCCGATCCTGGTCAAGGGCACATATCCAGGTTGCGGGCTCAATCCCAGTGGGAGGTGTGCAGGAGGCAGCCACTCAATGATTCTCTCTCATCATTGATGCTTCTATCTCTCTCCCCCTTCCTCCCTGAAATCAATATAATCAATAAAAATATAGTTAAAAAAGGAAAGTGTACTCTGGAAGCCAATGTCAAGGCCAGGTTATAGAAGGAGAACTGTGAGAAGATCTGTGAGAAGTCCAGAGCTTCACTGCAGCAGTGGCTGTGGGAGCAGAGGGGGGACAGGACTGGAAGCTATTTCAGAGACTGGCCTCTGACGAGAGGAGAAGGGGAAAACGGAAAAAGAAGCTACCGGATCTGGGGCAATGGAAGGTGCTGCATCCCAAGTACATACAGGGAAGTCAATGCACATGTGTGTGGTAGGGGCAGGTGCGGATGATGTAAGAGTGCGTGGGGAAGGGAGGAAACCAGAGGGTTACACTCCAAAGAGACAGGGCCCAACACCGAGTCCGGAGCCCAGAGGCTCAAATGAAGGAGCTTCAGGGAATTGAGAAGTTGCTCATCTTCAGGACTGATCAGTGAGGGACAAGAAATGGCAAGGGAACAGGTAGAGCTCAGAGCTACACTTAGCTGGAACTGACAGCTGCTGCCAGCACAGGCAGTGCCACTGTGCAAATTAGACAAGGGTGCCCCTCCCTATGGGCCCATAGGCCTGCCCTGGGCTAGGCTGCCCTGCTAACTTCCCGCCCCCCCATACAGGGACACCTTGACCCTCTTCTGGTCATGCACTCCCCTCTATGGCGCTAATGGAGAGTCTGCGAAGAGACCCTGACTCACCTTTCAGGATGGCCTGCAGGGAAGCAACCTCCTCCTGGCACTGCCGCTGCACCGCAGCCACAGCCTCGGCCTTCGTGCTCTCGCTCACCTCGGCCACAGCCTTCATGGTCTCCATTTCTGCCAGGGCGCCTGCCAGCTCAGCTCGAAGTCGGCAGAGTTCCTCCGACTCAGCCGCGGCCTCGGCCTTCGCGCCCTCCTGGGGCTGGCAATCAAGCACTGTGGGGAACAAGAATCAGCCTCTCTTCCCATCACTCCAGAATCCCCAATAACCCAGGCCACCAAACCCCAAACCCCAGCAACCCGGTAATAGGTAATACTGCAACCACGGCCCCGCCCCTTCCCCAACCTGCCACGCTCACCTGGCCCCGCCTTCTTCTCACCTAATTCGACTTGTATAGTCCCGCCTCTTCCCACGGTTCACCCAATCCTCTTCCTCTGGCATGACCCCTCCCTCCAACATCCCGCCCCTTGCCCACCTGGCCCCGCCCACATCTCCTCACGGGGCCCCACCTCTCAGCTCGTCCCACCCTGGAATCCCAGGCCACGCCCACCCGCCGGTGTTTACAGGCCCCGCCCCTTTCTCCAGTCAATCCCCCCTCCCCCGCCTCACCAACCCCCACCCGCCGGCTGCTGAGCTCGGCCTGCCTCCGACTTTGCCGCCCTTCCATGCACCGACACGTCTTCACGTACCGGGCCCCGGCCGCCGTCGCCCGCCATCCTCCCCCGCGGCCGCCGGCGCAGCTGCCGCCATTGCCTCCTCGCAAACGGCGGGATCCCGCACTCCCAGGTGACCGACCTCACCACTTCCGGGTCCTCTCGGCTGTTTCCGGATCCGCTCGGCTGTTTCCGGATCAGCTCTGCTAGAGGCCGAAGAGATCCGTGTGGACGCCCGGCCGCGGTCCCGGGCCCCGCCCCTCTCGCCTTCCTTCCTTCCTGGGGAGCGCTCTTCGAGGATACCAGCTCTTCAAAACCCCAAGTTCTTTTCTCCAAAGGCTTCCTAGTGTCCCCGTGTGGCCTTGGGAGCTCTGCTCAAAGGACACCTCTTCGGAGGTGCCCGCCAGCCTCAGCCCAGGGTGGGTGTGAGCTCTCTTGGTGTCCCGAGCCAGGAGCCCGGAGCCCGGAGCCGGCTCCTGGCGGGGCCCCTGCCGCCTTCTGCTGGGGCCTGGCTCACGTTCCAGCGATTGCGGCCAGGCCTCCTGCCCCTCCGCCCTCGGCCAGACAACCCCACCTGTGGCCAGACATTCCTGAGCTCTGAACCACAAATCAGCACCTGCCAAATACCCTAAGCCTCCATTCCTAAGACCCTAGGTCCCTAATCACCAGTCAGCGTGTGCTGAGTCGTCGTGTGTTTCCCCCCCCCTCCCCCCCGTGCCTGGCGGAGGTACCCTCTCTCCAATAAAAGCCTGTGTCCTGGCATCCCAGTCTCAGCTACCTTCTTTAATTAATCTATTCCTAAGACCCTAGGTCCCTAATCACCAGTCAGCGTGTGCTGAGTCGTCGTGTCCCCCCCCCCCCCCCCCCCGTGCCTGGCGGAGGTACCCTCTCTCCAATAAAAGCTTGTGTCCTGGCATCCCAGTCTCAGCTACCTTCTTTAATTAATCTATCAACCACCCCATCCAAATATAGCCATCCCCAATCACCTGTCCACCATCGGATTGCATTAGAGACTTTTTACCACCTGAAATCACTTATTGGTTAACTTGTTTATTACCTGCCCCCCTCTACCCTTCTGTGGCCCCAAAGCTCCAGGAGATGGGGAACCTTGTCTTTCTTGTCCCCCACTCTTCCCCCAGCACCTAGTGCAGTGCCTGAGAAGTAAACATCTGGGGAATCAATGAATGAGCACTCTCCTTTCGGGTCTCTCTGGTCTCCCTCCAATTCCCCTCCGCACTGCAGCCAGGGGGAGTTTTTAGAAAGTGCAAACCTGGCCGGGTCAATGCCTGGCTTATAAATCCCCAATAGCTCACTGCCCTGGCAGCTCCTTGTCCTCAGGACTCCCTATGTGTGTGGCACGGTTTCTTGGGGAGGGAGTGAAATGATGACTATAATCAAAGTTCCAGTCAACTCTCAGGCTGGGGTTTATCCTGGGGCCCTTGGAGTCACTGAAGTCCATTGAGCAGGGGAAGCACATGACTAAGACCAAGGAAGCTCTCTATGGGGTATAGATGGGAAGCAAAAGAGGTAGAAGACAGAGGACCCCCTGCCACCCTCCCCCCAAATACACACAAAAGAAGGCCATTGAAATGGTTCTAGTTGGGAAGGGAAGAGTCCAAAAAGGGGAGAAAGTTGGTTCTAGAAATAGCTAGGCTAGAAGATGACGCATTGGTAACCGTGCATGGCGGGCAGAGAAAAGGAGGTTTTCTTTCATTCTCCCTAACTTCCTTTACACAACAAAATTTACCAATCACCTTCTGGCAGTCAGTGGAAAGACAGTAGAGATAGATCCCTGTTGTGGAAGAGGGGGCATGCTGGGGCAGGAGGCACCTGAGACTAACAAGCATGCTTTGGGATTGGGGTAAATGCTGGGAAGGAAACATACAGGGGCAGGGACAGCCTCTCAGCAAAGCCACACTTGAACTGAAACAGAATGATGGGAAGGAACTGTTCAGAGGGGCAGAGGGTGGAGGTGGGGCGAATGGATATGAGTGGGAAGTAGAGGTGGGGGAAGTGGAGGTGGTGGAAGTGGAGGTGGGAGGGAAGTGGGGGGAAGTGAAGGTGGGGGAAGCAGAGGTGGGTGGGAAGTGGATATGGGTGGGAAGCGGAGGTGGGGTGGAAATGGAGGTGGGTGTAAGCGGAGAGGAAGCAGAGGTGGGGGAAAGTGGAGATGAGGGGAAATTGGAGATGGGGGGAGTAGAGGTGGGGGAGTGGAGGTGGGGGGAGTGGAGGTGGGTGGGAAGTAGGGGGGAGTGGAGGTGGTGAGAGGGAAGTGGGGGAATGGAGGTGGGGGGAAGCAGAGGTGGGCGAAAAGTGGAGGTGGAAGTGGAGGTGAGGGGGGAGTGGAGGTGGGGCAGTCTAGTTCAGTCTTTTGGGGGCATGATTTGAGTGTTGTGAGATATATTTTATTTTATTTTTTTACAGAAGGAAGAGAAAGGGATAGAGAATTAAAAACATCGATGAAAGAGAAACATTCATCAGCTGCCTCCTGCACAACTCCTACTGGGGATGTGCCCGCAAGCAAGGTACATGCCCTTGACCAGAATCAAACCTGGGACCCTTCAGTCTACAGACTGACGCTCTATCCACTGACCCAAACCGGTTAGGGCCCAAGTGTTTTTTAGGTAGACGAGAAGCTACTGCGAGGTTCTAAGCAGAGGATTTGTGCTCTAAAAAACTTTGCTCCTGAGGCAGCTGGGACGCTAATGGCAGGATTAGAGAGATTTTGTTGAATGAAAGACAAAAACAAACAAAACAAAAAAACCCACAAAAAAACCCATAAAAAACAACAACAAAAAGCCCTGCCTCCTCACCCTCTTCATTCCCCAATGCCCACTCTTCCCCCTGCCAGCCACCAAAGGGAAGTGGGGGCCCTGACAGATGGGGGGTCCCCTGGGGTTTGCCCTAGGCAAACAGGAAGTCACAGCCCAGTGAGGAGGCTCTGGGAACCGGCCTCTGAGAAAGCAGGTCTCCTGGGTCCCCAGCCTCCTTCCCTGAGTGACTGCAGCTGTGCAGACACCGATAGGCATACACATGTACCCCGGGGGAGGAGGGACAACACCCTACCCTTCTGTGGGCCTCAGTTTCCTCATTTCTAAATGGGTTCCCTTCGTAACTGAAGTGGGGATTTCCTAGGAGAGAACTGGGAGAGAATGAGGATTGATCGTTGGTTGCCTCTCAGGCCCACTGCAGGGAGCTACGGTGCCGCTCAGCCGTTACCTGACGCTGTCCCTCATTAGCTGGACGCTGGGCTGAAGCTGCCATGTGTCTATCTTCCTGCTTAATCTTCATAAACAGCACTTTAATAGCCCTAACCAGTTTGGCTCAGTGGATAGAGCGTCGGCCTGTGGACTGAAGGGCCCTAGATTCGATTCCGGTCAAGGGCATGTACCCTGGTTGCGGGCACATCCCCAGTTGGAGGTGCGCAGGAGGCAGCTGATTGATGTTTCTCTCTCATCAATGTTTCTAATTCTCTATTCTTCTAAATTCCTCTCTGTAAAAAATCAATAAAATATTTTTAAAAACACACACTTTAATAGTACTATTATTACCTCTAGTTTACAGAGAAAGAAAAGGAGGCTTAGACAGACGAAGAAATTTAACCAAGTAGTAGAGGTGGAGGATTCAAACTCAGGCCTGCCAGATCCCAAAATACCTGGGACAGGCTGGTGTATAGAAGTGACGGTGGCCCAAGAAGTGAGGAAATGAAGTGTGTGTGTGTGTGTGTGTGTGTGTGTGGCCGGGGAGGGGGGGAGGGAAATGGATTTAGAGCCTGAGGTTGAAGGAGGGAGGAGTGGAATTAGGAGGGAGCCCTAAGACTGGGTCCACTCATTCAACAAACATTCATTGGGCACCTTCATAGAGCTGCTCAGGGCTCCGTGCTACCGTCTGTGCTGCAAGGAGCTTCCTCTCGCCGGGGGAACAGAAAGTGAGTAAATGGACTCAAGATCATTTCACTTCACTGGTGGTGAGTGCTGGGATGGAAATAAACCAGGGCAGCCGGGAGGAGGGGACTTTTGTGGGTCTGGAGAGGTGCACGGAGAAGGGGGTCTGAGGCGTGACCACCCCTTCGTCCCCCAGGGGAAGAGAGGGGAAGGGAGGAGAGGGGAGGGGAGGGAAGGGAAGGGGAAGGGACTGCCCACCCGCCCCCGCACACACCTATGGTTCAGTGCCCCGCAGCCCCCCACTTGCCCCAGCATCCCCTGCGCGGGGAAGCTGGGTGCCTCGGAGAGTCTGGCCACCATGCCACCTCCGCTCCTCTTCTTCCTCCTCTTCCTTACCCCGGTGGGAGTCAGGCCCCAGAGATCACAGCTGGTGGAGGCTACAGGTATGACCCAAGGGCACAAACGGAAGGGGCCAGGGCTGGACACCTGGGTTCAGGCTGGATACCCTTGGCCAAGTAACATACCCTCTCTGAGCCTCCATTTTCTTCATTGTAAAATCCAGGCCAGGCTGACGGGTGCTGAAGGCTCACGGCTCCCAGTCGGTGGGGAATGGGGTCACTGGGTTTGTAATCCAGCGAGAGTCGTGAAGGGGGCTAGCTGTTCCCCCTCCTATCCCCCCTCCCCTCTCTCCGCAGAGGGAGGCAGCGCTACGCTGCCATGCCTTTCCTCCGAGGATGACCACCATCAGCTAGCCTGGTATCAGGCGTGCCAGTCACAGCGGAACCGGAGCCGAGGGCTGCCAGGCCTGGGCATCCAGGTGGGGCCCCTGGGCGTCCTGCTGCTCATCTCCAACATCTCTAACGAGATGGGGGGCTTCTACCTGTGCCAACAGGAGCCCCCTTCCGAGCAGGCCTGGCAGCCTGGCTGGGCAGTCAGCGTGAACGGCAGCGGTGAGGCCTAGGGTGGGGCAGGGAGGGTTGGATGAGAAGAGGGAAGCCCAGCGTGGACGGAGGAGGACCTGGAGGGGTGGGGCTGGAAGGCCTAGGGTTCAGCAGGAAGCCAGTTGTAGGTGCTCCTGAAAACGCCTACGGCTTTGGGACTTCGGCTCCTCATTAGACGCACTTCTCTGTCTTCCTCTCTGAGACGTGCTTCTCTGTCTCTCTCTGGATCTTTGTTCTGTTTCCTTGTGTCCTTCTGGGTCTCTGGGTCTCTGCCTTTCCTGGATGTCTCTGTATCTGGTTCCGGGTCTCTTCCCAGGGGAGCGGTTCCTTTGGAAGGCTTCAAACCTGGATGACCCGGACTGTGCCCCGGAGAACATGTCCACAGAGGACCCCGGGCCCTCTTCTGAGGACCTCACAAGCTCGCAGCTGTATGTATGGGCCAAAGACCACCCTGAGCTTAGGGAGAAAGACCCTGCATGTGCCCCCACTAAAGGCAGTTCAAACCAAGGTAAGGAGTTAGGGAAATGCCGGGAAGTGAGGGGGCCAGGGATGGAGGATGGCGATCGGGAACTGGATGAGACCCTAAGGCCGACACCAGCCTTACCTCTCCTTGCCCCAGACCTCACAGTGCCCCCTGGCTCCACGCTCTGTCTGCCCTGTGGGGTGCCTTCTGCTTCTGTGGCCAGAGGACCCATCTCCTGGATCCACGTGCACCCCGGAAAGCCCAACATCTCATTGCTGAGCCTGAACCTGAGCGAGGAGGCTCCTGTCAGAGAGATGTGGGTCCTGGGCACCCTCAGTGGAGGGGCTGTTCTGTGGCTGCATCAGGCCACAGCTCGAGATGCTGGCACCTATCATTGTTACCATGGCAACAGGACCATCGAGATGCAGCTGAAAGTCACTGCCCAGTCAGGTAGAGTTTCTCCCAATTGTGGGGCCTGTGTGCAGAGGCACTGGGAAGAACTGAAAGCCAGCCCACCTGGGCTCCTCTTGGCTAGTACAGCCATGTACTGTGTGAGAGCCTCGTCCCGAGGAATGGACCGTGCCTTGACTACTGCTATCAGGATTGTGCTGTGTGGAGTAACCATCTACATAAACTTTATATGCACAGTAATTTCCCTTTTATATGTCAGGTAAATATTTGTAAAAGTTATACTCACACACATGAAATTATCATAATGATTACTAATATAATTTTCCTATGTTTCATTGCCTGAATAAAAACTGTTTACCACTGTTAAAAAAAACAAAAAAAAAACAAAAAACCCAGAAACATCGATGAGAGAGAAACATCGATCAGCTGCCTCCTGCACACTCCCTACTGGGGATGTGCCCATAACCAAGGTACATGCCCTTGACCGGAATCAAACCTGGGACCCTTCAGTCTGCAGGCCAACGTTCTATCCACTGAGCCAAACTGGCTAGGCTGCTAGGGTGACCGTGGCTGCTCTTAACTGCAGCAGGAAGCTGGTCATCCTCACCTTAAGCCTAACAAATCATAGTTTGCTTCCTAGCTACTTCCCCAGGCCCTGTGCAGGCTCTGGGGCCTAGTCCCGGCCCTCAGAGGGAAGGAGGAGAGCCCTCCTTGTAGCTGGGGACTTGGAGGCTCGGTGTCTTGCCCTGTCCCCCAGATTTATGGCCTTTTGAGGTCTCGAGGCCAGGAAACAAGATTCCAGCCTGGTCCTGGTCTCATAGCTCCTTCCCCCAGCAGCGAGGCAGTGGTTGCTGGAGGCTGGAGGCTGGAGAGTCCCCGTGGCGGCTTTGGTGTACCTGACCTTCTGCATGGGCTCGGTGGCGGGCTTCCTTTACCTGCGAAGAGGTGGGTTATGTTCCCCAAAAGGTCTGCTAGCCCTCACACCGCCTCCCGCAGGAGGAGCCCACACTGGCCAGTCTTACACTGACTCCCCCCCACCCCCCAACAGACTTTACAGTCCTGTTCCCCCCCTTCTCTAAGTGCCCTCCAGACTTCCCCAGCCCCTTGGAATTTGAACTCCCAGCTCCTCCATTGACCCAAGCGACCTCCCCAGAACCCCCCAAATCTTCACCCAGCCAAGGAGCTCTTCCTCTGATCATTCCCATTAACTCCCACCAGCCCTGACCCTGAGGAGGAAAAGAAAGCGAATGATGGACCCCACCAGAAGGTAAGATTGGGGGTACCCCCGACCCCCAGGATCCCACTCCTGCGCTTCCACTGAATGCTTTGCTTGCTATTTGCTCTGCGGAGAGAGGGCGCCTTTATCTCTGTGACCGGAATGCTGTCCCACCTTCCAAGCCCAGCTCCAAAGCCTCTCTGGGAAGACCTCCTTGGAGCGACCCCAGAGGCCCCCTGCAGGCTGCCCTGGGACCGAGCAGCTGATGACAAGTGACCACCTTCTAATCTCTGAGGGCCTGGCCTGCTCCCTGAGTGTGTCTCCCAGGCCCCTCCAGGCCAGTCTAGTGCACCCTCCTTCCTCCTCCAGGTTCTTCAAAGTGACGCCTCCCCTGGGCAATGGGGCCCACAACCAGTACGGGAACGTGCTCTCCCTTTCCTCGCCCACGGCTAGCACCGGTAGGAGGCCGGGCAGGGTCACCCGGCTGGGGCCCCCTTCCCCACCCCGCAAACCCCAGAGCTCCCGGCCGCCCCGGCTAATGTGCTGCGGAGGCAGCAAAGAACCCGCCCCGGGGGCAGCAAAGAACCCGCCCCGGGGGCAGCAAACACCCCCCGGGGGCGGAGCTCCGGCCAGAGGTGAGCCCCGCCTTAGGACCCAGGCCCGCCCCCAGGCCTCGGGACCGAAGTTCTGTTCCGAGAACGGACACGCCCAGGGGACGGGAGGCCACGCCCCCGGTCGGGATCCGGGGCCTAGCCGCGGAGCCCTCCCGCCAGCCCTGAGCATCCTCTCCCCGCCGCGCCGCGCAGACCTCAGCCCTGACGCCCACGCCCCCTCCTCGCCCCCACACCGCCCTCCTGCAGGACGCTCCCACCGGTGGGCTGCAGGCCTGGCCGCCGCCGTCCAGTCCTACGGAGGAAACCCGTACAACGAGGTCCAGGAGGCCGGAGCCGCAGGGTCCCGGAGCCCGACGGGGGCAGCTGGTGATGGTGCAGGGTCTTTACTCCTATGTGGGGGTGTTGGAGTCCTCTGTGGCAGGAATAGTTAACTGGGGCCCCGAGAAAGGGGGCCGTGACCCGGTCCCACCCCTACCCCCAAATCCCAGGCCCAGACGAAGAAGAAGGGGAGGCGTATGAGGAGCCGGACAGTGAGGGGGGCTCCTATGAGAACGACTCCAACCTGGGCCAGGACCAGCTCTCCCAGGGTAAGACTGCCCCCCCCCCCCGCTGCCTCCCCCCCTCCTTAGCGGGGGCTGTGGACCCTCGCTGGACCCTTCTCCCTCTCCACCAGATGGCAGCGGCTATGAGAACCCTGAGGACGGGGCCCTGGGTCCTGAGGAAGAA
Organism: Vespertilio murinus; assembly: GCA_963924515.1. Classification (NCBI taxonomy): domain Eukaryota; kingdom Metazoa; phylum Chordata; class Mammalia; order Chiroptera; family Vespertilionidae; genus Vespertilio; species Vespertilio murinus. The sequence continues at coordinate 100,019,085 of OZ004705.1, read as the reverse complement.
GACTCCTTCTCCAACGGTGATTGGCGGTCCTCCTGGAGCCTCAGAGATTCGGGAGGACCCATGAGCTCCTACAGGGTAGGCGTGGGCCCTGACATTCTCTTTGTTTCTGCAGCATCTGAGCTGTATGAGAACGAGGATGAAGAGCTGGCCCAGCCAGTGGCCAGGACAAAAGGTGTGTGTGTGAGGATGGTCACATTCCTGAGAGGGTGAGGGGTGATGGTGGTGATGATGCGTGTGACGTGGTGGCCAGAAGCAATAGTGATTTCCCTCTCCCTTCTGCAGACTTCCTGAGCCCCCCTGGGGCTGCTTGTGACCCCAGCCGGGAGGCAACATCTCTTGGTGAGAAACGCTTAGGACCTGCCCAGATTGGGTTGGTCTGGTCTCAGCTCTAATTCCAGGCAGAACCTTGACTTTGCTTTGACCCCCAACCCAAGCCCAATCCTGATCTTAGATTTGACTCTTCCCTAAAACTTCAACACCTCCCCCAACCCTAATTGAAACTTCAGTATTTGCCCCATCCCTAACCATGAACATCAACCCTGATCCCAATCCAATTCCAGCCTGGACTTTGACCTCCACCTCACCTCAGCCCCAATGCAGACCTTCACTTTGACCCCAGCTCTCTCTAGAATCTCCTAATAACTCTAACTCGGACTCTTTCCAATTCTGTTCTTTTTAAAAAATATATATGTAATATTTCTTTTTTCATAACTTAAAAGTGGGTCCTTTTGTTTTTGTTTTTATTTCAGAGAAGAAGGGAGAGGGAGAGAGAAAAAACATCAATGATGAGAGTCATTGATCAGCTGCCTCCTGCATGCCCCACTCTGGGGATTGAGCCCGAAGCCTGGGTATGTGCCCTTGGCCGGAATCAAACCCGGGACCCTTCAGTTCTCAGACCCACGCTCTATCCAATGAGCCACACCAGCTAGTGCTCCAATTCTGTCCTTAACGATTTCTCTGACCATGACCATAACCTAACCCATACCTGACCGAACCCTAAAATTAGCAAGGACTCTGAACCTGATGCTGCCCCTAATCACTCCTTCCTAGTACCTGGGTCAAGCCTTCCACCTCTCCCTGACCACAGGCCCCCTCCATGTCTTAGGCTGCACTTCCCTTCCCCAAACCCCCAACATGGCTCCCAAACCTCCAGCTCTCCGTCTCCTGCCCACACAGGGTCCCAGTCCTATGAGGATATGAGAGGGATCGTGTATGCCGCCCCCCAGCTCCGCTCCCTTCGAGCCCCGCCTGGCCCCAGTCATGAGGAAGGTGGGTGCTTCTGCTGCTGTCCCCTGTTGTCCTCTGAGGCCGACTCTCTCCCAGGCTCCTCCCAGCTCTGTGTTTCCCTCCTTCCTGGTCCTCACCAGATGCGGATTCTTATGAGAACATGGACAATCCTGATGGGCCAGACCCAGCATGTGGAGGAGGGAGCCACAAGGGCGCCTGGAGCACCCGCTGATTCCCTGCAGGTAAGCTGAGAACTGCCCTCTGTGGGAGGAGGGAGATGATGGCAGGGATGGGAGTGGGGGCCTGGCACTCAGGGAGGGAGTGGAGGAAGGGTTCCCAAGCCTGGTGAGCAGGGGGAGGGCTCCTGGACTCTTCCCCATCACAGTTTCTCCTGCGTATCCTGGGCCTCCTCAGGTTCCTGAGACCCACACCTGACTGACATCTGGGGACCCAAAGCAGATGATGTCAACCTCGAGCGACGCTGCTTAGGATATGTGTACCTGTGTGTGTGTGTGTGTGTGTGTGTGTGTACACAAGTGAAACGTCAGTCCCGTTTGCGCTGCCCAAATAAACTCCACGAGCTATTCCAATCATGTGATGTAGTGCCCTTGTGTGGGAGGGGCAGGGAAGGTGAGGACGGTGTATTCTCATCCTCTCTCAAATCCAGTAGTGGAGGGAGAGCTGCGTTTTGGGCACAACAGGCTCTTTTCCTTCCTGTGTCTTGGCCTATACCATCTCCCCTACTTGCCTGCCATTCCCACAATCAGTTGTTCAGTCATTGTTCATTCGGCAGTTGTATGCTGGGTGTGCAGCGAAAAGGAAGCGATCCAGGAATTGGCAGCCATCACTGGCATTTATTGAACATCTACTATGTTCTCACATCAATTAAGTAACCTCCCCACGTTATTGAGCACTTATGTGCCAGAATTGTATTAAAGTATTCCACATATTTTACATATGTATTAGGTATACGTGTGTTTTTGTATATTAGCTAATTTTATCTTCACAAACATCCCTAGTTCCTAGATGAGGAAACTGAGGCAGAGAAGCTAAATAACATGCTCAAGGCTTGCCTAGTTAGTAAGTGCCGGGGCCTGGACCTGAACTCCGGCAGTCTGATTCCAGAGCCTAGACTTAGTCTTTTTAAAAATATATTTTTATTGATTTCAGAGAGGAAGGGAGAGGGGGAGAGAGATAGAAACATCAATGATGACAGAGAATCATTGATCGGCTGCCTCCTGCACGCCCCACACTGGGGATCGAACCCAAAACCCAGGCATGAATCGATCTCCACTCAGGGCACATGCTTGGGTTGTGGGTTCGATCATATATGAACATCTCCTGGTTCATAGGTCGACACTGGGTTGTGGGTTAGATCATATATGAACATCTCCTGGTTCATAGGTCGACACTCAACCACTGAGCTATGCCAGCTGGGTGAGCACATACTCAGTCTTGACATTCTCCCCTCTTAGGTGCAATTGTGCAGATGGGAAACTGAGAGCCAAGGGTCAACTAACATGTCTAAGATCACACAAGTAGCACTACACAGAGCTGGGTCCGAGTCCAGAACTCTGGCCGCCATTCTAGCCACTGTGCCCACCACCTGATCAACTGCCTACTTCTGATACAAACCACCAGCAAAAAGACTTCCAGAACTAAAAGTCTCCAGGCCCTGAAACCATTTTGTAGCAAGCTTCGCCACACCCCAATTTGCTTCTCAGGCGAAGGTGGAACCAGCCGCCGTCTGCCTGTCTCCCCAGCTCCGTGCTCTTCCGAAGCCCAGGGCTGGCTGAAACCCGGCCTCTTGTCTGCTCAGGAAGTGCCGATGTCTTTGCAAGACTGACTAGACTTTTCAGTATCTACAATTTTGTTTCCAGAATTACTTTTCCAAGTGTACCAGTTCTTTCTTCTAATGTCCTATTTTTGTTTTAGAGACTCTATTCCTTCTTTGCCTCTGACCCTTTAAAACTTACTTTAACACTGTTATTATGCGCCGGGCATTATTCTAAGAAGTGCTTTATGGGAGCATCTCGTTTCATCTCTATAACCTCTTAGGAGGAAGGTACCCTAAAATTATTGTCAATATACAGCTAAGAAGGTTGAGGTACAGAAAAAGTAATCAGTTGCTAACTGACCTTAGGCAATCTACCTCAACGCCATGGCCCTCGGTCTTCCCAATTATAAACAGTGGGACGGATGCCTGGTCATCCGCACACGGGGTGAGTGCTCCCAGGGCAGTGTCACCGGGAAGGCTTCTTTGACTTCGGGGAGTTACCTCCGCCCACTGCCACCCCTGGGGCCAGCTTGCCTTGGCTTCTGCCAGTCTTACAGGCTACACAGGTTTGACCATTTTATTCATGAGTTTCTCAGAGCAGGTTTCTGCACCCAAGGTTTGGTCTGAGTCCAGGTTCATACTCTGCCCTGACTGTTCCCACCCACGGCCATTGGGTGGCTTGCTCCCATGTTGCACCGAGGCAGGTGCATGGACTTTTTTCCTCTGTCTTCTATGCCTGGAAGTGACAACCTCTTCTCAGTTCTCAGCTCAGCTCTCTGCTGTCCCAGGCCTCCACCTTGACCTCTGTTCCCATGTGAGTGGAAAACTCCATCCCAGCTTCCCGAGCGCTGCTGGACTTTATTCCCTCTCACCGTGTGGCTTTGCTTTCCTTCTTTATTTTTAGCATCAGGAAGGTTCTGTCTTGCTTTTGAGCTCAACACTCTTTAATATATATACCGTATTTGCCGGCGTATAAGACGATTTTTGGCCCTGAAAAATACGTATTTGCCGGCGTATAAGACGACTGGGCGTATAAGACGACCCCCTAACATTTCCACTAAAAATACAGTTTGTTATATACTCGCCGTATAAGACTACCCCCCACTTGGAGGCATATTTTTCAGGGCCAAAAAATCGTCTTATACGCCGGCAAATACGGTACATACATTTGGCCCTAGCCTGTTTAGCTCAGTGGATAGAGTGTCAGCCTGTGGACTGAAGAGTCCCAGGTTCAATTCTGGTCAAGGACACATGCTCAGGTTACGGGTTTGATCCCCACTGGGGGGAGTGCAAAAGGCAGCGGATCAATGATTCTCTCTCATCATTGATGTTTCTATCTCTATCCCTCCTCTCTCTTCCTCTGCAAAATCAATAAAAATATATTTTTACTTATTTAAAAAATTTTGCATTCTTTTTATTTTAAAAATATATTTTTACTTATTTAAAAATTTTTGCATTCTTTTTATTTTAAAAAATATATTTTTATTGATTTCAGAGAGGAAGGGAGAGGGAGAGATAGAAACATCAATGATGAGAGAGAATCATTGATTAGCTGTCTCTTTGCACTCCCCCTACTGGGGATCAAGCCCGAAACCTGGGCATGTGCTTTTTTTTAGTTTATTTTTTTATTGATATTTTACAGAGAGGAAGGGAGAGAGAGAGAGAGCTAGAAACGTCGATGAGAGAGAAACACCGACCAGCTGCCTCTTGCATACCCCCTACCGGGGATGTGCCCGTAACCAGTGTACATGCCCTTGACCGGAATCGAACTCGGGACCTTTCAGTCTGCAGAGCGACGCTCTACCACTGAGCCAAACCAGTTCAGCTGGATATGTGCTTTTGACTGGAATCCAATCTGGGACCCTTCAGTCCACAGTCTGATGCTCTATCCACTGAGCCAAACCAGCCAGGGCCATCCTGTCTTCTTGAGAGTGAATCCATGTCCCAGTCTTCTCTGTGCCCGGGGTACCCAGCCAGGGGATGACAAAGATCAGAAGCTCAGGAAATGAGGGAGGGAGGAGGATGAAGGTTGGTAGAAAGTCCTGAGATTAGGGGTGCGAAGGATGGAGACACTCCGAGGGCTCCGCCACCCAGGGAAGTCTTGGGGCAGCTGAGGAACAGAGGGGTGCCCACTGCCGCCTGGGTGCTGGAATCAGACTTTGAGTTCAAAGCCCCTTTCTAGCTGTGTGACCCAAGCTCTTCGCGCTGCTGTTTCCTGTCTGTAAAATAGGGGTGATCATTACAGCTACCTTAGTGAGCCTCTGCGGTAAAGCACACGGCAGCAGCACAGTAAGCACTCAGACAGTAACCATTATTTATTTATAGGAAGGAAGAGAGGTTGAGAGAAACATCAACTTATTGTTCCTCTTATTTATGCATTCATTGGTTGGTTCTTTCATGTGCCCTGACCAGCAACTGCACCCACAGCCGAGGCATATTGGGACGATGCGCTAAGCCGGCCCAGGGCTTAACCATTATTATTATCATTTGGCATTTATTAAGGGCCTACTGTGTGCCAGGAGCCAGAGGGCCCATAGCCCTTTCAGATTGGGGCTTCCTTCCAGGCGGGCCTCTCTCAGGAGAAAGCCATACATATCTAGAGCTCTTCAACTTCCCGTGCGAAGTAAGACCTGGTTTTACAACAGGGGCCAGGCCCCTTCCAGCAAGGTTCAGGGAGGTGACCTGGGGAAGCTGCAGGCACGTAGGGCAACACCCAGCTCCCCTTGTTTGCAGTGGCTTCCAGAAGGGCCCAAGGCTGGTGGAAGGGCTTGGGAGCCATCCTTGTGTTTCTGGCCCGGCTGCAAAGACTAGCTGATGGTTTCCTGGGAGTGGGAGGCCTTTGGTTTCCCCTCTGCCAGAGCCTGGAACCTTCGTTCCCTGGGAAACAGCCCTACCTTCTGGGATGCGTGCCTTTAGCCTGGGCCTGGGCAAATCTGCATGGAGGATTTGAGGTGTAGGCTGACCAAGCTGGGGTATCTGAGTGGGAGATATGAGTGTGGCGAAGCAGGTGGATGGGATAGGATGTGAGCGGTGGTTGCATCCTGGATGGGTGTGCGGAGTACATGTTCTGTGAAGAGTATGTGTGGGAGAGGCAGGCAGTATTGAGTGTATGCCGTGTGGGTATCATTTATGAAGTGTAGTGTGGGATGTGTGGTGTGAGGTGTCAGGGGTCATGCAGTCGGAGGTGATATTGGAGATGTGATGTGTTGAAGGCGTGTGTGTATGTGCTGTGTTTTGGATGCATATGGTGCAGGAATTGTGAGTAAGGTAGATACGTGGAGGACATATAGCCTCTGGGGTGTCAATGTTCAGGGAAAATACAATGGGAAAACAAAATCTTCTCCCAACCCAGAAACCCTCTCTGCAGATGTAGTAGAGACAGAAAACATTAAAAAATAAATAAATAAGCATTGAATCAGAATGGATGCATATCACAGGCAACCCACTAAGATAGTGGTCAGCAAACTCATTGGTCAACAGAGCCAAATATCAACAGTACAACGATTGAAATTTATTTTGAGAGACAAATTTTTTAAACTTGAACTTCTTCTAATGCCACTTCTTCAAAATAGACTCACCCAGGCCGTGGTATTTTGTGGAAGAGCCACACTCAGGGGGCCAAAGAGCCGCATGTGGCTCAAGAGCCGCGGTTTGCTGACTATTGCAGTAAGAGATTGCAAAGGCAGAAAGACATGTACCTTTTGCATATCCAAACAGGTACAACCCATCATCCTGTTTTTGTTGTTTTTTTCCAACATAAGGCTTTTATTGCATCTTTAAAATCTTCCAAATGAGTGTGACAAATCATTCGGCATCTTGCTATTCCTGTAGCTGGACAACTGAGATCTCATTCATCAGCCTGCTGAACTGTTCCTTTTTCAGAAACATAGATGCCAGCCAAAATTCTTCTGATATCCTTGTTTTTAACTTTGTGGCTTGCTGAATCAAAGCAGCTGAATTTGATACAAGTTCAATGTCATTTCCTTCAAGAATTAACTCATCTGTCTGGGCCTGTGATACTGAACCAGCAACGTCTGACCTCATCTGAACCCTATGGATGAATTTTTCACCCAAGAAACCTCTGATTTCAACAGGAGAACCATTCTCCTGAATAACAGCACTGATGGGGAAGTGAGAGTACACGGAGCTCATTCTGTAACGGAAGCTCAGGGTAACACCTGATCATGTTCTGAACGAGACTGCAGGTAGTGTGAACAGTAGCCAGTTCCCTTCCATTTCCCTGCCATTTGTCAACATGGAGCCGCTTCCTTTTCATTCCGGGGAAACTGAGCTCTATACTGCTGTGACCAAAGTCCCTCCGCAGGGCACCTGTGAGGCTCTGCACAATCACTTGCATCCCTGCAGGGGGATGCCCACATTTTCTGGGATGTCAACAGTCTGATTGCTGAGAATGGTCTTCATCCTCACAGTAGATGTGGCGAAGAGCCATCATACTGTTTTTAAAATTTTTATTTATTAATTTTAGAGAGTGAAAGGCTCTACTTATTTATGCATCCATTGGTTGATTCTTATATATGCCCTGACCAGGGATGGAACCCGCAACCTTGGTGTATCCAGGCATAACCAATTGAGCTACCATCGGGGCCAAGATAAAATTTCAAAATCTGTATCTTGTTTTCCAAATAAGCAATGAATATGCCTCAAGTAAGCGGGCTTGACAGCACCTTTATTTGCACATAATTCATCCTAACTTTATAATGGTAGTTGGCTTTTATGGGGGGAAGGGAGAAACAAACTTCTCTCGTGGGGAGGCAGTTGTGTATACTGCAAGGCCCTCAGCAGTTATTCTCCCCCAGGAACTGAGGGATAGAGAGGATCTTCCTTGATGTTGCACTTCAAAAGGATGGCTCCCAATCACTGAGGTCCTGTTTGAGGCTGACAAAAGACTCATTTAGCAGTTATAAAGATTTATATGCACTTGAAAAGTTCTGGAAGAAAAGGGGACAGGGAGGAGTCACGTTCCTTATTTTCAAGAAGGAGAATTAGCCATAGCCGGTTTGGTTCAGTGGATAGAGCACTGGCTTGTGGACCACAGGGTCCTGGGCTTGATTCTGGTCAAGGGCATGCACCTTGATTGTAGGGCATGCACCTTGATTGTAGGGCATGCACCTCAGTTGTAGGCTCCTCCCCTGCCAGGGACCTGGTAGGAGCTAGTGCAGGAGGCAACCAAACAATGTGTTTCTCTCACATCAATATTTCTCTCTGTCTTCCCCTCTCTCTCCCACGGTCTCTTAAAAAAAAAATCAACCAAAAAATATTCTTGGGTGAAGATTTAAAAAAAGAAGAAGAAGAAGAAGAATTGAGGCTTCTATTTTTCATCTGTATTGTTCTGGGAGGATACTGCGTGGGTGTGTTATGGATGGAAGTGGAGTTCTTGGGTTGCCACCAGGAAAAGTTTCCTGAGACCACATATGAGGGTGAGGTTTCATGGAAGGTTTTATTGATAATGTAAAATTAAGGGAACCTCCTCCAAGGTCCCATATCTGTCCATCTCACCATGGAAGAAATCCATTCTTGTCTTAGCAGGGCCAGAATTAAGGCCACTGCCCAGAATTTCTGTTCCATATTAAACTACAGTGTGGCCCCACCCCATTTAGCTCAATGGTTAGAGCATAGGTTGGGCTGTGTGCAGGAGGCAACCAATTGAGGTGTCTCTCTCATGTCAATATTTCTTTATTATTATTTTTTATTTTTTTAAAAAATTATTAAGGTATTATATGTGTACATAGCTTACCATTGCCCCCCCCCCCACCTCCCATACATGCCCTCCCTCCCCAGAGTTTTGTGTTCGTTGGTTGTACTTATATGCATGCATACCAGTCCTTCGGTTGATCTCTTATCTCCCCCAGATCTCCCTCCCCTCCCTGCTTTCATTTGACAGTCTGCTTGTTGTATGGTGACTATCTCAGGACCACATGAATAGAATCTGCTCCTCCTCCGGTTCACCCCCTCTCCGGTCCCACTTCTTCCCCGGTGTACACGGCTCCCTGGGTCCCACCGGCCCCCCCTTGGGCACACGGTTCCCCTGGGGAACAAGGCTCACCCGGGGCACACGGCCCCCTGGGGCGCTGGGGTCACGAACGGAAGGCTCCTCACTAGCAAGGCAGGCAGACTGGGGCAGCTGCGGGCGCGGAGGCCGGGCTGAGATGGCTGTGGGTGGGGAGACCACTCTCCAAGGCGTCTCATTCTGGGTGGAGGAAGAAGGTGCGGCCGAGGCCCGGCATCGGTTCCCTCACTCCCACGGCAGGCAGGCCGAAAAGGCTGCGGGTGCAGAGGCCAGGCTCCGAAGCAGTCCACTCCCTGGGCCCGGGGCGGAGCGAGCTCTGCTCTTGGTGGGCTTCCCTCACTCGTGGTGGAGGCAGCGGCAGTGGCGGTGGTTCTGGCGGCTCTGGCGGGTCCAGTTCCACCGTAGTTTTAAACTCCACATGGCGGCAGTGGCATTTTTCTTTGTTTCTAGTTGTAGCCATCCCATTCCGCCAGCTTTCCTGTGGATGTGATGTGATCCATTTCTATTTTAGCTGTTGTTTTTTCCCAAATTGTTGAAGAGGTGGCAGCTTAGGAGACTACAAGACTGTCATATTGTTTCAGTCCTCAATATTTCTTTCTGTCACTATCCCTCCCTTCCACTAAACAAATATCCTTGGGTGAGGATTAAAACACACACACACATGCACACACACACACACACACACACACACACACACACACACACGATATATATAGTCCAGTGTTTGGCTAGCTTAGCTTGTGTTCTCAGCTGCAGTCCATTGCGTGTGGAGTCTGTTCAGCCATGGGCCTTGGGGCTGCTTAATGCCACATGACTATGGGGGGAGAACATGTGATCCCATGGGCAAATGGGGGGTGCAGAGCAAGAGATAGAAAACACAAGAAAGAGAGAGGGAACTCTTTTTGTCAGGAGATTTTACTTCATTTTAAAAATATGTTTTTATTGATTTTTCAGAGAGCAAGGAAGGGAGAGGGAGAGGGAGAGGGAGAGGGAGAGAGAGAAACATCAATTGGCTGCCTGATCGGGAGCAAAACCAGGGCATGTGCCATGACCAGTAATTGAACCTGCGACCTTTTGGTGCACAGGGCAATGATCAACCAAATGAGCCACACTGGCCAGAGATTTTAACCATCCAAGATTTTTCATGCTTCTGAGGGAGTCCACCCCCCTAGCCAATCCATTCTTCCTCAGGCTAGACTGACAGGTAGCACCTTCCCTAAGTCATCTTGACTTCACTTTGCATGAGCCCGTCTTCCTCTTTGTTTGTTTCCTTCCCCAGTAAGATGTAGGGAATGAACTGGTGATTTTCCTGGGGAGCGTGAAGCTGTAGCTTCCTGGTGAAGCTGCCCAGATGACCATACTTACAATGTTTGGCCTCCTTTTTGTTTTCTTTCTTTCTTTCTTTCTTTTATTATTATTATTTAAACATTTTTAATTGATTTTTTTTAGAGAGAGTAAGAGGATCAGAGAGGAAAAATGAGAGAGAGAGGGAGAGAAACCATTGATTGGTTGCCTTCCACACAAGTTACAACCAATGGAGATTGAACCCACAACCTGAGAATGTGTCCTGATCAGAAATCAAACCGGCCACCTTTTGGTGTACTGGACGATGCATCAACCAACTTAGCCACACTGGTGAGGGTTCTTTCTTTATTAATATTAACCAGATAATTACAAGAATAATAGGTATATGCAGCTGACATTTTGTGTGGAATGTATCTGTCAAGATGTCTGGTGTGAGGGAGGGTTTGTATGACTTTGGAGGCAATTCAGAGAGTTGAGTGGTATTAAAGTGCTAGTACGGGGTGCTTACTGTGTAGATTCTGCATGTGAGGAGGAGGTGTGAGAGAGAGTGGGTGACACATGGAATTAGTTCAGAACATGATTGGGAGAGATACTAATGGGGACATCATGAACCCTGGGTCCTAACTCTGTGATTTCATGTTTTCCCCCCAAACCAGTAGAGAATTTTTATGAGTTTATTTGAGCCAAACTGATTACAGATACTTGGGGAGCAAGATCTCAAGTACTCCTCTAGGCTCTGGCTTGATAGCTCAGTTGGGTAGAGCTTTGTCCTGATAAGCCAAGACTGCAGGTTTCATTCCCTGTCAGGGCACATGTGGGGCTTGAAGGCTCAATCCCCAGTAGGGGGAGTGCAGGAGGCAGCTAATAGATGTTTCTCTCTCCTGGATGTTTCTATTTCTACTTCTCCCTTCCTCTTTATGAAATCAAGAAAAACATTAAAAAAAAAACCCATAAAAATTAAAAAAAAAGGAGTCAACCAGTGAATGCACAAAAAGTGGAACAACAAATTGATGTTTCTTTCACTCTCTAAAATCAATAAATTAAAATTAAAAATATTTAAGATGTTTCCCTTTCCTAATTACACTGAACCTTTTTTCTGACAAAGGCCATTAGATATTTATGACATTACTAGAGGCTCAGTGCATTAAATTCGTGCAAGTGTGTGTGTGTGTCCATGCCCCCCCCTCCTAGTAGTGCTTGAGGACTACAGTTCCCAGGATGCCTGGCCCCACCAAACAGGAAAACGGAAGTCTCTAATGGGCGGGACTGGGAGAAGGCGGGTTTGAAAGCGAGGCAGCCCAGCCAATGGGTGATCCCGGTAGAATTGAAACCTACACTAATTACCTCAAGGCTCATTGGACTCTTTGGCGCCTTGGTTTCAGCGGCGGATGTGGGATGGGCGGGTGAAGGGACCACTGAAAGGGCAGGAAGGCGGATCTAGAGAGCACGGGCGGGAGGAGTGATGACTAGCAGGCGGTTTGGCCAATGAGCGGCGGAAGTCGCGGGAGGGGGCCGGGCGGATAACCTAGCGGTGAGCGACTTCAGCGGTGGGGTCAGTGCCATGGCGGAGCCGGTGAGGAAGCGGGGACGGCGCCCCAGAGGCGGTGGTGTCGGCCGAGGAACTCGGGGGGCCCGCGGCCGGCGCCCTGGCGCCCAGCGGAGTCCAGCCCGGCGCTGCGTGGAGTCGGTGCTTGTGGACTTGGTCAGCGACAGTGATGAGGAGGTCTTGGAGGTTTCAACGGCGCGCTCAGCGGACGCGGTCGAAGTCCCGCTCCCGGAGTCCCCCGGGCCGGTCGCGCCCCCCGGCCACCGGGACGACAGCGACAGCGACAGCGAAGGGGTGGACGCACGGCCGGCCGGAGCCCCTCCGACCCTGGTCAGGCGGCGGCGGCGGCTGCTGCTGGATCCGGGAGAGGCGCCGGCGGTTCCGGTGTACTCCGAGAAGGTGTAGCGGTTCCCGGGGGGCTGGCGCAGGAGGGCTGGGTTGAGTGCTGAGGGTAGGTGTGTGGGGTGTTCTTGGGGGAGGGGCCCCAGCGGGGTCTTGGAGGCAGAGATGCGGGGTCCTGGGGTTTCTGCAGACTGGGGAAGTGAAGGGTTGGAAGTGTGCAGGGAGCTTGGGGTTCCCGCGGCATCTCTGAGGAGGGTCTTGGGGCTGGAATTTGGGGCATGTCCGATTTGGAGGTTGGAGCCCATTGCTAAGGATCCAAGAAGCTGGGGTGTTGGGGGCTGGGGGTTATGGAAGTTCAGAGAGAACTGGGGGCTCCAGGAACCTGGGGTCCCTGGATGGTAGATGAGCGAGGGGGCTGGGATTCCCTAGGATTCTAAGATAGCGGGATGACTGGCAACTGGTGCAAAGGTAGAGCTAAACCTGCATCCTCAGAGGGCCCAGGAAAGGATGTGTGGGGGTCAGGGCATAACGGTTGTGGATCCTGGGAAAGCCCCCAGGTCCCGGGAGAAGGCTGTGGTGTCTGAGTCCTTAGGGAGGGCTTGGGGGCTGATCCACGTTTGTCTTTGCAGGTGAAGAGCAGCCTCCAGCTCCTCCCAGATCACCTGCCCCTCCTGAAACTCTGTCCCCCGGGGGCTGAGGAAGGTAAGAAAGGGCTTCAGAGGCGAGGCAGGGCGGGGGAGTTGGAGGCTCTGGGGACAGAGTAGGAGAGACAGCTCCTGCCTCCCAGCCAGAAAAATGCTCCAGTCTGGGAAGGAGCTGGCTTGTTCATCTGAAGGCACAGGAAGTGCTGTCAGACCGCCCTTCTTCCTACTCCAATAGGTATGGAGTGTGCTGACATACAGATTTCCAGGCGCTGTCCCTGGAGATTCTGGTCCTGCAGTCTTGGGGACAAGGGAGGGGGAGGTGATGAGAATCTGCAACCTTGTTACATCTGCACCAAGTTCCTTGGGAACACTCTGGAGCTAGCAGGATGTTCCTTGAGTCTTATCAGGGCCGCCCAGCCTTCGTCCTCCCCCAGGGATGTGATTTTTGCAACCCATCCAAGGGCAATGGCTGGAATCACGTTTAATAAGGGAGCGATCCAGTGGGCAATTTCAGACCTAGGGCCAAGACTTCTGTACTGTGAGGGAGTATGGTAGGGTGAAGAGCTGATTTAGGAACTAGCTGGTCTGGGTTTGTAGTTTTTTTGGGGGGGAAAGGGGGAAGGATCTGGTTTTGAATCCCAGCTCTACTCATTAGCTGAGTGGCCTTGGGCAAGTTCATCTCTCAGTGCTTTAATTTCCTCCTCAGGCAAATGGAGATAATTGTGGACCTGTGTCAAAGGATGTTAGCGGGAATTAACTAAAGAGAACATCTGGGCAGCCCTCTCTTGGGCTGCATGTATAGTTCAGGACAGTATCTGGCGTGTAGACATGCTATATATATGTACCTTCTTCCTTGCTCCTCAACATGTGGGCCCAGCTCGAGCCCCAGTGTGTGGGAAGCACCCCAGCCCCACACTCAAAATGTGGGCCCCCTCCTGAGAGCTTGTCGGAAATGCAGAATCTCAGGCCACTGGCAGCTGTCACATTTAGCTCGGGCAAGGTTTCTTTTTGAAAAAATTTTTTTAAATATATATTTTATTGATTTTTTACAGAGAGGAAGGGAGAGGGATAGAGTCAGAAACAACGATCAGCTGCCTCTTGCACACCCCCTACTGGGGATGTGCCCGTAACCAAGGTACATGCCCTTGACCAGAATCGAACCCAGGACCTTTCAGTCTACTGAGCCAAACCGGTTTCAGCTTGGACAAGGTTTCTTAACAGCAGCACTACAGACACGGGGCCGGATGATTCTTTGTTGTGGGGCTGCGCTGTGCATTGCGGGATATTTAGCAGCATCCTGAACTACCCGGTATGTCACAGCCCAAACCCCTCCCCCTTGCATTGTAGCAACCAAAATATTCTCTAGATAGTGCCCCATATCCTCTGGGAGGCAAAATTGCCTCTGATTGAGAACCACTGATCTCGGAGCTATCATCATTGTTTTTTGTTTTCAGAGTATTAGTCTTTATGGTTAATGATGGCCTTTTATTGGTGGCAAGCAGGTAGAAAAGAGCTTTATTCTAGAATAATACCTGGTTTCTGATCTCATAGTGCATACAAATACTGAATTATATTCTACATCCAAAACTAATAAAATGTTACCTGTCATTTATACCTCAACAACAAAGGGAAAATATCTAGTTTACTTTTACAAGGAATTAAGTGATTGAAAGAAGTTTCTAAGCCAAGGCTGGTTTGGCTCAGTGGATAGAGCATGGGCCTGCGGACTGAAGGTTCCAGGTTCGATTCCGGTCAAGGGCATGTACCTTGGTTGCGGGCACATCCCCAGAAAACGGAAACATTTTAAAATACCATACTGTGACAACATCTATTTTAATGTACATGTTACAATATACATAATAGTATGAGCATGTGTACTAATAGTATTATATTATAGCATTAAGTAGTATAATAGCAGTATTAAATGCATGCTTTCTGGGTTGTGAGCTTGGTGTTTCTTATTTGTGGGGTACATGTGATCACAAAGGGGAGAACACTGCTGCAGCGGCAGTGGGCCACATCAGTAGTCCACACCTGCCACAGTGTCGCACGCCTCATGTCGCACGTATGAGGCTCGGACACGCTCCTGCTCTCCTCTGAGTTAGTGTTTCCTTTCTGACCCACGCCCCCTGAGCACTTGCACAGAATTGTGATGGAGTCCCGTGGGCTCCCGCAGTCTGCTCCTTCCTGAGGGCTTCCTGATGCTCCAGGCTTGGGTCTCCTCTCCTTGGCCTCTTGCTGCCCTCTCTGGGCTAACCCTCTATACTCTCCCCTCTGTCCCCAGAGGGGGAGATGGCGGACTCTAGCAGTCCCCATGCTGAGGATCTCCCAGACCCTGACTCTCCCTGGAAGAAGCAGCTGAGGAGCAAGGCTGAAGAAGAAGAAGAAGAGAAAAGGGCGGTGTCTCTGTGAGTGAGGCTGGGCACTGAGCCTTGGAAAGTTGGGAGGGGAGGCTGAGGCAGCCAGGGCCCTGGGTGGCTGTGAAGGGTAAGGAGAAGGGATGGAAGGAGTCTGAGGCTCAGGAGGAGTGGAGCTCTTGGGGGAAGAGGTGAGCCACGCAAGAGATGGCAGTGAACCTTCAGTGCCGCCTGTGGGAGTGGAGTGCTTTTTCTTTTTTCTTTTTAAAAAATATATTTTATTGGTTTCTTACAGGGAGGAAGAGAGAGGGATAGAGAGTTAGAAACATCGATGAGAGAGAATCATCGATTAGCTGCCTCTTGCACACCTCCTACTGGGGATGTCCCCGCAACCAAGTGCCCTTGACCGGAATTGAACCCGGGACTTTCAGTCCCCAGGTTGACGCTCTATCCATTGAGCCAAACTGGTTTCGGCAGGAGTGCTTTTTCTTTGTGTCTGCAAACGTGGTAACGCAGGGGTGACGGGTGCGGTTCCGTGGTTCACATCCAACCAGCTGCCTCTTACCTGTCCTCCCACTGCTGCTGCACTTTGCTCTTCTGTGAGGTGGTGGAGCAGTGCTACCTGCCAGGATTTTTCTGTAGATTAATACTTGGCGCCTGGCTGGTTGGCCTAGTTAGTTGGGCATCATCCCATGCACCAAGAAGTCACAGGTTTGATTCCTGGTCAAGGCACATGTCTGGGTTGTAGGCTCGATCCCCAGTAGGGGGCGTGCAAAAAGCAGCTGATCAGTGGCTCCCTCTCACTGACATTTCTCTCCTCTCCCTCTCTCTCTCAAATCAATAAAAACATGTTAATAAAAAGAAAAGTTAAGCCGAAACCGGTTTGGCTCAGTGGTAGAGCATCGGTCTGCGGATTGAAAGGTCCCAGGTTCGATTCTAGCCAAGGGCATGTACATTGGTTACGGGCACATCCCCAGTAGGGGGTGTGCAAGAGGCACCCGGTCGATGATTCTCTCTCATCGATGTTTCTAACTCTCTATCCCTCTCTCTTCCTCTCTCTAAGAAAATCAATAAAATATATTTTTTTAAAAAGAAAAGAAAATAAAAGTTAACAATGGTGTATAGTAAGTGCTCGGAAGCAATTACCGTAAGAGTTAGGCATTGTCGCCCTGGCCCGTGTGGCCTGTTTGGAGAAAGATCGCGGTTCCATTCCAGCAGCGTACAGGCCTGGGTGCAGGTTTTGTTCCCAGTCAGGGTGCATATGGGAGGCTACTGATCAGTGCTCCTCCCCCCGCCCCACCCACCTTCCTCTCAAATCAATAAACATATCCTCGGGTGAGGATTAGGGGAGAAGGGGGCATTTTCTTCTGTATAAAAATGTGACTCAGATCTTCCTGTCCTTCCCCCTCTTTGTCTTCAGTAGGGTGGATGCTATGGAAGGTGTTCCCTCTTGCTTCTCTGGTTCTCCCTCTGTAGCCCATGAGGAGCCGTGTGAGACTGGGGTCTCTCCTCTTCTTCCATCTTGCCTTTCTCCTCTCTCTGCAGGTCTCAGGACACCTCTCCTTTGCCCTCACCTCTGCCAAGGACCAAGAGCAGAAAACATACTCGAGCTCTCCAGAAGTTAAGGTGCCAGGGGCAGGAGGCCCGGCTGGGGAGGAGAGGGTCAGGCGGAGGCCCCCGCTGACCCAAGTGCTTTCCCGCCTCAGGGAGGTGAACAAGCGGCTCCAGGATCTCCGCTCCTGCCTGAGCCCCAGGCAGCGGCAGGGCCAGGACCACCTGCACCAAGACGATGAGGTGGTCCTTCTGGAGGGGCCCGTTCTCCCAAGGAGCCCTCGACTCTTCCAGCTCAAAGTCCGGTGCCGCGCTGACCTGATCAGACTGCCCGTCACCATGGTAGGCGCGCAGGGCCTGTGGAGGAAGGTCCCAGGAGAGGCCGTGGTCAGGCAGAGGGCACTGTCTGTCTTTGCCCATCCCGCTCTTTGAGGCTCCATGCCTGTGTGCTCACTATTCCCTCTGTCCAGATTGTCTTTTATCATCTATCCTTTCTGGCAAAATTTCCACCCAGGAAAAGGGATGGAAGGAGTCCTGAGGCTAAGCATCCTCAGGAGCTTCACGTGGCAGCCCCCTTCCCAGGACGTGTCTCCTTCCCTCCTCCTTCCCTCGGGCCCTGCGCTTTTCTCTGACTTCGTGCTCTCACTGCAGTAGACACACGGACCCTCCGGTGTGCTCAGCTCCCCCACCTTCCCAGTGTTGGCTACTCTGTCTGTAAGGACGACTCCATCCAAAAATAAGAATGGTAACAGCAAGGAGCCATGGCCACGCGTTGGCCAGCAGCTAAGTCAGAGCTTGCAAGCTGCAGCCGTGGCCTTGTCAACAGGGCATCTTCCTTTTTTACCTGCAGAGAGCCTTAAAGCGGAGGCTTTTACAGCAACAACAGAAAAGCCCACCCCGTTGGCTCGGTGGATAGAGTGTTGGTCCTTGGAGTAAAGGTTGCTGGTTCATTTCTGATCAAGGGCATGCACCAGGTTGGAGGCTCGATTCCTGGCCCGGTCGGGGCTTGTGCAGGAGGCAACCAATCCATGTGTCTCTCTGACATCCATGTTTCTCTCTCTGTCTCTCCCCTCCCTTCCACTCTAAAAACCAATGGGAAAATGTTCTTGGATGAGGATTAACAAAAAGCAAATACACAAACCAAAAACAGGATTGGTTGCCAGCCTTTGCAGTAGGTGATTTCATGCAAAGGTCTGGATGTCTGGCTTCTCTTAAATAGGAAGACATAGTCACGGGCAACATCAGTCCGCTGCCTCCTGCACTCCACGTGCCGAGGGTGAGCCTAAAACCCAGACATGTGTCCTGACGGGGAAATCACACCAGCAGCCTTTGGTGCACGGGACAACACCCAGCCGGTTGAGCCACCGGGCCAGGCCTCGGCTGGGTGCTTAGATGGGGCAAGTGAGCTCCGCTTTGCTACAATCCCCCGCCCCTTTTTCCTCCTAACCCATGGTTGCTTCATTTCTTTGTGTTACTTGCCCGAACCCTTATTGACATGATTTTATTCTGCATTTTCCCAGGTAAATATGACGCAACTCCCAGCTGAGGAGCTCGAGTAGCAAAGGCCCCAAACTTGTCTTGGGGGGTGGTGAGATGGGGACTTCAAGGCAGAAGGCCTCCTTGCTTCTTATCTCCTTCCCCAGTCGGAGCCCCTACAGAAAGTGGTGGACCACATGGCCACCCACCTCGGGGTGTCCCCAAGCAGGATCCTCTTGCTCTTTGGAGAGACAGAGCTGTCCCCTACCGCCACCCCCAGGACCCTAAAGCTTGGAGTGGCTGACATCATTGGTGAGAGGAGGGCAGGGAGGTGGAGTCTGGAGGAGGCTTTTGCTACAGAGAGGGGATAAAAGGAAAGGCGGGGTGGGGGGCTCACTTCCAAACGTAGCACCCTGATCCTGCCTCCACAGACTGTGTGGTGCTGGCGAGCTCCTCCGAGGCAGCAGAGACCGCCCACCTGCTCCAGCTGCGCGTGCAGGGGAAGGAGAAGCACCAGACGCTGCAAGTCTCGCTGTCCCGGGTGAGTGGGAGAGACGCTCTCCGCGCCCCTCCCCTTCCCCTGCCTCCTCTCTTGGCAGTTAACTGCCGATGGATTCCTTCCAGTCCTGATTTGCTGGACACTGCCCTCCCTGGCCTTGGTTCCCGCCCATCCTAGAGGATGGGAAAAGCCCACCATTCAACTTCCCTCCCCCTTCTGCTGGGAACCTCTGCTCTAGTCTCCTGTCTCCTTCCAGTTAAAGTAGAAAGGATTTTGGACAGTAATCACTAAAATCCATCAAAACAACAAATTAAGGCCACACTTGTAAGTGACATTGAGGGCACTGAATTTCACAACAATCTTATGGGAAAGTAGTTACCCTCACTTAACAAACAAGAGAACTGAGGTCTAGGGAGGTGGGTGACTTGCTATATTAGTGTCCTGGGGTTGCTATAACAACTACCATAAACTGAGAGGCTTAGAACTATAGGATGCATTCTGTCACAGTGCTGGGGGTAGAAATTGGGAGGAAGAAGGCGCCAGCAGGGTCACGCTCCCTGAGACCACGTAGGATCCTCCTGGCCTCTTCCAGTTGACCCTGGGTGTTCCTAGACGTACCTGCCTCACTGCAATCTGCCTCTGTTGTCACATGGCTTCTCCCTGGATGTCTGTTTGCTCTTCTTACAAGGACACCGGTCATGTTGCATTAGTGCCCACCCTAATCCAGTATGACCTCATATTAACTCGATTACATCTGCGAAGGCCCTATTTCTAAGGAGGGTCACATTCACACCTCCCTGGGGTAGGACCACAGGTAGCTTTTTGGAGGGGACACAGTTCAAACTGTAACATTTGCCTAAGGACACACATCCAGTCAAGGGGGAGAGCCTGCCTCCAGCGCCATCATTCTTACTCTGGTCATCGCGATGTTTGCCTCCAGGGGTGGGTGGGGAGACGGACTGGAGAACCTGCCTGAGTCCGCCCTGCCGTCCTATGCTGTGGGCTCTGTGCCTGGTTCCCTAGAGAGGAGCCAACTCTCCTGGCTTCTTTGTCCACTCGCCCTCCCCTCCGAAGGCAGGACTTTACTTGTCCCCTTGTCCTCCCGTCCCAGTCCTCTGTCCTTACGAGTTCTTCTCAGCGCCTTTCATTGACATCAGCTTTTCCTGTCTGTCCAGGACTCTCCTCTCAAGACCCTCATGACCCACTACGAGGAGGCCATGGGACTCTCCGGCCACAAGCTCTCCTTCTTCTTTGATGGGACAAAGCTTTCGGGCAAGGAGCTGCCGGCTGATCTGGGCATGGAATCCGGGGACCTCATTGAGGTCTGGGGCTGAAACCCCACTCCCTGTTGGGAGGCCCTCATGGGTCCCCCACTACTGGACTTGGACAACAGCTGCCCTGTGGCCCTGAAGGGCTAGTGGAAGCTGAGGTAGAACTTATTTTTAAGTGGAAACAAAACCGAGGCTTGGTGTTTGACCCCTCTTCTGTTGACTTTAGTTTCACACTGTTGTGGCCTGGTTAGTTGTGTTTGTCATTGCTTCCCGGGTGGGCTGTGGCTCCACGCACAGGGTGTGCTGAGCTTTGTGATCCCCCGGGACAGCTTTCCACTTCCCACCATCACCCTTTCCTTCACTGGACGGCCATGTTTGAAGAGGGAGAGGAAATAAAGAGGGTTGAGGATGGGATTCCAGTCCTGGGACTGATGCCACCTTAGGACAGCAGTGGCCGTAGTGTCGTTGGGAGAGGTGGGGAGGTTTGCTTGAGGCACACACAGAGGAAAAGAAAGGATCCAGCTCACACAGGCAGGAGCTTACGCGCAGGCAGACGGGGCTACTCAGTGAAGGATCTCGAAGGTTCTCGGCCTTGGAGTCCGCGCACCAGGGCCTTTAGAGCCCCTTCCTGAGGCGCACACATTGCTGAGGGCATAACAGCATGGAAGCCTTTGTTTGGACCTCAGGCCCCGGTCCACGCCAGGCTCTCCCGAGGGCCCTGGTTTCGTGGCTTTTCTCCCTCCACGCCATCCTCTCCCATAAGCACCTACTCTAGGATGTCCATGACCTGTCTCTGAATATGAGTGCATTCTTGTACACGCAGTGCTGCACGTGTGAATATCCTTATGTACGAGGTGTGCTGTGATCTGTGTGGCTCCTTTTCTCACCCAGCACGACCTCGTTGCTTTGAACCGCTCTGCGACATTCCTCAGTGAGCATCGTGTGTCACGTACACGTTCACTGGTGGCCCCCGAGGCGACTCCATCCCTCATACCTACACCCCCTTGGCACACAGACACAGCCACAACGAATACCCGGTTGTGTCCCCTTCCACGCTGGTGTGGCAAGTCCTCTGGCTTAGCCACCAGGACGGGATTGTGGGCCAGGCTAATTTCTCTACCAGTTTTCCTTAGATGGTCACCGACCCTCCACTGGACGCCTCCCATTTCTCCCGCCCACACTGGCACTTTGATTGCTCAGGTTTTCTTTTTGCCAGTCCCCCGGGTATAAAGTGGCACTGCGTCTTAATGGACATTCATTTCATTCCCAGGAATTTAGGAAATTTCTTTATGTACCTGCCAGCCTTTCTGGCTTCCCTTTCTGTAAGCTGTTCATTTCTCTGTCCATTTATTTGTTTATTCTCAAGAGTTGCTTGTATATTCCTGGGCAGTTGCAAATAACTCAGAGTGGCACTTAGGTTTATATATCTAGAAGTGCCCTTTACTAAACAAATATTTTTAATTTTAATTTTAATTTAGGTGAATGAACTGTTTTGTTAGTAATTTGTTGTTCTTTGATTTATTTAAAAGTAAATAAGATATTTTGCATTTTCTTTTGTTAGCTTACTGCCTCTTCCTTCCCCTTTTTAAAAAATTTATTTTATTTTATTTTATTGATTTTTTTACAGAGAGGAAGGGAGAGGAACAGAGAGAAACATCAATGAGAAAGAAACATCCATCAGCTGCCTCCAGCACACCCCCTACTGGGGATGTGCCTGCAACCAAGGTACATGCCCCTGACTGGAATCGAACCTGGGACCCTTCAGTCCGCTGGCTGACGCTCTACCCACTGAATCAATCCAGTCAGGGCCTGGCTCTTCCCCTCACCTGTAGGCTACGAAGTGGGGCTGAAGTCCAGCTGGTGTGCACTGGCACTGGCACTGGCCGTGGCTGGTGTCTGCCCTGCATAGTTACACATTTCTTCTCGTTGGTTGATTCCAGGCTGTACTGGCTGCTAGATAATGAGGATTACTTTTTAAAAACTATTTAAAATTCACATTTGTATATGAGATCCAAGTCTTATTTTCATTATATAATGAGCCAATTTCCTCAGTGTCTACTAAAAAGCCATAATTTTCCACTAGATGTGGTATAATTTTGGCAATAGTGTATTACATTCTTAAAATATTTTTGTTAGAATGTGGCATTCTTTAGATCTTGTATTGTAGAAAAGAAACCTTTATATCATTTAAATAATATATAATATAGTATAGCTCTCATTTTTTTCAGATCTTTTATGTCTGCTAATAACTTTGAACACATTAAAATTATATATTAAGTCTGAGCAGAATAAATGGGGATACATTCCACTTGTGTGTACTTGAGGATTTCTGTCTTTGTGGCCTCATGGGACCCCCACACAGTGTGACTAAGACATTCGTTGTCCCCTCACATTCATTGTTCCTCCTTCCAGGGTGACAGAGACTTCAGAATGAGGCGAGCACTTCCCAGGCTCCATGCCGCTGGGCGTGGTGGAGTGCTGGTTCAGGCTCCTGAGGTGCCAGGGCTGGAGGGCCACTAGATCCAGGATGCAGCCATCGTGGGCAGTGCCTGCCCCTCCCCTTTGCTTTCTTCCTGGAAGGGGAGCAACCCAACTGACAGGAGGTGACCTTGGGTGGAAGCTGCACAAGGAAGGTCAGGGAGAGGCTCAGGCTTCGAGCAGCGTTTTGCCAGCCCTGTCCTCGGGGCTGCAAGGAGAAGGGGAACGTCTGTCTTTTTTTTTTTTTTTAAATATATTTTATTGATTTTTTTTTTTTTTTTTACAGAGAGGAAGGGAGAGAGATAGAGTTAGAAACATTGATCAGCTGCCTCTTGCACGCCCCCTACTGGGGACGTGCCCATAACCAAGGTACATACCCTTGACCGGAATCAAACCTGGGACCCTTCAGTCTGCAGGCTGACGCTCTATCCACTGAGCCAAACCGGTTTCAGCGGGGAACTTCTGTCTTGTTTAGGTCGCTGCTACTGGAGGATTTCTGTCCTTTGTAACCAAACCCAACTCTAGCCCCCGGGTGTTGCTATTGCAGGCAATATTGTTGTTAGGTCCCGAGGAGGAGGAATGCAGGAGGCCAGAATGGTAAGGGATTACACATTTATTCAGTCATCTGCACACCAAGTGGCTGAGCCTGGATGGCTCCAGCACCCAGCACCGGGAGTCAGCGGCTGGCCTTTTCTGGGCGGAGGGGACCTGGAGGGGAGATAATGGAATGTGGTCACTGCACGTGAAATGTGGTCTCAGCAAAGGTGCATGGTGAAATGCCCTAAGAAGCCAGTTCCCGGGGGGCGGGGGTATCAATTGGAGGTATCAATCCAATTGCTCAATCAAACCTAGCAGCAGTGAGCCTCTGGGAACCAGATGAGAGCCCAGGCTTTATCCAGGAGTAGAATCACTGGCCACTGAGTGTGCACCTCCCAGTTTCTCCTGAGAGCTGCCCGATTTCTGACCAAGGTGGCAGGACCTCTGTGGTAGGAGGTCCAGATTCCTCTTATTGTCCCCGGCACTTAACCTGGTGAGGATGTGGGAAAGAACTAAAAAAACTTGCATTCTTCTATGAGGAGAGAGATTGGTCACTTGTCAGATGATCTTTCTAAAACCCCTGTTGCCCTGGGCCTGGCCCTTGGGGCTCGGTTGGTTGGGTGTCCTCCCGTGCACTGTCTGATTCCCAGTCAGGAAACGTCTGGGTTTCAGGCTCGATGCCTGGTAGGGGCATGCAGGAGGCAGCCAATCAATGTTTCACTCTCGCGTTGATGTTTCTCTCCACCTCCATTCTCTCCCTAAAAAAATCAATTCAAAAAATTAAAAATAAAACTCTCCTGCTTAGAAACCTTCAAAACCATAGTGAGCTCTTACTCGGTGCCACACATGAGCCTGGCACTTTTAATCTCATTCATCCTCAGAGCAATCCCAGCAGGTTTTGTTATCACGGATGCTCCCCTTATCTGCAGTTTTGCTTTTTGAGGTTTCAGTTACCTATGGTCAACCTCTGTCTGAACATATTTAATGAAAAATTTCATGCCCTGGCCAAGGTAGTTCAGTTGGTTCATTGTCCCATGCACCAAAAGGTCATCGGTTCAAATTTTTTTTTAAATAAATCTTTATTACTCAGATTATTACAATTGTTTCTCCTTTTTCTCCCCCAAAGCTCCCTACCACCCAGCTCCCATCCCACCCTCTGCCCTTACCTGCTCTCCCCCCATTGTCTTCATCCATTGGTTATACGATTTCAATCCAGCCTCTCACTGCTTCCCCACCCCTTATCCTCCTGATAATTATCAGTCCACTCCCCTTCTTTGCCCCTGATTCTACTATATTCACCACTTTATTCTGTTCCTCAGATTTTTTTTTCCTTCTCTTTTCCTTTTTTCCGTATATGAATTTCAAGTCGGACACTCTCTCTCATTTGTTTTTGTAGGGAAATACAACAGAGTGTTCTGTAGCTAATGGCTGCAGACTGTTCGTGTCTCAGGACCACATGAATAGAATCCACTCCTCCTCCGGTTCACACCGCCCCCTCCCCCCAGGTCCCACCGCTTACCCGGTGTACACGGCTCCCTGGGTCCCACCGCCTCCCTTGGGCATCTCCCGGGGCACATGGTTCCCCCGGGGCACACGGCCCCCTGGGGAACACGGCTCATCCGGTTGGTTCAATTCTTGGTCAGGGCATATGCTTGTGTTGTGGGTTCAATCCCTAGTCAGGGTGCATGCAGGAAGCAAACTGATCTATGTTTCTCTCACATCAATGTTTCTCTCCCTCTTCTTCCTCTCTCTCTAAAGATCATTTAGATGATTCTAAAGTCTCTGTTCCCTTGGAAGACATTTAAAAAATAAAATAAAAATTTTATTTTTATTGCTAGCAAGGAGCTAGCACGGCACCTCCAATATGCGACCCCAGCACCCTAGAGGGGCCGTGTGCCCCGGGTGAGCCGGGTGTCCCAGGGGGCCGTGTGCCCCGCGTGAGCCGAGTGTCCCAGGGGGCCGTGTGCCCCGGGTGAGCCGTACCCCCCAAAGGGGAAGGGGATCCCGGGTGAGCTGTGTGTCCCAGGGGGCCGAGTGCCCCGGGTGAGCCGAGTGTCCCAGGGGGCCGAGTGCCCCGGGTGAGCCGAGTGTCCCAGGGGGCCGAGTGCCCCGGGTGAGCCGAGTGTCCCAGGGGGCCGAGTGCCCCGGGTGAGCCGTGTGTCCCAGGGGGCCGAGTGCCCCGGGTGAGCCGAGTGTCCCAGGGGGCCGTGTGCCCCAGGTGAGCCGTGTGTCCCATGGGGCCAAGTGCCCCGGGCAAGCCGTGTGTCCCAGGGGAAGCAGTGGGACCCAGGGGAAGGGGTGGTGTAAACCAGAGGAGGAGCGGACTCTATTCATATGGTCCTGAGATAGTCACCATAAAACAAGCAGACTGCCAAATGAGGAGCAGATTCTATTCATGGGGTCCTGAGATGGTCACCATAAAACAAGCAGATTGTCAAATGACAGCGGGGAGGGGAAGGAGACCTGGGGGGAGATAGGAGAACAACCGAGGGACTGGTATGCATGAACATAAGTATAACCAATGAACACGGAACTCTGGGGAGGGAGGGCATGAATGGGAGGGGGGGGCAATGGTAAACTATGTACACAGATAATACCTTAATAAAATAAAATTAAAAAAGAAAAAAAAAGTACAAAGAAAAAAAAAACTAATATAAAGGACATCTATTACCCAAAACTATGGGAAGGCTGGCTGAAAGAGAAAGGAGCGCAACCGCTGAAAAGCTGAGGAGACGAGGTACTGAGGTCGCGAGTCAGGCTGGTGGCTGCGACTGGGTGCGCGGCTTTTTTTTTTTTTCAACCAGAAGGAAAAAAAAGTGCGGATCACTTTCACTTTGAAATTCAGTTTCTTGGGTCACGTGGGGGGCCCAGACGCCTACGGGGAGAAGCTGGTCTGTGGGCCATCAGGTCCGAAAGTGAGGGACTCTCTTGCAGAGGTGTGTGCACAGCACTGTTTACTGCGCTGGATCCCAGGGACGCGTGGGGGAATTGGACTGCTGAAGACTGCCATCCTGTTAGGCACGCCCCAGCCTAGTGACGTCCTAAGACCCCACCCACCCTGAGGCCCCGCCAGGAGGCCCCACCAGCACATTCTACAGACCTGCCTAGGCACCACACATTCTACAGGCCAGCACATTCTACAGACCCGCCTAGGCACCACACAGCTGCTTTTGCTTAAAGAAATAAACTGCAACTCCAGCAACAAAACCGCCAAGTCCCAAGCAAATGAACTGTACCCATTGGTGACCCAGAAGCCAATGTGCCTAGTGGTCAGTTTCAACCCCTCACACCCATAAGTGACACATCCAGGAGACAATCTCAGAGAGCACCAAAGCCCCACTGAAACAAAGCGTGTCTCCAGCGCAGCAGTTCTTCCTCTAAAATGAGGAATCACAGAAACAGGTCACAAATGAGGGTTAGGGAGGAAAGAAACTAATGGACGACACAGAGTTCAGAATCACATTTATAAGATTACTCAAGAATCTTCTAAAAACCTTTGAGAAACTTGGTGAGACCTCCAAGAAGCTTGGTGAGACCTTCAAGGACCTTAAAGAGAACATCAAAGAAATGGAAAAGGACCAGTCAGAAATTAAGCATACAATATCTGAAATAAAGAATATACAGAAACTCAACTATAGATCAACGTACCCCAAGAATCAAACTAAAGATCTGGAATATAAGGAGGATAAAATAACCCAACCAGAGAGGCAGAAAGAAAAAAGAATCCAGAAGTGTGAGGATAGCCTAAGGAACCTTCAGGACAGCTTAAAGCGCACCAACATCTGGATTTTTGGGGTGCCAGAAGAGAGAGACCAGGATATTGAAGGCCTACTGAAAGAAATAATGAAAGAAAACTTTCCCTACCTGGTAAAAGAAATAGATTTACAAGTACAGGAAGCACACAGAACCCCAAACAAGAGGAATCCAAAGAGAAATACACCAAGAAACATCATATTAAAGATACCAAGGGCAAAGGACAAAGAGAGAATCTTTTTTTTAAAAATAAATCTTTATTGCTCAGATTATTACAATTGTTTCTCCTTTTTCTCCCCCATAGCTCCCTTCCACCTGATTCCCACCCCACCCTCTGTCCTTATCCCCTCCCCCCACTATTGTCCTCATCCATAGGTTATACAATTTTAATCCAGTCTCTTTCTGCACCCCACATCCCTTTCACCCTGATAATTATCTATCCACTCCCTTTCTTTGCCCCTAATTCTATTATATTCACCAGTTTATTCTATTCCTCAGATTTTTAATTCACTTGATCTTCTTCCTCTTCTTAAGTAATACCTTTCAGCATTTCATATAATACTGGTTTGGTGGTGATGAACTCCTTTAGCTTTTTCTTATCTGTGAAGCTCTTTATCTGCCCTTCAATTCTGAATGATAACTTTGCTGGATACAGTAATCTTGGTTGTAGGTTCTTGCTATTCATCACTTTGAATATTTCTTGCCACTCCCTTCTGGCCTGCATGGTTTCTGTTGAGAAATCAGCTGATAGTCATGGGTGCTCCCTTATAGGTAACCAACTGCTTTTCTCTTGCTGCTTGTAAGATCTTCTTTTTGTCTTTAACCTTTGGTATATTGATGATGATGTGTCTCAAAGTATTTTTCTTTGGATTCCTCTTGTTTGGGGTTCTGTAGGCTTCCTGTACTTGTAAGTCTATTTCTTTCACCAGGTGAGGGAAGTTTTCTGATATTATTTCTTTAAATATGTTTTCAGTATTTTGCACTCCTGCTTCTTCTGGCACCCCCATAATTCTGATGTTGGTGTGCTTGCAGTTGTCCCAGAGGCTCCTTACACTATCTTCAACTTTCTGGATCCTCTTTCTTCTTCCTTCTCCAAAGGAGTGTCTTTTGGCTCTTTGACCTGATTCTTGTGTTCTTCCATTCTGCTGTTGGATCTCTGCATAATATTTTCCAATTTAGTCAGTTTATGTATACTTTTTAGTTGAGTCTCATGAAGTTTATCGAGCTTTTCTAGGATATTCTTGCATAACCTTAGAACCGTAGTTCTGAACTCTATATCCTCCATCTCTTTTGTTTGAGATCTATTTCCTTGTCTTGGCATTATCACTATTTTTCAGAGTTGGTAGGATGTCTTTGTGTGTTTGGTGTCCTATATAGCACAGTGGGTCAGCCTTCTCATTTACCTGAGGTAGACACTCTTGGTGATCCCCTTTGTGGACTGCGTGCACAGCCTTGTAGCTAAGTCTTTATTGTTGTGAATTGACCTTCAGGCCAATTGGATGTGGGTATCAGCTGTGTCTACTCTGGGATAAATTCTGTATTGGAGACAGTCTTATAGGATCAGACTTGAAAAACTGCAGAAGCCTCTGCTCAGCTTGGATGGGGCGGAGTCTCAGGGCTGAACTGACAGTCTTGGCTTCCGCCCTGCCCTTGTGCACTCGCCTGAGTTTCCGCCTGACCTCTGCCTTCCGAGGCTTCCCTGAGTTTCTGCCTGACCGTCCCAGGTTCCCTGTGCAAGAGCGTGGGTGCCCCAGGGGCTCGCCCGGACTTGGGCTGGTCTCTGTAGTCTGAAGCTTCTGACTCCATCTGCTACAGAGGGGCCGCCACCTTGTACAGAGAGGCAGCGGCAGCCTCCGTTGTCAGACCTGGAGCTTCTGACTCCTTCCGCTACGGAGAGGCAGCGGTCAGACCTCAGGGCATTCTCATTCGCGCACGCAACTGTAGACCCTGCCGGCTGCAGCTCCCGGTCCCCGGTCTCCCAGTCTCTGAGTCTCTGGGTGCCTTACTCTACAGTCCAGACTCCACCCGTATGAGCCTGGGACCACAGAATTTCATCCGGGGTGGGGTTCAGTACAGTCGGAAAGGGTTCTGTGCAATTGGGAATTCCTCCCTTCCCGCCGCCAGGCCGGCATTTGGCGGCCACACTTCCTCTCCGCGCACGAGCGTCTCCCTACCTCAGTGCTTTGCGGCTCCCAGTCCGATCCGTGAGTCTCTCTCTTTCTTTCTAGTTGTAGCTATTCCACTCCGCCAGCATTCCTGAGGTTTTGGTGAAGTCCTTTTTTATTTTAGTTGTTTTTTTAATTAAATTGTTGATGAGGCAGCAGCGTAGGAGACTGCCTAGGCCGCCATCTTGGTTCCAAAGAGAGAATCTTACAAGCAGCAAGAGAAGGGAGTACCCATATGACTGTCAGCTGATTTCTCAATAGAAACTATGCAGGCCAGATGGGAGTGGCAAGAAATATTCAAAATGATGAACAACAAGAACCTACAACCAAGACTACTCTATCCAGCAAAGCTATCATTCAGAATTGAAGGTCAGATAAAGAGCTTCACAGACAAGGAAAAGCTAAAGGAATTCATCACCACCAAACCAGGATTACATGAAATGCTGAAAGGTATCCTTTAAGAAGACGAAGCAGAAAAAGGTAAAGATAAAAATTATGAACAACAAAAAGGCATCAAATACATACCTACCAACAAGTGAATCTAAAAATCAAGTGAATAAAATTCTGATGAACAAAATGGACTGGTAAATATAAGAGAATCAAGGACATAGAAAGGGATTGGACTAACAATTCTCAGGGGGAAGGGGGTCTGAGGGGTGCAGGAAGAGATTGGACATAAATCTTACACCTATGGATGAAGACAGGGGTGGGGTAAGGGCACGGGGTGGAGTTGAGAATCAGGTGAAGGGGAGCTATGGAGAAGGAGGGGAGAAAGAGGAACACCTCTAATAATATGAACAATAAACATTTTTTATAAGAAAAAAAAATTCAGAAATAGTAAGTTTTAAATTGCATGCCATTCCGAGTACCTCACTGTAACATCACATAGGCATTGTGTAATCCCACTTTATCTCCAGAAGGGTGCGTACAGTACCATGAGATATTTGAGAGAGACCAGTCACATAACATGTTACAGTATAGTCAGGTGCCCTGAGCGACAGGATAATGTTTTAAGAAACACGTCAAGTCATTTCCTTGTGTGAGCATCACAGGGTGCACGTAACCACATGTGTGGTATAACCTGTACACTGCGGCTGAATGGGACAGCCTATTGCTCCCAGGATATGACCCTGTATGGCATGTCACATGTAAAGCAACATAAGATTAAATAGGCACAAGAGAAAACTTTGCTATCAAGTTAGCTGTTAATCTCTTACTATTCCTAATTTTTAAATTAAACTTTGATAGGTATGTGTGTACAGGAAAATAAGTCTGTAGGGTTCACTACTAGCCTGGTATCAGGCATCCCCTGGGGGTCTGGGAACAGATCCCCCGTGGAGAAGGAGAGACTTCTGTATTCCGATTTTACAGAAGAGAAACAGAAGCAGGAAAAGATTAACTTGCTCAGAGCACACAGCCCCTGAACGCCGAGCAGGATGGAAAGCAGGTGGGCCTGACGTGGCTCAGAGTTATTGATGAGGCCAGCACTTCTCACACTCCCATGTGCACACACATCAGCAGGGGAGCTTGTGAACATGCACCCGTGGGCTCAGTGGTTCTGGGGTGGGCCTGAGAGATGGCATTCTGACAAGCTCCTGCGTGGTGCAGCACTGCTGACCATGCGTTGAGTAGCAAGGTGTTATTTTGCATTTTTTCTAAAGCCTCCCGCCTCCGCCCCCGGCCCTTCCTTCTAGCAAGCCCCCATGTTCTTGTTCATGTCCCACCTGAGTCCAGAGCGAGGTCTAGCTCAGCACACTCGGATACCCACTAGTCTGTGTCTTTCTCGCCTCCTGGACTGTAAGATCCTTGAAGACAAACACAGCCATGCACTGCTTCATGATGTTGTACCGAGATTCCGTGATCCCCAAAGACCAGTAGGGGATCCACTGCCCAGTCCAATGCAATTAACAAGAGAGCCTCTTCCATGTTAACATGGGCTCTGTCCCACTCACGCCGACAGCATGGCGGATGAGAAACCGAACTTTGACAGGTCAAGGGGCTTTATACGGGTGGTGATGTCACTGCTTTGGCTGACCCTGATTGGTTGGATGAGGGCTAGGATCCAGTTACACAAAATGGAGGATAGCTCCGCCCTGCCCTCTCATTCCCCCCTTGTCTTATGTGCATGAGTCAAATCATTGACTCAGCCTACTTCCTTTCAGCATAAACAACAAATACAGTTACCAAGACCCTTAGTATCACAGTTCCCATCAGTACTGTAGTCCAGTTCCCCTACTGCAAGCATCAAGTCTCCTCCTGGCCTGCGTGGAGCCCAGGCTGGGGATCTCACAGGTGAGGCCACTGGTTGCCAGGACCCAGGCCATGCAGGAGCTGAGAGTCAAGTAGTCAGGTCTGGGTGCCATCTACTTCAATAGCCATGGGCATGCTCAGGATTGTCCCTTTGAGTCCTTGGGCAATGCATTTCTTTACCCACACTGAGTTCCCAGGCTACAGGGTCTGCGGTGGGCACTGGCAGTGCATCTGGAGCAAGCAAACTTGCAGAGCCCATAAGGACTTGAGCAAGGGAATGGTTACCATACATGATCCCAAAAAAGGGGAACTCGTCCCAGTAAAGGGTACACCTGGCCCTTAAGAAGGCAAAGGACAGGGGGTTGGTCCAGTTTTCACCGATTCTAAGACACATTTCCTGGAGTAATCTCTGTAAAATCCACCTACCAATGCTCTCCTGGGGAAGTTTCCTGGGACCCGAATTCCCAGGGGGACCCCCTTACCTTGATTAGCATTTACCTGTGCACAGACAGTACTTCTAGCAACTCTGCTTCACAGAAGCTCAGAAGTCTTGGTGACACCTAAGTGGGTAAACTGGTGTCACTGGGCAACTCTGACCTAGAGCCTCTGGGTTTGTTATCTGGAGAGTCCACCAATCATCTGGTCCTTCGGTGTCTTTCTTCTGTTCAGCCAATTCCTTCCGGCTGCAGTTGGTAACCCTCTTTCTCTGTGGATGGCACAGTGTCTCCATCAAAGGGCCTGGATAAGGCCAAAAGTTCAGGAACAGTGCCCAAATGGTGTGGTCCAAGGTGACTACCACTGCCTCTGATGATGGCAGCACTGCGTCACTTCCATGCAGCTATGAATGGGCTCCTCTGGACCATCATCCAGAAGCAGGCCTATAGGGCTGACAGCCAGTGTAGCTCCTGGCCCAGAGTCTGCTTATCTGCCTCTTTCACCAGCAATGCTGTGGTGGCCACTGCCCTGAGGCACGCTGGCCACCTGCTGCCACAGGGTCCAGTCTCTTAGGCAACAGGTCTCTTCCAGGGACCTAGAGTCTGAATGAGAACCCCTTTGGCAATGCCCCTTACCTTACTCACGTAAGGCTTCGCAGTGTCTGACAAGGCTAGGGCAGGCGCTGAGACTTCCAGTTCAGCAGCTGCGTTCCCCCAGTACGTGTTCCTTCCGAGGCCCACAGTCCTTCTTTGATGTCCGGTGGCTCCTTGGACTGATGTATGCGTCCCATAGGCTCTGTAACTAACAGGCTTACCTCTCCTAATTAACCTGTCAGGACATTCTCTTTCCTTAACTGTGCCTCAAATCTTATAGAAAAGGCAAGGGAGGAGGGAGCAGGTCCAGTACCCTGTTCTCAGGCCTCCAGCCGCTTGAAATGTAAAATGCCACATTTTCCCTACAGATACAGGTCTATCTGCATCTCTAAGCTCCCCTCACCCCCGAACATCAGTGAAAAGTGTCCAAGCAGTTGAGGGAGGTTAAATAATACAAATAATTATTAACACAATTCTAAATAAACTACAAACCTTCGTGATGAAGTCTACTTAAATCTATAAAGTAGACACACATGACTGAAACAAAAAATGACTCCCAAAGTTTAAACAACTGAATGTACAAGATGCAGGTACAAGCCCAAATTCAAGCTTACAATGTGATTACAAATGATAACAACAATGGCATATGAGAAAAATAAAATCATAAAAGGACATAAAGCAAAACAAAACAAATTAATATGGCTATCACTTTTTTTACATTAAGAGAAAAATATATGACTTGGCATACTTCTTCACAAGAGGCACACTATAAATTCTCAACGAATTTACTTAGGTCTGTATGAAACAACCTGGATAGGGCTCAAGCATCACATAGATTCCTCATCTGACAAATGAGAACAAATCAATCCTTGAGATCTTTGATCATTTTAACTGGAAAGTACTGCTAATACAGTTCAGCCTGCCATATAACATTCTAATATTTCTCTCCAGGCTCTTGTCTCTTATTTGTACTCTAGGCATTTAGTTACCGCATATACCTTCTCTCAATTCAATTTGAACCTGAAACTTTCAGAGCTTGCAAGTCAAATATTTAGCAGTTCTTTATTATATTCACATGTAAACTTGTCTTTAAAAAATGGCCACTGGCAGAAAGCTGATTTCAAAGGAGCCACCTTTAGCCATTTAAATGCAAGTGAACACATTCTTTAAAAATGGCTGAAAGCGGGAAGGGGAAGGGCGTGCCACCCCTTCCTCCATTAAAAAAATGTTTTAATGGCCAGAAAAGACTCTAAACTTTCAGAACTTTAAATTTTTCAGGTAGCAAATCAAATACTTAGCATTTCCCAAATCAATAATACTTTTACATTTTTAAAGTAATTCTCTAGACTTCATGCAAGGCATACTTGGATTAATACTTCAATAAACCTATTATCTATTTTCTGTTTACCTGCCTCAGGGCAGGAATTTCAGAAGGGTTTTTGTTTTAGGAAACCAGTTTTGAACTGGCCTTTCCGCCTTACACGAGAGCACAAGGCCTCCCAAACCCAACTCCGTTCAGTGCTGCCACATGCCACTGCAGCTTCATGGCTAGCTGCCCTGCATCAGCTCCAAGTCGGCTGCTAGGTGCCACCCTGTGACGCCTGCCCAGCCTCGACCGGCCACCCGCCAGGCTCCCCAGAGGTGGCCGCGATGCCCGCCACAGCCAGGGCGATCCACCGGAAGGGCCTATGGGCCCCGCCCCCCGAGCGAGGCCGCTGCTGCTCCCGCTGAAGCTCCCCTCCCCTGCCCCCAGACCCAATGCTGCCAGGGGGCCGCCCCCCGAGCGAGGCTGCCCTGCTCCGCTTTGCTGGCTCCCTCGCTCACGCCGCCATGGGTCTGCACCGCAGCCGCGCTCAGCAGCACATAGATACCGCCCCATCCGGGGGCACCACACCGCCTGCTGACACTGTAGCCGCCTCACGGCCGCTGACTCCAAAACCCAAAATCAGACCTGGGAAAGGCCTCCATCCCTCTTCTGCATGTGAGACCCCACGCTGCTGCCCCCTGATACCGGTGTGTTCACACACCTACTTTCCCGAGAGGTTGGGTCGTCCCCCAACTCTCCGGCCCATAGTCTTTCAACCGAGCGTCCTCCTAGACGTGTTCGGGAACCACTGGCACGAGGGGTTTCCTCATCCCTCCAGAGCGCTAACACAAGCACACAGACACACACACTCACCGCAGCCAATCAGGGGCTCTTCGGATCGGAGTCCCTCAGGGTCTTGGGGATCCTGGGAGATCCCGGACGAGCCCCCAAATGTTGTACTGAAATTCCATTATCCCCAAGGACCAGCAGGGAGCCGAGTCCAATGCAATTAACAAGAGAGCCTCTTCCATGTTAACATGGGCTCTGTCCCACTCACGCTGACAGCATGGCGGACGAGAGACCAAACTTCGACAGGTCAAGGGGCTTTATACGGGTGGTGATGTCACTGCTTTGGCTGACCCTGATTGGTTGGATGATGGCTAGGGTCCAGTTACACAAAATGGAGGATAGCTCCGCCCTGCCCTCTCAATGACACTAAAGGATGGGCCACATATACAGTGGTGCTCCCACAGGATATAATGGAGCCGAAAAATTCCTATTGTCTAGTGACATGGTTGCAGCTGCAATAAAGCCAAAGTCATAGTGCTTTCTTAAAAGAGTGACACCTCCCACAGAGAGCCTCAGGCATTGCAGAGGCCATAGTTATGGGAGGTGAGGGCTCTATGCCCGTGTCACCCCTGGAGACCTTCCAGCGGACAGATGTGGCATGGGAGACAGTGGTACTGAGGATCCTAACTCTGTGAACTTAGGCCAATGGGTGTGTTTGCCTTCGTTTTTAACAAAAAAAGTATTAAAAAAAAAATAGAAGAAGCTAAAATAAATAAATAAATAAATAATAGAAAAGGCTTATAAAATAAGGATATCAAAATGATTTTGTAGTAAGCTAAATTATTACCAAAAGTAAAAAAAAAAGATAAAAAATTAGAAGTTTATAAAGTAAAGTTACAGCTAAGGTTAATATATTATTAACCTTAAGCTAAGGTTAATATATTATTGAAGAAAAATTTAAAATAAATTTGGTGTTGCCTGAGTGTGCAGTGTTTATAAAGTCCACAATTTGCCAGGCCGGTGTTGCTCAGTGGTTGAGCATTGACCTATGAACCAGGAGGTCACGGTTCAATTCCCAGTCCGGGCACATGCCTGGCTCCATCTCCAGTGTGGGGCATGTAGGAGGCAGTTGATCAATGATTCTCTCTCCTTGTTGATGTTTCTATCTCTCGCTCTCTTCCTCTCTAAAATCAATAAAAGCATATCTATATTAATAAAAGGGTAATAATATGCTAATGAGACCATGAGATCTTCCAGATGTCCTTCCGGACAAAGCCATGGTGGCGGGGCCTAGGCAGAGGTGGTTATGGGTGATCAGGCCAGCAGGGGATGGCAGTTGGGGGTGATCAGGCTTGCGGAGGGGGGGGCAGTTGGGGGCAAGCAGGCCAGCAGGTAGAGTGGTTAGGGGAGGTCAACAAGGCAGGCAGGTGAGCAGTTAGGAGCCAGTAGTCCCACATTGTGAGGGGTGTCCAACTGCAGGTTTAGGCCCGATCCCACAGGGGTCCCAGATTGGAGAGGATGCAGGCCAGGCTGAGGGACATCCCCCCTCCCCCCATGCACTAATTTTGTGCTCTGGGCCACTAGTTAAAAAAATAAAGACCACAGTAGTGGACAGTAATCCAGGCCAGTGGTTGGCAAACTGGGGCTCGGGAGCCATGCTTTGCCACTCTGTTGCTAATGAGTTTGCCGACCACTGCGTAAGGCATTACCCTTACCCAGAAGTTTTGACTTCAGGTTAAAGACATTAGTACATTATTAAAATGTTTTCTAAGTGTTTTTCCCTAGGCCAGTGTTTCCCAAACTTTTGACATATGTGTACCCCTTCTATAATTTTCATAATGCTGAGTACCCCTCGTCAAAAAAAATGGATGTATTTTAATAACAATCAAAATATATTTATTTTTTCATTTTTGGTACATACACAAAATAATAATAAACTAAAAATAAAATTATTCATAATAAAATATAAATAAAAGTTATATTATAAATAACATTTATTTGCACACCAGACCATCTCACACCTCACAAGACTGTCTTGACTTGACTCATGAGAATGTAGAATTAGGCACAGCTAAGCACAGTGCAGTGCATATCCCCACCAAACTCCGGTGCAACATGTACCCCCACCAAGCTCTTCCTGTACTCCTGGGGGTACGCGTACCACACTTTGGGAAACACTGCCTTAGGCAGCGGTCAGCAAACTCATTAGTTAACAGAGCGGCAAACCGCATGTGGCTCGCGAGCGCAGTTTGCCAACCACTGATCTAGGCCTTCACATCCATTCACACACAATAAATTCCAGCCCTAAAGGTTCCATTCATGGTAAGTGCCCTATGTAGGTACACCATCTTAACCTTTTATACGTATGTTTACTGTACCTTTTCTGTGTTTAGGTCTGTGTAGATACACAAACACTTACCCTTATGTTATAGCTGCCTACAGTGTTCAGCACAGTAACATGCTGTGCAGGTTTGTGGCCTGGAAGCCTTCGGCTACACCACACGGCCCAGATGCAGCAGGCTGTGCCATCTGCGTCTGTGTAGGAGCACTCAGTCTGCGTGTCTCCACGATGAAATCACTGATGACCCCGTTTCTCAGGATATACCCCCTTCATTAGTACATCTCGTTCTTCTCAAAAATCCACGCTCAGCCAAAACCGGTTTGGCTCAGTGGATAGAGCATCGGCCTGCGGACTGAAAGGTCCCGGGTTCGATTCCGGTCAAGGGCATGTACATTGGTTGCAAGCACATCCCCAGTAGGGGGTGTGCAGGAGGCAGCTGGTCCATGTTTTTCTCTCTTTGATGTTTCTAACTATGTTGAGTAAAAAAAAAAATAAGCTCCTTATCTCAAAGAATCCCATTACCACCTATCTCACTGCATAGGCCAGAAACTTGTTTCACTCTTTTTTTAAAAAAAACAAACAAACAAACAAACACATTTTAAAATATATTTTATTGATTTTTCACAGAGAGGAAGGGAGAGGGATAGATAGCCAGAAACATCAATGAGAGAGAAACATTGATCAGCCACCTCCTGCACACCCCCTACTGGGGATGTGCCTGCAACCAAGGCACATGCCCTTGACCGGAATCGAACCTGGGACCCTTCAGTCCGCAGGCCGATGCTCTATCCACTGAGCCAAACCGGTCAGGGCGCTGTTTCACTCTTGACATTTCTTTCACTCCATTACCAAGTCAACTGATTTCCCCAATGACTGTCAAAGCAGTTCCTTCCCTCCCTTCATCCTGACCTAGTGCCACAGCCTCCTCACAGGTGCTCTGTGCCTCGCTGGCCCTCCGGTACATCTACATGGCAGTCAGAGTGACCTTACATGTCAACTCGATTTAAAATAAAGAAGGTCCTTCACATGGCCTCGACCCCACCCAGCCTGACCTGGTCGCGCCCTCTGGCCTCTCACTGCTCCTCACACTGCCCGCTCAGACCCTGGCGCTCGCCATGCTTCCTCCTGGGCAGGGCCTCTGCACACCGCCTGGACTGCTCTCTCTTCTCTCCCTGGAATTCAGCGAGTACCCTCCCCCACCTCTGAGCCCAAGGACCATTTCCTAAGAGGCTCTCAACTTCCCTGCCCCGGTCAAATGTTCCTGTTATCAGGTCCTTATAATACTTATAAGACAGATTTCACTTTTGTGGCACTTGGCATAAGTGAACTTTTTTCCAAGACGTTAACATAGGCTTATATATTAAAAACCACAATTTCCAAAGCAAATAGAGCAAGAGTTGGGCTCCCATTTAAACCAACAGAACTATACAGACATTTTTCTTCTTTTTAAAATATGTTTTTATGGATTTCAGAGAGGAAGGGAGAGGGGAAGAGAAATAGAAACATCAGTGATGAGAGAATCATTGATCAGCTGCCTCCTGCACGCTCCCTACTGGGGATTGAGTCTGCAACCCAGGTTTGTGCCCTTGACTGGAATCAAACCTGGGACCTTTCAGTCAGCAGGCCAAGGCTCTATCCACTGAGCCAAACCAGCTAGGGCCAGACATATTTCTTTATCTGACTTTAAATAAATTTTAAGTTCAGACATCTATTAAATTTTAAAAAGCACCCGTATTCAGAGAAGAGCTGAATAGTTTTCCCATTTTGCAAAACCAATTAGCATAAAAATATTTGCCTTTACAGCCTGAAAGTCTTGTTTTCATTGAGGTCCAGTGGAACCTGCCTTAAGGTTCTGAAACAGGAAGCATCTCCTGGAACAATGAGGGGTTTTCACGGCAAAACAGTGTCTGATAAAGTTCCTTGGGGGCCTCATGCTCTCCCCATGAGATTCTAGAATTTTACCCCAGGTCTGGTTGCCAGAGGGGTCTTGAAGCAACACTTGCAGAGAACTATACTAATTTTATTTTGGGTGTATGTTTATTAACTGTATCTTGAGATTGGGGCAGGCCTCTGCAGGGCTCCCCAGTCCCCTAGCCCGTCTTGCTACTGGGAGTCTCTGCCCCAATTAAGACCACCAGAGGGCGCAAGAGCTTGGGTCCAAGTCCATGGTGAGGAAAAAACGCTCCCGCCTCGATCGATCCAGGGGCTGAGGTTCCCGGGTTCTGGAGAGGCTTTAGTGTATACGGGGATAGCTCAAGGGTTAACAGGCAGGTGGGTTGGGGGATCCGAACCACAGGAAAGGGACCCAGCGAGAGGCTGGGACTGATGCTCAACATTCATTCATTCGACACAAGCAAGACACCCAGCAAGAGAGAATAATCACTTCGAGGGAGAGCAGTTCATTGGCATTTCTAGGGATACTTACTAGTATTTTCAGAACCTCTAAATTTACTAATTTACCGACTTGAGAGAGATTTCTTTGCTGTTCCATGATTCTTTGCATGTGCCTTGACTGGGGATGAGCCCACAGTGGCTTACCTGGAGGAGCTGCCCAGCCAGGGCCAGAACCTTTCAACATTCCCTTTTCTTTTTTACAGAGAGGAAGGGAGCAGGAGAGAGTTAGAAACATCTTTTAAAAATATATATATTTTATTGATTTTTAACAGAGGAAGGGAGATAGAGAGTTAGAAACATTGATGACAGAGATACATCAATCAACTGCCTCCTGCACACCCCCTACTGGGGATGTGACCACAACCAAGGTACATGCCCTTGACCATAATCGAACCTGAGACCTTTCAGTCCACAGGCCGAGGCTCTATCCACTAAGCCAACCGATTAGGGCCCTCTCAACATTTCTTTATCTTGTTTGGGAAGAAGTCTGCCAAGAGGGTGTTGCAGATAAGGAAGCTGAGATTCAGAGGGTTGGCAACTTCACCAATTCCCCTGACTGCCTTTGGTGTTTTTTGTTTTTGTTTTAAAACTGAGATAAATCCTTTTATTTATGCTTCTCCATTTTGTTTAAAACAACAACAACAACCTTAATATTAACTGACAGCCCTTCCCCCTCACCCCTCCTTGGGCTGGGGGGTAGATAATGGGGAAATGGCCCCCAGGGGCGGGGCTGACCATGGAGCCCCTGGGAGAGGTAATGGAGCCCCAATCCCCTCCCCAGGGGACCGGGCACCTGTAGTGTATGACTGGGGAGTTAGCGGGACTCTTGAACAAACTCTTCCTGTACCAACAGTTATGCCCTTGGCCATCAAGGGTCAGGAAGCATATGGGGAGGGGATTCCTACCGCTCCTCTAGGTGCCTGCTCAGCCCCGTCTCAGGAACTGAGGGCTGAGGAGCAAGAGAGCGGAGAAAGGGTGGGGGCAGGGTGTCACACAAAGGAGCACTGGTTATTCATGGCTCT
The DNA here is from genome assembly GCA_963924515.1 of Vespertilio murinus. NCBI lineage: Eukaryota > Metazoa > Chordata > Mammalia > Chiroptera > Vespertilionidae > Vespertilio > Vespertilio murinus. The sequence goes on along the minus strand of OZ004705.1, from coordinate 99,978,999 downwards.
GGGGTGGCCCCCTTCTTCTCCATCGCCCCCTCGTGGTAACTGCTGGAGCTCTGACTGCCTCTGGGACCGCAGGCAGCACAGCGGCAGAGGCGCTCCGGCGCGCCGGGGTCCAGGGAGCCAGAGACGCGCTCCCCGGTTACTCAGGCAACAGGGCGCGGTCCGGGGGGCGGGAGCTGGCGGAGCAGTCTTGGGAGCATGCGCGGCCCGCGGCCTGGGCCTCAGCAGTAGGGAGGCGGGTCACGTGTCGCCGGCTCGCACGCGGTGGCGCCCGCAGCCCAGGCGTCGTCGTCACGTGACCGGCTTTTCGGCATCATGGCGGCGGCCGTGCCGCAGCGCTGGGGTTGAGCTGCAGCCAGTGTAGCGGGCTCCTGCCCGGGGTGAGGGCGGCTCCCCCTGGGGGGCGGGGAGGGCCAGGCCCTGCTCGGCCCCCTCAGTCCTCCCGGACGTCACCCGGCTTGCACGCGTCCCCTCCGCGCGGTGTCTGCGGGCCGGGGAGCGGAGCCGGGCCCGGGTTCCATACCCGCCGCGCTCCGGGCAGGCTCCTGCCCGCCTCTGTGCCCGGGCTCCCTCCAGCCTCCTTCCTCCGGCCTCCTCTCCTCGCAGGTGGGATCGTCGGTGGGCGCGGCCCCGGGACCATGGCTGGGTCCGAGAACGAGCCCTTCCTCAGCCAGGCAGATGACACCGACGACGGGCCGGCGCCCGGCACCCCGGGGTTCCCGGGCTCCCTGGGGAACCCGAAGTCCGAGGACCCGGAGGTCCCGGGCCCGGAGAAACTGCAGCGCATCACGGGCGTGTCCGCGGCCCATTCGGCGCTCATCGTGGCCGTGCTGTGCTACATCAACCTCCTCAACTACATGGACCGCTTCACCGTGGCCGGTACCGGCTGCTGGGGGGTCGGGGGAGGAGCGGGGTCCCCAAGGTGGGGCTGCCTCGCGGGGCCCATCCTGAGCCTTCTCCCCAGGCGTCCTTCCGGACATCGAGCAGTTCTTCGACATCGGAGACAGTAGCTCCGGCCTCATCCAGACCGGTGAGCGGAGGCGCCCCTGGCGCACAGCAGCTGCGTTTCCTTTTCTTGCCCCCGTAGGGGCCGCATGGGCGGGGGAGTGGGGGCCGCAGCTAGGGGAAGGGATGCCCCATGCTGCTCTGAAGCGTTTGGGTTCGTTAGCACCCCTCATTGAAAGAGCAGCCCGCTTAGGGTAAGGGTGAAGACAAACCTGGGCTTACATTCCAGCATGCTGCTCACAGTGTGATGGTAGGCAAGGCCCCCAACCTCGATCTTCACTTGTGGGTGCGATGGAACCAGTAGCAGCCCAGACCACCTCTTCGGGAGGATTACGTGAGCCTGGGGAGTGTGCAGGCCACTGCTGAGAACACGGCAGGCTCTCCATAAGTAATGGCGGGCAAGGGTGTCTGGAAGGGGAGGGGTGAGTTTTATTTGTTCATAACTTGGGGATTTGTGAGAGAGGGAGAGACAGGCCAACTCCTCTTTTCCTTCCCTCCCTCCTCCACTGATTTCCTGAGCACCTACTATGGAGAACTGGTGGGACACCCACAAAACTTGTCCAAGACCTTTTATGCCCATTAAGTCTTCAAAGCCTTCCATCAGCCAAGGATAAGACGTTATTCTTATTTGATAGAGGAAGTGGCTAGTATCATCTATGCTTCTATAAAGAAACTGAGGCGTGGAGAAGAGTTAAGACTTGATCCTCAGGCCACGCCATAAGTGAGAGGCAGAAGAGGAGTTTGAATCCAGGTCTGGCAATGTTCTTTGCTCCAGTCCAGGCCGATAAGGAACTAGAAGTGTTTGAGGCAAGGTCTAGAGAAATGAGAACGGGGTCATAGGTCACGGTCTGCACACCTCCGAAGAGTTGTTGAGTTGGAGGAGAAGGCAGCCCCAGCCACTTTTTTACTCAACACATGTTCATGGGGCCAGGCCAGGTGTTAAATGACGGAAACTCAGCCGTGGCCGATAAGGCAGCCACTGCTCATGGAGCTGACATTCTGCCGTGCCTGAGGGCGCCACAGGCCATAAGACCTGCACTGGTCCTGAGGTAACTTTCTGTAGGAATAAGCGTCAGGTGAAAAAACGCGGTAGACGCGGTAAAGACTGCATGTGTGGTGGTTGGAAAAGTGTCTGAGCTGGAGCCTAAGCTTGCTAAGCTCTGTGAAGTTCAGGGGAGAGGAGAGAATGTTCTGGAGAGAAATGACAGCCGTTGCCAAAAACCCAAGCAGGTATTGAGGTTGGCCATTGGGCCAGTGGGGTCCAGAGAAAGGACAGGATGTGCGTGAGGTGGGAGAGGTGGGGGCGGTTAGGTCGGACAGGGCAATGTGGGCGGTGGGATGGGGTGCAGTGTCATGGGATGGGCTGTGGGCTTTGTTCTTGGCTGGATGGGAGGAGGTGGAGTCAGCTGGCCCATCCATTCCACAGTGGAAGGTTTGGAAGACACTGAACGTGGGTTGGACTGGCCCTGGCAGGAAGCTCGGACAGTTGCAGGGTGGGGAGTTATTCCGGCCCCTCCTCACCGCCCTGAGCCGGGGTGGGGGAGGGGCGCGGGGCTGGGCTGTGACTCTCTGCTTCCCCTCAGTGTTCATCTCCAGTTACATGGTGTTGGCACCCGTGTTTGGCTACCTGGGTGACAGGTACAATCGGAAGTATCTCATGTGCGGGGGCATTGCCTTCTGGTCCCTGGTGACACTGGGGTCGTCCTTCATCCCCAGAGAGGTGAGGTCCCACAATGGCTCCTGCTTCCGGCCCCCCCACTCCCCCATCAGTCTTTGCTTCTGCTCTTTGGAGTCATGGCAGACCGGGCCGGGGGAACTTCTGCATCTTCCTTGGTCCTTGCCATCTTACCCCTGCTTGCCTGAGTGAATCTGCCCGCCCCGCCTTCCCCCTTTTCTTTCAGAGCCTTCTCTCCACCAGCCCCCTGGCCATGGTCCTTCCACTCAGCACTACACACTGGCATTTCTTTCTCCCCCGTGGAAAAGGCTCACCTAGACCGCCCTCTGCCCCCCTTCCCCTTCCTAGTCAGACTTCCTGAAAGGTCCGAGCTGCAGTCTGGGTGAAGGAGCAGCCGGGGAGAGGCTCTCATTTGCCGGCACTTCCTCTCCCCCTCGCCCTTGAGCGCAGCCCGCTGAGCTGCCCCCTCCATTGCCAGAGTCACAGGGACCTCTTGGTTGCTAAATGCAGCTCCTACTTCCTAATCCTCTTCTCACTAGGTCTCCTGGGAGCTCCGGCTCTGTTGACCCACTTCTTCCTTCCGGCAGCTCTTCTAACCTCTGTGACGCCATCCTTCGGGTGTTCCTCCTGCCTCCCCGCTGCTGCTTCTTTGCTCTTTTACACTCTCCTCCGTCTGTTCTCCTCTCCGCCCCAGAACGCTGTCCTCTGCTCTAGGCACTCAGGACACACTCCTTGGGTGATGGTACCCCGTCCCTAGCTGTGGGGGTCTGTTAGACAAGCGAAACCCCACCTAAGATGATGATACACGATTGGGTGGGGTAGGCAAGAGAGAAATTAAGATTTATTTTGCACCTACTGGGCACAAGGTAATGAACAGCTCTTTCATTCTTCAGTCCTCCCAATAGCTACGTGAAGAAGTTGCTGCTATCCCCCTTTTTCAGATTAGAGACTGAGGCTCAGAGAGGTTACGTTGCTCGCTCAAAGTCACAGCCAGTCAGTAGGGGAGCCAGGATGCAAGCTCAGGGCTTTCTGATTCTAAAACCCTGGCCTCTCCCACCATCCCTGCCACCTCCCCAGAACTGGCTGGTGAGGTAGGCTGGGAGGCTGGCTGGAGGGTGGGGTGCCACCCCCACCCCTGTCTCGTTCCCCAGCAATTCTGGCTGCTCCTCCTGACTCGGGGCCTGGTGGGGGTCGGGGAAGCCAGTTACTCCACCATCGCGCCCACGCTCATCGCTGACCTCTTCGTGGCAGACCAGCGGAGCCGGATGCTCAGTGTGTTCTACTTTGCCATCCCAGTGGGCAGGTGAGTGGGCCTTGGGCCTGCCTGGTGGGGAGGCAGAAGGGCCTGGCATTGGGCAGGACTGACCAGCTGTCCCTTCTCTCCCGCCCTGCCCCCCAGTGGTCTGGGTTACATCGCAGGCTCCAAAGTGAAGGACGTGGCTGGGGACTGGCACTGGGCTCTGAGGGTGAGTCTGGTCACAGCCTGGGGGAGGTCAGCGACATGTTCACCGATTCCCCCCTTTTCACCTTCAGACCCCCCATTCCCAGGCAGCGTTTACTCTGCCAAGCCTGCAGGAGGCCTGGCTGCCCTCCGCACAAGCCATGTGCTCGACAGAACTCTTGGTTGTAGCAGGCACCCAAATGGGATGGCATCGGCTCTCAGAAGGGAAAGCCAGGGCTGGCTCCAGGCGCCCACAGACAGGCAGGCAGCCGCCTCCTGAGTTCTGCTGTCCTCTCTGCTACCTTTGTTCCCAGGCACGTGGTCCGGGTCCTTGAGCAATAGTCCTGGATGGTGTCTGGTTAGGTGAACCCGGTCACATGCCTGCCCTCGTGGAATCAGTCCCCACGGCTGGGAAGTTGTCCAAGTCTGGGTTACAGGCCCTGCTCCCTACTTGAGGCACGTGGATTTAGAGAAGTCGGGGGCGTGGTTTCCCCAGAGAAAGTTAGGGTGCTGTACGAGGGCGGAGCAGTCAGGCTTGCAGAAATGGGAGCGGCCCCTAGAGGCGCTCCCCCCCCTTGAGCAGGCACTACCCCCCTGTTTGAGGTCCGGGGGCCTGAGCCGCCCTACACACCTCCCCTTTCCTCCGGCCCCAGGGCTGAGTGTGCCTCTGCCCGGGCCGTCCTGAAGCCTCTCTCCCCAGGTGACGCCGGGCCTGGGAGTGGTGGCGGTGCTGCTGCTGTTCCTGGTGGTGCGGGAGCCGCCCCGGGGGGCTGTGGAGCGCCACTCGGACTCACCCCCCCTGAGCCCCACCTCGTGGCGGGCAGATCTGCGGGCTCTGGCTAGAAAGTGAGTCCAGTTCCATCCCAACCCCACATCTTAGGTCCCCAGGGAGGCACTGGCTCTGACAACTGGGTTGAAATTTATGTGGGGTTGGGCCATGGCCACCGTCCCGGCAGCTGCCACGCCCAGCAACCCCAGCCTCTGGGACAGCGCCTTCTCCAGTGAGTCGCCTTCCGACGCCCCAGCTTCTCTCTTTGAGAGACAGAGACAGAGACATGGATTTGTTGTTGCACTTGTTTATGTGCTCATCGGTTGCTTTTTGTGTGAGACCTGACGAGATCAGACCCATGACTTAGGCATATGGGGAAGATGCACCAACCTACTGAGCTACCCGGCTGGTCTTCATTTTCTTTTCAATCTCCTGGCCCAATGTCAGGGCCCGTAATTCAGTCACTACCGCCCCCTGTAGCAGCTGCTTGAGTTACAGGCCCAGATCCTGGGAGCCAGGACAGCCTCCACACCCAGTGCCCTGACCTTAGAAAGTCAGCCAGGAAGGGAGAACAGAGTCCACTACCTCAGTAGTCGGCAAACTGAGGCTCTCGAGCCACATGCGGCTCTTTGGCCCCTTGAGTGTGGCTCTTCCATAAAATAGTCTATGTTGAAGAAGTGGCATTAGAAGAAGTTTATGTTTAAAATTTTGGCTCTCAAAAGAAATTTCAGTCGTTGTGTTGTTGATATTTGGCTCTGTGGACGAATGAGTTTGCCGACCGCTGGGCTACCTGGACCCCCGGTGGAGTCTGACTCCCTGCCTCCCCCCGCCGCTGCAGCCCGAGCTTCATCCTGTCCTCCCTCGGCTTCACTGCCGTGGCCTTTGTCACGGGCTCCCTGGCGCTCTGGGCTCCTGCGTTCCTGCTGCGCTCCCGCGTGGTCTTGGGGGAGACCCCGCCCTGTCTTCCTGGAGACTCTTGCTCTTCTTCTGACAGGTACCTGGTGGGGGCCGGGATGGGTGCCTCAGGTGGAGGGGGTGGCGTGGAAAGAGGATGACCCGGGCTCAGGCCAGGAGCGTCTGAGTCTCAATCCCACACGCTGCTTTCCTCTCCCAGAGTTTGCTTCCTGGTCTCGGGAGATGGTGAGAGGAACTTAGTACCGGACAGACCTGGGTTGTGAGGGTGCTGGGGTGGACCCTCTGCCTCTCCAGGCCATAGGAGTGAGGCCCGGGGGCTTTGCAGGGGGACAGACTCGTCCCCATGTCCCTCCTTCCCCCCCAGCCTCATCTTTGGGCTCATCACCTGTCTGACTGGAGTGCTGGGTGTGGGCCTGGGCGTGGAGATCAGCCGCCGCCTCCGCCACTCCAACCCCCGGGCCGACCCGCTGGTCTGCGCTGCTGGCCTCCTGGGCTCTGCGCCCTTCCTCTTCCTGTCCGTGGCCTGTGCCCGTGGCAGCATCGTGGCCACTTACGTGAGTAGCCAGCAGGGTCCTGGGGAAGGAAGGGGCACTGGGGCAGGACTGGGGCAATAGCATGGTGGTGGACAGCCAGCTCTGGAGAGGGAATGCCTGCTTCTGAATCTCAGGTCCTGCCCTTCCTAGCTGTGTGATGTGGGGCAAGTGACTTAGCCTCTCTGTGCCGTCTCACCGTTTGTGAAGGGGGTGATAATGGCTCCTCTTTCATGTGGTGTGTGAGGACTCAGTGAGTTAACGGATGGGACTCCATGTGTTTGCTCTTGTGATGAGCTCAACCCTGCTTCCCCACGCCGGTCCCAGGTGTTCATCTTCATCGGGGAGACACTGCTGTCCATGAACTGGGCCATCGTGGCAGATATTCTGCTGGTGAGTAGGTGGCCCGGCGCAGGGTTGGCTCGGAGGCTGCTGGGAGCAGGCAGCGGGGGTGGGAGGCCTCACTTGCCTTGAATTGTGGCCTCAGAGTGACTTCGCCGTCCAGCCCCAGATGGGCCTAGAGTCTGGCCTGCCATACCTTTACCCCAGCACACCTCTGAGCTAGGGTTCACCTCTGGCCTCTGCCTGGGTTGAAGCCTTGGCTTCATCTTTGCCCTGTCTCCCCCCCCCCCCCCCCCCCCCCCCCCCCAGTATGTGGTGATCCCTACGAGGCGCTCCACCGCCGAGGCCTTCCAGATTGTGCTGGCCCACCTGCTGGGTGACGCCGGGAGCCCCTACCTCATCGGCCTGGTGAGCACTGCCCGCTGGCTGGGCTGGGGTGGGGTCGGGCACCTGGGTTCCTGGCAGTGGCCAGGGGCCTGAGCCTGGGTGGCATTGCAAGGTCAGGCCCCAGCTCTGGGCCACGTGCCCCTCACCTCGGGCCCTCAGCTGGACGGAAGGATTTGTCTTTGTGTTTCCACATGAGGCCTGGACCTCTCTGGGCTCCAGACACCCTCCCCTTCCTGGCTCCAGTCTCTGTTCTTCTGGAGTTTGGGGCGCCCTTTCCAAGACTCTTGCTCCTGCTTTCCCTTTCCTGTCTCCCCGCAGATGTCCGACCGCCTCCGCCGGAACTGGCCCCCCTCCTTCCTGTCCGAGTTCCGGGCCCTGCAGTTCTCGCTCATGCTCTGCGCCTTCGTCGGCGCCCTGGGCGGGGCGGCCTTCCTGGGCACCGCCATCTTCATCGAGGGGGACCGCCGGCGGGCCCAGCTGCACGTGCAGGGTCAGTGGGGCCTTCCTGCCAACCTCAGGTGCTGCTGCTTGTTCGCCCGCCCGCGTGTCTAGGCCTGTGAACTGGCACCTTAGTCCACAGGCCTCCCTCGTGCGCTCCGGGTCTGCCTGGCAGCAAGCTGCTGTCTTGCTGGGTCCGCAGCTCTGGGTCTCCGTTTCCACCGCCCGTGTGTCCCTCCAGGCTCGGTGTCTGTCTGCCCAGCCAACCTGGCTCTGGCCCTCCCCACAGGTCTGCTGCATGAGGCCGGCCCCGAGGATGACCGCATCGTGGTGCCCCAGCGAGGCCGCTCCACCCGGGTCCCCGTGTCCAGTGTGCTCATCTGAAGGGCCGTCTCCCTTCCTGCACGCCGGCCACAGCTGGCCTCAGCCGCCCGGCAGGCGCCTGCCCGAACCTCGGCCTGACCCAGCTTCTGAGCGGAGCCTGGGGCACGTTCCAGGCCCCACACTACACGGGCAGCCAAGGCGGGCGATGGGGTGCGGGAGGGGTCCCCTCCACTGGAGCAGCCCCTGGGGCTCGGTGCTATTTGTACGGAATAAAATTTGTAGCCAGAACCTAACTGCCTGCTTGAGTCTCTCTGAGTGCTAGTGACCCCCCCCCCCCCCCAGGAATATGGGGTGCCCCCTCAGCCCCAAGGCTCCTGGAGGCCGGTGGCACTCCTGCGGGGCTCCTGGGCGGGTGAGCGAGGCTGCAGTGAGCTGGCTCCCTGTGACTGTGAGTCACGCCCCTGTTCCACCAGAGCCAGCTGGGGTGAGGGCTGGGCCCTGTGCCGGGTGTCAGCCTCCCTCTGCGGCCGCCTCGAGCCCCGCTGTGGAGGCTGCTGCTGGCCGCCTGCCGCTGCGTGTCCTTGCTCCGCTGGTGCGAGTCCCCCTGGTCCTGGAGACCAGCAGACCTTCTTGAGGACCTGGGTGCTCCTCGGGCCTCCGCTCTCCCACTGCTGGGTGGGGGCGGGAAGGGGGTAGGTGCAGCCGGCTGAGGAGCCTGATGATTTCCTGCCCTCACCCGGCGCTCACCACAGCTTCCTGCCGCAGGCGGGAGGGCAGGCGCTGAGGAAAGGCGGGCGCCGAGCCCAGCGGCAGGTAGGCCTGGGTGCAGGGTCCACGCTGGTGCCCCAGACTCCGGCCCAGGCCCCGGCCTGACTGCCCTGGGGCCAAGGGTCTTCCAGCCAGCACCGAGGCGCACGCAGCCCCAGGCAGGGCGGGGATCCAGGCGCCCCCAAGGAGGGCACGGCTGCCCCCGCCAGGCTCCAGCCTGGTGCCGCTGGGCCCTCTGCCTCGCTGCCCAGCGCCTGCTCTGCTGCAGCTCTGTGCTGGGGGGTACGGCGGGCAGCAGGTCGGGTCTGAGCTCTGTCCTGCAGATGGAGGCGGCCATCCTGCTGCCCCTGATGCTGGGCCTCCTGCTGCTGCCCCTCTTGGCCGTGCTGCTGATGGCACTCTGTGTGCGCTGCCGAGAGCTGCCCGGTGAGTGGGGGCTGGCGGGGTGATAGGTGCCCGGACACACGGACAGGGAGGCAGGGATGCCTCACTTCATCTAACTGTCCTTAACTCCCGCGTGCCCCTGACTCTGTCACCCTCCGCTCCTCACTCCCTTCCCCGCCTCACTGGCCGCCTCTTCCGCAGACGCCTATGACAGTGCTGTGCCCGACAGGTGAGTGTGCCCCCTGGCCCGGGCAGCTCCCTCATTTCCTTGCGGGCTGGGCGGGGGCTGGACCTTGTCTCCTGGCGCCTGACCCGCTGTCTCTCCCGCCAGCCTGCCGAGTAGCATCGTGATCAAAAGGCCTCGTGAGTACTCAGAGGGTCCTCTTCCTTGGAGAAGGGAGGAGAGTCCCTGCGTGTGAGCAAGTGTGCGCCTTTGTTCGGGTTGCCCCGGGGCTGCCCTCGTGGCCACGACCCGAGCTGGGGCGGGGAAGGCTATGGGTGCCCTCAGGCCTGTCCAGGGCACAGGGATCTCAGGGGGTTTGGCCGCTGTGGAGGCCTCGAGGGAAGGGGCGTTGTGTCTGGAGTCATTCCTCCTGCTTGGCCCTGTGTCCTCAGCCACACTAGCCCCCTGGCCACAGGCTGCCGTGACCTCCTGTCCACCCTTGAGCCAGCCAGACCTGCTCCCCATCCCGTGAGTAACCCCTCCCCTCCAAGACCCCCTCTCTACCCCGCACCTCCTGGGATTGGGGCTTCTTTCCCCGCGGCAGCCCCTCTGGTCCCAGAGCCCGTCCCAGGCATGACCTCTGACTTTGGCCCTCAGGAGATCCCCGCAGCCCCCAGGGGGCTCCCACCGCATGCCGTCCGCCCGGCAGGACTCCGACGGCAGTAAGCTGGAGCGGGCGCCGGGGCTGGGCTGGCGGAGGATGTGCCCCCTCGCGCCTGGCTCAGCCTCCCTCTCGCCCTCTCTCTGTAGCCAACAGCGTGGCCAGCTACGAGAATGAGGGTGCGTCTGGGCCCGGGGTCCTGGGCGGGGAGGCTGGGCCTGGCCTGGGCCGGGCTGACCCCGTGTCCCTCCCCAGAGCCGGCCTGTGAGGATGAGGACGACGACGAGGAGGAGGACTATCACAACGAGGGCTACCTGTGAGTGGCCCGCTGGGAGGACGGGGCCGGGGCCCGGGCCCGAGCTCACCCATCCCCTGACTTTCCCACAGAGAGGTGCTTCCTGACACCGTCCCCGCCACGGCCACGGCCACGGCCACGTGCACCGCGGTCCCGGCGGCTGCCGCGCCCAGCAACCCCGGCCTCCGGGACAGCGCCTTCTCCAGTGAGTCGCCTTCCGACGCCCCAGCTTCTCCGCCGCGGCCCCTCGCTCTGCGCTCCGGGTGTTTCTGCGATGCTGCCACCCCTCTGTCCTCTCTCTTCCCTTTCCTAGAACTCTGTCTTTCAGAAAGTGGGCTTCCGGCTCCAGCCCCCTGAATGCCCCCTTCGCCTGTCCTCTGTCTTCTCCTTTTATCGTCTGCAAGATTCCCTTGACTTCATTCCGCGTTGGCCCTGCTCCAGGACTGTCCTTTTATTTCATTTGTTTCTCCTGTCGGAAAGCTCTTTCCTGATTCCCGAATGTTCCTTTCTCATAGCTTCCTGTTCTAGTTCATGGAGGCAACGCCACCTTGTGAGTCCTCGAGGATTCTGACGTTGGCTTCTCTTCTGTGTGTCTGTGCTTTTGGAATTTTTCTCCTGCTTCCTGCCTGGTCTTCGTTTCCTCTGAGCGGCTTTTCCCTCTCTGTTTGGTCACATCCTGCCTGGCCGGCGTTCTCCTCCGGGTCTGTAATCTTCAGTGTCCCTGACTCTCCCCTCTGCACGGGCCCTGGGCCCCCCTGCTACACGCTGGCCTGGTCTGCCACCGATTCCCAACTGTCCCCTCTCTCCTGAGCGCCACAGCGTCTGCCCAGGGCATCTCTCCATCCATCCATCCATTCCCTTACTGCTCTGTGCTACTTACGGGGTGCCTCTGATACGACAGCCAGCCAGGGAGAGTCACGATGGAAAGCTAACGTTACTGAGGACCTACTGTGCCCTCCTAAGAGTTTCACGTGTGTGAGCTTGTTAAGCCCCCCTGTTCCCAGGCACTGAGGGGCCTGTCCCTCCCCCGTGTACCTCAGTTTCCCCGTCTGCCCCATGGCAGCGCTGGCTTATTTAACTGACGCCGGGCAGCACTCACTGCTTACCACTCACACTTAGTGTTCACAGCATTAGTCCGCGCAGCACCTCCGTGAGAGGGGGGGGGGGGTTACTCCTCCGATTTCACAGACGAGGAAACTGAGGCCCAGAGAGGCTGGAGAGCTGGTCTGAGGTTACGAGGTCAGTTAGTGATGAAACTGGATCTGAACGCGGGCCGTCTGGCTCCCAAACTGTCTTGTCCACATCCTCAGGAGAAACAAGCCCACACATAGAAGAACAGGATGGTATCAGTGACAGCATGTGCTATGCAGGGGCTAGGACAGAGACTCTCAACCTTCCTAACGCTGCGACCCTTTCATACAGCTCCTCATGTTGTGGTGACCCCCACCCATACAATTATTTTCGTTGCTACTTCATAACTGTAATTTTGCTTCTGTTATGAATCGTAATGTAAATATCTGTGATTTCCGTTGGTCTTAGGCAACCCTGCTAATGGTTCTCAATCCACAGGTTGAGAACTGCGGCTGTAGAGCCTGTATGAGGAGCTGTATGAAAGGGTCGCGGCGTTAGGAAGGTTGGGAACCCCTGGACTAGGACCAAAGTGGGAGGAAGGGCCAGCCGGGCGATGGCCCCTCTGACTGGGCCCAGCCCTGGGGGTGTCTCCCTCCACACCTGCCTCCCAGCCCGCCGCTCTGAGCTGCCCACGTGGCTGTGGGTGCTGTGGCCTCTCCTCTCTCAGCCGCATTCCCTTTCATCGGTTCTGGCCAAATCGTCCTGTTCTCGCCATTGCCATGGCCTTTGTTTGCCTTCCTTCAGGCCATTGGCTGTGGGACGGTCTGGCGTCTGAGCAGGAGTCTTGGCTGGTTTTGCTGAGTCTGGGGCTGGGCGGGAACTCCGGGGTGTCTGCCCAGGGACCCTGGGTAAGCCGCCCGGCTGCTTTTCTGTAGTGGAGTCGGGGGAGGACTATGTGAACGTTCCCGAGAGTGAGGAGAGTGCCGACGCGTCTCTGGGTGAGTGGCCAGTGCCCCCAGTGCCCTCCCTTCCCCTGGCCCTGCCACCTCAGCCCCACTGCCAGCGTGGCCGAGCCCACACCCCTTCTGTGGCTCTGTCCTCCTCTGGCTGGTGTCCTCTGCCCTCTCGCCCAGTGTGGCTGCCCCTCCTTCTGACCTGTCCCCACAGATGGGAGCCGGGAGTATGTGAACGTATCCGAGGACCTGCAGCCCACTGTGAGGGCTGAGCCTGGTGTGTGCTGGGGGAGGGCGGGAACGGGGTGCTCCCTGGGTGGGGGGACAGTTTGTGAGGTGAAGACCAACCTCCCCTCCCCCGGCAGCCACCTTGAGTTCCCAGGAGGCAGAGGAAGAGGAGGAAGAGGGTGCCCCAGATTATGAAAATCTGCAGGAGCTTCTTTGAGACCTGTGAGAGCCGGGCGGGCCCTGCCCTGCCCCGCCCCGTCCCGCCCCACCCTGCCCTGCCCTGGGTCTGAGGGCTCCTGACCCTCCCTCAATCCCTGCCCTACCTCCTCAGCCTCTCCTTCCTGATTCTGGGGACCCCTCGGATACCCCTTCCCTGCCACCTCGTGACCCGTGGCCCCTCTGTCTCTCCCTGCCCTGTGTTTCAGCATGAGGCGTGCTGTCCCAGCACTGCCTTCCCGGGAGGGCTGAGCTGGCATCTGGAAGTGGCTCTGGGAGGCCCACGCGGCACCCACCCTGGCTCCAGCCTGACAACAGCCTGAGAATTTCCCCCTAACTTATTGTCACTTTGGGGTCCAGTCTGGGTGCCCCCAGCCCTGCACCTTCTGACACAGCCTGAGAATCAAGGGCCTTGGCCCCTGGCCCTGCTCTGTACAGAATAAAGGCTGGCGTGGTCTGTAGCTCTTGGCTCTGGGGACCCAGTGGCGGGGTCAGGGTGAGGGGGGCAGAGGGTCTGTGTGTGTGGGGGGGTCCCCATCCCCCACAGGGCCTCCCGCTCCTCTGGGTCCCGGCCAGCTGCTGTGTGAGCAACCGAGAGGCCAGGCCGGGTCGCCTTCTAAGCGAGGCCAGTGAGAGCCAGCCTGGTGCTCTGGCACGTCCCTGAGGCAGTGCATGGATGGAGGCTGGGGTGGGGGCCGCGGGGGGAGTGGCTGGAGGCCCACTGGGCGGGCCCTAGAGCCACCCTCCCCGCCGCCCGCTTCCCCGGCTTTGAAAGAAGACTTGATAGCTTTGAAAGGCTTTGTTAGTTTTTACCTTCCGTGGTTCTCAATAAAACAGAACTTAAAAATGGTCTAAGCTCGCCCTGGCTGGTTTAGCTGAATGGATAGAGCGTCGGCTTGCAGACTGAAGGGTCCCGGGTTCTCAAGGGCGCATGCCGGGTTGCGGGCTTGGTTTCCAGTGGGGTGTGTGCAGGAGGCAGCCGATCAGTGAGTCTCTCTCATCATTGATGTTTCTATCTCTCTCTCCCTGTCCCTTCCTCTCTGAAATCAATTAAAAAAATATTTAAAAAACTGTCTAAGCAGCTGAAAACCTTCGTGTGCAGCACTTTGCAGGCGGCTCACCTGGAGGTTTTTCCAAAACGCAGTGCTGCCCGGAGCCTCGTACTCTGACCCGGGGGGTGAGGCAGGGGCTGAGGCTCCACGTCCAAGGAGCCGCCAAGGGCTCCGATGCTGCTTTCCGAAAACCGCGCTCTGAGGAGCAGGGTGGGTGTCTGCCATGGCTCCTGCGTGGGCACTTGACCCAGCACGGGCCCACGAGGACCGACCGGCCGGGGACTTGGGCAGGAAGTGCTGGGAAGGCGAAGCTCTTTCCGTTCCTGGCCGTGAAGCTGAGGGACGTCGCCCTGGAGACCCGGCAGTGACATGGACTCGTCACGCCTGGAGCTACACATCCCTCAGACGTCCCAGTTACGTGGCCAGTAAGTGGCCGTTTCCTCCCTCCGGCTGGACTGGTTTCTGTGGCTACAGCGAGGTCGTCCTGAGTGACGAAGTGGTCGGCGTCCTCAGTGGGCTCCGAAGATGATTGCAACCGCGTCTCTCTATGGAGCTCCTGCTCGTTTTCACGCGTTTCTCCCGCATCCTCGTCACTCGCCTGCTGCTGGCTGCTGTGGGGTCTCCGTGTCCGGGGAGGAAACGGGCTCAGAGAGGAGTGGTACGCAGTGTCGGCTGGCCCGAAGGGGAAGCCCTCACAGGCCCACGGGCAGCAGTGAGGGCGGGGGAAGGGGAGGGTTGGACTGACTGGACATCAACAGGTGGAGCGAGTCATTTGCCGGGGGATGGCATCGTTGGGCTGGGCTGAGGGACAGAATCGGGTGGCCAGCCAGGTAGTTGGTACTACCACCCGGGAGAGCAGTGCAGCAGCAGCAGCAGCGAGGCTGCAGATGGCGTATCCCTTTCCCAGCGCGGCCCCGGGCAGAGACCTGACTGGCGCGTGGGCTAAGGGGGCGGCGTGGTAATGGCTGGTCACCAGCAGAATGGACACGCACGCACCAGGGGGACTCACCAGCGGATAAAAATGAGCAAGACCAGCACCTATCACCTCCAATAACTATCACCCACGATGGGGGGTGAGGAAAGGAGAACCAGTTATTTTATTTATATAAAGCTAAAAAAAATGAAAAAGCTATACATTGCCATAACCAGTTTGGCTCAGTGGATAGAGCATCGGCCTGCAGACTGAAAGGTCCCAGATTCAATTCCAGTCAAGGGCATGTACCTTGGTTGTGGGCACATCCCCAGTGGGGGGTGTGCAAAAGGCAGCTGATGGATGTTTCTTTTCTTTTCTTTTAAAAAAAATATATTTTATTGATATTTTACAGAGAGGAAGGAAGAGAGATAGAGAACATCGATGAGAGAGAAACAGACCAGCTGCCAATGTACATGCCCTTGACCGGAATCGAACCCGGGACCCTTCAGTCCGCAGACTGACGCTCTACCACTGAGCCAAACCGGTTTCAGCTGATGGATGTTTCTAACTCTCTATTCCTCTCCCTTCCTCTCTGTGAAAAATAAATAAATAAATAAATAAAATATATCTTTAAAAAATAAAAATAAAAAGCTATTCGTTGTTTGGGGATACACATTATGGCAGGATATCAGGATGGGCAAAGATTCCTCCCTCAGGAATCCCAAGTTCAGGAAAGGTGACCCTGGGGCAAGCATGGGGGGGTGGTATTGGGAAGGAGTTCAGGAAGGCCTTAATGATACATGTAATCTTTTCAAATTTTTATACATTGATTCTTTAGAGAGAGGGAGAGATCGATTTGTTGTTCCACTTAGTTATGCATTCATTGGTTGATTAGTTTATTTTTTTGGCTGATTCTTGTATGTGCCCTGATGGGGATCGAGCTCAGAACCTTGGGGTAGGGAGGATGATGTTCTAACCAACTGAGCTGCCTGGCCAGGCCCATGTGCCTTATTCTTGAGCAGTGCTGGATGCAGAGTTTGGTATATGATTCTCTTAAGGATTTCCATAACTGAGTGGTTTCATAAGAAGAAGGGAGACCAGGGCCCAAGCAGGGAATGGCTGGGGCGGGAGGGTGGGCAGCTCTAGGAGGCTGTCACTGGTCTTTCTGGGCCAAGCGGTCTCCCGGGACTTAGAGCGGTCTGTGCAAAGGCGCTGATCAGGGGGCCAGCGAGGAAGGTGTGGCCTCGCCAGTGGAGAGAGCTGAGATGTGAGGATAGGTTGCCTGGCTCGAGGCATGGGGGCGGCTAGGGGCCCTGGCGTGCTTTGGTGGGCTGGGGGTGGGGGGATGGGGAGAGGGGCGTTCTGTGAGGCACTAAGCAGCTTCCATTGTGTCTCTTGGACCAGCAAGAGGAGGTGGCTTTGCTTCCACCAACCAGTGAGTCAAGGCAGTGGGGAAAGGCAGAAATGGCTTTCTTCTCTAGGTCTGGGGGGAGGGAGGGGTGGGTAGATTCAGTGATAAGTGTTTTCCCCGAATTGCTGGGGAGACAGACATCTGGGCTCGCCTAGAGGCCGTGGGGAGGGAGCAGCAGTCCTGAGGCGGGTCCTAGAGCAGTAGCTCACCTGAGAGTTGACCCCAGGGCAAGGGGGTGGGGTGCCTTGTAGATGCAGGGGGGGGGGAGGAGGGTGTGAGAGCCCTCCTGCCGGGGAGGGGCTGTGCTTACCCCGCCCTCCCAGGAGCCACGTGGAGGGCTGCTTCCAGGGTTGTTCTCAGAGCATCGGCCTCCTGGGCTCTGGGCTCCCATGGCCAGAGCCAGCCTGAGCGGAGGAAGCAGGTGCGCCTGCCTGGGTGGCCCGGGTGGCCGTGTGTCCGGGAAAGGCTTCCCTAGGAAGAACTGTGCAGTCGGGATCCCGGGAAAGCCTGTTCTCCCATTCCCCTCTGGAGGGTCAAAGTTCACGCGACTGGCTGATGGCTGAGAGGTCCTGTAATACATGTATTTGCTTCTCTTTGCCTGACCTTGTGTTTCCCAAGCTCCTTTGACTGCAGAACCTTTAAAAATGTTATTAACAACAAAACACACCAAGCAAGAGAGAGAAAACCACCACAAAGATGTCATTGGCATTGATTAGCTTCCGCCGTGCCAGCATGTGCACCTCCTCCTCCTCCCAGCAAGGCCTCTGGCCAAACCCTGACTGACTCACCTTGTGCTCGCTGCTCCTCCACCCTCCCATCTGCTCCTCCACCCTCCCATCTGCTCCTCCACCCTCCCGTCTGCTCCTCCACCCTCTCTCCCACTCCTCTACCCTCTTGTCTGCTCCTCCACCCTCCCTCCTGCTCCTCCTCCTGCCTGCCCACTGCTCCACCCTCTCTCCCACTCCTCCACCCTCCCATCTGCTCCTCCACCCTCTCTCCCGCTCCTCCACCCTCCTGCTCCTCCCCCTGCCCACTCTTTCTCACTCTTGGGTTATCCTGTCAGTGGCTCGGCTGGAGAGCAGTTCCGGGAAGGGGCTGCTTTTAGTGGCAGGAGCCTTGGAGACAGTCCCAACTCCGCCACCAGCTTTCCAGTCAGTGGGGACTTTTGAGGACGTTGGGCTCCAATGTGAAGACCTTCTGGGGCCCCTCCCCCCCAAAGGTGTCCCTGACAATAACAGAATTGGACGCTGGCTGCGGAGAAGGCGGAACGCGCAGGGGTGGCTGACGCCCGAGGCCAAACAGCTTCTCGTCGTCTAGTCTTCCCACCTCCTTTCTCTGTGGACTCCATCTTCTGTTCCCCCCCCCCCCCCCCCCCCCCCCCCGTGCTCAGGCGAAGGTTCTAGCAGCTCCATGCCCGTCCAGACTGCCCTCCTCAGGCCAAAATCTCTGCGTCCCCAGCCAAGCCCCAAACTTACAATGGCCTTGGCTATGGACACAGGACTTGGACCCTGTCACTGGCCTGGAGAATGCCATGTGCTGACTTAGGCCTGTGCCATATGCTTCACCTCCAACGCTAAGGGACGGAGACGGGGAAGGCACCCCCAAATCTGGGCTCCTGCTGGTGGGAGGGAGGAGGGCTGTTGAGATGCATCCATTCCACATTTACTGTGCGCCACACTCACTGTCTCACTGAGTCTCACAGCCTTCCTGCCTGGGAGGGAGGAGGAACCCCTTCTGTAGAAAAGGAAACAGCTCAGAGAGGGTAAGCGATTTGCTTAAGGTCACAGAGCAAACTCCAAAGCTCCCTTTGGCAGGCAGCCTGCCTGGGCAGAGGGAGGCAGGCTGTGTGCCGGTTGAAGTCAGTGCTGTGGGGGAGGGAACGTGCCCGCTGGTCTCATCATCAAACAGAGGAACAAGAGAAAATTCAATGCACGCACACGTACGGGAACGCCACACACACCAGAGTGAGGCTCAGACAGACGGGAACACGGGCGCACGGGACCTTCTGAGTGAGGGCTGAGGTGAGGTGCTGGGGGCCTCACAGGGTCCTTGTGGGATAAGAGGAGCAGGTGTTCAGTAGCTGGTGGTTCCTCTGCCCTCAGATAAGCCCGGAGGTTATCTCCGATGGCCTCTCACCACGGGCAAGGCCCCAGTTCAGGGTCAAGTTCTCTAGGTATTTGGGGAGGGGCAGACGGTTCCCATAAACCAGAAACTAAATTGCCTTATGCTCAAAATACAAATGCCACAGGGCACACCTTGGGGTGACTCTTTCCAACCCCCACAGTGTAAAAGGAGACAGCAAAGAGGCAAACTGAAGGAGAGGTTCCACAGAGACCGCTTCTGCTGGAGCCCTCGGGCCTCTGAGACCCCTCTCAGTGGGGGGGGGCCTCTGAGACCCCTCTCAGTGGGGGGCTGGGCCTCTGAGACCCCTCTCAGTGGGGGGCTGGGCCTCTGAGACCCCTCTCAGTGGGGGGGTGGGCCTCTGAGACCCCTCTCAGTGGGGGGTGGACCTCTGAGACCCCTCTCAGTGGGGGGGGTGGGCCTCTGAGACCCCTCTCAGTGGGGGGCTGGGCCTCTGAGACCCCTCTCAGTGGGGGGGTGGGCCTCTGAGACCCCTCTCAGTGGGGGGCTGGGCCTCTGAGACCCCTCTCAGTGGGGGATGGGGGCTGGGCCTCTGAGACCCCTCTCAGTGGGGGGGGCTGGGCCTATGAGACCCCTCTCAGTGGGGGGTGGGCCTCTGAGACCCCTCTCAGTGGGGGGTGGGCCTCTGAGACCCCTCTCAGTGGGGGGGTGGGCCTCTGAGACCCCTCTCAGTGGGGGGGTGGGCCTCTGAGACCCCTCTCAGTGGGGGATGGGGGCTGGGCCTCTGAGACCCCTCTCAGTGGGGGGGGCTGGGCCTATGAGACCCCTCTCAGTGGGGGGTGGACCTCTGAGACCCCTCTCAGTGGGGGGGTGGGCCTCTGAGACCCCTCTCAGTGGGGGATGGGGGCTGGGCCTCTGAGACCCCTCTCAGTGGGGGGGGCTGGGCCTATGAGACCCCTCTCAGTGGGGGGTGGACCTATGAGACCCCTCTCAGTGGGGGGCTGGGCCTCTGAGACCCCTCTCAGTGGGGGGGGGGCAGACCTCTGAGACCCCTCTCAGTGGGGGGGGCTGGGCCTATGAGACCCCTCTCAGTGGGGGGTGGGCCCTCTGAGACCCCTCTCAGTGGGGGGTGGGCCCTCTGAGACCCCTCTCAGTGGGGGGGGCTGGGCCTATGAGACCCCTCTCAGTGGGGGGTGGACCTCTGAGACCCCTCTCAGTGGGGGGGTGGGCCTCTGAGACCCCTCTCAGTGGGGGGGGCTGGGCCTATGAGACCCCTCTCAGTGGGGGGTGGACCTCTGAGACCCCTCTCAGTGGGGGGGTGGGCCTCTGAGACCCCTCTCAGTGGGGGGGGCTGGGCCTATGAGACCCCTCTCAGTGGGGGGTGGACCTCTGAGACCCCTCTCAGTGGGGGGCTGGGCCTCTGAGACCCCTCTCAGTGGGGGGGCTGGGCCTCTGAGACCCCTCTCAGTGGGGGGCTGGGCCTCTGAGACCCCTCTCAGTGGGGGGGTGGGCCTCTGAGACCCCTCTCAGTGGGGGGGTGGGCCTCTGAGACCCCTCTCAGTGGGGGTGGACCTCTGAGACCCCTCTCAGTGGGGGGGTGGGCCTCTGAGACCCCTCTCAGTGGGGGGGTGGGCCTCTGAGACCCCACTCAGGGGGCAGGGCATGGACGAGCAGGGCCGTGCGTGGAGGTTCAGGAAGGAGAAGCAGCGGGAGAGGAGCAGGCCGGCCACGCTCCTGAGCTGGCGGGGGAGGCCCTGGACCATCTGGTGGGAACCGGGTCCCCCTCGGTGGTTCAGCGGCGGGAGTTAGCTAACACCCCTCCTCCAGCCCGGCGTCATTTACAAACGAAAGGGCCCTGACTCATCTAGACAGGATGCCGGGCAGCGCGACCTTCCCGGCCCACTCGCAGCTCCCACCTGTGCCACGCGTGCACCACACACTTCACACACGTTCGGCTCTTACTGTAACACTGAGTCAGTTCTCGTTATCACGCTTTCACAAGGGAGGAAACTGAGGCTCAGACACCGGTGGCCAGACTAGACAGGGTGCAGGCGCTCTCTCCCTGAGGCCAAGGCAACCTGCTCCCAGCCCCCAGGCTCTCTCCCACCCTGAGCAGCCGAGCCACTCCCCACCTGACCTCTGACCCTTGCTGCTGGCCCGGGGCCTGGGCTCTGGCCTGCGGCCCCAGCTGATCCCTCTTTGGAGGACAGTAGGCTTTGTGACTCTGAGGGGTGGACGCTTGGAGTACTGTGGCCCCATGGGGCTGAGGGGCCCTGGAGCTCCAGGAAGAGGGCGATGTGGGGTCTCTGGTCCTCCCAGCCCCTCCTGCCACACGCTCAGGTCCCGGCCGCTGCCTCTGTGTGCACCTCTGGCGCACACAGTGGGTGGGCCTCTCGGCGTTCTCACCCTCTCCCACATGGCTCTCAGGCTCACCAACTTTCTTTCTCTTTCCGGGACCTCCCCCCACACCCCACACCCCAACTCTGGCCCCCTTTCTCCCTGCTCCACTTGCTGCTTTTGTTTGGGCCTCAGTCTCAGTCTCTCCCTCCTGTCCCCCCTTTTCTCTGCTTGTCTGGGGGTCACCCAGTCCCCTTCTTGACTCTGTGGCTCTATCTGTCCTCTGTCTCTCTGCCCTGCCTCTCTTTGTCTCTGTCTTGGATTCTCTCTCTCTCAACTACCCCCCCCTCCCTCTCTCATCTCTCTCTCTCTCTCTCTCTCTCTGATCTCCCTCCTGTCTCCCTGCCCCTCCCTTCCCACATCCTGAGTTGTCTTTGGGGAACCGGAAATTTGGGGGATCATAGAGATACCAGGAGGCTCAGCTGCTGCTGCCTAGAGATAATGTGTGCGTAGGGGTGTGTGTGTGGGGGGGGGAGCGGGGGTGGGGTGGGGACGGGACTGGGGCTGGATCTGGGAGCCCAGAATCCACCGTGTCTTCCTCTGAGCCCTGGTGCACAGAGAGGGAGGAATCTGGTCACTTCTCGGGGCCTCAGTCCCATCCTTCGTGGTCAGGGCCTGATGGCCCACCGCCCAGCAGGTTGGGGCAAGAATTGAACCAAACCAGGCCGCCTGCCAGAGCGAGGCTCAGTAAGGCCCGGAGAATGAGGGGCCGGCGGGAGGCACGGCCAGGGCATCTGAGGGTGAGGCTGGCTGGGGCTGGTGAGGGGCTGGGGACGGGGACCCCCAGGTGCGCCTGGCCAGTCCCCTCGCCTCGAACCTCAGGGGTCCCATCTGCACCACGGTTGGCAGCACGAATTGTGTGATGGGCCCTGCCTACTATTCCCTGTTTTAATTCTCACAGCATTCCTATGAGGTGGGCACTGTGACCAACCTTACTTTACAGAAGGGGAACTAAGGCACGAAGAAGCACAGTCTCCCTCTCCCCCACCCCCCGCGCCCCCATGGCCTGCCCAATGCCGCAGGGTCAGTCAGCAGCCGCGGAGCGGGGACTCCAGCAGCCATGGCAGGGGATGCCAGGTGGGGGGCGGGGGGCGGGGGGCGGGGGTTGAGGCGGCTCCAGACCTGGGAGACCCTGAGCTCCTTCTGAGCTCCTGGTAGCAAGCAACAGAGAGCACCTGGCTGCTGATTCAGAGGGTCCTGGAGCGGAAACCGGGCCCAGAGGCTCACAGGACCGCAGACAGTGTGGGTCAGCCCCGCGGAGGAGCAGGTGGCTGTGCCAGCACCCCTCCCCCCCAGGCACTGCCAGCAGGACACTGGCGTGACTTCCAACTGCCCCTCAGTCTCTGGTCACTTGCATCAAGCCCCTGGCCCAGCCCAAGCCCCACTTCACTCCCAGCTGCCTGGAGAATGGGGGGGGGGTTCTTCCCGAGAGGGGCCCAGGCCCTGCAGGGTCCCCATTGTAGTCCCCCCCAGGGAGGGCCATGGCCTGTGGAGCCTCCTCCTCCCAGGCCCCTCCCCGTCCCTGACTGGGGGCCAGCTGCCCCTCCCCCTTCCCACAGGCCTCGCTCCTGCTCTGCCCCTCCCTGGGCCGGTGCACCGCCTGCTGAGGGGTGACGGGCCATCAGGTTAGTGGATAAAAGCCGTCCTAGGAACTCACGGTACCACATGGCACATCTGTTTTGAGGCTGGCTGTTCACTCAGCCACCCTCCAGGGCAAAATAGTTTGCTGGCATTATTTATTTATAAATATATTTTATTGATTTTTTACAGAGAGGAAGGGAGAGGGATAGAGAGAGAGAAACATCAATGATGAAAGAGAATCACTGATTGCTGCCTTCTGCATTCCTTGGGAATGGAGCCTGCAACCCAAGCATGTGCCCTGACTCAGAATCAAACCCGAGGCCCTTCATTCCGCGGGCCGACGCTCTATCCACTGAGCCAAACCAGCCGGGGCTATTTTTTTTTTTTTTTTTATCATAAAAGATAATGATACATTTGAACTCACAAAGCAAGTTTGTGCTCATAAAAGACTGCTTTTTATCTGTTTCCTTCACTCGGCCGCTGGCAGTACTTCGGCCGCCACGTCACCCTGGCTGCTGCCTGCGTCCCTCACGCTGGCCTTTCCCTCCTGTCCGCCAGCGGCTGCTCCTTTCTGCCACTGCGTCCTTCTCGCGGGTCTGCCTCTGCGGGAGCTGCCCATGCCCTCTCCTGCCACGCTCCTGGCTGCTCCCTGTAAGCGTGCCGCCTCCCAGCCACCGCACCCTTTCGCCCCGCGAACTGGGTCACAATGCCCATCTCTTTGTACATCTGTCATGCTCATCCTGTCACGCTCCAGATGGTGAGCTCCCTGCCCGTCCCGGTCAGGGGCCGAGGGGTGGCGTGGAGCCCGTAAACACTGTCGAAGGAATGAGGGAAAGAGGTCTTAAGGGAAGGAAGCCTGTGAGCCCCCAAGTCACACGTTCCCCCGGCCCTTGCAGCCCGCGGGACAGGCCCGGCCCGGGGAAGCTCTCCCTAAAGGAGAGATTGCAGCCTGGTGGCCCCACACTGTCTAAGCTGCTTTTAATTGTGGCGAGAAAAACAGAAAACTCCCCATTTTCACCAATTTTAAGTGTACAATTCAGTAATCTTTTAAAAAATGTATCTTCTATTGTTGACAGTATTACAGAGATCTCCCATTCTCCACCTTTCCCTCCTCCCAGCCCCTGCCCCCACACCGCAGCAGTCTGAGGTATATTCACATTGCTCAGTAAGAGATCACCAGAGCGTTTTGATCCCGCAGAACTAAAATATACCCACAGCCAGACAGCAACTCGCCACCATTCCACTTTCTGTTTCTATCATTCAGCTGCTGTAGATGCCGCATGTACGTGAAGCCAATTATATTTGTTTTTAAATATATTTTTATTGATTTCAGAGGGGAAGGGAGAGTAGAGAGAGACAGCAACATCAATGATGAGAGAGAATCATCGATCCGCTGCCTCCTTCATGTCCACCACCTGGGGATCGAGCCTGTAATCTGGGCATGTGCCCTGACTGGGGATCGGACCCTGACCTCCTGGTTTATAGGCTGACGATCAACCACTGAGCACACAGGCTGGGCAGTATTGTTTATGATTGACTTATTTCACTTAGCCGGGTGTCCTCAAGGTAGCCTTGACATGTGTACATTATATAAGTGTATACACCACGTTTTGTTTTTCCATTCATCTGATGAAGGACACTTGAGTTGCCTCTGCCTCTTAGTTTTTGTGAATAATGCTGTTATGAATGTGGGTGTGCAAATATCTCTCCGAGATCCTGCTTTTAATTCGTTTGGGTATATACCCAAAGTGGAATTGCTGAATCATATGGCAATTCTATTTTTAACTTTTTGAAGAACTTCCATGCTATTTTCATAGTGACTGCACCATTTTACATTCCCATCAACAGGGCACAAGGGTTCCAATTTCACTGAAGCCTCACCAACACTTTTCTTTTCATTGCAGCTCTCTTAATTGGTATGATACCTTTTTTTAAAAAATATATATTTTATTGATTTTTTTTTTTTTTTTTACAGAGAGTAAGGGAGAAGGTTAGAGAGTTAGAAACATTAATGAGAGAGAAACATCAGTCAGCTGCCTCCTGTACACTCCCTACCGGGTATGTGCCCACAACTAAGGTACATGCTCTTGACAGGAATCAAACCTGGTACTCTTCAGTCCGCAGGCTGAGACAAACCGGTTAGGGCTGGTATGATATCTTTTTATAAATATATATATTTTATTGATTTTTTTACAGAGAGGAAGGGACAGGGATAGAGAGCTAGAAACATTGATGAGAGAGAAATATCAACCTGAAACCAATGTACATGCCCTTGACCTGAATCGAACCTGGGACCTTTCAGTCCACAGACCAACATTCTATCCATTGAGCCAAACCGGTTTTGGCTTGGTTGGTATGATATCTTATTGTGGTTTTTGTTTGTTTGTTAACCCTCACCCAAGGATATTTTCCCATTGATTTTTAGGGAAAGTGGGAGAGAGAGGGAAAGAGTCACAGCAATGGGAGAGAAACACATTGATTGCTTGCTTCCTGCATGAGCCCCAACCAGGGCCCAGGGTGGGGAGGAGCTGGTAGCCAAGGTAGGTGCCCTTGACGGGAATTGAACCCAGGACCCTTTGGTCCACAGGCCACTGAGCCACACCTGCTAGGGCTCTCTTATTGTGGTTTTAGTTTGCATTTTCCTAATGGTTGGTAATGTTGAGCATCTTTTCATATG
Organism: Vespertilio murinus; assembly: GCA_963924515.1. Lineage (NCBI taxonomy): Eukaryota > Metazoa > Chordata > Mammalia > Chiroptera > Vespertilionidae > Vespertilio > Vespertilio murinus. Next base: position 99,954,324 of record OZ004705.1, on the reverse strand, counting down.
CATGTTGACCACTTGTTTATTCTTTGGGAAAATGTCTATTCAATTATTTGCCCATTTTTAAACCCAGTTATTTGTTTTCTGTTGCTGCGTTTTAGTTCTTTATATTGCCAGGGTATTAACCCCTTATCAGATATACGATTCACAAACATGTTTTCCTGCCTGAGGGTTGCCTTTTGCTCTGTCGAGTGTGTCCTTTGATGCACTGACAGAGCTTGTGAGTGAGATGCAGACTTTGCTTAGGCTGCTGTGCCTTCCTGTCGCCTCAAAGAACTCATGGCCAAACCCGATGCTCGAGGCTTTTCCTGTTTTATTTCTTGGACTTTCATAGGATCCATTTGAGTTAATTTTTCTGTATGGTGTTAGGTAAGGGTTCGACTTCATTCTTTTGGATGTGGGTGTCCAGTTTCCCCAGCACCATTTGTTGAAAATACTTTCCTTGAGAGCATTTGAGATCTTTCTCCTGACAAATGGCATCAGTTTGGCTCAAATACACTTTAAAAAAAAAACACACACATATTTTATTGATTTTATACAGAGATGAATTGAGAGGGATAAAGAGTTAGAAACATCGATGAGAGAGATACATCGACCAGCTGCTTCTTGCACACTCCCCACCAGAGATGTGCCCGCAACCAAGGTACGTGCCCCTGACCAGAATCGAACCTGGGACCTTTCAGTCCGCAGGCCGACGCTCTATCCACTGAGCCAAACCGGTCTCGGCTCAAATACACTTTTTTAAAAAAAGGTGTGTGTGTGTGTGTTCTCCTTTAATCTTCACCCAAGGACCCGCTCAGAGAGAGAAACATTGATTGGTTGCATTCTGTATCCCTACAGGCCCAGCTGGGGACCAAACCCAAAACCCAGGCATGTGCCCTGATGGGGATCGAATTGGCAACCATTTGGTGCACAGGATGATGCTCGACCACTGAGTCATTCTGGCCACGCATGGCTCAAATACATTTTTTAAAAATTCTCCTAAAAAAACACGAAAAGACAGTCCTTTCTCAGTTGAGTGGTCTTGGCACCCTTGTCAAAAGTCATTGAACCGTGTCCACAGGATTTATTTCTGGGCTCTCCATTCAGTTCCATTGGTCTATATGTTTATCTTTTTTAAAAAACAAATCTTTATTGTTTAGATTATTACAATTGTTCCTCTTTTTCCCCCCAAAGCTCCCTTCCACCTGGTTTCCACCCCACCCTCTGCCCTTACCCGTACGCACTGTCCTCATCCATAGGTGTATGATTTTTAAAAAAATTTATTAAGGTATTATTATATGTGTACACAGCTTACCATTGCCCCCCCCCCCCAACCTCCCATTTATGCCCTCCCTCCCAAGAGTTCTGTGTTCGTTGGTTGTACTTATATTCATGCATACCGGTCCTTCAGTTGTTCTCTTATCTCCCCCCAGGTCTCCTTCCCCTCCCCACTGTCATTTGACAATCTGCTGGTGACTATCTCAGGACCACACGAATAGAATCTGCTCCTCATTTGGCAGTCTGCTTGTTTTATGGTGACTATCTCAGGACCACACGAATAGAGTCCGCTCCTCCTCTGGTTCTCACTGCCCCTCCCCCTGGGTCCCACTGCTTCCCCTGGGACACACGGCTCTCCCGGGGCACACGGCCCCTTGGGACACACGGCTCACCTGGGACACACGGCCTAGGTGTATGATTTTTGTCCAGTCTCTTCTCATACCCCCACACCTTTTTCCCCTCGAGGATTGACAGTCCACTCCCTTTCTATGCCCCTGATTCTACTATATTTACCAGTTTATTCTGTTCATCAGATTTTTTATTCCTTTGATTTAGATTCACTTGTTGATAGATATGTATTTGTTGTTCATAATTTTCATCTTTACCTTTTCCTCTTCTTCTTAAAGAATACCTTTCAGCAGAATACTGGTTTGGCAGTGATGAAATCCTTTAGCTTTTTTTTTTTTTTTTTAATCTGTGAAGCTCTTTATCTGACTTTCAATTCTGAATGATAGCTTTGCTGGGTAGAGTAATGTTGGTTGTAGGTTCTTGCTATTCATCACTTTGAATATTTCTTGCCACTCCCTTCTGGCCTGCATAGTTTCTGTTGAGAAATCAGCTGACAGTCATATGGGTACTCCCTTGTAGGTAACTGTTTTTCTCTTTTTGCTTTTAATATTTTCTCTTTGTCCTTTGCTCTTGGCATTTTAATTATTATTTTTAAAAATATATTTTTATTGACTTATTACAGAGAGGAAGAGAGAGGGATAGAGAGTTAGAAACATCAATGAGAGAGAATCATCGATCAGTTGCCTCTTGCACACTCCCACTAGGGATCTGCCTGAAACCAAGGTACGTGCCCTTGATCGGAATCAAACCCGGGACCTTTCAGTCTGCAGGCCGATGCTCTATCCACTGAGCCAAACTGGTTTCGGCTTGGCATTTTAATTATGATGTGTCTTGGTGTGGTCCTCTTTGGATTCCTTTTGTTTGGGGTTCTCTGCGCTTCCTGGACTTGTAAGTCTATTTCTTTTAGCAAGTGGGGGAAGTTTTCTGTCACTATTTCTTCAAATGGGTTTTCAGTATCTTGCTTTCTCTCTTCTGGGACCCCCATAATTCTGATGTTGATTCACTTGAAGTTGTCCCAGAGGCTCCTTACACTATCTTCAACTTTTTGGGTTCTTTTTTCTTTTTGCTTTGCCGGAGGAGTATTTTTATTTTTTATTTTTTATATTCCAAATCTTTTACTTGATTCTTCTGATTCTCTAGTCTGCTGTTGGATCTCTGTATATTATTCTTTATTTCAGCAGTGTATGCTTAATTTCCAATTGGTCCTTTTTCATAGCCTCTAGGGTCTTGCTAAATTTATCGGCCTTTTCTAGAAAATTCTTGAAAAACCTTATAACCGTGGTTTTGAACTCTATATCCAGTCATTTGCTTTCCTTCATTTCTTTCATTTGTGACCCGTTTATTTGTCTCCGCATTTTGGCTGCTTCCCTGAGTTGATAGAATAGCTTTGTGTGCTAGGTGTCCTACAGGGCCCAATGGCTCAGCCTCCCCAGTTACCTGAGGTGGACACTCTTGGTGCTCCCCTTTATGGGCTGTGTGCACAGTCTTATTGTAGTTAAGCCTTGATTATTGTTAGTATCACTGGGAGGAATTGACCTCCAGGCCAATTGGCTGCGAGGATCAGCTGTGTCTACTCTGGCAGAACTTATGTGCTGGAGACACCCTTATGAGACAAGACTTGCAAAAGCCTCTGTGCACAGCTTGAGTGGGGTGGGGTCACAGGGAATAAACAGGGCAGAGAAAACAGAAGTGGCTTCCCGTCAGCCCTGCCCTAAGAGGTCCCTGGGTCTCAGTGTCTTGCGGTAATCACTACAAGCACCTCTGAGAGAAAGCTGCCCTCGAGTTTTGCCTGCTGCCAGACAGTCCAGTTTCTCCCTGTATGAGTCTGGCTCCCCAGAGTCTCGCCTAGAACTGGAGTTCAGAGCAGTTGGGAGCTTTTGTCTCCCTCCCAATCGAGAAAGTCGCCAGACCTCTCCAAGAGCACGCATCTCTGAACCTCTACCTTCTGCAGCTCCTCTGAGTCTCGGTGTGCTTTTCTCTTTTCTTCTAGTTATAGAGTTTCCACTCGTACAGCCTTCCTGTGGTTCTGGATGGTGACTGTTTTGTCTTTTAGTTGTAGTTTTGAAATTGTTGTGCAAGGCAGCAGTTTAGGTATCTATGCCACCATCTTGGTTTTTCCTCTGGGTCTCTAACTTTGTTCTTTTTCAAGAAAATTTTGGCTATTTGGGGTTCCATAGAGATATTAAGATGATATATTTTTTTCTATTTAACTTTTAAAAAATTAGTTCTATATCAGTTAGGATAAAATCTAACTATAAGCAACAGACACCTCACTAAGTGACTCGGGCTGAATGAAGTCTCTTTCTCTTGGATGTAACAAAGAGATTGGAGTGAGGCGGCTCTTTGAGCAAATTAGTCAAAGGTGCCCATTCTCCTAGAGACTTTTCCCGCCTACTGGGGAATTGCTGTCATACGTTGGTTTTGTTCCAATAAGACCTTCCAACTATATTCCAGAAAATGGTCACAACATATTTCTAAATCCGCACTCAGTGCCCTGGTAGCGCCGTCCCCATAGGGGTGGTGGTGTGCCAGCCGCAGGGTCACCAGGGACCTAGCTTCATCCTGAGTTCCAAGGCGGCTGCTGATACTCACACCTGGGCTCTGGCAGGAAGGAGAAGGGCCGGGGAACAAACGGGCACCTGTCTCACCCACCTGAAGCCCCCGCTAGAGAGATTACATGCATCTGCACCCAGGGACCCACAGCTTCCATGTCCTTGGTCACCCCACCGCAGGGGAGGCTGAGAAATGCTTCCTTCCACCTGAGCATGTTGTGCCTCCTGACAGAATCCTGTAACCAAGGAAGCAGCTGGTTAGGCAGAGATGGCTGCAGGCTCCACGCGAGAGCCCAGGCACCTTCCTATGAAACGGCAGTTCCTGCCTCGCCCGGAACCGCCCGGCTCTGCATTGTCCCAGCAACGACGGGCCAGAGCTGGCAGCACCTGCCTGGTGGGTTTTATTTTTACCTTTAAATAAAAAAAAATATGTTTTATTGATATTTTACAGAGAGGAAGAAAGATAGAGAGCTAGAAACATCGATGAGACAGAAACATCGACCAGCTGCCTCCTGCACACCCCTACTGGGGATGTGCCTGCAACCAATGTACATGCCCTTGACCGGAATCAAACCCAGACCTTTCAGTCCACAGACCGACGCTCTACCACTGAGCCAAACCGGCACATTTAAATTTTTTAAAAATATATATCTTTATTGATTTCAGAGAGGAAGGGAGAGGGAAAGAGAGAAACATCAATGGTGAGAATCATTGATTGGCTGCCTCCTGCATGTCCCCTACTGGGAATGGAGCCCACAACCCAGGCACATGCCCTTGAGTGGAATCGAACCCGGGACCCTTTAGTCTACAGGCTGATGCTCTATTCACGGAGCCAAACCGACTAGGGCAATTAAAATTTTAAATATTATTTATTGTGCTTTTTGTTTTTTGTGGTTTTTTTAAGTTTTTTTTTTTTTTGTTTTTGTTTTTTTTTTTAGAGAAACATCAATTTGTTGGTCCTTGTATTTATGGCTGCTCCTTGTGTGTGCCCTGACCAGGGATTGAGCCGACATACAGGGACGACACGCCAAGCAGCTGAGCTATCCTGACAGAGCCTCCAATTAAAATGTGACCCGTGTTTACGATGGGCATGACCTTCCTGTGCTCAGAGTGTAGTGCCAGCTCTCCCCCTCCGTCCCGCCCACCATTCCGGTCCCCAGGAGCAACGACGCTCTGTCCCCCAGACACCTTCCACCCAGGAACTGTGTGGTTCGCATGCTCCTCATATGTCGGAGGTTGTTCCGTGTCAGGCCCCGAACGACGTCCTGTTCTGGCAGCCCGTCCTGGGTGCACCCGACCTGGTTCTCCAGTGCCCGCCATGTGGCTCCCTCCGTACAAAACAAAACGTTGCCACAACGGTCTTATTCACAGGCCATTTTGCATACGTGGGAGTGTTTCTGCTGAATGAGTCCCTAGAAGAGAAGTCGCTTGGTCGAAGTGAAGGGGCCTGTTATTTTGATAGGATCTGCCAAATTCCCCTCCGGGGGAGAGGCCCCGGACTCCCCCATGGCAGGGTCCCCTGCCCGCTCCCACATCCTTGCCAGCTCAGAGTGCTATCGAAAGCTGCCCTCTGCCAGCCTGTCAGTTGGCGTCTCTGCAGGTCTGGTGTGCTTTGCTGTTATTATAAGCCACGGTGGGCATCGTGCTGTGGGTTGAGGGTCCCTGGTGTTGCCTTGCCTGTGAGCTGTCTGTTTGGTGGCCTTTGCCGTTTTAAGCAGTTTGCCTTTTTGCTTATTTATCTCCAGGAATGCTTTATGTTGTAGGAAAAGGAATGCTTCATCTGGGATACAAGAAGCAAATATATTTCCAGGTCTGTCAGCTTCTCAGATCCATCCTTTGTCATTTGTTTGTTTGTTTGTCTTAATAGGTTTTATTCATTTCAAAGAGAGGAAGGAAGAGGGACAGAGGGAAATATCAAGGATGAGAGAGAATTACTGACCCCTGCATGCCCCCCACCGAGGACCGAGCCCACAACCCCGCGCATGCGCCCTGACGAGGAATTGAACCGAGACCTCCTGGTTCATAGGTCGATGCTCAGCCACCTTCTGCTTATGGCAACACATGGTGAGGTGTCTGGCCTTCCGAGCCCGCGTCGCCTGGCCTTTACACAGATGATCTCACGGGGCTTTTGCCGTGAGGACTTTTTAATTTTTACGTAGTTGAGTTTGTTAACCTAGGTTTTGTGCCATAGTTAGGCCTTTCCTACTCTGAGCGTAAAAAGTAAGTTCTGCTGAGTTTTACTTCAGTGTTGCTGCTGTTTTATTGCTCCCCTTGTGTCTTGAATGTGACGCATCCCAGTGGGAAGTCCGTCCGATGGTTAACCTTGTCCCGCATCACCCCCTGAGGAACCGTGCTTTCTTTCCACTTCCCACCCTGAGCTGCCGGGCCTGTTTCTGGATTGCCGGTCCGTGGCCCCGTCTGTCTGCCCCTGGGCCGTGTCCGCCCCTGGTGTGCTGTGTTCTAATAATGTGCTGTGGTAGGTGACAGCTCAGACTCACGCCAGGGACCTGGAGCAAGTCACTCCTTCAGCGCCTCGGCTTCTGTGCTTATAAAGCAGAATTAGTTGTAGCTCCTACTTCACAGGGCGACTGGGAGGAATAAATAGCTTGCAGTGTTACATGTAACGTACCCGGAGCAGTGCTCGGCAGGTTACACACACTAAGTGTCCTCCATTTATGATGGTTATTTTAGGTCATTTAAAAATACATATTTTTTTATTGATTCGGAGAGGAAGGGAGAAGGAGAGAGAAACATCAATGACAAGAGAAAATCATGGATCGGTTGTCTCCTGGACACACCCCACTGGGGATTGAGTTCCCAGCCGGGCACGTGTCCTTGACCAGAACCAAAGCTGGGGCCCTTCAGTCCACAGGCTGACGCTCTTTCCACCCAGCCGAGCCAGCCGGGGCTCCTTAAGGCCGGTTTTAATCCTCTCTTGGCACCGGTGAGTGGGCAGCAGTGTTGAGCCCGTTGGGGTGAGGAGCCACGCGATGACGCTGGGACCTGGGTGAGCGGTGGCACTGACCTGGCCTGTGTGAGCCACACGCCTGGCCCGGCCACTCAGGCAGGCGGACTCCTGTCCCCGGGCGGGGTGAGGCCTCCTCTGGCCTCGCTGCGGCTGGTCCTCAGAGAGGGAGTGTCCGGGCCGCTCGCTGTGGAAATGAGGTTTCGCAGGCACTGCAGCTGCAGGTCCCGTGTGGAAAGACTTGCTGGCGGAGGGACCCGGGCCTCAGCCCCTCAGGCCTCCCTATGGGCCCGCGGAGGCGCCGGAGGGAACCCGGTCTGCAGGGGGGAGGGGCCTGCTCTGGGCAGCCCCAAGGCCCTCAGCAGAGGCCCTGTGTGAGCTGGGGCGAAGCCCTGACCTCTGAGCCCCGGTGTCCTCATCTGTCAATTGGGCAGACTCAGAGGAGAGACTGTGTGCACCACAGGGAGGCCTGGAGGGCTGCCGGGCAGCTTTGTTAAAGTGAGACATCAAACCGTGTCTGTGTCCCCCGCAACACACACACACACACACACACACACACACACACACACGCACACGAGCAGCTGGGAGCAGAGCCAGAGCCAAACCGCCAGTTCCGGCCGGGCCAGGTGTGAGGCAGAAGAGGCCCGGGCGGGCGGGGAGGCCGGGCGGGTTTCTCCCACCAGCAGGAGGGAGAAGGTAAGAGTGCTGGGAAGGGGGTGGGCGTGAGGGGAGGGTGTCCTCCCCGGGGCCAGTCCAGGGGTGAGGATGGGGTGGGAGCATGGAGGGGAGGGAGGGAAATGGAGAAAGAAAGGTCCCCAAGGAGTGAGGGGGCTCTGAAGGGAAGGGGGTCCAACAATCGCCCAGTCGCATTTGCTCAGCCAGGTCCTTACAGACAAATGCAGCCATGCTCAGCAGAAAAACCCTCGGGAGGACACGAGGCCATTCTGGGGACCTTGCCTCTTGGTTCCCCGAAAGTCAGATTTAACTGCTTCCTGCTTTCTGTTGGACAGGCTTACCCAGGGGCGTGAGGGGCAGGGCAGGGAGGGGGTGGGAGGACGCTGCTCGGGGAGGTGCAGGGGGATCCCGTGGCCTTGGCATAGTGAAGAGCCTTCCAGAAGTTTCTGCAGGCCCCCACGGACTCAGAAGGCAGCTGGGAGGAATGGCTAGTGAGCTCGCCCACAGGGAGGCCCGCTCTTCTCAGGGCGATCCCACCTCGTAGATGGAGGCGGCGCCCAGCTGCAAACGCGGGAAGGAGCCTTGAAGCTGCAGGGAAACCACGGCTGCTGCTCACCCCTCGCCAGGGGCAGAGAGGGGGCGGGCCGAGGCATCACCCAGCTGACCCCGCCAAACCTGCTCTCCCTGCCCCTCACCCCCCCACTGCCCCCTCACTGCCTGCCCCCCTCACTGTCTGCCCCCCTCACTGCCCCCCTCACTGCCCCCCCTCACTGCCCGCCCCCTCACTGCCCCCCTCACTGTCTGCCCCCCTCACTGCCCCCCTCACTGCCCCCCTCACTGCCCCCCCTCACTGCCCTCCCTCACTGCCTGCCCCCCTCACTGTCTGCCCCCCTCACTGCCCCCCCTCACTGCCCCCCCTCACTGCCCGTCCCCTCACTGCCCGCCAGGCCTGCACAGAGGCCAGCGACGGGGGAGGAACACCATGACCACCAGGGTCACTGGCTGGGACGCAGCCGTCAGTGTGAGTGAAAAATCCCCAGTTTGGGCTGAATTTCCCTGAACATGTCTCTCATGCCCTGTGGGGACAGTGGGGGAATTAGGTTGGGCTGAGAAATAAAGTTAAACTGTTTCCTTCCACTCCTGGATTCTGTGGACACACTGCCCCAGCAGGTCCAGGCATGGCCCACAGGGCCCCCCGACCCGGGGCCTCAAGGCCAGTTGGCACCAGGGAGTGGCTTACAGGTGTCTGTGGAGGACTCCTGGACCCTGGCGAGAGCTGGCCAGGTCCTGACAGAACGGCTGGCACTTGAAGGGACCGCGGCGGCTTGTGTTGTCAGCCACACCCAGGCAGCGTGACCGCGGGCCAGCCCAGGCTCGGTGTTAGTGGACAGCAATTCCGTTCATCCTCATCTCAGCCCGTGGAGGGGAGCTACTGATGTCCCCGGCTGGCCGAGAATGCACTGCGCTGCGCTGCGCTGCACTGCACTGCGCTGCACTGCACTGCACTGCAGAGTTCAAGTGACTTGCCCAAGGTCACACAGCCAGGAAGCGTCTGCCCACCAGGCTGAGCCCAGTGCGGGGAGGGGAACTCTCCTCTGCAAGGCTCTTTCTGCGGGTCTCACCATCAGACAGAGATGAACAGGAGAAAATGGCCAAATACAATGCATGCACAGGTACGGGAACGCCACACACACCAGAGTGAGGCTCAGACAGACGGGAACACGGGCGCACGGGACCTTCTGAGTGAGGGCTGAGGTGAGGTGCCGGGGGCCTCACAGGGTCCTTGTGGGATAAGAGGAGCAGGTGTTCAGTAGCTGGTGGTTTCTCTGCCCTCAGATAAGTCCGGAGGTTATCTCCGATGGTCTCTCACCACGGGCAAGGCCCCGGTTCAGGGTCAAGTTCTTCTAGGTATTTGGGGAGGGGCAGACGGTTCTCATAAACCAGAAACTAAATTGCCTTATGCTCAAAACAACCCAGCCCTAGAAAGTTTGGCTCAGTGGATAGAGTGTTGGCCTACTGACCAAAGGGTTCTAGATTCAATTCCTGACAAGGCCATGCACTTTGTTTTTTTTGTTTTTTTTTAAGGCCATGCACTTTGGTTGCAGGCTCCAGCCCAGGCCCATCAGTGTTTTTCTCTCTTTCCCTCTCTTGAAAAGATCAATGGAAAAATATCCTTGGGTGAGGATTAACAAAACAAACAAAAACAATCAGAATGCCACAGAGGTACATCTTTTTAAAAAATTTATTATTTTTTTTTATTAAGGTATTATATGTGTACATAGCTTACCATTGCCGCCCCCCCCCCCACCTCCCATTCATGCCCTCCCTTCCCAGAGTTCTGTGTTCGTTGGTTGTACTTATGTTCATGCATACCAGTCCTTTGGTTGTTCTCTTATCTCCCCCCAGGTCTCCTTCCCCTCCCCGCTGTCATTTGACAGTCTGCTTGTTTTATGGTGACTATCTCAGGATCACATGAATAGAATCCGCTCCTCATTTGGCAGTCTGCTTGTTTTATGGTGACTATCTCAGGACCACACGAATAGAGTCCACTCCTCCTCTGGTTCTCACTGCCCCTCTCCCCAGGTCCCACTGCTTCCCCTGGGACACACAGCTCACCCGGGGCACACGGCCCCTCTGGGGCACTGGGGTCTCGAATTGGAGGCACCGCGCTAGCTCCTCGCTAGCAGGCTGGGACTGCTGCAGGCGGGCTGAGATGGCTGCAGGCGGGGAGACCGCCCTCAAAGGTGTCTCGTTCAGTGCGGAAGCAGAGCAGCTGCGGACACGGAGGCTAAGTTCTGAGGCCGCCCACTCCCTGAGCCCGGGGCGTAGTTAGCTCTGTTCTCCGTGGATTTCCTTTATTTGCCACGGCGGTGGTGGGTGTGGGAGTGATGGTCGCTCCTGTGGTTTAATTTCCACTGTAGTTTTAAAGTTCACCTGGCTGCAGTGATGGAAGCTTCGGCCCTGCCATGCGGCGGTGGAGGAAGGACTCGCCGGGGCCGGGAACAGAAGGCGCCGTGCCATCTCCACACCAGCACAGAGGGTGTGCTGGGAAGGTTGTGGGTGGGCTGAGATGGCTGCGGGCAGAGAGACTGCCCTCAATGGTGTCTCCTTTGGTGCGGAAGCGGAGCTGCTGTAGACGCCGAGGCTAAGTTCTGAAGCCGCACTCTCCCTGAGCCCAGGGCGGAGTGAGCTCTGTTTTCGGTGGATTCCTATTATTCACGGCCACAGCGGGTGTGGCAGCAACGGTAGCTCCTGTGGCTCAATTTCCCCTGTAGTTTTAAAATCCACATGGCGGTAGTGGTGGAAGCTTCGGCTGGCCATGCGGCGGTGGAGGAAGGACTCACTGGGGCTGGGAAAGGAAGGTGCCACGCCAGCTCCTCGCCAGCACAGTGTGCGCGGAGGCTGGGCCGAGCTGGCTGAGGGCTGGGAGACGCTGCACCATCTCCTCACCAGCACAGCAGGCGGGCTGGGACAGCTGCAGGCCGGGATGGTTGTGGGCAGGGAGCCACGCTCACAGGCTTCTCGTCCGGGCAGGAGCCGAAGGCGTGGCAGAGGCCCTGCATCAGCTCCCTGGCTCCCACGGCGGCCGGCAGGGCTGCCCACTCCCTGGGCCCCGGGGCGGAGCGAGGTCTGGCTTCCCTCATTCCCGGCGGCAGTGGTTCTGGCAGGTTCAGGTTTGCTGTAGTTTTAAACTCCACATGGCAGCAGTGGCGTCCTGCTTTGTGTCTAGTTGTAGCCTTCCCATTCCGCCAGCTTTCCTGTGGGTCCGGTGCAATCCCTTTCAATTTTAGCTGTTGTTTTTTTCCAAATTGTTGAGGAGGTGGCAGCTTAGGAGACTACCTAGGCCGCCATCTTGTTTTGGTCCCTCCATCTTTTTTATTTTTTTTAATAGCTTTTACATTTTAATTTTTGGCACTATAATATGACTGCTTTAGGTTCATTTCCTGTTGTGAGATTTTATCCTGAGATGAACTACCAATAAAAATTTTAGTTAACACTTTAGGAACAGCTTTTTGTCCAGTAAATTAGTTTTTCTAGAATATTCGCTTATTTCAATTAGCCTGAAAACTTGTCTACTATTTTACTGTCAAATTTATCACTCTAAAACAATCTTATTTTACTGTGTAAATATTAGGGGAAAGGATTATTTGCCTTCTTGAGTAGGCCCTGAGCATTCCTGGTGGTAGGCTGGATTTAGATATCAAAAACCCACTTCCCCACACCATGGGTACAAGACAACTCAAACAAGTGTTGTTGCAGTGAGAGGGCAGCTGCTGTCAGCCAAGTCTCTGTCTTACCTGGGTCCCGATTTGAGCTGTGCATGGGAATTTAAGCCATCTCCTCAGCAGGAGACTCCCTCAGCAGGGGTGAGGGTTCAGGCCCCTGCAAAGTTGGGGGGTTGAGGGTCTGTGCCCCACCTCAGTTGACCCCCAATCTTTTTTTTTAATATATATTTTATTTATTTTTTACAGAGAGGAAGGGAGAGGGATAGAGAGCTAGAAAAATCGATGAGAGAGAAACATCGACCAGCTGCCTCCTGCACACCCCCTACCAGGGATGTGCCCGCAACCAATGTATATGCATAGACTGAAGCTCTATCCACTGAGCAAAATCGATTTCTGCTTTTTTTAAAAAAATAAATTATTTATTACTAGAGGCCTGGTGCATGAAATTTGTGCATGGGTAGGGTTCCTAAGCCTGGCTGATGACCTGGGATGCCCCCTGATGGTCAGTGCACGGTATAGCAAGAGATCGATCTCCCTATATATATTACACAAAATTTGTACACTGGGCGGGGTGGGCTCTCTCAGCCCAGCCGGTGCCCTCTTGCAGTCTGGGACCCCTTGGGGGTTGTCTGCCTGCCGGCTTAGTTCCACTACCCCCAGGAATTGTGCCTAAGCTGGCAGGCAGACATCCCTCTCACAGTCTGGGGCTCTCAAAGTTCAGGACCCCTTGCTCCTTATTGCAGTCTGCAGTGGAGGCGGGAGAGGCTCCTGCCACCGCATCTGGGCTCGCCAGCTGTGAGCCTGGCTTCTGGCTGAGCGGTGCTCCCCCTGTGGGAGTGCACTGGCCACCAGGGGGCAGCTCCTGTGTTGAGCCTCCCCCGTTGTCAGTGCACGTCATAGTGACGAGTTTTTCTGGTTGTTCTGCCATCATGGTCGCTCAGGCTTTTATTATATAGATGATTATTTTTTCAATCTTCACCGAGGATATATTTCCATTGATTTTCAGAGAGAATGGAAGAGAAGGAGAGGCAGAGAGAAATATCAATGTTAGAGAAACACATTGATTGGTTGTCTCCTGCAGGAGTCCAGACCAGGGCCGTTGGCCGCGGAGGAGCCTGCAACTGAAGTACATGCCCTTGACCTGAATCGAACCCAGGACCCTTTGTTCTGCAGGCTGATGCCCTATCCACTGAACCAAACTGGCCAGGGCCACAGAGGCACATCTTGAGGTGACTTGTTCTGGACCCCCACACCTGCCTGACCATTCAGTGAGCCTGGGGACAGCACTCAGCCTCCACTCACCTGCAGGGCGCTGGCTTCTGGGACCAGCGTGGAAGCAGACGCTGTTTCTGCTCTCGCAGAGCACTTAGTTCCCGGGGAGAGACATTCACAATCACAACGCGGGCACCGCTCTGTGAGCAGTTACTGTGAGCCAGGCCCGCTCTAAGCACGTTGCCCAGTTCATCTCTTCAGACGCATCACAACCCGCTGAGGGAGTGATGAACACACGATACAATATGCAGCTGGTGTATTACAGAGCTGCACACCTCACACCTATGTAAACCCCAATAAAGTCAATAAACATAACTAAAGAACACTTAAAAAAAAACTTGCGATATCGCTGGCCCTATTTTGTAGATTAGTAAAGTGAAGCTTAGAGAGATTCAGTAATTTGCCCAAGGTCACAGCAAGCAACTATCAAGTTGGGGATTCCCGAGGGGAGTGTAGGGTTCTCCAGGGCACATCCCAGAGGGCTGCCCAGAGGAGGTGCTGCTGCCCGGGAGTGGAGGCTGTCCCCTGGAGAGGAGGAGGAGGGAGTGGAGGCTGTCCCCTGGAGAGAAGGAGGAGGGCGTGGAGGCTGTCCCCTGGAGAGGAGGAGGAGGGAGTGGAGGCTGTCCCCTGGAGAGGAGGAGGAGGGCGTGGAGGCTGTCCCCTGGAGAGAAGGAGGAGGGCGTGGAGGCTGTCCCCTGGGGAGAAGGAGGAGGGCGTGGAGGCTGTCCTCTGGAGAGGAGGAGGAGGACGTGGAGGCTGTCCCCTGGAGAGAAGGAGGAGGGCGTGGAGGCTGTCCCCTGGAGAGGAGGAGGAGGGAGTGGAGGCTGTGCCCTGGAGAGAAGGAGGAGGGCGTGGAGGCTGTCCCCTGGAGAGAAGGAGGGTGTGGAGGCTGTCCCCTGGAGAGAAGGAGGAGAGAGTGGAGGCTGTCCCCTGGAGAGAAGGAGGAGGGCGTGGAGGCAGAGAAGGAGGAGGGCGTGGAGGCTGTCCCCTGGAGAGGAGGAGGAGGGAGTGGAGGCTGTCCCCTGGAGAGAAGGAGGAGGAGTGGCGACAGAGAAGGAGGAGGGCGTGGAGGCTGTCCCCTGGAGAGGAGGAGGAGGGAGTGGAGGCTGTCCCATGGAGAGAAGGAGGAGGGAGTGGAGGCTGTCCCCTGGAGAGAAGGAGGGTGTGGAGGCTGTCCCCTGGAGAGAAGGAGGAGGGCGTGGAGGCTGTCCCCTGGAGAGAAGGAGGAGGGCGTGGAGGCTGTCCCCTGGAGAGAAGGAGGAGGACGTGGAGGCTGTCCCCTGGAGAGAAGGAGGAGGACGTGGAGGCTGTCCCCTGGAGAGAAGGAGGAGGACGTGGAGGCTGTCCCCTGGAGAGAAGGAGGAGGGCACTCCGAGCAAAGGAAACCACTGAGCAGAGCAGGGCCTCGGGCCGGGCGGGGCCGGGGGGCTCAGGGGCTGAGAGGCCCAGGCAGGTGCCCTGCCCTCCCGAGTGCCCATCGTGAGGGGGAGGCCGGGGAAGAGGCAGGGCCAAGAGGCAGGATCTCGTGGCGAGTCTGCGTGACAGGCTCGGAACCGGACAAGTGGGGCAGGGAAACTGAGACCGACAGTTAAATCCGGAGGCACTTCACAGCCATCTAGCAAATCACAAAATCCCGTCTTCCCTAGCCAGGGGCACTTAAGAGTGAGTGGTTTACACTTCTCCTCTTCAGCCAGAGGTAAATACCTTAAACCACCCTACTCAGGCGAGAGCAGGAGTCCAGTCGGCCATTTGCCACCTCACCGAGGACGCCGGGGAAGTTAAGGGAAGACGTGTCACGGGCACCTCAGCGTAAAGCCGGTGGACATTCTGTTGAGATCCTCCCATGAGACCTCCCCAGGCCCCAGGCTTTAAACCCTCAAGACACCTGAGCCTTTCCCTTCGAAGGGCCCAGGCTTGCAGCCAGGGAGCAGAGGGCAGCAGCAGGCTACCCCGACCCTGTCCCGAGGCCCCCTTTTCTCTCACTGAGACTCTCACTGAGCTGGCACCCCGACTTGGCTCACTTCTTCCCTATAACATTTCTAGAGCCAAAGCAGTCTGCCATCTCTCTGCTATTGCTTCTTCTACCCTAAGCCCTTCCTTGTTGCACTGTCCCTGGCTTTAAAAACCTACTCTCAAAATCATCAGAGCTGAAACCGGTTTGGCTCAGGGAATAGAACGTCAGCCTGCGGACTAAAAGGTCCCGGGTTCGATTCCGGTCAAGGGCATGTACCTTGGTTGCAGGCACATCCCCAGTGGGGGTTGTGCAGGAGGAAGCTGATCGATGTTTCTAACTCTCTATCCCTCTCTCTTCCTCTCTGTAAAAAATCAATAAAATATATCAAAAAATAAAATAAAATAGAAATCATCAGAACTTTCCCTGACCAGTTTGGCTCAGGGAATAGAATGTCAGCCTGCGGACTAAAAGGTCCCGGGTTTGATTCCGGTCAAGGGCATGTACCTTGGTTGCAGGCACATCCCCAGTGGGGGCTGTGCAGGAGGAAGCTGATCGATGTTTCTCTCTCATCGATATTTCTAACTATCCCTTTCCCTTCCTCTCTGTAAAAAATCAATAAAACATATATTTTAAAAAATCATCCGACCACATGGTATAAAATCTTTTCACCATGTCAAGAACCCACACACTAACAGGCTACAAGAGGCAGACCCGTTCCTGGTCTGGTCCCTTTCTGGTAACATTGTTAGGGGCGGGAGGGAGAAATGGAATAGTGGGGACTAGCTATAAATATCCTATATAATAAAAGGGTAATACACAAATCGACCAAACCCTGGAATTACTGGTTGCTATGACACACACTGGCCACTCAACACAAGAGCTGCCCCCTGGTGGTCAGTGTGCTCCCACAGCAGGAGGGCCGCTCAGCCAGAAGCCAGGCTGAAGGCTGGCGCGGGAGCCCCTCCAGCCTCCAGGGCAGAGCGAAGGATGCTGTCAGTCGGACATCCCCCAGGGGAGGGCTCCCGGACTGCAAAAGGGCACTGGCTGGGCTGAGGGACACCCCCCCACCCTGTGCACAGATGTCACGCACTGGGCCTCTAGTAAGAAATAGTAATCTCGCTCTTGTGGATGAGAGGGGCCACATGCTGACCTGACGAGCTCAGGAAGGCCTGCATGGCAGTCTTACAAACTCAGAGACCTAGAGCTGTGGTCAGCAGACCGAGGCTCGTGAGCCACATGCAGCTAGCTCTTTGTCCCCTTGAGTGTGGCTCTTCCACAAAGCACCACGGCCTGGGTGTCTATTTTTGAAGAAGTGGCATTAGAAGAACTTTAAGTTTAAAAAATTTGGCTCTCTTGCCGAAACCGGTTTGGCTCAGTGGATAGAGCGTCAGTCTGCAGACTGAAAGGTCCCAGGTTCGATTCCGGTCAAGGGCATGTACATTGGTTTCGGGCACATCCCCAGTAGGGGGTGTGCAAGAGGCAGCTGATCAATGATTCTCTCTCATCGTTGTTTCTAACTCTCTATCTTTCTCTCTGTAAGAAATCAATAAAAAATATATATTTAAAAAATTTGGCTCTCAAAAGAAATTTCAATCGTTGTGCTGTTGCTATTTGGCTCTGTGGACGAATGAGTTTGCGGACCACTGACCTAAAGTAACTTCAAAGGATGGTCTGAAATTAAAATTTAACTAAAAGCCTTTAGGGTGGGTAGTCACCTCCAAGGCTGGTATCTTCTCTGACAAGGTCAACCTTTACCTTAATTGAGTGTATTGTCTTTCTGCATCCATGATAACATGCCGTTGAAATGCCGGGAAGGATAACTTGTAACCTCCCTTTTTCTGGGCCCCTCAGGGCACAGCCCCGGTCCTGGGCCCCAGGAGGGTGCCAGATTCCTTCATTGCTGCTCTGTTAATTGTTGGCTGTTACCTAGCCTGCACCCACCTAGGTATGTGTCCGTCATTTTACCTTTATCCCACCCCAGAGGGCCCCCGCTTTGCTTCTCCAGCCTCTAACCTGTCACCAGCGAATCTGTAACCCGCCTACGTCTCCATCTTTGATTGCGATGTATAAACATAGGTAAAAACCCGCCATTCTCCGGAGCATTGTCCCAACCCCTCGAGATTGTGCTTCCCGGCGATGGTCGACAGTTTGGTTCAAATAAACTCACGGAAGTTCTTCCCAGGTTTGAATGTTTTTACGTTAACACTGTTATCCATGATTATTTTGTTCTGATTAAAGAAAGCACAGTCTAAGCTGACTGGGAGCTGTATGCCCTGGGACCTGGGAGTCCCCGGGAAGGGCGGTCCCTCCTCCTCCTCTGCGACCTGCCTGTCCCCGGAGGAAAGACAAACAGCGTCGTGGTGAGTCCCTGGCCCCGGGCCGCCGGCCGTGCTTTTCACCCCCCCCCCACCATGCTTGTAATCTGTAACCATTATACCCATTTAAAAATATATTTTTTATTGATGTCAGAGAGGGAGATAGAAACATCAATGATGGCCCAGCCAGCGGGGCTCAGTGGTTGAGTGTGAACCCGGAGGTCACGGTTTGAGTCCCAGGCAGGGCACAGGCCTGGGTTGTGAGCTCCATCCCCAGTAGGGATGTGCAGGAGGCAGCCAATCCATGATTCCCTCTCATCATTGATGCTTCTCTCTTTCCCCCTCTCCCTTCCTCTCTGAAATCAATAAAAAATATATATTAAACAAAACATTGATGATGAGAGAGAATCATGGATCAGCTGCCTCCTGCACGCCCCACAGTGGGGATTGAGCTGCAGCCGGAACACGTGCCCTGACCAGGAATCGAACGGAGACCCGGTTCATAGATCAACACACAACCACTGAGCCACACTGGCCGGCGGAGCTGCCCACTCTTATTCCTTTTGCCTACTTCCCCATGTGCTCTTTGTCCTGCTGCCCCCTATAAGCAGCTGGCTTTCGGGGGACAGGCAGATTTCGTGGCTGACCTGCTGCTCTCCCGTTCTGCCCACATTGCTGGGGTACAGGCTCCCGCATGACAGCGCGGCTTCACTGGTTTAAGCAGTGACAGGCAGCCTGGACCCATGGTTATCCGGTTTCAACCCGTGCTCCACGGGCCCGCAGACGGAGTTGGACTCTCTGCTCTGCCCTTCGCTGGTTCTGGAACTTGGATGGGTCACGTCCGTCCCTTTTGCGCTTCAGTTGCCTCATCTAAAAAATAGGGACCTGCTTTGGCCATCTCCCAACCCGCTGCAGGGAATCTGTCTATCGCTCAATAAACTTTGCTTCCACTTACAAAAGAAAGGTGGGGGGGAACAGTAGTACTTAAAGGGCTTTTATGAGAATTAAATGTCTTACAAGATGCAAAGGGCTTAGAGCAGGGCCTGGCTGAGGTCGGCAGGTAGGAGTGTCAGTGTCAGCGTTTGCCCTGCGAGTTCCCTGCTTTTCCTCAGGTGGAGGGAGCCAATGGTGGTTACAGGGCCTGGTGCCCCGCTCCCAAGCCCCCCAACCCCCCACGGCACTGGGCGCCTGAGCCCACTGGGTGTGGGCGAGTTGTGTGGGGGGAGGGAGTTGGCACGGTGCAGGCAGCTCTGGCCAGAGATCTGGAGGCTCCTGGTAGTTGGGGGAAGGGTGGGAACCAAGAGAAGTGGTGACTAAGACAGGAACCCAAAGTGCACGCAGGGAGCACTCCCCGGGGGTGCTTTCGCTTCGGCTCTGGCGGGTGACTCATGCGGGGGCAGGCATGAAAGGTGCGGTGCACAGGGTGCTGCACGTCCCTCCCGAGAGGCTGGGGGCAGAGCGGGTTATGGAAGTTGTGGGTGTCTCAGACTCTCGGGGTGTGTGTGGGAGGGGTGGGGGGTGGGGGGAGATACCAGAACTGGGAGGCCTGGAGTCAGAAAGACTGGGCTTGGGCTCCAGCACTTACTCTGTAGCTGTGCAACCCCTCTCTGTGCCTCAGTGTCCTCACCTGTAACATCAGGCTACTAGGTCCACCTCCCAGCACTGAACCTTCCCGCCCTGCTCATCTGACCGACTGGGCCTCGGGGACTCCCGGCTTAAAGACCAGCAGTGGCTCCCTCTCGCCCCCACAGCAAAGTACAACCTTCTTTTCTTTTCTTTTGAGAAAAAAATTTTTTATTGATTTTTTTACAGAGAGGAAGGGAGAGGGATAGAGAGTTAGAAACATCGATGAGAGAGAAACATCGACCAGCTGCCTTCTGCACACCCCATACTGGGGATGTGCCCGAAACCAAGGTACATACATGCCCCTGACCAGTATGGAACCTGGGACCTTTCAGTCCGGAAGCCGATGTTCTATCCACTGAGCAAAACCGGTTGGGCCTTCTTTTCTTTTTAAAAGAGTTTTTAATAGATTTTTTGGAGAGAGAGAGGGAGGGAGGTTGCCAGTTCAATTCTCAGTGGGGGCACATGCCCAGTTTTCAGACTTGATCCCCAATAGGGGGTGTGCAGGAGGCAGTCGATTGATGATTCTCTGATCATTGATGTTTCTATCTCTTCCTCTCCCTTCCTCTCTGAAATTAATAGAAAAATATTTTTAAAAAGAAAAGAAAAATGAGAGATAAGATAACCTTGATATTGCAAGACATTGTTGGGTAGAAATTAGAAAAAAGATGTCTCACTTATGTTTATATTATTAGGAGATAAATTTAACAGGGAATGTGCAGGATTTCTATGAAGGGGAAACAAAACATATTGAAGGAGAAAGAGAAAGAGCTAACATCAGAAAAATGGGATGGTTTGCCCTCGTAGGTTTGGCTCAGTGGATAGAACATTGGCCTTTGGACAAAGGGTCATGGGTTTAACTCTGGTCAAGGGCACATATCTCAGTGGCAGGCTCAAACCCCGCCCTGGTCAGAGCGCATGCAGGAGGCAACCAATCTATGTGTCTCCCTCATATCAATGCCCAACCCCACCCTCCCACGCCCCCGTCACTCTCTAAAAATCAGGGGGAAAGTATACTCTGGTGAGGATTAACTAAACAAAAAAACAAAACAAAACAAAACAGGAATGTTCCCACATGCAATTTCAATTAAAATGCCAACGAGGCTGCCAGGAGATACAGACTTCAAAGACCACAGCTTACACCCAGGAGATTTTTGTCCCTTGGGGAAGACATCAGTTCAAGACTCTCTCCAACAGCGTTACAGGGACCTTACCTTTCAGTCCCTAACCAAAGACGGACAGACGGACATCTGCCCTTGCTTCCGACGCTTGCCTTCATCCCAAGGACCAGAAACGGGGCCATGAGGCAGACAGCCATCCTGAGAGGTCAACAAGGCTTGTGTGCTCACAAACTGATGTTCGAACCTGGTTCTTATATCACCTAAGTGTTATTTTTTATTTTTTCATTTTTTAAATAAATCTTTATTGTTCAGATTATTACAGTTGTTCCTCTTTTCCCCCCTCCATATCTCCCACCCCACCCCATGCCTTTACCCCCCCTCCCATTGTCTTCATCCATAGGTGTATGATTTTTGTTCAGTCTCTTCCCGCACCTCCCACACCCCTTTGCCCTCGAGAATGGTCAGTCCACTCCCTTTCTATGCCCCTGATTCTATTATATTCACCAGTTTATTCATCAGATTTTTTTATTCAGTTGATTTTTAAATTCACTTGTTGATAGATATGTATTTGTCATTCATAATTTTTATCTTTACCTTTTTCTTCTTCTTTCTTTTCTTAAAGAATACCTTCCTTTCAGCATTTCATGTAATACTGGTTTGGCGGTGATGAACTCCTTTAGCTTTTTCTTATCTGTGAAGCTCTTTATTTGCCCTTCAATTCTGAATGATAGCTTTGCTGGGTAGAGTAATGTTGGTTGTAGGTTCTTGCTATGCATCACTTTGAATATTTCTTGCCACTCCCTTCTGGCCTGCATAGTTTCTGTTGAGAAATCAGCTGACAGTCATATGGGTACTCCCTTGTAGGTAACTGTTTTTCTCTTTCTGCTTTTAATATTCTCTCCTTGTCCTTTGCTCTTGGGATTTTAATTATGATGTATCTTGGTGTGGTCCTCTTTGGATTCCTTTTGTTTGGAGTTCTGTGCACTTCCTGGACTTATAAGTCTATTTCTTTCACTAGGTGGGGAAAGTTTTATCTCATTATTTCTTCAAATAGGTTTTCAATATCTTGCTCTCTCTCTTTTTCTGAAACCCCCATAATTCTGATATTGGTACACTTGAAGTTGTCCCAGAGGTGCCTTACACTATCTTTATATTTTTGGATTCTCTTTTCTTTTTGCTTTTCTGGTTGGGTGTTTTTTGCTTCTTTGTATTTTAAATCTTTGACTTGATTGTTGCGATCCTCTAGTCTGCTGTTGGATCTCTGTATATTATTCTTTATTTCAGTCAGTGTATGCTTAATTTCCAGTTGGTCCTTTTTCATAGCCTCTAGGATCTCACTAAATTTATCGGTGGTGCCTAGAAATTCTTGAAAAACCTTATAATCGTAGTTTTGAACTCTATATCCAGTAGTTTACTTTCCTCTATTTCTTTCATTTGTGACCTGTTTCTTTGTCTCCACATTTTGGCTGCTTCCCTGAGTTGATAGAGTGGTTTTGTGTGCTAGGTGTCCTATAGGGCCCAGTGGTTCAGCCTCCCCAGTTACTCTTGATGCATCCCTTTGTGGGCTGTGTGCACAGTCTTGTCATAGTTAAGCCTTGATTGTTTTTTGTATCACTGGGACGAATTGACATCCAGGCTGTGAGGACCAGCTGTGTCTATGCTGGGACAACTTCTGTGCTGGAGACACCCTTATGAGTCAAGACTTGCTTCAGTGGTGCTTTGGTGCTCACTGAGTCTTCCCCCTGAGTGTGTATGGATCTGAGGAGTTGTAATCTGGATAGTCCCACTCTGACCACTGGGTACACTGGCTCTTGGATCTCCAAGGAGGTGCTAATTTAGCCTCTGCCTGAGGCCACCCAGTAGGAGCTATGAAGAAGTCTATAGATTTTTCTTCTTTGTTTGGGTTTTAGAGGTGCCCAGATGAGGCCCAACTGTGAAGCAATGCAACTGTTATGGGGCCTTGGGCCTTCTTTTGGATGTTTTTGCTCTCTCTGACTCAGTTGCAGTTTGTTAGGTAATTTGGATTTCAAAGGACCAGGCCATTCATATGCAAAAACCTCTGCACCCAGCTTGGGTGAGGCAGGGGCTCAGGATGAGCAAACAGCAATGGCTGACCGTCGGCCCTGCCCTAAGAGGCCCCTGGGTCTCAGTGTCCCTTGGTAATTGCTGCAAGCACCTCTGAGAGAAAGCTGCCCTCGAGTTCTGCCCAAAGCCAGACAGTCCAGTTTCTCCCCGTATGAGTCTGGGTCCCCAGAGTCTCACCTGGAACTGGAGTTCTGAGCAGTTGGGAGCTTGTGTCTCCCTGCAGATTGAAAAAACCAGCTGTGAACTCAGTTGCCAGCCCTTTCCGAGAGTGCGCCTCCGTACCTCTGCCTTTACTTCCACACCACCTCTGAGTCTCAGTGTGCTTTTCTCTTCCCTTTTAGTTGTAGAATTTGCACTCAGCCAGCCTTCCTGTGGTTCTGGATGATGTCTTTTGTCTGTTAGTTGTAGTTTTAAAGTGGTTGTGCGAGGCAGCAATTTCAGGTGTTTACCTATGCCACCATCTAGGTTTCTCCTCACCTAAGTGTTATTGATTGAATGTATATAAAATAATTGTTATATTGTTATTAACTCTCCCCTCTCCCCCCCCCCCAAAAAAAAAATAGGAGCTTGTAAGAACAGTGAGGAATTTAGCTTTGATTGCCTGAGATAGGAAGCTGCCGGGCGGGGGTGGGGGTGGGGGATCTTAATCCAGCATCTAGAAGGGTTCAGGAATCTGCAGAAGGGGCTGCTGTAAATTAATCAAGAGTCCAGAGACAAAACATAATTTTGGGAGGCATTTTGGGGAGCCAGAGAAGACTTAGCTAAAGGATCCAAGACCCCTTTGCTTTTTATTAACACACATTGTCCTAAGGCAAGGTAGATATACATACCAAAGGGTAAGGTTTGGTATACAGAGTCCATTGTCAGATTGGGGGTACTGCCTATGGCTATTCAGGTGTTTGACCAGTAGGAGGCAATAACATGTAGATTGAAATACCCTTAGCTGCTGAGGTTGCTAGGGTGGAGTCGGCTGGAGCCTACCGTTCTTCCCCCTCGTCGTCCTCCTGCTTGCCTGCAGCTCGGGCCCAGGGGGATCCAGGATAGGGGGGCATCAATCGATGGTACCAGATGGGCCGTGTGGCCCAGGGAGGCCCTTGTGACCCGGGGGAGTGGTGTGGCCTGTGAGCTGGGGGAGCCGTGTGACCTGGGGGGAGTGTCATCCCACATACCAAGAGTTGGGGGGTTCAATTCCTGGCCAGGGCACATACCCAGGTTGTGAGGTTTGATCCCAGGGTGTGTATGGGAGACAACCGATCAATGTTCCTCTCTCACATTGATGTTTCTTTCTCTCTCTCCTAAATCAGTGGAAACATGGGCGAGGATTTAAAAGAATTGGGGGGGGGGGGAGTTGGAGGTAGGGACTCCTGGGGGAAATGATGAGATGAGAAAGGCCCCGGGATAACAGGCAGAGAGTAGTCAGGCCTAACTGGAGCAGGGTAGGAGTGCTAGCAGAGATTTTCTAAAGATTAAATATGTAGACCACTTAATACAATAGAACATCTTGAAAAACATTTTATTTTTTACTTTATTATTATTATTTTTTGAAAAACAATTTAAACAGCTGTTGAGTTCAGGGTTGAGTCCATATACCGTATTTGCCGGCGTATAAGACGATTTTTTGGCCCTGAAAAATACGTATTTGCCGGCGTATAAGAGACTGGGCGTATAAGACGACCCCCTAACATTTCCACTAAAAAATACAGAGTTTGTTATATACTCGCCGTATAAGACTACCCCCCACTTGGAGGCATATTTTTCAGGGCCAAAAAGTCGTCTTATACGCCGGCAAATACGGTATATAAAAGCCTAAGTGACTGAACAACTGGATTGAATGGAATGACTGGTCGCTATGACGTGCGCTGACCACCAGGGGTCAGACGCTCAATGCAGGAGCTCCCCCTGGTGGACAGTGCGCTCCCACAGCGGGAGCACAGCTCAGCTGAGACCCATCCCGGCGGCCCACCAGCCTGCCAGCAACCACTCCCTCCCTCAGTAGTCCTGCAGGTCCAATCTCCAGAGAATGGGCCAGGCACTGACGGACCAGCGCCACCGGCCTTAGACTTTCCCTCCCTAGACTCTCCGCAAGGAAGAAACAATATAAAAGCAGCAGCCAGGTGGCTCCGGACAACTGACAACTGGTGCGAACGTCAGTGGGACAGATCTGGATCCCCGGCCGGCAAGGGTGTCCCACCACCCTCCCGGAGGTCCTGCTCCCCGCTAACCCCTTTCGGGACCCACCCATGCACGAATTCAGGACCCAGGAAGGTGTGCGCACGGCAGCTGGCCATGACATCTCCGCAGACTCCAGTAGTGTAGAGTGTGACTAGCGGTGAGGGTCAGGGCCAGCTGTGCCCTGAGCCTCCTAAAATGAGGCATTAGCCTGGCCGGTGTGGCTCAATGGTTGAGCATTGACCCACGAACCACGAGGTTCCTGGTTCGATTCCTGGTCTGGGCACAGGCCTGGGTTGCGGGCTCCATCCCCAGTATGGGAGGCAGCTGATCTTCTTGATGTTTCTATCTCTCACCCCTCTCCCTTTCTCTCCCTGTAAAAGCAATAGAAACATTAAAAAAAAACACACAAAAACAACAACACGCAGCTTTGGCCCCACTCTGGATCTCCTGCCTCGGAACTCGGGGCTGGGGCCAGGACCCTATGTGACCTGCCAGGGAATTCTCTTGGTGCTCAAGTGTGAAAAGCACCGAACCGGCCCCCTCTCCTTCCCCATCGGTTGACTTTACGAAGAGCACAGCTGCTTGTAGAGTACCCCACGTTCGTTCTGCATTTGCCAGATTCTCTCCTCATGGTGTCACTCACCTTGTTTCTCCTCCTTCAATGTTTAAAAAGCCCTCCACTCCACGCGGGTGATGTTAATGAGCAGCCGGGTTAGGCGCTGCAGGGACCAACTCCTGGCCTCAGCCCGCAGAGCTGAGACCTGGGTTCCAGGGTCCTCACGGAGCTCCGGGCGGGGCTGGGGTGGGATGCGGTGGGCACTGCGGCGGGTTGGGACAGAAACTCCTTTTTCCCTATTGCCACCCCAGGAAGCAGCCAGCACCCCAGGTCACCGAAGGGAAGTCACTTCACACTGTTGGTCTCAGGGGTGGTGGGGCATCTTTTGGAACTGGAAGGAGATGGGGCTGGGGACCCAGGCGGAGAATGGCTGCAGGATGTCAGGCCTGAACCCTCCGGACAGCGGGACTGTGGCGGTACAGAGTCCGCCACATGCTCCAGGGACCCGCCCCCCTCAGTTCTCCGCTATCCTAAGAGCCGGGATGTTGCAAGGGTTATGCATTTTAAAGTACCAGAGCCAGATTGGCCTCCCAAGAGGTAGGTACAACTCTGTGAAGAACAATTTGGCAACAGTTTTCAAGAACTATAAAAATGTTCATATCAATTGGCCTACCTAGAAATTGCACTTCTGGGAATTTGTCCTAAGGAGCTACTCCAGCCCTGGCTGGTGTGTTTCAGGTGGTTGGAGCATCGTCCTATATACCAAAAGGTCTTGGGTTCGATTCCCCTTCAGGGTGCAAACCCAGGTTGAAGGTTTGATCCCAGCCCTGGTTGGGATGTGTGTGGGAAGCAACTGATTGATGCTTCTCACTCACGTTGATGTTCTTCTCTCTCTCTCTTCCTTCTCTTCTCTAAAAACCAATGAAAATGTCCTCAGGTGAGGGTTAATTAAAAAAAAAAAAACTACTCCAAAGAAAGGTAAGTTTATGAAGAATTTCACTGCAGGGAATTTTGTAATAGTGAAAAATTAGAAGCCACTCCGGTAACTAACAG
Source organism: Vespertilio murinus (assembly GCA_963924515.1). Lineage (NCBI taxonomy): Eukaryota > Metazoa > Chordata > Mammalia > Chiroptera > Vespertilionidae > Vespertilio > Vespertilio murinus. The sequence continues at coordinate 99,928,153 of OZ004705.1, read as the reverse complement.
TAAGATGGTGAAATAAATTAGGAGGACATGCACCCTGCCGGCCTGGCTCAATGGTTGAGCATCGAACCATGAACCAGAATGTCATGATTCAATTACTGCTCAGGGCACATGGCCAGGTTGCAGGCTTGATCCCCAATAGGGGGTGTGCAGGAGGCAGCTGATCAATGATTCTCTCTTATCATTGATGTTTCTATCTCTCTCTTCTCCTTTCCTCTCTCTGAAATTAATAAAGACACACACACACACACACACACACACACACACACACACACACTAGAGGCCCAGTGCATGACATTTGTGCACTAGAGATCAGGCCTAAGCCAGCAGTCGGACATCCCTCTCACAATCCTGGATCGCTGGCTCCTAATCGCTCACCTGCCTGCCTGCCTGCCTGGTCACCCCTACTGCTTCGCCCTGCCAGCCTGGTTGCCTCCAACTGCCCCCCACCCTGCTGGCCAAGTCACCCCTCACTGCCTCCCCGTGAGCCTGATTGCCCCCAACTGCACCCCCATCCCCGTCGGCCTGCTTGTTCAGTCTTTTGGTCGTCCCTCACTAATCCCCCTGCCGGCCTGGTCATAGGCAGCCATCTTGTGAGGGTGTGAGGGTCAATTTGCATATCACCTCTTATTATATAGGATATATATATAAATATAAATTAGGGGCCATGCACTCAGAAAAACACTGTCAGGCCATTGAAATGATGATTGATTATCAGGCAGCCTCTACAGCTACTTAGAAAATGTTTACGAGACAACACTAAGTGAGGGAAGAGGGGAAGCAAGGAACAGAACGGTAAACATGTGTCTGAGGTGGCATAAAATTACTCCAAAGTACTTTAAGGCCAAAAGTCAATATATTATGAGGGCCCAGAATATATAATGAAATCCAAATATAGGAAGCCAGGTCTCGTATGGATAGGAATTTAGATCCAGAAAACTGGTGAGTACCCCAGCCAGTTATGTTCATGACTGTCTCTCGACTTTCCCCTCTGCATTTCTCTGGAAGTCCTACTGTAGCAAAGAAATGTGGTTCCTTTTTGTCTCGGGCACTCAGCCTGGCTGCAGGGTGTGGTCACATGACTCATTCTTGCCAGTGGAATGTGAACGGGGTGTATTCCACTCCGGGACTAAGAAGTCTGAAAAAGTGGATGTATGTCCTTCTCTCGGTGCTTTCTGCCGTGCATCAGCTGAGGCAGGTGAACAGGCCACAAGACGAGGGCCCTTGAGTAACCAGGCCAGCTTCAGGTGTGAGACAGTAATACACCTGTGATGTGAGGACATGATTTGGGGGTTCATCTGTTTATAGCAGCTGACACCGGTTCAACTAACACACTGATTTTTTCTGCTTCTCTAGGCTCATCACTAAACAGGGCTGTCTCACAGCTTCTAAGCTCACATATAAACTAGAAATTCGTGCAAGGGGCTTGGCCCTCGCAGCCCCGGCTTCGTCCGGAAGGTCTTTCAGCTGTCCGGTCTAATTAGCATATTATGCTTTTATTATTATAGATTGTACATATATAATATATATTAATTTGACATTAAAAAATCCTCACCCAAGTAGATGCTTTTATTGATTTGAGAGAGAGAGAGAGAAAGAGAGAGAGAGAGAGAGAGAGGAAGGGAGGGGGGAGAGACAGAGAGAAACATTGATGTGAGGAAGACACATCGATTGGTTGCCTCCTGCACACACTGGACCCAGCCTGCAAATGCGGATGTGCCCTTGACCTAACCCAAACCCTTGATTGACCCTTTAGTCCACGGATCAACACTCTAACCACTGAGAAACCGGCCAGGGCAGTTCTCATATTTTTAATTTAAGCAGATACTGACTAGCTTCTCAATCTCAACTCTAAATCTCTAAAAGAGAGGCTCTAACTAGCCGACGTGGGCAGCCTGGGAACACACCTAGCGTGGTCAGCTCTGGCAGGAACAGGCCAGTGGGTCCCGCTCCCTGGCATCAACGTCTCTCCCTCCCCTCCCCTTCTCTAAGTCAATGAAATAAATATTTTTTTTAAACTAAATCTTTATTGTTCATATTATTACAAATGTTCCTCATTCCCCCCCCCCATTGCTCCCCTACACCAAGTTTCCCTTCAATTCTCTGCCCTTTCCCCATCCCCCATTGTCCTCATCCATAGGTGCAGTTTATGTTCAGTCTCTTCCCGCCCCGCTCCACTCCCCATTTCCCCAAGAATCATCAGTCCACTCCCCTTCCATACCTCTGATTCTATTATATTCACCAGTTAATATTGTTCATCATGATTTTTACTTCCCTTGGTTTTTAGACTCACTTGTTAATAGTTACGTGTTTGTTCATAATTTTTATCTTTATTTTCTTCCTCTTCCTAAAGAACCCCTTTTAGCAATTCATATAATTCTGGCTTGGCAGTGATGAACTCCTTTAGCTTAAATTTATTTGTGAAGCTCTTTATCTGGCCTTCGATTCTGAGTGATAGCTTTGCTGGGTAGAGTATTTTTGGCTGTAGGTTCTTGTTATTCATCACCTTGAATATTTCTTGCCATTCCCGTCTGGCCTGCATGGTTTCTGTTGAGAAATCAGCTGACAGTCGTATGGGTGTCCCTTTATAGGTAACTACCTGCTTTTGTCTTGCTGCTTTTAATATTCTCTCTTTGTCTTTAGCTCTTGGAATTTTAATTATGATGTGTCTTGGTGTGGTTCTCTTTGGATTCCTTTTGTTTGGGGTTCTGTGTGCTTCCTGTACGTGTAAGTCTATTTCTTTCCCCAGGTGGGGGAAGTTTTCTGTCACTATTTCTTTCAATATGTTTTCGGTATCTTGCTCTCTGTCATCTTCTGGGATGCCCATAATTCTGATATTGGTTCGCTTGAAGTTGTCCCAGAGGTTTCTCATACCATCTTCAACTTTCTGGATTCTCTTGTCTTCTTGCTTCTGTGAAGGAGTGTCCTCTGGCTCTTTGTGTTCCAAATATTGGACTTGATTCTTGCAATCTTCCAATCTGTTTTTAGGACTCTATATAATATTTTTTATTTCAGAGAATGTATTCTTTATTTCTAGTTGGTCCTTTATCATTTCTTGTTGATCCTTTATCATTTCTTGTTGATCCTTTATTATTTCTAGTTGATCCCTTTTCATATCTTCATAGGTCTCATTTATTTTATCGGCCTTTTCTAGGAGATTCTTGAACAACCTTATAAGCGTGGCTTTGAACTCTATATCCAGTCGCTTTTTGTCCTCCATTTCTTTCGTTTGTGATCTGTTTCCTCGTTTTGGCATTTTCGCTGCTTCCCTGAGTTGGTAGGTTGTGAGGATCAGCTGTGTCTATGCCAGGAGACAACCTTATTCCACTAGACTTGGAAACCTGCAAAAGCCTCTCTGAGTTCAGCTTGGATGGGGCGGAGTTTCAGGGTGGAGCCTACAGCCTTGGCTTCCGGTTAGCCCCACCCTCTGAGGTTCCTGAGTCTCAGTGTTCCTCAGTGTCCTTTGGTACTCGCTGCAAGCACCTCTGAGAGAAAGGCACCCTAGAGCTTCGCCCGCTACCAGACAGTGTAGTCTCTCCCCCAACAAGCCCACAACTGGGGTTCAGAGCAGTTGGAAGTGGGGTTAAGCACAGTCCGGAGCTTATGTCTCCTTCCCGCTAGGGCGATCTCGCGGCCCAAACAACAGTCTGTCCTCTGTGCGCGCAATGTGCGTGACTCAGGGGCTCTGCTTTTCGCCGCTCCCCTGAGCTTCTGCTTTACAGCCCAGATTCCCTCGGTATGAGGCTGGGGCCCGAGGGTCTTGCCCAGGACTGGGGTTCAGTGCAGTCAGAACTGGGGCTCAGCACAGTCCTGAGCTTTTGAGTCCTTCCCGCTGGGGCAATTCAGCAGCTCAGCGTACAGTCCCTCCTCTGCACGCAATGTGCGCCGCTCCGCTGAGCTTCCGCCTTACAGCCCAGTTTCCCTCTGTATGAGCCTGGACCCCAGGGTCTCGCCCAGAACTGGGGTTCAGTGCAGTCGGAGTTGGGGTTCAGCACGGTCCGGAGCTTTTATCTCCTTCCCGCTAGGGAACGCCAACCAGGCACTCAGCCGCCCCTCCTCTCCGGCTCTGTCCTCTCCCCGCGCGAGCACCGCGTCTCCGTACCTTAGGCTTTTACAGCTCCTCTGGTTTTCCTTCTGGCTTTCTCTTTCCTTCTAGTTGTAGAATTCCCAGTCAGTCAACTTTCCTGTAGTTCTGGATAGTGTCCACTCTATATTTTAGTTGTATCTTTTGAAATTGTTGAGTGCGGCTGTAGTTAGGCTTTTACCTCTGCCGCCATCTTGTTGTCTCTCCGAAATAAATATTTTTAAACATAAAAATAATAAAAAGAAAAAAGAATACACTTGGCATAAAGCACAAGTGGGCAACTCAGCTAGTCTGAGTGCCCCGCCTTCTGGGGGGGGGGGAGGGGTTCAAGGTGGTTGTTTTTAATTTTAAAGATATTTTTATTGATTTTAGAGAGGAAGGGAGTGATAGAAACATCAATAATGAGAGAATTGTCGATTGGCTGCCTCCTGCACGCCCCCTACTGGGGATTGAGCCCACAAACTGGGCATGTGTCCTTGACCGGAATCGAACCCAGGACGTTTCTGTCTACAGGCTCTATCCATTGAGCCAAACCAGCTGGGGCTCAAATGTTTTTTTGTGTGTTTTTATTTTTTAACATTTTAAAAAATTGGTTTTAGAGAGAGAGGAAGGGAGAGGGATAGAGAGCTAGAAACACTGATGAGATATGTTAATTGGCTACCTCCCACAGGCCCCTCCTGGGCATAAAGCCTGCAACCGGGCCATCCGCCCTGACCAGGAATTGAACCGGGGACCTCTCGGTTCATTGGCCGATGCTCAACCACTGAATCACACTGGCTGGGCCAACACATTTGTGAAAATATATCAACTCATGTAACTGCAAAACCAGCTTAGACCTAATTTCAGTCATGGATACTTGTGCTCAAATAATGTGATCAGAATCCATCTTTCCTCAGCTCTTGGTCCTGGTTCATTCACCCTGTAGGTTTCATGCTTGGCTGGAATCTCCCCCAGGGGTGGCACAGATGGCTACCAGCAGGTCCTGGCTTATGTCCCACAAGCTTAGCAACTCTCATGAAAAGAGAACACTTTCTTCCCGAACAGGTGTGGGAGCTGCCTAACCCTGGTCGTATGCCCATGTAGGAGCCAATTTCCATGGCTCAGAGGATGCAGTAGGCTGGCTGACCAGACCTGGGTCACGTGGTCACTCCTTGGAGCCAAGAGGTAGAACCAGCCCCACTTGAACCACATGGATCAGAAACATGGAAGGGCCTGATTGGCATGGCTCAGTGGTTGAGCATGGACCTATGAACCAGGAGGTCACTGTTTGATTCCCGGTCAGGGCGGATGGCCCGGTTGCAGGCTTTATGCCCAGGAGGGGCCTGTGGGAGGTAGCTAATTAACATCTCATCAGTGTTTCTAGCTCGGTCAATCCCCAGAGTGGGGTGTGAATGAGGCAGCCAATCAATGATGCTCTCTCATCATTGATTTTTCTATCTCTCTCTCCCTTCCTCCCTGAAATAAAACATATATATATATATATATATATATATATATATATATAGCAATAAAATATTTTTAAAAAATCATGGAAGGGAACCGTGGGTTGCTGTCACCCAGAGAAAGGGGAGTTGGGGCTGAGCAGGCGAAGACAGATGGATGGCCTTATCTACATCTTATATCATTCTTGGCATCCTGTGGTCCTCATCACAACTGTAATTAAATAGCCCAACCCTCCACCTTAGCAGTCACCTTCCGCTTTCCTTTAACATTGAGATGGAACGACTGCAGGGCGCCCCTGCCACTTCCTGAGGACTCCAGGCCCCTCCCTGAACTCCGAGGGTCCCACGCGGGGCTCACTGTCTCACTGCTTCTTTTCCTTCTTCTTTGCGTTACTGGGTAAATGGACAAATGAAGACTGTACCCATGTAAGGCATACAAACTGATATTTTGATATTTGTGTGTATTGTGAAATGATCAGCACAATCAAGATAATAAATATATCCATATTTGTGTGTGTGTGTGTGTGTGTGTGTGTGTGGTGAGAACACGTAAGATATACTCTGAGCAAATTTTAAGTACACAGTACAGTATGTGAATGGTACAGCCTCACTCACCCTGAAGGCCACCCTTCTCTGTTCCCAGCGGAGCCCCCTGACCTCCCCCACTGTCCCAAAGCTCAGTAACCCAAGCCTGGGTGACAAACATTCTCATCCCCTCCGCTGCCAGTAAATACCTCCAAATTACTCGCCTCACGCCCACATTTCCACCCGGAACCAGGCACTAGCTGGGCGGGTGGGACTTTGCACGTTTGAGAGAGAGAGAGAGAGAGAGAGAGAGAGAGATGGCGTCTGGGGACTCTCTCCCTCAGCGATGTGAGTGAGTAGCAAGCATTGCCCCGTGTGACGGGTCCACTGGGACCTTTGAGGCTTGGCTGCCACTGGTGAGGAGTTGGGAAATTTGCTCATGATGTTTCTTGGGGGGAAAAGTAACCAAGAGTGTAAGCCCTTTCCTTCTGAAGCTCCATGTAAGGGCACCTTTCTGATGGACTGAGAGTCCAGACTGAAAACTATGGGCAGGAAGGGACACTAACTGCTCTCGGGGGAAGCGCTCCTGGCCGAGGGGAGGTGACCCAGGCAAATGGGAGGACCCGAGGGGCCACGGGTTGGTCTGGTTCAGACACAGTGTGAGGTGAGGCTGGGAACCCTTCAGACCACGGCCCTCCCGCCTGGCAAGAGGATGGCGCTGCCACCCCAGAGTGGCGATTTTTCGTTGAAAAACTGGTGGCCGCAAGAACTTCTAAGACATGCAGTACTGACTGCTTAGTTAGGGCACTCCTCTCTTTTCCCTTACTAGAGTGTCAAAATGGACAAATGACGACAGCCAGCACAATCGCAACAAATCAAAATTATACCTATTTTTGTTTTTGGTCAGATCAGCAAAATTCTAGTAATTGGTTTCTGTGCGCCATGAGATGAAAAAGGTTGAAAATCCTGAGGTCAGCAGTGATGCTGAGCGGGAGCAGAAGCAGCAGCCGCAGAAGACTGAGGCCCCCTAGTGGTAAGGGCTGGTCTTCTCCGACTCATTGGGCGTTAAGAAAGAGGTGGTATTTGCACATCCAGCAAGGGAAGCAGTGATATTGTTAGCATTTGTAGGTTTCCCATCCACCTCTTAACAGTCCAGGTATTTTGTTTTTAAAAATATATATTTTATGCCGAAACCGGTTTGGCTCAGTGGTAGAGCGTCGGTCTGCGGACTGAAAGGTCCCGGGTTTGATTCCGGTCAAGGGCATGTACATTGGTTGCGGGCACATCTCCAGTAGGGGGTGTGCAGGAGGCAGCTGGTCGATGTTTCTCTCTCATTGACATTTCTAGCTCTCTATCTCTCTCCCTTTCTCTCTGTAAAATATCAATAAAATATATTAAAAATATATATATATATATATTTTAAAATAAAACATTTTTGATTTATTTTATTTTTATTTTTTAAAATGTATTTTATTGATTTTTTACAGAGAGGAAATGAGAGGGATAGAGAGTTAGAAACATCGATGAGAGAGAATCATTGATCAGCTGCCTCTTGCACACCTCCTACTGGGGATGTATCCGCAACCCAGGTACATGCCCTTGACCGGAATCAAACCCAGGACCTTTCAGGCCACAGGCTGACACTCTATCCACTGAGCCAAACCGGTTTTGGCTTGATTGATTTTAGAGAGACAAGCATTGATTTGTTGTTTCACGTATGCATTCATTGGTTGGTTCTCTCTTTTTTAAATCATCACCCGAGGATATTTTTCTATTGATTTTTTGAGTGTGGAAGGAGAGGCGGGGAAAGAGAAACATTGATGTGAGAGACACACCAATGGTTGCACCCAAAGCTGTCCCAACTGGGGCTGGGATCGACCTGCAACCCAGTATGTGCCCTTGACCTGACCTACAATCAAACTCTTGACCCTCCCGTGCATGGGCTGATGCTCTATCCACTGGCCAGGGTGACTGGTTGATGTATGTGCCCTGACCAGTGGATGGAGCCCTTAACCTCGGTGGGCGCCTCAGGATGACGCTCTGACTAATGGAGCTACTGGGCTGGGGCCCAATTATTTTCGTTGGGGAAAGTGATTATTGCTTCCAGGCACCCACCCTTATCGCAGTCAATTGGCAGACCTTTAGAAATAACAGGATTTAGATAAAATTCTTAGGTGGGATCACTTCACCTTCTGATCTGGCCTGAGTGGATTTTTTTTTCTCTCTGCCTCCCCTCGCCCCCACTCTCTTACCTCCAACTCCTATTTCATAGATAATTATGTAACCTATTTCCTCCCCATGTGAAACAAGTTTTATTTGAGGCATAAAAGGCAGGTGTTTCTATCACATAGGAGGGGGTTGGCATTAGGGTTCTGGTTTCTAAGATCCTGTCTCGGACCCAGCTTCTACCACAGTTTCCTGGGTAATGAATTAGAAAGGGAGCAAAATATGGCCGGGGGAGAACGTCATTGCTGTTGCTGGGAAGCTGTGAGGAGTGGGGGGAGCTTACTCAAAAGAGGGCACTTTAATAGGGCCCAAGAGGAAGAGCACGTGTTGGCAGTGATGCTGGCATATCTTCCCACAGCAAGGACTCACCCTGAACGAGTCCTTGTCCAGCAAGGTGGACATGGCCATTTTGACTGCAGCAGCAATTGTGGGGGTGGGAGGTGGGGCTCCCCTGTTCTCTCTCTGGATTTCCAGTTCAGTGACCCCTTTCCCTAAGGAATTCAAGGGTCTAGGTCACGGACACAGCTACCTGTGGGAGGAAGCCGGCAGGTTTACGTCCCGTCCGACAGGCCTGCACACGCAGCGTGCCCAGGGTGAGAGGGCCCCGTACACGTGAAGCCATTCAGGATGCTGGCCCAGTTTCAGCCTGCAGAGCCGTTCTCGTCCTGAAGCCAAAAGCCCGGAATCTCTGAAATGGACCTGCTTGAGGCTGCATCCGGCCTTCCAGCTCGGTCCACCCTACGGCCCTCAGGGTTGGCAGCAGCTGGCCCCTCTGCTCAACACTTGGCCCGTGGGCGTTGACAGCCAGGCCTGGGCGTGGCGGGCGCAGAGAGCAGCCAGTGGCTGTGGAGAGGGCAAGTGCCGTCCGGGGTGCACAGGGCGGCCGCCGGGCAGGGCCGGCTGGGGCTGCCCCCTCTGTAACCCATTTAACATCTATTTCCCTCTTTAGAAAGTAAGTTCAGGGGACAGCTCATTTGTCCTGTTTACTGATGGATCCTGGGCCCTAATAGCATTGGCATTCACTCATGCATCTGACGAATGGTTAGGGGGCCAGTCACGTGCCAGGGAGGGGAGAAGCAATTTGCCAAATACTGACTGTCCTTTTTGTTTTTTTTTTTAATGTTTTTATTTATTTTGAGAGAGAGGGAGAAAGAGAAATATCAATGCCAGAGAGTGAGACATGGACCAGCTGCCCTCTACACCCCCCGCCCCTGCCTGCCCCACTGGGGATGGAGCCTGAAACCCGGGCATGTGCCCTGACCAGGAATCGAACCTGCAACCTCTCAGTGCCCGGGATGACGCCCAAACAACTCAGCCACACAGCCAGGGCAGCACTGACTGTTCCGATGGAACTTCCATTCTGGTGGGGAGGGGCGGGGACAGACACGCGGTACTGAGTGCTCAGCACGTAACGCAGCGCCTGCACCCTGCAGAGGACCCAGGAAGTTCGCATGTGAGCGGGGCTGGAGGGAGGGGTTCCAGGAGATCTGGGCAAGTCCAAGACCGGGGTCCAGGCCCTGAGTGAGAGCGATGTGGTGGGAGGCAGCAGGGAGGAGAGGCGAAGGGATGCGGCTGGGACCTTGGAGTACCGGAGGGTTCCCAACAGTGACGGGAAAGACTCCCTCCAGACCTCTCCGCACCCCTCCCCCAGGCCGGGCCTTGCTTACCTCAGGCTCAGGCCCTGCCCGGGCCTCCCCTGGGCCTCAGGCTGCAGGAGGCCTAGAATAGCTGCCCCGACTGCAGACGCTTGTGTATCCCACTGCCCTGTATCTGAGACAACACAGCCACCCAGTGGTAATTTTTCTAAGTTTTTTATTTTATAGCAATTGTCATGACTAGAGAATAACACATTTAAAAACCTCCTCAGGGCCAAAGGATGCCGGAGTATTTACAAACACATTGGGGGGGGGGCGATATATGTGGGGCCAGGAGATCCCACCCAGGCCCTGAGCCTGGCTCGACGCCACAGCGTGAGGCTCAGGGGGCCTCGGGCCTCGAGGCTCTGCCCAGGGGCCTGGCAGGAGACCCTCTAGCTAACGCGTGGCCCTGCTCCTGCCCGAGGGCTCCGCACGCCCTACAGGCCAGCTCAGAGGGGCCTCTGGGAAGCACCGAAGGACGGGGGCTGCCCAGGGGGGGGCGGAGACGTGGCGCGCGCACACACCTCACAGGGGAATAGCAAGGGGGGATTTTTTTAAAGTTTTTTTTTCCCTAAGTTTTCATGTCTACGGTGTTACTTTTTGCTATTTATTTTTTGTTTCTTCGACAGTGACATAAACTGAGGTAAACATCTGTGACCAACACCTCTCCTAAGGGGTAAAGGGTCCCGTCCCCACCGGCCTGCAGCACGGCCGCCCGGGCGGGCAGCAGCGGCCACGGCAGCCCCGCGGAGTCGGCATCCGCCCGGCGGTGCCCCGAAGGTGCTGCCACACAGCTACGGCCCTTCCGGCTCTAACATCCTAGCTACGCAGACAGGATCTCAACAGAGAGGGAGGATGCACGGGACGGCTACGTGGAATCTCCCTTCCTGGTTATTGCAGGAGACAGGATGTCGAAAGGCCTAAGGCAAAAGGAGAGGTGCCGGAGGGAGGGCTCCGGGCCGGGCAGTGACGGGCCTGGCCCTCGAGAAAGAAGGGGTTGCTACTTGCCCGGCGTGCGAGGCCCCACGCCTGCTCGAGAGGGCGCACGCCGAGGGCGGGGGCCAGGCCCTGGGCAACCTGTTTGTAAACTGGACCCAGGCAGGGCGGGGACCTATAGCCCTTTGTGCGGTGGGAATAGGGGAGGGCGGAGGGCGGCTCCAGGCCAGAGGGTGGTGGGGGCTCCTCTGGTCAGCCTGGCCCATTACAGAGCCCCCTCAAATGGCCAGAAGGGACCCTGGCAGGCGGGGCGCATGATGGGGCAGGGCCTGCCGGGCGGAGGAGCAGCCTCCCGGTGCTGAGGTTATTGCGGGTCCTGGGCCTCTGCCGAGGGCAGGGCGTGAGGGAGCCCTGGGTGAGGCTGGGCTCCTCTCCTTTGTTTTGCAGCCTGGGGCCGGAGCCCACCTACAGGTGCCTCCTGGCGGTTCCCTGAGGGGTGTGGTGAAGAGCAGGCCGGGATGCCTCTGGCAGCTGCCCGGCAGGGGCCCTGGGGCAGGGAGGAGTTGCTGAGGCTTCTGGACGCAGCCACTCCAGACACACACACACACACACACACACACACACACACGCGCGCGCGCACACACAACACACTCACATGTTCGCACTCTGTGCTCACATTGCACGCACCCATCACACACACTCACGCCCTCCCGTTTCCTCGGCACCCTGTTCTCACACCCATAGCGTCACACTCCAGGACCAGAAATGTGCGACGTGGGAACGAGGCTGCCATATTTAACCCCAGCAGAGACCCAGGGGAAGTTTCTGCACCAATCACCCCACCACTAGCCAGGGCACTCTCTGGGCTGGGCAGCCAGGACTGAGCGGGTCTGAGGTTCCCTGGGCCTGGGGAAGGTGTGGCGGGCAGGGGAACTGGATCCTGACTTGGGCTCTACACTCATTCCCCTACCCTAGGGGTGCCGGGGCCCCGCCCTGGGAGCCCTCCTGTCCTCTGGGGAGGAGGGTGAGGGCTACCAGACCACCACCTCTCAGTGGCTGTGTGGCCCAAGGCAGGCTGCCCTCGTCCTGCCATCAGGAGAAGGGGCGGGAGGAGTCACTAGATTCCCAGTGACTGTGCCTGCACCACAGACTGCAACACCCAGGCATCTGCTACATTTTGCAAGCGGCTGGCCTTTCCCCTCCAGCCCCCCAGAAGCCGGCAGGATGCAGCTGAGCAGCCCTGCTCTCAGCTCACTGTTCTCCTCCCAGCTGGCGCCAGGGTCCTCAGCCTCTTCTCTGCCCCACACTCCCGTCCCTTCTGTGCCCAGGGAGTGGAGGGGGCAGGAGGGCGGGACTGGGGTGGGCTGAGGATGATCTGCCAGGGGGTGCGAAGGGCCAGGGGCAACTAGTCGAGGTTCTGGGGTTCAGGGAGGTGTTGGGGATCCACCCGCAAGCTCCCTTGCTCCGGGTGTCAGGCCTCTGAACCCTCGGGTCTGTGGGGCTTGGCTCCGGTGGGCCCCACAGGCCAGGCCAGAGGCCTTCGGTGTCTGTCTGTCTCCCCGGCCCCTCAGACGGATGGACGGGCGCCCGGGCCGCGGTCCTGCCTAGACTACTACTACGCGCCCCGCCGCCGCCGCGGGCTGGGCGGTGCTGCCCGCCGGCCGCACCACGGCCACCACGGCCACCACGGCCACCGGCCTGGCGGGGCCCGGGCGGCTGCGCGCCCCGGAACCAGCGCCGGCCGAGGGCGGCGGGCGGCTCAGACGCAGATCTCGATGGCCGTGGCCAGCACCACCTGCCCTTTGCTCTTGTCCGGGCGGCCGTCGGTCCTGCCGGGCGGGCCCGGGGGCGCCAGCCCAGCCTCGGGCACGGGCACGGGCACGGGCACGGGCCCGACGGCCGGGGCCGAGGGCCGGGAGCCGCCGCCGCTCTCGGTCAGCACCGTGCGCTTGAGCGGCCCGGGCGCTTCGAGGCGCGGCGGCCCGGCGGGCGCGCGGTCCCCCGGGGCCCTGCGGGCGCGGTGCGAGGGCCGGCGCCGCAGCTCGGAGGTGAGCTCGTGCTTGAGGAAGCGGAAGACCTCCTTGGCCGGGCCGCGCCGCTCGGGCTCGAGCGCCAGCAGCCGCTGGAACATGCGCAGCGCCGGCTCGGTGAAGCGGCGCCACTGCGACGGCAGCCCCGGCAGGCGGCCGCGCTGCCAGCGCACGAACTCCTCGAAGAAGGCGTCCGCGGCCGAGGCCGCCTCCCACGGGAAGTTGCCGGTGAGCACGCAGAAGATGAGCACGCCGAAGGCCCACACGTCCACGCCCGTGTCCACGGCCAGCCCGTCGGCGCGGCCCGCCTGGCACACCTCGGGCGCCGTGTACGGGATGGTGCCGCTGACCCGCTTCACGCGGCAGCCCACGCGGCGCGTCATGCCGAAGTCGGCCAGCTTCACGCGGCGGCACTCGCGGTCGAACAGCAGCACGTTCTCGGGCTTGATGTCGCGGTGCACCAGCTGCCGCCCGTGCATGAAGTCCAGCGCCAGGCCCAGCTGCTGCACGCAGCGCTTCACCGTGTCCTCCGGGAGCCCCACCTGGGGGGGGGGAGGGGGGCGTGTTCAGGGCCGCTGGTCCCTCCCCCAACTCGGCCCTTCTCCCATCTCCGCCCACACCCCTCCGCCAGCCGCCCAGCCGCCTGCGGCCACTCTGTCCCACCCCCAGCCCGGGCCTGGCCGCTCCTGTGGCCCCGCCCCTGCCCCTCCCACCAGCACAGTCAGCCCTCCCGCACCCACCGGTCTGCCCTTCCCCCAGTAACCGCAGCAACAGACGGTACAGAGCACCTACCACGGGCCACCTGCTGTGAAGCACCCCACCCTGTACTGTCTCACCAACTCCACAGGGGCTCCTATTACGCCCACCTCTCTTGCAGGGACCCTGAGGCTGGGAGACCTAGTACTTATCAGTAGGGGCAGAGCAGATTCAAACCTGGCACTGGCCAGCAGCAAGGCCGGTGCCTGGAACCTCCTGCTTCCCACTCGGGCAGCTTCTCTGGGAAGCCTCTGCGGCCCTGCTGCCTCCCTGTTGGTGCCTCTACCCGGCCCTTTGCAGCGGCAGAGGATGCTGCTGCTGGCCTGCATCCATCTCTCTGGCTGCTTCCTTCTGGGGCTCATCTCAGCCTGTCGTCTGGCTGATTGCCAAGTGTCTGTGTCCCCACCAGGACCAGGACGCGACCTTGGTCTTGTTCCCTGTGAATCCCCTGCCCTCCAAGCAGTGGCTCAGTACATACTCATGGAGTAAATGAGTGGCCGACCACTCCCCAACTCGCACTCTGGGGCCCTGAAGACCAGCTCCCCTCCCTCAGCCCCCCCCCCCCCAAGTACCTGAGGAGGAATGATGTCGAAGAGGTCGCCAGCAGGTGCATACTCCTGGGCAAAGACGTAGCAGTCCTCAGTCTCAAACACAACGTCAAAGACCTTGATGATGAAGGGGCTGGAGGAGAGGCTGTTGGTGATGCTCACCTCCCGCAGGAAGTTCTTCAGCTTGGTCTTGCTCTTGTTCACAAATTTCAGCGCCATCTTCGTGCCTGGCAGGGCAACAGTGGTGAGGGCCCCGCTCCTGCCCTCCTGCACCTGACACTCCCCATGCCTGCCGGCACAGGCCTCCCAGGCACAGGTCCGATGGGGTCCCAGGGGCAAGCCCAGCGAGGGGAAAGCACTTGCAAAGGCCGGGCCGCAGGTCAGGGCTCGAGCTGGGTCCTCTGCACCGAGCCTGCAGCTGCCCTCCCCCCCCACCTTTTCATTGTCCTCCTGACACACTAGACTTATTTAGCACGCATGTCTCCCCCAACTAGAACACAACTTCCGGAGAGCAGGGTCCTGTGCTTTGTTTATTGCTATGTCTCCAGTGCCGACAGGAGTCTGATGCACAGTAGGTGCTCAACAAATGTCTGTTTAATGGATGAGTGAACGAGAGGGAATCAAACACGGGGAGTGAGGGCCTGCAAGGCACATACTAGCATCTCTGACTGCCTGGGCAGGCACCCGTGTATCCACAGAGCACTTGCCTTGACTTCACCAATTCCCATTCACAACTGACTCCTCACAGTGATCCTATGAGCTGGGCACTAATGTTACCCCATTTTACAGAGGATGAAACCTAGGCACAGAGAGGTTAAATCACTTGCCTAAGGTCACACAGCAAGTGGCAAAGCTCAGGTGACCTCATGTTGCCCTCAGTTGGCATAGAGCCCCCCCCCCCCCCCAGTGTGTGCAAATGTGGGAGCTCAAGCAGACCCCATCTGCACTGAGTGGACACTGCTGAGCCTACAGTGTGGGAAGGCAGCAAGCTCAGTGGTTACATGAGAGGGCTCTGGGCCTGAGGACTGGGACAGCATCCTAGCTCAAACCCTCTGCATGGCCTTGATGGAAACTCTCTGGGTCTCAGTGTCCGCACCTGAGGAATGGAGCTTGCCACGCTGTTCTCACAGGGTCGTCGCCCACCCTCCTTAAAGCAGGGCGCCCTGTTCTGGAGGACCCACAGACTGTACACCTCCCTTGGGTCAGCTATCACTGATAAGCTGGTGATTCTCCCAACACCACCACCAGCCCTGACCCTGACCTCCTCCTGAGCTCCAGAGGTCCTGGGGTGCATTCCCTTGGCTGTCCCAAAGGCATCTGGGATGCTCCCAAAGCATCCACGCCTGGACATTCTGCCCCAGATTCCTCCTCTGTCCCATCTGCCTGGTCCCCTCGTCCTGGGCCACACACGCTGCATCCCCTTCACCTGGACCACGATGGCCTGATGGCCTCCTGGCCCCACAGAGCGCTCCTGGCTAAGTCCCCGCCCAAGCCACGAAAGCAGCCACCTTCCAGATACTCACCCGTGCCCTTGTAGGCCACCAGGTCGACCTTCCCATAGGTGCCTTTGCCCAGCTCCCGCACCAGTTCGTAGTGCTTGGTGACATCGCTAGCAGCCAGTGTGCGGAGGGTCAGGGCCTGCATGTCTTCAGTGAGGAGGGGCACGCCTGTCCCCAGCCCAAGGGCCGTCCCTGGCCCACAGCAGGGCAGGGAGCGGGGCGGCTCGGGCTCTGGGCAGCCCACGCTCATCTTCTCCCTGTTGTGGGGGCGGCATGGAGTGTGACATCAGGCCAGGGCCCCATCCTCCACTTATCCTTCCCCTCCCCAGCACCCAGGACCCCTGGAGGCCAGATGCTAGGCCCAGGATGACCACAGTGGGCAACCAGCATCTTTGCTGCATTACCTTCCCCAAAGTTTCCAGACCAGCTGAGCTACTCCCCACCCCCAGAGACAGCCACTGCCACCGCCTGCTCCTGGGGCTCTGTCAGCCTATTTGTCTCTTGCTGTCATCCAGACAGTGTCAGGGATGATACTGACACAAAGACATGCCATACCTCTTCCTGAGAGCAGCTAGAGGTGACCTCTAAAAATGGGCTGCTATTCAGCTGACCCAGAAAACCCCACAAAATCATGCAAACCAAGAGGTTCAAATCTTCATGTTCACTTTACAGAAGCAATGTGTGCCACTCGTCATTACAGTGATGGAGCTGAGGGTGTGTCTGGCCAAACAGCGGGGCTGGACGTGGGGCCGGTGGCCAGAACAGAGTGCTGAGTTGTTTTTTGTTGTTGTTTTAAATATATTTTATTGATTTTTTACAGAGAGGAAGGGAGAGATAGAGAGCCAGAAACATCGATGGGAGAGAGTCATCAATCAGCCCCTCCTTCACACCCCCCACCGGGGATGCGCCCACAACCAAGGTACATGCCCTTGACTGGAATCGAACCCAGGACCCCCTCAGTCCAAAGGCTGATGCTCTATCCACTGAGCCAAACCGGTTTCGGCTGGAGTGCTGAGTTTTTGCCACATGTGCTTAACAATGCAGTAAGCAATGCAGAGCGCAAGGGTTTAGATGTAGGTTATCTGGTCACCGAGCATATCCAGGGGAACAACGCCTCCAAGATGCGGGCAGAACATTCAGCGCTCACGGCGGGTTACCACTCGAGCTCTCCCTGCCGCTCGGAGAGGACCCTGCTGAGAAAGGGCAGGTTCCTACACCCGTGGAGGAGTGCACAGGAGAAAAGGATGTCCCAGAAGAAACAGAAGGGACAAAAGCTTATGGCCCAGCAATAAATTCAGCATCAAGTAAATGGTGGAGAGAGAGGGAGATGGCTAGGGAAAGGGAGAAAGAGAAAAAAAGAGAGAGAGAGAGAGAGAGATATGCAGGGATGGCATTCACAGAAATGGTCCCTTCACAGTGCTGATCAGCACCTGCCCCTGGCCAGTGCCACAGAGCCCGGGGGACAGAGCACTGGACAGATGGGTAAGAATCCTGCCTCGGGGGCCTTACCTTCGGGAGATGGGTAAGACACGTGGTGAACACATGAAGTATATATTATGAGAAAGGGGGATATGGGCTGTAGACAAAAATAAGGCAGGAGTGGGGAAGGCAAGTCTGAGGGCAGAGGTCATGTTATCAGATATTCAGCCAGTCTCAGAACTCTGACAGATGGTGCAGATACGGCCCCACCCCCACGATGACAGCACAGCCAGCTGGGGTACACAGGGCCACCCTGGAGTCCCAGGACCCTGCCTGGGCCCAGACAGGAAGGCAGAGCGCCCGTCCCACAGCCCCCCCTCTCCAATGAAGGCCTGACTGACCCCTTCAGTGTCCAGAGCTGGACACGCCTATCCCCAGAGGTACCTGTTGTGCCCAGATGGTGTTGGGGCTGAGAGCTGCTGTGGGGAGTCCAGGCCTGGGTGACAGTGGGCGCCCTCTGGGCCTGCATGTCTTGTTGATGGGGGAGGACAGAATGGGGGCTGTACGTGCAGCAGCAGGAACGGCCGGCATTGCACTCAGTGCTGGCAGAAGCCTGCCTCTTTGGAGCCTCCTCTGCTCCCCACACTCCCCTCGACTCCACCCCAGGCGTGCCACCCAACACCCTCCACAGCCACCCTCTGTAAGACCACTCGTGGCTGAGAGAAAGCACAGACTTGGAGCCAGATGGCTGGCTTTGAATCCCAGCGCTGTCACTTGCTAGCTGGTTGGCCCTGGGCAAGTTACTGCATCTCTTTGTGCCTCAGTTTCCCATCTATAAGAGGAAGAGTCCTTTCTCCTCTGGGCTGTTGTGAGGATCAATGAGTTAGCAGACTGGAGCCTGTGAAGTGCTTGCTGTCTGTCTGGCCCCGAGTGAGTGCAGTGTCGAGGGGGCGGGTTCTCAGTATAATCTGCATGCTCTCTGGCTGCGCTCCACCAGAGCCTGGGAGCGGGGTGAGCTTCCCGTGAGCCCAGCACCCTCACCCTGGCTCAGCTGCTCTCCTAGACCCAAACCCTCCTCTGCTTTCCCTTTCCCTCTGCACGACCCAGCCTCCCACTTTGCAGGGAGGAGGAACATCAGGAGGGAACTTCCTGGCCTCCCACCCAGCCCATCTGCAGTGCTCCATCTGCAGTGCTCCCAGCTGGTGGGGAGCTGGGGGCCCTCCTCCCTCAGCTTGGCTCCCACCCCTTCCTCCTCAGCATCCTGCCCCCCTATTCAGCCTCCTCTCCTCCATTCATGAATAAGCCTGTTCCAATAGAAGCTTCCCTGCCTCCTGCTTTTCCTCTCCTACTTCTTTCAGCCTGAACACATGCCAGGAGCCCATCTGAAGCGCCACATGACTGCCCGCCGTGTCTCTAGCCCATGTCAGACCCTCACAGGAAGGGATGGTGGCAGGCCTCCAGAGACCCAACCCTGTCCCCTCCCTCCGCCCCGCTCAGTGTGCTGAACCCGATCCTGCCACGCACTGTCTGTCACTAAGTCTCTGCAGTCCCAGCTCCTGGCTGGCTGGATGGCACTGGCCCCTCTGGCTGCAGTCACAGATGGTGCTGGGGCAGGCAGAGAGCTGCAGCGGGGAGCTGGGCTAAAGTGGGTGCTGTCTCCCACCACAGTCCTCCCTGGTTTCAGGGCTTGAAGGGTCAGCTCTCCATCCATCAAACATTCACCCCGCCTGGGGGAGGATCCCGGGGACTGCGAGTCGAGTCGCTGGCTGGTGCAGCAGGAACAGTGAGGCTGCCTGCCAGCGCCCGAGCCTCCTGTGGAGTGTGGTGCTCTCCCCAGGCGTGCTGGTGAGCACACGCTCTCTGCTGTCCACCAGGGACACACACTGGGCTGCTCCACTGACCCACTTCTCCTGAGGTGTGTGGACCCCCCAGGGCTGCTAGGTGGGAGGGCCCGGGTGCAGGCACATGTACACACATGTGCAATGCTCCCACTTCGGGCTGTGTCCACATCCCTGGGGAGCTTGACCAGCAGGTGCAAGGTGCTAGGAGCCCTTCTTTGCTCCCCCCTGCAGGGCCTGCTGGTGCCTGGCTCCTTCCTGCTGCTCTGGGCACCAGGCTGGGTCAGGGGCACAGTCAGAGTGGATTTTAGCCCCACTAATTGCCCCCTCACCCCAGGTTCAGTTCATGCTCTGACCGCTGCCCTTCTCCGCCTCTCTCCAGCTTCAATGTTTGCAGCCTCTTCCACATTCTTGCTACCTGCCTTCACCTCCTTCCTCCACAACCCCCACCCCAGCTCTTGCGTCTCAGCATGCTCAGGTCTTACTCTTCCAAGAAGCCTCCCTCCTGCCCCATTCCTGTCTCTTGGGGTCCCAGGATTCAGACAGGGTATGTCTCTCTCAGGACCCTGAGTATCTTGGGGTGTTTCAGCTGTTCCTTGTCTGTCCCCATCAATAGGCCACGAGCGCCTGAGGGGCTGGGGCTACTTCAGGTTAAACTCTCTCTATTGCCTTGGTTCCTAGGGTCCAGTTGTGGGGGGTCGCCTTCCTTGCCCACCTCCCTTCCCTTCAGGCTTGCTCCTTGCCAGGTGTCAGCAGGAGACAAGGAATTAATCCACACATGGTCCCTGCTGCCGTGTCATCCCCCCAGGTACACACTGCCTCTGACCCACTTACTGCCCACGTGACTGAAGAGGCGTGGTGGGGAGTGATGGAAACTGCACGGGCCTTGGGGCTCAGCAGCCTTGGCCTTGATCCTAACGTGCACCACTTTCTAGCTGGGTGACCTTGAGCAAGTCACATTGCTTCTCTGGGCCTGGGCTTCCACATCCCAATGATGAAGAAAATAATAATGACAACAGCAGCAGCAGCAGCTAACATTTAGATTGTACCTACTACGCGCCAGGTCCTGTTCTAAGGATGCCCTCACTTCCTCCCTGCCCCATGAGGTGAGTATTATTACCCCCTCTCAGGGGTGCAGGGGGTGAGGCACAGAGACTAACCTGACCAAGGTCAGACAGCTAGTGCTGGGGTGGCTCCCAAGTCGGGAAGTTGGATCACCACTGGTCCCTCAGTATCAGGTGAGGAGAGGAAGAGGGCAGAGCGTCGGCCAAGGGTGCGCTCACGCTCACTAAGCTCCTGTGAACAGCGGACTGGGTGCAGGCACTGGTCCAGGTGCTCACAGTTATCGCCCTTTAGTCCTCACAGCAGTCTAGGCAGAAGGGACCAGCTCCTTTCTTTGGGGGGCACTGAGGCTGGAGGCATTTGGCATCAGTGGGACCTTCCCCCAAGTTTTACCTCCATCATCGCCACTGCTTCTGCTCTAAGGAGCAACTGCGAGCTGCCCGGCCCAGGCAGTGGGGCTCCTGGCTGCACTTGTGTAGTTGGCACTGCATCTGCCCACTCACAAGCTGACTGCTGCCCCGGGGCCCACATGACTCGAACCTCAATGTGTGTCCCCACCAGCCCCCAGGGAAGCCCTTGGTTCCCATCTGTGCTGCAGCAGGCAGGAGGGTGTCAGCCCCTCTTCCTGGCAGCAGTCTGGGCTCTGACCACAAAAGCTCTGACCCCATGGGCTGGGCCTTCCTCCACCGGCGGGGAGGGCTGCAGAGTGGGGCCAGGGTTTCCCAAGCCAGAGGCAAGATGGAACCACTACCACTTCCTGTGGGCAGGTGGCTCGAGCTGGGTGCCCATGAAAACTGCACCCAATGCATAACCCCACTCAGGCCTACTTTCAATCCCCTGCCCCCTTGTACACACACAGTGCAGCTTGGCAAAACGTCACTGAGTCCTCCCAAGTACCCTGAGGAGAGCAACATACTTCCCATTTCCTAAAAACAGCTAGAGGAGCCCTGGCCAGTTTGGCTCAGTGGATAGAGCGTCAGCCTGCAGACCGAAGGGTCCCCAGTTCGATTCTGATCAAGGGCACGTATTTTGGTTGCAGGATCCTCCCCGGTCCGGGCCCTGGTCAGGGCACATGCAGGAGGTAACCTATCGGTGTGTTTTTCTCACATCATGTTTCTCTCTGACTTTCCCTCTCTCTAAATCAAATATCCTTGGATGAGAATTAAACACACACACACACACACACACACACACACACACACACACACAAACTCACCCAGCTTGAGTATAACTTACATATCACAAAATTCCTCTGAAGTGTACAATTTAACGAATTTAGTAAATGTATAGAGCTGTACAGTCAGGCCACATTGAGCAATGCTTTCTATTTTATGGAGGAAGAACAGGGCCTGAGAGGTTGACTTATTATGGTTCCAGCAAAGATAGCCAACTGCCCACCAAAGCTGTTTTGTCTCCTATAATACATAGCTGTGCTGGCGGGCAGCTGTGGGCATTACACCTCCTACCTCCCTCGTGTCCAGTGTGGTCACTGGACTTTATTTCCTCGATGAGAATAGAAACGATGTGTGTCACAGCTAGGCTAGGACTTTTCAGAATGGGTCATTTCTCTATTCTCTCTTCTTCTTTTAAAAAGTATTTTTATTTATTTTTTAAGCAAAAGAAACATTAAAATGCTGCCTCCAGCATACCCCTGTCCAGGAACCCACCAGCAATCTTTCAGTGCACAGGTCAATGCCCAACCAACTGAGCCACACAGGCCAGGCTCTCCATTCTCTCTTCTGCATGCTGACTTGCTGTGGAGGACTCCAAGACCCTGAAAGATGGTGGATCTACAAGATAGGAAGAGCCTGGGTTTCTGGGTGTGGGAGGATTACCCGCTCGGCACCTTATATGAGCCAGAAGTAAACTTCTATTGTGTTAGGCTACTGAGATAGGGGGGCTTATTTGTTATAGAAGTTAGCATTATACTAAATCAAGGCTTTCAGAGCAAGTGAGCAAAAGAGTAGGACTTGGCCCTAACTAGTTTGGCTCAGTGGATAGAGTGTCAGCCTGTGGACTGAAGGGTCCCAGGTTTTATTCTCATCAAGGTCATGTACCATGGTTGCAGGCACATCCCCAGTAGGGTGTGTGCAGGAGGCAGCTGATTGATGTTTCTCTCTCATGTATGTTTCTAACTCTCTATCCCTTCCCCTTCCTTTCTGTAAAAAATCAACTATATATATATATATATATATATATATATATAGTTATATATATATATATATATATATATATATATATATATATATATGTATATGTAGGACTTGAACCTCAGTGTGCCTGACTGCCTGGAGTGGAGCCAGAGAAGGTAATCTGGATGGTGACAACATTGGCAACCAGAGGGTGAGAATCCAGTACAGGAGTAGGCAGAAGGCGAGTAGCCTGTAAAGATAAGGGCGTCTGTCCTTATCCTGAGAGAAAAACAATACTGGCTAATATTTTTAAAAATATCTTTATTGATTTCAGAGAGGAAAGGAGAGGGAGAGAAAAACACTGAGAGAATCAGTGATTGGCTGCCTCCTGCACATCCCTCCTGGGGATCGAGCCAACAACCTGGGCATGTGCCCTGACCAGGAACAGAACCATGACCTCCTGTCAACACTCAACCACTGAGTCACACCGGCCAGGCCTGGCTAATATTTATTGAGCATTTGCCATTTGCCAGGTGCTGTGCTAACACTATGGATTAAATCATTAACAATGACAAATCTAGGAGATAGAACTAGCTACTGTTATCCCGTTTTACAGGAAAGAATACTGAAGCACAGGTGGGCTAAATGACTTGCCAACAGCTAACCATTAGTACAGCTGGGATTTGAACTCGGGCCATCAGGCTTCAGATCCCATGCAGTCTGTCCTTCGAGGCCCCTGAAGGCAGACCCAGGCAGACAGCAGTTCAAAATGAGACAGGGATGAAGCTGCAACAGGGAGGAAGTAGGGTAGCAGGAGGCAGACCCTGGGTGTGCTTCTGTCTGGGAATCAGTGGAAGGCAACATCGGATTAAGTGATATCAGTCAGGCCTTTCTTACTCTCACTCTAGAATTCTAAGCTTCTCAGTCCCCCGGTTATCTCTCAGCACAGGCAGCCCCCAGGGTATCCTTAACCTAGCCCTCACCTGGAAAGATGGCTGTGTTTGGGTGGGTCACCTCTCTGGGTCGATATTATTAAAATAAGTCCCTGTGAAAAAGCAGCTACCAGATGAAGTTTCAGGTGCTGAGTGGGACAGGGGATCCCCTCCACCCGCCCTCACCTGCTTCACTTGTGCTCCCCTGTAAGGCCAGGGGCTGCAGCTTCATTCCTTAGCCTGCATGTCTGAATCAGCTCCCCACACCCCCATAACCTCCCCTCGCCTGCCTCCAGGCCTCCCCTCCAACCCCCTCTCCTGTACATGCGATCTGATGAATCTTCTGAAGAGCAGATTGGACCTGATTCTTGCCTAGCTCACGCACTTCAGTGGTTTCTCTTCTAAATTTATTTTTTATTGTTGACAGTATTACAGATGCCCCTGGTTCCCCCCCACCCCACCGCCTTCGCCCCCTTCAGTGGTTTTTTGAATGGGCCTGTGATGATTTTCCCTGCTTGGCATCAATTTCCCTTTCTTCAGGGAAAGGTCTCTCTCGGCCGCTGGTTCAGTAGTGGGGTTGTCTCCACCCAGACCTGGCCGGCCAGCGGATCCATCCCATCCACCAGGTCACTGCCGCTCTAAGCACCTGGGTCAGGCATGCCTACAGCCAGTTACATTCTTCAATGTTTGCTTCATGAATCAAAACATGTCCCTTTCCCATAAGCAGGTGAGTTTATGTAACTTGCAACGTGGAGATTGCAGAGGAGCATATCTACTGGAGCCCAGGCACTACTCAGGTGCTAACGCGAGGCCAGCAGGCCAGGGCGATGTAGCAGATCCTGGGGGTAAGCATACCAATCAGGAAGGCAGACAAAATAAGGCCTTCGATAACCTGCGGCCGGGAAGGCCACGGGTGCACCAGCATTTCCAGAGGGAACGGGCAGGAGGGATTCGGGTGGCTTCCTGGAGGAAGTGCCACCAGAATGAGCCTTAAAGGGGGTTAACAATTCGGCAAGAAACCCGAGAGCTCCCTGAAAGCAAGCTCCATGCCTTAATCATCTTGCTATTTCTAACACTTAGTCAGGGCGTGACAAACGCTGGGTGAATAATTCTTTAAGTGTTTGGGAAGTTGTAACTTTTTATATCTTGGCTTTCCTGCATGCGATCCTACAGGAACAAAGCTATTTTCTGAGGGGCCCGCATGAGGTATCATTAGCCCCATTTTACAGATGCGGAGGTTGACGGACAGAAGAGAACAGTGGTTTGCTGAAAACTGCATAGAAAGCCAGTGGCAGGGCTGGGCCAGAGGCCAGGGTGTCTGCAGGACAAAATGCTGCCTCCCTCTAGCCCAGGAGTGGGCAAACTTTTTGACTCGAGGGCCACAATGGGTTCTTAAACTGGACTGGAGGGCCGGAACAAAAGAAACCTGACCATGCTGGCACTCTCATCTTGGGCTGCTGGTGAAGGAGCGGAGGGGAGAGCAAAAGAACCCTCTGCTCTTTTGGCTCCGCGGGTCGGATAGAACAGCCAAACGGGCCGGATCCGGCCCGCGGGCCATAGTTTGCCCACGGCTGCTAGCCCTAGCCCCGAGCACAGCAGACATGGAGGAAAGTGATAACAACAGCTGGCACTTAGGGAATGCCTGTCATGTGACAACTGCTTCATGTAAATGATCTCACATAATCCTTGCAACATCCCGACACAGGGGCTATTAACCATCCCAATTTATATATGAGGAAACTGAGGCACTGGATCAAGATTATCCAGTAACAGAGTCAGGATTCAAATTCAGGCATCACCACTCCAGTGTCCAAAAGCTTAATCACTATGCTTTACTGTCTCCAAAAAAAAGAGTAAAATTATCACCTAGTTTCTCATCATGCCAATGCTTTACATTGCTGCTGCCATTCAATCTTCTTGGTAACCCCATTTTACAGATAAGTATACTGAAGCCCAGAGGGGTTAAGCAACTTGCTCAAGGTCACACTCAGCCAGTGAGGGTCAGAGCCAAGGATTGAACCTTGAACTCCCTCTGCTTTATTTCCTTCTCTGCTCTTGGTCTTTGGTTTGCAGCCCAGGTCTCCCGTTAGTCGCATTGTCTTCAGCACCACAGGCGTGGACAGCACCCAGGCAGGCTCAGCACCAAGTGCAGGGCCGGGGAGGCCTGAGCAGGCAGGTGGGCGGCCAGGATGGAGAACTGCTGCAGAACGGTAACCCAGGCCCCCAGGGCTGGAAAGGCTGGACACAATCCAAGTGTCAATCAGCAGATTTGGTTAAATAAATGGCAATACATCCATACATTCCTTTCCAGTGGCCCTAGAACATGCTTGAGCCAGAAGGGATTTTGGAAATCATGTGACCCAGCTCACAAATTTCCCAGGTGAGGAGACCAAGATGAAGAACTGGGACTGTCCCACGACTGAGCAAAAGAAACTGGGAACAACTTCTTCCCACTGCCCTCCCTACCAGGCTTGGCTTCTGGCTCTGGTCTCAGCCTTCACTCCCACCAGCACAGTCTGCCCCTTCCCTGGGACGCGTCCTTGGTGGTGATTAATAGCCTGTGATGCTCTCCACTGCAGCTGGCGCCCTCTGGGGCGGTGGAAGCCCCAGCTCACCACTCCCAGGCTCTGTGGGTGTGGGAGGAGGCATGGGTGGGTCTTGCTGCCTGTGTGAGGTGGGCAGCCCAACATTCAGGGGGAGCAACAGGAGTGGAGAGCAGAGGGCAGGATGGTCACCTGCCACTGGCTGCTGGGCCAGGGCCCTCTGCCGGGTGTCCACCAGTGGACAGGTGGTGGCCACTGGAGATGGCAGGGAGAGCAGAGGCTCCCTGAAGAGAAGAGCCCTTCCTTAGCCACAGCCCTATCCCTCCCTCCTTCCCTGAGCCCCTCTGGAGGGATGGAACTGGGATGTAGCCTAGCTTGGGAGCCCGGAGCCCAGATTCAGGCATTCCTGAGTAGACCCAGGTCACCACTGTTTCTTGCCATGAAGCTTGAAGTAAGTCATGTACTCTCTCTGTGCCTCCATTTTCTTATCAGTAGAATAGGGATAATAAAGGTACAGATCTAAGTATTAGTAACAGCCAATATTTATGAAACACTCAGAGTCTAAGCACTTTCTATATATAGACTCACTTAAACTTCACAACTGTCTTATTCCCACTAGAGCATATACCTTATAGCTCAGGAAACTGAGACTCAGAGAAGGGAAGATTAGTGCCAAGTTCAGTGTCACACGGGTAGAGGTGGCCTAGAGATAATGCCTGGCTCCAGAAGCTCCGAGAGGACTTGCTGTACACTTACACGTGCCTGGCACTGCTCTGGATCTGCAACACATTCACAAGCCACGCACATGGCCCTGCTCTCCAGGAGCTTATATTCTAGCCCGAGGCAGACAGCAAAAAAGGAAGTGGATATATGCCAGGCAGTGGGACCTCAAAGAGGGAAAAAGGGAGAAGTGAGGAAACGCCCAGCGTAGGGGATGAAATTGTAATCGGGGTCAGGAAAGGCCTACTGAGAGGGCTATGCATGTGGCTATTGTGGTGGGAGAGCCTTCCTGGCAGAGGCGAGGAGTGGGGATGTGCCTGGTGTGCTCAGGAGCAGTGAGGAGGCTGGCATGGGAGCAGAGGGCGGGTAAGAGGTAGGGCAGGAGAAGGTAGAGGTAAAAAGGAATGGCAATGTACCGGGCCTCAGAGGTCAGGGCCAGGGCCTGCCTTTCACTCTGAGTGAGATGCGCGCCAAACCCTGGACCTGAGCAAGCCCTTCCTGAAGCCATCTGTGTGCCAGGCCCTGAGAGAAGGGGACAACATGCCCCTCCAGCACTCCACCGCTGTCCCTGGGGAGGCTGAGGGAGGAGGTGAGGGAGGGAAGCCTGGGCCTCTGAGTCCCGGGTGCACATTCTTCCATCTGTAGCTCCCACCTGCGGAGGCCCCACGAGCAGAAGGGAGGGGGCAGGAAAGCTGATAACAGATATGTCGGGGACACAGCTGGAGTCCATGGTAGGTCCTGCTGGGTCTTTCTGACAGGTCTTGCCCTGTAGACTGTGAGTGAATGAGGGAAAAGTGGGCAGAATCTTCCCTAAGTTCTAGATATGAAACTCTGAGTAAAGACTTTCACCCCTGAGCCTCTATTTATTTTATTTTTTACTATAAAAGTGGGGCTGCCCTGGTCAGTGTGGCTGTTTTTTGGAGTGCCATCCCATATACCAAAAGGTGGCAGGTTCAATTCCTAATCAGGTTGTGGGTTCGGTCCCCAGTTGGGCAGGTACGGGAAGCAACTGATTGATGTTTCTCTCTCTCTCAAATCAATAAAATAAAAAAGTGGCATTAACATTCCCTTTCTGCTCAGGGCTTTTGAGAACTAATATTAAGAGCAAACCCTCAGTGGATACTCAGTGCCATGCATTGCACTTTACACACATTCATTCAGTTAATCCTCACTGTGACCCTACAAGGCATGAACAGTATTATCCAACTTTTTGTAGATGAGAGATCTGAGGATAAGCCACTTGCACAAGGTCACACAGCAGGATCTAGAGATGAAAATTTTTACCACTAAACCATGTTAAACGTGGGCCCCTTGCTTCTCCAGGAGACACAGGGTCGGAGCTGGCAGGCATGGAGGATCTCCCAGCTCTGGCAGGACTGCCCTGGGGCGGGGATTTCTGCAGCCTTGCTGTGTCCGGACCAGGAGGAGGAGGCGACCCTGTTCCGTGTAGCCCACACCCCAGCCCCCAGGCCCATCCCAAAACCCAGAGGCATTCAGGACTTTCTCTGCCTCTCCCAGGACTGGTGAAAGCCCAGGGAGGGGAGCTGGTGTGGTGGCCAGCCCAGCCCATTTGCATATCCCGGCTGGGTGTGGCAGAAGCAATGAGAACAATTAAATTGCTGGCACTGCTACCGGTGCGGTAAGCGTTCTTTAATCCTCCCCACAACCCCAGGAAGTGGGAGCAGTTATTATCCCATTCCACATCAGGAGAAAGTGAGGCACAGGAGACAATTGCCTTGTCCAAGGCCATGCAGTCAATGAGAGGTGCAGCCACTTTCACACAAACCTCGGGGCTCACAGAGCTGGGCTCAAACCCCCCCGCTCTGGGTGAATGCTGTTTTCAGCACTAAATGGAAAAGGGATGGCCAGTGCTGGGCACGGAGTACCCGACATTGAAAAAATGCCCCCTGTTTCCTTCCAATCCTAACATTACTAGGCTCCCAGAGTGGGGGCTGACCTGAGAATCTGGACCTGTTCCATCCCCAGACTGCGGCCAGGCTACGGTGGGGCCCGGGAAAGGTGGGTGGATAGGAGGGGTGTAGGCTTTAACTGGCCTCTCTAGGCTCAACAGCCACAGCCTCCTGAGACCAGGGGAACAGGGGAGGGAGGAGGTAGTTTGGGGAAAACCCTGAGTCTATTGGGGATGCTGATCCAGGCTCTGGCCTGAGGCCCAGCTGCCTAAGGCAGAAAGCCTGGGGACAAGCCAGGCAGGCAGAGCGCCTGGACAGCAGAGCTGGAAGAAGAGGGCCAAGGCCACCCTCCGGCAGAGCGATGGGCCGCGGCACTGGGAGGGCCCTCACAGACTCTCAGGCTTGAGCCCAGTCCCTGCACCTGGACTCCTCCCTGCTCTGAAGCACCACACAGCACCGCCTCTCAAACACCCGCTTCCCCTCTCAAGGGGCTATTTAAACTCAGCCCAGAGGTTAAATGACTTGCCGAAGGTCACACAGCGGCTAAGTGGGATTCAAACCCAGGCAAGGTCCAGAGCCTGTGCTCTCAACTATGGTGCTCTGCTGTCCCTCCAACGGAGGGCTGCTGCTGACCTTCATCCAGGAAGACGGCACGCCTCCTTCCAGGGCCATGCGGAGTGCCAGGTGCCCAGCGCCGGCCTCTGGCCCCTGCCCCAGCTACTTGGCCATGCCCACTGGTTTCATTCAGTGTTTAGGGAATGTTGATATTTTTGAGGGACTTCTGAATCTAGGCCTCCCATCTCTCCTGCCTGACTCACACTAGAGCAGCTTGGTTTCAAGCCTTAGAAGGTCCAAACAAAGGGGAAGCTTACGGCTTCCAATTCCTCTGACGCATGGGTAAACTGAGCCCATAGTGTAGTCCTCCCCCAAGCATCTTCAGAAAGACCTGGGCCTAGGACCTTGAACTTTGGCTCCTGGGAAAGTGAGAGTTAAACCAAATTGTTGGTGGCTGAACTCTTCTAGCCTAGGGGAGGGGCACAAGATGGGCAAAGAGGAGAGAGTGGGGCCCGGCTAAGGATGCTCTGGCGGGAGGAATTCGGGCTCACTTCATCACAGCCTGAGGACCCCAGGGGGTGCTGCTCTGGGCATGCTCTAATGTGGCCATGGGGGAGGTAGAGAATACCCGTCTGTGCAAGACACATACAAGCGAAGGTCACCCACAGAGCAAACACTTTCTGGCCTCCACCCCGAGCCTACAGAGCCAGCTGCCAGCTCTGTTACTAAATGAACTGGCAGGTGGGGTCGGGGCAGGCTGGAGTGGGGTGCTCTGTCTAAAGGTCAGCACTGTCACTCGTTGGCTCTTGCCTCAGCTCGCCACATCACCTGTTTTTTCAATAGGGTTCAAAAATCAATATTTGTATGTGAAATTGTGGGTGTTATTTTTTTTTAGGATTGGCAACAAATGCAAATATGAGGAAAAACATTGTTTGGATCATCAAAAGGTGTCTAGAAGCTATTGTATATTATGCTGGGTCTGGGGCTAGACAAAACCGATGCAATGGAGACAAGACAGATCTGGTCCCATGTCCTGGAGACAAACTCTCACAGCACATGGAGACACTTTCTACTGTCTCCACGCCACCATGCAGCATTCCATTCTGTGAGCCCAGGCCCGATAAAAAGGGGAGGTAGAGGCAGAAAGCGGCTCCTGAGCCATCCAATAGTGGAGCTTTTCAGGTTGGGGGATAGCACCTGGTGACAGAGGGAGTGAGTGAGGGACAGGGAGGCGAGCCAAAGATGAAGTAGAGGATGATGAGTGAGCAATGGGAGATGACCCCTGGGAGGCAGTTTAGGGCCACAAGGGGAGTGTTACTCCCCGTGCCCCTCTGACCTCTGACCTAGTCACAGTGACCCCAATCTCTGCTTTTTAATCTCTCCCTCCATGCCCCTGCCTGTAGGTCTTACACAAGGCTCTGGGCTCCCGGGAACCCACTGTGGGAATCATTTCTGAGACGGAGAGGACACCCTGGATGCTTCTTGAGGCCCCAATGCGCTCTACACCCGCCCCCCAGCTGTGGAGCGAGTGGCTCACTCTGCCATCTCGGGGAGATGTCACACACTTGCCCAGATCACCCAGTCTTCAGGGCAGTGGGCTCCCCCACCGCCTGTGCTGAGGGGCGTGGCCTAACTGTCCTTGAATTTGCAGGAGGGGCTGTCAGAGATGGCCAGAAGCACCTCTCCCCTGCTGACCACATCCTCCCCCTTGGGCCAACGCCAGCAGCAGATGGGGTGGGGGTACTTGATATTAGAAAGGGGGAAGGAGGAATTGGCCATGCAGCCTCGGGGACCCCAAGTCTGCAGCGGGATGGGGATAGAGTGCTTCAGGTGTGGCCTGGGCAAACTGAGAACATCCCAGGAGTCTGACAATCAGGAAAGAGGATCAGGATGAAGTGAGGAGAACCTTGACTCCAGTGCCTGGTACATCACAGACACCAGATACAGTTTGTTCCGTGAAAAAACGAACAAAGAAACTCCTGGTGGGGCTGCCTGTACCAGAGTCCTGCCTTCAGAGAAGACTGGTGGGAACCGCAGCAGCTCAAAGTGTTTCCTTCTGATTCAGAATGTCAGCATTTCAGGGTTCAGCATCCCCTGGGCCTCTCATGGCAGTACTGCCTTGTACACATCCTGGAAAGCTAACGTGACAACCTAGAACGCCCTTTGGTGCCCGGACATGCTGACCCAATTGGTTGGCCCTGGGTGTCTGGAGGTCAGGAGGAGGGAAGGCTGTCCCTGGGGCACTAGGGGACAGGACAGAGCCTGACCTGAAGGGGCCTCTTCATCCAGACTCCCTCCTTCCCTCCCCCCAAACCAGTGCCTCACTTTGGAAAGGGCTTGCCCCTCCCTGTCCTGCAGGAGCACAAGTGGCCTGGGTGAAGACCCCCCATTGTGGCCTGGTGGGCAGCAGCGGAGTCACAGAGAAAATAAGGCATTCCCACCCATTCCCTCAAACACATCCACCCCCTGCCCTCTCACAGACAAAGACACACACCCAAGCCCCAGCCATCACCCTACAGGCACACACGAGGGGTCCCCTGACCTGTGAACACCCCCAAATCTTCTCCCAGGAGTGGCTTCACTTGAGAACTCGGCCTGGCCATGAGGGGATGGGGATTGGGGAGGGGGGGGGGAGGAATTAAAATACTCCAAAGACTGAGGATCCAACAGCTCCAGGCTCTCAGGTGTTTTTTTTTTTTTTTTGGGGGGGGGTGGAGGGAACTCTACCCTCTTTTCCTCTCTCCGTGGCGCAAGGTGCTCTGCCACCACCCCTCCCGTGGGGCCGGGGAGCTGGGCCCGAACCCCAAGGCTAGGGTGAGGGGTGGGGGAAGGGAGGGGGCGCGGCTCCTCCAAGCGAGACACAAAGAGACGTCCTTCAGCCTCGGCTCCATGGCGACGCTGGGAGGGGGCAGTGCGCGCCCGGCAGCACCATCCCCACCTGCAGGTCCGGGGGCCTCGGGGGCCACTCACCTGCTGCTCCGCACCTGGGCCTGGCTTACCTGGGCTGGGGCCGCGGGGACGCCGCGGCGGGGGGCCTGGGCGCCGTCTCGGTTTCCGTCCGCCCGGCCCGGGGGCTCAGGCCACCGCCGCCGGCTGGGGTGCGAGGGGCGCCGCGAGGGGCTCGGCCGCCCGGGTCCTGGAGCTGTGAGTGTGAGTGTGTGAGTGTGTGTGCAGGGCTGCCCCCGAGGCCTCTTGCTGGTGAGGAATAGCTCTTCTGTCCTCAGGTCCCTAGATTTGGGGTTTTCGTACCGGAATTGGGGGATCTAGGACTCCCTGCTGTAGGGGCGTGCTGAGCCGGGTCTTCGTGCCTTGAGGTGTGGAGTTGTACTGGCCAGGGTCTCGAGAGGGGGTGCCTCACTCCCGGACAGGGGGTCACTGTGTTCTAGGTCTTGGGGGGGGGGGCGCCCGGGTTGAAGGGGGGGAGTCTTCGCGGCACCGTAGGGACGTCGCTGCCTTCTGAACACGGAGGAAGTCTTCGTCGTCCCCGGCGGCGGGGGAGTCGTTCTGTGTTGGATCCGGAGCCGCCCCCCCTCCCACCGACTCCGCTTTCCTGGGGTTCTCTGGGTCTGGATGTAGCGGGGGATCCCCACGCTCCCGGCTGCCGGGGCTCGCTGCGTCCCGGCCGCCCGCAAGGGCTGGGAGGAGGCCCCTCAGCCGCTGGGGGGCTCCGCCGCCGCCGCCGCCGCCGCGGGCAGCCCGGCCCCGCGGTCCCGGCCGCCGGCCTGGTCCGGGCTCTGCCTGCGGCTCGGGCTCGCGCTCCGCCTGGCGCCCCGGCCCCGGCCCCGGCCCCGGCGCCCGCCCGGGCTGCGCTCCATCGCGGCACCGCGGCTCCGCCCTCCGCCCCGCGCGCACCTGCCCGCCCGGCCCGCGGCTCCGCCCTCCGCGCCGCGCGCCGCCGCCCCTTTGTCCGGCCCGCTCGGTGTGCGCCCTTGCGCACGCGCACTCGCCCGGCGCGCGCTCTCGCTCCCGCCGCGCAGACCCCGCCGCGCGCCGCGGGGCGCAGATTCTCCGCGCGCGGAGGGAGCGGCGCGCAGCGCCCCCTCCCCGCTTTCCGGCTCCGCTGGGTCCTAGCGCCGAGGCCTCGTCTCTATCTTCCCACCTCGTCCTTTCTAGGTCAGAGCCCACGAGGGGGCGAGAACGAGGTTAGACAGGACTCGAGGGAGTCTGAGAGGGTCACCTGGTCCAGCCTCCTGGCCCTGCGGGACCAGATTGTCCCAGACTGTCCCAGTCTGTCCTTGTGGGGTGGAGCCTGTGTCTATTTCAAGGAGGGAAACATCAAAGCTATGCAATAGGATATGCATTCATTTATATCTGTTCTTCTATCTTCCGTGCAGCCAGCCAGCCACCTATGCATCCATTCATGCATGCAGCTATCCATCTACTAGTATGCTTCCATCCATCCTATTTGAGCAAGACCTTGCGAACCTACCCAGAGAAGGGGTCATAAACTGGGGCTTTGGGGGTCATGGCCAGCCCAGGCCGCCTTCTCCACCGGTTGTAAAAGGCAGTGACCTTTGGAAAAGCGCAGTGCTCACCAGGCAGAAGGGAGGAAAGGGGATTGAGTCCAGGCAGAGGGAGCACCATGTGCAAAGGCGACACCCAGGTGTGAAGGAACATTGTTTGGCTGGTAAGCTGAATGAGGGCGGAGACGAGATAGGGACCACTATTCTGTCTCTTTTCAGCCTCGTCCACGCAGCCCCAGCAACACTGCTTCCCTAAGAAGTTCCCCCAAGCCCCATAGCTTCTCTATTTCTTCCAACTCTTTGTTCAGGGCTGAGTTATTTTATTTTATTTTTTGTTTGTTTTCACCCAGCACCCCAATCACCCTGACTTTTTCTAGCAGTTTTAGAGCCAGAGGTTGCAAACTCAGGTACTTATAGGTCACATACCTTAGTGACTGGGGCCAGGGGTCAAGTGGTAGGGAGTGGTGGAGATAAGCAAACTGGAGCATTGTGGGCCCTTCATGGAGAGATAATTTTTTTCAACAGAAGCAAGGAATCCATATTCTAAGGAAACATCTTCTAAATCTCCCAAAATTCAGAAATACTGAATGGACAGAATGAAACCCTTTTTTTTTTGCGCCAAATCTGGCTCATGGGCCATCAGCATGCTACCTCTGTTAGTGAAAACGTTGTCTTAGTTCCTCACTCGCCTCCCTCCTGCCTCTGCCTAGACTTTTCTTCCTTTTCTAGAACCCAACTCCTACGTGCCATCAGCTCTGTAAAATACAAAGTGGACTGGGTTGGTCCTCTACTTAAAATTGCCAATGACTGCCAAAACTGGTTTGGCTCAGTGGATAGAGCATCGGTCTGTGGACTGAAAGGTCCCAGGTTCGATTCCAGTCAAGGGCAAGTACATTGGTTGCGGACACATCCCCAGTAGGGGGTGTGCAGGAGGCATCTGGTCGATGTTTCTCTCTCATTGACGTTTCTAGCTCTCTGTCCCTTTCCCTCTCTGTGGAAAATCAATAATATATATATATATATATATATATATATATATATATATTTAAATATATTTTATTGATATTTTACAGAGAAAAAGGGAGAGAGATAGAGAGCTAGAAACGTCGATGAGATAGAAACATTGACCAGCTGCCTCTTGCACACCGGGGATGTGCCCGCAACCAATGTACATGCCCTTGACAGGAATCGAACCTGGGACCCTTTAGTCTGCAGACCAACGCTCTACCACTGAGCCAAACCGGTTTCGGCTAAATATATATATTTTTTAAAATTGCCAATGACTCCCAGTTACCTCTAGGGCAGTGGTCAGCAAACTCATTAGTCAACAGAACCAAATATCAACAATACAACGATTGAAATTTCTTTTGAGAGCCCAATTTTAAAAATATATATTTTATTGACTTTTTACAGAGAGGAAGGGAGAGGAATAGAGAGCTAAAAACATCGATTAGCTGCCTCCTGCACACCCTCTACTGGGGATGTGCCTGCAACCAAGGTACATGCCCTTGACCGGAATTGAACCTGGGACCTTTCAGTCCGCAGGCTGATGCTCTATCCACTGAGCCAAACCAGTTTCGGTGAGAGCCCAATTTTTTAAACTTAAACTTCTTCAAATGCCACTTCTTCAGAAAAGACTTGCCCAGGCCTTGGTATTTTGTGAAAGAGCCACACTCAAGGGGCCAAATAACTGCATGTGGCTCATGAGCCACAGTTTGCCCACCACGGCTCTAGGGTAAATGTCCTCATGTTCATCCCCTTAGCCTATGGGACCCCTACCGAAGCTGTCTTTCCTCTATTCAGCCTTGACCTTGGCCAGTCTGCCTAAAACATCTCTTTCTCACACCTCTGCGCCTAATACACTTTGCTTCCTGTTTGGAATATTTTTTTTGTTTGTTTCTCCTGATTTTTCTTTCTTTTTTCTTTTTTATTAACTTATTATCTGTATACATATATTACCATTGTCCCCCCCCCCAAAAAAAAAAAACGTGCCCTCCCTCCCCAGAGTTTTGTGTCCATTGGTTATACTTATATGTATGTGTACAAGTCCTTCGGTTGATCTCTTATCTCTGTGTGGAATATTTTATTCCCCAAATCAGGGATCCTCCAAGATACCTCCCCTACATCTCCCTTTCCTTTCTCACCCCTCCCTGCCCCATCAGTGTTCTCAAATTTCACCCTAATTTTGTTCTAGTCCTCTTCATGTAAGGCTTTTCTAATGGAGAAGTGTGAGTCATTGGGCCAGCAGTAGAGAGAGGCTAGAGAAAGAGGGAGAGGGAAGGGATTTTTTCCCCTTTCTTTCTTTTCTTCTTTTATAAAAAAAATGTTTTCAGTGGTTGATCATCAGGATCAGGGCATAGGTTGGGGTTGTGGGCTCAGCCCCCGATGTGGGTGTGCAGTGGTTTTCTCTTATCATTGATGTTTCTGTCTCTCTCATTCTCCCTTCCTCTCTGAAATCAATTAAAAAAAAATTTATATTGATTTTTTTTTTTTTAAAGAGAGAGGAAGGGAGAGATGGAGACATTGATGAGAGAGAAACATCAATTGGCTGCCTCCTGCATGCTCTCTACTGGGGATCGAGCCCACATCCCAGGCATGTGCCCTAACTGGGAAGTGAATGGTGACCTCCTGGTTCATAGGTCAATGCTCAACCACTGAGTCATGCTGACCTGGCTCCATTGATTTTTAGAGAAGGTTGAAGGGAGGGGAAAGAGAGGGGGGTGGGAGGGAGAGAGATCATGACAGAGAGAGGTGTTCCTGGCTTGTTGGCCTGCATTATGAATATCTTGTTGTGCAGGAAGGACCCCTCCCCCATGGCCACCATCATGCCAGGATGTTGCTGCTGGTGACCAGCCCCTTCAGCGTCACCAGGGAGCTGGTGGCAAGGTGACTGAGCAGCTCAGAGCAGCTCAGAGCTGTTTTCAGGAGAGCTGAAGATGGTGACATTTGGGCAAAGGTTATGGAAGATGCTGCTAATGGGAGCTCCGCTAGAAGCAGGAGCTTCCGGGGCCCTGGGGAGCCCGGGGCTGGTCATTGCTGGGAAGGGAAACCAGGAGTCCCTCCGGAACCCGCGAGGGTCAGACCAGGCAGCGAGACAGCGGGCAGCGCCGCCGCGGGTGCCCGGCAGCTGGGGCGCGGGAGCTCTGTGTCTCTCAATGGCTTTTTGGAGAGTTCATTCCGAAGTGAGAAGCACAGTGTTCCAGCAAGAGTTCCGAGGAGTTCCCACCTCTCATGTGGAAATGCCAGTGTGACCCGGCCAGCAGGATGCCACTGATGCTGGCAAGTGCCCGCGCCTGCAGAGCGGGGAGGGGAGGCCTGCCCTTTGTGACAGCGCCCGAGCTGCTGAGTCGGACTCGCGGCTTTGAAGGGAATTCTGTTTCTTGCAGCGAAACGCCTGCCAGCTGACGGGAGAACATCTCCTCAATAATGGGGTGCTGCCCTTGGGAACAGAATGCAGGAAATGGGCCTGGGGCGGGCGGGTGATGGGAACCCATCCTCCTCTGTCATTTTTTTTAAATTAAAAACATTGGACACAATTATGATAAAAAAATGTTTACATTGATTCTAGCTGTGGATCTGCACAGGTTTTCACTTTTCAGCATTTTTCTTTTCAGTAATTAAAGCCTATTCAGTGGAAATGTTTTATTTTTATTTAAAAAAATATTTTTATTGAGAGAAAGGGCGAGGGAGAGATAGAAACAGCAGTGATGAGAGAGAGTGCCTCCTGCACAACCCCCACTGGGGATCGAGCCCGCAACTGGGCATGCACCCTAACTGGGAATTGAGCTGTGACCTCCTGGTTCATAGGTTGATGCTCAACCACTGAGCCACGCCGGCTGGGCTGGAAGTGTTTTTAAATGGGATCTTGCAGAAAAACCCCAGTAACTTTTCCATTGTGTGATTCTGTTTTCTTAAGCCAGGTCCAAGAACCATCTGAAATGACCTCATTTCTGACTTGGAGAAGCGTGGGAGCGGGGAGTACATTTGACCGCCTGGTCCCTTGGCACCCGTGCCTGCTGCTCTGGTGGCTCTGAACGCCAGTGCCCGTGGGACTGGATGTGGCTGTTTCTTTGGGGAGGTGTGGGGTGAGGACTGGAGGGGTCTCTTTAGTTCTGGGGAGTAGGAGCACCGTCTGGGACCCTCAGGACCCAGGCAGGGCCGCTCCGAGTGGGTCCAGTCCCAGCACCCTCCTTGGGGAAGGGTCACCAAGCACGCCGAGGCCCAGGCCTTTGGGAGGAAACAAGGCGGTCTGCCCCCCCCCCCAACCCCTGGGGGCGCTGGCTTTGAAGATGTCCTAGTTTGGATTTCACAGAAACAGACCCTGCTCAAGCCCGATTCGAGAGCAAACAGCTGGCTTGGCCGGGGATCCCGGGAGGCCAGTGGGGAGGAAAATGGGAAGGCAGTGACCGGGTGCTCTATCAGGCAGGTTACCCTGCAAGCAACGGACAGCGAACCCCTGGGGGCTCTCAGACCGTGTAGAACATGCATGGACACACACAGCACATGTGTTACACCCCAGCTCCTGTGGGCCCTCGCTGGGAGCTGCTGGGGGAAGGCAGTGCTGTGGCTGTGGGCAGTGCAAACTGGAGGAGAGAAGGCCCTGGGGCCGGGGAGGTGGGGGGGGGGAGGGTGGAGAGAAGAGGATGCTGCCGAGTTGGAGTGGGGAGGGGCCCAGGGAGCAATGGGCAGGGAACAGACCACCAGCCCTGGATGCCCCCCTACTCCAAGGGGAGTAAAACTCTGCTATTCAGCATCAGATGTCCCTCATCTTTGAGCAACAGAACCCAGCATTCCTTTGGGGACCCACATTCCTTGACATAATACCCTTCTGTACTCTTTAGGGGTTCTGATGGAGGGGCTTACCTGGGCTGCTTGCAGCTCAGCCCCCTGGCCACCCTGATGGTCTCTGAGGCGGAGCTGTGCCCACGCCAAGCCAATGGGGTGGGACCCCCTTCCCATCACCCTGGCGGAGGGTGGGTGTCGGCCTGGAGCTGCTCCCCAGGGGGCCCCCTGGAGGAGGAATCCAGCCCCGCAGACAGTAGCGCCGAGAGATGGAGGAGTCAGAGCCTCCTGCCGTCCGTCACCTGAGGCCCAGCCAGGCCTGAAGGCTGGCCTTCAGGTTGCCATCCCAGAGCCCGTGTCCTGCTATGTCTGCGGGACTCGGGTCTCTGTCAATTGCAGCCCATGCTCTTTGCACCCGGTGTACATGTGGATTTCTGAAGGGCTCAGACATGCAGGCGCAAATGAAAGAGTCTCCTCTCTGTCCTCATCATCCCAGTTTGTGCAAGGGGGCTCTCAGAGGGGGCTCAGTCTGCCCAGGAGTCCCTGAACCCTTGGATACCAGCTCCTGCCCCCTAAGGGTGGCTGTTCTTGGGGCCACGTGAGGAGCTGGGGGCTCATAGCTGAGCGAGCGGAGTGGGTGCCTGGGCGGCCACAGGGGCCCCTTTCCCGCCAAGCTTTGGGAACCTCGGGCTCCCGGCCGAGGCATCCATGCAGTCCTTCACCCACACTTGTTATGGGCACCTACCACGTGAGGACTTTAGGATGAAAGGGTGGGCTATGTGGACCATCCTCGCCTTCCGGAGTTTCTACTCTTGTGGGGAGACACTACACTGATCACCCCAAAACATGTGCAATGGTGAGATGAAGAGGCAAAGGGCGTCACTCCCGTGCTGATTGGCCATCTGCCCCGGAGCCTGCCAGCCGCGCAGGTGCCCTTCCTCCTTCAGGATCTTGTCTCCTCAACTCCAGCTCCAGGAAGCTCGCCTGCTGCCGGCACAGGACACCTGCTTTGCTTTGTTTTGGTTCCAGGGCAGGTCAAGGGCAGCTGAGCTCCTCCCACAAAAGCTTTTCTTTTTTAAAAAATTTATATTGATTTCAGAGAGGAGAAGAGAGGAGAGGAGAGGAGAGGAGAGGAGAGGAGAGGAGAGGGAGAGAACTGGAAACACCAATGGTGAGAGAGAATCATTGATCAGCTGCCTCCTGCACACCCCCCACTGGGGATTGAGCCCTCAACCTGGCCATGTGCCCTGGCCAGGAATTGAACCATGACCTCCTGGTTCATAGGTTGATGCTCAGCACTGAACCACCCTGGCAGGGCCCAAATGCTTTTCATGCCATCTCCCTGCTCAGGATTGAGTCTCCAGACATTTATTAGGCATCTAGAGTAAGCCAGCCACTCCACAAGGCGAGGCCTTCCCCAGGGAGAAACTGAGGCACAGAGTACAGAGGTTCTAGAGAGGGAATGGGACACTCTGGTATGCACCCTTCTTGCTATTGATCCCTCTACCCTCGCTCAGGCCGGGGTCCCTCCCGGTCAGCAGCCCAAGCAGGTCCCAGGCCTCGTCCATTCCTGGCATCCCTGAGCCTGCCTGGGGTCCCCCTGACGCCCAGAAACAGCACCCTCTGGCTTTCCCCTCCATCCTCAGCCCCTCCCCCTCAGGACCTCTGTGCATCCCGCCCACTTCTGTGCAGCTCAGGCCTGTGCCGGCTCGGGCTCCGAGCACTTTACGATGTCAACTCACTTTTTAAAAAAATTTAAAATCTTTATTGTTGAAAGTATTACATATGTCCCCTTCCCCCCCCCCCCCAAATTGACTCCTTCTAGTCTGCCCCCTGTCAACTCATTTAAACCTCACAATAACACTTAAGTGGTATGTATGGTCATTATGTATCTAAGACAGAATGAAGCGTTTGCTGAGGTTCACATACTAGCTGGGACTCGAACCCAGGCAGGCTCCAGAATCCAGGCCCCTAGCCCCCTGCGCGGTTCAGCCCGTCCATCCACGCCAGCCTCACCTCCTCACATCCGCTTTCTTATACATTCCGGGCCTCTCCCCACCCCCTCCCAGTTCACACCCCAGCCTCGGGACTGCCGGGCGGGGCCCTGGCCCGTGCCCTGGGCCTAAGGGAGGGACACGGGTGCCGGCCTCATCCGTGCCCGGCCCGGCCTGCTGGAGGCGAGGCGTGGCTGAGCCGGGGGCCTGGAGGAGGTGGGCAGGGTAGGAGCAGGAGGGGGCTGGGTGGAGCCGGCCTGTAAGCCCTAATTAAGTCAGTTAATTAGGTGGGGAGGAGAAGCCTGTGGGAGTTAACGAGCTTGGCTAATTAAGTGGATCCTGGAGAATTGTTCACATTCTAGGCTGGGAGAGATGGGGGCTTAGGCGGGATGGAGGGAGGGGGCGGGATGTCGGTGCCTCCGGGTGTCATCGAGGTCTGCAGACACCACTGGGGTCGCAGGCCACCGAGGCCACTCCCAGGACCCTCGGGGACCACCAGGGGCTGCAGCCACCGAGATCTGGTCTGGAGTTACCTCCCCGGGGCCATGTGCGCTGCTGACACCTGGGCCTGAAGTCACCATCAGGCCCGGTCTCCTGTTGCCCATCCTTCAAGGCTTAAAGCCAGACCCTCTTCGGACATTTCGGGGGACAGGCATCCGGCCCTGACCCAGGACCCTTCAGAGGACCCATGACCACCACCTACACGTCTACCCATGATTCCGTTGGCAAAGCACGTGCACACCGGCTGTCACTGCCAGAGGGGACGTGTAGGCACGAAGCCAGCCGACAGATGAGACTCCTGAGGCCAGGGAGGAAGGGCTCGCCCTGGCTCATCCTCAGCCCCTGCTCACACGCAGACCCCGGAAACAGGCCAGGGGACGGGGACTGCTCTCCTCCCGGCTGGACCAGTCTCCTGGGAGAGGGAGACCGGCAGCTGTCTCGGGAGCGGAGGGCTTTCCGCCTGGGCCCGTTTCTCCCTAGTTGTAGGGCCCTGGCGTCCAGCAGCAGCTCCCCGGGATGAAGCATGTGAGGGGTGAGCACCTGACACCAGGGCGGGTATGGACAGAAAGGGAAGGGGGAGGGTCCCTTCGGAAAGCAGGAAAACGCTTTCTTTTCTGCCCAGGTCGAGCCCCTTCCTCCCTGGCCTCAGGGGTCTCATCTGCCAGCTGGCTCCGTGCCTGCACGTGCCCTCTGGGACTGCACCTCCACCCGTGTGACACACAGGCTGACTCAGGTCCCTGCCCCTGCAGCTCAGCATACGTGGCACTGTTACTGCCATCACGGTACATGTTCACACATGCCTTCATTCATTCATTCATTCATTCATTCATTCAATTACCAGATATTTGTCCCGTGTCTCCTGTGTGCTGGCTGGGCACTGTTTCCGATAAACAAAATAGGAGAATCCCGCCCTCGTCCATTGTAGTGAGGGGAGAAAACAACGAACAGGGAATGGACTTAAACGATTATGCTTCAAGGGGTGTGTGAGGGAGATGAGCCAGGAGAGGACAGGGCGCACAGGGAGGTCGCGAGGCTGCCTTGGGCAGGAGCTTGAGGAGGTGAGAGCAGGCCGGCCGTGTGCTGTGGGCGGGGCCAGGTGCAGTAAGCTGCCCAGGGAGCAGCAGCCCGTAGCACCCCCCTCCCCAGAGTGCGCTTGGGACTCGCCTCACCGTCCGCAGGTGGCTGAGTCAAATGGGGCCGCGAGTGCGACTGCAGCCCGACAACTGCCAGGGCCTGGACCACCCAGGCTGGGACGTGGATGGAGCTGGAAGGCACTAGCTGCCGAGGGGCGGCAGAGTTCCAGCGAGGAGAGTGGGTGCTGAGTGTCTCTCCCCCTCCCCCTCCCGCACACATTGTCCCGTTTGGGGAGAGCCCAGGCCCAAGTCTTAGCCTTTGCAGCGGGAGCACGGGAGGAGGTGGAGGCGAGGGGGGTAGTCTCTTCAGGGCCAGCCTGAGCCTGGGCTTCGGCGTGAGCGAGGTGGGAGGGTGTGTTAGGTCTCAGTAGGCTTTCTCGGGCTGCTGTGGGAAGACAGGCTGAGGGGGGAAGAGTGGAAGGGAGAGGGTTCTGCACCCCGCCAGGCAGGAGAAGACAGCTACTCGTAGGAGGAGCAGGGAAGGCGAGGAGTGGCAGGGTCTGCTGACGGACTGGACAGTGTGCGTGCGTGTGCGTGTGCGTGTGCGTGTGCGTGTGCGTGTGCGTGTGTGTGTGTGTGTGTGTGTGTGTACGTGCATGCACAGTTTGCCCTGGGCAGCTGGGCCATGAAGTTTTATGAACAGCTGAGGACCCTGAGCAGCTCTCTGGTCTCCAGGATTCCTTGTCCCTGAGGGTCTGCTGTCATTTCTGGGGTACCCCACCCCTCCATCTCTGCACTTCTGCCTGCCGGTGCCAGTGTTGCAAGGCTGCAGTGTGGACGCGTTAGGCACAGTTCCCACGGCTCTCCCTGCACGGGTTGCCACCGAGATCCTCGCAGGGCCCGGTAACTGGAGAGCCCGGCCCACCTGCACAGCGGCTTTCCCTCCCCCGTGGCCCGCTGCTGTTTCCACGTGGCGTCGGATGCTCAGAGCTTCCAATTTTTCAGGAGAAGTTAGAAATCCGGATCTTAGGATGTCACCTCCTGATTTTTTAAATACCGGCAAATCAATTTTTAAAAGTCCTAGCTGGCTAGACTCTCTCAAGAGCAAGGACAGAATAGAGGCTGCTGGGGTGGGCAGAGGCCCACAACCTCGAGGGGGTGGGGGCGGGGTGGAGGCCTCTGCCCACCAGAGGATGAAGCCACCACTGGTCTGGCAGGAGGGGGCGAGGGGCAGCTGGGAGAATGGCTGGGAAGAAGCGCCCCTTCTAAGCCACGTGGGCCCCGGGCGGTGACATTGCTCCGGGAGTCACACGGTGACCAGGAGAGGGCAGGTGCTGGTCCGGGAGCCGGAAGGGTGAGACCAAGGCCAGGAGGAGCCACCGTGAGGTTTACAAGACAAGAGCAACAGCAAGACTGAGCAGGAAGCCCAGGCACAGAGGCCATCCACCCCCCTCCCCCAGCCTCTGCTGTCCCCTAACCAAGAAAGTTGGCCTCCATTTCTGGCTCTGATCTGGCCTAGGCAGGGCTGGGCTGAGGGGCTGCAGGAGAAGCAGAGAGAGAGATGGAGGCGGTGGCAAAGCCTCCTCCAGCGCCAGGACTCAGCCACG
This sequence comes from Vespertilio murinus, assembly GCA_963924515.1. Taxonomy (NCBI): domain Eukaryota; kingdom Metazoa; phylum Chordata; class Mammalia; order Chiroptera; family Vespertilionidae; genus Vespertilio; species Vespertilio murinus. Next base: position 99,884,942 of record OZ004705.1, on the reverse strand, counting down.
GACAAAGCCTCCTCCAGCGCTCAGCCATGCCTAGTGTGGCCTGTGCCTCATCCATCCTCCCACCAGCCTCAGGAAGGACGGAGCTACCCTGGGCCCCTTTGACCGCTGGTGAAACTGGGTCACAGAACGGTCGGGTAGCCTGGAAACGGTCACAGGGCTCTGGGAACAGTGCGACCTGGAGTTAAACCCAGGGTGTGTGGCTGCAAAATCTGAACTTGGAAGAGAAGCTGTCAGAAAAAGAGGCCTGACCATACCACCGGCTGCCTGCTGGGGCCAGTCCCGCATGTGTGCGTGCAGCACTCCCTCTAGTGGCCGCTCCGCCTCAGTGCAGGACGGACGATGGGCCCGCTAGGCTCTGGGTTCATTCTTTTTTATTTTTTAGCCCTGGGTTCTGTCTTCCGGTCTCTGTCTCTGTCTTTCTGTCTCTCTCACCCTGCTCACTCCCTGATTCAATAGGGGAAGACCACAACCTCCCTATCAGCTCATCTGCAACCCGGACATGCGTCCTTACCAGCTGCTCCTCAAGACCACTCTCTCTGGTCAGCCTCCCTCGCCCATGCCAGCCCCTATACCTTCTTGTTGTTCCCCCATCCATCTCTTTTGCTCGGTCAGAGCACGGTTCTCTGTCTTCAACCATGTTTCTCAAATGCTGCTCCGTGTTATAAATGTAGCTTACAGAATCCTGATGCCCAGGCCACACCCAGAGCAAACAGGTTGGTCTCATCCCACTGTCCTTAGCTATTTCGGGGACAGACCTCGGCAGGGAGGACAGAGCTGGTCTCAGGCAGCCTACAGCAGGCCCCTCGGCTTCCTGACCACTGCTCCTAGCTCACACTCGGACGGAATTACCTCACCCTCACCCCCGAGGTCTCTATTTTTGTTCCCCTCTATATCCCTGTTCATCCTCTCCTTTTTCCTTTTTAAAATATATCTTCATTGATTTCAGAGAGGAAGGGAAAGGGAGAGAGAGAGAAACATCAATGATGAGAGAGAATCATTAATCGGCTACCTCCTGCACATCCCCTATTGGGGATCGAGCCAGCCACTGAGGCATGTGCCCTTGACTGGGATGGAATCTGGGACCCTTCAGTCCCCAGGCTGACGCTCTATCCACTGAGCCAAACCGGCCAGGGTCCTGTTCCTCTTCTGCATCACTTGCTCTGGTACCCACATTCGATGATTTCTTTTCTGGTCTCCCTTTCCACAATGGACTCTATTTTCAGAGCGTTTTTAGGTTTACAGAACAACTGAGCAGAAAGTGCATCTCGGCCTGTCTCCCGATTTCCTATGAAGAACCGGTTGCCTCAGCGTGGTGGGTACACTTGTTACAAGCGGCAACCGGCACGGAGGCACTGGCATGAACTGAAGCCCATAGTTACACGGGGCTCGCTCTGAGTGTAAAGGGTATGGGTTTTTTGACGGATGCTAAGTGCCATGGACTTACAGGATCCTGGCATTACAGGATCGTACAGAAGAATTTCACAGCTCTCCAAACCCCCTGAGCTCCCCCCCTCCCTCCCTCTCTCCCTCCCTTCCTACAAGCCTCTGGCCACCACGGATCTGACTGTCTCTGTAGTTTTGGCTTTTTCAGAATTTACATCGTTGGAACCGCTCAGCCTCTTCGGACTGGCTTCTTTCACTCAGCAATAGCCATGTAAGGTTCTGTCATGTCTTGTTGTGGCTTAGCCGCTCATTTCTTTTTGTTTTTTGTTTTTGTTCGTTTGTTATAAATACATGTGTTTGGTGAGTGAGGGTGACAGAGGGTGGAGATGCACGGTACGAGCTGGTATAGGCGCGGGGCCGAACAGCACAGGGGCTCAGACAGCCGGCCAGCAGGGCGGCCGGCAGCACTCTGGGGCCTGTCACATTGGCTGCTGGGGTGCCGGCAGGTTCCTGTCCAGGGCAACTGGACGCCGACTCCACAGAGGAATGCTTCACCCCCGCCCGCAGGGCACCTGGGCCGCACCCGCGTGCCCAGCACCGTGTGCACTGGGGTGGCTGCAGGGCGGCAGGCTGGCTGTCATCTCCTTTCTGTGCACTGGGTGACCTCGTCCAACACCTGCTCGCGGCCTTAGCGCCTACTGCAAAGGCAAGGAGGAGCTGGTATAGGCTCGTCCGAGGATGAGCATGGGCAGGCCCCGCGGCCACAGGCTGCACATCTCGGGGAACCAGCCCTCGGTGGCAGCGGGGCCGGAAGAGGTGGGGGCGTGGGGACCAGGCTCCTGAGGGGCGCGCTGGTGGGGAGGTGGGCTGCAGGCCGTCTGTACCAGCCTGCCGCCCTCGCTGCAACCATGCTCATTTCTTTTTATTACTATTATATGGATGTACCATGGGTTTTAAAAAAATATATATATTTTATTGATTTTTTTACAGAAAGGAAGGGAGAGGGATAGAGTTAGAAACATCATCAATTAGCTGCCTCCTGCACACCCCATTCTGGGGATGTGCCCACAAACAAGGTACATGCCCTCGACCAGAATCAAACCTGGGACCTTTCAGTCCTCAGGCCGATGCTCTATCCACTGAGCCAAACCGGTTAGGGCTTTTTTTTTTTTTTTTTTTTTTTTTTTTTTTTTTTAAACCACTCACCTATTAAAGTACATATTGGCTGCCCCAAGTTTTTGGCAGTTATGAATAAAATTGCTATAAATATTCATGGCAGGTTTTTGTGTGGACATGTTTTCAACTCATTTGGGCCATTACCAAGGAGTGCTGTTTCTGGGTGTATGGGAAGACAGGCTCAGGTCTGTGAGACGCTGTCTTCCGCAGTTGGCTGTACCATGTGCGACCCACCCGCTGTGACGGACACTTCCTGCTGCTCCACAGCCTCACCAGCATCCTCGCCAGCGTCCGGTGTGCCAGGGGTTTTTGCCATCCTAACAAGTATGTAGTGGTATCTCATTGTTGTGTTATTTGCTTTCCTCTAATGACATATGATGTTGAGCATTTTAAAATGCTCATTCGAGCCCTGGCTGGTTTGGCTTAGTGAATAGAGCAGGGGTGGGCAAACTTTTTGACTCGAGGGCCACAGTGGGTTCTTAAACTGGACCGGAGGGCCGGAACAAAAGCAACCTGACCATGTTGGCACTCTCATCTTGGACTGCTGGTGAAGGAGCGAAGGGGAGAGCAAGACAACCCTCCGCTCTTTTGGCTCTGCGGGACGGATAGAACAGCTGAACGGGCTGGATTCGGCCTGCGGGCCATAGTTTGCCCACCCCTGGGATAGAGCGTCAGCCTGCGGACTGAGGGGTCCCATGTTAGATTCCAGTCAAGGGCATGTGCCTTGATTTTGGGCACATCCCCCGGTGGGGGGTGTGCAGGAGGCAGCTGATTGATGCTTCTCTCTCATCAATGTTTCTAACTCCCTCTCCCTTCTTCTCTGTAAAAAAAAATCAATGAGATATATTTTTTAAAAATAAAATAAAATGCTCATTAGACATTTGTACTGGTATATCATCTTTGGTGAGGTGTCTGTTCAGATCTTTTGTCCATTTTTTAACTGGGTTGTTCATTTGCTTATTGTTGAGTTTTAAGAGTTGGGTTTTGTTTTTTTTTTGTATACTTTGGATAACAGTCCTTTATCAGGTAAACAGTTTTTATCAGATAAGATGTTTTTTGTAAATATATATATTTTATATATATATATATATATATATATATATATATATATACATATATATATATAATTTTAAAATATATTTTATTGATTTTTCACAGAGAGGAAGAGAGAGGGATAGAGAGTTACAAACATCGATGAGAGAGAATCATCGATCAGCTACCTCTTGCACACCCCCTACTGGGGATGTGCCCACAACCAAGGTACATGCCCTTGACCGGAATCGAACCAGGGACCTTTCAGTCCGCAGACCGACGCTCTACCACTGAGCCAAACTGGTTTCGGCATGGCTTGCCTTTTCATTCTCTTCTCCTCTCCTCTCCTTTCCTCTCCTCTCCTCTCCTCTCCTCTCCTCTCCTCTCCTCTCCTCTCCTCTCCTCTCCTCTCCTCTCCTCTCCTCTCCTCTCCTCTCTTCTCCTCTCCTCTCTTCTCCTCTCCCTCTCTTCTTCTTCTTCTTCTTCTCATTGATTTTTAGAGAGTAGAAAGGAGAGAGACAGAGAGAGACAGAGAGAGACACCAATGTGATAGAGACACATCAATTGGTTGCCTCCCTCATGCCCTCCACCAAGGCAGAACTTTGTCACTATAACCTGGCAATCAAGACCAAGGTTTTCACAGGCAGTGCCAGCCAATGACTGAGCACCATGGGGCACTAGGGCCTGGCCATTTCTGCCCAATGTGGGGATCCTCTAATGGACAGTCTTTGCTCTGGGGACCCCACTGGGTTGGCCAAGACTTGGTTGATCTTCATCAAAGTCAGGCTCTCCCGACCCAGGTCTGTTTCCCTCCTTTGTTTGTTCCACAGGTGAAGGATGGTCTGAAGACTCTCCCTGCCAATCCTGTCTTATCCTTTTATTTTCACAGGCATCGCCCTCCCACCCCATGACTCCTAGTGTCATCTCAGCATCTGTTTACTAGAAGATCCAAACTGACACGTCTTTACTTTTTTGCTCCACTTTATGGAAAATTTCCTCAACTTTATTCTCTAACTCAGCGTCAGCAATTTTTTTTTCCTTAAAGGGCTGAATGGTAAATATTTTAGTCCTTGCAAACCATGTGGTCTCTGTCACAACTACTCAACTCTACCAGTGTGAAAGCAGCCATAGTCAGGACATAAACAGATGGGTGGAGAGAACCAAGATGGAGGCATAGGTAAATGCTGGTACTTTCTGCCTACCACAACCACATCAAAATTACAACTAAAATACAGAATAATCATTATTATCATTATTCAGAACTGCCTAATATCTGGCTGAATGGAAGTCCTACAACTAAAGAAGTAAAGAAAGTACATTGAGACTGGCAGGAAAGGTGGAGCGTGGAACGAGCTGGGCCTATACCAACATATGGCATATTTTTCAGTCGGGAAGGATAGCCCCACTGCAGAGGCCTCCCGTGAGAACCAAGGGGCCCCAACCCCACACCATACTCCCTGCCAAGTGTTCCAGATCTGGGAAGAGATGTCCCATAACCTCAGGCTGTAAAAACCAGGAGGGGTTGTGGCTGAGCGATACAGAGGCTGCTGGAGACCCAGGAAGTCCCTCTGAAAAGGGCTGGTGCCCAGATTTACTTGGATTCAGTCCCATTGTGCTGGGACAATGGTTCGAGAGTGGGGGGTGGGGGTTCCCCAAGGACATATGGAGAGGAACTAGATTGTCTGGCATCAGAGCAAGAATTCAGGGGCAGCCGAAACCGGTTTGGCTCAGTGGATAGAGCATAGGTCTGCAGACTGGAAGGTCCCAGGTTCGATTCCGGTCAAGGACATGTACATTGGTTGCGGGCACATCCCCGGTGGGGGGTGTGCAGGAGGCAGCTGGTCGATGTTTCTCTCTCATCGATGTTTCTAGCTCTCTATCTCTCTCCCTTCCTCTCTGTGGAAAATCAATAATATATATATATATATATATATATATATATACACACACACACACACACACACACACACACACACACACACACATATATATATATATATATATATATATATATATATATATATATATATAAAGAATTCAGGGGCAGCTTTCTCCCAGACAGGGTTGCTTATGGTTACTATGCTGACACCTTCCCCACTGCAGAGTTGGCTGGCAGCCATATCTGAGTCTTCATCAGCATGGTTCACTCTGTTCATTCCACCTTGATGATTCCCTGAGACCCCAGCCCACCCAATTTGCAGCCCCACCAAAGTTGTTTGCAGTGGCTTTTCCATATGAATGGCCTGTCCTGACTCTGGCTTCAGACATTTTTTAAACCTCTCAAACAAGCAGCAGTTGGGATCAAATAAGAGGCTCAAGACCCAGCACTAGCACCAACCTGCCTTGCTTCACAGCTTGGCCTGGCCTGGCCACCTCCAAGCCTAATACAAGAGCAGCCATCTACACATTGCTCTGTAGCTGCTGCAGGGTGATCCCAGGCAGTGGCTAACTTTGCACCCTCAGGAGATTGGTGGGGGGAGGCTGAACCACTGGGCCCTATAGGGCACCTACTACACAAGACCACTCTACCAATTCCAGGAGACATAGAGCTCTACCTAATATATAGAAAAAAATACAGGGAAGCAGCCAAAATGTGGAGATAAACATGTCACAAATGAAAGGAACAGAAGAAAGCAAACTACTGGATACAGAGCTCAAAACAATGGTTATAAGGCTGTGTAAGGATCTTAATGAGAGCTTCAAGGAACCTAGTGAAACTTTCAAGAATTTTAGTAAGAATTTAAAGGACATGAAATAGTCCAGTCAGAAATGAAGGATATACTAATTGAAATGAAGAATAATTTACAGGGAATAAACAGTAGAGAATTCTGAGACTCAAATTAATGACTTGGAACATGAGGAAGCAAAAAATACCCAATAAAACACACACACACACACACACACACCCCTAATCAAAAGAGCAAAAAGAAAAAAAAAATGAAGATATTGTAAGGAGCCTCTGGGACAACTTCAAGCGTACCAACAGTTGCATTATGGGGGTGTCAGAAGGAGAAGAGAGAGAGTGAGCAAGCTATCCAAAGCTATTTGAAGAAATAATGTCAGAAAACTTCCCCAAACCTAGAGAAAGAAAAAGACTTACAAGTCCAGGAAGCACAGAGAGTCCAAAACAAAAGGAATCCAAAGAGGCCCACACCAAGACACATCATAATTAAAATTCCAAAGGTTAAAGATAAAGTTAAATGCAGCCAGAGAATAGCAGTTATTTACTGATAAGGGAGCATCCATAGGACTGTCAGCTGATTTCTCACCAGAAGCTTTGCAGGTCAGAGGGCAAGAAATATTCAAAGCAATGCATGGCAAAGACATACAACCAAGATTACTCTACCCAGGAAGCCTATTATTTAGAATAGAAGGTCAGATAAAGAGCTTCACAGACAAGAGAAAACTAAAGGAGTTAATCACCACCAAACCAGGACTACATGAAATGTTGAAGGTTATTCTTTAATAAGATGAAGAAAAAGAAGAAGGAGGAGGAGGAGGAGGAAGAGGAGAAAAATATGAACAATAAAATGGCACTAAATACCTATCTATCAACAATCAAATCTAAAAATCAAAATAAACAAGGAATCTAATAACAAAATAAACTGATGAATAAAATAGAACCAGAGGCATGGAACATGGGACAGACTGATGAATCTCAGAGAGGGGTGGGGCAGGAAGAGATTAACCAAAGATCTTATATGCATTTATGCATTACCTATGGACACAGACAATTGGGTGTTAAAGGCCTGGGGCAGGACAGGAACCAGGTGGAGCGGGCAATGGAGGGATAAAAAGGGATATTGTAATATTCTAGTAGTAAAGATGAAAAAAAACCCACAAACCCACACCAAATGGGAGTAGCTGTGTTCCAATAAAACTTTATTTAAAAAGTAGGTGGAGCTGGATTTGGCCTGTAAGCTGTAGTTTGCTGACTTTTTATTTTATTTATTTTATTAAAGAATATTTTATAGTTTATTGATTTTTAGAGAGAGAGAGGAAGGGAATGGGGAGAGAGAGAGAGAAAGAGAGAAAACATCAATGGGCCTGCAACCTGGGCATGTGCCCTAACAGAGACTCCGGCAACCTCCTAGTTCAGGGGATGATGCCTAACCAGTCAGTGCTGACCCCTTTTAAGTAAGTTTGCATTTCTGCTAGGATATTATCTAAGTCTAAGACCTTTTTTTGTTTTGTTTTGTTCATTCTCAGAGTGTTTTCCCCCAAAAAACCAGCATCTAATTTTTTAAAAATAAATCTTTATTACTCATATTATTACAATTGTTTCTCCTTTTTCTCCCCCAAAGCTCCCTACCACCCAGTTCCCTTCCCACCCTCTGCCCTTACCTCCTCTCCCCCCAATTGTCTTCATCCATTGGTTATACAATTTCAATCCAGCCTCTCACTGCTTCCCCACCCCCTTATCCTCCTGATAATTATCAGTCCACTCCCCTTCTTTGCCCCTGATTCTACTATATTCACCACTTTATTCTGTTCCTCAGATTTTTTTCCCCTTCTCTTTTCCTTTTTTCCGTATATGAATTTCAAGTGGGACATGCTCTCTCATTTGTTTTTGTAGGGAAATACAACAGAGTGTTCTGTAGCTAATGGCTGCAGACTGTCCAAATGTCTCAGGACCACACGAATAGATTCCGCTCCTCCTCTGGTTCACATCACCTCACCTCCTCCCCCCGGGTCCCACGGCTTCTCCAGGGCACACGGCTCTCCCCCCCCCCCCCCCGTGTACATGGCTCCCCGGGTCCCACCGCCCCCCTGGGGCACATGGGTCACCCGGGGCAGCATCTAATTTTTATTTCACACGTGCCATATATTTTCCTAAGTCTGAATCCTATATAATAAAAGGCTAACATGCAAATTGACCCAACAATGGAATGACTGGTTGCTATGACATGCACTGACCATCTGGGGGAGGGGGGGACTCAATGCAGGAGCTGCCCCCTGGTGGTCAGTGCAGTGGCAGTGGCAGGAGCCTCTCCCGCCTTCACAGTAGCACTAAGGATGTCTGACTGGTGGCTTAGGCAGGGAGCGGGTCTAAGCTGTCAGTCGGACACCCCTCAAGGCCTCCCAGACTGCAAGAGGGCGCAGGTCAGGCTGAGGGATGCCCCTCTTTAGTGCATGATTTCGTGCACTGGGCCTCTAGTATAGTAATAAGTTTTGTTTTTAAGGTCCCTCCCACCCCCTGCATATTGTTTCCTCAAAATTCTGTTTGTTTTTGTTATATCAGAGGTTTTTCTCAAATATTGAGGACCCCTGGTTATCTGCTCATGTCTAAGAGACTGAATAGCATATCACTTGCCTCTCTGGTGGGGAGGTGCTGACTGGAGCATGACAGAACGTTCTGGGGAGATGGAAATGTGCTATATCTTGAGTGAGGTATGGGTTGCGCAGGTGTTTACAATTGTCAGGAGCCATTATACTGACCACTCTAGACCTTTGCATTTTCCTATAATTGCTTCAGGAATATGAAAAACGGTTTATGAAAGCAAGCTGCTGAGTAGCCCTTTGTGGGGAGTGGGAGGGCTGGTTGACTCAGGACCTCCAAACAGAGAGTTGGGGTTGGGAACTCTCTGGTGCCAACCTATGTAGGCACTCTTTTCTTGGTGAGTTGGACTCTGAAAGAGAACTAATACAAACAGGAGAAAAACAAACCATTTGGAGAAAACAGTATGCAGGGAGAAGAAAACGAAAACCAGCAGGAACTGAAACAACAGGAACAAAATGCTTGTTGTTAATATAGTCAGAGATCGAAGGGAATACATTCTGGAATGTCCTTTCTGGAGAGTTTGGCCCTGACTTCCTTGTCCAGAGCCAGAGGGGCGGGGCCGAGGTGATGGGACGGGAGGCGGGGCTTCCTGCAGTCAGGGTGGAGCAATCCAGTAAGCCATGGAGGGTCCCAGGGCTGCCCCCTCCCAGTTGTCCTGCTGTGTCCTGGGTTCAGAGACCACCCTGTTTTATCCTCTCAGGACCATGGTCCGCAAACTCATTCGTCAATAGAGCCAAATACCAACAGTACAACGATTGAAATTTCTTTTGAGAGCCGAAAACCAACTTCTGCGCATGGGCAATGAAGTTTCAATTGCACTGTCCGTCCGCACCGCACGTCGTATTTTGTGGAAGAGCCACACATAAGGGGCCAAAGAGCCTCATGTGGCTCACAAGCGGCGGTTTGCCGACCACTGTTTCAGGACAATGGACCCTCTGTCTTTGTTGGGGCGGGGCGGCCAGTCGCCCAGCTGTGCGGGTGGAGAAGGAAATAGGAGGATTAGAGCCCTTTGTAGACCAATCCTCTTGTTTTTGGCCCCAGCTTTGCTCCCACTTCCAGGGCTACTTAGTTCATTCACACGGGCACCTTTGGGGGTTTGTGGGGTGACCCCTAGTGTCCCTTCGCTTTCCTCACTCCTGGCTTAGGGCAATGTCCTCAGACTGCTAAGGCGAGGGCCACATTCCTCAGCCTTCCAGATTTAACTGTTTGTGGCCGTTGCCTCCTTTCACTTTATTCTTTCTGATTCTTCCTGTGGTAGGCAGAATGATGGCCCCCAAATGTCTGTGTTCCAATCCCCAGAACCTGTAGGTTACATTATCTGGCTGGAAGGGGCTTTGCAGAGGTGATTAAGGTCCAGGATTGGTCAGGTGAGCCCCGTCTGTAGAGGAGTGCCTATCCCAGCTGTGGTCAGAGAGAAAGATGTGGAGGTGGGAGGAGGGGGGGGAGAGAGACGCCCTCTGCTGGTCGGAGGGTGTCATGAGCTGGGAGTGCAGGTGCCCTCTGGAAAAGACAAAGAAAGGGAGTCTCCCCTGGAGCCTCCAGCCCCACCAGCATCCTGATTTTAGCCCAATGAGACCCGTGTTGAACTTCTGACATGGGGTCTTTAAGGTGATACATTTGTTTCATTTTAAGTAACCAAATTTGTGATAATTTGCTATGGCAGCAACAAAAGACTAATATATAGTTGCCCCCCCTTTTCCATGGGGGGTACGGTTCCAAGACTCCCAGGGGTTGAAACCGCAGATCATACTGAACCCTATGTTATGACCTATACGTACAGGGTGGGGCAAAAGTGGGTTTACAGTTTTTCGTATGGAAAATAACAATAATTAACAAATCACAATACAAAAATAAACTCTGGCCCTGGTTAGTGTGGTTTGTGCACTCACAACTGCAAACCAACTTTTGCCCCACCTATAAAGTTTAGTTTATGTTAGGCACATTAAGAGATTAACAACAGGCCGAAACCGGTTTGGCTCAGTGGTAGAGCATCGGTCTGCGGACTGAGGGGTCCCGGGTTCGATTCCGGCCAAGGGCATGTACGTTGGTTGCAGGCACGTCCCCAGTGGGGGGTGTGCAGGAGGCAGCTGATCGATGTTTCTCATCGACATTTCTAGCTCTCTATCTCTCTCCCTTCCTCTCTGTAAAATATCAATAAAATATATTTTTTTTAAAAAGAGATTAACAACAATCCTATATAATAAAAGGGTAATATGCAAAGTGACCAAACACCAGAACAACCAGTCACTATGATGCGCACTGACCACTAGGGGGCATGTGCTCAATGCTGGAGCTGCTCCCTGGTGGTCAGTGCACTCCCCCAAGGGGAGTGCCATTCAGCCAGAAGTTGGGATCATAGCTGGTGAGTGCAACGGCGGTGGCAGGAGTCTCTCCTGCCTCCTCAGCAGTGCTAAGGATGTCCGACTGATGGCTTAGGCCCTCTCCACAGGGAGTGGGCCTAAGCCGTCAGTTGCACATCACCTGAGGGCTGCTGGACTGTGAGAGAGCACAGGCTGAGGGATCCCCCAAGTGCATGAATTTTGTGCACTGAGCCTCTAGTAACTGATAATAAAGCAAAACAACTGTAACAATGAGAGTTATGTAAATGTTGTCTCTCTCCAGTAATTTTTATATTTTTCCATCCACACTGATTCCTGACTGTGTGACTGTCCCTTACTTGCAGGAAATGGTCACATGACCCTTGTGTCAGGGGAGTCGCTGCTGGAGCCTTCGCAAAGGTGCATTGCCTCCTGGGGCAACAGGCTGCTGTCAGTTAGAGCACCTTTTCCATGCGTGTCCTCCACCCACAGAGGTGATGCCTTCTCCTTCCCACCGAGGCATTTACCTCGCACTGCGGCTGCAACTTTTGCAGTTTGAGGTGAGACAGCAAAACTAGCACGAATGTCACCGTTCCACAAATAGAAAACTAGTTACTGCGGATCTTCACGACTTCAGCATACGATTTTTTTCTTTCCTTATTACGTTGAGAACTTTCACCTTTTCACATTAAGGAAGCACTTTATGGCCCTAGCTGGTTTGCTCAGAGGATAGAGCATCGGCCTTCGGACTGAAGGGTCCCAGGTTCGATTCCAGTCAAGGGCACATACCAGGGTTGCAGGCTCAGTCCCCAGTGGGTGGTGTGCAGGAGGCAGCCAATCAATGCAATGATTCCCTCTCATCATTGATGTTTCTATCTCTCTCTCCCTTTCCCTTCCTCTCTAAAATCAATTTTATATATATGGCACTTGATGGTTTCTCTGTGGCAGATCTGAATGGCCACCGTCACCACTCCTGCGCTTTGGGCCGTGAGGAAGTAAAATAAGGGCGACTTGAACACAAAAGCACGGCGATGGGTGAGGGAGCCTGATGGCACTGGATTTCATCGCACTACTCAGCATGGAGCGAGTTTTTCCTGGAATTTTTCTTTTATTTATTTAATTTAAATTTTTATTTATTTGCTATTTTTTAAAACTGATTTGAGAGAGAGAGAGGGAGAGAGAAAGAGAGAGAGAGAGAGAGAGAGAGAGAGAGAGAAACATTGATGTAAAGAAACATTGATCGCTTGCCTCTCCCATGGGCCCCTAACCTGTACTGAACCCGAAACCTGGGTATGTTGTGTCCTGACTGGGAATCGAACCCACCACCTTTGGTGCATGGGATGACACTCAGTCAGCTGAGCCACACTGGGCAGGGCTGGAATTTTTCTTTTCATACTTTCCAACCGCAGTTGACCTCAGGTCACTCCATGGTCAGAAAGTGGAGCTGTGGATTACCCACTGCACGGCCTGAAATTACCCCCTCACTTCCTTTCGATGGGGACCCAGGGCACAGAACGGAAACATGCGTTTCAATCCACCATCTTTAGCCAGAAGTCCCGCTCAGCCCTGCTTTAGTCTGAACCCCCCAGGAAATGGTCTTATCCAAGGCAACGTGGACTTCTCCTCAGTCGCTAAGCCCCGCCTGCTTTCCTGATTGCTCACACCTTTGAGGTCAGCTGTCCATCCCTCTCTCCTCCGAGGGCACCTTCTCCTGCTCCCATGGCCGCCCACACCCTGGCTTTCCTTCCGCGTTGCCAGCTGCTCCTTCCCTTCCACCCTCATTGGCTTCTTCCCGTGACCTCTAAAACGCAGAGCTCCTTGGGGCTGGACCCTGGGCCTCCCCTCTCCCCGCTCTCTTCAGTAACATCATGGCTTCCAACGCCACCTACATGTTGTTGCAGGTGGTCTATCACCAGCTCAGAGACCCCCTTAAAGTTTCAGACTCTCAGTGTCAAGTCCTCACTTGCCATCGCCTCTTGGACCTCTCACGTGCTCCTCAAGTTGGAAGCTTCCGTAGCAGGATTCCTGAGTTTCTCATCATGCCTCTTCCCTCCCCAGAGCCTCTCATCATCCAACCCAGAAACCCCAGGTTTGTTCCCCACCCCCTTCCTTCTTCCTTAAGCCACCAGCAAGTTCTGCCACTGGCCACCGCCACGCTCCCTCCCCCATCACCATGACCTCCACGCTGTGCTCACTCTGGCCCACCTGCCATGGAGTCTCCCCAGAGCCGCTGGAGTGGTTGCTTAAAAAGTCAATCAGGTTGTATATCGCTTCCTGTGCTTAATTAAAAGCCTCGAAAGGCTTCCCAGTCCCATCCAGAGAAAAATCCATTTCACCATGGTCCGCAAAGCCTGTGGGACCTCCCCCTTCCTGTCTCTCCCCATCAGCTGTGTCCTTCTCCCCACCATTCACTCTTCCCTGGCCACACTGCCTGACATTCCCTCACCAAACCCTAGCCTGCCTCGGGGCCTTTGCACTCTCTGTTCCTGCAGGATGCTCCTGCCTCCATTCTGCCCAGCTCCTTCTCATTCTTTTTAAAATATATTTTTATTGATTTCAGAGAGGAAGGGAGAGGAAGAGTTAGAAACATCAATGATGAGAGAGAATCATTGATGGCTGCCTCCTGCAGGCCCCATACTGGGGATCCAGCCCGAAACCTGGGCATCTGCCCTTGACTGGAATAGCACCTGGGGCCCTTCCATCCGCAGGCCAAGGCTCTATCCATTGAGCCAAACTGGCCAGGACCCTTCTCATTCCCTTTTAAAAAATATTTTATTTATAGAGAGGAAGGGAGAGAAATAGAGTTAGAAACATCGATGAGAGAGAATCATCCATCAGCTGCCTCTTGCATGCCACCTACTGGGGATGTGCCCACAACCAAGGTACATGCCCTTGACCGGAATTGAACCCGGGACCCTTCAGTCCGCAGGTTGATGCTCTATCCACTGAGTCAAACTGGTTCTGGCCCTTCTCATTCTTTAGGTAGGAATAGCAATGTCCCCACCATCCTTCTGGTTATGTTTCTAACAGTGGGCTTTGAATACTGATCATATTCATTTATTTGCTTGCTTGTGTTTTGTTTGACTCCCCCTTTAACATAAGCCCCACGAGAGCAGGGACGGCATTTTCACTGCCCAGTTTCTAGTAGCTCACAGAGAGAGCTCAGTGAGATTTGTGGAATGTGTGAATGAATGAACACACTGGACACCTGTTACATACCAGGTGCTTTCACACATACCAAATGCTTTTTGTGTGTTTCACACAAGAGTCCTGTGGACTTGTCACCGCTGGACCCCATTTCCCAGTTTTGCTCGCAATTAGCTGTCCTGGCTAATGAGTGTGGGCAGAAGTGAAGGGGCCACTTCCAACGCTGGCTCAGAAAGATTTCACACATGATCCTTGTTCTCTTTCTCTTCATCTTCCAGTGGCTGCAGAGGGTGGTGACAGAGCCACCAGGTGGGCGGGGCTTGAGTCCCCAAAAGACTGAGGGGGTAGCATCTCTCCGCCCCCCCACCAGACTTTGCATAAGCAGGATATAGGCTCTGCGGAGTCAAGCCATTGTGATTTCCAGGCTTATTTGTTACAACCTTAATGACTACATCCAAGCACCTATGTAGGTGGGTGAGCAACGCTGTGGCTGACACGTTTGCTGCTGACACGTTCTCATCAAAGGCAGATGCCTTCTCTGAGGGCAGCACCCGGGAGCCCAGAGCGCAGTGCTCACTCTCCATCACAGCACACGCATGGCATGTCGGGTCCCAGCGTGCCTTGTCCTCACCAGGCCCTCCGGGGAAGCGCCTGCCATGTTCATCCCTGGGGCCTCAGCAGCCAGTCCCAGGAGGTCTCAGGGAAAGGCTGTTGAATCCACAAATGACTGAACTGGTCACCTACACCCCTCATCGCCTCTCTGTCCCTGAAAGCTCAACTGTCTAACTCTACAGAGGCCCCAAGACAGAGAAGACATGATTTCCCCAGGGGCACAGGGAAGAGGATGCAGTGGAATCAGCATGCCCCATGGCGGCTAACATGGCCGCCCTACTGGGAGGGAATCCTGGCCCTGAGAGGGGGGGGGCGCAGGGGGGGAAACGAGCAGGCTTAAGCCCCCAAGGTGACCCACTGACCCCTCTGCCCACTGGCCCTCCTCCGGGCGGACAGGGCACTCCGGGGGCTCCTCCCCCCACCCCAGCAGCACGCCAGGCTCCTGCAGCCTCCGTGTTCACATCACTCAGTATTTTTAGCTTCACCACCTGGCACCTGTGGTCACTGCCTCTGCCCAGCCTGGCGGTGTCCTCTCCCCAGGACTTAAAGGGCTAGCATCTACCAGCAGAGTAGTAGACTGCAAACATAGGCCGCCATACTGACAGCGCCAGAGGCAGAGGGGCCTCCCCCTAGAAGGGGATCCCCAAAGTTGGAGGTGGGAGAAGGCAGGGGGGTGGAGGAGGGACGAGGGCAGGAACTCATGGCTGCCTGACCCTAAGGCCTGTGTCTCTCATTCCCAAATGCTGCTTTGCTCAAGCTGTTCAGCTGGGGGACTGAGTAAAATCACACCGTCTCCTCTGAGGCCGGAGGTGCAAAGCCGCCAGGACAGTGTGTATTTTGTAACCATCAACTCAGATGATTCTGATGTCCTGTCTCCCGTGTCATATTCATTCATTCAACCATTCAGTCATTCAACAAGGATTTTGGAACTCCTACAATAAATACAGCGACTCTTTAGGGCTTCGTTGCTTTGGAGTTCAAGAAGCACGTCCACATCTATGACCTGGCGTTCTGAGTCTCCTGACTTGGTCTGGACTCTAAGGCAGGCCAGCAGGGCTCCTGGGGTGGCCAGCCTTCCCTGACTCCGAGCACAGAGCACCCACTCCTACCCAGGCGCCCGGCGCTCTGACACACCGATCTGCTTGCATGTCCTTCTCTCCCGGCAGGCTGTGACCCCTGAGGGCTGGGCTCCAGCCCCACCGCAAGCCTGGCCCCTGAGGCTGCTCAGTCTGAAGACTGTGGCAGAAGCACCCCCTCATTTCACAGATGAGGGAACAAAGTCACCCCCCCCCCCCCCAGGGAAACTCACAGACCAGGGGTCAAACAGAGAGGTTCCGGGAGGAAGTGGCTCAGGCAGTAGACGCCCAGCCCCACCCCCAGCTCTCCTGCAAAGGGCTGGAGGGCCACCTGGGTTGGCCCGAGCCTGCCCTTCTCCCCAGCTGTGCTGACTTAGGCGGTGACCGAGGTGTGGGCGGGCTGGGTCACAGCAGAGGTGACCTGTGTCATCCCTTTACATTTGCTGTCCATCCTGGGAGCCTGAGGTCGCAGGTTGGGTAATGGATTTGGGCGGAGCCTGGGTTTCCCTGCAGATGGGGGTGGGGAGAGCTGGCCATAGGGACAATGGTCCCCAGGGCATGAACCCCGATCTTGGCACAGCGCACAAACAATCTTCCTCATGGCTACATAGAAGTCGCACGTGCTCCCACAAACATGTACATATACTCACAAGCACACACTCACCCCCAAACACCCAGTCACACAAACCTTTACTCCCCCCCCCCCCCCCCCCCCCGCACCACAGGCATATACCCACACAGACATTTCCACTCACTAGTTAATTTAACAAAGGCTCAACCCATTCTGGCCGGTTCGGCTCAGTGGATAGAGCATTAGCCTGTGGATTGAAGGGTACTAGGTTCCATTCCAGTCAAGGTTGTGGACTTCATCCTCAGTGGGGGGCAGTGCAGGAGGCAGCCAATCAATGAGTCTCATCATTGATGTTTCAATCTCTCTCACTCTCCCTTCTTCTCTGAAATAAATAAATGTATGAAAGATTCAACCCCATTAGGTGTCAGTTCAGTGCAGGGAGTAAAGGTGACTCTCGGCTCCGGGTGGAGCTGGGGTTCCTGAAGGACCTCCCAGCGGAGGAAGCATTGCAGCGGGCCGGGCTGGGCCGGGCTGGGCCGGGCTGGGCCGGGCTGGGCGGGGAAGAGAAGTCTGGGCCGAGTTTCCCAGGGCGAATGCAGGGAGCAGAGCGAGATGAGGTGGTGGGTCAGCTAGATCACATAGGCTCCGAGTGCCCGACCGAGTGTCCATCTCATCCCGTGGGGCTGGGAGCAGGGAGGGCCCTGAGCAGAGGGCCGTGGCCACAGGGGGCAGCCAGAGGGTCCCTGTGGGCCCAGGACGGGGGGACAGAGCAGAGACAGGTGGGAGACCTGAGAGTCTGGTGCAGGGAGGTGGTGCCGGATGGTAAGCAGTGGACCGAGAAACTCAGGAGCAGGCCTGCCAGGCCCCGGGGGCCCCACGTCTGGGCCCTGTGCACCGGCCCTGCCCACCCCTGCCCACCGGGGGCACTGACCTCTGCAGCGGGACCTCTTCCAGCAGCTCCTCCTCCTCCTCCCGGTGGAAGCAGATGAAGCAGAAGGCAGGCACCTCCTCCGGCCCACACTCCACAGGCCAGGGGGGAGGCAGCTCCAGGACAGGGCAGGGGTGGCGGGCGGCCGGCTCGGCAGCATCCTCCGCGGTCTGGGCAGGGGTCCCCGAGCCAGAGTACTCCAGGGTCAGCAGCCGGCTGGCCTCGGGGCCCCGCGCCCGCCCGCCCGCCACCTGTGCCTTTGCACTCAGGTTGCCCGTCGCCTTGGCGGGCGGAGGAGCCCGTGGCTCTGTCTGACCGGGACTCTGTCCTGACCCACGGGCCTTCCGGGCGCGGTGCTGGGCCTTGGGCGGCGGCGGGGGGGCCCGCACTCAGGGTGGCTCGCTGCGGGACGGAGGTCCAGCAGGGCCCCGCGCTGCCCCTCAGCCGCCCACTCTGCTGCTGCCTGTCGGAGGTGGGACTCGGGGGGGGGGAGGCTCAGGGGTCCTGACCGTCTGTTCGTCTGTCTGTCCAGGCGTCTGCTCCTCCCTGTCCAGCCAGCGCGGCAGGAGAGGTGGTTTCCCTGAGAAAGTTTGTTCTCCTGAAGTGGGTGGCACGGGTGGCCTCCAGGAGGGAAGGTCAGGGCCTGACGCAGAAGGTGGGTGGGGGCCGGGTGAGGCTGGCACAGTGCCCACACTGTCCCCAAGAAGAGTTCGGGGCCCTGGGTCCCAGCTGGGCTCTGCCTCTGCCTAGACTGACGCTCTCTCCCTCAGTCCCCGCTCCCGGCTCCCTCGGACTGGGAGCCGCTCTGGCAGACCGCTAGGCTGTGGGTATTAATAGCTCCACATTCTTGCTGAGAAGCCGGGAGGTTAACTCCTTCCCTGCCAGAGCTGTTGGGGGTGGCGAGCTGGGAGCAGGTGGCCACACCACGGGAGCAGAGGGAAGGGCGTGGCCTCCCTTCTGCCCCCACTGCCCCTGGCCTGCCTCTCCAAGGACCCTCCAAAGCCACCTCCAGCAGCCGTGCCTCCGCCAGGGTGCCCGGCCACCTGAGCCCGCCACCCATACTTCGGGGAGCCTGTGAGCTGGTGGCGCAGGGCAGCTCCTCTGGGTTGGGCAGGGCTCTGAGCTCCTGAGAGCATCCCAGACTCCTCCACTCACACATCTTCCCCTCAGCTCCCTGGGTTCCCCTCCCCGCCCCTCCTCCTTCCCTTAACAGTCAGCATCACGGACTCTGGGTCCAGTTACGTGGCTGGCTTCCCCCGGGACCTGCCCTGATGTGCTGCACACGGCTCCCGCGGGGCTGGAGATGCACTGCTCACAGCCATCTGCTCTCCCGAGGAGCCCGGGGAGGGTGGGTGTGGGAATCCCGGAGGACTGTGTCTGCTTGAACATGTTTACTGAGCACCTGCTATGTGCCAGGCACCCGGCAGCGCAGGGGGCAGACCCCATGCCTGCCTCGGAGGGCTGGGTTCATGGCGGGAGGCCAAGGGGGCTGCAGCATCTACATGGGGCCCTGGGTGCATTAGGAACCAGTGCTCCCTCTCTCCCTCCCTCCGGGCAGGTGCAGCCTCCCACTCCCACCTCTAGCCCCAAAGCTAGTGTTGTGGATTGCAGGCTGGGTTTCAGTGCCACTCACCTCCTCTGCAGTGTACAGCCCGCACAGCCAGGGGGGTGGGAGGTAGTTGGTTCTCACAGGGCTCTGAGGAGGAAGGATGGGTGGGAGGAGGGTGGCAGTGGGAACGTGGGTCCGCGGAGGGGTGAGGAGGTGGGTGGGGTCAGCTGAGTTGTGCAAGATGAGCCCGGGGACCCAGGCAGATGGTGAGTGGGGGCTGGTCCCCAAGCCCTGCACCTTTAGAATTGTGACAGTGTGGGAGGAGGGTGCCTTTCCAATTGGCCCACCCAGGGGGGTTCCTGTTCGAATTAGTCTCTCCAACTAATTCAAAACAGGGTGACTTTTTCTGACGTGCACTAAAGAGTCCCTTAGGCTGGGCTGGGCTGATGACACCGGCCCTGCTACAGACCTGCGTGCTCTGGCCACATCTAGAGACGTGGAGGCCAGTGAATCCAACCCCTATGAGCCCGGGAAGGGCAGACCCTCCGAGGCCACACGGAATGCACAGCCGAGCAGAGCAGAGCCGAGCAGAACGGCACTCCCAACGCCTGTCCTGTCCCATCCGCGCTCTGTCTCCATGCTCCAGGCAGCGAGGGCCACGTGCCTCAGACCCGGTGCTTCTCTGAGGAAGAGGAGGGGGCGTTAGGGGACCAGGGGAGGAGGGCAGGCCCGCTGGGGCTCCCTGAGGTGGGAGGAGAGGGGTCAGGCTGCCCCAGGCCTCCAGTCACCCCTTGCCTTTCCCCTGGGCCCCGGGGTTGTCATTTGCGAATGTTAATTATTCACGAAGCTGATGTTGTGCCTGGTTTAATGCACTCTGATGGCCTTCTCTAGCTAATGGGGAAAATCAATGGGTTTTAATTCTCAGTGGCTGTGAAGCTCTGCCTGTCTCCTGTTTGAGTGGCTGGGCCTGGTTTGGGCTGAGTGGGGCTGGAGGCTCAGACCCAGTTCCCAGGAGCCTGAGGGTCAACCTTCCCCTCTCCCACCCCTGACTCTGACTCCAGCCTGCGGAGGGATGGTAAGAGTCAGCGGGCAGCTCCAAACTCTGCCTCAAGCATCTCGGAGCGTCTAAGTCCTTAAATCTCAGCCATTCACCTCCTGTTCCCTCCCCCAAAAGAGACGGTGGCCCCCATTGGCCCCTGCTGGCCCCTGCATCCGGCCTACGGCCGGAGGTGAGCCAGCAAAAGCAGCCCCACCAGATGGGAGGGCCGAGTCAGGCCTGCAGCTCTCGGCTCTGCTGGTCTGGGGCCTGGAGGAGGCTGCGCTGCTCACTACCGGCCGGCTCAGCCCGGCCGTCCTTTGGGCTCAGGCCTGGCGCACAGACCGGCTTGGGCATGAGAGCTGCTGCCCAGGCCTCGCTTTCCTGAAGAGCCTTCCACATAAACTGGTGTTATTTCTCCGAGAAGTTACACGTTCAGTTTCTCTGACAGGACTGAGGACAGAACATTCCTGGGGCACTAGGAGCGCATCCCAGCCCAGACTCCCCGCTCCCTCCCGGGTTAGCATCCTTATGGATACAACTGTATCGCACTGTGTGTGTGTGTGTGTGTGTGTGTGTGTGTGTGTGTGTGAGAGAGAGAGAGAGAGAGAGAGAGAGAGAGAGAGAGAAGCATTAATCAGACAGGCATAAGCATGTAAGATACACTGCAGTCCTCGTAATGCTGTTCTTGGGATTCTTAATGCTTCCAGAACACAATGAGCCTTCTAGAAAGGAAGAGGCCTGAGATGTCGTGACCTTGAGAGACCCTGCTTGCTTCCCAAATGGGCCTCCCCCATGGACCCAGGGCCCACGCCTTGCTGGCTGCTGGGTTCCCAGCTAGTGTGTGGTCTCCAGAACCAGGAACCAGGGCTCGGAGAATGGTGACTGGCAGGCCTCTACCCAGGCCCCGTCCTGGCCCCTAGACCTCCCCCACCCGGGCCCCCACGGACGCGGCCATCCCAGGCCGGACAAGGAGCTTCGAGGCATGGCTTCCCAGGGGGCAGACTGGCTTGAGTCCTCTCCTCTCCTTTCTTTTCTTTTTTGAAATCCTCACCCAAGAATATTTCTTCCACTGAGTTTTTAGAGAGAGTGGAAGGGATAGAGAGGAGAGAAGATAGAGAGAAATCAAAGTGAGAGGGCCACACCGATTGGTTGCCTACTGCATGTGCCCCCACAAGGCCGAGGATGGACCTGCAATGGAGGTGCATGCCCTTGGCCGGAAATCAAACCCACAACCCTCCAGTCTGTGGGCTGATGCTCTAACCACTGAGCGAACTGGCCAGGGCTTGAATCCCTTTCTGACGTTTAGTTTCCATCCTCCCCGACACTCCCTTATTTTCTTCTTTTGGATTTAGGGCAGAGGGCTTTGGGAATCCTCTTTAATTCACAGCACACTGCTCTTCTTGGTCCATGTGGGGCCCTGCCCTTGAACTCATTAGTTTCTCTGTTCCCTTTTACCTCCGGGAACAGCGGGGTGGCGTGGGAGATGGCCCTTCTCTCTGTTAATTAGGGTGCAGCCAAGCTGCTGTAACAAAGAGGCCCCACATAACAGTGGCTCAAACAAGCCTTCTGACAGATTAATCAGGACCACACGCCAAAAGCTCTATCTCAGGTTTGCTGTGAGGAAGGCGGCTGCGACCAGGCTGGTTCAGAGACCTTTCCCCGTTATAGGAAAAAGAATGGTTAGCTATTCTTGGTTCTGCCAGACTCTAGAAAAAAGAATGTCTGATTCCACCCAGCCAACGTGGCTCAGTGCTTGAGTGTCAACCTATGATCCAGGAGGTCACGGCTTGCTTCTCAGTCAGGGCACATGCCCGGGTGGACTCAATCCCCAGTGTGGGGTGCACAGGAGGCAGCCAATCAATGATTCTCTCTCACCATTGTCGACTGTATCTCTTTCTCCCTTTCCCTTCCTCTCTGAAATCAATATAGTTATATTTTTTTAAAAAATGTCTGATTCTGATCATTAGCTGCCTGAATGAGTGGCAGCTGGGGTGGAGGCTGCGTCCTAGAGGAGGCGGTACAGTTTGATAGAATGTTGCCTCAAGGATGCTGGTGCCTTACCGGAAGGAGCTTGGGAATTACAACACGTTTTGTGGCAAACCAGGTTTGGTCCAAGGTTTCTTTTCCCAAGGTGGGATTTTATTCCTCTTCAGGCAACAGTCTGGAGGGAGGTGGTCCCCTTGGCTGAAGTGGCTTATGAGCACCAGTTCACTTTGGTTGTTGCTTTAAATATATTTTTATTGATTTCAGAGAGGAAAGAGGAGGGAGGGAGAGAGAGAGAGAGAGAATCATTGATCGGTTGTCTCCTGCACGCCCCACAAGGGGGATTGAGTTCGCAACCCAGACTGGGAATCGAACCGTGACCTCCTGGTTCATAGGTCGATGCTCAACCACTGAGCCATGCTGGCCGGGCACCATCAGTTCATGGTTCAGTCCTCAAGAAGGAAAGATGGAGTGAGGCCGAGTGGCATTCCTCACTTCCTCTCGTTCTGTCACCACACAGCTGATCTTCTAGCAGCAAGGGAGATGGGAAACTCAGTCTCTATCTGCACAGCCGGATGCATGAAACGGGGACAGTAGTGGGGCACCCCGAAAGGAAGAAGGGGGAATAAACACAGCAGTGACGGAGGACTAATTCATAGGTGAGGCTCCGAACCCTCCTCTCTGCTTCCTGCCACAAACTTGTTTCCCAGTCCACGTTTGGGGCTTTATAATTGAGGGAATATATGGAACAGCCCATCTGATTTGGACCAAAAGGACAGAGGCACCAAGAAGTAGATTATATGATTTGTTCAAATCTGCCAAGGAGAGTTTTTCCGTTTTGTCTGGAGGGTTTGAGAATGCATCGTTACTAAAGGTGAAGTGTGTGTGTGTGTGTGTGTGTGTGTGTGTGAGAGAGAGAGAGAGAGAGAGAGAGAGAGAGAGATAACTACTTTGGGAGGATGAAGACAAGATGCCTGTGTGTGGGAGAGGGGGGCAAGGGTAGAAGAGAATGAAATTTTCTGTCCTTTTTTTTTTTCTGATATGAGAGAGAAACATTGATCCGTTGCCTCCCATATGAGCTTGACCAGGTATCAAACCTACTACCTAAATATGTGTCCTGATGGGGAATCAAACCTTTTGGTGTACAGGATGATGCTCCAACCAGCTGAGCCACCCAACTTTTTTTTTTTTTTTTTTTTTTTTTTAGTCCTCATTTGAGGATATTTTTCCATTGATCTTTAGAGAGTGGAAGAGAGAGGGAAAGAGAGAAACATTGATGTAAGAGAAACACATTGATTGGTTGCCTGCTGCACACACTCCAACTAGGGCCCAGGCGGGGGAGGAGCCTGCAACCGTGATACATGTCCTTGACTGGAATCAAACCTCGAACTCTTTATTCTGCAGGCTGAAGCTCTATCCGCTGAGCCAAACCGGCTAAGACAGCCACCCAGCTTTAAAAAAATTAATTTAATTTTTTCCCATCATCACTTATCTAGATTTTATTTTGTATATTATAAGATAAGATAAAACTTGTGTTAGCAGATTATTTAGAATCTTGCTGTTTAACAAATGATGCATGGACCATCATCACCAGCATCACCTGGGAGATTATTAGAAACTAGAGACCCAGTGCACAAAATTCGTGCAGGGGGGGGGGCTGTCCCTCAGCCTAGCCTGCACCCTCTCTAATTGGGGACCCTTTGGGGAATGTCCATAGTTGGACATCCCTCTCACAATCCGGGACTGCTGGCTCCTAACCACTCACCTGCCTGCCTGCCTGATTGCCCTAACCACTTCTGCCTGCCAGCCTGATCACCCCCTAACTGCTCCCCTGCCAGTCTGATCGTCCCCAACTGCCTTCCCCTGTGGGCCTGAGGGGACTGGGGGACTGAAGCTGGATGAGGAGGGGCTGAGGGGACTGGATGCCACCATCTTGTGGCTGTGGGTGCCATCATCTTGTGAGGGTGTGGCGGCAATTAGCATATTCCTTCTTTATTGGCTGAGGGCATGGCTATCTTGTGAGGATGTGATGGTCAATCAGCATATTCCCTCTTTATTAGATAGGCTAAAGAATCCTGGGACCCATCCCTGGACCTGCTGAGTCAGAACCCGTATGTAAACAAGATTCCAGGTGATTTATGGCTCCTTAAAGTTTGAAAACTCTGACAGAGAATGGCAAACAGAAGGAAAGCTAAAGGCTCAATTCATTGCCTTCTGGAAAGTCCTTGGGTACAGAGAGGATGGTCTAGGGGACTGTCAATTTTTTATATAATCCCTGTACTTTTTATTTTCTTTTATATTTTTATTGATTTCAGAGAGGAAGGGAGAGGGAGAGAGAAATAGAGACATCAATGATGAGAGAGAATCAATGACTGGCTGCCTCCTGCACGCCCCTAACTGGGGATCCAGCCTGCAACCCAGGCACATGCCCTTGACTGGAATCAAATCTGGGACCATTCAATCTGCAGGCTGACACTCTATCTACTGAGTCAAACCAGCTAGGGCAGCCCTGTACCTTTAAAAAAATTTTTTTTTAACTATGTGGAAGATTTATATTGCTTTTAAAAAAAAGTAAACAATGTGCATGGTTTAAAATCCCAACAATACAAAATGGAACGCAAAGGCTTCCTTCCACTGGAGACCCCCAGGCTCTCCTTGACCTTGTCAATCATTTCTAGAGGATCCCTTCAGACTTTTTCTATGCACGTTCAACAGATTGTTCATTTTTTACAGATATAAGCACAAGCAATGCATTGTTCCGCATCTTTCTATTTTTACTCAACAATATCTTGAGGATTGTTCCAAATAAGCACGTATAGATCTGCCTAATTTGTTTAGGGGTTGCTTTTATATGCTGTTACAGGAGGCCTAGCATTGTAATTTATTTAACCACTCCCCTACTGATGGGAAACTCGGCATGTCCAGGCTTCTTCGGTTACAGTGCTGCCATCGCATTTTGTAACTGCAATACAGTATCTTGTAGAGTTAAGGATGCAAGCCCTGGACATAGAATTCCTGGGGTTAGAAACCCAGGGCTGCTGCTAAGGCCAGTTAACCAATCTTTGTGTGCCTCACTTTCTGTATCTGTGAAATGGACAAAAATAGTAGTTACCACGGAAGGTGGTTGGGAGGAATGTGTTCAACAGACATTGATTCAGCAATAGGTATTTACTGAGCACCTACGATATACAGGGGCTATGTGGACACAGGGATTCAGTAATGACCCAGAAAGATAAAAACCCCTGCCCTCATGGGGCGTATGGTCTGTGGGTGGGAGACAGATAATAAACATGATAAATTAATAAAGCCGAAACCGGTTTGGCTCAGTGGATAGAGCATCAGCCTGAGGACTGAAAGGTCTCGGGTTCGATTTTGGTCAAGAACATGTACCTTGGTTGCGGGCACAATCCCAGTAGGGGTATGCAAGAGGCAGCTGATCGATAATTCTCTGTCATTGATGTTTCTAACTTACTATCCCTCTCTCTTTCTCTCTGTAAAAAATCAATAAAAATATAAAAAAATTAATATAGAACATGAACATAAGTGCTAAGGAAGTGGAGCAAGGGGGAGGGGTGGAGTGGGGGGGGGCTTGCAATCTTAGATAGGTGGTTGTGGCTGGCCTTCCTGATGAGTGACACAGGCCTGAGGGAGATGAGTGGCAAGACACAGTCACACTTGAGGGGGAAGCATTCCAGGCAGAGGATCAGGGATGGGAATTCACTGCCGCCCCTGGAGCTGCTGGCGGTGGGAAGAGCCCAGGGCCTGTTCCCACGAGCCCTGAGTGTGTCCTTGGGGACCCGTATGAAAGAAGTGGAATCTTCCCTTGTGAGCAGCAGCCTTCTGTTGGATGAGAGCGCGGCAGCGCTGAGCCAACCAAGGAACTATGGGCAGTGGCCACCACTGAAGAAACGGCAGCCTCAGAGAGGCTGCTGGGTGCCCAGCCCAGTGGAATCCCTGGCACCAGGGGACTCTGTCTTCAGCCTTAGGTCCGTCATCCTAGCGATATAAGGTGGGGAGGAGGAACCGGAGCCTGAGAGGTGGGGAATGCTGTCTGTGGGCCCATACGCCTGGGTGGGCACAGCGTGCAAAGAGGAGTTTCGTGGGTGGGTGGGTGCGAGGTATGCAGATGCCAGCCAGGCGGGTGTTGGACGTGGGCGAGCAGTCCCTTAGGCCTCATGCTCTCTCCTTCTGAATACGAGTAAGATCAGTTCCAGAATTCCTCTGTAGATATATTTGGGACAGCGATCGATCTGATTGCAAGTGCAAGAGGAATTTGCTTTGAGACAGTGGTGGAGATCAAGGGTGTGCTTATTTGGGATGGCTTTGGGGCGAACGGATGGACTGGTGGGAGGGTTTAAGCGCCCAAGCCCAGCTTAGCATCACCACTGCCCTAGGGCTGCAGGAACTGGGGTATGAGAGTCTTTCTCACCGCTCCAGCCCCCAAGGTTACTTCTGGAATCTCCTATGGGCCAACTGGACCACCAGCACGGACCCAGCAGACAGGTCGTTTGCAGAGCCTGACTCCGCATTGCATAGTGAGTGTAGAAGGGGTAGTTTTGAGCTTAGTGTTAGGTCCAGGCAGGGGGCGGGGGGGGGGGGGCCGCCCAAAGCCCCTGAACCCCTGCCCAGACTTTCCAAGCAATGTAAAGCCCCTGAACCCCTGCCCAGACTTTCAATTTTTTCTAAATATAATCAGAGTCTGGAATGAAAGGTTATCCCTCCGCCCAACTGGTGGGCGGAGCTAACACATGACTGGCACCTGTCACAGAGACATCTCAAAGACATTGAACCACCAATCAGCACGAGGCCAAAGTGTCCTTATAGCCCACTCCTTCCTGTTCTGCCCTGGGCCCAACCCCCTTCCGTTCTGGCCTTTAAAAGGTAACCCCAGGCAAGACACGTGTTGCTGATCTGCCATGCCTGGAGTCAGCCCTTCTGGGTCTGCCTTCCCCCCACTCCCCTTCCAATTCTGATTTCTCTACCTCCGTGATGGGTTCCGCCCATTACCGGGGAATAAACTTTACTTTAAAATTCCCTGGTGGTCTGTTTCCTGCTTCCTTTCAAACCTAACAAGTATTATAGGTGTTTTCCACTCCCCCATTCCCCTTGGATCCTCCACTCAGCCCCTGTCCCATCCCAGGCCTTCACCACACTACTGTCCGTGCCCATGGGCGGGCGATGCACATAATGTATGTGAATTCTTTAGTTAATCTCTTCCCATTCCCTACACCTCTTGTCCCCTCTGAGCTCTGTCCTATGCAGCCATGCCTCTGGGCCTATTTTGTTAGTTTATTTTGTTCATTAGATCCCACATTTGAGTGAGATCATGTGCTGTTTGTCTTTCTCGGACTAGTTTATTTCACTTAGCGTAATAACTTCCAGGCCCACTATTTTTAAAGTGTGCAATACAAGAGACAAATAAAGGATGATATCCTTAATACAAAGCCAGCTCTCCATATAAAGAAAAGGCCCACAAATCCAATAGGATAAAGAGCAGAGGCTGAAAACTTGCAGTTCCAAAATAAGGAAATAGAAACAAACAATAAGAATGTGGGGACAGATTTGCAACCTGTCTCTGTCAGGAAAGGTCTTTGCACTTCCTGTTCTTTTATCTGCAACATCAGGGCTGCCTTCCTCAAGTACATAATCCTAGGGTTACAAATGGCCAGGGGTTTGAGTTACAGACTCTTACAGGTGAGGAGACCCCGACAGGGTCCTCTGTGGAGGGGTCCTCTGCCACAGTGTGATGAAACTGATAGGGCCCCTGCCATGCAGGACAGGGACCTGGTCAGATCTGTGATTTGAAAAGCTCCCTCTGGCTGCGGGAGGCAGGGCAGGGAGGTGGTGCAGTGGCCCAGGCTAACCGTGCTGGTAGCCCGAGCAGACGGCTGGCCGTGGGAAAGAGAGAAGTTGATGAAGTAGAGAGATGTTTTGAGGGTAACTCTTAGTCCTGGTGAGACATGAGGAAGAGGGAGGTGTTGAGGATGACTTCTAGGCTCTGGCTCATATATCTGGAATGATGGTTAGCCAGTCACTGGGATAGGGAATGCCGGAGGGGCTGAGACGAGGGTCATGAGCCCCAGTTTGGCCTGATGGGCCCTGGGGGCCTTTGAAACTTGTGAGTGGAATTGTGGGGCAGGAAGATGGATGTACAGATCCGAAGCCCAAGGTGAGGTTTGGGGAGACAGTGATTAAAGTCCAGGGTGTGGGTGACATCAACTAGGGTTAGTGGGGGTGAGAGGAAAAGAGGACCTGGGAGAATAGTATGGAGCTTCCTCAAAAAACTGAAAATGGAACTCCCATTTGACCCAGTAATCCCACTACTAGGAATATACCCCAAGAAACCAGAAACTCCAATCAGAAAGGATATATGCACCCCTATGTTCATAGCAGCACAATTTACAATAGCTAGGATTTGGAAACAGCCTAGGTGCCCGTCAGCAGATGAATGGATCAGAAAACTATGGTACATCTACACCATGGAACACTATGCAGCCATGAAAAGGAAGGAATTCTCATCATTTGCAGTAACCTGGATGGAATTGGAGAGCATCATGCTGAGTGAAATAAGCCAGTCAATGAAAGAGAAACACCATATGACTTCACTCATTTATGGATATTAAAGAACATTATAAACTAATGAATAGAAAGATAGATGTAGAGACAGTAAAACAACAAGCAGACTGTCAAATGACAGTGGGGGAGGGGGGTACAGGGAGATCTGGGGGAGATAAGAGATCAACTGAAGGACTGGTATGCATGCATATAAGTACAATCAATGGACACAAAACTCTGGGGAGGGAGGGTATGTATGGGAGGGAAAGGCAAGGATAAGCTATGTACATATATAATACCTTAATAAATTAAAAAATAAAATAAAATAAAATAAATAAAATAGACTGGGGAAAAAAGCCAGTGTTTTGGAAAACTTAGCACTGTTGACAAGGCTATGACTATTGGAGAACTGAGCATCAACGAATGGTCACAGAATTAAACAGTCTTAAAATGTAAAAAAAAAGAAAAAAAAAAAGAAAAGAGGACCTGGGATCCCACCTTGAGGAACCTATACATTTAATTGCCACCTGGAGGGGGACAAGCCAGTGCAGGGAGTGGGGAAAGGGAAGCCAAGGTCGCAGAAGTCAGCTTTTCAGGGAGAGGAAGCAGGTTGACAGTGCTGGATGCCGATGAGGGGCGAGATGGATGAAGACTCAGGAAAAGTCCTCGGGATTTAGCATTGGTCTCAGAGCGACCTGAGTGCCCTGTGGACACTGGGTTGCATAGTGTCGTGCTCTGGGCTGTCCTGGGCCTTGAAGATGTTTAACAGTGTCCCAGGCCTTTACTCACCAGATACTGGGAGCACCCACCCCCATTGTGACAATCAGAATGCTTTTCAGACGATGCCTTATGCCTGGTTGGGAACCCCTGTATCTTGAGCAGGTGTGCAAGTGGACTCAGTGGCTTTAGATAGTTGTTTCTACAAGTTTGCTTATGGAAAGGAGAAGAGAAATAAGGTAGTATTGGGGATGGCAAGTGAAAGTTACTTTATTATTATTTTTTTAAGAGGGAAAAACTTGCCCTGGCTGGTTGGCTCAGTTGGTTAGAGGACCATCCCAATACACCAAGGTTGTGGGTTTGATCCCCGGTCATGGTACATATAAGAATCAACCAATGAATGCATTAATAAGTGGGACAACAAATTGATATTTCTCTCTCCCTCTTCCTACCTCTCCCTCTAAAATCAATCAATAGATGAGACATCAAGATGGCGGCATAGGTAAATGCCTAACTGCAGCCTCACTCAACAATTTCAAAAAATACAACTAAAATATAAAGTGGACATTATCCAGAACTACAGGAAAGTTGACTGACTGGAAATTCTATAACTAGAAGGAAAGAGAAAATGAGAAGAAAAATCAGAGGAGCTGTGAAAGCCTGAGGTACGGAGACACAGTGCACGTTTGGGGAGAGGACGGAGCCGGAGAGGAGGGGCAGCTGAGTGTCTGGCTGGCGTTCCCTAGCAGGAAGGAGATAAAAGCCTCAGACTGTGCTGAACCCCAATTCTGACTGCACTGAACCCCAGCTCTGGGCGAGACCCTCAGGCCCCAGGCTCATACGGAGGGAATCTGGGCTGTAAGGCGGAAACCCAGGGGAGCAGCGAAAGGCAGAGCCCCCGAGTCGCACACATTTTGTGCCGAGTACAGACTGTTGATTAAGCTGCTGGATTGCCCTAGCGGGAAGGAGACATAAGCTCCACGCTGCTCTTAACCCCACTTCCAACTGCACTGAACCCCAGTTGTGGGCTCGTTGGGGGAGAGACTAGACCAGGGGTGGGCAAACTTTTTGACTCGAGGGCCACACTGGGTTCTTAAACTGGACCGGAGGGCTGGAACAAAAGCAACCTGACCATGCTGGCACTCTCATCTTGGGCTGCTGGTGAAGGAGCGGAGGGGAGAGCAAGAGAACCCTCTGCTCTTTCAGCTCCAATGGCCGGATAGAACAGCTGAACGGGCCGGATCTGGCCCACGGGCCGTAGTTTGCCCATGGCTGACTGTCTGGTAGCGGGCAAAACTCTAGGGCACCTTTCTCTCAGAGGTGCTTGCAGCGAGTACCAAAGGACACTGAGGTACACTGAGACTCAGGAGCCTCAGAGGGCAGGGCTAACCGGAAGCCAAGGCTGTAGGCTCCACCCTGAAACTCCGCCCCATCCAAGCTGAACACAGAGGCTTTTGCAGTTTTCCAAGTCTAGTTGAATAAAGCTGTCTCCTGGCATAGACTGATCCTCCCACCCTACCAACTCAAGGGAGCAGCGAAAATGCTGAGACAAGGAAACAGATCACAAATGAAAGAAATGGAGGACAAAAAGCTACTAGATATAGAGTTCAAAACCACACTTATAAGGTTGTTCAAGAATCTCCTAGAAAAGGCCAATAAAATAAACAAGACCTATGAAGATAAGAAAAGGGATCAACTGGAAATAAAGAATACATTGTCTGAAATAAAAAATATTGCCAAATCCGGTTTAACTCAGTGGTAGAGTGTCGGTCTGTGGACTGAAAGGTCCCGGGTTCAATTCTGGTCAAGGGCATGTACATTGGTTGCAGACACATCCCTGGTAGGGGGTGTGCAGGAGGCAGCTGGTCGATGTTTCTCTCTCATCGATGTTTCTCTCTCATCGATGTTTCTAGCTCTCTATCTCTCTCCCTTCCTCTCTGTAAAATATCAATAAATATATTTTTAAAAAAATATTATACAGAGTCCTTAAAACAGAATGGAAGATTGCAAGAATCAAGTCCAAGATTTGCAACACAAAGACCCAGAGGACACTCCTCTGCAGAAGCAAGAAGATAAGAGAATCCAGAAAGTTGAAGATAATGTAAGAAACCTCTGGGACAACTTCAAGTGAACCAACATCAGAATTATGGGCGTCCCAGAAGATGACAGAGAGCAAGATACCAAAAACATATTGAAAGAAATAGTGACAGAAAACTTCCCCCACCTGGGGAAAGAAATAGACTTACAAGTCCAGGAAGCGCATAGAACCCCAAACAAAAGGAACTCAAAGAGGACCACACCAAGACACATCATAACTAAAATTCCAAGAGCAAAAGACAAAAAGAGCCGAAACCGGTTTGGCTCAGTGGTAGAGCGTCGGTCTGCGGACTGAGGGGTCCCGGGTTCGATTCTGGTTAAGGGCATGTACATTGGTTGCGGGAACATCCCCAGTGGAGGGTGGGCAGGAGGCAGCTGGTCGATGTTTCTCTCTCATTGACGTTTCTGGCTCTCTATCTCTCTCCCTTCCTCTCTGTAAAATATCAATAAAATATATTTTTAAAAAAAGACAAAGAGAGAATATTAAAAGCAGCAAGACAAAAGCAGGTAGTTACCTATAAAGGAGCACCCATATGACTGTCAGCTGATTTCTCAACAAAAACCATGCAGGCCAGACGGGAATGGCAAGAAATATTCAAGGTCATGAATAGCAAGAACCTACAGCCAAAAATACTCTACCCAGCAAAGCTATCACTCAGAATTGAAGGCCAGATAAAGAACTTCACAAATAAAAAAAAGCTAAAGGAGTTCATCACCACCAAGCCAGAATTATATGAATTGCTGAAAGGAGTTAGGAAGAGGAAGAAAATAAAGATAAAAATTATGAACAACAAATATGTAACTATCAACAAGTGAATCTAAAAACCAAAGGAAGTAAAAAATCTGATGAACAATATTAACTGGTGAATATAATAGAATCAGAGGTATGGAAGGGGAGTGGACTGATGATTCTCGGGGAAAAGGGGAGTGGGGGGTGTGGGAAGAGACTGAACATAAACTGTGTACCTATGAATGAGGACAATGGGGGATGGGGAAAGGGCAGAGGGTGGGATGGGAACTTGGTGGAGAGGAGCAATAGCGGGGCGGGGGGGAAATGAGGAACATTTGTAATAATATGAACAATAAAGATTTATTAAAAATAAAATAAATCAATAAATAAAATTTTAAAAGGGGAGAATTTTAAAGTGGTAGAAATCATGACAAAGTGTCAGACATTTGAATCCTACCCTCCCCCACCTTTCATTATGGTTTTGATATGCATTTCTCTTAATATGAGTGAACTTTTTTCATAGGTCTAGGGGACTATTTTTAGAAACTATATTTTTTAATGGTTTTTAAACCATTTTTTTTCTATTGGTTCATTGGTCTTTTTCTTATTGATTTTAAGAATTCTGTACATCAGGCAGAAGAGCCCTTCTTTCATGATGTGTGCTATAAATATTTTCACTTTTCTTTTGGCTCTTGTGAGGTAAAAGAACAAAGGCCCCTGTGTACATTTCAGATGTACAAATTGGTACAATTCTTGTGAGTGGCAATTTGTCATTATCTATCAAAAGTACAAATGCATTTTTTTTTGACTCAGCAGTCTCACTTCTGGGAATTTATGCTACAGAGGCTACTTGATATAGAAAAAAATGTGTGTGTGTGCAAGCATGCATATGGGTGTATGTTGGTGGTTGCTGCTGTTGACTTTTTCTCACAAGACTGAGCCATAGAGGCAATCATTAGGAGACTGATTAAATAAACTATGGTACATGCATACAATGGAACATTATATGCTACAAAAAAATGAAGAAAACCTGCAACAGAGAGGAATTGACAGGAGTGTTCCAGCCACGAAGACAGAAGAGAAGCAGTCCAGAGTTGGAAGATGTTGGCAATGCCTTGCCATAATAGCCGTTAACAGCTGTGCGTCACTGCAAGTTGCTCAGGACCAAACCAGAGAGGGTTGGACCTGCATTACCACCATTTGTCCATCATCCAGAACTGAAATATCATTGCTGACATGTACACATAAGGAACTGTTTGACATAGAAATTGGGACTCAAAAGAACTGTTGGCCCAGAAAGAAACTCACTACAGACTGATTCATTTTAACTATTATTGCTTGTCTCATTTTCGGTTCTTATAAGTGTATTTCTAGTATCAAATGAGCTCACTCATCTAGGGGAAATGATGAACAGTATAGACTGATGAACAAGAACAGCATCAATCAGACTGTCGGACCTCAGAGGGAAGGTAGGGGAGGGTGGGGATAAGGGAGAGAGATCAATCAAAGGATTTGTGTGCATGCAAATGAGTCTAACCAGTGGTCAAGGACAACAGGGGGGTAGGGGCATGAGTGGGGAGGGGATTGAGATGGGAATGGGGGGGGATGATGTCAAATATGTGATACCTTAATCAATAAAGTAACTTTTAAAAAATGAAGAAAGTTTTTATGTACAGTATTGGAAACATTGCTAGAGTATAATGTTAATTGGGGAAAAAAAGCAAGAGGAAGGATTGTATATTTAGTGTGCCTTCTTTCATGTAAGACATGGAGACATGGGGAATATGAAAATGTATTTGTAATTGCATTTAAAAAAACCCTGGGGAAAAAGTAAAAAGTGACCCTGGCTGGTATTCTCAGTGGTTAGAGCATCAACATCACTGAAAGGTCACAGGTTCAATTCCTGGTCAAGGGTATGTACCTGGGTTGCAAGTTCAATCCCCAGTCCTGGTTGGAACATGTGTGGGGAAGCAACAGATCTCTCTCTCTCTCTCTCTCTCTCTCTCTCTCTCCCCCCCCCCATTCCTTCCTCCTTTCTACCATTCCACTCTCTCTAAAAATCAATGGAAAAAAATAGTCTCAGGTGAGGATTACAACAACAAAAAAGTAAACAGTGGTTACCACAAGGGGTTGTTGCAGCATGGGGAAATGGAGAGGAAGAATGACAAATATAAGTTTATTCTTGTTTTAAGCATATATATATATATATATATATATATATATATATATATATATTTCAGAGAGGAAGGGAGAGGGGAGATAGAAACATCAATGATGAGAGAGAATCATTGATTGGCTGCCTTCTGCACACCCCACACAGGGAACTGAGCCCTCAACCTGGGCATGTGCCCTGACTGGGAATCGAATCATGGCCTCCTGGTTCATAGGTTGACACTCAACCACTGAGCCACACCATCTGGACTTTGTTTTAAGGTATTATTTTCAAATTCATTTTTTAGAGAGAGAAAGAAAATGGATGTGAGAGAGAAAAATGGATGTGAGAGAGAAACAACCATCAATTGCCTTCCAAATGTGCCCCAACTGGGGGTGTTTCTGATCTGCAGGTGACAAGCCTGTTTCTGGTCTTTATGTTTCTCCGATAAGGACAAGCTACTGGTTCTCAAAAAGTCAGGCTCAGGACTTTTTTCTGCTTTCCATCCTCTCACTTTTCTCTCTTTAAAAAAAAAAACAAACTATTTTATTGATATTTTTACAGAGAGGAAGGGAGAGAGACAGAGAGCTAGAAACATCTACCAGCTGCCTTCTGCACACCCCCTGCCAGGGATGTGCCCGCAACCAATGTACATGCCCTTGACCAGAATCGAACCCGGGACCTTTCAGTCCACAGACTGATGCTCTACCACTGAGCCAAACCGGTTTTGGCATCACTTTCCTCTCTTGAGGGGACAAGCATGGGCTTTTGCTTGTCAAGGAATAAAAAAGGAAGTATCAGAAAATTGAAATAACATAGTTTAATGTCCCCAAAATATTGTCCTGATATATTTACAATAAATGGCTGTATTTACAGTATTTGGCATTCCTTACCTACTTCTCCCTTGTATCTGCCACTATAGAGTCTAGAAAAGCTAATGTTTCCTTTCACACCCTCTCTTGCAGCGGTGGAAAGCTGTAGTAATAGGAGCAGAAAACAGCCCCACGTTCACAGGAAGGCTTCACTTGATCCAAAACAAGAGCAAGGTGTGGCCAGCACCTCTGCTTCCTGCATAAAATGCGAACACACTGCCTCTGGCTGCAACTTCGTGCTGTCACCACGTGGGCAATGCGGAGAGAATCATAGATGATGTGCCAAGGCACCATCGGACTGCTGAGTCTACACAGCATCACTTACTTACGATTGAGAAAAATTAATCCTGGTTTTTAAAAAATAAATTCAGAGAGAGGGAAGAGGAGGGAGAGGGAGATAGAAACATCAATGATGAGAGAGAATCATTGATCAGCTATCTCAGGCACCTCCCCTAATGTGCCCTGACCGGGAATTGAACTGTGACCTCTTGGTTCATGGGTCGACACTCAACCACTGAGCCATGCCAGCAAGGCTGAATCCTCATTTTTAAGTCTTAGTTGCTTGCTGCTGAACACATTCCTAACGTATAGACTATCGCTTTATTAAAATGAGCAGAAGCGGGCTTCTCTTTATTGTCACAAACTGTACCCAAAGGCTGTCCTGAATTCTGGACCATGTGGGTGCAAGACAGTTCCCCATCACCCTCCATCCTGCTCAGCCCAGGACCCGTCACCAGTCATGTCCTGGTGGTCCCCACACCGGCGTTACTTTTCAAAGTGAGTCACGTGGATAAGGTCACGCTGCTCAGGGGGACTCAGCAGAAACTCCCAGTCCTCCAGCTGGAGGATGGAGACAGTCCATCAACTACTGTCCACCTGGGGACCCCACAGTTTCCATCCCCCTGTCTGGGCAGCAGAGGCCTCCATCCGCTGAGAGTTTGAGGGCAGTCCAGACCCACCTCGGAGCAGGCTTCTGTGTCATGACATGTAGGGCAGGTTCCAGACGGCTCCCAGGGGAGTGGCAGCCTGAGGGCTCCCTTTCTGTGAAATCACGACCTGGTGACGGAGGGGCGATGGAGTACAGGTGTGGTCGGTGCTTAGAGCAGGTACACCATCCGTGACTTCAGATCAGATTCCAACCAGTGCAACACTGATGAACCAAGACATTCCAGTTGTAGAATAAACCCTAGAACTCTTCCCAGAATAATTCAGGAAGAAAATCTTTCTTTCCTTCAGTTATTCCGGAGAGAATGATAGTCTGGAGCAGCCAGGGCCCACCACTAAGGGGAGAGCTTAGCTAAGAGCAAAGCAAAAACTAAGAGACAAAGAGGCCAAGTCCCAAGGCTACATACAGTAGGAGCCCCTGGATCAGACTGTGCCTGAAGGCCTCCTACACCTAGACTTTTAATATGTGCAAACCCGGATATGTCCTTGCTTGTTAAAGCCAATTTGAATTTCTTTTATTTTCTTTTTAATATATTTTATTGATGTTTTATAGAGAGGAAGGGAGAGGGATAGAAAGTTAGAGACATCGATAAGAGAGAAACACCAACCAGCTGCCTCTTGCACACCCCCCACTGGGGATGTGCCCACAACCAAGGCACATGCCCTTGACCAGAATCGAACCTGGAACCCCTCGGTCTGCAGGCCAATGTTCTATCCACTGAGCCAAACCAGGTAGGGCTTAACTGCTTTTCTGTCACACTAACTAAAACAGTGGCTAGAGGTCTAGCCCATGACAAATCATGTGACATGTAGGCACCTACGCTGAGACCTGAGGCCCAAACTGCCTGCCCTTGACCAGAATCAAACTGGATGCAGTGAGTGCGCCAATTGAGCAGAGCTTGAGTCCGAAGCGGCCCTGTGAGAATGGTGTGTGCACAGCTCCCTTGAGGCCTGAACTCTGCCATATCTCCGAGGATTTTCCTGGTTGTTGGGCTCAGCCCAAAGTGCGTCTCTCTGCTCTCCACACTTGCCTGTGCAGTGCAGTTGGCACTGAAGTATGTGCCATCCATCGGTTGTCCTGAGCTGGGTCTTTAAGTCTTGGCAAACTCGGGCTTAATGAAAGGAGGAAAACCTCAAGAGGGAATTGAGGGCGAGATGGACGCCAGGCAGGCTGGAGACATGCTTGTCTCCAAAGGAACACAGCCCCTTTCCCTGAATCCCACCCTCCCACAATGCAGCACGATGGAACAGCTGACCTCTGGGATGGGGAAGTACAGGCAAACAGACTTGGGCCGAGAAGCCAAGGAGAGCTTCCCAGAGGAAGTGACATTTGTCCTCAGGCTTGAGGAGTGACAGGATGTACACTAGTCCCCCCTTATCCATGGTTTTGCTTCCCACATTTTCAGTTACCTGTTGTCAACCATGGTCTGAAAATATTAAATAAAAATTTTTAGAGATAAACAAGTTTATTTTAAATAAGTTTTCAATTTCTCACTGTTCTGAGTTCCATGATGAAGCCTCCACTGTTCTGCTCCGCCCTGTCCAGGATGTGAGTCATCACCCCTCTGACCAGTGTGCCCACATATGGATGCTTGGCGCCCGGCAGGCACTTAGTAGCCCACTGTCACGGCATCACAGCACTTGTGTCCAAGTTGCCCTTTTTTTACTTATTCATGGCCCCAAGCATAAGAGTAGTGATGCTGGAATTCAGATCCTCAGAGAGAAACCATCAAGTACTTCCTTTCAGTGAAAAGGGGAATGTTCTCGACTTAATTAGGAAAGAAAAAAATAGTGTATGCTGAGATCGCTAAGATCTACAATAAGAAAAAATCTGCTATCTGTGAAACTGCCTACCTCTACAAGTGAAACTTTATCATATGTGTATGTCTAAAACACATGGAGTGTAGGTAGGGTTCATAGTATATACACTGAGTGACCAGATTATTATGCGTTCAGAGATCATAATAATCTGGCCACTCAGTGTATCAGTGTGTGTATCAGCCCAGTGCATGAATTCGTGCATGTGTGGGGTCTGGTCAGCCTGGCCAAGGGGAGGGGACATAGATGGTTGGCCGGCCAGCCCACTGGTCGAACTCCTGATCATGGAGACAATTTGCATATTAGCCTTTTATTACATAGGATATACACTGAGTGGCCAGATTATTATTCGTTCAGAGATCATAATAATCTGACCACTCAGTGTATAAGGAAGCTGTCTGTAGTTTCAGGCATCCACAGGGGGTCTCGTGGAACATATTTCCCCACGGATAAGGTGGGGGGGACTAGTGTACTGTGTAGAGGAAGAGGGGGTGGCAAAGGAAAGAACATATGTCAAGGCCTTCAGGTACTACAATAGGTGCAGATTTCTCTTCTCTCCCTCGTCACCGAACACGCAAGGCTTGAAATCAGGGGGAATGTCCTCCTCGATTTTCAGTCATCCTTAGGAAATGGAAAAAGGGAGGTAAAATTAACCTGATTTGCAGATGATACAGTTTTATATCTGTAAAATCCAAGTGAATCTATTGAAAAAACCAACAACAATATAAACATTAAATCAGCTCTCTGCGTCCAAAATTAAACTAAGGAGATCAATAGCTTCTCTATTTATACCAACCACAACCACTTAGGAGGTATAATGGAGCAGTGATCCCATTTGCAATAGCAACACAAAGGTAAAGGACCTAAGAATAAACTTAATAAGAAATTCATTAAAAAATAAATGTAAAAAATAAAAATAAATAGCGGCAAAACAAGATGGCGGCCTAGGTAGTCTCCTAAGCTGCCACCTCATCAACAATTTGGAAAAAAAAACAATAGCTAAAATCGAAAGGGATCACATCAGATCCACAGGAGAGCTGGCGGAATGGGATGGCTACAACTAGAGCAAAGGAAAAGCACTGCTGCTGCCACCATGTGGAGTTTAAAGCTGCAATGGAACGGAGCTGCAGCTGTCGCCACGGCAGCCACCAGTGAGGAAGGCCCATCGAGAGTGGAGCCCGCCCCGCCCTGGGCCCAGGGAGCAGGCCACCTCAGAGCCTGGCCTCTGTGCCCGCAGACTTCCCAGTCTGCATGCCTTGCTGGTGAGGAAGCTAGCGCAGGGCCTCGACCGTGCCTTCTGCTTGCGGCCCGAGCGAGGCCTTCGCCCATCTGTCCCCCTGCCAACTGGCCTGGCCGGAGCCTCTACAGAGCCCCTGAGTGCCAGCGCCAAGGCAGAGCATACTCATGGAGCGTGACGGAGGACCAAGAGGTAGTACCCAAAACACTCTTTGTGGCCTGGGACTCTAAACACCTAAACCCAGGGGACTGAAAGCCTGAACGTGTGAAATCAGAGCTGCTGAGGTTGCTAGGGTGGAATCGGCTGGAGCCTCCCCATTCTTCCCCCTTGTCGTCCGCCTGCTCGCCTGCAGCTCGGGCCCCGGGGGATCCAGGATAGGAGGGCATCAATCGACAGTCCCAGAGGGGCCGTGTGCCCTGGGAGAGTGGTGCGGCCTGTGCCCCGGGGGAGCCGTGTGACCTGGGGAAGCGGTGGGACCCGGGGGAGCCGTGTGCCCGGGAGAGCCTTGTGCCCCAGGTGAGTGGTGGGACCCGGGGGAGCCGTGTGACCTGGGGGGGCAGTGGGACCCGGGGGAGCCCCTATGTTCATAGCAGCACAATTTACAATAGCTAAAATTTGGAAACAGCCTAGGTGCCCGTCAGCAGATGATTGGATCAGAAAACCATGGTACATCTACACAATGGAATACTATGCTGCCACAAAAAGAAGGAATTCTCATCATTTGCAGCAACCTGGATGGAATTGGAGAACATCATGCTGAGTGAAATAAGCCAATCAATGAAAGAGAAACATCATATGTCCTCACTCATTTATGGATAATAAAGAACATTATAAACTGATGAACCAAAAAATAGATATAGTGACAGTAAAGCAACAAGCAGACTGTCAAATTACAGTGGGGAGGGGAGGAGATCTGGAGGAGATAAGAGATCAACCAAAGGACTGGTATGCATGCATATAAGTACAACCAATGGACACAAAACTCTGGGGAGGGAGGACATGTATGGGATGTGGGGAGGGGGGCAATGGTAAGCAATGTACACATATAATACCTTAATAAAAAAAATGGTGGGAGCCGAAACCGGTTTGGCTCAGTGGTAGAGCGTCGGTCTGTGGACTGAAAGGTCTCGGGTTCGATTCCGGTCAAGGGCATGTACCTTGGTTGTGGGCACATCCCCGGTGGGAGGTGTGCAAGAGGTGGCTGGTTGATGTTTCTCTCTCATCAACGTTTCTAGCTCTCTATCTCTCTTCCTTCCTCTCTGTAAAATATCAATAAAATACATATTTTTTAAAATGGTGGGGGGAAAAAGGACTGACAAATAAATAAATAAATAAATAAATAAATAAATAAATAAATGCATTGCCCTAACCGGTTTGGCTCAGTGGATAGAGTGCTGGCCTGTGGACTGAAGAGTCCCAGGTTCTATTCCCGTCAAGGGCATGTAGCATGGTTGCAGGCACATCCCCAGTAGGGGTGTGCAGGAGGCAGCGGTCATGATTCTCTCTCATCATTGATGCTTCTATCTCTCTATCTCTCTCCCTTCCTCTCTGAAATCAATAAAAACA
This sequence comes from Vespertilio murinus, assembly GCA_963924515.1. Taxonomy (NCBI): domain Eukaryota; kingdom Metazoa; phylum Chordata; class Mammalia; order Chiroptera; family Vespertilionidae; genus Vespertilio; species Vespertilio murinus. Next base: position 99,844,158 of record OZ004705.1, on the reverse strand, counting down.
TTTCTTAAAAGAAAAAAAAAGCCATAAAAATACTTGAAGAGAACATAGGAAAATTCCTTCAAACATTTGCATAGGAACATCCTTACTTAAGTCAGACTCAAAATCAGAAACCACAAAAGATTGATTCATTTAGCTCTAAAAAATACATTAAAAACTTATTCATGGAAAAGTAAAACCATAGCAAAGTTGAAAGACAAACAAAGATCTGGGGACAATGTAAGTCAAAATCACATTAAGTTATCTTCGGATTACATACAGAACTCCTAGAAATGTAGACAAAAGAGCCCAACAACTCAATATCAAAGAGGGCAAAGGACATGAACAGTCAGTTCACAAAAATGATATGATGAGATACTAATTTTCACCTCCCAGACTGGCAAAAATGCAGAAGTTTGACAGTATATCCAATTGGCCAGTCTGCGTGGAAATAGATTCTCTCTGTGTAGCTGGTGGGAATGCACAACTCCTTTGGCACAGTCCATCCCAAACACAAAGACATCTACCCTTTGACCCAGCAATTCTACTTTTGTAAATTTATCCTCTAGATACACATGCATACTTATGGATGGATATGCATAAGATTATTTTTTTTCCGCATTGGTTTTGTTAGAAGAAGAATAGAAACCAGCCCTGGCCGGTGTGGCTCGGTTGGGTAGGATCCTATGCACTGAAAAATATCACAATGTTTCTCTCTCCCTTCCTCTCTCTAAAAATCAATTTAACTAGGTGCCCATCATCAGATGATTGGATCAGAAAACTATGGCACATCTACACAATGGAATACTATGCTGCCATAAAGAAGAAGGAATTCTTATCATTTGCAGCAACCTGGATGGAATTGGAGAACATCATGCTGAGTAAAATAAGCCAGTCAATGAAAGAGAAACACCACATGACCTCACTCATTTATGGATAATAAAGAACATCATAAACTGATGAACAAAAAGATAGATACAGAGACGACAGTAAAGCAACAGACTGTCAAATTACAGCGGGGAGGGTAGAGAGATATGTGGGAGATAAGAGATCAACCAAAGAACTTGTATGCATGAATATAAGCAAAACCAATGGACGAAAAACTCTGGGGAGGGAGGGCATGTATGGGAGTGGGGGGGGGGCAATGGTAAGATATGTACACATATAATACCTTAATGAAAAAATAAATAAAAATAAATCAATTTAAAAAATATTTAAAAAAGGAAAAGAGTAGAAACCACGTTGCCTTGGGTCTCATGCTTACCCCTGATACTGAGAACCATGTGTGGGTTATCAGAAGAAGGGACAATAAAAAAAAGATGTTCCTTGCAATATCAATCCTACTCCTGTGTAACAAGATGGAGATGATTTCATTCATCAGAATGCTCCAGACCAAACACAGGTGCCATAGCACTTGGGGTGAGATTTCAAGGTGAGTTCAGGTAACCAGATATGGTGGCTAACCCACCTCTAGAGAAGGTAGGTTTTGAGAATACGAAGGCCCTTTGGTTTGCTGAACTCACCTGATGAATGTGGCTATACAAATTGGTGGTAAAATCTAGGGTCACCTCTCTGCATAACGCTGGAGAGAAACTTGAGGTTTGGAATGCCATTTTGGAGGGAGGAGAGATGAACTAGACAGTCAGGCATTATGAGAGATGAGGGGCTAAGGAAAAAATGACGTAGTCGCAGTCCTGCTGATGAAGGGTTCTGGAAAAAAGCAGAAAGTGCAAATAAAGGTTTTAGGCTGTTTGCTGTGGAATGTGAGAGGTATCCTTACGAAATCTTCAGTAAAGACGGGTCCCTATGGCTCTGAGGCAGAGTTTCTGCTGAGGGTGGTACTGCCCCCAGCAGCATTGGAAACATGTGAGTTGGTTTTACATGCCAGTGACCGCTTGGGGGTGAGGCAGCACCAAGGGGCATTGCTGACTTGGTGGCTAGAATTGTGACAACAGTGAGATGTCTCTTGCTCAAGGCCAGTGACACCCCCATTGGAAACACTGCTTTGGTGTGAGTGGGTTGTTTTGGGAAACTTAAGAGATGCGCTGAGTTTTGTATCCAGGGTGATATTGGACAAAAACAACAACAAAAAACACAGCATGTAGGAGCTAAAGGACAAAGAAACAGCTGAAAACTGGCTTGCACATGTATTTAAGACTTGGATGATATTGTAGCTATATCACTTAATGAGTCTTTATAGCTTCTTTTGTTACAGCCCTAGGCTTATTTCTTCTTTGTCATCTGTTTCATAACACAATATCATTTAAATTTTCTGTACTTTAGATTTCTATTTTATTACTTCTAATCTGCATATAAAATAGAGGTATTTTCTCTCCATTTGTACTCATTTGTGCACTATGAGGGGTCATTTTTTTGTTGTTGTTAGCACCGTATTTTGGGATCCATTTGTGATCATTTATTATCTTCCCCATTTTTGTTTATTATTAAAAACCTAACTATTGTTTAATAACATACTGTAGTTCCTAAACTTAGACATTGTTTGGTAATTAATTTAAGTAAACATAACTATTACACACAGTGTTCAGGATTTAGGCATTTCGGTTTCCACAAATTTGTCTATTATTAATACACATGATCATTTCATAATTTCTTCCAAAGTTTGCCATTCCAATAGAAGGCCATCTCATCAGCTAGCTAACAGGCTGCAGGGTTTCTAATCTGAATGTTGCCTGGGGCTCACTGAAGCTGGGAGATCTGGGTATTGGGTGCAGGCGGGGTGGTCTCACATAATGTGAGTCACAGGCACTTCCTGTCTTTTAAGGACTTGGTCAACATACATGGGTCAGGTCTCATGTCATGTGTTGTGTGGGGGTTGAGTGGGGTTATGGACAACTGGTTTTCCATTTCATACAAGAAAGGAGCAGTGATGGTTCCTTATTAGTTTCCTTCAGGACAGACCTTTACTATAGTGTTATCATGGACTGTTGAATGACAAATTGTGTAAAAAATATATATATGGATATTTATTGCTTTTTAGTGAAAGAGAAAGGAAGAGAGAGTGAGAAATATCAATGAAAGAGAAACATCATTGATTGGCTGCTTCCTGCATGCCCCCTACTGGGAATGGAGTCCACAACCTGGACATGTGCTCTGACCAGGAATAGAACCAGTGACCTCTTGATTCCTGGGTCCATGCTCAACTGCTGAGCCACATTGCCAGGCCCTGAATGACAAATTGTTAATGGAGGAGAGACAGCCTCATCTTCCCCAGTTACTCGTGGAAGTGGGGTTCTTGGGGTACTGCTGGAATAAGAATTTCTGGAGGCCCCCACAGAGGGTGAGGTGTAGAAAGCTTTACTCCCGTGGAATCACACCCTTAGGTTCTCCAAGCCCCATCTCCTTTAGTACAGTCACAGGAGAAGTGAAGCTGCACCTCAGTGGAGTTAGCATCAGAGCCGGCGTCCAGAGCTGCCTCTCCATGTTGGAGCCGGTCCAGTCCAGCATCAGGCAGGCTCAGCTTTGTTTATACTGCATCCATTAGTCCAATGCATGCGGGTCCACAGGGCCGAGGGCCATGGCAGCAAATACAAGGAAGCAGGGGCAAGGAGCCCCACAAACACAACAAGAGCGAGAATGCCTTTGTGTAGGAGATCAGGTGTTCCCCAATTTCTGCTCTCTCGTAGTGGCCACGCCCATTCTGGCCAATGACCTCTGTTCCCACGTGTGATTGATAGGAAAGTACCTATCCTATGTCACGCCAGCTTTACTGGGCATGCGTCTATTTCCCCTTTGTTCAGGTCCTTCCCTCAGTGTTTTGCAGGGGATGGATGGGTGGTTCACTGGGGAGTGCAAAGTTGCTGCTTCCTGGTGAAGCTGCCCAAAGGACAGGCCTATAATGTCTGAGGCTTCCCCCTTTGCTCGTTTCCTACTGTTAACTAGCTAATTACAACAGTATCAACATCACCCCAAAATGTAATGACTTAAAACAACAACTTATATAATCTCTTACAGTTCTGCAGCTTGACAGGGTATAGCTGGATGGTTCTCACTCGGGGTCTCTCCTGTGGTTGCAGTCACACAGTCACAGAGGTTCTGGGGCTGGAGTCTTCCAAACTCATGATTGGCTCAACTCCAAGACAGCCTCTTCACTCACATGGCTGGCGCCTCAGGGGGCTAACTGGCAGACAGAAGCTGGTGAGGCAACACTCTTTTTCTTTATTTTTTATTTTTAAAAATATTTTTATTTTTATTTTTTTTTAAATTTTTTTTAAAAAATATATTTTAAATTAAATTATTATCTGTGTACATATATTATTACCATTACCCTCCCTCCCATATATACCCTCCCTCCCCAGAGTTTTGTGTCCGTTGGTTGTACATATATGCATGTATACAAGTCCTTCAGTTGATCTCTTATCTCTTCCAGATCTCCCTACCCTCCCTGCTGTAATTTGACAGTCTGCTTGTTGCTTTACTGTCACTATATCTATTTTTTGGTTCATCAGTTTATAATGTTCTTTATTATCCATAAATGAGTGAGGACATGTGATGTTTCTCTTTCATTGACTGGCTTATTTCACTCAGCATGATGTTCTCCAATTCCATCCAGGTTGCTGCAAATGATGAAAATTCCTTCTTTTTTATGGCAGCATAGTATTCCATTGTGTAGATGTGCCATAGTTTTCTGATCCAATCATCTGCTGACGGGCACCTAGGCTGTTTCCAAATCCTAGCTATTGTAAATTGTGCTGCTCCATACTGTTCTCCACAGTGGCTGCACCAGTCTGCATTCCCACCAGCAGTGCACAAGGGTTCATTTTTCTCTGATACCTCGCCAACACTTGTCGTTTGTTGATTTGTTAAGGTTGGCCATTCTGACAGGTGTGAGATGGTACCACATTGTTGTTTTGATTTGCATCTCAAATAATTAGTGACTTTGAGCATGTTTTCATGCTCCTCTTGGCCTTTCTTCTGTCTTCTTTTGAGAAGATTCTATTTAGGTCCATTGCCCATTTTTTAATTGGCTCATTTATCTTCCTTTTATTAAGTTGTATAAGCTGTTTGTAGATGTTGGAGATTAAACCTTTATCAGTGATAACATTTGCAAATATGTTCTCCCATACAGTGGGAGAACATATTTGCAAATATGTTCTCCCACTTTCTTGTTGTTTTGTTGATGTTTTCTTTTGCTGTAAAAAAGCTTTTTATTTTGATGTAGTCCCATTTGTTTATTTTCTCTTTAGCTTCCATTGCCCTAGGGGCAGTATGAGTGAAGAAGTTCTTTTGGCATATGTCTGAGATTTTGCTGCCTGTGGATGCCTCTAGTATGTTTATGGTTTCCCATCTTATGTTTAAGTCCTGTATCCATTTTGAGTTTATTTTTGTGTATGGTATAAGTTGGTGATCTAGTTTCATTCTTTTGCATGTATCTGTCCAATTTTCCCTACACCATTTATTGAAGAGACTGTCTTGACTCCTTTGTCAAATATTAATTGAGCCTAATGATTTGGGTTGATATCTGGATTCTCTATTCTATTCCATTGATCTATATGTCTGTTCTTGTGCCAGTACCAGGCTGTTTTGAGATCAGTGGCTTTGTAATACAGCTTGAAATGTGGTATTGAGATCCCTCCTACTTTACTCTTCTTTCTCAGGATTGCTGTTGCTATTCAGGGTCTTTTATTGTTCCAAATGAATTTTTGGAGAGTTCTTTCTAGGTCAGTGAAATATGCCGTTGGTATTTTAATGGGGAGTGCATTGAACCTATAAATTGCTTTGGGAAATTTGGACATTTTGATGATGGTGATTCTACCAATCCATGAACATGGTATGTTCTTCCATTTGTTTACATCTTCCTCTATCTCTTTTTTCAGTGTCGTGTAGTTTTCCACGTATAGGTCTTTTACCTCCTTAGTTAAGTTTATTCCTAGGTATCTTATTTTTTTTTTTGGTGTGATGGTAAATAACACTATTTTTCTTAAAAAATTATATATATAGCCGAACCGGTTTGGCTCAGTGGTAGAGCGTCGGTCTGCGGACTGAAAGGTCCCGGGTTCGATTCCGGTCAAGGGCATGTACACTGGTTTCGGGCACATCCCCAATCAGGGGTGTGCAGGAGGCAGCTGTTCGATGTGTCTCTCTCATCGATGTTTCTATCTCTCTATCTCTCTCCCTTCCTCTCTGTAAAATATCAATAAAATATATTTTAAAAAAATTATATATATATATAGGAGGGAGAGCTAGAAACATCAATAATAAGAGAGAGCCATTGATTGGCTGCTTTTGATCCGCTGCTTCCTGCACACCCCCAAGTGGGGATGGAGCCCATAACCCAGGCATGTGCCCTAATCACTGAGCCACCAGGACCAGGCAACACTCTTTCTTCACAGAGTCTTTCCATGTAGCTAGGTAGGACTTTCTCACAGCATGGCATCCTCAGGCAATCAGATGCCTTACACGGGGGCTGGCTTGCCTCAGAGAGAATATTTCAAAGAAACCCAAGCAAAAATGGTAAAGTGTGAATTCCCACATTCCACGTGGTTCAGGATTTGGGCTCTGGAAGAGAGGCCACACACAAATGAAAGAGATGAGACAAGAAATAATAATTTGGAAATATTTGGGGACCAGGCAAGAACCCAACTCAAAGGAAGTTGGGCTCAGGCCTGGTTATCCTTTTTTTTTTTTTTTTTTAATATATTTTATTTATTTTTTACAGAGCGGAAGAGAGAGGGATAGAGAGAGAATCATCGATCAGCTGCCTCTTGCACACCCCCTACTGGGGATGTGCCTGCAACCAAAGTACATGCCCTTGACTGGAATCGAACCTGGGACCCTTCAGTCCGCAGGCCGAGGCTCTATCCACTGAGCCAAACCGGTTTCGGCTGGTTATCCTTTTATTCAATTTGGGACACACCTATAGCCCTTAGGCAGGCAATTTCCAGGAACAGCTATTTCCAGGAACAGACAATCTTATCAGTAAGGATTTACATGACTGTCTGGTGGGAAAGTAGCTTCAGCTACCTTTGTCTTGGCTAAACAGTGAGTACATAGCTCTGACCTTTGCCAGGGCTCAAGGGTCACCAGCCTTCTGGGCTCCTTGTTCACACCTCTTTGCTAGTGAAGACAATGAGTGGTTTCCCACAGGAAAGCTTTCTAAGATCTAACTTTGGAAGTTGTGTTCCATTCTGCTCCATATCATTGGTTAGAAGTGGATTCATGGGGCTAGCCCAGATTTGAGGACAGGGAGTACACAAGGCTGTGAACACAGATAGACCCGATTCACTGGGGGCCCATCCCATAGGCCAGCTACAACATGTGATCATGTGTACCAGTCAGAAAAGGCCGGGTTATGCTGTGGGAACACACCATCCCAAATCTCAGAGCCTCAAAACACAGAAGTTTACTCATTGCTTGTCTGGCCTGGCGGCGGGCAGGGAGGGGTCCTGCCCATGTAGTCAATCCATCTCACGATGCTGCAATCTTAACATGGCCGCTCAGGGGTCATTGTGGCAGGGAGAGCAGAACAGGGGGGTGCTACATGGGGAAGGAAATGCTCTGGCCCAGAAATGACAAGAGTCACTTCTACCCAGGCAGCATTGTCCTTCCCAGCTGCAAGCAGGGCGACTTACATCCTCCTCTGTCCTTGGATGACAGCAGAGCAGACATGACTGAACAGTGGAGGTCCCTCCCAGACTAGGCTGTACCCATGGTGATTCCTGTTGGATGTCACCATTAAGTTTTCAGGCAAAATTTCTCCATTACTCTGATTAATGGATGTTTATAAACAGCCATTTGTTCCACACAAGGGGTCACTCCATTGGGTGCATTTGAGTGAGGCCTTTGGAAGGAGTAGAAACTTGAAAGGGAGGGAACGCGATGAAGAAAATAACATTCACATGGACCAACACAAGCAGAGACGCGTGGCTGCTTTCCAGGAGCCACAAGGAGTCTGGCTTGGTGGAGACCAAAGGAGGGCTGGAACTCGGATGGAAATAGCAATGAATAATTAATAACTAAAATGTGTTTAAAATCTTCTAAGTGTCAGGCAGGGTTTCACACATTTCCCGTGCTTTCCCACGGTAATGGTGCTCCGCTGGCTCTCTTCCCTCTGCACCCAGGAGTCCCTGTCCCCCTTCTCTTCCCAGCCCTGTGCCCAGGAGGTTGGCCTCCATGGATTACATCACCAAGCTCCTTTGCTCTCTGGCTTCCTGTTGGATTGGTCCAATGGGAATCTCTGTAGGAAAGACAGTGAGGTCAGAGGATTTATCCCATTTAGCTGTCTCCCTGCAGGGTCGCTGTGGCTGGCTGCTTCCCTTGGCTGCTCCCACATGACTCTCTCTTGCCAGTCTATCAACTGTTCTTCCTCTTGCCCTTGCAAGACCCAGGGTGCTCTATGATCCTCTGTAGGTTTCCTTACACACTGCCCTTTTAGAATAGCCCCCTTGTTAATTCTTTACGTTTTAATTAGAGTGTCCTGAGAGAACCTGGCTGGTCAGGTATCTACTTGACCAGGTAGGTATTAATATTCCTTCCATTTTATGGGTGAGAAAATGGGTACAGAGAATTTAGGTAGGGTGCTCAAGATCACACAGCTACATAAGAAACAAAGACTTAGCCCAGAGAATCTGGTAACAGAACTTTTAAGACCTTAAAAGACCTCAAATGGCCCTAACTGGTTTGGCTCAGTGGACTGAAGTTTTGCCTTCAGCATTGACTGAAGCATTGCCTATGAACTGAAGGGTCCCAGGTTCGGTTCTGGTCAAGGGCATGTACCTTGGTTGTGGACACATCCCCAGTAGGGGGTGTACAGGAGGCAGCTGATCGATGTTTCCCTCTCATTGATGTTTCTAACTCTCTATCCCTCTCCCTTCCTCTCTGTAAAAAAATCAATAAAATACCTTAATAAATTAAAAAAAACAAAACAAAAATCAATTATATATATATATATATATATATATATATATATATATATATATATATATATATATTTTAATGAACCTCAAATGCCCAGTTTAAACAGAATGCTTCCATCACCTACGGAGGGGTGCCAGACACTCACTTTTTCTTCCTTCTTTCATTAAATCCATTTTGAGTGATACTGTTATTCTTATGCCTGTTGAATAATCAACAAAATTCCTCATCTGCAAAATGAGAGAATTTTCCAAGCTCTGATAACTGCTGAACTGTGGTGGGATTTAAAGAGATCTTAGACATTGAAAGAGCTATTTTGGAGCTGGGGGTAGAGCATGTGACTAGGTTCCAGCCAATCAGAGCATCATCCTCCCCATGGCCAAAATAATTGGTTCAGGGGTAATCCAAACAAAGCCAATGGGATTATTTTCCTGGAATATTTGTAGGAGGGGCATGTTTTCTCCAGAAGTCTTTAAACTGGGCAAAGATAAAGCCTGGATATGCCAGGTGCTAGCATATGGATAAAAGTCCCCCAATCAAGGAAGCAGAACAAAAAAATGCAGTGAAACTGAGTTCAGTGATATAATTTCAGATCCTGAATCCAGTCATGTCTGAAATCCACACAATCCTTGGGATGGTTTTCTTACATGAGACAATATAGTCCCTTTTTCCCTTATGGTAGTGTAACTACTCTAGAGTCCCAATTTGGTCACATGCAGTGGAAATAGTCTTTAAAAAAAAAATTATATATATATATATATATATATATATATATATATATATATATATATATTTAATTGATTTTAGAGAGGAAGGGAGAGCGGAGAGATAAAAACAATGATGAAAGAGAATCATTGATTGGCTGCCTTCTGCACGCCCCGTACTAGGGATTGAGCTGGCAACCCTATGCATGTGCCATTGACTGGAAGGGAACCTGGGACCCTTCAGTCCACAGGCTGATCCTCTATCCATGAGCCAAACCAGCTAGGGCTGGAAATAGTCTTGACACAGTGGAAGGCAGCTTGGAATGGGAAGAGGAGTAGGGACTCTGCAGCAGTCAGGTGAACTTTCATCTTTCTAGCAGGATATGATCGAAATGTTTCCATCTTTGCACGGCCAGCATGGCTCAGTGGTTGAGCATTGACATAAACCAGGAGGTCACGGCCCAGTCAGGGCACGTGCCCAAATTTCGGGCTCTGTTCCCAGTGTGGGTTGTGCAGGAGGTAGCCAATCAATAATTCTCTCTCATCATTGATGTTTCTCTCTCTCTCTCCCTTTCTCTTACTCTCTGAAATCATATATATATATGCTTCCATCTTTGTTCAGCCTTCCAACTACTCTCCTTGTCACCATTAGTTGCTTCTTCCCCACTTCCGTGCTTTGAAGGTTTGTACACACCTCTACTGTAGCATGTCTTACACTATGCAGTAATGTATTCTTGGGAGAGGATGCATTTGTATCCTTGAGTGAGGCAGTGCACACTTTGCCTAAATCTTTTTTAAAAAAATATATTTTATTGATATTTTACAGAGAGGAAGGGAGAGGGATAGAGAGCTAGAAACGTCGATGAGGGAGAAACATCGATCAGCTGCCTCTTGCACACCCCCCACCGGGGATGTGCCCGCAACCAAGGTACATGCCCTTGACCGGAATCGAACCTGGGACCTTTCAGTCCACAGACAGACGCTCTATCCACTGAGCCAAACCAGTTTTGGCATGCCTAAATCTTATTCATTTGGAACTCTTAGTTTTTGAAAAGCATGGCGCAAAATTGATACCAACTTATTTAATGTTTGTTGTATAAATAACTGAATAAGTGAGACTATGCAATAGCAGTAAGAATGGGCAGGAGACGGAGAGGGGCCATTCCTGCAGTGCCAACAAAAAGTAACAGCAGTCTTAAATATTATTTTTGGAATAGATAGGCTTGATATTAATATTAATAACAGTGTTATTCAGTTGACTTGGACAAAATCCCTGGAGTAAAATAAACAATAGTGGTGGTTCATTGTGTGACTTATGTGCCAGGTGTTTCATATACATTCAATTTAATCTTTCTCTGGCTGGCTAGAGCATCGGCCTTTGGACTGAAGGGTTGTGGGTTCGATTTCAGTTAAGGGCATGCACCTCAGTTGCAGGTTCTATCCCTGCCCCAGTTGGGGCATGTTTGGGAGGCAACCAATAGATGTGTCTCTCTCACACAGATGTTTTTCTCTCTCTCTGTCTCTCCCCCTCCCTCTACTTTCTCTAAAAATCAATGGAAAAAGTATCCTTCTGGAATAACACCAAAAAAATTAATCTTTGCTCCGGCCTGGCAATGGAAATATGGTGGACTTGTGATAACTCCACCCAATTCACCTTATTCTGGGGAATTGAAATAAACTCCAGGGAATGATTCTTTTGTTGTTGTTGTTAATCCTCACCCAAGGATATTTTCCCCCTTGATTTTTAGAGATAGTGGGTGGGAGGAGGAGAGATAGAGAGAAATATCAATGTGAGATTGGTTGCTTCCTGCACACACCTCTACCAGGGCTGGGGACCCTATCCACCGAGCCAAACTGGCTAAGACCAGGGGATGATTCTTTGAGCCAACAATAGCAATTCCATCCTCCTCCACAGTGGCTAGTTCTGGGATGAACAGGTCTGGGCCAATTAGGACCAGCAGGATAGAGCTTGCTGCCATGAGAAGGGATATGAGAAAATGTGCTCTTTCTTGCTGGACGTGAGTGGGAAGGACCTTGGCTGTTCCTGGCAGCTGTCTTGACATGGAGGAGAGCAGAGCCAAGAAAATCCTAGAGGGCTGGACCCAGGGCTCTCACCCTTTCTAGCTTGAAGCTGACCTACCTCCACATGTTCAGCTATGGGAGTTTAGGAGCAAAACGCTTATCTCTGATTCAGTCTGAGTGAGTTTCTGTTATTTTATCCAATTACACAGTGAGGAAATCAAGAAGTCTGATAGTAATGTGCTCAACAAACCTTAGCTGGTACTAAGAGCTGGGATTCCATTCCCAATTTCTCATCCAAAAGCCTGTCCTCATCCCACTAACCTGAGCTAAAGCAGGACAAGTCACCAGGTCTCAGTCCTGAGTTATCTGCTTACCTTCTGAGATGGCGTCTCTTGTACTTGGAGTTTCTACAGCCTGGAACAGCCGTGGGCAAACTATGGCCCGCGGGCCGGATCCAGCTGTTCGGCTGTTCTATGCGGCCCGAGGAGCCGAAAGAGCGGAGGGTTTTCTTGCTCTCCCCTCCGCTCCTTCACCAGCAGCCCAAGATGAGAGTGCCAGCATGGTCAGGTTGCTTTTGTTCCGGCCCTCCAGTCCAGTTTAAGAACCCATTGTGGCCCTTGAGTCAAAAAGTTTGCCCACCCCTGGCTTAGAATATTCTATGCTTCCTCTCTTTGCTTAGCAAACTACAACATTTCTTTCAGGCTACAGCTTAAATAAATGTCACTTTAAAAAAAAATATATATATATATTTTATTGATTTTTTTACAAAGAGGAAGAGAGAGGGATAGAGAGTTAGAAACACCGATGAGAGAGAATCATCAATCAGCTGCCTCTTGCACACCCCCTAGTGGGGATGTGCCCGCAACTAAGGTACATGCCCTTGACTGGAATCGAACCTGTGACCCTTGAGTCCGCAGGCCGGCGCTCTATCCACTGAGCCAAACCGGTTTAGGCTAAATGCCACTTAAAAAAATATTTTATTGATTTTTTACAGGGAAGAAGAGAGAGGGATAGAGAGTTAGAAACATCGATGAGAGAGAATCATCTACCAGCTGCCTCTTGCACACCCCCTACTGGGGATGTGCCCGCAACCAAGGTACATGACCTTGACCGGAATCAAACCTGGGACCTTTCAGTCCGCAGACCCACGCTCTATCCACTGAGCCAAACCGGTCTTGGCTAAATGCCACTTTTTGATCACCTCCCACCCTAACCCTCAAGATTAGCTTAGACCCCTTGACTACTAACTTTCACAGTGGATTGTATTTTTCTTTCATGCTTCTATTACAATTGTAACTGATTACGTATTGTATAACACTATTAAAATAATGTCTCTATTCCATAAAGTGTACAAGTGTATCTGTTTTGCTCAGCACTCACTCCTCAGAACAGCTGTTGTCCCTCAGCTGGCAACAATAAATATTTGATGACAGAATAAGTGAAAGCTTTCTGTGGTCACCAGCTACATCAGCAGTGACCTGCAGTTCTCTGAAATGGTCCTTGGCCTGGCAGCATTAGCATCACCTGGAACCTTGTTAGGAATGTAAGTCATTAGGCCCCACGCAGGCCTACTGAATTAGAAACTCTGGGTGTGGGGCTCCGAGGGCAACTAGTTTCACCAGGCCCACCAGGCAGTCTGATCTGTTGTGGGGTCAAAACCTGGGTTCAAAATAAGACCGCCGGAGGCTGATGATGAATTTAAAAAGCAGACAAAGATTTATTGAAATAAAAAAAATAAAGAAAAAACAAAACAAAACAAAACAAAACAAAAAAACTGGCCAGGACAGCCGCAAGAGCACTACATGCAGGTAGGCTCTATACGACTGCCCTGTTCTAGGGGTAGGCAATTCTTTTTAAGAGCTCAAACCACAGGAATTTTCCTTCATTTGAATTCTAAAGACTGGGGACAACCCGCAGGGTTGGTTCCCAGTCACATCCTGCCTGGACATTGGAATGTGGCCCTATCTTGTGATAGCCCTTAACACAGAAGCAGAGCTCAGCGGGTAGTCTCTAAAGGTTATCTACATTTCTATCCCTGAAGCTACTGAGTCATTGGGAATCAATTTCCTGGTTCTGGTCTGGTCTCAGGCGTGGGATAATTGCCTTAGCCTCCAGGTCTCCACGTTAAGTATCCTGTGTTTTAATCAGACTTAGCAGAGTTAGAATTCAAACAGCAGGCTTTATCAAAATATGACTTCTACCATATTTCATGATCCACGCTGGGGTTTGAAAGCCCTGGGTCATGCAGATGTGCTCCAGTCCACGCAATAGGCACAGCCAGTGGCACCTCTGCTGCCAGGGGCTGTCCTGCTTCTATCTCTTAACTACCAGACCTGAGGCCCTAACCTAACGGTCCTCTATACCTGGGCTCCTGAGCATTAAAGCGAAAAAAATTAACATGATATAGAAAGATGTTAGTTACATGCAAACAAATGGTTAGAATAAGATGGAACTTGGAGACATTGTAGAAAATAGGTCTAGGCAAAGTACCAAAAATTAGGTACAGCGGTATAGCGGCAGATTTGGAAATTACCGAAAAATCGGTACAGCGGGTCTGGTAGGGTTTAAAATCAACACTTTCACAAGTGGGTTGGAGGGCGGGAACAGGAACCCATCCCATTCTTTGCGGACCCAGAACCCAGGACTTCTGAAGTTCCTCCTTCTTTGGTCATGTTTCCCATCGCCGACTCTGTTCTTCAGGTTTCAGTGCACGTCTCCCACCCCTCCCCGCCATTTTCTCTCAGCACACGGATCCGCATTGCTCAAAGCCTCCCACGTTTCTTAAAATTGTTCACGTGCTTGTTGCTTATCTGTCTACCAAGGGCAGGGTCTACAGCAGCCCCGCGTATGGCACCCGTCCTGGCACCCACAGCCCAGCCTGGGCCACAGCCGGGCTCACGTGCGTGTGGGCCAGATGGACGTAGGTGTGCGCGGGCAGAGGCCGCGTGCCCTGGGCTTCCAGCCGCGCGCCGGGCGCCGGGCACGCAGGGCTCCAGCCGCGCGCTAAGGGTCTGCGGAATGAATGAGCCGGAAGCGAAAGAGAAAGTCCCGCTTTACCCAGAAGGCCCGCGCGGCACGGCTCCCTTTACCAACATGGCGCCGGGCGCGGGACGGGGCCGGGGCGGGGCCAGCGGGAGCCGTCAGGTGCGGCCCCGCCCCCGCCCCGCCCCGCCCCCCCGCCCGATTCCGGATTGGTCCGGTTCCAGCGCCGCAGCCCGGCGGCCGCGCCGTGGGGCCACGCCGGTCGCTCGCCACTTCCGGCGCGTTGGGGCTGTTGGTTGGGGCGGCCGCGCGCGCGCGAGAGAGCGGACGGCTCTGGGTGGACGCGTGAGGGATGCTGTGCCGGGCGGCGGGGGCCACCGTGTGGGCTGAGGCGGCGAGGACAGCGCGGGCCCCCGGGCCTCTCCCCTGAGCCGGCGCCGCGGGCTGCGCCGCCGAGGCCCCTTCAGCCTCCGCTCCTTCAGCCTCGGGCCGGGCCCGCAGCCGCCGCTCCTGAACGCGGAGCCGGGGAGCCCCTGCCTGGGCCCGGAGCCTCCCCTCGGGGGACGGGCCCGGGCGGGGGCCCCCGCGCTGCCGCCCTCCGTGCCGGCCTCCGAGCCCCATTTCCTGCTTCTTCAGCTAACTTGGGGAGGGGCGGGTGGGTGTTGATGAGTCGTTCGGGGTGTCCCCGATGAGGCGGGCCTGGGGGCCGCACTCCTTTTAGAGGTCCCCGCGGGGCCCGGGTGGGGAAGCGGTTCTCTCTGCACCGGTGGGGGACTTCCCGAGTCTGCCGGGATCATGACCTGAACTGTGCGGACGGGACGTGTCCGGAGCCCGAGAGCCAGCTCACCTGAGCCGCCCCCTCCCCCGGCCAGCATGGTAAGTGGGGTCCGAGCCCTTCTCTCCCTGGGTGCGGGGGCGCAGGGTGGGAGCGGGCCCAGGACTGCTGAGCCATCGCTTCTCTCTGGGCGCGGATCTAGGCAGTGACATGCGTGCAGCGTGTGCAGCCCCGCTCCGTGCTCCCATCCCCCAGGCTGCCTCTTGGACTGAGAGCGACCTGAACGCTCAGCAGGCACTACCCTGATGCATCTGCCTCTCGTAGAGGGTAGCTCAGCATGGCAGTAGCCATCATGTTTTTGAGGGCTTATGCCAGGCCTCGTGCTAAGTGACAGACGTGTGTTAATTAGCACACCAGCTCTCCTGCAGTGGGGATACTGAGGCACAGAGCCAGCTCAAGGTCACTCTTAAGGGACAGTGACACGGTTTGAACCCAGGTAGTCTGACTTCATAAGCTTCTGTTAGATGCAGCGCAGCACTGTGTCGGGGTCCTGCAGGTTGTAGGTGCAGAAACAATGTGTGATGTGCAGAGGTAAATCAGGACTGGTGCTTTCTTTGCAAACCCAGTCTGCGGCTGTTTCTGCCACATGCCCTGGCATTTTCACTGGTAGTGCCTGCAAACCCATTCATCCTCATTCTTCCGGATCCAGGTCGGCCTATTGCTGAAGATGTTTTCCATATCCATTCGCAGTGCTTCCTTAGATTCGTTAAGCATTTATCATTCGTTGTGGTAACTTTCTGAGCCTTACCTGCCTCCTGCAGAAGACTTGGCTCCCTCAGAGGTGAAACTGTCTGAGCCTGTATGTGCTCCAGCTCTTGGGCACGTGGTAGGCCTTGGGGAGTGGGTGATGGTCCAGCCTGTGTGTGAGCGCCTCCAGGGATAGAAGTCTTTTTAAGGTTGTCTCCCTGTCAAGTGAGTGATTTAGTTGGGAAAGAGATTCGGTGACATCTATGATACAGATGTTCAGGCCAGTGGGATTTCAGAAAATTCAAGGAGCCTGTGGGTGGTGTGTGCAGGTTCTGGGCATAGAAAGGAGACAGAAGGCATAGCTCTTGTGTTCATGGGGCTTACAGCCAGTCAGGTACAATAATATACCATTAATGCTGAGCGGCACTGTATAGTAGATGACATCCGTAGTACAGAGCAGATCAGTTATGCTCTCTGAGCCCCACTTAACTCATCTATGAAATGCAAGATTGGAATTCTTTAATGAACAATCCAGAGGTATGAGGCAGAGCATTTTTAGTGAGTGATGAAAGTAGTGCTGAGTAGTCCATCCTTCATTTATCCTTTCAATGAAATTTTTTGTTGTTTTTAAACTTTAAGATATACATAGCATGAAATTTACCATTTTAACCAGTTTAAATGTACAGTTTTGTAGTTATAAGTACACTCACATTGCTGTGCTTCCATTCCCAGAACTTATTTCATCTTGCAAATCTGAAACTGAACTCAATAAACACTAACTTCCTTTATGCTTCCCCAGCCCCTGGCCACTACTAGTTTGCTGTCTTCTTTGACTACTCTAGATACCTCATATAAGTGAAGTCATATAGTATTTGTCTTTTGGTGACTGCCTTATTTCACTTAGCACAATGTCCTTGAAGTTCATCCTTGTTGTAGCATGTGTCAGAATTTCCTTCCTATTGTTTGTATATACTACATTTTGTTTATCCACTCATCTGTTGATGGACACCTGGATTATTTCCACCTTTTGGCTACTGTGAGTAATGCTGCTCAGAACATGGACATACAGATTTTTCAGCGAATTTAAAATTTTAAATATAGTGCCCACTATATGCCAGGCTCTAAGGAATGTCAGATGAATCAAGACAGACACATTCCTCCCCAGGGAACTTTGGGACCCCGTGGGCAGAATTCCATTGGTTGTTGACTAGCCAAGCAACCTTATATTCAGGTTTTATTTTAATTGGTAACTAAGAGAGCATTGTGAAATGACCACCTGTGAGCAATTAATTAGTAAAGTAGTAGTTGACTCTATAGTCCAGTATATACTCATAATTCATGATTACCATGTACATTTTTTTCTTGAAGTAAGTTTTGAGTCACATATTTAAAAACATGGGGGTGGCCAAGTGTATGTGAGGTTGACCATCTAATTACTTCCTTTCTGCAACACACCAGCGGTTCATCTGAGGTGTCCCAGGGGTCAAGGATGTAGGCAAAGCAGATCTTGTTCCCAAAATGCAAGGCAGCTGCTGCCTGGTTTGTGTGTTACAGGAGGAGGGTCTTTTCCCTGGGATCACAGCTCTTTATTTATTCCAGGAACTTCTTCCTGTCCATTTCCTACTGACTTAACATTTTAACTTTTCAAAGTTATTAGTTGTCATATGCTTGAGCCTTAGTAATATTTCTTTTTAAAACTTCAACTCTAATTAAGATGAAAATGGTATATGGCTAAACTAACATTTTTTAGTATCTGCTATAAGCTAGCTATTGTTCATGTATTCATTTTTCTTCAAGTAATTCAGTATCAGTTAACCGCACCCACCCTGCTAGGTTACATTTTTGCCATTACTACCAGAGGGGGAGGTGAACAGACCTGGTGCTGCTGTCTGTAGGGTACCTGCTTGGACCCAGGGTGACCTCCAAAGTTTGTGCTCTTTGCAGTACATGTGCTGCCTCATGTGGAAAAGGATCAGGAGTGTCATCCAGCTGTCTTTTCTTTGGTTTTGAGGTTGTGATTGGGGCTGGAGAGTATGGGAATCACTTTATTTTATTACTATTACTAGAGGGCTGGTGCACAAAATTCGTGCATGGGTGCAGTCCCAAGGCCTGGCTGGCGATCAAAGTGCGAGTGTCTTGCGTGGAAGGGCAGGTCCCAGTTGACCTCTGGGCCCTGGGCAGCACCTGGGCCTCCGTGCGACCCCCTCTGCCTGAGTCACGGCACTGAGTCCCCAAGGGGAGATGCGTGAACGCGGCTGGACGCAGTGAGTCAGTGGGCTGGGGCGGAGTGTGGGCCTCTGGGCTGCCCAGCAGTGCTGCACAAAAGCTGGGTGGTCAGCGCCCTCTCTCCCGACTGGCCCCTGTGGTCCTGGTGGCGGCAGCCCCGCTTACCTGGAAGAGGCTGTGCATTTGCGGGGTGGGCTCCTTGCAAGCTCCTGGCACCTGAGCGGGAGTGGGGGGAGGTTTCCCCGCACACAAGCCTTGGGAAGGGTAGCAGGGGGAGTGAGACTGAGCTCCACAGACACCCCACATTCCCATGGCACCTCCCTCCCTGTCAACCCTGCCCCCAGGTAGCCGGGGAGAGGTTGCAGCCCTTGTCTGGGCACCATGGTTGGTTGCCACCACCAACTCCCAGTACCCAGTCCCAGACCAGGGCTCTGCCCCGAAAGGGCGTTCAGGGCCTGCTGGTCGTCATCTGAGGGGCGATCGGCCCCCTGTCGGGCTCCCTCAGCACCTGGGAGCTGGTCAGCAGGCCTCCCCACCCTCACCACTGATCGCTGTCTGTAGGGCCATTGGGCAGGGCGATTGGGCTCCCGTTTGCACCCTCCTTGACCTGATGCTGCCTGCTTACCTGCTAACCCCATCCCGCCATGGTCCCACTCTCATTGGGGGCCCATTGGGGCTGGCAGTGCTTCCATTGCTGCCCGCTGCCAGTGCTGCATTGCCAACACCCACCATGTTCCGTGCTGCCCCCTCATAGCATGTGGTTGAACTCCATAGTTGAATAACTGCCAGAGGGGACAATTTGTATATTAGGGTTTTATTATATAGGATTAAAAAATGTTTTTATTGATTTTTTTTTTTTTTCAAGAGAGAGGAAGAGAGAGAGATACAAACATTGAGATTGGCTGCCTCCCACTCCCTACTGGGGATCAAGCCTGCAACCTGGATATGTGTCTTTCCTGGAACCGACCTCTTGGTGCATGTGACAGTGCTCAACCAAGTGAGCCACACTGGCTGGGCTGGGAATCCCTTTAAACTGTTCCTCTAGGATGGGGGAACAGATCTTGGTGTTTCTTTTTCTCTCTTCCTCTCAGAGGTTCTATAGTTAGTCACATAATTAGAGGTAGCTGGGAAACAGGTTAAATATCCAGAAATGACTTGTTCTAGCCTGTTTGGCTCAGTGGATAGAGTGTCAGCCTGTGGATTGAAGGGTCCTGGGTTCAATTCCAATCCAGTGCACATGCCCAGATTGTGGGCTTGATTCCCAGTAGGGGGCAGGCAGGAGGCAGCCGATCAATAAATATCTCTCATCATTGATGTTTCTATCTTTCCCTCCCTCCCATGCTCTCTGAAATCAATAAGAAGATATTAAAAAAATGACTTTAACAACTTTTGAAAAAATTACTACATGACATGGTTTAAGCGATGAAATTTGGTAAAGACAAAAAGCTCAGAGTGGTATAGAGAAATCATTCTTCACAGTAGGCCAGAGCATTTTAGTGCCTTAGTTTAGTCATTCATGAAATAATTAAAAAATGTACATTTTAAAATTGATTTCAGAGAGGAAGGGAGAGGGAGAGATAGAAACATAAATGATGGGCAAGAATCATGGATCACCTGCCTTCACCTGCCTTTTGCATGCCCCCACTGGGGATTGAGCCTGCAGCGTGAGCATGTGCCCTTGATCATAATTGAACCCAGGACCCTTAAGTTCCACAGGCCAATGCTCCATCTGCTGAGCCACACCAGCCAGGGCAGGAGCCTGAGGTAGAAGTTTATAATACAGAGGGGCACTTGACATTACCCCTGCCCTCTAGGAGTCAGTTCAGTGAGGACAGTGGGTGATATATTCTGATAATTATGAGATTGTGCCAAGGGTTATTGCAGAAGAATGCATCGGTACAAAGGTAGCAGATCTGAGGGAGAGTAACTGAGTAGAGGGGGTCTGGGAGGCTTCTCAGGAGGAATATTTGAGTCTTGAAGGATTAGGAAGAATGTGATAGTTGAACAAGATAAAAAAGGGTCTTCTAAGTAAAAGTTTGCAGATAGTTTTGGAGATAGATACATACCAGTAAAGATAATAGAAAACGATAGGTATGAAGGGAGAGTGAGTGAAGGAAAACATTTATTGAGTGCTTTGGGCTTTTAAGGACTCTATATGAGTACATACATGTGGCACTTAAATGCATAATTTTTAAATCATCGTAAATACTTATTCTACTTTCTTTCTTTGCCAGCAGCTGCCCTATTTGTTTATTCCCCTTTGCAACAGACCTCTAGGAAAGAGTGGTCTCTAAGTGGTCATTTTTATTCTCTGTTAAGTTCACCTGTTACGTCCCTCCTGACACATTTCCCAAGTGCAATGGTTAGTTCTCAGTTCTCATTTGTCAGTAGCATTGGGCAAGTTGAAACTCCCTTTTCTTAAAGTCTTCATTTGGCCTCCAGGAAACTAGATGTGCTGTTGGTTTTCCTCCATCTCACTGGTTGTTTCTTCCTCATCTTATTAATCTTTGAACAGCTGGGGTGCCTTATGCCTCCGGCCTAGTGAGTTCCTAGTTCAGACCTCTCTCCTCAGCAGCAGTTCTCATGTATGTAGCTGCCACTTGACATTCATACTCGTTTGTCAGGCACTTCAAATGTAACACATCTCAAACTCAACTCCTCATCTTGCCCTGTAAGTCTTTTCCACTCAGCCTTCTCCAAGGGCAGCTGTCTTTCTAGCTGCTTGTGCCAAAAAGTTGGAAGTCATCCTTGACCTTTCACACCCTGCATCTGATTGTATCAGGAAAGCAGATTGGTTTCTGCCTTTGAAATGGAGCCAGGATTTTATCGCTGCTTATTCCCTCCACTGGATTATGGATGTTGCCTCCTAACTGTTCTAGCTTTTGACTGCCTCTTATTTATTTATTCATTCATTCATTTATTTATTTATTTTTACTGTGGATACTATGTAATACAATAGTTAATGTTTATATGTTTTCAGCATAGTAGTCAGTGCTTCTTTGAAAAATTGAAAGCAGTTCATGTCTTTGCTTTGTTCCCATGGCTCTTCATCTCAGTAGAGCAAAGCTAATAGCAGCCCTCATGTTCCTGCCTGACCTGCTTCGCCCTCTATATTCTAGCCTGTGATTATGTGCTGAGCCCATCTACTACTTGCCCTGTGGCTCACTCTGTTCAACTACTTTGGCCTCCTTGCTGATCTTCAAATTCCAGGTGTGTTCCTGCCTCAGGGCTTTGGCCTGGTTGTTGCCTCTGCTTGGACTGCACTGTCGCTTGCACAAGTTTGACCTTCCACAAGCCTTCTCAGGAGACATCTTCCCAATAAGGCCTATCCTTACCACCCAATTTAAAATTATAATCCCACCCCAGAACTCCTAATCCTTCATATCCTGCTTGACTTCTTTCTGTAGCATTGACAATTTGTAAACATTTTATATATTTATTGTTATTTCTTTAAAAAAATATATTTTATTGATTTTTTTACAGACAGGAAGGGAGAGGGATAGAGAGTTAGAAACATTGATGAGAGAGAAACATCCATTAGCTGCTTCCTGCACACCCCCACCGTGGATGTGCCCGCAACCAAGGTACATGCCCTCGACTGGAATTGAACCTGGGACCTTTCAGCCCGCAGGCTGACGCTCTGTCCATTGAGCCACACCGGTCAGGTTATTGTTATTTCTTAAGTCTGTTTTTAAAAATCTGCTAAAATATTAACTCCATAAAGCTAAGGATCTTTGCTTTGTTTACCTATGTATCTTTAGAGTCTAGAACAGGGATGGGCAAACTTTTTGACTCGAGGGCCACAATGGGTTCTTAAACTGGACCAGAGGGCCGGAACAAAAGCAACCTGACCATGCTGGCACTCTCATCTTGGGCTGCTGGTGAAGGAGCAGAGGGGAGAGCAAGAGAACCCTCCGCTCTTTTGGCTCCGAGGGCCGGATAGAACAGCCTAGAACAGCCGAACGGGCCCGATCTGGCCTGCGGGCCGTAGTTTGCCCACGGCTGGTCTAGAACAATTCTTGGCATGGTAGACAGTTAAAATGTGGCAGGAGTGCTATGGATGTCATGGGTGTTAAAAGGGGGCTTTAGAGAGGGAGTAAATTAGGTTCCCTCTGATGAATAGAACTTGTAGTGAGAGGATATTTCAGGAGTGAAGTAATTAAATGTGTAATGTGAAGGAAGACTGGTTTGGCCATAGTGGAGGCTTTTGTGGAGAAGTAGTTGGAGAGAAGGCTATAAAGGTAGTTTATGGCTAGATTATAGAGGGCCTCCAGGACTGCTTTAGGGAGTTAGACTTTGCTTTTTGTCTGGTTTTTCCTAAAAGGAAAATTAATTTACCTGCCATGTATGGGTTAGATTGATTTGGGAAACTGGTTATGACAACATGCCTGAATGGATGTGCCAAAGGCCTGTCTTTGGATGTGGAATTAGGAGTGGAGAGGAAGAATAGGAGAGTTGTCAGAAGAAAGGGGATAAAGAAAGGGGAAAGTTCAAGTTTAGGAAGCCTCTAACCTGGCCATTGGGATTAGTGGGAAATTTTAATTAATTGGTGATTTGGTTTTGGTGGGGATAGAGGAGATGACAGATAAAGAAACGGACAGGAAGGTGACAGGAGATGGGACATGTGCTGATAAAATAAGGGATTTGGCGCTGTCTATAGGTAGATGGGCAGTTGCTGCTGTTGAGATGAAGCTCACTGACATTGGTTACGACAAGGATCTTTACGATTTTAGATCTTACGGTTCATAGGTTGTGGACATATCTTGTCTAAGTCAAGGAATATGTGACAGCACAGCCTGGGGTGAAGAGGGAGGGAATTCCTGAACACACAGCCTCTGCTTTTTCAAATCTGTTCCCTTTCTCTGCCAGGATTTATTCTACAACCACTGCAGATTGATTTTCTATTTTCACTATGTTTGAAGATCACTTATACCTTTTTGTGCTGAATCCAACATGAATTAGTCTCTTTTCAGTCCTTATGCCATCTGACTTTCCTTCTTGGTCTTTTTAAAAATAAATATATTTTAAAATTTATTTCAGAGAGGAAAAGAGAGATAAAAACATAAATAATGAGAGAGAATATTGATTAGTTGCCTCCTGCACGCCTCACACTCGGGATTAAGCCTGCGACCTGGGCATGTGCCCTGACAGGGAATCAAACCATGATCTCCTGGTTCATAGGTCAATGCTCAACCACTGAGCCACGCTGGCTAGGCTTTTGGCCTTTACCAACCACTGGTCTCCTTTTCCTGAAACACTTCTTTTCCTGGGCTCCCTTGGCCTCCATTATAGTACTCTCACGGTTCAATCTCCTTTGATGTTCTTTCTTGTGGCTTCGGCTATAACCTGTGTACTAATGAGAACTCAGCCTTTCTCTCTAGCCTTGGATATCCACCTGAGTGTCATGTTGACATCTGATCAAACATGTCTAACCAAATCCACTTATTCCCCTCAGGTTAGACCCTGCTCCCCCACTTCCTAGTGCTGTTAATGACCTTATTTACAAAACACTCAAATGTAAACCTGAATCATTTTAACTTTCCCTTCACCTTTAGTCCCCTCCTTGTAAACCTGTTGATGCAGCTGCTAACTTATTTGTGCTCTGACCCGGGCCTTTCCCTCCGCTCCGTCTACTTTAGTCAGGCCTTCGTTGTCTCTTGCTTTCACTGTGTTGTCCTGATAGCCTTCAGGTCTTTCTCTACTAGTCCATCTTCTGTATTCCAGCTACCTCATGGAACTCAGATGTGTTCATGCCATGTGACCCCCACTGTTGTCAGAGACCACATTTTTATAGTAGCACAGTAGTAGAAACCACATGGGCCCTGGATTTTCTTTTTTTTTAATTTAATTTTTTAAATTAAGGTATTATATCTGTCCATATCTTACCATTGCCCTCCCACCTCCCATACATGCCCTCCATCCCCAGAGTTTTGTGTCCATTGGTTGTACTTATATGCATACATACAAGTCCTTCAGTTGATCTCTTATCTCCCCCAGATCTCCCTCCCCTCCCCTCTGTAATTTGACAGTCTGCTTGACAGTGTTGCTTTACTGACACTATATCTATCTTTTGGTTCATCAGTTTACAGTGTTCTTTATTATCCATAAATGAGTGAGGTCATGTGGTGTTTCTCTTTCATTGACTGGCTTATTTCACTCAGCATGATGTTCTCCAATTCCATCCAGGTTGCTGCAAATGATGAGAATTCCTTCTTTTTTATGGCAGCATAGTATTCCATTGTGTAGATGTACCATAGTTTTCTGATCCAATCATCTGCTCCACAGTGTTTGCACCAGTCTGCATTCCCACCAGCAGTGCACGAGGGTTCCTTTTTCTTCGATACCTCGCCAACACTTGTCGTTTGTTGATTTGTTGAGGTTGGCCATTCTGACAGGTGTGAGATGGTACCACATTATTGTTTTGATTTGCATCTCAAATAATTAGTGACTTTGAACATGTTTTCATGCTCCTCTTGGCCTTTCTTCTGTCTTCTTTTGAGAAGATTCTATTTAGGTCCATTGCCCATTTTTTATTTTATTTTATTTTATTATTATTTTTTTAAATTTTATTTTATTAAGGTATTTTCTGTGTACATAGTTTACCATTGCCCCCCCCCCCCCACCTCCCAGAGTTCTGTGTTCATTGGTTGTACTTATGTTCATGCATACCAGTCCCTCGGTTGTTCTCCTATCTCCCCCCAGGTCTCCTTCCCCTCCCCGCTGTCATTTGGCAGTCTGCTTGTTTTATGGTGACTATCTCAGGACCATATGAATAGAGTCCGCTCCTCCTCTGGTTTTCACCGCCCCTTCCCCTGGGTCCCACTGCTTCTCCTGGGACACACGGCTCGCCCGGGGCACACTGCACCCTGGGACACTCGGCTCACCCGGGGCACTCGGCCCCATGGGACTCACGGCTCACCCGGGGCACTCGCCCCCCTGGGACACTCGGCTCACCCGGGGCACTCAGCCCGCTGGGACACTCGGCTCACCCGGGGCACTCGGCCCCATGGGACACTCGGCTCACCCGGGGCACTCGGCCCCATGGGACACTCGGCTCACCCGGGGCACTCGGCCCAATGGGACACTCGGCTCACCCGGCCCCATGGGACACTCGGCTCACCCGGGGCACTCGGACCCGTGGGACACTCGGCTCACCCGGGGCACTCGGACCCGTGGGACACTCGGCTCACCCGGGGCACTTGGCCCCCTGGGACACACGGCTCACCCGGGACACCCTTCCCCTTTGGGGGGTACGGCTTACCGGGGGCACATGGCCCCCTGGGACACTCGGCTCACCCGGGGCACTCGGCCCCCTGGGACTCTCGGCTCACCCGGGGCACTCGGCCCCCTGGGACTCTCGGCTCACCCGGGGCACTCGGCCCCCTGCATTGCCCATTTTTTAATTGGCTCATTTATCTTCCTTTTATTAAGTTGTATAAGCTGTTTGTAGATGTTGGAGATTAAACCTTTATCAGTGATAACATTTGCAAATATGTTCTCCCATACAGTGGACTTTCTTGTTGTTTTGTTGATGTTTTCTTTTGCTGTAAAAAAGCTTTTTATTTTGATGTAGTCCCATTTGTTTATTTTCTCTTTAGCTTCCATTGCCCTAGGGGCAGTATGAGTGAAGGCATATGTCTGAGATTTTGCTGCCTGTGGATGCCTCTAGTATGTTTATGGTTTCCCGTCTTATGTTTAAGTCCTGTATCCATTTTGAGTTTATTTTTGTGTATGGTGTAAGTTGGTGATCTAGTTTCATTCTTTTGCATGTATCTGTCCAATTTTCCCCACACCATTTATTGAAGAGACTGTCTTGACTCCATTGTATGTTTGTGCCTCCTTTGTCAAATATTAATTGAGCATAGTAATTTGGGTTGATACCTGGATTCTCTATTCTATTCCATTGATCTATATGTCTGTTCTTGTGCCAGTACCAGGCTGAGCACAGTGGGCCCTAGGTTTTCACAATTTCACTTAATTTCAGTCTTCTCAGTAAGGGTAAAATTGATTTATTAAATGCTTAAAGTGATTTTTTTTTTTAATATCTTTTAGACTTCCCAAATTATACCTTGTTCTCTAGCCACAACAAACCACTTGTCATTCCCAGGACACCGAGTGTACTTTCATTCTTGTCTGCCTTTGCTCTGTTCTGTTCCCTCTGCTTGAATGTCCTTTTCTTCATTTTTGCAGTTGATACCTCACCAAGCATTTCCAGGTCACCATAAACATAACCTCTTTGAGGCTTTTCAGCTACTAGTTTCATCTTGGATTATAGTTAGGTCTGTTTTTTCCCCTTTCATTATTTTGATTTATTTGTTTTCATTGTATAAGAATTATAAGACTACATTTTTTGTAGTAAATGATAAATAATTCAGAAATTTGAAGAGCAAAATGTGAAATTCTTTCCATCACTCTTTTCCCCTCACTCCCACTCCAAGCCTGGGAGTGGAATTGGTTCTCTCTCTTTAAAAGTCCTTGCCAGTGTGCAAAGTGGTTAGAGCGTTGTCTCACACTGGGAAGGGTCGTGGTTTGATTTTTGTCAAGGTCACAAACCTGAGTTGTAGGGATCCCCAGCCTCAAGGCAGGGAGCTTGCAGGAGGCAACCAATTGATGTCTCTCTCTCTTTCCCTCCCTCCCTCCCTTCCTCCCCCTTCTCTCTCCCTCCTTTTTACTCTTTTAAAAAATCAATAGAAAAAAGATTCTCGGGAGAGGATTTAAAAAAAAAAAAAAGTCCACATCAGCCCTGGCTGGGTAGCTCAGTTGGTTGGAGCATCATCCTGATACACCAACATTTCTCCAGTCAGGGCACATACAAAAAGCAACCAGTGAATACATAAATAGCTGGGCAGGTGTGGATCAGTGGTTTTGAGCATTAATCTATGAACCAGGAGGTCATGGTTTGATTCCGGATCAAGGCATATGCCTAGTACCACACTTTGTTTCCCCAGGACCCCCAGGGGTACGGGAAGAGTTTGGTAGGGGTACGTGTTGCACCGAGTTTGGTGGGGATATGCACTGCACCGTGCTTAGCTGCGCCTAATTCTACGTTCTCATGAGTCAAGTCAATTTCATCCTTCTCATTGATTCAAATAAATGTTATTTATAATATAACTTTTATTTATATTTTATTATGAATAATTTATTTTTCATTTACCGTATTTACTGGCGTATAAGACGACTTTTTGGCCCTGAAAAATATGCCTCCAAGTGGGGGGTAGTCTTATACGGCGAGTATATAACAAACTCTGTATTTTTAGTGGAAATTTTAGGGGGTCATCTTATACGCCCAGTCGTCTTATACGCCGGCAAATACGTATTTTTCAGGGCCAAAAAATCGTCTTATACGCCGGCAAATACGGTATTATTATTTTGTGTATGTACCAAAAAACATACTTCGATTGTTATTAAAATACATTATTATTATTATTATTTTTGACGAGGGGTACTCAGCGTTCGTTACGAAAAATTATAGAAGGGGTACACATATGTCAAAAGTTTGGAAAACATTGGCCTTGTAGGAAGTGTGCAGGAGGGAGCCAATTCTCTCCCATCATTGATGTTTCTATCTCTCCCTCTCCCTACTTCTCTGAAATCAATAAAATATTTAAAAATAAAATAAATAAGTGGAACAACAAATTGATGTTCCATTTCCTTCCCTCCACTCTTCCCTTTTTCTCTCCCTCCCTCCCCCCTCCCATTCTCTCTTTAAAATTAATAATTAAAAATAAAAAGACAGGGATTTTAGCAACAAGATGGCGGCAGAGGTAAACGCCTAACTGCAGCTGCACTCAACAATTTCAAAAAATACAACTAAAATATAGAGTGGACACTATCCAGAACTACAGGAACGTTGACTGACTGGAAATTCTACAACTAGAAGGAAAGAGAACACCAGAAGGAAAACCAGAGGAGCTGTAAAAGCCTAAGGTACGGAGGTACGGTGCGCGCGCGTGCCTGGCTGGCGTTCCCTAGTGGGAAGGAGATAAAAGCTCCGGACTGTGCTGAACCCCAACTCTGACTGCTCTGAACCCCAGTTCTGGGCGAGACCCTGGGGTCCCAGGCTCATACAGAGGGAATCTGGGATGTAAGGCAGAAGCTCAGGGGAGCGACGAAGGGCAGAACCCTGGAGTTGCGCTCATTGCGCGCAGAGGACGGACTATTTGCTGAGCTGCTGAATTGCCCCAGTGGGAAGGAATCAAAAGCTCAGGACTGTGCTGAGCCCCAGTTCTGACTGCACTGAACCCCAGTTCTGGGCAAGACCCTCGGGCCCCAGCCTCATACAGAGGGAATCTGGGCTGTAAAGCAGAAGCTCTGGGGAGTGGTGAAAGGCAGAGCCCCTGAGTCTCGCACATTGCGCGCACAGAGGACAGACTGTTGATTGGGCCGCGAGATTGCCCCAGCAGGAAGGAGATATAAGCTCCGGACTGTTCTTAACCCCACTTCCAACTGCTCTGAATCCCAGTTGTGGGCTTGTTGGGGGAGAGACTACACTGTCTGGTAGCGGGCGAAGCTCAAGGGTGCCTTTCTCTCAGAGGTGCTTGCAGCGAGTACCAAAGAACACTGAGGTGCACTGAGACTCAGGAACCTCAGAGGGCGGGGCTAACCGGAAGCCAAGGCTGTAGGCTCCACCCTGAAACTCTGCCCCATCCAAGCTGAACTCAGAGAGGCTTTTGCAGGTTTCCAAGTCTAGTGGAATAAGGTTGTCTCCTGGCATAGACACAGCTGATCCTCCCAACCTACCAACTCAGGGAAGCAGCTAAAATGCCGAAACGAGGAAACAGATCACAAACAAAAGAAATGGAGGACAAAAAGCGACTGGATATAGAGTTCAAAGCCATGCTTATAAGGTTGTTCAACAATCTCTTAGAAAAGGCTGATAAAATAAATGAGACCTATGAGGATATGAAAAGGGATCAACAAGAAATAATAAAGGGTCAACTATAAATAAAGAATACAATCTCTGAAATAAATAATATTATACAGAGTCCTAAAAACAGATTGGAAGATTGCAAGAATTAAGTCCAAGATTTGGAACACAAAGAGCCAGAAGACACTCCTCCACAGAAGCAAGAAGACAAGAGAATCCATAAAGTTGAAGATGGTGTAAGAAACCTCTGGGACAACTTCAAGCGAACCAACATCAGAATTATGGGCATCCCAGAAGATGACAGAGAGCAAGATATCGAAAACATATTGAAAGAAATAGTGACAGAAAACTTCCCCCACCTGGTGAAAGAAATATACTTACACATACAGGAAGCACACAGAACCCCAAACAAAAGGAATCCAAAGAGGACCACACCAAGACACATCATAATTAAAATTCCAAGAGCTAAAGACAAAGAGAGAATATTAAAAGCAGCAAAACAAAAGCAGGTAGTTACTTATAAAGGGGCACCCATACGACTGTCAGCTGATTTCTCAACAGAAACCATGCAGGCCAGACGGGAATGGCAAGAAATATTCAAGGTGATGAATAACAAGAACCTACAGTCAAAAATACTCTACCCAGCAAAGCTATCACTCAGAATTGAAGGCCAGATAAAGAGCCTCACAAATAAATTTAAGCTAAAGGAATTCATCACTGCCAAGCCAGAATTATATGAATTGCTAAAAGGGGTTCTTTAGGAAGAGGAAGAAAATAAAGATAAAAATTATGAACAAACATGTAACCATCAACAAGTAAGTCTAAAAACCAAGGGAGGTAAAAATCATGATGAACAATATTAACTGGTGAATATAATAGAGTTAGAGGTATGGAAGGGGAGTGGACTGATGATTCTCGGGGAAATGGGGTGTGGGGCGGGGTGGGAAGAGACTGAACATAAACTGCACCTATGGATGAGGACAATGGGGGATGGGGAAAGGGTAGAGGGTGGGATGGAAACTTGGTGGAGGGGAGCAATGGAGGGGTGGGGAATGAGGAACATTTGTAATAATATGAACAATAAAGATTTATTTAAAAAAAATAAAAAGACAAAGGATTCCATAGCAGGATATGTCATTTCCCTTTGCATTTCCAGTAAGCATTAAACAGATACTCAGGTAATTGAGAGTCAGGTGTGAAAATAAATCCAAGAGGGTCAAGGTGGGCCTTTGAGGTTAGTAAATGATAGTAGTAGTATTTGAAGAGTGTGGTAAGACTGAACTGGAGTATGAATATAGTTAAACACTCTGTTTTTCCAAAACCTGTAGCAGCCAGCAAGCTCAGGTATTTTTCCCCTGGGCAGGTGGAGGTGGGGCAGGTGAGCAAGGGGAGTAGTTAGAGCAAATGCTGTATATGTCCATGGTATACTTCCTGGGAGGCTTAAAAGTTAATTGTCCCTGGGAGACATACTGGGGAACAATTAGGAATGGAGGTTGGGGAGGTGAAGGAGTTGTGGGTACTGATTGAGAAAACCCACAAAGCACAGAGAAGTAAGGGAGGTGAGAGGCTATTGGAAAGGGAAGGACCCTGGAGTTTAGAGGGAGAAGAAAGGTCTGTGCGTATTTCATAATTTCACTGGTGCTGGCCATTGTTTGGAGGCCCTTGTGTACTCCATACAGTACCTTATTTAATCCTCACCTGAGTTTGGGGCCTGAGGTGAGGACACAGAAGGGCCATTTGAGGCAGATGGAACCATAGGCATACAAGGCAAAGTGCAAAAGCTCAATGTGTTTAGGTCAGTTCATGAAGGTGAAAGCTTGAAATGTTGAAGAGCAAGGCTTCTACTAGACAGCAGAGTTGATTTCTGTGAAGGCAACCACTCCAAGAAAGGCTTATTTACCTCATGGAGAAAGAAGCCCTGTGCTTTATTATGGCCCAGAAGATTGTTTATCTATATTCTGCATTTTGTTTTTAGTGAAAGACAAGTTAAGTGATCTAGCAAGGATTTCTTTAATTTAAATGTCTTATTTTGAAATAATTTTATAATTGCAGAAGTACCACAAAAATAGTACAGTGAGTTCCTGTATACTCTTCTCCCATAGGGATTTATTTCAAAAAGAAACAACACTCCCAAAACAATGACAACAACATAACAAAGTCACTGCAGTAGTCAAGCCTTTTAAGATTGTGGCCTGTAATTTAGTTCAGTTTCCATACCGTCTTTATTCTAGTACTATTTGGCAATTAAAGTAGGTACTGATGCCATCAGAAAGTCTGCTCTGCCATCTCTTGACTTTGCTTAGTTATTATTTTCCTAATGTAAAACATATTTTGGGCCCTGGCTGGTGTCGCTCAGTTGGTTGGGTGTCATTCTGTGCACTGAAAGGTTGCCTGTTTGCTTCTCTGTCAGGGCACATATCCTGGTTGCAGGCTCGATCCCCAGTAGGGGGCATTCAGGAGGTGGCCTGTGTTTTAGTCTCACATGGATATTTCTTCTACGTCTCCCTTCCTCTCTTCCTAAAAGTCAAAAAATCTTTTAAAAAAAGAAGTATTTTGGATTCTGAAGTAATTGTTAATTAATTGTTAAGTAATTGTTAAGTATAAAAAGACAAGAAGAAACCACCATCTGATTAAACCTTTGTAACATTTTGGTTTATTTCCTTCTACTCTTTAAAAATAAAATTTAAAAAATACATTTTTATTGATTTCAGAGAAGAAGGGAAAGGGAGAAACATCAATGGTGAGAGGGAATCATTGATTGGCTGCCTCTTGCACACATCCCTATCAGGGATTGAGCCTGAAACCTAGGCATATGCTTTGTCCGGGAATTGAACCGTGACCTCCTGGTTCATGGGTTGACACTCACCCACTGTGCCACACCAGCTGGGCCCTTCTTGTCTTTATTTATTTTTAAAGTCTGGTTGAGATCACACTGTAAATGCATTTTTTTCTTTTGCCTTTACCACTTAACATTATAGTATAAATAATTTTTCCCAATAAACATTTCATAAATATTTTAAAAAATATATTTTATTGATATTTTTTATAGAGAGAAAGGGAGAGAGATAGAGAGCTAGAAATGTTGATGAGAGAGAAACATCTACCAGGTGCCTCTTGCTCACCCCCTACCGGGGGGAGGGGTGCCCGCAGCCAATGTACATGCTCTTGACCAGAATCGAACCCGGGACCTTTCAGTCCGCAGACCGATGCTCTACCACTGAGCCAAACCGGTTTCGGCCATTTCATAAATATTTATGATGACTATATAATATAGCATTAAGTGAATTCTTGGGCATAGATTATTCTTTTTTCCCCCCCATTGTAAATAATATATGATTGATATTTTTGCAAAAGCATTTTCTGTAGAGTTCAGAAAATTGCCTTAGGCTAGATTCCCAAAAGGATCCAAGGGTATGAAGATTAAAACAACTACCTTTTATATTAAAATAGTTTTAGATTTATTATGAACACTTTTAAGATACATCATCAGAATTTTCCAGAAAGGTTATTCTTCCCACCAACTGAAGATAAATACACTCATCAGCATTGGGTGGTCTTAAGAAAAACATTGCAACTTAATAGGTTAAAATGGCTTTTCATTGGTCCTCATATTTAAAAAAAAATTTTTTGTAGGAAAAGTTACCAAGGTAGATTTTATTTTTATTTGTTAGTAGTAGACAGACATTGAGTGCTTTATTACTATTTAAGTATTGTTTATACTTTATTTTAAAAAAATAAATCTTTATTGTTCATATTATTACAGTTGTTTCTCTTCCCTCCTCCTTCCTCCCCATAGTTCTCCTTCACCCGGATCCCACTCCTCCCTACCTTTAAACTCCCTCCACTGGAACTGTCCTTGTCCATAGGTGTACGATTTTTGTCCATTCTCTTCCTGCACCCCCTATAGGTCCTTACCCTTGAGAATTGTCAGTCCATTCCCTTACTATGCCCCTGATTCTGTTATATTCACCAGTTTATTCTGCTCAGATTTTTTATTCACTTGGTTTTTAGATTCACTTGTTGATAGATATGTATTTGTTGTTCCTTTGTTCATAATTTTTATCTTTACCTTTTTCTTCTTCCTCTTAAAGAATACCCTTCAGCATTTCATATGATACTGGTTTGTTGGTGATGAACTCCTTTAGCTTTTTCTTATCTGTGGAGCTCTTTATCTGACCTTCAATTCTAATTGATAGCCCTGCTGGGTAGAGTAATCTTAGTTGTAGGTTCTTGCTATTCATCACTTTGAATATTTCTTGCTACTCCCTTCTGGCCTGTTGAGCATAGTTTCTGTTGAGAAATCACCCTTGTAGGTAACTAACTGTGTTTCTTTTGCTGCTTTTAATATTCTCTCTTTGTCTTTTGCCCTTGGCATTTTAATTATGACGTATCTTGGTGTGGTCCTCTTTGGATTCCTTTTGTTTGGGGTTCAGTGTGCTTCCTGGACTTGTAAGTCTATTTCTTTCTTTTTAAAAAAATATATTTTATTGATTTTCTACAGAGAGGAAGAGAGAGATAGAGAGTTAGAAACATCAATGAGAGAGAATCATCGATCAGTTGCCTCCTGCACACCCCCCACCGGGGATGTGCCCACAACCAAGGTACATGCCCTTGTCTGGAATCGAACCTGGGACCTCTCAGTCCACAGGCCGAAGCTCTGTCCACTGAGCCAAACCGGTTTCTGCGTAAGTCTATTTCTTTAATCAGGTAGGAGAAGTTTTCTGTCATTATTTCTTCAAATAGGTTTTTGATATCTTGCTCTCTCTCTTCTTCTGGCACCCCTATAATTTGGATGTTGGTACACTTGAAGTTGTCCCAGAGGCTCCTTGCACTATTTTCATATTTTTGGATTCTTTTTCCTTTTTTGCTTTTCCAGTTGGGTGTTTTGCTTCTTCATATTTCAGATCTTTGACTTGAATCTTGGGATCCTCTAGTCTGCTGTAGGATCTGTGTGTGTGTGTGTGTGTGTGTGTGTGTGTGTGTATTTAAAAAAATAAATTTTTATTGTTCAGATTATTACAAATGTTCATCCCTCCCCCTCTATTGCTCCCCTCTACCAGGTTCTCACCCCACCCTCTGCCCTTTCCCCACCCTCCATTGTTCTCATTCATAGGTGCACAGTTTTTGTTCATTCTCTTCCCACACCCCCCACTCCCCTTTTCCCCGAGAATCGTCAGTCCACTCCCCTCTGATTCTATTATATTCAACAGTTAATATTGTTCATCAGATTTTTTAATGCTCTTGGTTTTTAGTTTCACTTGTTGATAGTTGCGTATTTGTTGTTCATAATTTTTATCTTTATCTTCTTCCCCTTCCTAAATAACCCCCTTCAGCAATTCATATAATTCTGGTTTGGTGGTGATGAACTCCTTTAAATTTTTTAAAATTTTATTTGTGAAGCTCTTTATCTGGCCTTCGATTCTGAGTGATAGCTTTGTTGGGTAGAGTATTTTTGGCTGTAGGTTCTTGTTAGTCATCACCTTGAATATTTCTTGCCATTCCCATCTGGCCTGCATGGTTTCTGTTGAGAAATCAGGTGACAGTCATATGGGTGCTCCTTTATAGGTAACTACCTGCTTTTGTTTTGCTGCTTTTAATATTCTCTCTTTGTCTTTTGCTCTTGGAATTTTAATTGTGATGTGTCTTGGAGTGGTCTTCTTTGGATTCCTTTTGTTTGGGGTTCTGTGTGCTTCCTGGACTTGTAAGTCTATTTCTTTCACCAGGTGGGGGAAGTTTTCTGTCACTATTTCTTCAAATATGCTTTCAGTATCTTGCTCTCTTTCTTCTTCTGGGACTCCCATAATTCTGATGTTGGTTTGCTTGAAATTGTTCCATGGTTTCTTACATTATCTTTAACTTTCTGGATTCTCTTGTCTTCTTGCTTCTGTGGAGGAGTGTCTTCTGGCTCTTTATGTTCCAAATCTTTGACTTGATTCTTGTGATCTTCCATTTTTTTTTAGGACTCTGTGTAATATTTTTTATTTTAGACAATGTTTTCTTTATTTCTAGTTGATCCCTTTTCATATCCCCCTAGATATCATTTATTTTATTGGCCTTTTTTTTTTTAGGAAATTCTTGAAAAACCTTATCACTGTAGTTTTGAAATCAATGTCCAATCTTTTCTTTTCCTCCATCTCCTTCCTTTGTGTCCTGCCTCTTCTTTGCATTTTAGTTGTTTCCCTGATTTGATGGAATAGTTTTGTGTGCTAGGTGTTCTGGTAGAGCCCAGTAGCCCAGCTTTCCCAGTTACCTGAGGTGGACAGTCTTGGTGTAGCCCTTATGGGCTGTGTGTGCAGTCTTATGGTTAAGCCTTGCTTATTGTTGGTATCACTGGGAAGCATTGATCTCCAAGCAAATTGGCTGTGAGGATCAGCAGTGTCTCAGCTAGGAGGGCTTCTGTACTCTGCTTGGATGGGGCAGAGTCTCAGAGTGGCACAGACAAGCTTTGGTTCCCTGTCAGTCTCACCTTAGGAAAGTCCTATTCGCGGTGAGTCCCGCAAGATTGGTTGCAGGTGTGTGCACCTCTTTGGTAAAGGTGCAGACAAGCTTTGGATTCCAGTCAGTCCCTCCTTAGAGAAAGCCAGCGTTGGGGAGAGCTTCTGTGCTCAGCATGGATGGGGTGGAGTCTCGGGGTGGTACAGACAAGCTTTGGTATCCCATCGGCCTCTCCCTGAGTTCCGCAGTAATGGCCACTGGCTTTACATACCTCTGAGACATCTCTGCTCACTGCCTGGCATTCCAGCCTCTCCCTGACTGGGGCCGTCTATCAGAGCAATAGGGTGATTCTGGTTTCCTCCCGAACAAGAAAGCCAGCCACGCATTAGCTGTCCGCCCTTTCTGTACTCCTGGAGTAAGCCAGCATCGAACTCGGCCACTCTCTCAGCACGCCTGTAGTAGGTCAGTAGCAAACTCGGCCCGTCCTCTCCGCATGCTGTGAACAAGCCAGCAGCGAACTCTGTGGCCGCCTTTTTGTGCACACAGTTCTCCGCACCTTCACAGTTTCTGAGGCTGAGCATGCCTTTTCTCTCCTTCCCAGTTGGTAGAGCCTCTTCTAAATTCAAAATTGTTGTTATAGGCTGTATTCGGGTGTCTATTCTATGCCGCCATCTTGGTTTCTCCGGATCTCTGTATATTAGTCTTTATTTCAGTCAGCGTATGCTTGATTTCTAATTTGTCCTTTTTCATATCCTTGAGGGGTCTCACTATATTTCTTAAAGATTTCTAGAAGATTTTTGAGTAACCTTATATGTATGGTTTTGAACTCTATATCCAGTAGTTTGCTGTCCTCTATTTCTTTCATTTGTGACCTGTTTCTTTGGCTCTGCATTTTGGCTGCTTCCCTGAGTTGATAGAGTGGCTTTGTGTGCTAGGTGTCCTATAGGGCCCAGTGGCTCAGCCTCCCTAATTACCAGAGGTGGACACTCTTGGTGCTCCCCTTTGTGCCGTGTGTGCACAGTTGTACAGTCTTGTTGTAGTTAAGCTTTGATTGCTATTGGTATCACTGGGAGGAATTGACCTCCAGGCCAAAAAGCTGTAAGGACCAGTTGTGTCTACGATGGGATAACTGCTGTGCTGGAGACACCCTTATGGGGCAAGACTTGCTTCAGTGGGGCTTTGGTGCTCATGAGTCTGCCCCCTAAGTCTGTTTCTTATGTATGTGAAGAGTTGTAATCTGGATGGTCTCACTCTGACCCCTGGGTACACTGGCTCTTGGATCTCCAAGGAGGTGCAAAGTTAGCCACTGCCTGAGGCCACCCAGCAGGAGCTATGGAGAGATCTTTAGATTCTTCCTCTTTGTTTGGGGTTTGGAGGTGCATACCTGTGGCCCAGCTGTGAAGCAATGCAAGCTGCTGTGGGGTCTTGGGCCTTCTTCTTCTTCTTTTTTTTTTTTTAATAGTAATACTTTTATTTAAAATACTTGTTAATCTAGGAAAGCTTCTTTACATGAGTTTCCAACTAATTATTAGAGTCAGAAACAAAGAAAATAAAACCAGAGAAAATCCTCTGTAGAAAAAATACACAGGAACATTTGTTTCTACATATGAAAAACAGTAAACAGTCTTAACATCTGCATATCCAAGACTTAGTCTCAATTCCATCTCTCCTAGTGAATACCACTATCAGCCTTGACATCTGATTTGTTCTTGTCATTCTTCACTGAATAGATGAAATATGTTAAGGTGTCTTTTTCATTCACTGGAATAGACCTAAAGTGGCAACCAACTATCTCAACTAGTTGTGCTTTATTAAGTCTCGGTCTGGTTGGTAGTTTGAAGTGTCTTTTGTATCTCCTAAGTGATACAAAATTACAAGTTATTTGTAATTGGTATAAATCAACCTCTGGAGTATCAATATCTTGAACTGTTGAATCTCCTCCATCATCATTACTCCCTTTTCTCTTTCTTCTGTTTCGAACACTCTGAATTAAATTTTTATGATAATCACAAATGTAAAGATTCCTTACGCTCTTGTCCAGCTCTATCTTCACCTTCTTCTGGGAGATGCTCTTCTGGATCCTCTTGCTGAAGCTGGCATTGTCCGCCGCCCGGCACACCACTCCCAGTCCTCCCGCAGACAGCACAGTTGTCTGGGGCCGGCCCGGCCGCTCCCTGGGGCCCCGCCCCCGACACCGCCCCGGCACCCGCTCCAGCCCCGTTCCCGCCGAAGCGGCGGCGGCTACCGCGGCCACTGCAGCGGCCGTGTCCCCGCTGCGGCTCATGTCCTCTGGCGTGAAGCCTTTCATGCCTCCGCGCTGCCGGGCGCCAGCGCCCACAGAAACCCCCACTCCGCCTGTCTCCGGATACTCGGGGGTCTCGGCGGGGTCGCTCGCCCCTGGCCTGGCGGCGGCAATTCCCTCTGTACCCCGAGTCCTTTTTGGCAGCACAGACACCGGGCGTCTCCCGCCTGCTGGGGTCTGCAGGCTCCCGGCAGTGGACGGTGCTTAGGGGTCGGGGAGCAGAGCCTGGCGGCGCCAGGAGCTGAAACCCAGCTCCCTGTCACATGGAGACTCAGCAGTTGGACCGCGGCTCCTCCACCTCCCCTCTTGGGCCTTCTTTGGAAGCTCTTGGGCTCTCTGACCCAGCTGCAGTTTGTTAGGTTTTAGATTGCAAAAGGCCAAGCCATTCGATGCAAAAGCCTCTGCACACAGCTTGGGTGGGGTTGTATATTAGGTGGGATGGGGTTTCAGGAAGTCACCAGGGGAAGCAAACAGCAATGGCTGCCCATCAACCCTTCTCTGAAGATGCCCCCCGGTCTCTGTGTCCTGTGGCCAGGAACAATGATCCCTGCAAACACCTCTGAGAGAAAGCCACCCTCATGTTCCGGCCTAATCCCAGACAGTCCAGTTTCTCTATGTATGAGTCTAGGTCCTCAGAGTCTTGCCCGGAAGTGGAGTTCCGAGCAGTTGGGAGCTTGTATCTCCCTCCCTATTGAAAAAGACAACAGTGTACTCAGTTTCCAGCCCCTTTTGTACGCTTCTGTACCTCCACACCTCCGCACCTCCTATCAGACTCAATGTGCTTTTCTCTTTCCTTCTAGTTGTAGAATTTCCACTCAGCCAGCTTTCCTGTGGTTCTGGATGATATTCGTTTTGCCTTTTAGTTGTAGTTTTGATGTGGTTGTGCACGGCAGAAAGTGCAGATGTTTACCTATGCCGCCATCTTGGTTATCGTTCTTCCTATACTTTAATGTATTTGAAGTGGTTCCTTAACATATTTTATCACAGTCTTAAGTTGGTTATTTTTAAATTTGTAGTTTATAGTACAATACACATAGCATAAAATTTACTATTTTAAAATGTATAATTTAGTGACATTAAAGTACATTTACCATGTTGTATAATCGCCACTCCAGTTCTAGAGCAGGGGTAGGCAAACTTTTCAACTCGAGGGCCACAATGGGTTCTTAAACTGGACCTGAGTGCGGGAACAAAAGCAACCTGACCATGCTGGCACTCTCATCTTGGGTTGCTGGTGAAGGAGTGGAAGGGAAAGAGCAAGAGAACCCTTCGCTCTTTTGGCTCCGCGGACCGGATAGAACAGCCGAACGGTCGGATCTGGCCCGTGGGCCGTAGTTTGTCCACAGCTGGCCAAAGCTGTCAGTCGGACATCCCCCAAGGGCTTCTGGACAGCAAGAGGGCTCAGGCTGGGCTGAGGACTCTCCCTCCCCCCGCCCCCCACTGTCCCTCTAGTACTCAAATAGTGTACCATTCACATTTGTTCAGTTCCCCACACAGTGCTCTCCCGGGACACATGGCCCCCTGGGACACACGGCTCACCCGGGGCACACGGCCCTCTGGGATGCACAGCTCACCTGGCCCTGGGACACACGGCCTCCTGGGACACACGGCTCACCCGGGGCATACCGCCCCCTGGGACACATGGCTCACCCGGGGCACATGGCCCCCTGGGACACATGGCTTACCCGGGGCACACGGTTCCCTGGGACATATGGCTCACCCGGGGCACACGGCCCCTCTGTGGCACTGGGGTCGTGTATTGGAGCTGCCAGGCTAGCTCCTCGCTAGCACGGCGGGCAGGCTGGGACGGCTGCAGGCGGGCTGAGATGGCTGCAGGCAGGGAGACCGCCCTCAAAGGTGTCTCGTTCAGTGTGGGAGCGGAGCAGCTGCAGACGTGGAGGTTAAGTTCTGTGGGCGCCCACTCCCTGAGCCCGGGGCGTAGTGAGGTCTGTTCTCGGTGGATTTCCTTTATTCGCGGCCGCATGGGCGGGAGGCGGTGGCGGGTGCGGCAGCAACGGTAGCTCCTGTGGTTCAATTTCCATTGTAGTTTTATTTTTTCATTTTGTATTTTTTAAAATAAATCTTTATTGCAACAGATTATTACAATTGTTTCTCCTTTTTCTCTCCCATAGCTCCCTTCCACCTTTTTCCCACCCCTCCCTCTGCCCTTACCCCCTCCCCCCACTATTGTCCTCATCCATAGGTTATACAATTTTAATCCAGTCTCTTTCTGCACCCCACACCCCTTTCACCCTGATAATTATCTATCCACTCCCTTTCTTTGCCCCTAATTCTATTATATTCACCAGTTTATTCTATTCCTCAGATTTTTAATTCACTTGATCTTCTTCCTCTTCTTAAGTAATACCTTTCAGCATTTCATATAATACTGGTTTGGTGATGATGAACTCCTTTAGCTTTTTCTTATCTGTGAAGCTCTTTATCTGCCCTTCAATTCTGAATGATAACTTTGCTGGATATAGTAATCTTGGTTGTAGGTTCTCGCTATTCATCACTTTGAATATTTCTTGCCACTCCCTTCTGGCCTGCATGGTTTCTGTTGAGAAATCAGCTGATAGTCGTATGGGTGCTCCCTTATAGGTAACCAACTGCTTTTCTCTTGCTGCTTGTAAGATCCTCTTTTTGACTTTTACCCTTGGCATATTGATGATGATGTGTCTCCAAGAATTTTTCTTTGGATTCCTCTTGTTTGGGGTTCTGTAGGCTTCCTGTACTTGTAAGTCTATTTCTTTCACCAGGTGAGGGAAGTTTTCTGATATTATTTCTTCAAATATGTTTTCAGTATTTTGCACTCCCTCTTCTTCTGGCACCCCCATAATTCTGATGTTGGTGTGCTTTCAGTTGTCCCAGAGGCTCCTCACACTATCTTCAACTTTCTGGATCCTTTTTTCTTCTTCCTTCTCCAAAGGAGTGTCTTTTGGCTCTTTGCCCTGATTCTTGTGTTCTTCCATTCTGCTGTTGGATCTCTGCATAATATTTTCCAATTTAGTCAGTTTATGTATACTTTTTAGTTGAGTCTCATGAAGTTTATCAAGCTTTTCTAGGATATTCTTGCATAACCTTAGAACCGTAGTTCTGAACTCTATATCCTCCATTTCTTTTGTTTGAGATCTATTTCCTTGTCTCGGCATTATCGCTATTTTTCAGAGTTGGTAGGATGTCTTTGTGTGTTTGGTGTCCTATATAGCACAGTGGGTCAGCCTCCTCAGTTACCTGAGGTAGACACTCTTGGTGATCCCCATTGTGGACTGCGTGCACAGCCTTGTTGTAGCTAAGTCTTTATTGTTGTGAATTGACCTTCAGGCCAATTGGATGTGGGTATCAGCTGTGTCTACTCTGGGATAAATTCTGTATTAGAGACAGTCTTATAGGATCAGACTTGAAAAACTGCAGAAGCCTCTGCTCAGCTTGGATGGGGCGGAGTCTCAGGGCTGTACTGACAGTCTTGGCTTCCGCCCTGCCCTTGTGCACTCACCTGAGTTTCCGCCTGACCTCTGCCTTCCGGGGCTTCCCTGAGTTTCCGCCTGACCGTCCCAGGTTCCCCAAGCAAGAGCGTGGGTGCCCCAGGGGCTCGCCTGGACTTGGGCTGGTCTCTGTAGTCTGGAGCTTCTGACTCCTTCTGCTACAGAGAGGCTGCCACCTTGTACAGAGAGGCGGCAGCCTCCGTGATCAGACCTGAAGCTTCTGACTCCTTCCGCTATGGAGAGGCAGTGGTCAGCCCTCTGCGCGTTCTCACTCGCGTGCGACTGTAGACCCTGCTGGCTGTGGCTCCAGGTCCCCGGTCTCCCAGTCTCTGAGTCTCTGGGTGCCTTTCTCTACAGTCCAGACTCCACCCGAATGAGCCTGGGACCACGGGGTTTCGGCTGGAGTTGGGGTTCAGTACAGTCGGAAAGGGTTCCGTGCAATCGGGGAATTCCTCCCCTCCCGCCAGGCAGGCATTCAGCGGCCGCACTTCCTCTCCGCACGCGAGCGTCTCCCTACCTTAGCGCTTTTCGGCTCCCAGTCTGATCCGTGAGCCTCTCTCTTTCTTTCTAGTTGTAGCTATTCCACTCCGCCAGCTTTCCTGAGGTTTTGGTGAAGTCCTTTTTGATTTTAGTTGTTTTTTTAATTAAATTGTTGATGAGGCGGCAGCTTAGGAGACTGCCTAGGCCGCCATCTTGGTTTCGGAACGTCCACTGTAGTTTTAAAGTTCACATGGCGGCAGTGGTGGGAGTTTTGGCCCGGCCACGCGGCAGCGGAGGAAGGACTCGCCAGGGCTGCCAACGGAAGGCACTGCGCCAGCTCCTCACCAGCATGGCGGGTGTGCTGGGAAGCTTGTGGGCAGGCTGAGATGGCTGTGGACGGAGAGTCCGCCCTCAATGGTGTCTCCCTTGGTGTGGATGCAGAGCTGCTGTGGACGCAGAGGCTAAGTTCTGAAGCTGCTTTCTCTCTGAGCCCGGGGCATAGTGAGCTCTGATTTCGGTGGATTCCCATTCGCGGGTGCGGCGGCCGGTGTGGCGGCGGGTGCGGCAGCGAAGGTAGCTCCTGTGGCTCAATTTCCCCTGTAGTTTTAAAATCCACATGGCGGTAGTGGCGGATGCTTTGGCCTGTATATGTGCCGGCAGAGAAAGGACTCGCCGGGTCCGCCAACGGAAGGCGCCGCACCAGCTCCCCTCCAGCACGGTGTGTGCGGAGGCTGGGCCGAGCCGGCTGCAGGCTGGGAGACGCTGCGCCATTGGGCCAAGCCAGCCGCGGGCCAGCAGACGCCGCACCAGCTCCTCACCAGCACGCCGGGCGGGCTGGGACAGTTGCATGTCGGGATGGTTGCGGGCAGGGAGGCTTCTCGTCCGGGCAGGCGCCGAAGGTACGGCAGAGGTCCCGTATCAGCTCCCTGGTTTCCAGGGCGGTGGGCGTGCTGGCCCAGTCCCTGGGCCCTGGGGCGGAGCGAGGTCTGGCTTCCCTCATTCCCGGCAGCAGCGGCTCCAGCAGGTCCGGTTTTGCCAAAGTTTTAAACTCCACATGGCAGCAGCGGCGTCCTTCTTCGTGTCTAGTTGTAGCCTTCCCATTTTGCCAGCTTTCCTGTGGGTCTGGTGCGATCCCTTTCGATTTTAGCTGTTGTTTTTTCCCAAATTGTTGATGAGGTGGCAGCCTAGGAGGCTGCCTAGGCTGCCATCTTTTTTCAGTCTCCCTTACTGTTTTTCTTATTTTCTTTTTAATTCTCACCTGAGGATATGTTCATTGATTTGAGAGAGAGAGAGAGAGAGAGAGAAAGGAGAGAGATATGAGAGAAACATCTATCAGTTGTCTCCTGCATGTACCTTGACCAGGGATTGAACCTGAAACCTAGGCATGTGCTCTGACTAGGAGTCGAACCTGCAATCTTTTTGGGGTACGGAATGATGCTCCATTCAGCCAGGGGTTTCCTACTGTATTCACAGTTTCATTGTATTCTATGGTATGGATGTACCTTCTTTAACCAATCTTGCTTTGATGGAAATTTAGGTGGTTTCCAATCTTTTGTTTTACAGTGTTGACATGAAGGACCTTTTTACCCGTAAACTTT
Organism: Vespertilio murinus; assembly: GCA_963924515.1. NCBI lineage: Eukaryota > Metazoa > Chordata > Mammalia > Chiroptera > Vespertilionidae > Vespertilio > Vespertilio murinus. Next base: position 99,800,688 of record OZ004705.1, on the reverse strand, counting down.
TGGAGGAAAAAGTTGCTAAAAGTACACTTGCTGGGTGAAGTTGTCTATGCATTTAAAGTTTTGATAGTTGTTGCTAAGTAACATTGAGATGGCTCTAGCTCAGGGGTGGGAAAACTTTTTGACTCGAGGGCCACACTGGGTTCTTAAACTGGACCGGAGGGCCGGGACAAAAGCAGCCTGACCATGCTGGCACTCTCATCTTGGGCTGCTGGTGAAGGAGCGGAGGGGAGAGCAAGAGAACCCTCCGCTCTTTTGGCTCCATGGGCTGGATAGAACAGCCAAACGGGCCAGATCCGGACCGAGGGCCGTAGTTTGCCCACGGCTGCTCTAGCTCATGAACTAGCCAGCATTGAATGCGAGTGAAAAGTAAGTTCAGGTCACTGTACTCAGTGTAGCGTTAGGAAGCCCAGGAAGAGTGACTGGCCCTGCTAGGGGAGTAACAGTAGGCTTCACAGATGTAGTGACATTTTCAAGGAGTGACATTTTAATGCACAGGTAGAAGTTTTCCAGGTAGAGAAGATCATTCTAGATAGAGGAAGTGATCTGTGAAGCCAAGGAAAGGTTATGTGGAGGGAAAGTTAGCAGTTGGGTCTGGCTGACACATAGGATGAGGAGACTAGATGAGAAGTGTGGGCCCAGTGAAGTTCAGGCAGGATAGGGCCAGGAGGTGCAGTGATTGGGTTAAATAGTGGTCAGGTGGCAAAGACTCTGGATGGCGGTGAGGTGGTTGAAGTGGTTGAAATACTTGAGAGAATTCACAAGCCAGTTTTTCAGCAACCATTTATTATCTGAAGATAAGTTTATGTTTTTAGACTTGGTAGGACGTAAATGATAAAACTCCTGGAGTTTTACCAGGGGTTTTTCAGATCCATAGGTGCTTCCTAGATCCATAGGGTTTCTCCCTCCCCCCACCTCCCCACCCCCCATCGGGTTTCTTTGTGGAGTTTCATGTGCTGGATTTGGGAGTGTATAGGCTTTGAATTCCACTACCCCACCCCCACTAAATGAACAGTCTCTGATTGAGTATGTTTCATATATTGGGGTTCTTTGTGATACTTCTTTTTGAAAACAAACAAGCAAACAACACAAACAATTTTCACAGCTAGAATCATGAATCTAATACCAAACCTGCATTGATCCATACATAAATAGAAGCCTGGAGGATGTGTGGTGCCATTCTTGTATTCTTTGTTTGCAGTGCTGAGAGGTGATCTGTATAAAAATGAGAGTGAAAAGATGGTTGGTATTCTGGGGATTTTTTTGAGCATTTAGTTTTGATTTTTGTTTATTTGGTTTATTTCTTTTTTAAAATCTTTATTGTTGAAAGTATTACATAGGTCCCATTCCCCACTCCCCCATTGACCCTTTCTAGCCTGAATCCCCCCCCCCCTTTTTTTTAAAAGCTTATTGATCCATAGTGAATTGTTTTGCTCATTATGGTCAAGGGTGTCAAGGGACTTACATATATTTTGTCTACTTTTCAAAACTATCTGGTGATTGTGGGGTGGGGGTGGGGGGGAGTATTATTGTAAGTCTATTTTGTAAGTGAAAAATTTAACCTCTTAAGGCTCAGAGGGGTTAAGTAATTTACTCAAGATCATGAAAATCCTAAGTGGTGAAGTAAAAAATCAGATGCAGATCTGGGGCTGACTCTAGAGCCCACGCCCTTCACAACAACACTGGACAAACAATTCACGTTAAGGCATTCCTAGGACAGGGAGTAGCCAGCCATCTGTACAGTGGAAGGCACAGGTGGAATGCTATGGAATTTCTTGTCCTTGGCTGTGCCTTGTTGCTCATCCCAAAGGAGCAGCGCTGGTTTCAGAGTGAATCAAAACAGCGCTTGATTGCTCACCCACTCCTTTCCCTTGTGTTCTAGCAGTGTCAGTTGAGAACTGTGGGAAGGGTGACATGTGCTCCCTTCCCAAGCTTGTTGTGGGGATTGTAAGCCAATGGAAAACTCCCATGTAGAGTCACCCCTTCAGTATGCAGCATTGTGAGCAAGGCCATGGTTCTTGATAGGGTTGGGAAATTAGACAGGAGCTAAGTACCTATATATTTTTAAATATGTTTTTATTGTTTTATTGTTGTTTTTTTTTTTGTTTTTTTTTTAAAGAACAAGAGGAAGGGAAAGAGAAGAGAGATAGAAACATCAATGATGAAAGAGAACCATTTGTTGGCTGCCTCCTGCACTCCCCCTACTGGGGATTGAGCCTGTAACCCGGGCATGTGCCCTGACTGGGGATTGAACCAGTGACCTCTTGGTTCATGGGTCGATGCTCAACCACTGAGCCACACTGGCTGGACAGTACCTATTTTTTTTCTTCCTGTGCACTCTCCCCCCATAAACAAACCAACTGCTGCCTTTCTGCTTTTCTAACCCAGCGAATCTCCAGTGAGATAGTGAAGGGACTCATGTATGGTTTCAATAATACAATATAGTTTTCTGTGTTGTAGAAATAACTTTTAAACATAATCATACTATTGAAAGGAAAACTTAAAATTAGATTAATTAGAAGTCCTATGCAGACCCAGAACACACGAGAGGCCCTGGCTGGCTGCAAATCGAGTGGTGTCTTCTTCATTTGGGGCTAGTAGTCCTCATTGGTGATGGGAGGGGCATTTAGACACTCCCCCTCTTGCCCTCCCCAACAGGAAGAATCACTTCCTACTGAATACAGATTTCTGCTTATATAGCACAGGCACACTTTTTGCATAATGTAACACTACCAAAGGTCCCCTAGATGCTGCTCTCACGTTGTTTGTATTGTGTGGGATATGTAAGCTCCCTTTGGCAGATGGTAATGATACTTTGAGAAGGACAAGTTAGTGGCAACTTAGGGACTTTGCCTTTATAAAAGCAAGTCCAAGCATGGAGTTTGGGAAAGAGAAACTTGTAATGTGAAAATATATTAGTCAACATTTACTTAGTGCTTTATAATCAGTCGCAGTATTCATACCTGAATTCATATAATAGGATGCTCTGTGACCTTGCAGGATTTGCCCAGAATCATAGGCTGTTCACCAGGACTGGCTCTAACCTGTTATTTTCTCTTCCTGCCTTGCTGTGACCAAGTGCCTCTCAGTGGCAGCACTGATTCTCATGAAGCCTGTCTGTCCTCTCATTGCTTGTGCAGATGAAACAGGTACTGCTTCTAACTCATGGTCCTCAGAATAAACAGACCTCCTTGTTCATGGAAGAGACAGAAAATCTCGACACTTTGTGCAAACTCAAGAAATACTGGGGGAAACATTTTAACATTGGTCAACTTTATGGTAGTTTTAGACTAAAGCATAAAAGTGACTTTTAATGACTAGAATTATGGTTAGATATGGCCAGAATATATTTTAATCAATTATTAAGTACCTGCATGATGGTATTATACAAAGTAATATCTATAGTTACTCTCTTTTTTTTGTTAATCCTCACCCAAAGATATTTTTCCATTGATTTTTAGAGATTAGAAAGGAGAGGGAGAAATAGAAAGAGAGAAACTTCAATGTGAGAGAGACACATTGATTGGTTGCCTCCCACATGTGCCCTGACCAGGGCCGGGAATGTAGCCTGTAACTGAGGTGTGTGCCCAAGACTGGAATTGAACCTGGTGCCTTTCAGTCCATAGGCTATTGCTCTATCCACTGAGCCAAATTGGCTAGGGCTCACTTCCAAGGGCAAACACTGTTCAGATTTACTAAGCTGCAGGCAAGACTGATGAGCCTTTGTGAGGCAAATGCATAACTTTAATAGTTAGTTCCAGATGCATATTCATAAGTAGTGATAAGTGTACCTAGCCTGTCCTTGCTTTCCTGGGACATAGTATGGCTCTCTGTTTCTTTGTTTCAGTAGAAGACAATTTCTCCCCCGGAACAGTGTACATAATTGTTAGGTATGTCATGAATGTATAAAATATATGTAGGTATTTTCTCATGATTTTCTTAATGTCTTTTGTCTAGCTTATTTTATTATAAGAATACAATATATAATACATTTAACATAAAAAATTGTTAATTGACTTTATTCTTGGTAAGACTTCTGGTTAACAGTAGGCTATTCGTAGTTAAGTTTTTGGGGAGTTAGAAGTTATGTGCAGATTTTGACAGCATTGGGGGTCAGTGTCCCTAATTAGTACATTGTTCAATGTCAACTGTATTTCTGTACTCAGTCTCCTCTCTGTTTAACCTTGCCTCTATGTCTCTATCACAACAGGCTGAGGGCAATCTTGAAGTGGGTGTGGATAGGACTGCAATTCAGAGACCTGGCTTGCAACTTACTATCTGTGCATTTTATTTATTTATTTTTTAAAAAATAAATCTTTTTTTTTAAATTTTATTTTTTTTATTTTTTTAATTATTTTTTTTATTAAGGTATTATCTGTGTACATAGCTTATCATTGCGCCCCCCCCCCCCCCCATAGATGCCCTCCCTCCCCAGAGTTTTGTGTCCATTGGTTATTCTTATATGCAAGCATACCAGTCCTTCGGTTGATCTCTTATCTCCCCCAGATCTCCCTCCCCTCCCCCCCCCTGCTGTCATTTGACAGTCTGCCTGTTGTTTTACTGTCACTATATCTATCTTTCTGTTCATTCGTTTATAATGTTCTTTAATATCCATAAATGAGTGAGGTCATGTAGTGTTTCTCTTTCATTGACTGGCTTATTTCACTCAGCATGATGCTCCAATTCCATCCAGGTTACTGCAAATGATGAGAATTCCTTCCTTTTTATGGCAGCATAGTATTCCATGGTGTAGATGTACCATAGTTTTCTGATCCATTCATCTGCTGACGGGCACCTAGGCTGTTTCCAAATCCTAGCTATTGTAAATTGTGCTGCTATGAACATAGGGGTGCATATATCCTTTCTGATTGGTCTTTCTAGTTTCTTGGGGTATATTCCTAGTAGTGGGATTACTGGGTCAAATGGGAGTTCCATTTTCAGTTTTTTGAGGAAGCTCCATACTGTTTTCCACAGTGGTTGCACCAACCTACAATCCCACCAGCAGTGCACGAGGGTTCCTTTTTCTCCGCAACCTCGCCAACATTTGTTGTTTGTTGTTTTGTTGATGTTGGCCATTCTGACAGGTGTGAGATGGTACCGCATTGTTGTTTTGATTTGCATCTCTCGGATAATTAGTGACTTGGAGCATGTTTTCATGTGCCTCTTGGCCTTCCTTCTGTCTTCTTTTGAGAGGATTCTATTTAGGGCCATTGCCCATTTTTTAATTGGCTCATTCATTTTCCTTTTATTGAGTTGTATAAGCTGTCTGTAGATGTTGGAGATTAAACCTTTATCAGTGATATCGTTTGCAAATATGTTCTCCCATACAGTGGGTTTTCTTGTTGTTTTGTTGATGGTTTCTTTTGATGTAAAAAAGCTTTTTATTTTGATGTAGTCCCATTTGTTTATTTTCTCTTTAGCTTCCATTAAAAAATAAATCTTTATTGTTCATATTATTACAAATGTTCCTCATTCCCCACCCCTCCATTGCTCCCCTCCACCAAGTTTCCATCCCACCCTCTACCCTTTCCCCATCCCCCATTGTCCTCATCCATAGGTGCAGTTTATGTTCAGTCTCTTCCCGCTCCCCCCCCACTCCCCTTTTCCCCGAGAATCATCAGTTCACTCCCCTTCCATACCTCTGATTCTATTATATTCACCACTTGATATTGTTCATCATGATTTTTACTTCCCTTGGTTTTTAGATTCCTTGTTGATAGTTACGTATTTGTTGTTCATAATTTTTATCTTTATTTTCTTCCTCTTCCTAAAGAACCCCTTTCAGCAATTCATATAATTCTGGCTTGGCGGTGATGAACTCCTTTAGCTTAAAAATTTATTTGTGAAGCTCTTTATCTGGCCTTCAATTCTGAGTGATAGCTTTGCTGGGTAGAGTATTTTTGGCAGTAGGTTCTTGCTAGTCATCACCTTGAATATTTCTTGCCATTCCTTCCTGGCCTGCATGGTTTCTGTTGAGAAATCAGGTGACAGTCATATGGGTGCTCCTTTATAGGTAACTACCTGCTTTTGTCTTGCTGCTTTTAATATTCTCTCTTTGTCTTTTGCTCTTGGAATTTTAATTGTGATGTGTCTTGGAGTGGTCTTCTTTGGATTCCTTTTGTTTGGGGTTCTGTGTGCTTCCTGGACTTGTAAGTCTATTTCTTTCACCAGGTGGGGGAAGTTTTCTGTCACTATTTCTTTCAATATGTTTTCAGTATCTTGCTCTCTGTCATCATCTGGGACACCCATAATTCTGATGTTGGTTCGCTTGAAGTTGTCCCAGAGGTTTCTTACACTATCTTCAACTTTCTGGATTCTCTTGTCTTCTTGCTTCTGCAGAGGAGTGTCCTCTGGCTCTTTGTATTCCAAATCTTTGACTTCATTCTTGCAATCTTCCATTCTGTTTTTAGTACTCTGTATAATATTTTTTATTTCGGAGAATGTATTCTTTATTTCTAATTGATCCTTTATCATTTCTTGTTGATCCTTTATTATTTCTAGTTGATCCCTTTTCTTATCCTCATAGGTCTCATTTATTTTATCTGCCTTTTCTAGGAGATTGTTGAACAACCTTATAAGTGTGGTTTTGAACTCTATATCCCGTCGCTTTTTGTCGCATTTCTTTCGTTTGTGATCTGTTTCCTCGTTTCGGCATTTTCGCTGCTTCCCTGAGTTGGTAGGTTGGGAGGATCAGCTGTGTCTATGCCAGGAGACTGCCATATTCCACTAGACTTGGAAACCTGCAAAAGCCTCTGTGTTCAGCTTGGATGGGGTGGAGTTTCAGGGTGGAGCCTACAGCCTTGGCTTCCGGTTAGCCCCGCCCTCTGAGGCTCCTAAGTTTCAGTGTTCCTCAGTGTCCTTTGGTATTCGCTGCAGGCACCTCTGAGAGAAAGGCGTCCTAGAGTTTCGCCTGATACCCGACAGTCTAGTCTCTCCCCCAACGAGCCCGAAACTGTGGTTCAGTGCAGTTGGAAGTGGGGTTAAGAGCAGTCTGGAGCTTATGTCTCCTTCCTGCTCGGGCAATCCAGTGGCCCAATCAACAGTCTGTCCTTTGTGTGCGCAATATGCGTTACTCGGGGGCTTTGCCTTTCCCTGCTTCCCTGAGCCTCCTCCGCCTTACAGCCCAGATTCCTTTGTATGAGGCTGGGGCCCGAGGGTCTCGCCCAGGACTGGGGTTCAGTGCAGTCAGAACTGGGGCTCAGCACAGTTTGGAGCTTTTGTCTCCTTCCCGCTAGGGCAATCCAGCAGCTCAGGGAACAGCCTGTCCTCTGCGCACAAATGTGAGCGACTCTGGGGCTCTGCTTTTCGCAGCAACCCCTAGATTCCGCCTTTCAGCCCAGATTCCCTCTGTAAGAGCCTGGGACCCCAGGGTCTCATTCAGAACTGGGGTTCAGTGCAGTCGGAGTTGGGGTTCAGCACAGTCCGGAGCTTTTATCTCCTTCCCGCTAGGGTACACCAGCCAGGCACTCAGGTGCCCCTCCTCTTTGGCTCCGTCCTGTCCCCACGCGCGCAGCATGTCTCCGTACTTTAGGCTTTTACAGCTCCTCTGATTGTCCTTCTGGTTTTCTCTTTCCTTCTAGTTGTAGAATTTCCAGACAGTCAACTTTTCTGTAGTTCTGGATAATGTCCACTTTATATTTTAGTTGTATTTTTTGAAATTGTTGAGTGAGGCTGCAGTTAGGAGTTTACCTCTGCCGCCATCTTGGTTTTCTCTCTATCTGTGCACTTAAAAAACTATATATTTTATTGATTTTTTTTTTCAGAGAGGAAGGGAGAGAGGCAGAGAGTTAGAAACATCGATGAGAGAGAAACATCGATCAGCTGCCTCCTGCACACCCCCACTGGGGATGTGCCTGCAATCAAGGTATGTGCCCCCGAGAGGAATCAAACCTGGAACCTTTCAGTCTGCAGGCCGACACTCTATCTACTGAGCCAAACTGGTTTCGGCAAGCTGTGCACTTTTTAAAAAAATTGATATTAGACGAAGGGGGGGGGGGGAGAAAAAAACATTGATCGATTATCTCCCATATGCACCCCAACTGAGGATTGAACCTATCATCTATCACCTACCACCTGGGTATGTGCCCTGATTGGAAGCAAACCCTCAACCCTTTGGCTTGGCTCAACCAACTGAACCACACCAGCCAGGGCAAGGTGTGCACTTTTGAGTAAGTCATTCAATGTCCCAGGGTTTCAGTGACCACACTCTGAGTGCTAGACTTGGAAGATTCATCTGGTTTTGCCAGTTTACTTTTAGAGAAATAAAGTGAGATGCCTGCTTCATCAAGATGTGTTTAGTTATTTCTTTTTTTGTTTGTCCTTTAAGGACAGTATCTGCAGTTTGAGACACAAAAGCAGTTTGTTTTTTAAGGACAGTATCTGCAATTTGAGACACAAAAGCAGTGACAGAAAAGATAGGAAGAAGATTTGTTTTCTTTTTTTATACTTATCCAAGGATAGTTTTTCCATTGAAATTTAGAGTATGGAAGAGAGAGGGAAGGACTGAGAGAAATATTGATATGAAAGAAACATATTGATTGGTTGCCTCTTTCATGAGCCCCGACCAGGACGCCCACGCCAGGGAGGAGCCTGCAACAAAGTATTGTGCCTGTGACTGGAATTGGACCCGGAACTCTTGGGTCCCCAGGCTGACTCTCTATCCACTGAGCCAAACCGACTAGGGCAAGAAGACTTGTTTTGAATATCATTCTTCTGACTGGGGTTTCCTTGTGCTTTCCTGCTTTCTAGCGTTTTGAGCCAACTTCAGAAGGGATGAATACTAGTAGATGTCACATTGATTCCCATTGTGTGGTATTTCATTTCATACTTCCGTATGCAGGCCTAAAGGCCAAAGAGATGCCTTTCCTAGTCTGTTTTCTTTGCAGTGGTTAATAGTAAGGAAAGAATGAGAGTGTTCTTTTGTTTAGACATCCACGGTAATCCTGTTAGCTTATAGAAACATTTTTTATGAGATTTAATTTCTTTGCTAATGGCATCTGTTGTAACACATGAGGTATGTTTTGCATACTTTTTAACTGTAGTTAGCACTTACTATAGAATCACTTTTCTAAGAAACCTTTATATAGTAGCAAATAGAGTCATAAAATTGTTCTAGATATGCCACAATATTACAGTGGGACTCTGGTATCAAGGAGGCCATGAAACTGAACACAGGAGGCCCATATGATATACCTCCTTGTAGATATACAAAATGTGGCTCATGGAAAGGTGGCAAAAAGCTTGTTTCTTTATAAAGAAAAGAGCCCAAACCGGTTTGGCTCAGTGGTAGAGCGTAGGTCTGCGGACTGAAAGGTTCCGGGTTCGATTCTGGTCAAGGCCATGTACATTGATTGCGGGCACATCCCCAGTAGGGGGTGTGCAAGAGGCAGCTGGTCGATGTTTCTCTTTCATTGACATTTCTAGCTCTCTATCTCTCTCCCTTCCTCTCTGTAAAATATCAATTAAAAAAAAAAAGAGTCATTGCCCCCCTCCCACTATAACAATTTGTAAAAGGTTATTTTTTAAAAGGTGGGAAAAGCTTAATTAAAGTTTCTTTAAAAAAGGTAATTTTTTCCTCAAATACCAGTTTTGTAAAAGGATGTTTTAGAGTCAATTTGGCAAAAACATAACAGATTTAATCAGAAAACTGTCATCTAGGTGCTTTATATTAAGGGACAAAACACCGCATTTTCCAACTGTAGTCTCGTTTCTTAAAGATAAATTATTAGGAGTCTCCTGTTTTTCAGAACATGTTCATTGAATGCTTCTGAGCAAAGGTTATTATGATCAGAGTTCTTAAAGGGGGAAATTTAAACAGTCATATATATCTTGAATTTAGAAGGTTGCTACCCTGTTTTCCCGAAAATAAGACAGTGTCTTATATTAATCTTTGCTCCCAAAGATGCGCTAGGTCTTATTTTCAGGGGATGTCTTATTTTTCCATGAAGAAGAATATGGTACACATTTATTGTTAAATGAAAATAAAGGAAATTTATTACCTGTATACGGTACAGTAGTATGGTAGTTGTCAACACAAACCAGACAAACTGTGAATCCTACAGTATCAAGAATTTACTCATTTATTCAGCGACAATCATGTCATCATCTTCTGGAACATCATGACAATCCAATTCCTGAATTTCCTGGTGAATTTCTTGTCACTCCATTTCTTTCAGAATCAGTGGACCAAATCTCTCATGTTTAGCAATAGCACTGTCTTTAAATGAGTACTTTTTGTCAAGGTAGCCTGCTCGCAGTGCATTTGCAATGCAACTGTCAGTGATTTTCTCCCATTAATTCTTTACCCAAGTCACAACTTCTTGCAGTTTAGGTTTCACAAAGTTTCCACGCTGATTTCTCTCCATTCTATTTTCAATGTAGTCATTAATTTCCATGTGCAAATTGTCTTTGAATGGCTTGCTTATTGCAATAACAAGAGTCTGGAGATAGGCTGTCATTCCTGCGGGAATCATCATCTGATCTATTTTTCTTTCGTGAAGAAATGTCTTCATGTCTTTAGCGTGGTGAGTGCTGGCTGCATCCCAGGCTAGCAGACCTCTTTGGATCCCTCACATAACAAGCAGCAGCATTAAATCAATCCACTTCCTTATAACTGCTTGTGTGGCCCAAGCTTTTTCAGTTTCAAGAATAAAAATGCCCAAAACACATTCAATCTTTTCCTTCTTGCCCTTAGAAATGATTAAAGGTGGGATTTTAGTGCCATCCTGACGAATTGCCAAAATACAGGAAACACGTGCACTTTCGCAAGCAGTGGAGGGAATGTACACTAAGGAGGCACCCTGCTGTTCAATTGTTGTTTGAGATGATTGGCCCATAAACACTAATTTCATCCATAGCAATCATGTTGGAAAGATTGTATTTAGAGAAGTCAGCATCATCAATAAAGGACTTGAATGCAAGTGCTCGGTTAATAACTTGAGTATCTTCCAACCTAAACAATGTTATAGATCTTCTTAAAGACAGTTCACTTCGCTCAAGGAAATTATCCAGCCAGTGTTGTGATGCTTTGAAGTCTTCGGGGGCTATGTCAAATGGTGCCATTGCAAGGGCAAATTCTTGAATCTGAGCCCTATTCACAACCAAAGCCTTTGCTCTCCTGTCAACAACCCATTCACAGATCAGGTCTTCCAGCTCGGAAAATAATGGTTGCTGACCTGATCCACACTTGCGCTTTTTAGCATTTCCCTTGTCCATTTGTTCAATGAGGTTACCATACTCTGCTCACCATTTTCGGACCAATCGGATACTCAACATCTTCTCTTTGCAGAAAGCAGTAAGATTTTGGCCCCAAGAGTCTTCCACGATTCCTTTCTTATACTCCACAGAGTAGCTTTTTCTTTTTGCGCCCATTTCTAGGGGTAAAAAAAAGGAATTGAGGTATCAAGGTAGGGGGAGGGTGATCACTTAAAATGACACAGGGGGATTAGATGGGGAATCAAAATGGCACAGGAGAATCAGAGGGGGGATTACCATTTTAGTAACCCCTTTTGATCCTCCTGTGTCATTTTGATTGTCCCCTCTGATCCTCCTGTGTCATTTTGATTGCCCCCTCTGATCCTCCTGTGTCATTTTAAGTGATTCCCCTTCCCCCCACCCCTGTGCCACTAAACACCTTCACCAGACATCCCCCCTACCCCTTCATCAGACATTTACCCCCTGGGACCTGCCTGGGGACTGTCACTGGGCTTGCTGGGGCCTGGATCTGGGCTGGAGCAGGGTCTGCCACTGACTGAGAACCTTCAGTCATCATGAAGGCGGCCGCAAGCATCAGGTAGTGTCACCAGAGACAGACCAGCACTCACCACCTTCACCGTGTCCCGTCCGCTCTAATCTTCCTGTTCTTCTACACACATCTGTGAAAGTCTCCTCCTCTCTCCCGCCCTGTGCTTCCTGCTCACTCTGTCCTCTGCTCCCGCCTCCACACAGCAGTGATGTCAGGACTCCCGTAATGTCACTGGTTGCTAGTTGCCGTGGGGGGGGGGGGGAGGGGGAAGAAGGGCTAGCGACCAGTTTACAGTAAATTAATTTTCATTCTGAGACAGAGCCTGGGGGCCTTATTTTCAGAGGGATGCCTTATATTTCACTCAGAAGGAAACCTGTAAGTGGGTCTTATTTTCGGAGGATGTATTATTTTCGGGGAAACATGGTACTATTCCTGAGAAATGAAGAATGATATTAATAGTTTACTTGTTTGTTTTTTTTAAACTCTTGAATTTGGTCTAAAGTATTTGAGCGCTAGTCTCATTCATACCTAATGGTATGAATACAGACGTAAAGGCAGTTCCTTCCAGACTGTTTATGTTCTAATATCTATGAAGTATTAACAATTGCAGATAGGACTTTTAGCTCCTTTATTTTTTGTATTATGTTGACTACATGCTTTATATAAATTATTTTATTTAATTCTCAAATAACCTCATGTGTTAGGTTTTCTTATTATTCCCCTTTGTGCACAAGAAGAAAAAGAGTAATAGATTAAATAACTAGGCCAAGAGTAAAGTGCATTCTGGTGAGAACCAAGGAACTGGATGCCAGAGCCTGTGTTGTTTAATTGTGCCATTCAGAAATGAGCAGAGAACAGTGCCACAGGCAAAACTGGTTATAGGACAGAAACAAAAAGATGAAAACAGAGAAGGATTCTTAGTAAGAAATTGCTTCAAGGTTGAACTATGCATTGCACACCCAGGAACAAATGCAGAATGGGAATTTGCTATGAGACGGTGGATGTTCAGACTGAGTGATGGCTTCCTGTGGTGAGTAATGGTGAATGAGGCATTCTTCCCGTTTTTTTTCCCCTCCTAGTAAACTTTGCATTTTTCAAAATCCAAAATATATTATCACCTCTGTTGAAGCTTTTCTATTTCCCTACGAGTTGGTTCTCATTGGGTTCCTGAGGCAGTTTATGTATATGTCACCACCATAGTATGTACATCATTTAATATTCTGCTTTTTATTCATAGATCCTACCCTACTTCCCTCAGGCCACTTCAGTTCTTTGAAGTCAAGGACAATCTTACTCATCTTTGTATCTCAGGGACTAAATGCAGTGTCAGTTACTTAGTGTGTATTGAGCTTATTTATTGAATGAATAGCTGAATTTCTCAGTCACCCAGATTTAAAGGCACTTCAAAGCTAGAAATAGAGTAATTGTGGCAGAAAATCTATATTTATGAGAATTTACCTGCTGGTGCAGTACAGATTGGATTGGAATTGGGAAAGCTGACATCTCAAGGTGACCAAGTAAAAGAAATTATGGTAATCTAGGCAGGAGGTAGTTAGGGCCTGGTAGAAGTAGTAGTGAGGGAAAGGTATATCAACCTAAGAAATAGTGTCCAAGTGAGCATCAAACCTAATGGCGTTCGCTGACCCTCCTCTTTCAAGTTTTTCTTATATTTTATTATGTGAGTATGGGTCTTGGTTGACTTAGTAGCTAGTTCCATAATAAATGAGTCAGTAGAAGAGTTTTCTGAATTGCTGAGCCATGAGCAGTGCAGTAAAAGGAGCAGATAAATCAAGGCATGTATAGTTGAAATCTCTGGAACAGAGAGTTTGGTTTATTTGAGATATATGCATGGCTCTCCAAGAGTATATTCTGAGTCAAGTTTAACTCATCATCCTGGCCACATTATTGGGTGAAGCAAAGTTAACTCTCGGGAAGTCATAGGCTTATGGGATTGTAATATTTTATGTTGCACCCTGACATCTCTGCAGACAAATAGGTGGTGGTTCCTAGGAATCCTGGAGTCCCATGGTCAGATGTCACCTGTAGGCTTTTAATAGTTATGCTAATAGAGGAAAAGCACATTTTCTAATTCAGAGTCTGAAAATACCAGCTGGAATGTTAAAAAAATAGGTATAACGTAAAGTTTTTAAAAATTGTGTATGTATACTTACAGAAAAGTGCACAAATCATAATAGGGCTTTTTTGACTTTTTTGGACAGCCTAGTAATCGTGCTTACTGTGAACATTTGTGCACTTTCCCCCTTTTTTGGCAGGTGGTGGTGGTGGCGGTATACAAATTTCTGTTGGGTGTGTTATCAAGGAGTAGAATTGCAGTTAAAAAGCATGTATATGCTCAGCTGTAAAATGGTTTCCAATGTGGTTAATTGAGTGTTTTCTCCTGCCAGGAGCAGCATATGCACATTATAGTTGCTCACTATCCTCACTAACACTGTGACTGCCTTTTGAATTTTAGCCATTTTGTGGATGAGTAGCACTGTCTTGTTTTAAATTTGAATTTCCCTGATGATTAGTGAGGTTTAGCTCTTATGTTTATAGGCCTTTTGAATACCCTTTTATAACTATTTGCCTGTCAAAAATATTGAGTTGTTTGTCTTTTTCTTATTGAAGTCTTCACTTGATCCCTTCCATAGATTCCGTGACTTTAAGTGAAACAAGGTATAAAGAAACCTATTTTACCACAGGTTAATTGATATAAACTAGATTTAAGTTACTAATCCATCTCGGCAGTGTTATAATAAAACCATGTTGAACCAAAGAATGTTATCCAGGATCTGCTGTACACCGATGAGAGCTCTCTATTGTCTATATTGAAAATATCTTCTCCCATTTTGTGGCACTATTTGTTGTGCCATTTGATGAACATTTAAAAAATCTATATATTTTTATTGATTTCAGAGAGGAAGGGAGAGGAAGAGATGAAAAAAAAAATCAATGGTGAGAGAATCATTGATTGGCTGCTTCCTGCATGCCCCTTACTGGAGGTTGATCCTGCAATCTGGGCATGTGCCCTAACTGGGAATGGAACCATGACATCCTGGTTCATAGGTTGATGCTCAGCCATTGAGCCACGCGTGGTTACAAGACGACGGACATTTAGATTTATCAGTCTTTTCCACTATGTTTAGTGCTTTTATATGTCCAGTCCAGATTTGGTTATTGAGTTTTCTTACCTCGGGGTCATGAAGATGTTCTATATTCTCTTTCAGAAGCTTTGTTGTTTTACCTCTCACATTTTCTATCTATAATCCAAGTGGAATTTTTTTTTGCATGAATGTCTGACTTGTTTTGAGGCTAATCTTATCTGACCTTAGTTCTTCAAGTTCTGGGAAGCAGTTGGGTGTATCGGTGTTCTTCATGAATTAGTCAGGGCAGTGTTTGAGTAGCCTTGGGAATTGAAGCCTCCTCTTACCATGTCATGGCACTTGTTCTTTGTTTTGTGTTCTTTATCTCTTTATTACTTGAAAGTGTAGTCTGTGGGGAATATGACCACATCTTTACTTGCTATTAATTCCTTAACCAAGTGCAGTGTGGATTCTGGCTTCACCACCTGCTTGAACAGCCTTCTACTATCCAGTTGTATGTCTTGAACATGTTTTTTGTTTTTACATCTGTTTGGATTGCTGACCTTGGCAAAGTCTCTGTCTCCTTTCCTTACTTAGTTTCAATGTGAGATGCAGTTGGAAAAGCCCTGTAGCCTGAGGGCATGAATCTCCAGTTTCAAAGTAGTTTTGCCCAATTCTGTTGCTTTGATCTGTGTTCATTTGCTCTCTAAGACCAAATAAAAATGATAGCAGCCATAGCTAGGAATCCAGGGGTGGGCAAACTTTTTGACTTGAGGGCCACATTGGGTTCTTAAACTGGACTGGAGGGCCGGAACAAAAGCAACCTGACCATGCTGGCACTCTCATCTTGGGCTGCTGGTGAAGGAGCGGAGGGGAGAGCAAGAGAACCCTCCGCTCTTTCTGCTCCACGGGCCCGATATAACAGCCGTAGTTTGCCCACGGCTGAATTAGACCATTCCTTAGAGCTTTCATAGATCATTTCATTTGATCCTCATAAGACTTATTGAGGTGGGTTATTAGTATTGCAATTATAGACATGATTGAAATACAAATAGCACATTATTTGTTTTAGTTGAGAAACACCAGATTTGGTGACAGAGTTTCCTTTTCCATGAGCCATCATTTGGTGGGAGGATCCATCCTGTGACCCTTGTGGATACTTTTGTCTTCTGCTTTCTGCTGGAATGCTAGCTTTTTGGGTTGGAGCAGGGATTAGAGATAGAGTTGGATTCTTTGGGGAGATTGTGAGGAACTTGCCCCAACTGCCTTTTAATGCAGGACCAGTAGTTGTCAGGTTCACAAACTTGTGCCTTAAGAACCAGTATGAAATAAACCTTGGAGGTTGGGGGTTACCTGAATGTGATGAGCTCAGGTTTTCCTCCAGAATCTACTCTAAAATGATTACTATGAGAAAAAGTTGTGGAGCAGATGCCATTGGAAAATATGTTCTTACTTTTCAGGAATTTATTTTGGCTCCAGAAGAACTATCGCTTTATTTTAACTGAATAAACTGAATTTAGCTCAACAAATATCTCTTGAATTTTATTTAAAATTTTTTTTTTGTCATTAAGTTACTTTAACATGTGAGATTTCCTTTGATTTTTTAAAAAATACTCCCATAAACTTTTTTTTAAACAGATAATTCCCCTTTTCAAATGAAATGGTGCACCAAATCAATTTATGACAGACCAAACATTTTTTAATATAAACTTATTTTAGAAATTTGAATTTATAGTGTTTACTTTGAAAGTCAGTTGTCATTACATAGCCATCAATGAGGCTCTTTGATCACCACAAAAACCTGAAATGGGACCTAACTGATATGGCTCAGTGGATAGAGCTGTGGCCTAAGGACTGAAGGGTTCTGGGTTCAGTTGGGGTTACTTGAGCCCACTCCTCTCATTCTCCACCCAAGCCGTTCTGAGAGTCTGGCTCTCTCCGTGGGTCTGTGATTGGAGTTGCTGTCTAATTTTGAGTTCCTGCTTAGGTTGGCTCTTACTGCACCTTAATCTCTGTGCCATAAGATTAAGGTGCAGTAAGAGCCAATCTAAGGTGCTGCACATATGAGATTGAGAGTTGACAGGATGTGTGACTCTTGAATTGAAGCACCTGCAAAAACCCCCAAGAATCCATGTAGCAGTTTAACTACAATTTCTCTGATTCCATTATGCAGACATGGGGCGTAGTCTATAGGGAACTCTAATCTTTCCCCTGAATGTCTTAACACTGCCTACTTCAGTCAGGACCATGGGCTGTGAATTTGCTTTCAATATGTTTTTTTTTTTTTTTAGCATAAATAATTGAAAACCAATTGCACTGTAGCATGAATTTATGGAGTATACTAAAACCTTTGGTTTCGGGCCAGTTGGAAAGTTCCCTTGTTTTTCTGGCTTATATCATGCAATCTGAAGAATGTTGAACCAAGATGTTTTTAAGAAGTAAATTGCTATTGCTGTTGAATGTGACCCGGAAGAAACAGGAACAGTAGAACCAATGATACTGTTTATTGATTTTATTTTTTCAAATTCCTTTGTTAGGCATCTGAAGAAACCTCCCTCAGGGCATTGGAAAGTCTGATGACAGAGTTTTTTCATGACTGTACAACCAATGAGAGAAAACGTGAGATAGGTAAGTGAAGTGTTGAGTTGTAGTCATTTGTAATGGAAAAGCCCCAGTGGGGAGGGAGAATTGGTAGTCTTGGCTTGTCAAACCTGAATGTTGTTACTCCTTAATTTCTTGTTCTTTTGACTCTGGTTCTGCTGGTTGGTGGCCGGTGAGGTCTGCAAATCTAGCTGCAAGGGCTATGTATAGTTCGTGGAGCCCCCTGTAATCCATAGTGATGGATTTTCTTTCTTTTGATAAAGTGAGGGAAAACCCTCCTGCTTTGTTCTTGATTTTAGCAGTGTTGAACTTTATAAGAAGCCTGTATTTTAAAAAATTCAAAGAAGTGTCAAAATGAACATGTTTTTGGTGTATAGATGTCTAATCTAAACCTCATCCAGTGCCCAGAGATCCTTAAATGGGTCTTACCTCTGGCGGCTTCTTGTTTCTCTTTCCTTATCTCCATTTCCTTATCTATGTTATCCCACCCATTCTGCAAGTTTTTATTAATGAAGACTTCAAACAACAGGTGTAGATATTTACCTCAGGTTTTCAGGGAGCCTCAGTGACTTTTAGAACCTCTTTGAATTTCATATTCATTGACATGAACAATATTCTTTAAAGTGTACTTTAAACTAGAAGTGTATACAGATATCAGATCTCTGTCTCAGGGACATGTGGCTCTTGTGGTCCTGGTATAATCCTTTTTCCTTCCAGGCCTCACTTAACTCCTGAATTTGAAATTGAAAAAATTTTCTCTATTCAAACTTAAAGGGTTTTTCCCTTGGATATTTGTACTGACGTTACATTCATTGCTTTTACTTCCTTGGAGAGATTCTGTGGAATTCTGTGGAGGCCCATTTGGCTTTTCTACCACATTGACAAGTTAAGTTTTATGGCTGATTATGGTTGATTTCTACCTTTTGTCTAAGGCTGGATTGTGACTTTGACTACAGCCCATTTCCCTTTGCATCCTTTGAGCATCACATCAGCTCCTGGTAGATGTTAACTTTTTATCTCTTAATTTTGAACCTGGTGTTCTCTTTTGGGTTTGCCCTGCATGCCTTTCTTTTCTGAGGACTAGAGAACCAGAGCATTCATAAATAAGGAGTATAGACAGAAGCTGAGCCCAGTAGCTGAACAGGCATCTGTCTTGAAAGAATCACTTTGCTTGCTTCCCTAGATCCTCTCGTATTACATACCTTACCCTCCTCCTGCCCCCAGATTTATCCCTGTTAGTTTTTTTTTAAAAAAGTTAATTTCTTTATTGATTAAGGTATCACATATTTGTCCTCAACCCCCCATTCTAATCCTCTACCCCTCCCTTATGTCCCTACCACTGATTAGGCTCATGTGTGCACATAAGTCCTTTGGTTGATCTCTCCCTTTTATCCCCACCCTTCCTTTGAGGTCCAACAGTCTGACCCATGGCTCCTTACCTCTGGGTCTGTTCTTGTTTATCAGTTTATGTTGTTCACCAATCCCTGTTTTATACTATTAAAGTACTTTATAGTAAAAACATCACGGCGATTTTACCCTTATACAGTCTACTATAGTTCAATACTAATTTCTCTGAAGTCCTGTTTTTCACTCATACTTGAATTATTTTTTTTCTTTTCCTTTAAAAAAAATATTTTATTGATTTTTTTACAGAGAGGAAGAGAGAGGGATAGAGAGTTAGAAACATCGATGAGAGAGAATCATCGATCAGCTGCCTCTTGCACACCCCCTACTGGGGATGTGCCTGCAACCAAGGTACATGCCCCTGACCAGAATCAAACCTGGGACCTTTCAGTCTGCAGACAGACGCTCTATCCACTGAGCCAAACCGGTCTCGGCTGTTTTTGGTTTTTCTATTAATTTTTGGTTTGCAAAGCAAATATTGCTCACCTTCAGCATTCATGAATTAAAAGTAGAATCTTCGGATCATGTTTGTATTCTAATTTTATTTAAATAACCAGATGCCATAAATGCTATAAATGTCTAATTTAAATGAAGGCTAAGTGGAATCGGGGGCTTGGTTCTATAGAGTGGGTGTGTCTTAGTTCAGCCTCATTCCAGTGTGGGCTGGAACCACTTGTTTCCTTTTTGATATCTTAGAATGAACTAAAGACTTTCCTGGCTAAGTGGGGGAAAGGCTCTGCCCACTTGCTACCAAAGGTATGTTGTTAGTGCTCTAGAGCAGTGTTTCCCAAACTTTTGACATATGTGTACCCCTTCTATAATTTTCGTAATGCTGAGTACCCCTCGTCAAAAAAAAAAAGGATGTATTTTAATAACAATCAAAAATATTTATTTTTTTCTTTTTTTGGTACATACACAACATAATAATAAACAAAAAATTAAAATTACTCATAATAAAATATAAATAAAAGTTATATTATAATTAACATTTATTTGGACACCGGACCATCTCACGCCTCACAAGACTGTCTTGACTTGACTCATGAGAACGTAAAATTAGGAGCAGCTAAGCACGTGCAATGCATATCCCCACCAAACTCCGGTGCAACGCGTACCCCCCACCAAACTCTTCCCGTACCCCTGGGGGTACGCGTACTGCACTTTGGGAAACACTGCTCTAGAGAGAGAGCTGTCAGCAGAACCCTTGAGAGACAAACCTAAAGCATCATGGAAGAGCAGTGATTCTTTAGGGATCAGACTCAGTGGTTTAGTGGCAAGTTCTTGAACAGAACCCTGAGTTCCTCATTTCCAGCCAGAGCTCATTCTCTTTTGTTTACTTGACCTCTGGGATTCATAGAAATTTTATTTGATTATAAGAACAGTTCATCATATCTTTTTAAAAAAATATATTTTATTGATATTTTACAGAGAGGATATTTTATAGAGAGCCAGAAACGTCGATGAGAGAGAAACATCGACCCGCCGCCTCTTGCACACCCCCTACTGGGGATGTGCCCGCAACCAATGTACATGCCCTTGACTGGAATGGAACCCGGGACCCCCCAGTCCACAGACTGACGCTCTACCACTGAGCCAAACCAGTTTCAGCATATCGTCTTTTATGGAATTTTTAATGAGCCTGCCTTGATGCATTTAACCTAAGTCCTAGGGTCTAGCAGAGCACTGACTTTAGGATTAGAATGGGCTACTGTGCTTGCTTTTCCAAGAGCTTCCTAGAATCTCTCAGGGTTGTTGCCTTTTTCTGTTACATTTCATGACCAGTATAGCAAGTTAAGGTAACTGAGGTTAGCATGTGCAGAAACATGGTGATAGACTTGTAATGCTTGCTGTCTGTGGTCCTGGATGATGCTACTGCAGCCGGAGGAGGAAACCATTTCTAACTGATTTGATGTGGACAGGGCTGACTTGGCATCTCCCATGATTGCTATTCTTTTTTACTTTTTTGGGTGGTAGTTAAAAATAAAACTAAACCAAATGAAGAGAATTAGCCATTTTGAATTCACTTACATTTTTCTCTATTCTTTGTTTATAATTTTTCCTACTTCTCTAGCCATCATTGTGTGTGTGCGCACGTGTGTGTGTGTGTGTGTGTGTGTGTGTGTGTGAGAGAGAGAGAGAGAGAGAGAGCCCACGCGTGAGAGAGAGAGAGAGAGAGGTGGGGAGATGTATTCACGGTATCCCCAAAATAGTTGGTAGCTCAATTTTGAAAATGAAATGTATGTTAGTAAACACTGCCCTTATAATTATTCAGAGATACCATAGATATATCTCCTGCACCACAGGAAACATGTTAGCAATTAGCCATCATTTATAAGGTGAAATGATATTCTTATAACTGTCTATCCACATATTAGGTTAAATAAGAACTTTAACAATGAAAGTTTCTCGACTGAAAAAAGCGCCCATTGCAAGCTTACTGACTTTAAAATGCCTGAATACACTGTCAGTGCTTATGGTCATCTCAGAGTTGGAAAAATATGGTCTGTCCTTTCTGTGTTGAAAAATAAGCTGGATTTTGTAGTTGGTTTTGACAACATTAAGATATATGGAGGGTGGCACGTTTTTAAAAAATAAGACAGCCCAGCTTTGTATTAATTTTTTTATATATTTTTATAGCCTTCTTTTGTTACTATTTAACTTTTCCAGAGGAGCTTCTTAATAACTTTGCCCAGCAAGTAGGAGCCTGGAGATTCTGCCTGTACTTTCTCTCCAGCACTAGGAATGACTATGTAATGATGTACAGTTTGACGGTTTTTGAGGTAAGTTGTCATAATTCTATACTGTTCTGAAAAGTATTTGTAGTTACATTGCCATGTAATTGGCACAAGACTTTAGCTTTGATGTACAGATGGCTGGGAAACAGTGGTAACTTCACTCAGGGGTTTCTCCACTTGCTGCCTTTATCAAGATGTCTGGTGTGCTGGGGGCACGTTTCTGTCTTTGACACCTTTGTGGTAGAATATAACTTTTCCTTCCATGTTATCATTTTTAAAAAAATAATGTTATTGATTTCAGAGAGGAAGGGAGAGGGAGAGAGAGATACAAACATCAGTGGTGAGAGAGAATCACTGATTGGCTGCCTTCTGCATGTTCCCTACTGGGGATTGTGCCTGCAATCTGGGCATGTGAATCGAACCCAGGATCCTTCAGTCCACAGGCCGACGTGCAATTCATGAAGCCAAACTGGGTAGGGCACCACATTATCATTTAGAAAAAGATAACTAAAATTTGGGAGGAGGGATAATATCCAGAATATTCTCATCCTAAGCACAAACATTTTCATTTTAATCAATTCGCTTCCCATTTTTGTCTTCCTATGCACACTAAAAAAACCCACAAAACTAATTATAATAATCATATTGCTCATGCCACTTTGTATTCTGCTCTCCCCACCCCTTGTCTTTATATTATGTTCCTGTAAGTGATTATACCATTGTTCACCAAGCCATTCTTCTGTTTTTGAACATAAGTTGTTTCTGTCATTATTTTGTGGTGGCCATTAGAGACAGTGATGAATAGATAGTTTTTACACATAAAGCTTTTTTATTTCCATTAAATTATTTAGCATATCTCTCTAGGAATGGGATTGATATTTTATAGGATTTGAATATTTTTTTCATCTTATTGCAACATTGCATTTCTCTGAATCTTTGTTTACAATCAGGGTTGCTTATTTAAGATGATATAGCTAACCATTGGATGAAAATCAGTTATTTTTATGTATAGATGGCTAACTTTAGGATGTATATTTGTTTTTCAGAATCTGATCAACAAAATGTGGCTTGGGGTCCCATCTCAGGATAAGATGGAAATCCGTAGCTGCCTACCCAAACTCCTTTTGGCTCACCACAAAACCTTACCTTACTTCGTCCGGAACAAGCTCTGCAAAGTTATTGTTGATATTGGCCGTCAGGACTGGCCCATGTTCTATCATGACTTTTTTACTAACATTTTACAGGTAAGGACATAACCTAAGGGAACTTTATCTTGTACATACTCTGTTTGTAGAAGTGATTATTTCCTTTCTTCAAGAGGAGTTTTAAGATTAGCAAAATTTTGGAGCTGCAGTAGTGATAAATTCACTTAATTTTGTATTCTTGAGACATGTTGTACTTTTGTGCAATGAAGTGTATAATAAACCCAATTGCTTTGTTAAATTTTTTTAAATATATATTTATTGATTTTTTACAGAGAGGAAGGGAGAAGGATAGAGAGTTAGAAACATCGATGGGAGAGAGACATCGATCAGCTGCCTCCTGCACACCCCCCACTGGGGATGTGCCCACAACCAAGGTACATGCCCTTGACCGGGATCAAACCCGGGACCTTTCAGTCCGCAGGCTGACGCTCCATCCACTGAGCCACACCGGTTAGGGCTCTTGTGAAATTTTGTTCAGCAAATATTTGGAAGCCAGTTAGGTACTGCGCCAGGTGTTGGAATGCAAGAATGAGGCCTTCAGTTGCCATAATTTGGTAGGGAGATAGCTGTGCTAACAATAATTATCCAACAATATGGCAGTTACTGTAGTGGAAGTATGTGCAGAGTGCAGTGGCGGCACAGCATTTAGACTCAAGGTGCTGAAGTAGTTTCCATGTTGCTAACGATGCGATGAGAGGTAGTGTACTGGTTTAGCGTAAGAGGCTAGAATCAGGGGTGGGCAAACTTTTTGACTCGAGGGCCACAGTGGGTTCTTAAACTGGACCTGAGAGTTGGAACAAAAGCAACCTGACCATGCTAGCACTCTCATCTTGGGCTGCTGGTGAAGGAGCGGAGGGGAGAGCAAGAGAACCCTCCGCTCTTTTGGCTCTGTGGGCCAGATAGAACAGCCGTGGCTGTTTGCCCACGGCTGGGCTAAATTGATGGGCAGGGGCCAGACCAGGTCAGGCCTGGCTCAGTGATGAGTTTGGAGAAGAGAGAAAATGGCACATTTTTATGTTGGAGTGATAATTTCAGCAATCGTGTGGAATGTGGATTGCAGAGGGGCTGCAGTGAAGGTGGCCAGTAAGGCTGCTGTTGGTGAAGTCTGAGTGAGACAAGGAGAATCTGAGCCAAGCAGAGGCCTGCCTGGTGGAAAGAGGCAAGGAAATTGGGAGATGGAGTCAAGAAGCTTTGGTCAATGGTGGTGAGGGTCAGGAAGGGAGGAATCTAGGATGTTTTTAAGATTTCAGGCTTAAGTAGCAAATTTTCCAGGCCAGGGATGAAGGACGAAAGAATGAATTTTGATAGATGGTAAATTTATTTTGGCAGAAAACATGCTTAAAATTTGTGTGTTCCTTCTGTATATATCTTGTGAGACATTAGGAAATGTGGATCTGGGGTTCAGGAAAGAGGTCTTACTACATACATGTCAGGATTTCTTTCTTTCTTTCTTTCTTTCTTTCTTTCTTTCTTTCTTTCTTTCTTTTCATTTTTTAAAATTTATTAAGGTATTATATGTGTACATAGTTTACCTTTGCCTCCCCCCACCCATATATGCCCTCCCTCCCCAGAGTTTTGTGTCCATTGGTTGTACTTATATGCATGCATACAAGTCCTTCGGTTGATCTCTTATCTCCCCCAGATCTCCCTCCCCTCCCCACTGTAATTTGACAGTCCGCTTGTTGTTTTACTGTCACTATATCTATCTTTCTACTCATTAGTTTATAATGTTCTTTAATACCCATAAATGAGTGAAGTCATATGGTGTTTCTCTTTCATTGACTGGCTTATTTCACTCAGCATGATGCTCTCCAATTCCATCCAGGTTACTGCAAATGATGAGAATTCCTTCCTTTTTATGGCCGCATAGTATTCCATGGTGTAGATGTACCATAATTTTCTGATCCACTCATCTGCTGACGGGCACCTAGACTGTTTCCAAATCCTAGCTATTGTAAATTGTGCTGCTATGAACATAGGGGTGCATATATCCTTTCTGATTGGTGTTTCTGGTTTCTTAGGATATATTCCTAGTATTGGGATTACTGGGTCAAATGGGAGTTCCATTTTCAGTTTTTTTGAGAAAGCTCCATACTGATCTCCACAGTGGTTGCACCAACCTGCAATCCCACCAGCAGTGCACGAGGGTTCCTTTTTCTCCGCAACCTCGCCAACATTTGTTGTTTGTTGTTTTGTTGATGTTGGCTGTTCTGACAGGTGTGAGATGGTACCGCATTGTTGTTTTGATTTGCATCTCTCGCCAAATGGAATTTTAGTTGTACAAGTCATTTCTAGCTGAAAGAGTTTTTGGGGAAAATAGAGACCCAGAGAGAAAAAAGAGAACGAAACGAATGGGGAAAATAATGGAAATCTTGTACTATACAGAGGAATAACCCAGATGGAAAGAGCTGCTTATGAAGGGCCAGTTCTACTTGATTATGGGAGGAAAGTCGTTAGGTGAGGATTTTCTGTTCTCCACTCCCCACGGCATCATCTGAGTTTACGTTGGTGTTAGAAACAGTCCAAACGTGAGGAAAATGCAGAAAAAATTTGGAGGATGTACTTGAAGTTTTAGCATTCAAGAGAACTGATTTAATAGAGAGCTTTTTTTAAATGAGGTAAGTATCATTGGTTTAATCACATCATAAATTTCAAGTTGACAGCATTATTACTTGATATCTGTATACTCTACTGTGTACTCACTACCAAAAGTCTAGTTTACATGTGTTACCAATAACATTGAAAAAAGTTGTTGGTAGTATATTTTTTAAAAAGGGTTTTTAAAATTGATTTTAAGAGAGAGAGGAAGGGGGAGAGAGAGAGGGAGAGAAATGTCTATGTGAAAATGAAACTTCCATTGGCTACCTCCTACACGCCCCCTGTTGGGGAACAAGCCTGAAACCTGGGCATGGGCTCCTGCTGGAAATTGAACTGACAGCCTTGTGGTGCACAGGACAACACCCAATCACCAGAGCCACACCGGCCAGGGCTAGAGAGCATTTTGAATATGCCATTAATTGCTACTGATTTTACATAATGCTGTTCCTGAGGGCAGTTGAATTTATTAAAGTTTCCATTATTTGAGTGCTTTTCCTTGGTCTGCAATGGGAAGAGTTGTTTTCAAGGCAAAGGAAAATGCCCTATATTTTTTTCTGTAAATCATTTTTATTTTTCTTTTTTTTTTTTTTTTAATTTAAAAAAAATTTTTTTTTTTTATTGATATTTTACAGAGAGGAAGGGAGAGAGATAGAGAGCTAGAAACGTCGATGAGAGAGAAACATCTACCAGCTGCCTCTTGCACACCTCCTACTGGGGATGTGCCCGCAACCAATGTACATGCCCTTGACCGGAATCCAACCCGGGACCTTTCAGTCCGCAGACCGACGCTCTATCCTCTGAGCCATACTGGCTTCGGCTCATTTTTATTTTTCAACTGACATAGAATATTATATTTATTTCAGGTGTACACCCAGTGATTAGACATTATATAACTAAGTGGTCATCCTGATAAATTTCGTATCCATCTGTCAACCTACATAATTATTAGAATACTAGAGGTCCAGTGCACAAAACTCATGCACACAGAGGGAGGTCCCCTCAGCCCAGCACTGCTGGAGTGCAGAAAGAGTGAGTTTGAGTAAGTCCATGTGGAGGCCCTTTAAGAGGGACTGCCTGGGACTCTAGCAGCCTCTGTCTCAGTCTTAATTTCCCCTGTTTTATTACAGCTAGAAGTTAGGGGAACTTCTCTTCCTAGCACTAGAAGCCTAGACCTGCTGTGGGGCTGGGACTCCTTGCTCCACAGCTGAGATATCCCTTCTGACTTTTGTCCACCACATGTTATGTATGACCAGCCCATTCTATATCTCCGCCCCTTCTCCTACCAGCCTTGATGTGGCCTTTTCTTTGTATCCTTAGTTGTAGGACTTCCATTCAGCTAGATTTCAGGTGGTTCTGAATGAAGGTGGTTCTGTAATTTAGTTGTAATTTTGATATGGTTGTGGGAGGGTGCCAATACCATGTTTACTGATGCCTCCCATCTTGACTGGAAGTCTGCCCTAAATTTCTTGAAGTGGAAAATATATATTCTATCTGGGTGCAGTTTGTCCTGTCCTTCTTTTCTTTTCTTTTTTATAATTTTTTAAAATATATTTTATTGATATTTTACAGAGAGGAAGGGAGAGAGATAGAGAGCTAGAAATGTCGATGAGAGAGGAACATCGACCAGCTGCCTCTTGCACACACCCTACCGGGGATGTGCCCGCAACCAATATACCTGTCCTTGACCGGAATCGAACCTGGGACCTTTTAGTCCGCAGACCGATGCTCTACCACTGAGCCAAACCGGTTTCGGCTCCTGTCCTTCTTTTCACTACAGCTTATATTTTGTTGACTGAGTAAAGGATTTATTTATATCAGA
This sequence comes from Vespertilio murinus, assembly GCA_963924515.1. Lineage (NCBI taxonomy): Eukaryota > Metazoa > Chordata > Mammalia > Chiroptera > Vespertilionidae > Vespertilio > Vespertilio murinus. Next base: position 99,773,503 of record OZ004705.1, on the reverse strand, counting down.
ACATGAACTATATTTAAAGTTTATTACGATTTAAGGAAATGGTCAAGTATTCCTTTAGTTGTTTGCTCTTTTATAGATTGTAGCATATAGCCAAATAGAGAATTTTAGTGGCAATTCATTTGCTTTTACCAGTTCTGGAAACTAAAATGCAATAGTAATGCTTTGAATAGATATAATTAGTGTTATGCTATTGAAGGTGTACCTTTTTCTGTTTCATGTTTAATGAAACTTTATTATGGTACAGTGGATTGGAGTGGTAGGTGCTAAAAAAAGTGACTTAATTTGCTGACTGGTATTTGTGAAGTCATAGCTGTATTCATAGTGTAATGATGTATATGCAATGTTTCTGCCTGCCATGTGTTTAATCTTGAATTTGCATGAAGCATACAGGTTTAGAAATGTAAAGTTGACTTAATACTTGAATATTAAAAATGTATCACAAGTTGGTGTACATATGTGTTAATAACTAATAAATTTGGACCAAGTTATCAAGGCTGTGCTTAAAATCTAGAAATGTGTAAAAATTGTCATGGTAGGTGTAAAGGAGCATTGTTGTAATTTTTAAGCTTATGATATTAGCATTTTTTATTTAAAATAAGATGAGAATATATTTTGAATGGTTAAAAAACAACAACGACGTAAGTGTGCTCTTAAGTAATTTTTCTAAAGCATTGATTTAGCTCTGAATGGTTTGGCTCAGTGGATGGAGCATTGGCCTGCAGACTGAAGGATCCCGGGTTTGATTCCGGTCAAGGGCATGTACCTTGGTTGTGGGCACATCCCCAGTGGGAGGTGTGCAGGGGGTGGCTGGTTGATGTTTCTAACTCTCTCTCCCTCTCCCTTTCCCTCTGTAAAAAATCAATAAAATATATTAAATAAATAAAGCATTGATTTATCCAACCTATTTATGTATGATTAAACACAGAAGGGTACTTTGGAGGTTTATTATTCCTCAGACCTTAAACAGTTTGCTCAGAACTTACCTTTTCCTGGCAGTTGATCCAGTCCCCTGTGACAACCCCTCTTGGACTGATCATGTTGAAAACAACTTCAGAAGAGCTGGCTTGTCCCCGTGAGGACCTCAGTGTGGCTCGGAAAGAGGAGTTGCGGAAGCTGCTGCTGGAACAGGTGCAGACAGTGCTTGGCCTCCTGACAGGTGAGCACAGGTGGTGTCAAAAGCTAGACTCCTGCCTTCAGATGAGCAGAGCTCAGGCCCCAGCTCTCAGTATATTTGAGCAGTTGTTTTAACTGTTATTGAATCTGAGAATCAAAACAGAAAGAATGTGGTGTTATATTCCCAGCACCAGTCTGGTGTCTAGCACTTGGTAGACTCAAAAAGTGTTTTTAACCTACTTTTCTAAAGTCTTCCATTAATTGGTGCTCACTCTTACTTAGATTAACGAGGTATAGACCAGGTCATCGGAATGGGATTGAAATGCTGATTACTGTATCCTAAGTAAAGTGGATGGCGAACACTTTATTGGAAATAATTTGTACTTAAAATCAGGAGAAGTTGGAGGAGTAGGAAGATAGAAAATTTCAAGTTTTGTGTGGGAGAAGTGAGCCAGACAAGGTGTATAATAGCACCATGTGTGGTGGGTTGTATTTGTATGTAGCATTTTCTTTGCCATCTTTTCTATTTTGTTGGAGCCCCATGACAATGTGTGAAGAGTAAGAATAAACAGAAAGCAAACCAAAGAATGAGGCAGGAGGGAGGAAGAGAGTGGAGCACTGAGTCAGGAGGGCTGTGACCACTGTACAGCAGTGGGCCCTGCTTGGTAGGAGGTGCAGGGCAGCCTGGCTGAGAGGTGCTAGGAGCCGGGGCTTGCTTGGGAATTCGGTGGTCTTATTTTCTCTACTCAGGTTTCTTGGGTGTCTAGGAACCTTTTCTTTTGTATGTGTTACAAAGGTGCTTAGCATTCAGTGGGCACTTAAAGTTGGTTATAAGAATGCTTGATCAAAAGTAATCTTGCTATTTGCCCACATCCCCCCCACCCCCACCCCCTCACCCCCCCGGCTTCCCAGATTCCTAGGCAGAAACCAAACCCTCAGAGCTTTCATTCAAAGCACTTATTGACATCCCTGACTAAATGTTAAATTTCTAGAGTTAGGTCTGTGTCTGATACCTTTACATTCCACTTTGTGTAGCTGTCACACTATATGAGACATCCCAGAACATTTACAATACTTCTTCCCTCAACCCACTGTCTGTCTCTATGGATTTTTCTAATTGGACTTTTCATAAAAATGGAATCTTACAATATGTAACCTTTTGTGTCTGGCTTCTTTTACTTAGCATAATATTTTCAAAGATTATCCATCCCATAATATTAAATATTTTGGAAACAAAATATTTTCAGAAACTTTTGTGATCATAATAGGTGCCAGGCTCTATAAGGAGAAACAAAGAGGAATGAAACACAGTCCCTGCCCTCCTAGTAGTGTTTACTTCATTAGGGGAGAAAGACCTTTAAAAGACTGCATAAAGAGTTTTGTAGAGGTGTGTTTTATGTGCAGGAAAAACCTAACGACAGAAGGACTTCTTGGAGAAGATGAGCTGAGTGGAATTCAGAGGGGTAGCTGTTAGTCTGGTGTAAAAGTCAAGTTGGGATTCTGGGGGAGGGAGCAGGTCATGGGGAAGGAACAGCAAGTAGTTCAGCATGATGAAGCCATGTGTGTGTGGTGGGAGTGAGGCAAGATGGGAGAACAGAGGCCAGATGCTGAGATTGGGTTTACTGGGTGAGGAAGAGAAGAGGAGGCAGGCTTGTGGGAGGAAGGAAAATTAAGTGGAATATCCAAGTGGTACTAAGAAGTAGTTAGACATGCGGTTGAGATGGATGTTTAGACATTGATGTTTGATAAAAGATACCAATAAATTGTTTTTCTAAATCTGATTTGCATATTTTGGACTTTATTTCTCTCTTAAACTCAGTTTCCCTTTCTTGGTGTAGGTATTTTGGAGTCTGTCTGGGACAAACACAGCGTTACTGCCGCCACCCCGCCACCATCCCCAACCTCAGGAGAAAGTGGTATGGTCTGCCCACCACACATGGTGTTCTTCTTTTTAAATGTATTGGAGGGTTTCAGCAGGGTAGCAATTGCTTATTTATGCCAGACCCAGATGCTGGCTCTTCGTTAATCTATTTTTGGCCTCTTTGTCCATGTTTTCTGAGTAGCTGTCTTAGTTCCTCTTAAGTACTCACCTGTACGTTCTTTCTAATACACTACTTAGAACAACATATTTTGTTTCTTCCTTTCCCATCAGGAAGATGGCACCTTTGATCTTCTGTCTCCCACTTCCATCCCCTTCAGCTTATATCTCTGATCCTCCTAGTTTGTTTTTCCTTTTTGCTCAGTGATCATGGCTGTGTTGCTCACTGTGAAGTTTGTATGAGCCCTTGGGGCTTGACAGGTCGGCTTTGTAGTTCTGCAGTGGTTGCTGTTGTAGGAGGTGGCAGAGGCTGGAGGAGGGGACAGGCTACATGGAGTGCTTTCTTCCCCACTGGGCTCATGAAGACCAGTGTGAGTAATCAGCTTTGACTTTACATTACGTCAGAATAGTTTGATAAACCATGGGCCTATTTGTAATGGTCATTAGTTTACTGTAGTTAGTTATTGTCTACAGTTACACTAATTATCTGTTTGAAAAGTCAGGGTACAGTTCACCTAAAAATGGCTACTTTTACGGATGGGTGGAAAGAGGAAATTGTGTCTGAGCTGGAACTTTTAGTTTCTAAATGATTTGTTTACACTCAATAATCACAAATGCTTTTCAAGTAGAGTACATCCTGTGAATTGGCACATATTTCTTCCTGTACTGTAAAGGTTGATGTGGCTAATGAGAATATTTCCACATCTTTCTCCTGTACCCCAAGGAAATGTGCTGTTGAAATCAGACATCTCTAAGCTCATGTTGTTTCATGTAACCTTTTGTTAATATATGGAAGTTGAAATTCTTGCAGTTACTAGAGAATTGAAAATACATCATGAAATTTTGGGGACTGTTCATAATTTACTGGCCCGCGTGGCTCAGTTGGTTGGAGCATCGTTGATGGTAGGTTCAATTCCCGGTCAAGGCAGATATACAGGCTGTGGGTTCCATTCCTGGTTGGGGCGCATGTAGGAGGCAACCCAACTGACTGATGTTTCCCTCCCTCCCTTCATCCCTTCCTCTCTAAAACCAAAATAAACAAACAAAGTAAGCACTAAAATAATGCCCTGGCCAGTTTGACTCAGTGGTTACAGCGTTGGCCCACAGGCCAAAGGATTGTAGGTTCGATTACAGGTCAAGGGCACCTACCTTGGTTGCAGGTTCAATCCCCTAGCCCCGGTCAGGGCGAGTGTGGGAGGCAACCAGTTGATGTGTGTCTCTCACATCGATGTTTCTATGTTTCACTCTCCCTCTCTCTCTCCCTTTCTTCTCCCCTTTCATTCTCCCTCTCCCCAGCTCCTCCCTTGCACTCTCTGAAAAATCAATGGAAAAAATATTCTCAATGAGAATTAAAAAAAGTCCAAAAAAGGTTTAGAGTAATTTATCATACTTCTTAGATTAAAATCTTTTACAGAGGCCTAATCTTAAAATGTGTCATTTAATTTAAATAATAGTTTGCAAAGATTAGTTCTTTTGGATTAGATTTGTTTTTGGATAGTTGAATCCTAGCTTACTTACCATCCAGTAAATTTCTAGAAAATTTTTAGCTTTCTTGACCAGCATCAGGCATATTCCAGAAAAACTTGTTTTTCTGTGATGCTTTTCCACTACCAAAATATTTGTGTTTTGGTTGGCTTTGTTCAGGTACATTCCAAGTTAATAACTCAGTTTATACTTTGATAGACTTATTTTCCTAGGGCCCAGGTTGGGGAATATCAAATAATATAAATAAAAAAATAATGCTTGCTCTTTTAAGTGTTGCCTAGGTTTTGTGTATGAGGTTAGGAAAAATAAAATGTGAACTAATAAAATATGAACTAATTTGACATTTCCATATAAACAAAACCTAAAAACACGGTGTGTATTTCTTGACATTTGTCTCTTAGACATTATTAAATTTTTTTTGAAGTCTTGAATTTTAGTATTTGAGAAAAAGCAAAATAAATTGAGACTGGTGGAGGAACTAAGGAATTAAGTAAAGCTTTTAAGGTGGTATGCTTTCCCTTTAAAAAATAGAATTGCACATTTACCTGTTATTCTTTATGACAGCCGCAAGGGAAGTAATTAGATTTTGCCCTATTATTTGGACAACACTGATGATTTAATCAACATTGGTTTAATTGCTTTCACTCAACTGCCTTTATGCACTTAAGATACCAAGTTAAGCAGTAAAATTTCTAGAAAATTTTTAAGCTTTCTTGACCATAAGCTTAGTTTTTTATAGGAAATTCATTCTGAGAGATGTTAGGATCCAGTGAGTATCCAAGTAACTTAAACACACCCCATTAATAGTCTCTGATGGACCCCCTGCCCTGCCAGCCCTGGTCAGACTTAGCTCTGTGGCCTTTGGTCTCTTTTCTCATATACTATCTTGTAAAGTTGTTTTCTGTCTGATCACTTTCAAAGAACTAAGCCCAGGGACTAGTTCTTGTAGCAACTACTGGAATAGTTGATTGTGTGTGTGAGTGTATGTGTGGTTTATTTCTCAGAATAGTTCCCCAAATTGTTGCCTTATCTCCTAAACTCCCTTTACAAGGCCAGATGTAGATGTGAAGTAGATGATGGTTTTTTGTTTCGTTTACAAACAAGGAAGTTGGGGCCCAAGGGGTAACTTGCCAAAGGTCACAGCACCAGTAAGTGGTGGAACAGGGATGTGACTCCATCATTCCAAGTCTAAGTGCACTTTGTCTTAAGTTTGCTTTCGTGGTCACTCTCAACCACTTTTGCCAGTCTCCTCCTTCCCCTGGTTTCAAGTCGTGGCTCTGCCACTTCCTCTGTGTGCTTTCTCTGACCGACGCTGTCCTCTGAGGATGAAGTGAGGAAAGATGTGATGTGTCCTCTGCAGGCTGTGACTGTTGCTGCCGTCTGAATTTGTACAGCCTCAGTGCTCTTAGTTAAGTCTTCTCTTGTCTTTTTTTTGTTTTTGTTTGAACAATTGGAAAAAAGTGAACAAAATGAAATTATAAAAATATGTAATTCTGAGTCAGCTTTGATCTACAATAAAAATTTCTCATCTACATGGTATTTTCAAATACAGTATAGATGTGCACATGCATTGGTGATGGCAAGTGTTTCAGGGTACAGATGTATTAGCCCGAGTTGATTGAAACCAATTTATACCTTCCTATTTTCCCCTAAACTCTTTCCAAATGGCACATCTTCGTGCACTTGCTAATCTTTCATGCACTTCCTCATAAGCTACTTACAGAAAGATGGGACTTGGGAGGGTCACACACAACTCCTATGATCTTATTTTCTTTTCCTAAGGGCTCCTGGAATAGGTTTCTCGCCATGTGGTTAGTGGTTTTCGTCCTATAGGGAATTAAGTTGGCAATGTGGAGGAATTTTTTGGTTACCAAAACTAGATGAGAGTACTACTGGCATCTGGCGAGTGGATGCTGGGTATGCTGCTAAAATATCCTACAGTGTACAGAACAACAAAGAATTACCCAGTTCAAATGTCAAGAGTGCTGAGATTGGGAATCTCTTGAGTTAGTAGATACAAAACTGAATAGAAACATATGAAATTTTAATAATTAAAAAAATAGATGAGCTGAGGGCATCTTTGCATAAAAGCCTGTTATAGGTGTTCCAGCCACGTCCGGGTTGCTTCCGAGTCTAAGTGCACCAGAGTCATCCACACACCTCTTGGGGCCTGAGTGCATGCTGCTGCCAAGGTCTGGCCCAGTGCAGGGAACAGAGGTTTGGTAACCATAGGTTTAATACTGAAGGTGTTCCCTTACACAGGAGTTTGTTACAGCTCCCTCAAGTTTTCTTTGGAAATGCTACAGTTTGAAGCAGGGTCTCTGTTCTGTGGTAATTCCTTCCACATTGATTAAAATACATTTTTAAAAAACTCTTCCATATTCTGCCGCTGCAATATCTTGAAGTAGAATAAAATCACTTTCATTGAGAAATAACATTGAAAGGTTTTTGTGTTGTTGTTTTTTTGTTATTCCTCATTGGAAGATATTTTTCTATTGATTAAAAAAAAATTTTTTTTATTCCCGTCCCCGTCCTTCCCGATTTTTTTTTTTTAAAGACAGTGAAAGGGAGGGGGAGAGACACACAGAGAGACATATTGATGTAAGAGAGATAAATCAACTGGTTGCCTCCTGCACCTGCCCCTACCAGGGCCTGGGATCTATCTAGCCTGCAAGTAAGGTACGTGCCCGTAATTAGAATTACTAGTAAACCTGGCACTCTTCAGTTTGCTGGCCGATGCTCTATCCAATGAGCCAAACTGGCCAGGGCAAGATTCTTGTTTTGAGGGGGGGGAAGGGGGAGAATCATAGGTCATCCTTGTCCACCTAAATAATTTTTGCTTTTGTATAATCCTGTTCAGTCTTTGTTCTTATATTCCTATAGCTGCGGCCATAGTGTGCATGTGCTATTTTACATATGACTTTAGATCACTCATCTTTTTCTATATTTGAATATTAGCTTTCTTAGTGATCATTTTTCCTGGTTGCATAATCTTTCTGGATGACCTGCCTTCTGGAAAGGAGCCTAGGCTTTGGATTTCAGTTTCAGCTCTGCTTCCTAGCAGCCAAGGAACATGGGGGGAATGCCGAATCTGTCTAGCTTCATTATTCTAGCAGTTTGTAAATGCAGATGCTAATAATAATGTCTATCTCAGAGCTGTGAACATGAAATGAGAATATATATATATATATATATATATATATGTGTGTGTGTGTGTGTGTGTGTATATATATATATATATATATATATATATATATATATATATTTAGTACTTAGTGTAGTGCCAAGCAAATAATAATATGTCAAATGGTAGCTGTTTTGAACATCATTATTATCATCGATGCTTTCATTTTGCATTCCCATTATAGAAAAATTCTTCTGAGTTAAAGAGTGGGGACAACTTTCATTGTTTTTGTTTTTAAAGCCAGAATTTAGTTCTATTTAAAAAGGTTCAGGAGACTATTAAAAAGGCCCAAGGATCCAGAAGTCTAGATTTAATATAAGATCATACTGATGTGGTGCCTTTTGGTTCCTCCATTGCTAAAGCCTCATTTTGGTTCTGGTTAAGGATCAGACTATGTCCCAAGAATTCTAGTTGGGTAGTGGTGGTTTCCTCTGATTCTGGCATCTTTCATAAATGGCTATTGGTCCATGAATGACAAAAAAAAGTAATACCAGAAACAGCCACTGTAGTTGGAAGAGAGTTGTGTGACTCAAAGTGAAAAGTCACAATAGCAGTTCCAAAAAATAATAAAAATTAAAAAAAAAATGATTTCAGAGAGGAAGGGAGAAGGGGAGTCAGAGATAGAAACATTGATGATGAGAGAGAATCATAGACTGCCTCCTGCATGCCCCCTACTGGGGATCGAGCCTGCAACCCAGGCATGTGCCCTGATCAAAATTGAACCCGGAATCTACAGGCCGACACTCTAACCACTGAGCCAAACCGCTAGGGCATGCATATATATATATATATATATTTTTTTTTAAATAAAAACAAATTTTAGTTGGAATTCAACAGAGGTATTAAATGGAAGGAATTGCTGACCTTGAAATGTTTTTTCCACAAGGAATATTAGTTTGTAAAAGATATTTAAAAAATAAAATAGTTTTATTGATTTCAGAGAGGAAGGGAGAGGAGAGGAGTGGAGGGGAGAGGAGAGGAGAAGAGAGGAGAGGAGAGAGAGAGAGAGAGAGAGAGAGAGAGAGAGAGAGAGAGAAACATAACATCAGTGATGTGAGAGAATCACTGATCGGCTGCCTCCTGCACGCCTCTACTGGGGCTTGAGCCTATAACCCATGCATGTGCCCTTGACCTGAACTGAAACCAGGACCCTTTAGTCCAAAGGTCGACACTCTACTTAGCCAAACCAGCTAGGGCAAAAAGATACTTTTAAGGTTAAGAAAAATAGATTTCCCTGGCTGGTCCAGTATACCAAAAGGTTGTGGGTTCAGTTCCCAGTCAGGGCACAAAAAACAGTTTCTTAGTACATGTTTTAATTTTAGACCATATATTTAGACTTGCTTGTGAAAGATGAGAAAGTTAGGGCATCCTTCTATAACTCCTGTGTTTGTTTAGTCTTGATTCTATATTTAATTCAATGCTTGCCTTAGTCACTTTGCCACAACTTCTCAATTCCTTAATTCTTTACTTTTATTTATCACTTTATTTGCAAGTTTACATTGTTCAGTATCCTCAAGGAGAATTTATGGGCAATATATTTATTATCTGAGTTTTTACATGTTTGAGAAAATGCCACCTTCCTTTATACTCAAAGGAGAACTTTAGGTTAAGCCATTCTTTGCCCAGAACTTGGAGACACTGCATCACTGTTTTGAATATTACTGTGGAGCTGTCTGAATCCGGTGTTTTCTTCTTTGTATATGTGTTTCTTCTGCCTATATTTGTTCCTTAATCCTAAAGTTTTTAGTATTGATTATTCTTTATCACTTTGGGGAAGGGCAGAATAGTCCTTTTATTTTATGTACTCAAATCTTCGAGAAACTATTCTTGTTATAGCTTTGAATACTTTTCTTATCTTTTCTTTTTTTTAAAAAAATAAATCTTTATTGCTCAGATTATTACAATTGTTTCTCCTTTTTTCCCCCCAAAGCTCCCTACCACCCAGTTCCCATCCCTCCCTCTGCCCTTACCCCCTCCCCCCCATTGTCCTTATCCATTGGTTATACGATTTTAATCCAGTCTCTTACTGCACCCCCACCCCCTTATCCCCCTGATAATTATTGGTCCACTCTCTTTCTTTGCTCCTGATTCTATTATATTCACTAGTTTATTCTGTTCCTCAGATTTCTCCTCCTCCTCCTCCTCCTTTTTTTCTTTCCGTATTTGAATTTCAAGTGGGACACTCTCTCCCATTTGTTTTTGTAGGGAAATACAACAAAGTGTTCTGTAGCAAATGGCTGCAGACTGTCCAAATTTCTCAGGACCACAGGAATAGAATCCGCTCCTCCTCCGGTTCACTCTGCCCCTCTGGGTCACACGGCTCCTCCGGGTCACATGGCTCCTCCGGGTCACATGGCTCCTCCAGTCACATGGCTCCTCCGGGTCCTTTGATGGATATTTTCTTATCCTGGATCCCCTGGGGCCTGGGCCCGCTGCTGCCAGCGAGCAGGAGGATGATGAGGGGGAAGAATGGGGAGGCTCCGGCTGACTCCACCATAGTAACCTCCACCACTCTCATTTCACACGTTCAGGCTTTCAGAGTCCCCAGGGTTTAGGTGTTTAGAGTCCCAGGCCACAAAGAGCGTTCTGGGTACAACCTCTTGGTCCTCCGTCATGCTCCACAAGTAGGTCTGCTCTGCCTTGGCGCTGGCTCTCGGGGGCTTGGCGGAGGCTCCGGCCAGGCCGGCGGCGGTGGAGGGGCGGATGGGTGATGGGCTCCCGCAGGCCACGAGCAGAAGGTGCGGCTGTGGCTCGGCACTGGCTCCTTCGCTCGCATGGCGGGCAGGCCGGGGGAAGGCTGTGGACGCAGAGGCTGGGCTCTGAGGCGGCCCACTCCCTGGGCCCGGGGCAGGGCGGGCTCCGCTCTCAGTGGGCCTCCCTCACCGGTGGTGGCCCTGTTATCTTTTCTAAAATCATTTTATAGCTCCCCCTCATTTCATTTTACATGATTTTATTAGTCCAGTGCTTCTAAAAAATTAAGCAAGTATAAGAATAACCTAGAGAGCTTGTACCGGGCTCTATTCCTTCTGGTTCTACATCAGTAGGTGTGTGTACGGTAGTGCCTGACAGTTGGTACTTTCTGACAAATTCCCAGGGATGCTGATGGTGCAGGCCCACAGCCCTACCTTGCCTAGCCCAGTAATTCTCAAATTTTTGGTGTCTAGGCCCCTTTACTCTTTTTTTTAAAAAATTGAGATATAATTGGTATCTATAACATTGTTAGTTTTAGGTGTATAACATAATGATTTGATATATGTATATATTGTGAAATGATCACCATAATAAGTTAACATCCATAATTTTTTTGAGATGAGAACTAAGATCTCTCTTAGCAACTTTCGCATAGGCAGTACAGTGTTGCCAGCTGTGATCACCTGCTGCACACTACATCCTCAGGGCTCATTTCTCTCATAACTGGAAGCTTGTATCTCTTGGGTTTTTTTTTTTAAAGCATATTAGCATTCTTTAATTCCATTAACATAAAACTAGAAATTATTTTGAGTTACAGGCAGCAGGAAGTATCAGTTTAAAAAATTTTTTAAATTAATTTTTAAATTATTTAAATTAAATTATTATCTATGTACATATATTACCATTCCTCCCCCTTCCATACACGCCCTCCCTCCCCAGAGTTTTGTGTCCATTGGTTGTACTTATATGCATGTATACACGTCCTTTGGTTGATCTCTTATCTCCCCCCCCCCCCCCATCTCCCAACCCTCCCACTGTAATTTGATAGTCTACTTGTTGCTTTACTATCTCTATCTATCTTTTGGTTCATCAGTTTATAATGTTCTTTATTATCCATAAATGAGTGAGGTCATGTGGTGTTTCTCTTTCATTAACTGGCTTATTTCACTCAGCATGATGTTCTCCAATTCCATCCAAGTTGCTGCAAATGATAAGAATTCCTTCCTTTTTATGACAGCATAGTATTCCATTGTGTAGATGTACCATAGTTTTCTGATCCAATCATCTGCTGATGGGCACCTAGGCTGTTTCCAAATCCTAGCTATTGTAAATTGTGCTGCTATGAACATAGGGGTGCATATATCCTTTCTGATTGGTGTTTCTAGTTTCTTGGGATATATTCCTAGGAGTGAGATTACTGGGTCAAATGGGAGTTCCATTTTCAGTTTTTTGAGGAAGCTCCATACTGATCTCCACAGTGGTTGCACCAGTCTGCATTCCCACTAGCAGTGCACGGGGGTTCCTTTTTCTCTGCAACCTCGCAAACACTTGTCGTTTGTTGCTTTGTTGAGTTTGGCCATTCTGACAGGTGTGAGATGGTACCGCATTGTTGTTTTGATTTGCATCTCTCGAATAATTAGTGGCTTTGAGCATGTTTTCATGTGCTTCTTGGCCTTCCTTCTGTCTTCTTTTGAAAAGATTCTATTTAGGTCCATTGCCCATTTTTTAATTGGATCACTTATCTTCCTTTTATTAAGTTGTATAAGCTGTCTGTAGATGTTGGAGATCTCTTCACTTCTTTTACCCATTTTCCCACCCTAACCCAGGACTCCTTTACTCTTAACATTATTGAGGTCCTCAGAAAGCTTTGTCAGTTATATCTATTGATACTAAAACAGAAAATTTACAAATACTTATCAATTCATTTAAAAGTAACTGATGAACTCATTATATATAAAGCTGATATATTTTAATGAAAAATAAATGTTTTCTAGAGCCAATTAAAACATTTACTGAGAAGAGCAGCATTATTTTAAACACTCAAGGGTCCCTGGACCCAACTTTGAGAACTCCTGATTTAGAGTAATGCTTGCTTTTGTTTTTTGTTTTGTTTGTTTTTTAAGGAGAATTACTTAAATTGGTTTGTAAGAGATTTGGTAATGTAGATCTTAATAGCCTTTTGTATTTTTAGGTGACTTACTGAGTAACCTGTTGCAGAGTCCTAGTTCAGCCAAATTGTTGAATCAGCCAATCCCCATTCTTGATGCGGAGAGTGAGTATATCTGTTCCCTGGCCTTGGAGTGCCTGGCCCATCTCTTCAGTTGGATTCCTCTGTCTGCCAGCATCACCCCATCCCTCCTTACTACCATCTTCCACTTTGCGCGCTTCGGCTGTGACATCCGGGCCAGAAAGATGGCATCAGTTAATGGCAGCAGTCAGAACTGTGTGTTGGGTCAGGAACGCGGCCGGCTTGGTGTCCTGGCCATGTCCTGCATCAATGAACTCATGTCCAAGAACTGTGTGCCTATGGAATTTGAGGAATACTTACTGCGTATGTTCCAGCAGACTTTCTACCTCCTGCAGAAAATCACCAAGGATAACAATGCCCACACGGTCAAGAGCAGGCTAGAAGAACTTGATGAGAGGTAATGAAAACAGGTGTGACGTCAGCGTGCCCTGAGAGAGGGCCTTGACTGGTTATCACAGTGTTCTGCATGGTGTTTGTAATCCTCTTTGGTTTCAGAATTTTGGGCTCCTGGTCAGGAACAGAAAGGTAGGTGTATACCAGTAAATCTAGGTTAAGCTGGAAGGGCTAGGGTGGTTAAGGGAAATGAGGTGAGTTTGAAAAGTGATTGTGAATTGTGTAGGCTTGTTGTCTTTCCCCCCCATCCATTTCCTGTCCTCCCTTCCACCCGTCTCTCCCCTCCCCCCCTCTTTTCCTCACTATTTGCCTGCAGGTCTGAGGTGGTGCAGGAACCGAAACTGCTGCTCATGCGTAGCCAAGGACAGGAGAGGAGGTTCGTGGAGGTACAAGAGTTACAATCACCTTTCTCACTTGGTGTGACTTGTCAGTTTTTACTATTTGACTTTTCCCAAGTGAACATCAGCCAGTGTATAGGAATGCTGTCATATTGTCATTTTCACACAGATGGCAAGTTTTCATGAAAGAAAGGAGAGATGTTAATGTGGGCACAGGCTAATGTGGGCATACCTGTGTATGTTTGTTATTGTCCTTTGAATGGAGTCTAAAATGATTTAGCCTTTCCTAAGTGCCCTAAAAGAGGTATCCATCACAGTACTCTGAGGCACGGTCTCTTTTATTTCCTTTGTAGATGATGTCACTTATCTGTTTTACAACTTTCATTAATATGCTACTGCGGGATGAAAACAAGAGGGAAAATTGAAACTTACATTAACAGCATCATGTTTATTGTTCAGAAATGTCCAAGCAGATAAATTGTGTTGAATTAGTAAATATGTATAGATTGTCTGGCAGCCAAAGTTAATATTTTAATCAGTCTTCCTTGGCTTGTTTTTATTATTAAGCTATTCAGAGTTAATCCATTTCCTTTTCCTTAGAATAAATAACAATACAAAGTGCCTAAAGTTAATACAATTTTAGTGCTTTTTAAATTAAGCAATTTTAATAAAGTTTTTCTAAAGTTAAAAAATTTAGTTTGCTTCACTGTAAGCAAACTTTGTATAAAATTTCTCTGTTTAATCACAGAAAAATTCATAAAATGGTATGGTATGTTTTATTTATTATTTGGAAATAGCTTTGTATATAAATTCAAAGGTATCAGTGTTCAAACACTATTTTATATTTTTTCTAGCTTGTGTTAAGAAAGGCTGTATTTTCATATGTTAAAATCTAACTGCTTGTATCAAGCATAGAATATCAGTTATTTTGACTTTTACTTGTAGCATAATGTTTGTTGTTACGGCTTATCTTTGGGTGGTATAGAAATGTTGTCATGGATTATCTTTGTACTGATTTTGTTACATGTAACTTTTATGCTCTTGGTTTTATATTTTAATTCTATGCTTCCTATTGCCCTGTGAAAGCTGAGAGGTGCCTGGAAGCAGAAAGGTGACATAAACAATACTGTGTGCTTGCTTCCTGGCTCTCGGGTCCCTACTACTAATTCTAAACAGCTAAGTCCATTCTTGTTGTTTAGGTGCTACTTAACCAGGTCCTTTGCTTCTCTTTCTCCACTGCCTTTTTCCCTAACTTTCTACTGCTCATTAGCACCTGTACCAGAAGGTGGGCAAGGGAAAGAAAATGAGGTGAAATAAAATTTGTAGTTTTAGCAGCTGAAAAGCCTTGTTTGTATTTTATAAAAATTTGGGTTGGTGATTAAAATAAAATTGAGATTGTGTGATATTTTACCCATGACTTCTCTTTATTCTTTTACGGGTGCTAGAGAATTGAGTGCATCTTTCTAAAGAGTAGTAAACAGGTTGCTGACTTTGAAAATCCCTGTAAAAATAAAATGTAATAAACAGAGCGAGGAATGAGTTCCTGCTCATTCAGGATTAGTGATTGAAGGCATCAGAGAGAAGTCTCTTTGTCCTTTTTGAGCCCTTGAAACAGTTGATTTCAGTGCCTTACTGTTTTTCAAGAATTTGGCACCGTGATCCTTATCAAGCAAATTAATGTTATTAGAGCTGCAAAGAAGTTTACATCTGTGTGCAGTCAGACCAGTGGGCCATCCTCAGGGCAAATAGGTCCCAAGAACAATATGGGGCATTTTATTTATGGCCTAATTTTGCTCCTCTGAGACAAAGTTGTCTTCTCCCCATTTATTATTTCATATATCTGTGCTTTTTAAAAAGTTTTTTTTTTTCTTTCAGTTATGAGTTTCAGAATTGGTTTTAGCCATTATTTACTTTTTGGGTAAGGCCTGCTATGTCTCTATCTTTTTTGTTATTGGTCTCAGAAATGGGATTTATAGAGCTATGTCCATCTCATTTTCTAATCACCTTTTGGTATTTAGGGGCTTACAATGACAGTTTCTGAGATGTGAGAGTGATGAAGTGCTGTGTGTTTAATAACAAAATCTCTTATCCTTGCAGCTGTGACCCACACTCTTCTGTGAAATGATTTTGGGAAAACAGATGATTGGGGATTCACTGTGATGTGAAAAGAGAGCACTGATTTGGGAGTGGATGGTGGTCCCATTCTGCCATGAGCTGGCTGAGTAACCTTGGGCGATCACTTTCTCTCTCTAAGCCTCTGTAAAATGAAGCATCAGATTAAATTGTCCCGAGGCTTTTCCAGCTCTGACAGCCTTCTTCCCTTATTTTTGAAATTGTTTTGGAGTGGTTTGGGGTGTGCTGTGTTTAATTAGCTCCTGGTGCTAATTAAACACAGGGCAGCTTGACTCTATCTTACTTGGATGCCATGCCTTTTGTATAGCCTTGTTTTAGTTTTTAGCACATTCATTTTAATATTTTGGCCTCTTACCAAAGAAAACCACCCTTTCAGACCTGCCAGGTTGAAATGACACACATGATCTGCCCATTGACTTTTTAGAATCATTTCCTTTTACTTTATTTGGGCCATAACACTAACGAGTCAGAAAATGTGAGAGCACTAGCTTATACGATGCTTCATAGATGGTGTTTGAGGATTAAAGTTGCTTTTCTGCTATGTTTCAGGTGGTAATGGAATGAAGGGTTGCCTGACCTGTAGGTAATTGTTGTAGGCCTTTATATTTTTAACTGAAAATATAAATCTGTATAGTTCTTTACTGAAAGAAATTTGGATTGAATTTGAGTTTTCTTTTAAGGAGGTGCTGCGTGTCTCATTGTCACCTTTTGTTTTCTCTTATTTAGCTACATCGAGAAGTTTACTGACTTTCTGCGGCTCTTTGTGAGTGTTCACTTAAGAAGAATTGAATCCTACTCCCAGTTCCCCGTGGTGGAATTTTTGACACTTTTGTTTAAGTACACATTTCATCAGGTAATGCACCAGAATTGCCCATCCCTTTCTCCCCCAAAGTCTGCGTTGTTATTTTCAGGAGAAAGACCTTTACTTCCCAAACATTATGTAGTGCTCAGTATGTAAAGATGAGCACGTTTATCCTTCATAACAACTCAGTGAGGTATGTATTATTATTATCATCTCCATTTAACAGATAAAGAAACTGAGGCACAAAAAATAACTTGCTCAGGATCCTACAGTAAGCAATGGAGCCAGGATTTGAGCCCATACAGTCTGTGCTCTCTTAACCACTATGGTGGTGTTAGAGAAGCATACATTCTCCCAACCCCCTTCAACAAATATTTTTTGAGTTCCCATTATATTTCAGGAGCTAGGTTTATATAATCTTCAAAGTCCTTACCTCCATTGAGTTTACATTTTAGTGACCCAGTATTTTTTATTTGTATATATTTTAACAGCTTTACTGAGGTAAAATTTATATACTACTACATTCACCCGCTGCAATGGGACAATGCAGTGATGTCGGGTACTATAGACTGTGCCATCATCACCACAGTTCAGTTGTAGACATTTCCTTCATATCCTATCCCTTGAGTCCATTTGTGTGTGTGGTTAAAATCAGCTTTTTTTTTGAAGTATCACATACATACAGAAAAGTGCAGACCATGTAACCGCCACCCAACTCAAGAATTAGAACATTAACTATTACAGCATCCCCTAGAAATCTCCTTATGCCCCTTCCCAGTCTCTTCCTCCTCATTTCTCCCTGAAGTAACCTCAATCCTGACTTTAACACCCCAGGTTAGTTTCTAAGGGAAGCAAACAAAGTATATTTGTTTTGTCTGGCTTTTTTCACAAAACAAAAATCATCTGTGCTGTGTGGTAGTAGTTATTCTTTTTCATTGTTTTATGGTAAGTCGTCTGAAGATCTATTCCATTACCAAATTGGGCTGCTTCCAGTTTTGGTGGCCAGGGATCATGTTGCAGTGAACATGTTTGCACACATTTTTTGGTGTACATATGTAGCTCTTTCTGTTGGTACATTCTAGAGATGAAGTTGTCAGTGAGGGCATTTGATTTTATAAGGAGACTTTTATGGTGGTTTAAATCACTAATGTAGCTTAACAGGGCTAGAAGAGAGGCGGGGATCTAGGCTGGGACGAGTGTGTGTCTGTGATAGGGGACTTGGAATTAGGATTTAGTGTGTGAGCCAGACTTTCTCAAGGAGGTGCTTGGCACTCCGTCAGAGCACCCAGTGGTAAGGTGAGCCATTCCTGGGAAGAGGGAAGGGTGCAGGTGGAGGAGGGTAACTACAGGCTGTAATGGTTCCACTCAGTGATGTTAGTAACTGTAGACTGGTGCTATCATCACTGGACTCTGTCAGACCTCCAAGTGCAGGACATCTGGCAGAGAGTCCGGTGAGTGCAGAGCAAGAAGGGAAACCTGCTGGCTCACCAGGCCTCAGGAGGAATAGAAGAGGGGATGACATGTAGGAGGGTGAGGATGGGAAAGAGAAAGAGGCATCAAAGGTGAGAAAGTTTTGAGAGGGGTCCAGACAAATCCTAAAGGGGACCAGGAAAAAGAAGGATTTGATAGATAGCACAGGACACGTGTAGAAGAAATGAAAGAGAGTAAGCGAGCCAGCGCTGATGTCAGAAAGAAGGGGTCTGTTTGGGACAATGGGATGAGACTGTCTTGCAGTCTTGCCCCCTAGGTAAAAAGAAACCTTTCAGTATCCTATATGCCGGTGTAGAAGAATGTATTCAAGTGTGCATATCTTAGGTCTTCTTTGTATTTGGACTAAAAATTCTTGTTGGGCTCTGGTTGTTCGTTAGGTTTGTGTCCTTGGAAAAAGTCTATTTCATTTCTTTTGATTTCAGTTTCCTTACCTAAGGTGAGCGGCTGCATGAACATTTTCAGGGTCTTTCCCATTGTTCATCTTTTATGGTTCTTTTACTAGAATCCTACATTGATTGCAGTTTTCCATCGAACTGAAAAGGGTAGTTTTATATACATATACACATACACATACACATATTTATGTGCTGAAAAAAGAAATAGATATGGTAATGAAGCAAACCACAACCTTTTTCTTCCTTTACCTGCAGGTCTGTCAGCTGAGCTCCCTTCTGCTCTCGTGGCCCTCCTGTGTGAGGACCTTTCTTTCTGGGTGCAGGTTCTTGGACTGTGGAGTCCTCTAGGTTTGGACCGAAGCAGATGCTGAGCATTGGGCAGAGGGGTGGGAATCTGGAAGGTTCTCTGTGCCATTTACCCCAGGATGGGCAGTCCTTTGCTGGAGAGGCACAGTGGAGGAGAGATGGCAGGGCACACTCCTGCATCAGGAGCTGGTGGTTCTGAGTTTTTTTTTGGAATACAATTTAAGAATAAGAAGAAAAATGCTCTCTTGAGAGAGCTTTAAGTTCTCATCTATTCTCTAACAGTGTGAACTTACTTCATCATAGTTTAGTTAACTGTAAAGTTGGAGAAATAGGGCTTTTGTCTGGAGGGTTATTATGGATGTACTCAATATTTTTGTCTTTTGTTTATAAAATTCATGAAAAGTTTGGCATTGGTAAACATTTTGAAAGAAGAGATAAAGAATAAGATAAAGATGCTGTTAGTATCTTTCTTCTCTTTCTTTCCTCACCTAAGTGCCTTGCTACAGTCCCTCCAGCCACTAGTGCTCACCAGATGTTTGCCTCCACTGTCACTTTCCTAGCTTGCTGAGGCGTTGGGGTGTCTGCAGATAATCATATGATTTCTGTCTTCCTGCTTTTTCTCTGACTGTGTCATCACCACTTCCTTCTTGGTCTTGCATTTTTAATTTTGCCCCATTCTTCCTAAAACTCTCTGAGATAGTGTGGCCTGGGAGTCAGGGAGGGTTCTGGACCAGAGTCTGAAGATCCCCATTTTAGTTCTGTTTCTATTCCTTACCTTTCATCTTGGGCTAGTAACTTCTGAGCCTTTGCTCCTTTATCTATAAAATGGGAAGTAAAAAAATACATCTGTCCAGTTTCCTGGACTATTGTGAAGATAACACAGCCCAGCCCAGCCGGGTATGGCTTAGTGGTTGAGTATCAACCTGTGAACCAGAAGATCACGGTTCCGATTCCCTGTCATCCTGGATTTTGGGCTCAACCTCCCTAATGGGCAGTGTGCAATAGGCAGCTGATCAGTGATTCTCTCTCAACATTAATGTTTCTAGCTCTTCCATCTCCCTTCCTCTCTGAAATCAATAAAAATATATTTTTAAAAATCACATACACCAATGCAAATGACAACTAACCACTACAGACCACTTGCAAATAAGAGAGGTATCATTAGTTTCTTTTTCTTTTTAAATATATCTTTATTGATTTCAGAAAGGAAGGGAGAGGGAAGGAGAGATAGAAGCATCAGTGACGAGAGAGAATCATTGATTGGCTACCTCCTGCATATCCACCACAGGATAAAGCCCACAACCTGGGCATGTGCCATTGGCTGGAATAGAACCTGGGGACCCTTCAGTCCACAGGCTGATGAGCCAAACAAGCCAGGACCATTAGTTTCTTAAAGAAACTTGTCAGGATAATTATCCCTGGAATCTAATAAGTAAATCTGAGTGCAGATACATTTTAAAAATGAGCTTGAGAAGTTGGATGATTTAAAACATGCAATCAACCTATCATTGTTATCATCTTACCAGTCTGTACCCACAGCAATTGTCGATGGTCAGATGTGGGTTATACACGAGGTCTCCCAATGGGGCTTGCCATGTATTTCTGGTCCTACAGAAGGTTTATCTGCCCACTTTTTTTCCAGCCTTCACACACATAGTACGTGTTTAATTCAAAGGCATGGTAAGACGTGTATAATTATAAAGTATTTTAACAACCCCATAAAAACTGGACTTATATGGTGGCTTTTCTCTAATACACTTCCATGTGCATCTGGTCAGTTATGTTCTGTAATGGGGGCTGGTGAGTATTTCAGACCAAATAAGTAGAGGTGGGTGACTTAATTAAGGGAAGCTCAGCAAGCCAAAAGCCAGGACAAGAATACAACTCCTGGTTGGGCAAGTCGAGTGCCCGCCCACCAATTGCCCATCTTCTCTCCATGTGGCTTATCAATTGTTTTACTGCTTAATCGTTTATGTCATTTCTTTTCATGGACATATCCTGCATTTTGTGAAGTCCGAAGTGGAGACAGGAAGTGGTCTTCCTTTTTTCTGAGGATGGCTTGTCAGTGGTCCTGATGGAGCTCTAGCCGTCTGGTGTCAGGGCTGCCTGGCGGGTGTGAGCTTGGAGTCTGCTGTTTTTAAGTTATAGTTTTCAGTCTTAGACTTGACTGGGCACATAACTCCCTCTGTATGCTACCACCCAACATTATAGTTACTCCGTGGGCAAGTTTCATGCATGTCCATGTAAACTTCTGGATTTCCTTGTGGATTAGAAATGGAAGGAAAACTGATCCAAGGTGATGGTATTATCTCTTTCCACATTCTGCTACCAATATGTGGTTCAATCAAGCAATCACAACTAAAACCAAAGAGTTCTAGTAGGTAGCAAGAATTTGAGTGGATATGTAAGGGATTGAGGGACCACAAGTTGAAACTGAATATGTACTAGTATGAGAAGAACTAGATGGTGGAGAGTATAATGCCTGGATTTTGTAAGAAATAGAGCTGAAAGCTCTCCAGAGCATTTGTCACTGCAATCACTCAAATGACCCAGCACTAGGATCCTACAAAGACTTTGTCTCCTCTCCTCACTTAGTCCTTATCAACACTGGGTTAGAGATGCTGTTAGCCTGTTGACATCCCTATTTCTGCAGATGAGTCAAACTTAACAAGCTCATTGTCAGTCTGTTACATAGGAAGACTGCAAATGGTCTTTCCTAATGTTCAAATGTGTAAACTTGGCACCTTTGAAGCCACTGGAATTTATTTTCAGTTTTGTAATGGTATGTCGTGGAAAGAGCATTTGCCGGAGGTAAAAGGACCTGTTCCTCCCCCAGACCTTGAATAAGTCATATCTTTGGATTTCAGTTTCCTTCTCTATAAACAGATTTGAATTGAATAATCTGAAAGGGTCCTCCTTACCACAGTCTTAGATTTTAATATAGGTGTTTGCTTGGCTTATTTTGTAACTCAGTTTGTCCCACTTAGTATCTCCCTAATGACGTGTTCTTCCCACATGATTCTGCCACCAATTATGTTCTTTCCACATCTGATCCTGCCATCCCCGCCTTCCCTCTGAGATTCAACAGTCTGTTCCATGCTTCTATGTCTCTATACCCTTGTCTCATTAGGTTCAACAGATCTAATTGTGAAGATCCTCTACAGGAAGTTGAGGGAACCTAGACTTATGGTTGTAACATTCTGGTAGAAGTATACTGGTGGGTGGGTTCATAAGGAGTATTTGCACTAAGTAATTTCATTATCTGGATTTCTTTTGCACCATAGCCTACGCATGAAGGTTACTTCTCTTGCTTGGACATCTGGACGCTATTTTTGGACTATCTGACAAGTAAAATTAAAAGTCGTCTGGGAGACAAGGAAGCAGTTCTCAACAGGTAAATCCCAAAAATGTTGATAACTTAGAAAAATACATTTTTGCCAGTTTTTCTTATGGCCTTGAAAGTTCAACCATGCAGCCAGACCTCTTCAGTGAAACTGAGTCACATAAACTAATGTAGTAATGCCATTTACTATTTTCTTCCTTTCCCCCCTTAATATTTTATTTTCTGAAAACATTTTTTTTCCTATTTAAGAAAATACTGTTATTTTTTTTTTTTTAGGTGTGATATACTTCATGGTGTGTGTGTGTGTGTGTGTGTGTGTGTGTGTGTGTATGTGTGTGTGTGTGTGTGTGTGTGTGTGTGTGTGTGTGATATATATATATATATATTTCAGAGTAAGGGAGAGAGACGGAGAGATAGAAACACCAGTGAGAGAGTATCATTGATTAGTTGCCTCTTGCATGCCCCACACTGTGGATCAAGATTGCAACCTAGGCCAAAACCGGTTTGGCTCAGTGGATAAAGCATCGGCCTTCGGACTCAAGGGTCCTGGGTTTGATTCCGGTCAAGGGCATATACCTTGGTTGCGGGCACATCCCCAGTGGGGGGTGTGCAAGAGGTAGCTGATCGATGTTTCTCTCTCATCGATGTTTCTAACTCTCTATCCCTCTCTCTTTCTCTCTGTAAAAAAACAATAAAATATATTTTTTTAAAAAAAGATTGCAACCCAGGCATGTGCCCAGACTGGGAATCAAACTCAACCACTGAGCCCTGCCGGCTGGGCATTGTGTGTTGTTTGTAATGACATTAGTGAAGTATTTTATTGGATGAAATTATGTGACACTTGGGATTTGCTTTAAAATAATCCACTGGGGCTGAAACCGGTTTGGCTCAGTGGATAGAGCATCGGGCTACGGACTGAAAGTTTCCAGGTTCGATTCCGGTCAAAGGCATATACCTTGGTTGCGGGCACATCCCCAGTAGGGGGTGTGCAGGAGGCAGCTGATTGATGATTCTCTCTCATCGATGTTTCTAACTCTCTATCCCTCTCTGAAAAAAATCAATAAAATATTTAAAAAAATAATCCACTGGGAAGAGAGGGGGAAGTGGCTTGGCCACGTGTTGGTTGAGGTTGAACTTAGTTGGTAGGAATTTAGGATTCATTATACTCTTAACTCCTTTTGTATGTGTTTGAAAATTTCCTTAATAAGGTAATATATACTTGTAATGGAAAAGTATTTATTTTAGAAACCAGGCAAAGATAGAAAATAAAAGAAGATAAGTTATCCATAATTCTATAATCCACAGATAATCATTTTTGTACTTTTAAAATGATACACACACACACACATGCACACACATATATATTTAAATTATTTTTAAAAAAATCTTTATTGTTGCAAGTATTACACTGAGTGGCCAGATTATTACTCTCTCTTAACGGAGTGTTTCTCAAACTTTTGACATTTGTGTACCCCTTCTATAATTTTCGTAACGCTGAGTACCCCTCGTCAAAAAAAAAAAAGGATGTATTTTAATAACAATCAAAATATATTTATTTTTTATTTTTTTGGTACATACACAAAATAATAATAAATGAAAAAATAAAATTATTCATAATAAAATATAAATAAAAGTTATATTATAAATAACATTTATTTGCACACCGAACCATCTCATGCCTCACAAGACTGTCTTGACTTGACTCATGAGAACGTAGATTTAGGCACAGCTAAGCACAGTACAGTGCATATCTCCACCAAACTTCGGTGCAACGCGTACCCCCACCAAACTCTTCCCATACCCCTGGGGGTATGCATACCACACTTAGGGAAACACTGTCTTAACTCATAATAATCTGGCCACTCAGTGTGTGTGTGTGTATAATATATATACATACACACACTGAGTGGCCAGATTATTATGCATTAAGAGATTATATATATATATATATATATATATATATATATATATATATATATATTATATATGTTAGTGGCCTGGTGCATGAATTCATGCATGGGTCTGGTCCAGCCAGCCTGGCCGTGGGGAGGGAACATGAGCAGTTGGCCAACATGTTGAGGGGACAATTTGCATAATAGCCTTTTATTATATAGGACATATCCTGAGTGGCCAGATAATTATGTATTCAGAGATCATAATAATCTGACCACACAGTGTATGCCCCCTTTTTTCTCCCATTGACCCTTCTAGTCCATCCCTGTCCCAGACCTTCACCACTCTATTTTCTGTGTCCATGGGTTATACATATATGCATACAAGTTCTTTGGTTGTTCTTTTCCCTCCCACCCACCCACTCTGCCTTCCCTCTGAGGTTTGACAGTCTGTTCCATGCTTCTATGTCTCTGGGTCTATTTTGTTCAATAGTTTATTTTGTTCCTTAGATTCCATGTACAAGTGAGATCATGTGATACTTGTCTTTCTCTGACTGGCTTATTTTGCTTAGCGTAAAAATAGAAAATGGGGAAATGTTTTCTCCCCATGTGTCTGAAGCTCATTTTTTGCTTGCAGATAGATAGTGTGTTTCCTGTACACTGTGGTCATTACTTCATTTGAGAAATAGTGAGCTAATGTATTTAGAATGCTTGTCACATTATAAATGCTCAGTAAATGGTATCAGTGGTTGGCAGTGGAGATTGTGAGCATGCCTTCCCCAGAAATGTGCCAAACAGAGGTGCTGAGGAGAATCCCTGCCTGGGAAGAGTTTGGATGGAACCTCTAAAACCCTTTCCACTGCTGAGGTTTTATGAGCTTTTAAAATTATAAATATTTGCATTTCAAGTTTAAACATTTGCACTTTTGTTCCCAAACATTATTTTTGTGATTGCAAAATAGCTTCCAAGTTGCTATGGTGCCAACTCACTTGTGGGTATGGGTAGTGTATTCATGTATCAGAAACCTTATTACACAACAGTAGATCCTGTTTTTGGTGAATTTGCTAACTGTAAGTAATTGTATTTTTGAATGAAATTCTTCAAAGCAAATGTACTTCTGCCAAATTCTTTCTTGGATGCCTAACTGTTACATTGTTTAGTCCTGGGACTATGCCTAATTTTGCTATATTTATTTTAGTTGTAGATATTCTTTCATATCTCTCACGCTTGTTGAAAGAATAAACTGAGGAAGTGATTAATATGAAAATTCTTAAAGCACAGTAGAAGTGTGCTTTAGGTGTGGAGAATATAGTTTCATTGAGAAAATGTACACTAGCAAATTATTACTATTAAATATATATTTAGATAGACTATTGTCCCAAAACAAGGAGCAGTGGTATAGTTTTTTTTGTTTTTTTTTTGTTTTGCTTCATGGTAGCGGTGCAACTTTTGGTCAGGTTATATGCTGGCCACATGTATTTCCTCTTGCAGAATTAGCATACTAATAACTGTCTTGAAGGTTGGCTAGGATGTATATAGAATCATGTGTATAAAATACCTGCACAGCACCTAACACATGTTTAGACACTCAATCACAGCGATGACCCCAACAGTAATAGATGATGTTGCTGCCATTGGCTATGGTGGTGACCGTGGAGTTAAGTGATAGGGCCCTGGAGAGCCTAAGGCCTTGAGCCTTCCTGCTGATGTTGGCCTGACTGCCCAGGCACCTGTTATTTGATAGCATCTGATACCACAGTTTTATCAGTGGTTCTGGCTTTTGTTATTGTTAATCCTCACCCGAGGAACCAAAGAACAAATGAATAAATAAATATGTAGGCAATAAACAGACAACTCAAGATGGATAACTACAAAGGATTAAAGCATAATCCTGGGTAGCTTTTTCAACTCTATAATGAAATAACTAAGTTTAAAATCACTTACTCTCTAGGGAAGTCCATTTTTCCATTGATTTTTAGAGAAAGTAGTAGGGAGGGAGAGAGACAGATATTTTTCCATTGATTTTTAGAGAGAGTGGAAGGGAGTAGGAGGGGGTGGGGGAGGAAACATCGATGTGAGAGAGACACGTCGATTGGTTGACCACTTTTAGCACTAGGGATTTTTCTCATTGATCATTTGATTATCATCCTAAATGGAGCTTTCTAATTTTTCATGACTTTTAAAACAAATATATTTTTATTGATTTCAGAGAGGAAGGTAGAGGGTGAGAGAGAGAGATAGAAACATCAATGATGAAAGATAATCATTGATTGGCTGCCTCCTGCATGCCCCTTCTGGAAATTGAGCCCCAAACCCGGGCTTGTGCCCTTGACTAGAATCGAACCTGGGATCCTTCAGTCTGCATGCCAACGCGCTCTCCACTGAGTCAAACCAGTTAGGGCATGACTTTTTTTAAAGCATGCACTTAAAACACTTTTATATCTTTAAACAACAAAAATGCCCAAACCCCAGGCCTTCAGAGTTGGTCTGTGGCTTATGCTGTGAAAGAGTAACCATCATCTGAAGACTTGCTTGTCCATCAAATACCTCTTAGTGGTCTAGACATGTTCTAAACATGGCCTAGATGTGTTCTAGGGTAGTAGACTGACCAGGAACGGTGTATAAGTAGTCCACTGGGGTCCACAAAGAAAAAAGTTGAATTTTACTGATAAATTTTATCTGTCACCTTTTATACTGTACATTTATACAAGCATGCTCAAAAAGTTTTTAAATGAAAGTTTTGAAAGTTTGGTAGCCACTGTTCTAGTTATAAAAGATCCCAATATATCAGATTGTGCTGTTTTGCAGAAGCAGCTAAAAAAGAGCACTGGCTTTTGGTAATTACCACATTCATTTATTTTATCTGAGAGCTTATAAATATGGTCAAATGTTTTTCAACCAATAAAATATATCTGAGAGAAGTTGGGGTGCTTTTGGAATCAGACTTGTGGTTGAGCCAGAATTTAAGAAACAATTGATATTACAGGAAGTAGTCAAGAATGTTTTCTCAGTGTGTTAGTGGGAAATGTAGGTGTGGTTAAGTCACAGAGGCAGCTCTGAGTTCCTGTTCCTTGTGGTTTAAAGGTTTTGCATCATTCGTCACTGACAACAATGTGGTAGACATTGTAGGCTACAAATTTAGAAATACAAATGTACATGGATTTATTTTTGGTCTTAGGAGCTTGGAAATTAGAGCTCTGCATGTTCCTTACTCAGTCAGAATACTTCAGAGCTTCTTGATCAGAATTGGTGGGGATTTTAGAGAACTTGGGTTCCAGTATTAATGGAGTAAAAAGGTTCTGTGACTTACCCAGCTGAAATTTCTGGTGGGGCCCACTCAGCCATGATTCAGTGGTTGAGCTTCATCCTATGAACCACGTTCGATTCTTGGTCAGGATACATACCCCTGCTTTGGGCTATCCCTAGTGTGAATGTGTGGTAAGCAGCCGATCAATGGTTCTTTATTATTGATGTTTCTGTCTCTTCCTCTCCCTTCCTCTCTGAAATCAATTTAGAAAAATAAGAATTGCTGGTGGGGCTCATTTTCCAGATTTGCCATTTTGAGGTGGTGTGGAAAGACCTGATTTTCTTTCTACTTTTCTTCCTTTGTACTTTATGGATGGTTGTAACTATCTTGTAAGTTGTTGAGAAAATTAAATTAACCAATGTGTGTAAAGCACTGTGACTGACAGTAAGTGCTAAGTAAATATGTATTGGTGTTCTTCCCTTTTCTTTCTCTCTTTTCTTTGTGCTGGTCAATGTGAAGGGAGCCACCTGTGTAGAAACTTATTTTTACAGGAAGATGAGGAAACCTGAAGTGAGTTAAGCAACTAAAGTTATTGACTTGTGAACAAAACACTTTGTCATGAGACTGTGGACAAGCGCTGGCCACAGACTAGTCAGGGATTCCGGGTGACACTAGATTGAACTGTAAACAAAAGTGGGTGAGCATGAGACAAATTGCTTTTTTCCCCCCTGAGTGGGCTTTCTGCTTAATAAGAAGTGCTATTATGACACATGACATTGTGATACAATTAATAAAAGATGTTAACTAGTTTTAAATGAAGGCTCTAAGTAGCTTTCTAGTTCCTGCTAAGAGAAATTCATGCCTTTGACTTACCTAGAGAGTAAGTGATTTTGGTCTTAGTTTTCTCATTATAGAGTTGAAAAAGCTATCCAGGATTATGTTTCAATCCTTTGTAGTTATCCATCTTGAGTTGTCTCTTTATTGCCTATGTATTTATTTATTTATTTGTTCATTTGTTCTTTCATTCTTCATATACTTACTGAGCATCTACTATGTAGTTGCCTTAACATGTAGAATTTTATTTAACTCTCAGAAGTTGAGATGTTTTTGGAATCACATCTGTGGCTTGAGCCATACAGATCTGTAGGTTTATCTCTAATATATATATATTAAAAGCTTTAAAATTCCTCTGAGCAGAGCTTTAGCTTTATCTATCAAATTTTAGTGTGTTCTCTTTTCCTTTTCACTGTTTAGTGTCTTTATAAAAAATATATTTTATTGATTTTTTTTACAGAGAGGAAGAGAGGGATAGAGAGTTAGAAACATCGATGAGAGAGAATCATTGATCAGCTGCCTCTTGCACAACCCCCCACTGGGGATATGCCCGCAACCAAGGTACAAGCCCTTTACCAGAGTCGAACCTGGGACCTTTCAGTCCGCAGGCTGATGCTCTATCCACTGAGCCAAACCAGTTTTGGCTGTTGAGTGTATTATATATATATATATATATACACACACACACACACACACACACACACACACACACACACACACACACACACACACATTTATTTATCGTTAATCTTCACCCGAGGTTATTTTTTTCCCATTGCTTTTCAGAGAGGATGGAAGGGAGGGTGAGAGAGAAAGAAAGCGAGACAAAAACAGACGGACATGTGAGAGAGACACAATGATCGGTTGCCTTCTGCACATACTCTGCCTGGGGCTGGGCGAGGGGAGGAGGATAGGTGGGAACGAACCTGCAACTCAGGTAGTGCCATTGACTGGGAATTAAATCTTTACCCTTCAGTGAGTGGGCTGATATTCTAATCATTTAGCACACTGGCCAGGCTAATTTTTTTTTTTTTAATCCTCATCTATGGATATGTTTTTAATTGATTCTAGAGAGAGAAGGGAGAGGGGGAGAGAAAGGAGAAGATTGATGTGAGAAGCATCAATTTTTTACCTGATGCAGGGGTCCAACCAGGGATCAAAACCTCACCTTGGTATGTGCCTAACCTGGAATTAAACCTGCGACCCTCTAGTGCACAGAACGACTCTCCAAACACCGAATCACACTGTTCCAGGCTATTTAGTATATTTCAAATTTCTCTTGAGATTTCCTCTGTTTAACTTACAGATATTTGAGATTTTCCATTTATTTTGTTGATTTTAAGTTTAGATTGAGCTGAAAACATAATTTGCATGATTTCCATTTTTTTCTATTTGTTATGGTTTGTTTTATGAGCTAGTCTTCTTGGTGATTGTTTATTGTGCACTGAAAAAGAGTATGTATTCTCCTGTAGTTGGGTGAAATGTTTTATAAATGTCATTCATTGATCAGGTTGGTCGATGGCATTCTACATGTTGTCTTTATCTTGCTTGTTCTGTCAGTTACTGAGAGAGGTGAGCTCTCCAAGTGTAATTGTGGATTTGTCGGTTCTCTTTTCAGTTTCATCAGTTTTTGCTTTATTTGAGACTGTGTTGGTTGCTCGCAAATTTAGTTTTCTCTTTTAATGTATCTACTGAGTGTTTGACTTATATGAGTTTTTTTAGTAGTTGATCTGGCATTACAAAATATATACCTAACTTTGCACTTACATTTTATCACTTCAATTGTAATGTAGAAACCTTAGCATCATCTTGATCCTTTATTCTCCCTTCTTTGTATTGAGGTTGTCATATGTTTAACATCTGTGTACATTGAAAACTTCATCAGACAATGTTCAGTTTTTGCTTTGTTAATCATTCATATATTAACGATCTTAACAGGAGAGAAATAGTTTATTGTATTTACCCACGCATTTACCAATTCTCTTGTTTTCCCTTCATTCTTGAAGTTCCAGGTTTCTTATTGACATTTACCCTCCTTATTAATCAGCTAGGTCTGCCATAACAAAATACTATTGGCTGAGTGGCTTAAATAACAGATTGATTTTCTCACAGTTCTGGAGGCTAGAAGTCGCAGATCAAAGTGCTGGCAGATGCAGTTTCTGATGAGTCTTCCTGGCTTGCAAATGCTGTCTTCTCTCTTAGTGCTCTCAAGGCCTTTCTTCTGTGCTTATGTGGGGAGAGAGAGGGAGCATATACGTGCTCTCTTGTCACTTCCTCTTCATGTAAGGGCACTGGACCTATTGGATTAAGGCCCTACTCTTATGATTCCACTAAACTTTTTTTTTTTCTTTTATCCACTACTTTTATTACTTTTTTTTAATAGTCTTTAAATAGCTTCAAAGTCTTTAAATTCCCTTTTAGATATTAATAGATTGCTTTGGGTAGTATGGACATTTTAATGATGTTAATTTTTCCAATCCATGAACATAGTATATTCTTCCATTTGTTTTTATCGTCCTCTATTTTTTCTTCTTCAATGTTGTGTAGTTTTCCTAGTACAGGTCTTTTACCTCCTTGGTTAGGTTTATTCCAAGGTATCTTAAAAAAAACACCTCTTTATTGATTTCAGAGAGGGAAGGGAGAGGGAGAGATAGATAAAAATATCAGTGATGAGAGAGAATCATTGATCGGCTGCCCACTTGCACGCCCCCTACTGGGGGTTGAGCCTGCAACCCAGGCATGTGCCTTTGGCTGGAATTGAACCTGAGACCCTTCAGACCACAAGCTGACAGCTTTATCCATTGAGCCAAACTGGCTAGGGCTATTCCAAGATATCTTATATATTTATTTATTTATTTATTTAGTTAGTTAGTTGCAATGGTAAATGGGATACTACACACACTAGAGGCCCAGTGCACAAAATTCGTGCACTGGGGGGTAGTTCCTTAGCCTGGCCTGCGCCCTCTCTTGTAGTCTGGGAGCCATCAGTTGGACACCTTTGTGCTGCCATAGAGGCAGGAAAGGCTCCCGCCACCGCTGCTGCACTCTCC
Organism: Vespertilio murinus; assembly: GCA_963924515.1. Classification (NCBI taxonomy): domain Eukaryota; kingdom Metazoa; phylum Chordata; class Mammalia; order Chiroptera; family Vespertilionidae; genus Vespertilio; species Vespertilio murinus. The sequence continues at coordinate 99,742,520 of OZ004705.1, read as the reverse complement.
AGCTGTGATCCCGGCTTCTGGCTGAGTAGCACTTCTCCTGTGGGAGCACACTGACCACCAGGGGCAGTTCCTCTGTTGCGTATCTGCCCCTGATGGTCAGTGTGAATCATAGTGACTGGTTGTTCTGCCGTTCAGTCAATTTGCATATTAGCCTTTTATTATACGAGAGGCCCAGTGCACAAAATTTTTGCACAGGGGTGGGACTGTTCCTCAACCTGGCCTGTACCCTCTTCAATCTGGGACCCCTCAGGGGATGTCTGACTGCCAGTTTAGATTTGATAAACCAGCAGTCAGACATTCCTCTCACAATCCAGGACCACTGGCTCCTAATTGCTTGCCTACCTGTCTGCCTGATTGTTCCCTAACCACTTCCCTTCTGGCCTGATTGATGCCTAACTGCTCCTCTGCTGGCCTGTTGGCCCCCAACTTCCCTCCCCTGCTAGCCTGATCACCCACAACTACCCTCCCCTGCTGGCCTGATCACCTCTAATTGCCTTTCCCTGCTGGCCTGATCACCCATAACTGCCTTCTCCTGCCAGCTTATTTACCCCCAACTTCCCTCCCCTGCCTGGCCTGATGGCCCCCAACTGCCCTCCCATGCTGGGGCCTGATCATCCTCAACTGCCTTCCCCTGCCAGCCTGATCTCTCCCAACTGCCCTCCCCTGCTGGCCTGATCACCCACAACTGCCCTTCTCTGCTGTGACCTGTCTCCTCTGTGTGAGGTGGTGGAGACACCAGGACCAGCCTCCTCTGTGCCACATAGAGCTGCAGGACCTCCAGGTCTCACTGCGCATAGCAGCCACTGGGCCCCGCTTCTGCTGTGTGTGCGGCTATCTTGTGGTGGCCATCTTGTGACAATGTTCCACAAGAGTGTGATGCCACTTAGGCTTTTATTATATAGGATAGGATACACACACAGGAACACACACAAATATATATACATATATATTTCAGAGAGAAACTTCAATGATGAGAGAGAATCATTGATTGGCTGCCTCCTGTACATCCTCTGGAGATTGAGCCCACAAGCCAGGCATATGCCCTATATGGTAATTGAACTGTGATCTCTTGGATCATAGGTCGATGCTCAACCACTGAGTCACACCTGCCAGGCTCATTTATTAATTCTAGTAGTTTTTGTGTGTGGAATCTTTAGGTTTTTTTATGTACAATATCATGTCTTCTCCAGATAATGACAACTTTACTCCTTTTCAAGTTGAATGCCTTTCATTTTTTCTTCTTGTCTGATTTCTGTGGCTGGGATTTTGATTCTCTTGCCATTTTTCCCCATAGATGTTGCCTTTTTATTACTGATTTCCCTGCCAGTATTCTTCTCTGGGCCATGTTTATTTACCAATGTATTCTAGGAAGTCATTTACAAACACTCATTACATAAGTTGGAACTCTTAGACTAGATGGCTTGTATTTGATCTTGACATTGGATATCATTCAACTTTCATTATCTTGTTATCCTAGTACTCACATATATAGACTGAGTCCTGTCAGGAAAACAGAAATTACTAGATTATTTTAAGAATTCAGTGTAGGAAATCGATTTAACTGGTTTTAGAGGCCTGGGAAAGAAAGGGGAACCCTGAAATAACAGATAACTATAGGAAGCAACTCCACCCCTAGGTTGAGGGGTACCAAAGGAAAGAGGTTATGAAATCTTCATCAGAGAAATGAACCCAGGCAGCTAGAGTTCATGTGTCTGAGGACAGAGGGCTACTCCACTGCCACAGGAGCTCCTGGGGGTGGGGGGTGTCCATGGAGTGGGGACTGAATCCTTTGAGGAGAGAGAATAGTTTGGCCACTACTGTCACTTCTGAGAGTGCAGGATGAGGATGGTTCTGGGAGTGCAGAAGTTGGAAACTGGAACAGGCATCACTACCAAATGACTATTGTTGGGGTGTTGAGGTGACACTGCTGGTCAGCAAGCCCATAGGAAGAGGGAGTCTCCCCCTGCCCCGTCCGGTCTTCCTCTGCATCCTCTTGAGAGAGCCTAGTGGGCTGAGGAGAAGTGTGCTTTGTGTCATCTCAGCTCCAGTATCACAGTCTGAAATGTAGGTTGGTGCTGAGAGCTGAATGACCAGCATGATGGCTTGCTTTGAGTGGGAGCAATTCCTGATCCTATCTAAGAAACATTTCAGGACAGGCAAGCACTTAAGCAACATGATTTGTTCTTGAAAATTAGTGGTTTGTTGGCCTTTGTGTTAACAACTGTTGTGCATCAGGGTTTCTCCAGGCTCTTGCCATTTCCCGCTTAGATTATGTGTTGTTAAAACTGATTAAAGAGCAGGCTTGGGTTGTTTGGTGGGTTGGAACATCATTCTGTACACAAAAAAGGTTGTGGGTTTGAATCCCAGTCAGGGCATATACCTGGGTTGTGAGTTCGATCTCTGGTCAGGGCATGTGCAAGGGGAAGCCCATCTATGTTTCCCTCCCCCCCTCTCTCCTCCTCTCCCCTCCCCTTCTTCTCCTTTCCCTTTTCCCTCTCTTCCCCTCCCCCCTCTCTTCCCCTTCCCCTTCCTTTTTCTCTCTCTAAAAAAATCAATGAAGAACATATCCTCCGGTGAGGATTTAAAGGAAAAAAAAGTAGGTTTAGGGGAGTGGGTGGAGTAGGCTCAAAGCCTATTTGGTAGTTTATGTGTAGAGAACATGGGGTGTTAAGTTAGGGAGCCTTGGATTCAACTCAGCTAGCTTTGGGCAATTTATTTAGCTTCTGTCAACTGTAGTTTCCTCATCAGAAGAATACCATTAATACCACTTACCTCTCTCAGTTGTTAAAAGGATTGAATCATTGAATTAATTGATATTTATATGTAGTTCTGCAATTTCCCAGAGCATCCACTGAGAAAATATAAGGTGCAGAGAAAGACAAGTACCATATGATTTCACTCAAATGTGGAATTTAATGAACAAGCTGAACTACCAAGCAAATTCGGCACAGACTAATAAATAGAGAGCAGGCAGATAGCTCCGGGGGTGGGGTGGGTGTGGGTAGAGGGATTAAGTAAAAAATTAAAAAAAAGAGTGAAATGGTCTTGGACAACAGTGTGATGGTTATGGAGGTAGAGGTGAAAGAGGACATAGAGAAGATAAACGGGAATGGAAAAAATAAAATAAAATATATATATATTAAAAGAAATGACAGGGGAATTAAAATGGTACACTAGAAAATATCTGTTTAGCACAAAATGGAAATATTAAAAACAAACGATATGACGTGGAGCAAACAGCAAAATGGCAAAAGTCCTTCCTTATCAGTAAGTACATTAAATGTAAAGAGTTAACTTCTAGTTAAAAAGTAGAAATTGGCAAAATGGATTTAAAAAAATTTGTCCAACTCCATGTTGTCTATAAGAGACTCACTTTAGTTTCAAAGACACAGATCGGTTGAAATAAATAGGATAGAAAAAGATACTTCATGCAAACAATAACCAAAAGTGGTCGGGGTAGCTACACTGATGTCAGACAAAATCGACCCAAAGACAAAAATCACTGCCAGAGACAAAGAAGGACATTATAGATGTTAAAAGGGACCATCCAGCAAGAAGGTGCCGGAGCATAGTTAAATAAAGAACTCTGCTGCTGCTCCGTGCTCACCTACACACTTGCCAGCCCAGATACTACGGTAGTTTAGTTTAGATGCTCCTTTTGTGTATAGTAACTCAACACACGAACGCCATTCCCTTCACAGTGCAGGATGCCTTTTTAACGTCTGAGGCTAAAAACTTGCTCTCTACCTGATGTTGATTTCCTCTGCATGTAGGTACGAAGATGCCCTAGTCCTCTTGCTCTCGGAGGTGTTGAATCGAATCCAGTTCAGATACAACCAGGCCCAGCTGGAGGAGTTGGATGACGAGACTCTGGATGACGATGTAAGCAGCACGTCCTCGTTGGCCTTTCTTGGTTGTCATGTTGTGGTGTGAATCAGCATGGAGACCTGGAGCGGCCAGTCCTCGGCTCTGGAGACTTTTAAAGCCAGAGTAGTCTTACAGTTTGAGTTGTTCATTTGCAATTTATATCCTGCCTGTCTTTTTGGGTTCATTAACTGTAAAAAAAGTTTTACAGGCATTTTTTACCTATGTGGGCTAGAGATATAAGTACATCTGTTCAGTGAAAAGTGTAAGACTTCTGTATCCCTCCTATTTTCCCTGCCTGGCACCCACACCTCCACTCCCCACTCTGGGCAACAGATAAAAGCTAGTTGGATGCTGGTGGAAATAGTGAAAGAGATACTTAAATGAAAAGGCTAGACTTAAAGGAAATTTCTTCTGAGTATATTTTGTAAACTGGTATTTCTTAAAATCAGTTTTGAATTTATTGATGCTGGTGTCTCATATTGAGAAGGAAAATGTCTTTAAGGACACAATTCTAGTGTTTTTTTTTTCCTTAACCACCATGCACTTCAAAATTTTCAAGTCACTGATATAGCTTCAAAATAGCAGTGACTGGGGCATAATCAAGACCCTGAGGGTAGCCATGTTTGGGTTGAAAGAGCTCTGTACTCTGTACTGGGAATCAGATGGCCTGGATTTGAATCCATGAAGGAGACAGAGGTTAGGGCATTGAATTTCTCTGGACCTTAAATTTCTCATCTCCCAAAAGGGGGAGGATGTCCATGTTGACAGTTGTGTGAGGGTAACACATGCAGAAGGGCTGGCTACATGCCTGGTGCATGCTAGGTGTTTGATAAACTTTGGCTTCATTTCTTGTTAACTGTATGACTTAGGCCAATGCTTTCTCGTATTCTAGAATGGATAAGAGCCACTGGCACAGATGTTAAACAGATTTTGATTCAGGAGGTTTGGGGTGGGACTCACAGCATTGTACCTCTAACAAACCCCCAGGAGATCCGATGCTGCCTGTTTGTAGACCATACTTCAGTGGCACTGTCTTAGTGATACTTACAGAACCCAGTACTGGCCTGTCTCAGAAGGAATGAGTGGCCAGTTCCTATAGCTGGGATGGGTGAAAGGGGACATGAGCATTTTTTTCACAAGTGGCTTTTCTATCTCTGTTCCTATGACTGTAGGGGGAAAAGTAGTTCATTCTCAGATCATCTCTTTTTAAAAAATTTTTCTTTATTAATTAAGGTATTACATATGTGTCCCTATCCTCCCACTTCCACTCCCCCCTCCTTGTTCATACCCTCACCCCCTAGTGTCTATGTCCATTGGGATCATCTCTTTTTTTAGGAAAAAGCTTTTAATGATACTTTTTGGGTTAAAAAATATCTTTTAGCTTGGCCTTTTTAAAGTACCAAATAACCTGGTTCCAATATTTGCCATTTCTTTAAGACGGTATGTCTAAGAGTGAGGCTGAGGATTGCTTGGCAGGGAAAATGACAAGACCCTGCCTGTAGGAGAGCTGACCCATCTGTATTTCCCCTGCAGCAGCAGACAGAGTGGCAGCGGTACTTACGCCAGAGCTTGGAGGTAGTGGCCAAAGTGATGGAGCTCCTTCCCACACACGCCTTCTCGACACTGGTAACTCATGTTTGGATGGGGATAAAGAGCCCAGTGATTTCCCTGCACATATAGGATGAGCAGTAAAGCTTTTTTGCTCACCAGTATTATAAAAAATATACACTTGAGTGGCCAGATTATTATGATCTCTGAACACATAATAATCTGGCCACTCAGTGTGTGTGTGTGTGTGTGTGTGTGTGTGTGTGTGTATGTGTGAGCGTGAAAGAGAGAGAGAGTGTGTGTGTGTGTGTGTGTGTGTGTGTGTGTGTGTGTGTGTCTGTGTGTGTGTGTGTGTGTCTGTGTGTGTGTCCTGGTGCATGAATTCATGCATGGGTGGGGTTCGGCCATCCAGTCAGCCTGGCCAGGAGGAGGGGACAATTTGTGTATTAGCCTTTTATTATATAAGATATACACTGAGTGGTCAGATTATTATGCGTTCAGAGGTCATTATAATCTGGCCACTCAGTGTATATTATAACTGGAAAGTAATAGTTACTATACCCAATCCTCAATTTGATCAAATGTTAATATTTCCCCCAAACATATTAGATGTTTGTCTAAACGCTTGTCTATAATATGAACTTTACTAATGCCTTCATCAGTAGCTTGAAAGTGGCCAAGCTGAATAGAAGATTTATTTATATAACTTACATTGCTGAAAAGCCAGCTATTGTAAAGCTCACTCTTGGCATATTGCTGGCACTCCTGCCTATATTTATGTGCTAAAATCTTCAGTCATAGGACTGATTTCACTAATTAAGTGATACCTGTTTTCAGAAAAGATTTCATTAAGCCTTCTTCAAAGACAAGATAATTTATTGGGGTCAGCTTTGCATTATATCTTGGGTTTTTCTATGGAGATTGCCATTTTGTCACCTGCCATTCTTAGGGATTTGCCACATTAAAGTTTTTATCTTTATCTTAGTGGCGAATAGCAGTTTAGAAAGAAAAAGATACAGCTCTGGTTATGAAGGTCCTGTCTGCTAAATGAATAAGGGAAAATGACTTCCAAATAATTTGGCCTGTCTTTACTTTGCCAGGCAGTTGAATAAAGGCATATCTGTATTTCTGTCAAGGGTATGTTTACCTTGGATTTGAAGGGAGATGGGCCTGTCTAAAAGGATCAGATCATTTGGGGCTTGAAGTCTTCTTTTAGGAACATCATAATCATACCCAGCATCCACTGCTTTGTTTTAAAAAAGTATCAAACTGATGGTGGTTTCAGTTATAGAAGTTGTTAGGGATGTGGGAGCTACCTCTTCTTAGGGCACGAAAGGTTTCCAGAGAAGAGTTTTTATCTCGCCCCACTTCCCCACCTCCCCACTTCCCAGAGGTACATGGGCTGTTTTAATGGTAAAATTTATATTTTGTTTTTTAATCGTTGTTTCTTTGTTTTCAGTTCCCAGTTCTTCAGGACAATTTAGACGTTTATCTGGGGTTACAACAGTTTATAGTTACTTCAGGGTCAGGTAAACTGGTTTTATTTTCTAATTTAACCCACATTTAAAAAATTGACTAATATTGAATTATTGCCTTTGCTGTCAGAACATGATTTTTCTCTCTACTGCCACTTCCCTGCAGCGTTGTCTCCCCAACTTGTAAATATTAAGAAATCATGATGGAGAAGCTATGGGAATTAAAGGGTCAGGCCCTGACAGAATATTCCAGAGAGGTGTTTCAGTGAGAGGGGAGATAATTTGGAGCAAAAGGTTAGAGCTTTTTGAAAACCCTAGCAAACAGAATGTCTGTATGTCTTTTAAACCAGCAAGTATGCTAGGAAAAAACAACTCTGGACTTTGCTGTCATGTACTCTTTCTTCTCCGGTATTTAGAATCCAGTAGCACATAGGAGCAATTCAAAGCAGGCAAACTGTAGTGGAACATGCTGATGTTAGTAAATGCTAGCTTTCCTGTTGTAAGTGGCCCTGGCCCCTCTGGCCATAGCTAGTGGAAAAGGCTCTGTACAGGTTTCACCTAGTTGGGATTTAGGGTTAGTGCTTTTGTTTTTCCCTTTGGTTATTCTATTAATAGTATTAATAGTAACCTTCGTTTGTAGAACATGCATTATGTACCTGGCACTGTTGTGGAGAGACCCCTAGAAAAGACCACCAATATGCCAGATCAAAATTTATGCCTTTATTAACAAATTCGAATCCGGGCTCTCCCCCTATTGTCGCAGTAGTAAGGAAAAGAAAGAGAGCCCCGAGCACACCGAAAAGCCTGCTTTTATCTTTTTTTATGTTTGGCCTATTTGGCAAAGTCTAATTGGTTAATTTTCATAAACACTAGTCTATGAGCTAAAGTTTACTTATCAGGAAAGCTGAAGGCTATTCCTCTACCATTATAGTTTGTTTTGAGACCTTGGCTTATTGTGATTTAGGCTAGCTGGCAGTTGTTTTGCAACGGTGGGGGGAGGCATAGCTGACTGGGCAGAGCTCTTTGCCTGTCCTAGGGTCATGATAACCTATCACACTATGAGCTATGAAAAATTCCACTAGTACAGTAACATCATTAAAAGTTTGCACAATACCTGGGGCGGGGGGCTCATTTTCAGTTAAAGCGGTTTCTGTTTGACCTGGTCTGTTCTGTTTGTGCTGCCTTGAGATTACTTGGAACACGACATGCCTGAGGGTCAGGGATTGCAGACAGAGTCAGTTTAGACTAACATGGGTCTGGGAGCTCATTCCTCCCCTGGGCTGGGGCCCTGCCCCGACAGGGTCCTGCCGGCCATAACAGCACTATATTTTGCTTATGTTATCTATATATACTAGAGACCTGGTGCATGACAGTTGTGCACTTCTTGGGGGGGGGGGGGTGGAGGTCCCTCAGTCCGGCCTTCTCACAGTCCAGGACCCCTTGGGGGATGGCTGACTGCTGCAGAGGCAGGAGGTTCCCACCACCGCCACTGTACTAAAGGCCCTCCCCCTGTGGGAGCACACTGACCACAGGGAAGCTCCTGCATTGAGTGTCTGCCCCCTGGTGGTCAGTGTGTGTCATAGTGACTGGTCGTTCTGCTGTTTGGTCTAATTAGCATATTAGCTCTTTATTATATAGGATTATTAGGATATATAAAAGCCTAAGTGACCTTTACAACTGAACGACCAGAATGACTGATGACTGGAATGACCAGTTGACCAGTTGCTATGACATGCACTGACCACCAGGGGCCAGATGCTCAGTGCAGGAGCTGCCCCCTGGTGGTCAGTGCACTCACACAACCAACCTCACATGGCCAGCCAACCTCCCCCCTTGTCACTCCTCAGCCAGCAAATCTGCTGTCCCTCCCCCTGTCTGGCAGGTCCTGTCCGGCAGGGCCCTGGCTGGCCTGGCCCGGATTGGGACTGGATGAGATGGCCCTGATTGCTGGCCAGGCCTAGGGACCCCAACTGTGCATGAATTTCGTGCACTGTGCATCTAGTATAGGATAAAAGGCTAAGTGACTGATCATCCGACTATCTGACTGACCTACTGGCTGGTATATATGACGCACATTGGCAGTTGAAAAATAAACGTTGACTTGCACGTGCGTGATACATATAAAGCTTCCATTGGATTTCTTAATAGTATTACTCCTTCAGGAATGCGTGTCATAAATTAAAATTGAAAGTAGGTGTAATCATCATGCCACTGAGAAATCTTAATAGAAATGGGGTCTTTGTAATGGTACTAGATTTATTATCAAAAGATTGTGACCTGACATAATAGAAGCTGAAGTATTAACAGGATCTGCAGAAGGAGAGGTTGTTCTGATTCCAAGAATTGATTTGTCCCTGTCTGACACTGCCTCCCATTTAAATTAATTTGAAGACAGTTTCCCAGGATGCCAGCGTTTGCTATAATTATTAATAAATCACAAGGACAAATTCTAAACAGAGTAGGAATATTCCTACCTGAACCCTTTTTCTAACATAGTCAGTCAGTTATATGTTGATTTCTCTTGAGTTCAAAGAGCATGTGACATTAAAGTTAATTATAAATACTTCATCACAAGGGAAATTAGTCAAGCACTCTGAAAGTGTTTTTACTCTTAATGTGGTATACAGGGAGATATTAGAATAAGTTTAATCAACTTATCAGTCATTGTTTTTATCAATGTTGTTTTTATATCATGTTTTTGTTTTTATATCGTCTTTGTCCTATCATGTTATTATTTATTTATTAACCAATTTAAATATTATTTTCATATACATTTTACTATTTTTCTTTCATCTCTGACACTTGTACTATAAAGGGCGAGTAGTGATATTAAATTAATATTTAATATTAATTAAATATTAATTAATCAATTTCCTAATTAATTCATTCTAATTAATTTCTAATTGATTAATTTCCTTTCAATATGCATGAATTCATGCACTGGACCACTAGTCTTATACTAGAGGCCCAATGCACGAATTTTGTGCGGGGGGGGCGGGGTGTGTGGGGGTGGGGGTTGACCTTCAGCCCAGCTTGCACCCTCTTTAATCTGGCACCCCTTGGGGGATGTCCGACTGACTGCCGGTTTTGGCCTGATCCCTCAGGGACATCCTTCTCAAAATCTGGGACTGCTGGCTCCTAACCATTTGCCTGTCTGCCTGCCTGATTGCCCCTAACTGATTCTGCCTGCCAGCCTGATTGTCTCCTAACTCTGCTGGCCTGGTCACTCCCAACTGCCCTCCCTTGCTGGCCTGATCTCATCCCCAACTGCCCTCCCCTCCTGGCCTGATCTCATCCCCAACTGCCCTCTCCTGCTGGCCTGGTTGCCCCCAACTGCCCTCCCCTGCTGGCCTGGTTGCCCACAACTGCCCTCCTCTGCTGGCCATCTTGTGGTGGCCATTGTATGACGACACATGGGCAGCTATCTTGTGATGACATGGGGGTGTCATGTGAGGGCCACCTAGGCTTTTATTAGTATAGATAATTCTCTCATGCCTTATAAGGTGTAAGCACTAATACTGGTTACTCCTGTTTTACAAAGGAGGAAATCGATGTTCAGATAAGTTTATTTTTCAGAGCCACATAGTTTGTTAGTGCTAGTCTCAAGATGCTGTAATGGGGAATGATAAAAAATTGAATTAATTAGCCGAAACCGGTTTGGCTCAGTGGATAGAATGTCAGTCTGTGGACTGAAAGGTCCCAGGTTCGATTCTGGTCAAGGGCATGTACGTACCTTAGTTGTGGGCACATCCCCAGTAGTGGGTGTGCAAGAGGCAGCTGATCCATGTTCTCTCTCATCGATGTTTCTAACTCTATCCCTTTCTCTTCCCTCTGTAAAAAATCAATAAAATATATAATTTTTAAAAATTGAATGAACTAAAACCTGACATTGATTATGACAGCTGAATGACATATTGTGCTTGTAAGCACACCTGTGCCTCTCCCCCCAGCTGCTATAGTCATTTGACAGTGTTTTCCTTAGAGGAGTCATGCCTGGCTGGCCCTGGCCAGCAGCACCTCTGTCATGTAACTGTTGTTTCAGCCTGGCATAGAGCTGCCCGAAGTGCAGCCCAGCTTCTGGGCGAACTTGTTATTCATGGCAGAGCCTCCATGGGAGTCTCTGAGACTGCCCTTTTTGGTGGCCTGTGACGGCTTGTTTCCATGACTAGATTAGCTTCCAAATAATTCACTGGGCCCCAGGAGGTTGATGGGACTTGGAATGTCCCAAGTATAGGCTCTGGTTTTGTTGATAGGATAAGGACAGCTTATACAAAACTTTAAAAAAGACCACTTTTTAAAAGCAAACATGCCTGAAAAATATGCTATCAAGTATTATGAAAATCATTTGACTGTACAGAAGCTACAGATTTTCCAGAAATCTCTCTTGGGAAAACTGTGCCCTGGTTATCTCTCCTAGAATGTAGTCAATATTCTGAAGACATTATTGATCTTAAAAATTTTAAAAATGGAGTATGTATTCCCCCCCCCCAAAAAAAAAACACACAAACAAACAAACACACAAACAAACACAAAAACACATACAACAGGATTGATCCCTGAGTTTCCCTTTTAGAATTACAGCTGACTTTTTTACATTATACTGAATTTGTCTTCAGGTAAAAATCTTCAATGAGTTTTTAAATCCTTTTTCTAAGATACAGCTGATAACTTAAAGCTGCTCTTCTGAGAAAGATAATCTGATTTATTTTTTTCGCACATAAAATACCATATACCTGCTCTCGTTGAAGCCCGTTTTCTGGTAATTTCACAGTGCTCTTGGCTCTTCCAGATCATTTAGAAATCTCATTCCTAGCCTGATCTTTAGTGTGTAATCCAATGACAAACCTCTCAGGCCAGAGAAATACTTCTTTCTTATTTTAAATCCAGCTCTCTTATCCATGATGAAGCATTTCCTCATTTCTAAGTGGCTCAAAAGCCAAGTTTCCAGTGCAAAGGCTATTAAAAAGTGGGACTCTGAGTACATTCTGTCCCTAGTTCCCGTGGCCATTCACCCCTCAAATATCCTTCAATGCTATGCTGTATTAGTTAGCCTATTGCCTCATAACAGAAGCCATGATATCCTTTCTTCCATGGCCTTCTTTTCCATTCTCATTTATCTAGCTAGTCTTTAGTTCTAGCCTCTTCTCTGGAGCCTATATGGATGGGAGTCTCATTCTTACTCTACTTCTTCCCCCTTCCACTTCCTCATTAAAGTTCATGGAGAGAGCCGATAGCGGTTTGGCTCAGTGGTAGAGCGTTGGTTCAGGGTTCGATTCCAGTCAAGGGCATGTACATTGGTTGAGGGCACATCCCCGGTGGGGGGTGTGCAAGAGGCAGGTGGTCAATGTTTCTCTCTCATCGACATTTCTAGGTCTCTATCTCTCTCCCTTCCTCTCTGTAAAATATCAATAAAATATATACTTTTTTTTAAAAGTTCATGGAGAGTGTGGCCACAGCAGATGGGTCACGTGTGCTCTCTTACCCTTTAGGTGCCCTCTCTCCCCTCAGGTGCCCTCCCCTCACTGTACTTCTTTCCCACTGTTGGTGGTTTGAGAAACCTCTCACTGTGAGTGTGCCCCTTGTATTGCATTTGTGTCCTTACATGGCCTTGAAGTATTTGTTCTGTTTGTATCTGGCTATGCCACTGCTCAATGACATCTTCCCTCATTGGAGTGGTATTTCTGCTCTAAGTAATAACCCTGTTAGCTTTCTATTTAGCCATGCAGACTTTCCTGCCTAAGAGATTGCTTCATGTAGAATACTATATAAGATTTTTGGGCTTCTATTCTTTGTTCCCCTGGGGTTCATTTATGACTCGTTTGTTCTCTTGGGGCAGAATACTGTAAATTCTAATTTTCACACCTCTACCTCCCTCACCCCCTCAAACAGGACTGAATTACACATAAGATTACGGTACTAGGTTTTTATCCAGGGCGGTGGGATGTGGCTTACAGCATATCTGGACAGTTTCAGGGGGCCTTGGTTTGTGGAAGACAGGACTTCAATGTAGTTGTGATGTTTTCTCTCAAAAGCCTGTTTCTCCCAAAGGTCCCACTTTGCAACTGTTTGCGATATTGGAAAGAAATCCAACCTAGCCAAACTGAAGAAAATGTGGGTGGATCTGAATAGCTTTTCCCTGGCCTGCCTCCTCAAGTTGAGGTGGCGCCTTTCGCGATGCGGTGGCAGTGGTGGTGTGTGCATTCTAGGTTTGGATTAGTGGTGCTTACTGCCGGTGTGTTTGTCTGTCATGCAGGCAAAGTAGCAAACAGCAGCTGCAGTTTTTATTAATATGCACCTTAGATGACACATATGTGTTAAGTTGAATTATATGGAATTTCAGTTATGTTAGGTCAGAAGTGGTCAAATGTCAGCAATTTCATATGGTTCAAACTTCTATCTCTCTCTATATAAAAGGCTAATATGCAAAGGGTTCCTAGGACCAACAGTGGGCAGACTCTCTATGCAGGAGCTGTGGTGATGCACACTGGCCATTTACAAAGAGACGGCACTGTGGACCTGGTGCCGACAATCCAACATTTGGCTTCCCCAGAGTGGGATACAGGCCCCGTCACCACCCCAGAGTGACAGCCCACCAAATTGCAGCTAACTGGGGATGTGCCTGCAACCAAGATACATGCTGGTGAGACCCCATGGCGCAAAATGCATCACATAACAATGCCTGGCTTCCTCTCCCTAACGATTAGCCTCCTTGGAGTTTCTTCAACCCAGGAACATGACTTATTTTATAGCCAGGTGGAAATATTTTACACACTTTAATCAAATGTCTCTGAAGCATTTTCACATGCCTCATCTCATTTGATCCCCACGGAAGTCCTGGAGTAGGAGATAGGAGACATGGTAGAATCCTATTTTCTTTTCATTAGCTAGAAAACAGAGATTTAGAAAATTCAGAAACTTGATCCGACTGAAAAAAAGAAATTGTGGAACTTGAAAATGACTTAAGGTTTTCTCATTGCGCAGAATATAGTCAAACACTGATACAGTTAAATATATCACCATTTGTTCTCCCTGCATGATCTACAATAACAATTGCTGTGTTCCTGAAAGAGAAGTTGGGGTGCTTCACTGCCTGGAAAAAGTTTAGCTAAATCAGGAAGCAGGTCTAATTAAGTGAGTTTATTCTAAATATACTTTGGCAGCACATATACTAAAATTGGAACAATACAGAGAGAAGTTAGCATGGCCCCTGCACATGGATGACATGCAAATTCGTGAAGCATTCCATATTTTTTAAAGGGGGAAAAAAAAGGTTAACTTGACTCATGCATGTGCAATACATATAAAGCTCTGGCTGGTGCCCACCACACACATGTGTTTCCATCTGTCATTGTTGATCGTGAATTTGGTTGACCCTAAAGGGCGAATAGTGATATTAAAATATTTCCTTTCAATAATTGGCAGACGAATGGAAAACCTTAGATGCATATTACTGTATGTGGGACCTTATTTTTCTGAACGTCTCATTAACTATTTCCTATAATTTGGATAGTGGAATTGCTTTTTGTAATTTAACAGTGGGACCACATGGGTAAAATCTATTTTTTTGTGGACATTGATACACATCTTGGTGTCTGAGAGAGGGTGGCAATGGGGGAATAGTTATTTGGTACTTAACTAGTGTTTTGACCATCAGTGCTAGGGGAAAAAAAATCTATAGAATATTCACATAATTCAGTTCAGCTTTCTAAATGATCTCCCTTCCTTATACTGTGATTTACTTAAGTATCTGTTTAAAGTATGGTCTCCAGGTAGTACAGGCAGCCTGACAATCTAGAGGCCTTTACTTATAAAGGAATCTAGCCAGTGAACATAATTCTCATTACTAAAGTGCCCTGAGGAAAAACTTAACTTATCCTGTATATCAGGGTCAAAGAAATTCAAAGATGGGCCTAAATAAGTTATAAAGATTTAGGCCTGTCAAAACTAACAGCAGTTTCATGTAGAGCAGGTTTCCCAAACTTTTGACATATGTGTACCCCTTCTATAATTTCATAACGCTGAGTACCCCTCGTAAAAAAAAATGGATGCATTTTAATAACTATCAAAATATATTTATTTTTTGTACATACACAAAATAATAATAAACAAAAAATAAAATTATTCATAATAAAATATAAATAAAAGTTATATTATAAATAATATTTATTTGCACACCGGACCATCTCACGCCTCACAAGACTGTCTTGACTTGACTCATGAGAACATAAATTTAGGCACAGCTAAGCACGGTGCAGTGCATATCCCCACCAAACTCCGGTGCAACATGTACCCCCACCAAAGTCTTCCCGTACCCCTGGGGGTATGCGTACCACACTTTGGGAAACACTGATGTAGAGGTACATGTCTAATGTAAATCAATCAGTATAGATTCTACTTACTGCAGTTTTTTTGATCATTTAAATAAAAGCTTCTACAAGGAAAATAAAATAAAATAGTTCCTTTCAAAGTGCATGAATCTATACACCGGGCTGCTAGTAATTTAATAAAACTCATACAGCAGTTCCAAGCTGTTTTTCCTTTGTAGGTATTGTTCCATGTTGGACAAATTAGGGCAGGTTTATAGAGGGGAATAACCCGGATGACAAGGGTTTTCAGAAGGAGAGTAGTATGGGTAATGGAAGGGACCCTGGGAATGTATTTTCAGGCAAGAGGAGATTTTTCAGGAATGGTACCCTGTCTTCACATCTCTCCCAAGAATGTAGTGTGTCATCAGGCTTAGGCTTGTTTTGTGTTCTGCCCTCTGGTGATGGGACAAGGAGTAATGAGAAGGAATTATAGGAAGACAGATTTCCCTCCCCTTTCTTGTGGTGTTTTGTTTTGTTTTGTTTTTATTGACTTCAGAGAGGAAGGGTGAGGGAGACAGAGAAACATCAATGATGAGAGAGCATCATTGATCCATAGCCTCCTGCACACTCCACATTGGGGACTGAGCCGCAACCTCAGGCATGTGCCCTGACCAGGAATTGAACCATGATATCCTGATTCATAGGTTGACAATCACTGAGCCACACCAGCCGGGGTCCCATGTTTTTGACCAAGCTGTTCAGAGATGGAAGTCTCCCTCAAGAAGGATTGGGCTTTTCATCATCCAGTGGAGGTGTATAGGAAAAGGTTGAAGGGCAGGAGGAAGGGGCAGCGGTGGGGGCACAGGGGAAGAGTGAAAGGCCTGGGAACAATACCATTTCCCTTTATCGCTTTTCAGAGAGAGTGGAATGGAATAAGGGGTGGTGAGAGAAACATTGATGTGGGAGAGACACATCAACTGATTGCCTTCTGCATGAGCCCCAACCAGGGTCAGGGAACAAATCTGCAGCCCAGTTACGTGCCCTTAACTGGCATTGAACCTGTGACCCCTCAATTCTTGGGCTAACTAGGGCTGGGCATAATACTTTTAAGCTGCCTAAGAGTGACAGAATGTTTCTCTTCATACTTAAAAATATTTAAGAACCTAGTTCTTAGGTATATCTAAGGGTACCTAGTTCTAGATATTAAGTGCAACAAAACATTGAAAACTAGTGATCAAGTAGACTTGGTGGGAGATGGAGTGGAAGAGAAAGACAGGTGCTACAGGAAGAGTATGGGCTATTATACTAATTCAAAACCTGCCCATGTGGCTCTTGGAACGTTGAGCTGGCCTCCTTTCCGTTTGGGCCTGTACCATGACCACATCCACTTCCCAGGTGTGTGTGTGTGTATGTGCGGGCGCTTTGTTTTGTTTTAATTTTTTATTGATTTTAGAGAGGAAGGGAGGGGGGGGAGGTAGAAACATCAATGATGAGAGAGAACCATTGATCGGATGCCTCCTGCATTCCCCCCACTGGGGATCAAGCCCACAACCCAGGCATGGCTGAGAATCGAACCGTGACCTCGTTCATAGGTCTACGGTCAACCACTGAGCCACTGCAGCCAGGCCCGGGTGTGTTTTTCATCAGGGTTTATTTTCACAGAGCCCTGAGGAGTGGCTGCTGTGCAGGGGAACAGATTTTAGACGTTCACCCTGGGAGTCGGTTACCTCTGGACATTCAGGAGTATCACTGTGCTCCTTTGGTTACCTAGAGAGAGGAGGGCGGGCAGTATTCCCTCTCACGTGACCCAGCATGACAGAAATACCTCCTGGTCCGGTGTGTTCCCTGGGCTCCTCTGGCTGGCAGCATGGCTGTCCTCTTGCTTGGGTTGGGTGCTGCTCACTCTTCTGGACACCCACCCGTGGCCCCCAGGGCTGCCTGTCCTGTGTTCCACCCTGAGGTCCTGATACTGTGGGGAGTGCGGAGGAGGAACAGGTGACTGGGGGCTCCTGGGAGCTGGCCTTTGTGACTGGCTCTCTACTTGTAAGGTCCTTCCTTGAGCTGCCTCTTCCTTTTGTTCTGCTCCTTGGGTGTGACTCACTGAGACAATGCCCGGGCCAGAGCATTTCCTTTATTTTTAAAAAAAATATATTTTATTGATTTTTTACAGAGAGGAAAAGGAGAGGATAGAGAGCTAGAAACATCAATGAGAGAGAAACATCGACCAGCTGCCTCCTGCACAGCCCCCACCGGGGATGTGCCCGCAACCAAGGTACATGCCCTTGACCGGAATTGAACCCTGGACCTTCCAGTCCGCAAACCGATGCTCTATCCACTGAGCCAAACTGGTTCCGGCCAGAGCATTTCCTTTCCAGGCTCCTGTCCTCCCATGGGGCCCCATCAAAGGCTCTGGGCCCAGCCTGGTCACCTGGAAGTCCGCGTAGGATTTGAGGTGTCACATTGCTACTCCACCCACCACTTTTTTCATAGGTGCTCGGCTTTGCTGGGTTCCTCTCCGCAGGTGCTGCTTATCCGTGATCGCTCGCCTTTGATTACTGCAGTGACGGTTCCCAGGGGCAGTGTGAGGATTTAAGCTCCGGAGACTCCCTCTCCTGCTCTGTCTTGTTCTGTTTGGTTGTACTGAACTCATGTATACATTTGTGATCACTTGTGGTCACTGTGACATTGGGCTCCACTAGGAGTGGCCCCTCACTGTGTAGGACTTAGATAGAAGACTTGTAAGTTATTGGTTTATCCCTGGAGGAAGGCAGGAGGGGAGGGAAGCTGGTTCTCTAGAGAACGGAAGGAAGGTCTTGAGAGGGAGTTGATGCCTTGCCTCAGGGAGCTGTGTGCTTAGATTGGAAGACATTTGTGAGGTGCTGCGGGAGGATGGTTGGTGCTAGTCACGTTGAGGCTCTTGCCCTCTACCCGAGTAAAATCCCGAAGTGGCAATGGAGGGAGCTTGAGAAGTGTGTAGGTTGCAAATGCCTGTGGGCAGGCTCTCACTGTTCTGCCCCTCCCTTCCTCCCTGGTTCTGAGGGGGAGGATTTAATCAGACTGAGAGCCCTCTGCTTGACAGTTATACTGTTTTTGTGGATATTTGTGAGTAGAGGGGTGCAAGAAGCAAGGAGGTTGCTGAACTGAGGATGTTTTTGTCCTCCATTTTGCATCCTCCTTGCTTAGTTTGAAGAAATTATGTTGAATAAGTTTCAGGCCTTAGAAAATCACTAGCTCTTGGTTTTTCATAAGTATTACAAACATTGAATAATGGTTTATAGTCTACAGTGTTTATTTAATGCATTCTAACTTAGCCCTTATAACAGTCAATTAGATAGTAGCATTTTTTTTTCCATTTTAAAGCTGAGGAAACTGAGACTCAGAGGGGCTCACTGAGGCACAGAGCCAGCGAGTGGCAGGGAATCCGTCCTCTGAAGCCAGCTCATGCTCCATACTCCGTGCTGCATTTCTACAACCGCCTCGGTGCAGTGCTGAGTGCACACTGTCCGAGCAGGGACAAGTCCTCCCTCTCCGCCTCGGAGACGTGGTCTCTGACAGGGCCATGTGCAAAGGCAAGCAGATTTGCAATTGCTTAGACTGAGCTTAGGACACCCGCTCTGCCCCAGAAATGTGACTCACGTTGGGCAAGTTACCAGACCTCCTTGAGGATGTTTCCCTGTGAGTAAAATTGGTGGCATCCATCCTTTATATGGTCAGAAGGAATCAGAGAGGTGCTGGGTGCACTTTGCTGCCCTCCCTCCCTGGCTGTCTGTCTGTCTTCCTCTGCTGTCTGTCCCTCCCTCTGCCTCTGGAGTGCATGTGGGTCTGGCTTCCCTGCTCAGTCCCAGGAAGCAGTGTGTGTGTCAAGGGTTGGTTTAGTACTTGTAGATTGCCTGGGTGAGCAGGTGTCTGTCGTGGTAACCACAGCATGTTCTTCCTGAAAACCTGTCTGTGGTGCTATGTTCCAGGACACAGGCTGAACATCACAGCGGAGAATGACTGCCGGCGCCTGCACTGCTCCCTGAGAGACCTGAGCTCCCTGCTGCAGGCTGTGGGCCGCTTAGCTGAGTACTTCACTGGAGACATGTTTGCTGCGCGGTTCAGCGATGCCCTCACAGTCGTGGAGAGGTAGGCTGGCAGCGACCTCATGGAGTCATTCCCTCTCCCGAGCTCAGTTGTACTAGCTTCTGCTTTGGTGCTGGGTCAGTCACAGCTCGCATGTGTAAGGAGAATGTGGAGCGATTACTGGATCTCTCGAAACTTCAGTTCCTCATGTGTACAATGGAGTGGACAGTATTTTTAGGTTTATTCTTTAAAATTTTTATAAACTATAGTTTTAAAATTTTTATAGTTTTAAAATTTATACTCAAAGAATATATATCAGTCATTTCAACTTCATAGTGAGATGATTGATCATAGAGCCTGAATAGTATATATATATATATATATATATATATATATATATATATATATATCAATTAGGTTTGTAAGCTCAGTACTACGATAGTTAGCTATCTTGTCTTCAATTTAAAATAAAATGTGAGGAAGGCTCCTTGTTATGATCTCAATAGCCAGTGTGATTAGCAGTGTTTCACCTTAGAGGTTACATAAACAAACCTAGTAATAAAACTGCTACACAGCCCTGTCCAGTGTGGCTTGGTTGGAGCACTGTCCCATACACCAAAGGTGGCAGGTTCTGTTCCCAGCCAAGGCATATAACCAGGTTGTAGGCTCTGTCCCTGGTTGGGGTGTGCGTAGGAGGCAACTGATTGATGTTTCTCTGTCACATAAATGTTTCTCTCTCCCTTTCTCTCTCTAAAAATCAATAAAATTTTTTTAAACACTGCCAAACAGACACATCTAGAAGTCAATTTTTAGTGATGAATATCATGAAAGAATGCTGTGTAATGTAAAAACAGAATGCAAAGTCCAACACTATATGATTTTACTTATATGAGGTTATGTAGAGTAGTAAAATTCATAGAGACAGAAAAAAAAAAAAAGATGATTGCCAGGGGCTAGGAATGGAGTATGGAGAGTTATTTAATGGGTACAAGTTTTAGTTTGAAATGATGAAGAAAAGGTTCTGGAGATAGACAGTGGTGGTGGCTGCACAGTATCAATATACGTAATGCCAGTGAATTGTGCACCTGCAGTGTGAGTGTACAACACGGAGAGAAAGAATTAGATACCAGGTCCACGTTGGTGTGTTGCTTCGGGGAGGTGCCGTTCTGATTTCCAGTTATCACCTGCACCCCTTCCAGGACCAGATTGGGAGCCCTCGGCTCTTTTCACTCTCACTGTCTTGACCTATTGGCAGTGCTCCTTTCTGTCTGCTCCCCAGCCTTGCATAATTTGTGGCTCAAGCTTGTGGATTTCTAATAAAGTCCTGTTTTTTCTATGCATCCGAGAGGAGCATTTTTACAGAGTATGGTCCACATGCACCAGAGCCTTTCAGAGACGCATGTTTCCAGACCCTCCTACAACTGCATAGTTGGTCAGTGGGGTTGTACCAGGGAGCTGGCATTCATAACAAGTTCCCCAGTTGCTCCTTGTGTCAGTGAAGTTGGGGAACCCCTGCACCATTGGATTGAGGAAGAAGAGCACATGCTGTCCTCCCTGGCATCCAGCTCAGTTTTCTGACAGCAGGCACAGAGGGAACTCAGCCAGGTCTCCAGTTTTCCCCTCGACTCAAAGGAAAGTCTGTCTCTAATGACACAGGCATTTCTACTTCTCAGTAGAGCTGGCTATTAGTCCCTGTAGTTCATGCTCATTTTATGCAGTGAGCCCTTTGGCAGCAGTGGGTTCAGCAGTTTGCTCCTGAAATAACTGTGCTTGAAGTTAAAAATACCTCAGTTCAATTCTAGAAACTCTTGTCCCCCATCCCAGAATTTTATCATGATTCACATATTCATAAACATTGAGTAGTTTTACAGGGAAGACCCATATACCCATCATTTAAACAGTGCTATATTTTCTTTATCATATATCTATCCACCTGAAACACTTTTTAAAAATATATTATTTTTATTGATTTCAGAGAGGAAGGGAGAGTGAGAGAAACATCAAAGATGAGAGAGAATCATTGATCAGCTGCCTCCTGCACGCCCCCACTGAGGATTGAGCCCTCAACTCAGGCATGTGCCCCTAACTGGAATCGAACCCAGGACCCTTCAGTCCACAGGTCAACGCTCTATTCACTGAGCCTGACCAGCTAGGGCAAACATTTACATTTAAAAAAAAAATTTTTTTTTGTGGTAAAATATACATAACAAAAATTTCCATTGCAATAATTTTTATTGTATATAGTATATGAGAGTATATTCTCTGTGTTGGATATCTATATTATTTTCAAAATTTTTTGATACTATATGTAATGTTATAGTTAGTATCTTTGTATATAAATCTGCACATCTCAGATTATATCTTTGGGATAAGATTGAAGGTCTGGTCTCTATTCTTAGACCTTTGTTGGCACCTGTCTATCTGTGTTTTTTAAATCCATAGCTGAATGTTTTTTCTTACTTGCTTCTTTGCCAACAGGTTGGTCAAAGTCACTCTGTATGGATCTCAGATAAAACTGTACAACATTGAAACTGCTGTGCCATCCGTATTGAAACCTGATCTCATTGATGTGTAAGTAGAGTTAGATGTTTATATTCCCAGGAAATGTCCTCCAGCCCCAAATCATTTTTAGATAAAAAGAAACAGTAGTGCCGAAACTGGTTTGGCTCAGTGGATAGAGCGTCGGCCTGCGGACTGAAAGGTCCCAGGTTCAATTCCAGTCAAGGGCATGGTTGCGGGCACATCCCCAGTAGGGGGTGTGCAAGAGGCAGCTGATGGATGATTCTCTCTCATTGATGTTTCTAACTCTCTATCCCTCTCTCTTTCTCTCTGTAAAAAAATCAATAAAATATATTTTTTTAAAAAGAAAAAAGAAACAGTAGTGGCTGTCACGAAGAAGAGTGAAACTCCCACTTCCAAACCTAGGAGAGGGACAGGTGGTTTGATTGTATACACCGGGACACACGCGGTTGGAGTGAGAGGACTTCACCAGGCAGACGTGAGCTGGGATAGAGTCTAGGAGTATGCATGTCGGGAGGAGAGAACAGCACAAGCCAATGCAGTGTTGGGAGTCACACAGACTGGAGGTGGTGAGCACCTTGTGTGGTGGGAGATAAGGCTGATAGCTCTGTTAATCTCCTGTGGACAGTAGCTGAAACCAGTGTACGGAAGAGTTCCTTGGGGAACACATTCCTTCAGAGACTGATGACAGAAGACGGCATAGGCTCGGGTATCTGCATGCTACACAAGAACTTTGGTGCTTTTGAAACAGGACATCCATAGACCATGCTATGAGAAACTTTATAGACGGTGGGAAGCCATGAGGAATGTGACACACAGAAGTGATAGAGCAATGATTTTCAAACTTTTTCATCTCATGGCACATATAAACATT
This sequence comes from Vespertilio murinus, assembly GCA_963924515.1. Classification (NCBI taxonomy): domain Eukaryota; kingdom Metazoa; phylum Chordata; class Mammalia; order Chiroptera; family Vespertilionidae; genus Vespertilio; species Vespertilio murinus. The sequence goes on along the minus strand of OZ004705.1, from coordinate 99,719,868 downwards.
ACTAAAATTACTAAAATTTTACCGATCTGACAAAAAGACAAGTATAATTTTGATTCACCCCAAATGGCTGTTGTCATTTTTTTTATTTGACAATCTAAGGGAGAAGAGGCCAGTGCCCCTGACTAAAATAGTCAGGTGTTGCATGTTTTAGAAATCCTTTTGGCATATTGTTTGAAAATCACTGAGATAAAGGAATGGGAACAAGAGATGGGCCATACCCCAGAGATCACACTGCCCTAAGGCTTGTTCTAGACTGGAGCAGGAACTGGCAAGTGATGGCTGGTGACAAATCCGGCCCACTACCAACTTTTGTAAGTAAAGTTTTATTGGCACACAACCACTTATTTACATATTGTCTGTGGCTGCTTTTTCACTTCAGTAGCAGAACTGAATAGTTGTGAACAAGGTATCAGGCCTACAAAGTCTAAAATATTTGTACTGGATTTTCCAGAAAAAGTTTGCTGACTCCTGTTCTAGAACATTCTTGAGCTGCAAATTAGGTAAATGATAGAGAATCTTTTTTACTATGGTGGTTTACACTTTTTAAAATATTGCTTTCCTTTTTGAGAATTTAAAGAAAGCTGTGAAGTTTCTCCTGAGAAAGACGCTAATTTCCTAAACACTTCCTTGTAGACAATTTCAGGAAGTTGTAAGTCCCTTCCTTCAGCCTCTAAGAGCTCTACAAATCCCATAGATTGACTGAAATTCTCAGACTCAAAACGCAGACTCATGTCCTTCCTCCTTACTTCTTGTACACAGAACTTAAACAAAAGGACCAATGGACTCTAAATATAAAATAACTACCTGGTCACTATGAATTTTAAATTCTCAATACCTCTACTTTCTCTTTTGTTGTGTTTTTATTTATTTCAGAGAGAGGGAGAGAGAGATAGATAAATCAGTAATAAGAGAGAATCATCGATTGGCTGCCTCCTGCACCCTCCCCCCTTATTGAGGATCGAGGCCACAACCCAGGCATGTGCCCTGACCAGGAATTGAACCGTGACCTCCTGGTTCCTCATTCGACTCTCAACTACTGAGTCACACTGGCCAGGCCTCAATGCCTGTATTTTCTTACTTTAAGGCACTTAGTACTGAAGGAGGAAAATAAAATGAACTCATACTCTAAAGGTAGACTCATCAATTATAAATGTTTTTCACATTTGCCCTTGTTACTTGTGCTCTCTCTCTGTGTACAGATGTGCACACGTACATTTTTTGTGTGATCTATTTGAAAATAAATTGGAGACAATATTTCACTTCACCAAGAAATCCTTTAGCATGTATCTCCTAGTAACAAGGACATTCTTTTACATAACCATTTTGTGCTAGAGTCCCAGCACACAAAATTCTTTCACAGGTATTGTCCCTAGGCCTGGCCTGCAACCAAGGCCATCTTCCTGGCTGCCAGCAGCCAGTCCTGTTCCCCGCTGCTACCTACCCCCTGCTCCCCAGGCTATTGGAGCCTGCCTGTGCGGGGAGGGACTGAGAGGGACTAAGAGGTCAGCTGTTCCCACCTGCTCACTGGCCCTGCCCCCACTGCAAGTTGCCCTCTGTGTGGGGTGACCCGCAGGATGGGGGCCTTGGCCTGGCGCCTCCTGTGTCCTCGGCCACCCACCCCCAGTTCCTCGTTTGCCATTGGGTGATGGGAGCCTGCTGGCCGGGGAAAGAGACCAAGAGGTTGTCAGTGCGCCTCATAGTGAGTGGTTGAGCAGTGGTCATTCCACCGTTAGGGTCAATTTGCATATTACCGTTTTATTATATAGGATTATCAACAGTCAATTGTCATGAGTACAACAATATCATGTAGTATTTTTGAAAGAGAGAATACGTACACATATACATACATATTTGTATATATTCCATATTCGAATTTGTCCTGTGAATGTCCTTTCCTTTTTTTTTCTTTTTATTTAAAACCTACCTAATTATGAATCACAATTTAAATTTGTCTCTTATAATCTAGAACACTTCTCCCAATTGTGCATGTTGCAGGGAAGAGGAATGGAAAGAGGCAGGGAGAGAGGGAGAGACCTTTTGGAGATTCAGCCATTAAAATTTGATTTTTAAAGCAAATCTTAAAAATCTGGATTTGTCCAGTTGTTTTTCCACAGTAGTATTAGACTGAGGTCAGACATTTTTAGCAAGAATACTGCATAGGTGGTGGTGTGTCCTTCCTCTTGATATTGTCTGGAGGTCATTGAGGTCAACTTGCCCTGTAATTGTTCATGCTAAGTTTGATTTTAAAACGCTATACCATTAGTGCTATACCATTGAAAGATCCTAGTAGCAATGAACCCCCAGTAACAGTACCCCTAGTATCCAGGCTCTTGGTTTCTAAGGCACATTCTCCACTAAAAGGAACCAGAGCTTCTTGGAGAAATGTTAGTGTGTGGGCAGGGTGATCCTGGAAAATTTTACTGACTCAGTAAGGAGGGAAGTGCTCAGTGAATGTCAGGAACAAGGAAAGGGAAACAGACTAGCTAAAAGGATTTTCCCCAGCCGGACTTGATAATTTGATCATCAAGAAAGAATAAGATGATAATAGATTATAACCTTGAATATAAGAATCCATGCATCTACAGTGATTTAAAAAAATGATGGGACCCTAGCCAGTTTGGCTCAGTGGATAGAGCATCAGCCCTTGAACTGAAAGGTCCCAGGTTTGATTCCAGCCCACATGCCTGGGTTATGGGCTCGATCCCCAGTGAGGGACTTGCAGGAGGCAGCTAATCAATGATTTTCTCTCATTATGGATGTTTCTATAAATCTCTCTTCCTCTTCCTCTCTGAAATCAGCAAAAGTATATTTTTTAAAATAAATAAATAAAGATGGGGAGGGGAAGCTCTTTTTTTTTTTTTTTTTTTTTTTTTTTTTACAGAAGAATGCCAGCTAATGAATAGGAAAAGAAAGATAGAATTAGAAAAATCAGAATTATTGTTGTCCCTAGCCATAGAGTGCATAGGGTCTGATGCATAGGGTCTTAGGGCAAGCTTCCTTACAAAACTCTAATATACAGTAGTTGTCTGCACCCTGGTCTGTAGCTATGGATGTTACATTTTTACTAGCTCCCAGTCTCAGCACATTCTCACTCTAATTCTTTGGTTCTGCTTTTTTTTGTTTTTTGGGTTTTTTTTAAATCACTAGGGGCCCAGTGCACAAATTTATGAACCTGGAAAGAAACTGGGCCATGAGGCTGTGGTGGGCATAGGGGCGGGTCTTGGCCCATCCTCCGTGCCCCCATCCAGCCCTTCCCCCCCGCAGCCCCTGGTTCCCTGTCTGCCAGCAGCCCCATTTCCGCTGCCGCTCCCACACACTGACTGTGCGGGCTTCACTCGCACCCGCTGACTGCACGGAGCGATTGGGGCTGGTGTCAGCAGCGGGTGCAAGTGGGGCTGGTGCCATCAGTGGGTGCGAGTGGCTGCTGCTGTCCCGATTGCCCCTCAGGAGTAGGGGGAGGTGGAGAAGCCCTCAGGTGTGATCAGGGCTGGCAGCTGCTGCTCACACCCACTGATGGAGCCAGCAGCGGTTGCAAGCAGGGCTGGCACCGGCAGCAGGTGCAAGCACCGGACAGGACCGTGGCACAGTGGAGCAAAGAATCTTCAGTAACCACCAGAGGCTCACCCCAATGACAGTAACCAGAGCCCCACCTTGGTCTGGCACCCCTGCTCACCTGCTCCACCATCCTGCTCCGGCCGACGCCTGCCATGTTCTTTGCTCTGCTGTCTGCTGCTGATGTCAGTGCATGGCATAGCTATCGGTTGTTCGGCTGTTCCATCATTTGGTCTATTTGCATATTAGCCTTTTATTATATAGGATTCTCTCAGGGATGCTCACATGTGTCACAGAAAGATTAAGATCTGATAGACATTCACTAACTGCCTTTTGTATTCTGGACATTGATGGCAATATTTAGATGGTGAGTTTTAATTTTTAGGGTTGATGTCAGCAAGTAAATGATTTCCATGCCGTTAGATCCTGGAACATTAAATGTAGTGGATGGAGTTTTTACTTCCTATGAAAATACTTAATGCTAATATATATGACTTTAACATTTAAAATCACATCTCTCCTTTTTGCAGGCATGCCCAGTCCCTGGCCGCCCTGCAGGCGTACTCTCATTGGTTAGCACAGTATTGCAGTGAAGCGCATCGGCAGAACACCCAGCAGTTTGTCACGCTCATCTCCACTACCATGGATGCAGTCACACCTCTAATCAGTACCAAGGTCTGGAAAAAGCAAAGGCTGCACCTGTTACCTGAGTCTGTCTTTTCCATGTACCCATTTATTACCTTATCAAAATGCTACATAGTAGTAGACTTGTCATTCTTTCCACTGAAATATAACTATATATGCCATTTCATGTTCCTTTTAGTTGTAAACCACTTAATGCAAATATAACTTTATATATATATATATATTTTTTAATATATTTTATTGATTTCTTACAAAAAGGAAGAGAGAGGGATAGAGAGCTAGAAACATCAATGAGAGAGAAACATCGACCAGCTGCCTCCTGCACACCCCCCACTGGGGATGTGCCCGTAACCAAGGTACATGCCCTTGACTGGAATCGAACCTGGGACCCTAGAGTCCGCAGGCTGATGCTCTATCCACTGAGTCAAACTGGTTTCGGCATAACTTTATATTTTTAGTTCTCGTAAGTCCCACATGAACACATGCTTATTGTGAAAAAGTAAACTATGGTTCAGATTTAGAGACTGAAACGTGATGGTGCTGTTTAATCTCTTCCTCCAAAACATTTTCCTTTCCCCAGTAAGCACTGTCCACGGTTATGTGTCCTTCAGACAGGTTTCTTTTTACATACACAAGTGAAAGTCTGCATTTAGCTGCAGATACAGCTGCTTTTGTTTAACAGTATGCTTAACAGGAAACTTTTACATGTATAAACAGCTTCAGCTTTTCAAACTGCCCGTGTTTTATAGTGGGTATATATTATAATTTCCTTATTGGTGGATATTATATCCTTGTAGGATGGATTGCTGCAAGGGGAATTGCTGGGTTGAAGGTTATATCCATGTAAACTTTGATAGGTTCTATTAAGTTGTCCTCCAACAAGATCAGGTTGTATTATTTGAGTGTATACATGCCCTTTTTTTTTTTAGGCTTTTGTATTTTTTATTATTTTTTAAATTTAATAAATCTTTATTGCTCAGATTATTACAATTGTTTCTCCTTTCCCCTCCATAGTTCCCTTCCACCTGATTGCCACCCTACCCTCTGCCCTTACCCCCCCCCATTGTCCTCATCCATAGGTTATACGATTTTAGTTCAGTCTCTTCCTGCACCCTCCAGACCCCTTTCCCCCTGATAATTATTAATCCACTCCCTTTCTTTGCCTCTGATTCTATTATATTCACCAGTTTATTCTGTTCCTCAGATTTTTAATTCACTTGATTTTTAGATTCACTTGTTGATATATATGTATTTGTTGATCATAATTTTTTATCTTTTTTCTTCTTCATCTTCTTAAAGAATACTTTTCAGCATTTCATATAATACTGGTTTGGTGGTGATGAACTCCTTTAGCTTTTTCTTATCTGTGAAGCTCTTTATCTGCCCTTCAATTCTGAATGATAACTGCTGGGTAGAGTAATCTTGGTTGTAGGTTCTCACTATTCATCACTTTGAATATTTCTTGCAATTCCCGTCTGGCCTCATAGTTTCTGTTGAGAAATCAGCTGGTAGTTGTATGGGTGCTCCCTTATAGGTAACTAACTGTTTTTCTCTTGCTGCTTGTAAGATTCTTTCTTTGTCTTTTGCCCTTGGCATTTTCATTATGATATGGCTTAGTGTGGTCCTCTTTGGATTCCTTTTGTTTGGGGTTCTGTGCGCTTCCTGGGCTTGTAAGTCTATTTCTTTCACCAGGTGGGGGAAGTTTTTAGTCATTATTTCTTCAAATATGTTTTCAGTATCTTGTACTCTCTCTTCTTCTGGCACCCCCATAATTCTGATGTTGATATGCTTGAAGTTGTCCTAGAGACTCCTTACACTATCTTCAACTTTCTGGATTCTCTTCTCTTCTTGCTTCTCCAGAGGAGTGTCCTTTGCCTCTTTGTATTCCAAATCTTTGACTTGATTCTTGTGTTCCTCTAGTCTGCTGTTGAGTCTCTGTATATTATTTTTTATTTCAGTGAGTGTATGTTTAATTTCTAGTTGGTCCTTTTTCATATCCTTGAGGGTCTCATTAAATTTATTGGCCTTTTCTAGGAAATTATTGAAAAAACATTATAACCGTGGTTTTGAACTCTATATCTAGTCTTTTGTTCTCCTCCATTTGTTTCATTTGAGATCTATTTCCTTGTTTCGGCATTTTCGCTGCTTCCCTGAGTTGGTAGGGTGGCTTTGCGTGCTTGGTGTCCTATATGGCCCGGTGGGTCAGCCTCCCAGTTACCCGAGGTGGACACTCCTGGTGCATCCCTTTGTGGACTGTGTGTACTGCCTTATTGTAGTTAAGTCTTGATTGTTGTTGGTATTACTGGGAGGAATTGACCTCCTGGCCAGTTGGATGTGAGTATCAGCTGTGTCTACTCCAGGATACCTTCTGTATTGGAGACAGTCTTATAGGATCAGACTTGCAAAATTGCAAAATCCTCTGAGCATACAGCTTGGATGGGGCAGAGTCTCAGGGCTGAGCCGACAGTCTTTGCTTCCCATATGCTCTGCCCTTGTGCGCGCACCTCAGATCTCTGCCTTCCAGGGATCCCCTGAGTTTCTGCCTGACTGTCCAGATTTTCCTTGTAAGAGCGTGGGTGCCCCAGGGGCTCACCCTGAACTGGGTTTCAGTGCTCAGTGCAGTCAGGAGCTTCCGACTCCTTCCGCTATGGAGAAGCTGTAGCAAACTCTGAGGTCAGACCTCTGCGTGTACTCACTTACACGCGACTCTAGACCCTGCCTGCTGCAGCTCCCGGCTCTCCCTTGTCTCCCAGTCTCTGAGTCTCCAGGTGCCTTTCTCTACAATCCAGACTCCATCTCTATGAGCCAGGGTCCAAGGGGTTTCGGCTGTGGCTGGGATTCAGTGCTGAGTATTGGAAGAATCTGAAATTTAAATACATTGAAAATATATGAAGCCTTATAGCCAAGATTAAGAATTGAAGACACTGCCGAGACCGGTTTGGCTCAGTGGTAGAGCGTTGGCCTGCGGACTAAAAGGTCCCAGGTTCGATTCCGGTCAAGGGCATGTACTCTGGTTGCGGGTACTTCCCCAGTAGGGGGTGTGCAGCTAGTCGATGTTTCTCTCTCATCGATGTTTCTAGCTCTCTATCCCTCTCCCTTCCTCTCTGTAAAAAAAATCAATAAAATATATTTTTTAAAAAGAAAGAAAAGAGAATCATTGATCAGCTGTCTCTTGCGTGCATCCTACTGGGGATTGAGCCGGCAACCTGGGCATATGCCGTTGATCAGAATGGAACCTGGGCCCTTTAATCTGCAGGCCAATGCTCTATTCACTGAGCCAAATCAGCCAGGGCAAGAAGATGCCTTTTTGATGGGCATCAGCATAGGAAAACTCCTTTGAGATAGAGCCTATGTGATACAGTTTGGTAGCCAAGAACTGTATTTAGCTTGTGGCTGCGTCATGAAGGTTCTTCTAATTCCATCTCGGGATACAGTGAGCTGCCATGTCCTCTTCCCTCTTCAGGTCCAAGACAAGCTGCTGCTATCTGCGTGCCATCTGCTGGTTTCACTGGCCACCACTGTGCGGCCCATCTTTCTGATCAGCATCCCTTCAGTGCAGAAAGTGTTCAACCGAATCACTGATGCCTCTGCTCAGCGACTTGTCGACAAGGTGAGGCCGGGATACCCTGGAGTCACCGGAGTGGTGCGGCTCAGCCTCAGGGAGGCTGGGGAAGAAGAGTGTGGCCATTCTTTCTGCACCCAGAGCTTACAGGCAGGCCACTGACGGCTTTCTTACACATGCTGCACGGACGCAGCCTCAGTGCTCTCTGCCACGTCCTTCCCATCATGGCAGACAGTGTGTGGATTCAGACATAAAAAGTTCCTCCTAGGAACAGAACTGATGCTGCTTTTTATTTTATTATTTTAACTTATTTATTGAGAGGAGGCTTATGAGGCTTTGAGAGCTAGTGATCTGGCTGGTGGTGTGAGAGCCTTTGTGTTTTTTTGGTTTAAACAGTCTGTTTATTGAGCCTTTGCATTTTTGGGGGGTTTAAACAATCTGTTTATTGTTGTTACATGCTTGTTTTCTGAGGGTTGAGATGCCTCAGGTAAATATATTCTCTTAAAGTCCTAGGAAGCTCAGGTTAGATGTGTAGAAACAAGCAAAACAGGGCTGGAGTCAGAGGGGAGTCAAAGCAGTTAGGTAAGAGCACCTGGATGTGAACAAATTGCTTTGGACCAGCACCCTCTTAATAGCCTGCTCCGAGTAGCGCCTCTGCAGGCGTCAGAGGCCAGCAGCAGAGAGACTGGTGAGATCAGGGTCTGGGACGTCCCCGACCCTGATGCTTCCAGGACCGGCAGTAATTATTGAGACTGGCTGGTCCTCGGCTGTGCTAGACCCACAGTTGGTATTCCTCCTTCACTTTCTTTTCCTCCCTGGGTTCCCTCAGATTCAGGTTATAAGAAAGGAGCCTGGAGCCTGAGCTCAGTGTGTGTGTAGTGGGTGCTAAAGACTGTTGTTCTTGAGTGCCTTTGGGGTCTCTTCCAGGCTCAGGTGTTGGTGTGCCGAGCCCTCTCCAACATCTTGCTGCTTCCGTGCCCAAACCTCTCAGAGAGTGAGCAGCAGTGGCCCATGCGCTCCATGAACCATGCCAACCTCATCTTCGCACTCTCCCGGGACTATCGCAATCTGAAACCCAGTGCTGCCGCCTCTCAGAGGAAGATGCCCCTGGATGACAGTAAGTGGCCCCTGGGCAGGGGCATTCCAGGGAGATGGGTGAATTCAGTGAACACTTCAACTAGACCTGTTTCCTGAATGCAGGATGCCCTTTCTCTCTCTCTCCAAAAAAAAAAAGGAAAGAAAGAAAGAAAGTTATAGATTTCAGAGAAGAAGGGAGAGGGAGAGAAAGAAACATCATTGATGAGAGAGAATCATTGATTGGCTCCCACCTACATGTCCCCTAATGGGGATCAAGCTGGCCACCCGCGATGTGCCCTGATGGGGAATTGAACCATAACTTCCTGGTTCATAGGTCAATGTTCAACCACTGAGCCACACCATTAGGCCCCTTCTCTTGTTTAAAATGTAAAAAATAAGGAAAATGTTTATTGAAGGGCTGTGGCTAAAAAAGAAATCCTGCAGTATATTGATCCATTCCAGATAGTTGCATAAGCAAGCAGGGCAATTCACCTATACACACTGGGGTTAAAGAGTTTAAGAATTACTTGAAACTGTCTTTAACCTTTCTCCAAATAAATATTTCAGAGGTTTTGAAAGAGTGTGGTATCTTCACAAATGGCACTTTTAGTTGATTGTTTATATTAAAGAGGCAGAAAAATATGAATCAGAGAACTCAATAGTTTCAGTAGAAGGCATCAGATTTCTCTGAAAAACCTTTCTGAAATGATTACTTAAAAAATGCAGTCTGTTTTCACAATAAGAAAACAGTGGGACATTATTGGCCAACATTATTTATAGAATGTTAACAAAAATGCTATGTGAAATGTTAGAAATGATAATAAACACTCAGTGTTTAAAAAACATTGCTTTTATAATTAGGAATACTAACATTGTTCAAAAATATTAGTGGGGGGTGGGTGGAGAATGGGGGGTGGGGATAAGGACACATATATAATACCTTAATCCATAAAGAAAATAAAAAGAGATATTAGAAGAGTGTAAAAGAAAAGAAAAACTCTTAAATCTCACCAGTACTTTACAAAGTAACCATTTTAAATAGCTTGTTGCATGAATGGCTGATTGCTAAGGGTAGACTGCAAAAGAGCTTGCCTGCCTTAGTGATCTTCCATCAGCAAATCTCTGGCTGTGCCGGGGTCAGCTGTCAGCGTCTGGTATTGTCTGGCCCTGAGTGTTTTACATCCATTAATTTTCAGGTCAGCCTTATGAGTTAGGTACTGTGAATTATCCTGATTTTATCCATGAGGAAACTTAAGATATAGGAAGGTTAAATAACTTGCTTAGGGGTTACATATAGTTACTATAGAACTGTGCTTTATAAAATTTAATGGTCTTCCTTTCTTTATATCTTATCCTATATCAGTCAGCATAAGGCTAGGTTATGCTATGTGTGAGGAATAATCCCCAAAGCTTAGTGGTATACTGCAGGAAAACACATATTTCCTGTTAATTCCACATGTCCAGCATGGGTCAGGGTCTGGGAAAGTTTTGCTCTTTCTTTCTAGTCAAGAATCCAGGCTTATGAAAGGTCCATTTCAAATTGTGGTTACCTGGAAGGGCTCTTGCTTAGAAGTGACACTTATTTCCACTCATTTTGTTGGCCAGGACGCATGGCTATGTGCCCATCGTTCACATAGTAGGTGGAAAGTGTGATACCACCACGTGCTGGAAATGTTGCTGAATAGGTATAATGATTTCCACAATGAACATAATTAAAAACATAGCATTTGTTGAGTGTGTACTGTGTGCCAGGCGTGGGCTGAGAACTTCATATACATCATTTCATTTAGTCTTCCCTATAGTCCGTGTGTATATAGCTTATTCTCATTCTCCAAGAGATAAAATGAAGGCCTGGAAAGGTTTTTCCAGCTCAACTTTATACTTTGAAAATTTTTCTAACCTACAGGACAGTTGAAAAAATAAGAAAATGAACAATTGTGTATCTTTCACCAGGATTCACCAATTGTTAATATATTGCCATATTTGTGTTCTTTTCCACTCACACTTACTTTTTCTTTTTAACTGAGTACGTTGCAGACGTGGGCACTTTATTCCTGAATATTTAAACTTTATTTTTGAGAACAAGATATTCTCATATATAACCAAAACACCATTAACACAACCAAGCTGTGTAACATTGTTATAATAATGTCATCTATATTATAGATGTGTCCACATTTTCCCTAGTCATTACCAAACTGTCCTGTGTTGCTTTTTAAAAATCCAGGATCCAATCAAGGATCATGATTGTATTTGGTTGCCACATCTCTTTTGTCTCTTTTAATATAGAAAAGCATTCCTGTTTTTTCTTCTTCATGATATTGACATGTTTGAAGATTCTAGGCCTATTGTTTTGGTGGGATATGCTATAATCTTGTTCTGATTGCTTCCAGCAATTTTTGGCAGAAATACTATGGTGATATGTATTTCTGCCAATGTGTAAGTCTAATGCATTGCTTCAGGCCAAGAATGTCAAACTCAAAGGCTAACACGGGCCAAAAAACAAGGTTTAAGTTTGCTAGGACAGTATGTGGGCTGCAAAAAAATAAAAGCTTCAATTTTCATAGAAACATAGGTTTACTTTGATAGATACATGCTAAATACAAAGGTCTGAAATAAATGAGTCATCATTAACATAAAATAATGGAACATTTTAATAAAATTTAATATTTTTTCTTGAACATTAACTTACCAGACACTGAATAGCTGCACAAATTAATAAGCATAACACAAATAAACCTATTTTTCTTGTTCTCCAAAGCGAAATATTTCCTGTTGTGCACACAAAACGAGTCAGTCATGTTGCTAGGATTATTCTGAATCGTGTCTCTGATCATCACAGCCACCCTGCAAAGGGGGACTGCTGGCTGTCTTCAGTGTACGGACAAGGATCCCGCCTGTGTGTGTAGCCATCTAATGATCATCTGCCTTCATATCCAGCATCCTCTGGCCCTCTCTCTTTCTTCTGGACCCCTGCTGTTTGCTGGCCACTGGCTCTGTTTCCCTGTGTGCTGTATGCAGTCATCCAGTGAGCTCCCACCTTAGGGTATTGTTAGAAGTTTATGTTGTCAACGACATATACTATAATACAGTATAATAATAATTATACCTATTGCCACAGGCCCATTATTTAAGAATTTTATTTTTGAACACATCAGCAGTAGATGTTGTCACCCTCCAAAGTAAAATAGCCACTTATCGTACCAGCAGTATGGGCTTATTTGGGAATAGCAGACAATTGCAATCGTGGACAAGCAAACTAGTTGCTTGTTAGAATTTCAATCTCCAGTCACCACATACAGTTCCTTTCTCAAGATTTCTTTTCCATAAACTTTCTGTGACTTTTTTTTTTAAATTTATATTTTATTGATATTTTACAGAGAGTAAGGGAGAGAGATAGAGAGCTAGAAACATCGATGAGAGAGAAACATCGACCAGCCGCCTCTTGCACACCCCCCACTGGGGATGTGCCCGCAACCAAGGTACATGCCCTTGACCGGAATCGAACCTGGGATCTTTCAGTCCGCAGACAGACGCTCTATCACTGAGCCAAACCGGATTCGGCTCTGTGACTTTTTATATCCAATTAGGTTATGGCTTATCTTTGTTCTTGTTTTGGAACATTCATTTTACTTTAGGACAAAAATTACTTTTTCTTCCCCTTTTACCAAAAACTGTATATCTATTCTTCATATCTTCTTTCATTGAAAATGCACATCCTACTTTTCATATATAGTCATTTTCTTTCACTTTTATTATTTTCTAGTTTTATTAATCCCTTTCCTGATAATTTCAATTTTTTGGTTCAAATTGACCTCAATTCTAAATACTTATAAAGCTTATCTAAAAACAGAAATGATCCCCACTGTTGTGGCTCAGTGATTGAGCATTGACCTATGAACCAGGAGGTCATGATTTGATTCCCTGTCAGGGCACATGCCTGGGTTTGGGGTTCAGTCCCTCGGAAGAGTGTGTGTAGGAGGCAGACAATCAATGATGTTTCTATCTCCCTTTCTCTCTAAAAATCAATAAAAACATGTTGATGTTTCTATCTCCCTTCCTCTCTCTCTAAAAATCAATAAAAACATATTTAAAAAAGAAATGATGCAAGGCAGTTGTTACAGAATAATTGCAGGCTTACTCCTAAGGATAGCATAATTGCCTCGTGTTACATTAAATGAATGTAAACTACATAATATAGTTAAAATCAGCCACATGCTTTCTGGGATTATAGTATGCGATTCATTCATGTTTTTGTGAGACTGGGGATGATTAGAACAGATGGACAGTAGGACCCTGACATTACTGCTGGAGTATTGCTCCATGTTGAGTAGGGAGAATAAAGATTTGAAAGATGGGATAACTAAATTTATGGCAGACCTATAAATATCTTGGAAGCCACCACCAGAATTTCCGGCCTTGCAAGTAATTATAAGAAATGGGGAAGTTCTTCTAAATAAAGATTACTGCCGGGCTACAAATCTAAAAAGACAAGGCAACAGAGTATGAGCCTATCAAAGAGCAATTATAGCCTGGCCCTGAGTTAGCACTGTTGTGACAGGACAGAAAGGGTGCTTGTTCGTGTGCTGGCCTTTTCAGCCACTGCAGACACTTTGGTTTGTTCAGTTCACTATGGTATAAGAGCAATGGCTTTCAAACATGTGGGATCATTTCATAGCAAGAAATATAGTGTATATGATCGCCCATAAGTAACAAATAAGTTTAATAAATGGACATGTCTTTACTATTTTCAGTATATGCCATGCATGCATCCCCATTTTTTCATTTTAATTCCTGTTTCCATATAGATAATAAATTTATAACCTAAATTATAGGTAGAATTAAAGATATGTAATTTACATTTGTCAATATTGGCAAATGTAGATACTCTGTATATTTTCTATTTAAATAAATGTTAATCATCACTCACCAATAATCTCTCACCACAGCATGGGAACCAGGAAGTCTTTCTGTAGTAGGAGACTCTCCTAGGAGTTCTGTGACTGCTTATCTTCCAAAGGACTGCCTGCCACTTTGTCTGCATTCTCTCAGCATTGATGCTCATGTGCAGAATTAGTTCATGCTTATTACTCAAGTGTTAACATTTTCTCTTTGGTTCATTTGTATTTTTAGCTCTTCCAACTTTTTAAAGTATTTAGAATTTTTGCTTTTCAGTGAAAAGTAGAAAGCAGGCAGTTGTGACTGTTTTTTAATATATTAGCATCCAGTAATAAGTTAACAAAGTTATAAATACATTTCAAAATGTTTAGAAGTATATTTTTTCTCATAATAAACTTTTTTGGGTAAAATTAAAATGTCAAAAGTGATTATACTTATTTTTAGCATTTAATGTTTATCTAATTGGAAGTGATTTAGATATTCAATGAATATCTGTTACTTAGTTTTGATCTTCTTTGCATTTATTTAATTACTTGTTTTTAACAATTATGCTTGGATTGGACATTAAACCAGCTAACCTTTATCTTATTTTCCTTGCTAACAAATTTCATAATAGAGATAATATGAACTTTTTTGACTTTTCAGTAAATCTAGGTAAAATGAAAGTAAATAATTTGAAAGACATGCCTGTTATAATTAAACCAACAACCTGAAACTAACATTAATGTCAAATATATTCCCTGAAATTCATTTGGATTAGTTTTGATTATATTTCTGAAAGTATTCTTAATTTATAGAAATGCTTAATCTTTTAAAACTCATTAAATACATTATAAGTAAGTTTTGGTAATACCATTCAGAGATAGGAAGATATTACACACACACACACACACACACACACACACACACACAATACAAATTGATTTTTAAAAATATTAGCCATGTCTAGGGCATAAAGCTCAAAAGAATAGTTGGACCCAAATTGTGTTTTTGGCAGATGGATTAAGTTAAGGTTACTTGTTCAGATGGCCAAAGTTTTATATTAAAGATTTTAAAAAATTGCATGCTGTAAAGATCCTTTTTAAAGGTTTTTTTTTTTTTTCCTTCCAAGTTATTTGTTCCTTAAAAGCTTCTGCATACCAACCAAAGGATTCATTTCATTGTCTCTGAGAGGTTTGGAATTCTCTCTTTTAAGGGTGCCCCTTAAGGTGGACTAATTTAAAACAATTAGTAATGGCCATTGTAATTTCAAACAGAAAGAGGTACTCACCAGGAAGAGCAATGTCTTGATAAAAACAGAAAGGGCCGAAACCGGTTTGGCTCAGCGGATAGAGCGTCAGCTTTCGGACTCAAGGGTCCCGGGTTCGATTCTGGTCAGGGGCATGTACCTTGGTTGCGGGCACATCCCCAGTAGGGGGTGTACAGGAGGCAGCTGATCAATGTTTCTCTCTCATCGATGTTTCTAATTCTCTATCCCTCTCTCTTCCTCTCTGTAAAAAACCAATAAAATATACTTAAAAAACAACAACAACAAAAAACCCAGAAAGGATAAAACCTTTAATACTATTATTTTGGTTAATTCTCATCTGATATTTTTCCATTGATTGGTTGCCTCCAACACGCAACCGGGATAGAACCTGCAACTGTAGTATGTGTCCTGGACCTGTAATCTACCCCGAGACCCTTTGTTGTCTAAGCTTGACACTCTTAACTCCTGACCCACTCCGGCCAGGGTAGTATGAAACCTTTAAGTAGGTCCCAGATAAAGTCAGAGAGCTTAATTAAAGGGAGGGAGCTGGGCATCTTACACATTTACCTAACCATAAGGAAAAAAAAAAAATAGTTCGTGAAAGTGTAGAGCACAAAAGGCTCAAGGGGATGCCTCCTCTAGTTCCAGGGGGTTGTTAGGTCCTCAGGGGTTTGTCTCCTTTGGATCCCACTTCTGACACCATATAATGTCATCTCAAAAATAAACAGCCAGTTATTTTATCAGCAAAATGTGCTTATTAAGGAGTAGTGGATATTTGCAATATGGAACAAGAAAAATGTAGCAAGCTACAGGCAAGTTTGAAGAAACAAAAGGGTAAGACAGCTTTTATTAGCTTTTAGGAGGAAACTGGGGTGGGGCTGGTTGTTTTGAACTGAAGTTCATTGTAGGAGAACAAGAGTTTGAGGTTGTAGCAGTTTCTTTCTCATTTGGTGCAAGTGGGGGTTAGTGCATTATTGCTGGGGCAGGGAGGGATCTTTTTCTCTTGAAAGCAGATGAAATTGCTAAGTGAAAAATTACTTCCTTTGTCAAAATAATTCTTACCTTTCTTCTGGTTATGTAGGCTGCAACTAGCGGTGCATGTGTGAACGGTCCCCCTTCAGAGCTTCCCAGCACCGTTTTAAAATGAGGTTCCTTTATTTCATGATGTGTTTGGCAAGTGCTGTGTGGATTACCAGGCAAGGGTCAGATTTGGAGTTGAAGGAGAGTGTTTGATCTGCTTGTGTCCTTTCTTGCCTGTGGTAATTACCTGTGACCCTGGTTTTCTCACCAGTTTGTTCACCACTTTAGAGGCTTAAGTCTAAGGCACCTAACCTGAGGCTGCATTCGCTCTTTTCTTCCCTGTGGTCTTGTTTCTGTGGATAGAAGCAGAATAGAGGGACAAACTAAGCAGGCACCTGGAGTTCTGACAGTAAAAACAAAAAAGGGGGAGGGGAGGAACCGAAGAGAGAGAGAAAATCAGGAGAGACTATTCCTGTGTCACTGTGACTATTCCTGTGTCACTGTCCTCTAAATACCCTTGCAGATTTCTTCTCCTTCCCTAGTGTTGTTCTTGATCGTCAGACAAGTCATAACATGCAACTTAATCTTGATTTGCAGCCAAAGTGATCATCCACCAGACACTTAGTGTCTTAGAAGATATCGTGGAGAGTATCTCCGGGGAATCCACCAAGTCCAGACAGATCTGCTACCAGTCACTGCAGGAATCCGTTCAGGTCTCCCTGGCCCTCTTTCCAGCTTTCATTCATCAGTCAGGTAGGAGGAGCTGCCGCAGGCCGCACAGGGGCAGAGTCACCGCTTAGCTCTGTAGAGCACCCCGTCAGCGTACAGGCCTTGACTCTAAAGGCAGAGGGCAGTGAGGTTTATGTGGGGGTTTGGGGCTCAGGCCCCAGGGAGCCTTCACGTGGGCTTTGCACCTTTGTCAGGTGGCATTGAGTTACTTGCCTCGTTTTTATTTTGAAGGCTTTGCCTTCTCCCTGTGTGGAGCTCAATGGCTGAGAATAACGAGGCATTATACAGGAGAGGAAAGAGAACTTCCCCCCCGACAAATGCTATTTACTTACACATATGGCAAGGTGGGTCTGCTGCACCCCGCGCTGCCGCAGTCACTAAGGGCTCTGTGATGGGAGAGCATCTACAGTGGTAGGAGATATTGGGGGTTTCTGAGTCAGCAAAAATTCACTGATTGCCTTTTGTAAGCAGAATTTGTGTTGTTGGAGCCTGGAAGTGAAACTACATTGAATGGAACCAATGTTTTTTCTGACATTAATGCATTTAATGGACCAGGGCCATGCAATCTGAGTACACCTTCATTGTCCACTTTTAGTCATTTAACCCTGACTTAACCCTCACTGCAGGGTTATTGGTCACAGAGAGAAACTGCTGAAGCACTTTGGTGTCAACCGATTGAATAGTTCCATCAGTGTGTGCGCGCAAAACACTCTATCTGCAGTGAAAACTCTGAACTTGGCTGGGAATGAGCGGCGAGGAAGGCTCCATTTCCTATCTGGAGCCTTCAGCAGAGGCTCACTACACCAGAGCTGTTTGCTCAGCATGCCCCCAATCATTCCCCACTTTCCGTCACCAGCTCTGATGGTGTTGGGGAAATTTCTTCAGCAGGAAGCCATAGAGAGATGATAGAGCAGATTGCAAAGAGGAAGTCTGTCAAGCCAGGGACTTCCGTTTATCCCTGTGTGCAGGCCTCTGATCATTTGCTTTGTCCTTTGTTTAGATGTGACTGATGAGATGCTGAGCTTTTTCCTCACTTTGTTTCGAGGCCTTAGAGTACAGATGGGTGTGCCTTTCACTGAACAGATCATACAGACTTTCCTCAATATGTTTACCAGGTAACCACACACTTGTCCATGCTTTTCAAATTTCAAGAAGTGGCAGGGCCCAGCTATGAAGTGTGGGACTCTTTGCTCCTCTTCTTCACTTGCCACAGTGTTGGTTTCATGCTGGTCCCAGAGAAACATTCCTTGGCTACTGTGTCGTTTCTTTTGTCTGCAGAGAACAACTAGCCGAGAGCATCCTCCATGAAGGCAGCACTGGCTGCCGGGTGGTCGAGAAGTTCCTGAAGATCCTGCAGGTGGTGGTACAGGAACCTGGCCAGGTGTTCAAGCCCTTCCTTCCCAGCATCATCTCCCTGAGCATGGAGCAGGTGTATCCCATCATTGCCGAGGTATGCGCGGCTCGGCTTGTCCCCTCTAATTGGGGAGGAAATGAAACAGTAAAGAAAATGAATTGTGTTTTAAAGTTAATAATTTGGTAGTTATTTTATTTTATTTTATTTTGTTTTTGTAAAAATTTTTTTTTTTCCCAAGAAAGAATGCCTTTAGCCTTAATCAGTTTGGCTCAGTGAATAGAATGTCAACCTGCAGACTAAAGGGTCCCAGGTTCGATTCTGGTCAAGGGCATGTATCTTGGTTGTGGGCATATCTCTAGTTGGGGGTGTGCAAGAAGCAGCTAATTAATGTTTCTCTTTCATCGATGTTTCTAGCTCTCTATCCCTCTCTCTTCCTCTCTGTAAAAATTCAATAAAATATATTAAAAGAAAAAAATGCCTTTATCTTGGTACAGTATTTTTATATTGGTTGAGTTAGTTAGAACTAGTCTAGTGTAAGCAAGGTTTATTGGTAAATATCAACCTTCCTGGCAAACAGTTTATAACTTTAGGTGAATATATAGTTTTCTACAGCAAACATTATAACAAACTAGAGGCCTGGTGCATGAAATTCCTGCCACTGCTACTGCACTTGCCAACCTGTGAGCCCAACTTTTGCCTGGAGGGCATTCCCCCTGTGAGAACGCACTGACCACCAGAGGGAAGCTCCTGCGTTGACCATCTGCTCCCTGGTGGTCAGTGTGTGTCATAGCAACTGGTTGTTCCTCTGTTTGGTTGATTTGCATATTAGCCTTTTATTATATAGGATGCACTTTTCCTATCAAGAACATTCATGATCTCAAGGATACAAGGCAAGTTTTCAGAATGATCCAAAGCTTTCCTTGTTACAGCAAAGCCTCTGTTCTCCTGAAAAACAGACAGACACAGCATGACAAGATCCAGAATAAGTAGATTAACCAAATTTTATGTAATAGTTCCGTAAACAAGAGTTAATCTTTTTAACTGTCCAAATTAAGGCTTAAGTGAATCCACTTGCTTTGCATCATTAAACACACGTGGGCCCTGTAAGGATTCCTGCCTTGGAAGCTCATGCCTTCTGTCTCAATTTCTTCTTAATCAGCTGAATTAAATATATCCTGGCCTTATTATTTTGAATTCTCCAGACCCATCTGGAATAATATGACCTGTCATGCCATCTAGTGATTTGGAGATTTTTGTTCAAATTAGAAAATATTGCTGAGCAGACTGCCTCCCACTCCTCTCCTCATCCCAGAATCCCAGCTGCCAGTGAAAAAGGAGACAGGCCTAGAGAGCAGTAAGCCCTGCCGGCTGCTCCCCTTTCTCTCTCAGGGGTGCTGCCTCCCCAAGACCCTCTGAGGCTTCTTTCTGTGGCTCCTAAGTGCCCCTTAAGCCCACTTTCTATTGAGGGTAGATCTGCTTTAAGGTTTCTTGTCTTTAGCTTCTGAGTTATATAAGATTAGCAGGTTAGTTGCACAGCGTTGTTTATCCTGGGAAAAGGAACAACTACCAAGACTATGATAGATGAGATGAGCTGCTTTCTGAACAGAAAAACCATTTTCCTAATTGTTCTTCCATTTAGTAGCCTTTTCTGAGCTTGAAAACCTTTCGGAAAAGGGCCCCTTGGCACCGACACAGGCATTCTGTCTCAGGCAGCCCGTACTCCTGATTTGACCACCTGACTCGGGGGCCTTGCTAGGACAGGGGTGTGGGTGGGAAGCTGACAGCTTGCTGTTGCCAGGCATCTCTGAGACCTCTGTTGCTCTGGACCTGGGCTGTGAGTGGCTCCTGAGCCGCAAGAGGGGAAGGTTTGAGGGTCTCTGTGTGTCTCTGCAGCGCCCCTCCCCTGACGTGAAGGCTGAGTTGTTTGAGCTCCTTTTCCGGACACTCCATCACAACTGGAGATACTTCTTCAAGTCCACTGTCCTGGCCAGTGTCCAGAGGGGGGTTGCCGAGGAGCAGATGGAGAATGAGCCTCAGTTCAGTGCCATCATGCAGGTAAAGTAGAAGAGCTGCTGAGGTCGCCCTGTGGCCCAAGAACAAACAGGCCTCGTTCGGGACACCTGGGTCCTGGCTTCTCTGACAGTCAGTCCCATTCCCTAGCATGGCCACTTCAACAAGTCCCGCCTCCGAAGCCGGGAGCGCGCCTCTCAGCACTGGGCACTTAGTTCACTTCTCAGAACCTCAGTCTCCAGGTGTCAGTGGGATGACACGGCATCACAGGCTCTCTTTACTGGAAGCCGACTGAATCGGAGTCTCTGGAGGAGGGGCCCATGCCTGCATCTGTAGAGAGGATTCTGGCTAGAACAGAATTGGGAGAAACGCTGCCCTGTGCCTCGGGCCCCCTTTCAGATCAGGTGTGACTTAAAGCCTAGGGAGCGGGTCCTCTGGGGCGGCCACACCTGCTGTGGTAGATGGAGGCCTTCCCTTGCCAGGCGGCAGTGTCAGTGCTGTTCGGGTTCTGCACTCAGTGCATACATACAATTTGTGTTCCAAATCTAGGCTGAAGTGGAAGGTTTTCTTTTGTTTTTTCAGTGATTGCTTTTCCTCACCCTTCAGCTCCCCACCAGCACACATGCACCCAAACTCCTTGTGTGAGGATCTCTCTGGAAAAGCACATGCCTATCCCGGGCTTCCTGCAGTCACTTCGCTGAACTTCCATCGCCAGCACCCCACTCGGGCTTCGGTGTGGAGTACTAAGTGCTTGTCCCCTCTGCCTTCCTCTTAACCTCTGTCCTCACTTTGAAGTCTTCTTTGGTAGACAGTATTGGTAAAAGCCACATTGGAAAACAGTTTCCACAGCTAAGTATTTTACCCAAGAACATGAAAACATATATTCACCTGTGCCACAGGTATTTACAGTTGCTTTTAAAAATATTTCCAAAAGTTGGAAACATTTCATTTTTTTTTTAAATATATTTTTTTTTTGATATTTTACAGAGAGAAAGGGAGAGAGATAGAGAGCTAGAAACGTCGATGAGAGAGAAACATTGACCAGCTGCCTCTTGCACACCCCCTACTGGGGATGTGCCCGCAACCAATGTACATGCCCTTGACCGGAATCGAACCCGGGACCTTTCAGTCCGCAGACGGACGCTCTACCACTGAACCAAACCGGTTTCGGCAGTTGGAAACATTTCAAATACCTGTTGCTGGTAGTGAGTAAATAGTGATGTATGCATGTAAGAGCCTGCTGCACAACAATACAAAGGAACATATTGCCCTGGCCGAGTGGCTCAGTCAGTTGTAGTATCATTGTGTACACGAAAGGATTATGGGTTCAATTCCTACTTGGGGCACATACCTAGGTTGTGGATTTGATTCCCCATTGGAGGCAAACAAGAGGCAACTGATCAATGTTTCTCTCTCACATTGATGTCTGCCTATCATTGGCCTGCCCAACTCTCCCCGGTCTTCATTGGCTTGGCTTTTTGTGGTGTATTTTTTTGGGGGGGTGGGGGGAAGGTGGGTTCTAACTTTTTACAGCCCAGAAATTGCAAAGCAGTTTAAAAATTTGTTATTGCTTAATTCCAAGACAGAGGCAGCTGGTTGTGATGAGTCTCTAAGGATTTTTGTTTTATAAGACCTGGGATGCCAGGGAGAGGCTTTATGGGAGTTGTGAGTGGTTAGCTTGAGGCGAGGCTTAGCTATTTGTCTTAGTTTTTAGCTTTTTGCTTCAAATATAAGTCTTCCTGAAGGAGTCTAGAGGTTCATTACAAAAGGTGTAGGATGAGGATGTGAGGGTGATCTGGCTGTGACATCTATCACCACATTGATTGCCAGGGTTGATTCGGCTGATCTGGCTGGCGAGGCAGGTGTCCCCTCCTCCCTCACCGATCCATACGCATCCTCCCGAAGCTGTGTGCTTGGTCAAAGAGTGTGACCAGGGGAGAGAACTGGTCTTCGGTCAAGGGCACACGAGTAGCTGCACTCCCCCACTAGAGCCTTCAAACAAGCTCTCACAGGGGTGGGATGAAGTCAGGCCTAGGGGAAGGACTTAGAAGACAAGACTACATGGGACCATTCCTGAGACCTGACTAGACAGGTGGGGAGACTGGCGGTAGCAGAAGGAGCCACTCCCAGGATATCCGGCCTCCTTGTGGGGGACAGTGCCCAGAGGGCCTGGCCTGGCGGTCTTTTGTGCTGCTAGTAGAGCAGTGGTCTTATTTCTTGGACAGGCTTTTGGACAGTCCTTTCTCCAGCCTGACATCCACCTATTTAAACAAAACCTCTTCTACTTGGAGACACTCAACACCAAGCAGAAACTGTACCACAAGGTAAGTGCCCATTTCTCAGAAGGTTTCTCGTCCACGGTGCTGGGCCCTGGGTGGGACCCAGAGAGGCCCCCTGAGACCCTGGCGGCCACATCACTCTGGCTCTGTCTGCAGAAGATCTTCCGGACCACCATGCTGTTCCAGTTTGTGAACGTGCTGCTGCAGGTGCTGGTCCACAAGTCCCACGACCTCCTGCAGGAGGAGATCGGCATCGCCATCTACAACATGGCCTCGGTGGACTTCGACGGCTTCTTTGCAGCCTTCCTTCCCGAGTTCCTGACCGGCTGTGATGGCGTGGATGCCAACCAGAAGAATGTGCTGGGGCGGAATTTCAAGATGGATCGGGTGAGGAGAGAGGCCAGGCTAAGGGAGGGCAGTGTGGGCTCACACCTGGTGCTCGCTCAGTGGGGGGCAAGCTGCCTTCCTGTGTGGTTTGTACCCCTGTGGCTTCGAGACAGCGCGTGCCGTTCCTGATGACGCGGTGCTGTGCCTGGATGGCGGGGTCCATGCTTTCCTCGGTGTGGGCCTTGGCACCACTGTGTCGTCTTCTCATCCACCACGGCCCCGCGTCGGCCCTAGCAGTCCAGCGGCTCTGTCTCGGCTTCTTGGTACTTCCTGTCCCTGCCGAGCACACTGCTGCCCAGCTGCTGTTTCCTCGTGGGCTGAGAGTCACGGCGGCCGAACTTGCAGATAGGCGGGAAGATGGGGGTTCCGCAGCTGCTTCCCTGGGTCCCAGAGATGGGACCCTGGCTTTTCCCACACCACCCTCCTGGCTCTGCATGGCCTGACCTGCTACCAGGTCCTGGGAGGAGCCTCACAGTGTCCACCCTCTCGCCTGGGGAAGGTCTGGTGGGCTGTCCCCACCTGGTCCCAGCGTTTCCTGTCCCGGGCCTTTTTCTGAGCACTCACTTGTGCGTGCCGTTGTGTCCCCTCCCCTTTTCGCTGACAGGCCTCTGTTGCGTGCCTGCTCAGCTCTCCCCAGAGCTTTTCTTAAGGGATAAGTCATTTCCGGCTTTGACCAGTTCCCACTTGAAGTGGAATCTCTTCCACCCACATCCTCAGGCTGTGACTCCTGTGCTTGCCGCCTGCCTACGGGCTCCCTTCCGTCTTCAGATGTACGTCTCACTCCTGCTGGGGCACAGCCCCGTGGCCTTGTTTGTCTCGGCCGTGATGTGTATCCAGATAGCTTTTCTTAGACTCGGCTCCTGTTTTCCTTAGTCTTTCTTCCTTGGCACCTACCTGTTCACTCCGGGACTAAAGCTCACTTCAGCCACTGGGGTTTCCTTTCTTTCCCTAGAGCAGCGGTTGCCAGCCTTTCGGACCTCACGGACCACCAGGTCCGCAGACCACCAGTTGGCGACCGCTGTTCTGGAGTCCAAATTCTAATATTCAACGATCAGATTTTCCTAATGCCGCTATCAGTCAACTTCTTGATTTGAAGAATTCCACATTTAGTCATCCATCAAAGCTCCTGGTACTTAACACACAGACATTGATTCCTGTGTTCCACCAGGAAATTCAGGTTGGAATTTGGAAGCCGCTGATTTAAAAGAGACCGTTGGTATGTTTTTTTGAGGAGGAAGTAAAGGAATCCCTTGCTCGCTCGCTCACTCACTGTCTGTTTGAAGCCAGCTCCTCGCAGGGCGTGGGCAGGGGTGGGCACCATCTCTGCCTTCATAAAGCACTGTTAGGAAGCCTGGCACAGCAGCGCAGTGGACCTTACTGGCTTTCTGACGCATGGGCCCTGTTAACCCCATTCCCAGGCGAACCCAGGTTCAGAAAGGCCAGCCGTCAGTTGGCAGGTACAGAACTTGGGAACGGGAGAGCGCTCTGGCTCCAGGGCCTGCGTGCACTGTTCACAGCAGATGGGCCAACGCTCTGAGAGCTCAGCAGAGGGGCACGGACCTGCCCCTTAGAACCAGGAAACAGGAGTCTAAGGGCTTTGGGGCAGAGGCAGGCCTTGCGCTGCAGCTTGAAGAGGAAGGAGGGGAGCCAGGGAAAGGGCGGTGAGAGGAGGCGGCTGGTGCCTCGCTCTTCCCTGAGCCCCCGGCCAGCGGAGCTTCAGATGCGGCTGCCCGCTCTGGCAGGGAGCCATTGGTGTTGCTCACGCTTTGCTGTGTGGTCTGGCATCTGTATTCACGTTGTAGCCAGTGGTGGTCAGCAGGTGAGATCACGGGTACAGGCGGGCTCCTGCCAGGGTGTCGCCCTTAAGTGGCAGGCCTGCCTGGAGCACTGGGAAGAGGAGTCTGTGGACATGCTGGACAGGATGTGGTGAAGGGGAGACACTCTGGCAGCCCGACCAGTGCCCCTTTCCCTCCGGCCTTGTCACTGAGGCCAGTTTCCCAACCTCTGCACCTCAGAGCCTGGCCATGCTCTCTCCCCTCAGTGCCTGTGCGCTCACACGGTGCGGGAAGGAGCGGAAGGGGCCCGTTGAGTACACTGTGTGGGAGCGCGCGTGCGCCCTGGGGTGGAAGTGCTGGTGGGCGGGTGGGTGACAAGGTGCTGGGTGCGGCCAGGCTGCAGCTGTGCCCATGCCTTCCAGGACCTGCCCTCGTTCACCCAGAATGTGCACAGGCTGGTCAACGACCTGCGCTACTACAGACTCTGCAACGACAGCCTGCCGCCCGGCACTGTGAAGCTCTAGGCGGCCTGCTTCCCAGAGGGCCGCGGCCGGCCTACACCACTCGCCTTCTGCCGCTGCTCCTGGACGAGCCTCGGTGACTCCTCGGACTCTTACACCCTGAGCAGCGTGGCCTGCCCTCCGCCCTCCGCCCTCCGCCCTCCACGCAGCGCTCCTGCTGCCCACCCAGCAGAGCTGGCTGCAGGGTGTGTCTCAGCACTGGTTGGAGAGCCTGGGCGTCTGTGCGGACGGAGGGCATGTGGCTGGGCACCAGGAGATCCCGAGGGTGCACTGTGCAGATCATGCGCATGTCTGTCATGAGACACAAATGCCAAGGACCACTAGGACAGTGCCACCTTCTCACCATTCCACCCCTGCCCCCTCCGGCCTCGTCAGCCATGGAGAGATATGATGTTGGAATTTTTGGCACTTCTATCACCCCTTCCCCCAATTGCCTTGAAATCTCTGCTCTGTGTTAGAGATGGGCAGACTCATGAGATTTTTTTGTTCGTTTTCTCATCATTCCATTGTGATACTAAGAGACTAAGAAGCTTAATGAAAAAATAAAATGCTTATGTTGTTGTTATATAAATGCTGGTTAGGGGCTTCCTTGCAGGCAGAGCCCTCCAGGGCTGGCGTCCACGTGGGCGCTGTCCTGGGCAGGGGGGCAGTGAGGGAGGAGGCCCGTTTGTACGGTGCAGGGGCAGAGGAGGACCATCTTGCTAGGGCCTGACCGCACCCCACCTCGCCCCGCCCTCTTCTGGATACCATCCCGCTAACCCTGGTGGGATGCAGGGTTCTCATTGCTCTTATTCAGAGAGCAGGGAACTTCACATCGCTGAAAGGTAACCTAGAGGTGGAAGTGAGTGTGGAGTCCAAGGGGAGCCAGTGCCCTGCCCCTCCCAGATAAGGGGTCCCTCCCAGGGGTGCCAGCTCCTGATGGATTGTCTAGAAATAGCAGTTGGAGGTGGGGGAGGATGTAGCTGGGCGAGGGTGGGTGTGGCTGGGCTCAGGGCTCATGGGTGTGTCTGAGGTTAGGCCCTGGCTCAGCCATTCGTGAGTGGGAAGTTTCTGGGCTAGCAGGTCATCTTCTTCCAAGTCAGGTATCACAATGGCCAGACAGCCAGGACCAAGTGGGTTCTGAGGGCCACTACTCCTGCAGGAAGAGGTTTGCTCCCCGTGGGCAGTGAGGGTGTTTCCTGAAGGCAGGGTGGCCCTTGGCTCTGGTAGAACCTGGGGGGCGGGGGAGGGAAGAGGGTGTTGGGGGCTGATGGCTTCTATTTCTGAGGTCTTTAAGAATCACTTTGGTGATGGTGGGGTGGGGGTTGGGGCCATGGGATGGGGGAGTGAGTCGGGGGAAGAGGAAGAGGGAGAGAGGAGAGAGAGGCAGCCCCCTTGTGTCAGTCGCAGCCTCTCACCCCAGCTAGTCCCACTTCAGAGTTTATTGAGGAGGGGATTGAAACTCTCCAGGAAGGAGCTAACGGCAGTCATTGCTGGGCTGTAAATACTCCTCTCCTGCGTGCTGGAGACAAGGCACTCTCTGTGCCTGAGGTTAAGAAAGGGCTTTTAGAAAAGCTAGTGTTGGATGGGGAGGGGATGGACTTCATTGTCTGTGGGCCCCATCCTTGGACAGGACTTAGGGGTGACTGAGGAAAGGCCGTGGGGAGTAAGGTAGGCTGGTTGGAGGACTTTCTGTTGTTAATCCTCACCTGAGGATATTTTTTCATTAATTTTTAGAGAGTGGAAGGGAGGGGGAGAGAGCGAGAAATATTGATGTGAGAGACACAAAGATTGGTTGCCTCCTGCATGGGTCCCAATCGGGGCTGGGGATTGAGCCTGCAACCAAAGTACATGCCCTTGACTGTACTTGAACCCGGAGCCTTCCGTCTGTAGGCCGATGCTATCCACCGAGCCAACCGGCTAGGGCTGGGTTGGAGGATTTTGATCTGAGATGGACGGGTGTGGCCCAGTGAGCTGTGCAAGCAGAGGCGGTGACCTGCAGAAAGGGTCTGTCCAGGGGGAGGTCAGGCAGACTGCATGGGCCTGGCACAGGGGCAAGCCTTAGGCGAGGGTGGAGTTGGATGGTTCACAGGCCGTTGACAGACCTAGAAATTGTCTGCGTTCTGAGGAAGGGGCTGGGGAGGGTAATGGCGGGGGTTCTACGAGGTGGGCTGCCTTCCAACTGCCCTGAGTGTGGGAGACTGTCCTGGCTGCGCCAGCCCACGGCCCACTTTTCCTGGGTTTACGTCAGCTACGTGGGCTAGGGCCACAGCACGGGGCAAGGGTCTGGGGCCACGCGTTCGGGGTTCAGCATTTCCTCTGCTGCCCCCGCCTCAGCAACGCAGGCCGACTTCACAGCCGTTTGTCTCCGGGCGGTAAGCGGTAGGAGACTGTGAACAACGCAGAAACGGAAAAAGGCACCTAATCCCACTGCCCGAGAAAACCCTGGTAGAAATAAAATGGAGCCCCTATTGCTATGCAATCTCCATCACTTGTGTGCTGTGCCCATTTTCATGTTACCAATCCCTCTATAAACCGGAGCTTTCGTGGCAGAGTGTGTGCCCTCGCATGACGCACCATGTTTTGTTTGCAGCCTTTCTTTTAAAAGATGCTGCTGCAGTGAGCATCCTCGTGTATGAATCGTGTAGTCTTCTGGTGGCTTCCATGGGCTCAATCCCAGTGGGGGATTGTGGGCGCACTGCTTGTGAGGCCTGTGGGAGACATGGCGGGCCCGCTGTTAATCGGAAGAGGGCCTGTTACAGCCTTCGGTGTAAGATGTCTGAACCGCAAGGCACTGTTGAGGCAGCTGACCGAGGCAGCCCCTGTTTTGTGGCTCCTGGGGACTTTGAGGCCCAGTCCCCTAGCCGGTTAGTACTGGGACCTAACCAGGCCTCCTTGCCGACTCCTGGACGTTATTGCCCCAGAGTGTGACGTCTGCTGGGCATGGGACAGGACGGGGAAGGAGCTGATGTTCTGGTTGACTCCTTGGGCCTTGGCAGGAACCATGATTGGTGGCAGTTCGTTAATTTAACCATCATTATCTATCAAAGGCCTCTCTGAGGCAGGAGCTGGGCTCCACGGAAGGACTTGGGGATGAACTAGGCAGCCTGTGCCTGCAAGGGATTCACAGAGCAGTGGGGGGGGGGGGGGGGGGGGGCAGGCAGAAAGCGTGCTCAGCAGTGGGATGGGGTGGGGGTCCAGGAACTGCGTGGTGGGGGGAAAGGAACCAGCGGCTTCATTGCAGGTAGTGGTCACCCGGGACAGGGCAGGGGTGGGGAAGGGCGAAGACGGGTGTGGTGAGGTCAGGCTGGTGAGCAGAAGAGTTGCCTGGAGATGGTGGAAGCTTGCCACGGAGCTTTGATGGGGAAATGGGCAGGGTGACTATCATTTCCCCCCCAAGCCAGGATGTGTTGAGTAAAAGCAGCGTTACCAAGGATCTCACACATCTAGGGAAATAATGAGCAACATAAACTAATGAACAAAAACAGACCCGGAGACAGAGAAGCAGCGATCAGACTGTCAAACCTCAGAGGGAAGGTAGGGGAGGGTGCAGGTAAGGAGAGATCAACCAAAGGACTTGTATGCATGCATATAAGCCTAACCAGTGGTCATTGGGAGTGGGGGCAAACGCGGGGAGGGGTTTGGGATGGGAATGGGGGGATGAGGATAATTATGTGATAACATAATCAATAAAGAAAAAAGTTTCTAAAAAAAAAAAAAAGCTACATTACCGGCAATAATTCTGGGATGGCAGGGATCAGTCGGACTGTGGTCTCCCTGCCTGGAGGAGAAGGCTGGCTCAGTGAGCTCGCCCTCACCCTCACCGCAGATGAGAAGACGCAGTCGCGGCCGCAGCATTTCCTCCCACTTCAGTGCAGCACCCATCTCAGAGCCAGCTCTGCACTGGTCCCCCCGCAGGCAAATGGAGGAGGGCACGCCTCCTCCTGCAGTGTTCAGGGTCACCTCCGGGCCAGCTCTGGAGGAAGCTGGTCTCCCCAACCCTGTCAGACCAGCCAGCCGCGCCCCTGCAGCTCCTCCCAAACTCCCTGACACTGAAGGGCCTCCTGTGCCATGACGCTGTGTCCCCTCCTGTCCTGGTGCCCCCACCCACCTGGAAATTTTGAGGCAGGGTGTTGGTTTGTGTGCCCGGTGCTCCGTGCGGAGAGAACACGAGGATTTTCCAGCTCCATCCAGTGGGTCCTTCCTCTCAGACGGGAGCCTGGAGTCACCCCGAGGTGCCCGGCTGGTTTCTAACACAAGGAAGCCGCGTCCTGTCTGCTCAGCACGCCCGGCCTTGCCCTGCAGCTCCGTAGGGAGAAGCCCCCTGTGACCAGCTCCCTGGTGCAGGCTTTCTCCTGCTCGACTTCCTTTCTGCTCCTGTCTACTTCACTGGAAATACCTATTTGAAAAAAAAAAAAGGTATTTTTATTGATTTCAGAGAGGAAGGGAGAGGGAGAGAGAGAGAGAAACATCAATGATGGGAGAGTGCTTGATTGGCTGCCTCCTGCATGGCCCCCACTGGAGGTGGGAACACTTTTGAAAGGCCTGTTAACTCATTGGCTCAGGTCCTGGAGGTGGTGGGTAGCAGGGTGCATAGCCTACTGTGTGCAGCCTCCCCGGTGAGACTGTGTTGTGGCCAGAAGCTCCGAAGGGTGTTGGCATCTCTACTGGTCAGAGTTGGGCACTAGCCCGGGGGGGGGGGGGGGTGGCTGCTGGAAAATTAATTATTTAGATAAAACACTCAGAGGCCCACAAGCCTGACATGGATGGCCGTTTTGTCACCAGATACGTATTTTTTTAAGTGAGCTTTTCTCCTCTCTTTATTATAGAAATAGTAATACATGTTCCTTGCGGATAAGACAAAAGAAAAAAATCCAAAGTCAATAACTCTCAGTGGTGGTCTTCCAGACTTTTCCTTGCATTACACCTCTCAGCGGGAAGAAGGCCTGTTACCTGTGGCAGCCATGGGGACCTCCTGCTCAGGCCACATAGTGTCTGGAGTTGGCCTGGGGGCCAAGGTTACAGATGTGTCCAGAGGTGTGGCTCCTCCCACAAAAGCAAGTCAGGTGTGGTTCCTGGAGCACCCAGAAGGCATGACCCCATTTTGCAGAGGCAGAGCCTGAGGCTCAGAGTCAGACCTGCTCACCCACCTTCCCCTGGGCCACGCTGGAGCTGGTCCCTGCTCTCCTGGAGGTCAAGGTCAGGGAAACCTTGCTCCTAGCCTCTGACAGGCACTCGAGTGGACGGGCACTCGAGTGGAAGTGGTTCTCACTGCACAGGATGTTTGGAGTCTGTCTTCCTCTTACCCAGCCTGCAGGGAGGAGCCAGAGGTCTGAGGCAGTGGAGCTTTATTATGCTATTGATCTGTGTTACAGTATTTTCAAAACTGGTTCCCGCCCTGGCATTGCCTCCCCACGCTGAATGCAGCCGGGGTCTGCCTGCGCCCGGTGCAGTCACCTACTTGGGGCTCTGCTGCCTCAGTGCAAATGCTTGCGGAGGAGGAGACAGGCTCAGAGAGAAGTGACTTGCTCAAGGCTGCACAGCAGGTCCTTGGCAAACCTGGGGCCCAATTGTAGCCCAGAGCCGCATTTTCTTCCTGCTGCCTGCTGTGACAGTGCGCGTGGAGTCACCTCTCGGCCACTGGAGAGACCTCCGCCTGCCGAGAGGCCTTGAAGCCCTCTGTGCTCAAGACAGCATTCTGCTGCCATACTCCACTGCGCCAAGGAGGCAGGGCCTTGTCACCAGTCCACGGAACTTGAAGGACAGTGAAGCCCAGAGGGGTATGTGGCTTGCCCGAGGTCACACAGCTGGAAGGTGGCAGAGCCCTAGTTCCAACCCGCTGGGTAGGATTCGCAGGTCTGCTGGGTTCCCTGGCAGAGGGGCTGCTGACAGGCCCGAGTGGAGGCACTCTGGGGGAGATGCCAGAGGAGGCCCAGCAGCTGAGCTGGCTGTGGAAGCGGGCCCCGATGTGCCATGTCTGCTAGACCCTCCTTTCTCTTTCGGTGCGCTATCTCCGCATGCAGGGGCTGAGCAGTGCCTGTGGGGGTCAGGCCTGCTTCCTGGCTCACAGTAGGGCTCCACACCCAGTAGGCTCTGCTGCTGCTGGGGCTTTGACAGCTGTTTGCAGAGTCTTGTTTGCAGGTGACTCAGGTGGGGCTGCACGTAGGGGAGTCCCTCGGTGCAAGGCTCCCGGGGTTCTCTGGACAGGGTTGTGGAGTTAAAGGCCTGCCATATACTAGGTGGACCAGTTAATAATGCAGATTTTTTCAATAGATGGAGTTACACATATGTTGATATATATCTGCGATTTGACATGTATGCTATTTTGTTGTATAGACAGCAAGCTTCAAAACTTCATATGTCAAATTTGCTGAAGGTGTTAACATAATAGATAATTTTACACTTAAAAATATCGAATTTCGGCCCTGACCGTTTGGTTCAGTGGATAGAGCGCTGGCCGAGAACTGAAAGGTCCCAGGTTCGATTAAGGTCAAGGGGATGCACCTTGGTTTCAGGCACACCCCCAGTAGGGGGTGTGCAGGAGGCAGCTGATCGATGTTTCTCTCATCGATGTTTCTAACTCTCTATCCCTCTCCCTTTCTCTCTGTAAAAAAATCAATAAAATATATATTTAAAAATGTCAGATTTCTTACCAAAAAAAAAAAAAAAAAAGCATTTGTGGGAAGTTATAATTCATTATTTTGAAGAAAAGTGCTGCTGAGTACTTCAGGAAACTTATGGTGAACATACTTGTGAACGCTGGTTTAAACGCTTTAAAAGTGATGATTTCGATATGAAAGACAAAGAATGTCCGGGTCAACCGAAAAAATTTGAAGACCAAACATTACAAGCATTATTGGATGAAGATGCATGTAAAACTCAAAAACAACTTGCAGAAAGATTAAATGTTGCTCAGCCAACAATTTCCGATCGTTTACAAGCAATGGGAAAGTTTTTAAAGGAAGGAAGATGGGTGCCACATCAATTGAAGGAAAGACAAATGGAAAACTGAAAAGTCATCAGTAAAATGTTGCTTTAACATCACAACAGAAAGTCTTTTTTTTTTTTTTTTTTGCATCGAATTGTGACTGGTGATGAAAAGTGGATTTATTTTGAGAATTCCAAATGCACAAAATCATGGGTTGATCCAAGTCAACCATCAATATCCAAAACAGGTCACTTTGCTTTGGAAAGCATTTGTTGGGATCAGGAAGGTGTGGTGTGTTATGAACTTCTAGCGCTAGGTAAAACCATTAATACTGATCGCTACTAACAACAAATAATCAATTTGAACCACACTTTGTTTGTGAAATGACCAGAGTGGTCCAGAAGACATGGCAAAGTAATTTTGCTTCATGATGTCGCACCATCACACACTTCAAAACCAGTTAAAGACACATTAAAGGATCTTGCGTGGGAAGTATTAACCCACCCGCCGTATTCACCAGACCTTGCTCCTTCAGATTACTGCTTGTTCCAATCAATGGCACATGCACTTTCTAAGCAGCACTTCAAAAAGGACGAAGAGGTGGAAAATTGGGTTTCTGAATGGTTTGCCTCAAAACAAGAAAAGTTCTATTGGGATGGTGTCCACAAATTACCTGAAAGATCAGGGAAATGTGTAGCTAGCGATGGACAAAGGACTTAGAATGTTTCTCTTGAAATTATCGTGTTTTCTTTGATTACAAAATCCGCCATTAACTGGTACACCTGATAGGTTTCCCTTAAAATGACGATGCCTGAGTGACTCCCCCCTGAACTCAAAGACAGGTATGACTCCTGCATCGCTCACCAGAGCCTTCAGTCCATCACCAGACATTGCAAGGGTCCACTCTGTGGCCAGTACTGGGTCAGGGACTAGGAATGAAACATAGGCGCACGTGGGTCCTGCCCTTGAGAGAGAGGGGGAGAGAGAGGGAGAAAGAGAGAGGAGGATCCTACTGTGTGCCATATGCTATATGTACTAAAATTCCACGCACGAGCGAGGGTGTGTGCGTGTGCACGTGTGTGTGCGTAGGCTCTGTGCTCTGACATGACACAGGTTTCTATAACTGACCTTATTTTACTAGTATTCTGGGAAACTGGTGAGAAGAAAATGTATTTTTTAAAATTTTGCTCATTAACCAGGAATTACTCTCCAGATTTAAAAGAGACTCTTCTGGATAAAATAGTCAGTTCAAGTTCAGACTTCAGGCGGGTGTTGTGAGAATTTGAAGACACCTTGTCCTCCATGCCAGGAGAGCAGAGGGCGGGTCAGATGTCAAACCCCACTTGCTCCCTCGGCCAGGCCTTGGGCAGATTTGTCAAACTCTCCAATGGGAACTGCCTGTCTCAAGGTCTCCCTTCCCCTCACCCCTCCTCTTTCCAAGATGGCGTGTGGCTTATGTGTCTTCATGGGGTGGGGGAAGGACATCTGGCCCTCGATTTGGACTTTGGTCAGCACCGAAGGGTGAGAGGCAAATTCCCTCCCCTCCCGGCCTCCTGTGGCCATCTGCTCAAAGACACGTGTGACTCCTGAGCAGGAGGCAGGCAGTGGGCGGGAAGGGAGGGACATGAAGGTGTAGAGGTGGCAGTGGGATGGGCCAGTGGCCGGAGTCCGGCTCCTCGTGGTAAAGCTCCAGCCCTGATTCAGGCTTCTTCAGCGGGAGATGGACTCCTAATGACAGAACTTCCCAGACACACAGACTGTTTAAAAGATGCTGGGCAGCCCAGCCAGCCTGGCTCAGTGGTTGAACGTCGACCTATGAACCAGGAGGGTCACAGTTGACTCCTGGTCAGGGAATATGCCTGGATTGTGGACCCAATTCCCAATGTGGAGCATGCTGATGGATGATTTTCTCTTATCCTTGAAATTTCTCTCTTCCCTCTCACTTCCTCTCTGAAATCAATAAAAACATATTTTTAAAAAGAAGATGCTAGGCAACGCGTGTGTGACCCATGCCCACTAGGTGGCCACACGAATGTTTCTGGGTCCCTAGCACCTCTGCCAGGCAGGTGGGCAGAGGACAAGGGGGCTGGCCGGGCCTTCCTGGGGACCTGCCCTCTGACCTCTCTCTCCGGGCCCAGCCCCGCTGGGTCTGAGGCAGCAGGGCTGGAGTCTGGGAGCCTGGTGGGACTTAGAACCCGTCTGTCCTTGCTGAGGAGGCCTGGGCCGGGAGAGTCAGACTCGGCAGATCTGGGTTCAAGTTCACATGCTACTGCCCCTAAACACCAGAAAAGTGGAGTGCCAGCCCCCTGCATCACCCCTAAATCATTAAAAATACACACAGTGCCAAGCCAATCATACCTCAATGAAATGGGGGGGGGGGGGTGTGTGTCAGAAAGCAATGCTTAGTCATAGATTAGACTTGCTGTTTCAAAGTGGTGCTGCACTTTTTGTCGGCTGCCTTCTCGCTCTGTGCCCAGCGTGTGACTCAGGCGCGCCCGTGGCTCCCCGGTCCTCGGCCCCCATCTACAAAGTGAAATTAGCACGAGTCCCTCCCAGGGCTGTTGGAGGACCGTGTGAGACGATGGGTTACCTGTTCAGCTTCAAGCCTGGGAGCAGCCTGCTCCGTAGACAGCGGTGCTTTGGGCTGCGGGGTGTGGAGCCCGTGGTGCTGGAGGCCCATTTCTGTTGATCCAGGGGTGACAGGGTTCGGCTGAAAGCTCAGGGGGCCCTGAGGTTTGCCCAGTGGCATGGTGGCATGGGGGCTGGAGCCCAGGCCTGCTCTTCCTGAGCACCCCGCCCCGCATGCTGGCCCTGGAGTCTTGGGATGGTCTGGGGGTGGGTGGACAGTGAAGCTCTCTTGGGCTTCCTGCCTCCAGATCCGCTCCGTCCTGCACGGCTGTCACCCTTGGGATAACCTGTGACGTGGACATTCAGACACACATGCGCACGTACACACGTGCACACTTATGTGTGAGCATGCACCCACCGCCTGAGGCCCCTCTTTGGAAGAGCAGGAACTGATTGAGGAGGCAGAGAGTGCCAGACCTCTGGGAGGCATGGCCACAGCCTCTGGTCACAGCCAAGTCCAGTGCCCTTGTTCCAGAGCTCGGGATTCCGAGGCCAGTGCGGCAAACAGCCGGATGTCAGAGCCAGGGTCGGGCCGGGGTTGGAGCCGGGTTCCTGGCTCATCGTATTTCTTTCAGCCACATCTCCGGGAGGATCACCATGGCAACAGGAGCAGGCTTGATAGCCCAGGTCAGTGGGAGGAGAAGGCCCGGGAGCTAACATTCCTACCAAGGGACTGGCTTCCTGGGACATTTAACTCACTGGAGTATTAACATGAAAAGGTTTCACTTCTTTTTTATTTTTTATTTTTTTAAAAGCTGTCTGTCTGTATCTGTCCTTTAAAATTTCTCTCAATTCATTCTGGTCCCCAAAAGGCAGTTTATTTGAGGGGGGTATGGTGACAGTTAGAGCAGCACTGCAGCCCAATGTGTGTATCAGCCTCCCAAGATTTCACTTCCTAAAAAACAAGGTGACAGCGTGGCGACAGACGAAATCCCAGCCTGGCGCCTCGCCCCTGCTGTGTGCCCTCTCTGCCTCCATCACCACATTATACGACAATAGTGAGGAGTTGTCATCAGATGGAGTTACCCTATCGCACAGAACTGGCGTTACCGGAGCGCCCTGTGTGAGCGCCGCCGGCCTTGTTTGTATTATCGCACAGTTGCTGATGGCTGATCTCCATCCCTCACTGCGGTCAGGTCGGATGGGCCGGCTCCCCAGCTTCTGGGCCCTTCCTGCTGCTGCAATGACGTATTTCCCGCTCGGCCTGCTGTGAGAGCCACGTCCTGCGTGGTTCAAGGTTCGGGATCCAGAAAAGGGCCAAGTGCCAATGGCAGAGACAAGAAATAATAATTTGGAAATATTGGGGGTGAGGAGGGAAAGCCAACGCAAGGAGAAGGACTTCCACTGGCCCTCAGGGCTCACCAACCTTTTATTCAATCTTGGACACACATCTAGCCCTTAGGCAGGCAATTGTGGTAACGGACAGACTATCTTAAAGGTCAGTAAATATTAGAGAGATTGACTCTGAGACTATTTGGCCAGGAAATTGCTCGAGCCACCGAGGTCTGGACTAAACAATCGGTGCATAGTCTGGCCCTTGCCTTCCGGGCTCCTTGTTTACACGTCTCTGACGGTGAAGACAATGGGTGGCTTCCCACAGCCCACGCGTTTTCAAACCTCAGTCTTCGACTCACTCAGAGCTGCTCCCTGCTCTCCGCAGTCAGGCCGGGCCCAGCCCCGGAGTGTGGGTGCTCTGTCAGGCTCCTCACGCCTTTCTCATCCCAACTCCTGCGGGGCTGGAGGCCCGAGGTGCCTGCAGATGGGGTCCCACCGGCTCAGGTCATCACCTCCCTATTCTGGGTCACTGGAGGGTCCTGCGACCTCTGTCCTCTAACCTCCGCTGGGGACACAGGGAGTCCTTGCCTGCCCTCTGAGGGCAGAGAGAAGAAATGTGGTCTCCCCAGATCTCTGCGGGCCCACACCACC
The DNA here is from genome assembly GCA_963924515.1 of Vespertilio murinus. NCBI lineage: Eukaryota > Metazoa > Chordata > Mammalia > Chiroptera > Vespertilionidae > Vespertilio > Vespertilio murinus. Next base: position 99,683,348 of record OZ004705.1, on the reverse strand, counting down.
CAGGCCCCACAAACCGAGAGCGACTGTGAGCCTGGCTCCAGCCGTGGGCCTGCCACCTCCATCCCTGGCCAGGAATGCCACCAGTGTCCTGGTTCCCAGGGTACCCCAGCTCCAGGGCCACGCCCCACGCAGCAGAGCGGTGTGGGCACTGACCCCCTCCCCCTCCTTGCCTGCAGCTCCTCCCGCCAACAAGGAGGAATTTGCTCCCACCCCACTTTGACTTTGGCCAATGGCTTCCTGCGGCCAGTAGGTGAGGCGACAGTGACCATAGTTCCCCATCTGATGGGCGGGGCACCTCCTCCTTCTACCTCATGACATGGGAGAGGGAGAGGAAAGGGAAATGCATTTCTCACTTCCCAGGCTCCGAGGAGCTTGCTGTCCACATGTCTCCCCTGCAGGGGCCTGGCCAGTTCCCCGTCGGAGGCCTCCCTGAGGTCCGTGCGATCCTTACGGCCGTCCTCTCTTTAGAATGTGGGGTACCTGTCGGGGGAGCTTACCTGCCAAGCAAGGAGGAACCGTGAGATGGACCCACTGGTGGCCCGTTACCTGAATATTATCTTCGTCTCCCCTGCACCAGGGGGATGCCACTGTGCACCCACTTTACAGATGAGGAGACTGAGGCCAGTGGTGGGAAGTGACCTGCCCAAGGTCGAGCATGATGGTTCCAGACCCCAACACAGATACGCCTGATATCATCAGCCACCGCGTCCAGACGTCACAAAGAAAAGAACCTCAGCGGGCGGGGAGACGGGCGGCCCCTCGCGGAGGCGGGCTGGGACGGCCTGGGCTTCCGGAAGGAGCTCTCAGGGCCTCTCCTGCTCGCTGCCCGGAGGAGCCGCTGCCATACTTGCCCGGATTCGTGGGTGAGGATGGGCTCCGCTCGCTCGCCAGAGGCAGAGGCAGAGAGAGGTAGGCGAGGCGCTGTCTGCCTGTCTCTCCCGTCCCCTCCGTCCCCCCCCCCCCCCCGCCCTCCTCCTTCACATCTTTCTTTGGCAAATAGGCAGCGAGGCTCTGCTGCACCCCAGGCTGCGCTCAGGCACACGGGCTCCACGTGAGGACGGTGGGCTGGGCTCCTCCTGGAGCTGGCATCGTGGCCGAGGGCACGGAACAGACAGCAGGAGCCACTGGACCACCAAACGTGGCCATTTCCTGTGGTCCTGAGGGGCACCCTGTGGCGATGGGACACAGTCACAGGAGCCGTCCCTCTGGATAGTCAGGGCCTCGGAGGCGGTGGCCTGGAGCTGGGCCCGGCTGAGCCGGCAGGAGAGCACTTCGGCAGAGGGACGGCCGTGCAAAGGGCCTGAGGCCGCTCAGGCTGGTGTGTGAGAGAACAGAAGGGGGACCCTGTGGCGAGTTTACAGGGAGAGGGGAGAGCCGTGTACGATGCTACTTGATTATTTAAATGTGTGTGGAGCCCAGCTGGTGTGGCTCAGTGGTTGAGCACCAGCCTATGAACTGGGAGGTCACAGTTCAACTCCTGGTCAGGCACATGCCTGGGTTGTGGGCTCGATCCTAAGCAGGGGGTGAGGGTGAGATGCAGCAGGCAGCTGATTGGTGATTCTCTCTCATCATGGATGTTTCTATCTCTCCCTCTCCCTCCCTCTCTCTGAAACCAATGAAAATATATTAAAAAAAGGAAAAATATGTATGTGCATTATGTTGATGAGGATTTTAAATAAAGTGAACAGCAATACAAGCCAGTCCCCCCCATCCCCTCTGGCGGGGGTCTCTGTGCACCACCCCGAACTCCGGCAGCCTGGGAGCTGCTAGCCTCTCTGGCCCGCGCGGGGACGGCGGGCGGTGCTCAGGGCCTGCGGGCACCGCTGGCCGCGCAGGGACCACTGAGCGTGAGGCTGTTTGCCGTGATAAGGGGCCCTGAACGTCGGAGCAGGACAGGCAGCCAGAGACGCCTGCTGTTGGAGGAACCCGTCGCCCTGCAGCCTGCTCTGTGGCCCAGCGTCCCCCTTTCCCTCAGCTTTAGGAGCGCCCCCGGAAGGCGCTGGAGGCTTCGGGGCCTGGAACTGACTCCGGTCGCCGCTCTCTGCCTCCCGGGAGCGCCCTCACAGCCCACCTCAGCTGATCCACGGACGGACGGACGGACGGACAGACGGGGAAGGAGGGTGATGGCACAGGCCGGGCAAGGGCGGAGTGAGAGTGAGGGGGGCTGGGCGTCAGGCCGGGGCCAGGGGAGACGCGGCCATCAGTCCTTCCTCTTGTGTGGTGTGGGCCTGGGTGGAGGAACCCCGCAGCTGACGGTCCCCTGAATCAGCACCAGTAAGTGTTTTTAAAAATTGATTTTGAGAGAGAGAGAGAGAGAGAGAGAGAGAGAGAGAGAGAGAGATTGATTGGTTGCCTTCCACAGGTGCCCAAGCCCAGAATCAAACCGGTGACCTTTTGGTGCTCATGACACTCAACCCACCGAGCAAACTGGCCAGGGCCAAATTCGTGTCTCGCTCCCGCCAGCCGCATGGCGCCCTGGCTGCTCCCCAGACGAGCCGCTGGCCCTCCGCGCCTCCGCACTCACTGCATCCATCCATGCACCCGTCCGCCCGTCTGTCCGGTCCACGTGGCCCTCCTGGCCGCTCTCCATCTCCTCACCCCCCTTCGGTTTTCTTCGCAGCTCCTGTCAGTTTCTTCTCTAAATTTCTGAGTGGGGTGGGTGAGTGGGTTGTCATTAGTCTCCCTTCAAGAGAATGGAAGCTTCTAGAAACCACTTGCAGGGGTGAATGGTGCCTCCTCCCCAATCCTTGAGAGAAAACCTATGTCCATGACCCAGGACTGACTATTTGGAAAAAGGTCTTTGCGGATGTAACTACGTAAGGGATTTTGAGACGAGGCCCTCTCCTCTGGACTTCCGGTGGCCCTGAACCCAGTGACTCCTTCTTATGAGCCAGAGGAGAAGGCGGGGAAGATGGGGGAGAGCCTGAGGGGGCGAGGCCCAGCCGACACCTGCACCCCAGACTCCTGGCTCCAGAGCCGGGAGAGACGGTTTCTGCTTTCCCAGCTGCCCGTGCATGGTGAAAAAGGCGGCTTCCTCTGGAGAGGGCCGGACAGACGGACGGACGGACGGACACATGCCTCTGACCCCCACCCTGCCCTGGACGTGTGCCGCAGCCACAGACGCGGCCTAAACAAGGGGGCATGGCTATGTCCCAGTAACATTTTTTTTTTAATTAAGGTATTATCTGTGTACATAGCTTATCATTGCCCCCCCCCCCATAGATGCCCTCCCTCCCCAGAGTTTTGTGTCCATTGGTTGTTCTTATATGCAAGCATACCAGTCCTTCGGTTGATCTTTTATCTCCCCCCGATCTCCCTCCCCTCCCCTCCCCCTCGCTGTCATTTGGCAGTCTGCCTGTTGTTTTACTGTCACTATATCTATCTTTCTGTTCATTCGTTTATAATGTTCTTTAATATCCATAAATGAGTGAGGTCATGTAGTGTTTCTCTTTCATTGACTGGCTTATTTCACTCAGCATGATGCTCTCCAATTCCATCCAGGTTACTGCAAATGATGAGAATTCCTTCCTTTTTATGGCAGCATAGTATTCCATGGTGTAGATGTACCATAGTTTTCTGATCCATTCATCTGCTGACAGGCACCTAGGCTGTTTCCAAATCCTAGCTATTGTAAATTGTGCTGCTATGAACATAGGGGTGCATATATCCTTTCTGATTGGTGTTTCTGGTTTCCTAGGGTATATTCCTAGTAGTGGGATTACTGGGTCAAATGGGAGTTCCATTTTCAGTTTTTTGAGGAAGCTCCATACTGTTCTCCACAGTGGTTGCACCAACCTGCAATCCCACCAGCAGTGCATGAGGGTTCCTTTTTCTCCGCAACCTCGCCAACATTTGTTGTTTGTTGTTTTGTTGATGTTGGCCATTCTGACAGGTGTGAGATGGTACCGCATTGTTGTTTTGATTTGCATCTCTAACATTTTGTTTTGAACTCTGAAAATGTAATGTCATATAATTTCCACGTATCACGAAAAGGATTCTTATTTTGATTTTCCCCAGCCATTAGAAATACGTTCTTAGCTCACGGTGAACAGGAGCAGGAAGTGGGCTGGGCTGGCCCGCGGCCGCGGTTTGCCGATGCTCTGAGGACCTGCAGCCAAAAGGCTACCAGGGTTGGCCAGCCCCAGTGCCTTCGGGATCAGGCCCGGGATATAAATGAGCGAAGCTGGCCTCACGCAGGACAATAGGGAGTGGTGGGGACTGCGGCACAGCGGGCGGCCGTCTCCCATCAAAGCACTCCCTCAGCACAGCCTCCTGCGCTGGGAAGGCGGGCCCAGGGGTGCCGGACATTTCGATTGTTTCTGAGAAGCTGGAGAATTCAACTGGCGATATGAAATCTCTGATCTAAAGTCTTGGCTCAAATTAAAAAAAAAAATCATGCTGAGAGTTTCCACACCTGAAGCAGATACTGCGATACCCATCTCACAGTCCAGAGGGGCTGGGTTGCTGCTGAGAGAGGGAGAATCTGGATGTGGGGGACCTCACACTCTTCCAAGTGGGGCCCCGTGTGCCCCATTCACTGTGGGGTGGGGCGGAGGGGCTGGGTCCTCACCACCTCCAGTCAGAGGGGCAGGAAGGCCCGGTTCTTGCAAGGACAAAGCCACGTGGATGGAGAGGTGGCTGGGCATTCCCCCCTCCCCCCGTGTCTGCTGGGAACGTGGCGGTGGCTCAGGGGTCTGCTTCTCAGGGGCCGGGAAGCACTTTGCACGCACTTAGCAGACAAGATAGCCCTTCTGGCCGCCACCCCCCCCTTCCCTTCTCATTTCACGGTCCCATCGGGATGGGGACCCCAGGATGGAGGAGGATTTGCTCTGAAGGAGTCTGTCCCGAGTCGCCTTGTCTCCTTGGCGTTGGTGACTGTATCCCTTCATGAAAGTTTCACGACTCAATTTGGTGAGGGAGACGTGCATGCCAGCCCTGCCTCATCTCAAAGGGCACCTCTGGGTGCTGGCCCCAGGGCCAGGCCCGTGTTTGACAGGAGGGTGTCTCCAGGGGCGCTGCCGGGCTGCTGTGGGCAGAAGCCCCCCACCTGCCTGTCCTCCCCCTCCCCCCCTGTCCCGCTCTCTGGGAAGCTCCCTCTGACACACTGCCTTCCGCCTTCGCCTCTCGTGGGAGTCACCGGCAGGCTGTCCACAGCGACATCTGCATCTGTGTCCTGCCTCTGCCCCCAGCGCCTGGCCCGCTGTTGGCAGCCCTGCCGCCCTCTGCAATCCGCTCTTCCTGCCAGGCCCGCCTGCTCGTCTGCTGGGGCGGGGTGCGTGTGCGTGTGTGTGTGTGCGTGTGTGTGCGTGCGTGTGTGTGCGTGCGTGTGTGATGGGACACGACACTAGGTGAGAGTGCAGAGTGCCGGCAGCTCGGGAGGCCCTGCCGCTGCCGCTGCCCGGGAGGGGGCCGCCGGAGGGAACTGAGGCAGCACCGCGCGCCAGGCGGCCGCGAGGCCATCAGGGACCCTTCGCCCGCCCACGAGAGAGGAGCAGAGCTGCCAAACCCCCACCAACGGAACCAGGAGAAGTGAGGGCTGCAGCCTTCAGCCGAGTGTTTTGCGGGCTGTTAAGAGACACTGCGGCCGAAACCGGTTTGGCTCAGTGGTAGAGTGTCGGCCTGTGGACTGAAAGGTCCCGGGTTCGATTCCGGTCAAGGGCATGTACATTGGTTGCGGGCACATCCCCAGTAGGGGATGTGCAAAAGGCAGCTGGTCGATGTTTCTCTCTCATAGACGTTTCTAGCTCTCTATCCCTCTCCCTTCCTCTCTGTAAAATATCAATAAAATGTATTTAAAAAAAAAAGAGAGAGACACTGCGGGCACCCCTCTGTCTGTCCATCTCAGCTACCCCTCTGTCCGTCTGTCTCAGCCACCCTCTGTCTGTCTCAGCCACCCCTCTGTCTGTCTGTCTCAGCATAAAAATTTGCATGAAAACACTGGATTATCTGTCAAAATGAACACAAATGATTATGGAATTATAGGTAACTTAAACATTATTTATCCTTTTTTGTATTCTCCAAATTGTCTATTATCTTTACAATCAGAAGAAAAAGCTATTAAAAAGGAGGGGAGGGAGGAAAGAAGGAAGGAGGGAGGAAGGGAGGGAGGGAGGAAGCTCTTGGTTGGAAAGGAGCTGCAGAGAGCTAGAGAAGGCAGTGTTCTGAGGACGCTGTTGACTGTGACCTGGTGGTGGGAGCCTCTGACAGCCCCCAGGCCCTGTCTTCTGCTCTTCACAACGGAAGTGCCCTCCCCGCGGTGGACGGCACGGACCTGTACTGCCCACCGGGCATTAGGAGGTGCCAGTGCGTGGCGTCCGGGGTTAGACAGGGCAGGGCAGCTGCGCCTGCTTCTGAGCTGGCTCCTCGGAGGATCCGCAGCCGCCCAGCCAGCCAGCACTGCAGGGATCTCTGCCGCGGACCCACAGACGCCAGCTCTGAGACCAGGTCCCTGGTGACATCTGACTGCCGCCTCGAGGGAGACGCGTGGTGGCCATCCCGGGTTCCCGACCAGAGCCTGAGACAGAGGAGGGTCCTGCTGTCCTGAGCGACGCCCTTTGGGGCAGTTTGTTGGGCAGCTCGGACGAGGAGTGCACGGGTATCGAACGCTTGCCCCGGGTGGGACCCCGGCCTTTTCCGTGCCGTCATCCCAACCCGAACCCTGAGACACTCGTGCCGTGCTGACACCGCTGTGCTTACCGGGAGGCATTTCACACATCACTCATTTAATTCTCACAGAAATGCTGCGAGCAGAAGCTGTTACAGTCCTCGCTTTACAGAGGAGTAAACGGAGACACAGAGAGGTTCCGTGGCCACGGTCATGCAGCCGCTGGTGAGAGAGAGACCAGGGCGGGCACCCCATGTCCGGCTCAGGGTCTGCACTCCACCGTCACGCGGCTCCCCGAGGAGGTCCGAGGCCCAGCAGGCAGACAGCAGAGGCCTCGAGCCCCGTCCTCCTTCCCTCTTCCCCACCGCAAGGGAGTGTTTTTATAGACACTAGAGGCCCAGTGCATGAATTCCTGCACTGGTGGGGTTGGCTGGCCGGGCTGGCCAGGATCTGGGCAGATCGGGCAGGGCCTGTCGGGAGGAGGAGACAGCGGGAGGTTGGCTGGCTGACCCAATCAGGGCTGGGCTGGCTGGGGGTGGGGGTCGGGGAGAAAGGGGCTGCAGGCGATTGGCCAGTGGGCCCCACCCTCAATTGGTATTTGGGGGCCAATCAGGATAGGTGCCAGCTGTGGGGAGGGGCAGCAGGAGGTTGGCTGGCTGGCCCCACCCCAGATGGAGCAGGTTTGCTGGCCACAGTGGGCGTCGTAGTGATTGGTTGTTGTGGTTCTTACAGTGGTCCAGTCGCTGGCTTTTTATATATATAGATAACTGAGCAGCGCTGGGACACTGTTTGCCATTCCTGCTCTCCACATTCTTCAGCTCTGTGGGTCCTATGTCCTTTGTTTTCAAAAACGCTTGGTGAGTCCTCGTGGGGAGAGGCCTGCCATCCACCCACCTGTTCCCATCTTCCTGGACCGGGCCTGCTGCACCAGGTGCCCGGGCCTGCCAGCCACTCCCGTCTGGCTCTTCCTCTCCAAGGATGCGCCACACACAGGGCAGCGGGGAGGGCACCTGGGGCTGGGAATCAGAGGAATTACTAGACGCAAACGTCCACTGTGTCCGTTAGGGTTTGTTCCCAAAAGGCTACATAAGCAACGACTCCCCAAGCCAGCACCTCGCATGAACCTGTGGCCTGGCGGGTTGAAGATGTGGGTGGGCCTTGGTGAGGGGGCTCGGCTGGTCTCAGCTGGGGACTGTCCATCAAGGCCCTCTTCCAGGCCCAGCTGCCTGACTCAGCTGCCTGGTTCTTACTATGGCACCGACAGAGGTGCCAGCAGGGACACGCAAGGTCTCTGAGGCCTAAATGGGAACTGGCCCCTCAACATGTCTACCTTATACTACCGGCAAAGCAAGTCACAGGCCAGAGTCAAGAGGCCCCACCCTAGTGGAAGGGTACCCAAAGTCACGGCCAAGGGCACAGAACAGGGAGGAAGAAAGAATGGAGTCTCAGGATGGAAAATGCCCCTTACCAGTCATCTCAGTGACGTTGCCTCCTTTTCATCTTTCCTGCCTGTCCTGGGAGCAAGTGGCTCAGGCAGAAAGGCCACAATAGCCTCTGTACTTCTCCAAAGCCACCAAGAGGTGGCCCCTCCTCCTCCCAGGGCTGGGGGTCCCTCTCCCCGACATCTGGGCTACCAGGCAGACAGGAGGACCCCACCCCACTGATTAGGGCCACTTCACAGGGAGTTTTGGGAACCTGAGAGGAATTCCCGACACTCACTGTGAAGGGAATTCCTTCTCTCAGGGACTGACCAGCAGACCCTGAGCGACGGATGAATGGATTACTCTGGCACATGTTTCTGGGAAAGAGAGGGCTAAGGGACTGCTTGGCTATAGGAACCAAACAGTCCCATTCATCTGCTTTCTAACAACAGCTTGAACTGAATTTAACTTTTAGATACAGTCAGCAGGTAAATATCCTTGAGAAAGCACAGGCTTCTTCAAGGTTGGATCTAAAGACTAAACATGGAGATTCCAGTAAAACACCCAGAGGCTCAGACTTGTTTGGAAAAGTCAAGGAGGGGCCTGTTGCCTCTGGCAAGGTCCCCCTAGAGGCCCTGGCCTTTTGGAGAATCCTCCTTACAGACTTTCCAACCAAGTCCTGAGTTTCCCACAAGTGAGATGCTACAAGCTGGTAGAACCAACTTCCTTGAGCTGAGGGCTCGCTGCAATCCTTTGATTTGCAGCCCAAATCTGCCCCTTCAGAGTCCATCCTTGGCTCAGTGTGCAAAGCCCAGCCGAGCCTTTTCCCAGGGCAGCTTCCCCTTGAGGATGATGGTGAGGCAGCAAGTTTCTCTTAATAACGTTCTTTTAAAAAAATATATTTTATTGATTTTTTTACAGAGAGGAAGGGAGAGGGATAGAGAGTTAGAAACATCAATGAGAGAGAAATATTGATCAGCTGCCTCCTGCACACCCCCTCCTGGGGATGTGCCCACAACCAAGGCACATGCTCCTGACGGGAAGCGAACCCGGCCTTTCAGCCTGCAGGCCCATGCTCTATCCACTGAGCCAAACCGGTTAGGGCTTTTAATAATGTTCTTAATCAAGGAGGGGCTCCATCCCTCCCAGTGGGTGAGCCCACTGCTGGGGAGGCAGACGTGGAAGACACCTCACTCTCCCTATTTGTTTCCCACGGCTCACTGGTTTTGCCTATTTTAATTAAATAGATTCCTTTTCTGGTCAAAACTCCCAACACACAGACTGGGGCTGATCATAGGCCCCTCCAGTGATGACGGCTGTCAGGCCAAGGCGCCTGGGCTATTGGGATTGGAGCCACACCTGGGGTTGAGCCCTAGCTCTGCCACTGCCATTGGGCATCTCTCTGTCAGCCTCCGTTTCCCCATCTGTAAAATGGGAATGTAGCGACACTTGTCTCATAGGGCTGTTGCAAGGATACGTGAGGTCATGCACGTAATGCTCTGGGCACTCTGTAGGGGATTCAGCAGATGTTTTTTCTCCTCGCCTTACTTGGAAGACTAGGCCAATAAAAGGAGTGCCGGGTAGGGGTGTATGCGAGATGTGTGTGTGCCTGTGTGAACACTGGTGAACAGATGGTGTGGCACAGAAGATTGTGGCTCCAGAAGACGTGTCTTAACCAAAAGCCGGAGGATGACAGGCCGTGCTCAGCACAGGCGAGGTCACGCTTTCCCACCGCACTCCGTGCCCCGCCCCGTCCATCGTGTGAGACGTGGATGCCGAAACCACAGGCCAGACTCCAGTCTGCCGGAAGCCCAGTGTCTCCTGGGTGGTGGGGAAGCTCTGGGTCCCGAGTCTGAAGTCTGGGCCCCAATTTTCACACTGGGACCCCCTAATACCTTATGAAGTCTCCTCAATGACGGTGTCACCTGTCACAGCAGTTCTGACGCTTCTGTGCCTCAGTTTCCCCATATGTCAAAGAGGACTCACCTCGTACCTGCTTCCTGGCGTGGTCTGCGGGTGTAACGAGCTAGTAGGTGTGAGCCTGCTGCCTGCACAGTGCCTGACGCAGAGTCAGTGTTTCCTGCTGTTGCAGGTGCTCTTTATGTCATTGCTGTTAAAAACAGACCTCGGCATAGAGACCTCCCAGGATGTTCAGGTGAGATGGCGGTGAGCGACCCTAGGAGTGGCTTACACAACTGCTGTGCCCGGAGGCTGCCCGGTTTCCTTTAGTGGAAAAGATAAGCGCCCACTTGGATGACCTCTACTGGGGTGACATGTGACTGTCAGCTGTTTGTCCCGCCAAAACAAAGCACCTAATCTGTCCCTTTAAGAGGGAAGTGATTTGTGAACAATGCGAGGCTGTAGCTGCTTTTGGAAAGAGCCTTTTGAAAGCAGATGTTTGGAAGTGTTTCCATTGTTAGGAGCTTTTATTGCCAAAAAAGCAATGAAAGTGTGTCTCCTTTAATCTCTTGGAGTCTAAACACTTTTAAGAACTTGAAAACAGAAAATTCCAACCAATTTCTATAGCTTCCAAAAGAAAACTTTTAGAGGGTTTCAAATCCATCTGTTAAAAATACACAAACACCAATCCTCTGACTCTCTTGCAAGCCTCACCGATGGACACTGAGGAAGACAGACATACAGTGGACCCCTGAACAACTGAGGATTGGGGTGCCAACCCCTGCATAGTAAAAAAAACACACAAAAACCCCAAAACCCACATATAACTTTTTAAAATCTTCACCTGAGGATTTTTAAAAAATTGATTTTAGAGAAAGGGAGAGGGAGAGAGAGAGAGAGAAACATCAATGTGAGAAACATCTATTGGTTCCTCCCATATGAGCCCCAACCAGGAATTGAACCAGAGACCCTTTGGTGCACAGGGCGATGCTCCAACCAGCTGAGCCACACTGGCCACTAGGACTTTTTACGCCCCAGGATATCCTCCAAGGATTGGTTAGGACCCCCCATGGGTATTGGAATCCATGGGTTCTCAGGTCCCCTCTATAAGATGGCGCAGGTCAATGGCGCAGTCTGCATTCGTGGACTCCCCACCGCAGACCCAAAGAGTTATTGGGAAGAAAATCCATGCGTAAGTGACCGACACAGTTGAGACCCACGCTGTTCAAGGATCAACTGTGTTAGCCAAGTCTTACCGAAACCAGTCCCCTCCTTTGTGAACGGCCCTAAAATAGGAGCATCGGTATTTAGAAAGGACAGCCCACAAGCACTTCTTCCGCTTGGATTTATAGATCCAGATTTCAGCGTCGTTTCCTTCTCCAGCAGCCTCTCAGTGAGCCTGCTCAGGCTCTCCAATGGTCCCGCACAGCATGTTAACCCATGCTTTTCAAAAATAAAAGCGGCTTAGGCAATGGCATTGCTACCATAGCAGTAAACACACACATATTTTATTAAATGAAAGCTAAGAGGTCTGTGATACTGTTAGTCAATAAAATAAAATCATTTAAAAGCAGTGCTTATTTAATCTTCATGCCCTTCTGTATACATTGCTAGTTGGTATATATGCTTTATGTTTATATTTGTGCATCGTTATGTAATCTATAAACATTTATAACTAGCTGGAGACCTGTGCTCTTAATCACGGAAACGAGTCCCAGGCCCCTCTCCCTTAGATTTCTTTTCTGACACTTTCAGCTTCTCGGGTGGGAGGGAGGGAGGAAGGAAATGGAGGGGAGGACTTGCTTCCTAGTCCAGGGAAGCAAGGCCTGCAGTGCAGCTCTTGGCCTCTAGGGGGCAGCAGAAGGAAGCAAACAACAGCTTGAAAAAAACAGGTCAAGAAGGGCTGACAGGAGACACTTACAGAGTCTGCTTTCTCCCCAGCCTTTCCCATCTTCCCTTCTCAGACCTGGAGTCCAAACAGCTTCAGACCCTGGGGAAGGAGGTGAATCCCACTGAGTGCTGGGAGCAAGTGACCTCCGGGCTCATCCTGGGCTGTGGGGCTTCCCACGGGGCTCATCGAGCTGGGCCCTGGGCCTTGGACTCTGACGCCTTCCCCGTAACTTCTTCAGCCTCAGTTTCCCCAGCTGAGCTGGTAAGAATTCGATAAGCGTTCCATTACATCCCTTTTGGCCAGAGGGCCTGCCATGCAGTCGCTCAGTGCCAAACAGACTTTCCCATCTTCCTCAGTGCATGCCAGCGAGACCTCCCCACCTGTCACCCGGAGGCAGGGAAGCTAGCTGGCCGGTTACCCCGTAAGTTTCTGGTTCCTGAGAACACTCCTGGGCGGATGTCCTGGGTGCTTGCATGCCGGGGCCTCGTCTCTATGAGCTCACCCGGGTGTTTGGGGTCCTTCTCATCACTCAGCAGGCCTCCGTGCTTGGCGGACCTCGCACGCCCTCCTGACACAGCTCTAAGACCCTTCCAGCCGGCTGCTGGCCCCTGGCTGACCTTCCAAGACAGTCCTAGGAGGGTCATGCCACAGCCATTCGGGATCCCCGTCGCTGGGGGGAGTGAGTTCCGAGTTTCTTGGCGGCATTTCAGGCCACGGGGTAGGAGCTCTCCCCGCCGCCAGCACCTGGCTGCTCCCGCCTGCATCCTGACCCTCTCCCCCACGGCCTGTGTCACCACTGCAACGCCCCAGCTGCAGGCCGTGGCTCGGTCCGGCTTGTTCACCCAATGCCCGTCAGAGCTGGGCCGCTGAATTCTTCCTGAACAGCCGGAGGAACCGAGGCAATCTGAAGGCACATGTGGAGGTAACGGAGCTGTTCCCTTCTCTGGAAGAGCCGCCGGGGCTCCTTGGTGGCAGGCGTTCCAGGACCCTCCCCGCCTCGGCAGCTGGCCGAGCAGCAGGGCCTCCCAGCCCCAGCGCCTCGAGCTGGCTTCCACCCAGCCCCGGAGTGGCGGCTGAGCCAGGGGAGTGGAGTGGGAATTGGGAGCGAGTGTTTAAAAACTTCTCCGGTAATTGGAAATGGGCTAATCCCTCGCTGTGATGAGGGAGGGAGGGCGGAGGACCGGGATGCTGTCCCAGGCTCCGTGTTGAAGGTTCCGAAATCGGCACGTGAGCCCGCGGGCGGGGGGCCCACACGCGTCCTTGCAGCAGCCGATTCCAAGTGGGAAGGGCAATGCATTTGGGTCCTGTCCCTCCAAGCTTGTTCGTATTTCCTGAGAAGCTTGAATTTTATCGTTTCAGGTGCATTTGTCGAGTGTAAAAAGTTCACGATTCCCAGCAGCACGGCTGGGTGAGTTCTCCTGGGCGGAAGGTGACTGAGTGGTCCCGGAGTCGCTCTCAGACCCCGCCCACCCCACCGCCTCGCAGGGGTGACCATCACCCTGACTTGACTTCTAGCACCACAAGACCCCAGGGGCTCCGATTCCAACGCCCCCGGGCCTGGCAGGGCCAGGAAAAGAGGAAGGCCCAGTGGGCATCTGCCAGTGATGGCCAGGCAGACGCACAGGCCCAGTGTTGGCAGGCAATTTGATTTTTTTATGTGAAAGCTCATGATTATTGAACATTGGCTGCTCATGAAAATTTAAAAACACAGTGGAGGCCAACGCCATCCAGGCCAAAGAGAAATTGCTCATGGGCCAAACATTGCTTATGGCTGCAGGCTGCCAGCGGGGAGGCCTTGAGGAAGACAGGTGTGAACACAGACATCATGGCCGGGGCGGGGCCGGGGCGGGGCGTGAGGGAGTGTGCGGGCACCTCTGGGCAGAGTAGAGCACTCCAGGCAGAGGGAGGAGGCAGGCGGAGCCTTGCGGTTCCCGCTGAGCTTGGGTATCAGGGTGCAGAGGGGCTTGGCGTGGCGGCGGTGGTGGTGGTCGTGGGAGGGTGGGCAAGGGGCTGCCCGTGTGGCAGAGCCAGTCTTGTAGGACCTGGAGCCACAGTTAGACTGGGTCTGGGCAGGCGAGGGGTGTGCCGGGAGGAGGGGTGCAGGGCTTGTCGGGCTGGTCTTGGGCCCGACCAGGGCGGGGAGAGCGGGCAGAGGGGGCAGGAGTGGCAGGAGATAGGAGGCCTTGGCTTATGATACTGGCTAAAGAGCAGGAAACCTGCGTGTGGGCCTTCACGTCCGGCCTCTAAACATACCCACCCACCAGCTGCCAACCAAGTCCCCCTGAGCCCTCTACCCACCCCGAGTCAGCCCCTCGGAGCCCTCTTCTCAGCCGGGCCCGACCCTCGCTCCACTTGGTCCAGTTTTACCAAGAATCCCACTGCGTTAGCGTAGTGAGACTCTCTCCCCCTTGAACCCCAATCCGATGCCTCCTCTCCCACATTTTTGTTGTTGTTAATCCTCCCTGGAGAATATTTTTTCTATTATTATTTTTAGAGAGTGGGAGGAAGGGAGGGAGGGGGAGAGGAAGACAGTAAGGGAGAGGAAGAGGGCGAGAGGGTGAGAGAGGAAGAGATAGAGATAGAGACAAAGATAGAGGGGAGAGAGAGAGAGAGAGAGAGAGAGAGAGAGAGAGAGAGAGAGAGAGAGAGGTTAGAGAGACACATTGATACATCTATTGGTTGCCTCCCCCATGCATCTCTGCTCTGGGCCAGGGATTGAACCTGCACCCTCTTGACTAAGAACCGAACCTGTGACACTTCAGTTTGCCGGTTGACTCTCTAATCACTTAGCAACACAGGCCATGGCCTCATCTCCCACTTTCAACGTCTGATCCCCTCCGGGCTGCTGTCAGCAGGAGTCCGGTCAGGTGGGTTTAGCCAGAAGCCTCCTTAGCGGTGAGGTTGCCTCCTAGTGGTTTTCCATCCACTGGCCCAACCTGCTCCTTGGCGGTGCACCCCCTCTGGCCCGGAACTCAGAGCTGATCCCTCCTCCCTCCTCTACCACAAACCATCCTGCAGAGGTCCTTTGGATCAAGTCTACTTCCTGTCGGTAACAATGTCATGAGTAATGTTTCTTTAACTCCTGTCTATACCCAAAGTTCTTCCAACGGTACGGCTAATGTGAAGATAAAAATACCTTAGGGCCTAGGCCAGCCGTGTGCAAACTATGGCCCGGATCCGGCCCATTCGGCTGTTCTATCCGGCCCACGGAGCTGAAAGAGCGGGGGGTTCTCTTGCTCTCCCCTCTGCTCCTTCACCAGCAGCCCAAGATGAGAGTGCCAGCATGGTCAGGTTGCTTTTGTTCCGACCCTCTGGTCCAGTTTAAGAACCCATTGTGGCCCTTGAGTCAAACGTTTGCTCACCCCTGACCTAGGCCAAGAGTCTGCATTCATTAGTGTGGATACATGGAGTGGCTCCCTCCAGTGGCAAGATCTCCAGTGGCAAGATCTCTCTCAAGCCCTGTCCTTACCTTGGGCTTGAGAATAAGGCCCGGCACAAAATCTGTCAGAACGTGTAATCCCTGAGACCGGTTTGCTCAGTGGATGGAGCGTCGGCCTGCGGACTGAGGGGTCCCGGGTTCGAGTCCAGTCAAGGGCATGTACCTTGGTTGCGAGTACATCCCCAGTAGGGGGTGTGCAAGAAGCAGCTGACCAATGATTCTCTCTCATTGGTGTTTCTAACTCTCTACCCTTCTCTTCCCCTCTGTAAAAAATCAATAAAATATATATATATATATATATATATATATATATATTTTAAAAAGAAGAACGTGTGACTCTCCCTGCACCCCCAGGGGTTTCTCCAAGGCCTCCTGACTTACGGTAGCAAATGGCAGCTCTGTCCTTGCAGGAGCTCCTGCCACACACTCCGAGGTCGTGTTTCACATCCCAGGTTTGGTCCTTGAACAAATCCTGCGGGATTTGCTTTTAAATGGACCCGGAACCTCCCTGCCATTGTCATTCCTCTGGCCTTGCCAATTCGCTCACTGGCCCTTAGCTTGCCTCTGTGTCTCCACCTTCTTCACCTAGTGGCTAGCGTGGTCCTCTTACCCTGTGTCAGGCCATGTCTCCCTCTCTCGGAACCTCCCAGGCTGCTTCCCCCGCCCCCCACTGAGAGTAACTGCCAGGATCCTCGGTGAAGGCCATGACCTGCCCTCCCCCCTCACCTCTCCAATCTCATGCTCTGCTACTCCCCCCTGCCCAGCTCTCAGCTCCTCCTACCAGGGCCTTTGCCCTGGCTGCTCCCTCCTCCTGGAAGCTCCTTTCCTGGGGTGGCTCTATGGTTTGCTCCAATGTCACCTTCTCCGTGAGGTCCCCTGGAAGCCGGTTTTAAAATTACCACCCTCCTGCTTCCCTGCCACCCGCCTCCCTGCTTTATTCTTCTCCCGACTCTCAACACCTTTACACTCACTCTGTTGACGCTGTTTGTGATCTCTCTTCTCTCCAGTGCCAAGATTCAGTGGACGGATCATGAGTGGAAAGGTGTCGGGTGGAAATTCCAACCAACCCCTGCTCTGTCTTCTTCTGGGCACTTTTTGGGAGCGTGTGGCCCTGGGACGTGTTTCACTTGGGCGTTGGACACACAGGCGGGCTCCCAGCTTGTGGGTGCTGTCCATGGGCACCCCGCCCACAGCCCACCCTTGGGGGGCTGGTTTTCCAGGACAGAGACGTCTGTGAAAAACATTGCACGCCCTGGAAAAGTGTTACCGAATTCCTTGTAGCTGTTTGGCCATAATATTTTCTCTCTGTCAACCAGGACTCTTTTTTTTTAAATTTATTTTTTTCAGAGAGGAAGAGAGAGGGATAGAGAGTTAGAAACATTGATGAGAGATAATCATTGATCAGCTGCCTCTTGCACACCCCCTACTGGGAATGTACCCGAAACCAGGGTACATGCCCTTGACTGGAATCGAACCTGGGACCCTTCAGTCCACAGGCCGACACTCTATCCACTGAGCCAAACCGGTTCCGGCTCAACCAGGACTCTTAACCACCCTTATTACTAACCTCCTCAAAAGAGTCGGGAACCCCTTGCCTAAGGCCAGGAAAGGGACCTAATAAGCAAGTCCGGAGACCCCGGCCACCCTTCCCACAGGTCCTGTGAGCCCACAATCACGCTCACCTCCCCCCAGGCAGAGGAGCAGCAGCACGTGGGGGGGGGGGGCTCACCCACCAGAGTGAGGCAATTCGCAGTCCCTTGACCTTGAGCTCCATAAGCCTGCCGCCGCGCACGCCGTGGCTTCTTGGAGCCATTCTCGGCTTGGGCGGAATTCAAATGGGCTCTTGCAATCAACACAGGACTGAAGGCTGCACATCCGGGGCACCCTGGCGGGGGGGGGAGGGGGGGGAACGTGCCCTGTGGCGGCAGCTGGGGATCAGTGTGAGCAGAGGTGTGGGTGGGGCACTCACGCTGGGCAATCCCCTTCACACCAGAGACCTGAAAAGGCTTGTGCGAGTTTGGTCGGCTGCTCTTGGTTCCTACATGAATGAATAGCATGTATTAAGCACCTACTGTGTGCCAAGAGCTGCTTACAGGCATGCTCTCATTTCAACAGCAGGCCCCTCCTTTGTATAGAGACGGCACACCTGTGTGACACCTCCAAGAAGTGAAGTGACTTGTTCAAAACCCACCGCGGGTCAAGCCTGAGTGTGCCTGGCCCCAAAGCCAGTATACTTGGCCATGTTGTCCCCACCCAGCCACGGCCTGGAGGCCCCCGAGGGACAGCCGCCTGGTAACCACCACTTTGTGTCCAGAAGGGACCTCCGTGGGTCACGCTGCTCAGGATCCCAGGTGGGGTGGCCTGTGTGGGGAAGCCCAGTCGTCATACCCCACCCCTGGTGTCCTGTGAGGGCACTTCTTTGCCACCCTTCCCGCTGTGCCGCACAGGCCAGGCGTCCCAGCTGGCAGCTTCGTCCTTCCTTCTGGTCCACGGGGCTCAGGCCCCTGGCAGCCCCCAGGGAAGCGCGGCCCTGGGACTCTGCAGCCTTGCGTTGCTGCTGGGGCACCCTCCTGACCGGCCCTGCAAGTCTGGGCCCAGCACGGGGCACCCTTCCGGAGGGTCCCGCAGCTCCGGGCTCTGGGCAGCCTGGCAAACTGCAGCCCCCGCCCTTTGGGTCTCCTCCCTGGAGGGGGTCCTGCTCCATACTCCTCGTGGGGACCCCCAGCAGGCGCTGCCCTTGTCTCCCCTCCGAAGGGTCTTTCTGGGTCGGCGTAGGGTGAACCCTCCCGGCGGGTGTTGAGGCCCCACGTCCCCGGGAAGCCTCGTTCTCCTGCAGCCCCGCGCCCGGCGTTCTCCTCGCCCCCCAGACCCTCCACTCGGCTCGCCGGTCCCCCGCCCGCGCCCGGCGCGGGGCGCTCCCTCTCCCGAGAGGGCGGGCGCTGAAGTGTCGCCAGCCGCCGGCAGGTGTCTCCCCACGGAGGGGCGCGCGTCCCTGCGCCGCGGCCGCTGCCGGCGCCGCGACTCCTCGCCGAGGTGCACTCCGCTCCGGGCTCCGGCGCGCCCGGCAGCAACGCCGCCCGCCCGTCCCCCGCGCCCGCCCCCCGCGTCCCCGCGCCGGCCCCCCGGGGGAGGGCATGGGCCCTCGCCGCGGCCGCCGCCGCCGCTCGCAGGCGCCCCGGCCCCCGGGCGCGGCGGGCAGCGGCCGCTGACGCGGGGCGCCGGCTGCCAACTTCGCGCGCGGAGCTCCGCGCGGTCCCGGCGGCGCGGGCGGCATGAAGACGAGCCGCCGCGGCCGGGCGCTCGTGGCCGTGGCCCTGAACCTGCTGGCGCTGCTCTTCGCCACCACCGCCTTCCTCACCACGCACTGGTGCCAGGGCACGCAGCGGGTGCCCAAGCCGGGCTGCGGCCGGGGCGGGCGCGCCAACTGCCCCAACTCGGGCGCCAACGCCACGGCCAACGGCACGGCCGCCCCCGCGGCCCCGGCGAGCGGCGCCCCCGGCGGCGAGCTCTACAGCTGGGAGACGGGCGACGACCGCTTCCTCTTCAGGAATTTCCACACCGGCATCTGGTACTCGTGCGAGGAGCAGCTCGGCGGGCGCGGTGAGTGAGCGGCGCCCCGCGCCCCCCGCGCGGCCCGGGCGCAGGTCCCGGCCGCGCTCCCGCTCCCCGCTCCCCGCTCCCCGCTCCCCGCTCCGGCGGAGGGACCCGCACCGTGGCCGGCGCCGCGCGCAGCTCGGCCCCACGCCCCCTGTGGGGAGCGCGCGCGGGGCCGCGGGGGAGAAGGCGGGGGCCCGGGACGCCCCCCCCCCCCGCCCCCCGGGTCTGGGCCGAGCGCCGGGGCTCCGGGGCCGCTGCCGCGCCCTAGGGAGGAGCGTCTCGGAGGACCCACCCGGCGGCGGGTCGCAGGGACGCGGTTCCTTTCGGCGCCACAACTCTCCCTGCTCGCCCCCCTCTTCCGCGGGCGCTGGGTGCCGCCCCGCCCCCGCCCCATCCCGCCGCGCTGGGAGGGTGCGGGGATGTGGCTCGGAGCCGCCCCCCTCCGCACCCGCCGGGGAGTCCTTCCACCCGGGCCCCTGCCGCGCCAGCAGCGGGGGGCTGGGGCGGGGGCGGGGGGCGGCGGCCCGAGCTGGGAGCCCTTCGCGCCGCGGGCGGGAGGGAGGCAGCGGAGGACGCGGGCGGCGGCTCGGCCAGGAGTGGGGTGTGTGTGACTTTTCAGAGGCAGACGAAGCCGTTCCCGCGGTCTCAGCCCCCTCCTGTGCGCGGAGACCGGCCGGCCAGGTGGAGCCCGGGCCAGGCCAGAGGGAGGGGCTCGGGGAGCGCCCAGGCCCGGCCAGGGGACTCGTGAACTGACCTCTCCCCCCAAGGTTAGAGCTCCTCCCGCAGGCATCGCTCCTCTGCGTGGACGCGGCGGTACCTGGTGCTCAGGGTGAGGGACGGCCGTGGGCAGCAGCCGGTCCTGCCGAAGCCGTTGGCCTGCTCGGTTCCAGGTCAGCGGGAAGAGGTGTAGTGAAGGGAAGGAGGCTGTGTCCTCTGCCTGGAACCCCTCCCCCACCTCCCCGCTGCCCCTCAGGCCCAGGGTCCTCTGGAGAGAAGACCTCTGGGTCTCCCGTCTTTGTGTCTCATCACCTGCGTGGCCCCCCTCCTCCCACTCGGCACATCTTGAACTTGCTGGGGGCCTCCTTTGCTCACTGTCTCCCACCCCCTGTCCCTACAGGATGTCCCCCGGGTAGTGTGTGGGGCACAGGAGTTCTTCACGCCGAAGTGCAGGATGCTGCTGGGTGAGGCCGTGGGATGGTGAACCACAGCTCTCCAGGGGCTGCGTGCTCTGTCTCACCTTTGGGGGCCCCCCACTCTCAAGGTGGCTGTTTGAGAAGAGCAGGGCCCCTGACCAGTGTCACCCCGGCAGACTCACTTTTGCTGTGCACGCCCTTCTTGACATTTTACTCTGGGATGTAATAATCATCATCATCATCATCATAAAAGAACCTCAGAAGGCATCCCCGCTTCCCACCTGGCCCACCCCCGACCTCTCCCGTGCAGGCCTCGGGAGTGGTAGGAGGGTTGGAGGGTAGGAGGGTAGGTGACCCCACACGCCTTCCTCCGAGCTCAGGGTCCGATTTCCAAGGTGTGGGAGGTCTGCCCCTGGACGCATCACTTCCTCTCCTTCCCTCACACACAGACCCGCGTCCTGTCCCCCCACCCCCCTGCCTCTGCCTCCACCATGTCCTGTCCTCACTGCCAGCCGAGCCTCTTCACTGTGGAGGCCTCCCCCGGCCTCTCCCTGTGGTCACCGTCCAGGCTCTTCCCTGTTGCTCATCCGTGGAGCTTATCCCAGGGCTTGGCCCAGGATACGGAAGCCTGAGTGTTCACAAATACTAACGGAGCCACCTTTAAAAGGTGGCTTCCATTTCTTGAGCCCGAGCGTGCCCAGGCCCAGTGAGAGCTGCTTACCTGCTCCATCTTGTTGAACGCTTGCCAGCACCCGGGAGGCGGGCACATCTGTGGTGCCCATTTTCCAGATGAGGAGTTTGAGGCTCAGAGAGGTTTCTACCGTCCAGGCCTCCGGGCTGGCCCGGGCCTGAGGTCTCTTCGTGGGGAAGAACAGAATCTGGGGGAAGCGGTGAGGAAAGATGAAAGTCCAGCTGGGGGTCGGAGAAGGGGGTGACGTGACGGGTTCGTTCCTGGGTCCTCGGCGAAAACACGGACCGTTAGTTTATTGGGCAAATAAACAAAACCCACCATTTTTCATTTTCCCTGGATCACTGTTGGCTAGCGATCACCCCTCCCAGAAAATCACAATTTTCCTTCCCAAGAGCCTGGAAAACAGTTATCAGCCTGTCAGTGCTGGTGAGAAATGTGGCGGGCTGAGCCAGCTTGGACGGGTTCCGGCTGGTCCACGGCGCCCTCCATGCTGGATCCTGAAGCGGATTCAGGAAGTACCTGACCCCAAACTTTTGTTTCTATGACAACCTTTTTTCTGGGTTCTGTGGCCATTTTTTTAAATTTATTATTTACTTGAAGCGGAAAAATGCCCCAACACCTCCGCCCCCCATCCTGACCTCCCCTTCCCCCACCTCTGAGAACATTGAGGACCAACCTCCCTCCGGCCCTTGGAACTGCAAGGAACGTTACCTTTACCAGAACGCTCGCACCTACCACGAGTCCCAGCCTGTCTGGGAAGCAGCTGCTAAATGCTCCCTCCCCGACGCCCGCTCCGTGTTTCTCCCTGTGCTCTCCCCGTTCTGGGCCGCCGCCGGGGAACCCAATAGGCCTTTCCCTGCACCGAACCCCCACGCCACGCACAGAGGAAGGCAGCCGGTCCTAAACCACACCGCGGTCAGATTGCCAGACCCCAAAGCGACCCCCCTTCCTCCAGGCGGGAGCACCAAGCTCCTTCACAAAGCGGGAAAGGCAAGTGACTCCTGGCCCTTCATGCAGATTGGAGTTCTCCGGGTCGGATGCTGGAAGAGCTGGGTGGGTGCAGAGCAGGCAGTCTGAGGGTGCGCAGCAGAGCAGGGCTGGCAGAGGGATGTGGGGTGGCAGCGACGGGGTGCTAGCTGGGAGCACAGGTAAGGATGGACCTGATCCTGAAGAAGTGGTGGCAGGAATGGAAGGTGGGGGGTCAAGGCGGACTTTGCAGGCTGGCTGGAGGGGGGTGGGTTTGGGGGGGCAGGAGGAGGGCCATTGCCGGAGCCGGAGCCGGAGCAGCTGCTGGGTGCTCTGACTTGACCCCGGACCTCGCTCTTCTCTGCAGTGGTGCAGCGGTGCCCGGTCTGTCTGGCTCTGCCTCCTCCTCGGCAGTGTGGCTAGGCAAGAGCATCCATTGGCTCCCCGTGGAAGGAGGTCGGAGCAGACGCCCTGTGCCAGGCGTGAGGGTGTGAGGGTCCGTGGGATGGTGCAGGGCAAGCCCAGCGGTGTGTGTGCCCGGCTCCCTCGGTGCTGCCCGCCTGAGCCACTCACATCTCCCTGAACTCTGTGCTGCTGCCGGCTGCCTCCCCGCCTTGGCCATTGCCCCTCGGCCTCCTCCACCTGCCAGAGCCGTTCTCAGACCCTGCTCCTCCCTGGAGCACGGCCTCCTCTAACCTGGAGTCAGAGCAGCTCCCAGCTCCTTCTCCACCCGGCTCCACCCGCACCTGTGGCCACCAACTGCTGCCCACCGCCCCCAGTGAGGCATTCTGGCCGCCCTTCCCTCTGCCAGGAATGCTCTTCCCTCAGATGGCACAAGGCTGTTTCTAGAAGCTTCTTTAAGTCGGTGCTGAGCTCTCTCCAAGCCCCGGAATCGGCGTTGATGTCCCCACCCATTTCCTGCTAGATTTTTCTTCTAGCACCCGCGCCGCCGCCGTGGACTCGACCTTCACCAAGTCCCTGCCTGTTGGTTTGGTGTTGTCCGTCAGCGCTGGAGGGTGGGGTTGAGTTTACCTCATTGTTCCCGCTGGCTCCCAGTGCTCCCACTGCACACAGCAGGTGCTCAGTCAACACTCGTGGGAGGGATGGTGCTTGTGGTTATGACCATTCGTGTCCCGTTCCTTCCCTGGCTCTAAGCGTCTTCTTACGACACAGCAAGCCAGGGGTCTGTCGGGGGCCCCCGCCCCCTGTCCACTGAGGCCCCAAGTAGGTGTCTGGCAGGGCCGGTCCCACTCAGGAGGAGACAGCCCCCGGTTCTCCCCGACTCCGCACCTTTTTGCTTCCCTCTTCCTTCGCAGGAAACCCAGCTTTCCCGCCCACTCCCTCACAGCGCACGTTTCCGTGAGGGTCAGACCCGGTGTCCCAGCCAGCAGGCCGCTAGTGCTTGGAGGGTGTTGGCATGTTACCCGTTGGGCTTGACTGGGATTCGTGTTAGGAGCGCCTGATGGGTGCAGATTCCGACTGTGAAGGGCGTGGCTCTAAGCCCCGACAAATGTTACCCGTGAGGCGGGTGCCACGGCTATGCCCATTTTCCAGGCACAGAGGGGCGAAGGGGCTTGTCCACGGCCACACAGCCACCCCGTGGCAGAGGTCCTCCGGGCAGAAGGCTCCGTGCTCCAAGCCCGCTGTCCCATTCCCCTCCCGCTCCTCTAGCAGGCCCGTGGGACCAGCCTGCACAAGGCGTCCTGGGCCCCAGTTCCAGCCCGGCTCCAACGTCCGCTTGCTGAGTGACTCACTCTCTGGCCTTCGCTTTCTCCGTGTGTAAAGGAGGGTTTGGTGGTGTTCTGTCTGGGGACGGAGGTGGCAGAACTCACAGGACACAGGTGTCGGGGGCCAGCCCAGGCTCCAGCCCCCGGGCCACTGCTCGTGCTTGTGGCGTACGGAAGGGGCTTGCCTCTCTGGGCCTCGGCTTCCTTGGCCGGGAGGTAACAGCTGCCTCAGGGTGGCTCACGGGGGTTCGAGCAGAGGATGCAGGCACCCCGCTGGCGCTGGTCCCTGGTGCTCGCTGGGACCTGGGACCGGTGAGGGAGGTGCAGACTCGTGGCCCGAGGGCGGTCAGACCTGAGCTGCCTGCTCTGTTCGGCCCAGTGCTTACAGTGACTTTGAACAAGTTGCCAACATTTGAAGATGGACACACGTCACAGAAACCACTTGGATTTACAGTTTTTCTCAAAAACCTGGCAGATCTGTCTGCCCGGTGCCCAGGCTCCTCTGGGTGCAGCAGCTGCCCTGCCGGGCCCACAGGCTTCAGACCACTTCCCTCCCCTCCTCAGGGACACCCCACCCCCCCCCTCCCCGCTCTTCCCCTCATCACAACTGTGGTCTTGCCCACTACATATCACTCTCATTTAGCTTCTTTATGGCTTTTCCCCTGGCCCCGGGGGGCGGGCCCTGGTCCATTTCCCACGAGGCCACGTCCGGATGTGGGTGAGCAGGCACTTAGCAAGGGGTCAGCGACTCTGCGGAAAGCATCTGGGATGGGAGGACTTCCCGGCCTCTGTGCGGGGAGAGGCGGGGTCTGCTGGGTGCCTGCGTCCCAGGGACTCACAGACGCTCTCTCGCCCCTCCTTGCTCTCCTGTTCTGCCCCTGGAAGAGTGTCCAGGGGGACACTGGGGAGCTGAGGGGGTGCACTGCGGTCATCCCTGTTTACATTCTGGGGGACCGGGGGTGCCGTGACCTCCCGGTGCCTGCGGGACTGTGGTGGTCAAACCCTTCGTTAGTCTCACGTGACAGAGGAGACTGGAGCCCAGACAAGAATGGGGGGGTTTCTGGGGAGGGTGCTGCCCACCGAGTCCATGCGAAGGCGCATCACCCGCCTCGGGGCCATGGCCAGGCCGCCTGGGCTCCGGGGGCCGGGGTGATGGCCCTCCCTCTGGTCTAAGCCGCCAACTAAAATCGCGCAGGGCCCGACGCGATGGGTGCCCGGCCCCAGGGTCCACGTCTGTTAGTTCGAGGTCTCGAGAGCCAGTGTGCCTGGGTGTCGGGTGTGCAGGTGGGCATGGGCGACCGCTCTGTTCGGGGAGTGGGGTGTAGAATCGCACAACCCCATCCTCGGAGAGGGGAGCAGAGCCTCGTGAGCCAACGGAATGGACTGGGGCTGGCAGACGTCCCAAAAGAATCCAGCCCTGTTATCCAGGATCCCAGGACCCGTGCCATGAGAGAAGCTCACTGGGAACGGGCTTAAGCCAAGAGGAAGCTGGTCTCCCCCCAGGGACGCCTGGCGGGAGACCCGGGGCAGAGCTGCGGGGAGCTGGCTCTGCGGCCCTGGATCCGCTCAGGCTCAGTGCACTCCCCGCGATTATCCCTGCGAGCTCTCAGCTCACCTCGGGTCTCCCAGCAACTTCAGTAGAAAAGGGGGACCCCCTCCCCACGTTTCCAACCAAAGTTCCAGAGCTGGTTCTCGTTGGGCTGACGTAGGGATGAATTGTGTTGATTGGCTGACCGTGGTCGCATGCCTGCCCGGGGACAGAGGGAGGCAGCTACCCCCAAGCCGAGTCCTGAGAGTGGAGGAGGGGGTTTCCGTCGCTCCGGCCACAGCGGCTGTGCCACAGCCCAAACCCTCGGTGCGCACCGCGGCGTGCATTCGCTCAGCTCAGAGTCTGTGGGTCACCGTGTGGTCACGCACACGCGTGACGGTTGCTGGCTGTTGGCTGCAGTGATGGAGGCCACTGGGCCCTGTGCCTCGCACCCTGCCACAGGCTCGCCGGGCCGGTCCACGTAGCGTCTGAGCTGAGGAAGCCAGAGCCAACCCAGCGTGCAGGCACTTTTCGGCCCGGGGCTGGGCCCAGCGTCAGCGGGGAGGGAAGAGCTGAAACTGCCCCGGGCACGGAAGGGGCGAGGGAGAAGAGTGGGGCCATCGAGGCAATCACCGTGCCACAGGTGCCCCCTCGGGACCCAGGCTGGTCCGGGTGCTGCTCAGGCAGGAGCCAGGATGCCCGACTCCCTCCAGACCCGACGCAGCGGGGCCAGGCCGCCGTCGCCCGCGGTTCCCGGTTCCTCTTAGACCAGAGCCTGCCGCTGGGGCTCCATGAGGCTGGGATGACACCAGGGTCTCCCTCCGGAGAAAAGCAGCCCGAACACACCGTTTGGCCTACATGTTCCCGAGGCCGTCACTGAGGCGGCACCGGGGGGAAGCTCTGATCCATCTGCTGTTCCCCAAACCTTTCTGTGCCCCGGGACCACCTGGGCCGTGGCCTGGGCCGTGGGCGGAGCTCCCGGCCACTTTTGGGTCACTGGGCTGTAGGTGCAGGTCTGGGGGCTGGAGGGAGCCGCGCCGGACGCCTGGGCCGGGGCAGTGGCTGGGGGGCTCGGCCTGGCCCAGCCTCCCAGGGAGTGGGTCCGAGATGGTAACGGGCGGGGATCGGAGGCACAGGGACGCGGTGGGGTGAGTACATGTGGGAAGGGTGCTCCAGGAGCTGAGAGGGACCCAGGAAGGGCTGCAATCAGACAGCGGACAGAAAGGCAGGCGGCCAGAGAGGGGCCGAGCGAGAGAGGAAGGCAGAGCGGGGCAGAGGAGGCAGGAAGCAGAGATGCACTGAGTGAGGCAAAGGCCACAGAGGGAGTGACAGGCAAACACACACGTGCACATGCACATGTGTACACACACGCATGCGCATGCACACCCGTGTACACCTGTATGCACATATACTCGTGTACACACACTCACACTCAGGTCTGGGAGCTGGAAGGAGAGGCGAGTGAGGGCTGCTCGAAATAGCCGGGGGGAGGGGGGCGCAGGAGCACATATGGCGCTGCTGCCTGCTCTTTTCAGAGCCGCTGAGGCCCGGGAGGGAGGAGGCAGCTTGGGCCCAGGCCCGGGCCGGCTCCCAGGCCTCGGCCCCTGGGAGGACAGGGAGGAGGCAGGGCAGACCCTCCCAGTCTCCGTCCTCCATCAGGTGGGGGGTTTGGAGTTGGGGGCTGTCACCCCACCCCCAGCTCACCACCCTTCTCCAAGCCATCCCAGGTCTGTTACTAACCGCTCACAACTTACGTACCGCGGGGTGTGGAGGCCGCCACCACAAGCCAGCTGGGCCGGTCCTCTGCCTCCACGCCCCTCTGTCCTGTCTGTCGTCCCCCTTCCCTCCGGACCTCTCCCATCCCGCTTCCTCTAACCAGGGCCAGCTCTGGAAGAGGGAGAGGCTTGAACCCCTGGCCACCTGCCCCTCACAATGGCCCTGCCAGCCTTGTCCCTCGCCGCCCCTTTGTTCGGCCCCACCTCCTGGCGGCCCTGGGGAAGCACTGAGGGATGAGACCTGCCCCAAAACACGGTCGGGTGGGGACACACGTGTGTCTCCTCGGGGGTGATGCCCCCACTTGGCGTCCAATGGCACCTCAAATGATCAAGCCCCCAGCCCACCGCCTCCCGTCGCCCTCGCCGGCAGGGACAGCTGGGTCATGCGGACCCCTCCCCCCCGCCCCCCCCACCCCCCCCCGCCCCCGCTCCGGAGGGTTCACACTGAGCTGTCCTCATCCACCCGGAGAAGAGGCCCATCTCAGGAAAGGGGCTGAGCTTCTGCCTAGAAGCAACACATGCACTTGGCTTGCATGTCCCTTGCATGTCACATGTGACCTCCTCAGGGGCTGGGGAACTGCGTTCCTCCTATGCGCCTGCCAGCAGACATCTGGAAGGCTGGTGACAGCACGGGTGGCTCCACACCCCCCTCCACCCCATGCCCGCCATAGCCCGAATCTGTAATGACAGCGGACAGCCATCTTTCTGCTTTCTCAGACAAAACCCTTGGAATCCTCTTTAACTCTCTCTTCCTCCCCACCACCCCCATCCCCCATCCCCCAAATATCATTCAATGCACAATCCACCAGCAAATCCTATTGGTTCCTTTAAGAACACATCCAGAGCCCAGCCATTTCTCATCCTCTCCTCGGCTACCCAGTCTGAGCCAGCACCATCACTTGCCTGGACTCCAGCACCCACCTCACTGGTCTTCCCGCCCCAACTGGCCCCCCTCGGCCTGCAGGCTGCTGGGGGACCCTATTAGACATTGGATGCTCCCTTCACAAAAGCAGCCACAAGACCCAACACGACCTGCCCTGTTTGTCTGCCTCACCCCGCACGACAGCCCGCCTGCTGCCTCTCTCCAGCCCCACTGTCCACAGGGCTTTTGCACAAACTCCCCCAGCCACGCCCCTGCCCCAGGGCCTTTGCACGTGCAGTCCCTTAGCCTGTTTCCCCAGACTTCCCCTCTCACACGTGTTCATGGACGCTTACTGTGTGCCAGGTGTTGTCCAGGTGCGGGATTCTGGCAGGAAACTAGACAGATGAAGTTTTAGTCTCATGGGGTTCCACCCTAGAGCATGAGGACAGACAGCAAGAGGTTATTCGCTCTTTGGTACATTGAACTTGGACTTACTGAGGCCCTTGTGGATTCATGGCGGACAAAACCAAGGCCTTGTCTCCCCGAGCGGCATTTTGGAGGGGATAGATGAGAACGGGTTTGTCATTCATGCCGCTCACCTGGTACCGGGTTCTGGCCAGAATGAGGCTGGGACTCAAGGGTCAGGGAAGCGGTCGGACGCCCTGAGGGGGTGAAGGCTCGTCGGCACTCCTGCTCCTTGATGCACAAGCCAGTCTCATCTCACGGCTTTTCAAGCCTACTTTTCCTTTTCCCTATCAGGGTGACAGAGTAGAATTTTCAGAGGGTCCTTTTTTCTTATAAGAACCCTCGCCTGCTGGCCAGCTTCTTCTGTGCTTTCAAGGGTTTTCCAGGACAGCTTTTTTCCACCTTGAAAGATTTATCTTCCTTTGTCATAAGGAATTTTTTGGAAGCGTTTCCTGCCAGCTCTCCTGTCCGCCTTGTATTAATTTAACACACTGACCCTGCTGGGCACTTAGGGGTACGCGGGGAACTTGATGAGTAAGGTCCCCCTTCCAGGAGCTCACAGTCCAGTGGAGGGAAAAAAGAAAGTGTAAGGACAGTAGGCAAATCCATAGTCCCACCTAGACGTCAGTGCGTCAGTGCGAGGAAACGGGCGCTGAGGTAGCCCTGAGGTGGGATTTTCAGTAGGTGCCAGGGGGACTTTTCTGAAGGGGGGCCCTTGAACTGAGGCCTGAATGTCAGAAGGAGGCGGCGGCCGCGTTCTAGGCGGAATAAGTCGGTCCTCGGTGAACCGATCACTTCCTTTTCTACTTCCTGAGTCAGTTTTTAGTGAGTTGTGGTTGCTTAGAAAATAACTTATTCAAGAGCTTCAAACCGGTTCGTGAAAAATGTAGCCTCGAACTTCTCTGTGATTAAAAGGAAAAAATTCTCTTTGATTCATTTCCTCTTTGTGCGCCCAATTCTGGGCATTTTGCTGTTTCTGTCTTTGGACTTCCCTTGTCCGAGTCAGCTGAGGGTGGCAGGAACCCTGGCGAAACTGCTGCCAGACCCTCTGGGGCTGCAGTCTGGCTTGAGACCTTTGCACGGGCTCTGCTCTGAGATGCCACGTCTTAAGGCCGGTGACTTCAAGTCCTGGTAACTTGTCCACCTTTTCCCCTTTGCCTCATTATCATCTTAAAAATATTTTTATTGATTTCAGAAAGGAAGGGGGAGAGGAGTGAGAGAGAGAAATATCAATGATGAGAGAGAATCATCGATCGGCTGGCTGCCTGTTGCATGCCCCCTGCTGGGGAGAGAGCCAGAAACTTGGGCACGCCTGGACCAGAGGTTCAACCACTGAACCACACCAGCCGGGTTCTCCCTTTATTTTCAGTCTCGATCTTGCCAACTTAGCTGTTTTATTGCCTCCCCTTCAGAGAATCAGAACTCTCCTGTTTATCAGTTCTGTTTACGTCTTCTAATTTATCCTTGCGTTCTTTTGCTACTTTCTTTGAGGTTTGTTTTCCTAGTGTGTTCAGGTATTTGAATTGAGAACTGTTTTCATAGTTAAAAAAAGAAAGCATTTAATACTACGAGTTTGCCTGTGAGCACCGCTTTGGCCATATCTTGTGAATTTCAAAACACAGTGCTTCCTTTGGTTTTCTAAAAATTCTGAAATTACAATTTTTTTATTTTATATTATTGACATTTACTCTTGTTTATTCACTGACCCAAGAATAATTAAATAGGACATTTTAAAAACGTCTTTTTAATGCTGTGTCTTATTTGCTTAAACTTTTGTCATTAATTTATAGTTTTAGTGAATGATAGAGAAAGTGGACTATGAAGTTTCTATTTCATAATATTTTTGGGGTAAATGTTTTATTTGAAAAAACAACAACAACAAAAAACAACCCAAAACACCACAGGTATATTCCCTGTGTGTGAGGTAAAGCAGCTTTATAGATAGTATCTTGTTATTTATTTCTCTCTGCTTTTATTGACCTGCAGAAAGCCGAACAAGGTAGGTCAAAGTCTTTCTCTTCAATAGAATCCTCTCCATTTTACTGTGTTTTTGGTAGTTTTGTTTTCATAAGATGTCATTTATTTATCACAAAAAGATTTGTGACAGTTATATTTTCATTGTGGAATTGTGCATTTTACTTTTGTCAATATCAAATAACTATTTTTCCCCTAGTGAATGCTTTTGCCTTTGAGTTCTATTTTTTTATTTTTTATTTTAACACTTCTCTCCCTGCTCTCTTTTGTTTGTGTCCCTTTGGTGGATCTTTCCAGCTTTTTCCCCTTCATCGTTTCTGTGTCTGTGCTAGGCACACATCCCGTAAAACAGTCTGCGGTTAGATTCTGTCTTTGGATACAGACTGAGGTCTTCACCACATAAAATGCATTTTTGCAATAACTACGTTTGATCTCATGACTGTTTTTGCTGAATCCTTTAAGTTGCTCATTCCTGTTTCTTTAAACCCTTCTTTGCTTTTGTCTTTTCCTGTAGGGATTTGGCTTTGCATCTTTTTTCTTTACTAATGATTTGAAAAGTATACACACTGCTTTTGTTGATTCTGCTTTTAATTCTTGGGCTTCTGTTTCTCTCACATAACTCTGAAGAGCGTCCTGCACACGGAGCGTCTTTCCTAGTGGGACGAGGAGATTAGTCGCTCTCGAGTTCTGCTTTTCACTCATCTGTGTAGCACTAATTGCCACTTGATCCTGTGCTTACCTGTTTTCAGTGCTAACGCCAAGTCCCCTCACTTCACTGTCCTCGGCTGTATTTATGTGTGGGTTGGCCTTGAATGCTAGAGACGATGGAGTGTGTGCTGGCTACCAGCTGTGTGCCAGGTCTCCTGCTGGGTGCTGAGTGCTGGGTGCTGGGTGCTGGGTGCTGGGTGCTGGGTGGTGTTGGGGTGCAGTCACATGGTGGGTTCTTGCCTTTGCCCTTCTAGTTGTGTGAGTGTGTGTCTGTGTGAATGTACACCAGGAATCAGAACTTTCTCCTCTGAGGAGGGTCACCCAGTGGGTGTCGCTAGCCTGGGGTGGTGGAACCCTTTCTGACTTCTTGGCTGCAAAGATAGCTGATGAGCGGAAACGCCTTCTTGGTCTGGCAGAGATTGTCGGCAACAGGCCTGGCTTCTAGCCCCCTGTGACGTCTCACTGCTGTGTGTGTCTGAGACCTGCTCTCGGGAAGATGGACACAGGGCCAATCGCACACCCGGCCTGCCACCACCTTGAAGCCCTGCGCCCTCGGGGGAGGGGGGCAAGTGTGGCTTTAGCTTAAGGAGACCGAGGGAAGTGTGGCCCACTTGGCCATTCGCTCGCTCATCCATCACACGACCCTTTATTCGCGCTGGGCGTGCGGATACGGTGTCGGCGGCTCTCTCCTGACAGGCGCAGAGAGAAAAGACAGCGTGGGGTTCTGTCCTGAGGCATTCGTCCAGGGTCCCGTGTGAGCTTGAGAGAGCGACTCAGCCTGGTGGGCCTCACTGTGCCCATGTGTGAGACGGGGATACCAAGACGGACAGCTGAAGGGCTGCTATGAGACCGAGAAGCTGCCCCCTGCAGGCAGGGTTTCCCACCGGGCCCAGCACACAGGGGCGGGAGTGAGCACATTCAGGGCCAAATAAGGGGCCTGGATCGCAAAAGGTGGGGCTGGGGTGGGAACTGGTTCAGATGGATCTTAACCCGATACAAGAAACACCGAGCCGCCGATTGCCGATCGGGAGCCGCCACAGGCCTCCCACTTGCCTCATGCCCAGGATGGACCCAGCAGAGAAGCTCCTGGGGCCGTGAGACCGTCTCACCCTCCTGGGTTCCGCCCTGAAGGGTCTCTTCCTAGGCTGCTGGCAAGGCGTCTGTCCTTGGGTCTTGTTGGCTTGTGATAGGTACTGTATGCCAAGGCCTTTCTTCTGGTGCTGGACACAGTGGTGGGCGGCAAGGGCTCTGATCTTCGGGACTGTCAGTTCTTTTTGGGGAGGTAGCATGGCAACAAGTGAGCAAGATGGCGCAGAGTGAGATGGCGAGAAAGGAAGGGAAACATAGCAGTGGATGCAGGGTGGCTGGGTGGGCCTCTCTGGGAGGTGATGTTTTTCTTGAGACACGAATGACAAAAGGGAGCCCCAGAGAGGAGCAGGGGGAGTCCCGGCAGGGGCAAAGGCCTGGGTGGGAGCAGGGTGCTGGGAGCAGCGGGTGGCTGGGTGGGTCAGGAGGCCGCGGGTGGGGTGGGGGATGGAGGAGTGGTGGAGTGGAGAGGCGGCAGCTTGGGAACTGTTTTGCAGGAAGGACCCAGGGACTTGGTGCTGAGGCCAGTGAGGGGGAGGGGAATTAGAGATGACCCCTCGGGGTTTGGCCTGGAAAACTGCTGCCCGGTGCCATTCCTGAGCTGGAGAAGAACAGGGAGGACAACCAGGCCTCTGTTTGCGACACAGGAAGGTGTCGATGCTGGTGTTGACATCTGATCCGCTGAGGACCAAGGACAGAGTGCAGACTGTGTGTGTGTGTGTGTGCGCCTATGGAAATGTGTGTGTGAAAGTGTGTGTATGTGTGTGTGAAAGTGTATGTGTGTGTGAAAGTGTCTGTGAAAGTGTGTATGTGTCTGTGAAAGTGTGTGTATGTGTTTGAAAGTGTATGTTTGTGTATCTGTGAAACTGTGTATGTGTGTGTGTCTGTGAAAGTGTGTGTGTGGGTTTGTGAAAGTGTGTGTGTGTGTGTGTGTGTCCTGCTGCGGGTTCTCAACCTTGGCAGTGCTGACATTTGCCCTGGGCCAGTCTTTGTTGTGGGCGCTGCCTGGTGCATTGTGTGTGTGTGGGGGGGTTTAGAAGCTTCCACGGCCTTTACCAACCAGATGCCAATGGCACCCCCATCGCCATGGGCGACGATCAGTCACCCCCAGTGCCTGCTATGGGCACAATCGCTCCTGGTTGGGAAGCAACATGAAATTGTCACAGGGACACGGAGGGTCACGGAGGGAGGGAGGAGGGGAAACACACGCCCAGGTGTGGGGCTGCCTGCTCCCTCAGCGTGTCCACATCCTAACGCCCATTACTCTTCCTCCCAGTCTCACTCCTGCCTCAGAGTCCTCCCTAACGGCTGCCGGCGGCCGTGGCCAACGCCTGGGACAGGCAGTCAGGCGAACCTGCCATTCCCCCTCTTCTAGGATTGCAAAGGGCCCAGGTGCCCTCTGTGGCCCCCGCACTGACTCACAGGGAAGCGCAGAGCAGCCTGCCGTCGGCGCCGAGCCCCAGGCTGTGGGGAGAAGCAGTCCTGCCGCTTGCTTTCTGGGGTCTGACGGAGCCTTCAGTGGGAGGCCGACGAGACTGGCTCGGCGCCTCAACCTGAGACTTCCGAACATCCCCGAGAGGCACACGGGACCTGTCTCCCGGTGCTGCGCGGGGCTGGAAACAATTGGGAAACAGGTGGCTGTTCAAAGCGCCAGGCGCGGTGGCGGGAGCCGTGGCAGCGGAAGGCTCTCCGCGGGCGGGCGGGCTGGAGGGCTGCAGGCGGCGTCTGGGGCTCTGCCGGGAGGACGGCGCGGTGACGCTCAAGGCTACCCTGCTCTGTGCGTGATGTTTTGTTCAGGTTCAGTGTAACCATGGAGACAGCCTTCCCCTTCTCTCTGTGAGCCGACGGCACACTCCTCCACGCGTGTATACTCCACACACGCGTGTCCCTCTTCCCCCGCCTGGCTCCTGCTTGGGCAGAGGAGACACTGTGGTGGGGGGCCGAGGGGGGCAGCACCGGGAGCCTGGGTGCCAGCTGTGGTGCGAGCCCCGGTCTGCCCTTCCTGAGTGGGATCCTGGATAAGCTGGGGCTCTGCAGGAGGACGATAACGTACTTCCTCCCCGCAGGGTTATGGGGGCTCGAACTCCGGAGACCCCGGTGGACTCCCAGGAGCCCCGGAGGCGGCCTCATTGCCACCTGTTAAATGGCCCCAGGACCCCCGGCTTACAGTCATTGAAATCCTTGTTTTCTTATTTTTATTTTTTTAAAATATATTTTATTGATATTTTTACAGAGAGGAAGAGAGAGGGATAGAGAGCTAGAAACATCAATGAGAGAGAAACATGGATCAGCTGCCTCCTCTACACCCCCCACTGGGGATGTGCCCGCAACCAAGGTGCATGCCCTTGACCGGAATCGAACCTGGGACCCTCCAGTCTGCAGGCTGACGCTCTATTCACTGAGCCAAACCGGTTTTGACAAAATCCTTGTGTTTTTGTTTGTTTGTTGTTGTTTTTTTAAATCAGCAAAGCCAAACCTCTGGTCCATGGTGCCGCTCCCTGGGATGCCCGTGTGGTGCTTTATTCCGTATTTAACCAGAGGCCCCGGGACCGGGCCGCCGGGCACGGGCCTCGGCGCCGGCAGCCGCGCTTGGAGCGTGCCGGGTGCCAGGCTGGGCAGCCTGCCTGGGCGTGTGTCTCGGCGCCGGGCGGACTGGATGTGAAATCACAAGTTATTTAACTTGTCCTGCCCCAGCTCCGCGTCTGTGAAGTGGGATAATAATAGCGCCCGCTGCGGAACTGTGACGAAGCCCGGTGACTGCGGCTCTCGAGGGCCGCGAGAGG
The DNA here is from genome assembly GCA_963924515.1 of Vespertilio murinus. Taxonomy (NCBI): domain Eukaryota; kingdom Metazoa; phylum Chordata; class Mammalia; order Chiroptera; family Vespertilionidae; genus Vespertilio; species Vespertilio murinus. The sequence continues at coordinate 99,648,799 of OZ004705.1, read as the reverse complement.
CCCTTCGCCCAGCCTGCTGCTCCAGACCCGGTGTCCGGTGTCCGGTGTCCGGAGCGCTTGCTACAAAGCTGTGGCCGGGCGGGCTGGGGAGTGTGGCCCTGGGGGAAGTGCGGGCGGTCTGGGGCTCAGGCCAGGGCCGCGGCCCGGTGGTGATCTGGACCCATTTTCTCATGACCTGCTAGAGGGAATGGGGCGCCCTGGTCAGGCAGTCAGTGGGGGTGAGGGGGCTTGGGGTACAGAGAAATGGGGTGTGGGCAGGGGAGCCGGAGGTGTCCCGTCTAGCAAACAAACAGCACCTAACAGGAGGGTCCAGGAACATGCAGAGGCTCAGCAAGGCTGGCTGTGGGTCTGGTCTGAGGACAGGGCCAGGGAAAGAATAAAAGAAACATGTGAGTTTCTGTGTTATTATGGTTACGCCGGGCCTCTGCTGCTATTGTGGTTGCTGTTATTTTGTGTCAACAGCGGGAAATGGCTTCCAGAAACCAGAATGGAGCAGAGTAACCTCAGTGGAAACATTACAGGAAGAGTGAAGGGGGGGGGGGGATCTCTCTCTCCTTGCCACAGCAGAGGCCCCGGGGAGCCGGGGAGCCGGGGTTCGCTGCCGGGGCCTGGGTGAGAGGGAGATGAGGGCAGCCGGGGGCCGTCTGCAGAGGAGCCAGGGGGCGGCCTGGGCAGGAGACGGAGGCTGCATCCCGTCCGTCCGTCCGTCCGTCGTCAGTGGCTACGGCTTTAAGAACTGAGGAGGAGAGGGTCCCGGCTTGTCCTCGGAGCCCAAGGCCCCCCTCCCCCCCCCCCCAAGGAGCAGGGACCGAATGGAAGGACGCTCCGTGCAGGCCCGCCTGCTGCGCGGCCTCCTGGTGGGCCCGTGAGGACCTGAGGCTCTGACTGGCAGTCTCTCTCTCTGTTTGCAGGGGTTCCCTTACGTCCGGCAAAGAGGGGCCCCCAGGCGGGGGAGGAGAGTGGCCGAGGTCGTGGCACCGAGCGGGTCGCCTGTGGGCACTGTGGGTCTCCGCTGAGGATTCGGAGACGCCCCTGACGGGGTGGGGGGTGGGGGAGGGCAAAGCCTGCCACCAGCCGTCCACTGAGGGCGCCGTGAGCTTCCGCCTCCCTGGTGCTGGCTGAGCACGTGCCGGGCCGGAGACAGTGAGCGCTTGGGCATGGCGCATGCCAGGGTGCGCTGGGAGCAGGCAGTGTCTCGGGAGCAGGTGAGGCAGGTGAGGAGGGGCTGGGTGGCGGGGGGGGGGGGGGGCGCGGGGGGCGGCTGAGCAAGCCACCCCGGAGGCACGAATGGCTAGAGCACTCGGCACACGCTGCCCGCTTGAGCGATGCTGCCGCCCAGGCCATGGCAGCCCACGGGTGATGGGGAGGTGGAGGCGGGAGGACGTGGAGGAAGAATGACTTCTTCCCAAGCTCTTTTTCTAACCCGCCCACTCCAGCCTCACTCTGGACTAATTCCAGGCCCGGGGCCCACTCAGAGGCTCCGCCCGCCGTGGGCCCAACGCCCCGAGTTAGCCGATCCAATGACCCCCACGCCGGGCGATGGGGTTCCCCCGGGAGCGTGCCAGGGGGCCGGGAGGTGGCCGGGATGGAGAGCTGCCCCCAGCCCAGCTCGGCCACTTCCCCCGGGGGAGGAGGAGGGACTCAGCGAGGAAGCCTCTAATCCTGGCGCTGGCATTTGCAGTCTCCGGAAAAGCTGTCTACGGCGGCGGAGAGGCAATTCATTATCTGAGCGGCCGTTCAATGAGAAGACCCCGGTGGGGCTGTTATGATGGCGTGGCCAAGGGCTTCCTAACATCTTACGCATCGGACGTGGCCCCATTACGGCTCCTCGTGAGGGCGCACACGTGGGCGGGAAGCCAGGCCCACGTGGGAGGGACGGGGAGGCGATAAACACTCACGACGTGCCCTGGAAAGCCAGCCATCGGGTCCCGGGAGAGAGGGAGCCGCACCTATTTTATTGTAATTCAAACGGCTCCATAAAAACCATTTAACACACGTATCCTCTAAAAAATACAGCTGCAATTAGCCTGTGCATGGGAGGGGGGCGGAGGTACGTGCCACCGGGGAAGTGAGGACCCGGCCAGGCTCGGCCCGCCCCCTCGGCACCGGGCAGTGTGGGGACATCTTTGCCTGCCGTGCTCCTGGTGGTGCGGCCTCAGTGGGTCGGGGCTGGAGATGCTGCCGAACACCTCAGTGCACAGAGCGGCCGGCGAGGACGACGCAGCCCGAGGCTGAGCAAGCCGGGCCGGGGCGCCGCCCAGGCCCGCGGCCCCTCTGCGCCCAGTCTCTGAACCCGACGGTGGGCCCAGGCGGAGCCCCAGGTCTCAGCACGTTTTTCAGGTGGGGACTCCCGTGAGAAAGGGTCGCGGGCCGTGCACCTTCTCTCTCCAGCACGTTCCCGCTCCCCGCTGCGCGGCTCTCTCTCCTAATGTACTTCCGTGTGGTCTCTGCTTTCCCATTAATTATTGTCATAAGCATCTCTCTGCATTCTTTACAGCCTCCGTAACCATCACGGTTCAGGACCCACGCGCTCCGTCCTGGTCTCGGAGCTTTCTGTCCCAGCACGGTCTTCTTTCGCTCCTTATGGTTTAATGCCACCACGGTTAGTTTTCAAATAGAACGTTTTTGTTTGTGGAATCATTTTCTCAGCACCATTTCCCAGGGGTGTTTCTCTCTCTGTCTTTTTCCCCTCTTCCCTCTTTCCCCTGCCTCTCATTTCCTCTCCCTCCCTCCTTCCCTTCTCTCTCCCTCTTCCTCTTTTCCTCCCCCTCTATCTCTCTCCTCCCTCCCTTCGCTATTTTATTTGATGTGATCTAAACATTTTGGGATAACACTATTTACACGTGACTTGCAAAACAACGTGTAATAAAACGTCTCCCTGTTCCCTGCCACCCACTCCCTCTCCCAGGGGCAGCCACTGGCAGCAGTTTTCAAATATCATGTGCATCCATTAAAAAACGTTTTTATTGATTTTCAGAGAGAGGAAAAAAGAAGGAGAGAGAGAAACACCATCAATCAGCTGCCTCTTGCATGCTCCCTGCCGGGATCGAGCCCGAAGCATGGGCATGTTCCCTGACTCAGAACTGAACCGTGACCTCCTGGTGCAGAGGCTGACACTCAACCACTGAGCCACACAGGCAGGGCGCAGTTTTATACATAGGGTCACACTCTGCCCGTTGTTTTGCCTGTGGGTGTAGGTAGGAGCAGATCTCCTTTTGATGGGAGGGGCAGGATGTGGATAAGTCCTCTCTGAGGAGACGACAGTTGAGTGGAAACCTATGGAAGAGTGGAGCAGGAAGATGAGGCAGCATGTGCAAAAGCCCTGGGGTAGAAATTGATTGGCAGGTTTAAAGAACTCTAAGAAAGTCAGTGGGGAGGGGGGAGAGAGAGAGAGAGAGAAAGAGAAAGAGAGAGAGAGAGAGAGAGAGAGAGAGAGAGAGAGAGGTGTCAAATTGCTCTGGAAGGATCTAGTCGTGCGGAACCTTTCTGGCTGCGGTATAGGACTTGGACTTGATTCTAAATGCCCCGAGATGCTGTTGAGTGCTTTTCAGCAGGGAGGTGATAGGGTATGATTTGCATTTAGCAAAATAGCATTTGGAGGGATGAGTAGAGAATACTCGTTAGAGCAGCGGTTCTCAACCTTCTAATGCCGAGACCCTTTAATACCGTTCCTCATGTTGTGGTGACCCCCAACCATAAATTATTTTCTTTTTTTTATACAATTTTTTAAATTTATTAAGGTATTATGTGTACATAGCTTACCATTGCCCCCCCCCCCATATATGCCCTCCCTCCCCAGAGTTCTATGTCCATTGATTGTACTTTTATGTATGCATACCAGTCCTTCGGTTGATCTCTTATCTCCCCCAGATCTCCCCACTCTCCCCCCCACTGTCATTTGACAGTCTGCTTGTTGTTTTACTGTCTCTATATCTATCTTTCTATTCATTAGTTTATAATGATCTTTAATATCCATAAATGAGTGAAGTCATGTGGTGTTTCTCTTTCATTGACTGGCTTATTTCACTCAGCATGATGCTTTCCAATTCCATCCAGGTTGCTGCAAATGATGAAAATTCCTTCCTTGTTATGGCCGCATAGTATTCCATTGTGTAGATGTACCATAGTTTTCTGATCCAATCATCTGCTGACAGGCACCTAGCCTTTTTCCAAATCCTAGCTATTGTAAATTGTGCTGCTATGAACATAAGGGTGCATATATCCTTTCTGATTGGTGTTTCTGGTTTCTTAGGGTATTTTCCTAGTAGTGGGATTACTGGGTCAAATGGGAGTTCCATTTTCAGTTTTTTGAGGAAGCTCCATACTGTTTTCCATAGTGGTTGCACCAACCTGCAATCCCACCAGCAGTGCACGAGGGTTCCTTTTTCTCCACAACCTCGCCAACATTTGTCGTTTGTTGTTTTGTTGATGTTGGCCATTCTGACAGGTGTGAGATGGTATCGCATTGTTGTTTTGATTTGCATCTCCATAAATTATTTTCGTTGCTACTTCATAACTGTCATTTTGCTACTGTTGAATCGTAATGTAAATATCTGTGTTTTCCGATGGTCTTAGGCTCTACAGCAGCGGTTCTCAACCTGTGGGTCGTGACCCATAGAGACCCGAGAGCAGGGTCGCCTAAGAGAGCGGCATGGGCTCAGGGTGCAGTTTGACGGCTGAGCCGACAGGATCTGCTGCAGGTGGGACAGGAGTCAGGGAAGAGTCACTGAGGACAACTTGGAGGTGTCTGTCCCGAGCAAACGACTGCATCCGGTACCGGCCTGGGGAAGGTTGACGTGGGAATGGGTCTCTGTCTCAAAGGGAAGGGAGGGACCTTGAGCTCAGACCTGGCTGGGGTCAGCTGGCTGTGCCTGTGGGACAGCCCGGGGCAGTGCCATGTAGAAAGGGTGGGGCGAGCAGAAGAGGGACGGGGCGTGGGGAGTGGAGGGGAGGGACACCCCTGTGCCAGGGGTCGGAGGTGTGGCCCAGGCCAGAGGCATGGAGTCAGAGCCACCAGCTCGCTCGGGGAGCACGCAGCCAGGGGCAGGGCGGGGACCAGTTCCCCCCAATGATGCCACCTCTGCCCTGTCACCGATTTCTGCTATTAGTTGTTTTCTGGGCCACCACGGCCTGCAGTGGATTTGGATGCTGCGTGGCTGCTGGCATTTGGGTTCTGCTTTAGCTGCTTCGCCTAACCCGGGTGAGAGCCGAAGGCGCAGGCCCGCAGGCCCGGGGGGGCACAGCCTTCCTGGCTCTCAGTCAGCCACCATCTCGGCGTCTCCTTCTGCGTCCAGTGCCCCCTGGAGAGGAGCGCCCGCAAACCCAGCGCCTCTTCCCTCCTGTCCCCTGAGCACCCGGACCCGGCTCCGCCGCCTGCTGTGATGGGTTGGAGTTGCTACTTGGTCTAAGTCCCAATTTCCTCTAATTTCAGAGCATTTTTCTTCCCCGTGGGGCTGTGATTCCTGCCAAAGCCCCGGAAGCCCGGGGCACGTGCCCGGCGCCAGGCGGGGCCCGGGCAGGCTGCGCCCCCCGCCCCCCCCCAGCGGCCCTCGGGGACCGGCGCGAGTTTGCCTCCCACCCAGGCGTGTTTGTGTTGACATTTGCACAGGCGGCACTAGCTAATCACGGCTATTTATGGCGCAGTAGCCGCGTCCGGTGCTGAGCCTTTCGCTCAGGCCCCTCAGCTGCTGCTAACAATCTGGGGTCTTAGCGTCGCAGGAGTTAAGGTCAAGCCTCTAAAGATGGGCACGTGGACTTGTCCCTTTAGAATCTTGAGGGGCCTCACGCTCCTGGACTTGCTTTGGGAAAGGTGATGGATGAGCTCAAATGATGCTCATAGTCTCAGCCTGGCATGGGTTCAAGTACCATAGAAGCCCAGGCTGATTCCATCCCACCCCATCCCACCCCATCCCACCCCATCCCACCCCACCCCACCCCATCCCATCCCACCCCATCCCATCCCATCCCATCCCATCCCATCCCATCCCACCCCACCCCACCCCACCCCATCCCACCCCACCCCACCCCATCCCATCCCATCCCATCCCATCCCATCCCACCCCATCCCATCCCATCCCATCCCATCCCATCCCACCCCATCCCACCCCATCCCATCCCATCCCATCCCACCCCATCCCACCCCATCCCATCCCATCCCATCCCATCCCATCCCATCCCATCCCACCCCATCCCACCCCATCCCATCCCATCCCATCCCACCCCATCCCATCCCATCCCATCCCATTTCTTGTTCATGCCCTGAGATCCTGGTATAGGCATTGGAATACAAAAATGAATAAAGCAACTTGCTTGGTTGCAAGGAATAGAGTCCAACTCAAACGGCTTAAGCAAAAAGACCAAGTTCTGTTGGCTCACATGAGGGTAAAGGCTGAGCGAGCTCCAGGTGCGCCTGTGGGGTTAAGGATTCGGTGCCTCTTTCCCTCAACTCCCTCTGCCCTGTGCTCTGTTTCTGGTTGTTTTTGCCTCCAGCTCTCAGAGCTGTGCTTCCCTGGGTGGCCTCCCCGAAGGCAGCCCTTTCGTGGGGAAGCCCGTGCTTAGGTGCCCCCCGTTTAGCGCCCGTGGGCCTCCCAGGGAGGGCTCGGTAGCCAGCGTTGGGTGACTTGCCATCCCTAAGCTGCCACTGTGATGCCTGTGGCTCCGACAGGCCATTCGCTCTCCCCGAGCTGGGGGTGGGGTCAGTCTCCACCGAACCTCACAGAGGGAGGGGGAGAGGGTGGTTCCCCAAAGAGAGTCAAGATGCTGCAGGGGACAAGGGGGGGTGTGTGGAGGCCGCCCCATCCGCTCCAGCCTGCCCCGGAGCTGCGTCTTGCCTCCGTGCGTCTTTCGCCAGCGGGTTTCTTCTGAGAAGCCCCACCTGGTCCTCCCGGGAAGGTCCTTCCTCCTCTCCCTTCAGGGTGGTGTGAGCCGCCCCTCAGTGCCCGCCCGCCCCGCCCTGCTCTCCGCTCCACCGTTGGGAAGCGTGGCGGCCCTGCCTGTTTACCGGGGAGGAAGTACGCACCAGGGTGGGCGAGCCCCGAGGTGGATTGTGTGCCTGGTGGTCACTCGGAGCCGCCAGTGCCCTGCCCACGTCCTCCTGGCCTTCACCGGAAGCCAGCCCTACCCAAGCCCCCGATAAAGCTTCCTCCACCCCTTGTAGCCATGGCGACTCACCCTGCCGCTGTTCCCATGAGTGAGGTTAGAGAGGGCTGCACATCAGACTCCAGGAGGCCACCACCTAGTGATGGAGGGGCCGCAGCCCCGAGAGGCTGAGGGAGAGGCCGGGAAACTCCGGAGTTAGCGGACACGCTCGTGCCAAGCCACCTGACCCAGTGCCGCTGGGCTGGCTGTGCCCATGCCATGGCTGCCTTCCTGGGGCTCCCCTCCACCAGCCTCACGGGGACCCACACCCAGTACAGCTGGTGGGGACGGGGGTGGGGTCAGGGAGGCTCTGGAAGTTGCTTTAAAAGTCAATTTTTATTTAAACTCTTTCCTTACAACTCACATTCTCTGTCAAATTCTTCCTCATGTCAACACAACCAAACACACACATACTCACACACACACACACACACACACACAACACACACACACACACACACACACACACACACACCCTGCATCCTTGTAGTTAGAGAGTTTGTGGGTAGTTGGGATCTGGTAGCAGAGTAAGATTCTGACCAGGTCAGGAATTGCATTTGGATTCATCATCCATCCATCCTCTAGCCACTTATTTATTCATTACATGACCGCCACCCATCAATCCATCACCCCCTCATCCATCATCCAGCCTTTTACCCATCTATGTTTCCTCCACCCACGCCATAGCCATCACCCATCACCCCCTCATCCATCATCCATCCATCCACCACCACCCATCTCTTCACCACCCACAATCCATCTATTCATCATCCATCCACCCATCCATCCATCCATGCACCCATCCAGTGTTCATTTCTCCACCTCCCAGTAATCCATCTGTCCAACATACATTTACATACATTTATTGATGTCACCCAGGTGGATAGTAGATTCCCCCCCCCCCCCCCCCGAAGAGCAAGGCACAGTGAGAGAGATACCAACACAGCTAATTCAGGAAGGGCCAGGTGATCTCATCTCACTTAGCGCCAGCGTTTATGCTGGTGACTCCCACTTATGTGTAATGCACTTATCCTATATAATAAAAGACTAATATGCAAATAAACCGAGCGGCAGACCGGCTGGTCGCTATGCTGCATACTGACCACCAGGGGGCAGACGCTCAATGCAGGTGGTCTGTGTGCAGGGGGAGTGCTGCTCAGCCAAGGGGAGCGTGAGCTCCTACAGGGCTCATGGCTGTGCTGAGCACAGCGGCCGTGGCAGGCGCCTCTCCCGTCTCCGCAGCAGCACTAAGGATGTCCCACTGTCCCACTGCCAGCTAAGCACGTGGGGAGAGGCCTACGCCAGAGGTGGGCAAACTTTTTGACTCAAGGGCCACATGGGTTCTTAAACTGGACCGGAAGGCTGGAACAGAAACAACCTGACCATGCTGGCACTCTCATCTTGGGCTGCTGGTGAAGGAGCGGAGGGGAGAGCAAGAGAACCCTCCGCTCTTTCAGCTCTGTGGGCCGGATAGAACAGCCGAACGGGCCGGGTCCGGCCTGCGGGCCATAGTTTGCCCACGGCTGGCCAAAGCTGTCAGTCGGACTTCCCCTGAGGGCTTCTGGACAGCGAGAGGGCTCAGACTGGGCTGAGGACTCTCCCTCCCTCCGCCCCCGCCCCCTGCCGTGCCTCTAGCACTCAAATAGTGTACCATTCACATTTGTTCAGTTCCCCCCACACAGTGCTTTCTTGAGCATAGTTTTCCTTTTTTTTTTTTTTTAAGATTTTAAAATTTATTTTTAGAGAGAGACAAGAAGGGAGGAGAGAGAGAGAGAGAGAGAGAGAGAGAGAGAGAGAGAGAGACATCCTTGTGAGTTCGAGACATTGAACAGCTGCCTCTTGCATGCCCCCTATTGGGGATCGATCCTGAAACCTGGACATCAAACCAACAATCTTATGGTGCACAGTACAACACCCAACCAGCTGAGCCACCCGGCCTGGGTTCCTTTGTTTCTCAGGACTGTTCCTTGGGGGTAGGTATTACCTCTATTTCTCAGATGAGGAAACTGAGGCCAGAGAGGACAGAGAACTGCCCAAGGACCGCCCCCCCCCCCCCCCCCCGCCATGGGTGTGATGAGGGAGGAGCTCAGACACAGGCCTTTGGCTCCTGACCACACGGTGGGGCAAGGCGCTTTCTGCAGCGCTGCTCTCCGCCGGTTGAGACCCTGCCCGTCAGCTGGTTCAGGCGGTGGGACACTGGTGGTATCACAGAAGGCTGCTGGTGCCCAGGGCCTGCCATCCACCACCCTCTGACTCGTACCTGGCTGACTGCTGGTCCCCCCACACGCTCTGAGAGCTCCCTGAAGCTGAGGCCTTCCTTCTCTAACTGCCCTTCTGGCTGCCGGGAGCCACAGCGCCTCCAGAGAGAGGGGATTCCTGCATCTGCCTGGAGCGTGTGGCAGAGAAGTCAGGCCTCCGGCCTATTAAATCAGATCCGCTCTGGCAAGCGTGGTTTGCGCCAAGCCTGAGGCTGCCTCTCTGTGCAAGCGCTAGCGCGGCGGTGAAGACACCAGCGCCAGCCGAGCCGTCCTCCGTGTGCTAGCAGAAGACATAAAAAGAGGATCACGTTCTTTCTCTGGGGTTAAAATCGTGGGCTCTGAAGCCAGAACTTCCCAGAATTTGAATTCTTGGGCATGCAATGAGTGCAGACGCCTGTGGGCAGCGTTGAAAAGCCGCAGACAGAATAAGGTGCAGGGGAAGGGTTTACACCCTGGAATCATACCAGCCCATCCTAGTCCCAGCTTTGTCGCCTGTGACCTTTGCCACTTTGCAGGTGACTTACCCTCTGCGAGCCTCCGTTTACTTGCCTTAGGGATTGGGAATAAAATGGTAAAATCTAGCCGCGCCGGGGAGCGCTGGCTACCTGCCTGGCACCACTGCAGGCGGTCCGCCCCTAACAACTCACCAGGCCCTCACCCTTGGCCTCCTCCTGGCTAATTTGGGAAGATCCATGAGGTGACACGGGTACATCAGCTGAATGCCTGGCACAGAGTAGGACAAAATAAATGGAGGTGATCACTGCTGCTGATGGCATCAGTTGAGACTCCTCCCACTTCTAATGGTGGAAATCCTACTAGCTTAAGCAAAGCAGAGGAAGTCATTCACGCTTATAAATGACAACATCTAGGTGGCTTAAGGCCCAAAAGTGTCGCCAAAAGCTCTTTCATATCTTACACAGACTCCCTCTGTATTGGTTACATCCATGTTAGTCACTAGACACACTAGGCTATAGATTGAACTGTAAATGAATGAAAATAAAATTTAAATTAAATCCAAGATGAAAATCAGACTTGGGTTCCTCATGTGTGCCAGCCACATTTCACGGGTTATTGGGCAGTGCAGACACTTCTGTCGTTGCTCCTGTACAGACTGTGCTGCTTCCTGTGGAGTTAGTGTGCCTCTTGTAAGCCCTGCCCTCACACCCTGCCTGCTCTGCAACCCGAGAGAGGAGAGAGTGTCTTTCCTGGTAGCTCTGGCAGAGAGGTCTCAGGGAAGGCTCTTACTGGCTTGTTTCTATCACATGTCCATTCCTGAACCAATCACCATGGCCTGGGTGTGTGTGTGAATAGAGTACTCTGATTGGCTGGTCTAAATCATGTGCCTGTGATGGGGATGGTCAGGCCTGCTCAAACCACCTGGGATATGTTCCTGGAATAGAGAAGAATACAGGCTGGAGAGAGAGACATAACATACGTGATCCATGGTACTCTTTGTTCGCAATTATTCATGTCCTCCCACCGTGGCCATGTGTCCCAGGAGGCTGTGTGTACTTCTCTGCCACCGCTGACAGGATTTGGTCACATGTCTTGCTCTGAGCACTGGAATGCGAGCAGGTGGGAGGAGCCACATCTGAGTGGGGTGAGCCTCGCCTCCTCCGGCTCTGCCCTTGTCATGCGGACACAGTGCCCCGGCGCGGACGGTCCTTCCCCTGGTCCCCCAGGGGGCACACAGGGAGCCCTGCCCAGCGAGAGGAGCTGAGGGCACGCGCTGCTGCCCCGCACAAGAACAGGAAGCGAGTGTTGGTCTGGGAAGCCGCTGAGATGTTGGGACTCACTGTCAGCACAAGAGCCGCTTGTGCCTACCCGGGTCCTCTTCCCAGTCCCATCCCACTTCCCACTCCTGTCAACCGGGCTTCGGCCAGGCCACACGGGAGTGCGGAGTGCGTGGCGGAGCGGAGGCAGAACCTCACTCCAGAGAAGAACAGGGCTGCTCTCCTGACTTCTCCTGCGAACTCCCCGGAGCCGGCCCGCCCTCGCGGTGCTCACGGCCGAGCGGGTGGAGATGGGTGGGCAGGGGGAGAGGCTGCGGCAGGACCAGTGGCCTGCTGAGTCAGGTCCAGGCTGACGGCGCTCGGCTTGGCCGATCAGCAGGCCGGCCTTAGACCGTTGTTGGTCTGATTTTTTTTTTCTTTAAAAACCATAGACGTGTGGGCCTCAGTGCAGGTCGCCCAGTGAGTCGGGAGGGCTCTGAGGGAGCGTCCTCTCGGTCGTAGGCCACTTTCTCCGGAGCCTCATTATCCTCACGGCGCCGGGGCCAGGCCACGCGTTTCTCTGCCTGGGCCGTGGTCGCCCTTCACTCTGCACAGTCCCTGGGGCCCCAGGAGGACAGCACTGCCAGTCCTCTCCTTTCCTAACCCTCTGTTCTCTGACTTCAGACCTCGCTGGTCCTAATTATAAAAGGACAGATGGGATGGGGTTCCCGCTCTTTCATGGGGTCCTAGCAAAGGCCTGGCTCTCTCTCACTCTTTGCTCGTTGATTTACCAGACACACAGAGAGCCAGCTACGTTCCCTGCAGGGGAGGGGGAGAAGGACAGGGTGATTAAGATTCAGGCGGCCCCTCCCGCCTGGCGGGGGCCTGGGGCTGGGAACCGGGAAGGTTTTCTGGAGAAGGTGGCCTGGAGCTGGGCTGGCGAGGATGGGAGGCTGGCAGCAGAGAGGGCAGCATGGGCTGTGCAGAGGGACGGCCCCTCGGAGGTGGGGCTCCTGGCCCCTCGGAGGTGGGGCTCCAGTCCTTCCCTGCGGGCACTCACACGCTCTCATCACATCACGGGGCCGTACCACGCCCTCGCCCCCTTTCCTGTTGATGTGGCTCGGGGTGCCAGGGGCACAGGCAGCTCCTTGGCAGGCACAGAGCATGGCGACTCCTGCTTCATCGGGCCTCACCCGCTTTCCCATCCAGGCGGGCACGGGCCGCCTCATCCCGCTGTCCTGCAAGGCCTGCCTCTGTCCCTTCCTCCGTGGCGCCACGGGACGGTCACGAGGCAAATACAAAACGGAGCACCTGGGAGCTAGCCCGGGTGGGAAAGGGCAGGGAACACGGATCGTCACACACGGCTGGTGGCGGAGGCCCATGGACAGCACTCGGCCACGGTATTTAAACTCGAGATGTTCCTGCCCTTCCCACAGCGATTCCCACGGTGACACACCCGCAGACGCTTGTGCACACGTAGGGGTCACCGCCCGTGACAGACAAGGTCCTGGGGGAGGCTGGGCAGGGGCCTGGGTTGGGCACCATCATCGCTCTGCAGACTCCACTGTGGCTGTGAAACAGGAGGAAGCATGTCTGCAGGGGCCATGGAGAGACTGATTGGCAAGGGAAGAGAAGCTGTGTTTAGACAGAGAACAATCATCTTGACACAACAGAGGGCACATGTTTTCTTAAGCATAGCGTTTTGCAACGGCGAGCTATACTTACAGAAAGGAGCACAAAACGACACCTGCTGCCCTGGCCGGTGTGGCTCAGTGGATAGAGCGTCGGCCTGCGGTCTGAAGGGTCCCAGGTTCGATTGCCATTAAGGGCATGTACCTTGGTTGCAGGTACATCCCAAATAGAGGGTGTGCAGGAGGCAGCTGGTCGATGTTCTTCTCTCATCTATGTTTCTAACTCTCTGTCCCTCTCTGTAAAAAATCTGTAAAATAGCCGAGGTCGGTGTGGTTCAGTGGTAGAGCATCGGTCTGTGGACTGAAGGGTCCCGGGTTCGATTCCGGTCAAGGGCATGTACATTGGTTGCAGGCACATCCCCGGTAGGGGGTGTGCAAGAGGCAGCTGGTCGATGTTTCTCTCTCATCGATGTTTCTGGCTCTCTATCTCTCTCCCTTTCTCTCTGTAAAATATCAATAAAATATATATTTTTAAAAAATCTGTAAAATACATTACAAAAAAAATGACGCCCACTAATGACAGCACCAATCAGACCTCATGCGACCACCTCTGCAGTGACATAGAGCCTTGTCCCCACCCAGACTCTCCCTCACGCCTCCGTGGTGGCCGCCCTCACCCGAGCAGGACCCATGCTGCCACCTCAGCCTCCAGCCCCCCACCTCCCAGCTCCGTCGTAGAATCGGGCCGCGCTTTGTGCTTCTAGGAAAGGAACACGCAGCGTGTTTCCTCACGACAGGTGTTTTGTGAGACTGACTCCTGTCATTGCTCTGCCAAGTCCTTTTTTGGGGACATAAACGTGAACATAAAGGACTAGTCAGTGAGTCTGGAAAGGCAGGTGGACGTCAGTTTCAGGGCAGGGCCTGGCGTGCAGGGGGTGCTGTGGGGGTCATTAGGGACCATGTCTACTGTGCGGATTCCCTGAGCGAGAAGCGTAGTGATGTGCTACTTGCTACGTCTGAGCTCCGTGAGGCCGAGTAGGGCTGGCGGTGGTTCCTTCCATTTGCGCCTCCTCGGGGTGGCTTGTGTGTCCTCACCACGTGGCGGCAAGCGGGTCCAAGAGAGCCAGGCGTTGCAGTGCCCTTCCTGACGTGGCCGTGGAGGTCACAAACCGTCACCCGCAGTGTTCTCTGGGTTGTTCGGGTCACCCTGATTCGTCCAGAAGGGGGGCCTGCCCCAGGGCACGAGGAGCAGGACTGCCCGGGGTCACAGCGGGACTGGCAGCCGCAGCTCCTGACTCAGGGGTCACCGCACCCCGCTCCCAGGGCCTGGTGGCGGGGAGGTGACGGTACCTGTGAAAGTGCAGAACGATGGCTTTTGCAGGAGGCTTCCGGTGAGCACCGGTGATTGTTATTTCAGAAATGCTGCACACCCATCGCCTCCGTGGCTTTCTCGAGGTTTCATTCACGTCACTTCCCAAGTTCGTCATGCGAGTCAGCACTCAGGTGCCCGGAGGGACCACAGGCAGCCATAGTCATGAACGGCCGCACTTTGGCGTCATCACCAGAGCAGCCTTCCAGCCGCTGCTTGACGATGGCACCCCCCGCGGCTGCACCCCGCGGGCCTGGTCCCCAAGCCCGGCAGGACGGCCGGGCTGGCGTTGGTCTCGTTGGGAGGAGGCGTCTGAGTCTCTGACTTCAGTCATGCACCACAGTGAACAGAGGCACTGATGGGCGGGCGAGTCGACGGTGACTCTCCCCAGAGAACGGAGGCTGGCCGTCCTCAGTGCTTACGTTTAAGGCCCCAAACTCAGTGCCCACAGGCCGGCCGGGCCCCTCAGCTCTGGGGAGCGCCCGGGGGCAGCGGACCTGTGAGCTGCCGGTAAACAGCAGGGCCTCGGTGCTGGGGAAGCAGTGCGGAGGGAGCGGTGGGTCCGCGCTCACCGGACACAGATCTGACGGCACAGCGGCTTGGCTCCGGGGCCATTGTCCTTGAAGTGCCAGACGGCCACGAAGGCTGCCGGCTTCTGCGGCTCCTCTGGGTGCGGAGCGCAGCGGCCCCGGCCACGGCCACGGGCACCGTGGGCCCCATGCTCGGGGTTTCCAGTTGATCTGTAGCGAGTGTGTGAGCAGCTAGTGGCTCCCACGGCCAGCTTCTCCCTTTTCTGGAGCCTCGAGCATGGGGGTCCCATCGGACGGAGCGTTCAGACCGGCCAGGCCCGGGCCGAGGACCATTTGCTGACGTCCTTCCTCTGATAGGGTCTGTGGGCTGGCCGCTGCCAGGCTGTGAGCTGGGGGCTGGGGTGGGGGATCCAGCGCACCCCTCAAGCACCTCCTGGAGGAAACAGACGCCTCCCCACAGTTTACTTCGGGGCTGTGCGGCCTGGACTCCAGTTGCCACGTGAGGTGGGACCTGGGTGGTTGGACAGACCTGAGGGCTTCTCTAGTGGGGCGGGGCACCTAACTGGCCTGGAGGTGGGGAAGGCTGGGATATGCCCCGTGGGCATTCCCTCTCCTTCCCTGTCTGTCTCACCAGGAGGCTGAAAAGGGCATATTTCCCTAGCCTCCCTGGTGGCTAGCAGCCGTTACATGGCACAGTTCTGCCAGTTGTATGTAAGAGGGGCACTGCTGCGGACGTTTTGGGGGAATATATTGCCCTCGATGAAAAGACTTGGCCACGTGAGTGAAGTCTCCTTGTTCCGGATGCTCCCCTACTTCCTGCATTTGGGAGTGGTTGGATGAAGAGGTGATGTCTGGCGCTGTGGCAGCCATTTTGCACCACTAGGAGAATTTCAGAGAATTTCACTTGATCAATGATTTTTAAGATTGAGGGGATGGCGGGAGGCAGGGGCGGGAGAGGGGGAGAGAAACAGCCACGTGAGGGAAACATCCATCAGTTGCCTCCCCCAGGAGCTCCAACTGAAACCTAGATATGTGCCCTGACCGGGAACCAAACCTGTGAGCGTTTGGAGTACAGGACGACACGCCATCCAACCGAGCCAGCCTTTACCCACCTACTTCAGCCTTCTTGTTATGAGAGAGAACCACAGGCCTTTATTATGTAAGCCCTGCTCGCTGAGCTCTCTGTTCCAGCCAATAGCTGCATTCTTAATGCTACGGGCGTGCTGAGCATGCTCTCTGAGGTTAGGAGAGCCGGGTGTTCACCTAGTGTGCATAAGGGCTTGCACTTGCTCTATTTTACCCTCAGCCCATTTCCTTTTTAAAAAAATCTCTAAATCTAAAAAATTAAATTGTGACATAGATCATCCATGCAAACATGTTTAAAGCACGTGGGTATAGTCTAAAGAGTAATAGTACCATTCCCACTAGCCACCCTGTGAGTTACTAATGAGAACCAGCTCCAAAGGTGGAGGCAGATGCCAGGTTCCTGTGCACACACTGCGAGGGTTGGGAACCTGGGGGTCACAGGGCCAGGCGAGGGGACTTGAAAGGAGGGGAGAGGGCCCCTCTGGGCTCTCATGACGGATCTGGACGGTCCCCGAACCTCTCAGCTCTGCAAAGTCCCCTTCAATGAAAACCGAGGTGATAGTCCAGGCTTGTTTTGGGGAGCAGGGTGTGTAAGTCACTCGGGGCAGTGCCAGCATGCAGCAAGAGCTCGGCAAGTGCTCTGGTTGGTAGAAGCCCTCTGCAGAGAGGTGGGGGTGGGGGGTCCCTGGTCGCTGCTGTCATCCTCAGGAGTGCCCCAGGAGACCCCGTGGCCCGTACAGTCGCGCACTAATAAGAACTGGGCCAGCCGAAACCAGTTTGGCTCAGTGGTAGAGCGTCGGTCTGCAGACTGAAAGGTCCCGGGTTCGATTCCGGTCCGGGGCATGTGCACTGGTTGCGGGCACATCCCCAATCAGGGGTGTGCAGGAGGCGGCTGGTCGATGTTTCTCTCTCATTGACGTTTCTAGCTCTCTATCTCTCTTTCTCTCTCCCTTCCTCTCTGTAAAATATCAATAAAATATATTAAAAAAAAAAAAAAAGAACTGGACCAATGAGAAAAACAGAGCTGGGTCGATGGCTCAAAATCTAGGGACACTGGCAACCACAGCACCACCCAGCCAATAACGATTCTAACAAACCACGAGCGCACGCACACCTCCAGGGCGCTTATGCCCCGCCGTGCAGCGACCCCGAGCGAGAGCCAGCCTTCAACGCGGAGGTCCGGTTCCCGGGTCCGTTCCCCGAGGCTCTGGCTCCCGTGGGGACCGCTTTCATCAGCCCTGAAACTAGGCCTGACAGGGCAGCTTTTGTCACTGTGAGGGCCGGGGAGGGGCAGGGAGGCCCGGAGATGGAAAGGCAGGCGAGGCCGGAAACTTCACCTCCATCTGCCTCGTCCCCAGATGCTTATCCCGGGGGCACGGAGGCCTGGAAGCCAGGAGCCGCCTCCGCCTGCAGGGGGAAAGGCGTTGGCACAGTCGTCCGTTTTCCTTAAATCCTCCTCACCGAGGCCTCCTGCCCGAGCTGGGGGGAGGGGGAGCGGGCAGGGCAGTGCCGGCCAGTGCTGAGAGGGGACCTGTCTTAAGAGGACAGGACCAGCACGTGTCCTATTTGCTTTAGAAATACAGGCAAGTTGTGTGTGTTTTGAATCCTCACCCAAGGATATTTTTCCCATTGATTTTTAGAGAGAGTGGGAGGGTGGAAAGGGGGAGAGAGAGAGAGAGAGAGAGAGAGAGAGTGAGTCTGGGGCCAGAGAAGGAACCCGCAACCCTGCTATGTGCTTTTGACCAGGAATCGAACCCCGAAGCTCAGTGTAGTCTGTATTTTCCCGCTGTTTCTGTCCACACACTGCATTCTCACGCAAAGCGGAGGAAGTGGGATGGATGTTCTTCACTCTGCCTTCCTCTGCTGACCCTGCAGTGCACGCATTTCCCCATCCCACTCTCACGTGCATCTGCCGCATTCTCTTTAATGGCTGGTTAGTAACCCCCCATGGATACGCTCTGTTTATTCAGAGTATAGACTTCCTTGAAGCCCAGTGCAGGTGCTGTCTCCTCCGGGAAGCCTTTCTTGATTCCCGCAGCACAACATGGCCACGTTCCACTTCAGGCTCTTAGACCCTGTCCCTTTCTCAGGTGCTACTGGTCAGGGCAAGCGACGCTGCTGTGACAAAGAGCCCCTGATACAGAGACGTGGAGGACAGAGACGCTGTTTCCCACTGGGACTAGCTCCGGTGGGTGGGGCAGGCCTGCCCCTGCCCGTTACTCCAGGGCCTTAGTTTCTTCCAGGTCATTGCCCTGCCGTGCCCTAGGGAGCCCTGCTGCCTCCATGGTTGGACCTGGGCCCCCCAGGAGGCTGGGAGAGAGCGAGGAGGAGGTCTGCCTGGTGTCTTCGGTCCTGACCTGGGGTCTCCACTCACAAGCCGTTGGCATGAACTTTGCATGGCCGTGCCTACTGCCCAGGAGGCCAGTCCCATGGCCAATTCACAGACGAGGAACTGGAGGCTCAGAGAGGTTGAGTAACTGGCTTAGGATCACACAGCGAGTAAGTTTGGGCGCTGAGATTTCAGTCTGTCTTGAGCCCTTGCTTTCACAGCTTGATGCAAGGAGAATACCACATGGTGTGTGCTGAGACAGGGTATTAATAGGATATGTTCAAGGGGTGGTGGGAGGGCAGAGGAGGGCGTGACTGACTCAGCCCGGGGAGGAGGCGGTGACCTTGAAAACTTAGAAACGGTGGGTGGTTGGGAGTAGCTGCAGCGACTGCGTGGGAGTGTGCAAGATGGACCCAGGCGGCCGGCTCTGAAGGCCCGCTCTGGGGTGCCTGGGAGCTTGGGCTGGGGGACACTCTCAGAGGTTCAGCAGCGATGGGGGGGGGGGGCGGCGAGGGACACAGGGCACCAGGTTCCCCTTTGAGCATCTCCTTGGGGGAGGGCTGCACCCTGCACCTGGTGGCCGCAGAGCTGGCCGGGCTCGCTCAGGGTCCATAGGGCAACTCGCGGCCAGCTGTGTGAGAGAGGGTTTTAAGGCCCACTGCTGACCCCTTCCCCAAAACACGGCTTAACTGTGATGGAAACTTTTCTTCTCTCACTTGAAAGTCTGAGTCAGGCAGACACCTCAGCTCCACACTGGGAGCTAGGATTCTTCTGGACGAGGGTTGCTCTGCCACCCTCAAGACCCCACCCGACGCACTCGGTCCGGGTGCAGGACTGCCATCCATGGTGCTGGGAGAGCCCCCCCCCCCCCAAATCTCCGGCCTGCCCTGTGCTCCAGAGAGGGGCCCGGGGCCTCCTCTCAGGGTGCTGATGAGCACGCAGGAGCTGGGGAGAGAAGCTGGCCCCCCAGAGGGGTGGGCTCCTGGGGGCTGAGGCCCCGTGGGTGCACCTCCGCGCAGCAGCACTGCCACGTGGAAAAGCCTCCCGGCACGCATAGCTCTGGGGCCCCTGGACAGCTAGGCCCGTGGGCCAAGGTTCTGTGCAGAGAACGTGGTCTCCGGGGCCAGCCTCCCACCAATGCCAAGTCCCCACAGGCCTGTGCTTTGGGGTCGAGGTTTCTCACAACTGACTCCGTTCTGAGTGGGGTCAGCTCCAAGCTGAGAAGTCCCTTCGTTGGTTTCCACGGTGACAGACTCCCCTCCGATCTAGTGCTGGGGATTAGGCTGGCTGTGTGGAGGCCCGAGGGAGGCTACACCACACAGCGGGGCCCTCTGGCCGCCTGGCCGGCCCTGCCTCCACCTGGGCCCCAGACCTGCCCGTTGCCATGAGGACCCCTGCCCACTGCCCGCGGCCCGGCTGTGGGAGCCAGCGGGCCCTGTGTGCGCAGGTGACAGGGCTCAGCACTTGCCAAAACATTTTCTCAACAAAGACACTTCTGTCCCTCGGGGAACGTTGGTGCAGCAGCGAGGGGACGGCTGTTTCCCGGCCGTGCTGCTCCCCGCGGTGAGGTTGAGCGAGCTGAGCAAGTCATCATCCCCACCTCAGTGGAAGCGGGGACTCAGGGAGGTGCCCTGGCTGACCCGGGTCCCGCTGGGAGGGGGTGCCCTGGGACCCAGTCCATGCCAGCGGCCCATGGTGAGCGGCCTGGCATGACCAAGATTATCATAACAGCAAAGCCTTTGTTTACTCACTCAGCAAATATACAATGAGTGGCCCGGTGATCTCTGAACACATAATAATCTGGCCACTCTGAGTGAGTGTGTGTGTGTGTGTGTGTGTGTGTGTGTGTGTATGTGTGTGTGTTAGAGGCCCGGTGCATTACTTAATGCATGGGTGGGGTTCGGTCAGCCTGGCCAGGGGGAGGGGACATGGGCGGTTGGCCGGCCTGCCTGCTGGTCAAACTCCTGGTGGAGGGGACAATTTGCATCTTAGCCTTTTATTATATAGGACAGAGATTGGCAAACTCATTAGTCAGCAGAGCCAAATATCAACAGTACAACGATTGAAATTTCTTTTGAGAGCCGAAAACCAGCTTCTGTGCATGGGCCACAAAGTTTCAATGGCACTGTAGGTGCACGCCCGCACCTGGTATTTTGTGGAATAGCCATGCTCAGGGGGCCAAAGAGCCGCATTAGGCTTGTGAGCCACAGTTTGCCGATATACACTGAGTGGCCATATTATTATGCTTTCAGAGGTCATAATAATCTGGCCACTCTGTACAATGAGCCCGAGCTCTGTGCGGGCTCTGCACAGGGGAGCTGTGTGACCAAGACGGAGGGAGTCCAATGTGGACACATGACGAGCACACGTGCACACATGTCTGTTCCCTGTCAGGTGTGAGTGCTGCTGGGTCAGGGCAGGAGGGTCAGGGGTGCAGGCCGGGGAGCTATCTCGTAGTGGGGGCAGGATGGCCTCTCTAAGGGTGCAGGCCCCAGGGATACCTGGGGGGAAGGCAAGCAGGTGCGAAGGTCTGAGCCCAGCCGGGGCTGGGGGCATGGGAGTAGCGTGGAACCGGGAGGGCAGGGATGGGGCCGGGCAGAGGTGGGAGTGCACACCCTAGGCCCCTGTGCCTGGGCTGGCTGTGCACGGGAACCGCCGAGGCAGCTACAGTGCTGGTCCAGGGTCCCTGCTGGGCATCCAGGGGACCCAGATGTGCAGCGAAGGCGGAGACCACCGTCCAGGGCCCTGCAGGCCACCGTGAGGGTGTGGGTTTGAGTCCGAGTGTGACAGGAAGTCGTTGGAGGGCAGGCAGAGGTGGCACATCTGACTTCCTCTTCTAGGTCTCCCTGGCGGCTGGGCTGGGACTGGGACTGATGAAGGGACAGAGAGAAGGCCGGGAGCCGCGAGGGCCGCTGCAGGGGCGGGAGGGACCACGATCACTGGTGATGACATCACCTTGTCGAGGAGCCTCAAATGACCCCAAACTTTGAGGCCTAAAACCACATAAATGTATTGTCTTACAGTCCTGGAGGTCAGACCCCTGACTTCAGGTGCCCGCCGGGCGGGCTGCTTCAGGGAGAGTCCCTGTCTTTGCCTTTTCCCGGTCCTAGAGGCTGCCCACCTCCTTGGCTCCCGGCGCTTCCTTCACCCTCTGGCTCTGACCTTCCCGTCTCCTTCAAGGACCCTTGTGACTACACCGGACCCAGCTGGATAGTCCAAGATGGTCTTCCCACCCAGGGTCCTTACTTACGTCGGCCAAGTCCGTCTTGCCCTGTAGGGTAATGTTTCTCAGAGTCTGGGGATTAGGGCACGGGCATCTTTGGGGTCCTTGTTCAGGGTGCTCTCTGGAGGCGTGGGGGATGTGGGATGGGGCCGGGGACCCTCTGACTCCTTGGGCCCTCGGGTGTCTCCCTGCCTGGGCACAGATGCCCCTCAGCTGTTGTGCTCCTCCTTTAGGTGCTGTGCTGGTTCCAAAGGCCAGTGTGTTGGACCCACCCCTGTCTCTGGAAGGGCCCTCCAGGGCGATAGAGGGACCCTCCAGGCCCACCTGGGTGGTTGCTGGAATTTGCTCACTGCCCTAGCGACAGTGATGTCATCCTGCGCTCCAATGGGAGGGCTGAGTCGACCAGATCACCCACTCATTCCTATCTGACGGGTGTCTTCAGAATGCATGAGTCTCTCACTGCTGCTGTAACAAACCACCACAAATATGGGGGCTTATCAGCAGCAGTCGATGATCTTATGGCTCTGGAGGTCGGAAGTGCGTACAGCGTCAGCCACATCAAAGCTGGGTGTGGGCTGGCTGCATTCCTGTCTGGGCCCCGGGGGGCAGTCTGCTTCTGCATGTTCTGATCTCGGCTCGGGACTCCCTGGCTCACTTCAGAGCCAGCGGCAGCGTCCCTCTGACTTCCGTCTGTGCTTTGTCTCTGTGACCACGGCAGGGAGGGTTCCCTGCTTTGAAGGAGTCGTGACGACTTTGGAGCAATCCCAGATAATCCCCACATCGAGATCTGCAACCTTCTTACACCTGCTGACTCGCTCCTGCTGTGGAGAGGGACACATACGGGCCTCGAGGATTAAGGAGCGGGCATCTTTGGGGGCCACTCTCCTGTCCGCCACGCCCACTGACGGTAACAAAGGCTGTGACGCCTTTCACACGTACTGAGCACTATCCTTAGGTTTTATGTTCAGTCACTGAATCCTCAGTGACTCCGAGGCAGGTTCTGCTATGATGCCCGGTTTCCAGAGGAGGAAGCAGAGGCACCGAGGAGCTAAGTAATTTTATGGGTTCAATAGTGTTCCCCAGAATGCATATGTTGCCGTCCTAACCCCCAGTACCTCAGGATGGGACTTGGATTGGGGGTGGGGTCTGACAGGAAATCCAGTTAAAGCGAGGTCATTAGGGGGATCCTGATGCAATATGATTTGGGTCCTTCTAAAATGGGGGGCCCCCAGCTGTGCTGGTTGGCCACGAGGGCTGGACACCCGACCTGAGGTGGGCCAATCAGTCTCTCTCTCTTGTAATTTGGAAGCCTCTGCAAGACAGGGCAGGCCCTGTGGGGCTGGATGGGGCAGGGGCTGGAGGTGAGGTTCGGAGGGGCCGAGAGGGAGTCGTTCCTGACAGGCACGCTGGTGTCTTTCCATGTTAACAAGCATCCATGCGCCAGCTTGGGGTTGGGTTCTGCCAGGCCCGCCCCCCTCCCCCTGCACCTCCAGCTCTCCCTGCACATTCCTGCCCCAGGACCTCTGCACCTGAGCTGCAGGCCACCACCTGCGGCTCACTCATTTGTTTACTGGAACTTCACGACTTGCTCACCCCTGACTCAGTGCTTTGAACAGCATGTGACACATACTTGTTAACCGAATGCAAAAGCAACTGTGCAAATGTGGGGAGTTAGATCTCCTGGAGGCCCCTTCTCAGTCCCCTCACAGCACCCTCCTCCTGCCCGTCAGTGCCCCGACCCAGTAGGTGACAGTCCTGAAGGCCCCTGCGTGTGGGTGCAGCCTGGGCTGCAGACTGCATGGAGGTGGCCAGTGCTATGGGACAGCCCAGTTCCTCCCGGACCGACCTTGGCTCCCCTCTGAGCCAAAGCCCCCTCCCCTGGGCCTGTGTCTGTCCCTTCCTGTTTCCCTGCAGCCCCTCAGGAGGGGACCAGGGTTAGTGGTCCAGGAGGGGCCCTGACCTCTCATTGGAAAACAGGCCCGTTCCTGGGTGAGCTGGGGAGGAGATGTTGCACGTGAGGATGAGCTGTTGTGCTCATCATATTTATTAGCAGTGCCGTGACACGGCGCCCCTCCACATATTTTACGCTGCAAAAAAACAGCCTGCCGCCAAGCTGCACACCATGGCTGACAGCGCTGGTCTTGCACGCTCACGACACACACGCTCCCACACGCACGCTCGCTGCTGTCAGGTACGCAGATGCCACGGGCTGGTGGGAGCAGCTCTGGGATGGCAGTCCAGGCTGGTGCTACCCTCTCCTCTCTGGGAGAAGGCTGTACACAGCGCATGATCTCTGCAGAGGGGACGCGGCAGCACACGCGGAGGAGTCCAGGGTCCTAGTGGCCTCCCTGCCAAACAGCAGAGGCTGACCAGTAACTGGTGGTGGGGGGCGGGGGGGTAGGGAGTGGGGTAAGGGGGGGGTTCAGCAAACTTCTTTTCCTCTCTTGCCTGTGGATGGAGATGCTGCTGAGTGCCGACCCACAGGGAGGGGGAAGCAAAAGGCCCGAAGAACCTGCTCCCTGAACAACCAACCCTGAACACTTGAGAATTAATTGACTTGTAATTGCAGTCGGCTCAGCCTGGCGATGCTGGCGATGCTGACGCCGGCAGTCAGAACAGCAGACAGAGCGATGGGTTCGGGAGGGCGGGAGGGCCCCGGATTTGGGACTGATTTGGCCAAGAGACTCGGGGGGTAGGGAAATTTTTCTCCTATGATGTTAAACTGCAGGAGTAGGGGGCCAGCACACGGGGAGGCGGCAGGGAGGAGGAGGGGAGACACATGTCCAGGGGGGAGCACTCTTTCTCTCCACACAGTAAACAACGGCCAAATATCCCCAGAAATGACACCGCGAGAGCCCGGGAAGCCCAGGGAGCCCCCGCCGAGAGTCGCTGGCTTTGTTCAAACTACGTATGATGCTCGCTTAAAAAGTAGGTTTTGTTTCCCCTCAGGCAACAGTCTGGCGGTGGGCATCGAGCACACACATCTGCCCGCGCCATCAGTTAGACACGTGCATATGCAGACTGGCAGGGTGAGCCGGGGATGGCGGCAGGCGACCAGCCGAATCCGACGGTCTCTGTGCAGTTATCCACTGTGGCACTGTCTCGAGAGACACCCCGTTCCAGGCTGGGGTCCTTCCTGCCACTCAGCAAGGCCCCAGGCCCCCGTCCTCTGTGGTGGCTGACGCTGGAGCACGCGGTTTGTGCAAACGCGAGCCAGCAAGGGTGTGATCTGTGCCGGCAGACAGAGCCTTGGTGGAATTTGCCTCCTGCACGCGCACTGCCAGACCCTGGGCAGTGTCTCCGTTCTCTGGAGCTCTGGCTCTCACGTCAGGCGAGGAAGCTGGTCATGGCGGTTCTGACTGCGATGCTTCTCATTCTTCATGTGCTCCCTGAATGTCCCAGCCTCATGGCCAATCCGACGGCAGAGGAAGCTGGGACATGCACGGAGCTCCAGGGGCATGCGTGGGAGTGAGGTCTGTCTCCTCTGGGGCTGAGTACACCGCAGGCCTGGTCCATACGTCCTCTCCCTGAGCTGTGGTGCACGGATGTGGTGCACCATGCAGGAGGCTGGGCCCCTGAGTCACCGCGTGGATGGGAGCCTTGCAGGAGGAATAAGCCTTTACAGTGTCGAAGTATTTGTAACGGGAGCTAGTGTTAGCTGGCCCACAGAACTCAGGAGTCCTCCTTTGAGAGTTACTGTGAAAAGTTAAATGAGGGACGAAGAGCTGATGAGGAGCCAAGCAAAGTGCGTGGCATATGGAAAATATCTATACTGATAAAAGGGTAATATGCTAATTAGACTGGGTCAACTGGACATCTTCCAGACAAAGCCACAGTGGCAGGGGCCAAGGCACAGACAGTAAGGAGCAATCAGGCTGGCAGGGGAGAGCAGTTAGGGGTGATCAGGCAGGCAGGCAGGTGAGTGGTTAGGAGCCAGCTGCCCCACATTGTGAGAGGGATGTCTGACTGCCGGTTTAAGCCCGATCCGGAAGGGGTCACCCCCCGAGAGGGCCCGGATTGGAGAGAGTGCAGGCTGGGCTGAGGGGCAGGCTGTGTCCCCGTGCACGAATTTCGGGCTCTTGTTTAATAAATATCAGGCGTGCATTTTAATTTATCCACTTAACCAATACTTACTGATCTCTTGTCATGTACCAGACATGTGAATTAAAACAACAGCAATAACAGATCCATAAAATCGTATTTGGAATTCAAAAATGGTATAGTGCTCTCCACAGTAAAATAGAAAGGGCTCAGTCTGTCATTCTGTCAGTGTTTGCTCCTCCTGCGAGGAGACAGGCATCCTGCTGAAGGGTGGGGCTGTTGTGGTCGAATAAGTCAGTTTCACTCTGAAGTTGCTTGCAGGCTGCTAGAGGGCACGTGCAGGCAAATCGTTCCAGTGCCGAATGACACGTCTCATTCATCACTAATCCTGCTTGGGGAGGCTGGGGGCTTCCTGGAGGCGGTGGCTTTGTGGTCAGCTATGCGGGTCTGGGTAGGAGCTGGGCAGGGGAGGAAGAGCATTTCGGGCTGAGGGGCAGGAGTATCAGCGTAAGGTCTTGTGCGTGATGAGACGGGGACCAGTGCGTTGGCGACCAGAGCCCAGCGTTCTGCCGTAGGCAGAGCAGTGCACCTCTCCTGTCCGTCCGTCTGTCCGTCCGTCCGCACCACGGTCCCTGCAACCCGCGGGCGCGCTGCCTGCGTGGGGAAAGGGATTCTCAGAGGTGGTTCCTTTAGGATTTGGAGATGGGAGACCATCGGATTCTCCTGGTGGGCCCACCCTAATCACAGAGTCCTTTGAAGTGGAGACCCTTCTTCCCCTGGTCAGACAGGGAGCCGTGCCCATGAGGGAAGAGATTTCACGGGGCACTCTGCAGGTGCAGGAGTGCCGGCGGCCGCAGGAATTTCTGCCAGGGAAGACAAGGGGACGGAGTCCTCTTGGCGCCTCCACGAAGGGGCGCAGCCCTGCCCACACCCGATGTTCGCCCCCTGGCACCTGGGGGGTTCCGACCTGTAGGACTGTAAGAAGAAGAACTGTGTTGTGTAAGCCGTTAAGCTTGGGTACTTGCTAATAGCACCAACTGAACGCTAAAGCAGGGTGTGGGGGAGCATGCCGGGGGCCACGCTGGGCCGGAGAGGGCGGAGCTGTTGGGATTTATTCTCTGTGAGCAGCGGGTCCCAAGCTCCAGCGGGGCACCCGCTTTGTCACGGAATGTTGACATTCTGCCTTCTGTAGTAACATTAATTTATGCTAATAGTCCGTCTTCTTACTCGGTGAGAGCTGCCTGGCTTGTTTGTGTCGATGGGCCTGAGCATTCCACACCGTGAATGTGTATTTCTTATTTAACCAATGGAAATACAGGCTCGTCTGGTCCTAGGCTATTAAAACAACGCTGTGGTGAATGATCACGATCCCGTGGTACTCTGTGTACGTACGAACGTGTCTGTAAGATGAATTCCAAGAAGCGAAATTGCTGGGTCACAGAAACAATGGATCTTGAGGAGTCTGCTCTTTAAATAACTTCTGAAGGCATGGCGATTCCGAGAGAACGGAAATTAAGTAGAAATTCCTGAGCTGAATTCAGAGCTGGCTCTACCAGCATCCTGGCATCTGACAGTGCGGGAGGCAGGAGGCCAGGAGGCCGGGGGAAGAGCTGAGGCCATGGATGAGAAAGAGAGAGAGAGAGAGAGAGTGTGTGTGTGTGTGTGTGAGTGTGTGTGTGTGTGTGTGTTTGTGAGTGTGTGTGAGTGTGAATGTGTGTGTGTGTGTGTGTGGTTTGTGTGTGGTTTGTGTGTGTGAGTGTGTGAGTGTGTGTGTGAGTGTGTGTGTGAGTGTGTGTGTGAGTGTGTGTGAGTGTGTGAGTGTGTGTGTGAGTGTGGTGGGGAAGGGTAGAGAGATGTGTAGGACTGGCCTGGCAGGGTGAGTGTAAGTTGATTTTCTTTTTCTTTTTAAAAAATTAGCTGGTAAATTCCTGAGACAGGAGAGGCTCTTGCTCTGCAGCCCTGGGCCAGGGAGCCATGCTGGGGTCTGGGTGCTCCCCGAGTTTAACCACCTAGTCTTCTGCCTGGTCGCTTGACCTTTGTGATTTGAGGGGCAAGGGCAGAGGAGTGTCACCGAGGCCTTTAAACAGAGTAACCCCGTGGTGGCCGCCTCCTGAGCAGGATGGGACTGGAACTTCGGATCGCTGACGCTCCTGTGGTCTTCGCAGTGTCAGGCGTCACAGCCACCGCATCCCAACATTCCAAATGTGCAGATACGGCTAAGTACACGGTGCTGTCGGTGTGGATTCTCCGTTCTCGAGGTTGTTTGGGTTCTTCTCTGGGCGAGCTGGGTCTCAGCGGCGGCCAGCTTTTCCAGGAACGGCTCTCACGTGGGAACGTGGTGGGCTGCAGCCTTCAGAGCTGAAGGCACAGCTCACTCTCTCTACCTGTGCCCCCATCCCCCACCCTCAAAGCAGCCGCGCCTGTGCTCTGCGTCCTTCCTCCTGAGGGTGGGGTGGGTGCTGCTTTGGCAGCTGGTGGCCCCTGAGGATGGGACACCGTGGAGGGTCAGAGAGAGAAACGCTGGCTGCCGATCTCACAGGACTGATAAACACAGGACTGTCTGTCTCCCCTCCTGCGTGTGGGGTATCTGCTGCTCTCCAAGTGTCTGTGGTCCGTGGCCGCTGTGCTGGGCCACACAGGCCTGCGCCGGGGACGCCAGCGGACGTCATTCACAGGAACAGGACGCGGGCGGCGGTGCCACGCTGTGCCGCCCGGCCCAGCTGGCCGGCTCTCTGCCCGGAGGGGGCCTCGGGGCCTCGGGTTCCTATCCCAGCGTCCCCTCCCTCGGTCGTTCTCCCGTCACCTTTCTGAGTTTGTTCTCAGCACACGCCCTGTTCTTCTAAGACTTTTGTTGTTGCTCTACATTGGCTCAGTGTCACATAAATGAACGTAAAGGAAGCTTCATGTCACAACTGGACGCGGGAAACCAGCACAACTTGCCAGAAATAGAAGCGAGACGCACCGCACGGCACGTGTGCCTCTGTGTGTGTAAAACAGCCCTGGCGGGAGGCTGCTGCGTTCCTCTTCTCTCCTTCTTCTTTTAAAGAAGATGAAGTGTTAACAGGCTGTCACAAAACCAAACTCCTGGAAGCAGATGAGAAGTCAGAAGGGAGCGGGAAGGGAGGATCGCTCCCCGTGGCAGGACCCGGTGGGTGTCCTTTAGCGCCACGCCCGCCGGGGACCGGGCCAGCCTGACTCCTCGGCCGCTGGCGTCTTTTGGGAGCACCGGCCCGTGATGGTGCGAGCTTTCTTACGCCCGTCCCCGGAGGGTGAGTGCCGCCCGGGGGCCTTTCTGTGCCGGCCTCTCCTCTGGCTGTGACAGTCCTGCTCCTGGGACCACTGGCTCACGCGGAGCCTCAGAGTCCAGCAGAATGAACCGGGCCCTTCCTGTACGTCCCCTCCCTCCACACAGGCTGACGGCGGGGGCTGTGGAGCCAGCACGCCAGGTGGGTCCTGGCCCACACTTGCATCTCTGGGCTGCTGGGCCTCAGTTTCTCCATCTGATCAATGGGGATGACACAGTGCCTTTTCATATGGTTGCTATGGGAATAGGCAGGCGAGTGCATGGGGAGGTTTAGGAGCGTGCCTGGCACATAGTAGTTAGTGTTTCCTGTACCAGGGAGTGCGAGGCCCTTGTGCTCTCAGACTTCCTCTGGGTTAGAAGGCAGGGGCTCAGGCTCCCGTTTGAGCTCCATATCTGACGTGTGATGAGAACGTAAGAGAACATGAGCCCTCCTGGGGCTTGGTTCCACACCCGGAGACGGAGGATGGTGGGCCCCATGGGCCCTGAGGCCCCCCCCCCCCGGCTGACAATCCCGTGCCGAAGGGGGGGGGGGGGCCAGGGCCCAGCTCTCCCCAGCGTGCCACCAGAAAACCACCACAGCTTCCCTCGTCTCTCAGCTTCTCCTTCAAACATCCTTGTGGGGCGTGAGCAAGGACAATGAGGGAGGGTTCGTGCTGGAATCCGGAAAGGGCGGAGGAGGCTGGGGTGGCGGGAGCACCAGGCTTGCCTTGCTCTAATGACCCGGCAGATGGGGTGACAGTGGAGCCTGCCCACTGGCCTCTGGGTCCCAGGCGCCCTTGAAGGACGGGGATGATGATGGTTGTGAACACTTACCAAGGCCTTGTCCGGCACCAGCTGTCTCACATGGACGATTTCCTTCGGCCCCCAACTGTGAATAAGGTAGCACCAGCTGCTGTAATGAACGAACCGGGAAGTACCGGTGGATCAAGACAGTCACCATTTATTTATTGCTCATGTGATGCTTCAGTTCAGGTGACCTGGGGGTGACTGTTCTCTACGCAGTGCCTCGGGGACCCGGCAGCTTCCACGCCGTGCCTCCACCTGTCTCAGCACCTCGGCGTCCTCTGCGTCCGGGCGACACACCCGCGGCGCCAAAGCCTGCCCCGGGCAGTGACACGCATCACCCACACTCACATTCTGAGGGCCAAGAACCGGTCACATGACCCCACCAGGAAGCAGCGGATGCTGGGAAATGTTGTGCCTGGCTGGGCAGCCACTTCCTGGCCTTCACTCCACACTACAGAAGGAGTAGCCTTTTCTGGAGCACAGCTAGCTGTGTCTGCCACATCTTATGGGATGGAGATGACAGCTACACCCACTTTACAGATGAGGAGACGGAGGCCTAGACAGTCCGGTCTGTCAGGGGTCAGAAAGCTTGTAAGTGGCAAAGCTAGGACTTGAACTCAAAACTTTGTGAGTTCAGAGCTCTTCCATTTAACCACTCTGGTGTTAATTTGAAACAGGCATCTAGATTCTTCCAGCTGTAAAATCCTGCAGAACCAATTCTTCCCTTCGGGTTGCCCATGCTGCCCCAAGTGCCCACGCAAGGTGAGTCTTGGGGCCTCAGCAATCGTCACGATGCCAGGTGAGGTCTCAGACTCCGCTGTTCCTCCGCTTGGACAAACGAAGACCCCCCGAAAGACAGCCCACATTTTGGACTCCTGCCAGAAATCAAGGCAGGGTACCATCTGTAGGAGATAAATAAATCAAAATATCATCAGCGGATAAGTGCGTGCCATCTGCTGCCCTGGCAGTTGAACTGGCAGCAGCCTCGGGAGGATTCCAAGGAGGCACTTGCCAGGCCCCACCGCCAGTCTGTGTGGTGCGGGGAGGGCCGCACACAGGGTCTGCTGGCATCTGGCATTTTCCTTGGCTCCCAGCTCGGGGCTGAATTCCTTGGGCCCATGAAGGTGGGTGAACTTTTGCCCTTGCCATGCAGTTAAGCTAATTTCTCATCGGCCGCATTTGTTGGGGGGCCAGGACCAGCGAGCCTCTGCCCCCCCTGCCCCCCAGCAAGTTGGAAGCAGGAAAACTAGCCAAGCGCCCACCAAGAGGGGGCGCTCGGTGGACCCTGGGTCTCAGAACCAGCCTTGTGGGCCCCGGCCAGTTCCCATGGCCGACCCCTCCTGCTGCGTGGGGAGGCCTCTTCGGAGGGCACCTGAGACTTGCATTAGTAAGCCTGGACTTTTCTGGAACCTGCTTACTCTGCCAGGAGGCAGGGCAGAGTAGTGGCCAAGTGCAAAGGCTCTGAGCTGGACTGTCTCCGTGGGAACCCTGTCTCCACCAAGGGCGGGTGACCTCAGACAGGGCCCTGGGTGTCCCAGCCTCAGTTTCTCCATCTGCAGTGTGCGAGGGACGGGGGCTGTGCCAGGCACGTGCAGACGCGGCACGCTGGCAAAGGCCACTCGTGGGCCCGGCTGTGAGGCAGTGCCACCCCCACCCCTCCCCAGGCCTCACTGCAGCTCTCCCGAGGCTCTCTCCGCCCCCAGCTCACACAGACCTCCTCACACCATCTGCTGGGGGATGGGATGGAGTCACGATGCTCCCAGCCGCATCTGGGGACTCAGCCAAGGGTGCTGGGCTCCCAGCCTACCCCCCCCCCCATCGCTGCCATCTTCCTGTTTCCACACCTGGGCTCCGGCGTGTTTCTGCCCAGGGCAACCTGACCGGCCCTCAGCGCTCCACTCCCCTTCTGCCAGCCTTGGGCCCCTTCCCCGCCGCCTCCCTGCTGGCTCCCCCACCCGGGCAGCCCGGGGGCGCGCACCGCACGTCCCGCTCGCTGGAGGAGGAGTGCCACGTGTCCCTACCCCAGGGCCCAGGGAGGAAGGGGTCAACGTAGCTCATCCCTGGAGCCCCGCACGGGGTGGGCGCTTCTCTCCTGCTTTTTTCTGCTCCGTCCTCTCTCTCGCCTGGAAGGCCAGGTACTCAGTGACGCCAGGTGAGGGGAGGCTCGGGGTGGGCGGCGGCAGAGGAGGGACCGATCGCAGGCCAGGCTTTGGAGCACCCTCGCGGGAGGCCCGTGGGAGCCGTGCTGTGACAGCGGGCGTGGGAGGCGGCACACCCGGCTGCTCGACGCAGATGTCGCCTGATTTAACCCTGACGGAGGACGCCTCGCTTCACACCCGTCACCTCAGTCAGCCCCCAGCAGCCCCCCGAGGCAGATGATCATCCTTTACTGGCAAAACCCAACCAAACACAAACTGTTGCTTACCCACAGCCCACAGCAAGCAATGCAGGGGGGAGGGGGGGCAGGCTTTTCTGGGAGCACCCCTGCCCGGCCTCCCCTGGCCCCGCTGCCCCCTGCCCTGGCCGCCTCCACACCCACAGGCAGCTTCTCTCTCACGTAGCCTGCAGGAGGGCAGCGTTGCCTCCCATGGGCTCAGGGGCACAGTGGACCTGTGGGCACCTCCCTTCCTGGGAGCAGATGCTGACTCTTGTACCTTCTTCATCTGAGTAGCTCACCGAGAGGCAAAGAGCATCAGATGCCCATGGGTTTGGAGCAGACAGTGGAGGTGCAGGGCCCCCTGGGGCACAGGCCCCCAGGGAGCCCCTGTCCCCCTGGAGCTGCCGCTGGGAGCGCGGGACTCCCGGTGCCGAGCTGTCCCAGCTGTCCCACCTGCAGGTTGACACCACCTCTTCTGGCCCACCTGTAGCCAGCACCATAGAAACAGGCATTGGTGACTCACCTCTCACTGGCAGGAGCACGGAAGGCTCATGTCACACGTCTAGGAAGTGAGGGAGCCAGGCCCCTGCTCTGAACCCCCCCCCACCATCCTCCCCTCCGGCCCTCCTGATAGTGGTCCACACAGCCTCTTCTCTCCTCCATCAGCCTGTGGAGGGCCATGTCCGGTGTCCCCTGACTCGTGTGTGGAGATGATGATGACAATGAGGGCCACCATCTCCTGAGCACCCACTCCGCTCCAGGCGTCGTGTCCCAGCCCTTTGCCCATGTTGAGTCTTGACAGCATCCCTACAGAGGCTGTGCCCATTTCGAAGTCCAGGAAATGAAGGCCCAGAGAGACTGGGGACTCGTGGTGGGAAGTGACAGAGCCAGGATCTGACCTGACTCCAGAGCTCAGGCCCTTGCTCACTGCTATCCTGCCCCACAAACCACGCTGTTGTGTGAAGGGGTGTCCAGGGCGACAGCATGCGCTGTCACAGAATGGCTTCCTGTTGTTTGTCTGACGTGGAAAGTAGATGCTTTTACAAGTCGGACTGGAGTGTGACTCCCACCTTGGCTGCAGATTGGAATTGCCTGGGGAACTTTTAAAGCCCCATTGGTGCTGGGCCCGACACTGACCCATCACACTGGGGCCTGTGTGGGTGGGTCCAGGGCTTCCTGGGGTGGAGAACCGCTTCGCTTGGATGACCTTTAGGGTTCTTCTCAGCTTCCAGGTTCCCCGGCTCAGAGAAGGCAATGTGCTCCGCTCCACGGTCTAACTGGCCAGCCTCACTCTAAAGAGATAAAGGCATTTGCCTTCAGTTTTACGTCCAAACGAAACACCCTAGTTAAAGGCATACATTTAATAATAATTGACAAAGGTGTTCCTGTCTTAGGGGCCACTTCTGAAAGCAGTAAGCCAATATGGTACAGCTTGATCTTTTCCACAAATGAGTAGCTGACCTTTATCATGGAAGTCAGGGTTCGAAGACAAAAATCCCTTCTGCGCTTGGATTTCAGTCATCGGACTTGTTGCCCATTGAAACATCCCGTCTTTCTTCTGTCCTCACTCTGATTGGGCCGTAACCCTCCGCACTCCTGCATGGGCGGTGTAGGCCACGTCTGACCGTCTCTGCTCAAGCTTCCTCGGTTTGGTCTTGTCCGTGTGGCGGAAATAGAAGTGTGAGAGCCCTTTACATTGATGTTGGTGGGTTTTCCCTGTCTGCGTGGAGCTGTATTCCCAGGGGATTCCTTTTGGGACTGAGCAGCTCTGTGTTGTGGGAATGGCCGGCCGCAGCAGGACATTCTGTGGTCGCAAGTGGGAACGGCGGCTGGAAAAGCCTGAGAGCGTGGGGTTTGGAGCGTATGGACCTGGGTTGAGCTCTGCTTCCGCACCTTCTGGCTGTTTGGTCTTGGTGAGTCACTGGAACTCAGAGCCTCAGTTTTGCTTGTCTCTACAATGGGGGTTCTCAGAGCTACATTACAGGTTATAGGTTTAAAGAGAAGGCAAACCTGTTTAAAAATAAACCACTCAACAAAGTAGGAGTAGAAATGAACTTTTCCCAACCAGATAAAGAGTGAAAAGCTCTTAACTGTGAAAGCCTACAGTTAACATCATATTTAATGGTACAAGAATGAATGCTTTCCCTCTAAGAGCAGGAACAAGACAAAAGTGTCTGCGCTTGACACTTCTATTCAACGTTTTAGCCAGAAGAGCGAGGCAAGGGAAAGAAATAAAACATTGAGATTAGAAAGGAACAAGTAAAGCTAGCTCTCTTTGTAGATGACATGACCGTATATACAGTAAATCCTAAGCGTCCACTAAAAAACTATTAGAACTGCCCTGTATAGGTGGCTCAGTTGGTTGGAGCATCGTCCTATATACCAAAAGGTTGTGGGTTTGATTCTGATGTTGGTATGCTTGAAGTTGTCCCAGAGGCTTCTTACACTATCTTCAACTTTTTTGATTCTTTTTTCTTTTTTCTTTCCCGTTGAGTGTTTTTTTTTTTTTGCTTCTTTGTATTTCACATCTTTAACTTGATTCTTGCATTCCTCTAGTCTGCAGTTGGGTTTCTGTATAATATTTTTTATTTCAGTCAGTGTATGTTTAATTTCTAGTTGGTCCTTTTCCTAGTTGGTCCTCGAGGGTCTCACTAAATTTATTGACCTTTTCTAGGAAATTCTTGAAAAACCTTATAACCGTGGTTTTGAACTCTATATCCAGTCATTTGTTTTCCTCCATTTCTTTTGTTTGTGACCTGTTTCTTTGTCTTTGAATTTTCGCTGCTTCTCTGAGTTGGTAGGGTAGCTTTGTGTGCTAGGTGTCCAATATGGCCCAGTGGGTTGGCCTCCCCACTTACCTGAGGTGAACACTCTTGGTGCTCCCCTTTGTGGACTGTCTGCACAGTCTTGTTGTTAAGTCTTGATTGTTGTTGGTATCACTGGGAAGAATTGACCTCCAGGCCAATTGGCTGTGAGTATAGCTGTGCCTACACCGGGAGACCTTCTGTGCTGGAGACAGCCTTATGGGACCAGACTTGTAAAATTGCAAAAGCCTCTGCGCTCAGCGTGGATGGGGTAGAGTCTCAGGGCTGAGAAGAGAGTCTTGGCTTCATGTCAGCCCTGCCCTTGCGTGCGCAAGCGCCTCCAGACTTCTGCATTTCGTAGTTCCCCTGAGTTTCTACCTGACAGTTCATATTGCCCCCCCCATAAGAACATGGGTCCTTAGGGGCTTGCCCGGAACTGGGGTTCAGTGCAGTCGGGAGCTTTTGACTCCCTTACACTAGGGAAAGCCAGTGGCAATTCCACAGTCAGTCTTCTCTGTATGCACTTGTGCCTCCAGACCCCTGCCCGCCACGGCTCCCCCAAGTCTCTGAGTCTCCGTGTGCCTTTCTCTCTACCTGACAGTCCAGACTCTCCCCGTATGAGCCTGGGTCCATGGGTTTTGCCCTGAACTGAGGATCATTGCAGTCGGAACTGGGGTTCAGTGCAGTCAGGGCCTTCCTTCTCCCTTCCACCAGAGAAAGCCAGTCAGGCACTCAGCCACCCTTTTTCTCTGCGTGTCTCAGTACCTCAGCCTTTTGCAGCTCCTCTGATTCTCCGTTAGCTTTTCTCTTTCCTTCTAGTTGTAGAATTTCCATTCAGCTGTTCTGTCTTTTAGTTATAGTAGTCTTGAAATTGTTGCCGAAACCGGTTTGGCTCAGTGGTAGAGCGTCAGTCTGCAGACTGAAGGGTCCCGGGTTCGATTCCGGTCAAGGGCATGTACATTGGTTGCGGGCACATCCCCTGTAGGGGGTGTGTAAGAGGCAGCTGGTTGATGTTTCTATCTCATTGACGTTTCTAGCTCTCTATCTCTCTCCTTTCCTCTCTGTAAAATACCAATAAAATATATATATTTTTAAAAAAAAGAAATTGTTGTGCAAGGCAGTTTAGGTGTTTACCTATGCCGCCATCTTGGTCTGTCCTCTAAAATGAGATTTTCGGCCACTGCAATCTGAATGTAGTCCCTGGTGTTGGTCTGAATATGGCCATTAAAATCCCCTCTCTCTGACTTTGAGAAAACAATATGAACCTTAAATAAATTTAAAACAGTTCCTTCACAATCCATCCATTCTAGCTCATCATCTACTGTCATTTTCTAAACCCTCCCTCCCAGCTTCTGGTTGCCAGCAAGCGTCTCTCAGCAGGGGATGACCTCGGTACCACAGGCTTACTGTGCAGCTTAGGCTGGCACTCAGCACCAAGCCCCACCTTCTGCATCTGCACAGGGAGGCGAGGTTCTGTGCCTCAGTGTAGAGTGTAGAGAGGAAGCGATCACAGCAAGGGGTGGGGGAGGGGCCCATAGGAGCGGTGTCTGCCCACCTGTGGCCCATGACCCAGAAGGGATCATATCAGAGAGGAGGCTTCTCCTTGGCTTACACTCAAGGCCCTTGGTGACCTGGCCTCGCCTCCCTTCTCGGCATCTCCTCTCTCCCCCATGTCTGCCTTTGCCTGTCTGTGGGGCTGGAAGGAAGTTCAGGAGCCTAAAGGGGCTTCCAGGGACCTCCTTAGACAGGAACGTAGGGAGCCCTAAGCAGACACAGGAGCTGACAATGCTGGAAGCTCCCAGGCCTTTTTCACCCCCTACCTCACAGCGGTTCCACTCTGACCCAACGTCTATCTCCTCCCGAGTCAGCAGAAAGAGCCTCAACCCGGGCTTGGGAGCTCACTCTAGAGGTCACCGGGGCTAGGTCTGTGGCCAGCTGGGTGCTGTAGGTTAGGCTAGGGGTAGAGCAGCAGGGAGTGGTGGGGACATGGCAAACTGAGCCATGTGCCCAGCTGAAGGGGGCAGCGTCGGCCCCGCCCCATCTGACTGCTGCTGTGGGTGCGGGCCCAGCGTGGCCTGCGCCTCTGGTTCTTCAAGAGAAAGCCAGAATCTGGATTTGTAGGCAACCGTTTCCCTGTTTGTAGGACTCTGTGTGGGCCAAACAAAATGTGTTTGTGAGGTGGGGAGCGGGGCCGGGGCGGGAGGCGGTGTGCTCCCTTTATAAGAAAGGGCCCGGGGCTGGGCCACGTCTTACTCTCACGGCATCCTCCGTGGCAGCACAGGGCTGGGCATCAAGGAGGCCTCAGAGGACTGAAGTTTCTCACAGGCACAACGTCTGGGTGCCAGGCATCCCTTCGTTGACTTCCTGTTTGTCCACCTGTTCACTTGTTCATTTGTCCTTATGCCCTTCAGGAAGTGCTGCCTGGCGCTCACTGTGCAGCAGACTGCTCTAGGGGGAGGGTCCGGTGGGAAGCGATGGGGAGTGTCAGGACCGGTGGGTGCTAAGCGGATTAGTTAGGAAAGCCTCCCTAGCAGGCAACATCGGGGAAAGTGAGGAGGAGGAGGGGAAGGATGAACCATTCGGCTCTTGGGGAAGAGCGCGCCAGGCGGGAGTGGCAGCCAGTGCCAGGCCCTGAGGCAGGGACGTGCCTGGCACATCTGAGGGTCGTCAGCAAGGAGGCCGTCGTGGCTGGAGGGGAGAGACCCAGAGGGAAGATGTGACGGGTGGATGAAGTCGGGGAGGTGATGGGGTCATATCGCACGGGGCTTTGTAGGCCACGGTGAGGGCATAGGGTCTGACTCTGAGCGAATTAGGAAAGGAGAAGCATAATCTCAGGTTCTGACAGGACCCCTCTGGCCTCGGTGTGGACAAGGGAAGACACAGGGGGACCTGGGCAGAGTCTGCAGCAACCACCAGGTGGGGGCGGTGGAGCTGGGCCGGGCAGGTGAGGAAGCTGGTGCCACAGGCCAGCTGTGGGGGTGTGCAGGAGAGGGAAATTGAGGCTCTGCCTGAGCACCCGGGCGGTGGGGTTCCATCCACCGAGCTGGGGATGCAATGGGACATGGCGCCTGCCTGTGGGGCTTATGGCATTCGGGCTGCCCACCCACCAATCACACGCAAGGAAGGTCATCTGACTGGTGGCCTGCAGGAGAAGGCACGTGCCGTGGAGCTTGTAACAGGGAGTATGTCCCGGCAGGGGCGCAGGACACGGGAGCTGAGAGGAAGGAGGTAGGGGTGAGGGTGGAGAGGCTGTTGGAGGCCAGTCCTGGGTCCACGTGAGCAAGCCAGGCTTTATCCTTCGGGAAGAAATCAAGGTTTTGAGCAGGTGTGTGCACACGTGTGTGTTTGGTGTGATCAGAGCTGTGTTTTGACGACATCCCTGATGCTTCAGTGCGGAGAATGGGCTGGACAGCGGCCCTGGCGCCCCGTGAGGGGCTGTGTCCTCGCCTGGTGGGAAGGGAGGGGCTCTGAGGGGATGGGACAGGCCGGACTGGGTGGGCCGGGAGGTGAGAGCGGAGGCGGCACCACAGCTGCTGCCCAGCCGCATTCCGCTGGGACAGTCTTCCCAGGAGTAAGGGCGGAGAAAGAAGCCCGGCCCCTAGGCTCCCGGGAGGGGCGGTGGCCGGCAGCGCCTTCCCCTCACGTTCTGAAAACCTTCTCTTCCCCTCACATTCTGAAAACCTTCTCTTCTTTCCTAAGGTGAGACGTGCCGCAGCTTCATCGACCTGGCCCCGGCGTCGGAGAAAGGTAAGCGTGCCCCCCCCCCTCCAGTAGGGTCTCCCCCTCCGGGCACAGCCCTGCCCGGGGGCTGCCGCCCCGTGAGAGTGCGCCTTCCGCACGCCTGCCCCTGCAGGGCTCGGAGCTTCTCCCAAATCTCTCCCGAAGTCAGTGAAGCGTGAGGAAGACCATCCCGCCCTCCCTGCCCGTGGGCGGAGCTGAGAGACGGCACACTCCTGTCCCGGCCCGTCCAGGGCGCTGGGACTGTAGGAGCTAGGACGTGAGAGGGAGCTGGGGCCATGTGTGTGTCCACGTGTGAGCGCGCGCGTGTGTGTGTGTGTGTGTGTGTGTGTGTACACCAGTGTCTGTGTACAGTGACAGGTGGCTTGCTGTGCCTCCTTCTGGAGACACCGGACCTTTATTCCTGCTGCTTTTATGAGCCCAGCCTGGAGAGGTTGCATCTTTGTGTTTTACTGGGCTCATAATTTTACTTCCCGGGCTCGGTGGCCACACCGAGGACCTTCTGGCCGTGCCTATAAAGATGCTCACCGGAGGCTGAGGGGGCTGGCCCTGCAGCCAAGCTGCTGAAAGCTGTTCGTGGACGCCTGCCTCCCAAGCACTTGAGCTGTCCCTGGGGGTCAGTGGGGTTTGCTGGTGGCAGCGCCGGTGGCCTCTCCCGGACCTCCCGCTCAGCCCTCTCTAGAGGCTCCTGTGGGAGCGAGGCCTCGCCGTGTCCTCACCACACCGTCCACTCCACAGAGCAGAGATGAGCTGCTTGCTCAGGGCCCCTGGGGGGTCTGGGCCGGGGCCGAGCCCGGGCGTGCTCTCCTGAGAAGAACAGCCTTCTCCCGGGCTCTCATCGCGCACCGGCTGCTCCGGGACTTCCTCCTGGTCGGGAAATGCGGGGATAATCACGACACAAACCCTGCCTGGCTCCACGCCACACTCATCATGTACCGGGTACCAATCTGAGAACTCCCGCCCGTTGGCTCATTTAACCCCCATTTACAGATGAGGAAGCTGAGGTGCAGAGCATATGATACCACCCCTGCGGGTGGCCACAGGCCTCAAGGACGGCGGCAGCTGGTTGTGCGAGGTTTCCGGGCGCATGTGTGTGGGAGACTCGCTAAGGGCACACGCTGCTTCCTCTGCCCGGACTGCTCGTCAAGGTCTCCCTGGCCATTGGCACCCAAAAGTGACTGTTCATGTCTCCAGAAGGGATCTTGGCGTTTGGGTGTGGTAGCAAACCTTCACTCCCTCGCCAGGCCCCAAGGGCGCCTCTGTGTGCAGCCAGTTTACGCTCCTGGGCACCCACCACGTGGCCAGCTCCGGGCTGGGCGTTGGGGAGCAGGGCGGACGAGGCGAAGGCCGGCCTGCCGGAGCGGGGCTGGCTACGCGCAGGGTCCAGCATGGTGCAAGGGCTGCAGCCGCCAACAACGATGCCCTTTGCCGGGCAGGGCTGCCCCTCAGATCCCTGCTCAGAGCCCATGAAACATTTGGGTTTCCCCCCGTTGTTATAGTAACCAGATTCCCCAGCAACCATTTGTCAAGGTGTGAAGTTCCCGGTTCCTAAGCCTCAGGTCGGAGCTTATCCTCACAGATAGAGGGACTCTCACTGGGAGCGAATGGAGAATGAATGAGTGAGTGAGTGAGTGAATGAATGAATGAGTGAACGGATGGATGGATGGATGGATGAACTGAGCTCCCATGACTCAGATTTGCTGCCAGGCTGCACTGCAGCATCCTCATTGCAATTCCCCAGGGCCCGTCAACAGTGGAGACCATGTAGCTCCGAGAATGAGCCGTGTACCACCGCCCCCAGCGGCACGGATGTTGAGCCAAAGAAGCCGGGTTCAAAGGCGTGCACACTCTATGATCCCATTTCTGTAAAGCGGAGCAGGCAGAACCAATCCCAGCTGTTAGAAAGCAGGACGGCGGCTGCCTTGCAGAGTGGGCGTGACTGAGGCAGGCAGCGTGCGGAGCTCTGGCAGCGGCGGCGCTCGCTTGCCTGTCCGGGCGCTGGTTGACGGCTGTGCTCGGTCTGTGCCAGCTCCCCAGGCTGCGCACCTGCCGTGTGCACTTCTCCGAACACGTGGGACACGTCTGTAAGAAGTGAAGAAAAGCTTTCCCACCCTGAGTTTCTGTCATCTTTCAGAAATGAAAATCCTTTCACGGCTCCCAGACTCTCAGATAACCCAAATACCCCATAGCTCCCAGGAGATTGTAATGCAGCGGGCATGGCCCTCCGAGATCCAGGGCTTGTCACTCCATCTTTTCCGATCCGTGATGTGGACCTTGTGCCCCCGCTCTGCCTCCCCACTTGCATGCAGACCTCCCCAAACTCTCCATCATCTCTCATGCCCCTGTGCCTTTGCACATACTGTGTCCTCTGCCTGAACTGTGTCACCGCCTGTTTACCTTGCAAACTTCTATGGATCCTTCAAAACCCGGCTTAGAAATGCCATGCCGAACCCCAGAGGTACCCACTGTGACTGGTCCTGTTAGCACCCGTCACACTGCATTGAGGCCATCCCCTCCAGCAGGCTGGATGCTCCCTGAGGACAGGCACTGGCTCTTGTCCTTCCTGTGGCTCCCGTGCCCCAGGTGGGTTGGCACACAGCAAGAATTAATGAGGGTTTGTGGAAGGAAGGAAGGAAGGAAAGAAAGAAGGAAGAAAGGAAGGAAGGAAGGAAGGAAAAAAGGAAGGAAGAAGGAACAGGGCCACATTACAGACTCGAGGTAGCTCATTTGTGTTAAAAAACCGGGACCCTGATTCTGAAGCCACAGTCTGCTCCGACCCACCTGTGTGTTAAGCCATCCTGCTCCCCGCCCGCTGCCCCGTGCGCTGGGGTTTCTGGCAGCCACCAGCTGCCAATCTTTGTGGAACAATCTCCAGAGCTTGTAGGTTTCATTTGTTTGACGGTGCAGTGCCGTGTAACAATGTGGCGGCTCCTGGCCACAATCCCGAGTCCTGCCTGAGTCATTTCTCACTTCAGCTTCTATAACAGTCTCTTGTTGGTTCCCTCAACCTCTCTATTCTCCGTCGGAAATCTATTTACAGTCCTGCTGCTCACTTAATTTATTTAGTGCATTTTATCGATTTATGCCATGGAACTGAAACGTGCATAGCTCAGAACACGCTGAGCAGGGACGGGGGGTGGGAGGGAGGGTGGCCACCAGCTCCCACAGCTGCCCGGACTCTGATGTGGGAGCAACGCGTGGGCCCGCCCGCTGGCTGCAGCCGGCAGGCGCCGGAGCCGGGGTGCCCTGTGCCTGCGCGTCCTTCCGGGGCGGTCTTTCACCCCTGGCTGCCCGGGGAACTCTATCCGCTGGCAGGAGCCAACCCACAGGCCCTGGCTCCTCGAAGTCCCCTCGCCTGCAGGCTGAGCCGGTGACTCCCGCTCTGTGCTCCCAGGCCACCAAGTAGCTGCCTGTGGTCCAGGCCTGACAGCACGGGAGCTCTGCCTCTTGCATCCCAACGAGACAGACGGTGCAGGGCTCAGCAGGAGCCGGGTCCCTGTTCCCGCTCACCTGTCCTCCCCAGCCCAGAAGGAGGCAGCTCTTGCAGCCGCTGGCTGAGGGGGCTGTCCATCCCCTGATGGCCCTGCCGCAGAAGGAGACCATTTCCCGCCGTTATCCGTGAACTCACCACGGGCTGCACCTGCTGTGTTGATGAATCCTCAGAGGCAGGGCAGACAGCCGCCTTGCTGTCAGGAACGGGCTGCAGGGACCTCCGGCCGCCTCGCCTGAGGCCAGCGGTCAGCATCTCCTGCCAGGCGTGTGCCAGGAGCCGGGCCCCGGGGAGAGTCACCGGCAGCTCCTGCTCTCGAGGGGCAGACAGGAGGCGGAGTGCCGCCTCTATGAGCCAGGCCAGCGGGGGCAGAGGGCTGTGTGGAGGTGCCCCCTGGCATTCCGTCTCGTGGGCGAGGGGCTCCAGGGCATGCCATTCTTGCAGAGTGAGTGGCACGTGCAGAAGAGTGAGCCCCGTGTCCTCAGTGCCGGGCCTCGGCAGATGTGCCTTGGGCGTTTGCTGAATGAGGAAGCGTGGGAGGAAAGTAGAGACCAGAGAGGCTAAGTGCCTTGCTCAAGGTCACACAGCAAGCATAAGTTAGAGCCAGGCTCCAGGCTCCCGAAGTCTATTAAAGCAGCACCCGCCCGCCCTGCGAACCCCACCCATCCTGACTCACCCCCCACTCCTTCCCACCTTTCCTCCGGCCTCCTCCCTCAGCACCACGTGCGGCCGGCTTCCTCCCTCCCTCTGAAGTGCTGGTTCCGCCACTTTCCGTGCTGACATTCTGGGTCCCTCTAATTACAGGCTCTCATGAGAGGTGATTGAACCCCTCCGCATGGCAGAGTGCTGCCGGGAGATCACAACAGCTAATAATTGCTCTCGTTGCTCTGATTCCAATTATTCAAGATGGTCTTTCCAAGTAATTAGGTGTTGGCCGTCCCACCTCCGCACTCTCAGCCCCCGATGGCGACCAGCCCACACGCTCCCTCTTTGGAGCAGCTTCTCCGCCTGCTCAGAGTAAACAGTGGTCACTGAAACGCCCAGAGGACTCTGCGTCTTACCACTCTGCGTGAGGACTTACCGCCGGCCTCTCATTGGCCGGTGCGTCAGCGCGGGCTGCAGCAGGCGGGGCCGGACTGGCCGAGGCGCCGGGCTGAGGAGCTAGATAGGAGGATGCTCCTTCCACATCCCAGCAAAGCCCTCCCGGCCGATTCCTCCCAGGTTCCTCCCTGGATCGCGATTTACAACAAATCCGTTTGGCCGAGGCCCTGCGTTCTGCATCTAACAGCCTCCACTTCAGACGCCGGTGATGCTCTCAGCAGTTAGACACAGAGCAAACCAGGGCCACCGCGTACAGGGGGCAGGCCACCGGCTGAGCTCCGGCTCCCACTGTGGTCGTGTGACGGCATAGGCTGCACAGTGCACGCCCTGCAGGACTGCATGTGGGTGCCAGGGAGACAGGTTAACGATCACACTCACCAAACCACACCTACACACCCCCACCCCCACCCAACCTACACCCACACCACACCCACACCTCACTGCCAAGCCCTCTCCTGTGACGCGCTGGGACTGTGTGACCCGATTTGTCACGTGTCCTTGTTTCCATCGGTGTGATTTTATTGGTATAGCTCAGTGGTTGGCAAACCGAGGTTCTTGAGCCACATGCGGCTCTTTGGCCCCTTGAGTGTGGCTGTCCCACAAAATACCATGGCTTGAGTGAGTTTATTTTGAAGAAGTAGCATTAGAAGTCTAAGTTTTAAAAATTTGGCTCTCAAAAGAAATGTCCATCGCTGTCCTGTGGATATCGGGCTCTGTGGACTAATGAGCTGCCGGCCATGGTGTAGCTGACCAGCACTGAGAAGCACAGGTTTCAAACAAGAAATAGTTCCTCCCCGCACCCCGCACCCCGCACCGGCCGGGACCCAGAGCCAGGGCGGCTCCTCGGGCATGGCTGAACAGTCACCCTGGTCCCCTGCACACAGGGCCCTGAGTTTGATTTAATGCTCTGTCACTGTCCTGAAATTTAAAAAAAAATTATTATCTGAGGGTATTTTTTTTAAATTAATTTTTAGAGAGACAGAGAAACATAGATGTGAGAAACATAGGTCTGTTGCCTCCCGTCTGTGCCCCAACTGGGGATCGAACCAGCGACCTTCTAGGGCAGGAGACGATGCTCCAACCAACTGAGCCACCCAGCCAGGGCCTTGAATTTCTTCATAACTTCTTTTAACAAGGGACCCTGCATTTTCATTGTGCACCGCCTTCTCAATCTGGGCCATGCATCGCATATGCAACCACACACACACACCGCCC
The DNA here is from genome assembly GCA_963924515.1 of Vespertilio murinus. Taxonomy (NCBI): domain Eukaryota; kingdom Metazoa; phylum Chordata; class Mammalia; order Chiroptera; family Vespertilionidae; genus Vespertilio; species Vespertilio murinus. The sequence continues at coordinate 99,604,668 of OZ004705.1, read as the reverse complement.
CCATATTATTATCCACTTACTGTTTCTCCTTACATTGATCCACTTAGAAAGTCCAATTATTTTAGCCTCGTCCCGAGCAGTGATATCTGTCAGCTCATGGTTTGAGGAGCCAGGTTATTTTTTCTCGAGATGCTTTAAAATAAATAGTAATGATAAAACCCCAAATCTTTTCTGTTTTGCCAACATGTCAGACCCCGCTGATCCCCCACGTTGATGAGGGTTGTGCTGGTGCTATGGTAGGTTACAGAGGGGAAACTGAGGCCCAGGGAGGTTAGGGGGGTGGGGAGCTGGGAGGGAGGAGGGCCCCTCATTGCGTGGCGGGCACTTGCTGGCCTCCAAGGCCTCCAGCCTCCTGCACTTTCTGCCTTCTGGTCCTGCTTCCAGCTCCGAGACTGGAGTCAGCTGGAGGCGCTCAGAGAGCTGGTCTCCTCCGCACCGGTTTGTAGATAAGGAAACTGAAGCCCCGACAAAAAGCTCTGTGTGGCTGCTGTGGACTGAGCACAGCGCGCATGCCTACTGCATACCAGCCCGGCACTCACTGAGCACCTGCTGCATACAGTGTCCCATGCACCCTCTTGAGCCGAGAAGTCCGTGTTCCCATCACCCCCGTGTTCAGGGCGGGAGACTGAGCCCCAAGCTGGCTCGGAAACGTCCCCCAGGCCCGGGGGTGGCGGAGCTGGGTGGGAACGCAGCCTCTGAGTGCCGTTCACGCACCGCCCGCTCGGCCCGATAGCGGTGGTCCCGGCTGGCGTGCTGCTCCCCGGCCGGCCGAGCTCCCTCTCATTCCCTGCAAAGGGGCGGCAGCACCCGCTGGGGAGATGGAGTGACGCAGGTGAGGGTTGGCCGGGTTTGGCTTGCGTTGCATTGTGGCTCCTGGTTCCGGCCCCGCCAGCTAGAAGGCTGTCTGGGAAAGAAACCCCATTGTGTCTATTTCTTCTGCGCTGATACTCAGCTAACCACCTGTGAGTAATGCACGGAATTCCACTCCCTGCGGACACCTCGTATCCCTGGTTCCCCTTAGTTCTTCGACGGCTCTTTGGAGCGGGTGCGGTGGTCTCTGGTTTACAGCCAAAGAAACAGACTCAGAGAGGTCGAGCACTTGCCTGTGGCCACACAGAGAGCCCTGTGCTGCTTCTGCCACACCCCTAGGGCTTTCCACCGGCCCTGCGCCTCCCGCCCTCTCCCCACCGGCCCTGCGCCTCCGGCCCTCTCCCGCGTCCCGGGCCCCGGGAACTCCGGCCGGCTGGCCCGGCTGGGCGGCTCCGCGGGCCCACAGCTGACAGGGGCTGCGCGCACCGAGGTTCTGAGGCTGCTCCTCTCCCGGCACCTTCTGCTCCCCCTGCACCCCATCTGCCGGCTCCTGCAGCCTCCTCAGGGGCGGCCATCTGCCAGGCTCCCCCGAGGCTCTGCCAAGTCTGGATGTGACACAGAACCCCCAAATGTGCCGCCCGCTCGAGCCCCTGACAGCCTGAGACCCTTCCCCGCCTGGCAGTCTCCAGGAGCTATACACGGGAGGCAGAGGCTGTTGCAAAGGCATGTTCCTGACAGGCTGGACCCCCACTCCGTGGGCTGCCGGGAATTCTGTTGTCAGGTCCTCGGCCGCGGGGCACCTGCTGTCAGAAGGCCGGATGAGAGGGGGTGGGGGTCTCGGGAGACGGGCGGGGAGCAGCGGATCCTCCAGAGCTGGTGTCCAGCTGCCTGGTCTAGTCCGGCTGCCTGCCCCCCTCCCCGCCCCGGCTCCCGGGGCATCGCTGGTGGCCAGGGCACAGGCACCAGTCTGATTCATTAATTTTAATTTAAGAAATGTTGTTGGTAACAGTCCGATGAAGATGTAATCCACTTAGTTACAATTTGCCCACTTAGAATGTACCGCTCAGTGGTTTGTAGGACAAAGTCAGGCAACCATAGCCACTGTCAATCACAGACAACTTTCCTTGCCCCGGAGAGAAAGCAGCGGTCCCCCCTCAATGCTGAACCCCACAGGCCCACCCGGCCACCAGCCTCTTTCTGCCTCGGTGGGTTTGCCGATTCTGGACCCACATAGGACTTGGCGTCGTGTTTCCCCGGCCCATCCACAGGGTAGCGTGCGTCGGTACCTCATTTCTCTCCGTGACCTCGTAATACTTCGTTGTGTGAGATACCACCTTCCGTGTATCTGCTATTTACTTAACCTTTTGAAAACCGGGAAGTGGAGTACCGCTCAGAAAGGCATATAAAATACAAACATACGGCCTAACATAGCTGTAAACCCCAAGCTGGCCCCATGCACCCCTCCTGAGCTCCCAGAGGAGGGACCCTCCGCTCGCTGATGGAAGGGCAGGGACCAGCAAAGCCTGCCTCTCTTTTTGTAAATAAAGTTTTATGGGCACTCAGCCTGCCCTTCCCTGTGTGTCCTTTCCTGCTGCAGTGGCAGAGCTGAGCAGTTGTGACCGAGACTGAAGGGCCCACAGAATATAAGGTGTTTCCTCCTTTGCTCTTAAAAAAACCTATATATATATAAAATATATATTATATATATATTATTGATTTTTTACAGAGAGGAAGGGAGAGGATTAGAGAGCTAGAAACATCGATGAGAGAGAAACATTGATTAGCTGCCTACTAGGGATGTGTCCACAACCAAGGTACACACCCTTGACCAGAATTGAACCTGGGACCATTCAGTCCGCAGGCTGACGCTCTATCCACTGAGCAACACCAGCCAGGGCCTCCTCAGCTCTCTGCAGAAAAGCCTGGTGGACCTGCCCCGTGGCTGACAGCACGTGTGCAAGCCCACGTGCCACGCCGGTGCTGGTGTCCGAGCTTCCTGTGTTAGTGTGGTCACGCGGGGTCAGACTGTCTGTGTCTGGCTTCTCTGAGTTTGGTGCATGGACCGCAGCGACCTGTTCCTCACGGTCATGGAGGCTGGAGGGCGAGGGCGAAGCTGGCGGATGGCGTGTGACGGTGGACTGGCTCTGCCTCTCCCGGCCATGTCCCCCGGGCCCCTCGCCTAAGGTCACTGGTCCCACTGGTGACTAACGGTCCCGGTGCCCCGCAGGGGAGCTGGCGTTGGGGGGGTGGCGCCCCACAGTCCAGGCTGGAACCATCGTGCAGCTGTCGTGTGTCGGGGTCCCCTTGCATACCCTGGCTTGCTTCTGCACGGAGCGGGGTGCAGGTTAACTCTGGAGTCCTGCTCTCTCCTTGGGCATTTGGGTGATTTCCTCTGTTTTAGGATTACCTGGTTGTCCTCCCCCCAGCAGGGCCGTGTGCGTGCCGGGAGAGGGTACAGGCCCACGTCAGGGCTCCACTCCTGCATCTGCGCTTTCTTCGCTTCCCGGTGTCACTCACTCCAGCTGCTGTGCCAGAGGCGCCCCACGCGGCAGCAGCTTTCCCGGTGAAGCTGGGGTTCGCCCTCACAGGTCCGTGCAGAGATCCGGCAGCGCCCGCCCTCCACGCGTCTTCCGGAGCTGCAGCTCCTTCCCAGTTCCGCCTGCGACGGGAGAGGATGAGGTGGGAGGCCCCCGGGGCCAGGCTCGCTTCCTTCTACCCACCGTGCTCCGGCCAGAGCTCAGCCACAAGGCTGCCAGGGGAGATGCAGTCTGACTGGTATGCCCACGAAGAACAGGAAATGGCTTGGCGACACACGAAGTCTCTGTCACACGCTCTGACTCCCCCTCTCCTGCCCCCCAGGCCAGGGGAGCGTCCCTCAGCGCGGACATGGGGAGAGGACATGGCCCAGACTTTCCTCTCTTCTAGTTTAGTATTTACAGCAAACACAGTGGCTTTTGAACTAAAAGTCCAGACTCTGTGATTCCGAAGGCTTGCTTGGGTGGCCTGAGAGCTGCCAGCTTTCCACTGCACACCACCCTGCAGCAATGTGTGTGTGTGTGTGTGGGGGGGTGGGTCAGAGGTGGGGGGTGGTCAGGGTGGGGAGGGTGGAACTGCAATGGGACAGCACAGAATCTGGCTGTCTGGCACCCTTTAGCTCACGGATTCTACTTTCTTGTTCTTTAAAAAATATGTAGCCCTGACCGGTTTGCTCAGTGGGTAGAGCGTCGGCCTGTGGACTGAAGGGTCCCGGGTTTGGGTCTGGTCAAGGGCATGTACCTTGGTTGCGAGCACATCCCCAGTAGGAGGTGTACAGGAGGCAACTGAATGATATTTCTCTCTCATCGATGTTTCTATCTCTCTCCCTTTCTCTCTGTAAAAAATCAATAAAATATATTAAAGATACACACACACACACACACACACACACATTTTTGTTGATTTCAGAGAGGAAGGGAGAGGGAGGGAGAAAGAGAGAGAGAGAGAGAGAGAGAGAGAGAGAGAGAGAGAGAGAAAGATCAATGGTGAGAGAGCATCATTAATTGGCTGCTCTCTGCACCCCGTACAGGGGGTCAAGCCTGCAACCCGGGCTTGTGCCCTGTTGGGGAATCGAACCATGACCTGGTTCATAGGTCAGCGCTCAACCACTGAACCACACCGGCCGGCTCTTGCTCTTTTTGCACTTGGAACAGCAATACTGCTCTCAGGCGCTTGGTCCCTCACTGGTTCTCAGGACCCCCACCGCACACCAACAAAGGGAGGACTCCGGTGCAACAAATCGCCCCCAAACCAAAGGCTTCCAAAGCAGAGCGTTCTTTTTCTTGTTCGTGGTCTGCCTGGGCGTGGCTCCTGCTGCCGCTGGGCTCAGGGCCCTGTGCGTGCCCCGTCCACCTGGGCCCAGCACCGACCAGGGGGCGTTCTCACGGCCGTGGCGGGGGAGCGGGACACGTCATTCTGTGGCCAGCATAGGTCACACAGCCGACCCAAGGTCGGGGCCGGAGGGGGGGCGCTGCCCGAGAGGAGGTGCCCATGTGCGCTGCACCGAGACCCAGGCGCTCGCAGTGTGTGGTTGCTCTCATCTGTTCCCGGGCTTCTGCTCTGCACCCCGAGGCTAACCTCCGTCCACGGCTGTGCACACCCACCCGCTCCGCTGCTGCCTGTGTCCGCCGCGGGGCCACGACACCAGGTGTTTGCTGCCGCCTGTCACCTCCGAGGCTGCCGCCAGGGGAGGCCAGGCCTGTCCTCACAGGGGCTGCGTGCGAAGGTCTTTGGGAGGCCTCCCGGAGCAGAGCGGCGGGGTCAGAGAGCAGGATACACTTAATTTGCAAACTGAGCACCAGCTCCCGCACATCCGACCCGGGCTTTACCCGCTTCCTGGTGTCTGCCTGTCTAATCAGGGGAAGCATCGAGAGACGGCTCGTCGCCGTAATTTGCGTTTCTCTGATTAGTGGTGCTTCGGAGAGTCTCTTCATACGCTTCTCAGGTTTGGGTTTCCCCTCCTGGAAGCTGCCTCTTCACTTCCTCCCCGGAGTTCGTTTTCCGCAGGAGGAGGCGGGCTGGGAGGGGGCGGAGGCTGACTGTCCGGAGGAGTGTGGCCGGGTCAGAGCAGGGCGTCCGTGGGGCTGAGACCTCGGTGGGCCAGGCACAAAGCTGTCCAGGCTCATCTGCTTCGTCTTGGCGTTTGTTGCTTAACCTGCATCCGAGGCTCTGAGGTGGGAAACTTGGCCCTTGATTGGTCCCACAAGCAGCCTGAATGAAGACGCAGATGCCGAATTATTTGCTGTGCTTTGAGTGACCTGGGAGACGGGTCTTCTTCCTCAGGTTGCTCTGGAATCCAGAAAAGAGCCTGGCCGGTGTGGTCAGTGGTTGAATGTCGACCTATGAACCAGGAGGTCACGGCTCGATTCTTCATGCCCAGGTTGTGGGCTCGATCCCCAGTCGGGGGCATACAGGAGTCAACCAATCAATGATTCTCTCTCATCATTGTAGTTTCTATCTCTCCCTCTCCCTTCCTCTCTGAAGTCAATAAAAATATATTTTTTAAAAAGGGAAGAAAAGGACATTGCCAAAGCATATTAGTTGAGGTCTTACTATGTGCCGGGGCCTCCTACAAGCCACATGTTCAAGGAGAATGTTACCACGTCAGGGCGGATAATGGGACCTGCCTCACGGGGTGCTTGTAAGGATAGAATTCCTTCACTCGGTCAACAAGCATTGGCTGCACACCTCCTCTGTGCTGGGCACATGCGAGGCCCTAGGATATAGTAGTGAACGAAAGGAAAGCAATCTTATCTCCCTGGAGCTTCCACTCCTCTGGCGGAGGGCTGGGGGAGGGGGAGGGTCCCAGCCAGGTGACACGGAGTACTTAGACGACGTGAGGTGCTAAGGAGAAGCAGGAGCCAGGAGGCTGCTACGTGAGCAGCGGTGGAGGAAGGCCTTTCCGGGAAGGCGCCTTTTGAGCAAAGACCCATCGGAGGGGAGGCGCCAGTCACGGGGTCAGCAGGGCATTGCAGAAAAGCCGTCGGAGCGGCTCCGGACCCCCGGTAGGCACTCTGCGAAACGGCTCTCAGTTTTCCATGAGGAAGTGGAGGCTCCGAGGGGTCCTGTGGACCTGCCCAAAGCCTCAGGAGCGGGTTGGGACTGAGATTTAAGGAGACCCTCACTCCCAGGGGTCTGTGAGTCTTAGCCCTGCCTAAGGGGTGGTGCCGGGCTCAAAGCCAGGCCTCTGACTCCCAGGGTGAGGCACCCAGGGGTGCTGCAGACACAGGCGCCAGCTATGCAGCGGCTGGGCTGCTGCTTCTTGTGCAGGCTGTTTTCTGGGGTCTAATCTGGGCTGAAGGGGGCAGGAAAGAGAGCTGGGAGCCCGCCCTCCCATGCTTCACCCTCTCCCTCTGGCCCAAGCCTCGCCTCCCGCAGCTCCCCAGGGGCAGACATACCAACCCCAGTGACGGCCGCCAAAAGCCACACGACTCAGGCTGAAAGGAAAAGGGAGCTTGGGGGCCCAAGTAACTGAAAGGCAGCCTTCAGGTGAGGCTGGACCCAGCCTCAAAGTCCATCACCGGACTCTATCCTTTTCCAGCGCCTGGCTTTGCCGTTCCTCTGTATGGCTTCATTCTCAGGCCTGCTCTTCCCAAGAGGTGGCAGAACGACGGCTGGAGTACTGGCCAGTTTTCCCAGTGGTTAGAGCACTGGCCTGTGCACCAAAGGTCATGGGCTAGACTCGCACACACTCGGGCATGCACCTGGGTTGCAGGTTTGATGCCTGGCAGCCAATCGCTGTGTCTTTCTCCCATCCATGTCTCTTTCTTCCTCCCTCTCTCTGCCCCTCCCTCCTTCCTTTCCACTTGCTCTAAAAAGCAACTGGGAAAGAATCTTCAGGGGAGGATTAAAAAAGACTGCTGGAGGGTCCACGCCCAGCATCCCAGAGAAGAGAGTTTTTCTTCCCCTGCAGCAGCCACAAGAGCCACCGCTGATTCTCACTGGTGAACCGAGCCCTTTCTAAGTCAACCCTGACCCTAGGAGATGCAGATCTCTGATTGGCCAGGCCTGCGGCCTGTGCCCATCCCTGGGGCTGGGAGTGAGACTCCCACACCACAGGACCGAGGGGGAGAAGGGCGGTTCCCTGAGAGGGAGGGAGGGGGGACTGGGTGATGGTGCCCCCACGCTGTGAGTTCACCGTGCACCACCTCCAAGGGCCCCTGACAGCCCAGCGCACTGGCCCCGGCTCTGCCGCAGGGAAAGCTCTGACACAAGCGCCCGCCGCCTCAGCAGATCCTGTGCTCCAGCCTGAGGGCCCGTGGCACCACCGGGTTCTAACGGCTCCTGACAGTCAGGGCTGAGAGCCACGGTGCTCCCGGGTCCCGCCCCTAATCCACTGCGTGGATCCTCATTTTGTGACCAGGAGAGGTTTGTCAGGCTCCTGGTTCCTAAGGAGGAAAGCTAAGAGGGACACAGACCCAGGGCCACCTTGACCCTCGGCCAGCCTCTGTGCCACTGAAATTTGGATAAGAAGTAGGCATGTGACCCTGGAGGCTGTGGAAAGCATGTCTCCCTCTTAAGAAGAGATGCAAGAGCAGCCTGTCTTCCGCTTCACCTGGGCTGCTGCCGTCATAGGACCCAGGGGCACTATCAGGACCGCCCATCACCCATCGCCCGCAGGGTGGCAGAGCGCCCCTGTGGAGAGGACGTAGGGATGATATGGTTGAGCCGCTAAATTAATCAACCCCGGGGTGAGTGGTTTTCAAAGTTTCTTTTATGGGAAGTAAGAAAATTCCCCCGGTGTTTAAGTGTTGAACCAGGGCTTCCTGTTTCTTGCAGGCAGACACCCAGCAGATGCATAGCTGAGACCGTTCAGGGCTGTGTTCTTACTGGCATGTGATAGAGCCATTAAAAAGGAACTCTAAGTCTGTGTAGTCACACCAAGCAACGTTTATAACATGTATGCTAAAACTCAAGACACAAAATGGTAGGTTCAGCATGATGTAAAAATGTGTACAAATGAAAAAAGATCAGAAGATAATAATTTAAAAAATGATAGCTTTGTTAGGGTAGTAAACTTTAAAATTTTAAAAAATTGTCCTGACTGGGATCCAACCCTCAACCTTGACATATTGGGACGATGCTCAACCCACCTGGCCAGGCTTAGGGAAGTAAACTTGTTAATTTCTCACCGAACTTCTTGTAACCTTTAGTCATGTGTGTATATACACACATACACATACACACACATACATTATCTCCTAAGTGTACTTTATATAGTATAGAGGCCCGGCACATGAAATTTGCTCACTGGTAGGGTCCCTGGGCTTGGCCTGTGATCAGGGCCCATCTTTCCTGGCTGCTGGCAGCTGGCCCCACCCTCCTGCTGCCCATGACTGCTGCCACCTCTCCCCCCAGTTTTCCATTCAGGCAATGGGGGCTTACGGGGCTGGGGGAAGCTCCTGCGTTGAGCATCTGCCCCCTGGTGGTCAGTGTGCATCATAGAGACCATTCGTTCTGCCGTCTGCTCAATTTGCATATTACACCTTTATATATATAGATAATATGTAGTTTCCTGTGATGATATATAATATTGACTATGTCGTTCAATAAGTATATATATATATATATATATATATATATATATATATAGTATGCACTAAATAGAGGATATATAGTGATAAATTTGTATATATACATTATATATATTTTATGCATGTAATTTTACTCTTAAGTGCTTTATTAATATAAATATCACATTTATAAGTTTTAAATATGTAAGTATACCTATTGAGCTGAGTTAATTCTCACAAACCCTCTCAGGAAGGTAGTTATTCCCATTTGCAGAGCCTGAGGCCCAGAGAAGTTAGGTAACTTGTACAAGGTCACAGAGCTGTACGTGGGGGAGCCAACATCTGGACACAGGCAGCGGGGTCCAGGGCTTGTGCTGCTAATCACCACGTGCACTCCCCTCGAGTCCCTACGCATGGCTCCCACGGCACGCCTGCAGCTGGTCTTTGGGCACCTTCTGTGACACACTGTGTACCCTGGATTTCTGGTGTCATCTCCCCCTTTTCCAGTGGGCACAGCATTGGCAGAGGTGTCAGGGGTGTGGGGGTGACAGGGTCCCCATCCTGTGTGTGGCGGGGGAAAGGGGTGTCTGGAGCCTCATGGGGCACAGGGACAGAGGCATCAGCGCAGAAACAGTTGCTCAGATGGCTGTGGTGTGCAGAGTAGTACGTACAGGCTGCACCCTGGCCAGGGGCAACAGAGAAAAGCAGGTTAATTTGTTCAGCCCATTTCCCAATGCCGGGCTTTACCCAGCCAGTACATAGGGGTTCCATTGGGCACATCTGTATCCCTCGGCATTATGGGTAAGTGATGACATATCGAAGCAGCGGTTGGGTTGAGGGGGAGAAGGGGTCCAGGAGTATCAACACGGGATGCCTCTGTCTGTGTGTGGGGAGAAGACTGGTGTGTAGCCACCACCATCAGACTCAAACCCTGTGGCAAATGGCGCTGGGGAGCTGTCCAGCAGACAGTGCTGAAAGCCGGGGTCAGAGAAAGCAACATGCCAAGTGAACCAAGGGAAAGGAGGCGAGGAGGGAGTCAGCATCCGCGTCAGAGAATTCCATCTTCCTCTGGAGGCAATTGGCAATATTGATCGGGGCCCGTCTATTATAACTGAGTGTGGAAACGTGTTAGGTTAAGTGATAAGTATGTAAGACGTATTCAGTTATAGGCACGTGACAGAACAAGTGTCATGATCAGGCCATCCATGTTGGGAAATATTTCTCAGTTATGCTTTGTCGGGAGAAATATAATGCATCGGATCAATGGAATTAGACAGATACAGTGCGAAGCAAGGCACTTGGAGACGCGGGCATGACAAAGAGGTGGGCATTGCAGTGTTGACATTCCTGTGGCCACAAGCGAGGGAAGGGCTGAGGAGAGAAATAAGGCATTTCCAGGCTGGGAGGGCTGGGCAACGAATAAAGGAGATGTGTGTGGGCATGGCTTCCAGCGGGGAAATGAATGGGACGTTGATGACTTTGGTTAGCACGTCTGTTCGTTGGTACAGCTGGTGAGAGGACACAGCAGCTCTTTCCTGGCAGTCTTGGGGGGTTGGCTTGGCAATTGACATTGCGACAGCCTGTGGCCTTGGTCTCCCTCCCTGACTCCTGCTGCTGCCAAAAACGGTGGGTAGTCAGATACGGCTGAGGCAGGGTACTCATCAAAACAGGAGCTTTGAAAAGAAACCAAGGCAGAGAGCGTGTTACACTCAGGCTATCAAGCCACCTCCTCCGTGGGCAGGGAGCCCAGTTACGTCACCTGGGGCACAGCTGAGAAGGCTTGTGAAGGACGGGTAGGAGGTTTGGAGGAAGGATGGGGGAGGGGGGGGGGAGGCAGGTAGGGAGAACTGCCTCGTACCCCAGCAGCTGGGGCTCATGGTGGTTACGCTGGGGGGGGGGGGGGGCGAGGGCTGAAAGAGTTAGTAGGAATGAGAGTCAAAGAGGATACGCCAGATGAAAGGCTGTGGACTTTAAAGAAGAATGATAGTCAAAATCTCTAACAACCCACCGGCACCCTTAGGGTCAGACGCCGGCCATGGTGCTGCGGCTGGTCTTGGAAGGGCCTGGAGAGAAGTGGGAGCAGCGTGTGGGTGGGGGAGGGGGGATGTGGGCGGGGGAGGGGGTGCTCGAGATGGCAGCATCCATCCATATGGAGTGATATGAAAGCATTTCAATAACAGGGGTGGGCAAAGATAGACTTACAGTTGTGAGTACGGGAAACAGACTTCATTCTTATGTTCTTATTTATCAGTGATTGTGTTGTTTTCCGTACGACCACTATAAACCTACTCCTGCCCAGCCTGCCTTTGGGCCACCAGAATGGCTGCCCTGGTGCATATCAGCTGACCAGCAGGCTTGGGCTGGTAGCAAGGGGATGATATAATTGGATTTATGCTATGAACGGAGGCTCTGGTCACAGCCAATGCTTCCCACCAGGTAGATTGATGGGAAATAGAATCCTAGAATGGGTAGGGACCTGAGCTGATTTCTTTCCATTCGGTAGAATGTGAAAGTTCCCAGTCCTTCTTAGCCTGGGCACAGCCAGAAATCACCCACCTCCCTCTGGCCCCCATTCCCTGCGGCTAAACATATCCGGCTCCCTGGGCCCCTGCAGCCCAGGCTGCCTCTGTGGCCGCCTCTGTCGCCTGTCGCCGGCTGCTTGTCTCTGCTCAGCCTGTCTGGACACTCGTGCTGTGCTGTGCTCTCTCCTCCCCTCAGGAGAAGTGGCAGTCTCCTGGGGTTTAATTACAGGTTCCCCGCGGGCCTTTCAGCCATCACAGGGCTCCTGCAGGCTGCCGCCGGGAGGGTGGCAGAGCGTGTGGCGAGGAACAGCGGCTGCCCGCATGGCGGCTATTCCCGGTGGCCAGCCCACGCTCCTGGGGCTGCTCTGCATTTTCCTGAGCAAAACCCATCTCCTTCCTATTTTGCAAGATCAGATAACAAACAGGGAGACACTCGCAGCAGGAGAGAGGATAAAGGAGAGGCTGTGTGTGTGTTGGGGGGGCGGTAGGAGGGGAGCCGGGGACAGAAGGCACAGCTCCCGGGGAAAGCGCTTCACACCTATTAAGTGAGGCCGCGTCCTGCCGTTCACCATCATTATGTCAGCCTCCTGCGCTGGCAGGCGGGTCTGGGGGGAGTCTCTTCGCCGTCAGGTGGTCGTACTAGAGTCCAGGAAAGTCGGCAGACTCGGGCAGCACGTCCGCAGCCGACAAGCACCGGCCCCCATGCCTCTGCCCATGGCAGACATTGCTAATTGATATTGACACCACCGAGCCTGGCTGCTGCAGGAGCCTGGCTGGGAGTGCTGGCTGTGCAGCACGTGGGGGCAGCTTAAAATATGACAGAGCCTTTTTTTTTTTTTTGTCCCCTTGATGACAACGGCGGTGCGGGGCCTCAAGTAAGCCTCAAAGGAGGACATTCGACCACGTCATATGAGGCACCTTCTCCCTCCCAGTCCCCCCCGCCCCCCGCATGCCTTTGTCAAATCCACTCCCCTCTGCACCCTTTGTTCTTGGTCCTGGGAAGTAGATGAGCATTTGTTTGTTATAAAATAGGTTTTTATTATTTTAGAGAGAGAGGAAAGGAGAGAGAGAGAGAGGGAGAGAGAGAGAAACATTGACCAGTTGTCTCTCATATGCACTCTGATGGGACCGAACTCCAAACCTGAGTATGTGCCCTGACTGGGGATCAAACCCGTGACCTTTCGGTGTAGGGGACGACACTCCAACCAGCGGCACCAGCCGGGGGGCGAGCATTTACATGTCCGGTCTCTCACGCTCCTCCTTTCAGGGGAAAACGAGGTGATGTGAGCTCACCTGGGGACGAGGTCATTCCGCTTCCATCATCCCTGTCGTCTCTGCAGGGGCAGCCGCCCCTCCTGACTCCCGTCTGTGTGTCAGGATGAGGCTGGCTCCACGCTCCAGGGGTGGGCTCAGGTGCAGGCCCGCTAGTCCGAGTTTTCCATTCTCTTGGCTGCATGGCGGGTACTGGGTTTGAGTAGCCAGTGAGATGTGGCTGGAGCTGCTGGTAAACGCTTTTGGTTCCCTTTGGGGAGATCCTGTGAAAGCAGTGATGGGGGTGGGCATGGGTTGAGGAGCAGAAAGGCAGAGTGGATGGCGTAAGAGGAGGAGGGGGTGGTAGGAGGTGAAGCCAGAGTGTACGTAGGGGCCAGGTAGGGAACTTGGAGTTTATTCTCACTGCTGTGGGAGCCACCACCACTTGGGGCATTCCACAGCCTTGAACCTTCTTTGCCCTTGACCCATCCCTCCATGAGCCATCTGGATGTGACCAGGTTTCATGAAGAGTTGGAGGGTCTGGCCCTGCTGTTGTGGCTCAGTGGTTGAGTGCTGACCAGGAGTCACCAGCCAGGAGTCCACAGTTATATTCCGGGTCAGGTCACATGCCTGGGTTGCAGGCTTGGTCCCCAGTAGGGGGAGTGCAGGAGGCAGCCGGTGGATGTTGATGTTTCTCTCTCATTGATGTTTCTCTCTCTCTCCCCCTCTCTCTAAAATCAATAACTGGTTCAGTGAAGCGGCCGGTTGTATCGTCCCCGGGCCTGTTTCTACCCCGTCATGATGGAATTGGACGGGCTCAGGCTTTCATCCCGTCTCTGTTTGCCTGCATGTCCGCCCGGACAGCTTTGTGGAGAAGGATAGCGGGCGTCCCGGCTCTGCGGGAGTGTGCCGTGATCCATTAGCAATGTCTGCCGCGGGTGAAGGAGAGGCAGTGGCGGAGCATCCATCTCATGCCCACGTACTCCCGGAGGCGTCTCCGGTCGCATTTTATGGGGCTTTAAGTCAGATGGAACAGCAGCTGGAGCTCCAAACCAAGAATAAAAGTGTCCGGCGGTGAGGGAGCTGCTCGGGGGGCCTCCCGCTTCACAGAGAGTTGCATGGACGTTTTCTCATTCAAGTCTCACAGTCTGTCGCTTTTACCTCCCACCCAGCATCCTTTCTTCTGGAAACCATGTCCAGAGCTTTCCTTTTGGTGGGGGTGTGGAGGGGGGGTCCCCAGTTCCTTCCTAAGATCAGGCCATGTGTTGTGGGGCTAAGGTAAGGTGACCAGATGTCCTGCTTTGGTGGAACAGTCCCGATTTTAAACAATTTGTTCTGCGACCCACGGGATTTTTAAAAAGTCCCAATTTTTGGAAAGATTCTTTTAAATCTTTTTTAAAAATATATATTGTCTTGATTTTTCACAGAGAGGAAAGGAGAGGGATAGTTAGAAACATTGATGAGAGAGATTCATTGACCAGCTGCCTCCTGCACACCCACTACTGGGGATGTGCCCGCAACCAAGGTACATGCTCTTGACCAGAATCAAACCTGGGACCTTTCAGTCTGCAGACCGACGCTCTATCCACTGAGCCAAACCGGTTTCGGCGATTCTTTCAAATATTTGAACTTTTTTAAAATGCTGGGGGACGCGGGACAAATTGTTAAAAATCGAGACTGTCCCGCCAAAAGCGGGATGTCTGGTCACGTTAGGCTGAGGGCAGAGCATGAGACCCAGTCTATGCCATCATAGTCCCCTGGCCAAGGCGATGGGGCAGAGATGCACTATGACCACGCCGAGGTTGAGGTGCACTGAAGTGTGTGCTGCAGCCCCAGAGGGATGGACGTGGCCCGGACCGGCGGGCGGAGGGATAGAGGCCCAGGCGTGCAGGCGCTGCTTCCATGGCCGCGCACGCTGACTCTGCACGTCTTCGCAGCCTGACGTGGTGGGCTGCAGAATCAGGCACAGTGGAAGTATTTGCCACGAATCAGGGATTCCTCCCCCTGACAGCCAGCACGCTGCCAGGTGCCTTCTGACCCCTCTATGGGGCCCGGGACTCAGGCCACGGTGTGGAAGGCGGAGCCCAAACCTAGTGACCGGGTCCTGAATCAGGCTGCTCCTGGAGCCAGACCTGCCTTTACTCCTTCCAGCTGATAAAAATGACACTGCTGTTTCCGCCTGTTGGGGTTGTATTTTCTGTCCCTGATAGCTAAAAGGTGGCTGATATAAATTTTATATCCAATATGCATCCAACAGATGGCTGAAAATGCATCTCTTCAAAACTTTGTGAGTAGCTCTCCGCCGCCTGGGAGAAATATCCAGCTCTCCCCTGGCACCCACGGATCCTCACAGTCTGGCTCCACGTGCTCTCTCCGGCCGCCGGCGAAGGCACCCTGTGCTCTCGG
The DNA here is from genome assembly GCA_963924515.1 of Vespertilio murinus. Lineage (NCBI taxonomy): Eukaryota > Metazoa > Chordata > Mammalia > Chiroptera > Vespertilionidae > Vespertilio > Vespertilio murinus. The sequence goes on along the minus strand of OZ004705.1, from coordinate 99,589,631 downwards.
TTGATTGGGCTTTTCAATTGCTTCCAACAACTCATCTTCCCCCGCCTCTGTGCCTTTGCTCACTCTGTTCCCTCTACCTGGAATACCCTCTCTCTCTCCATGTCTACACCCCTGCCGCTCCTGGGCCGGCAGCTCCCTCCCCAGCGTCCACTTTCCCCGTCTGCCCAGAAAGCACACGGTACTTTCCAGATTGTAGAGCACTAATGCTGGGCTCGCTGCCGCTCCAGGATTTGAGCCCCTTGATGTCAGGTTCATCTTCGAATCCTTCAAACGCTCTACGCGTTACACCAGCCCCTCCCTGGCTGACACCTTGCCACCCTGGGAACGTAGCTCCGATGTGACTCCCTCCTAGACACCTTCCCTGGGCCCTTTTCACCTATGTAGCCTCTTAGACACCTTTCCTCAGTACGGCGGTGGGGGTGGGGGCGCGCTGGAGGTGGAGAGCGGGCTCAGGATTCTAGAGATGCTTAGGTGGGGCGTGGCCAAGAAGAGGTGGGGAACCACGGGGCTGGAGGCAACTAGAGGCAAGGAACAGACCCTTCCAGGCTTGGTCTCCCGCTTGCCCAGGGCCCTGGTTCTCTGCCTCCTGCAGAACTGGCTGTGCGCACGTCAGTGGCCCCCAGTCGCAGCCAGGGGGCGTGCTCCCTGCAGGGGCCGGGCAGGCGGAGCAGCATTCGCAGCAGAGGTGCAGTGCCCTGCCCTGGGGAGGATCCGAGCCCACACCAGCCGGCTCCACCCGCGATGGCTTCGCGTACGAAAGGAGCTCATGCCCTTCTTAGCTTGTTTGTTCTCCACCTCTGCGAGGGCACAGGCTCATGGGGCCATGCACTGAGAAAGCTGACCCCAAACTCTCACCGTGCGGCTCCTGCCCTGGGTGACAGGCCTGCCTGGCCCTCCCCGCGGGCAGGCCGCCTCTCCATCGCTCACTCCCTGCCCTGTGTGCCCCATCTTTATCTACCGCCCCCTGCCCCCACCCTGGCCTCTGCGTCTCATGGATTGCCTCACTTTCAAATATTTCTTTTATATCTGAAATAGAAGTCTGCAAACTCTCCCTAAATCCTGGAAGCATGCCTCCTGTTCAGACCCCTCTGCCCCTCTTTCTGCTTCCTGTCACACACACACACACACACACACACACACACACACACACTCGGGGCAGATGCTTCTCCAGCCACCATCAGCAGCCCCGCTGCTCAGCTAGCTGGGCCTGGCCTCAGCGCCGATCAATATCTGAGCATAGCGCCTAATTGTGCCTGCAATCAGGAACCATTTGCTCCCTCCTTGGTTGCAGGTAGGTTCTCATCAGAGCCCATTTGAGATCACAGCGCTTCAATTATCACACAGACGACGCAGGAACAGCAATCAGGGCGCTAAGTTGCGCGGGAAGAGTGCCGCCTGCCCCTCTGCTGGGGCCCCTTCCGGACACTCGTTATGTTTTCTTAGGGGCGGGTGTACCCGAGGGCCATTGCCACAACATTGAACAAACAGCTGGCGGGGTGCAGGGCTGGCCCATCGGCCTGGTGTGTCTTTGTCCCCGGGTATATATTTTTACCTTAAATAGTCACGGCTCTTACAGAGAGGACGCAGCCTACAGCCAGGCATATCCTACAAGCAGCATCTCCCTGAGTCCTCCTAAAACACCTCTAGGAGGCTTCAGCCCCCCTTGTGAGACAGGGAAGCCGAGGCTGGGAAAGGCAGCCATTTTTTTATATGACCATCACACTTGAGTAAGGTGGCCAGACATCCCACCAAAAGCGGACGTCTGGCCACCTTACCCTGAACACTACCGAATATTGCATCCAACGTTCTGTAACGCTTCTCCTATGCCGGGCCATCGTGTTGTTCCCAGTCCTCTTGCTGCTGTACGTAATGCAGCATGACCGTCTCTGTGTCATTAAAATTCCCCCAAGAGTTCAGTTTGGACGACAATATAATATTTCATATTGTCAACAAAAACGTGTGTACCAGGATGCTGGTCGCATCATTACTTACAATAGCAAAAGTCGGCTGTAATTAAGCCACGCAGAAAAATGCTCCTGAGATGATAGCAAGCGAAAGCAGTGGGGCACACAATTGCATAATCGTCGCGCTCTTGGTTATGGGGGTGGGTTGGGGCTGGGGGGGTTACTCATGCATTTAATAAAGGGAGTTGGGTGGAGGGGCAAAAAGGAGGGGGAATGGGGGACATCAATAATACTGACAATAATAAAAAGAGAAAAGGAAGGAAATACCCCCCAATTTTATAACTTTTTTTGCTTCCTAGTGAAGTTATACAGAAATTGTTATTTTTAAAATCTTTCTATATTTTCAAGATTTTTCACAATAAGCATGTATTATGGTAATTTTAAATTTTAAAAAAGTTTTAAAAATCAAAATGATTAAGTTCAATCTGTGACTTTGGCTCATTGCTCTAGCCTAGAGTTTGGTAAACATTTTCTAAAAAGCTCCAGATAGCAAATGTCTGGATAGTAAATATTCGCTTTGTGGGCCATCTGGTCTCTGCTACAGTTACTCAGCTCTGCCATTGTAGTATGAAAACAGCCATTGACAATACACAAGCATTGTGGCTGTGTTCCAATAAAACTTTATTTATAAAAACCAAGAAGTGGGCCAGACTTGGCCCATTGGCCATCGTTTGCCAGCCTTGCTCTAGCCTACCCAAATTATTGTTTTCCTTTAAAAAAAAATCGACTGGAGGAGGTGCTGGGGCAGCCAGGCTGTGACCAGACAGGGCAGTAGCCTCAGGGCCTAGAAAGCTCCACAGCCCCAGGAAGCCTGTTCAAATCCCGGCTCTGACAGTTACTCACCTGGAGAGGGACAAGGAACCTTCGTACCTCAATTCCTTGACCGTAGGATGGGGCTAACCATAATACACACCTCACAGAGGTTTTTATGAGGATTAAGTCTGTTGAAATAGGTCCATTGATTAGAATAGCACCAGTAATATAGAAATTTTATAATATTCACTATTATAATTGTCATTAATATTTCCAGTGAAGAGAACCATTCGCTTCTTTTGGATACCACATTTCTCTTTGTCCCAAGTAAGGCCCAGACCATATGGAAGAGTGTACATCACGCAATTGCTCTGTGATCACGGGCAAACTCCATTGCTTCTCTGAACCTTGGTTTTCTTAGCAATAAAATGGGACTGTTATTGCCCCCTGCAGAGGACAAGCACAGCCAGCTGACCGGAGCTGCTGGGTGCAGGGTCAGGGCAGGGGCAGGTGAGTTCCTCTGCCTTCTCCGTCATCCCGCTAGAACTGCCCGTCTGGGCCGGCGGGGCAGGTGGTGGTGACGACGGGGCAGGTGTGGACTCAGGGGCCAGAGATCTTGAGGGAGGCAGACAGCTGCACTGGAATGAGATGAATGCCATAGCAGCAAGGATCCCCACTGGGTGGAAGCCACTGTGGCCAGACACGGGCTCACCCCTCTGTGAGCAGGTGACGCTGTCACCCTCGCTTCAGGTGAGGAGGCAGGCTTAGGAGGTGCAGTGATGGGCCCAAAGCCGCCCGAGCTTGGGAGCGAGGCACCAGGACGTGGCACGCTGTCTGACTCCAGCCTGTGCCCAGAGTGGTGAGGGCACAAAGACGGAGACCCCAGCCCTGCGTGGAGCTGGAGGCGGTCGCCGACGGCCTCGTGGATGGACACTCGAGCTGAGTATTGAAGGATGTGTAGGAGTTGGCTGCCAAGCAGACAGGAGAGCACTTGCAAAGGCTCGGGGGGACTTGGGGGACTGAGGATGTGCCCGTCATCTGTTGCCACAGTAACGCTGCATATGAGCCACGGCCCACGGAAGTGTGCCGGAGCCGGCACGGCCAGCTCGAGCTCCTGCCGAGGTTGGCCCGCTTGCTCGAGCATCGGGTGCTGTCGGAGTGCCACTGCCGAGGCTGGATGTCAGGGCTCGGCCCTGCGCTGTGGGCCCCCCACCCCTCAGCAGGCTGGCATGCCCTTGTGGCAAGAGTTGTGCAACGGGCTGTGGCAAGAGTTGTGCAACGGGCCCCTGCTCACCCACGAGCACCCCACGGCCCAGCCTGTCCCGTGGCCGAGCCCGGAGTGTGAGCAGGGGCTGCGGGGAGGTGCAGATGTCTGCCGTCCGCCGCCCCGGGCACGCGGGGGCTGAGGGCGGGGTGTGGGCAAGCTGCAGGTGAGGGGGCAGAGGTCACCGGGCCACGTCTGGGAGAGTGACCCGAGGGGCCGTCGGGAGAGGAGGAAGGACATCCGCCCGGCCAGGCAGCAGCGGGGCCACATTCGTCCTGTGAGCAGCCCGGCCCGGCAGGCGCTTGCGCGTCGCGCAGACGTCCCAGCGGGCCCCCAGGATGTAATTGGCCTTGGCCTCAGCCGAAAGGTTAATTGCTCCGATCACACAGTCTGAAGCTCCTAGGACTGACAGGCCAGCTCCCCAATTAAGGACGCGGAGCTGCCGTCTCCTCGGTCACTCAGCCGGGCCGCGGAGGGCAGCAAGGCCGGGGCCTGCCAGAGCCTCGAGCAGAGCCCGGCAGGGACACTAGCCAATAAGCACTCAGTCCGGGCCGTGACGGACAGCCTTACAGGACAGCGGACGCTAACGGCTGTTCAGGCCGCAAGAGACAGAAAACTCACTTGGACAGGCTTGGGCCAAAGGAGGCACTTGCTGGCTCAAGGAACTTGGGGTAACCCCCCACTCCCACCCCCCCCCAGATAGATGAATGGATATAAGGGAACCCCTCTTTCCCCAAGTCCCAGGCTGGCTCTGATTGGTCCTGCTTGAGTCCTGTGTCCACTTCTGAAACCATTACTGTGGCCTGGGTCACAGTCCAGCTGGAACCAGGATGGGTGGTCTGACCCACTACACCACACCCCAGCATGGGGGCTGGGGGTGGGAGCAGTGGTCCCTGTAAGACAAAGCAGGTTCCATTCCCAAAAGGGACGCTGGACTGGCCCAGGGCACAGTGTGTGTGTGTGTGTGTGTGTGTGTGTGTGTGTCTGTGTTGTGTGTGTGTGTATGTGTGTGTGTGTGTGTTTGTGTTGTGTGTGGTGTGTGTGTGTATGTGTGTGTGTGTGTGTTGTGTGTGTGTGTATGTGTGTGTGTTTGTGTTGTGTGTGGTGTGTGTGTGTATGTGTGTGTGTGTGTGTTGTGTGTGTGTGTGTGTGTGTGTGTTTTGTGTGTGTGTGTGTGTGTGTTTTGTGTGTGTGTGTGTGTGTGTGTTGTGTGTGTGTATGTGTGTGTGTATGTGTGTGTGTATGTGTGTGTGTATGTATGTGTGTGTGTGTGTGTGTGTGTGTGTTTGTGTTGTGTGTGTTGTGTGTGTGTGTGTGTGTGTGTGTGTGTGTGTGGTGTGTGTGGTGTGTGTAGGGAGGGTTCCTATGATGGTCCCAGGAGTCATGTCGGAGAGGAAGGACCTTAGGAACTTTTGAGTCCGACTAGGGAGGAATCATAGGGAAGAATAGATTCCCATTTCACAGATGGGGAGACGAGCCAAGCATGTTAGCATTTCAAAACGGGAAAGCTGCTAGGAACACAATTGAACACGATATCAGCGTGGGGAGGGTCTGGTTCGGTGGATGCATTGGTATCATCTGGGTCCTCTCTCTGAGCAGCTGGCATTCCAGCTGAGACCCGAGTGGAGAAAAAGAGCCAGCCACGTGAGGACAAGAGGAAAGAACATTCTAGAAGGAACAGCTGGGCAAAGGGCGGAGGCCGAAGCTAACTTGGTCTCTGAGGGACCCAGGGATGGACACCAACATCTCGACATGTAGCGGGCAGACTCCCCATGGCGGGGTGAGAGCTGGAGGCGCCGCACACCTCACATGGTGCATCCTTCTGCTGAGGTCCCCGTGGCCGCGGCGTCCGTGGCCCTTCCCTCCGCGGGGCCCGGGGGAGGCGGGGACCCAGAGGCTGTCCAGGGAGAAGTAAGTGTTCCTGCGGGAAGCCCCCTTCCCTTCACCGTCTCCACCAGAAGCTCTTACTTGAAAAAACACCTTTGCCCATATGTCGGCTGAAGTGCTAGCCATGGATGTTTTGATTTAAAGTTTAGTGCTAGTGAGCTGGAATCTATTCCTCCCTATGATGCTAACTATGTCCCCTTCTTGTTTTGTGGGTTCTCTGGAAACCTAACCTTTGGGGGCTCCTTAAAACATTTTTTTTAACCTCAAACATGAGGCATTTGGAAGCTCTGACCTCCCAGGTCCCATCCAGCTTGCATAGCTCATGGGTCCTCTGATCTTTAAAAATACCAAAGGAAATGCCGTTTATATTGGCAAAGGCTTTGTGGGTCCTCCGAGATGAGAGATAAACCCCCCAAAGTGGGTGAGTCCAGATATTTTTAGAATCTTCTGCCAGAGGGATAAAACCAGGGTCCCTGTGGCCCAGGAGGTGGTGGGGCGGGGTCCTAAGAGAAGGTTCTAGTGTAACCTAGTAGAAACTCAAGAGCAAGAGAGACTCAGGTGATTACCCCTTACCCCCCACCCCCAGGATGAACGTCCTACTCAGAGGAAGTCCGTCCTTGTGCTGGAATAGCCCTCATATAACCTCACAGAAAAGCCCAAACGATTTCTGCCCACAAACACTTCTCCCTTTTCTGCATATGACTGGAAGATGCTGACACGAATTGAATTCTCCCCCCCCCCCCCTTATGTGGGCTAGCCTGGTGCTGATGGGGGTTAAAGAAAAGCCGGTTGTTAAGAACTTGGGGCCAAATGTGCTGCTAGAAGGTGTGTGACCTTGCTCAGTTCTTGTTCCTTCCCTGGGGTGAATTTTTTTATATATATATATATTATTGATTATTTTACAGAGAGGAAGAGAGAGGGATAGAGAGTTAGAAACATCGATGAGAATCATCAATCGGCTGCCTCTTGCACACCCCCTACTGGAGATGTGCCCGCAACCAAGGTACATGCCCTTGACCGGAATCGAACCCGGGACCTTTCCGACCGCAGGCTGACGCTCTATCCACTGAGCCAAACCGGTTTTGGCCTGGCGTGAATTTTTTAAGACACATTTTTATTGATTTTAGAGCAAAGGGCAGGGAGAAGGATAGAGAGATAGATGAGAGAGACATATCAATGGGAGAATCACACTGATAGGCTGCCTCCAGGCCGCCCCTTACTGGGGATGGAGTCTGCAACCCAGCACATGCCCTGACCGGGAATTGAACCGTGACCTCTAGGCTCCTGGGTCAACACCCACCCACCGAGCCACACCGGCTGGGCCTGGGGTGAGTTTTCACCATCTGAAAAATGACGTGGCCTGGACAGTCACGAGGGGACGTGAGCTCCGTGAAGGATGGTGCACAGGTGTCCCCCCACCACAGCTGTGTTTAACGGACTCCCGTGGCGTTTGAAAACATTAGAATTCATTGCTGATATTTCAACGTGGGGAGGTTTCACATGCAGATTGGGGTCCCAGGCTTCTGTGGAAACCTTTTGCCTGGGACGTGGGGGCCCGGTGCTGCAGTTACCACCACGCCCTGCTGTCTCCCTGACCTGGAAGCAGAGCGTCAGCTCCATCTGTGACTGCTGCTGCCTGGGCACAGCCCCCATTGCCGGCAGGGTCCTTCGTGTGGTCCCGTGGGCCAGCACTGACTACACCGTGGTCCCCGTGGGCCAGCGCTGACCCCACCACTGGTCTCTGTGGGCCAGCGCTGACCCCAGGCTTGCTACTTCTCCACACTCCTCCCCCTTCGTGGACCCCCAGATCTGATCACTGCCCTGGCAGGAAGATCCCTGGCCCCCCACTGCCTTCCAGATAACGTGGCTTCCTCTGCCCAGCTCTGGCCCGTCACCACTGGCCTCTGTGGCCCCACTCGTGTGTCCTAACTCCTGCTCGGGGTTTGGTTTGTCTTTCCGAGACCCCTCCCGTCCTTCAAGTCCCGCTGGAGACAGCAGCTCCTCCGAACCTCTTGCTGGCACAGCCATGAGGGCTCGCGGTGGCTCCTGCTCCTTCTCCCTCTCCCCCTGCACGTGCACGAGGGCAGCCTTTCCTCGCAGCACCCGCCGCGTGCAGAGCCGCACAGTGTGGAGGTGACCGGCCACTGCGAATCCTCACCGCACTTTACAGATGCGGACACTGAGGCCCAGCAGGACAGAAACAGCCCGCCCAAGTTACACAGCTGGTGGGGGAAGGAGGTGGGATTTGAACCCGTTCTGTTTAGCTCCATGGCCCTGCTCTTGTCTCTCCTGTCCTTCTACAATGAAGTTTTGTTAGTGAGTGAGTCACCGGACGAATCCAGGTCACAAACTCCCAAACCTCTCCCTCCCTCTCTCTCCCTCAGCACCTAAGCCTGAGCTGCCCTCCCAGGCCTGGGGCCTATGGTTCTCATCGTCTGCACCCCCAGCTCCTCACCCCCTCCCTGCACCCCTAGCTCCTCACCCCCTCCCTGCACCCCTAGCTCCTGACCCCCCTCCCTGCACCCCAGCTCCTCACCCCCTCCCTGCACCCCAGCTCCTCACTCACCCCTCCCTGCACCCAAGCTCCTCATCCCCTCCCTGCACCCCAGCTCCTCACCCCCTCCCTGCACCCCAGCTCCTCACTCACCCCTCCCTGCACCCCAGCTCCTCATCCCCTCCCTGCACCCCAGCTCCTCACCCCCCTCCCTGCACCCCCAGCTCCTCACCCCCTCCCTGCACCCCAGCTCCTCACTCACCCCCTCCCTGCACCCCTAGCTCCTCACCCCCCTCCCTGCACCCCAGCTCCTCACCCCCTCCCTGCACCCCAGCTCCTCACTCACCCCTCCCTGCACCCCAGCTCCTCATCCCCTCCCTGCACCCCAGCTCCTCACCCCCTCCCTGCACCCCAGCTCCTCACCCCCCTCCCTGTACCCCCAGCTCCTCACCCCCCTCCCTGCACCCCAGCTCCTCACCCCCTCCCTGCACCCCAGCTCCTCACCCCCTCCCTGCACCCCAGCTCCTCACTCACCCCTCCCTGCACCCCCAGCTCCTCACCTCCCTCTCTGCCCCTGAAGCCAGAGTCCCCCAAGCATCTGCCTCAGGGAAGAATGTGCCCCCCTCCCTCCCCCGGAGGGGCTGGCACCTCCAAAGCCATGGCCTGTTCTCCTCGGTCCTCCTTCCCCCGGGCCTGGGCGGGGCGCCCCATCCAGAGGCTGCCTGTCCTCACCTCCCAGCAGCTTCCCGGCTTCTTTGCTGCTGAGGGAATCTGGCCACCGCCCCCTTGTCTCCTGTCATTTCCTCAGCCGTCCTTTTAACGTGGATGCAGTCCTGTGCCAGTGCCAGTGCCGCACTGACCTAGGAGCCAGTGCTGGTAACACCCCTGGCCTCGAGCTTTCATGACAGGGAGGGTGGGCAGACCTCACAGAAGTAAACCAGGAGACACCACCATTTCAAACAAGGAGAAAGAGAGCATGAGGGACAGAAGGCGGCCATGTGTGTTGGGGTGGGGGCTACGTTAGATGGAGAGGCCAGTGACGTCTGAGCCGGGGCGTCGGACTGGGGAAGGGGGCACAGCCAGTGCAAAGGCCCTGGGGTGGCTGGATGTGGTGGGTGTGGGGATGCTTAGGCTCACAGCCTGGGGCCTGCGGAGCCAGCAGGGACTGGCTCCACACGGGTGTGAGGGAAACCTCCAGCAGGGGGCAGTCTGAGGGAAGTCCCGTGTTTGAAGGCCTCTGCCTCACACAGCCCAGCACCAGACCGCCCGGGCCTCGTTCAAATGTGGCCTCAGCCTCTTCCTCGCCGGCGGCGTCTGGGCCAGGGGTGGGGTGGCCAGCCCGGGAACACGCATCTCACAAGAACTTTGCAAGTTTGAGAAACGCTGTTTCCGGCAGAGGCGCTCCGCCTGGACATTCCCAGGAGGCCAGTGGGCAGAGTGCAGGACTCGGGGGACAAAATGTTACATCTTCGCTCTCAGGAGCGCCGAGTCCTGCCTCCACCTGGGACTGTCACTAATGGTAAGGTGACCAGACGTCCCGTTTTGGGCTGGACTGTCCCGCCAAATCGCCTTACTAATGGGAAGGATGCAGGTTCATGTCAGGTCATGGTATTCCTCCCAGGCAGTAGGCTGGCTAGATCTTGTGCCTTCATGCATCGGGAAGGAAGCACGCGGCTACTGTATAACCTGATGGTTAACCGCCCGGATAACCACATCTCACACACGTGGCTTCCTCCGCCGCCCTCCGTGTGTTTATTTTATCCGTGGGATCACCGGTGCCACCGGGCTCCCGGCCTGGCGAGGAGCAGAGTGGGGCCCCGGGGGAGTTGGTGCCATGCCGGCTCCTGCGGCACTGGGCCCGGGCACTCATGTTCCTCCTCTGCGCCTCCGGGTCCTCACCTGCGCGGTGGAGTCTGGAGCTGGGCCCATCCTGGCTCGTCCTGCACCGGTGCCACGCAGTCGTGGGGTCTTGGGCTGGTGCCGAACCTCTTTGCGCCTCATCATAACCTGGAGCTGGGAGGGCGCGCCCCTCACGGGGTTGTTGTGGAGATGGAAGGAGCTTCTTCTATTTGCAAGGGCCAGCCCGGTGCTTGGCTCTGCTGGGGGACATGGTCGGCCTTCCTGGGTGTGTCTCACCCCTCCAGTTACACCTGGGGTTCCCGGAGGGCTGGGTCCCAGTCCTGTTCTCCCGTGCACCCCATAGCCGCTGGCAGAGTCTGGGTGGGGACACTGGTTTGGGGCGATGGCGGCTGTTTTTCCGGTTTGAGGGAGGAGGGACAGCTTCATTGGAGGTCTGGATCGGGGGCCCTGGATTCAACAGAGGCAGGAGCAGGCCTGGCCCTGGGGTCCTGGACAGATATTGAATCCGGGCCACCCAGTTGGACGGTGGCTTCCCACCACCCCTCAGCCTGGCTCTGTCCGGCTCGAGGCAGACCCGCCTCGTGCCCTCCCCTGTTAAGTGGAGACAGCTAGCACCACCGAGGCCTCTCGTGAGCCGAGGCTGGGCTCTGCCACTTCACATATCCCGTTTAATTCCACCCTCACAACCGCCCTCTGAGGCAGGTGAGGAAACTGAGGCTCAGAGACGTGAAGTAACTTGCCCAAGGCCACACAGCATTCAGCAGCAGAGCTGGGTTTGCCTGTAGGTGGTCTGGCTCCTTAGGCCTGTGGTTGGCAAACTGCGGCTCCTGAGCCACTTGCGGCTCTTTGGCCCCTTGAGTGTGGCTCTTCCACAAAATAACATGGCCTGGGTGAGTCTATTTGGAAGAAGTGACGTTCGAAGTTTAAGTTTAAAAAAATTTGGCTGTCTAAAGAAATTTCAGTCGTTGTGCTGTTGATATTTGGCTCTGTTGACTAATGAGTTTGCCCACCACAGATCTAGACTTTCATGTGATTTCCCCATTTTTAAGTGTCGGCATCTCATTCAAAATTTAAAAAGACTGCCTCTACCAAGGGAGAAAGAGAAGATAGAGAGGCAAAGAGACACAGAGAGAGGCAGAGACAGAGAAAGCAAACAAACATACAAAACCCAGAAAACTGAACAAAAAAAATCTCAAAAACTTGTTTGCAGCCCAGTTTGCAGCACAGTCCTCTTTCCCTGGCTGCACAGCAAGCAACCTGAGACGGGAAGGAGGCCCGAGAGGCCCGGGGCTTCCCCTGGATGGTGGCGGTTGAGGTGAGGCCAGAGCACAGCCTTGGCGTCTGTGTTCTCTTCCCCAGGCCCCAGCCCGTGTGGCCAGAGCTCATTTTCAAGGCCAGTTTCTGGATCCTCAAGAGAGAGAACATCATTGGCGTGGGACGCTGACGGCCAAGGTCCCCGTGACCCATCGCAAAGGCCCAGCACCTGTCCCCGGGCCCCAGGGAGCCATGCCTGCCGGAGACACTTCCAAATGGGCGGGACCTGAGCCGGGTGGAGCTCGGGGCAGTGAGGTCTCCTCAGATCTGTCCCGATGGTGAACTGGTCCTTCCTTCGTGAGGACGAAGGAGAAGGACTTGGTTTTCGGGCCCAGCATGCCAGCTTGCTACACCAACATTTAGAGAGGACTTTGCAGCCACCATCTCATGTAACATTTCCAGAAAACATGGGAGACTGGCCGTGTGGACTTCATCTTATAGCCAGAGTTTGACACTCAGAGAGAGTAGGGAAGGGTCAAATCCAGGCCCCGTGACCCCAAGCCCGTGTCCTCACCTCTGCAGCTTCTAGAGGCCACCTGCACCCCTGGGCCCGGGGCCCAGCCCACTCTGACCTCCGCGTCCGTCCTCTCCTCTCCCGTCCCTACGCTGACCCTCTGGCCTCCCTCCTGGAAGGACCTGGTGGTTACACCGAGTCCGTCGGAGAATCCAGGACAACAGTCACACCTGCAGGGCCCTTTGCCACGTAGAAGATGGTGGATGTGGACATGCTGGGGACAGGGCATGGGCACCTCTGCAGGCCGCGATCTGGCTGCTCCAGAGGGACCACACTCCAGGGCTGGGCCTGCTGGCGACACGGGACGGTGTGGGATGTGCAACCAGCAGCAGGTGCTGGGGTGCAGGCAGACAGGGCTCTGGGACCCCTTGTCGAGGGCACTGAAAGCCACACAAAGGCCCTTGAACTTCATCCTCTAGGGCGTGCTCCCCACATCTGACAGTGCAACCAGGCCGACCGGGGAGCTGGTTCAAAGGCAGAGCTTGAGTCCGCGGGTCTGGGTCCGGCTCCCAGGGGCTGCTGCTGGCCGGTGGCCCCCCGCAGTGGCGAGGCTCTGGCTCCAGGAAAGTCCCCGGAGCAGCACCGATGGGCATCGCAATGCGCCCACTCCTGCCAGTGCGGTGGGACCTAAAAGGTTGTCACTGGCAGGGGACCGGTGGCCTGGGCTCTGCCTTCGTGGGAAGGACGTGGGCTGGGCGGCCGGGAGGGCTCGGGAGCAGTTCTCACATCCCTGTGTTTGGCTCAGCTAAGTCCGTCGGGCGTATTTTTAGGGCCGGATGTCTTCCCTTCTCCTCTGACTCTTTGTCAGCGGTCCCTCCCATGTGGGGTGGCGTGGGGTGCGAGGAGCTGCACACCGGAGCGCTGGCTGGGTCGCTTCCTTATGCGTAGACGGAGGGAGGGCCGGCAGGCTCTTCCATGCTGTGCCACCGCTGTGCCAGGGAGCGAGATACCCTGGCCTCTAGGGCAGCCGCATCCGTGGGGACTGCAAGCCCGATGCGCACGAGAGCTAGGCAGGAACTGGGGTGGAGAGGTCAGGGGTCGGGGGGGGTGGCAGCCGGTTTGTGTGGCCGAGCATGTGCCCTGCGTGAGGGGCAGCCCCGGCACAGCCCCATGGCCACCGTGTGGGGACGCCGGTCCACTGTCGCCACAACCAGCCGCTTTGCAAACGAGTCCAGAAATGTGTATTTTTAAGTGAAGTCTCCTATTTTTAAAGGTTGATAATGAATTCAGATATTTTTAAAATACTGTGTGGGCCAAACAAGACGTTTGGAGGGCTGGATTCAGCCTGTTGGCAGCCTGTTTGGGCATCAACTTGTCCTCCTGGGAGGGAAACTGAGGCACGGGAACCTTCCAGAGGCCCCACGGCCACGGGCGGGGACTCGGGCTGCGGATGTGCAGTGCGGCTCCTCCCCGGGGCAGCCCTTCCCCGGGCTCCGTGCTGCGCCTCTGACGTCACCACTCCCAGCCATGCGACATCACGCAGCCAGGACGGGGGAGACCTGCTCCCCACCCTGCTTGCTCCCACCTGCTTTGTGACAGGTGCCCCCTCTCTCCTCTCCGGGCTACCGTCTCACCAGAAGGTGGAGGCTGGGGCTCAGTGACCCCGTCCCTCCCTGCGGGGCTCCCCTCCCGCCCCTGCCGCCTGCCTCTGAGCTCCTGCTGACATTTCACAGCAGCAGCTGCCCCGGCGCCCCGGCCTCAGCGTCCGGCCGTGTCACTGACGGGATGTCACATGCCGGGACTCGGGGAGCGTGGCTCCGCGCCCACAGCCCGCGGCCATGGCCACGACCGACTGATTTGACATCTTAAACTGACGGGCTTCGGGGCAGGCGGATGTTTTCTCTCGAAATGTCGTGTGTCTGGGGAGTTCGTCCAATTTGGCCACAGCACCCCGCGCTCCCGGGAGGGCCTGTGTGTCCAGCGGCCGAGATGCCCTGGTCTGGCAGCCTCCTCCGCGAGGCTCGTGGGAATAAGGACGGCGCAGCGACCGGACCGCTGAGGCTCCTGTAGCATTTGCTGCGGGCCAGGCGCGCCCTCAGTGCTTATCGTCAGTGCTCCGCGGTCCCCGCTGCATCCTCGGAGTGGGCACCATACCCCGATTTACAAGCGGGGAGACGCCGGCTCCCCGCCAGTGACCGACAGAGCGAGGCCCCCGGCCGGCCCCCGGGTCCTCTCACCCCGCTGCCTCACGGCCTCTCACAGCTGTTGTCATTGCTCATAACGTATTAGGAAGCGGCAGCCATACTTAGCTTCCTTGAATATTTTCCAAGTGTCAGGCTCGTGTGATTCCTAGCTCTCGTCCACTGAATGCTCATGACAAGTCTATTACGCCCCGTGTTCACGTGAGAAGCCGGGAGACAGAGGGCGGGGCCCCCGCCAAGGTCACAAGTCCCAGACCCACTTCTGCTCCCCCTCACCCCCAGGACCACCTGGCGGCCAGGGCGCTGGCTCTGGGCTGTCTCCACGAGGGCGGGCGGCCAGGGGAACCGAAGGGAAATCGTTCTTGCAGATCCTCGGAGGGTCAGCGTCGGAGTCACTGAGCTGCTCTGTAAAAAGGCAAAGAGGGCAGCTAACAGGATTAGCTGTCACCCCCCGGGCCACACCAGATAGAAATCATTTCACTTCCGCTCCGTTCTCAGTGGCAAATCCAGCCGTTAGCACAAGCTTCCGAGGCGCGCAGCAGTCCTCGCCGAGATGGTGAGCCTTTCCCGAGTCTCCAGGGCAAGCCCCGAGGGCCCCCCAAGGCTGCGCCCCTGACCCTCGGCTCCTTGGCGTTGCATAGCACCCAAAAGGGTGCGCATTCACGTAGCCAGGCCCACACGTCCGTGTCCCTTCCCACCATCTGCTCTCTGTTCTCTATGGGGCCCCATACCCCTATCTTTCCATTCCAGCCACTTCCGCCCCCCATTTCCCCAGGTCAGCTCCCTCTCTCACCCGTGGTTACCGGGGACTTGGTTTGGATCGGTGGTGCTCACTTCAGGGTGCCATCAGCGTCACGGGGAGCCCGTTAAAGCGCAGAGGGCCCTCTCAGAGTGTCTGACTCAGCGAGTCGGGGTGAGGCCCGAGAATTTGCATCGGGAGTTCCCCAGCACTGCTGTGGGGCCGGCAGCCACGGGAGACGCTGGCTTAGGGCCCTGCTCTCCTCAGACCCTTCGCCGGGCCCGACGTGTCAGGGGCGGCTCTGAAGGGAGCCCATTTCCCCCAGTGGCTCAGACGAGGCACTGTAACGGAAGACTCCCAGAGGCAGGGGCAGGGCTCAGAGGCTGGCGAAGGGGCAGCTGCCACAGCCGTGGGCAGCGGGGCGCACAGGGCCGGGCTGTTCCAGGGCCTGGAGCTGTGGGCCCCGGAGCTGAGGCCCTGGGCAGGAGGAGGAGCCGTGGGCGGGGAAGTGGCCCAAGACCCCCGGGCGCTGGGGGGCAGGGGTGGGGATTGGGGGGTGAGGTTGGGGGACCATCAGCACAGAAAGTAACTGCCTGATGTTCTCCAAGTCTGCAGTCCGCCTAGAAGCTCACAGGTCCTGAGCTCCTCCTTGTTTAAACAATTAACGGGGGCGGGAAAGGCGCTAAGCACACACAGCATCACACAGAGACTCTGGGATGAGGTGTTCATAATTTAAAATTCACTCTTTGATCCAGACAGCGTAACGCTGTGGTTTGACACGCGTACCCCGTGTGGCTAGCACCTCCCGCCCACTAGGTTAGCTCACCCGCTCGCCAGGCATCGGAGGGGCTGCTGCCGGGGTGATGGGCGGGGCGTCAATGCCCAGGCTGCTGCCCGGGTGGGTGGCGGTGGGGTGGGCTCCGGAAGCTGAAGAGCCCTCAGGCATTGGCAGGGGCAGTGTGCTCAGGGCAGCGCTGTGGCCGTGGTGGGGCCCACGTGTCACTGCCCTCCCTGGATTGTGGATGCTCCGTGGATCCCACTCCCTCGTTTTGTGCTCCACGTGCTTTTCACGGGCACCTCGTCCCCTCCCACACCTCGGACTTCCGCCTAGGGGGCAGTCCCAGCAGGTACTCGGCTCGTGCCCGCGTCCTGCCCAGACCCCTGTCCCTGAGCGCCAGCCGCCTCCTGGTCGTCCTGCAGCCGACCCGCACGCCCAGCGGCTCTCACCGCCCGCCTCAGCGTCATCGCCTGCCCAGCTGCCCCAGCAGGAAGCACGGCCCCACCCTGGTCGCCTCCGCTCCTGGGCCCCGCATTCGTGGTCAGCAGCCCACCTCTCGGGAGGGAGTTATCAGGTTCCCCACTTGTCCTCACTCCATCCTTGCCATGGCCCAGGCCACCATCTCTCGCAGGGGCTGCAGCGGAAGCCTCCAGCTGGCCTCCCCTCCCCACCCTCCTCCCCGGCCACCGCACAGCCTCCCAGTGGACCGCCAGGGCACCTGTCTCTGCGGCCCGGGCCAGCCTCTCCCTCGCCTGGCCTCCAGGGTCCTCCCTGCGGCCTCCTTCCCCTCCAAGCCTGGCGGCCTGCTGGGCTCAGGAGCCCTGAGGACCGAAGGACCTCCCCACACACACTCAGTGGCCATCCTCCCGCAGAGATCCCGGGCTGGGTGTCGTGTGGGATGCTGAGAGCAGGCAGGTGAGAGCCGTGGCTGGGGAACGCTTCACCCCGACCCGACGGGCCCCTGCGCCAGCCCAGGCTTGGAGAACGCTGATTACAAAGTGGCCACTCCATCCTGCCAGCCTAGCTCTCTGCCCGCGATGGCTCCTGGACTCGGAGAGGCCTGGGTTTGAATCCAGTCCATGCCACTAACATGAACACACTTTGGTTCAGTGGTTTAATCCCTCTGAACCAAAGTGTGTTCATCCCTCGCGGCCTTGCCAGGTTGTTGGGAGGACTGGGAGATAGCGCCTGTGAATATTAGTGCCTCAGGCCTGATTCCCCGGAACCAGACCCTACGACGAGGGTTCAGGCAGGTCTTTCATAAGGAAAATGACCCGGGAGAGTGTAAGGCGACTGGGACGCAGGACTGGGAGGGAAGGGAGGCAAGTCAGGGGACGATGTCAGCGGGGCCAGGGAGGCGGCTCTAGCCTTGCTCCCTGTCGGGGGGCAGTATGTGTGTGTTGGGGGGTCACATCCCAAGGTTGTCATGGCCAGAGGCCAGGGCAGGGTCGCGGTCGGCTTCTGGTGGAGGCAGCATGGAGGGAATGTGTTTGCAGAGACTTTCTGAATGAAGATGGACAGACTCCAGTTGCCCAGGGACCATCCTCCAAGCAGAAACACAAAAGGGGTGCGGACGGGCGGGCGGAGCACATCGCCAGGGTGACTTGGGGTTCGATGACGGTGGCCCTTTTGTGGTTCTTGTTGCTATTAGCACAGTAACAAGAGCAGTTCTTACTGTCCTGAGTGTTCTTGGTCTGCCTGGACGGAAGCTCTCAGGCAGATGCCCTGAGCCCCGCAGGCTGACAAGGAAATAAATCTGGAGGGAATAAGAAGCATAACCCCAGCCAGACACTTCCCGAGCTCCCCATCCCCCACCTTCCCATCTCCCATCTGAGGGAAAGAGCAGAGCGGGCCCTGCTGTGGCGTGGGGGCCTGGCCCAGGGCCCACCTGCGCAGAAGAGAGCACCTCCTGGGGCTGGGGTGGCACTGGGAGGCTGCCGAGTCAGGGAGCTGCTATGGGAGGGGCAGCCTCTGCTCACGGAGGGATAGCAGCCGCCATGGAGGTGAAGGCTGCTGGGAGGGAGACAGCCCTGCTGCCTGGTGGGCCTCGGGCCAGGGATGGGCCTGGGAGGTTGCAAGTGCGCTGTGCCAGGGGGTGTTTTAACCACATCCAGGCTGCCAAGTGCACATTATTCTCCTACAGAAATCCAGGGATGCCCAGGAGACGCAGTATTTTTATAGCAACAGAATAAAAGGGGAAGAAGAGAAAGTTCTTCAAAGGAGCCCCGCTGTGCGGAGGGGGGTGTTGGTGTGTGAGCTCCTGCCTTCTTCCTGGGAACACAGAGGGACGTTGCAATTGCTGGTTGCTGGCTTTCCACAGGCTACCCGTCCCTCGATAGTCCAGGTGCAGGAGCAGCTAGTGCAAAGGCACAGAGAGAGGGAAGGACACATTGAAAGTGTCCGAGAACAGAAACGCTGAAGCTCAGAACAGTTCGGTGTAAGTGATGGAATTCTACCTCGAACTGAAAAAACCAATGACTGGCAGCTTCAGGCATGGCTGGATCCAGGGGCTCAAACAATGTTATAGGACACCATCTCCCTTCATCTCTTGGCTCTGCCTTCTTGGACGTCTGCCCATTGGTGGCTGGCCAGTTCTAACCTTACATCTTCCCAGCCCCAGAACCAGTGGAAAAGGGGGGTTTTCTCCCCCCATTGGTTCCAGTGGACGTTTTGTTGAACTTACTTGAATCATGTGTCCATCTCTGGCTGGGCAAGCCTGGTCCATAGTCCTTTCTCTGAAGTACGCGTCTTGCTCAAACCAGGTGGTTAGTGTGGTTTGGCAGGCAAGTCACATGGACGTGTTTCATCTTCTACTTTCTACTCCTTTTTCTCAGAATCTTATCTGCTCCCACAGTTTTATTTCTCCATCTTGACCTTGTCTGTAGCCTTGACCTCATCCAAGAGCCTCAATCCCCACCGTGCTCCGCCCACACAACTGCAATAGCACGCACCCAGTCAGCTCTCACTGTGTGCTACCCTTGAGCTCGTTGCACTGCTGTGCAATGGAACCCTCACAGCACAGCAATGCTATGAATAGGTGCCATTATTATCCTCAAGTTATAGGTGAAGAAACTGAGAGGATCATTCCTGAACCAGTGACCAAGAGTCAGATATGATTCATGTGCCCAAATATGGAGCCCAGATATGGGTCAGCTGCAACTGAGCTGCACAGGCAGAGAGAGGAAGGGACTCTCCAATGAAAATCAGGGAGGAAGAAGGGGGAAGGGTGGGTGGGCGAAACAGAAGATGCCCCTAAACTAAGAGGCAGATGATGGGAACTCAGTTGGACCAATTTAGAGGAAGAAAGCTGTGCTACCTCAGGGACTGCAAAGTAGATCTGAACAGCCAAACCTCCCGAAGGACAGACGTGAATCTGCCTTAAGGACCAGCTGGAACCAGGTGCTCACACTGTCAGAGCCTTTCCTCCTGTCTACTTCAGTGTTTTCGGGCTCAGATTCCTAGAGAAGGGCTTTGATTGGCCAACTCTTGGTCATGTGATCACATTGGACCAATCAGCTGGTTCCAGAAAGGAGGGACTACTGCAGACCATGGCAGCTCCCAGGGAGAACAGTGAGGTTGATGCTATGGGAGTGGAGGTGGTGGTTTAGAGAAAAAAGTGGGGGAGGGCACAGGTCAGTTGACAATGTAGATGCCCCTTGAGGCAGGCATGATGTGTGAGTGAGCTGGGATGTTCATGGCTACAGGTAGGAGAATGTCACACTGACCGGCTGAACCACAGGGAAGCCCCCAGGGCTGGTGGCTGCTGGTCCAGGGAGGTCTCCTTCCTGTCACTCTGCTCAGTTACTCAGTGTCAGCTTCATCCCACCCGCCTGGCCGAGGACAGCTCCCACGGCAGTTATCTGACAGGTGGGCAGGGTACAATAGGCTCTGGCATAGCCACAGGATAGAAGTTCCCCTTTCCCATTGGAATAGGCCCCTGCAGGTGGTTTTAATCCAGCATCTAAAAGGGTTCATGAATCTGGAGAAGGTGCTGTGTATAGATTAATCAAGAGTCCAGACACAAAACATAATTTTGGGAGGCATTTTGGGGAGCCAGAGAAGACTTAGCTAAAGGAGCTAAGTTCTCCTTGTCTCAGGACCCCTTGCTTTTTATTAACACAATTTTGTCCTAAGGCAAGGTCATCAAAGGCCAGGGTTTAGTATACACTGTGCAGTGTCTCCCAAACGTCTCTCATGATGAGAATCACCTGGTGGAGTTGTTTAAATACAGATTCCTGAATCCCAACTAAGAAGTGCTAAACTAGAATTTTTGAGAACATATAGGTAAAATTGTATAATTAACTAATGCTCTAAGGTTACTGTGAGCCTAAGTATACAATTTTACCTATACGTTCCCAAAAATTCTAGTGTAGCACTTCTTAGTTGGGATTCAGGAATCTGTATTTAAACAACTCCACCAGGTGATTCTCATCATGAGAGAAGTTTGGGAAACACTGCTATACAGAATCCATCGTCAGATTGGAAGAACTGCCTGCGGCTGTCCAGGTGTTTGGCCAGCAGGAGGCAATGACATGTAGATTGAAATGCCCTCAGCTGTCTGGCAGCTGAGCAATCATTTATGCTTCCTTTTCAGGTTTGGGGAAGTGCCCTCTGCCATTTCCAGCAGGAACATATGTGATTCAGCTCTTGCTGAGTCCCCAAGTTCCACCAACCTTTTGATGAAACTCTTGCATTTATGACATGCTGGAATTAGCCTCTGGCAGGCCCCCTTTGTGGTCACGTGCCACCCTGCACAAGTACCGTCACGCAGAGTGCCACGGGCCGACCGGCGTGGGCTCGGATTCCTGAGCCCGCCCGCGAGGAGGATGTGTGGCCGTGGTGGTCTTGGCCTACGCAGGACACCCTCCCGCTGAGGCCTGTTCCAAAACGGCCCGACGCCCTGGCCGAGGGCGTGGCGGGTGCACGCGGGGCAGCCGCCCTGCCGTCCTCCCTCACGGCCTCTGTCTGTCGCGCAGGCGTCCTGTGGCTGTCGGTGGTGTCCGAGGTGCTCTACATCCTCCTGCTGGTGGTCGGCTTCAGCCTCATGTGTCTCGAGCTCTTCCACTCCAGCAGCGTCATCGATGGGCTCAAGCTCAATGCCTTCGCGGCCGTGTTCACCGTGCTCTCAGGTAAGGCGCGGCCCGGACGCGGGCCAGGAAGGGCGCAGCCTGTGCCCAGAGCGGGGCGAAGCGGGCCCTGAGCCGCCCTCGGCCCAACCCTGGCTGTCAGACTGATGACCTTGGGCCAATCACACCTCTGAGTGTCAGTGTGGCCACTTGTCAGGGGGGCTGTTGGCTCACTCTCCACTCACTCAGCACGTGTCCATCGAGGTCTGTCGTGTGCCAGGCATTGTGCCGTAAGCACTGTGTTGTAGCAGCGACCAGACACAGCCATCCCTGGCTCCTGGAGGAGCCGGAGGGAATTCAGGAGCTGATGTCCCAAGCTTGGCCATCTTGGGGTGGGGTGGGGTGGGGTCTGTGGCACGAGGGAGAGGAAGGTGGTTGTGAGGATGGGCGGCGGTGGTGATGTTTGCAGGGATATAAAGGGCCTGCTTGGCATGGCGGGCCCGCATCTGCTTTGGTGTTTCCCCTCTGAGACAGCTGCATGGAAATGCCCAGCAGGAAGCTGGTCAGCGAACTCACCCAGAAGCTCAGGGGCCAGTGTGGGTGGGCAGAGATTGTGGCAGAGCCGAGGATTTAGAGGGTTTCAGGAAGAATGGGGGGTGGGGTCGGAGGACTCCACGCAAAAGCCATGGGTTAGGTGGCCGGGTGCCCAGAGTTATTTCAACCGCTTCAGGTCACAGGGTGGGGTTGGGGGGAGTGGGCGGTGCGGGAGGGGATGCGGGAGCCTGGGAGCTGTAACATCAGGCGCCTGGCGGACAGGGGTGGCCTGGCGGAGAGGCAGCTGTGCCTGAGGCGCCCAGTGCAGACGGAATGCCTGTCTGTCTGATCCTGCGCTTCACGCACTGGAAGAACCCTCTGTCTAACGAGACCGGAACAGGGACAAAGCCGCCCCCTGTTTGAGGTGTGTGCATAACCGAGGGAGCCCTCCAAGGAAAGAGCTGAATTCAAGAAACATTCCACAGATCAGAACGGGTGGGACCTGCCCTTCCCGGTGTGGGAAATGTGGCCACAGAGCAAAGCGGGGAGGCGGGGAGGGAGGGGAGAAAAGAGGAAAGAGAAGAAAGCAGAGGGGGCCTCATGGCAGAGTGTCGGTTTGGCTCATGCTCACCTCACTCCAGCTATCCTGGACGGAGGGCCTGTTTATTCTTTTCTTTTTTAATCTTTTATTTATTTACCCAACTGACATTCATTGAAGGCCTGCTGGGCGCCAGGCACTGTACTAGGCTTGCGGGGTGGGGGTGAGGGAGATCAAAGGAAAACAAACATCTGGACCCTCAGCCTCCTGGGGTTTGCATCTGGGCGGAGACAGACTCGCACCAGGGAGCTAGCACAGGGGCGGAGACAGACTCACCTCGCCAGGAGCTAGCACAGGGGCGGACCTCCGTGTACCTGCAGGAGCTGCTCCCGCGTCTGGCTGGTGGGAATGGGTAGGCAGGAAGGCACCATCTGCACTGAAACCTGGAAAAATTGTGTTTGCTTCATGGGCAACTTGGGGAGGTATTCCAGGGGGGAGGGGCCAGCATGGGCAAAGGCCTCGGGGGGTGGCATATCCTGGACACAGCACTGGTCCAGAATGGCCGGAGGGCAGAGAAGGGGGGGGGGGTAGGAGTGTTGTTGGAGATGAGACCTCAGAGCTGGGTGAGGATCTTGATGCTCCTTTTCTTTGCCTCCAACTAACCACCCATGAACCCCCTTCGTTATCCTAAGCATCTGGCCTTCCCGCCACCAGCTCACTCCGTCACAGCGAAAGCTGGTGAAAGCCCAAGGCAGCCCTCCGGGTCCTCACAGAGACCTCTGGGGGCCGGTAAAGGTGGGGCCCTTCCCCTATCTCGAAGGGCTTATCACAGTTTTCACCCGGTTGCAACTGATGAAGTTGAAGCAGTGCTCAAAACTCCCAACCAGCAATCCTGGACCAGATGGCCTCACAGGTGTGTTTCACCAAACACTCAAGAACGAGCACCTGTCCTCTCAAAGCATCCATGAGGAGGGAAGGCTCCAGGCTCATTTTACGAGCCCAGATCACCCTAATTTACAGACCAGATAAAGACACCACAAAGAAAGAAAAGTGTAGGCCAATATCCCAGATGAACATGGATGCTAAGATCCTCACAAAATATTAGCAAATCAGACCCAGCAATACATTAAGAAGTTCATGCATCTTGGCCATGTGGGATTTATACCCAGGATGCAAGGTTGGTACAGTAGTCACAAGCAATTAATGTGATACATCACATAAACAAAATGAAGGATAAAAACCTCATGATGATGACAATAGGTGCAGAAAAGCTTTTGACAACATCCAGCACCCATGTATACAAATAAAAGCCTAGGTGGCCTTCTCATGCGACATTGTCACAAGATGGCTGCCACAAGATGGCCAGCAGGGAAGGGAAGTTGCGAGGGGATGGGGGTGGGGAACCAGGCCAGCAGGGGAGGGCAGTTGGGGGTGACCAAACTGGCAGGGGTGCAGTTAGGTGTCAATCAGGCTAGCAGGAAAGTGGTTAGTGGGCAATCAGGCTGGCAGGCAGAAGCAGTTAAAGGCAACCAGGCATGCAAGCGTTTAGGAGCCAGCAATCCTGGATTGTGAGAGGGGTGTTCGACTGCCAGTTTAGACCTGATCCTGGTATCGGGCCTAAACTGGCAGTCATACATCCCCTGAGGAGTCCCAGATTGGAGAAGTTGCAGGCTGGGCTGAGGGACACCCCTCCCCCATGCAAAAACTTTGTGCACTGGGCCACTAGTCTATATATATAAAAGCTTAAGTGACAATGTTGACTGACAAGAATGACCGGTTGACCAGTCGCTATGACACACACTGACCACCAGAGGGAAGACACTCAATGCAGGAGCTGCCCCCTGGTAGTCAGTGGGCTCCCACAGCCAACCTCCTGCAGCCCTTTCCCCCCACCCCCACTCCCTTGTCAGATCCAATCGCCCTGATGGATGGGGGGAGACTCCCTGATTGGCCTGATCACTGGCCTGGCCTAGGGACCCCATCCATGCACAAATTCGTGCATCGGTCCTCTAGTTTATGATGAAAATTCAGCAAAGTGGGAATAGAGGGAACATACCTCAACATATTAAAGGCCATATATGACAAACCCATAGCTAACATCATACTTGGGGCAAAAACTAAAAAACTTTCCCTTAAGATCCAGAACAAGATTGGGATGTCTGCTTTCACACTCTTATTCAACGTAGTACCGGAAGTTCTAGCCACAGCAATTAGACAAGAAGAAATAAAAAGCAACCAAATAAGAAAGGAAGAAGTAAAACTGTCACTATTCTAAGATAAACAGATGCTGTATATAGAGAGAACTGTAAAGATTCCACCAAAAGACAATTATAACTGATACAAAATAAAAAAATAAATATTCAGAAATCAGTTGCTTTCTAAATTTTGTTAATCCTAACCTGAGGCTATCTTTTCCATTGATTTTTAAAGAGTGAAAGGGAGGCAGGGAAGGAGAGAGAGAGAGGGAAGAGAGAGAGGGAGAGGGAGAGGGAAAGAGAGAGAGAGAGAGAGGGAGAGGGAGAGAGAGACAAACATCAATGTGAGAGAGACTCATCGATTGGTTGCCTCCCACACTAGCCCCTGACTGGGGATGGATGAACATGCTATCCAGGAATGTGCCCTTGATCAGGAATTAAACCCAAAACCCTCAGTGTGAAGGTTAATCCTCTAACCACTTAGCAATACCGGCCAGGGCTCAGTTGCAATTTTATATACCAATAATGATCTATCAGAAAGAGAAACTAAGAAAATAATTGCATTTACAATTGACCAAAAAAAGAGGACCAACCTAGGAATAAATTTAATCACGGATGTAAAAGATCTGTACTCTGAAAATTATAAGACACTGAAGAAAAAAATTGAAGAAAATACAAATAAGTGGAAGCATATACCATGCTCATGGACAGGAAGAATTAACATCATTAAAATGTCCATACCACCCCAAAACAACCTATAGATTCAAAGTAATTCCTAGCAAGATAATATTGGTGTGCCCTGGCCAATCTGGCGTAGGGGATAGAACGACGGCCTGTGGACTGAAGGGCCCCGGGTTTGATTCTGGTCAAGGGCACATGCCCAGGTTGCAGGTTTGACCCCCAGTAGGGGGCGGGCAGGAGACAGTCGGTCGACAGTTCCTTCTCATCATTGATGTTTCTGTCTCTAGTCTTTATCTCCCTCTCCCTTCATCTCTGAAAACAAAAACAAAAAACAAACAAACAAAAAAAGTACCAATGGCATATTTCACAGCACTAGAACAAATATTCCAAAAGTTGATATGGAACCACAAAAGACCCCCAATAGCCACAGCAATCTTGAAAAAGAAGAACAAAGTTGGAGAAATCACTCTACCTAAGGGGAAAGGATTAAGAAAAGGAAAAAAAAGGAAAGAAAGTTTTCACCCCTCCCAAGAAACCTGGGTTCCCTCTAATGGGAGTCCCGCTGCTGAGGAAAATGAGACGGTCTCTGAAGTTCCAGGCAGACATGAAAGGCAGGGCAGGGAGGTTAATTGATGTGCCCAAGGTCACGCAGCTGGTCACGTGTGGAGCTGGGATTAAAGCTGACTGCTGCTGGCTTTGAGCCCCTGGTCCTTTCACAGCTCGAGCTGTGGAGGGACCGGGTGGGAGGGAGAAGAGTTTACGTCCTCAGGACACGGGCCCTGAGAAGCCTGTAGTAGCCAGAGGATGTAACAGACCGAAGTGGCAGATGGGGGAGAGGAAGAAGTGTGTATTGGCGCCCGGAGAAGATAAACCTGAGAGAAACAGGACAGGGAGCGGGAGCCACAACTCCGACCCACCTGGCACAGGGCCTGGGGCGCTGGCCCTTCAGGAGACCCTTGAGAACGGGGCAAGGGGGTGAGGGGCTTGGAGGAGGTGGCTGGGCTTCGGGTTTGCTCTCACGGGAGGGGAAGGAGTAGTCCACGTGGGAATCAGCTCACATCGAGGGGTCTGCAGCCCAAGGTCAATGCCTTTAGGGAAGAGGAGAAAGCAGACCTGGGGAAGCCCCTACCTGAACCAATTACTCTAACTAACTAGAGGCCCGGTGCACAAATTCATGCACGGATGTGGTCTGGCTGGCCCTGCCCCTGATCAGGATGGCAGGGGGCGAGCCCAGGGTAGGGGCCGAGGGGGGTTGGCCGGCTGGCTTCACCCCCTGATCGAACTCCCAGTCAAACTCCCCGTTGAGGGGACAATTTGCATATTAGCCTTTTATTATATAGGATTATTATAATGAACCCACTGATTATGGTTAATCATTATAGCCCCCATTGACGGAGGTGCCATTGTGCACAGACACTGGGCTACCTGCCTCGTCTGTGCACACCCCTGTGAGGGAAGGAGCAACGGCCCTTCTGCAGCTGTGAATCCTTCAGTCACGTGGCCAGGGGTCGTGCACACCAGAGCTGCCTCACAAAGGGCTTTGCACAGGCTGCGGGGACTGCTGCTGTGCGTGCTGTTATCCTTCCCAGCTGTCCTGAGCAGCTGAGGCCGGATCCTGGCGCAGGGGCCAGTCCTGTCCCGTAAGCCTGGCCTGGAGGTCCGACTCCTCATCCAGCAGGGTTCCGTCCCCAATGCCATGCTCCGCAGAAGGCGGCTGTGCAGAGCAGCGTGGCCGGAGGGCCAG
The DNA here is from genome assembly GCA_963924515.1 of Vespertilio murinus. Lineage (NCBI taxonomy): Eukaryota > Metazoa > Chordata > Mammalia > Chiroptera > Vespertilionidae > Vespertilio > Vespertilio murinus. The sequence continues at coordinate 99,563,165 of OZ004705.1, read as the reverse complement.
AGGTGAGGCTGAGACGGTCGCCCCCCGGGGCCAGATCCCAGAGGCCACGGGACCCAGGGCCTGCCAGATGCGTGCGTTTTGGCTGCATTAAAAACCAGAAGGCCAGTCTGACCAGGACAATAATGAAGACTGGATTGTATTTGCCTTTATACCAGTGCAGTCATCAAATGTAACTGTTAATACTCCTGTGTGGAGGGGCGGGTGCAAGAACGCCGTCCTGTGGCTGCACGGAGCCCAGCTTCCCCTCAGGACCCAGGGCACCCCAGGCCAGTGCGCCCCGTCTGTGCGGTGCCTTCCACAGAGAGGTGGTCCCTTCCCCTGCAGACCAGGGTCTCACCCCGAGAGCGACTGTGAGGGCAGGCTGGAAGGTGTCTGTTCTCCCCAGATCCTCCAAAAAAGGAGGCTGACCTACTTACGGGGAAAACAGAGGCAATTTGGAGAACTCTATGTGCGTGTCCAGGGAATGATGGGACCCTGTGGAGAAGTCAGCAAGTCCCTTTTGTTAGGCAACAAGAAAAGGGAATTTTGTGGTAACACAAAACATGACCCAGGACAAGGGAGCTCTTTGGAATCCAGGAATCGTGTAATCTCGGCATATTTGGTTTCATAATAAAACATAAATTTAACAGCACAGCACATCACTATTAGTCTGAATTCAATTTCTTAAACTTCAACCAAAATAGTTCAACATTATTTTGCTATACTATATATGTCATGTGTGATTTGAAACTTTTTGGTCATAAATTCCATTTTAAAAATGCAGAATAGCTGAAACCGTTTGGCTCAGTGGTAGAGCGTCGGTCTGCGGACTGAAATGTCCCGGGTTTGATTCCGGTCAAGGGCATGTACATTGGTTGCGGGCACATCCCCAGTGGGGGTTGTGCAGGAGGCGGCTGGTCGATGTTTCTCTCTCATCGACGTTTCTAGCTCTCTATCTCTCTCCCTTCCTCTCTGTAAAAATATCAATAAAATATATTTTTTAAAAATGCAGAATAGTCTAGTCCTGACCAGTATTTCGCAGTCCCATGCACTGAAAGATTGCCAGGTTGATTCCCAGTCAGGGCACAGGCCTGGATTGCAGGCTCAATCCCAGGCAGGGGCCTGCAGGAGCTGATTGATGCTCCCCTGTCACATCCACGCTTCTCTATCTCTCTCCCTTTGTCTTTAAAAGTCAATACAGCCCTAGCTGGTTTGGCTCAGTGGACAGAGCATTGGCCTGGGAACTGATGGGTCCCGGGTTCGATTTCAGTCAAAGCCACATGCCTGAGTTGTGGGATTCCCCAGGAGGGAACATGCAGGAGGCAGCCAATCAGTGATTCCCTCTAATCATTGATGTTTCTATCTCTCTCTCCTCCCTTCCTCTCTGAAATCAGTAAAATATATATTTTAAAAAATTATTAAAAATCAGTAAAAATATATTTTTAAAATGCAAATTAGCCTAAAGTTGAAAGGTAATTGAACATAGTGTGACGGAAATGTGATGTTTTTCTGCTTTCATAACAAAAATTATAGCGAGGGGTAGTAGCTATTTCAAATAGGAATTGAAGTTAGAATCGTGTGCCTTTCTTTGAGAGAGGTCTAATCTTGTGATTTTGGAACGACCTCAGAGAATTCTCACTGAGAAGCATTAGAGCACTTAAGTAATTGTGGGAGCCCCTTGTAGGGTGAGGTGTAAGTTGGAGAGCAAGCCTGTGAGGGGGCCGCCACCAGTGAGTTTTGGACAGAGGTTTGGGGGCCTGCAGGCCCGGTGTCCGAGCATGCAAATCCCACTGAGCTGCACACATCAGTGGGGCCACCCAAGTCCCCAGGAGCCACACTGCGAGGCGGGCGGAGTGCGGCTCCCCTAGGCCAGCCTCCAGCCCTAGGAACCACGGAGCGTGTGCGTTTGCGGTGGAGCGCTTGCAGAGCCACCTGCCTCGAGCCCGGTCTGACCGCTGCTATGAGTGACTGTGAGCTGGGAGGTGAGGTGAGCTCAGTATGGCTTCTCACTGGCTGTCCTGGCAGCTTCCCCCAAGTCCCAGCTCCCTGTGGCCTTACATTCCTCTCCCGTCTACCCTTCACGCACTCCTTGGCTTTTTCTTGGCACTTACTCTTGGTGAGGTGATTTGTAACTTCATACTGTACATAATGTTACAGGACGAGCTTCCCGAGACCCTAATCCCACTGGCTGCCGGCTGCCCCGAGCCTGCCTGGAAGAGCCCCTGCTGGCCCCCTCTGCTCAGTTCCCTCGCCCTGGCCAGACTGGTTCTCTGGTCCACTTCTTTAAAAAAAAAAAAAAAAAAAAAAAATATATATATATATATATATATATATATATATATATATATATAATTGATTTTTTTACAGAGAGGAAGGGAGAGGAGAGAGATAGAGAGCCAGAAACATTGATGAGAGAGAGACATCGACCAGCTGCCTCCTGCACACCCCATACCAGGGATGTGCCCGAAACCAATGTACATGCCCTTGACCGAAATTGAACCTGGGACCTTTCAGTCCGCAGGCCGACGCTCTATCCACTGAGCCAAACTGGTTTTGGCTCTGGTCCATTTTTTAACAAGCAAGTGCTTTTGTGTCTAAAAGCGCAGAGGATCTAAGCCAGAGGAATGAGCATTTCCACGTTAAAGATTCTTTTGATTGCAGGAGACAAGAACCCCGCCAAGTCAGCTGAAGGAAGAGGGGATGTCGGGTCATGTGATTGAAAAGCACAGGGTTCTTGGGCTTCAGGCACGGCTGCATCCAGGTGGTCACGTTATCAGTCGTCTGTCCGTATCTACAAACTTTGTCTTCCTCTGTGTTAGCATCCTTCTCACCCAGGCCCATCCCTGTGGGGAGAGGACGGTCACAAGCAGCTCCAGGCTTCCGTAGATCCCAGAGGTAGAGAGAGCTCTTGCAGAACCCAAGGAGGTCTGTGATCCGACCAACCAGGTTCAGAGGCTCATTTCGGAACCCGTTACCAGGCCAGAGGATGAAGTCCCTGATTAGCCAGGCCTGGGTCTCTAGGCACACCGTGATGTGGACCGAGCCATGGACCAAACAGGATCATTGTGCAATGGTGGGCAAGGGGTTGCCCAGAGGAACTGGCCGGCGGCGGTCCCAATGGCTGGTCAGCTGAGGTTTGTAGGAGGTCAGCCCCAGGAGGGGCAGAAGTCTTCCCTGGAACCCTCCACAGCAGACCCCAAGAGGAAGATGTGGGTGCACACAGTTTATGTGGGAAGTGGTCCAGGGAGGAGGGATGGGGAGTGGGGAGTAAGACAGGATGGGGAGGGCCAATAGGGGGAGTGTTGGTGAGCAGGTACGTGGCCCTGAGGGCAGTGGGGTTCCGTCCTGCCCGGACCCTCTGGGAGACGGTAGAGCATCCTCACAAGGGGCGTTTATTCACAGTTAGGGTCACCCCTGAGACAGTGACCCCCCAGAATTTGAGCAAGTGTTTGAGAAAGGGAGCCACCACATACGGGGAACTGCCTCGCCAAGGCCGCAGTGACCTCTGGCACCGGCGGGCCGGGGGGACACAGTGGAGGGTTGACAGCAGCTGCCACAGGAAGTCAAACCAGGCCCAGGGGGTGTCCTGACACCACGGGTGCACTGCAGTGCGGCTCCGACACTGTTGGCTCTGACGGCATCGGGGACACAGGACGTGGCCCGCAGGGCCTGGCGAGGTTGCCCCTGTCCACCTCACTATTCACGCCACACCACCGCCCGCGGGGATCCCTTCCTTCAGACAGGGCAAGGCCAAAGGTTCGTCCTGAGCCGTTCCTTTCTTAAAAATAACCAGATTAAAATGACCAAGATATTTTTCTTTTTTTTAAATATATTTCATTTAGTTTTTACAGAGAAGGGAGAGGGATAGAGTTAGAAACATCAATGAGAGAGAAACATTGATCAGCTGCCTCCTGCACACCTCCTACTGGGGATGTGCCCACAACCAAGGTACATGCCCTTGATTGGAATCGAACCCGGGACATTTCAGTCCACAGGCTGATGCTCTATCCATTGAGCCAAACCGGTTTCGGCATGACCAAGATCTTAACAAGTCGCATTTTGGGTGGCCAGCTCTGCTCCCCCTCAGCTGAAAGTCGGATTGCATCCAGTGCACAGCTCCGTGTGTGACGTGCAGGCCCCTCCACGTGTAACAATACAGAGGAGGCTTCTCTCTCTTGGCCTAGTTTGGCCGTTTTATGGATTTTTAATGGCCTGGTTTTGTCATTTCTGGTTGGTATTTATCAAAAGTCCCATTTGTAGAATAAACCCTCTTCTGTGACCACAAAGTGTGGCCCCTGCCTCGCTCTTCCCTGCACCCCCTACAGCTCAGCCCTCCTCACTCGCTGGTCCTCACACCTCCGTTCCTGCCGGAGCCCGGGCTCTGTCTGCCACCGCCCTCCCCACACCCCCTGCTCATTCCCATTCACTCAGGCCTCCGCTCAATGCCATCTCCTCCTAGGGCTACCTGCACCTCCCATCCCCTCCTGCTCTGTTTTCCTGACGCAATTACTGCTCTCTGAACAGCCGGAAGTGTGGAGGGCACTCAGTTAGTATGCATTTGTGAAGGCGACAGGAGACTCACACTGACTTGCTGCATTGTCTGCCGCCCCCCTCTCCCCGCCACACCAGGTTTTGTCAGCCTTGGCGCCACGTTCAGGCCAGATCCCTGTGTGGGGACGAGGGCCAGTCCTGGACATGGAGGATGCTCAGCCGCATCCTCGGCTTCGGCCCACGTGCCAGCAGCTTCGGTCTCGAGTCCTGACAACAGACACGTCTCCAGGCAGTGCCAGCTGTGCCTCGGGAGGCAGAGTCACGCCTGGTTCTGCCACTGCCCTGCAGAGTGGGCTCTGGGAGGGCAGGGTCCGCGGCTCTCCGTGGTTGTGTCCCCGGGCCCGCCCAGACCCCCGAGCTGGGCGCTGTGGAGGGGCTGCACTCCAGGGGGCTGTGGGGGCTTGGGCTGTTGGGTTTGCCAGTGGGTTTTGGAGCCAGCAGAGAGGATCGAGCCCCAACTGGGCCGCATGGAAACCGGCCTGGCAAGTGCCTGTGCTCCGTGTCCCCACCTGCAAGCAGCACAGAGTTGGGTTTAAGCCACGAAATGGCGTCGCCCGTGGGAAGAGCCAGTGCTTGCTCGGTAAGTGGGTGCGGCTCTGGGGAGAACAGTGATCCTGTATGCTCGGGGATAGGTGCGGGGATCCCCACTTAAGGCTAGGTGACCCCGAGTCCCGCTCTGTGGGGACAGTCCCAGCACCCATGTCCACAGTGCCCTCTTCACTCTCAGAGGCGCTGGGTCGGATACTTGACCCCACTGATGGCATGAGCCATCCTCAGCGTTGTCTTAAGAGCCCATGCCCTCCCCTCGTGCTGAGGGAGGAAATCGCCGCCCGCCCAGCGAAGCCTCTCGACAGCAGCCCTTCCGGTCACTTCTTCCCCCGTGCCCAGTCCTGGCCCCTGCTTCTCTCCACCTCTGGAACCGTGACCTTTTACTTTTTAATATTGTTTGATTTCGCCTTGAAGACTTAACATCTGGGCTTGGGTTTCCTTGTGATTGTCCTGGGTGGGCAGCAAGCGGTGGAGGCCAGGTTGGGTTTGGACAGTTTTGGGGTGAGGGGTGTAAGTGTTAGGTCACCCCTGGGCTGATGGACTCAGCGTGGATTTAACCTGAAAGGCTGGGTGGAGAGTGGGCGAGTCCTTGCCATGGATGTGGACGGACAGGATGGCAAGTGCAGGGAGGCTGGGCCATGCAGGGTGCCTTCCTCATTCATTTCCCCTCCCCCCTTCCTTCCTCCCTCTCCCCTCTCTCCCTTCTTCCCTCCTCCCCCTCTCCTCCTCTTCTTCCCTCCCTCCCTCCTCCTTCCCTCCTTCCCTCTTCCCTCACTCCTCCTCCTCCCTCCCTCCCTCCTTCCCTTCCTCCTCCCTTCCCTCCCTCTGACCCCTTCCCTCTCTCCCTACCTCTCTCCCTTCTTCCCTCCTCCCTCTCTCCTTCCCTCTTCTCTCTCTCCTCCTCCTCCCTCCCTCCCTCCTTCCCTTCCTCCTCCCTTCCCTCCCTCTGACCCCTTCCCCCTCTCCCTACCTCTCTTCCTTCTTCCCTCCTCCCTCCCTCCCCTCTCCTTCCTTCCCTCCCTCCTTCCCTTCCCTCTTCCCCCTTCCATCTCTTCCTACCTCTCTCCCTTTTCCCTTCTCCCTCCCTCATCCCTCACTCCTCCATCCCCTCCTCCCTCTCCCTATGTATGTGTTCCCCCCCTTCTCCTCCCCTCCCCCCATCCTACTGGGTCTGTTCATCACCTTCCTCTCTGGGAGCAAAACAGTAGTAAAGACACCAATACTTACTGTGCCCACACTGTGCGCCTGACCCAGAATCTAAGTCCGTCCTAGGAGTAACCCCCTCTCCAATCCTAGACCCTTGGGGACCCTCTGCTGTAGATAACGTCTGGAACACGTGTGTGTGTGTGTGTGTGTGTGTGTGTGTGTGTGTGTGTGTGTGTGTTCGTAATGAAGCACAGTGGTAGAACTCTGAGAACAGCAATACCCATCAAGGCTTCATTCATTCATCAACTGATTTATTGAGCTCTTATGTACACGACGTTGTTCTGAGCAGGGTCAGCAAACTCTTTCCGTGGACAGGCCAGAGAGTAGATGTTTCAGGCTTTGTAAGCCCTGAGTCTCCATGACAATTACTCAGCTCGTCTGTTGACAGCAGCCACAGATAATATGAAAACGACGAGCACAGTCATGTTCCAGTAAAACTTCAAGAATGGTAGTTCCTCAAAGAATTAGAACTAGAACCACCATAGGATCCAGCAATTCCACCTCTACATATTTATCTGAAGGAAATAAAATCGCTATCTTGAAGAGATATCTGCACCTCCACATTCATGACAGCATTAGTTACACCAGCAAAACATGAAAACAGCCTAAGGGTCTGGACAGAATAATGGATAAATCCAGCCATAAAATGGAAGGAAATTTTGTCATTTGTGACAACATGGGTGGGCCTTGAGGGCATTATACTAAACTAGAGGCCCAGTGCACAAAATTCATGCAGGGGTGTCCCTCAGTCCAGCCTACACCCTCTCCAATCTGAGATCCCTCTCACAATCTAGGACTGTTGGCTCCCAACCGCTCTCCTGCCTGCCTGCTTGATTGCCCCTAACCGCTTCAGCCTGCCAGCCTGATCACCCCCTAACCACTCACCTGCCAGCCTGATCTACGTCTAATTGCTTCCCTGCAGCCCTATTGCCCCTAACTGCCCTTCCCTGCTGGCCTGCTCACCCTTAACTGCCCTCCCCTGCCAGCCTGGTCGCCCCTAACTGCCCTCCCCTGCAGGCCTGGTCCTCCCCCAACTGCCCTCCCCTGCAGGCCTGATCACCCCTAACTGCCCTCACCCTACAGGCCTGGTCCCCCCCAACTGCCCTCATCTGCAGGCCATCTTGTGGCAGCCATCTTGTGTCCACAGAGCTGGGCATCCACTGTGGGTGCACCCATAGCTGAGTGTACACTGTGGGTGCACCCATAGCTGAGTACACAACACACAGCAACTCCAAGGAGTTTTCAAGGTCAATTTCTTGGCCGTGATACTGTTCCCGGGGACCATACGCATGTGTGAGTGCTAACCCTGGGGGACGGTGCATGAGACTTCCTTGTACATTTTTGCAGTCTCCTGTGAATCTGTAATTATTTCAGAATAAGAAGTATTTTTAAAACATAATTCCAGTTAGCGTTAGAGGGTGCCTTGGCGATGATCTAGTTGGAAACATCTCCTGTCTGTGTCCCTGCACCTCGTGGTCTGCACTCACCTGTCGCCTTCTTTCCGCCTGACCTTGGCGCTCGTCCAGGAGACCAGAAGCGGAGCTGGGACAGTCCTGAGTCAGGAGCCCCCGCAGCAGGCAGTGCAACTGGAGCGCCCTGTGCCTCCTCCTTGCCTTTTCCCCAGGGGGTTTCCCGGTTCCGGGTTCCGGAGCCTGGGCTGCATCTCTCCTTCCTCCCCTGCCTCCTTCAGTGGACACTCACTGCTCTCCCCAGGCCCGGCTCAAGGCTCATGTCCTGTCCAAGGCTTTCCCCAAGCAGGTGGAATGGACCTCCTCTCTCCCTGGGTCCCTCACCCAGGTAGATGCCTCCGGGGGCCTGGGAGGGAACGGGGGTGAGTGTGTGAGCGCGGACAGAGAGACTGTCCAGAGGCCCAGGCCAGGATAGGGAGACGCAGCTCCGGCCAGCTCCCGCTTAGGGCTGCCCAGGGGAAATGTGGACCCCATGTTGCCAGTATATTTCCACAAGAAAAGCCAAAACTCCCACATTTTAGTGGAAATCCTCCAGATTCTTAAATGCAGGCCCCAAAGAATCCATCATTTTATCCAGCCCTAGCCAACACCTGCAGGTTGATTCTGCCCGTGGGCTGCCAGTTCGGGGTCATGGCTGTCTGGATCTATTTCTATTTAAGTGTTTGCAGTCATCGATTTTCCTTCACTGTTTATGTCGTCCTCCTCATTAGCCTTCGGGAGCGGCGCGCACAGCTGCAGCTGCACCCCCGGGGCCGTCCCGCCTCTGCACGGAGAGGACGCTAATGAGCGCTCGCTGGATGGCGGGCCTGCGTGTCAGAGGGCGGGGCCTGCAGAGGGTCTGAAGAGTCCAGCAGTACCCGTCGGGGGGCGTGGGGGCAGCCAGTGTGTCTCTAGGAGGTGGGCTGGAGGGTAGCTGTGTCCTGTCCTGGGCATCCCCGAGGCTGGCCTGGAATTGTGCCACATCCTTGGCATCTCTTGGAAGCTAGGAGTGGGGGGAATCCGCAGGGCCCTTCATACAAATGAGCCTGGCCCCAGGCACAGAGCCAGGCAGAAATTGGGCTTTGGGGCATAGGAGGAGGCAAGAATGTTAATGTTTTCTAAAAAGTGGAAGCAAAAACCATCGTCCTGGAGCTGCTTGGTTCTAGAGGATTTAACTGACTTAGTGGGGCGGGTGTAGCAAGGGATGCTGGGGGCTCAGGGCCTGGTCTGGGGAAACCCGAGGAGGCCCAGGCACTTCCCCGGTGGAGGCTGACCTCGGAGGGCCACGGCCAGGAAGTGGCAGGGCCTGGGGGCAGGGCCCGGGGCGGACACCACGCATTGGCTGGGCAGCTGGAGGGAGAGCCTCGGATGCTGTGCTCCCTGCTTCCTGGGGGCCCGACTCCAGCAGCTGGGGGTGGGCAGGCACAGGGCCCAGCCCAGGGAGGGGCTTCGGCAGAGACTTGGGCAGGGAAACAGGCCAAAGGCTACTGCATGCACGTCGGGGTCTCTTACACGTGGTGGGCAAGCGTGGAGTAGAGTGATGGCGCTCCCCACTAATCAGGAGGACACTCTGTGGCCTGGGAGCTCCTGGCATGGGGCTGCGAGTGGGCACTGCCCGGGCTGACCTGCTCCCAGGGCTCCTGTCTTGTCACTGTGGGCAGGCACCCTCCTATTCGGGGCAGGGCTGGGTCTGTCTTGTGGTTCCTGTGTCCCTAGTACCTGGCTCAGAGCTGGCCTCTGTAATGCTGTCGACAAGAGGAACGTGCCAGAAACCTGCCTACAGTAACTCGAGGGTGTGTCTGTGTGTGAGGGGCGGTGCTTGGCGGAGACGGAACTTTCCCTGCCCCTCAGTCAGCCCAGTAGCGCCTGCTCCTTCCAGCGCATGAGGTCCAGGAAAGAGACAGCGAGCCCACGGAAGCTGCCATCCCTTCAAACCTAGCGTCAGGCCCTGGCGGGAGTGGCTCAATGGGTTGGAGCATTGTCCCATGCATTAAGGGGTGGCGGGTTCGATTCCCTGTCAGGGCACATGCCCAGGTGGGGGGTTCGTGCAGGAGGCAACTGGTCGATATTTCTCTTTCCCTCTCCCTCTTTCTTTCTCTCTGTCTAAAAGTCAATTAAAAATATATATTTGTATGTTATATATATATACATATATATATATATATATATATATATACATATATATATATATATATACACACACACACACACACACACACACACACACACACACATACATATGGAAGTGCATTTTCAGTTTTCACAGCAATTGCAAATCCCCCTGCAAGGAGCTGACCCTCGTGCTGGCCCCTCTGAGGGTGCTCTCTGCCCTGCCCTCCCTGGGCCTGGTTCCCCCCGTGGCGTGGCGGTCTCCCGGGCTCTGGTTTGTGCTCCCTCGGCCCCTCCCTCCAGACGCTGTCCTGCGGCAGGTCTCCAGCTTGGGGAAACGCATCTCACAATGGCAGCTTCTGGGCTTTCCTGGGCTCAGAAGCTCCCTGAGGGCTGTTCTGAGCCGGGCTGAGTTTGCACTCGGCCACCATTTGTCTCTGGGAGGAGGGCTGGCTGGCAGAACTGCCCAAGGACAGAGCACAGGACACGGGGCCTGGGAGGAGAGGTGCTGCCCTAGGACCCCCCTCCACCCCAAAGCCGAGCTACATGCTGACGTGAGGAGGCCTGGGGCTCTGAGACCCACTGCGGGGAGACCACACGAGTCACCCAACATCTATCAGCACGTGCTGAGTGCTCCGTGTGTAATCTGACTGTGCGTAATATGACTATAAGTGTGTGTGTGGAGAGTCATTTAAAACATCCAGTGGTTTCCTGTGTGTTCTGGATAAAACCCCATACCCTCCCAAGCTGGTCCCCTCACCCCCTGCTGCCACCTCCACACACCCTCGTCCCTCACTGCCCAGCTCCGGCCGCACTGGCCCCTCTCCCCATCCCAGCGCCTGGCAATTGCTGGTCCCTCTGCTAGGGTCCTCCTGGCCTGCTCATGACCCGACTCCTCCTTGTCCTCTGGGGCCCAGCTTGAAGTCCAGCGTGAAGGTCAGAGAGGCCTTCCCTAGTGATCTCCTCTGCAGTAGCTTCCCCCACTCTGTCTTCTCTCTCCTGTGCCCCCAAGGCTGAGAGGAAGCCTGGCACACAGCAGGTGCTCAGGAATGTTGGCTGTGTGAGTGGATGTGACTGGGTATTTATTCTCCTCACTTTTCAGATGAGGAAACAGGGGCTCAGAGATGGTCTGGTCTGGGTGGAGAGGTGGGGTGATGGGTCTGAAGCTGGGAGGGGAACCTGACAGCTTGGAGGGGAAGGCCTCGTCAGCGTGGGGCGTGGGTGGGTGTGCAGGGCTGCTCTTGGAGGAGTAGCCTGAGGAAGGGAGACTCACACAGCCCCCCCCCCCCCCCCCCCGGCACCTGGGGCAGGAGCACCGCAGCCAAGACTCGCTGCATGGCTGAACCTTTGGGGGCAGGCGGGGCGGCCTTCGGGGCTGCAGTCTGCTCCCTGGCCGGCAGAGCCACCCCTGGCTCGCCTCTGCTCCCCAGCATCTGGCAAACAGGACTCCAGGTCTCAGCTGAGAGTCATCTTCCCAGGAGGCCACCCCAACTTCCGTGTCCAGACTAACTACCCGCTCCTTCCTCACCCCTTTCCTCCGCAGCACCTGTTACACCTGAGTTTTCCCTTCTGTCTTCCTTCCTAAGAGGGTCAGCTCCGTGTGGGCAGGGAGGCTGCCTGTCTTAGGTGCCCCTTGCCTCCTGAGCACGAAGGCAGCCTGGCAGGCCATGCGTGCTCAGTGAGTATGTGCTGAGCAGTGAGTGGACGGATGGATGGACGGACGGATGGACGGATGGATAGAGAAGCGGTGTGGAATGGTCAAACATGTGGGCTTGGAGTGGGCAGACCTGGACTTAAACACCCTCCTTTCTCCACGCCCTGTTACTCTGGTGGGTGTCTTTACCTCTCAGAACTGCACGCGCTCATGTAGCACAGAGTTTGTGACCAAACCTACCGTTCCTGGAGAAGGCACGGATCACATGGGGTGTGGGGTAGCCAGTGCCTTCTATGCTGTGAGGTGCCAAGAGTAGTCCAGTCCTTCTACACTGTGCAGTGCCAGGGGTAGTCCAGTCCTTCTACACTATGCAGTGCCAGGGGTAGTCCAGTCCTTATACACTGTGAGGTGCCAGGGTAGCCAGTGCCGTGCACACTGTGAGGTGCCAGGGACGGAAGAGGTGCTGCTCTCCGGAGGTTCTGCAGCCCGGCGGCCACTGGTCTCATTTCCGAGTTGCAGGCAGCTTGGGAGGGCACCTGATGGGATGTAGCGCAGCGCTGCCTTGGGGATGTGTGGAAGCTCAGCGCACTTACAGCCTAAATGGCGGAATAGCGGGATTTGCATTTCAGCTCATGGGAGGGGAGGGGTGTTAGGGCAGCTCTGGGACCATGTTCTCCGGCTGCTCAGGGAGGCTCGCGGAGGAGAAGGAGCCAGCTGGCAGGGCGAGGTGCCAGAAGCCTCCGCCAGCCCATCTCCACTGCTCTGTGTGGGACCAAGGCCCTCCCAGCTGAAGGGGAGGTGGTGGGGAGCCCCTGCTTGAGGCCTGAATACAGGGAGTATGCCTGCCTTCAACTTGGCACAATTAACTCGGTATTCCTGGGAGAATGAGAGAGAGAGAGAGAGAGAGAGAGAGAGAGAGACTTGGGGGTGGGAGGCAGAGAGAGAAAGCCTCAGAGGGGCCTGCCCAGGGCTACGTGCATGCTCAGAGCACAGGCTCCTGCACCTGCAGGCACGCCTCGGAGAGAGGGCGGGTTCTCTCCAGACCGCGGCAACAGAGCGAGGTGCGCGGGGTGTCGGTTCCCCAGAGCACCTACCGGTTATGTCCGCACTGTCCTGTAGTCTGTGTGTGCATTAGCATTATTCCCAAAACAATGTGCATAGCTGATTTTAAAATACTTTGTTTGAACACCTTCATTGCTGAAAAATGCGAATTTCCAACATCTGAACCTGTTGGGAAGATGGTGCCGAAATGCTTGTAATAATAATAATAATAATACTTTTTTAAAAAAAGCAACACCTGAGAAGCACAATAAAGAGACGTACCCCTGTATGTTTAAGCCCTAACCTCTCCTGCTACAGGGGCCCCAAAGTCTAGCCGGGTCCTCACCCTGGCGCCCACCCCCAGAGAGGCAGGGCTGCCAGGCGGGCGGAGCCGGCCTCCCTCTGCAGAGGGGGGCTCTCCAGGGCGCCCCCCCCCCCCGCCCCGGGGTTCCCAGCCCGGCCCAGCCGCGTGGGCACAGGCTCTCCCTGACTCAGCATTTCCCACACTTCAGTCACGTGCTCCCTCCTCCAGACCGCCGCCAGGCCCCTGTGCTGCTATTTACTTAGCATTTGCCTCTAAATAACTCACTTTTTTTGGGAAACTTACATTTATTCAGAAAGGAAACTTCACATCACTACCAGAAATGACAAGCCAGCATCCCGCACAATGCCTGGAAGGGAGCTGTAAAAATAAACCCTTGGCCGCTGTGAAAAGTGGTCTCTGCGCGGAGGTTCTGCCCTCTCTGATACCCGCCCCCGCTCCACCCCCCCGCACTCACTCCGCCCCCCCCCCGCACTTCCCCCACCCCCACAGCCCCCCCCGCCCCCCCGCACTCACCCCGGCCCCCCCCCCGCACATCCCCCACCCCCTCTACCCCCCGCAGCCAGCCGCCCCCAGGACCAGGGGGCGGGCAGGGAGCCTTCTGCACACCCGCAGTGCCCAGGCGCCCTCAGCAGGGCTGTCTGGCCCCAACGTCTGCCCTGAGATTGGCTCCCGGCCTCAGGGAAGCCTGAGCGCCCAGAGGGCACCGTGCCCACAGCGCATCCTTCAGGCTCCCTCGGAAGGTGCCACCCAGGGATGCCTTCCCTGACCCCTGACCTGAGGGGTCCCTGCACGTCCCATCTCCTACCACCCGGGCCCTTGGGGTTGTTTCCTGCTTGTTCTGTCTCCCCTGCTGGAGGGTCGGGAGGCAGGGGCCACGTGGGTCTCTCCCTCCAGCCCTGAGCACAGCGCCTGGCAGTGAGAGGTGTGCAGAAGAGGGGGTGCTGCTCCCGGACCCCAGGTCTGCACACTTCGCGCCTGTGAACCGGCTGTGGTGTCAAAGTCCCTGGTGGGGTGGGGCAGGTCCCTGGTGGAGCTCGGAGGGAGGGGGGTCCCTGGGGAGATTTGGGCTCGTTCCCTCACTTGTGTTTTCTTGTGTTTTCGCTATTGGGGCCTGTGCTGCTGGCGCCCCGGGGAGTCCTCCATTGGCCCCTTCCACTCCCACACGTGCGCTGGTTTCGGGTAAAGGACCCGGTCCCGCACCCTCTGGCCGTGGTGTCCCCTAGGGCCTGTGGGGAGCTGAGCCCCCTCGGCGTCCCCTCGGCTCTGCCATCTGCTGTGGCGGCACCTCCCGGGATGTCCAGGCGGCGTGCGCATGCTGGTGAACCGGGCGGGGAGAGCCAGGGCTGGGCTTGGGGAGTGTGTGCACGTCTGGGCCACCCCTCCGCCCTGGGCCTCGGGGAGACCCAGACTGCTGTACTCACCCCCACACCCCCTCACAGGCGAGCCTCCGAGGCCGTCACAGGGGGCCTGGGCCTGTGAAGGGCCGCGGGGGAGTCAAGGCTGGGCCGGGACATGCTCTTCCTGAGCAGCACGGCGCCCAATCCCCGGATGTCCCCGGCGACTTCACTCCCCTGCTCCCGGGGGACTCTAGAGGGGCTTGAGGTGAGGCCCTTAGGACTGGTGGTCAGTGTGCATCATAGCGACCAGTAGTTCCCCAGTTCGGTCCATTTGCATATTAGCCTTTTATTATATAGGATTGCCCCGGGCTACCCAGGGCTCACGGAAACTGAGCGCCGGCCTCCTGATGTCTTCCAGCCCCTCCCCCTCCCCGCCCCCCCGCTGCCCTGGGGCCCATTCAGCCAGGCTGGGCGGTGAGGAGGTGTAGCTGACCTGGGAACGAGGAGAGGTGTGCAGAAGAGGTCTCCATTAGATGCCACCTCTGACCCGGCCACTGCACTGCAAAAGGCAAAGGGAGAAATGGGCAGAATCCGAACAAGACAGAGGCTGGTGACCCAAGACGGAGACCTGGGAGAATGGGGAGCGAGGGGACAGGCAGGGGCCGGTGCTGCCAGGCCGACGGGTGGAGGGCGGCTCGGTAATTGCTCGGCTCCCGAGAGCCTCCTCTTGAGAAGATGCCAGCCGCTCACCCTCTCCTCAGAGGGCACGGCAAGAAATTAGCTTAAATTGGAGCTGGGAAGATTTAGGTTATGTGTGAGGAGGGACTTTTTAAACCCTGAAATATGCTACTCAGAGAGGCTGCGGGATCTCGAGAGAGTGTCTAAAAATAGCCTGTGCTTTAAAAATAGATCCGGGCGAGCTAACGGCAGCTCGGCCTCCGGGAGGGCGCTGAGCAGGCGGGCCTGCCACGTGGGCGCCCCGAGGCCAGGCACGAGGGACCGCAGCCTTGGTCTGTCTCCGTTGGCACCAGCGCCGTGGGATTTGAGATGTTCGCAGATAAGAGGTTTACTTTTCCCTCGGCCTCAGCGATGGGTGTCACAAACTCAGGCTTTGGGGTTTCAGGGCCAATGGTAACTGGCCGGGCCCCCAGTCCCCCAGTGCCCCCAGTTGCCCCCTGTTTCTGAGCCTGGGCTTCCCAGAGCCCATGGGCTTGCTGGGAATGTCCCCTCTCAGCGGTGCCAGGGGTCTCGTGCTCCCCTCTCTGCACCTGCCCACCCGCCTTCTCCTCTCAGGCCTCGTGGTCTGGCTCCGAGGCTGACTGCCCTCCCACCTCCCTGCTCCCCCACGCTCCCCCCCTCAGGCAGGCAGCTTCCGCCCCCTCTTACCATTACGCAATCCCGCCTGGTGCTGGGATAAGTCCACACTCCCTCCTCCCCCAGAGGCCTCAGAACTCCCTGCAGCGCCTTGTTTACGCCTCCAGCTGCTCCCCCCACACCCACGTCCTGCCCCAGGCCCCCATCAGCCTCAGCAGCCCTGTGTCTGTCTGCTCCAGCCCCGCGTGCCATCCCGAGGCCAGGCCACTGGCTGCTGTGCACCGTCCCCCACACCCCCTTGTTCCCCTAGGTCCCCCCACTTCCCCCTCGAGGAGGCCTGGCACACGGCTGGTGCTCAGTGCGTGGTGACCAGCTGGGGTCGGGCCACGCTGCCGCCTGCCCGTCGCCTCTGCTCCCAGCTCCCGCCGGGTCCCCCACTCTCTCCCCTCCCCGGCCCGTGTCTTGTCCTGACACCACGCTCGTGCGATTTGGCAAACCCGGACTCCACGGCTTGCACGAGGATATGTGCTTAGACCTGAGTGCACTCTGTTCTAAGGAATGGCTTAGGAAGCATTTAAAGTAACTGCTATAAGCTAATTAGTCAGCCCCCACCCCACACCTCAATTACACGGAGCATGGCCTTAGCGTAATCCGCCCGACCTGCACAAGAGAGAGGCCGCCTGTGCCACAGGGGCCTGAACTCAGAGGGTGTCTTTGCTGCAGCTCCTTCCCAGGGGCACCTTCCTCAGGGGGGTCACCCGGCCAGGACCAGCCAGCCCCTCCCAGGGAGCCTCCTCCAGGCTCAGGGCGCTGCTCCGCCCCGTGGCTGCTCTCTGGCCGCTCAGCCCCTCCCCTGCCAGCCTCACTGTCACTCGCACAGAGCTCACCCATGTGGTGCGCACCGCCCCGCCACGGCCACGGCCACGGCCACGGCCACGTGCTTCTGCGGGGTCTGTGCTTCTCCGCTCCCTGCAAAGGCTACTTCACACCTACCCATCCTTAGACCCTCCCCACCACCCATACCCACACCCTCCCCACCACCCACACCCTCCCCACCACCAACCCACCACCCACACCCTCCCCACCACCCACACCCTCCCCACCACCAACCCACCACCCACACCCACACCCTCCCCACCACCAACCCACCACCCACACCCACACCCTGCCCACCACCAACCCACCACCCACACCCACACCCTCCCCACCACCAACCCACCACCCACACCCACACCCTCCCCACCACCAACCCACCACCCACACCCACACCCTCCCCACCACCAACCCACCACCCACACCCACACCCTCCCCACCACCAACCCACCACCCACACCCACACCCTCCCCACCACCAACCCACCACCCACACCCACACTCTCCCCACCACCAACCCACCACCCGCACCCTCCCCACCACCCACACCTGCCATCTGGCTCTCCACAGTGCAGGAAGGAGGCCCAGCGCCCAGTGCTTGGCTCTGCAGCACCCACCGTCCCTCCCTGCTCCCGGGCAGGCCGCCCTTGTCTTCTAGTCCCCCCACCTCTCGGCCTTCTCTCTCCAGAGCTCTAAGTATGTGACCCTCTGGCCCTCCACCCCCCTTCCCTGCCTGCTCCATCCCTTTGAGCACAGGGTCATCCCTGTCTCCTCCTCAGACTGCTCCGACTGCTCCAGCTCTGACCCCCCCCCCCACTCCCCCTACTTCTGCTTCTCCACAGTGTCGGGTTTCATCCCCTCTTCTCAGCCCTTCTAGTCAGGCCTCTGCCCTCAGGGCCTCCAAGGGGCAACCCTGCCTTCATCTCTGTCATTTCTCTGCCTTCATCTCCGACCTGAGGGCCCCTCCCTGCTCCTGACGTGTGTCCTCTGTGGTTCTCCCCCCGCTCCTCTGCTGGCCCTCCTCACTCTGCTGACCCGGCTCCCCAGGGGCCCCTCTTCTCCCCCTCCCTCCTCACTCCTCTCCCCAAAAGCCCCTCTCCCTCCCCACACCTCTCCCCAGGCCAGTGACTCAGGCAGCTCAACCTCGGCCTGACTGCTCCCTGCACCACACCCGCACCCTCCTGCTTGCTTGTAACTCTCTGGATATAAGAGGCACTTCACGCAAATGCAGCCCAAAGGGGGTTCTACCACTCAGACATTTTCTTCATCTCAGTGAACGACATCATCATCTGCCCAGCAGCTCACACCACAGCCTTGAAGGTCCCCAGACTCCGGGTGGCCACGGCCAGCGACCCACCTTCACAGCCGCCCGGGGTTGCCAGCAAGTCCAGTCAGCACGAGCAGCTGGGCGGGAGCACCCCCTCCACGGAGCCCCTCCGGGCCCCACCCCTCCTCCCTCTTCACAGCTTAGCCACCGGGATCTGACCTTAGACCCTGGTTTGTGCCGTGCCTGGGGTCCTCCCCCACGCCCCGGCTTAGAGCGCAGCCAGACTCCTCCCTGTGGTCCAGGCGGCCTGGGCGCCCGGCCCTGCGGGTCCACCTCCCCTTCCCACTCTGCGGTGCCTCCTCTCCCGTCCCCCGACAGTAGGCTGTGCCTGCCCCCTCCCCATTCTCCTGTGGCTGCCTCCAGCCACCCCCCAGCCTCTGCTTCAGTGTCCCCTCCCCAGAAGGCCTCCCTGACCTCCCATCCACAGCGGCCCTGGAGCTGCCTGTACTTTGCCCTTCCCACTGCCTGGAGTGTTCTTGAGAGACTATGGTCACCGTCTGCCTCTCTCCCCTAGACCCGGAGGCCCGTGACAGCAGGGCACGGCTGTCTCTCCCAGTGTTGCGCCCCCCTCTCCCGCCCCCCAATCCCCAGGAATAGTATCTGGGATGGGAATGACAAGTACATACAGGAATGATGACTGACATTTGCTCTCTAAGCTTTCGAATTTGGCCCCGTCCTAGCTCGGTCCCATATGCCAGCCCAGACCCTCTCCCCGGCCAGCTGTAGCCGCAGCCGCCCACCACACAGCAGCACAGGGGACCTGTGCTGGGGCTTCAGTGGCGAGCAAACCAGACCTAGTCTAGCACCGTGGTCGGCAAGCCGCGGCTCACGAGCCACATGCGGCTCTTTGGCCCCTTGAGTGTGGCTCTTCCACAAAATACCACGTGCACGCACGCACGTACAGTGCGATTGAAACTTCGTGGCCCATGCGCAGAAGTCGGTTTTTGGAGAGTCTAATTTGAAGAAGTGGTTCTAACGCCGCCGAGCCACACTCAAGGGGCCAAAGAGTCGCATGTGGCTCTCGAGCCGCGGTTTGCTGACCCTTGGTCTAGCAGGTCTACACTGAGCCTCGGGCATGCATGTATTCATGTATTCATGCATTCATCCATCCATCCATCCATCCATTCATTCAAGAAATACTTCTGTGGGGTTTATTTTGTCAAGCACTGTTCTAAGTGCTTTTCAAGTATAAGCCGCATACCAGTCTAGGAGGTATGTGCTATTATGAACCTCAGATTAGAGCTGAGGAAACTGAGGCACAGAAAGGGGGGGTCATACAGCTGGGAGTGTCAGAGTGGGACCCTAGGCGCTCTCTCTCACTTTGCTTCCCCCAGCTTTCCTCCGGGCTCCCCCTCCCCCTCCCCAGCCTCTCTTCCATGGGGAAGCCAGTGAGGGCGGGGCCGGGGTGCCACAGCTCTTCCTGCTCTGGGTTCTGGGTGGCAGTGGGTGTCCCCGCGTTCCCCAGGGTCCCCTCCCCTACAGGCTGGGAGGGGGGTTTACAGCTGTGACTCCTGGTGGGGCCCCCCAGGGAGGAGAGCCTCACTCCTCTAGTTGCCCCTAAGGGAGGAGGCCCCATCACCCATCACAATGCCGCCACCTGATCCCGAGGAGCCAAGAGGGTCCTTTCTGCTGAGGCCCGGGACGGAGTGTGAGCTCCCAGAGAACACGGGCAGGAGAAGGACCTCCCAAGCAGAGTCTTCAGAATGCAATTTGAGAATCGCACCCATTGCAATTTCATTTATTGAATTTTCTTAACGCACGGCCTTTCAGATTTGGGAATAAATGGATTCAATTGAGAAATCAATGCTTTTCTATACCAACAATTCAGAAAATTAATTACTCTGCCAGCGGGCCGGTCCAGCGCCTGGGTCCAGCTGGGAGTTGTTGCAGGAAAATGCTGTGCTGTCCCCCCCATCCTGCTATGAGGAGGGGGTGCTCCCAGGACTGATTTCGCTCGTTAGTGGACGCTCATGGAAGTGGCCAGTGTCTGCCTCTGACCCCATTTTATAGATGAGAAAACAAAGGCACTGAGAGACCAAATAGCTCAGAGAGCATCTGGGTCGACTCAGTGAGGAAGAAACCGAAGAAGCTGCCACAACCGAGGTTTGGAGAGCAAGGTCCAGCCCTCAGGAAGGAATGTGGGGCTCAGGAAGGGGTCAGGGTCCTGCCTCGGGGCAAAGCCCTGGGGAGGGGCAGTTGCAGAGCAAGTAAGCCCTGGGCAGCCACTGGCTGGGCCTTAAGTTACGTCGTTAAAACAGTGCGGTGCTGACGGGGGAACAGGAGTGAGCCAGGGCACAGATGCTGAGAGAGGAAAACTGGTGCAGATGTGGGGCTTGGAATACGGTGTGAAATGTCCTTTAAAATCAGTGGAGAGCCCAGCTGAGGTCAATAAAAATATACTTTAAAAAATAATGCCTCAATACTCGTGCTCATGAATGGTAACACACGAACCCCACTCACTGTGAGGCGGAGAGAGGGGGCATATGGGAACTCTACTATCTGCTCAGTTTCTCTGCAAACCTAACGCTGCTCTAAAAATAGAGTCTGTTCTTAACCAAAGAGGCCCCTGGGCGTGGGGAGAGATGAGCAGGAAACTACCTGTGGTCCGGGCAGCAGACGGGATGAGTACCCAAGGCCTCTAAAGAATTCCTTCCAAGTGATGATGAAAAAGAATTTTCCAAAGAGAAAGCGGACGCAGCACACAGACGGGCATGCCCACAGGAGAGGCAGCAGGAACGGTTAATGAGCACGAGGATGCCCGGGCTCACGGATGGTGAGGGAAACAGGAAAGGTAAAGCAATGTCGGGGCTCCATGTTTCACCTCGCAGTGGGCAAAGCTCTCAGTGTTTTGTCATCTCGGGCGTTGGCCCTCGGGTGCATGAGCCTGGCAGGAGGAGCTCATGCCGCATCGCTTTCAGAGCAGACACCTGGAGGCAGCTCAGTGCCCTCAGCTGAGGGAACACATTAAATACGGCTCCTCACTATCAAAGCATTCCGTGCAAGTCCACCTAAACCGGTGCAAGTAAATGGACAAACTACCCGTCGGCTCACGACCCCCTCCCCTTCCCACAGAGCCAAGGCTGAGGGGGCCGGCTCAGGATGGGGTTCGGTGTCCTCAGGCCTGCCACAGAGAGCCTCTGGGGCTCCTGAAGGGACTCGGGACTTGGCACCTGTGTGTCACCGCCCCCTGGGTGCCCTGCCTCAGTGCCCCCAGCAGCCCCGGAGGGCAGCCCTCAGCTGAGGTCAGAGCGCAGGGGCCGGGTCCACGCGAGGCTGACCCAGCCCAGAGCACAGGCACCGCCTGTGTCACCTCTAGGTCCCCCTGCGCGTCAGGCCCGGCCAGGGGGCTGGAAGGAGGCAGGTGTGCCGGAGCCTCTGCGGAAGTTCCGGACCAGGGCCCTGCACTTCCACGTGTTGTTGTGAAGATGAAAAGAGGCAAGAACAGAGGTGCAAGTCGGACCGGGTGCCTGGCCACAGCCAGTGCTCACGCACCCCTGCTCCCTCCGCTCGCCAGCGGCCTTCCCTCGGTGCCGCTTGCTCCCTTGTGTCAGCTCCGTGCAGGCAGCGGGCAGCGGGGCACCGCCAGGGCTCCCGTCGCCACATCCACACGGGCGCCCCGGTTTCCATAAACTGGCAGCCGTATGAGCATGTCCAGGGGGCACCAGGCACAGAGGCTCCTCGGTTTACTCACCTCCGCTTGGCTGTCACAGTCCTCGTTCCGGAGCGGAAAGCGCTGAGGCTCAGAGGAGTGAGGTGCCCCCAGGCTGCGCGGGGGCCCTCAAACCGAAGCTCTCCCAGCCCGCGGGCTCAAAGACTTGCCCATGAACTGCAGAAAAACATGTCATATTCCAGGCACTACACACACACCACATACACACACTGTGCACAGACACACATGCACACAGATACAGGCGCGCACACACACACACACACATACAATACAATACTTGCTCCTGCTACATTTGCTGGGAGTGGATATTTCTATTCCATTCTGTTCTTTTCTTGGCAGTGCTGGTCCCAGCCCATGAAGTTCATTTCCTGACCCACTAGAACCGTGGTCATGTGGCTCTTTGGCCCCTTGAGTGTGGCTCTTCCACAAAATACCACTGCCTGGGCGAGTCTATTTTGAAGAAGTGGCATTAGAAGAAGTTTTAAAAAATTGGCTCTCAAAAGAAATTTCAATCGTTGTGCTGTTGATATTTGGCTCTGTTGACTAATGACTTTGCCGACCACTGAACCAGGGGATGAAGACCAGCTAGTTACCACTGCATTAGTCCATTGAGTTAAGACCTGAGGGTTGAAAAATCACTCTAGGCTCCTCCCAAATGGCCACCTCTCAGCAAACCACAGCCCAAGCTGACGCGCCCACGCCTGCATCCCACGCTGTGCATGCTCCTTTGCGATACAACCATAGAGCCGCATAGCTGCGGCAGGACCAGGCGGCTCGCAGGGCCTAAAGCACTTCCTCATCTGGCTCTTAACAGGGAAAGCTGGCCCACCACACAGCTCTGACTGTCTCCTTGGCTTGCATTTCTCCAGGCTGCCCTTTGCCCTTTGGCCTCCATGTTCAGGTAGAAGGTGTTCATTGCAGCGTTGCTTATAGAGAAAAAAACCAGAAACAAGAATCTTGGACACGAATCCTGTCTGTTGCATGGACCACAGATGGTTTGCTGTGACCGTCCTTCCGTGGGGGGTGAGGTGGGGGGTCCATGCTCTGCCCAGCACTGGCGGGCCCGTGGGGTGCACAGAGCCCCCCCTCACCCTTGCTTCCTGACTCCTGCTCTGCTCCCCGCAGGCCTCCTGGGAATGGTCGCCCACATGATGTACACACAGGTGTTCCAGGTCACCGTGAGCCTCGGCCCCGAAGACTGGAGGCCCCATTCCTGGGACTACGGGTGGTCCTTCTGGTAAGTGGCTTTGACCTCAGACACAAGAGGCCCGAGGCATGCTGGGATTTCAGCAGCTCAGCCCAGGTGGAGGGCAGACAGAAGTGGGGTGAGCCTGGAGTCCAAAGGGTGGGCGAACTCTGCCGCGTGGACCGGACCAGGCCCTCTGTCATTTTAATCAGCCTCAAGCTAAGAATGGCTTTTACACTTTTAAATTCTGGGAAATAAATCAAGAAGAAGAATCGTTTGTGAGATGGGAAAATTACATGAAATTCAAACGTAGAGTGTCCATCAATAAAGTTTTATTGGGACATGGCCACACGCATCATTTATATGTGGTCTACGGCTGCTCTCCCGCTACGGGGACAGAGGTTGCACGGCCCACAGAGCCTGAGCTATGTACTGTCCGGCCCTCCCCCGAGGACGTTTGCCAGTCCCCGTCTGGGAGGCTGTGGAGGGGGAGGGGGGCGGGTGAGACCTGAGGCGGGCGACCCCGGAGGGTGCTGAGGGTCCCGTGGATGCGAGGACCCCAGGGAGGGGCTCCGAACCGCAGAGCTCGGTGTGTGAGAGGCAGACCCGGCCAGATTCCTGTGCTTGCCCCTAGACAAGGAAGCAAGGGTTTGTGTGAGTTCATGTAACTGGACGGTCCTCGGGGATCCACAAGGGGCTTGGCTTGTGACAGAGAAACCCACCCACACTCGTTTAGGCAACAAGGATGGACGCACGGGCTCCTGGCACGGGGAGTGTAGCTGAGTGTGCACTTGAGGACACGTCTGACCGGCGTCGCTGACGCCAGGGCTGAGTCTCCCCTCTGCGGGCACCGAGCATTGCCCGACATGCCGACTCCATCCCTGGCCAAGCTTCCCTGGCGGGGGGGGGGGGGGCTCCTCTTTCACTTACAGGGACAGTGGGGCCTCCCTTTCCCCAAAGTCCACCACAGTCCCCAGCCTCTCTCAGGCCACTTCCTCTCCCGATCCACCACCATGACCGGAGTGTCACGAGCTTATGGCCAGCTTACCAGGCCCGTCTCTGGAGCTGGAAAGGAGTCAGACTCTCGAATGGCGAGTGGGTGGCATGGGTGCTGGGTGAGCTACCAAAACGCCTGCTTCAGGCATGGCTGGGTCCAGGTGATCAGCCGATTCCTTAGGAACTGTCACCCTCCCCTCTTTCTGCCTCCATTCCCTTCGTGCTGGGTTTCATTCACAAGCTTTTCCCCGAGTGATGGCCAAAAGAGTCACCAAGCTCAGTTCTAGGCGTCCATCCCACAGATGCAGCAATAGCAGCAGAGAGGCCATCTTCACACTCTTTCCAGCCCAGACCCCGGTATGCCCTTCGCTGGCATGTGACCATCCTTCAACCAATGACTTAGACCCTGAGGAGACTGGATGGTTCTCATTGGTCTAGCCTGGGTCACATGGTACCGCCCCCACCCAAACCCTTGGACAGAGAGAGGAGGAGGGGCGGTCCCCCAGAGGAATCCTGGCGGTGGGGGGAGTGGGCTGTTATCAGGAGTGTGTGCTGGAGAGACCTGGACCGCAGTTGCCCAGTGCACAGGGTTAGGTCTGCTCTGGTGGCAGAGGCCATTATCCACTCGGTCATTGAATGAACATGTACTCCCTGAGCACTACGGAGCCAGCCACTCTCCTGGCGGTGTGTGTGTGTGTGTGTGTGTGTGTGTGTGTGTGTGTCTGTGGGGGGGGTGGGTGGGATGGTGGGGGACAGCAGTGCCAAGGCAGCATTGCAACCCCCTTGAGACAAAGTGAACTGTGCTCTGTGCAATAATGTAGACTCTCCTGGCTGGGGGTGCGGGGGTGGGGGTGCGTGGGGAGGTCACACCCCACTTCTGTGGGAACACAGAGAAGGGGTCATTCGGGAGGATTTGGTCAGGTGAGGGCAGAGGAGGGGTGGACAGGGAGGGAGAGGGAGCCGGGATGGGGAACAGACAGCGGTGAGCGCACCTCGGGAAAGGCGGTCGCTGTCAGGAAGAGCGATGACTGAGCAGACCCCAGTGCAGACCCTGGGGACTCCCGCTACACCCCTCCCCCTGCATGGCTCTTCCCCCTTAAAGGGACCCTGGCCCTCGACACCATCCCCGATCTCCATGACAGCAGAACCAGCCAAAGCTCTGACTGCCTCTACCCACCCCTCCTTTCCCACCAGCAGCTCCTCCTTAGGCCTTGACCTCGGGAAGCCGTCACCCCGCGGGAGAGGAAAAGACAGGAGGGGAGAGGACATTTGTGGGTGTTGACTCCGTGCAGTGAGCACAGGTGTCACCCCAGCCGTGCTGGGAGAGGGCAGCTGGTGGAGTGACTGAGGCGTCCAGGGACCCCGTGTGAGGGGCAGCGCTGGGATGGGCCCAGGTTGGGGTTGGGGGGCCCTCTAGAGCCCTGCTCTCAGCCCCGTGTGCGGCTGGTGAGACGAGGGGGGTAGACACGGCTCCTGTGCGCCTCGAGCACTGTTTGACGAG
Source organism: Vespertilio murinus (assembly GCA_963924515.1). Lineage (NCBI taxonomy): Eukaryota > Metazoa > Chordata > Mammalia > Chiroptera > Vespertilionidae > Vespertilio > Vespertilio murinus. Next base: position 99,538,100 of record OZ004705.1, on the reverse strand, counting down.
CAGATGCTCTTCTGATCTTCCCGCTATTGATCTGAGATGTGACACGGACAATAACTCTGTTTGCATATGTGGGAGCTGAGGCTCGGAGGGTTAGATCACAGGATTCTGGATGCCTCCTCCCGACAGCCTCTCTCCCGAAGCCCCTGGCTCTCCACCTGGGCCCTTGGCGCCCAGACCCGAGCCTGCTGGCGGCGGCCATGGGCACCTTTTCCCCGGAAGTGAGTTTCCTTCCTGGCTCCTCTGCTCCCCAAGGGTGCACCCCCACCCCAAGACGGGCCAGTGTGCAGCCCCACTTAGGGCTGACCCATTTCTCCTTGTCACCGGGGCCCACAGGAGGCACCAGCCCCGCTTTCATGCCTCCAATCTGGGCTGTGCAGGGCCTTGCAGGGCCTGGCACTGCCATCTCTCTAGTTCGATGTGTGTGAGACCATTTGTCACAATTCTGGCCCCAGAGCCCCAGGCGGCCGCAAGGAGACCAGCTTCAAGACAAGACCGCCCGGCCTCGGTCCCGGGCCCCCCAGGAAGAGCAGACCGCGGGCGCCAGCCTCCGGGAGGGACGCTCGCTGCTCAGGACGGTGAAGGTGCAGGTTAGGAGTCTCACCGGACCCCGTTAGCTAGGCCTCACCCACGCCGCTGTGCAGTGCTGGGCCAGGGGCAGGGGCCGCTGGCTGGGGCTGGCCTCTAAAGCGGATCCTGCCTCTGACCTCCGCCCGCTGTGGACCCTGGCCATGCCCGCCCCTCCCGAGCCTCGGAGTCCACAGCTGAGAGGGGGCGGCCTCAGTGCACCTCGTGGAGCCTGTGAGCAGTGCGGCATTCTCTGCGGACGCATAGCCCGTCACACATGGAGATTCATGATGCTCTCTCACGGTTCCGTGGTTCACTGCGCTCACTGGGGGCCTGGCGTGGGGCCTCCCGTGACGCCTCAGACGGATGTCGGCGGTCCGGGCATCCAGATGGGCCTGGCAGCGCTGGCAGGGGTGCGGCGGGCGCCGGAGGCTGCCGTGGAGCGGCGGCCCCAGCACGGTATCCGGGCCCCTCGGGGAGCGAGTGTTCCCAGAGATCCGAGCGGAAGCCACAAGCTTACAGCCTCGCTCCGGAAGTCACGGGGTCCCTCGTGTGCATTCTCTTGCTCACGAGCAGGTGAGGGGGCGGATTCAAGGAGGAGAGGCTGCACAGAGCCTCAGCCCCGAGAGGTGGCTCATGGCCTTCGTTGGAGACAAGCTACCACCGGGACTACGGGAGTCACGCCCGTGGGCACACAGCACGGGGATGGTGCCGGGGAATGTGCATTAAGACAAGCAGCAGCCCCTTGAAGCCTCAGCTCCTCCTCTCTGGGGGAGGGGTCATGGCAGCGCGGGTTCAGGGGGTGGGGCTGCTGTGAGGACCATGGGGGCCCAGCTCCTCCAGTGCTTGTGCACAGTGTGTGCTCAACGAGGCAGCGATTACTCATGTGGGAGTGACAGTGGGCCGTAGGTAACGCCACTCCTGCTTGTGGAGAGGCCTGTGGCCCACATGCCCAGGAGCATGGCATCCCATGGCAAGCAGCCCCCCTCCCTGGCTCTCCAGGCTCCACCCCACCCCTGCACCCCCCGACTTGCTGCTCGCTTAGCCCCAGAACGTCAGTGTTGGGTTAGGACCCAGCCCTGGCTGTCCCCCCTCATTCCCCCTCTGCCTCCTTTGGCCCTGCCTGAGCTGGGGACCCCATCCCCACCTGAGCCCCGGGCCCTCAAGCCTCCTTCCGGCCTGCTCCTGGCAGCTCCGAGTCTCCGCTCTCCAGATATCCCTGTGACATGCCAAGGCAAGCCCCTCCCCAGTCCCGGGAGCCGGATAAATCTAAGCTTGGTGCCACCGGCTCTGCCAGGCCCAGCCTGAGCTGGATAGTCCCACCATTGACGCCCACGGAGGGGGAACCAGGCCCACTGGCTGGACCCGGGCACTGCCTCCAAAAAGGCAAAGGCCCAAGTCACACCATTGGCCTCAGAGGCTGCAAACTACAGCCAGCCCAGGGCTGAGCCCTGCCTGCCAGGGTCCTGCTTGGCCTGCCACAGGGTTATTTAAATGTTCCCACTTGTTCTTAACATCGAGAAAGGTACACATTTCACATAGACACTCAGGCCCCTGGCTCCCCTTGAGCATTGGAAGCTACATCCGTGCCTAACTTGCATTGCCGCCCGGCAGCAGGCAGCTGCGGCTGTGGCTGCCCCATTCCAATGGGGCACTGGCCCTCCAGTGCACCCCAGTCCCACCACTCCCTCCTGCCTGACACCAACAGTTTCCTCACTTAGTCATCCACCTGACCCGAAGGGAATTTGCATCTGTGACCCCTGCTTGGAATGGCAGCATGTCAGCTTCCTGGTGATGGCAGGAGAGCAGACAACTGGCCACTTTGTGCTTCTGCTCTGCACTTGATCAACATGGAGACGGATGGGAAAGGGCCTCTCACCCCAGCACACACAGTGAGACCCGGAGCATTTGTGCTGCAGACTGAGGGTGGGACAGGGTGGCATGGATGAGCTAGGAGCACAGAGAGGTGAAGCATTCTGGCCAGGTCACACAGCATTAGAGCAGCACGCTGGGCCGGGTCCCGGGAGGGTGGTCCTCTCTGGGTGGAGCCCCATCTGTGTGGAGCGCAGTGGCTTCCCTGCTACCTCCTCCCTCCCCTCCTCCCCCACTTCCCAGTCTCGGGGAGCTCGGGAAAGCAGGGCACTAGCCCTTACTCTCTGGGGGCCCAGGCCGTCCCGGTCTCTCTGCCAGGCTTAGCTGGCATTTCAGCACATTGATCCCCCGGAGGGGATGGTGAGGGGAGGTGTTTGCTGCTGTGACCTTCGCAGATCCTTGGCCCCAAAGAGCCACTGGAGAGGGTGTTTGCTTGTGTCACCACTAAGTGGTTGTGTGGTCAGCAGGAAGCTCTGGCTCTTCCGCATCCCCCCTGAGGCGGCGACCCTGGCCTCCTCTCCTCTAAGACCAGGGTGGGTTAGGAAAGCTGTGGCTGCCCATGAGGGCCCTGCTGGCCGTGGGAGGACTAGCCAGGCTCCAGACTGTGGCCATCAGCTCCTGATCCCATCAGCTGGGCACTCAGGGTGGCCTAGACTCAGGGTGGTGCTCTGCGCAGTGGCCCTGCGCCCGTCCAGCCCGCAGGTGCACTAGGGCTGGCTAATCAGTGAGCAGTCAGTCTTCCCGCTGAGCGGGGCCTGGGTGGGCTTCATGGCACCGTGTGTCTCTGAGGCTGCTCCCCCAGCGTCCCCGCCCTGCCCTCAGCTCCCAGAGGATAGAGTGGCTGACACCAACCCCCTCCCCTCTCCTCCCCACAGTGTCCACTCTGCTCTTGGCTCAAAACACCAGGCCACCCACCCACGTGCCTGACAGCACAAGCTCAGAAGTGCAAACTGCAAACACCAGCAGGTGTTCTGGCCCCGCAGGGTTTTTGCACTGCGCCCTGGGTGGGTGCCACTTCCCCTCCCTGTGTGGGTGGTATCAGAGGAGTAGTGGGGTCAGGATGTTCACCACTGCCCAGTGGTGACGAAGTCACCCCTCCCACGGTGCCAGCAGAGGCCACTGGGGAGAGCAATGAGGCTGGTGGGGTCTTCAGAGGCCTAAGGGGCTAGAGCTCCACCCTGCCCAGCAGTAATAATAATAATAAAATCTTCCCACCTGGGTCAGTGAACGGTGCCTCGAGGACCCCTGGGACTATCACAAAAGACCTAGCTTGGAGTTCTGGAAGAAGAGAGAAGAACTAAAGCACTCAAAGGAATAATGGCTGACCACAAAATTTTAAAAGCTACAGAGTTAAGAAGTGGAGTGAATCTCCAAACAGGATAAACCCCCCAAAAATCTATGTATTATAGTCCAACTTAAAGACTAAAGTCAAAGGAAGCAAAATATTGAGATCAGCAAGAGAGAAACAGTACCTTAACCATAGAGAAGACTAATCTAAGTGAGGGAGTGAGGGTGAGTTTTGCATCAGAAACAATGGAGACTAGAAGAAGGTGGCATCACATGTTTCAAGTGCTCAATGGAAAGAGCGGTCAATTCAGCATTCTTTCTAGCAAAAATATCCTCCAAGAAAGGGAAGGGAAAATTAAGACATCCTCTGGTGGAGGAAGACTAAAAAAAAATGTGTTGCCAGCAGAGGTACCCTAAAAGAAGGGCGAAAGGAAGTTCTCTAAACAGAAAAAAAAAATCTTTTGCCGAAACCGGTTTGGCTCAGTGGTAGAGCGTCGGTCTGCAGACTAAAAGGTCCCGGGTTCGATTCCGGTTAAGGGCATGTACATTGGTTGTGGGCACATCCCCAGTGTGGGGTGTGCAGGAGGCAGCTGGTCGATGTTTCTCTCTCTTCAACGTCATCGACGTTTCTAGCTCTCTATCTCTCTCCCTTCCTCTCTGTGAAATATCAATAAAATATTTTTTAAAAAATCTTTTAAAATAAGCAATCTTGGAACAGCAGGAAAGAAGAAAGAAAATTTTACTTTCCTCTTGAGTTTTCTAAATAGAGGGGAACTTTCACCTGGCTGATGTGGCTCAGTGGTTGAGAGTTGACCTATGAACTAAGAGGTCGCCAGTTCTATTCCCAGTCAGGACACATGCCCGGGTTGCAGGCTCAATCCTTGGGGGGTGGCATGCAGGAGGCAACCTATCAATGATTCTCTTTCATCATTGATGTTTCTCTTGCTCTTTCTCAATTCCTCTCTGAAATCGATAAAAAACAAAAAATTATTTTAAAATTTGAATAAAGGGGAACTTTTAAAATTTGATAAAGACCTACAGCTAACATCATACTCAACGGTGAAGATCAGTGCTTTCTATCTAAGATTGGGAACATCACTCATACTCCATGTACTGCTGGAGGCTCTTGCTTGTGCAATAAGACATGAAAAGCAAATAAAATGTATACAGATTGGAAAGGAAGAAGTAAACTATATTTATTTGCAGATAACACAGATGTCTATGCAGACAAATCTAAGAAACTTACATGTAAAAAAATGCCTAGCCCAGCCAGTGGTGAGCATCGACCTATGAACCAGGTGGTCATGGTTAGATTCCAGGGCACATGCCTGGGTTGCAGGCTCCATCCCCAGTGTGGGGTGTGTAGGAGGGAGCTGATTAATAATTCTCTCTCATCATTGATGTTTCTATCTCTCTCTCTCCTTCTACCTTCCTTTCTGAAGTCAATAAAAATACATTTTTTTTAAAATGCCTAGACCTAATAAATTAATTCAGTACTGTTTCAGGATATAAGATTAAACTATAAAAATCTATTATCCTATTGAAATAATCCTATATAATAAAAGGGTAATATACAAATCGACCAAATGGCAGAACAACCGGAATGCCTGTGGTCCCTCACCCTAGCCGGCCTACCCCCATAGCCCCCATCAGGGCAGGCCAGCAGGACCCCACCAGTGCACGGATTCATGCACCAGGCCTCTAGTATTCTGTAAGCTAGCAATGAACAGTTGGACAAAACTAAATACACAATACCATTTACACTGAAACAAGTGAAATACATAGTAATAAATCTAATAAAACATCTTCAGGATTTGAAGGCTGAAAACTATAAAATGCCAATGAAAGACGATCTAAATAAATGTAGAAATATACCATGTTTATGATAAAGATTTCAATTCCCCACAAATTCATATACAGGTTTAATGCAATTCCTATTAATATGTCAGTATGATAAAATTTACTAACAATGGCAAAATTTCCTACCTGGTTTGGCTCACTGGATAGAGCCTCGGCTCGCAACTAAAGGGTTCCAGCTTCAATTCCAGTCAAGGGCACGTATCTTAGTTGCAGACTCAATCCCCAGCCCCGGTCAGGATAACTGTGGGAGGCAACCAATCAGTTTGTCTCTCTCACATCGATGTTTCTGTCTCTGTGTCTTTCCCTCTCCTGCTCCCTCTAACAATCAATGGAAAAATATTCTCAGGAGAGGATTAACAACAACAAAAGAATGGCAAAGGAAACCAAAATAGCTAAAACAATTTTGACAAAGAAGAAAAAGTGGGAGGAATTGGTGTACTCAATTTGAAGGTTTACTGTATAGCTACAGTAGTCAGACATTGTGGTGTTGGTGGGGAGATAGACACCCAGATCAATGGAACAGAATGAAGAATCCAGAAATAGACCCACACAGATATGCCCAACTGGTTTTTGACAAAGATGCAAATTCATTCAGTGGAGGTGAGAACAGCTTTTCAACAAATGGTACTGGAGCTATTAGACATTCATAGGCAAAAAAAAAATAAAAATAAAATAAAATAAATCATTCTTGATCTACGCTTCATATCCTGTATAAAATTTAACTCAAGATGCATCATAGACTTAAACTAAAAATGTAAACCTATAAAATTTTTTAGAAAAAAAATAGGAGAAAAATCTTTGGGATCTAGGCAAAGAGTTCTTAGACTTGACATCAAAAGCACTGGAAAAAAAATGATAATTGGATTTCATCATCATGAAATCCTTTTGCTCCGTGAAGGACCTTGGTGAGGGGTTGAAGACACAAGCTACGAAGGGAAAGAAAATATTTGCAGACCACATATCTGACGAAGGACTGGTCTGCAGGCTGCGTGAACATGCTCAGAACCCAACAGTAAACAACAATGACAAAGGGGTCAGGAAATAGGAGCAGACATTTTGCCAGAGACGATTCCCAGACGGCAAGTCAGGAAATGAAAAGATGCTCAACGCCACCAGCCGTGAGAACCAGCGGAGAGAGCCACAGGGAGAGGCCACCACACGCCCGCAAAGCAGCTCAGACGGAAAACACCACCGGCCTGGCCGGGGTGGCTCAGTGGGCTGAGCATCGTCCCGTGCCCTGAAAGCTCCCCTCTCTCTAAACAAACAAACAAATAAACAAATAAAATAACATATTGGAAAACAAACGAATAAATAAATACAAATAAAAATTTAAAAAATGATGACACCACCCAATGCTGGTGCGGATGTGGCATTCGCCTTCAAATGAATATGCATGTAAAGGAACACAATGTTAAAACACACAACTTGCATGACCCTCCAGGGGACTATTCTGTATCCCACACATCCTGTGTGAGCCTCTTCCATGATATTCTGGAAATGATACGATTATCGGAAGGAAGAACTGATCAGTGGTCGCCAGAGGTTGGGGGGAACGTGGGAGTGGCTGTGCAATGCACTTGGTGCCGCCAGGCAGGTTCACACTCGGTTCACACCGCAGGGGCCTGGTTCACACCGCAGGGGATTTGCGAGATGTCGCCGCTGGGGAAACGGGGGGGGGGGTGTACCTGGTCCCTCCCATCATTTCCCACAACAGCATGGGAGCCTGTAATTACCTGGACATCGAAAGTGTAATGTAAAAACCTGGAACAATGAGTCAGAGGGGAAAAGCCACAGAGAAGGACGGGGTCGAGGGCTGTGAGGACCTGCAGGGTGTGGTCTCCTCCTCCCACTGGGCGTCTGCGTGGGGAGCTGGACCTGTCACAGGTAAGATCCCTGGACCCACGGCCCAGACATTCGCCTTCAAACGAACGTGTGCAAAAAGGGGGATTTATAGGAAGTAATGGTAGTAGAAGTTTGGTTGCCACTGACAGAAACCCAATTCCTTAATTAAGGGGGGGAAAAACCCGAAAAAGGAATTTGGGTCTCCACAGCTGGACAGCCCGGGTACTGCTTAGCTCGGGGTCTGGTCCTTCCTCCTTCCCTCAGAGTCAGCTTCATTCTCAGGGTCTGGGTGCCGGGACAGTCCCCCGGAGCTCCTGCTCACACCCCGCTCACACCCCGCTCACACCCCGCTCGGGGTGAAAGTTGAGCCGTTTCCTGGTTCCTCGGCAGCAGGCCTGGGTCCACGGACAGACAACAGTACAGTGAATGCCTGGGGTGGTGGTGACGGAGCTGGGTGAGGGGGTCAATGGGGGTAAAGACCTTTTTTTAAAAAAATATATATTTTATTGATTTTTTTACAGAGAGGAAGAGAGAGGGAGAGTCAGAAACATCGATGAGAGAGAAACATTGACCAGCTGCCTCTTGCACACCCCCTACTGGGGATGTGCCTACAACCAAGGTACATGCCCTTGACCAGAATCAAACCTGGGACCCTTCAGTCCGCAAGCCGAAGTTCTATCCACAGGAGCTGGCTTCCTGGCTCTCTGCTGCCTTCTATCCTCACCATCAACCTCCATTCATCTCCTCACATTCCCCTGCCCCAGTGTCCCAGCCCCCCTCCACAAACCCTTCCTCGTAGGCCTCGGCTCAGAGCCAGCACACGTCTGAGGCCGTGGAGCCCACCCTGTGTCAGCCCCTGCATCTTGCCTCTTAGGGATGCGCTTGGCCAGGCCTACGTCCACAGGTGCAGATAATGCTGCTCCCACCCCAGCCCTGGAGGGGGCAGGACCGTGTCCTGTTCTTGGCCGGGCAGCACCTGCTTAGGCCTGGCCCCGAAGAGGCAGCGAGCAGGGGAGCGGCGCCTGGGGCTAGGGGTTCACGGGCACCTCTCTCCTGTCTCCCGCAGCCTGGCGTGGGGCTCCTTCACCTGCTGCATGGCCGCCTCCGTGACCACGCTCAACTCCTACACCAAGACGGTCATCGAGTTCCGCCACAAGCGCAAGGTGTTTGAGCAGGGCTACCGGGAGGAGCCGACCTTCGTAGAGCCCGAGGCCATCAAGTACTTCCGGGAGAGGTCAGTGCATGTGGGCGCCTCTGGCCGGGGCCTGGCCTCGTGGCTGAAGGGCTCCCGGCAGAACTGGACCAAGCAGCCCACCGGAAATGCCAGGAGGGGGAGGGCGGGGAAGGGCAGGTTGGACTCCACTATGTGAGAACGTCTGGGGCGTCCTCATGTTTATGGCCGTGCAACTGCCTTGAGCTCAGGCGACCGGAGCCTGAGCGAGCGGTAAGGGGATCAAGTTGGAGTGTTTGCCTTTGGCTCCAGGCCTCGTAGAACCAAGGTGGGGGCACACAGGGACCAAGGTCTCCATTCTGGACTCGGTCGCAGCACTGCATGAGAAGAGGACCCAGCAGAGGGGCTGGTGAGGGTTGCTGGCGGAGGGCTCCTTGAGGCCAGAACCAAACCTGATCACCTGAGCCCTCGGTGTCTGCTGGGAATGGGGGAGGTGACAATAAATGGTGGGTGGATGGTTGAATGGTTGGTCGGATGGATGGATGCATGGATGATGAATGATTGGATGAGCGGATGCATGTGTGGGTGGATGATGAATGGGTGATGGATGGGTGATGGGTGGATGGATGATGGATGGATAGATGCATGGATGATTGGATGGATGCATTGATGGATAGATGCATGGGTAATGGATGATTGGATGGATGATGGATGGATGATGGGTGGATGGATGCATGCATGCGTGGGAGGATGATGGATGGGTGGACCGTTAGCATATCTCCTGGGACCATCTCCTAAATAAGCTATTTTACCCAAATTCTTATCACAGAGTCAGTCTCTGGGGAGTGATTGGACAAGCACTAATGCCTTCAGTGGCAGGGAAGCAAAAAGCCCCCAGGACTGAGTGTGAGGAGGAAAAGGGGGCGGGGCTGTGGGGCTGGGCAGTGTTGAGGAGGTGGACTCTGCTGGGTCCATGGAAGGCTTTCAATCCAAGGAGTCACATGGTGGGCCTCTCTCTGACTTACAGATGCCATTGTCTCCCTGCCACACGGCCTCCTTCCTGTTCCTTGAGCACTACAAGCTCAACCCTACCCCAGGGCCTTTGCACCTGCCGGGCCCCTGCCTGGAATACTCACCTGGCTGGCTCACTCAGGCCTCTGCGCAGTGAGGCTTCCTTCATCAGTTGGTCTTAGTCACTCTTCAGCCCACTGCTATTTTTCGATAGCACCCATACAACCTAACATCGTTCTATTCTTTATCTGTTTGGTAGTTTTCGCGCTTGGGTTTTGAGAGAGGCTTTGCCGTTTTGTCACTGAGCACCTAGAGCTGGGCCAGGTACCTACGAGGCACTCACCGCATTTTGTGCGTGGGAGGTGGACGGAATTCTTCTCTTTGGAGACCTCAGCCCTGACTGCCTCGTGCCCTTTCAGCATAAGCCCCGCCATCATTGAGCCCATTTAGCACCCAGCACCCCTCACCAAGTCCCCGGTCTGGTGTTCAGATCCAGGCCAGTCAGCTGTGGCCAGAGAGGACAGGCCGACTGGCACATGGGCCTGCCTCGCCCACAGCCGTGGCCGCAGCATGCAACTAGGAAGGGGGCAATGGATGGCATAGACGGGACCCAGGGTGGGCACTTAGGGACGTTTATAGACGCCACATGAGCGGCCCTATGTCTGAACCCGCCCCATTAGCCCGGCAGCAGCTGTCCCCTCATCTGTCGAGAGCCTGGGACGCCGTGGGCAGCTTGTTTTGCTGATGCAGAAAGCAGGACAGCTCAGTACCCAGGACAGCTGACCTCCGTTTCCCATTTCTGTTGCTTTGCTGCTGTGGGACTTGGGCCGTTTCCTCTGACCCACAGTGAGAGGGCTCTTGCGTCCTGGGAAGGCTCAACTCTGACAAGCCAGGCTCGTGCTGGGCTCAGTGGAGGGCACACGGAGAGAGCTCTGTTCGTGCCCGTTCCCGTCCCTTCTGCCACTGACGCAGAGTAGGAAGCTTGGGAATGGTTACCTCGGGACGAGAGGGAGATGGCGTTTAGATATTAGGACGTTAACAAATCATGTTCATAAGCACAGCTGGCACTCCTCTACATGCTTTAGATGTTCATCCCCGGCACCTCTGGGAGGTAGTAGGTATCCCGGTGTCCCTATTTAATGGTTGTAAAGTCAAGGCCCAGAGAGGTGTAGTGGCCTGCCCAAGGTCACAGCTGGGGGCTGGTCAGGATCTCTGCCCCCTGAGGGGAGTCTGCTGAGGCTCACAGCGTGGGGGCAGCCAGAGAGCAGAGGGCACAGGAGGATACAGGCCCGGGAGGGGTTGTGGGGTCTCCCAGCCCCCCGCTGGTCCTGTCAGAGGAGAGGCAGGAGTGGCCCCACCTCACCCAGCCTCTCCCGCGCCCCGCCCGGGCGCTGCCGCCCACCTGGGTCTGCTGGGGTTTCTGTGCAGGAGCGAGCCTGCTGGGGAGATCCTGAGCGGTGGGAGACGGTGCGTGCTTGAGTGTGTGTGTGTGTGTGTGTGTGTGTGTGTGTACACGTGTGTGTGCCGGGGCCAGGGTGCACACGTGGGGTTGGGGTGCACTCTGTCCCCATGACTGAGCAGCCTCACTGGCTAGAAGAAACTTCTGGAACTAAACTCCCAGTGTCACCCTGTGTGTGTGTGTGTGTGTGTGTGTGTGTGTGTGTGTGTGGTGTGTGTGATGGAACACGCTGAATGGAAGGTGAATATATGCAGATGGAGGCTTTCTCGAAGGCTCCAAGCTTGGCCTGCTTTAACCATATGGGAGAACAGACGATGGGACTGACTCCGAGGGAGTCAGCCATGACACCCCTCCGCCTCCCGTGGCAAAGCTGCCGGCGGGGGTGGGAGAGGGCAGCTCCTCTCCGCTCTGAGCACCTGGGTCACTCGGCCGGCCGGCCGGCCGGCACCTCTGCGGGCTGGCTCGTTCATTCACCTGCAGCCTTGTTTGTGGCTCCTCCCGGGTGCGAGGGAGGGCTTGTCCTTCTCGGCGTCCATCTGTCCTCCCAGAGCCACAGGGCTCAGTGAGCTGTTCCGGTCCATGGCAATGACGTCATCGACGACGCACAGCGTTCTCGGTGCCCCTGCTGCCAGCACCTTACCCATGTGCGCCCAGTCCTGTGGGAGACAGGAGACGGACCAGGGCTGGAACTAACTGTGGTTTGCTGGCTGTGAGCACCCAAGAGTCACTCCACCTTGCTGGGCCTCAGTTTTCCCGGCTGGAAAATGGGCCAACGTTCTTTTCTCAAAGCTTTGTCCTAGGGATTACACGAGATGATGCAATTCAGTTTCTGGCACAAAGCTGGTGCCCCCTGCTCCCTACCCCCACCTCCTCCGGACACCCCGCTCTGTGCGGGAGACACGCCCTGCCCGGGAAGGGGTGCAGCGCTCGCTGCGTGCGGGAGGCGCTGGGGGTCTCCTCCAGAGGATGGGCTTTGTTTGGCCCCATGGAAGCTTTAAAATTCTTAAATTTTGTCTGAGTTTTAAAAGTCAGATTTCATGCTTTAAAATATGAAGGTTTTGGGCTTGTGATGAGAAGGCAGAGGGGTGGCCCCGCTGGGCCCGCTTCCTGCAGCGGAGCGCCGGCCCTCGGAGCACCGAGGGGCGGCGGTGGCCCCGGTGAGGTGCCCGCGGGCTCCCTGGCTCCGGGGCGGCCAGCGCAGCCCTGTGCTGAGTGCCATGCGCCCTGGTGCGCCTGCGGGCAGGTGACTCGGGCGGGGGTGGGGGACTGAACCCGTGGGGAGGTAGAGAGAAAAGCCTCCACAGAGGAGACCTGAGCCTCACCAGCCCGGTGGGCAGTGGCTGCCGGAGGGCAGCGTCGGGCACAGGCCTCCGCCCGGAGGGGAGCACACGAGGTGCTGAACAAAAGCAGCGGCTGGCCCGAGGAGGCCGAGGAGGGGGAGCGGGACCTGCTCTCCTCCCTCACGGCCTCCCGCAGGGTCAGGGTCCGGGTGCGGCTGGCCCCTGGGATGAGAAGGTGGAGGAGGAACCCGCCCAAACCCCTCCTCTTGGGTGCCAGCCCTCCCGGGCTGAGGCCGGCTCAGACGTGGGTGCAGGGCTGGCCCAGAAGCTCTGCTCTCCAGTCTGCTGTGGGGGGACCTTCCCAAGGGCGCATTGCCCCTTCCTCACCTGCCACTGGCAGCAGGGCCTGCCTCTGCCTCTGCCCTGCTCCCCAGAAAGAGCTCCCTGCGCCCCCGCCGTCCCTCCTCTGCAGGCACAGGGTGAATCCTGGGCCAGTGCTGGCCTCCCCTCTCCTCACTGGGCATCGGCCTCGGCGGCCACACCTGTGCCAGGGCTCCCACTCCTCCCTCCAGCCCGGCTCCATGTCCAGCTGCCTCCCTGGCGTTTCCGTTTGGGTTCTCAAGGCACCGGAAATGAGGGTGCCAGGACACCACGATGGTGCCGCATCCCAGCCCTATGGCAGCGTCTCTCGAGGTGCCCCGCTTGTGCCAGCCAGACATCTGCGTGCCCTGGCACAGCGTCCAGCTCACCGCACTCCAAGGCACTTCCCTACAGCTGCCCACGCCCCGTCTCCCCCTCCCCCTGCACCAAGCTCCCTGTAAGTAACCCCACGCCCACTGCGCCCCCATCTGCCCTCCCCCCAGCAGAATGACCAGGTACCTGCACCCCCATCTTCCTGCTTAAAACAGTGCGGTGACCTCCCACAGCTCCGGACAGAGGCCAGCTCCTCACTGACCCGCAGGCACTGCCCCTGCCGGCCCACCTGGCCCGGTCCCTGCTGCACAGCACCCCGGGCCTCGCAGCCCACACCCGTCTCTCCTCTGCCTCCACATGGCTCCCGAACTGCCCACCCTCTGCCTGGAGCACCCCCAGTGCCCCCTCTCTGCCTGGAGCACCCCCATTTCCCCCCTCTGCCTGGAGCACCCCCATTTCCCCCCTCTGCCAGGAGCACCCCCATTGCTCCCCCCCCCATCTGCCTGGAGTACTCTCATGTCCCCCTCTCTGCCTGGAGCACCCTCATTGTCCCCCCATCTGCCTGGAGCACCCCCATTGCCCCTTCTCTGCCTGGAGCATCCCCATTTCTCCCCCTCTGCCTGGAGAACCCCCATCCTGGCCCATCTCCCCACAGTTACCCCTGCAGGCTTGAGGGGTACGGGGGGCACACACATGCCCACTCCCTCCCTGTTCAGGAGCGCGGGGAGGGGGGCCGTGGCAGCAGAGAAGGCCTCTCTGAGGGGGTCTCTGGCCCTGTCACTGGCCAGTCTGTCAGGCTGGGGTGACCTCTGCCCTCTGGGAGCTGCCTTTCCCCAGCCCACCCCCCGCCCCCAGCACCGAGGGCGCCGCTGGGTGCTCCCTGCTGTGGCCCCACTCCCCGCTCTGTCCTTGCGCCCAGGCCGGGTCTGACATGACCTAGGCCGGAGCTTTCCCTGCCCTGGGCTGGGCGCCCGGCTGGGGGTGGGGCTCCCTAACGCCAGCGATCGCTTTTCTCGTAATAATATCGCCAGGCGGTTCCGAAAACCATCTCCAGAAGATCGTATCGAGGCATTTCTTTTTAAAACTAATATCGGAGCGACGGGAGAAAACTGCCAGCCGCGCGGGGACGAGGCGGGGCCTGACACCCGGAGCTTTATCTCCCGGCCCGGCGTTTTGTTCGGAGGATACTGCTCGTAAAATGGAAAAGAAAAGAGAATCCTTAGAAAGCCATTTATCCTCCCCTCAGAATGGCCCCGCTCCTTTTCATTCCGGCCCTGGTTCTGCGGAAACGGAGGTTGGAAAAGTCGCTGTCCCCGTCCCTGTGCCGAGGCCCCACCCCCGCCGGGCCAGCCCTCAGCCGCCATTCCCCATTCCGCTTGCTCTGCCCGAGGGTCACTTCCCAGCGGCCCGGCACCTCATCACTCTGATTGGGGCCATTGACTCCGCCGTTCCCTCCCCACCCCCAGGAGTGCGAGCCCCGGGTGGAGCCGCACCGGAGCCCTCCCCAGCCCCCAGTTAGATCAGTCGGGGGCTGCCCGAGGCCCTGGGGAAGGAGGAAGGCAAGACGGGTCCTTGTGGTGGGAACTGACCCCAGTTCCTCCTAAACACCAGTGGCCGGGGGGGGGGGGTGCTGGCTGGCAGGGCTTCCGGTGGTCTCATGCCGGCCTCATGCCCGACCATCACTATTGCTGCCCCCTGGTGATGCCCTTGCAGGAAGCACTTGGGGGGGGGGGCACACTGGACGGAGCCTGGGTCCCTGGCGCCGTGAGGGGTGACTGGGCCTAAGCCTGCAGAGGCCCCGCACGCCCTGAGCCGGCTCCGCAAAGGTGACCCGGCCCCGAGGCATGAGCCTCGCCAGGAAGCTGTTAGGAATGCAGACGCTCAGGGCCCTGCCTGCCCAGTCAGGCCTGCACTGAACGGCTCCTCGGGGCTCTGTGGGCACCGCCAGTGCCGGAGCCCCTGGCTGGGGGGCGGGCAGAGGCCGCCGGCTCAGGCCCGGAGGAGAGCGTGGCGGGCAGAGGCGCCGGGGAAGGAGGGTGCCCAGACCAGCCCCCGACGCCAGGGTGGTGCTGGCCAGTGTCCACGGGCCACGTCCACGGTGATACAAGGACAGACGTCCAGACGAGGGTGGGGAAGCATTCGCTGCGAGTGATATCGCTGCTGCGCCCACGCTTGCCTTTTGTGCGTGTTTGTTTTCACTTCACTTTCCAGTTTGTCATATTTTTTAAAAAAAGAGGTCCCGGGTAGGTTGAGAATTAAGGCGGAGGCCCAGATCTTTGTCACATGATTGGAGAGGCAGGGCACGTAGACTCTCAGTTCACACCAGAAAGTGCCTGAGACGGGGCAGTGGCCAGGCTGGGCCATGAGGGGGCCGGGCTGTGAGGGGGCCCCCCACCCCGGGAGGAGCCGTGGGGAGCCCTGGCCGGGGAGGCAGGGATAAGACCTGTGGGCCCTGGCAGTGCCCGGGCTGCAGTGGCCACATTTGGCCCTGGAATTAGGCGCGAAGGCACTGGGGAGGCTGCCAACGAGACATTGGCTCTAGTCCACCCTTGAACCCCAGACCCACGGGGCCCCTGCCTGCGTCACTCGCCTGCCTCCTGGCTGCTCTCGAGAGAGCGAACACCCACCCCGGTCAGGTGCCAGCTGTTGGGGGTCGCATGGGCACCACCGGTGGCAGTGCAGTCACCCCGCATGGCTGTGCACACAGCAGCGGGCAGCTCCGGAGCCGGGCCGGGTGCTCCCCACCCCCACTCCCCGCCAGGCCCTCCCCGCGCAGGCTCCGAGGCTGAGCAGAGAGAATCCCGCTGGCCAGGGTCTGCGGACACGGTGGACACACGCTCCAACCCCAGGGGCCAGCCCTCGGGTTCAGGTCCCAGCCCAGCCGCGAGCCCGCCGCACACCTGCTGCTTCAAGTCGGCCACGCTGCAGGCAGCCACCCACCCACGGAAGCCACAGCCCCTGCACCGGGCCCTCTGCCCACCAAAGAGCCCGTTGCCGGCACACGCTACACTCCACAGGGTACAGGCTGGTCTCAGCCTCAATGCCACACGCAGCCTGGGGGTGATGGGGGTGCTGTCGAGGGGGTACAGGCTGAGTGGGTGCAGACAGACCCATAGTAACGAAGATGTAAACAATTTGCCAGTTCATTTGTCTCCCACTGGGAAGTGTGAGCCTCAACTCTGCTGTAGTCACCGCTCCCTGGGGCTCACTGCCCACCCTGGCCCCGTGTCCTCTCACGGAGCTGCTGGCCCTCCTGGTCCCCGCGGGAGACCCTCCTCGGGCAGAAGCGGTGCTCTGGCCCCGGGGGTTCCCCAGTCCTGAGTCTGCGGCTCTTCTGCTCCTCCCACAGCATTTTCTCAGGCCACAGCGCTCAGGTCCACGGGACGGGTGGAGGAGTGGTTAATATGGTGAAATCATATCCTTCCTCGTCAGGAACAAGGAGGGGGAGTCGAGGGACAGACCACAGAGGCCCCAGACAGGACGAGGACGGGCCGGATAGCAGGGTGGTGCCCAGCGCCGGGCAGGCGCCAAGAGCTCCCAGCGGAGGAGGGCCCCTCCCCCAGTCCCACAATCCCGGGACAGGTGCATGTTGTGCCCATTTGTCAGATGAGAAGGTCAGGGCCTGAGAGGGTAGGGACTCAGAGATGGTGCCCAGACCCATAGAGGAGGCGGCACAGTGCTGCTTGGAGGCCTGGGCGGGGTGGGGTGGGGGCTACCTGCTGCCCTGTCTGAGCGCTGTTCACCCCATGCACCCCACGAACCCTCAGGCACTTGTGTAATTTCCACGCCATCATGGGAAAAGGAAAAGGCCTGTCTTCAGACAGCACACAGCCTTTTCTGCGGGAAATTACAGTTCGAATCAGAGGACGTGGCCCCTCGTGACATCTGTGGTGGTTCCTCTTCTTTCTACCCAAAGCTCAGCACCTGGGTCCCCATCTGCCCCCCAGTGGGCAGCCTCAGCCTCAGGGGCCTTCTCCTCCTGTCCCCCCTCCCTCCTGCCCCCTCCCTTCCTGACCTCCCTGGGGCTCCTGTGCCTAGCAGCTGCCCCAGGTATGGGGACCACCCTGTGCCACGCAGGGCGCCAGGCCCTGAAGCCACCGGCGGAGAGTGAGAGAAACTGCACCCTTTTCTCATCTGACCTTAAAATGCCTGGAGCCACCGACGACAGACACGCCTGCTCGGGGCCTTCAGGCTGAGGGGGGCAGCCAGGTGGTTGTCCTCCCTGTCACTCCCACCACCGCTCGGCCATTGCCGCTCGGAACACTCCAGATCACGAGATTCAGAGCAGGCGAGCTGCCCAGGCGAGCCGCCCAGGGGAGCCGCCCAGGAAAGCCACCCAGGTGGCCTGCCCAGGGGAGCCGTCCAGGGGAGCTGTCCAGGGGAGCTGCCCAGGGAGCCGTCCAGGGGAGCCGTCCAGGGGAGCCGCCCAGGGGAGCCGCCCAGGGGAGCCGCCCAGGGGAGTGGCCTCAGCTCTGATCCCTGCTCTGCACAAGCCCACAGTCTCAGCTGTGCCGGAAGCATCCCTTGTGCTCAGGTTTCCTTCCCGTCAGCCCTTGTTAACCGCTGTCGAACATCAGCCCTCACTAGACGGCTGCCAAGATCCCGCACGGGACTCACTTCACGGGCGAGCCTGGTGGTGGGGCCGGGTTTGTGCAGGGAAGCCGGCTCTTCCCAGGCGGCAGCACGGCACAGCAGGCAGGCGGGCAGCCCCGTGGGTCCCGCTCCGCTTTGAGGGGCCAGTGCTTCCTGCAGGCTTTGGTCAGCTTCGGGGTCCCCTCCTCCATGCAGCCTGCTGGTGCCCACACCTGGGCAGGCTCCCACCACCTGGCGGTAAAGCTCGGAGACTCCGCGGGTCCCCAGGGTGAGAACCACCGGCTGGACGGGAGGTTAGCCCTCGGCTCCCGCAGGCCAGCCCGACACACCTGTGGTCAAAGAGCCACGACTAAACGTGCGCCCGCTGGCCCCCATGGTGTCTGCAGCCGCCTGGAGCTGAGGGCAGCTGAGACAGAGACCAGGTGGCTCCCGAGCCTCGCACACTCACCACGAGGCCTTTGTAGAAAACGTTTGCCAACTCCTGGGTTAGGCGGTCAGTCCACCCGCATTCCTGACACCCGCTTGCTTAGCCTTTGCACGCTCAGTGTCACTCCTTGTGCGTGTGCAACAGGCAGGAACTCCTCCAGAGCAGGGACCTCTGAGTCTTGTCCCTGTGGCCCCGCGGCAGCGCCAGGCCTGGCCCACAGCAGCTGCTCCCTCATTGGCAGGTGTCCTTCAATGCTAGCTGTTGAACCCCGGGGTGTCTTAGCCACAAGGTCTGGGTGACGGGGAGAGCGGGGGCCATGCCGGGTGGGGTTGGCTCTTGCCTTGAACATCGACGCCTTCGCCACAGCCCACCCCCGGCGGGGGCTCTCAGCCGCCCCGGGAGGGCCCCGCACGAGGCCGGGAGGGAGATGATTTCAGGGGAAGAAGCCCCGAGACCTGGAGCCTCGAATGGGTCAAGGTTAAGGCTGTGAAAGCAGGCAGCTGTGCGGGGCTGGCGTCCGCTGACCCACAGGCCGGGGCCCGGGAGGAGGATGGGCTCGGGGGCCTGTCCAGCTGCTGGAGTCCAGCACAGCCCCTGACCGGGGCCCCGCCGGAGCACCCCTGAGGGGGATGCAGCACCTTGCTGGGCGCACAGGCAGCATCGCTCAGAAGAGCGAAAACACAGGGCGCCACCTAAACGCTCGTCGATAGGGCATTGAATATCATCATCTTCACTTTCAGGAAAAGACACGCGTGAGATTTACATGTACCGATTTAGAAAGAGGTTGGAAACTCCTGGGTAAGTTAAAAAAAATCAGGTTACAAAAAAAGGTGTGTTGAATGTGAGGCTAGTAACATAAGGATTAATTCTGAGAAGCGCTGCTCCTCGGCAGCGGCGGCGGTGGCAGTGTTGTTACAGGACTCTGCTCTCCTGGTGCGGTGGGAGGGCTTTTTGGACAAACCTGCGCTACCCGGGAAGTAGCAGAGATGCTCCCGTAAAAGACAGAAAGGGAACTCTTCCCCGATGGTGGCCTTCGCAGCGTCCGCCCTCGGCCTCCCGGCCACAGAGGCCTGTGAACCAGGGCTGTGCCCCGCGCTGGCCCCTGAGCCAGCCCGCCCCTTCGTGCGGACAGCGCGGGCAGGCCTCAGGCCCCTGGTCCACGCCTCTCATTTCCTAACGGAGTGCCAGTGCCCTGCGCGCCCCTCCCGTCCCCCCGCCCCCCACGGGTTGCGCAGGAACAAGAGGTGAAAGGACAAAGCAGATAAGGGGGGAGGGGGCATTTGGGGACCCCTGGCATGGGGCTGACGGGTGGCAGTGCGATGGCCAGAGGGGAAGGAAAGAGGGCCCGGGGGGAGGCCTGGGACCGCTGCGAGGGACTGAAAGGCAGGGCAGGGGGGATATCGGGATGCGGGCCAGCGGTGGGGCTCCTAGGGGACACAGTGATTGCCATGGAGTCTTGGGGAGACCAGGCTGCGTTTCCCGAGGGGGATGCACATGTGGGGGGGCCACACGGAGCTCTGTGGGTTCGAATGGGAGAGTGCAGTGTGGGCCTGTGGGCCTGTGGCCCTGCCCACTCTCGGCTCCGTCATCGGAGGGGTGGGGTGAGGGTCTGGGCCTGGAGCCGCCATCGCTCCACCTTGACCCTGTCAGCTGTGCACCGGGCTTGCAACTCCTGCCACGCGGGCTGGGCGGCCCCTCTGGAACCGCGGAGATCTTGGCTGCCAGAGGAGGAGGCCGTGATGGGCATCCCTCCCGGCGGCGGTGGCACTGGCGGGAGAAGCGGGCGCTGTTTGGATGTGGACGTGGCTTTAGGAAGAGCTTTCATGTGGTCAGGCAAAGTGACACGGTAATAAGTCCATCGCCCCAGCCCAGGAGCCAGGGAAGTTGAAAAAGGAAGCTCCGGATTTATCCCCGTGTAGTCTCATTATTCAGCTAAATAAATGTTATTGTTAATCCTCACCTAAGGATATTTTTTCCGGTTGCTTTTTAGAGAGAGTGGAAGTGAGGAAGGGAGGAGAGAGAAAGAGAGAGAGAGAGAGAAAGAGAAACATTGATGTGAGAGTGACACACTGATTGGTTGCCTCCCCCATGCACCCTACTGGGGCTGGGAATTGAACCTGCAACCCAAGTACGTGCCCTCGCCTGGGAATCGAACCTGTGACCCTTCCGAAGGTCCAAGGGCCGACGCTCTAACCACTGAGCAATCGGCCAGAGCCAACCAAATCGCTTTTGCAGATCAGTGCATCATGTTTCACACAAATCAAACCTCGCGCATGCTTTTGTAGCCTGCCGTCTGCAGGTGACTGAGCCTCCCTTGGTGAGCGCCCGGGGGCTTGCACCCCGGTTCTGCCTCTGCCTTACCAGCTGTCACACTCGTCGGTCAGGTCCCCTCCGGTGCCTCCGTGTCTCCGTCAGGAAAGCGGGAATGATGCTCACAGGGCAGCGGGAGGGCAAAGTGCTCTCCAGAGGGGGGCTGTGCGGGCCCCCCAGCTCAGCCCCCTCCTCACGCGGCCTTGGCTTCTTTCTTTCCAGGTTCGATAAGCGGGACCGGCACGAGGAGGAGGGCCTTCGCTTAGACTGCCGCCACGAGAGATACGAGAGATACCCAGCCCGTGAGTGGCCTGTGCCAGGGCGGGGCCGTCTCTGGAGAAAGCCCGGGAGATGAGCCGGGCGACCCCCTCCCCGACCCTGACCCTGCGTTCTCCCCCGAGCACACCCTGCAGATGGGGAAACTGAGGCCGGTGTCTCAGCGGAGCAAGGCCTCTGCAGGCGGCGGCGGCCCTCTCGGCGGGGTGGGGATGCTCAGCAAGCCAGGGGACTGAGAGCTGAGGACAGGCGGAGCTGACGTCCCAGCCTGGCCCCATCGCCCCAGGAGAGTGGGCGGCCCATCAGGGTGGGGAGGTGCCGGGGGCGGGTTTGTTTGGGCTGCGGATGCTCCTGGCAGCCTCGTGTGCCTCGCTGTGGGGGACACCCGTTCGGAAGACCTGTCTCAGCCGGAAAGCAAAGGGAGGTAGAGAGAGCAGGACCGCTGCAGACAGGAAAGGGAAGAGCCCACGTGAGCCTGAGTTAGAGGGGCGGAATCTCCGCTGAGCCCCCGGATGCCCCCATGTGCTCCCCGCCCACCCTGCCATCGGATGGGCTTCCATGCCGACCTCCTATGCCCCCAAGCCCTACAGAAAGTGCGCTCAACACTCTGCAGACGGGAAATTGAGGCCCGGAGAGGTGGAGTGGCCCGCCGAAGGGCACACAGCTCAGGAGTCCGTGGCGGATCCTGCAGAGCAGGGTCCCAGCTCTCAGGAAGCTCGGTGGCTTCCAGCTGCGGAGTCCGGGGGCTCAGAGGCCGGGGCTCCGCCCACCTGCACCCTCAGAGGGTTGGTCGCTCCCTCGCCCCAGGGTGGGGTTGCCAGGAGGCCTGTGCTTTGCACTTCAGGGTCGTCCCTCCCCTTGAATTCCTACCTCAGGGTCTGCTTCTGGAGAGACCCAGACTAAAACAGTGACGATCAGGCCTGTCTGACTCCAGCTCCTGTGATCCTAGCAGGGAGTGAGAATGGCTGAGCCCAGAGGGAGAGGATGGAGGTGGGGCCGGGGAGGCCTGCTGGAGAGCAGAGGAGAGGCCAAAGCGGGGGGGGGGGGGGGGGGGGGGGGGACAGGAGAGGTAGGGGAGGGGAGGAGAGAGGAGGGGAGGGGAGAGGGGGACGGGAGAGGAGGGGGAGAGAGGAGGGGAAAGGGGAGGGGAAGAGAGGAGGGGAGAGGGGAGGGGAGAGGGGAGAGAGGAGGGGAGAGGGGAGAGGGTTTGGCTTCTCTGGGAGGAAAGGAGCCACCGCCTGCAGGACAAGCTGCCTGAGGAACAGGAGGTGGCTCCTGGGTGGACCTGGGCTCACACCCATGGCCAGTGGCAGGTGTCTGTGCCAGGGCGGAGGGCTTCCTGGAAGGAGGGCTGAGAACCAGGGTGTGGAGGCAGCTGGGAGCACACAGCTCCGAGAAAAGCCACCAGAGAGCCCAGGACTCCTATGGCAGGGCAAAGGGAGAGCCTGGCCCACGGCAGGGCCCCTGGCTCCCTGCTGGGCTGAGCCGCCCCAGGGCCCCCCCCCTGCGGTGGGCAGGACGCCCTGCGGGGAAAAGCCAAGGCTCTTGTGGGGGCAGCTGGGGAGTTGGGGAGCGGGAGGCTAAAGGGACAGCCCGGCCTGCAGAGAGCCCTGGAATTAAGAATGAGGAGACCCAGGCCGGGGGCCACGGAAGCCCTGCAGCCCCAGCCCAGGTCCCACAGCCGCCCCCTGGCGCCCGGCTCGCCCTCACCGGGAGGGAGCATCCGACGCATTGGCTGGGTCAGCAGCCTGCAGTCCACCTGCATTCCTTCCACAAGCTTTCCCCGAGTCTGCTCTGAGCTGGTCCCGGCTGGTGCTGACGGACCGAAGGGGCGAGGCGGGCACAGACCGAGGGGGCGAGGCAGGCAAGCCCCCGGGAGCTGGCAGCCTAGGGAGAGGAGCAAGCAAAGGGAACCCAGAAACACACAGGACCACCTGAGGGGCTATGGGCAGTGGGCAGCGTGTGATGGAAGAGGAAGCAGCCGGTCTGAGGAGGGGGCAGGAGGATGGGAAGGGGTCGGTCAGATAAAGGGCCAGGGGGAGGGGCGGGCACAGCCGGGCAGGAGAGCCAGGCCTGGGAGCCAGGTGGCCATGGGGGGGTGGTGGAGTGGGAGGCGGGGCGGAGGTGGGGGCAGCCGTGGGAAGCGGGGTGCCGTGGGAAGAGACTACTCAGATTGCACACCTGTGTCTGTACTGCACACCGAGGTCTCTGCAGGCGGGCACGAGGGGTACAGCTGAGTGCGCAGTGGTTATTCCGGAATTACCACGTACTAACCCGTCTGTTACCTCCCAGTGTGGGCCACGCCGGCTTATTCCTCAGTCTGTTATCTGTGTCCCTGTCCTTGTCCTCCTCCCTCCACCTGCAGGCGGGGAGGGCGGGAGGGAGCTGAGCCGGGAGTGGGTGTTGCTCTCGTTCCCGGAGAGACGCAGCGGTTGGACATGGATGGGAGTTCAGAGCGGGGTAGGGGGGGTGTTCTTGTTTGGGTTCTGGAGCCTGGGTTGTGGTAGTTTGTGGTCAGGTAAGGATTCGGCAGCAAGCAGCTTGGTGACCTCAGACCCAGGCGGGAGCAGGCGCGGGGTCAGGCAGGGCAAGGCGGTGGCGGTGAGGCCATTGTCTGCCGCCAGCGCCGTCCCCACCAGGGCACCGACGTGTCCCAGTGGTCCCGGGTGGTGTCCTGGTGGTTGTCTGAGGCTGCGGGTGGCCGGGGTGAGAGTCGTCGGGGGCGGGCGCTGCGGCGAGGCCTGTGTGTGCCCACCTCGGTGCCGGGGATGACAGGTGTGTGGGCGCGACGGTTTCACCCACGCCCAGTCTGAGGGCGGCAGGCCGGGGCTGGAGACAGTGGAAAGCAGGGGCTGCCGTGCCCTTCAGGGAAAGGGGAGGCAGGGAGGCAACGAGGCCCTAACTCCCTGGGGCCCAAGGAGAAGCGTGAAAAGCTGTCAACTGCCCCTCCCCCAAGGCTCCACTCCCAGCCTCTCAGGGAAGCAAAGACCCTCAGGACCTCCCTGCCCCCTAACCTCTGCCAGGCGAGCCTTTGGCCCGGGAGGCAGGCTGGCGGTGACGCTGACTCTCCTGGGGGCTGGGAAGGCGCTGGGGACCCAGAGTTAAAAGAACGAGGAAGAGTTGGTTTGGCTCAGTGGACAGAGCGTCAGCCTGCGGACTGAAGGGTCCCAGGTCCGATTCTCATCAAGGGTACATGCCCGGGGCTGCGGGCTCAACCAACAGGAGACAGCTGATCAGTGGGCCCGCAGCTCCCAGGCCACCACTGTGCCCTGTGGCCTGAGCTACACTGGGGTCAACCCAGGCGCCTGGACTGGCCGGGGGTGAGGGTGGGTGCAGGAGAGGGAGGGCCGGGCTGGGGGCTGAGTCGGGAGAGGTCCAACCTGCTGGAATCCCAATAACCAGGGTCGGGCCCCAGGTCTGATGTTGTACCTCAGCCTGGTACTCCTGCTGAGGGCGTCACATCTACCCGCTGATTTGACCCGAAACACAGCCCATTTCACAGCCGGGCAGCGAGGCCCAGGAAGGGGAGCTGGGCCGGGGATGGCTGGGCTGGGGTTTGCACGGAGCCCGTCTGGCTCCAGAGGCCATGCCCTGAGCCCCAGGGGTGAGCTGCCACATGTCCGTCAGCGGGTCCCCCTGGGCGGGCGGGCAGCCGGTGAGGGCACAGGCGCAGCCGCCGAGGACGCGGTCCTCATGGCCCTCGGCCAGAGAGCAGCTGGTCCGAAGTCGGGCAACGCCGCCTCTTCGCCGCCGCCGCTGGGGTTTTGGCCAAGACAGGATTTCGGAGATGCCGGGCAGGTTTTGCGACATGTCTGCACCAGCAGCTGCTCAGCTTTGGTGGTGGGCTGACTTTGGGCACCGGGACTGGGGGGGTGGGGGGGACGCCGGGAGCCGAGTTATCACACACGTGCAGTGAGTGGGTCTCTGCTGAGCCCTTTGCCATGGTGCACGTGGAAACGAAGTCGCCGAAAGGCAGAGGAGGTTGGCGGCCATCTCCATTGCCCCGGGGGCTCAGCGCAGCTTGTGGCAGAGCTTTCCCTCCCCCTGGGGGCCAGGCTGTCCCGCTCCGGCGCCCTGACCCCTCGACCCCGGCCCTCTCCCCTGCCTTCCCAGGGCCTCTGCGCCCACTGTCCTCTGCCCCGAATGCTCTCCCTCCCCCTCTCCCACCCTGCCTGGCTGGCTTTGTCTCATCTTTGGTCCTTTTTGCCCCGAGAAGCTGCCCCCGCTGCGCGCCATCGCCTGGCTTTCTGTCCATCCGAGTGTCTGTCCCGCTCGGACCGTTCACACGGACAGGCCTGCGTGCGGCTCTGTCGTCTCTCCCCACGGGGTTCCAGGAGAACAGGCACCCTGTCTCGTCTTGTCCGCGTCTGTCTCCCGGGAGCCTAGAGCAGTGCATGGCGCACAGTAGGGACTCCGACCTCCACTTCCCTCCCGCTCCTTTCGCCCCAGCAGCCACCGGGACCTGAGCAGCGCCATTTGCGTTTGGTCACCTTAAATGGGTTACTGTTTCTTTGGCGGCTGTGATATGGATTCTGCCACGACTTTTTTATTTTTTTTTCCCCCGAGGAAAGCATCTGCTTCTGAAACCTGCCTTCGGGGCTTTGCAGGGCCACCAGCTCTCTCAGACGCTCATCAGATGTGACATTTGACGGAGAGGCGGCTGCCTCACGGTCCAGGCGTCTGCATCTTCCTTTCAGGGGAAACTGGGGTTTTCAACTGATTGCAGCTGCCAAGCTCAATGCCAAGACACGCTTTTGATTCTGCCAGGTGTGTCTGGGCGGCCGGGCTGGGCGAGGCTGTCGCGCCGGCGAAGGTGGCTTCGGGGAGCCCCGTCTAGACGCGTCTGTGCCGCTGCTGCCTCAGCGCAGCGCGGGGAACTGCCAGGAAGACTGGGCCTGGAGAAGCCTGGCATTTTTATTATATCCAGATCAGATCCGACAGAGCCCCGCTGAAGTCTGATCCTTTATTGAAATGGAGGCAGACACCATTTCTGAAATGAGTATCGATGCCAGCTTGTTGGGCACACAGACAGGCGTGCCGCTTGCATTACCTGGCAGGGGGTGGAGCAGTCCAAGCCAATGTCAGCATCAGAATCACCTGGGGTGGGGGTGGGGTGGGGGAGAGAAATGCTCCTTAAACGCACATTGCCAGGCCCAGCCCCGGATTCGGGGCTGGGGGGCTGGGCGGGGCCTGGGGTCCCCAGAGACGCTGCTTCTGCCAGCCACAGACCAGGCCCTGAGCAGCACTCGCCCGGCCAGCTCCTGCACACACACACACACACACACACACACACACACACCTGTCCACTTTGTCCCTTGCCTGGGCTATTCAGCGGGTCTGGGTGGAAATGGCTGCTCTAGAGCCAACGCCCTGCCAATCCTCCTCCTAAGGCACAAACCTGGCCGTGCCTTCCTCACCCCCAGCCCCACACCCTCCTGTGGTGCACCGGGTGGCCGTGGGCGCTGGGCCGGCCCCTCCGGCACGTCCCAGCCGAGACCTCCCCTCACCGGCCCCTCACGGCTTCATCTTTCCTTGGCCACTCACCACGCCGAGTGGTCTTTGGGAACGCTCTCTCCCCTGGAATGGAGACTTCCCTGGACGGGGACCTTGCGGCCACGTTCATGGACAGACTCGGTGAGAGCACGTAGTCTGTGGCCAGCGCCTCCGGGACTGATGGGCCTCAGGCAGTGAGGCCCTGAGGACAGGTCAGGTTCAGTGAGGCCCTGAGGACAGGTCAGGTTCAGTGAGGCCCTGAGGACAGGTCCGGTTCAGTGAGGCCCTGAGGAAGGTCCGGTTCAGTGAGGCCCTGAGGACAGGTCAGGTTCAGTGAGGCCCTGAGGACAGGTCCAGTCATTGTGGCCCTGAGGACAGGTCCGGTTCAGTGAGGCTCTGAGGACAGGTCCGGTTCAGTGAGGTTCTGAGGACAGGTCCGGATCAGTGAGGCTCTGAGGACAGGTCCGGTTCAGGGTGGCTCTGAGGACAGGTCCGGTTCAGGTGGCTCTGAGGACAGGTCCGGTTCAGTGAGGCCCTGAGGAAGGTCCGGTTCAGGGTGGCTCTGAGGACAGGTCCGGTTCAGGGTGGCTCTGAGGACAGGTCCGGTTCAGGGTGGCTCTGAGGACAGGTCCGGTTCAGTGTGATCCTGAGGACAGGTCCAGTCATTGTGGCCCTGAGGACAGGTCCGGTTCAGGGTGGCTCTGAGGAAGGTCCGGTTCAGTGTGGCCCTGAGGAAGGTCCGGTTCAGTGAGGCCCTGAGGAAGGTCCGGTTCAGTGAGGCTCTGAGGACAGGTCCGGTTCAGGGTGGCTCTGAGGACAGGTCCGGTCATTGTGGCTCTGAGGACAGGTCCGGTTCAGGTGGCTCTGAGGACAGGTCCGGTTCAGGTGGCTCTGAGGACAGGTCCGGTTCAGGTGGCTCTGAGGACAGGTCCGGTTCAGTGAGGCTCTGAGGATAGGTCCGGTCATTGTGGCTCTGAGGACAGGTCCGGTTCAGGTGGCTCTGAGGACAGGTCCGGTTCAGGTGGCTCTGAGGACAGGTCCAGTCAGTGAGGCCCTGAGGACAGGTCCGGTTCAGTGAGGTTCTGAGGACAGGTCCGGTTCAGGGTGGCTCTGAGGACAGGTCCGGTTCAGTGTGGCCCTGAGGAAGGTCCGGTCAGTGAGGCCCTGAGGACAGGTCCGGTTCAGTGAGGCCCTGAGGACAGGTCCGGTTCAGTGAGGCCCTGAGGACAGGTCCGGTTCAGTGTGGCCCTGAGGAAGGTCCGGTTCAGTGAGGCCCTGAGGAAGGTCCGGTTCAGTGAGGCCCTGAGGACAGGTCCGGTTCAGTGTGGATCTGAGGACAGGTCCGGTTCAGTGAGGCCCTGAGGAAGGTCCGGTTCAGTGAGGCTCTGAGGACAGGTCCGGTTCAGTGTGGCTCTGAGGACAGGTCCAGTTCAGTGAGGCCCTGAGGAAGGTCCGGTTCAGTGTGGCCCTGAGGACAGGTCCGGTTCAGTGAGGCCCTGAGGACAGGTCTGGTTCAGGGTGGCCCTGAGGACAGGTCCGGTTCAGGGTGGCTCCGAGGAAGGTCCGGTTCAGGGTGGCTCTGAGGACAGGTCCGGTTCAGTGAGGCCCTGAGGACAGGTCCGGTTCAGTGAGGCCCTGAGGACAGGTCCGGTTCAGTGAGGTTCTGAGGAAGGTCCGGTCAGTGAGGCTCTGAGGACAGGTCCGGTTCAGGGTGGCTCTGAGGACAGGTCCGGTTCAGTGAGGCCCTGAGGACAGGTCCGGTTCAGTGAGGCCCTGAGGACAGGTCCGGTTCAGTGAGGTTCTGAGGAAGGTCCGGTCAGTGAGGCCCTGAGGACAGGTCCGGTTCAGTGAGGCCCTGAGGACAGGTCCAGTTCAGTGAGGCTCTGAGGACAGGTCCGGTTCAGTGAGGCCCTGAGGACAGGTCCGGTTCAGTGAGGCCCTGAGGACAGGTCCGGTTCAGTGAGGCCCTGAGGAAGGTCCGGTTCAGTGAGGCCCTGAGAACAGGTCAGGTTCAGTGAGGCCCTGAGGACAGGTCCAGTCATTGTGGCCCTGAGGACAGGTCCGGTTCAGTGAGGCTCTGAGGACAGGTCCGGTTCAGTGAGGTTCTGAGGACAGGTCCGGATCAGTGAGGCTCTGAGGACAGGTCCGGTTCAGGGTGGCTCTGAGGACAGGTCCGGTTCAGGTGGCTCTGAGGACAGGTCCGGTTCAGTGAGGCCCTGAGGAAGGTCCGGTTCAGGGTGGCTCTGAGGACAGGTCCGGTTCAGGGTGGCTCTGAGGACAGGTCCGGTTCAGGGTGGCTCTGAGGACAGGTCCGGTTCAGTGTGATCCTGAGGACAGGTCCAGTCATTGTGGCCCTGAGGACAGGTCCGGTTCAGGGTGGCTCTGAGGAAGGTCCGGTTCAGTGTGGCCCTGAGGAAGGTCCGGTTCAGTGAGGCCCTGAGGAAGGTCCGGTTCAGTGAGGCTCTGAGGACAGGTCCAGGCAGTGTGGCTCTGAGGACAGGTCCGGTTCAGGGTGGCTCTGAGGATAGGTCCGGTCATTGTGGCTCTGAGGACAGGTCCGGTTCAGGGTGGCTCTGAGGACAGGTCCGGTTCAGTGTGGCCCTGAGGAAGGTCCGGTCAGTGAGGCCCTGAGGACAGGTCCGGTTCAGTGAGGCCCTGAGGACAGGTCCGGTTCAGTGAGGCCCTGAGGACAGGTCCGGTTCAGTGAGGCCCTGAGGACAGGTCCGGTTCAGTGTGGCCCTGAGGAAGGTCCGGTTCAGTGAGGCCCTGAGGAAGGTCCGGTTCAGTGAGGCCCTGAGGACAGGTCCGGTTCAGTGTGGATCTGAGGACAGGTCCGGTTCAGTGAGGCCCTGAGGAAGGTCCGGTTCAGTGAGGCTCTGAGGACAGGTCCGGTTCAGTGTGGCTCTGAGGACAGGTCCAGTTCAGTGAGGCCCTGAGGAAGGTCCGGTTCAGTGTGGCCCTGAGGACAGGTCCGGTTCAGTGAGGCCCTGAGGACAGGTCTGGTTCAGGGTGGCCCTGAGGACAGGTCCGGTTCAGGGTGGCTCCGAGGAAGGTCCGGTTCAGGGTGGCTCTGAGGACAGGTCCGGTTCAGTGAGGCCCTGAGGACAGGTCCGGTTCAGTGAGGCCCTGAGGACAGGTCCGGTTCAGTGAGGTTCTGAGGAAGGTCCGGTCAGTGAGGCTCTGAGGACAGGTCCGGTTCAGGGTGGCTCTGAGGACAGGTCCGGTTCAGTGAGGCCCTGAGGACAGGTCCGGTTCAGTGAGGCCCTGAGGACAGGTCCGGTTCAGTGAGGTTCTGAGGAAGGTCCGGTCAGTGAGGCCCTGAGGACAGGTCCGGTTCAGTGAGGCTCTGAGGACAGGTCCGGTTCAGTGAGGCCCTGAGGACAGGTCCAGTTCAGTGAGGCTCTGAGGACAGGTCCGGTTCAGTGAGGCCCTGAGGACAGGTCCGGTTCAGTGAGGCTCTGAGGAAGGTCCGGTTCAGTGAGGCTCTGAGGACAGGTCCGGTTCAGTGTGGCTCTGAGGACAGGCCCGGTTCAGTGAGGCCCTGAGGACAGGTCCGGTTCAGTGAGGTTCTGAGGACAGGTCCGGTTCAGGGTGGTCCTGAGGAAGGTCCGGTTCTGGGTGGTCCCGAGGAAGGTCCAGTTCAGTGAGGCCCCGAGGACAGGTCCGGTTCAGGGTGGCTCTGAGGACAGGTCCGGTTCAGTGAGGCCCTGAGGACAGGTCCGGTTCAGTGAGGCTCTGAGGAAGGTCCGGTTCAGTGAGGCTCTGAGGACAGGTCCGGTTCAGTGTGGCTCTGAGGACAGGCCCGGTTCAGTGAGGCCCTGAGGACAGGTCCGGTTCAGTGAGGTTCTGAGGACAGGTCCGGTTCTGGGTGGTCCTGAGGACAGGTCCGGTTACAGGTGGGGACCCTTGGCTTCCCAGAAACAAAGCCGTGCTCCTCACCGACTCCGCACGGAAGCTGCCACTGTTCTTATGCCGGTTTTTGTGTGAGGCTGTGTTCCCACAATCCCTCCTGACCCCAACCAATACTTGGGGCTGCAGTTAAAATACTGGCCTCGCTGGTGTCTGTGCTCTGCTCTGGGGCAGGCCCAGAATCCAACCTCAAATCTGAGGACCTGGCGAATCCCCAGGGACGGGAGGGAGCCTGTCTCCCCGGGAGCCGCTGCGTCCTTCTCACCTGCACCCCGCACCCCGCACCCCGCACTCATGCAGCCGCCAGCTTCCCCAGCTTCTGGCCTCCTCGCTTTCCCTGGCCACCAGCAGTGCCGGTGTTCACACCTCCTCAAAACCTCATTTACCTGCCAAGGACCTATTTCACACCCTGCTCCTTCTGCCTGAGGACACCTGCTCCCTTCCTCCATTTGGCAACACACACACTCACGGATCACGAGGTCCACAGGTGCTTTCAAAGTCTGGCTCAAACGTCTGGGAACAGCACCGCGCCTCCCCTGGCAGCGGTGGGCACTTCACCTCCGCATTTTCCTGGCCAGGCACTCACATCTATGAGGCAGAGCTTCGTGGCCCAGGCTTGGGAGTGAGACTGCCTGGGTTCCCATCCCAGCAGTGAGACCTCCGACAAATGGCAACCCATGTGGGCCTCAGTTTTCTCATCCATAAAATGGGCAGCGTAACGACACCCAACTCGTTTCTGAGGAGTAACGGAGCCACAGCAGCGGCCCCGGGATGTGACAGTGAGAGCTGAAGGCGTGTCCCCGATCGTCTCCTCGTGTGCACCCACCTCCCTCACCAGGCCGTACCCACGGTCGGGGGAGGGGCAGGTCTGTGCCTCACTCATGTCTGCAGACCCAGCACCCAACAGGGAGCTGACCCACAGTAGTGCTCAGCAAATGTTTAACAAAGGAATGAGAGGGTCAGTGGCTCTGAGGACGGGGCGGGTTAGGTGGACTCCGTCTGATTTCAAGTGTGAGAAAGAGACAAAGAGAATGTTCTAGCACAGACACAGGGGTCTGGGAAGATGGACTTCGGTGAAGGAAGGATGGGGATCCCCATTCAATGCCCCTCAGGTGGGCCAGTCAACCCGGCTTTGCCCTCCGCGTGGGTCCCACACCGCCTGCTCTTCTTCCTGAGTCCCCCAGACACCATTCACTCAGCGGCCGGCCTAGGGTGGAACCTGGGAGTGAAGTGATATCCCCCCGACATGAGGGGGTCCCCGAGCCCCTCCGGGTGCGGCCCTCCAGAGCGAGGTCCCCGGGAGAGGCCGTGGGGGCCTTGCCACGTTGTGACATTTCGGCAACGCGAGAGGGACGGTGTCCCTCGCTGATGGGTCTTCACAGCCAGCATCGTGGCGCTCCCTCAATTCATTCTTCCCCACGTGGCATCTCTCTTTAGAGGCCGGGGTTCAAGGTTGGGCAGCCAAACTGTCTGGTGGGCCTTCAGCACCTCAGACAGCGGGCGTCTCCAGCAGGCACGCCCTTTTAAAGGGATCCCGCTCTCCGCCCGGGGCTGGGCTGCAGCGGGGTCTGAGCTCCAGCACCAGCCACCTGCCCACCCCCCTAACTCCCCCACCACCTCCAGAGCCCCTCGGACAAGTGCCCTCCCCTCCGAGAGCCCGTCTCCCCATCGGCCGTGCACCCCGGGGTGGCATGGGCACGGCATTCTTGGTTCCCAAGGACCTCCCCACGGAACGAGCCCATCTTAGATGTGATTTCACTCAGTCCCGAGGAGCTGAGAGCTGACCCCGGGATCCCGCTGCCTTGGAGAGAGTCAGGACAGCGATTCTCTAGTTCAGACGGGAAGAGACGGATGTGAGGCATGTTCACGTTTTGATATTTGGGTTAAAAATGGAAGAGAGTTCACACGAAGAGCCCCCGAGGTGCCGAGGACTCCGTGAGGCCGCGGAGGTGTTCAGGGGATTGAAACACAGCGCTGCCACCAGCCCTCGGAGTGGGGCCCTGGGCCGAACTCTTCCCACCGGGCCTGGGCTTCCCCGTCGGTGAAGAGAGGCCGCTGCACCCGCACCTGCCAATGGTCCTGGCATTTCGTTTTCTCATCTCCCTGAGACTGGGCCATGGCGGCCTCTCTGCAGGGCCTCCTGCCTGCTTTCTGGTCCGCATCCTTGTGCTGTCTCAGAGAGGTGACCTTACTTGTCAAAGGTCACGCAGCTCAATGCAGAGGTCACGCAGCGTGTAGGTGGGAGAGCTTGGATTTGAACTGTTGACTGTCAGACTCCAAGTAGAGTTGTTCCCCCAGGGGGAAGGGGAGAGGGCACTGTGCTCTAACCATTGGTCACACCGACCACTTATTATTGACTTTTTCTCTGTTCCAACGAACTCTCCGGGGTTAGCAACATAAGAACAATTACAACCGCTTTTAAACGCTCATTTAGGGAAATAATCAAACCGTCCTTTGCACAAATGTTTGCTTTTAGATTTTTTTAAAAAAATCTCAAACTCCTGTACCTTGGCAGTCAGCACTTCCAGGGAGCGCAGCTGTCTCTCGGTGGCTGGGGCCCAAACACATGTTCTTCCCGAGGCCACTGGATCCCGAGTGTCTGCCAGCCGTTCCTGCCCCTTCTGAAGCACGGAGAACAGGGCAGAGCACAGCCAGCACCCACGGGCGTGAGGCAGGAGCAAGCCGGAGGGCATCGCCGCGCTGGCATCGCCAGCTTCCCTCCCTGCCCCTTCCGCCTCGCGTCAGGAAAACCTTCCCTGCCCAGAGCTGCTGGGGGGGGGGGGGGGAGGGCGAGGGAGCAGCCCGTGGGGGGGGGGGGTGAGGGGGTGCGAGCAGGGGCTCGACTTCAGCAGGATGCCCTCGTCCCGTGTTTGCTGTAAAGGCTCTGACCGACCCGGAGGGTGACAGGAAGGCCAGGCCCCCTTTGGCAGGAAAGCCACGGGAACAAGTGCCTCGTCGGGGAGGGATTTATCCGATCAGTTCCACTCTGGCTGGACTCCGAAGGCGGCCGCGGTCGCTGCTGAGTCTCGGTTTCCTCATCTGTGACGTGGCGGCGGCTGCCTCCTGCGTGGCGTCCCCACAGTGCGCTGGGCCGCAGTCCGTGTCTCCCCTGCCCTCCAGGGCCCCCTTCCTCCCCCCACCGACCCCGTGGGGCGGCCGCCCCGGGGTTGCGCCATGGCCTCCTGGGCCCCGGCTGAGGAGATCCACGTTGTGGGGGGCGGGAGGGGTTGAGATGAAGGGGAGCCCGTGGCTGGGAGAGGACGTGCGGCTTCCTGCAGGAGCAGGCGTGAGCTGGCCGTGAGAGTTTGGTCCCGGCAGGTGGCAGGGGCAGGGGCAGGTACAAGGACACTGTGTCCTCTAGGCCACCGTGTGGAGCGGGACATGGTCCGGCATGTTAGATACCGGAGGCTCCGGCAGGGAGGGAAAACTGGGGTGAAACTGGGGTGTGCCTGGGCGTCAGGACAGCCCCCATCCTCCTGCTGAGAGCTGCTGGGAGTCAGCCGGGCCTCGCTGTCCCCGGGCCACTAAGGACGGGGCCTGGGTGCCTGTCCACACGTCCTCACCTCCCACAGCCCCCGGCACACGCAGGACACAGTGCGGCTCAGGCACCTGGGCCCAGGAGTGGGGAGGAGTGGGGAGAGGGGTGGGGAGGGGTGGGGAGGGGTGGGGAGGGGTGGGGAGGGGTGGTGGGTAAATGGTGGGCAGGGGAGCTGTTGGTGGGACTGAGGGAGAGGGTGGGTGAAAGGAAAACAGAGATGGAGATGGATGGGGGTGGCCTGGGGTCGGGTAGGTGAGTATGACAGGAGGGTGTGGGGGCGGTAGTGGGTGTGGTGGGTGGTGGTGGGAGGTGGGTGAGTGTGGCAGGAGGGTGTGAGGCTGTTGGTGGGTGTGGGTGGGAGTTGGGGGCAGGAGGATGGGGTTGGGAATTGGTGTGTTAGCGGTGACAGCAGGCTGGGAGTAGGGAAAAGGTGGCGAGCAGGCGGGGGATGGCGGGGAAGGAGTGGCCGTTGGGGCTGGGGTAGCGGTGTGTGTGGGAAGCAGCTGGTGGTGTGTTAGGAGGAGGTGGGAGGATGGATGGCGCGGGGGCGTGTGGTGTGTGGTGGGCGGAGGTGTGTGAGTGGAGGGGACACACTGGTGGCTGTGATATTGGCTGGTGTATGTCCAGGTGCTGGTGGACCGGTGGGTGGGTGGTGGGGAGGGGCGTGGAGAGCTGGGTGTGCAGGTGGGTGGAGGGTGAGCCGGTGGGTGGATCAGTGGGTGGGAACTGCATGTGGGCAGACAGCTGGGTGGGGAGTGTGGGAGGCCGGTGGGAGGCCGGTGGGTGGGGGGGTAGTGAGCTGGTGGGGCAGTGGGCAGGAGGGGCACAGGGGGAGGGAGCACTGTTAGCCTGACCCCCCCTCTCCCCGCAGGACACCAGCCACACGTGGGCGATGCCTGGCCGCGGAGCTCTGCCCACGAGGCCGCGGAGCTGAGCCGCCAGTGCTGGGTCCTGGGGCACTGGGTGTGACCGCGGCCAGCCGGGCCAGACCAGCCACGTCAGCACCAGCCCCCACCAGGCCGCGCGTCTGGCGCCACCGAACCCTGGCCTGTGCGCTCCGAACCCAGCCAGCCTGCACGGAGACACCGGCCGGCCCTGCCCGTCGCTGCCCGGGTCTCGGCCCGAGCCGTGGGGCCCGCAGGTCTGCGGGGTGCACAGGGCTGCACAGAGCGCCTTCGGGACAGCAACCTCTCCTGCCACAGGCAGAGTCCTGCTGGGTACAGCCGGGTGCCAGGAAAAACGCGGACATCGGCCCTTGGAAGCCTGGGGTCCCCCGAGCCAGCTAGGAAATTCGGTGGCCGCAGCCTTTCGGGGGGCAGGGCAGGGCACTGCCAGGGCACACAGCAGGCACACAGCAGGGGCTGAATAAATGCTTGTTGAACCCGTTTCCTTGCTGTGTGTGGAGGCCAGTTGCTCTCTGGGCTTGGCTGCCCTTCGTGGCTCCATCCTAGCAGGTCCCCAGAGCCTGAGGTGGAAGCCTGCGTGTGCTCGGCGGGGGGCCGGGGGCCGGGGGCCGGGGGCCGGCACGGTGTGGGGAAGGACGCCTGGAGCCTCGCTGGGCCGGGGGTGGGGTCAGGCTGCAGGCGGCCTTGAGTTCCAGAGGGTAGGTAGGGTGGGGGCATCAGGCAGATGGGAAATATGGGATGGGCAAGAGAAAGGGCCTCGCACCCAGATCCTCAGCCATGCTGACCCCCATGGGGACTCTTTCCCCTACGTTTAGAGCCACCTTTACTTCAAATGCCAGGGCTCAGATGCTGGGAAACAGACTTTTACTCTAAAGACAGGAGACCTAAGGGTCACAGAGATGAAGAAATTGACCCAAGATCACAAAGCTAGCAGATTTGGGGCTTGAACCAGGACTCCTGAATCCAAGAGACCCCATCCCTTTCCTAAGGATTTGTAGAGCTTTCTCTCAAGCAGACAATGTTCTTCACTCTTCCATAAACTCATCACCCATTTAATCATTCATCCACCCATTTACCCATCATCCAACCATCACCCATCCATCATCCATCCATCTATCCATCACTCAGCCATCCATTATCTGCCATCCATCCATCATCCATCCATCCATCATTTATCTGTCCATCACCCATCATCCATCCATCCATCCATCCGTTACCACAATTCCCTGCATCAGACATCTAAACATCATTCTTTCATGCATCACCCATCCTCATTATTCAACCATCCATCCATATATTCATCTGTCCAGTGATATAATCCATTGTTCCCTATTCTGGACCAAGTACTGCGGGAGGCCCTGGAGGTAGGACATGGAACCATCCAGAGAGGGTATCTGCCTTCACAGAGCTCACCGATGGCAGGACGATGATAGTTCGGTGTGTGAAGAGCTGCGGTGCCCAGCTCTGGGCCAGGCAGTGTGGGTTCAATTCTAGCCCCTTCACTTGAGACCTCGGGCAACTTGCCTGACTTCTCTTGTGGGCACAGAGATGCTCATTCCAGCTACCTCTCAGAGCTGCTCCGAGGACCCACGAGCTGATGTTTGTGACACGTTTCAAACAGATCCTGGCACAGTGCCCGCGCTTTGCCGGTGTTTGCTCTTCCCACCACAGGGGGAGGAAGGAGGCTGTGGGCGCCCGAGGCCGCACCTGCTGGGCGGGGGGCAGTGGCTAGAGGAGGCTCCGCCGGGACAATGGCACTTAAGCTACAACACAAAGTTGTCTAGACGTCAGGCAGACACGCGTGTAGAGGGGAAGAAGTTGGGAGCATCACAGGAACTTCAGAGCAGTCTATGGGCCATGGCAGGTGTGGGGAGAAGGGAGGGAGGCAAGGTGGCGGTGACGCAGGTGGTGGAGGTGGGTGGGGCCAGGCCGGCGGGGCCGAAGCCCCTCAGGAAGCTTAGAGTCCTGGCCAGCGACAGTGGCTGCTTTCAGCAGGTGGGAAGCCCCCAACTGCGCTCTGGGGAGGCCACGAAGCTGTGGAGGAGAATAGAGGGGAACCTCAGCATCTCCTCCCCCTGGGTGAGGGGAGAGAAGAGGGGTGGCCCTGGGGACAGGACAGAGGGCAGGTGCAGGAGCTGGTGAGGAGCGACAGATCAATGGGTTCGGGGTGGACTGAGGAAGGGAACGTCCCGGGTGCCTGGGGCTCCCGGTGGAGGTGTCTGCTCATTCACTCATTCATGCATTAACGGAGAGTGCTTCATTAACCCATCCTTCATTTGCTCAGCATTTTGGACCTACTATGTGGGGCAGGAGATGGGTCTGGAGAGAGAGGAGGCCCAGTCATAAAGGCCTTGCCTGCCAGGACAGGTGTCGGGCTTTGGCCTCTGGGCGAGAGGAACCCGCGGCGGCAAATGTGGGCTGGGCGGCCGCCCCCCAGGCCCTGGCCCGCACCCGGCTGCCTGCCGGAGCTCCGTGCTCACTGAGCTCCTCCTGACGCTGGCAAGTGGACCTCAGAGGCCCAGGACATGCCTTTAGGTGGCACGTGGGTAAAATTTTAATCTATTTTAATAGTTGTGTTTATGTAACTGTGTCTTAGGAAAACTGTATAACGCACACATCCGTGCCTGAGTTCACAGATATTACTGCTTAGGATGAAACCTAAATGGGCATTTGAGTAAAAATGAAGAGTCGGCTTAGAGAAACAGCTCATTAAATAAATAATTGTGCAAGTGTACGTGACTATGCTATGCGGACAGCTCCCCCGGGGCCACTGCACCAGCCCCGGCTTCAAGTCCTCTTGTCGTTGCTGGCACCTGCGGGCAGGGTGTGAGAGCAGTCTGCAGAGCCTGCAGCAAGAAGGCTGCTGGCTAGATGGAAGGAAGCACTTCCAGGCAGGCTGGCCAGGGCCCGGGGGGTCCCCACGGAGGGTGACTGGGAGGCTCGCTTCATGCAGGGAGCACGTGCCGCTCCTGGATCTGGGAGGAGGGAGAGCCTGCTGGTTGGAAGGCAGGGACGCCTGAGTGAGCACGGAGACCCTGCCTGGGGAAGCGACGGCCCCTGCTCCGGCCCCTGCAGCTCCCCCGCTCAGTCCCGTGCCCATGGGCATGGCTGAATGGCGCTGGCTTTGTATGTGCTCGCCTTTCATCTTGACCCCCTCTGACGAATTGCCCAGAGCGGTTCTCGGGTTTTGCTCTGGGGACTTGCACCCAGTGTCCCTGTGGTCACGTGCCCCGGGCTTGGGCGCACACTGGCCTGGACACATGTGAGCGCAGGACGCCGCTCTGCATGCACACGTGTGCTAACGTGTGTCCTCGGCACTCGTCATGCTGTGGGACCCATAGGCTTGGGTGCACGTGTGTCTGCGCTGCCCCGGTGCCCTGAAATGGGGCTCTGCTCTCTCGTTTGCCCACGTCGCCCCTGTGTCCCCAGATCAGTCCTTCCCCGGGCGGAGGCTGATGCCCGTCCCAGCGGCACCGGCTGATGTCCCTCCGCGGCTGGCGGCTGTGACGAGCGCCATCCCGCCGCCCCCACCGAAGCCGGCCGCCCGGCGCTGGGTAATGGAAACGTCAACTTGATTCATGGGCGTTCGTCAGCGGCGGCCCGGCCTGCGGACAGGCATGCTGGGAGGCCCGTCCCCTGGGAAGGGCCGCTGCCACGGGTGCTGACCCCTTGCTCAGGAGGAAGCGAGGGTGGAGGGAAGCATCTGGGGCTGCCACGTCAATTCTGACAACAAAAATATCATTTCAGACGGTGAGAAGCGCTGCCGAGGTGAACCGAGGGGCCTGATTGGGACCGGAGGGGAGGGCAGGCTCCGCAGCGGAAGGCCCTGGCAGCGGGGACGGAGGATGAGGAAGGAGGCAGGCGGCAAGGGGTGTGGGCAGAGTCACAGCCTGTGCAAAGGCCCTGGGGTTGAGGGCAGCGCTGAGAGGCTCTCTGACAGGACAGGCTGCTTGGAGCTTGGGGCACGAGGTCTGCTACCGAGGGGTCACTGCAGCCAGGGGGTGGGGACCTCGTGGATCATAAGTAGTGTGGCCTCACCTGGGGCCACGGGGCCATTAACAGGAGGGCTTTTTGTTTGTGTCCAGTCCCAATTTTGTATTTTGATCCAAAAATATTTTTGAAAAATGAACTGTATTAACTGAATCTCAAAGAAAAGTGATCGGCAACACAGGAGCTCAGATGGGGTGACAGTAACAGGGGTGTCAGGGGCTGTTTGGAGGTGGGCGTGATCAGCTCTGCAGCCTGGGGGTGGGAGTGGGGTAGAGGCTGGGTGACCAGGGAGGGAGCAGAGCAGGTCCCGGGGGACAGTTGGAGCCTAGGGGTGCTGGCACTGGGGACGGGAGGAGGAGCAGTGTGGCCTGGAGATGAGAGGGAGGAAGGGGCCTGGGGAGCTAGCTGGCTGGGTGATGTCAGAGGCGACATCTGGGCTCGGACGCTGTGCAGTGGGGACACGGTGGGCCGCACGGGCCTGTGGGAATCAGGAAGAGGTGCCCTCACGTGGGTGAATCAGAGAAGCGCCTGCCCCCAAGCCACAGGAGGTGCGGCCCGAGCACACGGCTCGAGGGCTGGGCTTCCACGCCATCACCCCTTGGCCCTGGCTGTGGCGAGAGCAAACCTCACAGCTGCTCCGTGGACGGCCAGCATGGGACTGAGGACAAACAGCCAGCAGGGAGCATCAGTCCTGAGGAAAACCAGTCCTCGCGTGGGATTTACTGTGTGGACAGACAGGAAAGCACAAGCCGACCTCTGTCCTCCCCCACAGGCCCAGCCGCTGCTGCCCGGCAGCTGCCTTCCCGGCCACATTTCATCCTGGACTGAGGCTGTCTGAGCCTTGCCTTGGGGGAGGCTAGTGGTGAGGCCTGGCCAGGACTGGAGGAGGGGAGTCAGCACCGCAGAGTGGGGGGGGCTGGACTTGCTCCTGGCCGGCCAGCCCC
The DNA here is from genome assembly GCA_963924515.1 of Vespertilio murinus. Lineage (NCBI taxonomy): Eukaryota > Metazoa > Chordata > Mammalia > Chiroptera > Vespertilionidae > Vespertilio > Vespertilio murinus. The sequence goes on along the minus strand of OZ004705.1, from coordinate 99,498,676 downwards.
GCCTCGGCTCCCCGTCACCAGCACCAGCGAGCCGGGGAGGGCACCTCCGCATGAGGCAGGATGTGCACCTTCAGTGCCGCAGCCACAGAGCTCCGCCAGGAGGGTTCCTGTTTGGTGTCTGTCATTAGCTTTGCTGTTAGGACCATAAATGTCCCTTCCGCAGGGGCTGGGGGCCTGGAAGGGTGTCACCCATGCCAAACGTGTTTAGCCACGTGATAGCCGCACGGCTCACGGGGACACATGGCCCATTGAGCACAGGCCCCACCTGCCTCCTCCAGACTCCACCTGGGCCTGTGGCCTGACTCGGTGCCGGGCTCAGGGCCCAGAGCCCGGGAAAGCCCTCTGCACGTCCCGGTGGCTGGGCCGGATTCCCAGGGGTACAGTCCTACCTGCTCTGGGCCCACAGTGTCACCTTACCCCCTCCTGCTTCCCATTCATTCCTTGCCTCAGTCTCAGGAGCGGGGCTCAGGGGCATGTGGGCTGTGAGGCAGTGCCGGCAGGGAAGCAGTGGGAATGCGGTGGTCTGGGCCCGGGGCCCTCTGGTTTCTCCAGAGACCTGACCACCCAGACCAGCACAGCCAGCCCCGCCTGCGAAGGCGGAGCCCCCAGACTGTGGCCTGCCCTTCACTCAGGGCTGGATGGGGCGGAGCCTCAGAAAGGGACCCTCCTGGCCCCAGGAGGGATGGGGGTGAGGCCAGGCCTGGGAGGGAGGTGGCAGCTATCACCTGTCGGGCTGCAGAAACGGCTTGGCAGGCTCTGGCTCCTGTGAGCTCGGGGAGCCAGTGCGGGAACCATCTGGAGACAGACAGAAGCAGGCCCTTCTCACTGCTGGACAGAGAAAGCAGGCCCCCCAGGGGAAGAGCCTGGGAGAGGTTCCTCTGGGAACCCCAGCCTGCTCTTCCTTGACCTTGTGTCCGCTGTGGGGATTCATTCCCAGGAATCCACGCCCAGGCTCACTGGCACCCAGGGCCTGGCGGCTGCAGCTTAGGGCTGACTTGCAGGGTGCTGATGGCTGGGGTGGGATGCGGGTGCGGAGGGTGAGGGTGGGGCCTGCCACCCACTGACCCAGCCTCTCTGGGGCCGAGGGGCAGGGCGAGGGTCCAGGACTGATCTTCCCCCCTCTTACTCCGAGAGAGCCAAGGAGGGTGGAGCCACAGGTGGGGGCAAGTGGGAGCCGGGTGGCTACACAGCACTTGTCACCGTTTTGTGCCCCCCGCCCCGGCGGGGGGAGGGTTTGCTGGGCTAAGTTGAGCCAACATTTGAAAGTTAGATTTCACATTAAAAGGAAATAAAGCACCTGAGCGGCTGCTCTCAACTGCAAAGGCCCGCCCAGCGTCGCTGGGCCATTGGTGAGCGCCGCCCTGCGGACCAGGCCTCCCAGCCAGCTCTGCTGAGTGACAGGGACCCGGCCAAGGCACTGGCTGCTGCTGCGAGGCTTACTGTGGCTGAGAAGTGGCACCTCCCTCAGCCTCCCACCCCACAGGGAGGGCCTCCCACAGACAGCCCCAGAGGGAGGAGGGTGGCTCTCTCCACGCCAGGTCCGGGCGGAGCAGGCCTGCTGTCGCCCTAGGAGTCAGAGGGGCAGGGGCAGGGGCAGGAGCGGCTGCAGAGGCCCTGCCATCCGCGTCCATGGGGTGGGACGGACAGAGGGCCTCCCTCACCCGGCACAGGGAGCGAGGTGGGCTTCGGGCCTCTTGCCCACTGCCAGGCAAGTGCTGGCACCCACCCCTCATCTGAGCCTTCTTTCCACTCAAGTGCTGCTCTACCCGATGCCAAGCACTGCCACCGGCCGGGGCGTGGGGCCCGAAGTGGGAGGCCAAGAATCAGCTCTGGAGTGGCACTGCTCCAGCATCCATGCCGAAGGCGACTCCGCGCCAGAGGCCCGGCTTTGCTGCCCCTTGCTCTCCTGGTTATCCCCGGGGTTTGGGCCGGGACCAAAGTCTCAGAGCTGTGCCTCTGCAGGTGGACAAAAGGAGGGCCCTGCAGTGCCCGCCTGGGTGCTGCTCCATGAGGCCGATGGGTGAGAGCCAGGCCATCTGAGAGCCAGGAACGGGATACTGCCGGACGTGTGGAGACCTAGCACCACACCCCATGGGCTTCTTCTCACCCAGCGCCAGGACAAGGACCCCCACTCGCAGTAGAGGGAACGGAGCTCGGAGAAGGAAAGCCCGCGTCCCTGGGCCAGCCTTCAGTGGACTCTGGCTCAGTTCCCAGAGGCAGCATGACTACCTCTGACCCCAAACCCAGTATGGGTACGTGTTCTTAATAACATCTCTTATTGATTTTGCAAGAGAAAAAAATAGAAATTTATTTTAGAGCTAACGCCTGTCAGCCTTTCTTTCCTCCGAAATTGCATGGCGCGCACAATTACTATAAACATCAGCTGGGACCCGGGGCGAGTGTGCGGGTCTGGGCAATGTTCCCGGAATCTGACCCGTGCCCGTGCCTCGGGCGCGAACGGACAGCGGCACTGTCTCGGGCGCCGAGTTGAACTGATCAGCCCCAGCGGCGTCAGCTCTCCTGGGAGCCCGGTCCAGGGGCGCCCACGTCTGGGAGGTGAGCAGGGAGGTGGGGCTGGGAAGCTACAGAAAAGATGGATTTTCTTGGGGAGAAACAAGTCCTTATCTCCACACGGCCCCTCGCTGCGAGTGAAAAGCCATTTGCACAGCGGCCCGAGGAGGCCAGGCCTGGGAAGTGTCTGAGGCTCCCGGCCGCATAGGAATGCACTGGCAGTACAGTAATGCGGCCGGGCCGGGCGCCAGGAAAACAACGGATTAATATTGGGAACGAGAAATTACCCACCACTGGGAAAGCAATTAGGTCCCCGATCCGTGCTCGTTACATCGATGGAAATAGATGTGCTCCAGGCTCCGCTCGGCGGGGTGCAAGGCACGTCTCCAGCTCACTGGGAAGCCGCTGGAATTGGGGGAGCGCGGGGGCCAGGGCAACGAGAACCCACTCCTGGCTCCGAGGGGGGCCGGGGACCAACCAGCCAGCGAGAGAAGCTGCAGACTCCAGCGGGCAGGGAGCTCCGGGCAAGGTGAGCCTCTGGGGCCGAGGGCGGGCCGGCCCAGTCCTCCGCCCCCTGCCTTTCAGCCTGAGGCGTCTGGAGGGCCCGGCTGGCCCTGGCTCTGCAGCTGCCTGCTTGCCGGTCCTGTCTGGGCAGCACGAGCGCCCGCATGCCAGTGGGGCCCGGCCCTGCACGGTGGGTCCACTCCCTTCCTTTCCTCGGCGGGACACGTGCCTTGGCCAGCCTCGCCCTTGGCCAGCGGCGAGGGGCCAGAGCTGGCAGAAGCAGTTCCCCTGAGGGAGCTGTCCTTTCCCGCGGGCACTGGCGGGACGAGTGAGGTGGCAGCAGTCCTGGCTGGACAGGAGGGGCCAGGGAAGGGTCTACCTTCCCAGGCAGCTCCGCCAGCCCCAGAGGAGGCAGGGGTGTGCCTGGGGAGGGGCTGCCTGTGGAGCCCCGGACACCCCCTGGCATCTGAGGCCTGGGCCCCGGCTGGCTGAGTGGACGCTGCCCGCTGTGCTGGATCTTACAGGAGAGCGTAAGGCCCTGCCTCCTCCACTGGTCGCCCGACTTTCCCAGGCCCTCCACCCTTGAGTCCCTTCTCGCCAGCGGCTCCCCTCCACGCTGCAGCTCTCCTCCAGCGCCGGGTCTGGGGCACTGAGGTCCAAGGGGCCTGGTGCTGAGCGGGACATGAGGGAGCCCACGTGGGCTGAGGACAAGCGCCCCTCTTTCCGTCAGCACCGCCGTCGTCTTGCTGTCTCCTCGCTCAGGCAGGTTTTGGGGCGTAAGGCTGTGGAGGGAGAGCACAGAAGGGTCAGGGTACAGCTTCCCCGAGGGCTGCCCCATGTGCTCAGGCTGAAATCTGAACTGCCTGCGTGTCCACTCAAGGCCTGTGGAGACCTGGGCCCTCCTGCACACTGACCCCCGACCTGGACAGGCTGCCACCCCTCCAGCCGCCGCCCTGCTGCTCCTCTTCCTAGCCAACCCTGCATCTTTCAGGGCGCGGCCCAAACACCACCTCCTCGGAGAAGCCCTCGGCCTGTGTATCCTCCATGGCTCCCATGGCCCAGGACAACCCCTTCGATAATGTGTTTCTGCCCTCTGGCCTTGCCTCTGCACGGGAGGCCTGGAGGCCCGAAGGAAGAAGGTGCATGGGGCTCTGGCCCTGCCTCCTCAGCCCCTCCAGCCCCAGCCAGGCTCCTGGGTGGGGAGGGGTCTGAGGGCGGGCAGGCGCCAGAGGGATGTGATGCTGGCAACCCGTCCCTATTCAGCCTGGACTCCTGAGAGGCTCAGGCAGAGAACCCAGCGGACCTGGGTCGACGATGCTCTGCTTCCTCTTGGCGTTGGTGATGATCTGGTTCTCGTTCATCATCTGGACGTCCTGGTCCTCCGTGTGGCTGCTGCAGAAGGGAGAGGAGAGAGGGGAGAAGGGAGAGGGGAGACATCAGGCCCAATGCCCTGCCCGACCTCGGCAGGCTGCGGGCTGTGGGCAGCTCGCCCACCTGATGGCGGAGTGTTTCTCCTGGTGGCAGAAGTCCACGTCCTGGGTGAAGAGGATGGTGTGGTAGGGCACCGTGGGCTCGCACGTGGGCAGGATGCCCCGCACCAGGTGGCCCACCATGGCCAGGATCCCGTTGTACACGAGCAAGTCGTCCACCAGGAGCTGAACAGAACAGAGCAGGGGCTGGCGGCACTGCTGGCGGGGCCCCTCCCCATGTGACTGGGCAAAGTGCGTCACTGCAGAGCCTGCCAGCTATGTGTCCGGGGAAGGCCGGCCGCCAGCCGCCTGTGGCTGAGGAGCTGAGGCTCAGGGGCTGACGCGCCTTAGTAGGAGGCAGTGCTTTCCCCAGCCCAGTCCTGGCACAGAGCGCTCCCTAGATCAGTCCGAGGGGAGGGGAGGAGAGGAGAGGAGCGGAGCGGAGAGGAAAGCCACTTTGAGTTTTCAGGGTGAGGGTTCTAGCCCCAGAGGAGGTTTCGCTCACAGTTGGTGGAGCCTCCCTGCACGGAGGACCCGGCCTTGTGTCTAAGGCTGCAAGAGAGAGGAGGCAACTGAACCGCATCGCACGGTGACTGCCGGGGCCTAATTACCGCCGAGCCAATTCTCTATAAAGCCGCTAATAAGCACTCACGCCAAACTCCTTCACCCCGCGATGGGGTGTTTTCGCGTAATTCCATAGTTTGATCATCGACACGGTGGTGGGCAGGTCGAAAATCACATACACCCGGTTCACCTGTCGGGGAGAAGAGCTAGTTAACAGGCTGTTGGCACACAGAGGCTCTGGGCGGGACGGGGCCCCTGGGCTGCTGGGGTTCCCATGGAACCTCTTTCATCTCGAAGCCATCGGCAGTCAGGTCACATGTGGCTGCGTTCCCCACAAAACGCTGAGCTGGCTCGTGGAGCCTGCTCTGCTGGGCTGGCGTGGCCCCATGTAGACACCGCAGAGAATCGGGCACCCTGTCCTTGCCCGCGGGTCAGGCCAGAAACAGTCTGGGGCAACGAGGCCAAGCCCAGGCCTGGACCGAGTGCAGGAGCACTGCCCGGCAATCAGCACAGCCTCGGCCCGCTTGTCCTTTCCCGGCTGTAAGCGGAAGCACAGCGGACAGGCCCTGAGGCACGCTGGGGATTCTCAGTACCAGCATCTTTGAATCTCCGTGGGGAGCGTGGCTCAGATCAGCGGCAGAATCAGCTGGTAAAGTGGCACCCGATCGCCTCCCTCCTCCCTTCCCAACAGACAGACTCTCAAGTACCAGGGGCTCCCTGAAGAGAGAATGAAGCAACGTGCATCCAGCGGGCCCCAGGCTCTGGCTGCTCAGCCCAGGGTGGCCCTGTGCTCACCTGTGGCCATCCTCAGAGTGAGAGAGAAAGACGAGGGCGCGTGCACTGGCCACACTCAAGCCGGCAGCAGGCTGGGCTGCCTGGGGCCACGACTTTGTGGCCGGGTCTAAGGCTGATGCATCTCTGCACTCCCCTTAGTAATGGGGGTGGGGGTGAGGGTGGAGGTGGAGCTAGGGCACTGGCCTCCACTCAAGGGAAGCTTGATGGTGGGGAGGGGGCAATTTTGGGGGAAGGACCTTTGGAAAACCTCCCTCCCAGAACTGAGAGAAAAATGTACCCCCTTACGCTCCTGCCCAACCCCATGGGGGGGAAGGGGGACATGTCAGTAGTCACACTGCCACACATGAAGCTGGTGGGTGCTATACCCACCTGTCCCAGCTCCTGGCTGCCCTCCTCCCTCTCTACCACCACCATCCAGGCCCAGGTGGGCAAAGCCCACCCCCAGGCTCTCCGTCAGGCATTGGAGCAAAAAGGTCAGGAGGCCCAATTGCAGGGTCGAGGTTGGGGAAACTGAGTCAGTAGGCTGGAGGAGATGATCAGGCAGCCTTGGTGCCAGAGAGAGGGCATGATTGGGGTCAAGTGCCCAGTGACATAAGGAAGAAGCAGAGTGAGTGAGTGTGAAGCGGAGGGAGCTGGGAGGAGGAGGCCAGAGAGGGCCAGAGAGAAGCAGAGGCAGAAGAGGAGCAGAGAATGATCCCACAGGGAGCTGCACTGGGGCCCCCGGCTTCAGAGGGGGCCCCATGTGGTCCTTCATCTCCCATGTCCCTTAAATGACCCTCCTCCCCCACGGCAAAGGGAAAGAACCACTGGCTCAGAAGAGCCTGCTCCTGCATGGTTTTCCGTGTCCTGACTTGCTGCAGATGAACTTGGCCTTGAAGGAAGATGTGTCCCCAAGCCTGGGGACAGGAAGTCTCCATCCACCCAGGGCCGAGAGCCTCCGGAACCCACCAGGCCAGGCAGGATGGGGGCCAGCCACATGTGCCGGCCATCACTGGTGTCATTCACTTGGTCGATGAGCTTGTCCGGGGTCCGCACGTCCCCACACACGCCCTCCAGGGAGTTCACGCTGTCGGGAAAGGCAGCGATGTCTGAGGAGGCCTCTAAGCTGCCATAACGTGAAGAAATGTGCTTGGACCCGTGCCACCCGCGTGGCCACCAGCCTCCATCACACTGGGGGCTCAGGGACCGGCCTGGCAGGCAGAGCAGCCTGAGAGGTGACAGCCAATCGGACAGGTTCTGGGGAAACACAAGCGTGAGGCTGAGGGGAGCGGGGCTGAGTGAGGATGGGAGCCCCAGTTTCATCAACTGCTAGAGGAAGGAATAAGACATGAGGCTGTGGCTCTGGAGAGTGGAGGACAAACTGAGAAGGGTTTCTCTTGCAGGGCGATGGGTCATGGCTGGTTCTGCCTTGGGTTGTGAGGACCGTGCAAGGCTGGAAGGGCTGGAGGGGGCCTGACTCAGCGGCAGCTGCTCCCTGACGGGCACTGACTGGGGTCCAGAGAACCTGCTTCCAGCTCTGGATCTCCCCTTCTGACCCAAGTTCCTGGGCAAGTCACAGACGTCTCTGGGCTGGTTTCTCAGCTATAAAATGGGTATAACCTTCTCCAAGTCCCAGAGCTGATGTGAGGATCCCAAAGGACTCTGGATTGAACTCTCCCAATAAAACCATGGAACCTAATGATCAAAACCAGCAAGAATCATTTACCCTAAGTGAGGAGGATGGTGACACCAGTGAAGGCAGAAAAGGATACCACTGGAACCCAGAGATGCAAGACATCTTCTGGGGTTTGACCTGCCCTGGCAGGCCCCTAACTCTGGGGTGTCGGGTTCCCAGAGGGGTCAGGCCGGTTCCATCAGAGAGACACGGCAGCTCAGTATCAAGAGCACGGTCTCTGGAATCAGACTCCCAGCTCCACCACACACTGGCTGTGTGACCCTGGGCAAGTTACTCAACCTCTCTGTGTCTCAGTCCCTCATCTGTAATGTGGGAATAATATCACAAGATTGTTGTGAGGGCACATGCGGCAAGCCCTGGCGCAGTGTCTGGCACAGCGGAGCCCTCAGTAAATATTAACACTGGGTTTGGGGCCTGGTAGATAACAATAAAGACTGAGGGCTGAGATCAACTAGAAGGACATGCTTGGGGGGTTAGGGTAGCAGACATTTGTGTCCAGCCCTCTTCACTGTTCATGACTGTGGCCTGGCACTGCCAATTTCTCAAGAAAAGCTACAGATTGGGGTTTTCATATGAAAACTAATTTTTAAAAATACTAATTTAAAACAGTTAAAAACTCACTGGGTAAATCGTGTGTGGCATTCCATGATCATAGGGTGCCAGGGTCAATACATTCGGGACACACTGAGGTGAGCGGTGTGACAGGCCCCTCCCTGCAGGCCTTGTCAGACCCTTTAGGACTCCAAGAGCCTGCAGCTGGTGGGCCTCCCAATCCCGCCACCGACGCTGTGCAGTGGAACTCCTGCTGCGGGTCCTGGTTAGGCATGCCTGGAGCTGCTCGCTGCTCTGCCCACCCCCACGGGTCAGCATCTGACTGCAAGCTGAGCCCACTGCACAATTATTCCCAGGTCTGGCCCCTACAGCGCCGCTTCCCTCCACCGTCTTCTGCTCCTTCCGCCCCCAGCGCTCCCTGCAGCTGGGCGGAGCCCCTCCTGCCCAGAAAGGATACTGTTTTCCGACAGAGGGATCTTCTCTCCCCGCTCATCGTACAGTTCGAGGCCGGTGAGACCGATGTAATAGGGGTCACCCCAGCTGGTCAGGAGCTGAAACTGAAAAATGACTGGGGCACGCTATTAAGGAAAAACAGGCTTGATTTCCTGAGATCAAAGGAAAACAATGACAAAGATAATATAGGGGTATAATGTTTTGGTTTGTTCAGATGAACAAGAGCAAAAAATGAATTTTTCTCTCACTGAAACGGAATCTTGGCAAACTGTATGTGGCATCTGATTCTCTCATTCGAACTGTGTGTGTGTGATATGTATGTGATGTGTGTGACGTGTGGTGTGTGATGTGTGTGATATGTGTGCGATATGTGTATGTGTGAAGTGTGTGGTATGTGTGTGATGTGTGAATGATGTGTGTGTGATGTGTGTGGTATGTGTGTGATGTGTGTGTGTGTGTGTGTGTGTGTGTGTATGTGAGAATTAAAACCTTTCTCCGGGCCTAGGAGAAGAGGAGCAGGAAGGGACAGTGCTCTCCAGGGAGCTGGAAGGGTGGGGACATGTTTGTGTCACAAACTCATTATATGGTGAACAAACTGGCCAGGCCTCACACTGTCTCATGCCTCAATTTTCCTGACTGCAGATGCCAAGAACAGAGAACCTGTTCCTTCCCCGTCCATTCAAGCACGCGGGCTGCCCGGAGGAGGAGGCAGGGAGCTTTACAGAGGACGAGCTGCGCAGGGCATGCCCCCCCTGGCTGCAGGCCAAGGGTGAGCGGAGGGGGAGAAGGATACAGCCACAGGGCATCAGCGGGGCCTCGTAGTCCATGCTCGCCCGCTCCAGGCTTCTTGTGTCGAGCCTAAGGAAGCAAGACAGAACACAAGGGCTAGAATGGCAGGTCTGCTATTCCCAGTCATAGCCTCTGAAGACAGACGGTGGTAGCCTTCCGAGAGAGTTGGGGGGGGGGGCACAGTGAAGCTCCTGCTCGCATGGAGCTCCCGTTCTACTGGGAAGGCTCGGACACAGCCAAGTGGGGAGGCTCGGACACAGCCAACACGGGCACCGGCCTGACTGACGTGGACTCTTTTATGCCTTAGACTACCCGAGTGCTGAAACTCACATCCCAGGCTGAATGAGGAAAGAGGAGTTCCGAGCAGTGAAACCTCCTTCCTGCTCAAGGCCACATTGCTGGCAGGAGGCAGAACTGGGCTGTGACCGAGGCTGTCCAGCTGGAGTTCTCTTACCACTCCCCCCCCCCCCCATCTCCTGCCCCTTGTGCTAAGAGCTCAGCGAGGCACCTGACGGGCCCAAGGGTGGAGACGGGGCCCCGGGCAGAAGGCGATGGCTGAGCTGAGGAGAATGAGAGCCATGGCTTCCCAGCAGAGGGGCAACAAGAACAAAGGCCCTCAGGGGGAAAGGGCTGGGAGTGCTGTTTGCCACAGGAAGCAGTTGGGGGGGGGGGCGCGCTGCAGTGGAGAGTGGGGACAGGGTAGGGAGAGGAGGCCGGAAGGTGGGCGGCACCCTGAAGGCTTTGGCTTCTTGAGCCTGAGCAAGTGGTTTCACTAGCTGGGCCTCAGTTTCCACACCTGTAAAACGGGCAGAATCGTCCCTACCGGAACGGACGAGAAGCATGTGGTACAGAGCAGGTGCTCTGTGGGAGAGCCCTCTCCTCCTCCACGCTCCTCCCCCCGGGGCCCTCGCCCTGGTCTCAGCCAGGGCACTCCGCCCGGCCTGGTTTCCCTCCATTCCAAGGGCAATGTTATTACGACTGTTCCCAGTGACTGGCCCAAGAGGTGGTCCTAGCCACCGTGGAGGGAAACTCAATTTGTTTCGAGAACTTGGCCCCTGGCATTGGAACATCAGGGGTTTGAGTGAGTGGCCTTAATGTGGCATTTACAAATGGCTATGAAGCTAATGCAGCTGAGAATGGGGCCAAGAAATCCCAGTGAATCCATGAAATGCCAGGCTTTGTTTTCTCTGAATCTAAGTCAGGAGCTGAGAGGCCCTCCCTGAACCAGCCAGCGGCATTCTGGAGCCAGGCGGCTGGGATGCTCTTTTCCCAGCAGGAAGCCTGAGAAGCATTTAAAGCTCCAGCACTCTGGCCTGTGAGAAACCCAAACACCAGACCAGGTGGGTGCATCCACCGGCTGCCGGGAGAGGCTTGGCTGAGCTTTAGAAACAGGCAAGTTGAAAAGCAACGCGTTTGATCACCATTTCAAACCGCTTCAGGCGGACACTTCAGAGTGGCAGAGCCCGAGCGGCGGAGGGAGGGTGTGCGGCGCTCCTCACCTCCGGGCCGGCTGGGGCAGGAGCCGAGCCTGCAGGTAGTCCACAAAGAGGATTTCTTGAGCAAAATCAAAGTGGCAGTTGCCGGGCCCCTTCCGGATGAGAAAGCCCTCTGGAGGGGAGACGCACAGGCCGTCCAGGGAGACGTGGGCGATCTTGGCCTAGGACACAAAGGAAGGCCATGCCTGCAGGGGCCGGTGTGGGGGAGCAGCGGGTGCTGTCCCCTCTCAGCTGCTCCTGTGTGCGACTCAGAGCCCCGCCTGAGAAAGAGCTGCCTCCCAGACCACTCCACTCTCCAGTGGCATCCCTCTGTGCCCAGAGTGCTGGGTGCTGGGCAGGCAGGAGACAAGGCAGGTGAGGCCCTGCCCTGGTGGACACGTCACCATGGCCTGAGGTTGTACGACATGGTGGTCAAGGGCATGGACTCAGTTGCTCTGACATCCTTCCCACGCCTCGATGTCCTTATCTGTTAAATGGGATCAATAATGAGTTCACTTATGCAAAGTATCCAGGACAGGACATGCCTGGCACAGATACACGCTGCACTGCTCCTTCCGTCAGTCCTGGCACACACCTCACCATGGGCCCCTAGCTGTCCTTCTAGGGCAGTGTCTTCGGTGGTTTGTGGGTCCGCTTTGGTGGCAGAGCTGCCAGCTGGACCTCTCCCTCTGCCCCAGGGCCTGGCACACAGCAGGTGCTTACTAAGCGCATGTGGAATCAATTGCATTTGGACCAACAGATTCCCCTGTTCTAGGCCAGATTTTGCCAGCTAGGTGGCCGGGACCTAGAAGTAAACCTCAAAGCCCCAATGGCAGGGTGTGAGGTGGCTCAGCTCTGAGGGAGCAGAGGGGATAAACCAGCACTGCCTCCAACCACACATTTTGCCATCCAGGCTCCGTGGCACCTCACCCCACCTTAATGGTTAGTTATTGGGACCAGCTGCTGACCAAACTGGTGGAACTTTACCGGGAGCACCAGGAGCGCTGGGAGATGCCACGGGCCCCCCGTGCAGAGGGAACGCCTGTGCTCCTGGAGCCATTTGTCTGTCAGCATTTGGGGAGTCCATATGCAATCGGTTAGTCACAGGCACATAAACCTGAGAAGGCAGGGTGACTGCTTTGGCTGGATGTGAGGGCCCAAAAGCTGTCAGCCTGTTCCCCTCTGCTTTCTTCAAACCTAATTCCCACCTGCCCCAGGCAGGACCTGTGGCGCTGGCCTGCAAACAGCCCTCGCACCCCTGCCTGGGCTGGTTCAGTCTGAGGGAACGGGAGCAACCAGCACCAGTCCTGGATTAGCTGGCACCTTGAGAGAGGAGGCCTCTCTTCTGCTGGGCTTGGCGCTTGCAAAGCCTGGCACTTCCGGGTGTACCCGTGGAGAAGGCCCCCAAAAGCGAAGCTAGCAAGAGAGCCAAGCAGAGGCCCAGGACGTCCCTGTCCCCTTCCACGGCCACCGCCTCCTCCAGGAAGAGTCCCTGACTGCCCAGGCGGGGCGTGGGTCCGGGGTGGGTGTTTATCACCTCATCTTAGCTAAGGACACTAGAGTTCAGAGAGGCTAAGCATCTGCCCAAGAGTGATTGAAGCCCCGGCACCAGGAGCCAGGCCTGGCTCTAACCCCCACCAATGCCCACAGCCAGGGAGCCCTGGGGGTAGCCATCCACTTGGTTTTGGGGGAGGAGGCACAATTTCTTTTTTTCCTTTTTTTCTTTTTTTAAAAAAATACATCTTTATTGATTTCAAAGAAGAAAAGAGAGATAGAAACATCAATGATGAAAGAGAATCATTGATTGGCTGTCTCCTGCACTCCCCCTACTGGGGTCCGAGCCCAAACCCAGGCAGAAAAGGGTGCTTTTGAAAGAATCTGTCCCTTGACCAGAACTGAACCCAGGACCCTTCAGCCCGCAGACTGATACTCTATCCACTGAGCCAAACTGGCTAGGGTGGGGGGAGTTTTCACCACACTTGTTCCAGAATCCACTGTCTCCAACAGGGCCTATCTCCCGCCTCCCACGGTGGCACCGAGCATGGTCTGGGGACCAGACTGGGAAGCAGGGCTCTCTGCTGCAGTGTGGGGAGAGCAGCGGTGCCCCCCACAGGCTGCTGACCTGTGTGAACCAGGAAACGCCATGCACGGACACCATGGTGATAACACACCTCAGATAACACAGCGTGCAGCTCGGGTGCCAAAGTGTACTGTATTCCCACATCCGCCATGTTCCCAGGACATGAAGGTCAATGGCAAAGCCAGATTCACTCAAGAGAATGTAGAGACCAAGAGGCATGAGTTGAAGCACAAGAAGGTGTTTTTTTATCTGACTTTTAAACGTGCTGAACCTGAGAGCGCACCCACAGACAGGGTGGGCGGGAGGGTTTGCAGCTGCTGGGCTGCCACCACTGCGGTACCCCAGGCCTCCAGCCCCCCGGGGCCTGCAGAGAACTCTGTGGCCTGCAGGACATGGTGGGGAGCCCAGACCCGGGCTCACAGGCCTCAAGGCCAAGTCCTGGCATGGTCAACTTTTGCGTGGCCAAGGGTGATGATCACCCTCCTGAGGAGGTATCCTCCTTCTCGACACTTTACAGTCTAGGACACTGAGGGCAGGGAAAGCGGCCACTTTCGGGAAGTCCCGGGGGTCAGGATCAGAGCGGAGATTCAGGCGCAGGGCCTGCGATTTGGCACCCGAGCTGCACGCTGTATTATCTGAGGTGTGCTATCACCATGGCGTCCACGCGTGGCATTTCCTGGTTCACACAGGTGAGCAGCCCGTGGGGGGCACAGCTGCTCTCCCTCTGCAGCAGGGGCCCTGCAGCCAGGAGCGTGTGCTATGCTCAGAACCCTGGATGAGCAACTGGACTTTCTGAACCTCATTTCCTGAAGGATGAGGGTAGCAGACCTGCCTCCAGCACCGGGGCGAGCGGCCAATGGAATGAGGAGTTCCTGAGAAGCCCTTAGCCAGGGCCTGCCCACAGTGCCCTGGGACAGGGCACACTGACCACGCCCAAGGACCCAGAGCCCCCAGGACAGACAAGGCGCCAGTTCCCCGAGTCTGCCAGGCTCTTCAGGCTGCATCTGCTGTTTGCAGGAGGAAACCACGCCTGCTCTCCCGGCTGACACCTCCATGGCCTTTTGGAAAGTTCTAGAGGATTTATGCTCCTCTCCGGCAGCCACACCAACCATTCATCAAGGCGCCGTTTCCGTGACAGTGGGCTGAGCGCGGCCACCTGCCCCCCTTACCCCTCGGTAGGTGTCCTCTGGAGATTTATTGTAGTTCCAGAAGCGCAGGCCCGCGATGCTCTCCGCTCTGTCGAAGCGGATCGTGACCACGTGGTCCAGCCCCGGCGAGAAGGGGATCAGCCACATATGCTCATCCTCCATCGTGATGTTGGCTCCATCAATTAACCTGCACGCAGCAGAGGGAGCGGTGAGGGGGTGGTGGCCAGCGCGGGGTGGACACCCCTCACCGCCCTCTGCACCCTGCCTGCCGGAGCCTGCCTGGCCGGAGGGGATTCAGGGATGTGAGCCTAATTAATCAGCAGCGAGAGCCCCTCTCCACTGTGAACTGAGACAAGAGAGAACAGGAAGAAAGTAACAGTTTGTGTCGTTTAAGGTGCGGTGAAGCCATCATCCGAGTTTCTGAAAAGGGGGCAGATGTGCCATTTCCAGGACCCTCCAACCAGCGGTCCCATTTCTAGGTTTCTCCCAGGGAACATGTAGTCCACCTGCTGCAACGGCCGTCTGCACAGGACATTCCTGAGAGTCCCACTGTTTACACTGGAAGAGAGAGAGCTGGGCCGCAGAGCGGGGGAGGGGGGTGAGTAAACCTGTTGGGCTGTTCAGTGCCCACCACGGGGCAGGCGCAGCCACAGGGGAGGCGGGCTGCGGGCAGCGGGGCCCTGCGCTTACTGCTGGGCAATGAGGACCAGGACCAGGGGAGCCTGCGCGAAGGTGCAGCGCGGTGGCGCCGGAGGGGAGGGCGCCGGAGCGGGCGGAGGTGACTGTTTCCTCTGTGAAGGCTCTATGGACTCGGGTGTGTTTGAAAGAATCTGTCCCTTCTTTGTTGTGCTAGGAGGAAGCCCAATGTGAACCTGGCAGCTCGGGGTGGGACAAGCATGGGGGCAGGTGTCTGGGGGGAGCTGTAACCCACTGCATGGGCACCGGGCATCGAGGGGAGCTTCCCGGCAGGGGGAGCACCAGCCTCCATGCTCCCCGCCACTGCTCTGAGCTTGTCATCTTGCTCAGGTTACTTCGTCTGGGCCAGTTTCTGCTTCTCCTGCTCCAACATCCTGCCTCATCCTCCTCAGCTCTGCCCGTGTTTGTCCCCAAGTCTGTCCTGCCCGACTTCCCTGGACGCCAGGCCCCGCCCTTCTCCTGTGGCTCTGGCCCCGGCTGGCACTGCCGCCCAAAGGCCTGGGGACAGGGGCCTTCCTCACTCTCCCGGTGACTTGGAAGCTCTGCCCTGTGTCCTGGGTTGTACTGTATTGTCTTTTCCTCACCTGAGCACATGCTTCCTGATTTTTCAGAGGAAGGGTAAGGAGGAGAGAGAAACATCAATTGGCTACCTTCCCATATGGGCCCCAACCAAGAACTAAACCTGCAACCTAGGGACGTGCCCTGACGGGGAACTGGACCCACAACCTTTTGGTGTGTGAGATGATGCTCCAATCAACTGAGCCACCCAGCCAGGGCTGTTTCCTATACTTTAAAATAAACTTTATTTTTTTCCTTTTCTACATTTAAAAATTTTAGATTTGAAGTAAGTCTTATAGTCGAAGCGAAGGAGGTAATGTTCTTTGCTTTTTCTCTAAAAGGCGGTTATTAAATTGATGGATGGTGTGTCTTACAACGGCTGGCATCTTAAACCGGGGAAATTCAGCGAGTTAACAGTGGGGGGTGTGGAGTCAAGCTGACTGAGGACTACACTAGAGAACCTTCTATTTCCTTCCAAAAACAATTCCCTCTCTGTCCTAGGCCTGTGGCCGCCTCCAGAGCAAGACTGCTGTCCAGTTCTGAGAGGAGAGAGAACTGTTGACATGTTCACAACTGATGGGTGTGGGAGGGCCATAGACACCCTCTGCCCTAGCTGATACTTCCTAGCTCTGCCCACCACACAGCCTTGAATCAATGACCAACCCAGTAGCTGTGAGCATCCCTGAGGCCAGATTATGGTCTCTAAACACTGTTTTCCACTAAAGGAACTGGAGCTTTGTGGACAAATGGCTGAGATCATATCTGGGACAAGAAATATACAAGATAAGCACACCTGAAACTTATATAATAAAAATAATTTTTAAAAACAAATATATAAAATGAGCCTGGAATGACCCATTATGTCAGAAAGCAAGGAAGTTGCCAGAGACCATTGTTCTAAAAAGGATCCAGGAGTTCAGCTGGCGTGGCTCAGTGCTTGAGCATCCACCTATGAACCAGGAGATCACGGGTCAATTCCCTGTCAGGGCACATGCCTGGGTTGCAGGCTCAATCCCTAGTGTGGGGCATGCAAGAGGCAGCTGATCAATGAATCTTTCTCATCATTGATGTTTATCTATCTATCTATCTATCTATCTATCTATCTATCATCTATCTTATCTCTCTCTCTCTCTCTCTCTCTCTCTCTTTCTTCCCCCCTCTTCATTTCTGAAATCAATAACATATATTTAAAAGAAGAAATAAAATAAAAAGGATCCAGGAGCTCCCAATGTCTAAGACAGGGGTGGTCTGGCCCTGTCACGGCATCAGGATGCATTAGTTAAATCTCTGACTGCAGATAGCAGGCTAATTCTTACGTTGATAATTTTGTATGGCCCGCAAATGACATTATAAATATCCAAATGGCCCCAGGTCTAAGAGCATCCAGTTGAGCATCAGTAGGGTAAAAACTACAACAGACTGAAACCCTTCCGAAGCAGGACATTTAAATAGATGATTATGATAACCAAAATAACCAAATGTGCCCTGGACAGTGTGGTTCAATGGTTAGAAGATTGGACTGAGCACCAAAGGGTCAGGTTTGATTCCAGGTCAAGGACATGTACCTGGGTTGCAGGTTCAATCCCAGGCCCCAGTCAAAGAGCATAGGGGAGGTAACCAATTAATGTGTCTCTCTCACATCAATGTCTCTCTCTCTGTTTCTTCCTCCCTCCTTCCCTCCATTTCTCCCTTCTACTCCTTCTAAAAATCAATGGAAAAAATATCCTTGAGTGAGGATTAACAAAAATAAATAAGAACAAATAACCAAATGTATTAAAGGATACTAGAGAAATAACTTGTTTGTTTTTTTGAAAACTAAGAAATAAAAGGAAGGAATCAAACATTTAGACTGACTTTCCTGTTTGACTTATACCTCAGAGTAAACAAATAATTGAGGGGAAATTTCTCTTTATTGATGAAAAAAGAATGATTGCATCAGTGTATCACCAGTTTGCAACCCTAATAAATTAATGGACCTAGCCACTGAGCTGTGGCTGCCAACCCCTGAAGGGAATAAACAACGAAATCCACACCCAACCATCCAACCTCAGTCTGATCAGGCCTCTGGATCTAAAGGACGTTTTACAGGAAACATAGGGCCAGGCAGGGGTGCGGCTGTGCCCTCCCACCAGGTCCCTGTTCTATGATAAATAAGGAAACCAGGCAGGAAGACAGGGTCGGTCAGGGCTTCAGTGCATGAGCAGTGCTCTCCCACACTTGCACCTGATCATGACTCGGCTACTCGATTGGCTGAGTGACCTTCGGCCAGTTTTTAACCCTCTCTCCCTAATTTCCCAGGGGTACCTGTCATATTAGTCAATGGATGGATATCTGTAACCTGCTTAGCACCTGGCATTTAACAATGGCTAAAAAACATGGCGACTATAATTTCAGTAATTATTTATATTGTTATTGAAGAGGCTAAGAAACTTACTAGCTGGCAAGGGGCAGAGCCAGGATTTGAACTCTCATCCCTCTGACTCCTGGACTCCTCTGTTCGCAGGCCAGGCAGGGCCACTGCCCTGAGGGGGCAGTACTCCTAGGCAGGTTATGGGCCCCATGGATCAAGCTATATTTCAGGTTGTCCTCTGACTGACTTGATCCAACCTGGGCTTATGAGACCTGACAATGGAAAGTGCGGGGACTTCCTCAGCAGCCACCTTCGTCTCAGGAGGAACAGCTTTCTCCCTGAGAGGCGAGGTCGCTCAGGAGAAAAGGCAGGGCCATCCCTGCTAAAGCTCCCTGAGCAGCCACTGTGCTGGTGGCCGGAGCTAAGCCTGGTGGAGAGAACAAAGCACAGCTCTGTCTGGAAGCAGGAGAGCCTGGCTTCGAATCCAGCCTGCATTTCAGCCGTGCGGTCTTGGGGGTGCCTTCCCTTTCTGAGCCTTAGGTTCCCTAACTCTAAGAGAGGTGACCACAGACCTTGGGGTGACTGGGGGTTGCTGTCTGACGTTTGAATCTCAAGTCTAAGATGCAGGAGAGGCCCCAGTCCTGCAGACACCTACTTGTCCAGGGTCCGGGAGTCATCTGTGTACTCCGGGAGGTCATTTAGGTCCCTGGGGGAGGCGGAGATCTGGTGCAGGCTGATGGGCAGGGCCTGGCCATCCTTGCCCACCACTTCCAAGCCCGTGAGTCCCAGGTAGTGCAGGTCCCCCCAGGAGGTAGTGAAATTCAGCTGAAGGCCTGCAAAAGGAAGGAAGGGTGTGAAGGGAGCCTAACATGAGAGGAGAGGAGGAATGCTCTTTAGCGCCTGCATTGGGCCAACTGGGAAACCCAGACACAAAACCTGCCCCTTTCCTCAGGCTCAGCCCCGCCCCTTTCCTCAGGGTGCCTGAGGCTGGGACACTGCTGACAGTTCACAAAACGTTTGCAGGTGAATGGGCCAGTGCTGTTTAAACCTGTGCAGTCTGGTCCTTTCTCTACCCCTCAATCACGTCCCCCCACTTGACATTTAACAGCCTGGAGTGGCTTCCCATGATGCTTGGCCAACAGGCTAGCGCTAGCCCATCTGGCTTACATTTTTCTAACCTCTCTTGCACCAGGGGTTCCTGGCCCAACTAAGATGGCATCCTGTCACTTTACTCTTCTCTCCCGTCAGGGCCGCTGCTCACGCTGCTCTCTCTGGAACGCACATGCCTGCTCCCCTGTGCTCGTCCCTCAGATCTCAGCTCACCTCCTCAGGGAAGCCCGTTGGACTACACTGACCCTCCATCCACAGCTGCTGAGTCACTGTGAACTTGCCCTTCCATGCCCTGGCCCCACTGCCATCTTGCCATCCTTTGGTTCAATATGCCAGACGGTTAACTCGAGGACAGAAACCCCATCTGTTTTGCTTTGTCCCCAAAGCCCGCCATTCAGTACAGGGAGAGTGATTAGACAAGTGTAAGTGGAGGCAGCTACAGCACTAAGCCACAGCACTGGGGATGGATGTTTCATGCAAATAGGCTGCTTCCATGGGGATTCAGGGTAAAGGAAGTGGCCACTTCCACCCTCTTGCCCCGCCCACCTGCTCCATAGGGACCACATAGATTTTACAAGGGCTCCTGTGCAGCACAATGGCCGTGAGTCATCCACTGACCCAGAAAGCTCCAACCAAATGTGTCTCTTGGTCAGGCTTCTGGCCGGAACTTCCTCACCTACTGGTCTCCCATGAGGGTGGGACCAGGCCCAGTGAGCTCCTCCAGCTTGGGGGCCCTGGAGCCACAGCACCCTTTTGGATGGCTGTACTCAAAAGACTCATGCTCTGCAATGTGTGCAGCATGCCTGCCCTGCAGCGCTGGAGAAAACAGCCTGGATGTCACAGGTCCCACCACCGGCTCCGAGGAGGAGGTAGAGCCCAGGGAGGTCTCCGGTCTTCCCTGTGAGGCCAAGAGAGGCCACCTCCCTGGAGCTCAGCTCCCTCTCCTACACCCGTCATTTGGCCTCAGACCCTTCTGCTCACCTGGTGCTAGGGTAACCGAGCATCTTGGGGTCAGTGAAGAAGACCTGTAACCAGCATGGTATGGGCACAGTCAACTCTCACAGCATTGGCAGACTGCAAAATGGCCACAGACCACCCCTGCCCACCAGCCCCTCCGCAATATGACTCAGCGCTTCCCCCAGCCAGAGGCGAGTCCCTTCTGCTCCTGGAGCCTGGGCCTGGTGATCCGCTTTGGCCGTAAGACAGAAGCAGAGGTACTGCGGGAAGAGCCTGCAAAGCACATGCCCACTGGGGTTGTCCTCTCTCTCCGCACTTGGGGTCTGGCCACAGGCAGGGGACAGGTGAGCCCCGTCGCCCCTCACTGGCCAACAGCCTCCCAGCTGCAGGACATGAAGGCACCTGAGATCATTCAGCTGTCGGCCCACTGCCAGCTGAGCAAGCTCATGAGCAGGCCCAGGAGATGCCAACCAGGCCAGCTCAGCGGAGAACTCCCAGCCACGCCATCGACACTCTCCCCACTGAGTCTACGCTCAGCTGCCCTCTCCTCTGGAAGGCCCTCCCCCACCAGAGCTCAGAGAGCACCACGCCCTGAACCCTGCCCTGCCCTTGTCCCAGCGCCTGTCCCTGTCTGACAACCCGTTCCAGGTCTCAGTCTTCTCCACTAGGGTGGAAGGCAGCTCCCTGCAGGTGGGAACTCCGTGGACTCTGTGCACTGTTGTATCCCCAGAGCCTAGAACAGTCTCTGAAAAACAGATGGTCAGTGGAGGCCTTTTTCTTTTGAAATAAGTGCCTGACTGAAGAGTAGGTTTCAGTGGATACCTGCAGGTAAGTGAATGAAGGTGAAATCATGGAGTTTCACCAAATTCAGCATTAATGATAAACAGATATTTACTGATCACTTACTATGTATCAAGTCCTGCCCCTGGACCCGGAAGTACAGGGTAAACATAGAGCAAGATCTCCGTAGGAGCTTCTACTGTGTTGAAGACACACAACAAACACCTAACGAACCAATAAATACGATGGCTCCTAAGCGTGCCCAACGCCATGGGGAAGATCAGAGAGCTGGGCTGGGGGTGGCTGAGGAGGAGCGGGTGGTCAGGGAGGACCAACATTCGAGCTGAGACCTGGGGGATGAAGCAGGCTGCCATTCTTCAGCGTGTCTGGAAGGACATTCCCAGTTGAGAGAACAGAAGGGCCATGACCCTGGAATGGGAGCCACGTGGCTGGTGGCTGGAGCCAGGTGACCGAGGAGAGGGAAGTGGAGGGAATGACTCAGAAGCGCTGGCAGCACATGCTTCAGAAGGTCGGGCCGGGGCTGGCCACGCCATGGAGTCTGGGGTTCTCTCTGCACTGGGGAGTGGGGAGGTCAGGTTTGAAATAGGGACGCCCCATGTGATGTGATCTGCATCTTAGAAAGTGACTTGGTTGGACCTTAGGAGACCAGGGAGGAGGCTTTTGGATATGGATGGCCTGGACCAGGCGGTAGGTGGTGACAGCAGGGGACAGGGGACAGGTTCAGGTCAGCTTTGGAGACAGCACTCACTGCCAGACTCTCAATGGCGTGTAGGGAGTGAGGAGAAGAGAAGATGCTTTTGGCCCAAGTTCCAGAGTAGCTGATGATATCACCCTGAGACGGAGGCCGCCTGAGGGGGAGGAGAGAGCAGGTTTGGGGAGGGGATCAGGGTAGGGACCAGTACCAGCCCCCTTTTGTGAAAACAAGACTTGCATCCCAGCTCGCCCTTCCTTTGCCTGGAAGAGGCTCTGTGAGGCCATCAGATTCGGGGATGCTCGCCTGCTGGAGCTCACATCCATGCTCCGCATTCATTTTCCTTTGGTGTGTCCATCAGTATTTAAATACAAGGAAATAAATTTTGTTATTTCTCATCCATGTTTCAACTCTCTCAGCTCCTTTCCTATACATCACTTCTGATATTTGCAAAATGTCCAAAATGCCTGTCATCTGCAAATTTGCAAATCACACATCCCTTTTCAAAAACATTAACAGGAGCCTTGGGCTCAATGGTTAGAGCATCGGCCCAAGCACTGAAGGGTCTAGGGTTCGATTCCCGGTCAAGGGCATATATCTGGGTTGCAGATTCACTCCCTGACCCTGGTCTGAGTGAGTGTGGGAGGCAACCAGTTGATGTGTTTCTCTCACATCGATGTTTCTCTCTCTTTATTCCCCTCTTTTTCCCTTCTACTCTCTCTGAAAAGCAATGGAAAAAAATATCCTCATGTGAGGATTAGCAACAACAAAAACATGAACAGGACTGGCTGTATGTACCAAGCCAGTATGCACTGGCTGGTCCAGGGGGTCAGGATTTTGGCCAGCGTGTGGGAAAGCCAAAGGCTCAGAGGTGGGATACAGACA
The DNA here is from genome assembly GCA_963924515.1 of Vespertilio murinus. NCBI lineage: Eukaryota > Metazoa > Chordata > Mammalia > Chiroptera > Vespertilionidae > Vespertilio > Vespertilio murinus. The sequence continues at coordinate 99,476,613 of OZ004705.1, read as the reverse complement.
CCAGGGCCAGAGCATGCAGAGGGGGTTGGCCAAGAGGTTCTCCAGCTTCTGAGGTTGCACTTTCCTGCAGCAAAAAGGCCTCAGAGCCCACGCCAGGCTCCCAAAGGCACCAAGATCACGTTTCTGAGAAAGGTCAGGCATTGGCAGTGGGAAGAACATTTACAGACGCATCTTTGGGGATATCACCAGATGAGGGGGACAGAGGCTGCCCCTTCCGTCTTCTCGTCACTGTACTCTGAATGCTCCTGGAGCAGTGTGGGTGGCTGAGCCTCAGCACGGGCTCCAGGGACGCCCTTGGGCCAGGCCCGGCCATGCATGGTTTCCATCTCACACCTCCCTCCCCGAGGGGAACCAGTGATTGGTTTAAAAGTGTTTGGACATGTGATCCAAGCCGGCCGAGGAGAGTAATTCTGGGGGTGCTGACCTCCGACAGCTACAGCTGAGTCCCCCCACTTATGGCTACCCTTGGCCTTGCCCCTCCCCAGGCAGCCCACGTCCAGTGACATGTTGGTTTAGGCATGTAAAGGCCTCGTCCCCTCACTCAGCTCAGGACAATGCAGGGCTGCCACAGCTCAAGCTCACTGTGGAGTGGGCAGAGGCCTCCATGTGAGTACGAGGCCCAGCTCCTCCCTCTGCTCGGTCCTGCTTCCTGTCCTCCCCAGGAACATGCCCCAGTCAACTCCACCCCAGAGTCTGCTGCCTGGAAACCCAGTTGCAGCTCACAGACAGGGATGGAGAGAGAGGGCACGCTGGGCAGAGGGCACAGCTTGGACGGGGATAGGTGGGGCTCAGAGGCGAGTATGGGGAGGAGGACGGGCTGAACCTAGATGTCTGGCTTCATTCTAGAGATGACGGGGGAAGCGGCAGAGGGAGCATGGCAGATGTTAACTGGAAGGAATGAGTGCTCAGGGGGCAAGAAAGAGCAGGTGCGATGCAAGGAGCAGGTGAGCCACGAGTCTCATTAACAGGGACCAGGAGGGAGGCACACGTAGTCAGCGGCCACCTTTGGTTTGAAGATCCAGGATGCAGGCAGAGGGCTGGCCTGCGCATGCATGGAGAGGAGGCGTGGCTGTAGGGTCACATGGGAAAAGACGAGAGAAAGACAGTGAAGCCCAGATGGGATTTGCTCAGAGGCCACCAACCGGCAGCCAGCTGGCCAATACACATGTGTTTTGTTTGGCTCAGTAGTTGTTTGAAAATATTATAAAATTAGTCACCAACATTTAAGAAGCTGAAGATTTCACACAAAAATCCAAATTTCCGACTTCTCAGAAGAACTGGCTGCTGCCCACAGGGCGCAGGGAGCATGCAGGTGTCTTTGCTCCTGCTGGTTTCAGCCCGCTGGCCGCACAGCCCACATCTGTGCAGACCCTGTCCCAGGGACCAGGGTGCCCGACCCCCGAAGGCCCCCCTCCCCTGACACTGCCCAGGACAAGGTACTCACAGATCCCGTGGTAGACGCCCGGTTCCGGGGTAGTGACTTCGGACACAGGGGCACTGGGTGGCAGCTCTACTTCCGGGACCTGCACACCAGTTAGGGGAGAAGCAGAGGCAAGGGTGACCCACAGAGCTGGCTGGCAATGTGTCCAGCTGCTGCTGCCCACCTCATGCCCCTGGGAAGTCCCCATGCCCCTTCTGTGTTTTCTGTCTCTGTGGAGGCTCCTGACTGGTAAGACGAACAGGCCCAGGAACCCTGGTGTGTCTGAGTCCTTGCCAGAAGCTCTTGCTGGTAGGGGAGGAGTTTGATGCTACCATGGAAGGAGGCATCAATGTCTGTCTGGTCAGCTAGAGGGAGGGAGGAAGGAAGGGAGGAAGGGAGGGAGGGAGGGAGGGAGAAAGGGAGGGAGGGAGGGAGGGAAAAGAACTTGAGCTATCGAGAGTGGCTCTGGGCCTGGGCACATGCACTTTCAGAGCTCCGGGTTAGTCCCCGGGCAGCCAGGAGAAGGAGCCCGTGGTCTGCAGACAGCCCAGGTGGGCTGCCAGCCCCACTCTTTGGGTCTCACATGTGAACATGGCTCATTGGATCTCTGCATCGTAAGCTTAGGGGAAAGTACCTTCACTACTTTACAGACAGGAAAGCTGCGATGCAACAAGAAGTGAAGTCCAGATCTCAGAGTTTGAGTAGTCGTGGTGTTCCAGCCTCAAGGGCTACCTGAGGAGCACTAGGCCCTGCCCCTAGCAACAGCCTCTCAGGCCCTGTTCTGGCCACAGGGAGGAGGGTGGGGAAGGCCTGTGAGGAGCAACCCTGACCCAGCCAACCTCGGGCCAAGGAATGTCACCGCCCTGGTGCTCATGTGCCTTCTCTTGCCCTCCCTGGAACCCTGCCCCCCACCTAGGACGACCCCTGTGGATGCACTGACCTTAACACTCTCTAGGGTGTGACCCTAATGTTGACCACCACCACCCCCGCCCCCAAAATGAGCTCAGGTTTTCCTCTAAGGCGAGAGCGTCCCTCCCTGCCCCTCATGGGCGGGGTTTCCACGATGGAAACCACTGGGCACACGAAAGGCCTCAAGGTCAACTCCCAGCTGGACCCACGGATCACATCCAGACAGCAGACATGCTTCCTGGCCCATGAAGGTTTGAAGACATTTCAAATCTCTTGCTAACATTTTTAAATTGGAATGTTTTTACATAAAAATCCAGATATCTGGCTTCATTTGAAAAAATCAGAACAGCTGTCACCATGAGCTGGCAGTCTTGTCCGGCAGAGCGGCAGCGGCCTCCCTTAGAGGTGGAGGCTCACGCCCTGAACACCACGGGGCCAACAGACCGTGGGCCGCCACACTGCATGGTCATGCCCTGCGGTGGCCGGAGCCGTCCTCTGCTCCTAGACATTCCCCTCCCCTGCCCCCCAATTGTGAGGCCTCGAGGACACCCTGGAGACCTGGGTGTCTTCCCTCCAGTGCTGCTCTTCACTTGGCCTGGTCCTGGCCCTGAAGGTCATTTTTCATTAAAAAATGTTCACAGCCGAAACCGGTTTGGCTCAATGGATAGAGCGTTGGCCTGCGGAATCCGGGTTCGATTCCAGTCAAGGGCATGTACCTTGGTTGCGGGTACATCCCCAGTAGGGGGTGTCCGAGAGGCAGCTGATCGGTGATTCTCTCTCATTGATGTTTTTAACTCTCTATCCCTCTCCCTCTCTGTAAAAAATAAATAAAATATATTTTTTTAAAATGTTCACAGTTAAAAGCAGACTTTGGAGTCCTGTGTTGAAGCTCTAACCAAGTTACGCGCCCTGGCATGTCCCTGAGCAGGGCTGAACCTTGGTCTCCACGCCAGTGGTGTCAGGAGGGACGCACAGGACAGCTCACAAATTGCAAGCAAGAAACAACCGCCGGATTGTCATTATTTTAATTCTAGGTCTGCCTATTAAAGGCATTTTCAGTCCTCCCATAAAAAAAACAACCAAGAGATCAAAATGCAACCTCTAGCAGGAAGTTCCCAAAGACCTTGGATGACAGAGGGGACACAGCATAGATTTCTCCCAGCTTTGATTAAAATCTGAATACTTCCTTTACTTTGGTGAAAAAATAAATAAATAAATAAAAATCATTAGAGAATGAAAGATGACACCCAGGACCGAAGACGAAGTAGAGAAATGGAAAATGTCAAAACAGCAGCACCAGCTGCGTAGAGAGATCCATCTTCATTCTCCGCTGGGAAACCTCTCCACATGCGTGCCCCCCCCGCCCCCCCCCCCCCCAGTCCTACCTGGGCCCACAGGCCTGCCTGGGTGTAGGGCCGCTCCTCCGAGCCGCTGTCCGCGGTGCTGGGCCTCCTCAGGGGCTCCTCGCATGGCAGGCTGCATGGGCCCCCTGTGTCCACGTCAAAAGTCTCATCGGAGCGGAATATGGCCTCAAGAATGTCGTCGTCAGTTGTGAATAAGATTGTGTCTCCAAAGTGCTCTGGGGCTGAAGGGGTTAGCAGGAAGACAAGGGTCAACGCTCCCAAATCCCACTGTGCTGTAGGGCAGAGCCCAGACCCATCAGCTCTGTGCTATAAACCCCGAGCCACGAATAGTTCTCCATTCTTCACATCAGCAAATGGATCGATGTACTGTGAGAACCACACAGGCCACAGATCTAACAAAGGGGCCTATCTGAGGAGAATCACTGAGATACCACTCATGGGTGGGCACCGGAGCAGATGCTGTGGGTGCTCACGGATCCTAGCAGGGAGCCTTCAGAGCCCCAACCCCCACCGCCTGCCTCAGGCAGCACAGACCCTGCAGTTCATGCTCCAGGCTGCCCTTGGTCAGGCTGCAGTGGCTTCCCCTGACACCACTTGCTACGCTCCCCCTCCACGTCCTGCACCCCTCCCTGCACTGGGTTCTCCTGAGAGTGCTCCCTCAGTCAGCACCTTGCAGGAGGGTTCCCTGTTCGGGCTCAGGCCCACCCCCAGTCCAGGAGTTTAATGAGGTCAGCGCTTGCAAAGGCAGCGAGCGGGCCAGGCCTAGGAGGGGAGAGACCCGTCACCACTGACAACCAGTGGGTTTGGTTTTCCCTCAGAGCCCCAGCGAGCAGCAGGTAGGGCTTGAGGAACATCCTTACAGACATACTGTACCTCCCGTCAGGGTCCCGGAGGCCTTGGCAATTTCTCCGTTAAAGATGCACTGTGCGTCTAACAGGATCTCGACGTCCCTCACGCCGCGGAAGGAATGTATCCGCGATTTGTTGTAATTCCAAATCCTGATCAGAGCGACGTGGCAAGGGTGCGAGAAGTCGACGGAGATGGAGTGGGACTTGCCCGGTGTGAAGGGGGCCAGCCAGACGTGCATGTCGTCCTGTGTCCTGTTCACCCCGTCAACGAGGTTGCCGACCACCCGGGGGTCCTTCTCATAGGCTGGTAAAATGTTGATGTCAGGAGGGTCTGCTTGGATGCTTGCGATTTGCACAGGCTCCCCCTTGGAGCTGAATATTTCTATCCCATTCAGGCCCACGTAGTGCCGGTCCCCCCACGTGGACTTGATGTCAATGACCAAGTGCCGCCCGTAAGGCAATACAGGGATCCTAAAGTCGCTGGGGTCGCCTGCGTCTCTGCAGTCGTCTGGCCCCGCCTGGGCCTCCGGCTGCTCCCTGCAGGGGGCTGGCTGGGCGCCCTGCCGGCTGCTCCTCTGCTGCTGCAGGAACTCATCCAGGATGTCCCCCTGCACCTCCATGTTGGAGATGCGCCCCCGGTGGGAGCGGTCAAAGGCGCTGAGGGAGCTCCAGGACTCGTGCAGCATGTGCTCCTGCTCGCTGTGCCACTGGGGCCGCGGCTGCGGCTTGGTGCACCAGGCATCACCTGAAGAAAGGGCACAGGAGGGGTGAAGCCCATTAGTGACAGGTGTGAAAGTGGGACCCTTAGTGTCTCATCCAGTAGCTCTTGGCTGGGTGGAGCCACCCTCAGGGGAACATTCTAGAAAGCGGTGAGGCTGCTTTTGGCTGTCTCAATGCTCATTGACCCCACTTGCATGCCGCTGGGCAGGGCACAGAGCATGGTCTCCTGTCACACACATTCAGCTGGTAGAAAATTGTTTCTGGTTACTCAAGTCTAGGGCCTAGCTGTTTTACAAAAAGCAAAGTACTTTTCAATCTGCACTGAATTCCTAAGCATGCAACCTCATGCACATCAAGGGAGGCCTATGTGGTTGTGTCGGAGCCTTTGCTGGAAGCTTTCCCACTTCAGATCCTCACACAACCAGAGCGAAGCCGCTGCCTGTTGCCTCAGCATCAGCCACCCAGGGGCCTGCGCCTCGGGCTACCAGTCACATGACATGCATGGAGTTTTCAAACTGCTAATGACAGGCAAAGGCTTGGGAAAGAAGGTAAAATGAAAAGCGCCGCTGTGCCATTTTAGAGACGCCCATCCTAGTGTGGGCAGCTTGCACTGACGTGCTAGTATGATCTTTCGGGGTGGGAGTAGGAAGGGCTTTTATTTTCTTGTCCCCTTATCTTCTGAGTACCCTATGTGTATTATTTTTATAATCAGAAAAATGCTGAAATGACCCAGGTGCATTGCACAGCAAGGACTTTACTCCCACCCCCGGCCTAACTGGCTCTAGGAGCCGCAGCCGTGCCCATGGCTGGTGACTGAAGGCCCCGCTCCCCTCGCAGAACCTAAGAGCCCCGAGTGCACGTGGACAGGGGCCTTCCTTGGGGGCCATGCGGTGGCTAAGTGCCATAGGAGGGTGTCATTCTGGAAAAACAGCAGCTGGCACTGACATTCTGTTTTTTCTCTTTTTGTATGGTTCCTTGCCCTGCACTCCATTTTCTGCCTGTCTCCTAGGGGGCCCATCAATTATCACTTCCCTCCAGAATCTTCAATCACTCCTTCCCCAGCACTGCCCTCTCAGCCTGCAGACAAGCGTAAATCTCCACCCTGACAGCAGAGGGAGGCCTCGGATCTGCGCTCCCTCCGCCCACTGCAGTGGCTGCGCCCATCGCCTCCTCCATCCCCTGCGACCTGCTTCCCCTGCCAGTTAATGTTTTGCTGCCTCAAACTTCTCTTCCCCAGAATTCTCTGAGAATAACACCCTGATTTTCCCCTGGGGATCCCCCACATGCAGGCCATTCAGATTAAGCAAATGTCCACAGCATCCTTGCAAGCTGGGCTCATGAAGGAACCAGGGCAGAGAGGGGCTCTCGGAGAACTGGAGCTGCTGAGCGTGGATGGAGCAGCGCTGCCAGTGGCCACCTTGCTGCCTGTGGGGGGCCGGCCTGAGGAGGAAGCAGGGCAGGAGCAGGGCAATGAGAGCTCCTGGTGGCATCACTGGGCCCCGGGATCCAGTTGTGTCAGAGGTCAGTGCCTGGCAGCTGGCTTCCCACCCATGAATCCCGTAGGCCTCCGCTGCTGCAGCGGCGCCCTCCAGGCTCACAGGGACTCCACGCACGCAGTCTTCTCAGTACTCGCTCCAGGCTGCGGTCCGAGGCCACGCTCCCCTCGGGCTCGGAGACACTGCGCTGCCAGGTTCTCCACGTCCCACCCACAGCTCCTTCCTCCTCCCCTTTCCCTATGTCTGGCCCTGGCTCCCACGCAGCACTGCCACCCCAGGCACCACCGCCCAATGTCTCTAGGGGGGGTCCAGACATGTCCACACCATCACTTCATACTCCATGTGCCTAAAAATGGTGTTTGTCACATCCCCTCTGAGTGCCATTATCTCTGCCATGCTGGGAACAAGGAAAACCAAAGAAAATCCAGCTCCTCACTACGCTCCAGAGCCCCGAGTTGGCCCCATTAACTTCCCCAACTGCCCCCCCCCCACCTTTCCCCCACGCCCTCCTGCTCCAGCCACGTGGCCCTTCCTCTCTGTGGACACGCCAGGTCGCATCTCGTCTCAGAGCCTTTGTCTTTGCCGTGCCCTCCGCCAGGAATGCTCTCTTCTCAGATCCCAGGTAGCTGGCTCCTCTCGTCACCTTCCTCGTGGAGAGGCCTGCTCTGCCCTGCTGCCTGCTGTGTCAGAGCCTGGCACAGAACCTGGCACGAGGAAGTGCTCAGTAATGTTTGCCAGCAAAGGGATGGACAGCTGGCATCACCATTACACCCGTGCTCAGACCTAGAGGCTGAGGGACTCCCTCTCCACCTGTCAGTTCTCCTGCACCTGTCCTCACCCGCCTTCCCATCTGCCAGTAAAAAGACCCAAGAGTTTCCTCCATCCTTTCCTCCAGGCGTGAGGCTTAACATCTGCAGGAGGGACTTCCCATATGGACCATCAGTGCTCGCTTACTGTGATTTGATCTCCACGGACTGAAATGAATGACCTGGGTCAGTCTGCAAGGGCCCTGAGGAGACTGCACCCACGTCCCGTGTCAGGGACTCCCCTGGGTGTCTGCCTGGGTGTAAAGAAAGGCAGGCCTCTGCTTTCATCCCACATCTGCTTTCTGACCTCTGCTCTCCAAGATGTACTCTGGTTTTAAAAGCAGAGGTGTGGACGCTCTGCTATGCCTCGCAGATGGGACCACCACTGAGGGCCGGTTCCCCTCTCTATAGGAAGCACTCTACTCGCAAGTCCCTGGGGTCAGGGAGCTGCTGGGGTCAGCCACCCCCCACCTGCAAGTCTGAAGGGCAACAGAAAGCTGCTACTTCGTGAGTCTATAGTCAACACAGTCTGGGAGGGACCACTGATATGAGAAGATGGGATTGAAGATGCAAAACTATTCCTTGGTTGAGACTAACATGAACTATAGTTCTGCACTTGAGTTTATAAAAATCAATGGCACCACCATGAGGTGTATGCTAATTGCTACTGAAACAGGAAATGAGAAAGTACATAGTGAGATATAACAGAACCATGTTTATTCTCGGTGAACTGCCCTCCAGTTGTAGCTGATGGAACAAGGAGTGGACACCTGACCAGAGTCGGCCAATCAACTTCTCCCCTGAGACTATGGAGCTGGCTGCTGGCAACAGAGCCAGAACATTGAGTCACCCTAGGGCTGCCAGGCCATTTCCTGCTTTGAGCACAAAGGCAGAGAAAGCCGACCCCCTGAGGGAGGGTGAGGGACAGGGGCCCATGGGAAGCAGAGGTTGGGCCTGGATAGGGAGAAGCTTCCTTGGTGCTGGCCGGCCAGCGTCCTGGTTCCTCCTCCCAAACCCATGAGGTGAGCAGCTACACTACCTGCCTCTGGGGGTCCAGAAGCACCTCAAGTATTCCCCAAATAGCACCTCCTTTACTGCTAAAACTGGGCTGACGGGATTGCATTCACCTGTAGCCAACTGACCCCTGATAACGACATTCCGAAATGCAGAAGTCATTACAGTGCGGTGCTCTGTAGCACAGAAAAACCTTCAGGCTGTCTTATGGAGCCAATCCCAGGCCCAGGGAGGAGTCTGGCAGACATGCTTCCTAGCAGCACCTATGGAGCTGGGCCTCATGGCATGGGCTTTGCTCTATGGAATGGGCAATTTAAAATTTCAAAGTGCCTTTCCCTTTTAGCATGACTGGTTTAACAAGCATTAAATCTTAAGGGCTCAGATCTTAATGTGTCACTGAGCCAACCAGTGACATGCCTGGAAAGAAATTAAAGGGTGGACACGTTAGAATAAAGCCACCACCCCGAACTCCCAGAGGCTTTGTGGGTCTGTCTATCAGAGAAGCTCAGAACTGCCTGGCTCCCCCGGGCAGGGGCTGGTGATGGCTGTGCAAACAGGGCACGTGGGGTAGTGCTTCAAGCCGGATGCTGGAGCAGGGCACAGGTTCAAAGTCTGCTCTGCCCTGACTGGCTGTGAGCTGAAGAAAGTTGCTTAAAGCTCATATCTCCTTTAGCTGTAAATGGGGCTGGCAGGAGGATAATGAGCTGGTCCGAGTGGCGCCTGAATCAGAGCCTGGCGCCCAGCAGCCTGCCCCGTAGCCACGCAGCCATCCCACACTCGGAGGACCCACTGCAAGCAGACACCTGGGCCTGAGACGCCATCACAGGTAAGACAGTGTCTGCCCTCTTGGAGCTCCTCGGCTCTCCTCTCCTCTCCCACTCCGCAGTCCCCGATACCCACACAGGGTAAGTCCTGGCTGGGGAGCCCCACAGGAAGACACTCAGGTCTTACGGACTTGATCCGTGTCCTAAGCGACATGTCAGGGTCTGAAGGAGGCCCAAACTCATCACATTTCTAAGTGCAGACCTTCGGACTCTGTCTACTAGACAATGATGCAGTAGATGCTGATGTGACTCAATGAAAAAATATATGCAGTTGATCCTCGAACATTAGTTTGAACTGCGCGGGTCCACTCCTATGTGACTTTTTTCAGTAAATATGTACAGTATTGTAAATGTTCTTTCTCTTCCTTATAATTTTCTTAATAACATTTTCTTTTCTCTGGCTTACTTTATTGTAAGAATACCTACATAATATATATAACATAAAAATATGGGTTCATTGCCTGCTTGTTATTGATAAGGCTTCCAGTCAACAGTACTCTCACAGTAGTTAAGTTCTGAGGGAGTCAAAGTTATATGTGGATTTTTGACTTCACAAGGGGTCAGCACCTCAACCCCCCCAGTGGTTCAAGGGTCAATTGTACATGGGTTTCACCTACAGATACACCATGAGGTAGAGCCGCAGAGTACAGGCAGTGCCAACAACTCGACGATAAAGAGCAGCAGCTACCATCTCCTGGTGTGCTTGTGTGCCAGGCACTGCACATGGGTGATCCCATCTGATCCCCAGCACCCGAGATGGGTATTACTGGCAGCATTTTACAGATGAGGAAACTGAGGCTCAGAGAGGCTCCAGGCTTGCCCACGATGGGGGTTGGTGAGCTCCTATGCAATGTGGCGTGGGGTTAAATTCAGAGGACTAGGGGTGAGCCCTGCCTTGGTAGGTCTGAGTGGTTTGTGGACAATAAAGGACCAACAAGCTAATGTTGAAAAATATGGCCGCCACTCGTGTAGCACTTGCCACGGGTTAGGCTGTTACTACCACAAAGCCATCATCTACTCCTCACAGCACTGAGAAGGGGTGCTCAACCCCATTTTATAGACAAAGATGCTGAGGCTCAGTGTGTGCAAGTGCCAGCTCAGTAAGTGCCAAACCTATATGTAGCAGTTTGAATTCAAATGTTTTGACACCTTGTTGCTATGCTACACTCCCAACAGCCAAATCTGAGTGGAAATATTCAGAAATCCAGTCTCTGGTACCCTCCTTTCACAGACTTAGAGATGATCTACTGCAAAATTCATAGAGCAGAAGATAAGTCACCAATGGTGAAAATTAGAATAGTCTACATTTCTGATTTCTCTTAACAAAAGGAAAAGAGATCTGACAATTGGCCTTGCAGTCCTGAAAGCCAAAAAGCGTCTGAGTGAAGCAGCAGCTGCCTCCGTTAGTTGGGCATGCGCTCCAGTTAGCAACAGTCTTCACCACTCCCTAATGTCCTTCTGAAATCCAGGCAAGAGTCAATTTCTATTTATCATCATACTTGCGTTATTTTTCTAACAGTACAGCTAAGGATAAAGTGAAGTAATTAGAGGCCAACGTCTATCAGAGGTAGAATAACCAGGTCTAGGTTGGAAAAGTCATGTATTGAAAGAAAAATGAGCAAAGGGACGGTGGCAATGACAAATGTATCTATGAGTTTAATATGCAAAGTATGCCTTGCCCATTTCACTCATTGCTGCCTCCCATGTGGCTCCTGAGACAGTAAATTTGTGATCCCTGGTTAAGAAGAACCCCTTGCTTTGCAGATGAGGAAACTGAGGCTCGGAGAGTTGAGTGGCTGGTACCAATCAACAGCCTCCTGCAGGGATGATGAGCCCCAGTCAGACCGCTCCCGAGCTTACCTCTGCCAGCTGATTGCCCATCACTGTGACTGCTGCTGAGCGCATCCTTCCGGCCCCTCCTCCCACTAGCAGGGCGCTCCCTGTTAGAGGGCTGCTCAAAGATGTCAAAGTCATCCCTGCAGACATTGGGGGTCATCCTCGGGGCTCTGTCCTCTGAGACGGCATTCCGGCTGCTGGCCCGTCCTGGCTCACGCCTGGGGCCTTCATCCCTGGCCTCTGCAGGACCCTCCCTGAAGATGTCCTCATCCTTCGGCACAAGCCCATCCGTCCCTTCGGGTGGCTTCTCAGGACGCAGCCAGAGGGGTTTGGGCTTCCTGCCTCCCTGCCCCCTGCCTCTCCCTGAGGGAGAGGGTTGTAGCCAGGCGGGGGTTTTCCCTGGCGGCTCAGAGACCTTTCTGCCTGGGAAGTTTTCTAGCTGCAGAGTCAGCAAGAGCTCTTGGTCCAGCGGAGAGCATTCCACTGGGGGCTCATGGGCAGGGGCACGCTCGCCCCTCACAGAGACTGGGGCTGCTGACGAGCTGAAGTCTAACTTGGACAAACTGTCTTTTATGCAACCAGGAGAATTCATCCTTTCACCAAATAAAGGTCCTGGTGAAGAAACCGCCACATCCCCTGCCTCTCTGTCTGGCTGTGAGCAAGTGGCACTGAGCTCCTTGTCCTGAGCAGTGCCCTCCATCCCCTGGGCACCTCTGTCTTCTTCCGAGGGGGCATTAATGCTATTCTCCACCCCCTCAATCTGCTCATTTTTCAGGCTGACTGGGATGCTCTGGTCGGCTGGGGCCTCCCCACTGCCTTTGTCTAACTGGCCATCAAAGATGAGGCTTTTGTTGACATAAAGCTTCACATTCTTCGCACCAATGTCAAGATCCTGGAGACAAAATTAAACAAAAGAGAGATGCGTGGTGTCAGACTGATGTATCAAATTTTGAAGCAGAAGATGAAGAGAAACTGAATGCTAGAAACACGGGCTTGTGAAAGCACAGCACTGAGATGCTAAACAAGGCTCAGTCTCCCTCCTGTGTGAAGCTTATACTATAAATCAAAGGACCTCCACAAAGAGGTGCCTGATGGGCTCTGTCATCGTACCTCCCGCTGGGACATCTGTAACCATCGCTAATTGGTCTCCCTGCTTCCTGTTCTGCTGCTCCAACCTCCACCTCCTGTCGCAGGGAGGTAGTTTCCTGCCAGAGCAGATCTGGCGGTCACCCCCTGGTGAAAGCCTTGGTCTTCACAGCCGAAGCGGTTTCACACCAGTGCGTCCTGGGCTTCACTGCCAACACAGACCCGGCTCAGCGGGGTCCTGAGAGCAGAGCCAAGGCAAGGACTAGAGTGCAGGCTGCTTACTTGGTAAGGTGCTCCCAAGAGTCAGGGCCCGAGAAAACCCAAAAGGCATTTGAGTTGTTTACTGCCATGGACATTGGGGCTCTATTCAACTGGGACCCCCGAGGAACCCACAGAAGGCACTGTGTCCCTCCAAAGGCGGAGGCTGGGCAGTTGTCTACTGATTCCCTTCCCTGCTGTGGAAGGTTGCCTTAGACACTGTGGCTTGGGAAGTCCCTCCCCACCTCCCCCAGCACAAAGGCAGAGAGCCTGGGAGCACAGAGGCTGTGCCTGTCAGCCTGCCAGGCTGCCCCACCTGGACTGCCCCACCTGGACTGTCCTACCTGGACTGTCCTACCTGGGCTGTCCCACCTGGACTGTCCCACCTGGCCTGCCCCACCTGGACTGTCCTACCTGGACTGTCCTACCTGGGCTGTCCCACCTGGGCTATCCCACCTGGCCTGCCCCACCTGGCCTGCTCCACCTGGACTGTCCCACCTGGACTGTCCCACCTGGACTGTCCCACCTGGCCTGTCCTACCTGGACTGTCCCACCTGGGCTATCCCACCTGGCCTGCCCCACCAGGACTGTCCTACCTGGCCTGTTCCACCTGGCCTGCTCCACCTGGACTGTCCCACCTGGCCTGTCCCACCTGGCCTGCCCCACCTGGGCTGTCCCACCTGGGCTGTCCCACCTGGGCTGTCCCACCTGGACTGTCCCACCTGGCCTGTCCCACCTGGACTGTCCCACCTGGCCTGCCCCACCTGGACTGTCCCACCTGGACTGTCCCACCTGGGCTGTCCCACCTGGGCTGCCCCACCTGGCCTGCCCCACCTGGACTGTCCCACCTGGACTGTCCCACCTGGACTGTCCCACCTGGCCTGCCCCACCTGGACTGTCCCACCTGGGCTGTCCCACCTGGGCTGTCCCACCTGGGCTGCCCCACCTGGCCTGCCCCACCTGGACTGTCCCACCTGGACTGTCCCACCTGGACTGTCCCACCTGGACTGTCCCACCTGGCCTGCCCCACCTGGACTGTCCCACCTGGGCTGTCCCACCTGGCCTGTCCCACCTGGACTGTCCCACCTGGGCTGTCCCACCTGGGCTGTCCCACCTGGGCTGCCCCACCTGGACTGTCCCACCTGGACTGTCCCACCTGGCCTGTCCCACCTGGACTGTCCCACCTGGACTGTCCCACCTGGCCTGCCCCACCTGGACTGTCCCACCTGGACTGTCCCACCTGGACTGCCCCACCTGGACTGTCCCACCTGGCCTGTCCCACCTGGACTGTCCCACCTGGACTGTCCCACCTGGACTGTCCCACCTGGGCTATCCCACCTGGCCTGTCCCACCTGGACTGTCCCACCTGGACTGTCCCACCTGGACTGTCCCACCTGGGCTATCCCACCTGGACTGTCCCACTTGGGCTGTCCCACCTGGGCTATCCCACCTGGACTGTCCCACCTGGACTGTCCCACCTGGGCTGCCCCACCTGGGCTGTCCCACCTGGACTGTCCCACTTGGGCTGTCCCACCTGGACTGTCCCACCTAGGCTGTCCCACCTGGGCTGCCCCACCTGGGCTGTCCCACCTGGACTGTCCCACCTGGACTGCCCCACCTGGACTGTCCCGCCTGGACTGTCCCACCTGGCCTGCCCCACCTGGACTGCCCCACCTGGACTGTCCCACTTGGGCTGTCCCACCTGGACTGTCCCACCTGGACTGCCCCACCTGGCCTGCCCCACCTGGCCTGTCCCACCTGGACTGTCCCACCTGGGCTGTCCCACCTGGGCTGTCCCACCTGGGCTGTCCCTCTTGGGCTGTCCCACCTGGACTGCCCCACCTGGCCTGTCCCACCTGGACTGTCCCACCTGGTCTGTCCCACCTGGACTGTCCCACCTGGACTGTCCCACCTGGCCTGCCCCACCTGGACTGTCCCACCTGGGCTGTCCCACCTGGCCTGTCCCACCTGGACTGTCCCACCTGGGCTGTCCCACCTGGGCTGCCCCACCTGGACTGTCCCACCTGGACTGTCCCACCTGGCCTGTCCCACCTGGACTGTCCCACCTGGACTGTCCCACCTGGCCTGCCCCACCTGGACTGTCCCACCTGGACTGTCCCACCTGGACTGCCCCACCTGGACTGTCCCACCTGGCCTGTCCCACCTGGACTGTCCCACCTGGACTGTCCCACCTGGACTGTCCCACCTGGGCTATCCCACCTGGCCTGTCCCACCTGGCCTGTCCCACCTGGACTGTCCCACCTGGACTGTCCCACCTGGGCTATCCCACCTGGACTGTCCCACTTGGGCTGTCCCACCTGGGCTATCCCACCTGGACTGTCCCACCTGGACTGTCCCACCTGGGCTGCCCCACCTGGGCTGTCCCACCTGGACTGTCCCACTTGGGCTGTCCCACCTGGACTGTCCCACCTAGGCTGTCCCACCTGGGCTGCCCCACCTGGGCTGTCCCACCTGGACTGTCCCACCTGGACTGCCCCACCTGGACTGTCCCGCCTGGACTGTCCCACCTGGCCTGCCCCACCTGGACTGCCCCACCTGGACTGTCCCACTTGGGCTGTCCCACCTGGACTGTCCCACCTGGACTGCCCCACCTGGCCTGCCCCACCTGGCCTGTCCCACCTGGACTGTCCCACCTGGGCTGTCCCACCTGGGCTGTCCCACCTGGGCTGTCCCTCTTGGGCTGTCCCACCTGGACTGCCCCACCTGGCCTGTCCCACCTGGACTGTCCCACCTGGTCTGTCCCACCTGGACTGTCCCACCTGGACTGTCCCACCTGGCCTGCCCCACCTGGACTGTCCCACCTGGGCTGTCCCTCTTGGGCTGCCCCACCTGGGCTGTCCCACCTGAGCTGCGCTGGAGGAGAGCCTAGGGCCGTGGTCAGCAAACTGTGGCTCGCAAGCCATATGCAGCTCTTTGGCCCCTTGAGTGTGGCTCTTCCACAAAATACCACCGCCTGGGTGAGTCTATTTTGAAGAAGTAGTGTTAGAAGAAGTATAAGTTTAAAAAATTTGGCTCTCAAAAGAAATGTCAATTGTTGTACTGTTGCTATTTGGCTCTGTTGACTAATGAGTTTGCCGACCACTGGCCCAGGGGATGAGGTGTGGGCACTGCACATGTAACAGGTTCTTCTGATTCCTTTGCACAGGACTGTGGAGACCCTCAGGCCAGTGGGATGAACTCTAACCCTCTCAGCATATGACCGAGGGGTCCCTGGCTAGGCTTCCTGTCACCTCTTCTCCCCAATACTTCTCTGTTCATGCTGAGAGTGAAACCACACCTCCGCCTGCTACTGCCCTGCCATCTGTCCATTCCCTTCACATCAGAACACTCCTGACTCACTTGACTGAGGAATATAACACATACCTCATACCGAAAATAGTACATTTTTAAAGTGTACAACTTGGTAAGTTTTTAACATCAAATCAACTTTCCGATCACAATAATGAGCCCATTACCCCAAAGTTTCCTTGTACCTGGGTAATCCCCAACCCCTCCCCAGCCAACCACCTTGGCTTTCTGTCGTGATAGATCAGTTTGCCTTCCCTTTTTAAGTAAAAGGAATCACACACTATGGACTCTTCTTGGCCTAACTTCTTTCCTTCAGCACAATGACTCGAACATCCATCCACTTTGTGTGAATTAATAGCTTCATTCCTTTTTCTTGCTGAGGTACTTCACTGTCAGGGTGCCCCACCATTTTTATTTATTTATTTATTTTTTGCCTTTACAGTAGACCCTTCGAGTCACCGTCTCGCTGCTCCCCCGACCCCTGTAGCCCTGGCCCCACTGCAGCTGGGCCTTTACCTCCACCTCTGCACGAACCCACCTTGCCAAGGGCACCAGTACCTGGGTGGAAACTTGCTGTGTATCTGGGGTGGTTCAGATCTACTCCACTGTCCTGGCCCAACCATTCACAGAACCCTCTTTTCACTCTCGAGTGTCCTGGTTTGGATGGTCAGTTTTAGGAGCCAGATCCACTGGGAACTCTCAGGCTCAGGCCAACAACTATCAGTGGCACCTGTGTCATCGCCGCTCCTCCTCCTCCAAGTGTTCTCCTTTCCACAGCTTGCAGGCCGCACCTGGCTGGGCTTCCTCCTGCCTCAGCTGCACTGCCTGGGCTCCCCTGTCCCCTACACCCCCTGCTCAGCTTCCCTGCCCCAGCTCCCCTGTTCTTCCCCTCAGCAGCCCTGGCTGGGCTCCCCTTAAGCTGGGCCTCAAGTGTCTGGTGGGTCCTGGGCCTCAGATTCCTGCTCTCTCACTAGGGGTCTCGTTGGCCAAAGGCCTTAAATACTATCTTTGTGTTGACTCGTGATCATTTTAATCTCCAACCATGACTTCTCCACTAAGCCCTTAATGACCACGTGACCTCTCTTCTAGGCTATCTAACCGGTGTCTCAACCTTAACCCGCCCCACACCGGTGGTTGGCAAACTCATTAGTCAACAGAGCTAAGTATCAACAGTACAACGATTGAAATTTCTTTTGAGAGCCAAATTTTTTAAACTTAAACTTCTCCTAATGCCACTTCTTCAAAATAGACTCGCCCAGGCTGTGGTATTTTGTGGAAGAGCCACACTCAAGGGACCAAAGAGCCGCATGTGGCTCAGGAGCCACAGTTTGCCGACCACGGCCCCACACAGAACCCTTACTTCACTTTCCCTAGTCTCTTCTCCCATCTTAAAAATGGTGGTCCCATTCAGTCAGTTGCCCAGAGTCCAGGAGTCCTCCCTGACCCCTCCTGCTCGCTCACTCACACAGCCAGGGTCCAGGATCCATGGCTCTAACTTGCACACCCCTCTAAACCGCCCTCTGCTCCCCGAGTGTGCTGCCTCCTCACCAGGCCACCATCTCTCCAAGAGGCTCTACTGTAATCTGCCAGCGGGCCCCTTGCTTCCACTCCACTCCATCACCGCGAACCCACCTCAGGCACATGCTTCCTTCTCTGCACAGCAGTCGGTCTTTCTTTTTAAAACAACTTATCAGGTCACGGAGCCCCTGCTTAAAACCCCACACATAAGCTCCACCCCCTTCAGTGGCCAATAAAGACTTATGATCTGCCCCCTGCTGACCCCTCTGACCCAACTCCTGTCACTCTCCCTCCACTCCCAACACACTGATCTGGTTGTTGTTCCCTGATCCAGCCAACTCATTCCCACCCCAGACAGAGCACTTGCCCAGAAAGCTCTCCCCAGAGCCCTGCAAAGCTGGCTCCCTGTCCTCACAGAGACCTTCCCTCTTCCCCGCCCTCTCCATCTCAGCATCCTGCTCGATTTCCTTCTGGTCTCTGAAATGGTCTTAACGCCTTTTTACATTATTTATTGTCTCCTCCGCTCTAAGTTAACCTCCAAGACACCAGGGGCCCCTGTCCCATCTTGTCGAAGGCCCAGCAGGCTCCAGGCACACAGTAGGTTCTCAACAAGGACTGAGGAATCTTAAGTGAACAAACACAGAGAGGCAGCATGCTCTCTAACAATGTCCTGAAAACAGCATGCAGAGACGTGTTCCCCACTGGTGTCACTCCCGGCCATTCTCCATCTGCTCTGGGGAGATGGGAGCTGAGAGCCAACAAGTGCCCATCTAGATCGCCCCACTGCCCTGAGGGAGGTGGGCAAGCTCTCACACTGGGCACCGCTGAGGAGGCTTCTGGGCGTGTGGAGGGAGACCCATCCACCTTATGCCACACAGGCCTGGCTCTGACCCCCTGCTGCAGGATGGCAGCTGCTATTTGCCGACTGTCAAAAGTCGGGATTCTCAAAGCACCGCTTCCGCCTTGATGTGGATGTGCTCTCTGCCTAGCAGAGGCACAGAGCAGGCGCGTGACGGGAATTAATCAGGGAACAGCTATCTGAGAAGGACAGCACGGGCAGCTCTCAATGACTAGTTCCACAGAATTACCGCATGGAAACATCTGGCGAGACAGAAACACTCATTTCAGAGGCACTGGGTGGAGGGAGGCCTTCCATCCCGCACAGGCATGAGGTGGGCAGCCTGGCTTTCGTAACGAGTCTGGCTTCCAAAACGGGCCGTGTCCGTTCATGAACCATCTGGAACACCGTCTGACCTCCAGCGCCTGCTGCCCAACTCCCTCCAGGAAGCGTGGCTGAGAAGGGACTGGGAGGGAAGCAGGCCAGGGCAGGGGTTCAACCTCCTATGCCCTCAGGGCCAGGCAGGTAGGAGGGAGGTGATCTAGAGAGGAACCAGAGGAAGTGGTGTGTTGTGGGGAGCTGGGAGGCTTGTGTCCGGCCTGATGCTGCTCATCTGCGCAGGTCCCAATGTCCTGCAGGCCAAGCAAGCCACAGCAGAGGGTGGGTTTGGCCTGAGTGGGATCCTAGGAGGGGAACAAGTAGTGGTCACTTCCCTGGTGACGCCAAGAGGAAAAACGAAAAGGCTATCCTATCCCACAGTCCTCAGAACCACTGCACACGGGTCACAGGGCCTGTATTACGATGGAGACTCTGAGGCCGCTCGCCCTCCTTGAGGTCACGCAGCCCTCCCTGAGGCCACTTTGGATGGCACACCCAAGGTCTCGCCGCTACCCCCGAGGCATTCTGGGCCTGAAGAGGCCTCAGGCTGGCCACCGGCAGAACCACCTGGTCCAGGGGAACTCATTCCCACTTATCCTTTTTAATCATTCCCTGGGGACTAGCTCTTCGACCCACACCCTGGCTCCTTCTTCAGGCCAGGAGGCCATCGCTGTGGGCACGGGGTGGGAGTGTACATGCTGTGCTTTCCAGGCCTTTCCTCCATCTTCAGGTGTGGGCTGACGGAACTGTCATCACATCTCTCGGGCAGGGCTAGAAGCCACGGACAGGTGCGTGCAGGTACCGCAGAGAACCAGGGCGGAGGATGTGGCAGGCTCGCACCTGTGACCCCACAGTAAGGCTCTGTATTGGGGATATCTTTGGAAATGGAGGAAGGGGGAAGTCTCTTGCTCCTAAAGAGCCAGTCTGTTTCCTGCTTTCCAGTAACCAGGACTCAGTCCCGACGTGCATGTGTGTATGTGTATGCATGTGTGCATGCGCACGCATGTGTGTGTGTGTCCTTGTTGTTTCCTTGGCACTGAGAGTTCCTTCTTGCCTAATGAGAGCTATTGCTATGCCTGCATTGGCGCTGCCTCAGGTCCTTTAGCAGCGGATTTTCTCAAGGACATCATGGCGGGGGGAAACGGGAGCATCTCTGGCCCATCCTGCCGTATCCTTCCTTACAGTGGACCAGAACAACCATGTGGGACAGGAAGGCAGTTTTAATACAACTGGATATTATTTTGATCTAAGACATTTACTGACGGTCAGGCCGCTTTCCTCCCTGGCACAGTGTCAGGGAGCACACGAGCTGCTCAGCAAAGACCAATGGGCGCAGTCCCATTGCCACAACAACCCAAGCGAGGTATGGACTTCGCACTCACAGGTCCTTCTGGGTCTGAGGACCAACACATGCCCGACACACAGCTGACAGATCCCAAAGAAAAGCACTTGCAGCAAAGCACTGGCCGGGCCTGACTGCTTACCAGGGAACGACCATTAAAGCAAGCCCGTCAGTGCGGCTCCACCTCAGGGGTCACACACAGCCTGAGGGCCATGCAGGTGCCCCACACTCGGGCTCTCACTGGCTGAATCCCATTGGCCGTTCACAGGGAGGACATGAGCTGCTGGCCTTCACTGCTCTGTATCCAGAAGTGGGGGTCAGACTGGGAGGCCCTTACCCTGCCCCTGCCTATGGATTTATCAGGGCCTGGGGGGCTCTGGGTAGTGAGTTGCTGCTCAAAGAGCCACCCTCCGGCCTTGGGACCCGGCTCCTCCCAGTCTTCCCCTCCTTTCTC
Source organism: Vespertilio murinus (assembly GCA_963924515.1). Classification (NCBI taxonomy): domain Eukaryota; kingdom Metazoa; phylum Chordata; class Mammalia; order Chiroptera; family Vespertilionidae; genus Vespertilio; species Vespertilio murinus. The sequence goes on along the minus strand of OZ004705.1, from coordinate 99,456,193 downwards.
ATGCTGAGTCAAGGGTCCCCCTCTGGGCTCTGAGGTGGGCTTGCAATCTGGGTCTCTACACCTGTCACCCGGCGAGTGTGTACACGTCCAAGCCTGTCTCCACTTGGATGAAGACCCGCAAGGATGAGGGGCAGGCCTATTCCTATGCCCATTGAGGCCTCACTCTGGGACTAAACTTGTTCCATCCCAGGGCATCTGAATTGGAATGTTGGTTATGGGGAAAGACCTCAATGGCCTTTTACATGTCCCCTGGGAGAAAGACAATGAAAACCACTCTTTGTGTCACAGAAACCTGAAGAAGATGGTGAGACACTGGGTCACCTGACAAGCTACCTTTAACCTACTTCCTGGGCTTTGGACCAGCCACTGGGATTCCCAGCCTCACATCACAGACTCAGGGCAGTGCCTGGGGATGGGGCCTAACAGCCTGGGTCACCAACTGAAGGCCCAACAGTTGAGTCGACGCTAGTTTGGCCCACAGAGCAGTTAGCAATGTCAGAACTAGTTGATAATATCCCAAAATTGAGTGCTTCACAGAACAATGTGTCTTTCTGGCCTCCCTTGAGAATTCTGGCCACTTGGCATCACGAGCCAGTGCCCAAGTGCCGAGTGATGCTGCCCCAGGCAAGGCATAGCTCTCCAGCAACCACATCTCTCTCCATGGAAAGGCAGGGCTGTGTGGCCGGTGCCCGGCTGCCGGGAGTGACGTGAGCAGCAGTGAACCCCTCATCTTTAGAATGGAGGTGATCACGGTGCCCATCTCAGAGGACGCCGTGGGATGAATGAGCTGAGATACATGACAGCCTGTGAGCACTGCTGGCACCTGTGTGTGCTCAAGAAATGGGAGCTACCATCACTGTCTTGTACCCAAACCACTGCCGGGGTACATGTACCTGCCAAGCCTGGGTGCTCAGGGCTAGCGTGGCTAGGAACCCTGTTCCCCCAAGGCCTGGGGCAGCAATCTCCCCAGTTCCCAGTGAAGGCTGGCAGCAGGCACAGGAAGAACCCCATCCATTCTGGGGTGGGGCCTTGAATTACTCTCGCTGCCTTAGGTCAAGACTCTTCTAGATCTGGTCTAAGACCTCAGCATACAATTCCTGCAATTTCACTCAATCCAACAAATACCACAGGCCCTCTCAGGGTCCCCGCCCATGTGGGATGCCGAAAAAGAAAGCAAGTCCGCACTATGGGACCTTGCCATGGGGTGCAGGGGTCCTGGCCATGCTAGCCCTGAGCAGCCAGGTTTGGCAGGTACACACATCCAGGCAGTGGACTGGGTACAAGACAGTGATGGTAGCTCACACTTCTTGAGCAATTTTATGTGCCAAGCAGTGCTCCCAGGCCTTCAAATATCTCAGCTCATTTATTAAGGAGTCTACACTTGTCTGCATAACAGGGAGTCACAAACTGAAATGCTTGTGGCACCACAGCTGTGGGGGGTGCGGGGCCTGTGGTGAGCCCAGAGTGGATGCCATGCTTGCAGTGGGGCCAGCTCACCAGCAGCCGGTTTTTCAATGTTGTCTGATGTTCCACAGCTGGACAACACGATAAGGGTCAAACGAATACATCTCAGGATGGACTGAGCCGGGGCACCCATATGGGTCATTGGAGGCTCAGGAAACAGGCACCCTGGGCCCAGAGGGTGTGGCTGGAGATCCCGGAAGGGCCTGGGCAGACAGTGTGTGTGGGAGTTTGTATGTGAAGGGAGTGTTAGCAGAACCCTGGCACTTTTGAAGGCAGATGTAACAAGATAGGCTGGCACTCCAGGTGCTGGGGTGGCAGGAGCAAAGCAGATACGAGAAAGGAGTGTGCGGGCTGGAGGGATATACAGTTGCCTGAGTCCACAGGTTGGAAGAGCCACAGAGCCAGTGCTGGCCCAGATAAGCATCACAGGAGAGTTGACGGGGCATGAGGACAGCTGTGCACTGCGCCGATCCACATATGCACTGTGCACTGTGACAGGAGCGGCAGGGACAGGAACTGTGACTCAGCTCCACCTAAGCTCCCAGGTGTGCATGTGGCCTGGCATCACTAGACCTTCCAGTTTCTCAATTAAAAGTAAAACCTCCACCAAAACCGGTTTAGCTCAGTGGATAGAGCGTCAGCTTGCGGACTGAAAGGTCCCAGGTTCGATTCCGATCAAGGGCATGTACCTTGGTTGCAAGCACATCCCCAGTAGGGGGTGTGCAGGAGGCAGCTGATCGATGTTTTTCTCTCATCGATGTTCCTAACTCTCTATCCCTCTCTCTTCCTCTCTAAAAAAATCAATAAAATATATTTTTTAAATAAAAAAATAAATAAAAATAAAAGTAAAACCTCCATGTTGTCACATAAAGCCTCCCGATATTTAAATGTTGGCAATTAATGAAAAGGATTTTGGAGACACCACGTGAGCAGGTTGGAGTCTGAGAGCTGCCGCTGGAAGGCCAGGCTCAGCCTCGGCATTATGGTTTTCCCAGGGAGCCCGGAGCATGTGCTAGCAGGGACTGCGGCCACCCCGAGGCACCCCGGTGCAACCATCACCACACTGACCCCACTGGTCTGTACTTTGCTGTTGATCTCCCGTCCCTTCTTCCTGGGAGTGAGCCTGAGGGAGCAGCCTGGTGTCGGATCCGGCCCAAGCATGGGGACTGATAACTCTGCTGGTGGGAGGGAGCCCTGAGCAATGAGTGTGAGGGCGGGGAGACACAAGGCCGCTGCCTGCAGTGATGAGTCCCCGCCAGGTGACAGGCAGGGGGAGAATGAGGAGCTGGGTTTGGGAGGAGACAGGTTTGGACAATGGAAATGACAGGACATAGGACTGGCAGTGAGGGGCCAGAGGGGAGGAGGATTCAAAGGTGGGAGTCAGGCGCTACTGCAGTCAGCAAAGGAAGTGGAGGCCAGGAGCGAGGGAGACAAGGGGGACAAGTCCCTCTGGGTATTTATCCAAATGAAATGAATCACTGTTTTTGAAAAGATATGTGTACTCCCATGCTCACTTCAGCACTACTTTCAAAGGCCAAGACATGGAAACAGCCTACATGATGGAGGAATGGATAAAGAAGATGTGATATAAATAAGCATGTCTATGCTTATCTAAATATAGGTGTATGCATACCTATGTACACATGCACATGCACATGTACACAACATGGAATTATTCAGCTATGAAAAGGAGGCAACTCTGCCATCTGCAACAACATGGACAGGCCTTAATGGCTTCATGATTAAGTGCGGTAAGTTAGAGAAGACAGATATTGCATGATCCCACTATATGTGGACCCGAAAGACAAACAACAAAAAACCAAACTCACTGATACAGAGAACAGACGGGTGGTTGCCAGAGGCAGGGCATGTGTATGCGTGGGGCGGGGGTGGGGAAGGGGAGATGGATGAAGGTGTTCAAAAGGTACTAACTTCTAGTTACTATGAGATACGTGAGTCCTGGGAGGCATGACTGCATGGTCACTACAGTTAATAATACTGCAGCATATATTTGAAAGTTGCTAAGAGATTAGATTTTAAAAGTTCTCATCACAAGAAAGAACATTTTTGTAACTATATGGTGGTGGATGTTAACTAAACTTTTTATGGTAATAATTTTACAATATATACATATATCAAATCACTACACTGTACACCTAAAGCCAACATAATGTTGTGTTAACTGTATCTCCATTAAAATAAACAACAAAATGAAATGTAGTTTCTCAGTAACTGCCCTGGCTAGTGGCTCCTTCTGGACAGGGCAGATATGGCGCTTCCTCATATCACTGCAGAAAAGTCTACTGGACAGTGCAAGCCAGACCACCACGCCATGTCACAGAAGCATACCACCAAGGGAATTAACATGCCCTCATTCAATCATGCATGCATCGTAAGCTGCTTATGGAGCACATTTCTGTGCATAAAATACACAGTGTCCGTCCTGCCTCACTCGCCGTTGTGGCCAGGCGGAGGGGAATCCGAGGGTGATGCCGCTGTGAAGATGGTGATGTGCCTGTTTTACTGAAGGCTGGTAGCAGGTCATGAGCAGGTTGTTACAAAGGAAAGTGGATGGGTGGTGGGAGCTACGGGAGCCCCCTTTGGACGGTTATTACATACTACAAAGAGAGACAGATGCAATGCTGAGAAAACCCAACAGACCTCAGCTCCTTTCCAAGCACTGCCACTCACTAGCTGGGCAGTCATTTAACCTGGGGAATATAAAAATCCATGACAAGCCTATCATCACATCCTCCACCGAGCCAAGGCGGACATCACACATTACTCATGCACCTTTTCCTTGATGAACCAGGGGAAGGTTCCAGATCTTTCTTACGATAGGCAGCCATTTCCAAGCAGAGTGGGTGAAGAGACCTGTCTCTGCCTGGTGGGATCTCATTGAGCAAGCCCCAGATCTCCCTCTACATGGCGGGGCCTGACAACCCGGACCTTGCAGAATTGCTGGGGTGCACTGGGGTGCTCAGGCATCAGATGTTCTCTGCATGCCTCGCCCCTCATCCCTCGTGCCCATCTGCACACACAGCCCTGGGAGAGGCAGCTGTGGCCAGCACCGGGCATGCTGCCTTCCTGCATGGATCCAATCCTCCAGCCCTCCTCTCCCCTCAGGCCCGTCCTCTGGGCTAGCTCTCTCACTGAAGCACCTGCCGAGGGGAAAGGTGCCCATAAAAGTTAGCCTGAGGGCGTAAGGCAGTGTATTCTCTAGCACCTTCTTTTCTTCTATTCTAAATAAGCTGTGACTGGATTGGCTCTCAGTTCTCACTTTTCTTCCTTGGATTCCATACACAAAACACTGTATTAACAAGCCGTGTCTCCCAGGCTGAGCTGTATTTCCATGAACCCTCATTCTGTCTCTCCTGAAACACACAGCAGCAGCATGCTTGGGAGAATATGAAATCAAGCCAACCTCAGCTGTGTTCCTGTGAGCGTTCTGCACCTGTTCACTCTGGCAGCAGGTGGGTAGGTGTGCCTGAGGTAGCGGCGCCCCTGCAGGGGACTGCGGCCCACCCCACTCCACTGTGTGTGGAATGCCTGTGCCTCTCATCCCTCCAGCCCTCAGTTCTGCAAAGCACCCGAATGCCACTCCGCTGCCTGCTCCTCTCCTTTATGCTCAGCACACAGGGAGGGCTGAGTGCAGGTTAAAGAGGCAGGCCTCGGCCCAAAGGGACCAAGTTTATCTGCTCTGCCAACCAGCACAGAAAATGTGCTTTGCTCGGCCTGAGATACATGTTAACGTCAGGGCTGAGCGACAGGGCACGGGTCTGGGCAGCCAGCAGTTTCATCGCCCATTCCAGAAGATGCTGGGGACCACGGGTCAGGAAGCAACCCGAGGACTTGGGCGTGAAAGATATAGCCCTAGATGCTAGGTGCACGCTGGGGCCATGCCGTGCAGGGACTGCATTCAGGGTCTGGGGAGAGCCCCTAAGCACACGGGTTTGGAGGGGAGGGTAGGCCAGCCTGCGGGGCCGGGGAGACTGACACTCTCACTGCAACTTCCTCAGTTATTCCAGTGGTTTGGAGTTTTCTTATATTTTAACTTTAGGATTTTGTTTTTAATAACTCCAAGACAGGAATCAGAGAAAGCAGCATCGTGGGTGAACAGAGCCATCAGCCTCCAGATCCCCAGAGCCTTGCACGTATTTGTTTTCGAGCTGACTGGCCACTGGGTGGGAGTCTCAGCAGGAAGCAGTAGGGAGGACAGACAGGAAGGAGGCAGAGGCACAGACCTCTAAGCAATGTTCTCAGTCTCTCATCGGGATGTCAAAAAGGGCAAGACAACTGCTTATCATTCCTGGGGATGGATGCATTCATTCATCTGACAACCATGCATGTCTACTTCGACAGAGCCGTGGGGAGATGATGCAGGCTCTGCTCCTAGGAGGCCCCCAGCACTGTGGGGGAGGCAGGCATTAATCCTAGAACAGGCTGAGGGGTCATATACGTGAGGTCCAGAGTAGTGCAAGGGTCAGGCTGGCTGCCTGGAGACAGTGACCATCTGGGCTTTTCAGGAATAAGAGCTGGAGGCAGGCATTTGGAGCTGAGCAGGGTGGGAGAGGCTGGGTGGGAGAGGCATGGAGGTTAGTGAAGAGCTCATGTATGTGCTCCTTCAGGTACCTTCCCTGACCTCTCCCAGCCTGAGGCAGCACCCTTCTTCGCCCCCCGCCTCCCGCCCAATGTGCCCCAGGGATGACAGTGTGGGGCAGGCCAGCTCCAGCCCAAAGATGAGTTCGGTTTGAATTATATTATGGTTTCAAGAGAATTTGAATTAGCTACTGACATTCACAAACCAGAAAGGCTCATAGTAAAAGCTGATTCCCAGCTTCCTAGAAATGCTCAGAGGACCCAGCAGCACTGGCTGGCCCTCCTACATGGCAACCATTAGTTGAAGGTCTAAAGTGGCCTGTATCTCTGGCCGGCATGGCTCAGTAGTTGAGCATTGACCTATGAACCAGGAGGTCACAGTTCGATTTCCGGTCAGGGCACATGCCCAGGTTGTGGGCTCAAACCCCAGTGTGGGGTATATGGGAGGCAACCAATCAATGGTTCTCTCTCATCCTTGATGTTTCTCTCTCTTCCTCTTCCTTCCTCTCTGAAATCAATACATATATTTAAAGTGGCCTGTGCTTGCCAGTCTACCACATTCCCCACCATACCCTAGCATCCTTCTAACAATATTGAGGGTGAGTTCAGAGTGGGGTCCCATGTAGCATCTCACTTGTTCTATAAATTGCCTTATAGTGGAAAGGGAAGTAGGACAATTTTCATCCCCATATCTATTATAAGAGAGGAAGAAAACAGGCTGAGCTCCCACTGAGTCACTGAGTTCCCACTGAGTTCCAGCAGTTTCTGTCTGAAACCCTCGGCACCTTGGGCTCACCGTTACCAAGGTCTTTGTCACATTACACTATTCCTCATTTATGTGTCTTCCAGCTGTCAGATGCAGAGTATCTCCAGGGCATGACTGTATCTGACATCACAGTCCTCACAATTGATCATAAAGCTTGATGGCCCCTAGTTATGTGCTCAGTAGTAAATGTCAAATGCAGGGATAGATGCAAATGGATGCATGAAACACAGTCCAGTGAAAAAAGGTGAGGGGCTGGGTGTAGGGATGGTGGGAAGGCAGAGGAGAGGAGGGATTCTGAAACCAGAGGAGCAGCCAAGCACAGAACAGGGTGCACACACGAGGATCACTGGCACCTGGGAGCTGGTTGGACACACCACAGCGGGGGCACTGCCCTCAGCCTATGGGGAAGACCCTATATTATAGCAAGTTCCACAGCAGTCATCATGGATTACAGTGTGAGAAGAGCTGGCTAAGCAAATGGACCTGGAATCCGACCTCAGGGGTTCAAATTCTTACTGTGACGCTTACTGGCTGTGTGACTTGGGGCATGTTACACAGCCTCTCTCTGTGTGTTTCATTATCAGTTAAAATTGAGCCTTAGTTGGTATTTTTCCAGTTCCCCCAAAGGGTGACCTAAGTATCCATTCCAGACCTCCGAGCGCAGACCCTGTCCCAGTGGCTGTGACACCCATACAGGCACTTGCCACCCAAGCAGGGCCTCCCAGCACCCATTTTGCAGTTTCAGGAATCAGGCTATTAGATAGCACTAGGTGCTCTCATCAGCCTAATGCCCAGGGAAGCATCAGAGCCTGGTACTTACGCCATCAGCCGTCCAGTAGTTCCAAACTTTGATCCTGGCCAGACCAAAGGCACGCAGCCTTCTCGTGCTGCGGATAACGAAGAAGAGCTGCAGCGGCGGGTGGAAGGGGCAGGTCCACAAGGAGGACTCTTTCTTGCTCTGAAACACCAGCAAGAGAGGGGAGAAGTCAGTACATGCGCCAGCAGCAACTCCACCCTAACAAAAACCCTGGAGAGGGCTGAGGGCAGACAGCCAGGCCCCTTCCCCTTTCCCAAGTTAGGGAAGTTTTCTTCCATTCTTTCTTCAACCACATTCTCTATCCCTGTCTCCCTTTCTGCCTCTCTGGCACATTTACTATTCAAATATTATTACATTACATGTTGTCCCACAGCACCCTGAAGCTGTCCTCATGTTTTCTGTTTTTCCTCTGGTTCTCTGATTGATTTTTTTCAATTCTGTCTTCTAATTCATTGATTCAATCCTCAGCTTCCCCTAACCTGCTCTGTATTCCTTCCAATGTGTTATTTATTTGTGCTATGTCATTCTTTATTTCTATTCTCATAGTTAGTATGCCTTTTTCTCATGCTGTTGAGCATATTTACCATCATTTTTCTGAACTGTATATCAGATAAATTTCTTATCTCCATTTCATTTAACTCTTCTTTTGGAGAATTCTCTTGTTCTCTCACTTGAGGGTTGTTTCTTTGTCTCCTCATTTGGCTGTCTGTTTAGGTTTGTGACTATGTATTATATATATCTGATATGCCTCTCAATCTCTAGTGCAGGACAGTGTCAAACATTGTTTCTGACTAATTAGATCAGGCAAAGACTCAAAGCACCCAGAGACTGCTTCTGCCTACAGACTGGTAGGATTCTGACTTGAATGGCCCCAGGCAATCATTTTCAGGTGTGGTGAGAGGTTTTTTTCAACTGGGTGGGGCAATTGCTTCTACCTGGAGGCTAACTGTTATTCTTTTAAATAGTCCTTGGAAACTCTGCACCCTGTATAGCATGAGAAAGATGATACAGCATGAGGGAATGACTTAGCACAAAAACTGGGATGTCTGCCTTTTGAGCTCTTACTCCAGAACCCCTGATCCTGGCTTCTGCTCACACAGCTCCAGATCACTCTGACTGACCTCTCACTGCCTGAGCACAAGGTAAGTGGCTCTACAGGAAATTTTGTGCATTAGCTCTTTAAGAGGGTGCCTGAATTTCCAGCCATCTCTCCATGGCAGACAGCAATCCCACTACTTTTCACAGCCAGATGTTATGAGGGTACCCTTCTCAGTTCTAGTGCTCTCTGCTAGGGGCCCAGCTTGGAGATTAGACCCCAGAATGCCAGGCCCCCTTTCTACAGAATCCAGGGGTAGGTGTAGGTCTCCAATCTCTCCCCACCTGGACTGACCCCCAACCTGCCTTAAAGTTGCCATGCAGGCCTTCAACCCCACCATCAGACTGAATTTAAAATGTAGGGCTTTGCTGTGCTCGGCCTTGAGGAAGCACTGAGGGTGGGAGCTCTAGAAAGACAAGAGCCACCAATTGCCTTATCTGATAAACCTGGCAGTTTTGTTTTCTTTTGTAAAGCCTTGTCAAATTAAAAACATTTTTAAATAGAAGAGAAATCATCTGGCTCAGGCATTTGTTGGGATGGGGTGTGGCACTGAGTGCGGGAGTCCTTCTGCCCCTCTCAGGATTCCAGAGTGCCGCTTCTGCCAGCCAATAGCCAGCAGGCCTAGGCCACACTCAAGGCCAAGGGGTGGAGAGCAGGAGAGCCTCGCTGTCATTCTCCTTCACCCCAACAAAATTCTGTCCTGAGTACTTTTGGTGCAGGTGGAAAAGCCCAATCAGGGGACTTCTCTCAGCTCTAGTGGCCTCTCTTGTCTCTTCCAATGCCCCGTGTCCTCTGTCCAGACCAAGCTCTCAGCTTCTCTCAGACATCTCCACACCGGCTCAGCCTCTTCCTGTCCTCTTCACCCTGGGAATTTCAGCTCAAATGTGCTTTGCACCCCCCCCTACCCCCTACCCTCAAGGCATCGCTCTCCCTCCAGGGGTGCCTGGAGCTCCCTGAAATGCCCGAGGCTAGCCTTCCCCTGGGTGCCCCCCAATGACCTGCCTTCAAGTCCATGGCCCTACCCTCCACTCAGCTGGGAGCTCTTTAAGGGAAGTGGCCACATCAAATTCATTCCAGAACCCTTAACATTCAGCAAAATTCCTTGGCACATCATAAATGCCAAAAAAACTTTGTTGAACGAATCAATAAATGGGTAAGTGACATTTACCTCCTAATATCAGTCCTCTCATTGAAACTTTAAAAAGACTGTAAACTGAATTTGGCCTACACAGCTATTTTATTTGGCTCATGAGTGTTCCAAAAAAAAAAAAAAAAAAGGCACATTCGCTGCCAACACTTGAGGATGGAGAGAATTCTGCTCCTCAGGCTTCATTCCTGCTTCTCTGCAGACCTGAAAGCCGGGGTGGTAGCACGGGTCCCTGACACCCATCAGCGGGTGCTCTCTGCGGCCCCAAGTCCCCACACATCGTTTCATACTCACCTCACTTCCCTCATTATGCCTCTGCTAAGACCTGCAGGCATTTGAATTTAGGGTCTCTGCTTAATTTAGGGGCTGACAGTTGCCAGTCCCATGCACCTATAAGCCACCACCACATCCCTGACACTGGCTGAAGTGGTCCCTTTTATTAATAGGAGCCTTGCCACAGACTCCTGTCACCAGGACCGAGCCTGCAAAGTGACAGAGCTGGGGAAGGAGATTGGCTGACTGGGTTTTGCCGGCCCCAGGAGATGGAGGCCCCGCTCCAGCTGCAGGGACGAACAAAGGCGGCTTGTTCCAGGGACAACAGTGCCTTTCAGCAGGGCGGAGGCTGCTTTTGTTGAGGGGAGAGATGAGTTCAAGGGGTTCTGACTTGTTCTGGCAAGTTTCTCAAGCTTTGCAAGGACTTCCAGTGCCCTGGCGGCTGCAAGGGCTCAAGCTAGCATGTCTAAAATCCAGAGGGTCGTCTCATCCCTTTGCTGAGCTGGGCCTAAACTGGGTCACTGCGGCTGCTTGAAAAAGGCAGAGACTGAGGCTGACCCTGGGGCAGGGCACGAGGGCTGCCATTGATTTCCCTCACTTTCCGTCAGCAGGGGGAATAGCAGGAGGGCTAAGTGGGCATTTGGTGCTCACGGTCGAGAACGTGAATCCAGAGCCTCGTTAGCAACCCAGCTTCTGATGTTTCCTTTCACGGAGCCGGAGAGGAGAGCTGGCAGGAAGCTGCTGGCCACTGACCCACGGCGTGCTGGGCAAACCACAGGTGCCCGCCGGCAGGCAGAGCGTCTGTGCCCGCCCATCACAGGTGGTGAGGCTGGCAGCAGGAGAAGCAGGGCACCTTCGCTTCATGCTGCCACTGCTCTCTCATCCTGAGAAGCGAGTCTCCGGCACACACTGTGCCACATTGCACTTGCCAAGTGGTGGAGTGCAGACTCACACCCAGGCTCTTCTTCATTAATTCATTTGTTTAAGTCTGGATTCCCCAGGAGCAGACCCCAAGGCAAGGATTCCAGCGGAAGGAAGGCGTTTATTCAGACAGGGAAGGGGACTCAATGGAGCATGGGAGTAGAGAGAAGAGAGGCAGCCCATAGTGTGTTACCAAGCCAGCCACTCCTGTGGGCCCTGGAGCTCGGCCCACCTGGAGTCTGGAGATGTGTGGAGAAGCTCAGAGGGACTCCCCCACAGGACAAGGGAGCGGGGTGCTCTCTCAAGCCTGCTCTTCCCCACCAGCTGGCACCTACTGCATGCGAGGCAACATGGGCCCTGGAGGCCAGAAAAATCCTCCTTCAGAGAAGCATTGGTGTGGGTGGTGGAGCAGCAGACTGAGTCCTGAAGTGGGAAGGACAGGGGAGGCGCCGGCACTAAGCTCAGCAGGCGCTGAGGGGGACACAGGGTGGGCAGAGTCTGGCCCACCAGGTCCCAGCTCTCTGCTGGTAGGGGAGATAAACAAGTGAAAACACAAGAAAGAACAAAGCATAGATGCATTTGATGATGAAAATAAGAGAGAATTATTAATGGCCAATGGAAGGGCTATTTTAGAATGCATGGTCAGGAAGGCCTCCATAAGGACGTCATCTTCTAACTCCAAGACAAAGGTGCTTTCTCTTCCATCTTAACCCAATACAGATGCACCCGCCCTCGGAAGTCAGCCCAATTTAGTAAAGCATTGCAATAAAAAAAAGAAACGAACTACTGATATACACAATGATGTGGGTGGATGTCAAGGGCATTATGCTGAGTGAAAAAGTCAGTCTCAAAAGGTTACATGCAGTAAGCTTCCATTTATTTAGCATTCTTGAAATGACAACACCTATAGGGCAGAACGGTGGTTGCCAGTGTTAGGGACAGGTGTGGGGAGATGTGACTAAGGGTTGCATGGGAATTCCTCTGTGGTGATGGAGCCGTTCTCTACCTCAGTGTGGTGGCTGTTAGGTTGAGGCAGGGGGGTGTAGCTTAGAGCAGATCAAGCATCTGCAGGATGGATGGTGACAAAGATAGCTGGCTAGCTGGCTAGCTGGCACCTTCCTAGGGCCTTCCTAGACTCCTGGCCCGAGGCAGGAATTCCACACCTCTCATGCCCTCCACCCTCCCCTCCCTACAGCTGTATAAAAGAAATGCCTATGCTACTTTTGGGCGCTAACTTCCCTGGCCCACCCTCGGACCAGGGAGCTTTGCCCGGGAGTGCAGATTAAAGCCCCCTTCTTAATGGCCTGGATTCCGTGTCTTGCTTCTGCGCCGCCTACCTCTCAGCTGGGATCTTACAAACCTCTCCGTCGGGACCTTACAACCTTTCAGTGGCGACTATGCAAATCTACATATGATCAAACTGCAAAGACACACACACACACACACACACACACACACACACAAGTGCATGGCGATGTGCACATTATGCAGTGTCAACATCCTGGTCTGACCAGGGTCTGTTATTACAGAGGGTGTTATCATTGGGGAAGCTGGGCAAGGGCGCCTGGGATGTTGATGTTCTCAAAAAATTGAAATATAATTGACATATATAAAATCACCTCTTAAAAAAAAAAAGAAAACAGGTACAATTCAGTAGTTTTTTAGCATGTTCATAAGGTTGTGCAACTATCACCACTATCTTTTTCCACCCAACTTTATCACCCCAAAGACACCCTACCCTGTACCTTTTAGCAGCTGCTCCCCATTCTGCCTGCCCTTAGTCCATGGCAGCCACTCTGTGTCTCTGTGGATTTCCCTGTCCTGGACATTCCTATAAGTGGGATCATACACCAGGTGGTTCTGTGTCTGGCTTCTTTCACTCAGCATAATGTTTTCAAGGCTGCAGCATGTGGCAGAACTTCATGCCTTTTTATGGCTGAATAATTTTCCATTGTATGCAGACACCATGTGCTCTTTACCCACTCATCAGTTGGTGCACATTTGGGTTATTTCTACCTTTCGTCTATTGTGAATAATGCTGCTATGAATATATGTGTACAAGTTTTTGTGTGAACATGTTTTCAAATCTCTTGGGAATATATATCTAGGTGTGGAATTACTAAATCACATGGTAACTCTACATTAACTTTTTGAGAACATGTCTATTTTTCCCAGTGACTACACTTTACTTTTTTTTTTTTTTTTTAATCCTCATTGGAGGATTTTTCCCCGCATTGATTTTCAGAGAGAATGGAAGAAAGGAGAGGACAGAGAAAAAACCGATGTGAGAGAGACACATCCTTTGTCTGCCTCCTGCAAGAGCCCCAACGGGGTCCAGGGATTGAACCCACAATCAAGGTACATGCCCTTGACCGGGAATTGAACCCAAGACCTTCAGTCTAAGGGCCAACACTCTAACCTCTGAGCCAATCCTGTCAAAGCTATACCTTACTTTGACATTCTCACCAGCAAGATATGTGGGTTCCAATTGTTGCACATACTCACCAATACTTGTTTCCCCTTTTCTTTTCTTTTTTTTAAATTATAGCCACTCTAGTGAGTGTGAAGTGATGTATCTTTGTGGTTTGGATTTCCATTTCCCTAATGACTAGTGATGTCAAGCATCTTTTTATGTGTTTATTGACCATTTGTATATCTTCTTTGGAGAAATTTCTATTCAGAGTGCTTTGGCCATATTCTATTTGGGTTGTCTTTTCATTGTTGAGTTTAAGAGTTCTTTACATATTCTGGATACTAGACTCTTATCAGATATTTTATTTGAAAACACTTTCTCCCATTTTATAGGTTGTCTTTTCACTTTCTTGCTAGTATCCTTTGAAACAAAAATGGTTGTAATTTTGATGAATTCTGATTTATCTATTTTTTCTTTTGTTGCTTGTTCTTTGGATGTCATATCTAAGACTCTGTGGACAAATTCAAGGCTATGAAGATTTACACTTGTGTTTTCTTCTAAGAGTTCTATAGTTTTAGCTCTTAATACTTAAGGTCTTTGGTTCACTGAGTTAGTTTTTATACATGGTGTGAGGTAGGGGTCCAACCTCATTCTTTGCATGTGGAAATCCAGTTGTCTCAATAGCATTTATTGAGAAAATTATTCCTAACTGATCGAATGGTCTTGGTATCTTATTGAAAAGCAATTGACTACAGATATATTCGTTTATTTCTGGACTCTCAATTTGATTCCATTGATTTATACCCATCCTTATGCCAGGATCACACAATTTTGATCACTGTAACATGGTAGCTAGTTTTGAAATTGTAAAGTGAGAATACTCCAATTTTTTTCTTCTTTTCCAATGTTGTTTTGGTCACCTCAAATTTTGGTCCCTCAAATTTCCATATGTATTTTAGGAACAGCTTGCCAATTTCCACAAAAAAGACAACTGGAATTTTGATACAACTGCATTGAACCTGTAGAAAATTTGGAAACCATTGCCATTTTAACATCATTAGTTCTTCCAATCCATGAACACTGATGTCTTTTCATTTATTTAGGTCTTTAATTTCTGTTGTTACTATTTTGCACTTTTCAGTGTAGAAGTCTTGCATTTTTTTTGGTGAAATTTATTCTTAAATATTTTATGTTTTTTTATACTATTAAAAATACAATTGTTTTCTTAATTTCCTTTTCAGATTGTTCATTGCTCTTGTATAGAAATACAACTGATTTTTGTATATTGACCTTTTATCCTGTAAACTTGCTGAACTTAATTTTAGCTTTACCAGTGATCTTTGTGGATTCTTTAAGATTTTCTATATATAAGACCACATCACTGCAAATATGGTTTTGCCTCTTCCTTTCCAACTTTTTTATTTTCTTACTTAATTTCCCTAGGTGGATTCTCCAGTACAATGTTGAATAGAGGTGATGAAAAAGCATCCTTGTCTTGTTCCTGATCTGGAGCAACACCTTCAGTCTTTCACATTAAGTATCACATTAAGTGTGATGTTTGCTGTGGGTGTTCATAGATGCCCTTTACCAGGCTATGGTTGTTTCCTTCTGTTCTTGGTTTGCTGATTGTTTTAATCATGAAAGGGTGTTCAATTTTGTCAAATGCTTTTTCTGTGTCTATTAAGATGTAATGTGGTCATTTCCCCCTTTATTCTATTAACATGGTCTATTGATTGATTTTCATATGTTGAACAAACCTTGTGCTCCTGGGATAAACTTCATGAGGTCCTGATGTGTAAATATTTTTTTAAACTGCCAGATTCAACTTGCTAGTGTTTTTTTGAAGATTTTACATCTATATTCATAAGAGATGTTGGCCTGTAGTTTTCTTGGGAAATCTTTGGGTTTGGTATCAGGGTAATCCTGGTCTCAGGAGCTGGAAAGTGTTCCTTCCTCTTCTATGTTTTAGAAGAGAATATAAAGAACTAGTATTAATTCTTTAGTTAGTAGGTTTCACCAGTGAAGTCATCTTCTGGCAACTCCCTCTTCAAGCAGCTTCTCTTCTGAACTCAGCCCTCACTCCCAGTTACCTCTGTCCCGCTCTCAGTGGCCCCACCACTCACAGTGGTGCGGCCTGAGCAAGTCACCCATCTTCCCTGAGACTTGCTTTCCTCTTCCATCAGATGTGGAGAGTGATCCAGGGCCCATGGGAGGATTAGATGAGGGGCTGGTTGGCATACTGTGGGTCATTAGAGTCAACCCACAGTGAATCTAAGAGGTAGTCCTAGGCCTGGCACACGGGACCACATCAGGGAGACCCCAGGCCAGTGCAGCAGGGGGAACCCAGCCACCCACAGCTGGATCCAGAGATCCAACAGCCAGGGCAAGCCTATGTCCCAATGTCAGGCCCAAAAGAAAACAACCCAAACCCACAAAAAACATGAGCTGGAGTCCTCGCTGCTCTCACACAGCAAAGCTCACCAGCCTCTGCTGAACAGAGGAGAAGGGAGAGCCATCATCCGAATCAGTCCCCATCAAACTCAGTGATGCTTTTTATAGGCCCTGGTATGCTCTGCTCTGCATAGCAGCTTCCAAAATGCCACTGCTTTGGGAAAAGGGAGTTTGGAGAGGTGGAAAGGGCTGGGGCTTTCACACATGGGAGCCCAGGGACTCAAAGAGCAAGCAGAGCAGGGCGTGTGAGGCCAGGGCACCCACGTAGCTGTGACTGAGGGGACCTGTTTCTTTCAAGGCTCACAGTCACAGAGCTGCTGCTCTTCAGGAGGGTGCCGACACCACCCAAGCCCACCTGTGGAGGTTGGGGCCTCTTGGCCATTCAGCACCTGTCCTGCCTTTCTTTCAGTAACAACACTGAGCTTCTTCAGGGAAGGTTCCCCCTACCCTGGGGCATCTTGGTTGCTTTGGCATCAAGGTGGCCAGCTCCTAGCCAAGTTGGAGCCTTCTTCTCCTGGACTCATCAGGCAGAGTGATGACAAACCAACTTTCCAATTAATCAACCAATAAAAGACTGCCCAACTTCCCCCAAAGACGAACCCTCGGAGCACATGCATCCAAAACGCTGCCTGCAACTGCCATGACATGGGCCTGTCCCCTCCCGGCCTGGGGGCAGTGAGCACACCAGCTAAAATGAGCCATACTCAGTTTCTGTTACTAGAAATTAGGAATCAAAATTAGAAATCCACCTACCCACCTTCCTCTCATTTTACAGGGGGCAGACAAACAGACTTGGAGAATGTGCCCACACCTGGAACTCTAGAATTAGGGATTTCAAAGCCCCCTTTTCTTGTTTCCTTTTCTTTAAAATGGGAATAGTAATATCCACTTATTAGTGTCATTAATACTGTTAATAACAGCTGATTTTTGGAGCCTCAGGAAGATCCAGACCTGGCACTAAGCTCTGAATATTCACATTTGATCCTCACAACATCATGTCAAGGTAGGCATTCTGATCACCCCCATTTGACAGACGAGGAGACTAAAGGGGAGGTGAGGAGAGCTGCCTGGGGTCACGAAGCTGAAGTGTTAAGCTGTGACGCCCGGCTCTTCCACTCCTCGAGCCCGTGCACTCTTAGGTATAAATCAGGTCGCATGGCCATGCCTGGCACAGCAAGAACTAAGCTGTGGTGGCTGCTTTCAGTTCCCATACTTTTACATGTACATGGGAGGAAACTTAAGAGGTGCAAAAGAGCACCCAAGGGAAAGTCTTCCATGGCCCCTTTTGTGGCCCAGAGGCACCTCCGTTCCCAACCTCCAGCCCCTCCCGGAGGTGAAGGAGGGGAGGCACAGTGCGGCCAAGACGGCGCTGCCGGGCATCCTGTCTCAGGCTAGCTCACAGCCTTGTGTCCAACTTGCAGTGGCAGGAGGAGAAAATGCCAGTGCTTTTTTTAAAAAAAACAAAACAAAAACAAAAACCATACTGTTATATATTAAAGACGAGAACATTCTCGTTGTTGGATGCATGAACTCCACGCTGTAGGGAAGCAAGACTGTGAGAGGGTGGGCCTGGGCCCTGGAGCAGGCTGGCTGCAGGATGTGCACTTGGCTCTACCACCTTCCAGCTGTGTGACCTTGGCTAAGTCAATGCCCCTCTCAAAGCCTTCGTTTATTTACCTACAAAACAGCCACATTGACCTCAATAACCTCTGAGGTCCCATGTTTGGTGGTGACTGTCGTAAACTGCAAGATGGAGAAAGGGCTGAATGGGCTCCTCATCTCCTCTCCCAAGAAAACCCTGCAGAGCAGAGATATGGGAAGAGTTTGGGGGACAGTGTGGAGCCCCACACCTTTGCCACAGTTCCTTCCCACGTGGCCCAAATGAGTAACAGGGGAGATTGCATTGTCCCCTGTTCACACCCCACCTTTAGCGAGGTCACGTCATGGGCAGAGAAGATGCATCCCAATGCAAGGCCAAGCCTCACCGCAGTGCCGCCTCTACTTACAGCCAAGTTCCTGTTGACCAGCTGGCCCAGGTCCCCCGACGTGTCCGCGTTACGGATATCCACGTCGTGAGGTGATACGTACAGCTTTGTGTTGTCCAGGTCAAAGAACTCAACTTCGGTGAGGCCCACCCACGACGGGCTGCCCCAGTTGGACAGGATTTCCATCGTCACGTAAATGGCATCTTTCATCTCTTCTGCTTTCACCCCCAACTTGTCCTTAAAGGAGAGACACATGATGCCAAAGATGAAGCATGGCAGGCCGACTCCAACCCCAGCACCGAGCCATGGGCCAGCCACCTCCGTGCCTGAGGGTAAGAGCAGCACCCTGGACCTACGGTTACTATGTACCTATGGTTACCATGAAAATTAAACAAGCACCTATTTTTGAAGACTGAAATGCAGCTACTGTGTACTTGTACACCTAGTGTTTCCTGCTTAAAGGCAGCATATCTGGGGGAGGGGGAGCAAGTACCTTATAATTAATTTTTTATTTCTATTACTTTTAAAAAAAATATATTTTATTGATATTTTACAGAGAGGAAGGGAGAGAGATAGAAAGCTAGAAACACCATTGAGAGAGAAACATCGACTAGCTGCCTCTTGCACACCCCCTACCGGGGACGTGCCCGCAACCAAGGTACATGCCCTTGACCGGAATCAAACCCGGGACCTTTCAGTCCGCAGACCGACGCTCTACCACTGAGCCAAACCAGTTTCGGCTATTTCTATTACTTTTATCCTATACAGGTTTGTAAAGAAAACTTTTGGATTTATGTTAATCTAA
This sequence comes from Vespertilio murinus, assembly GCA_963924515.1. Classification (NCBI taxonomy): domain Eukaryota; kingdom Metazoa; phylum Chordata; class Mammalia; order Chiroptera; family Vespertilionidae; genus Vespertilio; species Vespertilio murinus. The sequence continues at coordinate 99,437,456 of OZ004705.1, read as the reverse complement.
GAATATAATTCCTTGTAACGTAAAAAAGGGCAGCATATTCTGTCTGAACATCATGCATACCTCTTCCCCACTACCATGTGTTCAGTCCTAAAGGCATGTCACAACTTATGCTGAAATGGGCAGGTCCCCCCACATTCATGCTGAACCCTAACCCCAGTAGCTCAAAGCATACCTGTATTGGGAGATAGGGCCTTTAAAGAGTAATTAAGTTAAACTGATGCCATTAGAATGGGAATGCATTCTGACCAATGTCCTTATCGGAGGAAATTTGGACACGTGGGAAGACACCAGGGATGCTCGTGCACAGAGAAACGTCCATGGGGACACAGGGGGGAAGGAGGCCATCTGCAAGCCGAGGAGAGAGGCCTCAGGAGAAACCAAACCTGCCAACACCTCACTTGTGGGCTTCCAGCCTCTAGAAGTTTGAGAAAATGAATCTTGTATAAGCCACCAGAGCATGGTATTTGTTAGGGCAGGCCCAGCAGAATAGCACAGTAGATAACACAAGACCTGGACAAGCTCTTGACATCTCAGTCTAGCTGAGGAACCGAGATGACGCCATCTACCTGCCACGAAGACTGAGAGATGAGCACCAGAGCAGACCCTGCCCCAAGTCCTGGCCCTGTGTGTCCATTCCCCCATTTCTTGCCTTCACGGTATTTTGTGTTTTTTTTTTTTCAGGTAGGCAAAGTTCATCTTTATTTATTGGTAATCCTCACCCGAGGATATGTTTATTGATTTTTAGAGAGAAACATCAATGTGAGAGATACTGATCGGTTGCCTCCTATACACACTCCAACCATTGACCCCTAACCTAGGTATATGCCCTGGCTGGGAAAGGAACCCACAATCTTTTGGTGTGTGGGGTGATGCCCCAACCAACTGACCCACTTGGCCAGGGCTCTTCTTCATTGGTTTTGATGCCCACCTCCCTGATGGGCAGGCTATTTGGTCTGAGAGGCTGCGTGGATGCCATCAGTAAACGGCCACACTGTGGAATGGCCTCCTGAGGCCCCGTGGGTGGCCACGGATCAGTCACTCATAAAGTGGCACATCCCCGTGTGCACATCCCCCTGTAATTAGCGCTGGTAATCGGCACTGACTCTGTGAGCAGAAAGCTGAGCAAGTGAACAGCAAATGTTCCCTACTTATTTTTTAATTAATAGCCAGCAACATGTGCTCTGGCTCTCAGCATGTGTTTGGAGGTGCCCTGATTGCCACACACTGGGGATGAGGATGGGAGGGAGGGAGGTCAACTCATGGCTCTCGGAAGGAACACGGACGTTTTTATCAGCTTGGCCCACAGACCGCTCGGCCTCCTCCTGTGCCGGCTTCCTGCTCCTGTGCGGTGAGGGCCGGCTAAGCCCTCCGCAGCCCTGGGTCTGAGCGCAGGCTTGACCAATGGTGATACACCTAAGTTGGCCTGGCTGAAGTGGGGGCTGGAGGTTAACCAGCTTGTGTTTGTGAGAGGCACTGCCAGGTGAGCGGTGTAGGAGACAGTGTGAGAGGCTATGGGGAGGCTATGCAGGAGGTATGAAGGCGTGGTATGGTGCACCCTGGCTGTTGGCCACAGGGAGGAGGGCCAGATGGATGGTGAGCCACCTCGCAGAGGGGCGGCTGGATCTCACACCCAGTGTAATCTCAGACGTGCAAGTTCCTGCAGGGAGTTTCCAAATGAAGGAGCTGAAGGGCCTATTAACTGAGGAAGTGTCATAACTTATCAGTGCTGCAACTCCACGGCTACTCCTGCTCTGAATTGCGAGATTTAGGTCCCTCCAGAGGGTCTGAGATCAACACTGGGGCGGGGAAGAAGAGGGAGGGAGGGAGGAAGAAAAGAGGGGAGGGGAAAGGAGGGAGGGGGAGGCAAGAAGTCTCCGGGTCCCTGGCACTCGCTGAGGCTCTCACCAGGACCACTGGATTTTCCTGGGGGAAGTTATTCCTTCTCTTTCCTTAGCCCTGAGGTATCGCATGAACCCTTTCTCCCCAGGAACCATGTGTCCGGTCCCCTGGGCCAGCAGGAGGAATGGCTGAGTAATCTGCGGGGCAGGGTTGCCCTTCTCTCTTGACAGGGGTCTTCGGGTGAGAGGTGGAACCACTCCAGCTATCAGGGGCCACAGGGCAAGAGAAGAGGGCGTGGTGGTGGGAGGGGCCCAGTAATCCCCCTTGCGCCGCCCCCCCCGCCCCCCCCGCCCCCCCCTCCCCCCCCCCTCGCTCGCAAGTCAGCAGCAATAAAAAGCTATAGGCACAAAGGTGTCTGCTGCTGAATTATTGGAAGTAGAGAAAAATGAGGAAAAAAAACAAAAATAACATAAATATGTCTTATGCAGCTGACACAGGACCAGCCCCACCGGGCCCCTGTGGCATTTACTATAAGCCCCGTCATCTGTCTTAGCTTTGTTCTGGGAATCAGTTCACCTTAAGTTTTCTGTCTCCTGTAACACAAGGAGACTCCATCAACCCAGGCAGGTCTCAGTGTGACTGGTTTCAGCACACTTAGCATCTTTACAGCTAAGAGGGCAACTTCCAAGCAGGGGGAACAAGACTTTGACTTTGCTAGATCTTTCTAGGTGGCAAACTTTCCACTGATGTGTACCAGCTCCTCCCTGCCTGTGTCAGGCGTGGAGTGTTCATTCCCCTGTCCCAGCCCCACAGACGGCCACGCACTCCCAGGACCAGAGAGTCAGACACGTGTCTGAGGTCTCACACCCTTAAAAGGTGGTGCCAGGCGCACAGCTGAGACTCACTGGGGGGTGGGGGTGAGGGTGCACGGTTTTCTGCGGTTGTGAGTCTTACATTCGACTTTGAGAGGCTCCATGTTAAGTCCTCATTGGTCAATCGTAAGACACGTGACCACCAACCAAATAAGAGGGGCTTGGGTACAGGGAGGACGAGGAGGATGCGCCAGGACACTCACCTGCTGACACAGAAGAAAGAACCCCATCCCCTGCCTCCCTGGGCCCCCGGTGCAGCGGGAGTCCCGCTCGGTGTCTGTGCCGTCACGCTGGACTAGACGAAGACTAATGTCACCTCTTGCAGGTACCTTGCAGCCTTAACATTTTCTATCTGGGTAATCTCCATAATGATGATTTCCATCCTTTTATACTACTGCATTATGCTGATATATCACACTTTCCTGATTACCTCCATTATTAAGACACATTTATGTTATTTTTGGGTTTTTTCCTCATTTTTCTCTACTTCCAATAACTCAGCAGCAGACACCTTTGTGCCTATAGCTTTTTATTGCTGCTGACTTCCGAGGGGGCGCAAGGGGGATTGCTGGGCTGGAAGACAAGCATTGCTAAGGCTCTTCCTAAGTCCAGCCGTCTGCTTTTCCAGAGCATCCACCGTCTCCTTGCTGCCGGCAGGGCAGGATGGCCGGCCCTGTAACCGTGCCAGCACCAGAGGCTACCCTTAAGGTCACTCACGCACTTAGATGTCCCACGGGACATGCAGGCTGCTCCAATTTCCTGGCTACCAGCGATGCGGGGCCCTTCCTTGGGGCTCGTGTGCTGTGTACATTCCCTGTGTGTGGAGAGCTGCAAGGCCTTGCTCCGCCACACTGGGGTCGAGGGGACCTTTGTGCTGAGGAGGAGGCGATATGCACGCAGCAGAGACACCGAGGTGGCCGCCATCAGAACAATCCCACGGAGCAGAAATGATCGCACATGGGCCCTGCCAGTCTCAGCTCCAGAAGAGGCACCGAGGGCATTTACATCCTTGTGGGCCCTTTCTCACCTCTGCAGCCGGCACCTGCTCCTCGGCTGGGGAGGCCACCTGGCTGACATGGGCAGAGTCGCTTTCGATGGCCCGGAGGACTTCCAGAAGCTTCTGCTGCTGCCTGAAATGGGACTTGTTTTAGCAATTAGGTAACACGTGCTACACACGGAGGACATTCCCTGCATAGCCCCACTTCTGCTCTACCTCAGGGACGTGGGACGTGAGGAAAGGTACAGTTGACCCTTGAACAAGGCAGGGGTTAGGGGCACCAACCTCCCAACATACACAATTGGAAATCTGCATACAGCTTTGGACTCTCCCCAAATTGAACAGTCCCTCAGTATCAGTGTGGGTTGGTGCCAGGACCCCCTGCAGATGGCATACTCCGTGGTGCTCAGGACCCCTGTATAAAATGGCGTGAACGGTGTGCCCACTCTGCCCTGCCTCCATGCACTCCCAGCCTGGACCACAAACACTGCTTTCCATCTGCAGTTGGTGAATGCGTGATGCAAAACCCGGGATAGGTTTTTACTGAAAAAACCACGTATAAGGGAACCCACGCAGTTCAAACCTGCGTTGTTCAAAGGTCAACTATACTCACCCCACATATAGTTCAAAGGGGCACATGGGATATTTTTCTCTATAAATAATTGTAAAGTAGTGATGAGACCAGTTAAATAAAAGAAACCATGTGGGGCAAGATGGCCAGCTGAAGCTCACGAGTAACTGGTAAGAGTCTATAACAGGCCCTGGCCAGTGTTGCTAAGTGGTTAGAGAGCCAGCTTATACACCAAAGGGTCCTCCTGGGTTCAATCCCAGTCACGGGCACATACCTGTCTTGCAGTTCAGTCCCGTCTTGATCAGAGCACAGGTGGGAGGTAACCAATCAATGTGTCTCTTTTATATCGTTGTTTTTTATCATCCCCCCCCCCCTACTCCCTTCCACTCTCTCTAAAAATCAATGGAAAAAATATCCTCAGGTGAGGATTAACAACAAAAATCTGTAACTGTCCACAAAGTATAGCCTGCAGCTCAAACGCAGCCTGTGGCCTGCTTTAGATGGCCTGTAGACTAAGAATGGTTTTTATGTTTTTAAAGGGTGGTTAAAACAAACACACAAAAGGTGAAAAGCCCAAAGTACTTGCTATTTGGCCTTTTAACAAAAGTTTGCCAACCCCTGGCCTAGAGACCACTCTGCACCTCAGGTTTCTGAGGCCCCGGGTTCCAGACCCAGCAGAGTTGTCTGCAAATACGTGCCCCCCCTTCCCCCCTCCCCCCCCAGTGCTGTGTAAGGCTGCATACCCCTCGCCGCCAGCCAGCGCGGGCAGTGGTGCAGCCACAGTGAGCAGGCTCCGCACAGTCCCAGGCAGGGCTGTGGGCCAGTGTGTGCTTGTAAACATAGGCTCAACCTGGCGCAGCTTTCAGAAGATCAATTTTGCCAGAAAACTAGAGGAAAGCCTTTATTTGATAATGAAACTTGACAGTTCCAATAACCAACGCTGCATGTTAATGGAGCAGAAGACTGCATCGGAACAAATGCTAACAGAGAAAAGAAGGGTGCTCTCTGGACCCCAGGCCATCTGAGAACAGGCGCAGCACTGCCCCTGTGGGGGTCTTCTGTGGGCACCTTTGAGGAGGGTGAAGTGTTTCCAGGTTGGACTGAACTCAACAACCAAGAGACACTTGCCTGAAAGAAACCATCACTTCTGCGTTTAGGGCTGGGGGGGGGGGGGGGGGGGGAGAGGGTGCAGTCTAAAGGAGCGTTTTAAATGGTCTGCAGTCACCTAGGCCCTCCAAGCTGCACTGCCTTAGGTTTCTTCTTTTGTTTTTAAGTCCTCGTGGTAAGTACCTGTTCCCCAAAAGGCCGATTCTGTCAATAGCTGCGCTGACTGCTCTGGCTCCCCCTGCCGCCTGGGATGGCTCCTCCGTGTTGGTCTCCATGGTGATGGGAAGCGGCTGAGGATGGAAAGGCTTATTAAACAGATGTCTGGGGTGAGACTCCTGGCCCAAGACACAGCAGAGCCATGGTCAAAGGGACATACTTCTCAGGTCACCAGTCCTGTTGCAGGAAGCAGAGGACAGGAGGAGAGTGACAGCATCTGCCCGGGGCTGATGAGACCAAGAACCCCCTCCCATGAGCTTTGCAAAAAGACAGGGATGTCAGTTTCTTATGATCTGGGAAGTCCCAGGAAAGGATCTGCTTCAATGAGCTATTGAAAAATTTCTCTCCGTGTGCACTTTCAGGCCTGTGCCTTTTCCCTCTTCTTCTCTCAAGGTGCATACCTTTTCTTTTGCCCCTCTCTTTCTCTCATCCCTAAGCTCCAAAGAACCTTAAAAATAAAAAATAAAATTAGATCCTGGCTGGGTAGCTCAGGTGGTTAGAGCACTGCCCGGACATGCCAAGGCTGTGGGTTTGATTCCCAGTCAGGGCACAGTACAAGGATCAACTAATGCATGCATACAAAAGTGGAACGACAAATTGATGTTTCTCTTTATCTAAAATCAGTAAGTGAAAAATAAAAATAAATTTCATCAACATCTTTCCCCATCTGAACCCCTGTTCTATCTGCGACAAAGTAATGGGACTCCATGGAGAATTCTAGTAACATCATTAGGCCCTTTCGCTTTTCCCCCTTTTTCAAAATATATCGCCTAAATGGGAAATGTGCTTTGCTCCCTATCTGCAAATGCTTTCAAGTCACTGGAAGCCCTGAAGGTCGGGGTCAGGTCACCCAGAAACCTTGGAGCACAGCGTGGGCAGTGCTGCAGACCTGTCTGGACATCAGCCAGGGATGGTTTGAGAAGAGCGGGAAACAGCAGAACAAGTGAGAGGGATGCAAACAGAAGCCTCCACAGTGCTTCTGGTGCCGCCTGAACACCATTTTATCCCAACTGAATGCTCTCTCCTCTCCTGTCCCCCTCCTCCCCCCAAAACCAGGCTTCTTCCTGACCTGCCAGCTCATTCTCACTTCAAAGATGTTCCCTGTTCATCCTACTTGAAATGCTATTTCCTGTTGCTGGCTGGCTCCTTCTTAACACACAGGGCTCAGCTCACATGGGGCATCCTCCAAGGGGCCTCCTAGGACCGCCTGCCAGAGAGAGCAGCCATCCCATACCCAGTCCGCTTTGTCATCTCTCTGAAGTCACCTCTTTATTTATGGCTTCATTTGCTTGTTGCCTGAACGCTTCACAAGGCCAGGGGCTAATCTGATCTGTATTCTGAGCACACAGCACAGACTGGAGCACAATCTAAAAGACATTCCTGGGTATTTTATTAATTCCTGTCTGTATTTGCCGAGATAGGTCTAATTGACCTAGGTAGATAGGGCTAGAATTTATTTACTCAGAACACTCAGATCTGTTTTTGGTGTTGTCTTGTCAGGAAGTAGAAATGTAACAAGAAACTGGAGTCAGCAGGCCTGGCTCAGCCCCTGCAGGACATGGAATGGGCAGGACAGCTCCGTGCCAGGAGCAGCGAGGACCTGCTGGGTGATGTGAGGAAAGCTCTCTGGAGCACCAGGTGCTGTGGGCATGGGCTTTGCTGTTCTTCTCCGGCCTCCACTGACCTCTGGGCTCTCCTCCTGTGCCTTCAGCTGACCAGTCCACGGTTTTGCTGGGGGTTCCTCTACGCCCTGGAATGATGTAATCACATGACCTGAGGTCAGAACAAAGCCACCCACTGTCTACGCCTCACTGACAGATGAGGGTGAAGAGGGGCAGGGACCGTCCTGTGATCTCCTACACACAGACACCAGGAAAGGACTGAGTTCCAGGAAAACACAGCAGGTACCACTCAATGAATATCCGAAAGAACAGGCCACATTGGAGGCTACAGAGCAATGGGACAGGCTCCAGGCTTGCAGGCAGATCTGGGCCCCTTCCAAAGACATGGCCTGAGTGAGCCACCCTGCTTCCCTGGTGCCCTCGGCACCTCTGTAGATAGGGTGATGAAACAGTGCTGCCTGTTTCAAGGTTACTGTGAGCATCCGTGGGACAAGCTAAGGTCCAAGGTTTCAGCAGCTGAGTCAGAGAGCATGCTTCTGAGAAAGGATGTGTACATCAAAGCACGTCAGGACCTCCGGCTCACAAGGGGCCCTGCTCACCCTCTGTTTCTCCTGCTTATTGCTCAAAGCCCAGGGCAGGAGTCACAAACTCAAACCCTGTAGGGCCAGGGAGGTTTTCTGAGCAGGTGCAGGAAGCCAGGCATGACTGCAGGGCTGGGGAGGACCCAGAGGCCTGTTGGGCTCATGCTCTGGGAGTGACATCTTTCCAGAGAAGCCAGGGCTTGCCGTTTACTCCATCCTTTCTCTTACCTCCAGTTTGCAACCCTAGTCTGAGGTGTCAGGTTTGCAGGGAAATTGGCAAGGATTAGAGGCATATTGGCATTCAACTTGGGCTTTCCGCAGTAAATGGAAAATGGGAAGGTGGAGGAAATGGAACCTCTGGCAGGCGGTGAGGGACTGTGCAGTAAGCAATGAATGTGCAGGTCAGTGTGAGGTCAGAGATGTCCACACGTCACTCTCTCCTCACCACGTGCTCGGTGCCAGTGCTGCTCAGACACTGGCCCCGGGAGTAGCAGAGTCCTCCTAGGTGCCCTCCCCCTGCCAGGGAACACACGGGCACCTGCAGCTGGCTGCTGGGGGGCTCAGCCCTTCTGCTCAGGATCGCCCTCTGCAGGGCTTCATTCTCCACCTGGATGGCTCGGAGCACAGCTGATGCGTCTTCCTGGGGGTCCTCAGCCTGGAGCATAGGTTTTCGGGCTGCTGATAGGGGTCTCTCCCGGCGGCTTCCAGGTCCTGGGGGCAAAAACAGGGGGTCTCCCCTTAGATTGCATTCTCAGAGAGCAGCTTAAGAACTATTAGACTCAACCGAAACCAGTTTTGCTCAGTGGATAGAGCGTCGGCTTGCTGACTGAAAGGTCCTGGGTTCGATTCTGGTCAAGGGCATGTACCTTGGTTGCAGGCACATCCCCAAGAGGCAGCTGTCGATGATTCTCTCTCATCGACATTTCTGGCTCTCTATCCCTCTCCCTTCCTCTCTGTAAAAATTCAATAAAATATTTTTATTTATTTATTTATTTATTTATTAAAATATATTTTTTAATTGATATTTTACAGAGAGGAAGGGAGAGAGATAGAGATCCAGAAACGTCGATGAGAGAGAAACATCGACCAGCTGTTTGGCAAAGCATCTATAAGGAATAATATATAATATCATGGAAAAGGATAAATATTTATTTATTTGTTAATCCTCACTAGAAGATATATTTGTTGATTTTTTAAAGAGAGAGGAAGGGAGGGAAAGAGAAATAGAGAGGGAGAGGGGAGAGGAGAGAGAGGGAGGTATCTATGCAAGAAACATTAATTGGTTGCCTTCCATATGCTCCCTGACTAGGAACTGAAAAAGCAACCTAGGTATGTGCCCTGATCAGGAATTGAACCCACAACCTTTTGGTATGTGGGACAATGCTCCAACCAATGACCCACTTGGCCAGGGCAAAAGGATTAATATTTTGAAATATTTTTGCTTTATTTTGTTTTTACAGGAATAACAAGAATTACCAAAAAAAAATTACTCTTCAATTTAAGAAAAAATAGTATTGCAAAGGTACAGTTGATTTTGGAAGTTCTAATAGTGGAAAAATGGGTTTTATAAAGTATAAAGTGATATACAAAAAACATCCAATAAGACTGACTAAATAAAATACATTATGATATATCCACCTAATGGTGGAGTACTATATAGCTGTAAAAAGAAAAGCATGCTAAAATCTCTACAGCATAATATAATTACTTGAATTTGCTTCATGATCATCTGGGGAGTAGAGGAAATGAAATTAGCTGGTAATGGACACATGGGGCTCACTATAACATCCTCTCAATTGTTTATATTTGGATTTTTTCTATGTGTTTTTTTTTTTTAAATCTCCACTTAAAAGAACTGCTTGTTCTGGCCAGTGTGGCTCAGTTGGTTGAGTGTCGTCCTGTGCACCGAAAGGTTGCTGGTTGATTCTGGGTTGTGGGTTTGATTCCAGGCAGGGGAGTGTGCATGCAGCAGGCAGCCAATCAAGGTTTCTTCTCATGTCAATGACTCTCTTCCCCCTTCCTCTCTCTCTAGAAACCAATTTAAGGCGGGGGGGGGGGGAAGAAGACCCTTCAATGATTTCTTAAAACAAAACTGCTCAACATATTTCTATTGGGATCTTGAGACAGGCTTTTACCTACTGAATTTATTGAATGCCACTCGTCTGTTCTTGGCACTGGGGACATAGCAGTGATCAGACAGATCAAGACCCCCCACCCTTGGGAAGAGAGATAATTGCTAGAGAAAGATAAATAGTACAGGGTGTTAGCAGAAAATGACATGGGAAAACCAGACAAGCAGAGCAGGGTAAAGGAGATGGGGTGCGGGGTGGAGGGTGGGCATCAGGGAGCACCAGGGAACCATGGCCCAGGCACCGGGGCAGAGCAAGAGGCATGTGGTGTGTCTGTGGGCAGCAAGGCACCTCGGGCTGGAACAGAGGGAAGGCCAGGTCACACAATTAGGCTGTTCCTCTGAGTACAGTGGGAAACTACGGAAGGGTTTAGAGCAGGAGATGACCTGAGGTGACGTAGGTGGAGAACAGACTGGAGGGAGGAGAGGGTAAACTCAGAGAGGCCAATGAGTGGCCAGCACAGCTATGCAGGGAGGCATGGGAGCAGAGGCAGAGGGATATGAATCGCAGATTCTGAACATCCACTGCTTTCCTGACAGCACAGATGTGGCTGGGGCAGAGAGAGGAGCTAAGGGTGACTCGATTTGAGCCTGAGGAAATGGGCAATGGATTTGCATTCAATTGAGTTGGGAGGCTGTGGGGAGCAGGTTTAGAAAAAGGGGCCGGTGTAGGTTGGACAAGTTGGGTCCGGGATGTGTTGGCATCAAAGTGGAGCTGCTGAGTTGACACAGTGGGGGTCACATATATATGGCCTGGTATAAGATTTGTTGAAAAACAAGAGTCCTTCCATCCTCATGACCTCCAGAAACCATCACTGTTGATGACCGGAGATTCTTCTTGGAGCACTTGACCTCTGCTATGTGCTGTTAGAACGCTTTGTCTGAATGACAGTTCAAGTAGCAGCATAAGAGGGGCACTGGCAGGGGAGGGAAGGGACACGGCAGCTCCACGGGTGACCTCCAGCACAGCCAGGCGCTGGGTGATGGGACTATGGGTTTTTATGGAAAAGCCGAACTAAAATGGGGCACTACCAATTCCTACCAGGTACCCAGGAGAGGGGCTGTGAATGCAAATGCCCAGGGACCAGAGGCAGGCACCCTGAGTAAGACTTAATGTGGGGCTGGGCCCCCCTCAGTAAGGAGCCAAGATCTGGCTCCAGGCGACACCTGCCATATTGGCCTGTGCTCCTAGTATTGCCATTTTATTTTTTCAGGAAATGCTCAAATATGAAATTTTTGTGAAACCCCCTTAGTTTTATTTGTTCATAACATACTCCAGTTTTAAGAAGCATAATTAATAGAGCCAAGGGTCTGGTCTAGTACTGTCCAAGCTGCTTCCCTGGGGGAAAGGCGGGGGGGGGGGGTGGTATTGGTGTCAAGGGCATCCAAAGGAGCCCTTGGGTACCCATGGATGGCTGGCCTGCGTGGTAAGCAGCAATGGGCCATTTTCTGACTTTGATGGACTCTGTCATTGCCCAGTGCTGCTCCTGGGGACAGAAAAGTAATGAGCTGCTTGCAAGGTGACCCGGGGTTTCTGCTCACCCGGCCAAGGCTGCATTAACTTTCCCTGCTTGCCTTCTTATCAGCTCCTTGGCCTGCTCTGCAGTTAGAGGGATGAGAAGGTAAAGAAACAGGGCAGAGATGGACCGAGCTATAAGGAACCCAGTTTAACGAGCTGCAGGAGGGGGATCCTCAGTGAATGAAACATGGTGGTAACAGGGTGCCGAGGGCTACACTGTGGTCTTCCTTACTCGGGGCGAAAGGAGATCTGGCTCCCAAAGGAGCTGGGAGGCCAGAAGGAAGGAGTGAAAGGACACTAACAGACTTGGTCTTGAGCTACAGTAGAGCAGGGCTGAACTCCTGCACTGCAAACATACGCCGCCCGGGGGGAGCTGAGCAGAACCCCTCCCAGCAGCACGAAGGCAACAGGATCGGGCTCTAGACCTGACCACACTGTGGGATGCCACGCTGCTCTGGGCTCAGGGCTACAGGGGTGGGTGCAACAGGCACACACTGTCTTCACACTCACAACCATGGGGCAGAGACAGACACAGGTCAGGCAGGTGCACACAGGACATGCCAGCAGGTGGTGAGTGCTGGGGAAACCAACAAAGCAGGCGAGGGCGAGAGAAGCCAGGAGGGGCAGGATGCTGAGGGGAAGGAGACATCTGAGCAGAGACCTCGAGGCAGGAAGCCTGAGAACACCCGTATGGAGAGGCTGTTCCAGGCCACAGCCCTGAGGTGGGCAGAGGTGGGCTCAGTGAAGAGTGAGGAGTGGCAGGGGAGCTGGAGCGAGGGATGAGGAAAGCATGGTGGGCAGTGAAGGTGGAGAAGTCTTGTGCTCAGTTTTCAGATGGCCATTTAATCCCACAGGCCTGACACTGCTTCAGGAGGCCACGCCCATCTTGCTTTCGGGCACCTGGCATTATGCTTTTTGTCAAATGAGTGTTGGAAAATGATTTCAACCCCATACCTTGTCAACCTCCGTATTTGTGCATATCGCTAAAGCATATAGTTTCCTCCATCACCTGACCCCTCAGATCCTACAGCACAGTGATTTTCAATGGTTTTGCCACGGCACCCTAGTGGGTCACAAGATTTCTTAAAACATGCAATCTTGCCAAAACTGGTTTGGCTCAGTGGATAGAGCATTGGCGGATTGAAGGGTCCCAGGTTCAATTCCGGTCAAAGGCATGTACCTTGGTTGTGGGTACATCCCCAGTGGGGGGTGTGCAGGAGGCGGCTGATCGATGATTCTCTCTCATCGATGTTTCTAACTCTCTATCCCTCTCTATTCCTCTCTGTAAAAAATCAATAAAATATATAGTTTTTAAAAAATGCAATCTTGCCAGGGGCACTGATCTATGTTCTCTTAGATTACCAAATAAACAAATGACAACAGCCGTCCAGTACAAATGAATCAAAATTATACTTATTTTAGTCATATAGGTAAAATATATATATATGTTTTGGTGTGCCGCAGAATTGTAGTAAAAAAGGTGGAAAATCCTGCTGTCGATGATTCTATAAATAAGGGACTGAGATCTGTATACAGCTAAACAAATGCGCAGTGCTGACATTGTGGGGGCGGGAGGCAGGCTCCTGCCCTGGCGGAGAGCACGGGCAGCACCTGAAATCCATGAGCTCCTTCTCCATTTCCGGCATGGAGCACTTTAAATCAGTTTACAAAGATCTGCGTGGTGACCTTGGCCTTTGTACCGCCACCAGGTGCCCCCGTGGTCTGGGCCCGGGTGAACAGCTGCCTGAGGTCACCAGCTGTCCTTGGCCCTGCAAGCCCACGCCGCCCCTTCTGGGAAAGGACGCCGCGGAAGGCAGACTCTCCCAGTGGACTCAGCCTTGTCTGCTCAAACCTTCTGCCGAGGCGTCTTTTGTTGGGAGGGAGCTCCTCTGGCAAATGATCGTCAGCGCTGCGGTGCCCTCAGAGTCATATTATGCTAAGAAGATGCTTTTCAAAATTAAATCGCCCTTTCTCCAAGTGAAGGTCAACTCTGCAGCTCCGCCGCCGGAGCTCTCCCCACCCGTGGCTTCCAGACGTCTGTCCACAGGCCGCGTTGCCTGAGTCATTTTTCTGCTGACTGCCTGTGCTTACTGTGATCCTCACAATACATGAGGTGACAACATGGTAACTCTTTGTGAATCTGTCCCTGCTCACTCAGATGAGCCATTTCTGCAGCAGCTTGGGCACACCGGGGGCGGGGGTTGGGGATGGGGGCTATTCTCATTCTGGATCTGGAAAGTGTGCACTTATTCACACAATAAATTTGTGCCACCAGCAAAAGCCAAATTGCACTTTTTAATTTATCCCAAATCGCTATTTTCTGGTTGAAAACCATCCCCCTGCTGTTTGTGTCACTTTCCCTTCGCTTCACTGGGACTTGGCCTCGTCTCTCTCGCAGAGAAACAAAGAGCGTGTCATTCAGGAGATTTACCATGAATACAACACATGTCACCAAGACAGGGACACGCAGGGCTGTTGGTTGGCTGACCGGCCAGGTGACTTGTTCCTGGCCACCAGCTGTGACTCGAAAAGCTCAAATTCAGAGTCTTGGCCAAATCACCTGGGAATCCACTGAGACATAGGAAACCCGTGAAAGAGTCTAGCATAGAGATCATAAGTCAGAAGTCCACAGGCCAAAATCAGCTAGCAGGTGTGTTTTGTGTGACTTCTATGTGTGTGTTTTTTATTGGAAATAGAATCCAAGAATTTTTAAAAAGAGAAAAATTAGGATTCCTGGAATCTCTTGAAAAACCATTCAATCTGGCAACCCTGACTGGCATTCCATGGGACAATCATAAGCTGGAGCTGGGTAGCAGTACCCCTTTAGACAGCGGATATGCTCCCAGTTTCCACAGTGCACCCCACTCCCTATTGCCACACTCCTGTCGGCCTGGAGGCTGTATACAACTTTGTGTGGCAAAAGGTCCAGGACAACAGCTGAGCAGAAAAACCTGAATGGGAGTGGCAGGAGGAGCCCTGTTTTGTCTTGAGGAGCCCACATTCTTGTCTCAAATCCAACTGGGGAGCGGAAGCAGTTCACACCCTGGAACAGTGGTCCACCAGGGTCCTGCGTACTGAATGCTGGGGACTCCAAAGCTTCCGTGCATTTTGAGATGGCTCTGCCTCCTCAGAAAACGTGCTTCCCCTGGTGTAAGAGACTGACCAATGGCCACACTTTCCTGCCCTTTGGAGGCAGGCCGCTCTGCAAGGTGATGGTGCAGACTCTACCGCCAGGAGATGCGGTCACGTTCTCCAGCTGGGTTTGGCCTGATGCCTTCCTTTGGCCAACAGACCACTGGCAAACATGACCAAGCAGAGTTTTCAAAAAGTACATACACACTGGGGTGTTCCTCTCTTGCTACCCCAAGACCACCACATGCTGGTTGATGAGACTACATGGAGCAGAGACAAGTCTCCCAGCTGAGGTCCCAGACCAGTTAGGCTGCCAGTCAGAGGGAAGACCATCTGAGACCTGCCAGCCCAGGCACCCACTAGCTCACTGCAGAACCGTCAGCCCACCTGCAGACCCTGAGCTATACCAGGGCTGTTGTTTTACGCCACTACATTTTGGGATAGACTATTAAGCAGCAATAAATAACTGATACACACAGCTCACAAAGGCCTGTGTTCTCATCTCTAAAGCTTTTCTGGTGCCCTCTCCATGTGCAGATATTGCCTGTGATTCTTAACACCCTTCTGCTATCTCTTCTTCAGCCCAGGAATGCACACGATTTTCAAGGAAGGCAATCAGGGCTCCCCCTGCCACGCAGCTAAATAACTTTTTAAATGTATTATTGATTTCAGAGAGGAAAGAAGAGGGAGAGAGGCATAGAAACATCAATTATGAGAGAGAAACACTGATTAGCTGCCTCCTGCACGTCCCCTACTGGGGATCAAGCCCACAACCCAGGCATGTGCCCTGACCTGGAATCAAACCTGGGACTCTTCAGTCCACAGGATGACACTCTATCCACTGAGCCAAACTAACTAGAGCCCAACTAATGACTTCTACACTTCCCTCCTGGATATTCCAGTCCTCTGCTCCATACCCTGCCTCAGAAGAATTTGCAGCAAAATGTCAAGTGCGGTTAATTTTTACATGAAACTAGAGGCCCAGTGCACAGATTCATGCACCTGTGGGATCTCTTGGTGTGGCCTGTGGGGATTGGGCCGAGGTACATGGCCAGGGAGGAGCCCAAGTCCAAGCCTGGCACCATGCCGCTCCTGTTCATCCTGGCCCCACTGTGCCTGCTGCGGGCTTTTGCCCACTCAATCCTGATCTGGAGAGGCTCCCAGCGGCCAGCTGTGAGCCCAGCATCTAGTGCCCATCAGTCAGCTGAGCATCACTCCCACTATGGGAGTGCATTGACCATTAGGGAGTAGCTCCTGCATTAAGCATCTGCCCCCTGGCAGTCAGTGTGTGGCAGTTGCTTTTTGTCTTTCCAGCAACAGTGACTTGACAGCATTCAGGCTTTCCTTCAGGAAACACCCCCCAACCCTCCCCCCGCCCCACACACACACACCCCACCACCACCACCACCACCACACACACACACATATACACTCCTCTCAGTCTCTGTGGTTTGGATAGATCTGACCCCACTCCTGGCCCAGCCTGGCCAATGAGAGAACTTCCTCTCCATGACCACAGAGATTGGAGACGGCTCGGGGGAGAGCTGGGTCTTGGACTCTGCTGGGACTACTAGGGAAAGGAACAGTCTCTTTCCCTGGGGGTTGCTAAGACAGTGAAAGGAGCCTGGAGCCACTGTGGGCCATCTGCAGGCTGTGCCTGAGACTTACAGGTTCCCCAAGTGTGGTCCCTGTAACATCAGCATCACCTGAGAACTCGTTAGGCATTAAAGTACTTAGGCACTGAATTAGAAACTAGGGCTAGAGCTTAACAATCTGTGCTTTAATTTGCTTTGCAAAAAAACTTCTAATGCACAATTTAAATTTGAGACCTACTGGGCTAGAGGAAAATAGAGGTAAGTGGTAAAGAAACAGCTTCCTGGTGAGAATCATCTGAGCACCTGGATCCTACCACACCTGAGGTCAGATCTAGAGTCCTGGACTTTCTGGGTCTATGAGCAGTATATTTTCCTTTGTTGCTTCAGCCAGTTGGAATTTCTGTCACTTGCTATTAATGATGAACACTGACAAATATGACTCTGAACTTGGCAGAATGGTCTTTCTGCTACAGGTTTTCCTGGGAGAAATGCTAACTGCAGGTCTGTCAGGGTCTTTGAGTTCCCTCACACTAAAGGGAGTTACTTTATTTCTAGGGTTGGCATCTTGTCTGGGAAAACTGGTTCACATATATCACTTCTCTAGAGCACTCTGACAACTTGGACAGAAACTTTCCACATTTAAGACTGATGTTCTTTCTCCCTCAAGAACGTAACGTCTCTGGAAGTTTCTTGGGAGGCTTATGGACAGACACCAGAGTAATGCAGCACATGAAGCCTTTTCATTAGCAGCTGGGACAATTACAGCAATAAAGGACTTAAGCTCGCGTGGAATTGCACATTTAATTGACACAACTCAAATTTGTCACCTTGGCCAAAGCAAAGGGGACAAGGAGAGAAATGCCTCTTTAAAGAGTGCAGGCAATTGGTTTCATTTCTGGTAATGGCAGGTGAGCTAAACCAGACCAACTCTTCCCTGGAGCACAACTAGACAAGTTGGACCAAATATTATAACAATCTGTTTGGAAAAATATATGTTTGAAGGCATGGAAAGCAAGTAACAAATTATAAGGACAACGGCAGGCTGGAGACAGGAACTCAGAGAGGTGTACCCAGCCCCTGGAAGGTGTTTCCCCTTAAGGTACTGCTGATTCTGAAAAGAGCTGCCACAAAGCTGGGAAGCTGAGAAGCCCAGGCGACAAAGTCAGGGCCACGTCTGAGAGTCAGGGTGGCCTGGAAAGAGCCAGGCCTGAAGGGCACAGAATGGTTAATATTGTGTGCAAATCCAAAACAGACTGTGTAAAATGATAAATGATGATGATGGCATCATCTAGTGAGGTGTACAATATAGAGAGAATTAAAATGCATTACAATAATAGCATTTCAGTTGAGAGGAGGGTAAATGAAGTTTCAGAGCTGTAAGGTCCTTCCCTTAAATGAGAGGTAGTAAACTTACTAATTTAAAGTAGACTCTAATAGGTCAAGAATGCATGTTACAATCTTTGGTAATGACTAAACGAATAATAAAAGAATGTGTAACTAACAAGCTAATAGAGAGGACAAATAGGAATAATATAAAGTAATCAGTTCAAAAGAGGGCAAGAAAGGAAAGAAAAAGAAACATAAAATAGGCAGAACAAATAAAAAGCAAATAAGATAGTAGATTTAAACTCAAATATATCAGCAATTACATTAAATATAAATGGACTAAATGTGCCTATTAAAATGCATAGATTGTTAGAGGATAAAATTTTGAAAAGCATTACACGCTGCTTAGAAGAGAAAGTTTGAAAGTGAAAAAATGTAAGATACACAATGTAAATACCAAAAGAAAGCTTGTAAACTTTAGGGCAAAAAAAGTATTACTAGAGTGAAAGAGACAACACCTGGTGATAAGAGGTTAAGCTCACCAGGAAGAGGCAAAAAGGATGATTTTTGTATGCACCAGAAAGACAATCCCTACTGATATACGGTACAGCATGTCAGCAGTACAGACTTTGCATGAAAGAGGGTGACTGGTTTGATTCCTCTCTGTAAGTCTCAGGTTCCTTATGCCTCTGGAGATGTCAGCATCCCAGTGCCCTCAGCATAATGCCAGTGTTTAAAAAGGACCATTTCCCCTGCAACCCAGACCCTAACCAAAGTTGACTGCTTCACTGGGGCTCAGCCAGGAAACTGTGATTGTTTCCACCGTGGAAGAGAGACTCTTGGGCTTCCTGAGAGGTGATGTGTCTGTATGGTGGTGTCTATGCAGAGCCCTGTGTGCTGCACTGGATCATCAGCTGGGCTTTGGCCACCTGCTCTCTCTGTGACCTTTAGAAACTAATCTTCACTTTACACTTGGCACCACTGTAATCCCTTTTCAGTGTG
This sequence comes from Vespertilio murinus, assembly GCA_963924515.1. Taxonomy (NCBI): domain Eukaryota; kingdom Metazoa; phylum Chordata; class Mammalia; order Chiroptera; family Vespertilionidae; genus Vespertilio; species Vespertilio murinus. The sequence continues at coordinate 99,418,949 of OZ004705.1, read as the reverse complement.
AGGGTGGTGACAGTGCTGTGGTTTTCGACTTTCCTTTCTTCAAATTTGGCTTATGTTAGAGCCAAATATACTTAACAGATAAAGGCTGAGCCCCAAACCCCTTCCAAATGAAGACTCCACTTCCTCAAACAGTGTCCTCTTTAAGAGAACAGCTGGACAAACAGCTCTAAGAACCAAGTACCAGGGACAACTGGCCATTTGGTTTGTATGAGATGGACCAAGCAACATGCATTTTTATGTGAATGCATGCTTCTTTACCAGGCTGGCCAGGAAGTTCAGAGTCACAACCGGGAACCTCTGCCTTCGGTGTGCTCATCTTATTTTCTTTCTCATGTTTTTTCTTCACCCTCATCTGCTCAAGTACTTGTTCAAGTCTTGCACTACATACCATCTGGAGAAAGGCAGATTAGAAATTAGTTAATTAAGTTCTACTTCTCAAAATGCTGCATATGAACATGTGTTAAGGGTTGTTGTGTCTCCCCCAAAGATGTTGAAATCGTTACTCCTAGTACTTGTGACCTTATTTGGAAATATGGTACTTGCAAATGATCGAGTTACGATAGGGTCATTGGGGTGGGCTTTAATCCAGTATAACTGTGTCCCTATAAAAGGGGGAAACAGGGACCCAGAGACAGATGCGCACATAGGACAGTGCATGTGAAGGCTGAAGTTATGCTGCCACAGGTCACTGGGAGAGAGGCTGTCAACAGATTCTTCCTGGTGCCTTCAAAAGGAACATGGCCCAGATGACACCTTGATCTTGGATTTCTAGCCTAAAGACCTGGAGATAATAAGATCCTGTTGTTTAAAACAGTCACATTGCGGTCCTTTGTTATAGCAGCCCGAAGAAACTGATACAGTATTCCAAATAATTTTAGTTGATACAGGGCTTAACTTTTAAAATATTAAGTCATATATTTACTAGAGGCCCAGTGCATGAAATTTGTGCATGGGGGCGGGGGTGGGGTATCCCCCAACTACCCTCCCTTCTCCAATCTGGGACATCCCTTTCACAATCCAGGACTGTTGGCTCCCAACCGCTCACCTGCCTGCCTGCCTGATTGCCTCTAACCACTTCTGCCTGCCAGCCTTATCACCCCCTAACCACTCCCCTACCAGTCTGATTGATGCCTAACTGCTCCCCTGCTGGCCTGATTGCCCCTAACTGCCATCCCCTGCCTGCCTGGTCACCTCTAACTGCCCTCCCCTGCCTGCCTGGTTGCCCCTAACTATATTCCCCTGCAGGCCTAGTTTCCCCAAATGCTCTCCTCTGCAGGCCTGGTTCCCCCCCACACACTCAACTGCCCTCCCCTGCAGGCCTGGTTGCTCCCAATTGCCCTCCCCTGCAAGCCTGGTCCCCCCAACTGTCCTCCCCTACAGGCCTGATCGTCCTCCAACTGCCCTCACTTGCAGGCCTGGTCCCTCCCAACTGCCTTCCCCTGCTGGCTTGATTGCTCACAACTGCCCTTTCCTGCCTGCCACCTGTGGTGGCCATCTTGTGTATTGGAGTGATGATCAATTTGCATATTGCCTCTTTATTATACAGGATTATTATATAGGATATTAATGAGCATTAGAAAAAGCACAACAAATGCCTCAAGCTTGTGTTTAGATGTGATTGCTGAGACTAAGCTGATGTGAGTATGTATGTAGTAAGCACACGACATGTTAGCTGGCTCAGAAGGGCCAGGCAGTGGAGAGGTCAAGACTAGGGACTCTGCAGCCAGTTCAAACACTGGCTTCACCACTTACTGGCTGTCCCTGAGCCTGGGTTTGCTCCGTACAATGGTATTGACAACAGTGGTACCTATCGCACAGGTTGTTTTGTCTGTACAGAGCATAGCCTGGGAGCTGGTTGGGAGCTTTGTGAATATTGGTTCTTCATTTTTATTACCCAGACAGGCACTTTGGTGGTGGTGGCCTGCCATGAAGGACAGAAGTTCTAGAAAGCCCAGCAGGATGACTGGCCACTGCCAGGCTGCTCCCACATACCTTGATTCCATTTCTTTTTGACAACTCATTTTGGAGGAACTTTCTGAAAAGCCATTTTTATTTTTTACAGAGTGAACACCAGCAGTACAGACTGGTATCTTGTCAATGTGAGTAGCAGTCAGTGGAGCCAGCCCAGGTGTAGCAGAAACGTCATGGGGGACTGCCACCCACACTCTGCACTGTGGAGCTCTGAGAGGTCCTGGCCTGCAGCTTGCCCGTGGCCCCTTCTCTCTCTCTTTCCCAGCTCCCCAGCTCTTCATTTGACCAAAACTGATAGATGCCAAGTTCACCAGATTTACCTGACACCTATGTACAAACACAACAGCCCTTGTCAATATGTCACTTGGATAGTGAGTCCCTCCCCACCCTACCTTCCTCAGACCCTATCAGCCTCTTTTTAGGCTCTGGGTTTTTGGCAAGAAGTCCCTAGGAACCAGCTTGATCCTCACTTTGCCCACTGGATCCTGGCTCTCCATGGTGATGGGTGTGAGGACCCTGCCCTGCCTGCAGGCTGGGTTTTCCTGCCATTCCCAGACCCCAGCAGAGGCAGCACACAGAACAGAGGCCCAGCCTGCCTGCAGGGTCAAACCCAGACCCCAACTCCAGTTGCTTGAATTTCCTTTGCTGGTGGCGCAGATTTAGAGCCCTCCCCAGCCAAGTGACAAGCCAGGGCCCCACATCACAGCCAAGTCTCAGCAAGCTCCCCACCACCCAGGTTCTTGCCCCAGATTGTTCAAGATAAAATGTCACAACTAGTCATGCTTAAATGGTCTCAGCAAGCCCATTACTGTCCGGAGCCCAGCCACTGGTGACCCTCAGAGCCACCACTCTCTCCACCCTGCAGTGGTCTCTTCCTTGGTCACCCCAGTTCCATCCTGGCTCCCGACAGGCCACGCTTTATGTGGCACCGAAGGGATCTTGTTACAGTGTAAAGCAGGTCACGGCAGCCCCATCTGCAAAGCCACAGCGATCTGCCTGGCACCGGGTCTCTCTCCTGGTCCCATTGTGTGCTCTGGCCCTTGTCCATCTCAGTGACTTCCTCTCAGCCACCCTCCCCTCACTCCCTGTGCTCCACCCTCCAGCCTTCTTTCTGATTCATGAGCTAACTGAGCAGCTCTTTCCCACCTCGGGGCCTCCGCACAGGCTTTCCCCTCTGCAAAGGGCTAGTCCTGGAAATAATTCAGGTCTCAGTTCAAATCTTTCCCCCTCAGAGATGCCCAGCCATCACTCCCTTGCTGTCTTGGTAGTATCGTCCCTACCCCACCTTCACGATTGTTATCTATCCCTGCCCACTGACACATAAACACCATGAGAGCAGGGTCAGTGTATTGTTCACTGGATCACCAGGGCCTGGACCAGGCTGGCACATAGTAGGTACTCAATACCCAGGTTCCTGGTGAGGTCCGAGAAGATGACAACCTGTTGCCAACCCCACCCAGGAGTGGACTGGGCTGAGCTGGAGCACGCCCTAACCTACAGCCCCAGGTCGTAATAAATCACTCGCTGGCCCTGTCCGTGCACCGGGACACATCCCCAGGCCGCATGCTGCCAGCCCTGGACTGCTACCTCAACTCCCCAACCCAGGGCTCGTGTACTGAACTGAAAATGTGCAGCTTTAACTGTGCTTGAGTCACAGTTAAGCTTTCCAGGAGCTACACACCCAGGTGCCTCCAAAGCCACCTGTGGCCAGGGGGCCCCAAGCAGGCAGCCTGAAAGAGCCAGTCAGAGCCCGGAGCTTGAAGCCTGGGAGTGAATCCTGGCTTCGCTTGTCCTGTCTGTTACTCTGAGCAAGTAACTCACATGTCCTCAGCTCTGGTCTCCTCATATGTGAGATGGGAGAACAGGTAACAGTCTCCATAGGAAGTTCTGAGAGTTTGCTGCCTGTCACCCACTCCCTCTGCCTCTGCGACAGCATCAGTGTCTCCTTCACAGAATCTCCCGGACCTGAGCCAGGCAACAAGAAGCAGCTCCAAGCTTTGCTGACAGTTGTGAGGACAGTGCCAGCTGACCCTGGCCGAGCACTTGCCTGGAGACATGTGCTCCTCAAAGCAGTCTATCTACCCAGCCCTTTAACCCCGAGGAAACACTTGTAGGAGGGTGTTCTCATCCCTGTGGGGGGGGAGGGGAGAATGAGGCCCCGAGACCTAAGGAGTCTGCCCAAGGTCACTGAGCTAGACGGTAGAGGGCAGGGTTTGCACCAGGTGGTTAGGCTGCAGAGTCGGCCATGCTGGTTTCCGCCAGGGTTGTGGGCTGGTGGGCTGTAAGCCCAGAGCTGCTGGTGGCATCGCACTACCCCTGTGCACTTGTCAGAGAATGAAGGACACGGAGAAGAGTGCAGAGCCGAGAGGCAGGTGCCGACACTTTAATCACCTGGATCTGGCTGTGCCTAAGCATCACCCCCATATGGACATTTTAATTACATGGGTTGATACAGACCAGGGATGGGAAACCTTTTTTCTGCCAAGGGCATATTTATAACATCATTCGCGGGCCATACAAAATTATCAACTTAAAAATTAGCCTGCTATATTGGGGCAACATTTAATTAACTCACTCAGACCAAATGGATGCTCCCCATCCCTGATATAGACTCTGCCTTATAGCCACTTTATTTTTTTAAAAATTATCTGCCATCTAAAATGTCTTGTCTTATTCAGTCTTTTCTCCCAGGTGGGCGTTGGGTTGTGATGGGTTAATCAGAGAATGCCTGGGTGCTGGAGCCCACACCGAGGAGCAGCCTACAACCGAGGGAAGGGAGAGTGTGTACAACCCAGCTGCCTCGCTCCCGGGCTGGGAGCAGCGACCAAAATGGGGGCTTGTGCTCAGCCCTGCCCCCAGCTCCCCAGCCAGGTGGCACTCTACCGTCCAGTTAACTTGCTTGGTAATGAAGCCAGTTTTGGTTCCCTCCCTTTCCGTCCGCTACCAGGAGCCATCTCCCAAATAAATTACTTGCTCTTGAATCCCTCTCGAAGTCTGTTTCTGGGGAAATCCAAACCAAAACAATATTTACACAGCATGGAACAGATGCTCACTAAGTCAGTGGTAGCTCTTGCTATTTCCTCCCCCTTCTTCCATCTGCCCCAAGCTGCTGGGAAAAACTCCAGCTCAGACCTCAGGCTCAGGTGTGCTGCCCGCCTCTGGACCATGACTGTGGGGGAGGGGCTGGTTCCCACCAGCAGGTCCCTGGGCCTGTCCCTGCGGCAACAGTCCCTCCAGCTCCCCAGTAAACATGAATGAAATGCCACAGCCACAGAGGGCAGGCCCCTGACTCAGCCTGTCTAACAGGGCTGGCTAGCTGGCTGGGGCTGGATTTTGCCCAGGACACCCTAGGGCCCTAAATTCCTGACCAGGATGCCTTGAGCTCTTTGTGATCCTTTGGTCATAGAAACCAGAAGCAAGTGTCCCCCGCCCCTCCACCCAGAGCCACTCCAGCCACTGGATTTGACCCAGGGTACCAGGAAAATGATTTCTCTGCAGCCTCAGTGTGTGCAGTCTGCTGGTTAGGGACACAGGAGTGAAATTACTCCACCAGCAATGGAGGCCTCCACCTGCCACTTTCCAGCTGTGTGAATCACCTCCCTGTGCCTCAATTTCATGTCTGTGAAATGGGGACCATCACAGGACTTACCTCAAAGGCTAGTTACAGGACTGTAATTTACTTATATGATTTGCTTACATAAATTACATATGTAGTTTACTTGCATAGGTGGCTGGGTCAGACAGTATAACCTCTCATTTCATTAGAAGAGCAGCAGACTGACTCTTCGCCATAAGCTCCTTTGCACCTTTAGAATCTAGTGCCTTTTGCATGTATTTTTACCCACATAAAGTAAGCAAGTTAACTGAAAAATAAAATAAATGCTCAATGATAAATTTTCAATTTCTTGTCATAGAACCAGAAAGAAGGTGTGATATTTATGTGTTCACTCGCCTGGGCCTTGGGGTGTTTCTGAGATGAGATTTTATATGAGATTAGCATTTTAATTGGTAGAATAAAGCAGACTGCCCTTCCCGGTGTGGGTGGGCCTCATCCTATCAGTTGAAGGCCCAATAGAACAAAAAGACAGACCCTCCCTGAGGAGAGAATTCTCCAGCAGACTGCCTCTGGACTTCCTCTGCAGCCCGGGTCCTTCCTGTGCGAGGGCCTCAGAACTAGAATATTGGTTCTCCCTCATCTCCAGCCTGCCAATCCACCCTGCAGATGGGACTTGCCAGCCGTCATAACTGCATGAGACATCCCCCCCCCCCCCATAGGTTCTGTTTCTCTGGAGACCTTGACTAGTAATACATTTGCAAAAGGTCAGCTCAGACCTTGGCAGAGAGGGTAATGAAGGTAGACCTCCTCCATTACAGCACCCTACTGAGAGTGACCCAAGCCCCGGCCCCGCCCTGCTCGGGGGAGGGGAGTGTCAGAATTCTTACTTGAACATGGCCTCTCCTGGTCTGGGAACACAGTGGGGGGCTGGGGAGTCAGGTTTGGCTCTGATTTGCTGGGAATGAGGACCTCAGCGTTGTCCTTTCGCTTAGCAGACAAATTCCTTTCCTTTTTATTACCTGTAGGAAAACAAGTGTTTATATGTCAAATACAGAATGCAAGCAGAGTTGGGACATTCTGCTCAGGCATCTGTTTATTTGTTCGTTCATTTATTCATTCAACAAATATTTACTGAACCCTACCTCCTGCCACGCACCATGCTAGCTTGGAATCAGATATGTGGATAACGCAGACAATGAAACAAGTTTGCTGAAAGCCACCATGCATTTTGGCAAATAAATGAAATATTCTAGGACACACACAGGTTCTCAGATTTTAACATTTATGAGTAGATGTTGGGTTTAACTGGCAGTATGGCAGATAAAATAATGGTATAACGAGGCCCCTGGAACTGAAAGAATGTAGTAAAGCAGACGCTACAGCCTGTGAGGGAATGATGGCTGGATGGAGCAGCAAGCAGGGCTGGGGCGGAGGGCTCTGGGACCAGGGCATGAGAGCATGCAGCCTGGAGGACAGCACCAGGTGTGCAATAGACAGTCAGGAGTACCCTCCGGGTGGCTAGGATGTTACCAGGGACACGAAGCTGGGGAGGGAACAGCATGTGCGAAGGCCTGCCAGCTGGAAGGCATGTGGCAGGTGAGCGGCTGGGGCCTGGGCTGGTAAGTGAACAGTGAGGGCCCAGAGGCCATGCTCAAGAGTCAATGTTTCCCAAAGTGGGGTGCCTGGACCACTGCTGGGACAGGAGATGATTCCAGATGCCACATGGACAAACAATGTTTTAAGCAGTCATATGCCTGAATGTGTGTACAGGAAAATGTAACCATCATATCAACCCTTGATTTCATGAGCATTACTGCTGGAACAATCCTAGACTTTTGAAGAAAAGAAAGAAGGGGAAGGAAGGTTAAATAACAGCAAACAGGCAGTTTGTGGAGATGGCAAAAAATTGTGAAGAGGGTTTGCAAACAGCTCAAGTTTAGGGAAAGGGCTCCAGGGCCTCAGCCAGCGAAGAGTCAGAGCAGGAGGAGGACCACCACCGGGCAGGAGGCAGTGGCTGGACAGCATGAAGCACAGGCAGGGGGAGGAGTCAGGCACTGAGGCGAGACCCCTGGCCTGGAAGGCAGGAGACCTGGGAAGGACCTATGGAATGAGGTGTGATATGTACCAGCAGAGGAAGTCCTGGGGCTCGTGGTGCCCCAAGGAAAGGGAATCCCAGAATCAAGGGTCCCGCAGGATTCTTGGGAGCTCAGGGAAGATGTTGGGGACTATGTGGAGTAGGTCAGACTTGCCCTAATCCCTCCCTGCTACCCTCTTGACTTCAGAAGGGCCCGTGTTTCTCTGCACTTTTGCAGTAGCTGCTTCCTGTTGGCCTGACATCCAGTGCCCAACGCAGCCCCGTGTGTGATGACACCCCGCGTCCAATGGGGCAAGACAAGGCATGGAGAGGGGCAAATGCCCACAAGACTGGCTCCCCAAGTGCTGAAAACTCGCTGGTGACGGGAAGAACGACAGGCTCTTGAGAGCCCAGCACCGTTAGGTCCAGGCACATGTGTCCCATCTGCCCCCCAGCCATCCTAGCAGGTAGACCGTGGGCAGGATAATGGCCCCCAAAGAGGGCCACGTCCAAGCCTGGAACGGTGAACATGTTAGGTTGCGTGGCAAAGGGAATGAGCCGAGCTAAAGTTAAGATAAGGCAATCATCTCGGATTATCCCAGTGGACCCAGTGCTCACGGGGGCCTGGAAGAGGAACAGCTTCAGTTTGGGATGAAGGACTTCTGAAGACAGTGTGACTGCACAACAATGTAAGTGCGCTTAACACCAAGCTGCTCCTAAAAATTACGCAAATGGTAGATTCCACTTTACATATATTTTACCACAGTAACAACAAGAACACACACACACACACACACACACACACACACACACACACACACACAAGGGGCAGCAGCAGAGGAGGTCCAGGGGGAGGTGTGACTATGGAAGAAAGGCAGAGAGGCAATGTTGCTGGCTTTGAAGGGGCCTGAGCCAAGGAAAGCGGAGGCCTGTGGAAGCTGGAAAAGGCCCGGAAACAGGTCCTTGCCTGGAGCCCCTGAGGGACCACAGCGCTGTTGACACTGTGATCTTAGCCAGTGAGACTCACATCAAATTTCTGACCAACACAACTGTGAGACAGTAAATTTGTGTTGTTCTAAGCCTCCATGTTTATGGTAATTTATTACAGCAGCCAAAGGAAACTAATACATACTATTACAGAGCAGGGCTCTGAGGCCAAGCCATTTGTTCAAGGTCAAGTGATGACCAGCATTTGACCAGAACTGTCTGGCTTGGAGCCCTGCCCTTAACCACTTCATTCCCTAACTACGGTCCGCCTCCCCTCCATACACAGTCCTGCAGAAACTGGCCAGGAGGCCTGCCTTAGCCATCATGTCTAGAAAGGATATTCCTCAGGCTCCAAGGACCCAGCCTCTTGGAAAGGAACTGGGATCACTGCCGGCCACATCTGTACCGCACTCCCTGGCCCACCTTCTGTCCTGGAGTACACCAGCTCTTCCCTCTCCAAGCCCTTTGTGCTTGCTCTTCCCTGCATGGGATGCTGTTCCCACGGCTGCTTCCTCCTCCTCATTCCAGTCCCAGCTGAGACGCCCCCTCCTCTGGGAAGGCTTCTCTGGCCCCCACCCCCAACCTGTTTTAGAACCTTCCCAACTTCAGGGCTCTGAATTCCTCAGCTAACCCAGCCCTCCCCTTTCCCAGTTATCAGAAAATAACTTCTGCCCTTCCCTGTGCTGCTCCCTCGCTGCCTCCACTCACAACGAGGACAAATGGGAAGGGAGCAGGGACGGGAAGCCACCAGGGCTCAACCTTCCTCCCTCTTCCAGCCGCCCCACTGCTCTCAGGGCACACGGCCTCCTGCTGCCACGCTGACGTGGTCCCATCTGCCAACATCTGTGTGGTAGAAGTCTGTCTGCTTCAGGGGGCAGTCCCTAATAGCCACCCATCCAGCTCTTACCAGCAGGAAAGGCAATAATTCGCCCTCCTTCTGTCAGAGCCCTGTGCCTCTCTCTCATTTGTCTTACAACTCAGAAGGAAAACCAGAGGGTGGGGGACTTACAGGCCCAGTTGTCACTTTGGAACCACCTGGTTTATTTGTTTAGCCCAGTGATGAAGGGCGCAGGCTCTGGGCTCACAGTGCGGAAAATGGACCCCACTCTGCCCCTCTAGCTGTGACCTTGGAAGCTACGTGACCGCTCTGTGCTGTAAAACAAGTCCTTGCCTGGGGTTGCGGTGAGGGTTAAAGGAAGGACTAAATGTACAGCCCCTGGAACAGTGCTTGGTTCATGTTAATAAGAACTCGAGAAATACTGGCAATTGTTTTCCCTGCTAGGATGAAGAGCTGTAGGAAAAGGGACTGGGCCAGCTGTCCCAGCACCCTGCCTGGAAAGATGTGTGTCTAGTGAATGAATGAATGAATGAATGAATGAACAGCTCAGAACAAGCACATCGCCCCAGGTTCTGGCTGACTGGTGTCGAGTAAAAGCTTGGGGTTAGTTCAGAACTCCAGGCCCACATGGGGGTCTACAGAGACCTGACAACAGGCTGGCCGTGGGACCCCTCCTGCTCCTCTCAGGACAGCTTCGGGAGCCGCCAGATGGGCCTAACGAAGAGATGCTGATGAAAAGGGGCAGCTGGGGTGGCAGGAGGACACAGCCTGCCCCTCTGTGCTCACAGATCAGACATCACTGTGGTGCATGCAGGGCCTGCCAAGCAATCTAATTGTGAAAAACAACTGTCAAGAAAGTAAAGTCCCCTCTGTTCTAGGCCCCAGTACCCCTCTCACACTGCCTAGGGTCCACCAGCTCTCCCTCTGGGGCTGGTCCTCACACCTGGAAATGACTTTTATGACCTCTGCCCCTCCATTTCCAGGATGGGGGCTTGGTCAGCCTCCTGACAGAGCCCCCCTCCCCACCTCCCCCTGCACCCTCCACCCCGACGGCAACATACCCAGTGTGTGTGTGTGTGAGGCAACAAAGAAGCCTCAAGGAGGCTTAGTGGGCACAGTTCCTTCATTTGTTTGACAAAGATTTTCTGAATGCTGGAATGTGCCAGGTGAGGGCTGCAGGCAGGATGCAGTGGAGGCAAGAGCTGGCCTGTGCCCTAGAAGAGCTCATGGGCAGGGGAGAGAGATAGCTGGGCCAGCGAGCCCTACGCCACGATGCTGCTGTGGGAGCAGAGGAGGCACAGAGAGTAGGCCGTGATGGGAGCACAAAGAAGGCTTCTCAGAGCAAGCAGCCTCTGAGCTAATAAGTCTTGAGGGTAAACAGGGAGCTAAGTTTCAGGGTTCAGAGTAGAGAGGGGTTTGCAGGTGAGAGGCACATGTCTGAGGGACAAACGTTCTCTCTGGTACATCAACCCCTGGGTGTGGCTGCCTATTATTATGCTTCCCCCCCAACCCCTAGGTTCAAGTCCTAACACCCAGCACCTCAGAACGTGACTGCTCAGAGACAGGGCTTCTGAAGAGGTAACTGAGCTAAAACAAATCAGTCATGATGGGCACTAATCCAATGTGACTGGCATCCTTATAAGAAAAGGAAATCAAGACACAGGCACACACAGAGGGACAGCCATTTGAAGATACAGCAAGAAGACAGACGTATCCAAGCCAAGGGGAGAGGCCTCAGAAGAAACCAATGCTGCCAACACCTGGACTTGTAGCCTCCAGAACCAGATAAAAATAGGTTCCTGCTGCTGTTGAAGCTGCCCCAGCCTTCCATCCTCCCCAGCCTGTGGTCCTCGCCTTCTGTCCTGCCTGGCTCATGGTCCCCCAGCCTTCTGTCCTCCCCAGCCTGTGGTCCCCCAGCCTGTGGTTCCCCCCGGACTGTGGTCCCCGCAGCCTGTAGCCCTCCTGGCCTGTGGTCTCCCCAGCCTATGGTCCCCCCAGCCTTCCATCCTACCTAGCCTGTGGTCCTCCCTGGTCTGTGGTCTCATCAGCCCTCCGTCCTACCCAGCCTGTGGTCCTCACAGACTATGGTCCTCCCGGCCTGTGATCCCCCCAGCCTGTGGTCTGTCACGGCAGCCCAAGTGGACTAATACAGTGCCTGATTCACACATCCCCCATTTCCCTTCCTAGCTTACCTCATGCTGCCCCCCTGTCTGGGCTTGAAATCTGGTTTCTGATAGGGCCCCAGCAGGAGGAGCAGGAGAGGCTGCCAGCTGCCAGCCAAGGTGGAGAACAGGACTGTAGCAGGCAGGCCCGGCCCATGCCCACTGCATTTCACTCTACTTTCCCAGGTACTGTCTGGAAAGCCTCTTCTGTGGACGTCTATGGTTTCTGGCAGCCCCCACAACTGCCAGACATGTACCACCTGGAATTTCAGGGTCATTTGAGACCTTTGCCTCTTGCAACCAGCAGAGACCTGACTGATACATCTCTCTGGCCCGTGGGACGGTCTATCCAAGTTGAACTCAAAGTATGGCTGGAAACTTAAGTTCTACTCTTGGATGTAGAGACATCAAAGACAAGGAAACACCACACAAGGCAGAGCTTACCTCTGAAAGCCGGGTTAAATTCCAGCACCACGAGGGTGTCTGGGCCCCGGGGAGGAGGTCCTGCCGTCTCCTGGTCCTCAGGAACATCCTTCTTCATGGAGTCCCCCCTGGAAAGAGGGGTGCCATGTCTGGGACTGCCCGCCAGGGCCTGGTCCTCAGGCTCGGGCTCAGAGAGCACATCCTCTTCAATGGAGTCATACTCGTCACTGGAACAGTCCTTTTGCTTCTTTTGAAGATTTACACTAAGTTCTAGGCTTTTTCTTAGCTCCTGCCAAAGGTCAAGAAAAATGAGAAATGAAATATGTCACTTTGATAAAAATCATCATCTAAAACAGATCATTAGAACCAAAGAACTATCCCCGCCATACTAACATTTACCCAAATCATCTCAACCCATGTGTTATCATCACTTTGAAGATAAGATAACAAAAGGCAGGGACACACAAGCAACTCTCAACCGAACAGTGTTTACAGTATTAACTGTGCTGTTCACATGCCTGACATGCCACTAAGAATGTATGTGCATGCACATGTGCATGTATGTGTGCACACATGTGTGTGTACATGTGTGCATGTGAGAGAGAGAGAGAGAGATGTTTTGGTTTGGGGCTTATTAAAACAGATTGTCGGGTCCTGCCCACAGTTTCTGCTTCAGTGGGTTCTGGACAGAGCTGAGAATTTGCATTTCTAACAAGGCAATGCTGGTGCTGCTGGCCCAGGGACCGTATCTGAATATGAAATCCCAAAGGCCTCCAGATGAGCCTGAAATTCCAGACGGTAAGTGACTGGTGCATGGTTGTGTGGGCTGTCCTGTGTACTGAAGGATGTTTAGAAGCACCTAAATGTCACAATATTTAGTACTTAGCTACAACTGCTTGACAATTTTTAATGTGTTTTATCTCATAAGATGAAGATTTACAATTTTAAGGCCAAAAATTAAAATGAGTGATCAGAAAAGCAAAGCCAAGATACTTCTGAAAAGGAATATTACTACATTTACACTAGGTCAAAAAATGTAAAATGGACTATTTGGGCAAACCAGTGTGTTTGGTTAGCTTAGCTATACTACTCCTGTAGCTCTCACAGTACCTAACATACAGGTGAGAAAAGGAAAGCAATCCATAAAGATTGAGTGGTTTAATAGTGGCTGGGGTAGGCTGAATATGACTCCCCAAAGATGTCCAAGTCCTAATCCCTGGCCCCATGACTCAGTGAGGGCTTCTGAGGAAGTGAGAAGCACTGTGGAAAACGGATCTTAGAAAAATAATCCTACACAAACCATGACAAATATGCACATTAACGGTGCTGCTGGTGAGGAAGCAAGGAGCATGCTATGGAGCTAGAGGAGAGGGCATCCATTATACAGTGGCAGAATCGCAGCTGAACCATGTTCTAGTTATGTGGTAAGTGAAACTCTGTCAATGATGGGCTGGGAGATTTAGCTGAAGAGATTTCTACACAAAGTATTGAAGGTGCAGTCTGGTTTCTTCTTGCTGAGCAGGAAAAAATGTGGGAGGAAAGAGATAGTCTGAGGGGGGAACTATTAAGTAAAAAGGGACAGGGATTTGATGATTTTGGGAAACTCTCAGTCTATTTGGGTTGCAAAGACATTAAATTTGGAGATTCCCTGTCAGAAAGCATGCTCTGGAGAGAAAGCCAAGGGTGTGATCGAACAACCTTTGGCTAATATTGCAGAGGATCCAAAGTTTAGGGCATTCAATCACACTGAGGGCTCTTTGAAGAGATCAGACATGGGCTGGTGTATCCCCTTAGACATCACAGCAGGCAGGGAGTAGAGATGGGATTATCCATGGAAAGATCTATGGAGGAACCTCTTATCTAATGGAATGAATTCTAGAGGCATACATAGGAGATCCACATGGTTTTTGAAAATGTCATCCAGCAGAAACACTGCCAGCTAGAACTGAATGAGAGAGAGAGAGGAGAAAATAAAAGAAGGCTATCAGACACCCAAAATTCGACAGGTTGATAACACTACTTCGCTGCAAGTACATTTACCTTCAGGAAAGAAGAAGGATGACTCCAAGAGTGGAGCCACGGGCACAGAGGGCGGAGCCCTGAGCCACACAGAATTATTCTTGGGCCTTGAGACCTCATGGAGTTGGCCCAGTGGATTTCACAATGGCTTGGGTTTGATGACATCTTTCCTCCTTTCATTTTCTCCCTACTGTAATGGAGACTGCTATAACTGCTCTCCTGTGTCCGACCCGCCATTGCATTTAGGAGCAGATAACTTGCTTTCTAGTTTCACAAGCACACAGATGGAGAGGAATTTGGCCCTAATATGAGTTATACCCAGAATCTCACCCATACCTGATTTAGATGATAAAGAGGAGACTTAGACTTATTTTGGACTTCAGTTGATACAATAATGAGTTGAGACTTCTGGAAAACTTGGGATTGGATGAATATATTTTGTATGTAAGATGGAAATAAATCTTTGGGGGCCAGAGGAAAGACTGCTATAGGCTGAATAAGTGCCCCCCAAATATGTCCACATTCTAAACCCTGGGACCAGTGAATATCACTTTACGTGGCAAAGGTGTTAGGGCAGAAATAGAACATAATTATAAGAACTATTCATCATGCTCTGTTAACCGTGATTGTTTTGTTCTGATTAAAGAAGGCACATTCTAACCTGCTTGGGAGTTGCTCACCTGGAAATGCTGCCTATTATAATGGAAAGATTAACAACCTTGGCGTAGCCAATTTGGCTCAGTGGATAGAGCCTCAGCCTGCAGACTGAAGGGTCCCAGGTTCCATTCTGGTCAAGGGTACATGCCCAGGTTGTAGGCTTGATCCCCAGTAGGCTGTAGGAGGCAGCCAATCAATGATTCTCTCTTATCATTGACTAGAGGCCCAGTGCATGAAATTTGTGCACTGGGGGGGGGGGGCGGTGTCTCTCAGCCAGGCCTGTACCCTCTCACAGTCCAGGAGCTCTCAGGGGATGTTTGACTGACGGCTTAGACCTGCTCTGCCTGGGGAACGGATCTAAGTTGTCAGTTGGACATCCTTAGCATTGCTGTGGAGACAGAGGGGCTCCCGCCATGGCCACTGTGCTCACCAGCAATGAGCCCGGCTTCTAGCTGAGCAATGTTCCCCTAGAGGGAGCACACTGACCACCAGAAGGAAGCTCCTGCATTGAGCATCTGCCCCCTGGTGGTCACTGCATATCATAGTGACTAGTCGTTCAGCAGTTCTATTGATTTGCATATTAGCCTTTTATTATATAGGCTGTTTCTATCTCTCTTACCTCTTGTTGCTTGTGTGTCTCTACCTCTCACTTCCTCTCTGAAATCAATTAAAATACATTTAAATATATATCTCATTTATATAAAAAAAGAAAGATTAACAACCTTGTTGCAGAAACCAGACCTGTCAGCCGTTTGAAGACCCCCTACACCTTTGCTATTGCCAGCCCCTTGAAAACCTCCAGTCCTTTGCAAATCTCCATCCTGCATTACCTGTAAACGGCCCATTTAACATACCTTTTTGCCTACTTCTCCATGTGATCTTTTATCCCTCTACCCAATATAAGCTGCTGGTTTACAGGGAAGTGCAGAACAGATTTTTATGGAGGACCTGTTGCTCTCCCAAACCTCCTGCAGTCCTGGAATAAACATTCACATATGATTCAACCCTGTCCCTGCTGAATTGGCTCCAGTAGTGACAGGCAGCCCAGACTCCTTGGTTGTCCAGTTACAAAGGGACTTTGCAGATGTAATTAAATTAAGGATCTTGAGATGGGGAGATTATCCTGGATTATCCAGACAGGCCTAATGTAATCAGGAGGTCTTTGTAAAAGGGAGGCAAGAGGATTAGAGTCAGAAAGAGAAGGTATAAGAAGGGAAGCAGAGGTCAGGGAAGAGGAAAGATGTTACACTGCTGACTTTGAAAGAGAAAGGGAATTCTCCTCTATAGCTTCCAGAAGGAATATAGGGTCTGCTGACTTTTTTTTTTTTTTTTTTTAAATTTCAGGGAGGAAGGGAGAGAAACATCAATGGTGAGGGAGAATCATTGATTGGCTGCCTCCTGCATGACCCCCAATGGGGATCAAGCCAATAACCTGGGCATGTGCCCTTGACTAGAATCAAACCCAGACCCTTCAGTCCACAGGCCAATGTTCTATCCACTGAGCCAAACCAGCTAGGACCTGGCATCTTGATTTTAGACCAGTGAAACTGAATTCGGATTTCTGACCTCCAGGACTTTAAGATAAACCACTAAGTTTGAGGTATCATTGTGACAGCAGCAATAGGAAACTTACAGAGCTGTCTTTCACACCTTCTCCCTCCCATCCTGCCCAACACCAAGTGCCCTGGTAGTTACTGAGCAAACAGAACACTGCCTGGCATATAGTAGGTGCTTGACAAATATTTTCTAAATGACTGTTTTATGTTGGTGGCTAGGTAGTGGCTGGAAGAAGGGGTGGAGAGCACTCACGTGCCTTGGAGGTGGCATAGTGATGAGACCCTTAACAAGTTACTAACTTCTCCAATCTGCATTTTTCATCCATAAAAATGGGTTAACAAATCCCTGCCTCACAGAATTGATTCATTAAAGTAGCGGTCTGAATCAGCGATGATTCTCTCGCCCAGAGGATATGTGGCAATGACGAGAGAAGTTCTGGATCACAACAGGGCAAAGGGAGTGCCAGTTGCATCTAGCAGGTAGAGGTCAGAGATGCTGCTGAACATCCTAGAATGTACAGGACAGTTAGTTGCCCACAACGAGAATTCTCTGGCCCAGTGTCTAGTGGTGAGGGTGAAAAGCCATGCACTAAAGTGAGCACATACTCATAAACGGCATTAAAAGGGATAGTAACAGGGCCTTGCAGCTGAGGGCACTGAGGTGGTCCATGCAACCTTCCTGGAAGCCAGACTGAGGTCATAGCTCATGTCTTCAACGTCTGACTGCAGTGGGGAGGTCGGGGATTTCCTGCTCCTCTGCAGGGAAAATGAGTTCCTGGGCAACCTGAGGTTTCACAGCTTCCGTTCTGGGTTCTGCGTAAGTGGAGGTGAGGCCAGTGAGACAGGAAGGACAAGCCCTCTCTCTGGAGCCCCGTTACACTTGCCAGTCATTGTGGAACAAAGCAATAAGACAGCGCCAGCGAGCTGGGATGCCTCTCGTTGGGAGACTGGTGTTACTGTCCAGGAAGTCCCAGTCCTCCCAGGGCCCACAGTCATCCTCACCGATGTCTAAGGCAGAGTGAGCCATCCAGCACGGCCAACTCCAGGAAGGATTTGGGGCATTAGGATTCTCAAATCCACGGCCAGCTGAGCAGGCTCCCTACAGCCTCTTCATCATTGTCACAATGCTGCAACCCCACATTTTAAGTGACTGAATTGCTGGAGTCCCCACAAACGGGAGAACTGAGGCCTACAGCCTCTAAGCGGACCCAACATGCTAGAGTGATTGAATGGCAGAGCCGGGCATTGTGCCCTCAGCCACCGCCCCTGCTCCCTCTGGATTACCCAAGTGTGAAACTGACTCTCCTGCACTGCCATGGCCCTGTCAACCGGAGGGCGACATGGCAAGTGCTATTGTTAATGTACCCTTCATGCAGGCGTGCTGCAGCGCTGCGCTGGGCGCTGATGGCTGATGGGGAATAAGGTGGCAAAGCTGCAAGCAACCGCTGCCTAAAGAAAAAGAGACGCATTCAGATGTGGCCGGGCTGTGAGGAAAGGGCCTGAATGGAGCCGGGCGGAGAGTGGGTGGGCGGAGGGAGCCTGAGGAAAGCTGGCCAGGGGAGGCTGTGGGACACAGAGCCGCCCAGTGAGTGTCTGGGGCACAGGCAGGGGGGATAGCAGGGCCAAGGCCAGCAGGTGGCAGTGACCGGTGGGTGGTGCACTTCGAGTGAAGGGAGGGCAGGGAGCACGGGTCACCCAGTGCATGGTTTTGTAGGCCTGAGGGTCTGTAATTTGCTTTATGGACACGGAGAGGCCACTGAAAGGTACTAAGCAGAAACAAAAATCTGATTCTGTTTCTACAAATCACTACGGTGCTTGGATACCAAGTTGGTGCCAGGGTGGAGAAAGGGCGAAGTTGCAACTGCAGCAGCAGGTGGAAGATGAAGGTGGGAACCGGAGATGCATTTTGAGATGCATTTTGGAGCCAGAATTGCCAGAAATGACTGACTAGAAATTAACAATGTGTATATATTATGGGCTCTTTGACCAAGCCCTCTAAAAACTTACCCTTCACTCTCCAGTATATAAAAATTGTTGGGGCATCTTTAAAACAGAGAATGATCCTGCTCACCAGTAAAAGGTGCTTTAATTAACCATAGCCAGGCACTGCCGGAGCCTTGGCCAGCCCTTCCAGAGAATAGGCAGAGCGTGTCCACTTCCTCAAAAATAGCAGAATACACATTTGAGTTAAGAGAAGCATGTCATTTTAAACCCAATTTAAAAAAATAATTATTTGTTTCTGTGCATATGAAAGCTCTAGAAAAATCATCATTAAACTATTAACCATGTTCTCTCTGGGGGTGACATTATGGGGACTTTCTTTTCTATTTTTCTTTACTTAATTTTTTCTTATAAGCCTATTCCTAATTTTATAATTAGAAAATAATGATATACCATTTACATTTATGTTTAAATCTTGTCCCAACTCTTGCAAATAAATACATTCCCACAGTAGTGGGAGGGACAGTGGTGGAGGACCCTGGAACACATCTGTCCCCAAAGGAGTGACTCAGAAGCTGCGAGCAGCAGGCACCGGAGGTGACGGAGAGTGTCAGTCTGACTTTGTATCCAGTCCAGTGGTCCAGACTTAAAAACAACAGGCCATCAATCCAACAGGAAGAAACTCAGGAAATATAACCCTGTGAGCCTGTCAGAAAAAAACCTCTCGGAAGACAAAATCCAAACGACGGAGGTGCAGTCAGAAAAAAGAGCACAGCCTGGAGCAGCGGGAGCGGACCTGGTGGTGGGCATGGAAGCTGTTAGGGACAGAGTATCCTAGACAACTATGCACATTTGCGTCACGGAGCAAAATTCGACGTTCAAAACCCAAGCTCTCAGCTTAGCTAACGGAAACCAGAAGAGGGCAGGCAGCGTGGTACAGCTCTGCCTCATTTTCCGAGTCAGTGAGTCAATTCAAATCCCTCTTAAATGGAAACCGAGTTTAAAAAGATGGGCAACTCTGACCTCATTGTTTCTTCATAATTTGTTAAACTGGTGAGATATTTTCAGAAAAATCTCTTGTAATAAATTTCAATTTCAATAATTCCTCCTTTTCTGATTTGATTTTACTTCTGTTCAATTAATACAAACTTAAATGCTATAATTATATTTACAAAATATCCATTAAAAAGAAGCCTAAATTCTGCATGGCTGGCATCTTCTTCACAAAAGAAAATATGTTTGCTCACACTGATGAGCAAACCTTAGGAACCTCTGCCCTTATAACGCCCGTGTGGTCCAAAACCTTCTGTTCCGAGGGTAGAGGGGGATGAACTAAGGAACAGCACTCCCTGGAGAAAGCGCTCAAACCCTTCCGCCTGGAAAGATGGGGACATGGGGTGGAGGCTTTGAAAGCCCACTTGCCAAGACTTCAAAGGAACCCCAAGCTGGAGCCTCCACCAGTTGCTTTGAAGCCGACATCCAGAAATTTCTCTGTGAAAAGTAACTTTATAGCTATGTTTTACAGCCTTGTTATGTGCAATTTCAATGTTTAGAGTTTAAAATAGTTAAAGCCCTTTAAACAGAAAGCCCTCTGCAAGGAGCCCAGGTTGGAAACGTGATGGAGGGAGTGGATGATGGGAATGCACACAAGCCGGCCCCCTAGCGGAGAGCCAGGGAGGAGGCCAGAGAGGAGGCCGGGGAGGAGGCCAGGGCTCGGCCACTGACTATGAAATGCAGCAGGGTTTGCTGGCCAGTGGATCCAAGCCTCTCATGCCTGACCTGCCTCGTTCTGCTGGGCCAGCGAAAGAGCGAACCTGGGCAACCATAAAGCTGTTTGCAATAATAGTGATAATAACTATAACACCCACAGCAGCAGCCACCAATTACCAAGCTATGCTCCCTCCACACTTTATCCCACAGCAGCTGTTCACCATCCCAGCGGTGTCCTTTTCTTACAGGCCCAGGGCATCTAAGTACAGCCCAAGGTCACAGGGCTAGCAACAGTGAAGCCGATTTGGATGAATAACTGTCTGACTCCACACCCAGGCTCTCTGCCACCTGCCCACATGTATTCCTTTCCTGGCACCCACATCTTGGTAGCAAGAGGTCTCTGAGCAAGAGGAAAGTTGGGGCCCAGTGACTGACTGTCTAGGACTTGCATGGAACTGATGAAACCTGGCGGTAACAGCTTTGACTCAAAGCTGTCTTGAGGCCATTAAACGTGTTAAATGAGGGTTAAGTGTTAAAAGATGAAGCATTAACCCTCTAACTACCCTCAGAAAGGGGACAGGCTAGCGGAAACCAGTTTGGTAGGTGGGTAGAGCATTGGCCTGGGGAATGAGGGGTCTTGGGTTTGATTCAGGCCAAGGGCATGTACCTTGGTTGTGGGCACATCCCCAGTGGGCAGTGTGCAGGAGGCAGCTGATCGATGTTTCTCTCTCATCGATGTTTCTGACTTTCTATCTCTCTCCCTTCCTCTCTGTAAAAAATCAATAAAATATATTTTTTTAAGAAAAAAAGAAAGAAAGAAAGGAAGGAAGGAAGGAAGGAAGGAAGGAAGGAAGGAAGGAAGGAAGGAAGGAGACAGCTAGGTGTAAGTTCAGGGCCTGGGTTCTGGGCCCTCATCACCTGCTCTGTGTCCCCAAGCAAGTCTCTGAGCTCAAGCCCCCGCCTCTTCAGTGGGAACGGGCCTGACAAGCTGACAGGTTGTTGAAGGGACACAATGAGATAACAGCCATGAATCAGTGTTTCAGGACTGCTCTTACAGAGGTCTGGTTTTCACAGCAAGTTTAAAAGTGAGATGACAGCATTCTCTGTTTCTCAGATCCTATAGACTTTGCCCACAAGAAGATCAAATGTTTAGAGCATGAAGCGCAGTGGGTACTTTGTCCCAAGAGGAAGCAGCAGTCTCTGGGGAGCCATCACTGACCTGCAACCAACACCCCTCCTCCCTGCCAACCCCCAGCGACGTCTCTCATTTAGTTGGCAGTTTTACGAAATTGGGATCTGAATGCCTTTAGCCCGGCATGCACTGTTAGTTGCAATAATCCCCACTAGCTCCTATTGCCTTATATGAGCCATTTTACTCATTTATATTAACCTGCCTGGCCCAGAAAGGATTTTCACCCTGCATTGAGGGGGCATAGACTAACTTGTTCTCCTTTTCATTCACTCATTACGCAACAAATGTTTATTGTTGAATGTCTTTGTCCCCATTAGCAGGTCTGACTGCTAAGTACTTGGACAGAGTAATGAACCAGACAGATAGAGTCCTTGTTCTCATGGAATTTATAATCTGGCAACAAAGACAGACATTCTGGAAGAAATTACAAGTATAATGAGCATTCAGAACCCAACCGCGGGCTTACCAGCCAATGCCTCATGCCTGGTGGCTCCTAGATGACAAATTTCCCAGAATAAAGTGACTTGAGCCCTAACTTTTCATTTAAGGCCAAATTTATTTATGAGGTACCTTGGAGCAGTTTCTAACATCCCATCACTATGAAGAAAACACATCCTTGTCTTAGGCAGTGGCATGATGTAAGAACAAGGGCATGGGCTCAGCTCACTGAGGCCGCCTGAGTTACCTGGCTGCAAGGCCCGGGTGCCTCACCTCCCTGCCCAGAGCTGGGATTGGCTGTAGGAAATGGAATGAGGATGGTGGGATAGAAACCAAACAACAAAGAATGCTGCTGGCTCCATTGCTACTGGAAATTCTGAGGAATTCCTGAAAGACAGAGATCACAGGGCATTCACTGGGGCTACTTTTAAGGCTGCTGGCTCCCAACGCATTAAGTACAGAGGTGCTCACCCACCGATGGAAGCCTAGAGTGTGGGTACTGAGCCAGAAGGCAGGACAATGCCCCCATAGGAGATCACCATCTCAAAGGCAGACTAGGAGCTCCCAGACCCGGGAGGGAAGATAAGGTGCACAGCTTCCAAGAGCATGTTATGCCCCGACTCCACAATCACCAGGGGTGGGTTATATCCAACAGAATGAGCGGAGGAAGTGGGATTCTCAAGAATGAGCACACATTTGGGAAAAATCAACACCGTGAATGATAGCCACCAAAGGAATAAAAGAACCAATACCCAAAGAAAGAGAGTTAACAGTAAAGAGGAAGACTTTACAACACAGGACATTCATGTCTCTGGAGAGATTTAAGAGGACCTTTCATCCATGAGAAAGAAACAAGTAGCTCAATCAAAATCAAGCCAAACAATTTTATAAAAACACAGTACAAAAACACAAAAAGGAAGTTTGAAAGAAAAATTAAGTGGCTTGCAAAGACAGATCTGGGCCAACATTTGTCCACCAGATGCTCCAGAGGACAGAACAGACATAATGGAAGAGAGTAATAATCTTCTATATATAAAAGCCTAAGCGACCATTACAACCAAATGACTGAAATGATCAGAACGACTGGATGACTGGCCAGTAGGTATGACATGCACAGACCCAGACCTTGCTGCTGGGGCTCTGACAACTCCGAATCTGGTTCACCCGCACCCCGTATCCAGACAGGAGGGAGGAGAGAGCCCGATTCCTTGCAGAATCAGCCATTGGTTAGCTTGCTGCTGAGGCCAATCTCCCACGGTCCCTCCCCACAGCAGGCTGGCCCTCCCAATTGCTGGCCAGGCCAAGGGACCCACCCATGCACAAATTCACACACTGGGCCTCTAATAATAACAACAACAACAACAACAACAACAATATTAGTATTTTCCAGTGCTAAAGAAAGACACAAGCCTTCATATTGAAATGGCCCATCTACTATTTTAAATGGGACAAAGATAATGACACTGATATATTCATATGAATAAAAGGCACTATCTATTAGAAATTTTAAATATATGATGGAGATTTTAAATATATAAAGCAGAAACAAATAAATATAAGGGAAAATTGACAAGTTCACAGAAATCAACTGGATTAACAGAGAAAAATTAAATAGGATCTATTGCAGTTTGCTATTGAGCATATGAACTTCACAGAAGTCTTATAAGAAATGCAGAATCCAAGCATTCCAGATCCAATTCTGTGTCTTTGAGAGGAGTATGAGAATTCACATAATCATACTTAATAATAGACAAACATGAAAATTGACGGTACCTCTGCTACGCCCACAGCCAATCAGAATAAGCATGCAAATTAGCCCAACAAAGATGGTGGTTAATTTGCATACATAGGCGCCCAGCACCTGGGTTCCGGAAACTTTCTCGGCACCCAGGTCACTCCAAGGTAGGCCCTGCGTGGGTCCTGAGCAACCTGGGAAGGGCCTGAGCCAGGAAACTCCTGGTCTGTGCCGAGTCTTCGATCGGATCCAAGGGGGACCCTACCCAGGTCTAAAGCCCTGGGCAGGGGCGGAGCTGGCGATCAGAGGGAGCTGGGAGGCCCCTGCCCAGGCCCAAAGCCTCGGGTAGAGGTTTTGGGCCTGGGCAGGGGCAGAGCCAGCAATCAGAGGGGTCTGGGCAGGGGCGGAGCTGGCAATTGGAGGGAGCTGGGGGGGGGCCCTGACCAGGCCCTGAGACTTTAGGCCTTGGCAGGGGTGGAGCCGGTGATCAGTGTGAACTACAGAGGAAACACCTTTTCTGACCCTCATTGGCTAAGTGCCCTGTATGCCACTGGTAATATTCTTAGTAACTTGCGTATAAGAATCCAAAAAGGTGATCTAAGGTTTTCCCACCACATTCCTGGAAAAAAAAAATTAAGGTCTGCTGCTGGAGGGCTAAGAAATGTCATATCCTGCCTTAGCCAGTTTGGCTCAGTAGATAATGCCTAGGCATGCCGACTACAGGGACCGGGTTCTATTCTGATCAAGGGCATGTACCTAGGTTGTAGGCTTCTTCCTGGCTGGGGCCCAGGTCAGGGCTCATGCAGGAGGCAACCAATCAAAGAGTTCCTCTCATTTTGATGCTTCTCTCTCTCTTACCCTTTCTTTTCCATGTTGTTTAACAATCAATAGAAAAATATCCTCATGTGAGGATAAAAAAAAATAAAGAAAGAAAGAAATGTCATATGCTATGAAAGACACATCTTGAAAATGCCTAAAGAAAGTTGTCATTTTTTCATGGTGAAGGGAATGGAGTCCATGTTGATGAAAACACCTTGGTGGCTGCGGTGACTGGCAGTGGCTGCAGCAGCGAGGTGATCAGCCTTCTCCTGATCAGCACAGTCGCCTCCCACAAAGGGAGGCCAGACTGCAGCTTAGGCCCACTCTTTATGGGGAGCAGGCCTAAGCCGTCAGTAGGACATCTCCTAAGGGTTCCCAGTATGTGAGAGGGGCAGGCTGGGCTAAGGGACACCCCCCAACACCCCTCAGTGCATGAATTTTTTGCACCAGGCCCCTAGTTTTTAACAAGCAGCCTAAGTGATTCTGATATGGGTAGTCTGGGACCATACTTTAAGAATCACCACAGTAAATAATTCAATGAATAACTTAGATTAATAGATAGATTGAGAATTTGTACCAAATAGAGAATTATTATTCTCTCAAAATACCATGAAACATTTATAAAAATGATCTGGTTGACCATAAAAAAAACCCTCAGAAATGTCCAAAAAACATTCTCTGAAACCAAAAAGCCATTCTTTAATCATAATGTAGTAAAACTAGAAATTAACACAAAATAAAACAAAAATAGATTTTAAAAAAACTATTTACTTAGAACATTTGTAAAAAACTCTTTTGAACAGAGGAGGAAAAAAACCTAAAATCACAAACTAATTAGAAACAAATGGTAATAAAAACACTATATATATAGCAAATTTATGGGATAAGAACAAAGCAGTGTTCAGAGGAAAATGTATAATCTTAACACTGATATATTAGAAAACAAGTCTGAATATAAATAAATTAAACATTTAACTTAAGAAGCTAGGATGTGTAGTGTGAGTGGGACAGAAGCAGAGCAATAAATTAAACTAAAAAGTTTACAAAAAGAATCAAGATGAAAGTAGAAATGAAATAGAAAATAAGAAATGAATGAATGACAAAATAAATTTAAAAAATAGCTCGGCCTGAGTGGCTTAGTGGTTGAGCATCAACCTATGAACCAGGAGGTCAGTGTTTGATTCCTGGTCAGGGCAAATGCCTGGGTTGTGGGCTTGTTCCTCAGTATGGGGTATGCAGGAGGCAGCCAACTGATGATTCTCTCTCATCACTGATGTTTTTGTCTCTTTCTCTCTATCTCCCTTTCTCTCTAGGAAATCAATAAAAACATGTTAAAAACAAAATAAACAAGTACATGTGCTCAATCAAAAGCTGGGCACAGTTTGACTGGTAAGTGAAGAGAGCTATTCATATTCTTCTCAGTTTACTTCTGAGTTGTTTGAATCTTTTCTAATGTGAAAGCACTCATGTATTAGATATTATACAAAATTATGAAAAATAATGTAAAAGTACCTAAGATATTCCATGTAGCCGATTTAAAAGACATTATTTATTCCAATATTGATTCACAGGTCATGCTTTATTTTTATTAGGATTAAAAAAGATGCTGTAGTAAGTCAGATATCACCGATAGCTTCACTCACAGAAATGCTCCATTGGGTGAAAGGATCGCCACAGCTCTGCCTCCGGACCTGCCTTTCATGAGCATTCAGTGCTTGTTCAGCATCGTTCCCATGAATCATTCATGCATCACTGAATTATTCCTTGTGCTGTCTGACTCTCCTGCCCAGAGCACTCCTAAGCCATCAGCCAGGCTGTCCTTTAATCTGAGTTGTCCAACTGGGCATCTCTGGGTGCATTGAGGGCACCATGCCCTTGATGGCTCTGGGGACAGAGGGGCTAATAAAATGCCACTGGGAAGGAGAAAGACCTCCTCCTTTTGTCGGGAATCAACAAGGCTTTCATTGAATCTGGAGTTTCAAGCTTAAAATTGTGAATTTGTTACCAAATTTTTTAAAAAGGGGGAGAAACTGAACACAAAGAAAACCTGGCTTCTCTTAAAACAAGAAAACCTCATACCAATGTGCCTGTTTCCCCACAATGACAGTCAGCCAAGCTGTGTCAAGACTCTTTCCGGCATTCCCAGCACTCTATGCCAAGGGCTGTGCTTGTTATCCCGCCGGCCTTGCTCATGTCACTGAAAATATCCATTTTAATTGGCACCATGTGCCAATGATCCCAATATTTCAGGATCCAAACTCCATTTCTCAAATTTATTCTCTACCTCAAGCAGCAAAACAATTATTTGTCAGATTAAGTTTTCTGATTCACAGTTTGGAAATACTGTCACCGTAATTATAACTCAGTGATGTGATGACTGAACTCAGCTTGTGTGGGCTGTCCAGGGTGCCGAATCAACATCTATACCACACCTCACTCATTGATTCACTCAGCCAATTATTCAATCGGCTTGCCTAATAAAGATTAATTTGCAAACTAAATCTATGCCAAGCACTTTTCCAAGGACTAGAGACAGAGCAAGCAAAGAGACAACACACATCTCTGCCAATATGAAGCTTAGATCTAGGGTAGAGAGAGGGTATTTCAAACCCCACATATGTAATTTATAAATGAGCCACAGGAGTCTTGGATGAGTGGGGGCTCCATGAACGATT
Source organism: Vespertilio murinus (assembly GCA_963924515.1). Classification (NCBI taxonomy): domain Eukaryota; kingdom Metazoa; phylum Chordata; class Mammalia; order Chiroptera; family Vespertilionidae; genus Vespertilio; species Vespertilio murinus. The sequence goes on along the minus strand of OZ004705.1, from coordinate 99,392,196 downwards.
CTACTTCTATGGATATTATCAGAAATAGAGTTTGCCTATAAACTCAAGCTAGGATTTACAATTTCAGAGCTGACAAGCACAGGAAGTACCTAACACGCCCCTTCTTGTCAAAGGGGAGACAATGGGGCCTCCGAGAGTGACTTAGCCAAGACCCCAAGAGTTTATGGAAAAGCTCCAGGCTTGCGAGTCTCAGGCATCTGTTCTTTTTACTCCCTAAAACAGGAGTTACAAGCTCCAACATCTTCAGAAGACGTAACCCAGCAATGTGAGTCTCAGAGGCACCAACAGAACATGGTGCAAACCAGGGCTAGCATGCTCAGAGTAAGTTTTTGATTCAAAATAAAGCAGTAATAATCACAACCACAGCACAACACCAGGCCAGTCTACACATTGTGAGCTGAAGCCTGGTCCTGGCAGGCACGGGTCCTGGCTCTCCCCATTTGGTCACACACTCATCCATTCATCACTATGTTTCTACCCTTATCTTGAATTTGAGGATAATTTTTTCAAGTTATAACTAGTAAGAATCCTATCCTACATTCCTGTTTTTCTCAGGATTGTCTTTTTCTCAAGTTGAAATATATTTTTTATGTAACCAAAATGAATAAAAATATGAAGGGTTCATATTCATTTTTTAAATTAATTATACAAAATTAATTTTCTATTTATCTAAAATCAACATATTTAAATAGTCAAAACCTAAATAAAATAATTTTTCATGAAAATATTTTTAAAAGGTATTAAGACTTCCTTGCTTTCTTAAAAGAGTATGTTGCATATCATTCAGTCTTTTCTTGACACTAATAGTCAATATCTAGATAGAAATTGATTTGTAATGCAGGAGATGCTGTCTAGAGCTATTATGCTTTTGTATCTTTCATTTCCTATTCTTTTAAGTGCCATCTCCCACCCAAGTTTCCAGAAGTGCAGGACATGAATCTGAAGACAAGGCAGAACCCATCCCATTGCCTCCCTCGCTTTTGTAAACCTTGGTGGATTTTTGTTTTTTTGTTTTTTTTCACTTTATTTTTACCTTGATTTGTATGGTATAGATGAGATTTTAACTTTGAATTTTTAAATCTCTTCTCTAGCCCCAAATCCAAGCCACAAAGTCCAAATTATCTCCAAACTGCTTCCATTGAGCTGGACTTGACTCATCAGGTCTCTGGTTCAGAATCACCAGGAGTTCTTTGGTTAAAAAGTACAAATTCAAGTAGTTTCAAAATTAAACCTAAAATATGTCTTTTAAACCAATGCCCTTAAGTGATTCTTGTGCATTTGAAGCTTTGAGATCCACAGCCCTATCTTTTCCTTGAACTGCCGGAAATATTGCTACAAATTATGGTCACGTGGGGTGCTTAACACAAGATACAATTCCTGAGCCCACACCCAGGCTGAGAATCAGAACCTCTGAGTGACAGGACCTGGGCATCTGGGCTTATTTTATTTATTTTTTTCTTTTTACTACTTTTTATTTTGAGCTGGCTATGTATTTCACGCACCATTTGTAAGAAACAATACACACAGATCTCACGTACGCTGCAACCAGTTTCCCCATGGTAACATCTGCGTGACCATAGCACAATAGCACAATCAGGAAACTGGCATGGATACAATCCCACTCAGCTTTTCTAAACTAGCTCTCCTTTTTTACTTTTCTCTACTTCTTTCTTTGCTGATGCTTAGCTCTAATGAAGCTTTAAAAAAAGTTTTTATTTTGAAAAAATTTAAAATACAATTTAATACACAATTGATCAGAATAGTGTAATACCCCAAACCCCTTCACCTACAGTCACCAACTGTTAGCATTTGGCCCCATTTCTTCCTTCCTCCTCCTCAACAGATGTAACCTGTTCTTTCCTCTGGCCCACTTATGCGCTAGTGTGGACAGCATGACCGCTCACACATGCGCGCTCCCTCATGTGTCTCCTGAGAGCAAGAGCCTTCTCTCACATAACCACAACAGAATTACCAAATTTGGAAGAATGGACAACACTACAATATTATTTATAAAATAATGGAGTTAATTTTCAATTTTTCGGAATTTCCCCAAACTGTTCTTAAATTTATAGCAATTCTCCTCCCAGGGCCTCTCATGGCGTAACTGCGAAGTCTCTGTACCCTCCTTTAGTCCAGAACAGCCTTCCTGTCTCTCCTGCCACGGATATATTTGAAGACTTCAGGCCCATCTTCTGTAGATTGCCCCTCAATTTGGGCTTATCTTGTTGTTTCCTCAAACATTTTCATCAACATTCTCAGCAACAAGGTCACAGGGGAGAGACTTGAGAGGTCTTCTCGGTCATTGCTTAAAACAGTTAAGCATAACTGACGGATGACCCCCTCTGAACACCTCGCTCCCAGGCAGAATATCAACAATATTTACCACAGACCGTGCGCTGTGGAGAGCTGGGCATTTTCAAAAGCAAAACCAGGTCAATGCCATTCCCAGCTTGTTAATCCCAAGGAACAGGAGTCCTGGGGTCTGAGTTTCCAGTCTGGGCTTCTCTGAGGCCTGGGCGAGCAACTCAGTTCCCTCGAACTATAAAATGAAATGAAAATACCTAGTACTTAACTCACAGGGTGATGCAATGATGGATGTTATGTACTCAACACAGTGCTCGGCACTTAGTAAGTGCTCATTTAATGTGAGCCTTTACTATGATTATTTCTTTATTTTGGTTAATCCTCACCAGAGGATATTTTTTCCATTGATTTTTTTTTTTTAAAGAGAGAATGAAAGGGAGGAATGGAAGTGGGAAGGGGGCAGAGAGAGAGAGAGAGAGAGAGAGAGAGAGAGAGAGAAAGAGAAACATCAATGTGAGACACATCAATTGGCTGCTTCCCACACTTGCCTTGGCCGGGAGCTGGGGGTTGAGCCTACAACCCAGGTGTGTGCCCTTGACAGAGAATGAAACCCATGACTTTTTGTATCCTTAGGCCAATGCTCTAACCACTGAGACACTGGCCAGGTTATTATTATTTTTTAATAACATCATTATTTCTCTTAGGAATTTTTTTTCCTGATATATCTCTTCAGGCAAAGGCAACAAAAGAAAATAAACAAATGAGGCTACAGATTTGTAGAAGGGGGATTGAGAGGCTGGATGAAGAATTTGAAGAGATTAAGAAGTATAAATTGGTAGTTACAACAAAAGTCACAGGGATATAACCTACAGCATAGGGAATATAGTCAATAAAGTTACAATAACTATGTATGGTGCCAGGCGGGTGCTGGAGATATCAGAGGGAACACTTCGTCAAGTATATGATCGTCTAGCCCAGCCGTGGGCAAACTACGGCCCACAGGCCGGATTCGGCCCGTTCGGCTGTTCTCTCCGGCTTCAGTAGCCAAAAGAGCAGAGGATTCTCTTGCTCTCCCCTCCACTCCTTCACCAGCAGCCCAAGATGAGAGTGCCAGCATGGTCAGGTTGCCTTTGTTCTGGCCCTCCGGTCCAGTTTAAGAACCCATTATGGCCCTCGAGTCAAAAGTTTGCCCACCCCTGTTCTAGCCACTATGCTGTACACTTAAAACTAATGCAAAATAATACCGAATATAAGCTGTATTTTAAAATGAAAATTTTAAAAATAAATATGTATTTTATATGAAAAGCAAAATAAATAAATAAAAATGCCACTAAGCCAAGTCTCTCCGTGTATTGTCTTAAATCTTCTGGGGTGTTAGCCAGAGGTTTTGTGTTAAAGCCAAATCCTGTTGCTCTCTGTAGTTTTCCCAAGTATAAAAAGGATCTCTCTGGGTCCCATCCTCTGGCCCAGCTGCGGGGCTACGGAAAAGACCCTGGCCCTTCACGGTTAGGATGCAGGAAAGCCGTCTTACCATTACATCCTGGATAGTTAAGAGGATCCTTGCTTTGTCCGTACTGCTTGGAAGGTCAGAATGTCCATGAGCGTTCTGAAGGGAGAAGTTAACATCACAGGATGTGGTGCTGGTAGGAGGTATGGAATCCTAGGGACAAGCAGAGAGAACTGGCTATGGTAAGAGCAACCTGTGTCCCTAAAGACCTGCAGGGCCCTCATTCTCTCTATTGGCCTCTGTGCCTCCATCTCTCCCCTAAGCCGTTCTCTGCTCTCACCCCCTCAGCTGATCTGATCAAACATACCCCTGCTCTACCAGCACCTCTGGGGAACAAGCCACTGGGACCAGGATTCAAACTCCAAAACGGTGCCCTGAGCTGCGTGGGGACCAGCACAGAAAGATGGCCACATGTGTTGAGTAAAAACGGTGGGATTATCAAATAGTATGAAAGATATAATCCTCTTTATGTAAAAATAACAATAAAAAGCAAAGGGGAAAAAAGGCACTCACTCAAAGATTAATTACATGGTAATCTGAAAAAGAAGTACTCAAACAATGGAACTGCCCTAAAAATGCTCCCTCATATTCTCGTCTCACCACTGAAATTAATGCGCACCGAAAGGACCGCCCGGAGCCCTGATGGGGACAAGGTGGGCAGGCTGCTTCCCTGGGGATGCTTGGTCAGCAATGAATGGCACAACTGCCTAAATCCACCTGCTACCAACTGGTGGGTGAGCCGCCATGCCACTCAGTCTACGTCATGGGCCGTGGCAGACCTGCTGGTGGCACACGGGTGGTGGTAGGTCTTTAAGTTGTCTGTATATATCAGTAAGTAACAATGGCTTTAAAACACCAAACTGCAACTGTGGACAAAGATCCAAGTCACCCACTCGAGGATCCCCACAGGGAAAACTCAGAGGATTCCAGAAGAGCATGTCTTCCTGTCGCCTGTCCTGCTCTCAGGGCCTGAGAACTCATCTTGGGGAACTGCAGTCACTCAGGGGAATGGGCCAGGACCAGCCTCCTGTGACATGTGCAGTTTCCAGTCCTCATGGCTGCATACCTGCCTGTTCACAGTAACGGTCTCGGGGCAGTGAGATTATGAAAGAGCTTTTATTTTCTTTTTATCATTTGAATTTTTATATTGATCATGCATTATCAGGGGGAAAGTGTCTTAATAATAGAAATATTTATACATTTAGTCTCATTCCTGTTACTTAAACAAAGGAAACATCATTTAAATGGAGCCTTACCGCCGAAACCGGTTTGGCTCAGTGGTAGAGCATCGGTCTGCGGACTGAAGGGTCCCGGGTTTGATTCCGGTCAAGGGCATGTACCTTGGTTGTGGGCACATCCCCAGTAGGGGATGTGCGGGAGGCAGCTGGTCGATGTTTCTCTCTCATCGACGTTTCTAGCTCTCTATCTCTCTCCCTTTCTCTCTGTAAAATATCAATAAAATATATTTAAAAAAATAAAAAATAAATGGAGCCTTACCACCCACTGCAACGTGACTAAGACCTGCCACTTTGGTGTAACTCTCTAGATAGAGGGGCCTGCTTTCACAGGAGTTGCTAAACTGCAAACAGAACTCCCTATGATAGCTCCCCCACCCCCGACTCAGAGTAGAAGCCCTCGACCTCACCGAAGCTCCCAAAGTCCTACGTGGTCTAAGCCTTGGCTATCTCTCGGTCCCTACCTCCCTCCGCCCCTCGGTCACTCAGCTCCTGGCACACTGGCCCCTGGCTCGGAGCCTCCACACCTGCTGCTCCGCGTCTGGAGTGCTCTTCTCCAAATGGTTCACTCTTTGGCTCCCACGAGGCCTCTGCTCATGTGTGACCTCATCAAAGCGAAGCCCCAGCCCAGCTTCCCCCGGCTAAGCCCCATCACGTCAGCCCCTGGCATGTGATACATGTTGTTTGTTTTACCCTCAGTGCCAGGCCCTGTGGTGAGGATGCGCACATGGGAGCACAGGCCCGTCTAAGGGATTGGTGCTCCTCAGCCCAGTCATTGCTGGTGCATAACAATGTGGCTCCCATGGTGGGACCAGGGGGAGCCGTGTGCCCCAGGGGAGCGGTGTGACTCGGAGGGGCGGTGTGAACTGGAGGAGGAGCGGATTCTATTCGTGTGGTCCTGAGACATTTGGACAGGCTGCAGCCATTTGCTACAGAACACTTTGTTGTATTTCTCTACAAAAACAAATGGGAGAGAGTGTCCCACTTGAAATTCATATACAGAAAAAAAGGAAAAGAGAAGGAAAAAAAATCTGAGGAACAGAATAAAGTGGTGAATATAGTAGAATCAGGGGCAAAGAAAGGGAGTGGACTGATAATTATCAGGAGGATAAGGGGGTGGGGAAGCAGTGAGAGACTGGATTGAAATCGTATAACCAATGGATGAAGACAATTGGGGGGAGAGGGAGGAAGGGCAGAGGGTGGGATGGGAACTGGGTGGTAGGGAGCTTTGGGGGAGAAAAAGGAGAAACAATTGTAATAATCTGAGTAATAAAGATTTATATATATATATAAAGAATGTGGCTCCCAAATCTTCCGATTTTCCAAGAGAAGCCCCAGCTTACGACTTTGACATGGAATTTCCTGATTCTTAAATGTCAGCGAGTAATTCACACCTTGGAAAGCACGAGGCAAGTCAACAGGGTGGCGGCCAACAGGGCATGTCTGCAGCACGCTGGCTGTGACCTCAGAGCCGCCAGAAACTGAAGTTCACAGGGATGTGCGGGAGGGTGAACAGCGGGTGTGTCTCAGCAGCGAGGGTCAGGTGAAAAGCACACGCAGACGTGCATTTCCTTTGCTCCATTCCAGGCCGCACTGTGAGCAGCGGGAGGTGGCTGAGTAATTTAGCCACATGCTCTTTTTTTCTTCTCCTGTTCAGATTGTAGCTTTATGGCTTCTGTCTTTGCCGAAAACTGGCGCTGCCATTTACTCTGACTTAGCAGGAGAATAACCCCATGGGGAAAGTGACTGTGAAGCCTACGGAGCGCCCCTCATGGGGGGAGGAAAGGAAAGAGGGATACAATCAAGCACTCACAGCAGAGAACATCCAGGGCTGGTGGAGCAGGGCACTGCCGATTCCGAGCACGCACACACCGGAATGCTAATGGGGCTTAATCGCTTGTGAGGGACAGGCTGCCGTGTTTCTGGGAGCTTGGGAGCTTGCAAAGGAAGGAATACATGTTCTTGTAACAGGAGGTACCAAATGGTCAAAGGAGAAGAGGGAACTACCATGCCTCTTGCTTGAAGGGCGTGTACGAATTCTATGACATGTGCTGGGGCTGGGGCTGGGGCTGGGGCTGGGGCTGTAACAGACGAATTTGACTATAAACCAGCAGGTTGATGCAAAAGCAAGTAAGTGCTTGTGGGATGTGTGTGTGTGTGTGTGTTGTGGGAGGTAGGTGTTAAAGGCAAGAAAGTCCACAATTTTGCTTAATGTAAAATTCCATTTCTATGGCTTGGGTAGAGAAATAAGGTCATTGGTCATCCAGTAGAGAAGGACTCTTTTCCAGGAAGGAAGGAATAGTAACAGAAGTGTCCCGACAGCTGCCAAAGCACTGAGCTAAGGGCACTCCTACCTGTGGGTGACCCCCGGAAGCATCCTTTGCAGTGACAGTCGTGTCCCCAGGTGGCTCAAAATCTTCAGAATAGTCCAGAGGAGGTTCGATATGGAGCCGCGAACCAGCTTCTGTTCTGATCTGCACGGATTTCTACACACAAGAATTCAGACCATTTCAGGTAAGGCAGTACGGACATCTGGATGCCCCTGGGGCGAGCGCGTGGGGGCTGGCTGAGGGGTGTCTATGCACAGTGCCTGTGCTCCAGCACTGGCCCAGCAGCGTCCCTGGGCCACCAGACAGCTGAAGCCCCCTCTGCTCAAAAGTCTTGACCGGTTCCTACTGCCCAAAGTGGGTTCAGGAGAAATTTTTAGTTCACTTTTTAGCTTAAAATAACTTATCCATAGAATTTTAGATGTTAAACTTCTCAAATAGCTTTGTGATCAAATGTTTAGGAAACCTTGGGCATTTTGCAAGACTTCTCAGGGTCTTTAATGTGCCCCTCCCACACCCACCACACACACTTGTGGATATCCTAAAATAAACACAGTGAGCAATGTTTCCCACACTTTTTGGGCCATGGAAACTGTGTGGTGGGCCTCTCTTCCTCTCAGCATTCCTTGGGTCATTCTCTGAGAAGCCCACTTGGTGGTCTGATGTGACAGACTGTGGCTGTCCCCCAATGCCCGTGTCCCCTCCTCCCCTGCAGCTGGGGAGCTGTGTGAACACTTATATCCTGGCCAATTGCCGGGGGGCAGGAGGGGGAGGGGTGTGTACATCTTTGAGTGGTGACCCTGAAGGGAGGGGACAGCATCCCTTGCCCAGCTGCAACATGGAGCCGGTGGTGAGCACCAAATACTGAGGAAGCCACATCAAGAGGAGCTCATGCCTGGGTTCCTCCGTGACCTCTCAGGGCAGGTGGCTGCCCCACTGACCTGTCCTGTCAGAGAGACATCAACCCTGGGTCTCTGCTTTGGCAGCCAAACCTATACCTAAGCCACACACCTGGCACGTGAAGCTCTCTGCAGCCGGCTCCAATCTGTCTTTCCTGCCCTGATTTCTGTGCATACAGTCAGGCCCCTGACCACTGGGCCACACAGAGCTGCTGGTTTTTCAGCCCAGCATCTCCCCATTCTCCTTTCAGGTCCACTCCCCTCGCCCCTAGTCTACCCAAGGCCCAAGGGCAGAGATGGGACTGGGGCCTGGTCAGGCAGCCCTTTCTGCCCCACCACACGCCCTAGCCCCTGGTCAGGGGTGGGAATGGACAGAAGGCAGCCAACGAGTAGTTAGAAGTGTTGCGAGAGCTGCGGGGAGCATGTGCCCCCTCCCCGATGCTAAACTAAAGGGAGGTAGACGGAAGCTGCTGGGGCATCCTGCCCCTAATGCAGAGACAGAGTGGAGAGAATGAAGCAGAGTCCTGATGGGTTTGTTCAGACCAGAGTCAAGCGAAGACACTGCTTCCACCCCCCTCCCACCTCCCCCAATGCTGACATGGAGCAGGCTGTTCGGGAACAGTTGGGCAGGCCCGGATGTAAGCGAAGCGCCCAGGGAGCAACAGCTAAGGAGGTGCTCCCTCTCGGGTGCTCTGTACGCACACAAATCCAAGAGGGAGGGTCTCCTTAAACTTCAGCCCTGGGCCTCACCCTGGTGCGGTGCTGTGCTGAGAGAAGGGACAGGTCCCTGGAGTGGAGGGAGAGTGACTTAGACCACGCAGCCCCTCACCCACAGCATTAGAACTGTCCACACGGTAAGATTCAGCTCCCCCATAAGTTTAGTGAGCCAGCTATCAGCCTGACGGAGCAGGACCTGAGGCCGGAGCCTGGGTGACCTGCGGACAGGCAGCGGTTAGGACAGGTCTCCCATCCCATCCACGCCCACTGCCCTCCCCTATCAGTGCTCTCGCACTAGTGCATTTCACTAGTGCAAACCTTCGCCACTCCCAGTGCGTGGGGTGCATTTATTTGTTCCTTTAGACCTTGCGGTAACCCACGGGGGAAACCAAGGCATGGGTCTTTAAGCCACTTGCCCAAAGTCCACAGCTGGGGACCACAAGAGCCTAGATTTGAACCTCAGCAGTACGGCTCCAGAGACTGATGTTGAGCAATGTCTCCTTTTAAAAGTAAATCTAAGGCTTTGACAGCCATATGGTCTCTGTCACAGTATTCAACTGTCCCATTAAAGCTTGAAAGCCACCATGGTGATGCCTAACAAATTGGCATGGCTGTGTCTCAAACACACTATTTGCAAAAACAGGCTGTGGCCAGATTTGGCTCAAGAGCTGGTGTTTGCTAACTGACCCCAGCTCCAAACTGCCACGCTAAACTTATCACAGGGGAGAAGTTCCAAGACCCCAGCGATGCCTGCAACTGCAGAGAGCACTGAGCAGTTGTGTTATTCTGTGCATACACGCATATGGTAACGTTTCATTTATACTATAGAAAATTAGGAACAGTTAAGGGCTTAACAATAACCAGTAATAAAACAGAACAATCATGACAATATACTGTAATAAAAGTTATGGGAATTATGACATGAAATAAGGGTCACTGGAACACAAGCACTGTGGTACCTCCACAGTGGATCTGATCACTGAGACGGCTAAGTGACTAAGAGGCAGCCAGCCAGTCACAGCACAAAATGCTGGACAAAAGGATGATTCACATCCGGAGAAAATGGAGCCCGACAGCATGAGATTTCATCTTGCTCCTCAGAGCACTGCACGATTTAAAATTAGGAGTTGTTTGTTTCTAGAATCTTACATTTAATCTTCTCGGACCCCAGTTGACCACGTGGGACACGGAGAATAAACATGCCCCGCCTGTGCCTTACAGGGGCCTTTGGAGGACAGAGGGAAATTAAACAATTCCCGGAGATTAACACTCAGAAGAGGAAACTGGGACTGAGCTATCAACCATTAAAGGAAAAGATCTTAGCGAGAGTACAGGGCCTGAAAAAGGCATGCGGGTGCCACCTGCCCGAAAACAGGGAGGTGGGAGGCGTGGAGGTTGCCACGGGACACTTTCCTCCTACAGGAGGTCCCGTCACTCGGTGATGCACCAGCTGTTTCTGGAACCGTGCTCTCCACTCTGCCTGCAGCCTCACCGTTTGGGGCTCAGGCTCCCAGTGTGGTCTCGCTGCCTCCCGGGCTTTGCAAACTCACTCTCAGAGCATTTCCTAGCGTCAGCATCGGGACCTGGAGGGTAAGCACTCCGCAGGATAGGTAAGTGGGGCTTTCTTGCCTAGGGCCAGGATGAAGCTGTAAAAGCCTTGAATTTCATCAGAGATGGATTTTCGATGACACCTTCAAAGAGAGTGTGCTCCTCCCTGCTTCCCAGGAACCACTCAGTAAGTGTCCAAATGCTGAACCCGTGCAAGAGAGGAGGAGGAAGGGGAGGCAGGCATGCGGGAAGCCTACTGGGCACGGGCCCATCCAGAGGCACAGCCAGGCCCCGCCCTGGGTCGCTGCTCCTCTACCTGGAGAGGGAGGGCTTGGACCAGGCCTTGCTACTCCACGTGCCAGCACTGGCCTCCCCTGGGGATTTGAGAAATGTCGAATTTCAGGCCTCATCTCAGAGCTGGGAACAGAATCTCATTCTGACAAGACCCCAGGCGATTCCACGCACACGGACATTTAAGTAGCGGGAGGCTGAAAAGGTTTGTTGTGGCGCTGTGGTTTCCGCCTGTCCAGCATGTATTCCTGTCTTCTGGTAAAAGCACCCTGGTTTCCTTTTGGTAAACCCTCCCCTCCCAAACCCCAATTCAAGTGTTCCCATGAAACAGTGACCGGGTGTGTGTGTGTGTGTGTGTGTGTGTGTGTGTGTGTGTGTATGTGTGTGTGTGTGTGTGTGTGTGTGTGTGTGTGTGTAGCATGTGACCCAGGCCTGGCCCATCTGAGCATTAGATCCCGCTGGCCCACAGTGACTGGGTGATTGGTTCAGGGGAACAGCAGGGTGACAGTGTAAACGGGAGCTGCTGGCGACCATCTTGGTACCACACAGGGCAGCAGGGGAGCAGCAGCAGAGTTGAACGATGGAGAAGAGCCCTGCTCCACTGTCTCAGCACCTGGATCCAGCAGTGCCTGAATGGGGGTCCTACTAGCGAGTAAGAGAGATGGAATTCATGCAGCTCTGCTGGTCTGACCTGAATTATAAACGTGAGAAAGACCTTCCACATTCTAGGAGAAGCACTCCTGTGCCCTTCCTTCTCTCTTCTGAGGCTTTCTCCTCCCCCTTCCCCAGAAGCACCTTCCCAGGAGCTTAGCACAACTGCCACCCACCAAGATGTGAGGAGATGGGTTTGCAGGAGGCATTAAGGCACTTAACCAGCCAGTCCTTACTGAATACTGACTGCATACATATCAAGACACAAAAAAATTCAAAACCAATGCCCTGGCCTAAGGAATCACACAGCACACATAACAGAAGGAGGTGTTTATGAAGCAACATGTGACAAAACTAATGCCGAGTGGGTACCAGAGAGGGAATAAATAGTCCCTCCATCTGGCTGGCGCTCCCACCTCAGCTCCAGGAGGCACCTCTGCCACCCCTGGGAGGTGGAGAGTGGCTCTGCCCACACAGCGGGCCCACCTCCCCATAAAGAGTACAAGGCTAGAAGGTTCCAAGCCCCAGGCACGCCAGCTCTCTGCCTCCCACCTTCATGCCTCACAAGGATGATGCCTGGCTGGCTCCCTGCCTGGTACACTGCTTTACCCTCAGTGGGCGTTGCTAAGCAGCTGCTCTCTCCTGCCCACTTGCAGGGCTGGGACTTGGGTAGAGCTTTGCAATAGCAATCATAGACCAGGACAGAATTTAAAAGCCCCGCCCCCAAACACCCATGTTTTAGTCTACCAGCCCGAGGCCAGCGTGTCCTTCTCAGCCACTCCTGGCCCGCCAGGCTCAGAGTCACGTGAGTGTCAGCAGCGTTCTAGGAGGTATGCACTGAAGCTCAGTCAATTAGAAGAAAGATCAAGGCCGGCCTGCAGGGTGGTGTGGCTGTGCAGTATCAAATGGCGCCCTCTAGAGGCAGGAGAGCTCGGAAGACAATGATAAAGGCAGGTTTGGGGTTGGGAGTAAATCTACCTTATTTGATATATTCTTCCTGGATTTGTCTGATCTCTTACAAATAAAAGCCCTCAACACTCTGTGTCATGCAAGGCCACTGCAAAGGCCGACGCTTTATGGGCTATTTCATTTATTGTCCTCACTGCAGGGGTTTTCAAAACTCAGAAAAGAAAACAAAGGAAAAGGCGTCCCAGGTTTCACATGTCCACTGTGAGCTTTCCTGGGGGCGTCTGAGCTGCCAGCCACAACAAGAAGCCAGGTACACACGCAGGGAGCAACGCTGCTGCTGTAATAATGGCAATGAACTTGCTTTCTCGGCCTTTCAGGAAAGCCCACCCCACAGTAAATTGCTGGAAGGCCAATCCCTTCACTACCAATTTAATGCTAAGAGCCGATGACTTTCATCAAATCTGACAACATTTTAGTAAACGACAGCTCTGTTGATTAGGCTGCTGTCCACCCACGTATTACAAGGCCGAGGAAGCCATAAATCTTAATCCTCAGATAGAAGCAGAAATATCTAAGGCCAAGAAACGGTGGGGGGAAGGACAGTACCGACCAGGGCCCATTTATCACCGCCAGGGCTCCACAGCTCGGGTGGCAGCTCAGAAGCCCAGCAGAGCAGCACCATTCACCCGGCTGGTTCCCCAGAGCCGGAGAGTTTTGCAGGTGGAGCTGGGCAGCCTCTCGGCCAGCAGTTACTGACTCTGTGACTTGATGGTCCAGGGATCCTCAGCCCCCTCCAGCAAAGGGAGCTCTACCCAAAAGTGCTTCCTAGCTGCTGTGCAAGACCCTAAGAAGGAAAATCTGTCCTGTTCGAGAAGGTTTGGGGGTTGGTCAGTAGAAAGGGGATGTGTGACTCAAAGAGTTTAGGGGAGACACTGAGAAAGATGGGCAAGGAAATAGCTTGGAGAGGCAGGGATGCAGCGGGGAGGAGGTGGAACCAACCAGGCATAGACTGACTGCTGTGTCCCTCTGACCAGCCAGTGCAAATGCACAAGGTGACTGTGTGGCCTTACCTGTCCCTCCTGCTGGTATGGACTGGGCACGGCTGTGGTCCCTCTCCTGAGGGGGTGGCTTTTGAGAACTGGCCACCTCTAGCCACTGGAGACTGCTACCTTGACCCCGGCTGCCTCCAAGGACAGTGGAGCCTGTTCAAAAGGGTAGAGACTGTCTTCATCTCTATCTCATGCCCCCACGTACTCTGTACCACAGAGAACTCGCTTTGTAACTAGGCCCAAAGGAAGCCAAGCCAGCCTCTCTTCCTCAGACAGGAACAGTGCCATTGGCACACCCAGTCCATTCACTGCCCTCCTCTGTGCCCTGGCCACCCGGCCTCCTTTCAGCCTGACCCCACTTCCTAGTGTCCCCACTGTGCCCCTCACTGGGCCCTCTTCCTCCAGACCTTCCCGGAGCAGCTCCCTCTCATCTGCAGGGGTCAGCTCCGGTGTGGCCCCCGGGAAGCCTCTGCAGCCACCCTCTCTCGAGCATTTCTTCCCCAGACACTGTCATCTCGTTGCACTCTTCCCTCTCTCTCACACACTTGTTTGTTTGCTTACTTGCTTTACGTCCTTGGCCTCTCCACCCACACCCCGTAAATGCAAGCTCCAGGAGAGCGGGCCTGGCCTGCAGCACTCATCGCTACAACCACAGTACCAGCAAGTACTGTCTTCCAGCTCTCCTGTCTAGAATTTAGTAGGTGCTCATAAGTGATCACAGAATGGATGGAGGACCAATGAGTGAGGAGTGAAGAGCCCTGGTGTCCCCTGGCAGACCACTCTCCGCACCTGCCCTGCACTGACTACAGCAGTCATGCTTTACTGATGCTTCCTCTGTGCCGGGCGCTGCTTGAAATGCTCGTTACCAGCCCTGTGAGACAGGAACCATCATTAACCCTACTTACACTTCAAAAACAAGTACCCCGAGGTTTAGCAACTCATCTAGGACTGTGCAACTAGTAAGTGATGCAGCCAAGGCCTTGAACCTGGCCATCGGAGTGCCAAGTCCATACTCTTAACCACTTATCTGGACTTGTCTGTCACCTGCTGCCAAGGGCTCCTGGTGGAGCACAAGCAGAACCCCCGCTGATGGACCACCTGACACACCGTGAGCACATCTTTCCCAGCAGCCCTGGGCAGTTTCATTGATGAGGAGCCCAGAGTTCAGAGAGGTCACACTGTCAGCTCCAGGGCACTTAGCTAGTAAGGAATTAGTCTGATTCCAAAGCCCTTTCCCTTCTACTCCTTAGGGGTCACAGGGCTTTCCAGGTTCAAATATCCCAAAGAGCCAGAGAAACAGAAAAATGTAAGAGAAATAGTAGCAGAGCAGATAACAAAATCCAACTCACTGGGCCTCAGCTCTGGGACCCTAAGGGAGCGGTGGGGACTGTAGCAAACCAGCGGGCTTGTCCCCTCGCCAGGGTCCCACTAGTGACTGCCTGAGCCTGGGGGCCAGATCTTTCCATTTTTCTAGAGAAGCAGGAATAGAGCTTCTTAATCAGTGAGGGGTCAGACAGTGATGCTCAGTAGTTGAGCATCAGCCCATGAGCCAGGAAGCCATGGGTCAATCTCAGTCAGGGCACATGCCCAGGTTGCGGACTCTATCCCCGTAAGAGGCATGCAGGAAGCATTCCTCTCCCTTCCTCTCTCTAAATTCAGTAAAAATATATTGTTAAAAATTATATAAGATCTTTTTTTAATTTAAGAGTTAGCAAGTGACTAAGTCTTGTTAAACTATGTGAGTTCAAAAACATAGTTATCTGGGGCAAGTTTGGCCACAGACTTGGAAGTTGTTAACTTTGGAGTCCACCAGGCTGGTCCTCCGTGTGTTTGAAGACAGCAGTCGCTCTGCCTCCCAGTTCACAGTTCCCACTTCCCACGTCCTCACGGCAGGGTCTTCCAGGGCAGGAACAGAGCCTTATTTGGCTTTTGATTTTTAACTCCAGAGCCCTGCCCATGGTAGTAACTGTTAGATTAATGGATGATTTCTTTCATGGCACGGCTTCTAGTCCACCCAACTGCTGAGTGCTTCCTGGGGCCTATATCTCTGAGGGGTGTCCCAGAGCACTGTGCGGGGTGGTACAGAGTTGGTCTGGTCAGTAATGGTGGGGGGGCGGTAATGGGGGGGGGGGGCGCTGCGGCACCCATACCACTCTCTCCTAAGATGCTTTCCTGCTCAGTAGAGGAGGAAAGCTAGACACTGCGTCTCGACTTCCTTCAGCTGGGGTTCTGGATGTACCTCAGGTGAGCCCATGAGATGGCCTCACACAAGACAGGGACAGCGAAGTGAGGGGTGGCTGTCTGTGCTCAGCACTGTGGTGGAGGTGATGGAGCTGTGACAGAGGTGATGGGCTTTCCAGCAACATCCCACCTTGGTTCCACAGGTGTCTTCACCATGTTGTCCTGGCAAACACAGCATCACTGAGGCAGTGGCTGTGGCTTCTTCATTCCTGGGTCACAGCTAAGGAGATGCATTCCGAATGCTGACCCCACACCTTCCCTACTGTGTCCCCGGCAGCAGCTTTTCTGGCAGGTCCGGCTAAGATGCTGAGTGCCAATCCTGGAGGCCTAGCTCAGAGCCCATCCTCTGCCAGCCCAGGGATTTTGTAAGCACTTGATTCCCTGCATCACATTCATTTCTGATTAAAAGAGCCTGAGTGGTCTCTATTGTTAGGCACTGGCTGACCCCTCACTGATACGGTGCAGAAGGACAATTACAGTGTTCATGGCATCAGGAAGCCAGGAAATTAGCCATGATTAGGCCCTGTGAAGTGTGGGACCACAGGGAGAGACTGGGAGGGATGCTAATTAATCCTAGGCCAAGTCTTTTAAATTGCACAGATTCTGGGGCAGCCATTAAGTCACAGTCAGGATGCAAATATGGCTCCTGATAATAGGAGGCTCTCAGAACAACTAGAAGGATGGTCTGAAGTGGGAAGTGGAGAAAGACCTCATTAATGAGAAAGCATTTGTTGCTTGCTCGGAACAAAGGAGGCCTCCAGCTCCGTACCCTGCAGGCCTGCTCCCTGGCACTAGAGCTGGCAAGCAAGAACCCCCTCCCCATTTAATCAGAGCCCCACCAATGTCTCTGCAGAGAAGCAGAGGACCACTGGAGTTGGAGTAACAGATCCAGGGTTGAAACCTTACCCTCCTCCCTCAGTAGCTGTGTGACTCTGAGCACGTCACCTTACCTCTCTGGGCCTCAATTTCTTCAGTGGCACAATGAGGACTTACAGACCTACAGGGTTATTGCAGAGATGGGCCAAACCTACAAATTTACTCATAGATCCATACATATAGTTCAAGGCAAATGTTATCAGCAGTACTTCCCAATCTTGGCGAGCACAGGATTAAAAAGTATATACACACCATTGCTCAAGCCTCACCTCAGACCAAATGAGTCAGAATCTCTGGGGGTGGGGCCTGAGTATTTTAAAAACTCCCAGGTGATCCAGGTGACGTGAACGTGCAGTGGGAGTTGTGACAAACAGGTCCCTGGCCAGGTATGAGTAACTGCAAGGTATAAGGACTATACGGGCAAGAATACTGAGCTCAGGCCAAAGCTCTGGGTTTGAGCTTCGATTCTGCCCCTTCTTAGTGGCTGACCTTGGAAAGCTCACTAACTTTTCTGAACATTCATCTCCTCAGCTCCCTTAAAAGAGGAAGGAGCTGCCGAAACCGGTTTAGCTCAGTGGATAGTGTCAGCCTGCGGACTGAAGGGTCCTGGGTTCAATTCCGGTCAAGGGTATGTACCTTGGTTGCGGGCACATCCCCAGTAGGGGGTGTGCAAGAGGCAGCTGGTTGATGTTTCTCTCTTGTCGACGTTTCTAGCTCTCTATCCCTCTTCCTTCCTGTCTGTAAAAAAATCAATAATATATATATATATATATATATATTTTTTTTTTTTAAGAGGAAAGAGCTGCCCTACAGGTCTCCTGTGAGGGCAAAGGGAGGAGTCACACGGGAACTGAGCCCACACCTGGTACCAGTAGCAGCTCAAAAATGCAAGCTACTGGCAGCAGCAGCCTCAAGGTAATCAAAGTGGCATCTTAGGTGTGTGGAGGAGGTGCTATCTTTTTACCTACTGCATGCCTGGCATCTAAGACCATGCCTGACACATAGTAGGTGCTCAATAAAAAACAGCTAAATGAACGAGTCATCATGACAGGGTTGTGAGTCCGACCTGTGATGGCCCAGAAGAGAAGACCATGCAGAGAGAGAGGCTGGAAGACCCCCCGGGGCGCTCTGCCCTCCAGAGGCCAGTGCCACATGCAGAGAGGGCAACGCTGCTGTGAGTGCCCAGCCAGCCCACCCACTGCCCAGCGAGATTCTGAACGCCCCGCCGTGATTATGTTTCTGTTCCCTCAGTAACCCACTCCTTATCCTAAAGTGCAAGCTGGGGCCACGCGCTTGACCTGGTGCCATCCGCGGCGCTGGCCTTTGCTGGGGGCTGTCCGTGAATTGCGTCTTAAAGCTTCTTCAGCTTCTCGAAACAGGCTTCTTCGTCCATAATCTACACCAGAGACGAGGGAGGAGAATCAGTGAGGCACAGGGGGCAAGTTCACAGTGACGTCAGTTTTGTAACTTACACTTAAGTTCTCGTCAGTGTGCCCACAATTCTGCATGTGAAGTCATTCACTGTAGCACCTTTTGTAGCAGCACAGCATTAGAAAAGCTAAATGCCCAGCAACAACAGGACAGTGTGCACAACAGACCAGCATTTGTGTAAGGGGGGGGGGGGGGGAGGAAGTGTGTTGAATGAGTGAAGGAACTGCTGGCGGCCCCAGCACAGAGACTCCTGTCATCTGCCCTCCCTGAAACCTGGACTCAGAGAGGCCTGCTTCTCCTAAGTAGCAGCAACTCGCCAGGTTCCTTTGCCATGAAAGCTAGGAGAGTGCCCCATTTCCCTCTTTGCCCTGGGGGCTAGGAAGCTCATGCGAAACTCCAAAATGAACTGCAGCAACTCTCCAGGGAAGGTTTCAGGACACACTTTCACTGTCTATTAATGGCTGGGGGTTTTACCATGCCTGTGGTAACAACACAAGTCAAGATTACTGCGTGCCAGAAACATTTCTTTTGCCATTTAACCTCCCTGGCAAGCCTGTAAGGTGGGCATAACGATTCCCATTTTACAGAAGAGGAAACTGAGGGTCAGAGAGGACCCAAATGCCAGAGGCCTCAAAGCTAGAAAGTGGCAGGACACGGTTCCAACCCAGCTCTGCCTCATTCCAGCTCCTCTTCTTGTAGCTCCATAGTATACTAGCCTCTCGGGCAAGGCAGGGCACTCTGGCACCCTAAGGTCAGGCACCCTTCTTAGTCCGATTTTTAAAGATGAAGAAACAAAGGCTTAGAAAGACAAAATGGCTCTCCCAAAGTAGCATGGCCAAGTGGGGCCTGCCTCCATGTGCTCTGCCACTTCACTCTTCGACCACTGAATCACTTTTGGTGCCTATGCTGGGCCCGCCACTGGGTTGGCTGCTTTCTATTCTCTTCACAGACTTTCTGTGCTTTTTACTAGAGGACACATGAAGCCTGCTTAAAGCATGCTGAGTATGGAGTAACTAAATTCAAAAGTGAACAGTGGAATCAAAACAGGGGTTAGGTATAAGACACTTCGAGTGAAAATCAGGTATAATCCACATTATCTTGGGCATTTCTTTAAATTATAAGCACTTGAGAACTGGGGAGTGTAAAAGCAGGAGTCCACTGCTCTGGCCACCTCTGCCCTAGGGCAGTGGAGGCTAAGACTAGTTTTTAAAAAAATAGAAAAGGATTTTTCTCTCTCACTCTCATGCTCTCTCTTTCTAGCCCAGGGCTGGGCAAACTAAGGCCCTCGGGCCGGATCCGGTGAATAAAACTATTGAATTTAAAAAAACCAAAAAGACCATACCCTTTTATGTAATGATGTTTACTTTGAATTTATATTAGTTCACACAAACACTCCATCCATGCTTTTGTTCCGGCCTTCCGGTCCAGTTTAAGAACCCATTGTGGCCCTATTCTAGCCAAATGGGTATAGCTAATTTGCATAAGTTAACTAGTTGTTTGCTGGTAAATTTATGTGCATATGATGCAGCTCCACTGCTTCTAATGAGCTAACAGAACTGCTGCTTGGGCTGAAGGGCCTGGGCTCACCCTGTGCCCCTTCGGCCTGCGAGGCACTTCTGGAGATGTGGGAGTGGACGGCTCTCCGTGGTGACGACCTCAGCTCCGAATTGGCCCCGTTGACGTAGACGGAGAAGCCCTGCTCCAAGTGCTCCAGTCTCAGCTGCACGGGGTCCTTGGCTTTCAAATGCTTTAATATCCTGGAAGAGAAAGGATCGCCTGATCCTCTTACAGCAGTCTGGGCCACCCCCACCCCTGTGCGGAACTGAACTGCTGCTCTGATCCTCAGAGGCCGGGGTGGGGCCCCAGCTGCTGGCAGACAAACAGCCTGGGGGAGCCCATTACACCCAGAGGGAAGCAGGAGGAAGACTGTTCTCGCCCTGCAGGGGTGTTTCTGATTTCACTCTGAGGCTCAAATGCGCAAGTTAGCAACACACCATGGAGCACATCCTTGCCCCACAGTGGCTGAGACAGAGAGCGGCACACATGCCCACTGCTACCACACAGCCCGGACTCCCGGGACTATCCCAATGTCACAGTGGTTCAGTGTGTAAGCAAGCGTGGATTAGGGTCTGAGCCTTTGCGAGAGATTTCACAGACATACCAACAAGCCAGAAACCCCTTGGCCGACCAGGCAAGCTGGTTTTTTGCTTCAGTAAATAAATGTGCTCTCAAACACCTGCCTGATATATCAACTGTCATCATTTTATATTCTAATGCATCATTTTATATTCTAAAAATATATCAATGCAGGATTTTGTTAAAGATTAATGATGTGAGTATCACACTCACAGGCTCCAAGGTTCTTGGCCTGAGCACGACCAGATCACTAGTTCAGCTCTCGCCTTGGGCTTGGTCCTTTCCCCACTTATGCGCCACAGACAGCATGAATGTCCTCTTCTGTCCCTCCAGAGTTGCTCCCCTCTGACACCAAACCCTTCAGTCTAATAACAAACCCCCTCATATGCCCCATATTAACTAGACATCCGCACAAGAAGAAATACAACCAACCAACATGGCAGCAGGCGATTAAATAAGTTCCTCCCAAACTAGCGAAATGTAAATTTTAGAAAACAATAGTAACCACATATAGAGCTTGTACCATATGCCAAACTCTGTTCTAAATGCTTATATCAACAGTTGAGTTGCATTATTCTTGCTATTTACATTCTATAAAGTTGCTACAAACCCTGAATTAGCAAATAGTGAACATAGCTCCTAGGGGAAACACAGGTTTTGTTCCTGAGAGCCGCTGGTCAGTGTTTCCACCACCTGAGCAATACGTAACCTTGCTGTATGTGTTACATAACCCTTCTGCAGGAAGGCACCGTATTTAATACAGAGTCAACTGTTAACATTGAACTCGGGGCGAGCAGCACTCACACTCACGCCTGGATGAAGCTTACCTAATGTGTATTTTCTCTGGAAGAAACATCAGCCTTTTCATACTTAACAACACTAGAGAGCACTTCAACACTATGCCTGAGGCCCGTTTAAACAGCGGGATCACCAACAAAAAGCACACGAGTGTGGAAAGCGCAGCCCTAATATACCGCGGAAAGGACCCTGTTCTCAGTGTAAGAGCTGACACAGAAGGCAGGGTCACCTTCTTCTACCCCTCAGCTGACAACGTGCAACTAAAATTTTCTGCACTCTGCAAATATCTTTGAATTATTGCAAAAGCACTTAAAGTATTGACTTTGAAGTTCCAAATAAATTCTAGCAAGCAGATGAATTCACAAACATGGAGTATTGTGAGCCAGGAGGACTGGCACAACCATCTATGGGGTAATTGCGTTTATTGTCCCCATTTCATAGATAAGGAAATGGAGGCACAGAGAGGTTAAGTAACTGGCCCAAGGTCACACAAGTGGTATGGTGGTGTGGTAGGAAATGAGACAGGAGACATGGGTCTGCCCTGGGGTCCTGAGCAGGGGTCAGACCAACATGGCCTTCAGATGGCCAGCAGGCAGGCTCAGAAACAGCTGGTTCATGGTGCAAGCTCAGAGGAAGAAGATATGACCTCAATGCCAATGAGACCTTACTAGGGCCCTAGACTAATTATAATTAAATTTGCATTTCAGTTTTGACCCCACCTCCTGTGGGTTTTTCTGTATGCATTATGGGTAAGGGCATGCCCAGAAAAAATATAGTTTCTATCAATCATCCCTGAATGCAAATCAAAGTCTCCACCCAGAAAATCCCTCTTTTAAAACCCAGGAGTTGGGGGCCATGTGTGCTTGCATGTCTGTCTGTCTGTCTGTCTGTCTCTCTCTCTCTCTCTTACTTTCTCTCTCTTTTTCTCTCCTGATCTGCTCTTTGCTTGGAATGTAACTTCAATAAACCCCATTTTGTAATTGATGGGGGTTTCATGATTCAGCTTTACTATTGCACCTGCTTTTGTATCCCATGAAATGAGTTCAATTTTACACCCAAAACATGAGCTGAAACCACCTATGCTCTTACAGTACAGCTGTTTATAGATTTTGTTTGGTTTATGTTTCACTTCTCAGTTGGATCTAACTTACACATATTTTATACCTCTTCAAAATCTTTCTCAGAAATGAAGAATGGAGAATACAAGTATGCAAAGTTTCTTTCAGGCCTACAAAAATAATGAATAAATGCCTCATAAATGGTACTAAAACTTAACTATCAAAGTTTTATAATTCATTATTAGTTAAGCTGTTTTAATATTTTCAATTAAAACACACAGTGCAAGCCTAAATTTTAAAAAATAAATAAATAAACCTCATTTTGCTTTACTTTTCTTCTCGTTGACCTTAAAATCTTTTCTGCATCAATGAAAAGAACCGAGGTCCCAACCAGTAATCCCAGTCGGTAACACTGGCAGGACTAAAATGCAAACCTAAACAATTTGGCTCCAGAGTCTTTACCACACAAAGACAACTTCTACAGGTAGTGGGATGAGGCTGAAACAGCAAAACACAGACACTGGTAGTAACTCACAGATGCTTCTCAGAAGTCATATAAAAACAGAAAATGCCACCCATTTGGTCTTTGCTCAGTAAGTACATTCTGACCAATTGTTCCGGATCGGCTATAGCAAACCCTGAAAGCAACCCAAGTGTCCCAGACAAGGAAAGGGGAGCCCAGGCTCACACGCAGCCATTATAATTATGAAGAATCTGTTGAAACATGGGCTGCTGCTGGGATCCGTTCAGTGATGACAATGGCAGAATAAAAGTGTATGTACGTGTTTAAGTGCAAAGTTGGAAAAAGGTGTGTTTGTGGACTCAGAATGGAAGGTGATAAATGTAAAAATTAAATCAGTTGTCAAGGTAGGGTGGTGGCTTTATGGGTGATTTCTTTCTTTGTTTTTAATTGTTTCTTGAGCTGCTACTACATCCATCTTTTCAACCATCATGGAAGGAACATTTATTACAGACGGCTTATCTCTTGTCACCTTAGAAGCCTGGGAGATGCCTGACTGTGGGGCAATGGTGTAAAACAGAAGGAAAACACAAGTAACCAGGAGACAATTTCCAAACACAGCAAGAGCCGCACTCTGGAGCCAACAGCCACAGGCTCCCTTGGAAAGCACGCAGTCTCTGGGGGGAGGGCTACAGGAAGCCCTTGCCTGGGAGGCCCCAACATGGGGGAGGGGGCTAAAAGGGTGGGGATGGGGGGTCAGAATCTGACCACCTGGCAGAGTGCCTGCCTCAACTTCCCTCTGGAGACCACGCTGTCTCCTGATGCCACCTTAATGGTTACAGCGGCAGCCCGTTCCCCAGAAACTGAGGCTGGCCCTCCACGTGGGCCTCTCTTTAAGCAGGATGATTTATGAAAATGTGGATTATGAAGCTGATAAATGAGGAGATAATTATTCAAACTGTGAAAGGAATCGCTAAAGGAACTCCTCTGCTGCAGCTGAGCACATCAGTAATATTCAAAGAAAGAATATTCAATGGGTCAAAGAAAAATGGTTTTTAAAAAATTGATAGACTGTTTTGCATAAAAAGCTGCCCTAGGTGAAGGGGATTCAAAACAATCAGGTTGATTCCCTGCCCTTGGGAAGATGGAGGCTCTACCCCTGCGGCCCAGTCCCACTCTGCTTTCCTGCAGGTCTGGGTGGTCTCACGTGAGGCGCAGTATCTGTGAATCCCCCTAATCTCCCGCCCGCCCGTCAGGACTCAGCCCTTGGGCTGCAGGTCCATGCTGAGAACCAGGAACAGTAAGGGACTCTCGAGAGACCTCTTTCTGGAACAAGTGGCCCCAAGGAACTCCAGGCCTAGCAAGGAGGGAAGGCACAGGTGAGCGTCCTAACACTGCCCTGGGTACCCAACGCACAGTGTAGGCATCATTTCCATTTTATGCTGTACTGGTCATTTGTACAGAGAGCCTTTTTGTGCAGAAGAGGAAGTGGAGACAAGGTGTTATAAGGAAGTGATGGGAACACAACATGCTTGATGGCTGGGTGGTCGGGCATAGGCAGGGACCCAGGTGAGAGGACTGGCCAAGCTCAAAGAGCAGGCAGTGTGCTGCTCATGAACCTGGCTGGGCTCGGGACAGAGCTATCCCCGTCTGAGCGCAGAGGTTGCTGTGTGACTGTGGACTAGCCCAAAGGTCACCTGAGGGTACTAAGGGTCAGGCATTCAAGGTCTACCAGATGCCAGCTCAGGGAGAAGGCAGGTTTAACATGAAAATGATGATATGATGATGAAGAAATCACACTTGGGTGGTGGGCTTACTATGCACCATCAAATACCTTGTCTCACTTCCTTCCTGGCCCTGGGACTTAAGTCCTCCCACTGGCCTGTTTTATAGATGAATGTGCCCAAGGTCAGAGAGCCAAGGAAGCAGCCAGGATATAAATTACAGTCTGCAAGGCTCAAGCCTGCCTCCCAGCCACCTTTCTGCTGTTTCTTATCTCCTCACCAGGTTTCATGCCACAGGCTCAGAGCAAGGAGGGTTCCCAGAGGAGCGTGGCTCTCTGCTGAGGAGTCTTGGAGGCGGCAGCGTTGAGTCCAGCCTTGAAGCATGAAGCAGAGAGCAACGGTCCCAAAAGCTGCCGTTCCTTCCAGAACCTGGTGGCCCCCGGCTCCGGTATTGGTTCTCCAGGATATCACCACCCCAATCCACATGGGTGGAGGTGGCGCAGTGCTGAGGACAAAGCTCCGGCTGCATGACCTGGGGAAAGCCCTCAGTTTCCTCTTCTGTAGAATGAGCCAAGAATGCCTACACCTCTGGTTGTCAGAGGATGGAATGGGAGGCCAGGCTGAAGCTCCAGCTCAAGAGACCATCTGATGCGAGGTTCCTTCCTTTTGCCAGAATCTTCTCTTAAGGCAGTGGGCTCACCTTCCACATGGGCAGATTTTCCTCTAAGTTTCCTTCCAAGACCTTTTCCAAAAGGCAAATAATGCCGCTGCTGAATTCCTGGCCCTGGCCACGCTCCACAATGCGGTGCGTGTTGCAGCCCCTTTGTCTGTGAGCTTCAGTCCCTCCACACATCTCGGCCCTCTGATGCCTCTGCTTGCTCTCTCCTGAGTCCCGTTGGGCATGGTTACATCTCTTAAGAAGGCGAGTGACCACATACTCAGTGTCCTCTGGAGGGTTTGTGCAGGGTGAACGGGCCTCTCCTGGAGCATGTGGTCGCTCTGAGCTTCTTCCGGCACACTGTAGGTGGCCTGGTGCTCCCGGCTAAGGCCTGGGGAGTTCCTCCATGGCAAGGGCTGTGTGGTAGATACCTGTTCTTCCTTCCTGCCTGCCGGGCACCTCTCCCCCATCTTCCCCCCACAGCCCTATGGACACCCTACTTCCTGGGAGTAATTCCTAATTAAACCACTCCTTACTCCACATGGTGTGGGTGAGCTGACTCCACCCCCAGCTTCATGGGTGGCCAAGGAGTAGCCAGTCAGACCATGCCACCTCATCAGACAAAAGGGGTGATTAGCTCAGGAATGAATCTGGGGTTCCAGCCTGACCAATGGAAGCCCTTACCAGCACTTTTGTGGAACTATTAGGAAGTACTCTCCCTTTCTTCAAGTAGTATATAAATGTGGGGTTTCCAGGGGCTGCCTTGGCTTCCATGAGGGGAGTACGTGTCTGAGACGTCTCCAGCATGGGAAAACAGAGCTAAGAGATGAACAGTGACTGATTTCAATGACATAATTTTTTAAAAATTGATTTTAGAGAGGAAGGGAGAGGGAAAGAGGAGAAAGGAGAGGGAGAAAGAAACATTGATATAAAAGAGAAACATTGATCGGTTGCTTCCCACCCTGACTGAGGATGGAACCCACAACCTTGCCATGTGCGCTGACCAGGAATCAAACTGGTGGTTATGGTGCATAGGATGACATTCAACCAACTGAGTCACACTGACCGGGGCTCGGTGACATAATCTAAGCATCTGGATCCAACCATGCCTGAAGCCAGAGTATCATCCTGGTTTGTTGGTTTGTTTTTTTTCATGAGTCAGTAAGTTTCTTTGCTGCTTAAAGTCCATTCACCTAGGGCTTCTGCACCTTCCAGTAAGGAGCACTAATAGCCATCTTCCTCAGCACACTGTTCTTCATGCTAGTGGTGATGTGAGGCACTGAGAAGGTGCAGTGAACTGAGCGAGTAAAAGAACAATGTCACCCAGGATCTGTGGGCAGCTGCATTCCAGGCAGGTCTCTCCTGAGCACTCACACCACTGACTATTGCACCCCCTTCTCAGGTCCCAGGGCAACCAGACAGCAGCCTGGGTTTTCATCTCCCTCTAGGCACAGTGTAAAGCTCAGAGGCTGGTTTCCATCCAAATTCTTAACTTCGTAATGAGCTTAGAGCACCTGGCTACCCTGGCAGGTTTCTCTCCTCTTGGTTATTTATGACAATGTCAAACAAAACATGATTAAAAACAACAAGAAAGCCCACTGCATGGGAGAACATATTTGCCCATGTTATCACCGATAAGGGCTTAATCTACAACATCTACAGGGAACTAATACAACTTAACAAAAGGAAGATAAACAACCCAATCAAAAAATGGGCAACGGACCTAAATAGATACTTTTCGAAAGAAGACAGAAGGAAGGACAAGAGGCATATGAAAACATGCTCAAAGTCACTAATCATCTGAGAGATGCAAATCAAAATGACAATGAGGTACCATCTCACACCTGTCAGAATGGCCAACCTCAACAAATCAACAAACGACAAGAGCTGGCGAGGATGCGGAGAAAAAGGAACACTCGTGATGCGGAGAAAAAGGAACCCTCATGCACTGCTGGTAGGAATGCAGACTGGTGCAGCCACTGTGGAGAACAGTATGGAGTTTCCTCAAAAAAACTAAAAATGGAACTCTCATTTGACCCAGTGATCCCACTTCTAGGAATATATCCCAAGAAACTAGAAACACTAATTAGAAAGGACATATGCACCTCTATGTTCATAGCAGCACAATTTACAATAGCTAAGATTTAGAAACAGCCTAAGTGCCCATCTGCAGATGAGTGGATTAGAAAACTGTACATCTACACAATGGAATACTATGCTGTAGTAAAAAAAAAAAAGGAGTTCTTACCATTTGCAACAGCATGGATGAAACTGGAGAGCATTATGCTAAGTGAAATAAGTCAGGCAGAGAAAGATAAATATCACATCTCACTCATTTATGGAATATAATGAACAACATAAACTAATGAACAAAAACAGATCCAGAGACAGAGAAGCTTTGATCAGACCATTAAACGTCAGAGGGAAGGTAAGGGAGGGGAGGGGTAAGGGGGAGAGATCAACCAAAGGATTTGTATGCATGCATATAAAGCCTAACCAATGGACATAGACAACAGGGAGGTGAGGGCATGAGGGGGCGGGGGGAGAATGGGGGATAACAGGGGAATAAGGACACATATGTAACACTGTAATCAATAAAGAAATTTTAAAAAATAAAATGTATTATAAAAAAAAAGAAAGAAAAGAATGTACAGCCCAGCTGCACCACTTCCTGGTTGTATGACCTCAGGCCAATTGCACACTGCTCTGGTCTCCACTTGCTTGTCTGTAAAATGGGTGCAACAACTGTATCTGCCTCATCTGGTGAGTCATGTGCAGACAAAATGATGACGATGGGGGCAGGCGCCTGGCATGCACTGGCCTCCGGAAAAAGTGCCTTTAAAGCAACCTGATGACGGCTCAGGTGCATCCCCTTTCTTCTTTTTAGTTCTGCCTTCTAATTTCCTGTCATCAAGCCAGCTCCCTCTTGGTGACAACACAGCTCCCAAATTTTATAGAACTCTGTTTTAATATGTTTTAATTACCTTTGCGCTGCAACCTGGTCACCGGATATTCTCCTTCCCGCGTGTATCAGCTGGTGGCTCTTTGAGCACATACTTATTGATCCCCGATTAACAAGAAGCAGTTTGCTCATATGACACTCTCCTCCCAGAGAAGTCACATGTATTTAATTAAATGATCACCCTGGTGTCAGGGGCACCCCCAGCCTGCCAGAAACTGAGTGAAAACCACCTGCTCCATGGCATTCATGAAGATGGAAAACCCACACAAGGCTCCTAGCTGGAGGTCCCCTGGGGGGAGAGGGAGGAACGAGCATTGAGCAGCTGGGCAGAGGACCGTGCCTTCCAGCAGGAGGCATTTCTGGCTGTTTCCATAGTTTTCTATTCAGAGGTTCCCCAGTGGAGGAGGTAGGGCCTCACCTGGGAGCACCTGGATAGGTGAGTGGGTGCTGTTGTCATATATACAGGGGTCTTAGTGGAATTTAGTAAAGGGGCCAGTGGACAGGAACACTACACTCCTACAACACATGGGATCTATTTCACATAGAAACCTGCCCCATGAGACATGCCACCAGGGCCCCAGGTGACAAGTACCAGGCGTTCAGCAGTCAGAAAAGGGCTGAATCCACATTCAGGATGACAAGCCCTACACATCTGGCCTGCGATCAAGCTTATTCCCATAACACAAAGACCCAGATCAGATTAGCCCGCAGTCCTTCCCCTCCTGCAGGTCTGTTTTGGGGGCCTGCACCACTCTTCCATTTGTTCTGCACTTTCACTTGAATCCATTACTAACATTTAAAATGCAGGAGATTTCACAACACAAGTGCAGATTTCCGGCTTCTCTGGCAACCGTTGGAGGCCATGACCCTGCCCCATGTTCCCAAACAACTGGCCTGAGCTGAGCACTCTCCCTCGGAGCTGGCTTCGCTCACTGCCTGGCCCCTGCTAGCATCTGAATTTGCAAGCCCAGCCTCTTGCAAGGTCCCAGACCTGAAGACAGATCACAGTGAACTTCCAGAGTGGGCACACTATCACAGCACTGAGGACACTGTGCCTCTTTTGAACCAGACCGCACTGCTTTGACCGCAGTCACCAAACACTGTGCCTACCTACTGCTGGCTTTTTCAAGAACCAGCGCTCCAGAGCCCAAATTCATACTGACTTAACCATGGAGACCAACCTCAAACACAAATGCAAAATGACTCCCCCTTTACATAACGAGGCATGATTACAGGCTCAGATTTCCCAGGCCCAGCACAGCCTGAAAGACCACAGCCTGGGCTCTTGCAGTGACTAATGCACAGGCCCTGCCAAATCCTAGCTTTTCATTACAAACCCACCTTCTCCCAGAACAGAAACAGGGAGGCAAGAGGCGGCACTCACACACGGAACTGTTTGCTACAGCTCAATCAAAAGTGCAATGAAATCGGTGAATGGAGAAACAGGAGCTGGCATTGCAGAAAACACTCATCCCACTCGGGTGAACCAGCGCCTGCGTGCTGCTGATAAATCTAAACAGGGTTCTGATTTGGCTAATATTAAGGGCTGCCGGCGAGCGGCTTTGTCTTACCGGTTCCTCTGCTGAAGCAATATTAAATACTCATCATGTTTCTCATCAAAGTCTGTCACCATGTCCTTAGTGTAACCCTGAAATGAAGAAACAGAGCAGTGTGATATGGGAAAGCAGGGAAGTATTCACGGAGGCCCGGCCAAGTGCACGCACACAGGAGGTAGAGAGGCAGAGGGTGACCTTGACGCAGGCCTGGCTCCCCAGGCGCGTCACTCTGGAGCCCAGAGCCCCAGAGACTGTCCGATGTCCCACTGGGCTGTGAACACACACAACTAATGATCTACGAAAAGGAGAAGCCAATTCCCCACCGCTCATTCCTCCCATGCCCTACAAAATCAAGGGCGTGGACAAGATTTGAGCTTCACTCTTTTCTCCCACTCGTTAACTTTTCTCAAAGTTATAACCAGATGCAACCCAAATCAGCTGATTAAGAGGGGATCTCATTTTTCTCTTGCCACCACAAGAGAAACGCCTGCAACAACTCAGTTATTACAAATATCTATGACCTAGAGTGATGGTCCCTTAAGAGCAGACATTTGGGGATTTGTACCTGTCCTTTTGACAACAGAGCTCTGGATTCCCTCTGGGAAACCATTCAGCCCCTTCTCTCAGTCCACTGGCTGCCTTGGATGGCCTTGAAAGTTCTTTTGTTCTCCTCTAGGATCACATGATCTTGGCCTTGGCCTTGCCAGTCAACATAGTGCTTCCCATAGCCACAATGATTCACTGATCTAAGGTTGAGACATGACCAAGCTGGGCTTTGCTGACTTGTAGGGAAAAGCTGCTCTCTTCCCTCTGCAAGGCTAAGCTGATGAGATGCAGGTCTGAATTGCCTGAGAATGAAGTCAATAAGGACAGTAGATCTGAGAGATGGAGATTCCTCATTACATCATTTTAGCCCCTGGATCCACCCATTCCTGAAGAATTTAGTTATTGCTTTGCAAGTTTCAGCTGAGTTTCTGCCATTTGCAGCTCAAAGAATTATGTCAAAAATCATAATCTGAATATAAAATTTTATAGGTATAATTAACAATACTACACGTTTAAAGTGACATATGAATATACTAGAAAAAAACCATTATAATCCAATGTAATAAAAGCCTAATATGCAAATTGTCCCCTGGGGCGGTTGTTCTACCAGAATTTGACTGGGAGACCAGGAGTTTGACTGCTTGCTATATGTATTGACCACCAGGGGGTGGCGCAGAACATGGTGGGCATCAGCGATGTGGTGCTGGCATCGGGCAGCAATGGAGGCACTGCCAGCATCAATGGGCCCCTACAAGAGTGGGACAGTGGCGGGATGGTGGAGCAGGTGAGCAGGCAGGGCTAGGCCAAGGCAGGTACGAATTTCCAGGCTGGGATCTAGGGGTAGGTGGCAGCTACTAACCTCCCACGGTGCCTCGGTGGGGGGCTATGATTTCTTGCCAGCTACCTGGGGATGGGGGTGACTGGGACAGAGGTGTGCTAAGAATGAGGAGTGTCTGCAGAGCTCATTCTCACTCCCCTTGCTACCTTCCCTTGGGATGCCAGGGCTTACACCAAGGAAGCTCTGCATCCACACAGCCTCTTTTGGGTGGGACCGCAGGGCCTGGTTGGGCTCCCAGGGGTTTTCGCAGGAGCCAGTCTCCAAGGCCGACAGGGAGAGAATATGCTGCCCGCCCAGCTTCAGTGCAGCACTACTGGACAGCCCAGAGGCCCACACTGCACCCTGGCCTAATGCAACTGGACGCACTCACTGCATCTCTGTGTGGAGACTCGGGTGCCATGACTTAGGTGGAGGGGGGGCCCATGGGGGTCAGGGGCCTAGGTACTGCCCAAGACCCAGAGGTCAGTTGGGACCTGCCCTTCCACACCAGAGGCTCATGCTTCAATCACTGGCCAAGCCTAGGGACTGCACCAATGCATGAATTCCGTGTACCAGGCCTCTAGTTTGTTATATATTCCTCTAGATGTTTTTCTTTGTTTATAATATACATATATATATTTATAAATACACAAACACACATGCTTTTAAACAAAAATAGGATCACGCCATAAACAGTTCTTTGCAATTTTCTGTGTTCCTTAAATAACTTTTTGCCAAGGGATGTATTAAAGAGACAATATCAACTTGGTTCTAGTCACAAATTATAGGGATTAAGTTTTAAATGGCAAGTAAGACATTTGTAATAAAAATTCAATTGTGTGAAAATCCAAATGATTAACATGGAAAGAAAAAAAAAACTCCATTGTTCCCTTAACTTGTCAACATGTGACTAACCCATTATTCTACCAGGACCCTACCCAAGGATGACTGAAACCTCCTTATCCAAATGTAACAGCTCTTCCCTTCCTCATCCCACTCAGCTGCTCAGGGCCCTGAGGAACTGCTAACCACCCCTGGCCGATCTCTCCTCTAGCTTCTGCAGTTCCAAGTGCGCCTCCTTCCCCCAGCCCTCTGCCTCAGGAAGAGCTGGCTGCCCTTCCTTCTTTGGCCTCAGATGTGGATGGTCACTGTCCATCTCACCTTTCTGGGACTCTCTTTCTCTCTTTTTACTTCTCTTTCTGATCCTAAAGAAATGGAACCCATAGAGTCACTCCTAGTGCAGAGCTGAGGCTTAAGAGCACTGGGTGTGGGAGGGGCCCAGTTCCTTCCAGAATAACAACATGTGTATGAGGGGACAGTTTATGCAGCATTTCCATATACATGCTTTTCCTTTGATCTTCACAGCAGCCCTTGAAGTAGTTATTATTACCCCACTAAAGATACAAGGAAACCCCTTCCAGGCATCTTCCAGGAACTGGGATCCTCCTCCAAGGCAATTTACATAACCATTTTGAAATATTTAAATGAGTGCTGATATATTACAGTATGGAATGAAATAGTCTATGACATTTTTAGATGAAATATGAGACTTCAAAGAGATCTCAGCTTGTGGTGGGCTGCCCTGGGCCCTCATCGCGTACCCTCCAGAAGGACGCCATCAGAGACCTGAAGAGCACAGGCATAAATCCAGCCAAACCTTTTACCAGCCTGCGCCTCTCAAATGCTAATGTGCGCACCAATCACCTGGGGATGGTGCTGAAATTGGGGGGTGGGGGGGTGCTTTTCTAACAAGCTCCCAGGCAATTCCTATGGGCCACACTTTGAGTAGCAAGACCCTAGATTAGTCCTTCTTATTCCTTGCTATTTATAATACATTTACCTCTAATAGGAAGTCTTTGGACTTGAGCTGGGAAGAACTATCAGCTTTGGAGTCCAGCCTGGCTCCAAGCTGCAGCAGTGACATTAGTTTCCTCATCGGTGACTCGGAGGTAATGACAGTACCTGTCTGGGTGGGTTTCCGTCCCCTTTAGGGCGAATGTGGACCACACGCAGTCACAGTGGACAGGACTAACTTAGCACAGTACCTGGCACTACAGAGTGCTCAGTGAACATTAGGTAATTCACATTTATAGAGCCCATTACTTAAAAAGCACTACCCCAGCCCCTCCTTATCCCCACCCATGCTCAGTCCTTCCCTAATGCCTTAATCATTCTACTCCTTTTTTCAGAAGTCCACTCCAACCCCTTCCAGTCGCCACCCAAAGCCTCTTCAAGGCCCAGCTAAGTTCTGGAAGTCTCCTTGAAGCCTTCCCCTGACATTCTCAACTCCTTTCTCTTCAGCTCATTCTGAAACCCTGTAATCCTATATAATAATCCTATATAATAAAAGCCTAATATGCAAATTATTCCCTTGGGTGGTCTTTCAACCAGGAGTTCAACCACTCACTATGATGTGCGCTGATCACCAGGGGGCAGCACAGAATATGGCGGGCGTTGATGACGCACCACTGGCAGTAGGTGGCAGTGGAGGCGCTGCTGGCCCCATTGGGCCTAGACAACAGCGGGACCACAGCAGGATTGTGGAGCAGATGAGCTGGTGGCACCAGGCCAAGGTGGGGGCCCAATCACCCCACAGATAGTGACAATTAGCAGCAGCAGGGGACAGGGCCACCGCCTGGCTCCCAGGTGCTGATAGAGCCGGGTGGGGGGCCCAGCCTGACTGATCACCCACAGGTGGGATGATGGAGCAGGTAAGGGGGTGGTGCCAGGCCAAGGTGGTGTGTGCAGGGAGGGCTGCGAGGCTAGGGGTGCAAGCTGGGGCTGGAAGGCACGAGCTGGGGCCCAATCTCTGCAGACCACCCCAAAGGACCCCACCCGTGCACAAATTCGTGCATTGGGCCTCTAGTTAGTAATAATCATATACAATGTGGAACTAATACCATTGTAATAATGTGGTTATCAATTAATGACTAGAAAGGAACAAAGGGAAACTGCAATTTAGACACATGCCCAGTAACTTCTGGGTGATGTGAGAAGGTGCTTGTCTGTCAGTCATACCTGGGAACAGGTCGTTGGCTGGAGTAGGTGTGTAGGTGTGACCACTGCAAACCCAGAAGATTTGACATTTAAATTCCTGAACAATGGGAGTTCTCTCTCTTGGTGCTTTTAGTGCACCTAGCCCTCTCACACTCCTGGCCCTCTTATTGCAGGGGGCACACTCCCCTGCATTTGCTCACATGGTGCACACCCATGTGGATGCACACAATGGACTAATGGACGTAAGCCTGATGCTACATGGGTCCCAGCTCCACCATGGACCAGAAACTCTGGACACTGGCTTTGCTTCTAGCTTTGCTGAAGCCCTAGCTGCATATTTTCCAAGACTGGTTTAAGGGGCATGGGACTTTGAAAACTGAGGGATATAATTTCACACAAATAAACCTTCCTACCACATTGCATTTTCCCATGTGAGTCTTAAGAGAAATCTTTCTCAAGACATTGCAAGAGCCCAACCCCCAGCTCCCAGTTCCCAGTGGGAACATACCCCACTTCCCACTAGCAACAGAGTAATCCTACCCATGCCACCCTCCGATAACAGACTAGTGTATGACTAAGTGCTAAGTTGTTATCACTTAACTGTATATATTGCTAATTATCTGGGCATTTGGAGACGTGGTGTTATCCCTGATCTCTGTTTCTTACCTTGCCTGAGCCTCCGTTTCCTCCTGTGTAAAAAGAGGGTACTAATAAAGGCAACCACACTGGGCGGTCTAAGGGTTAGCCAGGAGCAGAGTGGAAGTAATTTAGGATCCTTGCTTTCTGGTTCTCCCTTATAATCCCAGCGGGATTACAGATCCCTGGAGGATGAAAAGGGGCCACCTGCTAAACCTGACAAACTCAGGGGAGGCCTGCATGGCAACCTTACAAACTCAGAGACTAAAGTAACCAGAGAGGATGGTCTGAAATGAAAACTTTTTAACTAACAGCAGTTCTTGGTGGGTAGTCATGGTTTAGGGCAGCATTTTTCCCTAACAAATCCTGCATCTACGATAATATACTTGATAAGCATGCCTTTGCAATAAAATAATTTCCTCTTTCCAGACCCATCAAAACACAACCACGACATCAAGGGGGAGACCTCAAATTCCCCTCCCTGATATTGTTATCTGTCAATGTTGACTGTTAACTAACCTGTACCCACCTATGTAAAAGATCATTTTATTTTTTTTCTATCTTTTATTTTATTTTTTTATAATTATTATTTTATTAAGGTATTATATGTGTACATAGCTTACCATTGCACACACCTCCCATTCATGCCCTCCCTCCCCAGAGTTCTATGTTCGTTGGTTGCACTTATATTCATGCATACCAGTCCTTCGGTTGTTCTCTTATCTTCCCCCAGGTCTCCTTCCCCTCCCCGCTGTCATTTGACAATCTGCTTGTTTTATGGTGACTATCTCAGGATCACATGAATAGAATCCGCTCCTCATTTGGCAGTCTGCTTGTTTTATGGTGACTATCTCAGGGCCACACAAATAGAGTCCGCTCCTCCTCTGGTTCTCACCGCCCCTCCCCCAGGTCCCACTGCTTCCCCTGGGACACACGGCTCGCCCGGGGCACACAGCCCCCTGGATCTCATGGCTCACCCGGGGCACACGGCCCCTTTCGGGGACACGGCTCACCCAAGGCACACAGCCCCCTGGGACACACGGCTCACCCGGGACACACGGCCTCATTTTACTTTTTATCCAATTCCAGAGGTCCCCCTCCCTTTGCTTTCTCCCGCCTCCCTAATCTATCACCAATGAATTTCATGTAACTCACTTACACCTCTTTTGATTGTAATGTATAAGATAAGGTGCGAAACTGCCATTTTCCAGAGCATTTTCTCAATCCGTTGAGGTTTTGCTTCCCAGCCAATGTCATCATTGGCTCAAATAAACTCATATTCTTACAGGTTTGGGTGTTTCTCACATTGACACCCTGGAGGGTAGGACTGTGGCAATGCAAGGAGGAAATGCCTGGGGAGCCTGGTCCTGGCTCACCACACCTAGCTCAGTGATGACCATCACTGAGGCTGACTCAGTACCAACTGTGCCAACCCTACCCCACTCTGGTCAGACACCAGACCCTGACTTTCCAGCAGGCACTCTTCCCTTCACTGAGACTTCAGTTCTCTGGCTACAAAGTGGAGGCATTGACACCCCACAAAGTTGTGAGAACCTTGTAAAAAGCCAGATTTATCATCATTGTCCTGCAGGAGGCATTTATCAATGCTTACTGTGGGGCTGTTACATCTGCAATGAGGGCTTAACAAAAGCTCTGACCCAGGTGTGTATTCTGATGCCAACTTGCCAGGAGGCGGTACCCAACCACCAGTCAGAAGCTGTTCTGCAGGGATCTGGCCCCTTCCTGTCCTGAGAGGTAAGAGTGGCACTTCCTGCTGCTGTGCACCCCATTAAGCAAACACCCTGGCCAGCATCCCTAACATTGGGGGTGGCCTGCTGGGAGTGCTGGAAACACCCATTTAAGTGACTGTACAGAGTATTTTTCTGAAAGTCCATAACTTTGATCAGATTACCAAAGGCACCTGAGACCAAAAACAGGAGATAAATGATTATAATAAAATGTATAAAACATGATGCCAAAGACCTGAATGAGGGAACTGGGAATGCCCTCTTGAGGGCAGGGCCAGGCCCCCCAACCCCCACCCCCATCACTGGGAGTCATCTTCGAAGCCTGGCTCTCTCTCCCACTCCACATTCAATATATCACCCCCCAGTAAAAATTACCAGATACCCCACAACCACCACCTCTCACCACCTGCCCTACCACCCTGGCCAAGGCCCCTCTCCCACCTGCCACTCCTGCCTTCACCCCTCAGTCTGCTCTCCCTGCTACGGCCAGGGGCCCCTATCATGCTCTTCTACAAGGATCCTCACAGCCACCATGCCCTGCATAATGGGCCTCCACTCCCAGTTCTGAGCCACCTCCCACCACCCCACTCCAGCACCCTCAGCACCCAGCATGCCCCACCTCAGGGCCCTGAGTCACCAATCCATCTGACTGGAATGCTCTCCTTTCAGGGAAATAGCCAGATTCCTCACTTCCTTCAAGGCTTGCCTCATCTCACCTTCTCAGGGATGTCCTGAGACAAGCTGCACACACACACCCTCTCCCAGTCCCCACTGGCTTCACACCTGCTTCCCCTCATTCATACACCTCGGGCTGTCCCCTGCACTTGAGTGAAAATCCTGTGAAGGCAGGAACTGTGTCAGTATTTGACCACTTGTATATCCCAAGCTCCTGGACAGTGGGCACTCACTAAAAACTGACAGAGAGAAATAAACAAATAAGGCATTTGAACTGAGATTTTAAAGTTGAAATGTTTTCTGGGCAACAAGAAAGGGGACAGGCGTTCCAGGCAGAAGGAACAATACGGCAAAAGTTTGTGGGCCTGAAAAAAACATGTACTGTTCATGGCCAAGATCGACTAGAGCAGTGGTCAGCAAACTGCGGCTCGAGAGCCACATGCAGCTTTTTGGCCACTTGAATGTGGCTCTTCCACAAAATATCACGTTCGGGCAGGCACACGAACAATGCGATTGAAACTTCGTGGCCCATGTGCAAAAGTGAGTTTTCTGCTCTCAAAAGAAATTTCACTCATTGTACTGTTGATATTTGGCTTTGTTGACTAATGAGTTTGCCCACCACTGGACTAGAGTGATGGGTGCTAGGAGGTGCCAGTTAAATAGGCAAAGGGCCTAAGAAGTTCGCATGTGAGGCCAAGCAGAGGCCAAGCCTTGCTGCCACAATTGTTATTTTTAGCATCTGTATCCATCCCGGTGCGGGCCCAGAGATGGGGCGGGAATTCTATCAATGGCCATATCATTCATTCTCTCTGGGGGGAAAGGAAATGGAATCGGAAAGAAAGAGCAATAATCAGTTATATCTAAAGGAGCCTGGCAGAGTCTGTATTTCAAGAAATCACGTATTCCTCTGGGGCCAGAACATCGGAATTCTCCTAAACAGGCTGATTTAGTGAGTGCAGAGCCCGCGCTGCATGAACAAGCAGCTGGTGAGGGCGGTGTCGGTTTCCAGGGCTGGCAAATGTCTCCATGCTTTGGGATCTCACCTTGCCGGTGTCAGCCCAGCAGAGAGCAAGGCCTTCAAGTGCTTTAATAAGGAGGCTGTAGACAACTATGTCGGGGTCTCTCCACACACCAGAGGTTCTCTGCCTCCCCCTCCTGAAGAGTCACATCGTCACTGAGGGACAACTTATGAGCAATAAATGCATGCTCCATTGCCGGGGCCCTGCTGCAAGCCGTCCTCACCGCCATTTATTATACTCTCTGTGGATCTTATTGTGAGTGTCGCAAAAAGGCTATGCGCCAGGATCGCTGGCTCCCTTGTGGAGAGGAGGAAACTGAAGCTTTGAAAACTGGAGCAAATTGCACACTGGCCATGAGCATCTTACGTAGACAGTGGACATCTGTTGTGTTTGTCAGCTCAGCATCTATTCACTTTCTTCTGGTTACACCACCTCAGTTTTCCTTCAGGAAACCACCTCCCCTCCACTCTCAATCCCTATAATGGGTGGAAGTAATACTGCCTGCACATGGCCTAACCCTAGCCAGCCAGGATAGTTTGTCTCCCTGGCCATGTGACAGGATCAGGGCTATGCATGTGCCCCAAGCCAAACCAACAGACTCAACTCAGGGGCTGGCTGAATCTGCTGGACAAGTCCCTCTTCCTCTTCCCTAGAATATGAGCTGGCATGAGCTGAGAGCTACTAGGAGTCCAGCTACTAGAGCCAAGGGCCACTACAAAGGAAGTCATTTTATCAACGGATGAGGTTCACCGTTATGAACATCCTCCTATGTCCCAGGGAGAGATCTGTCTAAGAGCGCCACCAACACAGGCAGCAGAACTGAGGACAGAGGGAGACAGACCAGAGAGCAACCACATCCTCTTCACTATGTGTTTAGCTGCCTAAAGCCAGCACTGTCTTGGCCTTTTTGTCCTTGTTAATCTCCATTTCTATTGATTTTTAGAGAGAGTAGAAGGGGGGGGGGGGAGAGAAACATTGATGTGAGAGAGACAAATTGATTGGTTGCCTTCTACATGCCCCCGACCTGGGCAGGGAAATGAGCCTACAACCCAGGTTCATGCCCTTGACCAGGAATTGAACCTGAGACCCTTGAGTGCATGGGCTGATGCTCTGAGCCACACTAGCCAGAGCTATCTTGGCCTTTTCAGTCACAAAAGCTAATGCATTCTTTTTGCTTTTTTTTTTACTCACACCAGTTTGGTGTGTGTGTGTGTGTGTGTGTGTGCATGTGTTACACTCGGGCATGTGTGCATGAGTGAGTTCTCTGTGGTCCACTGGTAGAGCTAATACTTAAGACTATCTGAATTCAAAGTCTGTGCCATGTCCAAGGGCTCAGAGAAGCACTTAGTAGAGAACTAACATGATACCTTAACGAATAAGAGATGATTCGAATGTATCCTACAGTAAAAAAAAAACAAAAAAAAAAAAACTCATATTCTTCTTCAAACTCTCCCTCAGGGTCCACTTCTCTGTCTTCCCAGAGCTTCTGTCCCTATGTCCCAGTGCTGTGTAATAGTCTTTCATGCATAATGCAAGTTGAATGAAAAAGGATCGTTCTGAGTTGGCCTTTTACTGCTTTCGCTGGCAAATCAGATGTACTCCCATCCAGAAAACAGGGAGGATAAATACTCTGCGGTCAGTGTGCCTCCATAGCAAACAGAAGCCCAGCAATCAAGACCTAAACAACAGCCGATACTACCCCCTAGAGGTGGAACAAAACACAAAACACTGCAGCAGAGATCCCAGCTTCTCCAGCCCAGCGTAGCCGTGGTAACAGTCACATGCCCTGCACATACCAGACAAAACACCAAGGAAGTTTGGTTTCTTCTCAAATGCCTTAGACTCACATTTATTATGTGACCCTGACAGGTACCAATACATGCCTAGAGATTTTATACTTATTGTCAGCTTTTGTAGAATCTCGATGCAGATCCAGATTCTAGGGCTTCCTCCTGGACTCCACAGCACAGGCTACACACTTAGAAAATGTTTTTCTCACATAGCCATCTACAATATCATTTTCAATATATATCTGTCAGAAAAGAATTGACATGTCTTTTGATTCTCAGGAAAGATTTCTTGTGCAATGTGTATTATAAACTAACTTTTACACGGGCAAATATAGATTTTCTCTTTTTAAAATCTTAAATGAGTTTAAGTCAAAAAGAGACTGTCTATTAATGCCATAAATGGAACATCACGACCATGTGCCACAAACAGAAGGCAGACATAAATTCTGACCCAGCACAATGGCATCTGCTTTCGTGCCACCCACACTGAGAAACTCGGGGCCAGAGCGTCACAGCCCCACAGCCCTGCCAGGTGGGCAGCGCTGACTCTATTTTGCAAACGCACCCGCCGTGTTTATTCAGCATTCACGGGACACCTATTCGGGAGGACGCAGTGAGCACATCACAGTCTGCTGCCAGGGCCCCACATTCTAGTGAACGGAGACAGGTGATAAAAAGAAGTACATTTGTTGTATGTCAGACAGCGCTAAGTGCCACCGAGACAAGAAGAGGGAGTGTGGGAAGGAGGGAGGTGCTGTTAGCCAGGGGGTCAGAGAAGGCCAGAAAATGACACTGAAGGAAGTGAAGGAAGAGAGCCCGGTGGGCATTTGGCAAAGGTGGCAGGAACGGTAAGTGCAAAGGCCATGAGGCTGGAGCACAGAGCGAGGTAGGGAATGGAGGCCATGGGGTGGGATCTGGGGTGGAGACTCTAAGGAGGCCAGGAAGCCCTTGCCGGGGTATGAGGGGACCTGACATCATCCCAGCTGAGTTCTAAGTGAGTCAGGTGGGCGGGGACTGACCCCATCCTCCCTGAGAGCAGGGGGCGGGCCTCAGGCCTGCAAGGAACCTGGAAGCACACGTGAAGCCTGAATAGCCTCTCACTCGTAAGGAGAAGGCATGCCGGCTTCCACACTCCCAGGCTGGCGCTAAAATGATTTAGGGCTGCAGTTACCTGTCAGAGCCTCTCAGTCCCGCAGGACCGGCAGCTTGGCCTGATGGGAAAAGAGGCAGCCGAGGTGCGTTCACCTCCTCCACCTCTGCCTCCACCCCCTGGATTGCAGGAAACTTTTCCCTCCAAGGACAAGCTGGGTGGCCTGAATGGACACTCCCCTTCTCCATAGGGGCAAGCAGGCCCTTCCTATTTATTCCACAAATATTTCCTGAGCTTCTCCTATGGATTGGGCACTGAGCTAAGTAAGGGCCAGACTAAGATGAATGCAACCTGGCTCCACCACACTCTTTGACCTCATTTACACACACACACACACACACACACACACACACACACACACCAAAGCCCCTGGCCCCAGTTGCCCTGCTGGCTGCTTCTCTGAGAAGCAGGGCTGTGCTAACTCCCACTGCTGTATCCCAGCCCCCGGCCAGTGCCTGACACACACCAGAGCTTACAAAGTACTTGTGGAAGCCAAAACTGGTTTGGCTCAGTGGTAGAGCATCGGTCTGCAGACTGAAAGGTCCCAGGTTCTATTCCGGTCAAGGGCATGTACATTGGTTGCGGGCACATCCCCGGTGGCGGGTGTGCAAGAGGCAGCTGGTCGGTGTTTCTCTCTCATCGATGTTTCTAGCTCTCTATCTCTCTCCCTTCCTCTCTGTAAAATATCAATAAAATATATTTTTAAAAAAATAAATAAATATTTGAAAATTATAAAAAAACAAAACAAAAACAAAAACAAAGTACTTGTGGAAAGGAAGGAATGAGGAGGAGAGGAAAAGAAGGCAGGAAAACAAGATCGCTTTTCTCAAGGAATTTAATGAGGAGGCCACTAAATGACAATGACCCTGATGCCACAGGGTAGTACCTGGGCTGGGGTGGTGACACAGTGCACAGGTGCCTGCCATCCATTGAAGACTGGTCCCCTCTCACCCCGCCCCTCACTGACGATGTGGTCCTTTCCTCTCTCCCTCCTTTACCACTTCCCCTCCTTTCCTTCCTACCTCCTTTCGGGCTTACGGAGTGCCTCCTATCAAACAAGTTAACTTAGGGGCAGAGAAGGGAGTGTGCTAGAAGCAAAATGGATGCACATAAGAGTGAGCAGGGTAGGGGAGACAAGGGCTGGAGCCAGGGGTAAGGGGAGCATGGGATGATACGGGGCTGGGTCAGACCACTGAAGCCGCGTGGGCTGCAGCAGGCACTTTCCCTTAACCCCAGACCCATGGGAAGCCACTGGGGGTAACTGGGGTAGAGGGTGGACACTGGGTGTGTGTCTGGGAATAGAGTGGAGGAGGCCCAGAGCGGATACTGGGGAGCAAGTAGGAGGCGGCTGCAGGTGTTCAGACAAGGGGCGCCGGAACCTGGAGGAGGCAGAGAGAAGATATTTTAAGGTGAAGGCACAGGACTTGCTAATGGCTGGAAAAAGGAAGCAAGGGAGGGGAGGTATTGGGGATGAGCCCAGAGTTTCTGGCCTGTGTAACTGGCAGTCGGTGATGGCATCTCAGAGAGGTGAAGGATGGAGAGAAGCAGGGCTGTCTGTTCGGGGCACTTGTGTTGAGACTCAGAGGCACACCCAAGAGGAGCAGCTCAGGGGCTCGCAGTTGGAAGTACAAGTTTGCGGTTCAAGGCTTCATATCACTGGTAAGATGCCCCTTCTTCCCTGCTTGTCCCCACCCCAGACTGTATGACAGCCTCCCTCCGCTGTGTCCACAAGCATCCCCACAGAGCGCTCTCTGGTGGGGCACTTATCAAAGCCCCTGGACATAGGCCTAGGCACGCGTCGTGGGTCCTGAGCTAGACCCAGGTCACTCACACCCCAGCTGCCGGGAGTGGTGGAAGCTGGCAGTTCAAAGCCGAGTCCCTTCCAGAAAGCCTGTTCATGCCTACTTTCTGAAACTAGTCGATGCCAAGGGAACAAAGACCCAGGCTTCTTGTCTCAGCTGGA
Organism: Vespertilio murinus; assembly: GCA_963924515.1. Classification (NCBI taxonomy): domain Eukaryota; kingdom Metazoa; phylum Chordata; class Mammalia; order Chiroptera; family Vespertilionidae; genus Vespertilio; species Vespertilio murinus. The sequence continues at coordinate 99,349,518 of OZ004705.1, read as the reverse complement.
AACACCTCTGAAGGGCCACTATCCCGAGAGCTCCCTATGGGATCATCACAGCCTGCATGGAAGTTCAACTCCTCCCCCTGCCCAAGCCCGCTTTCCTCACCCCCACAGATGGTGGAAGAGTCCTCCTTCATCCACCTCCTGCAAGGCTCCTCTCCCTCCCCAATCTCCTGCCAGGCTGTCTCCAGCCCAGAGCCGGCTTCCTGGGGACTAAGACAGTAAGTAGGTCTTTCCCCCTTGATCACAGCTCCTAGGCAGGGCTGAGTCTCAGTGCACCAAAGGCCATCAATAAATGTTCTTTGAACTGAATGGGCAATCCTGACTCAGCCAGGACTTCCCACAATGGTCCTGAATTCAAACTGGACAGACCCAAGTCCCAAAAGTACAATGAATTCCTTGGATCACAGACCCCTCCCCCCCCCCTTTTTTTTTCTCTGAGAGAGAGAAACATTGATGCAAGAGAGAAACAGCAATCGGCTGCCCCCTGCATGTCCTGCCCTGGTGAACGAGCCCACAACCCAAGCACATGCCCTGACCAGGAATCGAACTGACGACCTCCTGATGTATAGGATGACACTCAGGCAACTGAGCCGCTCCGGCCAGGGCCAGACCTCAATTTTAAATTCTGAAACCTGGTTGCCATGGAGGTATGTGACATCGGCCCTCAATTCCTGGGTCTTCGATCAATAGCTGAGCAGCGAGGGAGATGGTCAGGACTCAGCTGTGGAGCCAGGTGCCTGGGCAAGAATCCTGCCTGCTGGTGTGAGCAGAAGAAAGTACCTGTGCCAGAGTTTCCTCCATGGCCACACTGCACTGATGTCCTAGTGACACTGTTCGTAACAGCCAAAAAATGGAAGCAACCCAATTGCCCATCAAAGGATGGATGGATAAACAGGGTGTGGTATATCCGTGCCATGGAATATCCTTGGGTCATAAAAAGGAATGAAGCACTCACACAGTCTGAATGAGCTTGGACACATTTTGCTACGTGAAAGAAGCCAGACACAAAAGGCTACATATTATATGACTCCATTTATAAGAAATGTCCAGAATCGGCAAATCCCTGAGACAGAACGTAGATGAGTGGCTGCCGGAGAATGAAGAGCAGCTGCTAATGGATCAGGGTTTCTAGAGGGGTGATATGTTTTGGAATTAGACAGTGGTGATGATTGCACAGCATTGTGAATATACTAAATACTGTTTAATTGTGCACTTTTAAATGGTGAATTTTGTTTTGTGTAAATTATATCTCAATTTAAAAAGCAAAAAAAGGGGGCATAATGACTAAAAGCATCCATCTTATACATATGAAATGATTATTGGAGCACTGCCTGGTGTATAATGCATGTTCAGTAAATATTGGTAACTACAAGATGACATCGATTAGAAATATCCAGAGGTTTTTTTTTTTTGTTTTTTTTTTTCAGAGGTTTTAATCATATGGTACAAAATGTGAACTCACAGTTACCTTAGAGCCAGCTCCCTGAGCTGCCCAGAGACGTTTGATTCCACAAAGTTAACACTACCTGAAATTCACACAAAGAAAAGATGACATGACTTTTTAAGGATGCAACATCCCTTTTCTCCAAGTAGGAGGAGTCTGAGCTAGCCTGTTTCTGGGGAGAGCAGCTGGGGGTAGGACTCGCTCTGCCTCCGGAGAGGGGCTGCCCTCCCACCCTGGGAACAGGTCAGGCTGGTGACAATCAGGACCCGGTTGTGCACCAGCTCTTGAGCGTCATCACCGTGGCAGCAGAGAACGCCATGCGGGGCCTGTGCTGGAGGAGTTGCTGCACTGATAAACAGCGGCTTTGCAACGTCTCCTCTGGTGTGTTTGTGCAAAGGGAATGACCCGCAGCTGGCGAGGAGGGCTAGGAACAGAGCATGGCTGACAGGGGAGAGGCCGGTGCAGGCTGCAGGAGGCGGTCCTCCTTCAGGCTGAGGATGAAGGGAAAGGGCTGAGCGTCTCTTCCAGCCCCTAAAGCAGCCTGTGTCCTTGCTGAATGTGCTTTCTTAAGAGCAGAACAGCAGCCCACAAATCCCACCACCTCTCGGTCTCCTGCTTGCTCCTTCCAACCCAGAGCCCGCCACTGGGATTTGCTCTAAGGCACAGATCTCCTGGCTTCCTTCATTAAAAACCTGCAACGGCTGGCTGGCGAGTGAGGTGACAGAGGCACTTTGGGGAGTAATGTGGCAATATTCACTAAAACAAGACAAAAGCAGTCCCCACATAGCTCCCATGTCCTCTGCCCCAGCCATTTCGCTCCATGGAATCTCCTGGAAAGACACACACAGGTGCGCGAGGAGGAATGTACAAAATGCTAAGCCTCTGGCAGGAAAATGGCTCAATAACCCTATATCTGTCCATACCTGGCTATAATGAGATTTTTTCTTTTCAAAGACCTAGTTTATTTTTAACGCCCAGGATGGACTTGGTATAGTTCAGGGAGGTGAGGCAAGTTACATGTTACAAAATCAAGTTACAGAACAACACAGTCAATGTGACCTCATTCTGTTAAATACAAACACTCCAAAATGCCACATACATTATATGGGCACACAGACGCACAGAGAAAGATCTGGAAGGGTGCATGCCAAGCTCATCACAACAGTCATTCCAGGAGGGGCAGATGGGCTCAGGGAGAGGTAGGACTTAGCAAAAGGAACTTGAGCCTCATCTAGAAGGTCAGAAATAATTTTCTTAAGGAAGCTATTTTCATGTGTTACTGTATAACTAATGATCTCCACCTACCCTACCGCCCTTTTCAAAAAAGAAAAGAAAATCGATGGCTCCACATCCCAAACAGACGCAGCTGGACAGGCTTCCCCAGGCCCAGGTTCCCAGCCGGCTGTCAGCTCCAGGTCTCGGCAGGTTTGAAGCTGAAACCCTGCTCTTCCCCCGACACCTGCTCCCACCTCGTTCCCAGCTCAGGGAGGACCACAGGCTTTCTGGCTGCTCAGATCCTCTTTTTCTCCCACCATATCCAGCCCAACAAGTGCAAGTGGCTCAACCCTCATGATGCTCGGGACCCGGCACCTCCTCTGCTCCCCCCACTGCCAGTCACCCCCTTCTCTGGGGGTCCTGCAACAGCCCACGGGCTCACACACAACCAGAGGGAGAACAAGGTATTGCTAACTCGGTTCTGGGCTGGCCCCCTCCCACCCATGCTCCCGTGGCTCCTGCCTCACAGACAAAAATCCATGTCCTTACCCGACCTGGCTTTACCCTCTGCCCTCACCTCCACCATCATACTCCTCATTCCCCATAACCCAGCCACACAGACTATGCCAGCCGTGGGCAAACTATGGCCCGCGGGCTGGATCCGGCCCGTTCAGCTGTTCTATGCGGCCCGTGGAGCCGAAGGAGCGGAGGGTTCTCTTGCTCTCCCCTCCGCTCCTTCACCAGCAGCCCAAGATGAGAGTGCCAGCATGGTCAGGTTGCTTTTGTTCCGGCCCTCCGGTCCAGTTTAAGAAGGCATTGTGCCCCTCGAGTCAAAAAGTTTGCCCACTCCCAGGTTATGCCATCAAGGACTCTGGTCCTTGCTGTTCCCTCTGCAAAATGCCCTCTTCCTCTGGCCTCCTTGCCTCTGCTCACTGGCTCAGTGAGGCCTCCTGAGGAGCCCATGTAACGTAACAGCCCCCCAGCATTCCCACCCCCTTCTCTGCTGTATTTTTCCTCTGACACCCTTATAATTTCCTTATCTGCTTAGTGTCTGCCTTTAACCTCTAGGACCGTGGTCGGCAAACTGTGGTTCTCAAGCCACATGCGGCTCTTTGGACCCTTGAGTGTGGCTCTTCTACAAAATACCATGGCCTGGGCAAGTCTATTTTGAAGAAGTGGCGTTAGAAGAAGTTTAAGTTTAAAAAATTTGGCTCTCAAAAGAAATTTTAATCATTGTACTGTTGATATTTGGCTCTGTTGACTGATGAGTCTACCAACCACTGCCCTAGGATATAGCTCTGAGAAAATGCAGGTTTGTGTCTGCTGCGTTCACTGCAGAATCTCCAGGAGCCAGGGCAGGGCCCGGCACACACAGGTACTTGAAGGTATTTGCTAAGTGACTGCCAAATGAGCGACGACATTTTCTCTATGGGCCCGTCTGCATCAGCAGCCTCTGCGACCTCCATTCACTCCCACACATACTCTTTGCTTCTATCACAATGAACTACTTGCTGGTCCCTCAAACTGAAATATGCGCAGGTGTCTGCACCTGTTTACCTGCCTGGCCTTACCTATCCATTAGCTTCAATGTCACCTCCTCCTGACTCCCTGGCCAATCCACCTCTCCCACCCTACCCTGCCGTGAGTTGAAGTTCCTCCTCTGACTCCCGTACCTCCCCACTGTTTCAGAATTCATAAACTCCCACCACTGGTAGAATCAGTTCCTCGGAGATGGCTACATGGGGTTGACATGGTTTTCCTCAATGAATCATCATAACAACTGATAGAGCACAAATTATTACCTCCATTTTACAGTTGTGGAAACTGAGGCACGGAGTCACCAGTGAACAAGTACAGAGCTGGAATCTACACCTAACTTCACTGGACCCTAGTCCTCGCTTACCCCCTGAAACTCCATCAGGACCCTCCACAAATCAGGGAGTCACCAAGGAAATCAGCAAACTAAGCCCTAAGCCCTGGCCTGGGCTGTACCGGGTAAAGGCACACAGTTGGCCTTTGAGCTCCCAGTCTGAGATGCTGTCCAGCCCTCACCGACACCACCACAGGAGCCACGCTGGGACAATGCAGCCCACCCAGTATAAGGGGCAGAGCATGACTAACATGAGCTTCAGCATCAGGCAAAACCGAGAAGTCCTGGTTCCACTACTTACTACTTGTGTGGCTCCGAGCCTCCTGTCATTTATAACATGTGCTGCCGGACTCTGGGCAAGCACTGAGACTCCTGTCCCACTGCTGCCCACAGTTGGCTGGACTGGAGCAGACACCTGACACAAGCAGGGCCAACAATCCTGGGGAGTTTGGACTAAAAGGTCCAGGAAGATCTGACTATTCTCTTGAAAGGAGAAACGAACTTTGGAGTTGCTGGTGGGGTGATTTTCCGCCAAAGAAAGCGGGTTTGTGCCAAGTGAGAGTGACACAGATGCTGAGGCATAAAGGTAAGAGCCAGAGAGAGGACTTTCTGGGACCCCCGAGGACCCCGGCACTGGTTCACCACCTTCACACCATTCATGACATGTTGACATCCAGATGCATCACTGCCCTTGGATTCTCTGAAGCACCCACTCTTCAGAGCCTTCTAATGAAGTAACACAGTCCCCCTTCGACTAAAGTGGATTGAGGCTGTGTTTGTTCAACTGTCCTACGTAATACAAATACTTACTTTGAATTGTTATGGGAAACAGAACTAATTTGTGAAAACCGCTTACCTCAGTGCCTGGCCTACAGTAAATAACACCCACCCCATGGTTGCTAATGGCATCATTAGAAACAAGCCACAAGGACATGCTATTACAGGAACTGCACAAATTAGCCACCTTGCCCAGCCATCTAAATAACTCTTCCCCCAAAGGGTGGCACGCCATGGTTCTGTCTTTGATCCCGTAACTTTATCAATGGCTGGATCTGGCTGTGAAAAGCTGTTTATTAATTCTGTGGATGACATTCAGACGGGAGTCACACAGAATAAACTGAATGACAAAATCTGGGTTTAGATCACCTGCTACAGGCCAGAGACGGATGAAAACAGCTTGATAAAATGCATCCCAGCTGAGGTAAAGGCCCTGTACAAGGACAGGCTCTGGAAGGAAAGTCTGGCTTGAGAACGTCCATGAGACAAAGGCAGGCTCTTAGCTAATGTGCTCAGTGCGGGCTAGCAGGGTGTGGTGTGGCTGCCAAACACTCTCACCTCACAGCACACGCAGTGAGCATGTTAGAAATTCTGCCAGAACAGAGAGTGGAGGGCAACTAATGTGTTTTAGCACCTACTGAATGGCAGGCCCCATATTAAACACTCTGTACACTGTTTCAGCTGATAGTCCCACTAGTCTACGGGCTGGGTCAGTGGTCGGCAAACCACAGCTCACGAGCCACATTTGGCTCTTTGGCCCCTTGAGTGTGGCTCTTCCACAAAATACCACGTACGGGCACGCACGTACAGTGCAATTGAAACTTTGTGGCCCATGCATAGAAGTCGATTTTCAGCCTGGGCGAGTCTATTTTGAAGAAGTGGTTCTAACACCGAGCCATACTCAAGGAACCAAAGCACCACATGTGGCTTACAAGCCGTGGTTTGCCGACCACTGGGCTAAGTGTTAGGATCATTATTCCCACTGGCTGGACAGGTGACAAAGCTGAGGCTTAGATAAGTGAAGGGACTTGACCGAGGCAGTAGAGAGCAGTTAGTATTTGAACCCAGTTCTTTTAGAAAGTACACCCTTCCCTATATCCTACATTGATCAATTCATAGTGGGAATATTCAGTTTGGTTCTAACACAGTGTTTTAAGAGAAAAATGAACTTCACCCGGAAGGTGGCAACTCTAACAAGAAGTCACCTAGTGACAGATTCAAGGTAGGAAGACCAAGAGGAAGTAAACACATCAGCCTCTCCTTTCCATGTCCACAGAAATGACACCATTTAAAATCCATAGAGCACAGAAAAACAGGGAGGGTGCCATCAGCAGATTACAAATGGTGAGAAATCCCTGAGAAACAGATGCAAACAGAGCTGGATGAATGAAAAGAAACAGACCACGTCAGAAGTCCGACCGGGAGGAATGCTGTAAAAAGGGAAGGTGGCCTTGGGCTGCTCCAAACCTACAGTGGCCACATTCTCCAGGGGGAGGAGAGCACCTGAGGTCAAATTTCAGAGGGTGATTGAGGACTCTCAAAGCGACACCAGAGGGTGGCCCTTTAATCCACACAGCTAGTAGGAGATGTGACTGGGGGTATCTGGGTCAGAAAGGCCAAACTTATCCAGAAGCCAACGGGAGATCCTATGCTCAGAAAACAAACTATGAGCACCATCCTTCTTGCAGCAAGTTCCATCCCCCTGCCCACAGTCTCCGGCAGCGAATTAGAGTGAAAAGAAACAGCATTGACAGAGAAGAAAACAGGGGATCACAGAACATAGAAGAGCACATACTTACAAATTACTAAACACACCAGGAAAACTCACACCATGAAAGAGAGGGACCAACTCAACAAACAGAACTAACAAAGAAACAGAGACAACAATGCAAGCACAGATATTTAAAGTATGTTTCTCAGAGGGAGCTTTGAACAATAGAAGAGGGAAAGTGGCCTGTATCAGAATCCATGGAGTCCTGAGAGGGGCTGGACTTGCTTTTATCCCCCAACCTCAGTGAATTTTCAGGTACCTGGGGAGGAAGGACCACTGACTCCCACCTTACAGATAAAGAAACTGAGCCTGGGGATGTTAAGTAGGTCCTGAAGGTCCCCTCGCTGCCTCCCGAAACCATCCACCCCCTCACCATTGCGCACCATTGCGCACCAGTGCACAGAGCACGGAATTTCAGGTCGGCAGCCCTGCACTTACTGTGGAACTGGGGCGGGTGGCCTCAAAGCTGAGCCGAGGTTTCCTCATTGCAGGGTGAGGATATCAGACCCTTCACAGGGTCTGATAGGATGGACGGAAAACATTTTTAACAACCAGGCTGCCTGTCCATTTTGCCACTCCCACTACAAAGTGGCAGGGTGGTGGACAGCTGTTGTCTTTTGTCTGCCCACTATCCTTCCTCCCTTCTTCTGGTAAGAGGATCCCGGTGGCCCTTTGGGAGAAAACCTCTTCCTTACCATGTGATTAATTCAGGGCTGACCCCACCTCAGCCTTGTCTTCAGGTGGGTGCACAGCCACGGGCTGACAGGAGTCTCAATTTGAACACTTGGCTGACCCTGAAGTGAGGGAACTGCTCTAGCTTGCTGGAGTCACTGAGAGAATTATGACAGGAAGGAGAAGACGAAGAATCAGCTCCTGTCACCTCTTTAGGGTTTACTACATGTCAGGCAATGTTCAGAGCACCCCTAAGAACTTGGTGGAATAGGTGCCACCATTGTCCTCATTCTACAGATGCAGAAACTGAGGCTCAGAGGCAGTTAAGGCACTTGGGTAACTGATGAGCCAGTATTCAAACCCAGGCCATGTGGCTCCAGAGCCTGTGCTTTCTCCCACGTACTATGTGGCCACTGTGCAGAAGCCTGAAGCTGCTGTGGCCAGCGGGCATCAAGAGAGAGCAGCCTGCTAGAGAGTGGCCCCATCATGGAAGAAGGCAGAGTGGAGGGTGCTGAGTCAGAGCTCCTGATCCAGCTGTTCCTGCTGCGGACCAGCCCTGGTGAGGCCACCACTTCCCATCTTTGCTGCAGCTGGTTGGAAGAGGGCTTTTGTCACTTGAACTGTCTGAGAGACAGGCTTATGAACCCTAATGAAGCTGAAGCCACAGAACCATTGGCTCTTGTCAGACATGGGGACCATCGAAGTGATGGAAGCCCAAAGAGGGGAGCATGAGTATGCGAAGGTCAGCAATGGTGACTTGGAGCTGGATCTCACATGGCCCGACTCTCATGGCCCTGGCCGGGCTCCTGCAGAGGTCTCCCAGGCTGAGTGACGGGCAGTTCTCACAGGCCCACTGTCACCCAGGAGACATATCTTTCACGAGTAATCCACAGGAACTTCCTTTTCTCAGATAGCATCATTCTCTTTTCACTGTATTCCATAAAGTGGTTTTGGGGGTGGGGATGTAAAGGGAGATACCTTAAATGCAATTTCATGCCTAAGATTCAAGGATACAGGTAACTCTGATGATGCTCTGTTGAAGGGCACACTGCTGAGCCAAAACAGGCTTGGGAAGGAAAAGCTGTCAAAATTATCTTTCCGGTCCCAAATTGGAGCTCTCTGATCGGGGGTTTCCCTAGAGTTTAATTTTGTGTTGGAAGCTAAGCTGAGACCAGGAAGGTTTTAGGCATGTCAATCTCCTTCCTGGCATTTTATCAGAAATTGGTGGTTGTTGCTTCATGGCTGGCATCTTGGCCTCACTGTTATGCATGCAGCTGGGGTGATGGGGTTATGTCTGCTGGTAGTAGGCTGGTGATTCAGGACAAGTGATTCTGATGGGAGGGCTTATGTACTATTCCATCAGTCCAGTTCATGTCCCACTTTTCTTGGAAAGACTTCTCGCCGACCTCTGACTCAGAAGGTATTCCTTTTTAAACAGGCCATTCTAACCTTGCCAGTCTTAAGTTACAGTGTCATCATTATTTAGCAGGTAGTATGTGCCACTGCCGTAGTAAGCACTTCATGCATATTAACTCACTGAGTTCTTCCCACAAGCCTGCAGTGCAGGCTCCGTAGGCAGTACCCCTACTCTCTGCAAGAGGACGTTGAGTCACAGACAGAATAGGCAACTCTCCTGAGTGAGGAAACTGGCCTAGGACCCAGGCTGTTTGGTTCTGGGGTTCCAGGGTTCCAGGCTCAATTGCTTTGCTGCGCAGCTTCTAACTCTGCCATGTGATTTATTTGCCCTGCAGCAATCAGTTGTCAATGTTACCAGGACCCCCACACTCCAAACGTTCAAAGCTATAGATACCAAGACTCAAGAAGCGGAAAGCCTGACAACACTAACTTTACAACTGGGAACGCGTTTGGCAGTTGGATGTAAAATGGATTTAATTCTTCTCTGCCAGAAATGGGAACTAAAAGGAAAAGTGCAGATGTGGAACGTCAGCTGTCATATCAGGCAGGTCCTTGTAATGCAGCACCACAAGCTTGACTGTCTTTCTCTCTCTCTTCCTTCCTATTTAAATTTTTAAACAAAGCAGTTGAGATCTTTAAATATGGAAGAAGCAGTTCCTGACTCCCCAGAAGGCTGAAGTGACAAGAATGCTGAGAGCTGCACTAAGGAAAGGGACGGGCTCCCTGCTTGCATGTGAGTGGACTCTGAAACTTAAGGTAAGTCACCAGGTTCCCTCGCCCTGCCCTCTGCAATTAGCCACGTGCTCAGAGCTGAGGGCCCATGAGGAATGGTTTTCAGAAAGGTGCTGGACAAGCCCCCAGTCCTCAGGACAGTGCCCTGCTCTGTTCCCTGCTCAAAAAAGTGGACTAGGCAGCAACGGGGTGGCCAACAAATGGCTCTGGTGTGTGCATCTCTTGAATCTGGCCCACTTGAATTCAAATGGGCAGCCCCACTTGAATCTGGCCAGGATTCTACAAGGAGGCTTGGACAGAAAGCTCTGCCCCTCTCATGCACTATTAGGAGACAAAATAGAAACATTAATATTAAAACAGCACATGCCCTTTGATCCATTAATTTCCGCTCTTAAAAATTTAACCTTTGACTCTTCCTGCATATGTGTACAGAGGTATCTGCTCCGGGATCGTCTTTAAAGTGCTCTTACAGTAGCCAAAGACCATTAATAGCCTAGACAGTCACTACCGGAAACCAGCAATATATTTATGAGCAATCCCTTATATGCAATTACTTAGCAACAATACTGGATCGGAAATGACATGAAATTTATAGCCTTTTTTTAATCCCACTTAGTATGAATATTCATATTGATGCATTTGATTACAGAGTGCCGTTCTAGGCCATACTGGGATGATATTACTTTATAACTTTATTTGGCCCCAAAGGTCTAAATAAAGGATTATGTTCCTGTGCATTCATGACAGAGTACTATGCAGTCATAAAGAAGAATGAAGTCTGTGCATGTGTTCTGCTATGGAATGCCCTCCAAGACATGTTGGTATGTGAAAACAAAATCCAGGAGCAAAACAATGTGCATTGCATGCTATCATTATGTTAAGAGGGGACTGGGCAGAGAAGGTAGATATGGTCTGCATAGAATATTTCTGGAAGGACACACAAAAATTTGATTACAGCAGTTGCCTATTGAGAGGTGTAAGAAATGGACCTCTGTGATCCACTAAAGCATGGTCAGCTTCTGACGGAATTTGCTGAATTTCCCCAGGACAAGCAGAATGTGGGGAGAAGGGAAGAGGATGTAGGAACGAAGAACTGCACGTGGGCCAGCATTATGGTGGAAACTTTCTCCAAAGGTCTGCCTCAGCCAGACAGGGGAGGTGGAGTCAGCTAGAAAGGCCTCAGCCCAATTTTTTTTAAATGGCCCAAAGGGAGACAGCAAGACCTAGGTGACACATGAGGGTGACCTCAGAGTACTCAGCCAATGAGGAACCGGAGGAGGGACTGAGTAAATAGGCTGTGTTCCCTGGCCCACATGTGAGCCTGTACAATGGACTTCCACTCTCGAGAGAGTATTAAAGTCTCATTTTCGCCACTCTTCAGTTTCCAAGTCCATCATTTGAAGTTTGGACAGGTGAGCATTTCTCACAGAGGGAAACTGGGGGGGAGGGACTGGTGTCAGGAGCCCTCTAAATGCCCTTTAGTATTGATTAGCCAGATCGATCAGACTGTCTCTCTGGCCTCTGTACTGGAGAAGGAACAACTATTAGAGAGGTGCATCAAGACAACAAGGTGCAGAGATGAGATGGGAGCAGAGGCGTGTCCGTGCTGGCACACAGTCAGCTGTGCAGGTCTCCCATCCCTGGATCCTGGGCTCCCGCCTCGGCTGTGTGGCCAAGATACCAATCTCCTATTTCATTTGGCAGATCTGAAAGAAGTCTCTGCTTAATACCAGGAAGTGTTTATGCGTGCACATGTGTGTGCACGTGAATGCATATGTATGCATGTGTGTGCATGCAAAAGGAAAGCTAAATCTCTCCTAGGTGGTTGAGTTAAATGTTGTTCTCAGTCCTTTATAGAGTGTGCTGAGTACATGAGTGTGCTGTCAAGAGGTTTTTCCCGCATCTCCAATCAGTTACAAAAGAAGGCAATCCTCTGAGAGAGGTTGGGGGGACGCAGGTGGATGGGGGGGGGGGGGCCAGAACAGAGCTCACTTGCCTAGGGGCACTGAAGCTAGGGAGGCCCCTTCAGTAAGAAGTGCAGTTGTGCCCCCACAGTGCTTGAACATCAACCTATGAGCTAGGAGATCACGGTTCAATTCCCAGTCAGGGCACATGCCTGGGTTGTGAGCCCAATCCCCAGAAAGGGGGGGGGGGGGGAGTGCTGGAGGCAACCAGCGAATCAAGGATTCTCTCTCATCATTGATATTTCTATCTCTCTCTCCCTCTCCCTTCTACTCTAAAATAGATTTTTAAAAAAAAAAGAAGAAGAAGAAGTGCAGTTCTGCTGCCTCTTAGTCCAAGAGCATGGCTCTCTCAGTAAAATACTAGACATTCTAAGGAATGATCAACATTAAGTAACTAACATTATGGAATGCGTACTATGGGTCAGGCACTACACCAGCTGCCTCAGAACACTGCAGCCTTTACGCTGCAAACCAGCCGCCAAAGTGGGTATTATCAAATGAGGAGGGGGGTCAAGAAACTCGTCCAAGGTCACATGACTGGGCTTTGCTGCAGAAGCACCTGGTGGGTGCTAATTCACTGTCAACTCTGTACAGTAGGAGGATGTGCTCCCAGTGCCGTACCCTCAGGCCCTGTGCTGTTGGGCACCAGTGTGAACTCTGGGCAGGGGGGTGATGAATAAAGATTTCTTTCTCTTCTGTGGTTTCCTTTTCTTTAAAAACGCTGCATGATAAATTTACTTCCTAACGATTTCTGAGTAAACTTCAATGGCCACAATTTCAAAATCATTAATAATTCATGACTAAGGGCCATAAACACTATATAATCTACACAGGCAGGAACTATGAATGCTTGCTGAGAATATTTTTCCCAGCTACATGGAAGTATCTACCGACTTGAAGCCAACCATCAAAGACATTTTTCAGAAATGCTACTAACCCTTCCGAAGCCTCAAGTCAAGATGCCTCTTCCAAGAAGTCTTCTCTCCCACCCCCCTGCCCCCTGGGTCTCCTCTATGATGTCTGCCACCCTTTCCTTTGATTTGTGCCTGTGTATGTCTGTGAGAGGGCTGTGAGGAAGGGAGGGAGGAGAGGAGGGGACAGGAGGGTTTGAAAAGGAGAGTCCTCCAGCCAGGCAGGCATGGGGTATGCAGGGAAGCACCCAGGGTTAGTTACCACCTGTGAACCCTGCTTCCCATCACAACTACTTGGGGAAATTAACAGGCTCTGATGCCTGGATCACACTACCAGAGATTCTGATTTAACTGGTTTGGAAAGAGGCCTGGATATCGGGTATACAAAAGCTCCGGGTGATACTGTGGCACAGCAATGTTTGTGAACCACTGCCATTAAGCACTCAGCATGGGGCCTGCAATGCAGCTGCTGAAACCCATTCGCTGTGGAGCAGAGATGGAGGCAGGGAGGCAGCCTGGAGAGCTCTCCTGAAAGGGCCACATCCACAACAGCCACAAGGACCTGTTGTCAGTCTCCACTTTTCCAAAGAAAACAGAAGGGTGCATTTTTCAAGTGAAATCTCCAATTTTTACTAAATGTGGACCCCTAAATCTAAAAAACTGTAATAGCCGAAACCGGTTTGGCTCAGTGGTAGAGCGTCGGTCTGCGGACTGAAAGGTCCCGGGTTCAATTCTGGTCAAGGGCATGTACATTGGTTGTGGGCACATCCCCAGTAGGGGGTGTGCAGGAGGCAGCTGGTCGATGTTTCTCTCTCATCGACGTTTCTAGCTCTCTATCTCTCTCCCTTCCTCTCTGTAAAATATCAATAAAATATATTTTAAAAATAAATAAATAAAAAACTGTAATAGAGTATGGGCCAAATAAAACAATCTTTGGGCTGAATTTGGCCTGGCAAGCTCACTGAGAACAGCTGCCCATCCTCCCTTTGCCGTGTTGGCTCTTGAACACTCAGAAATACCCATGGAAACCACGTGTTCTCTGGCCAAGGTGTAAGGAGGCCCGTGTAACCTAACCACCCAAGAAACACGCCATATGCCATCTACCTGTTCTCACCAGCATGTCTTCTTCTCATCTTTCATGGGGACAGAGCTTGTCTATACCTGGCATCCTGTGTAAGGCACAGGGCATCAGGCGGTGCAGATTCCACAGACAGGGTGGCCATGGGGACTGAGACGCAGAAAGAGGAGGTGGGTGAAAAAGGCCTGTTGTGACATATCAGGATGAACATCCTAACAGCTTGGCATTGATTTCTTTCTCTTGCTTTTCTGACCAAGCAAAAGCCCTATTAGAGAGTCAGCACCCTCTTTTTCAGGGGGCCCAAAGCCATCTTACCATAGATATCTTTCAGGGTGGAAGTTGGATATTGTGATAAACAATCCCATTCTCTATTTTCCCTCACTTTCAGAAGAGTGTGATCTGAAATGCTCTCAGGCAACTGATGTGATGGGAGTAGCCGGGAAAGTGGCAATTAGGGGGGTCCTGCTGCCAAGGAGAGGGGGGAGGGTGTTTCCACTGGTTACCTGCTCCCTGCTTCCTGGGTTCCCTGCTAACTTTTTTTTTAAAAAATAAATCTTTATTATTCATATTATTACAAATATTCCTCATTTTTTTCCCTCCATTGCTCCCCTCCACCAGGTTCCCATCCCACCCTCTGCCCTTTCCCCATCCCCCATTGTCCTCATCCATAGGGCACAGTTTATGTTCAGTCTCTTCCCACACCCCCCACTCCACTTTTCCCCAAGAATTATCAGTCCACTCCCCTTCCATACCTCTGATTCTATTATATTCAACAGTTGATATTGTTCATCATGTTTTTTAATTCCCTTGGTTTTTAGATTTACATGTTGACAGTTATGTATTTGTTGTTCATAATTTTTATCTTTATTTTCTTCCTCTTCTTAAAGAACCCCTTTCAGCAATTCATATAATTCTGGTTTGGCGGTGAACTCCTTTAGCTTTGTTTTATTTGTGAAGCTCTTTATCTGGCCTTCAATTCTGAGTGATAGCTTTGCTGGGTAGAGTATTTTTGACTGTAGGTTTTTGTTATTCATCACCTTGAATATTTCTTGCCATTCCCATCTGGCCTGCATGGTTTCTGTTGAGAAATCAGCTGACAATCATATGGGTGCTCCTTTATAGGTAACTACCTGCTTTTGTCTTGCTGCTTTTAATATTCTCTCTTTGTCTTTTGCTCTTAGAATTTTAATTATGATGTGTCTTGATGTGGTCCTCTTTGGATTCCTTTTGTTTGGGGTTCTCTGCACTTCCTGGGCTTATAAGTCTATTTCTTTCACCAGGTGGGAGAAGTTTTCTGTCACTATTTCTTTCAATATGTTTTCAGTATCTTGCTCTCTGTCATCTTTTGGGACCACAAATAATTCTAATGTTGGTTCGCTTAAAGTTTTCCCAGAGGTTTCTTAGACTATCTTCAACTTTCTGGATTCTCTTGTCTTCTTGTTTCTGCACAGGAGTGTCCTCTGGCTCTTTGTGTTCCAAATCTTTGACTTGATTCTTGCAATCTTCCATTCTGTTTTTAGGACTCTGTATAATATATTTTATTTCAAACAATGTATTCTCTATTTCTAGTTGATCATTTATTATTTCTAATTGATCTCTTTTTTTGTAAATATACATTTTTTATTGATATTTTACAGAGAGGAAGGGAGAGAGATAGAGAGCTAGAAATGTTGATGAGAGAGAAACATCAACCAGCTGCCTCTTGCACACCCCTCCCCCTGGGGATGTGCCCGCAACCAATGTACATGCCCTTGACCAGAATCGAACCCAGGACCTTTCAGTCCACAGACCGACGCTCTACCACTGAGCCAAACCGGTTTTGGCTGATCCCTTTTCATATCCTCATAGATCTTGTTTATTTTATCGACTTTTTCTAGGAAATTCTTGAAAAACCTTATAACCGTTGTTTTGAACTCTATATCCAGTCACTTTTTGTCCTCCGTTTGTGATCTGTTTCCTTGTCTCGGCATTTTCACTGCTTCCCTGAGTTGGTAGGGTGGCTTTGTGTGTTAAGGTGTCGTATATGGTTCAGTGGGTCACCCTCCGTTATCTGAGGTGGACACTCTTGGTGCACCCCTTTGTGGACTGTGTGTACAGCCTTCTTGTAGTGAAGTCATGATTGTTGTTGGTATCACTGGGAGGAACTGACCTCCAGGCCAATTGGCTGGGAGGATCAGCTGTGTCTATAAGAGACAGCCATATTCGACTAGACTTGGAAAACTGCAAAAGCCTCCGTATTCAGCTTGGATAGGGCGGAGTTTCAGGGTGGAGCCTACAGCCTTGACTTCCCGTTAGCCCCACCTACCTGCCCTATGAGGTTCCTGAGTCTCAGTGTTCCTCAGTGTCCTTTGGTACTGGCTGCAAGCACCTCTGAGAGAAAGGTGCCCTAGAGTTTCGCCTGCTACCAGATAGTCTAGTCCAGCCATGGGCAAATTATGGTCCGCAGGCCAGATCTGGCCCGTTCGGCTGTTCTATCCGGCCCGCGGAGCCGAAAGAGCAGAGGGTTCTCTTGCTCTCCCCTCCGCTCCTTCACCAGCAGCCCAAGATGAGAGTGCCAGAATGGTCAGGTTGCTTTTGTTCCGGCCCTCCGGTCCAGTTTAAGAACCCACTGTGGCCCTCGAGTCAAAAAGTTTGCCCACCCCTGGTCTAGTCTCTCCCCCAGTGAGCCTGGAACTGGGGTTCAGTGCACTTGGAAGTGGGGTTGAGAGCAGTCCGGAGCTTATGTCTCCTTCCCGCTAGGGGAATCCAGCGGCTCAATCAACAGTCTGTCCTCTGCATGCTATGTGCGCGACTCCAGGGCTCTGCCTTTCGCTGCTCCCCTGAGCTTCCGCCTTACAGCCCAGATTCCCTCTGTATGAGCCTGGGACCCGAGGGTCTCACCCAGAAGTGGGGTTCAGTACAGTGTGGAGCTTTTATCTCCTTCCCACTAGGGAACACCAGCCAGGCACTCAGCCGCCCTTCCTCTCCAGCTCCGTCCTCTCCCCATGCACGCACCATGTCTCCATACCTTAGGCTTTTTTAGCTCCTCTGATTTTCCTTCCGGTTTTCTCTATCCATCTAGCTGTAGAATTCCCAGTCAGTCAACTTTCCTGTAGTTTTGGATAATGTCCACTTTATATTTTAGTTGTATTTTTTGAAATTGTTGCGTGAGGCTGTAGTTAGGAGTTTACCTATGCCGCCATCTTGGTTTCTCCCTCCCCCTGCTAACTTCTTTTTTTTGTTTGTTTAATATTTTATTGATTTTTTACAGAGAGGAGGGGAGAAGGATAGAGAGCTAGAAACATCGATGAGAGTGATACATCGACCAGCTGCCTCCTGCACACCCCCCACCGGGGATGTGCCCACAACCAATGTACATGCCCCTGACCGGAATCGAACCTGGGATCCTTGAGTCCACAGACCGACGCTCTATCCACTGAGCCAAACCGGTTTCGGCCCCTGCTAACTTCTTAATATGGATGAATGGGATGCTGTTGTTCTGTGACTTATGACACCAGTTAGGTTTACACCATTCACTCCTGGCTGAGCAGCTCTGGTCACTATCCTCGGTCACTTCGCAGAGGAAGACAGGTGCGTGCAGGCCTGAGCTCGCTCCCCTTCTTCACAGGAGACAGGCACACCTGCGCCTGCTCCCAGAGAACCCTCCTACCAGAGAGGAGCAGGAAAACCCACCCTTGTTCAGCATTGAGACTGCCCTCTGGAGCTGACATTTATTTAGGTCATTCCAGCAGCATCAAACTTCCCAAGTTATGTCCCAGCTCTCAGTCCAGGCAGGTTGACTGAAAAAGAAGAAAACCCACACTGGCTGTTCTGGCTGCAGCTGAGAAAAATAGGAGAGGATGAAAATCACAACTGATAGATCCTCCCTTCCCCCAACTGATGGACGGAGTATGGCATAACCTGTACCTGCAGATAGACATTCCTGAGCACCTAACAAGGCACCTTATATGGACTGTACATTGAACCACCAATCAGCACTTGCCAAATACCCTAAGTCCCCAATTCATAAGTCCCTAGGTCCCTAATCATGTGCCTTACATGAAATCACCAATCAGCATGTGCTGAGTGCCCTAAGCCCCGTCCCTTCCTTTTCCTCCCCTCAAAAGGCGTGTTCATCCCAGCACGTGTGCTCTTTCTCCTTAGAAGGTAGCCCGGCAGGGTCTTCTCCAATAAAGCCTGTGTCCTGGTCTCCTGGTTTTGGCCCTCTGTTTCATCTTTCAACAACAAAGTAAATGGGGCATCCAAACCCAACCTGCTTCCTCAGAGCTGGCTAGGGGAGGCCAACACAGAGGAAACAGAGCCACAGCAAGCCATGGCATACAAAAAGGGAAGACCAAGTCCCGTGGCCATTTTTGAGCCTCTGGGCCCAGCTGAGCCTGAGAAATCCCTTAGAACTGTATCACTTTACAATCAAGAATATCAGTACCCAAGTGTTCATGAATTTCAGGATTGGTTGATATTTATGATAGGCTATAGACCTTCTTACCCCTGCACCCATATGACACTATTAAGACTCAAATTTGACCTCCCATGAGTTTAAGACCTCCTTGCATTGTAACCTATGAGTCCTTGCACTACTTCCCATCTCAGGCACAATGACCTTGCTGCTTTCCTATTCATGTCTCTGTGACTTTGACCGTGGCTTTTACTTGGCCTAAAAGTCTCCTACTCAGCCTTTAGGAGGCAGCCTACACATCGGCTTCTTTGCACAGCCTTTCTTAATAATCAATGGCAGAAGATGACCCCCTTTGTGTACTGAAATTCTACTTTCTTTGCCCTTCTCTCACTATATTGGCACTTTGTATTATAATGATCTGTTGCACATCCTGAGATCAAGGACTGCCTCACCCATGCCTTAGTTCGAGCTGGTGCCTGGCACACAGCAGATGGGTTCAGAATGGTAGGTTTCAAGAATGGCCATAATAGTTTGTAGATTTCCTCTCAAGAAGTGAGACCTATTTCCCCACCACTTGAATCTGGGTTGACCTTGTGACTTGCTTTGAGAAACAGAAAGTGGCAGAAGTGACCGTGCCAGTTGGGAGCTAGGACTCTGAAGTCTTGAACCTCCATGTGGCTACCTTGCTAGAGGATGAAAGAACATTGGAGGAGAACTAAAGCATCCTAACTGACAGCCCTAGGTGACAAAAATGAAGGACAAATGCGTAAGTGATCCCGGCTGAGGTCAGCAGAACCTGGCCCATCAGCAGACCTACCCAGGGAAGCCTCATCCAGACTGCTGACCCACAGAATTATGAATAAATGCATGGCTGTTTTTAAGTTACAGTGATTTGTTACACAGACAAAGCTAACTGACACATTCAATAAGAGATTATTACCAACAAGTGACACTGGTTGATAACTCTATAGACAAGTATTATTTAGTCAGGGATTCAAGCTTGGGACTCAGAGAGGAGAGCCAGGAATACTTAATCACCAGCCTGCACGCCCCCCAACCCCCTCCCACTTCCCTTCAAATAACTGCCTCCCACCAGCCCTCGCCAGTGACACATTTACCTCCTTGTTCTCCCGAGAGCAGGACCTGCTTCTCTCAGCCTTTCGCAGAGTCTGACCTGCAGCAGTTCAAAAGCAGAACCAGAGATTTAAGGCTGTTTTAAAACAGCTAGTTTGTCACCACAAATGCTTTTTATTTGCAAACTGGATAGGCAAGACCAATCATAATCAAATGATTTTAAGAAAATGTAGCCTATTATTATGATGGGGAAATGGTATACTCTTGAAATAAAGCAACAGCAAGGAAATGCTAATTCACCCGCGTTACTTGACTTTAATGAACAAAGCCTCAACTCTTTAATCTGGAGCATTATCTGCATTCTGCAAGGGCCCACAGCCTCCAGTGTTGCCAGTCAAATTGCATTTTTATTAAATTGTTTAGATTATAAAATGCCTTCCACTGTGCATACACATAACCTCTGATGTGCCGCACCAAACCCCAAACTTAGACACAGGTGATGATACAGATGGGAATTAGCAGGAATCCCCGAGTTTCACATAATGGGCAATTTCAGAGAAAATTGTTGCTTATCTCAGAAAACTGGTGGCCTAACATTTGAAGGCATGCATAAATTCAACAGATCGACACCAGAATGTTTAAATAGGCTGTTCTAAATGCAGAACTTTTATGGCACTGCCCATTATAAAAGAATTCCTTAATGAAAAATTAATGGTTTTAAAATAAAAAATGATAGTCACTGCACATTGTCAAGGCGTCTCCCAAACTGTCCAACTTCGTCCTTGAGTGTCTATTTGTGAGGGTGCCACAACCACATGTTCCATTAGCCAAGAGCACTCTTAAGGCAGGAGCAAGAAAGCTTAGTGATGACCTATTGAGAAGCAAGAGACCACTAGACATGGTCACTTCCAGTGGGAGGGGCAGACCGGGCCCTGATGGGGTTGGGGCTCCCAGCGGGCAATAAAGCACAAGGCAGAAAACATTGCTCTTTCTCAGAAGGTGATAATAAGAGAAGAGCTAAAGCCCAAAGATGAACCTCTGGCCAAACTAGGGCCAATATAGTGTTTCCCAAACTTCTCTCATGATAAGAATCACCTGGTGGAGTTGTTAAAATACAGATTCCTGAATCCCAACTAAGAAGTGCTAAACTAGAATTTTGGGGAACATATAGGTAGAATTAACTAGTGCTCTAGCACTAGTTAAGTATACAACTAGAATTTTGGGGAACATATAGGTAAAAATAACTAGTGCTCTAGCACTAGTTAAGTATACAATTTTACCTATATGTTCCCCAAAATTCTAGTTTAGCACTTCTTAGTTGGGATTCAGGAATCTGTATTTTAACAACTCCACCAGGTGATTCTCATCATGAGAGAAGTTTGGGAAACACTGAAGAATTTAGAAAAGAGACACCTGGTGACTTCTCAGGAGACCATGCATTAGACAGTATTCTGGTATAGTAAACATCTTTTGGGTTATCTGCTCAGCCATAATAACACGCTAAACTGCCCTCTTCTCTTTTCTTCTCCTCCCCATCCCAAGGGTGGGACCCTGACCCGCTGCAGCCAATCAGAATCGCAGCCTCAGGAATTTGGAATTGATTCTGAAAAAAGGGGTTAAGAGGGCCAGAGCAGGGTTCTCTGTGTGTGAGCTTTGACAAGGTGACCAGCCAGCCTTGGGATAGACTAATAGATAATGACAGACAGAACGGACTCAGCTGAAACTGACTGCATGCCTGCCTCTGCGGTCACAGAGACCCAGTTAGACTATTCTGGATGTACTTTCTTTTTTTCCTTTTCTTTTTTCCTTTTTTTGCCTTAAAACAAAGAACCCAGGATTTAGGGATGAGAAAGAGCCAAGGAAAACATACCGCTGTGGTGGGGGATGGTGATAGTTGCGGAGGTTGTAGGTGTATTAGGACAGGGGGTATATGAAAACTCTCTGTACTTTCTACTCTGCTTTGCTATGAACCTTAAACTGCTCTAAAAATAAAGTTTTTATTTTTTTATTTCTAGAAAAGAGTGCAGGATATAAGAATCAAGTGATATGAGTTAGGCCAATTTTATTCCAACTTCCTTACTCTGAGGCTCTGGGGCAGGATCCAGGGTGGGTGTAAGGACCCCAAGATTGAGGAATTGGCCTCCCCCACTGCCTGTTCCAGGATGTGACCTTTACGGTTAAAGATTAGATAGGAATGAAGTCAGTTCTTTAAGGTTGAAGATTAGGCAAGAATGAAGCCAGTCCCCAGAAACTCCCTACCCTGAAATGCAAAAAGCCAGAATGCAATATTTTATGACAAAACAATAAAAGCAGGGCTAGGAAGGTTTCATCCTGTTGACCGCTGTGGAATTCTCCCCCTGGGAACTGAGCTGACCACCTCAGAATGCACCTGTCAGGGAGAGACCATCCAGCCTCCTTAACCGCAGGGCTATAGGTATTTTATCTGTTTCTGGAATCGACCTGCAAAAACAGACCATCCGGCCTCCTAGGGAAATGAGTCAACTGTCAACTATTATGAGCCAAATATTATCTGTTAACATAGTTCCCTGATTTACAGACCACCTGCGTGTGGTTTTAGCCTATATAAACTCATGCCCTGCAGTTACTCGGCGCTCTCAGCCAGCCAGCCCTGATGCTGGCTGCCTGAGAAGCCCCTGCCCTGCGCTTGTACTAATAAAACCTCATGCTTTTTGCATCAAGTTTCGGTCTCGGCGTTTGACATGGGGTCGTCGCCCCCTCCATCGGACTCACCGGGGGTCTTGGGACCTTACATGGGCAGCTCCCACAATCACTTGCTCTGGCTGTCAGAGGAGGGGCACACCAGGTAATACAGGCCAGGTGATGCTTAGCCAGGAGCTAGGAGACAGGCCTGGACCTGGAACAGGACAGAGTGGGCTGGAGGCCAGGGGTCAGGGAAGGAGGTTTTTAGTAGCAGAAGTAGTTCTAAGGCAAGTAAGATGCCAGCAGGGCCAAGTAAGGCCCAGAGCAAGGGTAGGGAGCAGGAGGGAAACAGAGCTAGGCCAGGGTAAGCATGGCGGTCGCCATCCTCTAGCAGAGGTCCTTCCTGTGCTGGTCGGACACATGTCTGGGAACACATGTTAGGGCACCCTGGCTAAGTTACAGGATCCAACAGGATCTCTCTGGACCACATTTCCTTCCTTAAAAAAAAAAAAATTAGACTGAATTATCTTTGGGTTTGCTTTTCTTCTATAAAATTCTGTTTCACCAATAAGGAACAGGGAAAGAAACCACCATTAAGCTGGGCCATAAAAAAAATTAATATAAAAAACATAAAGCTTAACTACTGAAATATGAAAGCAAATCTCTCTACTGGAGTTAATTAGAAACTTCTTTATTCATTAAATTGGAAAACAATGTGCTTATTTTCCAATGAAGATAATTTGCTCTAATTACACGCATTTGTTATCTAATGCTCCTGTCCTCACACCACTGAGCCCCTCTCTCCACCAGGTAACTCAATGTGGACAGCTCCTTCTTGCCAAGGATGGGAGGAACCAGATTACACCACACCCGTCTACTTAGCTTCTCTGAGTATCCTCCTACCCAGATCTCATTCTATTCCCACAATTCAGCGAGTGAGGTGGAAGGAGTAACATTAACATATATGCTGTTTGCAAAATTAAAGGGATGTTCCTTTTCCTTTTGCAAGGTGACCTGCCAGATTCAGTCATGAAACAATAAATAAGGCCAAATGTAAATGACACCTGTGTACCTCACTTTACAAAACAGATGTGTGCCTGGGGAAAAGATGAAAGAAGTGAATGCACTGAGTTTTTTAACTACAATATCGTCCTCTCACTTATGATTTCAGAGAGATTTTATCTGCCCTCAGGATTTCTCTTCCGTGGTAGAAAAACTGTGGCATTCAGTTTTACTTTGCTCTAGATACTGATAATAATATTCATCACTACCATTCAGAGGGGAGTTGTTGCTTCCTTGGATGTTAGCTTCTGAAGCCATCAGGCAAGGGGAAATCAGCATCAAAATTACCGCTGGTGAAAGCAGCCTTACACCTCCCACAAAGCACAGTCTCCAGGACACAGCCTTTCAGATCCATTGCTGCAGACTAGTATGCATGTGCAATATTTAATGCATATGGAAATGTATGCTACATGATAATGTCACTTATGATATTTCTAATTAAACTATTCATATTGTAACTACTCCCTCTGTTTTTCCTCTTGGAGCTGGAGGAGAGTAGCAGGGGTGGGCATAAGAGTGGGGCATGTAGTTCATGAAAGTTAAATGCTGGCTTGCTGCAGCTCCCTGCACTGGACACCTAATACGTGCCAAGTCCACAAACTTCATGGCCCACATCCTCACAACCACTCCTTTAGGTGAGGGATCAATAACCTTTGTTTGTGGAGCTACAGAATAAATATTTTGTACTTTATAGGCCATAAAGTCTCAGGTACAACTAACTACTTAATTCTGCCATTGCAGTGTGAAAGCAGCCATAAACACTATGGAAAAAAGCAAGTGCGGTTGTGTTCCAATAAAACTTTATTCATAAAAACAGACAACAGGGCCCTGGTTGGTGTGGCTCAGTTGGTTGGGTGTGTTCCATGCACCGAAAGGTTGTGGGCTCAATCCCAAATGGGGATATGCAAGAGGCAGCCAATATTTCCTCTCACATGATCTCTGTCTCTGTCTGTATCTTTCTCTCCCTTTATCTCTAAACAAACAAACAAACAAACAAAGAACTAAATAAAACAGGCAGCAGGCTAGACTTTGGCCCATAGGCAGCAGTTTGCTGATTCTCACTTTAGATGGACAGTATTATTCCCATCGCTACAAACCAATGATGAAATGAGAAACAAAATGGGGTGTGACTGAGCTGCTTGCTCAAGGTCACAAACATGTAGCAGGGCTCAGGGTGCACCTAATCACCATCAGCACTACCACATCCTCGCATGAGCAGCAGTGCTGTCATCACCACCACCATCATTATCATCACCACTAACAGGACCTCACCCTAATCAGAGTTTGCGGGTGCCTCTCATTGAGCTCCAGGCTAAGTACCTAAATCAACTCGTTTATTCTTCACAACTACCCTACAAAATAGGTACTATTATTATCCCACTCATCAGAGGAGGGCACCCAACCCCAATGAAGTTAGGAATGTGTCCAGTATCACCCAGCTAGTGAGTAGCAAAGCTTTGAATATGGGCAGTTTGGCCCCAGGACCTGCACGCCTGACCACTAAGTACACTGCCCCTGTCAGATCTTTAGAGACAAGTATAAGAAGGCCAGAATGGGCTGGAGAGGGAGTCTGACATAAGGATCTCTTTCTGTGGTGCAGCTGTTTAATGTACTTGGGACACCTAAAGCAATTAACAAGGGGATTAGAAGGAAATGATTCCTCAAGGGCAAAGGGAGATGAAACTCCCTACTGGGCAGATAAAGCCAAAAGTGAAAAGGCAAATTTGGCAGTCACAACACACAATTCACTCAGGTAAATAAATGCACAGCCTTGACCAGCAGGGGTGGGCTTTGGAGAATGAAGATGAGTCAGTGGAAATCCTGCAGGCAGAGGGCCCCAGCAGGGACTTCCCATCACAGAGGAGTTCTGAACAAAGAACCTGTGTCTCCCCACTGGTGCGATGATGCTTCCCTTAGGTTACTAAATAAGCTTATTTCTTCTGTTGTCCAAAGAGGAGGGCTTGCAGTGCTCTTGGTCTTACATGTCTATGTAATTTAATTTAAATGACAAATGTCCCATTGAGATTCCACTTTCCCTCACCTATCTGACTGGCAGAAATCCAGAGATTTGACAATATACTGTTGGCAAGGGCTGGGAAGCAGGCACTTTTGAGCACTGCTGGGAGGATTACAAAATGGCACAGGCCCTTTGGAGAATATTTCAGCGACACTTCAAAGGACAAATGCATTTTCCCTTTGAGCTAACAATATCACTTCTAGGAGTCTGCACTGTGAAGAAACGCCTCCACAAACAGGAAACAAATGCATGCACAAGATATCCACTGTATCGTCACTTACATCAGCGAACATTAGAAATAACACTTAAGTCTAAGAGTATGAACTGGCTGAATAAATATTGTGAATCCACATAATGGAGTGGAATACTATGAAGTTAGAAGAAAAAATAAGCAGGCTCCTTATACATCTTTTTCCCCCTTATATATCTTATCCTATCTAATAAAGAGGGAATATGCTAATTGACCCATAGCCAATAAGGAGGGACTATGCTAATTACTGCACCAACCTCAAAGATGGTGATGCCCACAGCCAATAAGGAGGGAATATGCTACTAGACTGCCACACCTTCAAAGATGGTGGCGCCCACAGCCACAAGATGGCAGCACCTAGTCCCCTCAGCCCTGCCGGGGCAGCAGGCATGTGGCATGGCCGGGCCCACCCCCAGGTGGGTCCAGCCACTCCGTGTGCTATCTCTGAGGATAACCAGCTGCCCAGGGCCAGCCCAAGGCACAGGCAAGCCTCAGATGGCCACTGTTCAGCTGCCTAGGACTGGCGTGAGGTGCAGGTGAGCCTCGGATGGCAGCTACCCAGCCACCCAGAGCTGCCTAAGGCACAGGTAACCAAAGTCGGCTGAAGATTGTGCTATTGGCAGTGGTAGCAGCAGAGGTGTGATGGGGATATCGCCTTCTCCTGTCCCTGAGGGTTCCCAGACTGTGAGAGAGGGCAGGCCCAGCTGAGTCATCCGCCCCACCCCCTGCTCTAATGCATGACTTTTCATGCACCAGGCCTCTAGTCTATACTAATAAAAGGGTAATATACTAATTAGACTAGACATCTTCCAGGCAAAACCACAGTGGCAGGGCTGAGGCAGAGGCAGTTAGGAGCAATTGGGCAGCAGGGGAGAGCAGTTAGGGGCAATAAGGGAGGCAGGCAGAGAGGTTCGGGTGATAAGGCAGGCAGAGGTGGTTGTGGCGATCGGGCAGGCAGGGGAGCAATTAGGGGCATCAAGCAGGCAGGCAAAGTGGTGAGGGGCAATCAGGCAGGCTAGGCAGGTGAGCAATTAGGAGCCAGCAGTCCTAGACTGTGAGAGGGATGTCTGACTGCCAGTTTAGGCCCATGGGATCAGGCCTAAACCAGCAGCTGGACATCCCCTAAGGGGTCCCCAATGGGAGAGGGTGCAGGCTGGGTTGAGGGCCACCTTTCCCTGCACAATTTTGTGCACCAGGCCTTTAGTCCTATATAATAAAAGGGTAATATGCAAATAGACCAAATGGCAGAACCACCAAACAAGCAATCAAGCTAATGATATACTAAGGCTGCTCAACCACTCGCTATAACATGCACTGACCACAGGAGGCAGTCAACTGGTTGACCAGTCGCTATGACTTGCACTGGCCACCAGGGGAAAGATGCTCTGACTGATAGATTAGCTTGCTGCTGGGGTCCAGCCAATTGAGCAAGATGGGCCAGACATACCCTGGAGACCTCCCACGGTCCCTCCCTGGCCCAATCGTGCACCAGTGGGGTCCCTCAGCCTGGCCTGCACTCTCTTGCAATCTGGGATTCCTCAGGAGATATCAGAGAGCCGATTTCAGCCTGATCCCGCCTTGTGAGGGGAGGGAGGGGAGCGGGGGCACCAGATGCAGGGCTCATGGCTAGCAAGCACTGTGGCAGCATGAAGCATGAGCCTCCCCAGATTGGGACTGATTGGTAGGCACAGAGGGGATGGGATGAGCAGGAGCAGCAGTAGGAGCTGCAGGTGGTGTTGGACTATGGGTTTCAGCCCAATCCCAGAAGGCCACCCAGAAGGACCCCACCCATGCATGAATTCGTGCACCAGGCCTCTAATAGATGACAATATGTTGAGTGAAAAAAATCAAGGAGTAGAAAATTTAAATAGCATGTAATTTTTCTCTATGAAAGAGGGAAAATAAGAATGTATACTCATATTGGTTTTATTTTTAAAATCACCTGGAAGACACATGCACAGGAGTAGCTTCTTCAATGTATGTGGTTTTTTTAAAGATTTTTTTTATTGATTTTTAGAGAGAGAAATGAGAGGGAGGGAAACATTGATGTGACAGCGAAATATTAATCAGCTGCCTCCTGCATGCCACTAATGGGGGCTTGAGCCCATGTGCCCTGACAGGGAATCAAACTAGCAATCCTTCAATGCATGGGATGATACCCAACCAACTGAGCCACACCAGCCTGAGCTCAATGTATTACATGTATTCCCCTTCCCCCCCCACCAGCCCACACCCTCCACCCCCGCCCCAGGCCTCCACCACCCTACTGTCTATATCCATGGGTTATGCATATATGCACAGAAGATCTTCAGGTAATCTCTTCTCACCCCCTACCCCCACCTTCCCTCGGAGATCCAGTTTGTTCCGCGTTTTTATGTCTCTGGATCTATTTTGTTCAACAGTTTATTTTGTTCATTAGATTCCACATATGAATGAGATCATGCAATACTTGTCTTTCTCTGACTAGCTTATTTCCCTTAGCATAATACTCTTCAGGTCCCTCCATGCTGTCCCAAAGGGTAAGAGATCATTCTTTTTTACTGCCGCATAGTACTTCATGGTATAAATGTACCACAGCTTTTTTATCCACTCATCTACTGATGGTACTTGGGCTGTTTCCAATTCTTAGCTATTGTAAATTGTGCTAGTATGAACATAGGAGTGCACACATTATTTTTTATTGGTGTTTCAGGTTTCCTAGGATAGATTCCTAGAAGTGTGATCACTGGGTCAAACAGCAGCTCCATGTTTAATTTTTTGAGGAAACTCCATACTATTTTCCATAATGCCTGCACCAGTCTGCATTCCCACCAGCAGTGTACTAGGGTTGCCTTTTCTCCACATCCTCGCCAGCACTTGTCATTTGTTGATTTGTTGATGGCAGCCATTCTGACGGGTGTGAGGTGATTATTTTTACTTCTGCATGATTTATTTGGATCTATTTCCTATTCAATAAAGTAAAAATATTGAATGTCCAAAGGTTGATTCAAATTTTTAAAAGATCTAACATAATGAGAAATGCTATAAGCCTTCCCATCTGAGGTCTGAGAGGGGGTGGTCTGTGGGAGGGAGATGAAATAGCCTCCATGAACCTTAGGTGCCCAAAGTTTGCTGGAACAAGAACACAATATTTTCAGAGAACAAATTGCCTTCTTTTAAGAAATAAATCTGAAATGCATGAGAGATAAGAATGAAGTGACAAAATGGTTTCAGGAAACAATTTCTTAGCTAAGCCAATAGGTTATGGTGACCTGCTCATTTATTTGAGGGCAAAGTTTGTTTTGTGTGTTTTTTTAAAATATATTTTTATTGATTTCAGAGAATTGAAAGAGATAGAAACATCAATGATGAGAACCATTAATTGGCTGCCTCTTGTACACCCCACACTGGGGATCAAGCCCGTAACACAGCACATGCCCTCGACTGGAATTAAACCCAGGACCCTTTAGTCTGCAAGCCAATGCTCTATCCACTGAGCCAAATCAGCTAGGGCAAGACAAAGATTTATGAAATAGCTAGATGAGATGAAAGATGAAAAAGAAAAGGGGCCTGTTCTAATGTGTTGTCTGGAAATCAAGGTTTCCTAGTGCTTCCTGAGAACTACACTGTTGGGTTGCCCCAGCTAAAAGTTCTTGGGATTCCCTGTCATGTGTGACACAAAGCCACCCAAGGTCACAGGGCAAGGAAGGAGAAGAACTTGGGTTACAATGAGTAAGTCTAGCTATTCAGCCAGTGTTGGATACACCCTGCCCCCACCTCCACAGGCCTTCAGCCCATCCCAGCTTCCTGAACTTTGATACTGGCTTCAACCTACAGCCTTTGCAAAGACAAATGTGGCAGAGTAAAAGGGGGCAGGATGGGGACAGGGCACCATGGAGATCACCTGCCCAGCTTAATGGAGAATCACTACTGAGCTCCAGTCCCAGGGGAAGCAGTGGAACCCAGGAGAAGGGGCGGTGAGAACCAGAGGAAGAGCAGACTCTATTCGTGTGGGTGAGATAGTCACCATAAAACAAGCAGACTGCCAAATGAGGAGCGGATTCTATTCATGTGATCCTGAGACAGTCACCATAAAACAAGCAGATTGTCAAATGACAGCGGGGAAGGGAAGGAGACCTGGGGGGAGATAAGAGAACAACCAAAGGACTGGTATACATGAATACAACCAACGAACACAGAACTCTGGGGAGGGAGGGCATAAATGGGAGATGGGGGGGGGGGCGCAATGGTAAGCTATGTACACATATAATACCTTAATTTTAAAAATAAATAAATAAATAAATAAATGACTGTCCGACTGGTACATTTGATGTGCACTGGCAATTTAAAAATAAATGTTGACTCACACATGCACGATACATTAAAAAAAATTTCCAGAGAAGTCCAGTTTTATGAAAAAGCTTCTAATTTTTTTAAGTGGGAAGTTTGTTTTATTTTGCTAATATTTTTAAATTAATTATTAGAGAGAGAAAAGGGGAGAATGAGAGAGAAAGAGAAACACTGATGTGAGACTGGAACATCAACCAGCTGCTGCCTCCTGCATATTCCCTACCAGGGATTAAGCCCCAAACCCAGGCATGTGCCCTGACCAGGAATCACACCTGCAACAGGTCAGTGCACAGGATGACCCCCAACCAACTGAGCCACACCAGCCAGGGTTAAGAATCTAATTTTTAAATGCTGATAAGTAATTTAAAAAGAATTTTAAGCTCTGTCAGTCCCAACAAAATAGGCCTCAAGTTTCCAACCTAAGAAGTAACAAGGCAGAAGACTAGAAAATCTCTAGCTCATCCCATTATCTATATATATAAAAGGCTAATGTGCTAAGTGTCTGACCATCCGACTGGTTGCTGTGATGTGCACTGACCACCAGGATCAGATGCTCAACACAGGAGCTGCTATGACATGCACTGACCATTTACAGAAAAACGGCACTGTGGACCTGATGCCCACAAAGCAACACTCAGCTTCCCCCAACAGGGGCACAGGCCCCACCACCATCCTGGAGCGGCAGCCCACCAAATTGCAGCCAATGCTGCCAAGACCCCATGGCACAAAATCCAGCCCTCAGCCCAGCCCAGCCTGGAAACAGTGGCTGTGGGTGCCAGGTAAAGACACCACGTAGCAATGCCCGCTTCCTCTTCCTAGTGACAACTAGCCTCCTTGCAGTTTCTTCAGCCCAGGAACACGACTTGCTTTATAGCCAGGTGCAAACATTTCACACTTTAACCAAATGTCTGTGAAGCGTTTTCCTGTGCCTCCTCATTTGATCCTCACAGAAGTCCTGGAGTAGGTAGATAGGAGACTTGATGGAATCCTATTTTCTTTTCATTAGCCAGAAAACGGGGATTTAGAAAGCTTAGAAGCTTAACCCGACTGAGAAAAAGAAATAGTGGACCTTGAAAATGACTTCAGCTTTTCTCACTGGGCAGAATATAGTCAAACACTGCTGCAGCTAAATATTTTATCCTTTGTTCTCCCTATGTGATGTATAGTAATCTGCTTTGTGTTGATATTTACTGCTGTGTTGTTGGCAATTAACTGAAAGAGAAGTTGGGGTGCTCACTGGGCTGGAAAAAGGTTAGCTAAATCAGAAAGCAGGCCTAATTAAGCAAGTTTATTCTATACTAGAGGTCAGGTGCATGAAAATTCATGCACTGGAGGGGCATATCCCTCAGCAGCCTGCCCACTCTCATAGTCTGGGAGCCCTCAGGGGTGGGAAGTGACCAGCAATCTGGGGAAGGCAACGCCCCATCACACCTCTGCTGCTGCCACTGCCAGCAGTGCAAGCCTCAGCTGGCCCTGATTACCTAAGCCTAGGGCAGCCCTGGGCACCTGGGCAGCCAGCATCACAGACTTGCCTGTGCCTCGAGCATCAGCTGGGCAGCCAAAATCCAAGGCTTGCCTGCACCAAGAGCTGGCCCAAGGTGGCTTGGCAGCCAACATCTAAGGCTTGCCTGCACCTTGGGTGTCAGCTGGGCAGCCACCATCCGAGGTTTGCCTGTGCCTTGGGCCAGCCCTGGGTGGCTGGGGGGCTAAGGGGCCTGGGAGACTCCCGAGGCAAGTGCACCGAGTGGACAGACTTGCCAGACATTCAGTGTGCCTGCAACCCCTACCGGGATGAGGGAACTGGGTACCACCATCTTGTGGCTGTGGGCACCGCCATCTTTGTGAGGATGTGGCAGTCAATTAGTATATTCCCTCTTTTCTTTTTAAAAAAATATATTTTATTGATTTTTTTAGAGAGAGGAAGGGAGAGGAATAGAGAGTTAGAAACATCAATGAGAACCAAAATTGGTTTGGCTCAGTGGATAGGGCAATCAGGCAGGCAGACAGGCGAGTGGTTAGGAGCCAGTCCCGGATTGTGAGAGGGATGTCCCAGATTGGAGAGGGTGCAGGCCGGGCTGAGGAATCCCCCACTAGCACAAATTTCATGCACCGGGCCTCTAGTAGAATATATAAAAGGCTAAGTTGACTCACGCATACATGCTACATATAAAGCTTTTAAATATATATATATATATATATATATATATATATATATATACATATATTTTTATTTTATTTTATCATTTTATTGATTTTTTACAGAGAGGAAGAAAGAGGGATAGAGAGAAACATTGATCAGCTGCCTCTTGCACACCTCCCCACTGGGGATGTGCCAGTAACCAAGGTACATGCCCTCGACCAAAATCGAACCCGGGACCTTTCAGTCCTCAGGTGGACGCTCTATCCATTGAGCCAAACCAGTTTTGGCCAAACCGGCTCTTGCTGGTGCCAATCGCATATGTATGTTTTAATCTATCATTGTTGATTATGAATTTGATTGACACTTCTATTATAGAGAAAGGGCAAATAGTGATATTAAAATATTTCTTCTAGTTAATTTCCTTTCAATGTGCACCATGCCACTAGTTTCTTCATCTCAATGCATGGGCCCTTTTATTGGAAGGGCCCATGCATTGAGCTCTTTAAGGAAATCTCATCATAACAACAGAAATCTACTAGACAAAGAGCATGACTGTTTGGAAGCCAGGTAAAAAGACTGGCTCTAAGACACAATCTCCTCTTCAAGTCCCCATGCGCACCTCCAGGCTGGTTCTGGGCCTTTAAATTACTTCTGTCTTCTGAAGCCCTGGAACAATATCTCCATCACTTTTTCTTTGCATTTCCTGTGTAACTCAAATTCCCAGGGCCCGGTTTTATGCCAAACTACCTGAGATAAACAAGTCACACTAAGATCTTCTTTTCTTTTCCAAAACTATACAACAGCTGGCAGCTGGAAATGCTTATTTATAACCTGCACACCAAGATATGCATTTGCTTGGTTTACTGGTAGAAATGCTTAGCTGTGCATTCTGTGGCCAGCCTAATAGATGGGAGGCTAGAGACAATGCTGCACAGTGGTGAAAGGGTAGGCTATGGGGGTCAGTGTCTGGCTCAGCCAATCATTACCTGTTTGGCAATCTTAAATGTCCCCATTCCATTACAGCAAGCATGCAAACTCATGGCCCACAGGCCGCATTCCTCATTTATTTGGCCCGTGTTAGCCTTTGAGTTTAACATGCTTGTGTTACAGTCAATTGTCAGGGTTAAGATAGTACATGTGAAACACTTAGACTAGTGTTCTGTGCATAGTAGGCACTTAGCACTTAGTAGGCCCCTCACCCAGAAACAGCTGACTGGTCGTGGATCTCAGCAAGTTCTGTTGCACTCTGGCAAACAAACCTGTCCACTCCTTGCCATCATCCTCCATGAACTATCATCCTTTACACTAGCCACTTAGTGGGTCTCTTACCTCCACTATTGCTGGGCTTTTCCCACAGAAGCCATCTAAAACTAAGCCTGTGTTTCGTCTGCTTGCTGCACCAGTATTTCCCCCTCCCCTTGCTCACTTTCACACACAGTCCTGCTCCTTGAACTCAGGATTCCTTCCTGCCTTGAGGCCTTTGCCCTCATCCTCTTGGTCTTCTCATCAATCAGATCTCAGCTTAAAGGGACTTTAAGCACAGCACTTATTAGACCTATTTCTTGTTAATATGTTTGTGGTCTGTCTCCTCCACTAAAATATCAGCTTTGAGAAATTGGAGGATGCTGTCTGGGTTTTTGATCACAGAATTTCCCACACCTGGAACAGTGCTTTGAATGGAGTAGACATGAGTAGACCTTTCTGGAACGGATAACTGAGTGTATGAAATTTCTGAATGGACAATGCCAGAAGGGACAGGTGGCAGGATGACTTCTGGAACTGCTGGAAAGACTTCTTCTCTCACAGTGTGCTTTCCTGACCCTTCCCCCTGCTCTTTCTGGGACAGTGAAGCAAAATGTGACACAGTAAGTTTAATATACCATTAGATAATTGAAAAATATTGATTTTTTTTCATGTGAAATTAAGTAAACACCACACCTTTGTAATCTAATCAATGGCCTATGTGACAACATGCTTCCAGGCCAAAATGTACTTTGGTCTACTTCTGTATCCACCACACAAAGTCAAAGCCATTCCCACTTCACACCCCACCCCACCTCATCCTCCCATCCCAGCCCCTGACAAAATACAAGTGAAGACACTGCATTTATGAAAATACAGGATGTGGCAAATGTTTACAGTGGTGAGTACAGACAACACAAAGTTTATTCTTGCTATTATTTATTAATTATATTTTCCACACGCACACTCTAAACCTAATTTAGTCCACCCTATATGTGTGCATCTGTATGTGTATCCAAAGTAATGTGTCTTCTGAGTAGTTGTACCCTACCCCTCAAAATTAATCCTGCTGAAGCCCGGAAAACACAAGAAATGGAGCATGAGATTCCCCTGGAATCCTAAGGAAAGAGATGCAGGTTTTCCTTGTAATTTGATAGCTAATTTTTACTGAACGTATTAAGTGCTGGGCACCATTCTAGGGTCTTCAGATGAATAAATTTATTTGATTCTCAGTCCTCTGGGAAGGTCCTACTATTAATCTCCATTTTACAATTTAAGATCTAGGCACTGAGAGGTAAGAGTTCTCAGAATTCTAACCCACTCAGGCTGATCAACAAGCTCTGCTCCTTCCACTCCTCTCCAGAATATGGCTCAGATGGATAGCACGGAGAGAAAGGGAGAAGGAGGGAGAAAGCAAGAGAGAAGGGAGAGATGAGAGAGGAGGAAGAGAGAAAGAAAGGGAAAGAGAGAAAGGCAAAGGTTTGTCATGGTTCTAACCTGAAGTTTTAAAATGAAATCTCTATCTCAAAGGAAGCAAGCTGCAGAACTTCCCAAGGAGTGGGCTCATTAACAGGAAGGCTTGGCAGGGCTCCTATGTTGGGGTTGTCCAACCTCCTGCCAGGTGCTGCATTCACTCATAACTGTCCTGTCCTCAAAGGACATGTTAAGTCAGGGCTGTCTCCAGAGGATCCATCAGCTAAGGGTGGTCAAGGTAGTATCGGGTTCCAAAATTGAAGTGGTGAGACAGGCCAGTAAGCCAGGCCCAGTGGAACAGGGAAACTGAGACAGACAGCTGAAGGTCACCTCCCAGAAAAACATCTAGGCCTCAGTTTTATTTCAGCTCATACTAGAAAAGCAGCAAAAAGAGGTGGAGGAGAGTTTCCAATCAAGTGGAAACTACAACCCTGAAAGAGCATTCCTGGAAAACTGATGAATATTCTGCTGAAACACTTCCCTAAGATGAGAGAAAGAGAAAGAAAAGCCTCAAGACAATGAATCGATCCACTGTGCTCTCCCTCTGGGAGCAGCCCCCACCATTCTCTTCCTCTCTTATTCCCCCACAGGCCTGCATCTTCTAAACCCTAAGGGTTACCAGGAGACTTGCAACCTGGGAGGGAGGGGCAGCAGCAGCTTGTCACAGGTTAATCTCTTGACCCTGTTCCCAAGGCCCCGTTTTCTCTGACTTCCCAGAGCGCTAGGATAGCCCAGCCTAGGCTCTCTGCTGCTTTTTCTACACTAAGCCCTTCCTTGTTGTACTGTCTCCAGCTTTAGTAAACATTCCCTCACAGTCACCTGAACTCATGTGGTGGCATTTTCCTACACAAAGTCAAGAACCCACACACTACCGGCCACCCTGGGCAGACCTCAGGTCTGCTTTCTAGTAACAGCAGGACATGAGAGTGACAGTAACTTCACTGGGAGAGGAAGTGGGGGAAGACAGGAAGGGAACTGAGTAGTGGGAGAACAGAATAAACACAGAGGCTGTGGGTATAAGAAAGGTAGCTAGGACAAGGCATATTATTAGGAATAGTTTGAATACTCTACCTGACAGTGCCTGAGGGACCAAACTTGTCCAGTAGAGGAGGAGGAACTAGCCAGATCTCTGGAGGCTTGGCCTGGAGACTTGGTTACAAGGATCTTTTCTCTGTCTGCTTTATGGAGACTGGGCAACAACTCACTAAGGGACAAATTGGTTCATCCCCTTCCTGGTTATGATGTCAACCCAGCAAACACTCATGGACACCTCCCTGTACCTGTCCTTGGGCCAAGTGTTGGACATACAAAGAACAAAAGTGGGTCTCTACCCTCAAAGAAGAAAGGCATTAAGCCCAATACCTGCGATAGCATGATGCATGAAGAGCCATGGGATCCTGCCACGTAGGAGGAAATAATTCTGCAAGTATTAATTATTCTGTACCACAATCTACAGTGTGGAGGTGACTTGAAAGAAGGGTAGCAGGGAACACATCACTGGCAAGGCAGGGAGTTGGGAGAGAATATGATGTAGCCAAGAGATAGCCAGCTTTCCAAGGTGTGTCGTGCAGGGTTTGAAATCTCAGGTGCCTGCATGCTTGGGACAATATTCTCAATGCAAAATGTGAGCACTTGATAACTGGCACTACCAGTCAGAAGAGGCCAAACTGTCATTACAAGCCAACTATTGAGGTGGCCACTGTTCGGTGCTAAGGACCAGGGCTGTGACGGAAGGCAGGCCCACTGGGGCCAAAGCACCATTTTATCTGGAGACTGAAAAGGCCAGGCTTTAATGGAAATCTCTATTTTTAAATATGGGAAAACACAGCTATGGACCCAGCCCAGTATTAAACCTCTGGGCATGAGTGGGTAGATGACTATTTAAAGATGAGATTGGAGACCAGAAGACCAACTAAGGATATGGGCAAGGGGGAACAGCTTCCCCAGGAAAATTCTACACTTAAATGCGCTATGTTCACAGGGCAATTGTTAAGTGTACAAGGATCAGGCGGTGGGACATCATAAGTCATCCTGTGGCACTGAAGACAACTGATACTTTCTTATCCTATATGAGGGGTGGGCAAACTTTTTGACTCGAGGGCCACAATAGGTTCTTAAACTGGACTGGAGGGCAGGAACAAAAACAACCTGACCATGCTGGCACTCTCATCTTGGGCTGCTGGTGAAGGAGTGGAAGGGAGAGCAAGAGAACCCTCCGCTCTTTCAGCTCCTCGGGCCGGATAGAACAGCCGAACGGGCCGTAGTTTGCCCAGGCCTGCCCTATATAATAAAAGCCTAATATGCTAAGTGTCCCCTGGTACTGTCAACCATTCAACCAATCAAAGTGTAATATGCTAATGATATGCTAAGAATGCTCAACTGACCAACAGCGGACAGTCAACCAGTCGCTATGATGGTCCACCAGGGACAGATGCTCCAACCTGGTAGGTTAGTTTGCTGTTGCAGTCTTGCTGATCAGGACTGAGTGAGACAGGCCATACACGCCCTGGAGCCCTCCTATAATCCCTCCCTAGCTGGCCAACCTCCTGCATCACTCCTGGCCCCAATCATGCACTGGTGGGGTCCCTCAACTTGGCCTGTGCCCTCTTGCAATCAGGGACCACTCAGGGGATGTCGGAGAGCTGGTTTCAGCCCAATACTGCAGGCCAGGCCAAAGGACCCCACTGATGCACAAATTCATGCACCAGGCCTCTAATACAATTTATCAGCTTTTTCCCCCCCAGATTAAAACTAAAAGATTAGTATAGCACAGTATGGCACCCATGAAGTCCATAGGGATTTTCAAAAGTGTCCAAGTGAAAGGAGTTTAAAGACAGGAAAGGCAGTTTTAAGGAAGGAGGGTCCAGGACAGAGGATTGCATACATGATGGGCAGAGACAGCTCCAAACTGCCAGTTTATTTATAAGAATGTTACAAGATAAGGGGGAGAAGAAGAGGGGGACACCGGGTGGGCTTTGAAACTTTGGCACTGATACCACGTAAGGAAAAGGGGGGAAAGGAGCCAATTAGGAAAGCACAGGGGAAGGGTCTAATTAGAATGTAGCATATACAGACAAAGAGCTGCCAGCATTTATAAACCTGTAAACAGACTCAGAGAACTTTTTGTTGTTTTTCTCTTCCCATTTTATTATTTTTTTAAACGTATTTTATTGTTTTTTTTACAGAGAGGAAGAGGGAGGGAGAGAGAGTTAGAAACATTGATGAGAGAGAATCATCAATCAGCTGCCTCTTGCAACTAAGAGGTACATGCCGTTGACCGGAATCGAACCTGAGACCTTTCAGTCCGCAGGCTGACGCTCTGTCCACTGAGCCAAACGGGTTTTGGCTCTCTTCCCATTTTAGAGAGGGGTGGGACTCTCCTATTTGGGGGACCCTTATATGCTTGCAATAAACTTCCACATTTTTGCTAAAATCTTTTAGTCTATGAATTTTATTCTACAAACTTCTCAGAACAGAACCCACAATGAGAGTCCATTTTGCCATTCTGCATATCACAATTTCATACTAGAGCAGGAATGTAACTTCAAATGCCTCTGGGGCCCAGCCAGGTACCATATGCAATGAGGGAAGCCAGTTAGATAGATGCTGTGGTGACCTGGACAATGTCCCTCCCTTCTCCACTCTGCTCCAGCTGTGAGGGAACTGAGGCCAGGCAGAATTCTAATGTGAAGTTCACAGACTTTAATTGATATTTTAAAGAAAATACCATAATCAGATATTTATGTGAAATCTCCCAATTTTTCAGTGTTAAGAGCTAATTAAAACATTTAAAGAACAAAACATTATGGCCAAATAAACATGCCTGTGGGCTATATTTCAGCCCAAGGCCCCCAATTTGTAATATCTGCCATAAAGAATTCATTTTTAAATGTGCTGCATCTCTATTTTTAAAGGATTAAAAAAAATTAACTTATATCCTATATTATAAAAGCCCAGTGATTGACAGTGGAACAATCAGAACGACTTGGTTGACCAGTTGCTAGGACGCACACTGACCATCAGGGGAAAGATGCCTAATGCAGGAGCTGCCCCTTGGTAGTCAGTGCACTCCCACAGTGGAAGCGCTGCTCAGCTGACCAGATGAGCGGTACTCCCACACCAGGCTAATGCCGGCAGGCAACACCCCCCCACCAGTGCACAATTTCCGTGCACTGGGCCTCTAGTATAAAAATAATCAACTTCACAGAAATGTTTGAGACTAGTACAATGAACTCCTATTTACTCTTCACCTGGATTCAATCTTACTCATCTTGAAATCTCTGCATGCCAGGGCTCAGAGGCACTAAAATGTTGAGGAGTCACTGGATGAATGCCCTGAGGAAAAATAAGCAAAACATTGTGTGCCAAGTCCTGTTAGCTAAAACGACAGGGTGGAATGAAAGCCAAAAATATCAAGAGGAAAGAAATGAATCAGATTCAAGATAGGAACCAAGGAAGAAAAAGAGAAAAGACACAAAGATTACATGGATCACACATTTATTTTGCCTGCTTTGTTTTATTTGGTTTTTTGTTTTGCTTGACTTATGTAGTTAGAGAAATAGACAAATCCCAAGTAGTCCAGGTAAAAACCACACAAGAACAGAGGAGACCAGGCATGCTGACACCATACTTTCTATAAAACCTTACTGATTCAACCGTCATCCGTTTTGTAGCTTGTGATTATTTATACAAGCTAGGCTAAATTTCATCAGAGCATTATTAATTCTTTGAGAGAGTTTGCTAAGCAAATGAACAGTATAAACAGGGAAATGTTAAATATTTGCTCTGGGGGGGGGGGAGCAAAAGCAAATGAGCAGCTTTAAAATCCTTTGTAATTATATTGATGTGCTGAACCTTTGTCTGATTATTATGTTCCTTGAAAACTGAGTAGAATTTTTTTTTCTAAATCATCTGGTACTTTTTAAAATAGATATATTTTATTGATTATTTACAGAGA
The DNA here is from genome assembly GCA_963924515.1 of Vespertilio murinus. Taxonomy (NCBI): domain Eukaryota; kingdom Metazoa; phylum Chordata; class Mammalia; order Chiroptera; family Vespertilionidae; genus Vespertilio; species Vespertilio murinus. The sequence goes on along the minus strand of OZ004705.1, from coordinate 99,310,070 downwards.
GGAATAGAGAGTTAGAAACATCGATGAGAGAGAAACATCAATAAGCTGCCTCCTGCACACCCCCTACTAGGGATGTGCCCACAACCAAGGCACTTGCCCTTGACCGAAATCGAACCTAGGACCCTTCAGTCCTCAGGCCGGCGCTCTATCCACTGAGCCAAACCAATTTTGGCCCATCTTGTACTTTTAAAGCACTAGAGGAAATTAGACTTTAACATAAAGGTGAACATTTTCACAGACAGAAGATTCACACATTGCCAATTTACCTTTATGAAAACAAAAATATCAAACATTCTTTTTTCTTTTAAACCTAGAGGGAGCTAATTACAAAGATTATTGTTTTGCTAGAGGGCTTCATCAGATCCCCTGCTCTCTCTCCTGTCAGTGGTTTGGAGAAGGTCCGCCCATTTGCAGAGAGCATTAGCTACTACGTTGGAGCATTTTTTATATGCTAGACCTGCTGTTCAGTGCACTCATGTATCATCTCATTGAATCCACAATGAGAAACTCATCAATAGATTACCAAACAAAAAAATGTAAGCTTCATCATCATCTCCACTTTATTGATAGGAAATCTAAGGCTGAGAGAGGTCAGAGTAATATCTGAGCTTAAAATTCAAGGTGACTGGCTATATGGCCCCCAAAACTACCCGCTTTACATCACTGTGCATCACAGAGCCCACAGCCTAAACCAATGAGCCAGGGAAAAGGTTGTGAAAAAGGTCTGTTCTAGCTACGTGGCTCTAAAATACAGCCTATTTTTCCCTCACACACGCAACCAGAGCAGAACCCTAAAAGGATTATCTAGCTGGCTAGAATCACAACTCATCAAGATTTATCTAATAAATATCCTATTTAATAAAGAGGGAATGTGCTAATTGACCCTCCTGCTATTACAAAGATGGCAGTGCCCACAACCAATAAGGAGGGAATATGCTAACTGACTGTCCCACCCTCAAAGATGATAGCGCCCACAGACACAAGATGGCGATGCCCAGTCCCCTCAGCCCCACCAATGCAGCAGGCACACAGCAAAGCCTGGCCCAACCCCAGGTGGGCCAGCCTGAGGTGCAGGCAAGCCTCCAATGGCAGCTGCCCAGCCACCCAGGGCCGCCCAAGGCTCAGATAACAAGGGCTGACCAAGACTTGTGCTGCCGGCAGCGGCAGCAGCAGCAGCAGCAGCAGAAGTGTGATGGGGCGTCACCTCCTGCCCCTGAGGGCTCCCGAACTGTGGGTATTGGCAGAAAAACAGATGTATAGCTCAATGGAAGAAAATAGAAAGCCCAGAAATAAATCCACAACTTTATGGTCAATTAATATTTGACAAAGAAGCCGAAACCGGTTTGGCTCAGTGGTAGAGCGTCGGTCTGCAGACTGAAAGGTCCCAGGTTCGATTCCGGTCAAGGGCATGTACCTTGGCTGCGGGCACATCCCCGGTAGGGGGTGTGCAAGAGGCAGCTGGTCCATGTTTCTCTCTCATCAATGTTTCTAGTTCTCTATCTATCTCCCTTCCTCTCTGTAAAATATCAATTAAAAAAATATTAAAAACATTTAATTCCCTTACTTTTTAGTTTCACTTGTTGATAGTTATGTATTTGTTGTTCATAACTTTTATCTTTATCTTCTTCCTCTTCCTAAATAACCCCCTTCAGCAATTCATATAATTCTGGTTTAGCTGTGATTAACTCCTTTAGCTTTTTTTTGTTTTTGTTTTTGTGAAGCTCTTTATCTGGCCTTCAATTCTGAGTGATAGCTTTGCTGGGTGGAGTATTTTTAGCTGTAGGTTCTTGCTATTCATCACCTTGAACATTTCTTGCCATTCCCGTCTGGCCTGCAAGGTTTCTGTTGAGAAATCAGCTGACAATCGTATGGGTGCTCCTTTATAGGTAACTATCCGCTTTTCTCTTGCTGCTTTTAATATTCTCTTTGTCTTTTGCTCTTGGAATTTTAATTATGATGTGTCTTGGTATGATCCTCTTTGAATTCCTTTTGTTTGGGGTTCTGTGTGCTTCCTGGACTTGTAAGTCTATTTCTTTCACCAGGTGGGGGAAGTTTTCTGTCACTATTTCTTCAAATATGCTTTTGGTATCGTGCTGTCATCTTCTGGGACCCCCATAATTCTGATGTTGGTTCGCTTGAAGTTGTCCCAGAGGTTTCTTACACCATCTTCAACTTTCTGGATTCTCTTGTCTTCTTGCTTCTGCGGAGGAGTGTCCTCTGGCTCTTTGTGTTCCAAATCTTTGACTTGATTCTTGCAATCTTCCATTCTGTTTTTAGTACTCTGTATAATATTTTTTTATTTCAGACAAGATATTCTTTATTTCTAGTTGATCCCTTTTTATTTCTAGTTGATCCCTTTTCATATCCTCATAGGTCTCGTTTATTTTATCGTCCTTTTCTAGGAAATTCTTGAAAAACCTTATAAGTGTGGTTTTGAACTCAATGTCCATTCTTTTCTTTTCCTCCATCTCCTTCCTTTGTGTCCTGCCTCTCCTCTGCATTTTAGATTCTTCCCTGATTTGATGGAATAGTTTTGTGTGCTAGGTGTTCTGGTAGAGCCCAGTAGCACAGCCTTCCCAGTTACCTGAGGTGGACAGTCTTGGTGTAGCCCTTTGTGGGCTGTGTGTGCAGTCTTGTTGTTAAGCCTTGCTTGTTGTTGGTATCACTGGAAGCGTTGATCTCCAAGCCAGTTGGCTGTGAGGATCAGCAGTGTCTTCTCCCCAAGCTACAAAGTTTCAATTGTAGAAGATAAATAAATTCCAGATACCTTTGGGTCGCCGGGAGGCATGGCCGGCCTGCAAACCACCACAGGCCCCTTGCCCAGGCCACCTCACATCCCAAGGAAACCCCCCACCCTGATCTGGGACACCTTTCAGGGCAAACCTGCTTGCTCCCACCCATGTACCAGGCCTCTACTCTATCTAATAAGAGTAATATGAAGATTGACCATCACTCCAACACACAAGATGCCTGCCCCCATGTGGACACAAGATGGCCAGCAGGGAAGGACAGTTGAAAGTGATCAGGCCTGCAAGCGAGGGCAGTTGGGGGCAATCAACCCTGCAGGAGAAGGCAGTTAGGGGCAAACTGGCTGGCAGGGGAACAGTTAGGCATCAATTAGGCTGGCAGGGGAGTAGTTAGGGGGTGATCAGGCTGGCAGGCATAAGCGGTTAGGGGCAATCAGGAAGGCATGCAGGTGAGCAGTTGGGAGCCATCAGTCCTGGATTGTGAGAGGAATGTCCCATTGGTTCATTTGTATACTTGGACATCCCTCGAAGGGTCCCAGATTGCAAAGGGTGCAGGATGGGCTGAGGCACCCTCCCCTCCCCCATGCATGAATTTTGTGCACCCGGCCTCTAGTATAACATAAAAGTATAATATGCTAATTAGACCAGACAGCTGAACAACCTTCCAGACAACCTTCTGGACAAAGCTGGGCTGTGAGGGCCTAGGCAAGACGTTATGATGGTGATGGCCCAGTAGCCCCTTGTATGAATTTTGTGCATCAGGCCTCTAGTATACATATATACAAAAGCCTAAGCGACCATTACAACCAAACAACTGGAACAACTGAAACAACTAGTCGACCAGTTGCTATGATGCTCACTGACCACCAGGAGGCAAATGTTGAACATAAGAGCTGCCCCTGGTGGTCAGTGCAATCCCACAGCAGGAGCACTGATCAGCTGATGGACCCATCCAGACAGCCCACCAGCCTGGGAGCAGCCACTCACTCCCTCAGTAATCCTGCAGGTCCAATCTCCGGAGAATAGGCCAGGCACCAACAGACCAGTACTGCTGGCCTCTGGAAGTTGGCCTCGGGGACCATGGCCGCTTCATCTCCCTAGATACTAGGCAAGGAAGAAAAAGCTAAAGGAGTTCATCACCACCAAACCAGTATTATATGAAATGCTGAGGAGTATTCTTTAAGAAGAGGAAGAAGAAGAAAAAGGTAAAGGAGTGATCACCACCAAACCAGTATTATATGAAATGCTGAAGGGTATTTTTTAAGAAGAGGAAGAAGAAAAAGGTAAAGATAAAAATTATGAACAACAAAGTAACAACAGATACATATCTATCAACAAGTGAATCTAAAATTTAAGTATATAAAAAAATCTGACAAACAGAATAAACTGGTGAATATAATAGAATCAGGGGCATAGAAAGAGAGTGGACTGACAACTCTCAGGGTTGGGAGTGTGGGGGTGCAGGAAGAGACTGGACAAAATTCTTACACCTAAGGACAAGGACAGTGGTGGGGGAGTAAGGGCATGGAATGGGGTGGGAACCAGGTGGAGGGGAGCTATGGGGGAGGGGGAGAGGAACAACTGTAATAATCAAAACAATAAAGATTTATTTTTAAAAATACCAATGGCATATTTCATAACCTAGAACAAACTCTCCAAAAATTCATACAGAATAAAAAACAAAAAACCCTAGTGCAGGTCCAGAAAAACCAAGATGGCAGCCTAGGTAGTCTCCTAAACCACCACCTCATCAACAATTAAAAAAACAACAACAACTAAAATCAAAAAGAACTTCACCAAAACCTCAGGAAAGCTAACGGAGTGGAATATCTACAACTAGAAAAAAGGAAAGAGGCTCAGGGATCGGACTGGGAGCCACAAAGCGCTAAGGTAGGGAGATGCTGGCACACGCTGAGAACAAGTGCAGCCGCCAAATGCCTGCCTGGCGGGACAGGAGGAATTTCCGATTGCAAGGAACCCTTTCCGACTCACTGTACTGAACCCAACCCTGGCCAAAACCCTGGTCCCAGGCTCATATGGGTGGAGTCTGGACTGTAGAGAAAGGCACCCAGAGACTCAGAGACTGGGAGACCTGGGACCCGGGAGCCACAGCCTGCAGGGTCTTCTGTGGCGCGTGCACAGAGGTCTGACCACGGAGGCTGCCCCCACCTCTCCATAGCAGGAGTCAGAAGCTCCAGGTCTGACCAGGAAGGCTGCTGCTGCCTCTTCCTACAAGGTGGCGACCTCTCTGTAGCAGGAGTCAGAAACTCCGGACTACAGAGACCAGCCCAAGTCCGGGTCAGCCCCTGGGGCACCCATGCTCTTACACGGGGAACCTGGGACGGTCAGGAGGAAACTTAGGAAGCCATGGAAGGCAGAGGTTAGGCGGAAACTCAGGCGAGTGCACAAGGGCAGGGCGGAAGCCAAGATTGTCAGTTCAGCCCTGAGACTCCGCCCCATCCAAGCTGAGCAGAGGCTTCTGTAGTTTTTCAAGTCTGATCCTATAAGACTGTCTCCAATACAGAAGTTATCCCAGAGTAGACACAGCTGATACCCACATCCAATTGGCCTGAAGATCAATTCACAACAATAAAGACTTAGCTACAACAAGGCTGTGCACGCAGTCCACAAAGGGGAGCACCAAGAGTGTCTACCTCAGGCAACTGAGGAGGCTGACCCTCTGGGCCATATAGGATACCAAACACACAAAGCCATGCTACTAACTCTGAAAAACAGTGAAAATGCCGAGACATTTTCTCAAACAAAAGAGATGGAGGATATAGAGTTCAGAACTACGGTTCTAAGGTTATGCAAGAATATCCTAGAAAAGGTCAATAAACTTCATGAAACCCAACTAAAAAGTATACATAAACTGACTAAATTGGAAAACATTATGCAGAGATCCAACAGCAGAATGGAAGAACACAAGAATCAGGTCAAAGAGCCGAAAGACACTCCTCTGGAGAAGCAAGAAGAAAAGAGAATCCAGAAAGTTGAAGATAGTGTAAGGAGCCTCTGGGACAACTTCAAGAGCACCAACGTAAGAATTATGGGGGTGCCAGAAGAAGAGGGAGTGCAAAATACTGAAAACATATTTGAAGAAATAATATCAGAAAACTTCCCTCACCTGGTGAAAGAAATAGACTTACAAGTACAGGAAGCCTACAGAACCCCAAACAAGAGGAATCCAAAGAAAAATACTCTGAGACACATCATATTCAATATGCCAAGGGTAAAAGACAAAAAGAAGATCTTACAAGCAGCAAGAGAAAAGCAGTTGATTACCCTATAAGGGAGCACCCATACGACTATCAGCTGATTTCTCAACAGAAACCATGTAGGCCAGAAGGGAGTGGTAAGAAATATTCAAAGTGATGAATAGCAAGAACCTACAACCAAGATTACTATATCCAGCAAAGTTATCATTCAGAATTGAAAGGCAGATAAAGAGCTTCACAGATAAGAAAAAGTTAAAGGAGTTCATCACCACCAAACCAGTATTATATGAAATGCTGAAAGGTATTACTTAAGAAGAGGAAGTAGATCAAGTGAATTAAAAATCTGAGTAATAGAATAAACTGGTGAATATAATAGAATCAGGGGAAAATAAAGGGAGTGGATTGATAATTATCAGGGTGAAAGGGGTGTGGGGGTGCAGAAAAAGACTGGATTAAAATCATATAACCTATGGATGAGGATAATGGTGGGGGGAGGGGGTAAGGGCAGAGGGTGGGGTGGGAATCAGGTGGAAGGGAGCTATGGGGTTGAAAAAGGAGAAACAATTGTAATAATCTGAGCAATAAAGATTTATTTTTTTAAAAAAAAAAAACCTGCCAAAACCGGTTTGGCTCAGTGGATAGAGCGTCGGCCTGCAGACTGAAAGGTCTCAGGTTCGATTTTGGTCAAGGGCATGTACCTTGGTTGCAGGCACATTCCCAGTAGGAGGTGTGCAAGAGGCAGCTGATCGATGATTCTCTTTCATCGATGTTTCTAACTCTCTATCCCTCTCCCTTCCTCTCTGTAAAAAATCAATAAAATCTATTTTTTTTAAAGTGGGAAAAGGATTTAAATAGACCTTTCAAAAGTGGACATACAGAAGACCAAGAGACATATGAAAACATGCTCAAAGTCACTATCATCTGAGAGATGCAAATCAAAACAACAATGAGTTACCACCTCACACTTATCAGAATCAATAAATGACAAGTGTTGGTGAGGATGTAGAGAAAAAGGAACCCTTGTGCACTGCTGGTGGGAATGCAGACTAGTACAGCCACTGTGGAGAACAGTATGGGGTTTCCTCAAAAAATTAAAAATGGAACTTCTATTTGACCCAGTAATCCCACTTCTAGGACAATATCCCTAGAAAACAGAAATGCCAATCAGATAATAACAGCACAATTCACCATAGCTAAGATTTGGAAACAGCCTAAATGCCTATCAGCAGATGGATGGATTAAAAAACTGTGGTAAGTCTACACAATGGAATATTATGCTGTTGTAAAAAAGAAAGAACTCTTACCATTCACAACAGCATGGATGGACCTGGAAAGCATTATGCTAAGTGAAATAAGCCAGTGGGAGAAAGATAAATATCACATGATCTCACTTATTGGTGGAATATAATGAACAAAAATAGATCCAGAGACAGAGAAGAATCCAACAGACCATCAAACCTCAGAGAGAGAGCAGGGAGAATTAGGGGAAGGGGTATAAGAGATCAACCAAAGGATTTGTATGCATGCATATACCGTAAGCACAACCAATGGACACAGACACTAGGGGGGTGAGGGCATGTGCTGGGGGTGGGAATGCCGGGGAGAGGCCAACAGTGGAAAAAGGAGTCATGTGTACTAATTTAAACAATAAAGAATTAAAGGGGGAAAGGACAAGCTATAGTTATTCAGATTTGGGTGGTTTAGCAAACACTTTTTCAAATACAAAAGTAAACCTTTCATTTCAGGGAAACAACTGACAATATCTGTTGCTAATGATAAAATTCAAGCTTTCAAGTGTAAACAAATAGAAAGCTTGTTTGCTTAATAGCTTGAGTTTAATAGCATCCCAACAGTTAAATTCTTTTTACAAAAATAAGATAGGTGATGATATTAATGAATGTGCTTTTTTTGATATTACATAATAACTAGAGGCCCAGTGCATGAAACTCGTGCACTGATGGGTGGGGGTGGGGAGGTCCCTCAGTCTGGCCTGTACCTTCTCTTAGTCTTGGACCCCTCACTCCTTACTGCTCACCTGCTCACTACTCCTTACCTCTCAGCTCACTGCTCTCTAGAGCTTCTGCGAAGGTGAGAGAGGCTCCTACCAACGCCTCCTGAGCTCACCAGCTGCCAGCTGCCAACCATGAGCCCACCTTCTGGCTGAGCTGAGCTCCCCGACTGGCCACCAAGGGGCAGCTCCTGTGTTGAGCATCTTCCCCTGGTGGTCAGTGTGCATCATAGCCACCAGTGGTTCCTCTGGTCATTCTGCTGTTCGGATGATTTGCATATTAGGCTTTTATTAGATAGGACATGCCATTTTATACTGTGTAATGAGATTTCCAATGACAACATTTGGAAGAATTGCATAAATCAGTGAAGTAACATTTTCCGAATCATCAATGCTTAAGTTATAAAATTATACATGGGTAAAATATCCAATGGAGCCAAAACCGGTTTGGCTCAGTGGTAGAGCATTGGCCTGTGGACTGAAAGGTCCCGGGTTCGATTCCGGTCAAGGGCATGTACATTGGTTGCGGGCACATCCCCAGTAGGGTGTGTGCAAGAGGCAGCTGGTCGATGTTTCTCTCTCATTGACGTTTCTAGCTCTCTATCTCTCTCCCTTCCTCTCTGTAAAATATCAATAAAATATATATTTTTTAAAATAATAAAAAATATCCAATGGAAAAGCAAGATAGACAAGTGAATTTTAATGTAACAGAGCACAAAAAGGCTAACCAGAAAAAGCAATTAAAATATTCTGTTACCACTGTATATCTGTGTGACACCAGATTTTTTCATATACTACTATATCAGATATAATAACAGCACAACACAACAGACTGGTTGCTGAAGCCAAAATGAGAGTCTAGCTATTTTCTTTTCTTTTCCTTTTTAAAAAAATATGTTTTTATTGATTTTAGAGAGAGAGAAACATTGATGTGAGAGAAACATACTCCCACATGAACCCCAATTGGAGATCAAGCCCAAAACCCAGGCATGTTCCCTGAAGGGGAATCAAATTGGAGACCCCTCTGTGCACAGGACGATGCTCAATCAATGGAGCCACACCGGCCATGGCAAGAGTCTAGCTATTTTCTGTTAAACCAGATAGTGGGGAAATTTGGGGAAATGTAAAATAATTCCAATATTCCTATTAATTTGGGGGAGGGGGAATATAGCTGTTTTTAACTAAAGGTATTATTATATTCAGAAGTAATGGGTTATTTTTAAATTAATTGTTTTAAGATTTTCCCAACTTTAATTTCTGATATGTTAAATAGCATAGATATAAACATAGCTCTTTTGAGGTAACCGTTTAAAAGCACCCTGAGACCAAAAAGATTTGATGATTGTTCTATAGCTCTATTATACTGACCTTTCCACAGGGCATGTTGGCAAATGACATTTTATACTACCTCTGAAGTACAAAGAGCAAAGATGTTTTAAACACATAACAGACTGTTAATTAAATGTTTTCCACACTGCATTCAGTAGGTATCACAAAGGAACCAATTCACCAGAAGTGAGGGGCAGTGGTAAAATGAGAAAAAATGATATGGATGCCAGCACAGACCCTACTAGTCTCTCCAGAAATTAGCCTTCCCAACTAAAAAATGAGATACCAGCATAGCCTATTTTTAGACTGCTTCCAATGGTCAGGTCCAAGATTCTAATCAGGGACTCCTAAATGGTGGCCCACAGCTTGCATCTGGCCTTCAGATAGATGGTTGGCCCTCATGGTGTTTTGAGAGGTGCCCCAAGAAAGCAATTGGCAGTAGCTGAGTGAGAAGCCTCCCTTTCAGAAGGATTGGTTTTCAGTCACAGCCTAGGCTATTCCTTGCAAATACCTGCATTTGCAGCATCTGGAATGGAGGATCTCTAAAGCCCCTCCCAAACATCAAACTCCACAATTCAGCTCCAGAGACAGTGTCTGGGTTCCTTTCTCACTCTGCCACTTGCTGGCTGGCTGGATAGGGGCACGCTATTTAACTTCCCTGAGCTTCAGTTACCTCATTTGCAAAGTGGGATAGCAACACTCAACTCAAAGGGCTATTAGGAAGCTTGGCGAGGTGCTGCTTGACAGCACTAACGGAGTTCCTGGCACTGAAGGGCACTAATTATTACCATGGAGGCACGGGAGAGGGTATTCCCTGGTCTCCGCCCATCCCTCCCTGACCAAGTCCAGTTTTCCAGTAGGTTGACTGCACCCCCCATGAGGAGGTTTACCGCCGCACCGACTCCCATATCCCACAGATCCACGTCCTAGGACACACAAGAGCCTCCTCAGACGTCTACTTCTTTCCCTACCCAGACGCCTTCACTGAGCCCCGGCCAGTACCACGCTCCTACACGACCACAGCTCGACAGAGGCAGGCACTGACCACTCCCCCAGCCTCTCCTCCCTATCCCGGACCACTAAGGCTTCCTTCCCCTCAGACCTCAGACCACCTTGGGTCAGGCAGGGGTGGTCTAGGGGTCTGTAGCTTGGCATTCTGCCGCCAGGGGAGAGGGGGGAGTGCTGGGGGAAGGGAAGCCTGGGGAGAGGTGGGAGAACAACTCCTCGACCTCCCAGAGGAGCCAACGAACACTCACCGTCCATCCCTAGAGGCGGTGGTTCCGGGTGCTCAAACCGGAAGCGGCCTCTGCACTGTTTGCAGTTCCCCTGGTTACTGTGGGTGTGCGGACCAATGGCGGCGGAGCTTCACTGGCTGAGCCCGCCCTCAAAGGGATGACGTTACGTAGGCGCTCTGAAACTCCTTCTCCGATGCCTCCGGAATCGCTCTCCGTCGTGCGCAGGCGCGCTGGACCGGGGTCCTCGGCGGCGAAGTGCGCAGGCGCCTCGGGTGCTGCTAACTGAAGTAGCAATGGACGCGCTGGAGTCGTTGTTGGACGAGGTGGCCCTGGAGGGGCTTGATGGCCTGTGTCTGCCCGCGCTGTGGAGCCGCCTGGAGACGCGCGTGCCGCCCTTCCCGCTGCCTTTGGAGCCCTACACGCAGGAGTTTCTATGGAGGGCCCTCGCCACGCACCCGGGCATCAGCTTCTATGTGGAGCCTCGGGAGCGACCCGACCTCCAGCTTCAGGACCGGTCAGCGGCTCGGCCTGGCGGGCTCGGGCGGGCGGGCAGGCCCAGGGCCGGGGTCCGATGGAGCCAGAGGGGACCAGGCTCTGATGGAAGGAAGGTGGAGAGAGGAGTGGAGCCGTCGGAGAACCGGGGGTCAAATAGGGGTGGAAGCTCTGTGTGAAGCTGATTTGGGGTCCCTCAAGCGTGGCAGGGCCCCGGCAACTGATGGAGTTGGGGGGCATGGTCTGATGGATGGGAGAGTCGTCTGCTGATGTCCCATTATACCCGTGTGTAAGTTTGGGGTGATGGTAGCAGGACTGGGGGATGTTATTCAACCTTCAGAGAGTATTTCCTCTCGAGTGGAGAGTAGGATTGGAGTGGGAAAGCAGTTCAGGCCAAGACTAGAGACAGGTCCTGGCGGGTAGCTCAGTGGGATTAAAGTGTCGTCCCCATATGCCCCTGCCAGGGCACATACAAGAAGCAATGAATGCATAAATAAGTGGAACAACAAGCCTCTAAACCTCTCTCTCTCTTTCTCTCTCTCTCCTCCCCTCCCCCCATCTTCCCTCCTCTCTCTCCTCTCTCTCTTTTCCTTTCCTTTCCTTTCCTTTCTAAAGTCAATAAATTTTTTAAAGCACTGGGGACAGGAGGAATGAGATGTGTATAACAAGCTTAGCAATAATAATAATAGCTAGAATTTATTGAGTGTTTGTTATTGGCCTGGCACTATTCTATGACCATGTTCTGGGACCTTCAGGAAATTAAACCCAACGTCATCTTCACAGTGACTCTATGAGATGGATGCTGTTACCTTCCCCATTTAGCAGAAGAGTCTTGGAGAGAAAATAAGTAAAGAATCTGTCCAGTTAGGGAGATTGCAAATGCCTATGTGTTGATTTGAACACAGGCCTTCTGTCTTCAGAGTCTTTGCTCTTAAACCATGTTGTGAGGAAGAGGAGAGGTTGCAAGAGGCAGTACTGTCCAAAACAAGACTTGGGTTTAGTTGGCGAGTTGGCAGAGTATTCTGAACAGAGAACAGCAAATGTGGAAGCCTGAAGGAAGAGAAATAAGTTGTTTGGTGGAAGTGTAGAACTGGAGGGAGGGAAGGAAGAATAGTAGTTGACACTTAAATGTATGCTAATTGTGAGCTGGGACTATTCTAAGATCCTGACATAGAGCAAGTTGATTTTTATAATAACCTTAAGAGGTAGGTATTATTATCCTTATTTTCCTGAAGAGAAATTGGAGGTATCAAAGAGGTGATGTGACTTGTTCAAGGCCATCAACTAGTGAGGGCATAACTCAGAATTTGATTATGAGAAGCCTGGGTACAAAAAATACTCTGTCCAATTTATTAACCAAATTGGACTGGAAAAGCAATCAAAAGCTTTTTCACCCATTTAAAGAATTGATCCTTTATCAAAGGACAGTTGGAAGCCTCTAAAGGGAGGGTTAGATTAGGGGCAAAGAGGGAAGTTGAGAGGTTTTCAGTAATCCAATCATGAACAACCAGTTATGGTTTAGTTTACCATAGTGGGGTTGAGAATGAAGAGATGAGGCAGAGGAATAAGAGCATTTGATGACTTACTAGATGTGGGGTAAAAGGAAAAGTGGGAATCAAGGATGAGGAACCTCCTGTTCCTGGTGTGAGGGCACCTGGGTGAATACTGATGCCCCCTTCACTGTGGTAGGAAACAGAAGAGCAGCACAGTGGTTGAGTTTTAGGGGAGTGTGGGGGGGCAAAGAGGAGATGTTGAATATACTCTGAGACACATTGTGCTTTGAGATTCCTTTGGGTTATGCAAGTGGAGATTCTCTTTAGTAAACACCTGGCTTCAAAGGAGTGAAAGCAGGTCAGCGGGGGAGGGACTAAGCTAGGCATGTGGAGTCATCCCATATGGCTGGTAATTAAAGCTGTTGGCTAGGATCATCCATAAGAGAGAGTGCAGTGGAATTAGAAGCCTTAAAACATGGCCCTCGGGTACACCTACATTTATTTATTTGTTTGTTTGTGTGTGTGTGTATTTATTTTTCTGGCATACAGGGTAATAAAACTATAACTTCTGAGGTTATCTTGTCTACGAGAGAGAAATTTACAAGTTAATGTGTAGCTTTATGGTGTCTGGGATCTAATCAACTAGTAAATAGCAAGTTTATGTATTTTTTTAAATATTGTTGAAAGTATTACATATATATCCCTCTTTTTCCCGCCATTAGCCCCCTCCAGCCCGCCCTCATTCCCCACCCCAGGCCTTCACTGCCCTATTGTCTGTGTCCTTGGGACATGAATATGCCCAGGCCTTCACTGCCCCATTGTCTGTGTCCTTGGGACATACATATGCCCAGGCCTTCACTGCCCCATTGTCTGTGTCCTTGGGACATGCATATATGCATATGAGGTCTTCGGTTGATTACCTCCTATTCCCCCACCTTCCCTCAGAGATTCCGCACTCTGTTCCATGCTTCCATGTTTTTTGTTCCATGCTTCCATGTTTTTGGATCCACTCAGTTCATCACTTTATTTTGTTACTAAGATTCCACTTAGGAGTGAGATCATGTGATACTTCTCTGTCTCTGACTGACTTATTTCACTTAGCTTGATACTCTCCAGGTCCCTCCATGCTGTCTCAAAGGGTAAGAGATCCTTCTTTTTTTACTTCTGCAGAGTATTCCATGGTATAGTGTACCACAGCTTTTTTATCCACTCATCTACTGATGGGCACTTGAGCTTTTTCCATATCTTAGCTATTGTAAATTGTGTTGCTATGAACATAGAGGTGCATATATTCTTTTGGATTTCTTAGGAGAGATTCTTGGAAGTTGAATCAGTGGGTCAAATGACAGTTCCATATTAAATTTTTGAGGAAAGTTGTTCCAATTTATCCTTAGGTGGGAACTTAGCACAGGTGACCGGGGTCCCTCAGCCAGAGAACTGGACTTATACGGGTTACCCACAGTACTTAATTAAAATTGACCGAGCATAAACTAAACACAGAAACAAGAGTTAGAATGCATGAATCCCAAGTTTTATTTACCAGAGTCCTGGTGGTTTCCAGAAGCCTAGGCAGGTCACCTGGAGATCCGCGCGGACAGACACACACACTGGACAGGAACACGTTGCTGCAGCGTCTCCTTCAGGAACGAGGCCTCAGAAGTTTGGCTCACAGGCAGAGTGACAGTTCACTGAGGCAAAGCTTCATGCAGTATTTCAAACAGGAAGAAGGGAGTGGAGAGAACACGTCGGGTGGAGGGCCCCTTTGTGGTCTCTGACCGGTGCTTCTAGGTCCCTTCTTTTATGGCCAGTTCTGGGCAGTTCCCCGTTCCTTCTCGGTGCAACCAATGGGTCTTCAGTGTGTGTTATTGGGCACTCTCTAGGCACCTTTTGCCTCAGTTTCCAACTTTACAGATAGACACTTGTTAGGACATCCACACAGTTACATCATTCCAAGATAAGCACATGCCAGGGCGTTCACACAGTTAGGGGCTCAAAGCCACTCTTAAAACTCAAGTTTTACAAAATGGATTCAAGTTACATTAAATGGAGTTACTTATACTAAGCCTAAAACACACTTCAAATAATTTCTTTTACTTAAAATAAAACAGAATAAGATCAGAGATACAATCACACTTAAACTATAAGTCACTCATAAAAATAAATGCTTTCACTCCTATTTTAATCACACAAATAATTATTCTCACACTGTTTTAAATCACTCATAAAAGTAAATGCTTTCACTCCTATGTTAAATCACACAAATAATTATTCTCACACTGTTTTGAATCCTTAAAATATAAATCAATCAAACATGGCACTAATCTAACTATATAACATTATCAAACATCACACTAATATAACTATAACAAAAGTCCATACTGTTTTCCACAGTGGCTATACCAGTCTGCATTCCCACCAGCAGTGTACTACAGTTCCCTTTTCTCTGCATCCTCAATAGCACTTGTCATTTGTTAATTTGTTGATGGCAGCCATTCTGACAGATGTGAGTTGTGATACCACATTGACATTTTAATTTGCATCTCTCTGATGATCCATGACTTTGAGCATTTTTTCATATGTCTTTTCGCCATCTGTACGTCCTCTTTGGAGAAGTGTCTATTTAGGTCCTTTGCCCATTTTTTAAAAAAATATACTTTATTGATTTTTTACAGAGAGGAAGGGAGAGGGATAGAGAGTTAGAAACATCGATGAGAGAGGAACATCGATCAGCTGCCTCCTGCACACTCCCTACTGGGAATGTGCCTGCAACCAATGTACATGCCCTTGACCAGAATCGAACCTGGGACCTTTCAGTCCCCAGGCTGACGCTCTATCCACTGAACCAAACTGGTTTCGGCCCTTTGCCCATTTTTTAATTGGATTGTTTGTTTTCCTTCTGTTAAATTGTACGAGTTCTTTATATATTTAGGATATTAACCCTTTATTAAATGAATCCTTGCCAAATATGTTCCCTTATAGTGGACTCCCTTTTCGTTTTGTTGATGGTTTCTTTTGCTGTGCAGAATATTTTTATTTTGATGTAGTCCCATTTGTTTATTTTCTCCTAGTTTTCTTTGCCCTAGGGGATATATCCGTAAACATGTTGCTACAAGAGATGTGTGAGATTTTGCTGCCTATGGTTTCTTTTAGTATTTTTATGGTTTCACGGCTTACATTTAAGTCTTTTATCCATTTTGAGTTTATTCTTGTGTATGGTGTAAGTTAGTGGTCCAATTTCATTTTTTTGTATAATCTATCCAATTTCCCAACACCATTTATTGAAGAGACTGTCTTGACTCCGTTATATGCTTTTGCCTCCTTTGTCAAATATTAATTGAGCCTAATGGCTGGAGTTGATTTCTAGGGTCTCTTTTCTGTTCCTTTGATCTATATGCCTGTTCTTGTGCCAGTACCAGGTTGTTTTGATTATGGTGTCTTGATATCTGGTATTGTGATTCCTCCGACTTTGTTCTTCTTTCTCAAGATTGCTGTGGCTATTGGAGGTCTTTTTAGGTACCTTATAAATGTTTGGAGTATTTGTTCTAGATCTGTGAAATATGCTGTTGGTATTTTAACAGGGATTGCATTGATTCTATAGATTGCCTTGGGTAGTATAGACATTTTAATGATGTTCATTCTACTAATCCATGAACATGGTATAATCTTCCACTTGTTTATATCTTCTACCTCTTTCTATAACATCCTATAGTTTTCCCAATATAAGTCTTTTGCCTCCTTGGTTAAGTTTATTCCTAAGTATTAAAAAAAAATTTTTTTTGGAATGATAAATGGAATTGCCTGTTTAGTTTCTCTTTCTGAGAATTCATTATTGGTGTATAAAAAAAGCCATTGGTTTTGGGGTGTTCATTTTGTATCCTGCTACATTGCCAAATTCATTTTTTAAATCTAGTAGTTTTTTGGTAGAGTCTTTAGGGTTTTTTATGTGTACTATCATGTCATTTGCAAATAATGAGAGTTTTACTTTCTCCTTTCCAATTTGGATGCCTTTTATTTCTTCTTCTTATCTGATCACTGGTCTTGAACTCCCAGTACTATGTTGAATAAGAATGATAAAAGTGGACATCCCTGTCTTATTTCTGTTCTTAGGGGAAATAGTTTTAGTTTTGCCCATTGAGTATGATGTTGACTGTAGGTCTGTCATATATGGCCTTTATCATGTTCAAACATGCTCCCTCTATTCCCACTTTGCTGACAAATTTTGTCAAAAGTGGGTGTTGGATTTTGTAGAATGATTTTTCTGAGTCTATTGATACAACCATGTGATTTTTCCCCCAGTTTGTTTATGTGGTGTATCATGTTTATTGATTTGCAAATATTGTACCAGCCTTGCATTCCTGGAATAAATCCTACTTGATCATAGTGTATGATTTTATATTAGTAGATTTGCTAATATTCTGTTGAGGATTTTTAGCATCTAATGTTCATCAAGGATATTTTCCTTTAAGTCTCTTTCTTTGTAGTGTCTTTATCTACAAGTTTTGGAATTAGGATAATGGTGGCTTCATAAAAAGAGTTTGGAAGTGTTCCTTCCTCTTGGGTTTTTTGGAATAGTTTGAAGAGTATAGGTGTTCTTATTTGAATGTTTGGTGAAACTCCCCCATGATTTTTCCTGATTCAGTTTGGGGAGATTGTATTTTTCTAGGAATTTGTCCATTTTGTCTACATTGTCCAGCTTGTTGGCATATAGTTCTTCATAGTATTTCTGTACAATTCTTTGTATTTTTGTGGTAACAGTCATTACTTCACTGCTTTTATGATTGTATTTATTTGGGTCCTCTCTCTTTGTTTTTTTATGAGTTTGGCTAATGGTTCATCAATTTTGTTTATCCTTTCAAAGAACCAGCTCTTGGTTTCATTGATTTTTTTGGTGTGTTTTGTGTTGTTTTTTTAGACTCTATGTCATTTATTTCTGCTCTAATCTTTATTATTTCTCTCCTACTTACTCTGGGCTTTCTTATTGTTCTCTTTCTAGTTCTTTAAGTTGTAAGGTTAAATAATTTACTAGTATTGTTGATTTTTCTTGTTTTTTTGTTGTTGTAGACTTAAAGGGCTATAACTTCCCTCTCAGGACTGCTTTTGCTGTATCCCAGAGATTTTGGGTTGTTGTGTGTTCATTTTCATTTATTTCTAGGAAGTTTTTATTTCTTTCTTGATCTCTTTGATAACCCATTCATTGTTTAGTAATGCTATTTGGTCTCCATTTGTTTTATTGTTTTTAAGTGTTTTTATTGTAGTTGATTCCTCATTTTATTGCACTGTGATCTGAGAAGATGCTTGATATGATTTCAGTCTTTTTCAACTTGTAGAGACTTGGCTTATGTCCTAACATGTGGTCTGTCATGGTGAATGATCCATGTGCACTTGAGAAAAATGTACATCTAAAGGCTGGATGAAAACCAGGAACCTTCAAAAGAGGGCTAGGAAGGTATGGCTGGAGAGAGAGCAAGCAGCAGCCCAGAGAGGTGTCCTGGAAACTGGGGAAGATGTGATTTGAGAATGGAGGGGTAAATAGTGCAGGGGTCACACAGAGAGCAAGGAAGAAAGGGTTGAAAAGTGTATATGTGCCAAGCCATTTTGGCTCAGTGGTTGAACATTGACCTGTGAACCAGGAATTCATGGTTCGATTCCAGGTCAGGGCATATGCCCCAGTTGCAGGCTCAATTCCCAGTAGGGGGAGTGCAGGAGGCTGCTGATCAATGATTCTTTCTCATCATTGATGTTTCTATCTCTCTCCCCCTTTCTCTTCCTCTCTAAAATCAATAAAAATATTTTTTTAAGAAAAGTGTAAAGGGGATTTAGCTTCAACTAGTGTAGGATGTGAGCAAGATTTCTAAAGAGAACTTGACAAACTTGGCTGACCGGATAAAAGAAAAATCCACCAGTCAAAGATGTCTCTCTGTTGTTTGTGAGAGGCAACTGGGAGAATGTGGTATCAGGGAGGGCAAGGAGGGACTTGGAGGTAGGAAGAGAGTCATAATTTCAGTTTTGATTTCCTTGAATTTGAGGTATGTAGTAGAAAATTGAAGATGGGACTGATGTTTGGGAGGAAATATAGTATTAAGCATTTAATAGTGAAAATTGTTAACATGCAGGTGATAATTGAAACCATAAAAATGGATAAAGGTTCTAGAGAGGTCATTAAAAAGAGATGGAAAGATGACATCTTATGGGAGGAAAACCTTGGAATCATTAAGTCCAGACCTGGTGGTTTGGAGACTAGGCACCAGCTTTGTAGGGAAACCAAAAGGCCATCATCACCCAGGCCAGGGTGGTGATTCTCGTTCTAGAATTCAGCTTCACAAGTGGCTTTGGAAATCCTAGGAAAGTCTCTGTTTTCTGGGGCAGAGAATACTGCTTGTCAAGATGATCTGCATTTCAGAAAGACAGAGTAGTCTCACTCCCCCACTCTGATCTCTTCAGGAGGTTCTCAGGACACACCAAGCAAGTATTATTTCTGAAGCTAAACTGTGGCTTGATATTTGTGCTTTCCTCCTTAGGTATGAAGAAATCGATTTGGAAACTGGAATTTTGGAGTCCAAGAGGGACCCGGACCCTTTGGAGGATGTCTACCCCATTCATATGATCTTAGAGAATAAGGATGGCATCCAGGGCTCATGCCGGTACTTTAAGGAGAGGAAAAACATTACCAGTGACATCAGAACAAAGTCTTTGCAGCCCCTTTGTACAATGGTGGAAGCCTTTGACAGGTAACTAACTTGCATCGTCAGAAACTCACAGGACTCTTCCTGCTTTGAAGTCTGAGGGGTAGTCAGAGTGCCAGGATTGGTCTGTGGCCTCAGTGTTGCTCAGAGGGCATCATCCCCACACTTAAGCCACTCCTCTACCTTCTTCACTCTGCTCCAGTTGGGGCTAACTTTGCTCAGGGGGACCGGCCATCCTTTCCATTTGTGTCCATAGCCCTAGCACAGGTGGGCAGAGCAGGCAGCTGTCCTTTGGATTGGTGCCTTTCTTTTTTCTCTTTCTTTTTTTTCCCAATATATTTTTTTATTGATTTCAGAGAGGAAGGGAAAGAGATAAAAACATCAATGATGAGAGAGAATCACTGTTTGGCTGCCTCCTGCACATCCCACACTAGGGATGGAGCCCACAACCCAGGCATGTGCCCCTGGTCAGAATCTAACCTGGGACCATTCAGTCCGCAGGCTGACGCTCTACTCTCTGAGCCAAACCTGCCAGGGCCCTTTTTTAAAATATATATATATTTTTTTATTGATTTCAGAAAGAGAGAGCGAGAGAGAAAGATCAATAATGAGGGAGAATCATTGATTGTCTGCCTCCTGCACATCCCACACTGGGGACCGAGCCCATAACCTGGGCATGTGCCCTGACTGGGAATCAAACCACAACCTTCAGGTTCATAGGTTGATGCTCAACTACCGAACCCCCCTCGCCGGCAGATTGGTACCTATCGTTCTCTGTCCAAGCCGGGCCCTGTGCTGCTCATCAGTCCCTGTGTGAGTCTTCATTCAGGGCCCTGGTTTCCGAGACTAACCCAAGTTGTCATTTTTTCAACCTGCCCCCATCCCCACCTTCCTTTCTACTTCACTGAACATGGAGAAGCTACCAGTGTGAAGGCTCCTAACTTCCACCTTCTTCCTCAACTTGCAGACTTCCCCACATTTCTTTCCCCATCCCTCATCTCAGAGGAGATGAAAAACTGGCCGTGTAATGGACACATTTCTTACCCCTTTCCTCCCCTCTTCCCTGGCCCAGCTTCCCTTCCTCGGGCTCATGCTCTTTCCTACCTCTGCCGGTTAGCTCCTTTTCCCCTTTATTTTCACTTCTGCTTGTCTGCTGGTGCTCTCTCCTCAGCACATGAACGTGACTTGCCTCTCTTACAACAGGACTTTCTCTTTACCTCACATTCCCTATAGCTGTAGCTTTCTCTCTGCTCGAGGCTGCAGCCATAGTTTTTGGAAGAAGTAACTATACTCACTTCACTCTTTTCCCCTTCAACTTCCCTCCCTCCTCTGTCCACTGTCATCCATTTTTGCCTTTATTGCTTCACCAAAATCTTTTCTTCAGACACCTATCAACAAGACTGGGATACTGTTAGACCAGGCTTTCAAGGGCCTGGTCTACACTGTCAGATCTTCACATGCCACCTCCTCTTCCAGTTAGCATCTTTTTCTCCTGTGCCCCCCCTTTCAGAGCTTCTCTTTGAAGAGGCACTGTGGTCATTGCCAAGTTGGGCAATGAGAGAGAAACACTGATGTGAGAGAGACACATTGATTGGTTGCCTTCCACATGCACCCTGACCAGGGCTGGGGATGAAGCCTGCAAATGAGGTGCCTGCCCTTGACTGGAATCGAACCCAGTACCCTTCAGTCTGCAGGCAATTGATGTTCTAGCCACTGAGCTAAACCAGCTAGGGCTTAAGGATTTTTTTATTTCACTCTTTTTTCACCAGCTTATAAACTCTTGAGGGCAGAAAGTATGTCCATCTCGTTCATAGCTGTATCTCTAGGATCTAGAACAGCCATGGGCAAACTACAGCCCATGGGCCGGATCCTGCCCGTTCGGCTGTTCTATCCGGCCCGCAGAGCCGAAAGAGCGGAGGGTTCTCTTGCTCTCCCCTCTGCTCCTTCACCAGCAGCCCAAGATGAGTGTCAGCATGGTCAGGTTGCTTTTGTTCCGGCCCTCCAGTCCAGTTTAAGAACCCATTGTGGCCCTCGAGTCAAAAAGTTTGCCCACCCCTGATCTAGAATATACCTGGCATAAAGTTGGCTCCTAAAAACGCATGTTGACTCATGGTTAGCCTGTTGGGTTAGAAGTTGTAACCTGTGTCGTGGAATCTAAATTCCCAGCATGGCATTGAAAGGCCATTCAGGATGAGGACTCAGCTGGCCTTGAGTTTTCCTTCCTTCTACTTTCTAGCTTACACCACACCTTAGCCTCTCCAAATATGCCACACCACTTGCCTCCCTGAATAGGCAAGCTCCTCCATACCTGTGGAACCTTGCAACATCAGCTTCCTTAACATTTGCCTGCCCAGGGTTACTGCTAACTCAGGAATCACCTCCTGTGAGAGTTTTCCCTAATGACCGTGCACACGCTCTAGTCACACACATAGGCTTGAATTGGGGCCCTCGTGTATGTCATTTAACAGCCTTGACTGCCAGAGCTGCTTCACCAGAGCAGTTATCACATTAGTCACTGAGTCATTTTCCTGTTTTTCTTTCAATAGACTGAGCTCCTTGAAGGTAGCTACTGAAAGACTTTATCTTGATATCTCTGGTACTTTGCATGGTGCTTTATCGGTATTTGAACTTAACAGTAGTCATTGCATCAGCTAATTGAAACAGTGGACTTTGATAATACAGGGTAGTAACTAATCTGATTAATTTTTTAAAGAAATTGTTTTTAACCCTCACATGAGGATGTGTTTATTGATTTTAGAGAGAGAGGAAGGGAGAGAGAGAAACATTGATGTGAAAAAGAAACATCTGTCAGTTGCCTCCTGTATGCGTTCTGACAAGGGTTTGACCCACAGCCTTTTTAGTGTATAAGACAATGTTCCAACCAACTGAGCCACCAGGCCAGCGCCTGAGTAATTGTAAAGCAGAAATTAGTTCCTTAGTTTTCAAACTTCCTTTTCCTAACTGATTTCTTCCAATTTAACTTAATGAGCCTGCTTTGAGAGGAGAGAACACAGGTCCTAAGTTTGTGACATGCAGACTCTCACATGTGATCACAGACACATCCTTTTGAAGATGGACTATGCAGATTTCTACACCTCTGCAGAAGATTAATTATAGATTACAAAGTGAAGGAAGCTGTAGTTAAAATAAAGATAACCTCTTCTTTTTTCTTGTTGTCTGGGTGGAGGGAGAACAGTCAGACTGAATGATGTGACTGAAGGCAGACATTGTGGTCGGGATCACAAGCTGTGATAAGTAGACGCTAGCTCAAGCCATGGGCCCTCACATGTGGACTCTTGGTGACTCGTCCAGGAAAGGGCGCTCCTCCAATTGGGTGTATCTCGATGCTTAGGAGTGAGTAAGTGGGGAGTTCTTTGCCTGCACACCTCATGTGACCTCTTCCGCAGAGCTTGGACCCCAAGAGTGCATGAGTGGAATAGGCCAATCTGCCCAGGATATGCATATAAGTTAACAGTGGTGGGGCCTGTGAGGCGTCAGCAGAGAAGTCAGTATTCTCAGCCAGGGTATCCTTGCTAGAAAGTGTAGTTGGCCACTTTTTCAGGCATTTTTCACTTACCAAGTCAGTGGAGAAACTAATGATTTGTCCAAGGTCTGATCTTGAACAGACAACATACAGTTCCAGCAATTACACAGTCCAGTGGTTTTGACCCTGAAGTTAGCTTTATCTGTCTAGTTCAGTAGATTAGTTCATTCACATAACAAATATTCACAGAGCTCCTCCTGTGACCCACAGTCATTCCTAAGCTCTGGGTATGTCTTGGTGGACAAGTCAACCATGTGCCCCTCTCATAGAGCTTCTTATTTGAAGAGGGAGAGACAGACAGACAGGTCTCTCCCAAACATTATATATCTCCATTTCCGAGGGCTTGGTGCCATGAAGAATGTGGAAATAATGGTCAGGGGTGGGAAAGAACTCTGGTTACCATTTGGGGGAAGGGCTGAGGAGTTGACATCTGAGGAGTGACCTGAATGATGAGAAGGAACAGTCGTCTTAAGACCTTGGGGAAGAGCAGCCGGGAAGAGGAAACTGCTTGCTTCAGGACCAGCAGGGTCATTGTGCTCAGGGGCAGAGCCATGGAAGGGGTGTAGGGCAGTCCAGTCCCGTCCCTGGTGAGGAGTTGGGGTTTTGGTCCGAGTGCCTGGCCAGGCCTGGGAGGGCTTTAAACAAGGAATGATGGCATTGGCTCTGCTCACCCTGAACACAATGCAGCAGTACTTACACTGGAACTGGCTTAATTGGGGGATTCTGAACCTCACAGAAAATGATGATTCTCCAAGCTTCTGCTTTTCCATGTTTCTATTTTCTTAAAATCAAAAAGTTACTTCTTCCTGTGTTTAAAAAAAAAGTTAAAAGTTAAATCTTTCTGATTTGCAGATGGGGGAAGAAGCTGATCATCGTTGCCTCCCAGGACATGCGGTACAGGGCCTTGATAGGCTTGGAGGGTGACCCTGACCTGAAGCTCCCTGACTTTTCCTACTGCATTTTGGAGCGATTAGGCCGGTCCCGGTGGCAGGGGGAGCTCCAGCGAGACCTCCACAGCGCTGCATTCAAGTAAGGCAGCGATTTTCAACTGGTGCGCTGTAAGAAGTTTTGCGTTAGGGGCACTGACCTCTTTTCCCTTAGATTGTCAAATTAAAACAAGGACAACAGCCAACATAATAGTCATCCTGTGGGGATGAATCAAAATTATACCTTTTCTGTTTTTTTGTTTTGTTTTTTGTCAATGGCAGAAAATAGTGTGCTGTAGAATTTTAGTCATTTGTGTGTGCCATGAGATGAAAAAAGCTGAAAATCACTGAAGGAAGGGGATGATTTGCTTCTCTGTTTTAACAATAGGCTCACTGGCCATTATGCCCTGTATCTAAACGAGCCTACTGGCTTGTCTTCCCTTTTCCTGTTATCCTTGTCATCTCAGCAGTCCCCAGTCTATGGTGATTGGGAGCACAATGCTTTCTTTTTGAAGAGACCCTGGGGTGACCATGTAACTGTTGTCCAAACCAGACATTGAGAATGGGAGGTGGAGCGGACCAGAAGGGGCGCTAAGGAAATGAGCATAAGTTAGGACCATCTGCCAAACCAGGATGTGTGCTCACCCTAGGTATTGGCTATTACAGGATTAGAGGTCCATGTTTGGTTCTCTCCTCCTATTTGATCATGTCCTTATTGTCTCCCACCCCAGCCATGCCTTCCCTCTCTATTTGCCCTGGCCTCTGCCTCCATCTCCCCATCTACCTCCCCTGGAGGTCTGGTCCTGCTCCTAGGCTGAGGTTCTTCCAAGGCCATTGTGTCATGATGGCTGTTCTCTCAGACTGGCTGGATAGGAGGTGTGTATCTCTGGCACTTATGTCCAGGTGAGAGGCTCTCTACATTGGTGGGTGAAAGCAACCAACAAAATGACACTCATCTTTTCTTCCAGGGTTGATGCTGGGAAGCTCCATTATCATAGGAAAATTCTGAACAAGAATGGGCTCATTACAATGCAGTCACATGTGATCCGATTACCCAGCGGAGCCCAGCAGCACTCAATCCTCCTCCTCCTGAACCGGTTCCATGTGGACAGGTAAGGGCTGTGAGACCAAAACACTCCATACATCTATATTGCAGCCAGATATATTATCTCTTTAAATGTCAGAGGCCACATCAGAACACTACTTTAGCTCTTTAAAAAGGTATTTACGCCGAAACCGGTTTGGCTCAGTAGATAGAGCGTCGGCCTGCGGACTGAAGGGTCCCAGGTTCGATTCCGGTCAGGGGCATGTACCTTGGTTGCGGGCACATCCCCTTGGGGGGGGGTGCAGGAGGCGGCTGATCAATGATTCTCTCATCGATGTTTCTAGCTCTCTGTCCCTCTCTCTTCCTCTCTGTAAAAAATCAATAAAATATATTTTTTTTAAAAGAGATTTACTATGTGTTTCTGATTATGAAAAATAAGCCATACTTATTTAGAAAACCTGGAAATTATACAGAAAAGAAGGTTAAAATGCCTGTAACCCCACAGCTTAGCAATAGGGATAGTTAATATTTTGGTGAGGTTTTGGTGAGGTGGGGGAATGTAAAATTAAAAGTAAATAAACCAAATTTGATGTTATGGTGACAGAGTTGAGGTTGAATTGTATCAATTTAAAATTGTCATGTTTTTGCAGCATGCAGCCATCTTAACCTGTAGATGAGACGGTGAGGTTCTCCTCAGTGAGCACTGTGTTGCCATTTAGCCGTGTGTCATAGGCAACACATCAAGCTGATAAAATAGTCCCTTCTGAGTCTGGGAGTGGGGCTCTGACTCTTTAATCCTCCCTGTTGGGGTATAAATGGGGGAAAGAAATGTTCCGCCATCCTGCAAAGCAGTCTCAGTCTGCACTTCACCAGCCCATACCGTCCTTTGTGGTGGGGGCAGGGACCAGGGTGGGGAAGGGTTAAGCTGGTGCAGGGCTGGACTGAGTGCCCTTGGGAGAGGCAGTGCGAGCCCCGTGCCTGGCCACCAGTCCCCTGTGCTGGAGGAGGGCAGTGTCAAGGAGAGTTGGGGGGCAGTGAGCAGACCCTTTCCTGGGCCACAGGGACTATGATTTTCTTATCCCCAAATGACAGAGGTCTTGCCCTCTACCCAGGGGCCAGGTGCACTCTCCAAAGGGAGGTAGGATAAATACTCCAGGATAAGTAAAAGCTTTAAAGTTTGGTACCCACTACATAGCACATGGATGGGCCCAAAGGAAGTGCTCAATATGCCTGTGTAGACTAACTGTTGACTCAGGATTACCAGGAGTGGGGAATGTCACTCTGAGTTTGTCTTCAAATCCATGCTGAGAAATAATACATTAGAGCCCGAGCCGGTTTGGCTCAGTGGATAGACTGTCAGACAGTGACCATCAGGGCCCTCGTCGGGGCACATGGAGGAGGCAACCAATCGATGTGTTTCTCTCACATTGATATTTCTCTCTGTCTTTCCCTCTCTCATCCACTCTCTCTAAAAATCAATGGGAAAATATAATCGGGTAAGGATTAAAAAAGAAAAAAAAGTATACATTAGAATTATACTTTGATAATTCTCATTTTAATTAGTCATAACATCCACTGGTTATATATTTTATCACTGAGCTTATAACTGGCGTGTAGCCTGTGATCTACAAAGAACATAGGGTGACAGCTGTAGGTAGAAGAGAGAACAATGGACTAAGTCAAATCCGTATTGAAATCTTTGCCCCCTGCCTGGCTGGCATGGCTCAGTTGTTGAACTTTGACCTATGAACCAGGAGGTCAAGGTTCAGTTCCTGGTGGGCTGCTGGCTTGATCCCCAGGGTGGGATATGCAGGAGGCAGCTGATCAAGAATTCTCTCTCATTGTTGATATTTCTCTCTCTCTCTCTCCCTTCCTCTCTAAAATCAATAAAAATATATTTTAAACAATAAATAAATCTTTGCCCCTGACTTAGGCAGTCACCTGGCCTCTCTGAACTACTGTTTGCGCTTCTGTATGAGGGCCATGACATGGTGCTTGGTACTAGTTCCTGTGCAATAATTCTGTCTTCGTTTATTATGGAGAAGTGGCTGTGGTCATCAGATCCCATACAGAAGCCCTCCCTGCCCTTAGCCTGTAGGCAGTTAAAGCCCAGCTCTCCTTCCCATGGACTGGCCACAAGGCTCCTTTCTGCACCCCTCCCCCAGCTTCCTCAGGCACACCCGAGGAGCCCTACTGTCTTGAATAGAAGCTTCCTTTGGTGGCTTCTAGCTTGGAAGCATTTTCTGTGACATCTACTTCACAGTAAACATGCAACCAAAGGCAGGATCTGTCACTCCAGGAAAGTGAGGAGTGGAAACCTGGGCTTCAGGATCCGTGTGGTATTGCCATCTGGTGAGGAGAGCACTGGATTGGAGGGAGGCGGCCTAGGTTCACACTCTTTGTAGAATAACCTGCCCTTCCCTACCAAGTGATTGGCAAGGAAATATCAATCTAAACTTTAAGGTTTTATCAAAATGTAATGCATTTTAAAGAATCATTTCAGTAGTCTTAGTGAAGAGTCTGCCACTAGTTAGGCGCCCTTGGCCATGGACCAAACCGCTCGGAGCGCAGCCTTGAAACCTTGCTTTGAAATGAGGCGATCTTTAGTAGTAGGTTTGAAAAGTCGAACTGTTTTGTTTCTCACAGGAGGAGCAAATACAACATCCTCATGGAGAAGCTGTCGGTGATGCTGAGCATGCGGAACAACCAGATCGAGACTCTAGGAAAGCTGCGGGAGGAGCTGGTGAGCTGCCGGACTCCCGGTGCTGGCCCGGGCTTCCCTTTAAGTGTAGATTGAATGAACTGCAATTGAAGGCCCTGCTATGGTCTTGAATCCCTAACCATGAAATAAGTGGTGTTTTCCTTTGTTTTATAAAACAGAAAATTGCTCAGTCCCTAACTTGCATCCTTCTTGCTTGAATGACCTCCATCTCCCCTGGGGGGTTTGCCCTGAGGCCTGCTGTAAAATTTCAGCTGGCCTGTAGATTTACTTCCATAATTAAACTTGTAATTTTGTTCCCAGTGATTTTATAGTGCCATAGCAGTGACTTTACCAAGAAGGGGGCGAGATGACATGGGGAGAAACGCAGTCACTGACCTGCTACATCTTTGGGCCTAGAATAGAGGCAGTGATGAAGGAAAAACGAGAGGCAGAACGCATGGAGGTGGTGCTGCTTCCAGTTGGGTTTGAACAGTTAAGAAAAAGTCAAATTAGAAATGGGAGAAAGGCAGAATTGCCCTAGAGGTTAATAGGACTTGAAACTTGAAATTTAAAGTCAGGATCTTTGAATAACAGGAATCGGTGCCAAAGGAGCATGGCAGAGTCTGAGCAGAGACTGCAGGAAGTCCTGCTCGCCTTGTGCTGCCTCAGTGGAGCTCTCCTTGTTCAGAGGGGAGGGATCCGCTCCTCCTGCTGGATCCATTGCACGCCCATGTGTCTAACGCAGAACTTAAAAACTACAGCGTGTGGGTCACATTTGGCCTGTACATTGTTAAAAATAAACTTGACCTAGCTTTTTTTTAAAATTATTATTATTTTTGTAGCTTTTTTTTTTTTTTATTGAGATTTCACCTAAAAGAAATTTAGGTTTCCAGGTTCCCTTGAAATATCAGAAGCTCTGACAAGCCTGAACCTTCAGGCTCTCAGGACAAAAGGTAGCTGGAGCTAGCTGTGCCCTGGCCAGCTCCCCGCAAGCCCTCACCCTGTCACTTTTCACACACCGAGGCAGAGAGTCAGTGCGGTTTGTCCTTATGCGTGCACTGCTGTTTGTGGTAGGAGAGCAATATTTTTCTATCGGAAACTCTATCCATAGTAGAAAAATAAAAGATAGGCTGTTAAGGCCTCTTAAGAGACCCTAATAGAAATGAAGAAATTCCCTGAATGCTTAATGAATGAATATCTGCCCACTTGGTTCTTTGTATTTCTTGTCCTGTCCATGCACACACTGGAGACTGAAACCCTTTGCCTACTGAGTTACTTGCGGAGTGGGAGAAAAGGAGAATGGGCTAGTCTGGTCTTAGGTCAGCACTATGGACTATCTAAGCAGCAAGATTTAACTGTTACAGGACATTGTTTCATTTAGAACACTTCAACAGGAACTTAAGTGTTAACTTTGAGTCAGAACCATGTTCCACACTAAGATGACAACAGTGAATGAGGTTGACAGTCTCACACTGTCATGGAGCAGTCTGACTGGAGAGGCAGCGGTGAGCACTCACTGACGCTAGAGTGCTACCCAGAAAGATATGTCTGGGCCGGTGGCAAATGTGAGGGAGCTTTCTACAGAGCAGGGAGAGCTATAGAGCAAGTCCAGAGCTAGGCTTTGAAAGTGAGTGCTTCCAAAGAAGATGGGAGAAATGGCATGAATTTCAGGCCAGGGAGAATGGCTCGAGCAAAGTGTGGAGCTGTGACGGCTGTGGGACTTTTAGAGGTCAGCTGAGAGGGCAAGTGAGGGCCACACTGAAGGGCCTTGAGTACCAGGCAGGGGAGTTGTGACTTTAGCCTGAAGTGCTGCTCAGGAAATGTGAAGAGTGTTGAGGAAATGAACTGATGAACAGAAGAGAGATGGGAAGTGGGCAGCGCGGTCAATGCTCTTGCCTCAGGCCCGGTGGGCAATTGGCTGGAAATGTTTGGGAGCCATTTTGGAGGTGACACTGCAGGACTTGGTGAGTGACCAAAGTCAGGATGTAGAGCTGAACAAAGGAGTCCTGTCTGGTGTGCATGAGCACTGCTCAGGGAAGTAGACAGGAACTTGAGGGCCAGCTCATGAGACCAGGGCCTGTGCCTTCATGCTGACCCCCCACCCTGAGGAGAGTGCCTGGCCTACCGTAAAGGCTAAGTAAATGGGTGTGAAGGAATGTATGAAAAAAGTCAGGTACAGAAAGAGATCACGTTTGGGTCAGGATAAGATAGACAACAAATTTGACTTCAGCGTTTATAGGGTCTGAGGATCATCTGGAGCATTCATTTGGCAGCTGGAAATAGAGGTCAGAGTGACCTTGGCAGGATTTAGTGAATACTTAGCCTGTAGATGAGGTTGATGACGTGAATATAAATGCTAACTTTAGGGGGAAGATGGTGGAGGAGGCTCCTCTTCTTTCTCTTTTTGCCGGGCAGACTGTAAGTCCTGGATGGCAGCCCCCAGAAGCTAGGACTACATCATCCTCCCTGCTTAGTATGGGCCAGAGCTCAGGACCATATGTCGAGGGCTAGGGTTTGATGGATGAGTTTCCAAAGGGTCTTTCCATGATGCTGGGGGCACAGATAGATTAATGATAGATGCCATTTCCAAGCAAGTGGGTTTGAATGAGCCATATGTGTGTCATCTGTATTTCTTTGATGGCCATATGTTCTGCCACCCAACAGCTAGAGTGCTGACGAGTCTGGGAGCTGATTTCACATTTATGCAGCAGCAGCCCACAGACATTTGCACCCTCTCTTTCTCCAGGGAGTAAGAAGAAACCTGTCTGACCCAACTAACAACTGAGTCCTGAGTGCCTCCTGCTATTCAGCCCCTACCTTACAACAGTGGTGACTTGCTCACTCTCCCAGGGTTGCAAAGTCAGTTGGCAGCAGCGGCTGGGAGGGCGTGTAAATAATGTGTCAGACAGGTTAGGCATAGAAGTGGAGAACTATGGATTCAAGAAATATTTCATTTTCTTCTTAACTGCCATAAAAGTAAAGCAGCACAAAAATGGTGATAAATGGAAACTGACCTTCAGCCTCACTGTGCAAGGGCTGAGGGGGAGCTTGAAGGCGCTAGTACCATGGAGACCGGGGCCTGTCTGGTGGGAGTAGCTGTTCTCGGCTTCCGCTGGCTGCTGCCGTGAACAGTCCTAGGATTTATTGCTAGATCTTGTTTCTTAAGAGAAGCCAGAATGTGGATTTTTTTAATGAAATCTTTCTCTTTTCAATGTTGGCATGTGAATTACCTTTATATGAAAAGATATGGCCAGTATAGAGCCTGGTTACAGGTAACCGCTGCAATTCAGGTGCACGTACTGTCACTGAGGCTTATCACCTTGCAGAAATGTGACTAAGGAGCAAACGGGGAACTACACAGATAGACTAAAATTTAAAGAATGGTTTTAATATTTTTTTTCTATTTGTTCCACTGCCTGTGGGAGATATGTGTATGCATTAATAATTAATACTCTTATTTGATTAAAATCAAAATAGTATGAAAAAGTATACAGTGAAAAGTCTCCATTCTCTACCTCCCTCTGCCTCATTCACACCCCTGTATATCCTTCCAGGATCTCTAAGAAAATCCCTTTCCCCCTCTTGTAATCAAAAGGTAGAACTGTTAGTATATTGCTTTGGACCATTTTGTGCCCTTGACAATGTAGCTTAGCAGTCTTTCCT
The DNA here is from genome assembly GCA_963924515.1 of Vespertilio murinus. Lineage (NCBI taxonomy): Eukaryota > Metazoa > Chordata > Mammalia > Chiroptera > Vespertilionidae > Vespertilio > Vespertilio murinus. Next base: position 99,278,986 of record OZ004705.1, on the reverse strand, counting down.
CATTAATACTGCCAGTGTGTTCTCATTCAAGATGACCAATTAACTCGGGTTGTGCTTATTTACATGATTATTTACATGAACTTGTGCTTATTTACATGATTCTTTTTATTTTTATTTTTTAAATATGTTTTTATTGAAGAGAGAGAGAGAGAGAGAGAGAGAGAGAGAGAGAGAGAGAGAGAAATAGAAACATCAAGAGAGATACATCATCGATTGGCTGCCTCCTGGACACTCCGCCACTGGGGACCGAGCCTGCAACCCAGTCATGTGTCCTGACCTGGAATCAAACCGTGAACTCCTGATTTTTAGGTCAGTGCTCAACCACTGAGCCACACCAGCTGGGCTACATGCTTCTTTAATAGTTTTCAACACCTTGCTTGTACCTAACAGTAGCTTTTTTTTTTTTCCCCTAACAGTAGCTTTAAATTTTGTTTTGGCAGGGGCTGTGTGAAAGGACATTTAAGCGTCTGTACCAATACATGCTGAGTGCTGGTCTGGCAAAGGTGGTGTCTCTTCCCTTACAAGAGATTCACCCTGAATGTGGACCTTTTAAGACAAAGAAAGGTAAAGGCGGTCTCGGCTCTCTTCTTGGGCTTCATGAACAGCTTTCACTCCTCCCTTCTAAGCTCCAGCCCGTCTCTCTCCTCACGTCTGCCTGCTGTGGAGTGATTTCACACATTTTTCAGCTCTATCCCTCTGTGCCTAGTTAGGATCTTCTATATAAAAAGTGCTCATGAAATGTTTGCTGAAGGAAAGTCTCTTACTTCTGGGAAACGTCTCTATGTGGCTGTCCCTCTCGCATCTCAGATTCACGGCGGACAAAGAACCGGTTCATCTTGTCCATGTACACTAAGTGCACTGCTGTGTGGTCCCGTTATCTAGGCAGTGCCACCATTTCACATGTAAGACCAGTAAAGTGAGAGATGCTGAGTAACTTACATAAGGTTGACCAATCTGTAAGCAGGAGAGGTAAGACTTAAACCTTTTGAAAAAGTTAAACTAAGGACAATGGCCTATAAAACTTTAAAACCTTCCTTCATCCTTTATTTTTCTCTATTCCTGATTTTTATCCAGTGCCATTTACATCTCATTAACCAAAGTCATGGAAAAAGCTGAGAGTCAGAGCTTTCAGTAAAAGATGGTATAGATTCTTCCCAAATTCCACTTTTGGGATGATACGGGATATAAAAGGTGTAAACCCACAAGTGCAAAGAGAAGAGGACAGGATATGACAGGGAAAGAGTCGACAACATTTTGGTGCTCAAGGGCAGATGGACAAATAGTAACTGACTGAGCGGACTGGGAGAGCTAAATGCTTGCGAACGGCAGTAGCCAGGAACTGACACCTCAAGACCCGAAATCAATGAAAACTTCGAGATCTCGGTGCCTTTGCAAGCACAGGAGTGGATGGAGCAGGGCACAGGAGAATTGGTCCGTAGTCTGAGTGAAGAGCCATATGTGCTCTGTGCCCCTGCCCCCCGGTGCACAGCCAAGGAGGAACCCTTTCCCACAGAGACACAGTCTGGCTTCTCCTCAGACATGGGGGACAGGGTGCTGTGCCGAGAGCAGGGGTTAGGCAACAAGTGACAGTCTCTGTACATTAAATGGCCAGTTTCTGTGGAAACTGACTGACCCATCCAAGAGAAAAGTCATCTAGATAATGAAATTTGGAGGTTTCCCATCAAAATAGCTGCCCCTGCCTGCTCCCCTTTCTCGGAAGCCCACTCAGTGACAGCCTCTTCTCCTCCCCACCCTCCAAACATCGCAAACCATGGCTTTGGGGCATTTTTTTAAAATATATATTTTATTGATTTTTTACAGAGAGGAAGAGAGAGGGATAGAGAGTTAGAAACATCGATGAGAGAGAGACATCGATCAGCTGTCTCTTGCACATCCCCTACTGGGGATGTGCCTGCAACCGAGGTACATGCCCTTGACCGGAATTGAACCCGGGACCTTTCAGTCCGCAGGCCGACGCTCTATCCACTGAGCCAAACTGGTTTCGGCTGGGGACAGCATTTTAATGTTTTGCTCAACATTTGAAGAAAGCTCTAGTGTGAATGTAAGAGAAACAGACAGACTTAGGAAATAGAAACAAAGTGAGGAGCAGAAGAAAACTTTTTAAAAAAAGAATTCTCAGAGAGAAGAGAGGAGATTGCATCCAGGAAACCATACCAGGAGGCTATAAAGAAGGGACCTACAGAAAATAAAGAAGAGCTCTTGGAAATAACAGAAACATGACTATTGCAATAAAAGATTTAATGGAAGGGAAGATAGCAAGATTAAATTGAAAAAAATTATTCCAGAATGAACAAACTCAAATGGGAGCTAGGAGAGCTAAGTTGAAAATAAGAGGCTGGATCTAAAAGGTTTAATTAATTAACATCCATACTACAGGGGTTCCTGAGAGGGAGGGAGTATGTGCAGGGGACTAGAGCAGAGGAGAGGATGAGAAATGACACTAGAAATTCTTCCATATCTAAAGGACAAAGGTTCTGATCACAAGACCACCCGGTACCTAGCATAATGAGTGGAAAGAGCCCTGCACCAAGACCCAGTCCCTGAGCTTTGGAAACCGGGATAAACAGCCTTCAGGGGGGAGAGATTCCACTGCCCAATAGTAACTGACGCTAGAAGGCCTTGGAACAAGGCGATCAATATTCTGAAGGAAACAAACATTCAATCTGCAATTTATTGTTCAGCTTTGCCATTAACCAGGTGTGAATGAGGACATTTTCATGATGCAGATCTGAAACACTGCATCTCCCATCTCCCATGTTCTCAGGAAGCTTCAGGAGGATGTACATCAAATGATGGGCCAAGCCAGTGGTCAGCAAACTTCGGCTGGAAAGCCACATTCGGCTCTTTGGCCCCGTGAGTGTAGCTCTTCCACAAAATACTACCACATGCGGGTTCGCACGTACAGTACAAGTGCAATTGAAACTCCGTGGCCCATGTGTAGAAGTCAGTTTTCGGCCTGGGTGACTCTATTTTTGAAGAAGTGGTGTTAGAACACTCAAGGGGCCAAAGAGCCGCATGTGGCTTGCGAACCACGGTTTGCCAACCACTGGCCTAAGCCGAGGCAAGAAAACATGGGTCCAGGAGATGACAAAGGGAAATCACCAAGACAGGCTCTAAGAGCAGCCTGTCCAGATGGTACCAGGAGGGATGGCAGTCATGCAAAGTCCATGCCTCATGTATGTGAATGTGTCTTGTGGAAGTTGTACTTTGTCAGAGTCTGAGCATGAATCTAATGTTAAGTATCATAGAAAACCAAGTGAATGGAGGGGAAGGGGGTGGTAATTAACCCCAAACCCAAGGAAAACCAAAAGATGTATAAGAACAAAAAGCTGAGGGCTGTGTGCTTGCCTTTGTCAGCACACAAAGTACCCTGTGAAGGGAGACAGGCTTTGTAACCACAGCTCAGGAGACACGCTCTCAGTGAGAGCGGACGGGGCACTGAGCTCTGCCTGCAGGAGGTAGCCATTCGTATTTGGTGAGTGGTTGTGAACTACCAGTCTGAGGGACTCTGTCTCTTCCTTCAGTAATTGCTTAGTTAGTGGAATCACTGCCCACCCTCTCTGGTGTCCGTGTCTGAGAAAAGTTGTGGAGGAGGTGGTAGCACAGAGATGTTTCCATACAACAGGTGCATAAGCAGGAAGGCGTGCTGGGAGATAAGGACGCCCCTAGCACACCTCAGTGCTGAGTAAACGAGAGACTGGTTGAATGACTGGGATTCCTTGGGAATGTGCGGCATTGGCAGGAACGGGGATACTGCTGGGACCCGGGGCAGGGCAGAAAAGACTCTGAGAACCAAAAGGGGTGCTGGGACTTAACTGTCAGAGGAGCCCCGGCATTTGACTTGGAGGTATGATTATTTGAATGCTTAAACAGTTCATCACTGTTGCTAGAATGGCATTAAAAATAAACACGAGCCGAGGTCGGTTTGGCTCAGTGGTAGAGCGTCGGTCTGCGGACTGAAAGGTCCCAGGTTCGATTCCGGCCAAGGGCATGTACATTGGTTGCGGGCACATCCCCGGTAGGGGGTGTGCAAGAGGCAGCTGGCTGATGTTTCTCTCTCATCGACGTTTCTGGCTCTCTATCTCTCTCCCTTCCTCTCTGTAAAATATCAATAAAATATATTTTTTAAATAAAAATAAACACGAGAAATTTTATTTTTAATGTAAATAGAAGCTCAGAAGGAAATACTGTTAAAGTATTTAACCGCTCTTGTGCAGGCAGCCATGAAGCAAAGCAAAGTTTCTTCCAGCTAAAGATCCCTGGGCTAGAATTCTGTTCTGTCCTTTTATATTGGGGCAGTGGCCTCTCTACTCCTCAGTTTTCTCCTCGGGATTATCTGAGGAGAAATAATTGGATAATCATTATTTATCTAATTACTTAAGTGACTAGATAAATAATAACTTATCTAATTAATAAGTAATAATTAGATAAAGAATAATTTATCTAATGGGGATAATAATATAGCTTTCCAGGAGACTGTACACAGAGCAGGGCCCACTGCTGGTGGCCCATGGGCCATGTCCAGCAATGTATTCTGTTGGGCTCACAGTGTTTTAATTGAATTAGTTTCTGTCATTTAAAAATCAGAAACTTCACCTAAAAATCAGCCCTTCAACTTCTCTGCAAGACTAAAACTAGGCAACACTGAACTGCATTTCTTAACAGCAGCTGGCAAGACAGAGCGGTGCGCCCCTTTCTCTGGGGCCCACCCTCCCACTTAGCACAGGCACCCTGTTTTCTGCTGTAGAACCCACAATTTCTTCATTCTGGTATGTCACCCGCCTGACCTTGAAGGTATGTCCGTGCCCAGGGCCTGTCGCACAGTGAGGATCCTTGTTACCTTGAGGTCTAGTGCTGGGAAGATGAGCCCTCCGAGCAGGAGGGCCAGCATGGCTCACCACGGCCTGAGTACCAAGAAGAGTGATGGCTTCAGCTCTTTACTTGAGATTAAGAGGACAGGCACACAAGACAGTGACATTCAGAATTTTCAGATTGTCACACATGCACAGTGAGTCCATTCGGACTATTCAGGAGGCTCATCTCATTCCCATGGGGATTTTGTCACCCCCTCTGCTGCTTGGGCTCACCATCAGTGGTCCCCTCACCCTAGGTGGTGAGTGAAATAAGACATTAAGAATATACATCTCAGGTAAAAACAAAAAACAAACAAACTGCTGTTTGAATTTTAACCCTGCTAATTCTGTCTCTTGCACCTGATTAAACAGGGAATACTTCAGCCCTAAAGGCGGGTTTTCCCTTGCCTGGGACTGGAGATTGATTCCCACTGACTAAGTAGCTTCAGGGATAGAAACTGGAGATAACCTTTAGAGATAACCTTTAGAGATTAACCACTAAGTTCTGCTTCCCAAGATAGGGCCACATTCCAATATCCAGCAAGATGTAACTGGGAATGACCCTACAGCTGACCCCAGTCTTTAAAATGTTATCTTTAGCCTTTAAAATTAAAACAAAGGAAAATTCCTGTGATTTGAGCCTTTAAAAGGGCTAAGTACCTCTGTAACGGCGCAGTCGTGTGGAGCCACCTGCGGGTGTGCTCTTGCGTCTGCCCTGGCCAGATATTTCAATAATTCTTCGCCTGCTTTTTTAATAAATCATCAGCCTCCGGTGGTCTTATTTTGAACCCAGGATTCAACCCCATAACAGTGAGCTCCCTGAGGGTGGTGGCCACACCTCCCATACTTTCTGTCCTTGATGCCTATGCCATGTCTGCTTGGAACAGAGCAAGTGCTGAGTAATGTTTTGCTAATTAATTTAAGTAGGTGCCACTTCAGTTACTTTCCTGCACAGGATACAGGGATGAATGCAGTGTTAGTTTTTCTTTGCCTTCCCAGTTGGCAAAATTAACATAAAACCTTCCCTCAAGGCATTATGGAGTAGATAAGACTTAAATAATAAAGAAAAATGATGTATTACTTCATGTAAATTCACAGGTGTGCCTGAATATATATATATATATATATATATATATATATATATATATATATATATATATGAGTTGTTTCCAAATGCCTATAAACAAAGAGCTTGTATTTAGGCATATTTCAAATGCATTACAGAAAGCTACAGGGATCTGTTTTGCAAAAACAAAAAATCTTGGTAATGAAAACAGTCAACCTGAACTGATCTGTTTTGTAAATTTGGATTCTTTTCTTCAAGTGTTTACCAGTTATTCTGTGTTTATTAAATTGTGCCGAGAAAAGGAGGAAAGAGAAATAGAAGTTAACTTGGCAATCCCTCAGAAAAGGGTCCCAGTTGGAAGCCGCTGATGGAAGTGGAGCTGCCTGGGGCTGGTGCCTGAGGCAGTCCTTGGAGCAGGTTTTCCAGGTTCCGGGACTGGCAGTGAGCTTTGCAGAGGGTGAGGGTGGGTCTGCTTATGATGTGGACTTTCCCACAGCTGTTACCCCGAGATCCTTGAAAGAATAAAAATCAAGTTCAACAAGATTTTCAGAAAACAAGATGAATATAAAAAATTGTTGTATTTCTATGCACTAGTAAATGAACAACCCAGAAATGAGATTAAGAAAACAACAGCATTACAAAGAATAAAATACTTAAGAAATTTAACAAAAGAAGTACAAAAAGGAAAGCTATTAAAGCTATTATTATTGTTGATGGAAATTTAAGATCTAAGAAAGTGGAAAAACATTCCACATTCATGGATTAGAAAACAACATTGAGGTGGCAATACTCCCCAAACTGGTCTGAAGATTGTTAAAGTAAATGTCCAAACCTGTAAGAATTTTTATGCTTTTATTTGAGCCAAACTGACAACAGTTGCTGAGAAGCAAAATTTCAAGGTGTCAACGCAAGAAACACTCAAACCTGTAGAGAATTTTTGCCAGTTTATTTGAGTCAAACTGTCAACAATTGCTTGGCAGCAAAATCTCAACAGATTAAGATAATGCTCCAGAGTAGGGGTGGGCAAACTTTTTGACTCAAGGGCCATAATGGGTTCTTCCAAATTGTTGATAAGGTGGCAGTTTAGGAGCCTACCTAGGCCGCCATCTTGTTTCGGTCTCCCCACAATGGGTTCTTAAACTGGACCGGAGGGCCGGAATAAAAGCAACCTGACCATGCTAGCACTCTCATCTTGGGCTGCTGGTGAAGGAGCAGAGGGGAGAACAAGAGAACCCTCTGCTCTTTCAGCTCCGCGGGCCGGATAGAACAGCCTAATAGGCCGGATCCAGCATGCGGACTGTAGTTTGCCCACGGCTGCTCCAGAGAATGTCAGTTTTGCACCTTATTTTATACACTAGAGGCCCGGTGCATGACATTTGTGCATTGGAGGAGAGGGGGTCCCTAAGCCTGGCCTGCGCCCTCTCGCAGTCTGGATCCCTCAGCAGACATCTCCCAAGGGGTCCTTAGCACTGCTGCTGCCATCACCGCTGCACTCACCAGCCTTGAGCCCGGATTCTGGCTTAGTGGTGCTCCCCTATGGGAGCGCACTGACTATCAGGGGGCAGCTCCTGCATTGAGCGTCTGCCCCCTGGTGGTCAGTGCATGTCATAACAACCAGTCATTCCACTGTTAGGTTGATTTGCATATTAGGGTTTTGTTACAATCAAAGAAGGAGGTGTAAGGGGATTACATGAAATTCACTGATGATAGATTGGAGACTGGAGAAAGCAAAGTGGGAAATCTCTGGAAGTAAAGAAAATGTAAAAGGAATAAGGGGAAAAAAATAGTAAAAGGCCAAAACCGGTTTGGCTCAGTGGATAGAGCGTCGGTCTGCAGACTAAAAGGTCCCGGGTTCGATTCCGGTTAAGGGCATGTACATTGGTTGTGGGCACATCCCCAGTAGGGGGTGTGCAGGAGGCAGCTGGTCGATGTTTCTCTCTCATCAATGTTTCTAACTCTCTGTCCCTCTACCTTCCTCTCTGTGAAAAACCAATAAAATATATTTTTAAAAAAATAGTAAAAGGATTAAACACATACTTCTTTTACATAGGTGGGTACAGGATAGTTAACAGTTAATAATTAACATGATAACAATGAGGGAATTTGTGGTCTCTGCCCTGGTGCAGTGGTTGTGCTTTAAGAGGTCCAGACAAAAGGAAATTTCTTTGATATTTCAAGGCATGTTATCAGGTACGTTAGCAAAAAAAGACTATAGGCCCAGTTAAGATAAAGATTGACTTTAAAAAAAAATACATTTTTATTGATTTCAGAGAGGGAGAGAGGTAGAAACATCAATGATAACATAAAATCATTGATTGGCTGCCTCCTGCACGCCCCCTACTGGGGATCAAGCTCACAACCCGGCATGTGCCCTTGACTAAAACCAAACCTGGGACCCTTCAGTCCACAGGCCTACACTCTATCCCCTGAGCCAAACCAGCTAGGGCAAGATTGACTTTTGTTAGGGAAAAATACCAGCCTAACTCATTACTACCCACTATATTTTAGTTTTAATTTTAGACTATTCTATATGGTTACTTCAGGTCTCTGAGTTTGTAAGCCCATCATGCAGGCCTCTCCTGAGCTTGTCAGGTTTAATATGTGGCCCCTTTTTTATCTACAAGATTCAATGCAGTTCCTATAAGATTCCAGCTGACTTCTTTATAGAAATAGATAAGCTAATTCTAAAATTATTGTAGAATTGCAAGGGACCCAGAAAGTTAACACAATTCTGGAAAAGAAGAATCAAGTAGGAGGACCCACACTTCCCAATTTCAAAATGTATACAAAGCAACATTCATCAAGACAGCGTAGTGTTGACACAAGGATAGACAGAGGTCAATGGAATAGAATTGAGAGTCCAGAAATAAATCCACATCTCCGTGGTCAACTAATTTTCAAGAAGAGTGCCAAGACCATCGAATGGAGAAAAGCCAATCACAACCAGCCATTACTACATGAATCTCTTTATGGGAAAGTACAGAATCGGGAATCGAGAAATAGATTAGTAGTACTTAGGGTTAGGGCAGGAGCCAAAGGGTTTGAGGTGATGAAGATGCTCTAAAATTGGTGACAGGTGCACATACTTATAAACATACTAAGTACCATTGACTTGTACACTTTAAATGGGTGAGTTACATACTCGAAATCTATATGATCTTATTAATGGATGTCACCCCAACAAACTTAATTTTAAATAATAGGTGAATTGTATGGCATATGAATTATACCTTGATAAAGCTATTAAAATTCAAAATAAAACCAAGAAACACATAATAGGGTACAGCAAATTAAATTACAATGACAAAAGGAGACATTTAGACTATTATAGTTGAAGTTTACAAGCTAAGAATAGAGGAATGAGCCATATTAAGAAGGATTAAAATGCAATAAGATAAATATAAATGTTTAAAAGAGCTTTGAAACCAGAAATCTAGAATTTAAAAAAAAAATGAAAGCTAGAAACACAAAAGGATAAACAGAAAGAATTTAAAAAATGGAGGAAAATTTAAAGTCTAGAATATTAATGGTGCTGGGGGAAAAGAGTTAAAAATAGCATGAAATCTTTAATTAAAAGTGACAAACTTGATTAAAGGACACTGGCTAAAATATGAGTAATTTTTATCATTAATAATTAAGATAAATAACCTATATATATAAATGACTAAGTGCCACTGTCCGACAACCAGTACATATGACACACACTGGCAATTTAAAAATAAACGTTGACTCGCACAATGCATGATACGTATAAACCTCTTACTGGCGCCAATCTAAACAGAATAGGCATATTCCTACCTGAACCCTTTTTCAGACATGGTCAATTATTTACTATGTTGCTTTCTCTCAAGTTCAAAGACCATGTGATATTAAAGTTAAAGTTGTAAATACTTCATTCATCACAGGGAAATTAGTCAAGCACTCTGAAGGTGTTTTTACTCTTAATGTGGTATGCAGAGAGATATTAGAATAAGTTTAATCAATTTATCAGTCACTGTTTTTATCAATGTTGTTTTTATATCATGTTTTTGTTATTTTGTGCCATGTTTTTGTTTTGACATGTCTATGTTGTTATGTTAATGTTTATCAATTTATATATTGTTTTCACATACATTTTACTAATTTTCTTTTCATCTCTGACACTTATAGAGAAAGTGCAAACAGCAATATTAAAATATTTCTTCTAATTCATTTCCTTTCAATGTGCATGAATCCGTGCACCTGGCCACTAATATAATAATAAGATTTTTAAAAACCACCACTTTCCCAAATAGGCCTGTCTTTCCCACCTCTGTGCCTTTGCTGGTGTCTTTCCTTCTGCCTGGGATGCCTGTCTTCTGCCTAGACAGTTCTCTTGTGTCTTTTACTATCCCACCCAAATGTCAGCCTCTCCCCTGCCCCTGCCAGCGCCATCCTGCCTCTTTCTCGTTTGCCAGCCCAGTGCATGCTGGCAGTGAAGCCCGGAGCACTCTGCAGTCCGCAGGCTAACGCTCTATCCACTGAGTCAAACCAGTTTCGGCGATACTTTTAACCTATTCCATCACCCTGGGGTGGGACTGCAACACCCTCCTCCATGGTCTGGGTGCTGCCCTGAAGACTGTTCTCCCAGCCCCTGGCCAGCCTCTCTGCAGTTGCCCATGGCAGCACCTCAGATCGTCCCCTTGGCTGCTTATCATTCCAGAGTCCAGACTCTAAATGACTTCCTAGCACTGACCAGCCTGGACCTGGACCCTGCTCTGGGAATAACACTGAATTTCCTGGTGTCTGCCTGGCTCACCAGTGGGACTTCCCCTTGTCTGGTGACTCTTCAGGAGGAGGAATACCTGGTGCTCCTTGTTCCCATCAGGCTCTTGTTCTTCTCGGGGTGATCACAGGTGTGCGTACCGTACCGTCTGCCTAGGAGGCCAGGTGGTAGTTTCCTTGGGAATGTGAGAAGCACAGGCTATTGGCTCCACTTCACAGCCACTCTGGGTTTTCCTTTACACCAAGCAGTGCTTTCTGATAAAAATTTGAAATTCTAACCTCGCCAGGTAGCCTAATGTGGAAAAACGGCCACTTGCTGGGCCCAAGACATTGATTAGATCACTCAGGCTGGCTGAGCTTCAGTTTCTTTTCTCTTAAAATGGCAGTAATAACTTGCAGAATGCACATGATAATTAAGTAAAATAGCTCTGACAACACCTGACTCAGTGCCTGGCTTATACAGGTGTTCGGTAAAGATTCACCCCTTCCCTTCTCTTCTGGGTCTTTAGATGTGAGTGAAGCCATCCTTCGGGCTCACCTGAGCCGGTCCTGGGTCTTTGGCACAATAGAACTGCGTGATTCCTTTTTGTTGAGTTGCTGAAATTAGCACACCACATTGTTAAATGCCTGAAATTCCTGGTGCTTGGAAGTTTGTGCCTCTGATCTCTCCTGCCTTTTGTTCCCAGAAAGAAAGCCCTGCACCCAGTTGTCAGGGGCTGCCACTAACAGGCAGCGACTCTCCCAGCGATTGCTGGTTACTGAGATGGAGAGAGGCCGTGTTCGCCTTGCCTGGGTGTGCTGGCCAGGGTCTCGCTCTTGCCCTTCGGCTTCGGCTTTAGCTGACTTGTGGTCTGGACCAGGCTTCATTAAAAAGATAGTATGAGTGAAGGGATTTTGATCATGAAAACTGAAATGCTGAGGCTGATAAAACGAACTGTCGGAAAGCTATAAAGCGCCAATGAAACTGATTCCAAGTGGCCTGAACATAAAGCACAGACTGCACTTGGCCTGTCCCCTGTCGGCCTTCTCTCTGACAGGTCTCTCTCACCCCATCGGGCTGAATACTCACTAGCCCTAGTTACAGGCGAGACACTTGAGGCTGAGAGTGGGCAACCAGCCTACCCAGGTTCACACACCATCTGGCAGGAGAGTCCAGATTCTTCTGTTGTTGTTAATCCTCACCCGAGGGTATTTTTCCATTGATTTTTAGAGAGTGGAAGGGAGGGGGAGAAAGAGAGAGAGAGAGAGAGAGAGAGAGAGAGAGAGAGAGAGAGAGAGGAGAGAGAGAGAGAGAGAGAGAGAGAGAAACACTGATGTGAGAGAGATACATTTATTAGTTGCCTCCCAAACGTGCCCCGACCAGGGCCTTGAATCGAGCCTGCAATTGAGTTATGTGTCCTTGACTGGAAGTGAACCCGCAACCCTTCAGTCCACAGGCCAACACTCTATCCACCGAGCTAAACTGGCTGGGGCAAAAGTCCAGATTTTTAACCACTGTGCACACTGCCTCTCTAACAAGCTTTTCCAAGTATGATGAGTAAGAAACGCTATAGAGAAAGTGAAATGTCTCCAAGGTCAGTACGTTGAAAAAGACTAGAGACAGACACAGCTTGGGTCTCCTAGTCAGATGGCCGCAGGAGAATGTGAGTGCCGTTGGGACTCGCAGCAGAGAAGTCAGCTATGATCTGTGGGGTCTGAGATGGTCAGGGCTGCAGACCCACAGGCCCAAACCGCCCCACTCCAACTGGACGAGTCACACTGGGCCTTCTGGAAGCACCACCACCTCACCAAGGCTCAGCGGGATGCAGAGACCACCCTCCACTCAGGGCGTGCTGGAGACTTGCCTCTCCCGAGGCACATACTCCTTGACAGTCCTCAGGCTCACAGTGCCCAGTGTGATCACAGGGAACAGCTCAGTCCTTGTGTGTCACCTCCCCCCAGCCCGGCCAACAGCCTGCCTGTCCACAGGCCTTCCTGGACCCGATGCAGGACCAGAGCAGGAGCGAGTTTCCACCTTCTCTTCAGGAGCCAGGCCACTACCTTAGGCCGCGCCAACTAACTTTACAAATACTAGCTCTGCCACTCCATAGTTCCATCACTTCGAGCCGGTCACTTAACCTCTGTGCCTCGGCTTTCACATCTGTACAGTGGGGTTTACAGGGGCCCGCCAGCCTTGGTTGTGAGATTTGCTGGGTTCCTTCTTGCAACGCCTTAGCATAGTGCCTAGCCCACAGCAATGCTGGCTGTTCTGGTTGAATGATTACCGTGTGCTGGTCTGTACAGACGTTATCTGGGGACATCCTAACTCTAACCTGTGAAGCGGAGAACCTTGTCATCTCATTTTACTGAGTGGGAAACAAATCTATGCTGAGTCACTTCCCAAAGTCACAGAAATGAGAGATTGGAGAGCTGAGATTGACCCACATCTTCCTGGTCCTGAAGCCCATCTGTCTCCACACTCCGGCCCTCCATCCGTCTGGCTGTCAGCAGAGGTGGCAGCTGTGCGTTTGGAGAGGCTCAGGGGGATTGGCATTGGTGGCAGCGCTGTGGGAGCAGAGCATGGGAAGGCGCCGCCTTGATGCGGAGTAGAGGCCTCAGAGGCCGGGAGGATCTTTGTCTCCCTCAGGGTCCGTGAGCTTATACTGGTAGCCATGTTTCCTCTCCCACGCGTGTCTGTTGGGAAGGCTGTGCTGTGTATCTTCTTGGCTAATGAGCCCCTTTAAGGAAGTTGGAAAGGGGTGGGAGAGGAAATGCTGGGCTGCAGCTGAGGGTGCCAGGCTGCTCTGCTAGGTGCTGCATCGGGCCACGCTCACGCAGACGCCACTGTCCCTGACCAGGTCACATGGTGTCTGTCAGTTAGGGGCTATTTGTCATCCCAGGTTTAGGGCCTGAGCTCCCAGGCAGACTGCCTGGTAAAACCCGCTCCTCAGTTGCTACCAGGAGGGAGTCTCCCTAAGTGTGAACGGGTGGGAGCACCCATCCCAAGGCTGTGGTGAGGACTGGCTCGTGTGACACATGTGGAGATCAGGGTCCAGGACGTGACTGTCCTTGAGAAATGGTTGGGGTTTTACTGTCAGGAGCAGTAGATTGCTCTGTGAGCACCACCTAGGAGCGAGAGGAGGGGGTGCAGGGGCTGGGAGCGGCTCAAGTAGAGGACAGCAGGGAAGGCCCAGTGGGGAATGGCTTGGTGGTTGGTGTTCTGGGCATGTGTAGGCAGCAGGTGCCTCTGCCCCAAGTGTTAACGGGGAAAAAATCCATTGAAACCTGTAAAGAATTTTTGTGAGTTTATTTGAGCCAAACTGTCGACATATGCCAGGAAGCAGAACCTCAACAGATTGAGATAATGCTAATGCTCCAAAGAATGGTGGGTTACATTTCTATTTATACACTGAAATTAAAGGAGGGACATAGGTGGGTTACATGAACTTCATTGGCGATGGAGTAAGGAGGCGGGAGAAAGCAAAGCGGTGGGAAACCCCTGGGATTGGATAAAAGTAAAATGATAGACATGTGCTTAGGTGAATACAGGAATAATTAACATGATAATGAAGGAATTTGAGGCATCTGTCCTGGCGCCCACCACATTGGGTTGTACCCCAGGGGCTCCAGAAAAAAGGGAAGATACTAGTTACCCAGATATCTCAGATATGCTATCTTAGAGGCAAAAAAGCAAATGGGCTCAGTAAAGAAGATCAAAGTTGACCTTTGGGAAAATATCGGCCTAGGACATGACTACCCACTATAACCTGTTAGTAGTTAAATATTTAATTTTCAAACCATCTTTTGTGGTTATTTTAGGTCTCTGAGTTTGCAAGACTGCCATGCAGGCCTCCTCTGAGCTTGTCAGGTTAGCATGTGGCTCTTTTCTTTCACACAAGGGAGGGCCCAGTCTGGTCACCTGGGCCTTCAAATAGTTTCTCACCTATGTAGATGGGCCAGGAGTCCCATGTCCACAGGTGTTTTTCCTCCTGGTTGCTTAAGGCTCCCATCCAGGCAAGAGAAATGGAGGGAAAAGGCAGGTACCTAGGCAAAGGCAGAGCCGCAAAAAGCAGGAGGGCCTGGGAGGACCTGCCAGGCTCAGGGAGCTGGGGCTTAAGGAGGCCTGCACCAAGGCATGGCTTCAGGTTTCTCCTGTTAAAAAGCCGTGAACTTGGGGTATTCCTGTCACTTTGAGGTGTGGAGGGGAGTCAGCACTGCCCGGAGGACCATCAAGACTGCCCATCTTCCTCTGGTGGGTCGGCCTCAGCAGACCTTTCTCTGAGAGGAAGATTGAGGAGTTCAGGGCCCTGAGATGCTTCCTTGTTTTTGAATCTCACTGTGAGCACTGTCCCCACCAGGCTCCTCTGACCACACTCAGCATCGGTCTGCGGCATTCTGCTGTGGGCATTTCCGTGCCACAGGTCCTGCACAGGAGGCGCTGTGCGCAGACCAGCTCCAGTGCCACCCTCTGCAGTGGTGCTGAGGATCTGCACCTCAGGGTGCTGATGAAGCTGGTGGAGAGACCTTCATGTCCCTGCTGCAGCAATGACTACAGAGACCCAAGTCTGAAATGGGTCTCACTGGGCTAAAATGGAGCTATCCACGCGCTCTGGGAGAATCCATTCCCTGGTCTTTCCTAGAAGCCACCCACATTCCTTGGCTCAGGTCTCTTCCTCCATCTTCAAAGCCAGCAAAGCATAGCACCTCCGTTCTCACTCTCCTCCTGCCTCCCTCTGACAAGGGTATTACATTAGGCCCATCGGATAATCGAGCGCCGCCGCCACCACCACAGAAGCCTTCATGGCGCCTGCAGTCCCTTTTGCTGCAGAAGATAACTTGTTCATAGGTCCCTGGAGTTAGGGCGCAGACATCCTGGACGGGCAGCGTTCTGCCTCCATATTGTGCAGGATCGTTTCTCCCAGGTTGGGGACCTGCGATCCTGCCTGAGCAACTTGGCCCCTGTTGCTGGCAAGCTGCTGGATGCTTGGTAAGATCGTTGGCCCCTCTGTACCTCAGTTTCTTCATCTGTAAAGGCCTTCTAGAGTTGTCAGGATCCAATAAGTTAGCACACGTAGAGCATCAAGACATTTTTGCTTTTCCTTGCGCCTTTATCTTGCTCCAGCCACAGGCACACACCGTCATTTTTCTTGCGTTGTGCTTTCAGAATAGGTTCGGGGTGATGGTTTGAAGCCAGCCCAGTGTGTGGAAGCTTCTCTGGGTACCACCACTTAGTCCCCGCATCCTCTTATATTGTGCATAAAGCTAATGCTGCACAGAGTGCTGTGTGGGCCTGTTATGGTGTCCGTTTTCACCTCATTTTGAGCTATTGTTCTGGACTAAATTTCTGTACTTAGAATCACTGGGTTAAAGGCTTCCTAAAATACCCACCCTTATTGGTAGTGGGTATGGCTCACTCAGAAAAAGATGGTTTTCATCCTGTCAGCAGAACTGCCCGTGTGCCTACTGTGCTCCGGGCCCTGCTCTGGGGCTGGGGCACAGATGCTAAAAGACCGGCCTGGAGCTGTCTCAAGCGGAGGACACTGCTATTTACTTAGTAGGACTGACAGACACTTCATTACTCCTCTCATTTACATTTCTTTGTTCATTAATTAGGTTCAAAGCAAAGACCAGTTTTTTGGAGTAAATTTTCAGATCTTGTACCCCAAGACGTGCTGTTTTAAGTGTCAAACTCCATGTTGTGTTGCACCTCTCTCTGGGCCTCTCTCTGCTGAAGTCCCCCGCCCCCAGCACGTTCACTCATTGCTGAGGCCGTGCCTGTGTTTCCAGGGACCGACGTCATGGTGCGCTGCCTGAAGCTGCTGAAGGAATTTAGACGGAAGATCGAGGACGACCATGACCAGGACGACGATGAGGACGAGGAGGTCATCTCCAAGGCCGTGCCCCCGGTGGACATTGTGTACGAGCGGGACATGCTCACGCAGACCTACGAGCTCAGTAAGCCTGTTCTCACACCTGCTGTGTGCAGTTCCTGAGCGTTGGAGGCAGAGATGTTTTGCCCGTGTGTCAAGAGGGCTTTACTCTTGAGGCTGTAGCACAGCAGGAAGCACCATGGGTCCCTTGAAGAGTATAGGGTTTGGATCAGATTTGAGTTTGAATCCTTGTTCTGCCACTTGTTAGCTCTATGACTTTAGCAAGTTCTCCAGGCCTCAGTTCCCTCATCTGCAAAATGGGGATAATACCCACCACAGCATGTAATGAGGACTAGGATTAAAACATTTGGTGTAGTGCCTGGTATGTAGAAAGCACTAAAAATATTAGCTGGTCGTGTTATTACTCAGATTTGAGAGCCACATACCATCTTCTAGAATTGATCTGGAGTCACTGCAGGCTGAGAATTCCAGTGATAAAGGGGGGGATATGTCTCCCCTTATTCCTTAGCTTTCCTCTGATTCCCTAAAAGCCATGCAAAACTGCAGTGCCCCATAATAGTAGGTGTGGCTGCCAGTCCGTGTAGGGAGAATACAGAGTAGAAGGTGAGGTGGCTGCCGGAGAGCTGATTCGACCACAGGACAAAGACACTGGCAAGTCAGCACAGCATTTTTGGCCGGTTGAGGGGCAGCTTTTATCAGCTGTTCACTTTCAGAACACAGTTTGGGAAAGGTCACCCTGGACCCTCTTCACCCCACCATTAGCATGTTACTAGTTCAGTTTGGGAACACATTCTGGTCACCTCTTTTCATTCTGGCATTTCTTTTTCTACATATCCAATACAGCAAACCTTCTTTATCTGGATTGGCTTTATCTGGTAGCGTCAAGTATGTGTGAGTCGGGAAATGAAGAGGAAGATTCTTCTGAGGAAGTCTGCCCTGCAGTTCGAGTGTTTTACTTGTAGGGACTTCCTGCCGCCCACTGTGGCTCCTGCCAGCCTCCTTCCTAGGGTTGCCAGCCTCCAGTAGCCCAGCCCATTCAGAAGGGCTTCTTAGAGTTACAATAACGGCGCTGGGCGTGGCCATGTAGCAGCAGGAGCCCACAGACTAGAAGGAGTCAGTGCTAAGGCACAGCCACCTGCTGGCCATGGAGACAGGCCACCTAGCATGATCCCTTTCCAGAGTCCTGCTGGTTGACAGCTGTGACAGGACAGTGCAGTGCTGGTCCACAATGCCTCTGTCCACCGAGAAAGGCCGGGAAAATGCTAAAGTTCTTAATTAAACAGTATTGAGATGCTTTGTAATGGGATTCATTTCATTTATCTAAAGTCTATTCATGGGAAAGAGCTAACTTCCTGCCGCTGGAACTTAGTAGATCAGCAGCTGATCACTTGCTGTTTGGATGATGAGCATTTGATAACTGGCACTTAGCCCTGTTCGGCTTGGCTCAGTGGGTAGAGTGTCAGCCTGCAGACTGAAGGGTCCTGGGTTCGATTCCGGTCAAGGGCACATGCCTGGCTTGCCCTGGGGTCGTACAGAAGGCATCAGTTGAGGATTCTCTCTCACTTATTTTTTTTCTCTCTCTTTCTTCCTTTCTCCCTGAAATCAGTTACAAATATATTAAAAAAGAAAACTGGTGCTTAGTGGTGGTGTTCCGAGTGTTAGGAGGGGAGAGAGGAGGCATTTGTTCTATTCTGTGTGTGGGTTTCACTGCACTGAAAAGCCTGTTTTAAAAGGGTGGGTGGGAATTGGCGTGACTGGTGCGGAATGGCTCCTTTGCAGAGGTTGGGTTCAAGTATATTGTTTTCACACAGTTGAGCGCAGAGGCACGAAAGGAATTTCCCAGGCTGAAATCCGAGTGGCCATGAATGTGGGAAAGCTGGAAGCAAGAATGCTGTGTCGTCTTCTTCAAAGATTCAAAGCTGTGAAGGTAACATTGCCAGTCCTCCACGCCATTCGCTGTCTAGGTGTGCAGTGTGATTATGAAGGAGGCCCCAGCGGGTCAGCAAACAGGACGGGCCTGCCGTCTCCCAAGGCGATACATGCTGCCCGGACCCACATACTGAGGTTTTGTTGGTTTTTACTTCTTATAAACTGAAGGGGTTGTCAGCATTGGAAGTCCCCCTTCCGTGTGGGGCACCGGCCGCTGCAACCAAGCCTCCGGCCGTCCCTGCAGACAAAGCAGGCGCCCTCCAGGGCTCCCCAGGCCTCTGGGTCCCTCCCATTTATGCTACTTGTCTGGCTCCTGGGGGCTGAGTGGACTAACGAAGCATGTCTGGCATTCTCCTTTCAGAACTCAACCCTGCTGTCTCAGCTCTTTGTGCCTCACTCTCTCCTTCTGAACTTTCTGGCCACTTTGCTGGAGGGAAGTATTAGAATCAAGCTAATGATTGCAGGGCACTTGGCACTGTCCGTAGCGTGTGGTTAGTTTATTAAAAATGCTGCTCTTCCCGGTATTTAGGGCCCTGGGAGAGCCCCTCTGCCCTGTCCTAGAGGATAGAGTGTGTGTGGATTGGTGATGACCTCATCACCAGTCCCCATGCAGTGGCTGAATGGAGCGGTGACCTCCAGGCCCTGACTCGCCAGTCTGTGGTCACAGTTCTAAACCATCAAATTGTACACAGCAAACCCTCACTGCTGACTAACCATTTCTTTGGGACCTAGTTCTGAGCCAGGCACTGGGGGCACATGGAAGACCAAGTTAGGGCCTGGCATGAACTGGACTGCCTGCAGGTCCCTAGCAAAGCATGTCTCCCGGAGCAGACACGCACTCAGGATTGCGATTGAGAAAACTCCGACAGGCCTGTGGACGCAGGAGCTGAGGGTGCCACGGCAGGAGACCCGTGAGGAAGCATCCATAGGCCGACTGGGGCCCAGGCAGGAGGTGGAGGAGACACAGGCGAATGCAGGCGTGATAAGGAAATGGCCACCTGAATGCCTGTGTGTGCAGCGCCCTCTTTTCAACGTAATGAAATGCGTCTCACCTTCCCAGGGATTCATGGAAGACGAGGGGCGGCAGCGGACCACCAAGTACATCTCCTGCGCGTTCGCAGAGGAGAGCGACCTGAGCCGGCAGTACGAAAGGGAGAAGGCGCGGAGCGAGCTGCTGGCCACCGTGAGCTTGGCCTCGGTGCCGGAGGAGTCCCTCCCGCCTGAGGGAGAGGAAACTTTCCTCTCTGAGCTGGACAGCGAGGAGGAGGGCAGCAGCAGCGGCAGCAAAAGGAGAGGCAGAGGAGACATGAAATCCTCCTCGAGCTCCAGTCTCGGGACCCAGCCTCATCACTCCACCCCCATCAAGGGTACGGTGCTCTCGGGTGGGAGCCGGGGAGCAGGCCGAGTGTGTGTGCCCTCAGTCTGAGTTGCAACCCATCCCGCCTTGCTCTGGGCTTCTGCAGAAAACAACCCGTTCAGTTCAGCAGACACTGAGAACGTCCTCAGTGCTGTCCTAGTCCGAGACCTGCTGGTGTCACATATGTCATGTCCTAAGTTTAGAGGAGTCGGCCGTGCAGGCTGGCTCCTGGCTCCTTGGCAATGCTTTGGTTTGTGTTTTCCCTGTTAAAGCGATGGAATCCCATAAGCTCCCTCTGTCCATTCCCTCCAACAGCCTAAAAATCCCTCAGGCTTTTAGTTTAGGTACGGAAGACATTTTCCTCATGTGTGGAGGGTGGTGCTGGTGACAGGTTTTCAAATCGTGTCCAACTACGGGGCCCGCCCTGCTTGCTGGGTTCACTGCCCCATCTTCAAACGGAGCTCGTGGATCTTCTGGCCGGGCTGGGTCTGGTCTGGCTGCCAAGGGTAATGGCCCCTCTCGCTCTCCCCTGGATGCGGCCGCAGTTCATTCTTTCCGCTCTGCCTCCAGGGGGCTGGAAAGTAAACCTACACCCGCTGAAGAAGCAGCCGACCTCCTCCCCCGGAGCTGCTGAGGAGAGGGCCTGCCGGGGCTCCATCGGGGCTGACAGCCTCCTGGATACCAGCAGCTCCTCAGACGCCACCTCCGCCTTCGGCTCCCACTGCGTGGAGAGTAGCAATGGCGACATAGCTGTGATCGAAGAGGTCCGGCTCGACAACCCAAAGGTGAGCGACAGCCCAAAGGTGAGCGCTTGTGCGCAGTGAGGGTGCGTCTTCTCCAGGGAGCAGCCTGCGGCGGGTGGCGTCCGCCTTGTCAGCTCTGAGCTTAAGGATCACAACAAAAGCAAAGGCCTCAGTGCCGAGTGCTGGTCCTGCTAGGCCGCAGGCACTCGTCCACACACCCCCTGCACGCAGCCTTGCCCCGCCCACCACACGTCACCTGCACTCATATCTAGAGTCATTAAATTTCCAGCACCTTACATTTCCTCCTTAAATTTATTGTGGAGAGATTGTATATGTCCAATTTAGATGGATTTTTCTCACTCTGGCCCAATTTTGCACCCCAGGGGACACTTAGCAGTGTCTGGAGATGTTTTTCATTGTCAGGAGTAGGGGCAGAGGATGCTCCAGGCAGCTAGCAGGGAGGGGCCGGAGGTGCGGTTACATATCCCAGAATGTGCAGCACAGCCCACAGCAGCGAGTCAGCCAGCCCAAATGTCAGCAGAGCCAGGGCTGAGAAATGACAAAAGGCCAACATCATTACTATAAAAAGAGGTAAACCATAAGATAGATGTAATGAAAATAAAACTATATTGGTACATTTGGGCCAAATACTGTTGTATGTCAGAGGGTTAAAGACAAAGTACAATGCTTTTTCATCAATGTGATTAGATTAAAAGACAAGTGATTCAGTTCATAGTCCTTAGCCACCTGAAACTGCCTCAGATAATGGTGGCGCCTCCTGCACTTTAGAAGCACAGGGTCAGAGGAGGAGGCTCCCAGCAGAGAACAGACCTGTGATCAGGGCGGCTTTGGCTGTTTTGTTCAGGCGTCACGGCAGCCTGTAAGGTCAGTGTCAGCTCTGGTCCAGGAGGAGGACATGGGGCTGTAGGACCTGGGTGAGGTGCCTGCCCAGTTCATGACACTGAGGATTAGACATGCTGTGTGCAGTTCCCACCCCCTCCCTCCCTTCCTCCATCTCTCCCTCCCCCTGTCTATATGGAGCCCTGTGCTGTTACTCTCCCCACTGCAGGAGGATTGGGATGCAGGGGGGGGAAGACTTTCTGGATCTTTCTAAAGCCTTCCGGCCCTTTCCTATTCAGTGGATGCCATGCCTCCTCACTATTGAGTCATGACTGGTATTGTCTCTAACAAGGAACCTAGGCTTGCATGCAGATGGATCCCAGCCTGCCTCCTCCTCCTCCCACCTCTAATCAGGCCCACGCGACTCCCTCCATGTCCTGGAACTCCTGTTGCTGGTTTCCTCACTCAGCTCTTTCTCTTCCTCTTAGAAATCTGTTCCCAAAGTACTGGCAGGATCTCGTCCTTTGTTATACTTGCTGAGGAGAGGGACGTGGCATGGACTACCCACAGGCCCCTAGCAGGGCCTGTTCTCACGTGGCTCTCCAGCAGCCCCGTGCAGGTGGCCATGTTTACTCATGTTCTCCAAATGTTTGCTCTGAAATGCAAGAGAGAATAAAGGTCTTTGTGCCACTCCTGGGTCCTCGAGCCTTTCTGCCTGAACGGAAGAGCTGTGCCTCCCCAAGCTCCCCAGAAGGCAGGACGGGGATCTGTGACACCAACCCTGAGCAGCCTCCTCCAGCACATCCTCGTCTCCTGAGAGCGCCACTCCAAGCGAGGGGCATCCAGAGAACAAGCCCTGGCCTGCCGTGTGGCACTGATTTGTGCCAAGTGGTTTGCAAGGAATATGTTAGCGTTGGGATTTCCTTTCACGGCAGGTGCACATTTCGCTGTACCATATTTTATCTGAGAGAGCTGATGGAGCAAGTTCATTTAGGCTCCTAGAGGACAGAGAGAAGTGAGCATTTTGGCAGAGATAAGAGGGAGAAACTGATCTTTTTTCTCCTTCCTCTTTCCCTCGCCTCATCCTAATTTCCCTAGGGCAGTCTGCTCTGTCTTTTATTCCCAAAGAGATTTCCCGTGACTTCCTGGACTTGGAGTCAGAAGCCCCTGGGGCATAACTTATCCTGGCACACATTCCCGCCCTGCCACCTGGACGGTTACTTCTCCTCACAGCCCTGGTTTCCTTTTCCATAAAACGGATTTTGATGAGCAGAAGCTTTATAGAATGCCTGGTGTGGAGCTGTGCTCAGCATGTCAGTTTCTTGGGGAAGGACCCAGGGAAAACTGAGCGTGTGCTTTGTGCTACTTCGGGGGCGCCATAGTACCCTCCTCGGCTTCTGTCTGAGCCCAGCTGATCTCCATAGCGCTCCAGGCCGTCTGCTGCAGATGCCTTTGCTGTTTCCTGGTCCCGAAATGGTGGGGGGTGGATCCTGTCGGGGAAATAGTCCTCTTGGCTTCCTTCTGGAAACGGCATAAAAAGTCCCTAAAGAGGGAAGGTATGCGCAGGAGTGGTATCTGCCCCAAACTGCTAAGCCCATCGTATTCTTGTGCTTTTGGTCCCTATTGTAGGAGAGTGGCAGTTCCCAGAAGACTGGGAAGCACGGCCCAGGCCAAGACAAACCCCACGAAACCTACCGACTGCTGAAACGCAGGAACCTGATCATAGAAGCCGTCACCAACCTCCGCTTAATCGAGAGCTTATTCACGTAAGGAGGAGCCTGTTGGTCTCGCACCAGTGATGAGTCTCGTGCCAGTTAGTCATCACACGTGCAGAAATGGCCGAGAACCATTTGGACCTCCCTCCCTGTATAGATCACAGTGTTCCTTGTAGTAGAAAGGATTTCGTTTGTTCTTGTGATTTGACAAGTTTGGACATTGAGGTATATCAGTACCCGACAGGGCATGGAGAATGAGTGTGAACTAGAAGTCCTGGGGAAACTGCATGCGCCTTTCTCCCTCCTTGGAAATTGCGTGGCAGCAAAGGGGTAAGAAGAAACTTAGGCAGGTAATAGCATCGGCTAGAATCTTACATGAAAGCAAAAACAAGAGACGCAAGTAGTAACTTCCGTGCGTGGGGTGCCTCTGTTCATGGAGAAGCTCTGCACTCTGGTTCAGGCCTTCCGACCACTGTTACCACACCTCCTGGGCAGCATCTTGATGGCTCCTGAGGCACCCAGTGTGAAAGGCACCTGAGTCAAGGACCTGACTCCTCTAAGCAATGGGAGGCCATCTGCAGACACTACTGCCGAGCTCCCCTCCTTGGTGCAGTGACGGGTTTAGCCAAATGTTCCTACTGTCCCTGCCATTCCCATCAGTGATCTAGAAACGTCACCATAGTGACTCAGTAAGATCTCGAAAGGGGGTGGGAACGTCCAGCCCCAAGGCTGTATAAGGCTCACAAAATCATTGGATCTGGCTCTGCCAAGCCATTAGGAGTGAGTAAATTAAATGTTTTGCTACATATAGCAGGCTGATTTGTTGTCATTGTTAATCCTCACCCAAGTATATTTTTCCATTGATTTTTAGAGAGCATGGAAGGGAGGGGGAGAGACAGAGAGAAATATCAGTGTGAGAGAGACATCGATTGGTTGTCTCTTCCATGCACCTCAACCAGGTTGGTGATCAAGCCTGCAACCAAGATACTTGCCCTTGACAGGAATCGAACCCAGGACCCTTCAGTCTGAGGGCCAACGCTCTATTTACTGAGCCAAACCAGCTAGGGCTAGCAGGCTAATTTTTAAGTTGATATTTTGTATTACCCATAAGTGATGTTATAAATATCCAAATGGCCTTTGGCAGAAAAAAGGTTCCCCACCCCTGCTCTAGACAGTAAGGTCAAAGAGGAGAGGAATCAAAAAGAGCTTTCAATCTAGGTGTCAGCAGTGGTAAGCTGGAACATTCTTTACTGGGTGTTAAATTGGCATAGAGACTTCGCCAGAGTCATGACGGCATCATGACTCCCAGTTTCTCTGCCATCACGTTGCAAATCATGTAATCTCTTGAGTTCCTGGTGAGAAGCTCAGAATGTGAAGCTGCTACAAATGGTGGCTTGTCTTTAGCCAACTATTTATACCCAAGGGAGATGATCATAATATTTCAAGGAGTCAACCTTTCAATGGTGAAATCCGCTTTAATTCTCCCCCAATTTCTGTTGGGTGCCATTAGGCCTGTCTCGGTTTCTTGTTTGAAAACAGCCTTCTGTGTTGAGGTTGGAGATATTAACTGCTTATTTTGTGATGCCCCAGGATTCAGAAAATGATCATGGATCAGGAGAAGCAGGAAGGCGTGTCCACCAAGTGCTGTAAGAAGTCCATCGTCCGCCTGGTGCGGAACCTGTCTGAGGAAGGTCTCTTGAGACTGTATCGCACTACAGTTATCCAAGATGGCATCAAGAAGAAGGTAACCACGGGCTCCTGATGCCTACAGAGCCAACTGCTGGAAGTTTCCTCGTCCAGCTCCTCATATCCTTGTTATATCTCTGTCATTCCTTTGTTATCAATAACTCGGAATTTCCTGTTATGCCTCCTAATTGGGGGAACTGGGTTCGTCCCATCTTTCTGTGGAAGCTGGAAACAGAAGAGAAAAATAATGTAATTGGATCCCAGAGCAGCATGTGCCGCCCACGGCAGGGGTCCAGCCCCCGCAGCAGCCTTGGAAGAGAGGAGGGAACTGAGGCATGTGGACGTTCAGCAGAGTAGCTTGGGGAATAATTAAGCTGCACGTAGGAGGTGGAAAATTTAGACTAAGCAGCAGAACGTCTTCCACAGAGATCTGAGGAAACATCTCCCAGAGGAAGTGATGGCTGTGGCTCCATTAGCTTGCACTGCTGTACTTATCCGATGGGGAACAACATATCTCTTTTGTCTCAATTTATCTGTTTCTGTAAAATTTTAAGTTTGGGGCCATTCCCATAGCAACTGTAGCTCAGTGACTTTGCACATATTCTAAGGCATCAATTTTTCAGGGTCAGAATAATTTGAGAGCCCAGCTGGGCACTGGGACCAAAGGGAATGCTTCTGCGGGGACAGTCGCTTGTAATTTCCTGATCTTTTTTTCTGGCTGCACCTTAAATCTCTGCCTTACGAGAGTTCTGCTTTGATGTTTTGTTTTCTTAATAAGCTGGCAAGGTCATTTCAGGTTTTTTTTACTTTCACTTATTTATTGAGCTATTGAAATTTGAAAACACAGAGCAGTACAAAAAAAATGACTTCAGAAACACATTTTCTACCATTCTAAGTTGACAGCACTCATCGATTTTTATGTCTATTGTGAGTCCCCTTGACCTTGTTCCACTCCCATCCCCAGCAGCCTGCCACTCAGCCCCTGAAGCGGTGGCAGGAGGCTTCTGCTGATGTCTCTGTTGAAGGACAAAAGCTCCGGCCCACTGATTTTTGTTGGTCTTCACAGAGCAGAGGTTTCAGAGGGGAAAGACCTGTCAGGGCAGAAATTGAGGGCAAGAAAACCTTACCCCATCCAATAATGGAGAGGGGCAGTCTGGCAAAGGTATCCCCTCCCCTGTATTTCCAACTCCTGTTTGGCCCCATATCTACCAGGCAGAACTGGGGCCAGTGGGACGGGTGGGGGTGAGGAGCAAGTGCAATGAGGACTCAAAGATGAAGGCGCCCAGTCCTCGGGCCTCTTGCCACAAGTACACTGGAACCTTGGTTCTCGATCTCAGTCCGTTCCGGAAGACTGTTCAAAAAGCATTTTGTTTGAAAACTGAATCATTTTTCCCTATTAGAAATAACGTAAATTGAATTGAATTATTCCAGACTCCCAAATGATTTCCTGTTTTAACTTCTCTTACATACAGTATATATCTAATGTCTATTTAATGTATAAACAAACACTACTAAAATTTATCGACCACCCCTACTGGCCTTCTACCCCTACTGGCCTTAAATGAATCACTTTCAGTACTAGTTACAGGAGTGGATGTTAGGTTAGTATGCAGCATCTTCACTTTTTCACCTATCATTGCCTCTGCAGTGCTCTCACAGGCTAACTACTTTTTGTTTATCCAAATCAACAGCAATTTTTTGCCTCTTCAATTGCCTATAATCATTGTTTTGTTAGCACTTTCACACTCATAACAACATCAGCACTCTTGATGGTCTCTTTGTTCTAAAATTGTGCAAATAAACACAAAAATATTCACAGCACAATTTCCTGAGATGTGGACATGAGGAGGTTTAGCAGTAAACTGACTCTTTTAGGCCTGAGAAACACTTTTTGTCATGCTAATGTATCAACCAGAAGGAATTGAGAACCGAAGTTTTGTTCAACAACGGCAACATCCCCCATCCTCACCCCACTCCCAACAACTGGGTAGCAAAGCAAATTATTTAAGATGGGAGACATTCGAGAACCATGACAGTGGAACCACTACATGGTACCCACTTTTCCAGCTGGAAAGGGTTGCATATTGTACATCTGCCTCCAGAATACGCTTAAGTGTCTCAACAGCACTTTCTCTGGCCCCCGGAGCCTGGGCTGCCACAGGCTGCCTCCTGGTCTCCTGGAGCA
Source organism: Vespertilio murinus (assembly GCA_963924515.1). Taxonomy (NCBI): domain Eukaryota; kingdom Metazoa; phylum Chordata; class Mammalia; order Chiroptera; family Vespertilionidae; genus Vespertilio; species Vespertilio murinus. Next base: position 99,251,978 of record OZ004705.1, on the reverse strand, counting down.
TGTGGATCGGAGTTGTTGTGCCCCAGCATCTGCCTTTGCCCTGGCTTCCGCATCTGGCCACCTGCCCATTGGGCCTGTGGGAAGTGGCTGGGCCATTTGGCTGTGGAAAGTGGGGAAATAGGAATGCTTTGGATTTGTACCATGCTTTCAAATTCCCAGGGTGTTACCTAGCTGTCTCTCACTTGAGCCTCACAAAACCACTAAACAGTTGGCAGGGCATGAGGAAGGGGTCCCCACTTCACAAATGAGGAGCAGAGGAGACTGAGCCACGGCAGCTTTAGATGTTTTGTTTTCTAAAGCATCAGGCGTTACTGCCTATTCCCTGTGATCCTCTTTCAGGTCATTTTTGGCTCGAAGCCTGCTGATCAGAGTTAGCCATTTAGAAAACCTTACTTTGCTATCCCCTGCCAATAACAGACAGAAAGGAAGCCTGGATGGCCATTGTGCCTGCCATCTCTTGCACAGCTGTCACCCCACACCCTCTGCTCAGCTATAGGTCATTTCCATTCGTCCTCCAGCTATCCCTAGTGAGGTAGTAACCACCCTAACTGCTCAGCTGCAGCACCTTGGAAAAGCTAAAACAACAAACAGCTCTAAATCCTCTGCCAATCTGTTTAGAAGCGCACCTGGCAGGAGTCCCATGGCGGCACTCAGTGAGGGGAGATTAATGAAGGCGTTTACCTTTTCCAGATGGAAGCCCTCAGCATTCACAAGCTCTTCTGGGACATTCTCAGATAGCAGGAGCGGGGCATAGGGAACAGCCTGCCAGGTAGATGTGAGAGCAGTGGGCCCTGACACCCAGCGAGGGCACTGCGGGAAGACAGCTCTTTCTAGGGCAGAATTCCTCTCCTGAGCAGAGCAGCACATCACTGATGGCAGAACTTGGTCGCTTGATGAGCGGAGGGATTTGACAATGGGAAACTGTTCCCAGCGCACTTTGCTGCAGTCTCGTGACGGTCTATAGGAAAGGTTCATGAACGGGGTAACCAGCGCTCCTCCAGGGAGCCGAGTTGTGGAGCTAAGTCTCCCTGAGCTCTTGCCACCCGTGGGGACACTGCCCTCTCTCTGCAGGTGGATCTGGTAGTGCACCCGTCCATGGACCAGAACGACCCTCTGGTGAGAAGTGCCATCGAGCAGGTTCGTTTCCGGATCTCCAATTCAAGCTCAGCGAACAGGCGAGTAGCAGCACCACAGGACTTGTGTGATCTCAGTGAATTCGCTGGGTTAGGCTTTGACATACTTAGATCAGTCATGACCCCCTAGACTGACAAGGATCAATTTCTGGATTCTTTAAGAAAAAAGTAACTCCTCACATTTTTATTCTATTCTAATTGTGGATAGAGCACTCCCAAGTTACAGGCCCTGTGATGTGAAACTTGCTCAACCTCATAGTGGCTCAAAACGATTCTAGTTGCCTTCCTGACGTCTTCTCTAGCTCTGCCCATGAATCGTCTAATGGACTGAAAGAAACTGTGGGATGGGAGAGACTTCATAGCTGGGTCTAAAACACAGGCGATCTGTGGGTGAGCAGAGGCCTGGCTCTGGCTTACAGGTGCTGGTTTGTGCGTCTTGCCATATATTGGTCACATGTACTCTGAATCAGATGCCAATTCATTTCATATCAACTTCCTGATTTCTAGCATTTATGGAAGTGTCAAGGGACCTAGTCTGTCAGGCTCCCTTTCTCACAGGTAGCAGTTGCCCTAGAGGAGGTGGGGGTGCACTCTCCAGGTCACCACAGTCCTCACCATTCCCAAATGTCTAGTGACCTGGCACATTTTATTCATTTAAAATATCTACCAGGCCTGTAGAGCAGTTGAGTTTGAGGCCTCAGGACCAAATGGCTTCATCTGATTCATGAGGACAAAGTGTGTCCTTTCTTCAGCCCTTGATTTTCTCACCATAACATTGGCTCACACTTGCTCTGCAGGCTTAAAGTGCCCCAGTCTACGGTGCCTAAAGGGGAGGCCAAAGAAGAAAGTCAAGGAAAAGAGGACCCGAGTGGATCAGGAGATTCTCAGCCAAATGATTGCTCTAAACCAGAGAGTGGACGGGTGAAAAAAACTGATGAGAAAATGGGCATAACGCAGCTTAAAAATTACAACCCTGTAGTAGGTAAGAAGCAACTTCTTGTCAATGTCTCATTGTGTTTCATTGGTTGTTTAGATGATGCCCTTTGAGTTACTTGGTATTGTACATTTAAGCACTGGACTGCAGTCAGGGAATAAGGTCTGAATTGCTGGCTGGGTCATGTGGCTGGTCACATGACTTCCACTGGCATCAGCATCCCTATCTGCAAGATGGAAATGATTCTTGCCCAATATACCTCACAAGGCTGTTGCAACACTCAGATGGAACTATGCTAGATCCCGCCCTGGCTAGTGTGGCTCACTTGGTTAGAGCATCATCCCACATACAGAAAGGCTGCAGGTTCGATTCCCAGTGAGGGCACATACTTAGGTTACAGATTTGATACCCTTTGGGGATGTGCATACAGGAGGCAGCCAATCGATGTTTCTCTCTCACATCAATATTTCTCTCCCTCTCCCTTTCTCTATAAAAAAAGAAACTACCCTAGATCCCAACATGAGGAATTATTTACAAAGATTAATTTATTTTGCTGACTACCCTTGGGTTGGAATATTCTATTTCATAAAATCTCTACCTCTGCTGACCCTGTGAGCCTTCTGGTAGTTTCAGCCATTGGCGAGTTTGAGCATTCATATAATTTTCTCAGACTTGGGTCTCTAACAGAGCTGGCTCCTCCCTCATCTCCCACTAAGCTGCTCTAATGTAAATGTGTGGGGTCAAGTGCAGTGGCAGGACTTTATAATCGAGTGCTTCGTTGTTCCTCTCCTAGTCACAAACGCATTTTGGTAGTGATGGCAAAGGCAGCTTACCAGGGCACAGGCTCTGTCAGGCAGAAAACATGTCCTGGTATGGGACGTGGCAAACTCGGGACTCCAGACAGAAGAGTCACCTGCATGACTTCCCTTTCCGAAGGCTGCAGTCACACAGCCTGGCCTTTACTCTCCAAGTCTCATAGTCAGAGAGTGCAGATGGAGAGGAAACACGAGCACCAGTGTGTGCAGCTGCACAGCACATGCACTTGAGCAGATGGGCTAGGCTTGCCTGGAGGAGGGGCCTCTGCTCACTGTCTTTACCGCCCTGTTCCTTTGTCTACCTGACTCACCTGCTCCCTCTTGCTGGGGAAAGCTAGGGAGCACTATTTGTATCAACAAAGAAATAAGCTACTTTAAAAGAACCTAGATTTTGCACAACTCCCATTAAGACAAGAGTTCTATGTCGGCTCCCTCCTCCATTACACTCTGGCTCACCTCCTGGGCTCTCCTTCCTTGCTCTACCCTGTCATTCCAGCCTGTGACCCTTCTCAAATGTGCCAGGCACCTTGCATCACCCTGGTTGTACGGCCCAGTTCTCTATGGCCTGCCCAGGCAAGGCCTCTCCCTATCCCTTCCTCACTTTACTCTCTGCACCAGCTGTTTTCATCTGATGTCTTAATTCAGGATTTTGGTATTGTCTGCCCTTTCCCACTAGAAACTTCCACGAGAGTAAGAACATTTTTTGTCTCCCTGGCTTGAGTGTTCAACACACCGGTTGAGTGTTCACCTGAGACATAGTGGCAACAACAGTTTTTAGGGAATTGAACTGATTTGAATCTGAGGCTTTTCAAGCACTGCCTTCCCCCTTTTTTGCCTCAGTTCCTGGACTTGGGCGATCTATAGGATTTCTGCCCAAAATGGCTCGCCTGCGGGTGATCCATAGGTTTCTGTGGTACGTGATCTACGGGCATCCTGCCAGCGACACGGAAGAGAAGCAGGGCCTCAGCAGTGAAAGAACGGGAAAGCAGGAGCCAGGCGGGTCCGGAGCCCCGCCCTCTTCTGGAAAAGACTTGGAGGCCTCCTTTGATGCCCCACCGAGCGACAACCAAGATGGAGAAGTCGTGGAGGCTGAAGTGGAGCTCCCCTCAGAGAAAGGTGAGATAACCAGGGCAGGCCAGCAGCAGAGGGATCCCAAGGGGGAGTCTATGATGGTTTCTTACTCTTGTGGTCTGAACTAGCAGAATATCTACACTGCCCTAATACAGACTTTCTGAACCTCTACTTCCTGCCTGACAAGTAGATTTTCTCACCTTTGTAATAAGAGAGAACCAAGACCTACTGGGAGGTGATATCACCATCATGACTTGGACCCTGTGTCTGGTTTTCTCATAGTGTATGTGGATGATGCCTCGTGGACACGCTACGTTCCCCCCATTCCAATCTACAGGGACTTCGGCTTTGGCTGGGCTCTTGTCAGTGACGTTCTCCTCTGCCTGCCCCTCTCCATCTTTATCCAGGTTGTGCAAGTCAGCTACAAGGTACTGGCAACTCCCAAGCTATCACAGCGGCTAATTCCTCAGCTCCAGGCCAGAGGGCACATACTCACCTAGTCAAGCAAAAATGCTTCAAGACTTGCAGTTGCCTGGATGGATGGATGGATGGATGGATAGATGGATGGATGATTGGGTAGATGGGGAGATATGAGATTGGATGGATGGTTGGTTGGTAAAAGTCAAAGACTTGTTCTTCTAGATAGATCAGCCATAACACAGATAAATATCATGGTGTAACAATACAATATGTATATAGAAATTTGGTTTATACAGAAAAAGAAGGAAATAGAAGTTAAAGTAATTGTTGACTGCCCGACCAGTGTGGCTCACCGATTGAGTGTTGACCCAGGAGTCAAGAAATTACTAGTTCAATTCCTGGTCAGGGCACATGTCCAGGTTGCTATATCAATGATGTTCCTCTCCCATTGATATTTCTCTCTCTCTATCCCTCTCCTTTCCTCTATCTCTAAAAATTAATAAATGATATTTAAAAAATAAAGCTCTTTCTGGTTTGGCTCTATGTCAGCATGCAGACTGAAGGGTCTCCGGTTCGTGACCCACAGGTTGAGAACCACTAGCAGGGTCTCCTAAGACCATTGGAAAACACAGATATTTACATTATGATTCATAGCAGTAGCAAAGTTACAGTTATGAAGTAGCAACGAAAATAATTTTATGGTTAGGGTCACCACAACATGAGGAGCTGTATTATTAAAGGGTTGCGGCATTAGGAAGGTTGAGAACCACTGCCCTAGAGGCTCCTTAAACTATCCTTGTTTTTGTGGATTCTCTTTTTCCCTTTTTTAATCTTCACTGGGGGATATTTTTTCATTGATTTTTAGAGAGAGAGAAATATCATTGTGCTAGAAACTCATTGATAAGTTGCCTTCTGTATGTGCCCCGACCAGGGCCCAGACCAGGGAAGAGCCTGTAACCGAGGTATGTACCCTTGACCTGAATCGAGCCTGGGACCATCGGGTCTGCAGTCTGGTGCTCTATCCACTGAGCCAAACCAACTAGGGCTATGGATTCTCTTTTTCGTTCTGCTGTTCTGATTGGTTGTTTTCTGCTTTCTTTATCTTCCATATCTTTGTTTCATCTACTCTACTGTTGATTCCCTATAATATATTTTTATTTCAGTTAAAGTATTCTTCATTTCTGGCTGGTTCCTTTTTATGTTTTTTGTCTTTGTTTTTATATTTCCTCTCTCTTTGTTTTTGTTCTCACTAAGTTCATATGCATGCTTATAACCAGTGTTTTGAACTCTGCGTCTAGTAGATTGCTTGTCTCCAGTTAGTTTAGTTCTTTTTCTGGAGTTTAGTTCTCTTATCTCATTTGGGGTATGTTTCTTTGTTTCCTGATTTTGACTGTCTCCCTGTGTTTGTTTCTCTGTATTTGGTAGAGCTGCTACTGCTCCCAGGCTCGGTAAAATGGCCTTGTGTAGTAGAATCCAGTGGCACAGCCTCCCCACCCCCCAACCCCAATCACCCGAGCTGGGTACTTCACATGTGTGCCCCTCCCTCCCCTTGTGGGCTGTGTGCAACGTCCTGTGGAAGCTATGATTGCTGTTGGCACCTCAATAGGAGAGAATTACCCCCAGGTCAATGGCTATGAGGATGAGCTGTGACTACCCTGGAGGAACAGCTGTGCAGAAGCCAATCCCACAAAGCAGGACTTACTTCAGCAGCAGGGCTATGGTGCCTGCTGTGTCTGCCCCTTGAGCGTATCTCTTAGGAAAGTAGTTGGGTGGTGTTTGGGCATGGTTGAAGCAAGTGCACTGGCTCTGGGGCCTCCTGGAAGATTCAGGCAAAGGTCAGCTGCTACCTGTGTCTTGCCTAGGATATAGCCCCCACCCCCACCCCATGAGCTACAAAGCAATCTTCAGATGGCTGCTACTTGTGCTGGGCTTGGAAAGGCCAAGCTGCAAACCAAGGCTGGCTGCCACTAGTGCCAGGCCAAATGCTGCTTGTTTAGAGATTTTAGGAAAGTGAAGTGTGAGCCAAGATGGGCCATTCATATGGAAAAGCCACTGGAAACAGTGGCTTGGGTGGGCCCACAGTTGGATGAGGCTGGGTCTCAGGGAATTACCAGAGCAGGATGAATAGTGTTAGCCAGATTGATGGAAACTCAAATATGGAGCCCAGCCTGCTGGCTCTGTGGGATAGAGAGCTCAGCAAAGGAACAATGGCCTCTGCCAGCACTTCTGCCTGGCAGAAAGGTGCCCTCGCAGTTCTCACTTTGATGCCAATCAGTTCAGTCCCTCCCTGTATATCGCTGGTGCCTTTCCATCTATTACTCCAGTGCTGGAGCTTAGAGCACATGAGTCCGAGTAAGTCTGTGGGCCCTTTAAGAGGAACTGCTTGGGACTCCAGCAGCCCTTTGTCTTACTTAGTCCCAGTCCCCGCTGGTTTTTACAGCCAGAAGTATGGGGACTTCTTTCCTGACACTGGAACCCTAGGCTGGGGGCATGGTGTGGGGCTGGGACCCCTCGTTCCTCAAACCTCCACAGGCTGAGACATCCCTCCCTACCAGACATGGTTGTGAGACCAGCTGTTCCACATCTCCGCCCTTCCTATCAGTCTCACTGTGGCTCCTTCTTTATATCCTTAGTTGCAGGGCTTTTGTTCAGCTGGATTTCAGGTGGTTCTGAATGATGGTTTTTTGTTTTTGTAATTTAGTTGTAATTTTTATGTGCTCGTGAGAGTTTCCAAATACTGCATTTAGCTGTGCTGCCATCTTCATCTGTTTTTAAAATATAAAGGAGTATATTCCCATTTCATCCCCTGGAAGTATTTTAGCAATTTGATTGCTCACCAGCAGGATATGAAGGCAGTGTGGCAGATGGGCTGGAAAGAAGGGCTAGCATGATTGAAAGCAGAGATGTGGGAGGTTTGGGGGAGGCAGGAAGGAGGAGGCACCATCACCATAGGGCTGACGGGCAGGTTCAGAGAGGCTGCAGAGCAGAAAATAGTGCTGAGTTTTGCCGAGCTGATATTGCTCAGTGTTTGAACATCGTGCACCAAGAGGTTGCTGGTTCAATTCCCGGTCAGGACACATGCCCGGGTTGCAGGTTCAATCCCCAGTGAAGGGCATGCAAGAGGAAGCTAATCGTTATTTTCTCTCATCGATGTTTCTTTCTCTCCCTTCCCGTTCCTCTCTCTCTAAAATTAATTTTAAAAGATTAAAGAAAATAATGGTAAATGATTTTTCACAATTCTGGCAATTCACTCTGGTTTTGAGGTTGAGCTGAACTCTAAATCACCTTGTAGGTGGACAACCTGGATGAATTCCTAAATGACCCTCTGAAGCAGCACACGCTGATCCGCTTTCTCCCCAGGCCTATTCGGCAGCAGCTCCTGTACAAGAGGTGAGTCCCTGGAACTGCATAGAGTGGCCGAGGGTCCCTGCACTCCCCTGGAAGTTAGGGGCTGAATACTCACTAACCAGGAAGAGGAAAGGTTTCTGCCTTCCTGGTTGTAGAGATCTGAGGTTTTCATGAATTCAGCCACCTATGAGCCTTCTAAAGCCTGGGCAAGTGAATTGCATGCTGGTACATTTTATACTTGATTTCAAGGTTCTTTTAACGTAAATTCTGCTGATGAAGTCTGCAAGCCTTAATGTGGTTTTGTCTTTTGTTACTTTTACTTTCTAACCCAAAACCCCAGTGTAGAGTTGATGCTCCATTGCCCTTGTTGAGTGTGGGAAGGACAGTTCTGGGCTCCAGTACTGTGCAGGCCCAAGGCCAGTCCTCCAGGTCTCACCAGCTAGAAAGAGGAGAGTAAGTGAGGTGCCCTCCTCGCTCCAGATGCAGAGCCCCTGACCACAGTCAGCGTGTGGTGTGATTGGATCCTGCTTCTCCCCTGTTTTCCAGACGATACATCTTTTCAGTGTTGGAGAGCCTACAGAGGCTATGCTACATGGGGCTGCTGCAGTTTGGTCCCACAGAAAAGTTTCAGGATAAAGATCAGGTAACATCTTTCAAGCCCAAATTGAAGTGGTCCTGACTGTTAAGCAGTTTCCAGACGGCTCACCTGAGGCTGATTCTGCGCTCTCTCCCGCCCCATCTCTGCCTGCCTTGCAGATCTTCATTTTCTTGAAGAAGAATGCAGCTATCGTTGATACCACCATCTGTGACCCACATTACCACCTTGCCCACAGCAGCCGGCCCTTTGAAAAGCGTTTTTATGTCTTGAATTCAATGCAGGATGTGGAAAACTACTGGTTTGATCTGCAGTGCGTCTGCCTCAACACCCCTTTAGGTACCATCTGTCTTTGCTGGTCCTCACTGTTTTCCCCCCTTGCTGTGGAACAACTGGAGTTAGAGTTGGAGAGAGCGAGATGATGCCTCGTGGTTTCCAGGCTGCTCCCCGAGGCCTTGGGGCTCCCTTAGGAAGAAGTGTAGCAGGCCTTGAGTGGGAGGTATGCCAGCCCCACTCCCCATTCAGCCCAAGCAATTCATCTTGGTCTTTACTTACATGTTCATTCAGTAGGTGTTTATGAACACCTCAGCATGCATTTCCTGTACCTGGCCACAAGCAATGAAAACACACCTCATCCCTGCCTTCGTGAGGCTTCATTCTTGGGGAGAAGACACACACACACACACACACAGAGTGTGATGGGTGCCAGGGGGGAAATACACAGGGTGATGAGGTAAGGGCAGGCATTTAAAGGAATGGTCAGAGGCAGCATTTCTGAGGAGACATTTGAGGCTGAGGCAGCCGTGTCCAGAACTGGGGGGACAACATTCCAGGCACAAGAGCAGCAAATGCAAAGGCCCCAAGTGTGGTTGGAGAGTCAGAAAAGGCCAGCATGGTGGGAAGGAACATGGCAGCTGAGATTGGGAAGTGGGCAGGAGGCAGACTCTGGGGGCCATGCAGAACACAGTAGTTTGGATGTGTTCTAAAAGCAGTAAGAAGATGGTGGTGGTTGTAATCCAGCCTCTCAGTGCTTGCCCTGGAAAACAGACGGGACAGGAGTAGAAGGAGAAAGGCCAGTTGGGCTGTGACTCATGCCCCAGAGAGATGCACACTGTGACGGTGGTGGAGGGGCCGATGGGGAAGGCTGGAAGGAAGAACTGGCAGGCTTGCCAGTGGGTGAGTCGGGCTTTAGGTGGGGCCTTTGCTCTTTTTATTTTCCTCTCCAGAATGTTCACAAGCCCCTGCTGGCCTCGAGGTGGCCACTCCTGTTTCACATGTCTCCTCTTCGATAGAGCCTTCCCTGCACCTTCACTGTCACCGTCTTATTTCCTTCTGTGGATTCTTGAGCACAGGCCATTGGCTTGCATGGTGTCTCTCAGGGCCTGGTACACAGTGACTCCCGTAAATGTTTATCGAGCGGCTGGAGGGTGTGGGGGCTGGAGAGCCTTCCTCCCTGCAGCCCAGCGTGCTTTCCTCGAAGCCTGTTTTCAGCTGGTCTTTTCTTGCCAGTTCTACCAGAAGAAAAAGGATGGGCATCGGGTGAACCCAGAGACATCTGATCCTCTTTCTCCTGCCACAGAGCCGTAGATAAGTGTTACTCGCTGGTTTTTGCACAGAAGGATCACATACTTGTTCAGTGAAGGTCACCAGCATAATGAGCACTTGTATTTAGAGCCTTTAATGGGTCCAGACAAATTTTAGGACAGTGTGTGTCACAGACTCCTCTGGCATTCACTAGTGAGCTAGGCTTTTTTTTAGTATTTCAGATTTTAAAAGTTATCTAATTCCCCTGCATTTTATACCTAGGTGAAAATTTGTGAGCCAGTGTTATTTGCACCAAATATTTTCAGGCTTAACAGTTGGTGAATTTCCATCCATCCCTTTTAGTGTTTGGGAACAGAAATGTGGGAGGCTTATTGAATTCATTAATCAGACCTTGACTGTCTTGTCATTTAGCGAACAGTTGAGGGATTCCCCAAAGATGAGGGGAAAGCACCTTATAAAAGACATGAGCATCCTTTAGAGCAGCGCCCGGGAGCCTGGAGTGCAGGTTCCTGGGCCCGTGCAGAGGTTTGGACTCGGCAGACCTAGGCTGGCCTAACCCTGCATTCCTAGCAAGCAGCTGTGGTGCACAGAAGCATCACCTTAAGTCCCCATAGGTTCAAGTGTCCATTCAAAAATGAACTTGGACAAGCTCTTTGTCACCTCCTGTCTTTAGAGAACAGTGTGTTTCACAGTGTCTTAATTTCTTAACTGGGAATACCACTACCACCTTATGGGCAGAGGCGAAGCTTCACCCAGATATCTCAGTAAACTTGGCTGAGAGGTGGGGGCCATGGCCTCTCCCCACTGCCCCTTCCCTCACCCAGGCCAAGGTCTCCAGATGAACATGCTATGAGAAGGTCTTTGACAGTCTGAAAATTATCATCACCTTCCCTTGCCCTATTCAAGCAATAGTTTGAGTAGTAATTTATGTTTTCTTATGAGAAATACAATCTTCTTTATTGTGGAACTAGAGGCCCAGTGCATGAAATGCATGGACAGGTAGGGTCCCTATACTTGGCTGGTGATCAGGGCCAATCTATAGGGTAACCAGTGGGGCAATTGGGGGGCTCCCACTGGCACTCGCGTTGGCCGGCCTGGTGCCAGTCACTTGCCAGGCCTGCCCCCCACTGTCATCGCTCATTGCCTCCTCTGCGGGAGGTGACCAGAAGGACAATCGGGTGGGGGTGGCACTGGCCTGCTTACTGCCCAGCCCCACCCCCTGCTGCCACCAGTCGCTTCCCTCAGCAGGAAAATCGGGGAGCCTCTGCTGGCACCTGCCTTGGCTGGCCTGGGGCCTGCTGGCTGGGAGCATCTCCTGCATTGAGCATCTGCCCCTTGGTGGTCAGTGCATGTCATTTTAATCAGTTCCACTGGTCGTTCCTCCATTCGGTCGATTTGCATATTAGGCTTTTATTATATAGGATAAAATGTAATTGCTCCACTGAATGAATGCCCCTCTGGGGCACTCAGGAAACAAGTGATTGCTCCTGGCTCTCTCAGGGAAACTGATGCCACATCCAGCTATCTGTCCAGTCCCTGCTGACCCTGTTCTCACAGCCACAGCCAAGTGCAGTCATTTTCATTTACTGCTTCCTCTGCTGGCACACAGCATGTCCATGGGCCCCCCCAGGGGAAAGGCATATGGTTCTTCTGCTCATAACTCCCTGAGCCTACTGTGTTCTTTGGTTACCTACTTGCCCACCCCCTTAATGGCGTTCAGCCAGAGTGCAGGCCCTTTTCTCAGTCCCCCCTCAGTGTTTACCTCTTCCTCTGGCTCCCTCTGGCACCGATTACAGGCATTTTGTGCAAAGAGGTTCTACCAGTTTTATACCTTCTCTGTGTGGGGACCCTAGTCACAGGGAATCCATTACTCTCTGGCCATCCAGCAGCGCACGGTGGCCCACCAGCACCACAGCAGGAGGGTGGCCTCAGTAGGGCTTGTTTGGTTTTCCAGGTGTGGTGCGCCACCCGCGGAACAGGAAGGACAGCAACCCAGATCAGGGCGGAGATGACAAGGACAGTCTGCAGAAGGAACAGAAGGAGCAGGAGAGCGCCATCCACAAGCACAACTTGGAGCGCAAGTGCGCCATGATGGAGTACACCACGTGCGTCCCTGTCCCTTAACGCTCTGTCCCCACCTGCAGAGTCAGGCAGTGCTCATCCCACAGGCTCTGGCTCCATGTTGGGCTTCAGCTGTCAGACCAGGAGTGCCTGAGTCATCAGTGCGGCTGCTGCAAACTGGTGGCCGCCAGCCATATCTGGTTCTGGCCATACTCTAGTTAGCTCACACATTGTTTTAAAAAAAATTTAATCAATTGCCAAAAATTCTAAACTTGGGATTTTTACCTAAAATGTTGGGGTTTTAACAAGTTCTTCAATTCTGTCAGGTGTTTTTCTGGGGAGGTAAAAGCTAGTTGTGGGAAATCCCCTCTTCTGCTCCTCGGACTCTCAGTTCTGAGGAGCACTCTTTCTCTCTGTCTCCCACCTCAGGGGCAGCCGTGAGATAGTGGATGAAGGTTTGATCCCCGGGGATGGGCTGGGAGCCGCTGGACTCGATTCCAGTTTCTATGGACACCTAAAGCGCAACTGGATCTGGACCAGCTATATCATCAACAAGGCCAAGAAGGTGGGCTTTGAGGGATGGGTGCCCACATCCCGACCATCAACCCTGGGCTGCCAGCACCACACATCCTCTTGTCCCTTTCCCACCTCTAAGTTCTTGAATTGGTAAAACCAAAAGTGACCAAAGGCACAAATATTTACTTCCAAGTGTATCGATATCCTGGAGTGTTTTTCTTAGCTGATTCTAACTTATTCTGGGATGTGTACAGGTGTTCCTTTTTAAAAGAGGACCAGAAAGTCTGTGAGACAAAACTCATACAAGAGGGGTGCGTGTGCAATTAGGAAGTGGCTGGCTAGGAGATCCCTGTCCTGCAACACCCTACCAGCCTCCCAGCAGGCACTGCACAGCCGTCCTCGGCTTTTCGGTCACACACTCACACTCCTTGCCTTTGTGGCTTGGCTCTTGGGGTTCATGAAACCACATGCTTTGTTCCAGTGTCGCACTTGCCTTGTAGGAGAGTGCTGCTGCAGAGAATCGGCTCACAGTGAGGCTCCAGTCTTTTCTGACCAAGCGCACGTTGCCCCTCGGTTCTGGAGGTACGTGTGTGCGTAGTTCCGCCCAGAACAGACATGGTACTAGCTCAGGGCCAGCATGGCCGCCGCATGTTTCATTTGGCTTCTGGCCTTTGCAGAGCTCACCTTGAAATGCTCGTCTCCTGTGATTACTTCTAGGCAACGGCAGGTTGGACATCTGGGGAGAAGCCAGAGCAGGGTCCAAGCTCTGTGTTGACCAAGACGAGCAGTTTGAGATTGACCAAGAGCCCGTGCTGGACAGGAATCAGAGAGTGAGGGGTGGCAAGAACCAGAAGCGGAAACGGCTGAAGAAGGACCCTGGAAAGAAGATGAAGAAGAAGAAGAAAGGTTATATGACGATCATTTGTGTTTGCTAGGCCTTGTCTTTGCACAGTCAGGCTCAGACGTGCAGCGGGCTGGCGCAGCTGGGCCTGGGCTCTGCCCTCAGACTTGGGTTTCCATTTGCCCTCAATTTACAGTGCTCACTCTGTGATTGCCCTATTTTCCCAATCCAGCTGCCAGACAGACATCTGGAATTTCCTTCATGCTGCCCCCTGCTTTCTATGTATTGTATTGAGCTTTTCACTTAGTGACTGCCTCGGTAAAATTTCTGATTTCATCTCAACTGGAAAAAAAAACCTTAGCAAAAGTTCATAGCAAAATCTTCATCATAACTAGCTAAAATCCTATTATTCTTTTTTTGGCTTACCTTTTAATATCTGCATTTATGCTAATCAGGCCAAAGTCTAAGGCTTGTGTATTTAAATTAGAGGAAAGACGGGGCCTGGAAGGCTGCAGTGTCTTCGGAGCTCCAGAAGCTCTGTGGTCCCCTTTGCCTGCACTTCAGCTTCTTCCTCTGGGCATTGTTTACAGTGAAGGAGGGCAGTGAGGAGAAGGTCTGTCTGTCTCACCCAAGTGGTCTGTGTGTTTAGCAATTTCAGATGAAAACCATGTTGAAACAGGAGCTGCTTTTTGGTGGTGTATTTGGCCGATGTTTATAACAAACAGCCTGTATCAGTTGAAGTGGCCTCTCAGTGTAGCCCATCCAAATATATGTCAGATGAGCTTGACACACAAGAACTGAATTTATTACAAGGCAAAAAACAATGTGGTATTGCTTTGAATCCAAATTTTCCCACCCTACTTTTCTTCTGCCTTAATTTGGAAGATCACTACACAGTCTTTTGGAATTGGCAGTAGCATATGGCAGATACTGTCATTAGTATCTCCCTTAAGAGGAGAAGACCTTGGAAAACCTAGTCGTTACAAACTCAAGTTCAAATCCTTGGTCTGCTACTTAGTTGTGTGACTGGGCAAGTTGTTATATCAGATTCCTCAACTACAGACCCAGAATAATAACTAAATCTTTCCATTGGGTTGTTGCAAAGTATTGTAAGTTCATACATGTAAAAAGTGTAAGTCAGTATCTGGCCTATATTAAATATTCCATCCTGTTAGCACTGTTATTCTTTATTTAGTAGCTTCGTTGTGCCAGGTGCAACACTAGATGTTTCCATCTTGTTCTGTTCTCAAGGCAGCCCTGTAGGATGAGCTTTGTCTCCGAGGTGCACCAGAGTTTGCACATCTCTGAGGTCACAGAGCAGCAGAACGGTGGGGTTCCACTCATTTGTCAGGCATGCCCTGAGCATGCTCCACAGGCTTCTTGTGGAGGTGCCGTGCCTTAAAAGGCTTAGCTCCACAGTAGGGAGGCGTGGAGATTGGCAAATAGCTAACAGGAGGCTGCATTCAGGATGCCCAGCCATGAAATTCCACTAAAGAGAAATGATGAAAAATCTGTCGGGAGGGGCTGTGTCTTTTGTGGTTAGTGATACAGCTTCCGGACACAGTAAGATTCTGATAACTGATGCCCTTGGTCACGTCTTGCTAGCAGGGCAGACTTTCCCCTCTCCAGAGTGACAGCTCCACACCAGTTGTTCTAGGCTCACTCTCTTCTCCCCTTGTGTCCTTAGAAGAGCTCCAAGAAGAAAAAAACAAAAGTCTGCGTTACCATGATGAGGCCGACCAGAGCGCCCTGAAGAGGATGACCCGGCTGCGTGTCACGTGGTCCATGCAGGAAGATGGGCTGCTCATGCTCTGCCGAATTGCCAGCAATATCCTCAACACCAAGGTGCTCGGCCACCGCCCGCTCCTTCCAGCCTCCCACCCGCTGATTTGCTTGTCCCTCTCAGGGAGCTCTTTCCTGTCCGACCCACATAGGAACTTGGTGGCCCATGGGGCCGCTCATCTCATCTATCCCATCTGGTCTCTGGGAAAAGCATTTCCCGGAATCCTACGAATAAGCACTACCATTTTTGCACATTTCTTTCCAGCTTTAGGCTAATTCATACGAATCTTTGCCTGGCTGCAGGCAAAGCCGACCAGAGCTGTTCTCTCTTCATCAGGAATCTAGCCCTTTCCTGTTCGCCTCCTCCCATCCTCATGATCCTGAAAAATGCTGATTCCTCTTTCAGTAACGGCTTCTCATGTACGGAAAGGCTTCATGAGCCTGACTAGCAGGAGTGATCATGTGCTCTCCCTCTGCCCCTTGGACATACACTTTTTAAAAAGTTTTTTATAGATTGAATGGTTTGAGAGAGAGAGGAAGGGAGAGAGAAACATGGATTTGTTGTCACCCACTTATGCATTCATTGGTTGGTTTTTTGTGTCCCCTGACTAGAGATTGAACCCGTAATCTTGGTGTATCGGGATAATGCTCTAACCAACTGAGCCACTCAGCTAGGACATATCTTTTGGACATATACTTTCATGCTGCCTCTGTTGCCTCTGGCACTTCCTGGCCCACTGGAATGGTGGTTACTCAAGGCAAAGAAACTTGTCTGTTTCCATCGCTGTAACCCCCAGCGTGTGCCTGCCACACACTGCCCGTCCAGTCTATTTACTGAGGAGTGTGGAATGGTGCAGTGGCCTCGCCCGACTCCAGCTTTCACCTGGTTCACTCCTCTGCCTTCCGCACCACAGTCCCCACACTCGGGTGTCCTCCCTGCCTGTGTCCCTGAATTCCCGATGGGTGGGAGGGACTTGCTCCCTGTTTAGCAAACTCTCCCTCTTTCCTCTGATGTCACTGCCTCCAAGAAGGTTCCACAACCCAAACCAGAGTCCATATCCTCGCCATGTTCCCCAGAGCAGTCTCACCACTCATGCTGTCTGATCTGAGTTTGCAGCAAGGCATGGGAGAGCAATCCAGGTGGGCAAGTGTCCCATCAGGCTGGTTCCCAGCAGCTACAGGAGAGAGAGCTTTGCCATCATCTAACCCAGGGGCTTTGGCAGGCAGTAGTACTTCCAGGTAGATGGTGAGGCAGCGTCCTGAGAGCCCCATTGGCACTGCCTGCTCTCAGCCATGACAGCCAAGTGAGATCCACTTCGAAGTCCTGGGCCCGATGCTCTGTCCACAGGCTCATCAGATCCCTGACCACCTTCCCTGGCTCTCCCCTATAGACCCCTCCTAAATTCTAACCCAATACCTGAGGTGACTGTTTCTGTCCCCAGTTTCTGTTCTCTGCCTTTATATCGGCTTTTTTTTTTTTATCACAACATGGGCGAGGGGTGTCTCTCCACCCACCCTGGATGCCGCTGGAGGAGCCAGGAGAGGCCTGTGCCTTGAGGGGAGGCGGACCTCCACCCACTCACTTGCACTTAAACCATATTCGTGGCCCCCTTCACTCTGGGGCTCTGAAAAAATGCCTCATCTTCAAGCTCCTTCCTCTTCTCAGTTCTGCCTTCCTGTGTGCCTTCCTGAGTCTGCTGGGTCCTTCTGGGTCCGCTAGTGTAACAGACAGAATGTTTCGGAGCACGCATACCCTGGGCTAAGCCTGTGAAACTCTCTAACTAAGCACCTTTCATATGTTCATAACCTCCCCTCGTGTACTCCCCTTCCATCAGTACTACACCAGCACCCTCTGAGCACCAATCTTGTCAAAAGTACCTTTCCCACAGGACTCTGGGGACCTGTTTACTCCTCTCTGCCCAGCACCTCACTCTGCCAGGCGCATTGTTCGTGCCAAGTTAATGTGACTGGAAAACACAGATGGCCCAGGGAGACTCCACAGAACGTCTTTGTCCACTTGTGTGTGTCGGTGACCGGGAGTGGGCTCCGAGGAACTGATCTCCCGTCTGGCTCTGTGTTTGATCCAGGTGAAGGGCCCGTTTGTGCCCTGGCAGGTGGTGCGGGACATCTTGCACGCTACCTTTGAAGAGTCTTTGGATAAGACCTCTCATTCAGTTGGCCGAAGAGCTCGCTACATAGTCAGAAACCCGCAAGCCTACATGAACTACAAGTAAGCCTTATTGAATGTCTTCTCTCCGGGACAACACTCCGAATGCTTCTGGTGCACTCTGCTCACTCTGCTCCTCCCCATCCGATTGCGTCGGGGTCGGGGTGGATCCCTGCGAGAGCACGCGGAGCTGCCCAGTGCGCGCCACCGCCTGCCGTGCTGGTGCTCATTAGGGAGCGAGAGTGCCCTGGGTTTATTGAGGGTTGGCCTTTCTCACGCAGAGTATTGTTTAGAAGTTAGGGAAGCCTTGGGAAGGAGGTTACAGATGGAGAAACAGGCCAAGCAGGCTGGGGACTTACTCGATACCACACACTAAGCACGTGGAAAAGGCGGGGCATCTGCCGATGTCCCCATTGTTTGGAACACTCCAGGGCGGCTCTCGGTATTCCTGTTAGTCACAGACCTCACTGGGCGAGCTAGCTAGGCAGGACCGGGGTCCTTGGATCACAGTACTCAGCATGTCCGCAGCAGAGCTGGGTGTTCCCTAAGGGTTTCCCAGCCAGAGCCTGCTGTGTGATGGTGTGAGCTGGCTGGGTCGCATAGCACCCCCTTGTGGTTTGTCTTTTGCCAGCGGGGCGGCTCCCACCCCCCATCTCACAGGGCCCAGGCAAAGAGCCAGTGCCAGCCTCATCAGACTCCTCCAATTCCTCCACGGGCATGGGTTGAGTGGGGTCACCAGAGAGCGTCCAGGTGTTGGGGGAGGTGCCCAAGCATAGCAATCAGTGTGAGAGTGGGGCCAAGGGGGGAAGCATGGAGGGGTGGGGAGTGACGCCTCCACCCTTTGGTAGAAGAGCTTCGCTCTGGGTTGATTCTGAGCCATAGGCTGCCTGCAGTCAGGCCTAGCCCTGAATTGTGGAGGAAGCTCAACTCAGCCCAAGTTTCTCAGCCTTGGCACTAGGCCAGTGGTCGGCAAACTCATTAGTCAACAGAGTGGCAAGCCGAGGTTTGCGGACCACTGCACTAGGCCATCGGGTCCAGATAACTCTGCCATGGGCTGTCCTGTGTGCTGTGGGATGCTGAGCAGCATCCCTGCCTCTGCCCACTAGGTGTCAGCACCTCCACATGTGTCTCCAGGTGCCCTGGTGGAGGGAGTGTAAATCAGCCCCGTTAGGAACCGTTGGGTTACACACAAAGGGGCTTTCTCATGTGAAGCCACTGACCCCTTTTCTACTGGGAGGGTTCTGACCACCTGGTTCAAACTCTTCCTTTTCCCGAGTAGAAACAGGCCCAGAGAGCATGTGAGTTGTCCATGGCACAGGGGTCGGCAGTGAAGTGAGATCTGGGCTTAGGCTGCAGGAGTGGCATGCCTGGGGCTCCATCTTCACTGCAGTCAGAACTGTGCGATCTAGGACGGGGTCCTCCACTCAGGCCATTTCCTCTTGGGAACAGGATCATAATTCTAGTAGTAACCATGCCTGCCCGGGCCTTGGCACATGTGTGACCTCAGCATCCCTCCACCTCACCGAGCTTACAGTGTCTGCCAGCTCTTAATGCAGGTTGAAGTGCTTGGCTCATAAGAGGCCAGCAAACTCTGGTTGTCTCTCCCTCCATTTCCTCTGGGCAGGTCAGGCTCTCTACATCCTGGTGTCTGAGGGTTGTGGAGTGGACAGATAGTGCTTAGGAGGAAGTTGGAGCTCTTGACAACAATGAGCACCAGTGCCGGGGTAATATTTTTAAATTTACAGAACACTTTCACACAGGTCATCTCATTTGGTCTTGGCCAAGTTCCTGTGAGGGCAGTTGGGAGTCACTTGGAGGACAGACGCTCAGAGAAGCAAGGTGTAAAGTGTGAGCAGTAATCAAGGTGTAATCTGGTCCAGGCCTGCCTTGAATTAGGTTTGGCCAAGCCCAGACCCTTCATTTTTACAAGCAATGGCCACATAAGAAGTACACAAGCAAACCACGCTTTATGGTTAGGCGAAGCCGGAGATCTGAGGGAGGAATCGCTGCAAAACCAGCTTCCTGTGGTCTTCCCTCTGCAGGGTGTGCCTGGCCGAGGTGTACCAAGACAAGGCCCTTGTTGGAGAGTTCATGAATCGGAAATGTGACTACGAAGACCCAAAGGTATGCCCGGGCAGTGGCTGGGCTCCGCCTGCTCTCAGGAAGGCTTTCGAGGTCCTGGTCTGTCCCCTGGGGCTCGTGGTGCCTTCCCAGCCTCACAGACCTGGGGGTTTCCTGCTCTTTTGGGAAACTGGCTGGTCAGTTCTTTGGCTTTGGACATCACTGGATCTGGCTCCGGCATCCGTTTTTAAAGATGATTAGAACTTGACATGCAGCTTTGTAGTACTGCTGTGCCTTGGGCCCACTTTGTTAAGGAAATAGGGCAGCTCTTCAGAAGTTATGAGCAGCTAGACTTCCTGGAATGCTTGAAGATAGGATGTGGGACTCTGCATGGAGCTGGGACAGTGGCTGACAAGGAAGGGCCTGTCTTTACAGACCCAAGTGTGTCTGCTCTTCAGCTGGGAGCCTACTGAATCCGCACTCACTGAGCTAACATCAGTCTCCTGTGTGGGCCAGGCCTTGGCCCAGCGAGGCCAATCAAACGGAGGTCCAGCCCTCCCCTCAGAAGCCACGGGGTAGTGGACTGCGCAGAACAGTGCAATCCCTGAGAGGGGAAGGCACAGGTCCAAAGGAGAACCAGGAGTGCTTACGATGCAAGGATAGAAAGGCAGTCTCAGAGGGGCTCGAGGCTTTGTTTTCCCATATGCCAAGCAGTCTAGAGGAGGCGGTCTGGGCAGGTGCAGTAGAGCAGAGATGTCACCGAGGGCTTCGGTCCATTCTGTCTCTATACTTCTAGTCCCTAGCAATCAGCTCTCCATCCTCATGCCAGTCCCCTCATCGTCACAGCTTGCCTGGAGCTCAGCTCCTCAGCAGAACCCAAGGGCAGGAAGAACTGGGGAGGGGCTGCAGTGGGCCTTGTATCATGGAGGGGACAGCCTTTCCCTGAGACCCTGAGATTGCTGGCATTGGCTTAGCCCTGTCTCATCCAGCTGGGCTGAGGGTGCATCCTCCCCAAATCAGGTTAGAGCTGGATCCACTCCTGAGAAAGATTGTGACGGAGAAAGTAGGCTGCCAACAGCATTGACTGCAGAGAGCTTTCCAAAGGTGTTGGCACTGAACCAGACTCTAAGATGAGGCCAAGGCCGTGAAGGAAGGGGGGTGAGGTGGCCTGTGGGTAGTGCTGGGAAGGCCGCAGCGAGGTGCAGCAGGGAGGGAGGGAGTTCATCCTGGTGGGACACATGGTCGGTTTGTTGGCCACACCATGGGGGATAAACTGGAGGAGTGAGACTGCAGGTAGCAGGGCAGTGAGCAGGCTGGAATGGGATGGTTACAGTCCAGTAGGGACTGATTTGAGTCCATGATTTATTGGAGGCGGGGAGGAGAGGAACAGTGAACGAGGGAGGAGCAGACCTGGAAGGAGGGGGTGATGGGGTAACAGACCCGCAGCTGGGGGTTGGGGTGAGACATGGGGCATACTGGGGACTGTGTGGACAACTGGGTCTTCCTGGGGCCGGGGAGAGCTGCTAATGCCATTGTGAGGGCTGTCAGTGTGTCCTCCTTCCCAGGGGGACTCCGTGGGTGGGCAGGCAGCACTTCTCAGTGTTTCTGCCAGGGGAGTTGTTACAAGATTGTCCTTGACATCTCCACTGCAGCCGCCCGTCAGGGAGGGAAGTCCTAACACCTCATTCTCTTATGTTGAAAGGTCTGTGCCAGCGAGTTCAAAGAATTCGTAGAGAAGCTTAAAAAGAAGTTTAGTTCATCCTTAAAGAATCCTAACCTTGAAATCCCAGGCACACTCCAGGAACTGTTTGCCAGGTGAGGTTCTTCTGGGGGTTCACTGTGGTCCGTGAGGCAGGAGGAACTCTCACCAGCCGGGGCTGCCCCAGGCCAGTGGTCACTCGAGGCCTTGCAGCTGAGCTTGCTGGCTTTCCTGACTCTGGGCCACGTCATCCCACAGTGACTGAAAAGGGAGGCCACTGCCCCACGCCAGCACCCCATTCATTCTCCCTTTCGGGCCCTGCTGCTGACTTAATTCAGGTTGGTGTGCTTCTGCTAAGATTGGTTGTTTTAGCCAAGGCCTGTGTACAGTGGTTAGAGCATCGGACCACACACCGAAGTGTCTCAGGTTTGATTCCTGTCAAGGGCACATGCCTGGGTTGCAGGTTTGTCCCCCAGCCCCAATCAGGGCAAGGTGGAAAGCAACTAATGAATGTGTCTCTCACATCGATGTTTCTCACCCCCTCCCCTCTACTCTCATAAAATAAAATAAGATTAAAATAAATAAATAAAATATAAAAATGAAAATTGTTCATTTTATATCAGTATAAGGAAACTCTGAGATGTAAGGGACTTGCCCAGGGTCACATTGCCTGTGAACAGCAGGGCCAAAATTTGAACTTTGGTGGTCTGACTTCAGAGCTCCGGCAGTTTCCAGCTCACCCACTCGTCATCTGGAGAAAACATACTTGGGTTTGAGCACAGAACCCTGTGAAGGTTTAAAACCCTGTGTCTGAACCACGCCTATTTCTTCTGCTTAGTCCCAGTGGGAAACTCCCCTTCACCATCCTCATTAATGCAGTGTCTCTAGGAAAATTTATTTCTGAATTCCTTCCTGTAAGGAGATGACGTTCACTGGTTAGTTCCAATACCTGTTTCTGTTGGACATCTCATTTTCAGCAAACAATTCTATTTAGCCTGCTATATGCCAGGTCTAAGGATTCATGGTCATTTTCAGAGTTGACACTCCTGAGCTATTTGGGGAGTTTTTGTTTTTAATGGCAGTGAACTGTGCCCTTGATTCCCCACAGTTTATATTCACATGTGCTGTTCACCTCTCTGTAGCTTTAAAAGAAAACAGAGAAATAATCCGTAATTTCAACCCTTCCCTTTTTCAGTATTTTCTTCCAGTCTTCTTTCTTGTGTTTGTTTTTAATGATAATGAGCCCACAAGTTTATATCCTCTTTTAACAGTTAACAGTACTCTCTGCCTGTTAGCATTGTCTGTGTCACTTCACAAGAATCAGTAAATGAACATCAACCCCCTCTACCCTTCACTACCCTTCCACTCCCCCCCACCCCTTACCTCTGGTAACCATCATACTGTTATCTGGGACTCTGAGTTTTTGTTTGTTTGTTTTTCTTACTTGTTTGTTGGTTGCTTTCAGTTTTACATCTCACATATGATAAAATCATATGGTTCTTGCCTTTTTCTGTCTGACATATTTTGCTTAGCATGATATTCTCAAGTTTAACATTTTTTAAACATTTCAGCCAATAAATGGCCATCTGGAGCCAGCTGCAGCTCAAGTTAATGAAGGTCTGCTATGTTGCATGGACATGCTCTATTTTTGTTGTTTCTTATGCAGATACCGAGTTTTGGTGATTGGAGACCCAAAAGATCAAACCAGGAAGGAGGACAAACTCAATAGGCAAGTACTGGCATACCAAGTGCCTTTCCTCAGCTGTCTGACTAGGTTGCCTAACACAGGGGTCATCTAGGGCCAACTCCAGCCTGCACCCTGTTTTTGTAAATAAAGTTTCATTGGGACACAGCCATGCCCATTCTACATTGTCTGTGCTGCTTTCTTTAGCACATCAGAGTTGAGTGGTTGCTATGAGACCAGATAACCCACAAAGACTAAATTATGTATTTAGCCCTTTACCGGAGAAGTCTGCTGACCCCTGACCTCCAGTGTCACTGGCCTAGGCTTAAGGTGGGCTGGGGAAAGGGTCTGAACTCTCAGCCCATGAGCTTTCTGAGCAAAAGTGGTTAGAAAGCCCAGCTTTTCCCCCGTCTTGGATGAGCAATATTCAGTTTGATTTGAACTCTGTATTTCAGTGAGAAGCCTATTCCCTTTAGAGAAAAACTTGTTTAAATTTGATGAAAAGAAAATATAAGCAGTTAACCACATTTTTAATTGTCATGAAAACCTATTTCCAGATTATGTCACCCCCTCCTCCCCTAAGCTGACATGTTTTTCCTGCAAAAATTGACCAGTTAGTAAGGCCCATCATGCATTTTGTTTTGGTTTGTAAATAGTTTGGGTACTCAGGTCACTTCATGAGATCAGAAATGTTTTTCAATAAGAACTGAATCTGCCCAGCTTGCCCGGTGCTCTGTGGCCTCACGTCCCTGTGCTACCCCTTCTCTCTCAGCGTGGATGACATCCACTACCTGGTGCTCCAGAACCTGATCCAGAGCACGCTGGCCCTCTCGGACAGTCAGATGAAGTCCTGCCAGTCATTCCAGGTGCGTGTAGAGACCCGGCGCAGCTTGGCAGCAGGCTCTGGGACCAGGGCCCCTGCAGAGGCCGGTGCCATGCGATGTTTTGCTCTTTCTCTTCTCAGCTGTGTGGCCCAGGGGCCCTGACTTCACCTGAGACTCTGGCCCTCACTTCTTTCATCTTTATTTATTTATTTATTTTTTAAAATATATTTTATTGATTTTTTACAGAGAGGAAAGGAGAGAGATAGAAACATCGATGAGAGAAAAACATCGACTAGCCTCCTGCACACCCCCCACCGGGGATGTGCCCACAACCAATGTACATGCCCTTGACCGGAATCGAACCTGGGGCCTTTCAGTCCGCAGACGGACGCTCTATCCACTGAGCCAAACCGGTTTCAGCTACTTCTTTCATCTTTAAAATGTGGGCAAAGGACCCAGTGACCTCCAAAATCCAGTCAATATAGTCAATAACATCATAATAACTATGTATGGTGTAGATGGGTACAAGATTTATCAGGGTGATCATTTAGTAACTTATAGAATGTCTAATCACTGGTGTACACCTGAAACCAATATAATACAAAGGTAGGCAAAAGTAGATTTACAGTTGTGAGTAACTGAAACGGAGAGGTGGACTTGTGAGGGGCTGAGGCTGGGGTGGGCGAGGTCCTGCTCACAGGGGTCCTTGTCCAGCATAGAGAGGGTGGACAGTCCACCTGCAGGGAGAGCCTCTGAGGTTTGAGGTACAGACACGTGTGTAATCTAGGCTTCCAAGGGTTACTTTGCTTGGAGAAGAATCAGGTTGGAGGAGGTAGCGTGTGCAGAAGCAGGGAGAGCCAGTTGGCTGGAGGCCGCAATGAGAAATTATGCTGGCGTGAATTAGGTGGTGGCAGTGTAAGCGGCACGAACCAGATGCAGTTGGGAACCTATTTTGGGAGTAGAGCCACCAGATATACCATGTGTTGGGCGAGGAGTAAGAGGAAGAGCTGGTCCCTGGTGACTTCGCATTGATTCCTAGTGTCTTTGCATCTTAAGAAACAGGTGTGGGGTGCAGAGCCTTCCTCTTTCTCCAGACACCTGTCCTGTCTCAGGTGTGACGTGATGGTGGGGGTAGAACTTGACAGGCTCCCCCCTCACGCCCCCCAAGTGACAGTTCTGGCCTCCCTGCCCCTAGTCCCCATGCCAGGTGCTTCCACTACAGACGATCAGCTCAGGCTCCTAAGCACCTGGCCGTCCTGCTGTGCCCGTGCCCGTGCCCGCCGCTCACCCACAACTTGCTGTGTTGCAGACGTTCCGCCTGTACCAGGAGTATAAGGACCAGATCCTGGGGAGGGCCTTCGTGGAGTGCCAGAAGAGGAGCTTGGTCAACCGGCGCCGGGTCAACCACACACTGGGCCCGAAGAAAAACCGGGCACTGCCCTTCGTGCCAATGTCCTACCAGCTGTCCCAGAGCTACTACAAGTGAGCGCGCGCAGGAGCCCTGGGTCTGGCCTGGGGGAGGGCAGGGCCCGTGTCAGATGCTGAGCTGTGGGCGTACAGTTCACACTAGTGGTGTTTTGTGTTGGGGCATTTACCTTTTTGCCGGTGGTCTCACTTTGTCCTGTCTAACTGGGTAAGAGGAGTTTCTGATGAACTGCTTGTCTGGTTACAAGTGCACCCTTCTGGTTGGGCTAACCTCCATCCGTGGTCCTCTCCCTCAGGGCGCACAGCCGCCCATCTCGCAGGCTCACCGGCTGTGAAGCCGTCAGGTGTTGCTCAGCCAGCCAGCCGGCAGCACAGCAGCGACTGAGCGCTGGGGTGCACTGTTGAGGGTCTCCTTCCTGGAGCCCCTCCAGCCAGGAGCACCCTCAGCTCACTCATGGCTGCAAGCCTGGTTGGTCTGGCATTCTGTCCCCCAGCAGAGAAGTCCATTATAACAGTCCCAGGAGTTCTCCATGGCAGCTCCCAGGCTGGCTTCCCCTCTCCATGCTGGCCTCCTGACAGTCCTCAGACCTGCAGAGGCTGCGTTCAGAATCAGAACAACCAGCTGAGCATTCACTTGTTCCTTTTCTAAATGCCATTCTGCGTGGCTCTAGATCCCCTTTCCTTTCCGGAGAGCAGCCCGGGCAGCAGAAGACAAGTCGAACGGGCCTTGTGACTGTGAGCCCATTCTCATCTGTGATCTGAGAAGCAGTGGTCACGGATCAGGAGGACTGGGGGGCCCCTCCCTCTGCCTAGACCCGCCGTCTCTGCTGTGACAGAGTCTTGGGAGGTTGACTTGGACAGATGCAAAGGCTTGACTCTCCACAGTCGCCTTTGGAATTGGCGGGATTGAGCACACGCATGTCCCCTCCTCTCTGTGTGGTTCAGGGCGTGCGTTGTGTAAAGATGATTACAAAAAGTACATCATCATCCCAGTTTGGCACCTGTTTATAGTGAGTGCCTGGGAGGCATAGAGTTAGATAAGAAGACATGACCTGCCTTGAATGTGCTCGGGTGAGTGGGGAAGAACACCGAGGGCTAAAATGCGATGCATTTGAAGGGAAGGGAAGCTGCGTGTGATTCGACCACAGTGGTCTGCAGCGCACACAGCTTCCAGGTGATGGCTCCCATCCCATCCTCAGCAAGGCCCTCCCTTCTGTCTGTAGGATCTTTACTTGGCGATTTCCGAGCACCATCTGCACCGAATCATTCCAGTTCTTCAACAGAGTCCTGGCTGCCGGCAAGCTGGACCAGCCTGATCACTTTTCCTTCAAAGACCAGGACAGTAACGACTGCCCAGATGACCTGGTGGCATTTTCTTTGGACGGCCCTGGAGGACACTGTGTGGCCGCCCTGACCCTCTTCTCGCTGGGCCTCATTTCCGTGGATGTCAGGATCCCCGAGCAGATCGTGGTGGTGGACAGCTCCATGGTGGAGAACGAGGTCATTAAGAGGTAAGGGCTGAGCCTCGGCCATCTTTCCCTCATCCCTGTGGTGTCTGCACTTTTATTTGCTCAGTCACCTTGTCTGCATTCCTGCAACAGGCACGCGCTGGCTTTCCCATGTTGTGTCAGCACTGGGCATTGGCCACAGAGCGTGAGTGATGTCTTCGGACTGGGAATTCCAGATCCACGTCAATGCAGGCCTTCTGCTGGGGCCTCTGGCGCCAGGGGAGCCAGGGGCGTGATGGCTGTGCCAAAGGGGGAAGGACATGGTATAGTGGCAAGGAAGGTTGACAGAGAAGGAGGGAGTGGCACAAGTTCCTTGATGGCGTAATAGCAGAACTGGGATTTAATGGGAAGTAGGCACTTTTGTGGACAAAGACTAAAAGATTTTTCAGGCAAAAGAAAGCGTGGCAAAGACAGGAATGTGAAGAGGAGTCAGGTGTGTGGGAAGGTGGGTGAGGGAGAATCTGGAGCCCATGACAGCCTTCACAGCCAGGACCAGGGGTGTCCACAGGAACCACGGCTATAGCTCAGGCCTGGTTACAGGCACTGTCTGCTGCCATTGTGTGCCCCGAGAGGGAAGCAGGGCAGTGGATGATGGGCAGGACCTGAGCTCAGTCATCAGGGCATTTTCTTCTCTCAGCCTGGGGAAGGACGGAACCTTGGAAGAGGATGAGGATGAAGAGGAAGATTTGGACGAAGACCCAGGGGGCAAGCGCCGGAGCATTGAGGTGAAGGCCCCACAGGCCTCCCACACCAACTACCTGCTGATGAAAGGCTACTGTGCCCCCGGCATCGTCAGTACTCGGAACCTCAACCCCAACGACAGCATCGTGGTGAACTCCTGCCACGTGAGGTTCCGGCTCCGCAGCAGCCCAAAGTCCACCCATCTCAGGTCCACTGGTGAGCGCTGCCCCTGGCCCAGCCTGGCCCCAGGCCCTGATGCCCACCTCCGAGTTCTGAAGGCCGAGCTGGCCAGGGCCACACAGAAGGAAGCACCTCCCAGCCTGTGGGCCAGCTCGAGGAGCACATGTCCCAGACACCTTGCTGCTGCCAGTCAGGGAACCCCCGGCTGCGCTGCCTTCTCTTCACCATCGCCCACGCACCTGCTCCCAGCCCCTGCCCCACAACCCCTGCGGGGCAGCTTTGTCACTGTTTCTGTCTTTAGTTCTTCTTCTGGTTCCCTTTGTAACTCTAAATGATGCATTTGTTTGAAATTTTTAAGTATTTTGAGTTCTTGTTGTGAAAAATGTTACTCCCTTAAATTTCATTATCTCTCACCTTTTTTTCAGTTCCATTGATTACCTTTGAAACTTTATATAACTGACTTGTACCTCTGTTTCCTTAACTCAATTTTAGGCAGTCTCTCCCCTCGACATAAAGTGAGGATGTTCTCTGCGTGTCTCCACCTCCTTCCCACCCCTTTCCTGCCTCTGTCTGACATGCTTTATTTTTGAGTTGAGGTGGATGGTGTTTACCTTTGGTTTCATATCCAGTTAGTATCCTGTGCTTTGTCTGGAGCTTGACCCAAGCAAGCTAGAGGTGAACTAAGACTGTGGTCTTAGCAGAGACACCTTTGCAGGAAGCAACCATCTAGTGTACGTAAAGCAGGGACTTATGGAAGGTCCCGATTCTCTCACAGGCTCTGAGGGCTGTGGTCCAAGGTCAGCGAGATAAGGACTTCCCCTCCAGAACATTGGGGTCACAGTTTTCGGACCTCACACCGCCTCTGAGTCTTGAGCAGGAGAATTATACTGGCCCCGGAGGAATCCAGCCCTGGTGGCTGTAGTTAAGGACCCAGGGGCATGTCACAAGGGCCTGACTGCCAGGGCCCACCATGTCCACCGTGGTTTGGGGAGCGGCGAGTTGCGGTGGCCTGGGCAGGCCTTTGTAGGGCTGACCCTCGTCCTCCTGTCTTTGCAGGCCCTGCTCTGGAAGAGCTAGCAGTGGGAACTTCCTGCCTCCCTGGCACGTTCACCAGGCTGATAAACAGCCGAGAGGACACCTGCCGCTTGGAAGAGTTTGTGCGCCAGGTGGAGCTATCTGGCTATAGACCTGCTGACGTCTCTGCCGCCCTGGAGGTCCAGGGGGCCATTGCGGCCACAGGATGCTTTGGGGTGGACAAGGCGGAGCTGAGGAGACGCTTCTCCGCCTTGGAGAGGGTGGATGGTGAGCGCACCAAGACCTTCGCAGACTACGTGCAGGTGAGCTTGCTCGCAGGTAGCCTGGGACAGCCGAAGACCTGCCGCTCACAGGCCAGGGGCACACTGTGGGTGCTCTGGGTTGGGGCGTGGCATATAATGTTTTAAAAAATTGAATTCGTTGTCAACATTTACAAATAGGAGACTTGCCTGTAGCCCAGCTTCTCATGAACGATAAAAGGTCTGTCCACACCGGGCCTTGCTCTCGGCCCACTGGCTGGAGCCCCTTTTCTCACCACTTTACCTGCCCAGACCCCTTTGCTTCATGACCTTAAACCCAAGACTGTCCCAACAGAAGGGCCTTGGAAATGAGTGCCGTGGACCTGGCTGCCTCGAGCACTGTCAGTGGTTGGAGGCAGTGGTGATGTCTCGGAGACGCCTGCCTCACGGTGTCCTGCGGGGAAGGAGGAGGGAGGCCAAACCCTGTTATCAAACA
Organism: Vespertilio murinus; assembly: GCA_963924515.1. Classification (NCBI taxonomy): domain Eukaryota; kingdom Metazoa; phylum Chordata; class Mammalia; order Chiroptera; family Vespertilionidae; genus Vespertilio; species Vespertilio murinus. Next base: position 99,222,918 of record OZ004705.1, on the reverse strand, counting down.
AGTTCTTACGCATGGAGTCCGCAGTGAGAGGTGATGACAGTTGCTGTTTGTGGGGTTCGCTCATTCATGGACTTCTTGGTGCACCTGGGCCTGGGGGAGGGGGGACTGTCCCCAGGACCATCAGAGGTGATGCTCAGGGGGCTGCCTGAGCTCCTGGTGCCTGGCCCAGAGGCCCGAGCTGACCTTCACCAGACCCACTCGGCCTGTTAGGAGGCCTGGTTCCAGGCAAATTCTGCGAGCCCCAAATAGTGGGCTTTTAATAGAAAATCTAAAAGAAGGATGACGGTGACACCATGTGTCACTCTAAGGGGCGCAGCTCCTAGATTAGGACAAGGACTTGGGAGGCAGGGCACAGAAAAGATGAGGGGCTGTTGTTGAGTGGAACACAGTAGGTTTTGCAGAACTTGTAACACTTGGAGTGTTGACTTCTGTGGGAGGATACTGGCCAGGCAGGAGACCTGTAAGTCACGTCAGGTTCAAGGGTGCGGCTTACGCATCTGACTTGCTTTACAAATAGGCACACAGCCTAGAGCAGCCGTAGGCAAACTACGGCCCGTGGGCCGGATCCTGCCTGTTAGGCTGTTCTATCTGGCCCACGGAGCCGAAAGAGCGGAGGGTTCTCTTGCTCTTCCCTCTGCTCCTTCACCAGCAGCCCAAGATGAGAGTGCCAGCATGGTCAGGTTGCTTTTGTTCCGGCCCTCTGGTCCAGTTTAAGAACCCATTGTGGCCCTCGAGTCAAAAAGTTTGCCCACCCCTGGCCTAGAGGAAGGGACTTCCCCAGGGCCGCACAGCCTCTTGGTGGCTGCCTGGGGCTGGAAGCCCGGAGCCGCCTTCTCCTCCTCTTGTTGTCTGTCTGATGGCCCTGGGCACTGTTCAGGACACTGGACATCAGGCAGGGGACACAGACCCTGATGGTCTGGGTCCTGTTTTTCCTAGGACCTCTTGGAGCGACATCAGGTGCTGGAAGTCGGCGGCAACTCCGTTCGCCTGGTGACCATGGCCTCTGCCCGGCCCTGGCTCCTGCACTCGGTGCGGCTGAGAGGGAAAGAAGAGGACGTGGAAACTCAAAGAGAAGACCCCCAGGCCAGACCCCCGGAGGGACCTTCCATCGAGGACAACCCTGAGAGGCAGGCAGCACCTTCTCAGGGCTCCCAGGGCAGCAAGAGGCGTGCCAGCTGGGCCAGCTCCGGCCCGGCCATTTTGAGTGGGGAGACCGACCCCGAGAGTGCCCAGAGGCCCCCAGCCAAGAGGCCCACACTCCAGGACCTGCGCTTGGGCCCCAACCCCAGGGCCGAGGAGGGGGCGGAAATTCCAGCACCTGCTCTTCCTGTAGCTCCTGAAGACACAGGTGCAGGGGACACTCCCTCGGGAGCATTCGAAGCCAGACAGGAGGACCAGGAGGGAGTCGGGGTACCCGACTCCACAGGCCAAGAGCAGCTGAGCTGTCAGGCTCAGCTTCCAGAGGGCTTGGAAGACGCGAGAGGTACAGAACCTTGTTCCACTCCCCGGCCCCCGCACACCTCTTCTGTCCCTGGACCTGCCCCTCCTCCGAGACCGGAACCTTGACTTCAGCTTTGCATCGGCTCACTGCAGGGAGAGAGCTTAGTGCTTCCACTAGAGACCGGAGGCTCTGCAGCTCCTGGGCAGGCCTGGGGGTCCCGGGAAGATGCCAGGGCCCTGGAGCAGGCTCTCCACGTCCCGGGGGAGGAGGCAGTGACAGAAATAGGAGGGTGTCCCCTTCCTGCAGCCTGGCCCTGGCTGACCCTGCCACTTCCCTGTCCTCAGCAGGGCCTCCTGGGTGGGTTCTCGGGATGTTTTGTTTTGGGGCTGTTTTTCCGAGGGCTTTACATGCATGGCTCTGTGGTCAGTGCTCTCGGTGGAGGACGAGGTGTGACTCGCCTCCGCTGGGCTCTGGGGACAAACCCACACTTGTACCCCGCGTCCATCCCAGTGTGGTTCTGGGTGTGATGGCCGCCATGCCGAGGTCAGAGCTCTGTGCGGAACAGGACTCTGTCCCTTCCTTCACGGCGCAGCCCCACAGCCCAGGAGTGAACGGGGTGGGAGAGACAGGCTCCGCCCTTTAAAGCCTCCCATCCTTTCCTCCGCCAGGTTCAGCAGAGAGCAGTGCGGCCGGCAGTGTCCCCCAGGCAGCCCGGTGAGTGTGGCCCCATGTCAGCCTGGGCGGCAGTGACTGGGCAGCGTGTCCTTAAGGTTCCAGACAGGAGGCCACAGGAATGGTAACAGGAAGGCCTTTCACGGTATTGATAGTTCGCCCAGCACAGAGGTTCTCGGCAGGGGACACGGAAATGTGTGGGAGCATTTGGTTGTGGGGCTCCCTGGGGGACGAGTCAGATGCTCCCTGCATGCAGCAATGGGGCCAACCTGCGGGGCATGTGCAGTGTCCGCTTTGTCTGCATTGAGGGGCCCCTCCCACCTGTGCGCTTGGCCTCAGCTTGATGGGATGCGTGTGCTCCTGGCTCCCGAGAGCTCAGGCTCTGCACCCAGGGCCGAGTGGGCCAGAGCCTGGTCCAGAGCCTGGAGTGGCAGACCAGTCCCTGGTTAGGGACAGCAGAAACCTTGGCTCTAAGGAAAGTGTCTGGAAGCCCCTACACGACACAATAGCGCTGCGGTGAGACCTCTGTGGGCCTGGTCCAGGCCAGCTGGAGTGGGAAACCTGAAAGTCCGCTCTCTCCCTCCCTGCCCGTGGTTGCGGCTGAGTCTGAGCAGGTCCCAAACTGTTTCTTTCCTCGGCCGTGCTCATGGGCCCTGGGTGGGAACCCTCTTCCCAGGCGGGAGGGGAAGGGAAGGGGGAAGAGCAGAAGGTAGACCATCCTCAGCCTGTGACCTGGGCCAGACCCTGGACCTCCCTGAGCCTCAGTGTCCCGTCTGACCTGGGGGCTGGTGTGAGTGGTCTGTCTCCTCTTCCTGCAGGGACTGTGAGAACATCTGCTTCATCAGCCGCCCATGGCGCATCGTGGACGGCCACCTGAACACGCCGGTGTGCAAGGGCATGATGGAGGCCGTGCTGTACCACATCATGAGCAGGCCCGGCGTCCCGCAGAGCTGCCTGCTGCAGCACTACCAGGGCGTCCTGCAGCCCATCGCTGTGCTCGAGCTGCTCCAGGTGCGCCCTCCTGGACACGGCGGGTCAGAGGGATGGGGAGGCGGGCGCGCTGGGTGAGCTCCCGGGTGCGGCAGCCACATAAGGCGCCACCCACAAGGGGCCACAGATGCAGAGATTGGCCGCCGGCCTCCTGGCGCTCACCAGGCTCCTCTGAAGAGCCTTCTGCTCCAGAAGTCCCCCCGTTAATGTGCTTCACCTCCGCTCAGCCCTCCCTGAGAGGTCTGCCCTCCGAGGCAGCTGTGCCGACAACAAGTCCCACGCCAGGGTCCTGCCCTCTAACACCCAGTACCAGCTCTGCTTCTCAGCACTGTGGCCCTGGCGGCCTCCACCGGCCCCGGGCTGCTGCTCAGCTTAAACATGGAGTCCTGGCTCCTCTTTCTAACCCTTTCTCTAGAGCCAGGGCCATGAGCTCACGAGCTCACAGGCCCACGGGCAGGCCGGTGGAGGATCAGCGAGCCGTGGTGGGTGGCAGGGAGAGCAGGGGACTGCCTCAGCCTCCTGGGGGCAACTGCGTCCCCACGGGCCTGATCACCACCCTGTGCCCACAGCCATGTGTGCCAGGGGCTCCAGCTGCTCACAAGCTGGAAACTGGAATTTCCTGAGCCTTGAAGCATGTGTAGCCAAACAAAATCCCATCTGGAAGGAGTTTGACCAAGGGAATGCTGGTCACACCATTCTCTATCTCGCCTCCTGAGAAGTCCCTACTTGTCACTCGAGGCCAATGCAGGTGCCCCCTGTTCTGGGAAGGAGCAGGCGTGGTCCATAAGTGCCTCTCAGCCTGTGTGTCTGGTTCTCCAGGGCCTGGAATTCCTTGGCTGCATTAAGAAGCGCTTGCTCAAGCCCACGACTGTCTCGCTCTTCTCCAAACCTGTGGTGGAAGAGGAAGAGCCGCCCTCCAGCCCCAGCGAGAGTTCCATGGTGTTCTATGAGCCCACGCTGGACTGCACCCTCCGGCTGGGCCGAGTGTTCCCCCACGAGGTCAACTGGAACAAGTGGATCCACCTGTGAGGCACCCGTGGCCATCAGGCCCCTGCCCTCAGGCAGGCTCCAGGATGGGGCCAGCTCTCCCAGCTCTCACCGAGCCGAGCCGGCTGAACTTAGGGAGAGGCCACCTGCCTGCTCTCTGCCCGCCTGGCCGGGGAACCCTGGAGTTGTAGGGAGCGGCTGCACGGAGACTTTGGCCCCTTCCCCGTGCTCTTCCTCTTGTGCCAGGGCCTCGGTCATCGCTGCAAACACGTTTCCGCTGCCAGTGAGCTCCTGCCGTCCTCTCTGAAGCCCTGGTGAGTCTGAGAGGCCCCACAGGCTTCCGAGGTGTCTGCCATTTAAGAGCAGCGCTACTTGCTTAAGCTCTGAGCCTCCTGTGTGAGCCTGAGCTGTCAGCTGCTGGCCAGTGGGGTCCTGAGCTCTGGGCTTGTGTTTGCCCTGTCCATGCCCACCTTGTGTCCCAGACCCCAGCGCACGACTCTCCCTGGCTCCAGGAGCCCAGGTGCCCCTCCCCGAGTGCCGGGCCGTGTGGGGACATGTCACAGAAGAGAGACTCCCTTCTGCCCAGGCAGGACGTCTGGCCCCCGAGGCCGGGACTGGCCTCCTGGAGAGGAGCCTGCAGACCCCTGGTTAGCCTGGCAAGCCCCTGGCAGGCCTCCAGGGTGGCTCGCCCTCCTGCTGGCAAGAAACACAGAGTCCCTGTAGGTTTGGGTTTGGTTTCATTTTTCAACATCTTTCTTTACTTAAAAAAAGAAGAAAAATCCTTTGGCATGTGTTTATTTATTGTTCGATTACTGTGAAGTAAAGTACGTTTAGTTTTGTGTGTTTCCTGAAGTGTCTGTTCCTGGGGGGGTTCTTGTCTTCAGCTGCTTAACAGCTGGGAGTGGGTGTTCCCGGTGAAACCAGAGGACGGGGAGCTGTGGCTGGGCCCGCCCCCCCGCACACCCGCCCCCAGCCGGCCCACGCTGTCCCTTAGCAGCAGGCGTGCGGCAGAGCCCACAGGCCCGGGGCATGGATTTGGTCCATGAAGTTCCTTTATTTTAGTTGCCAGCTTTTTAAAAACGCTGGTTTCACATTTTTAGGTCAGAAGTTGGAACATGCCCCCCACACCCCATCAGCACAGCGCCCCCTGGGTCTGGCCTCACAGCCATGGAAGCGTCCGTTCCTTACAAAGCCAGCCGCTGCGCACGTTGGAGCTGCGGCGCTGGCCTGGCCGGACGTGAGGCTGTGCCGCTGTCCTCCCTCCACTGGGACCTGGTCACCCCGGCCTGACTCCCAGGCCAGGAACAGGAACATGGCGTCTGCAGTCCGAGGGTGAACCTGCACAGCCAAGGCCGGGCCATGTCTTAACATTTTTTTCTTCCTTTTTCATTTTTATTCAAGTGTGAAAAGACAGTGTTTGGGGTGATTTTTTTCAGATCAAGTAGGATTATGGATGTGGTCCGCTTTATAAACATCACAAACACTTCCCAATGCTGGTGATCTGGGGATGCGTCGTTGCTAGAAGGAAGGGAGGTTGGGCACGTTGATGCTCACATCCCAGACGTTCATTACTCAGTGTCTCCCTCCCAGAGGGCAGAGGGGCTGAAGAGCACCGAGTGCCACACGGCAGGGTTCAGCGGCTCATTGCCTTGCCCGTGCCCCTGGTGAGGGGCACGTGGTGGGGAGATTGGACATGGGGATGAGGCCGCACCTCAAGTGGAGCGATGGGGCTTCCTATAGCGACCTCTGCACGGTCCACAGCCAGCCCTCCTCCCTCCCTCCCTCCGTCCAGTCCTGCTGCTGCCAGCCTCCTGCGCCCTCCTCACTCCTCCTTTCGGTCTGCCCGCTCCCCTGGGCTGAGAGACCTCTGTCCTCTCACTTCCGCTGACCACCCCCCCTTCCCTTAGGCCTTTGACCCACCCTGCCAGGGTTTTCCAAGAGTGTGCATGCATGTGTATGTATCCCTATATGTGTGTATATATGCATGGGGGTGTGTGCCTCCGTGTGATACCCCTTAGTGATCGCACCACCAGCGCTGCCCAGGGCCCGGTGCAGGTCACCCATCCAAGGTGAAGTCAGCCCTTGTTAAACTCAAGAAAAGAACCTGCCAGTTCACCTTGGTCCTTGTCACCGTGTTCCCATCGCAGAGGATTGCTGTGGCAGCTGTCTAGGGCCACCTGATAAGCCTCCTGACAACACCGGCAGGTGCAAGGGGCGTCGCCTGGGCAGCAGAGCACCAGCCACGTTGCAGTGGCCACAGCAGGCAGCGGCAGCAGCCCGGCATCTGTTCCTGCTGCCTCACCGTAGTCCAGGTTGTAGGCTGAGCTCAGTAAAAGCTTACAGGCTGGTGTGATCTTTCCACAAAAAATGGCAGTGATAGCATTTTCTTACCGTATTTGCCGGCGTATAAGACGATTTTTTGGCCCTGAAAAATACCGTATTTGCCGGCGTATGAGACTGGGCGTATAAGACGACCCCCTAACATTTCCACTCAAAATACAGAGTTTGTTATATACTCGCCGTATAAGACTACCCCCCACTTGGAGGCATATTTTTCAGGGCCAAAAAATCGTCTTATACGCCGGCAAATACAGTACTTGAAATGTGCCAGACACTGTTTCTGGCACTTGCCTCCACAGGCAGGCAGACAAAAAGGTGTGTCCCATCTGTATACCCATTTCCCACCTGGGGAAACAGACCCACGGAGGTCCAGGAATTTTGCAAGGTTGGAAGCTGGTAAGTGGGTCTGCTGGCCTTCCAGCTCAGACTTTCCCACCTCAAATGCCGCCTCCTTGACCCCACTTTCCAGGGACAGGGTTTGCCCGGGGCGGAAGGAGCCAGCGTATTGCTGGGAGATCCTTACATTGCAGAATACAAAGGTTTTTTTTCCCTGGGGCCATCAGTTTTTTGAAAGAAGACATTTGTTGCCAGTAGGGATGGGGAAGACTCTTAGCTGCCCCATGGGGTGAGCAGTGGGGGAGGGGCTCACGCCATTACAGACTCCCAAGGAGACCTGTTTTCATCTTTCTGTCCCATTCTATGACATTCTAGGTCTGGGCCTCCCACCTCCCAGCCCATTACCATTTCAGTCACTACCCTGCTGTTGATTCACTCATCCAATATTTCTTAGTATCTGCTATGTGCCACACTATTCCAGACTCTGAAACAGCAGGGAATAAAATAAAATCCCTGTACTAGTTGGACAGAGTGACGATGATAAATTAGTGGAAGCGTCATAAGTGTGGGACAAGCTAAAACCAGGGAAGTGGGGGCTGCAGTTTTGAGTAAGGGACCCGGTGCAGGTCCCTCTGAGGAGACGTGAGCAAAGTCCTGACTCCACTCCTTTCCTCTCCCATGTCCCTCTCTGCTGAGAAGTGAGACTTTTGGCTCTGGTTGCAATGAATGGGCTCCTGGGACGGAAATGCATGTGCCCCCTCTTTCATCTTCCACGGGGAGGCCTCTTCCCGACTCCCATGATGCATCTGGGGCCAGTTCAGTTGGGATGGGCCCTGAAGGGCTGAGCACATGATGCCAGCAGCCAGCCCGGGGACCCGTGTCCCAGATAGGAGTGGGCAGAGGCTTCCCCTCACGCAGGCAGAGGTGGAAGGGGCCCGGCACGTGGAGTGAGGCTCACAGCCTCGGTGACTGGGCAAGTCGCTGCCCCTCTGGGCCTCCTTTAGTCAATGGTAACAGGAAGGGCCAGGGCTCCCTCTCCCACACCAGGTGTCCGGGACAGCCAGATGGCAGCCCCAGCTGAGAGCTCCCAGGGACTCGATGGGGGAAGGTTGGGAAGCTGGAGTTTGGGGTTCTTCAAATCCTGGCAGAGGGCCACATCAGGCTCAGAGCATTCTGGGAAGAGCTTGGGGATGGTCTAGGGCCTTCCTTCCTCATGAGCCTCAAGGTTCAGGGGACTGTGGATTCAGGCATGGCTGGCTCCAGGAGCTAAGGGAGATTCCCAGGGCTATGTCTCTGTCTCCCAAGTCTGCTTTCCTGGGTGCTGGGAAGCCTGTTTCCTCCCGGTGCCCCTAGCAGCTCAGCAACCCCAGGAGACAGGGTGCATAGACGGCTTGGGCCACAGGTCTTCCCCTGACAGGGATGTGGCCACAGGGGATGGAAGGCTCTGTTGGCCAGGCCTGGGTCTATAGCCACTCCACAGCGGGGGTCAGCCATCCCCATGAGGAGGCTGCACAGGGGTAAGCAACAGGCGCCTACCGGTGCTCGCTGAATTTCTTACCTCTTGACCTAAGTCCCTACGAGCAGAGCACAGTGAGGAAGAGCTGGTCTCGGGATCAGGAGACCAGAGCTCAAGTTCTGACTCGGCGTTACTCAGTGTGACCTCAGGCAGGTCACCATCCATTCCACCTTCGCTTCTTGGGCAGATGGCTATCCCTGCCCCTTCAGAGCTGCGTTTGGAAAGGGCTGGGCCGAAGGCAGAATGTGGCATCTGTGCAAGGGGTGTTGCTTCAGTCCTCCTGCTTCTTAAAAGCAGGTCATTAGCAATTCTGGGCTGGACTTTGGGTGACAAAGACCACCTTCCCCACCTCCAGGTGCTCAGGGCTTGGTCACACCTCCAGGCCTTTGCTCAAGCTCCTCCATCTGTCTGATGGCTGGTGCACCTCACAATTCTTATTTGGTTTTCAAAGTCCACCCCATCCTTCCTGCAGCCCCCACCCTCCCCTTCTGATGCCCAGCCAGGCCCAGATAGGAGAGTCAATAGTGCACACCCCTTCCCGGTTCCATGCGTGGTCACTAAGTCGGTACTTGAAATTGGCCATAGTGGAAGTATTTACACCATGGAAGTGAGCAAACGCTACGAATCAGGCTTTATTGGGTGCCTCCTATGGACCAGACTGAGGAGAAAGCAGTGAACAAAATAGTCCTTCCCTCATGGAGCTTCTGTTGGATCTATCACCTTTGTCTCTAGCATCTGTTTATCTCCATCCATCCATCCATCGAACTGTCCTTCAAGCTTTTGCATCTGTCTCTCCATCACTTATCCATAATCACCTGCCAATGTGCCTGTAGGTCCAGCCATCATCCAGCCACCTAGCCTCCTCCTGCCCTCCACCCTCCCAGGCGGCCACATCCTGTCTTCATGCTGCACCCATGTGTATGAGCTGAGCTCCGTCAAAGATGGAGTCAGTCAAGAGCTATCTATGGCCCAGGTCAGAGCCCCGGGCCGACACCGGGACCTGGCATCAGTCAGCCCCAGGAGTTTCCCTCCCCATTTCGCTCCCCCAGCACACAGCTGTGTGTGTGGAGAGCTGAGCAGCTGCCCTAGGGGACCTGGTGGATCCTATAACTTGCTGCCCCCAAGAGGGTGAGAAAACCACCCTGGCACAGGTGTCTCTAGGGTGGCGGTGGGCGGTGAGGGCTGTTCACACATTTGCAGGGGCTGTGGTTTCACATTTGTGCTGCCATCGAGCCACATACAACCGAGTCCAGGTTAATAGTTCCACTATGAAAACCATCCATGTTCTCAATGTTCTAGAACTTTCCACACCACAGACTGGTGTATTCTCTCAGCGACTTTTCCCAACCGCCCAGTTTTACTGAGCAGTCCCAGAAAAGCCTTCAGATGGACCAACTCCTAGCTGAGACTTGCCTAAAAGGAGAGACGAGCCAGAGCTGCCTCCTCAGGCCTGGCCCTGAAGATGGGTTTTCGCAGGCACAGCGGCCCGGGGAGGATGACAGCGGGGCCCAGGTGGGGTTCCAGTCTGGGTGGGGATGCCCCTCCCGGCCCTGGCGTGGGCTCTGAGTCACCTCCCAGCTGCCTTCACCATCTGGAGGGGCTTGAAAAGCCACCTCTAAAGGTCAAGGCCCTTAGGGGGGAAACAGTCTGTTTTCTTTTAAAAAATGAAAGCGAGTGGAGTGCGATATGTAGTCTGTATTCACCGCCTGGTCAAACATGGCTGAGCACTGTTTTCTTGGCTTCTTAATTCACATCTCGACAGACTTCCAAATCATCCATTAGAGCTTGGCTCCCTAACTCCCCGAGGTGAGTAAATGGGAGTGCTGTGTCATGACTCCCATCCCTCTGCCCCGGCCCCTCCCTGAGCGCCAAGGATCTCCCCGGGCCTGTGCTCCCCCTGCACCGAGCACTGGGCACCAGGCCCGGCCCGCACTGTGCTCAGTGCGTATTTCTTGGGTGCATAAAGGGAACTTCGATATGGGCAGAAGGAGCCAGAAAAACATCTGGTGGGTGGGAGGCTGCCTGAAGAGACAAGGCTGGCTGATTTTAAGCCCAGAAATACCTCCTACCCTTCCCCCTCTCCCCCTGCAATGCCCCTCTGCAGGGTGGGGTGGCCACAGGCCCAGGCTGTGGCTGCTTTCTCACCCCCACCCACCTTCAACACAAGCCTTGGTCCCATCTCAGAAGGAAGGAAGCTGACGTTTATTGAGGGTCTGTTCTGGGCTGCACACTAGGTGGGTGACTGCACTGATTTCTCCCCAAGGTCAGCCATGCCATCCACATTGTCCAGAAAGGAAATCCCAGCCCGGAGCAGGGAGCAACACCCTGAGGTGGCACAGCCAGGAGGCATCAGAGTGGAGGCTCAGACCTACTACAGGCCTCCCCCTGTCCCAGGGCTTCCCACCCGATAAGGAACAGTCTGGCCTTCCTGCGGCTCCTGGAGGGGCAGGACCCGGGGGCGGGGCCTGCTGTCTCACAGGCAGCGGCCTGGTCCCAGGAGGCCTGTGGGCAGCCCTGGACCAGATTCTCGAATGTGACCCAGGGGCCAGCCCATGTGCCCTGCAGGGAGGGAGCCTGCCGCCGAGGGCACATGTGTGCATGTTGCTCACACCGTGCACACACCCGTGTGCCCCTGAGCCACACACACAGCATCATCTCCTGGCTCAGGGCCCCGGGAGACCAAAGGCCCCAGGCCTCTTCCCACCACAGCCCAGGCGACCACGCCTCGTCGCCAGGCACGCCGGTTCTGAACAGCCGCCAGCCTCACTAGCTGGCCTGGGGCCCCGGCCCCGCAGGCGGAGGGGCCATGACCACCCACTGGCGGAGGTAGCTCCTGGGGGGCCCCTCGTCCCTGGAGCCGGTGAAGTCGCACTCCACGGGGCTGCCGCAGTCAGAGCCGGCAAAGCCGCTGTCAAACGTGTCCATGTCCAGGCCGGCGGGGGGCGAGCCCGCCTCGCTGTCAGACGCCCCTCCGGGGGGCCCCGCGCCCCAAGGCGGCCCTGGCGCCCAGCCCGCCTCATCTTCAAGGGGCAGCATCAGTTTGTCCAGGAGGCCGCCCAGGGGGCCCCCCAGCCCGGCAGGGCCACCGGCTGCCACACAGCCGCAGGACAGGACTGTGGCCCCGGGGCCCAAGAGCGGGTCCTCGGCGCCCGGGCCGGGCTCCAGGCCGGCGTCCAGGTTCAGGGCCGGGTAGCCATCTTCCCCGCAGGTGCAGGGCCAGGCGCACGGCTCCTCTGCTCCCACCACGGTCACTGTGTCGATGGACACCAGGCCGTAGGGCCGGTCACCCTCCTGGCTGTACGCTGAGCTGCCCGCACTGCCAGTGCCGGGGGCAGGGCCCCAGGAGCCCGGCTCCGGCTCCGGCTCCGGCTCAGGGGCGCCGTCGGTTTCCACCAGATCCGCAGGCGCGGGCAGCACCGTGGTCTCCGGCCCCGGGGCTGCACTTGGCAGGGGGCCGCAGTGGTACATCTCCAAGGGCGAGGGCACCCCTGGGCTCCAGGAGCCAAGGTCCAGGCTGGAGGCAGTGAAGGGGGTGCCCACCCATTTCTGTGAGAGAGAAACGGGACAGGGTCATGCCTGGGACGGGGGCCATATAAGGTATAAGCTCAGACCCTGGGTGGGACAGTGGCCTGCGGGGCCAAAATTCCTCAGTTGTGGTCACATGGGGACAGGAGACCCCGAGTCTGAGCGACAGAGCCCCCACGTGTCCCTGTTTTAGTTCTTAAAACCCAGCATTCTCCTGTTTGTATCCCCACTAGAGTGGACACTCGGCCAGGACACAGGTCCCGGTTCTTCTGGTCACAGCTGCTTCCCTGAGGCCCACACACAGCCTGGCACCCGGCCAGTGGCCAAGCCACGTTTAACGGAACGAGAGACTGAGTGGAACGGCTTATGTGTGCACGTGGCCAGGGCTGTGGGTCACGAGGGACTGAGGCAGAGGCCCCTGAGCGCTGAGGACCCCCCTCTTGACACAGGGTCCCCATCCAATCAGCAGGGAGAATCCCTGAGAGCTGGAACCTTCTCGGCTTGAGCCTTTTGCCCTCAGATAGCTCATCTCCAAACACTGATGTGGCTGCCTCCACTGCTTTGAAATCACTTCTCAGCTGTGTGGCCTTGAGCCAGTTACTCTCTCTGGGCCTCAGTGTCCTCATCTGTGCAGTGGGCCTGCACAGAGCACCCACCCCTCGGGATTGCTGTGAGCATTACATGGTAAACAGCTGTCCAGGACTCCGTGAGTGCTGTGCGTCCCGGAGAAGTGGATACGAACTAGAGGGGATGTCGGAGGCTCCGGACGGGGCCGAGGAGAGAGGAAGGGTCCATCTACACGGGCTGGCGTCCATGCGCCCCCGCCCACTAAAGCCACTTCTGCCCTCTGAGCAGGGTCTCCCTCAGGCCCGGGGTGGGGCGCCCGCCCTGCGGGGGCTGCGGGGAAGCTGTGGGGTGGAGCCAGAGCGCTCAGCGCAGCTCCAGGCAGCTGGCAGGAGCTCAATCAAGGCGCCCGCCCACATTTCCTGACTTCCAGGCTCCAGCTCACCACATCCTCTCTGTGGGAGGCCCCTCCCGCCACCCGGGTGGGTGTTGAGCGGTAAATGGGCCCAGAGAACCGTGGGCGCCGCGTGGCTGTCGTGGTTGAAGCTTGGCGGGGGGAGAGGGGATGTGCACATTGCAGGCGGGTTCGTTCCTTTCCAGAACCTGCTCCCTCTCCTCCCTCACACCAGGGCATCTAAGAACCAGAAGCCAATGTGTGGCCCAAGGGTGCACCGGGCCCAGCCCACCCCCAGTTGGCCCCTGGGGCTGGAAAAGACTGCTTGATCTTGGTTAACTCTGCCCAGGAATTACTTCCTGCACCTGGCAGATGCCGAGACCTCGGTCTGGCTTCTGGCCTGGCTGGGGCTGGGGCTGGTCCTGCAGCTGGGGCTGGGCTGGGGCTGGGGCTGGGCTGGGGCTGGGCTGGGGCTGGGCTGGGGCTGGGGCTGGTCCTGCAGCTGGGGCTGGGCTGGGGCTGGGGCTGGGCTGGGCTGGGGCTGGGGCTGGGCTGGGGCTGGGCTGGGGCTGGGCTGGGGCTGGGCTGGGGCTGGGCTGGGGCTGGGGCTGGGCTGGGGCTGGAGCTGGGATGGGACTGGGGCTGGGGCTGGGCTGGGGCTGGGATGGGACTGGGGCTGGGGCTGGGCTGGGACTGGGGCTGGGGCTGGGGCTGGGGCTGGGGCTGGGCTGGGGCTGGGATGGGACTGGGCTGGGGCTGGGCTGGGGCTGGGGCTGGGCTGGGCTGGGCTGGGCTGAGATGGGACTGGGGCTGGACTGGGGCTGGGATGGGACTGGGGCTGGGCTGGGGCTGGGATGGGGCTGGGATGGGACTGGGGCTGGGCTGGGACTGGGGCTGGGACTGGGGCCGGGATGGGACTGGGGCTGGGATGGGACTGGGGCTGGGGCTGGGATGGGACTGGGGCTGAGATGGGACTGGGGCTGGACTGGGGCTGGACTGGGGCTGGACTGGGGCTGGGGCTGGGGCTGGAGGCGGCTCCCGGAGAGGGTAAGAGGTGTCAGGGGGCTGGTCTGGGGGGCTCTCACCTTGAAGTTCCCGCTGTGGCTCACATACAGGTGCTGGAAGAATGGCTCTGGGCTGGGCACCTGCACCCACACCTTCCACAGCCTGGGAGGGCAGAGAGAAGGTAAGCCCCCCGATCTCTCGGAGGGCAGCCCAGCCTCCCCCTCAGATGCTCCCCAACTTTGTCCTACAGGCGTCTCAGCGCCTCCCAAGACTCACCCAGTGCCTCCTTTCCACCCTGCCCCCCCCCCCCCCCCGCCTGCCCTGAGCTGCAACACCCACATCTGTAAACTGGCAGCAAGTTGTCCGCGGCTCCTGAAGGCACAGGGCTCCGCCGCCTGTGTGCTTGGCGAGTGCTGCCCCTCTGGGCCCGACCCCTCCTCTAGGGCCAGCTCCTCAGGGCTGTGGGGGACTCGGGGGTGCACCGGCACCAGCACCAGGAGCGCCCTGAGCCACGGCACTGCCTGCCGCTCTGGGTCTCTAGAGGACCAGGCCGCGCTGCCACGAGGCGAGGCGAGGCTCGGCCCTGGCCCTGGCACCGGCCCCGGCCCCGGCCCCGCTCTCAGAGGCCGGGAGCCCAGGGTGGACTTGCCGTCAGCAGCACGCTTCTCTCAAGGACCATGTCCAGCACAAACTAACACAACAAATAAAAGCAAAACCTCGGGTTGAAGCAGAGGGGGTGACCCTCATGCTCCCCAGATCAAAGCTTAAAATTCACTGACACAATCACTGCTGAGGCCACTGTTAAGAGCACAGGGTTCAGCCCTGGCCTGTGACTCAATGGTTAGAGCGTCGGTCTACACATCAAAGGTTCAATTCTCGATCAAGGCCACAGACTTGGGTTGCAGGTTCGATCCCCAGCCCTGGTTGGGGCATGTATAGGAAGCAAACGATGGATGTGGCTCTCTCACATTGATGTCTCTCTCTCTCTCTCTCTCTCTCTCTCACTCTCTCTAAAACTTCAATGGAAAAAAGATCCTCCAGTGAGGATTCAAAAAAAAAAAAAAAAAGAGCACAGGGCTCAAGGCCTGCCTCCTTCACTCCCTCACCTGTGCATTGGGCAAGGTCCTTGCCAACTCTGGGCCTCAGTGTCCTGATTTGTCCAATGGAGGCATTGCACGCATCGAGCCCTATTGCAGGCATCGAGCTCACAGGGCTGCTGTGCGGGCTGAGTGGGTGCCCAGCACGTGGGAAGCGGGAGCCGGTTGCTGTCACCGCCACCGTCACGATCACTGTCCATCACTGTCCACGACGGCTGTGACCCCGGCCCTGGGCGAGTCACAGAGGGCTGCGGCCCAGGCCGACCCCCTCCCACCGCCCTGCGCCCTGGCCTCACCTCCAGGGCAGGCGGATCTTCAGCCCCAGGTAGACGAGGACGGGGAGCGTGAAGACCAGGAAGAGGTACAGCAGGTCCGTGTGCCAGCCTCCCTTTCGCTCTGGGGAGG
This sequence comes from Vespertilio murinus, assembly GCA_963924515.1. Lineage (NCBI taxonomy): Eukaryota > Metazoa > Chordata > Mammalia > Chiroptera > Vespertilionidae > Vespertilio > Vespertilio murinus. The sequence goes on along the minus strand of OZ004705.1, from coordinate 99,207,646 downwards.
GAGCGCACGGGTCACACGGAGCCCCCTCTACAGAGGCACGCGGCCTGGTGTGGGGGGCGGGGCCTGGGGGGATGGGGGGCCGGAAGGCTTCGGGTGCCTTGAAGGGAGATGGATGGGGGTTCAAATCCCCCTCCCACCCTCACCCCGGATAAGTGACTTTATCTTGCTGGGCCTCGGTTTGCTCATCTACAAAATGGGGATATTGATGCTTACTTCACAGGCCGGTAGGAGTACGCACAGCCTGCAGGAGAAGCCCCTGGCACCCAGGTGGACCTGGCCAGCAGGGGCTCCCGGACTGTCAAATGGCTACCCCTGGGGTGGTCAGCTGGTCGTCTCAGGGCTCAGGACAAGGCGTGGCACAGAGTGGGTGTCCACCCCGCTTCCCACCTACCTTCCGGCTGGGTGTGGAAGAGGACGGGGTCACTCCACTCGCTCCAGGCCCCCCGGAAGGAGGAGCCGGGCTGGGGCCCCGCCCGCACCTGCAGCTCATAGCTGGAGCCTGTGTGGAACTCCAAGGGCAGGAGGGAGACGCTCCTCACGTCCACGGAGACCAGCTTTCTTCCCGGAGGCTGCCGGCACAGGGAGGGACACGCTGTCAGCGCGAGCAGGCCCCGGCCTCCGGCAGAACCGCTCCCAGCCCTCTCCCGAGTCAGCACTGCCTCCCGAGAGCGAGAGCCAGGCCCGCGTGGTATCAGCCTCCCCGACACAATGCCCGTTCACTGCTCTCTGACCCCACAGCAGGGACCCTCCCGCTGGGACGGGGGCCGTGCCAGGAGCAGCGGGCCTTCTGGACAGCGGGCATCTGAAAGGCTTCTGCCACAGGCGTCTTAGCCGTGGAAACCTCCGGAAGTCTTCCACGGGGACACTGTACACAATGGAAACCTCCAGCTGGGACCATTCCAAAGGGTAGAGGAGGCTAGAGCGCTTCTATGCAGCGGCCACATGGGACTCTCTGGCACCTAGACAGAGGACACGCTGGGCCTTCACCTTGGAAACAATGTCCTTCTGACCCTGGGCTTTTTGGTTATGGAAGCTTCTGCAACTCCTCAATTATGGCTGTCCTAAGCGAAGTGGGGCGGTCCCAAACCCCCACTTCTGAAACAGCCATTGTCGCTAGACCTGAGGCGCCAGCCCCTTCCTCTGGCAGCTGTGGAGAGGAGACGGGAATGGGGAGGAACGGTTTTAAGGGGTCTCCTATCCCGGGGAGAAGGGGAGGGGCAGCATGAATGCGTGCAAAGGGGGCTCCATCCTGGGTGTGTCCTGGGTGTCCATTCTTGGCTGTGAAGGGCCAGCTCACCTGTCTCCCGGGCACTCCCTCCCCCACCCGGATCGCTGCACTCCTCCCTGCCCTGCCCCCCATTCTCTGCAGTCTCACCTGCGCCCAGGGGTCTCCCCGCTTCCTGTACTGCAGCTCGTACTGCAGTTTGCCCTTGAGCGGGTACGCATCGTAAGTGGAGCTCCAGGAGATGTTATACTGTCCCGAGAAGGTCACAGTCACGTTGAGAGGAGGCGACGGCTTGACTTAAAGAAAACAGCCAGGAAGATAAAATGGATGAGGTTTGTACTCGCTGAACACGCTCTGGTCGCCCATCCTTTATGTGGTCAGGTTAGTGGCCCGGGTGGCTGGGTGAAGCTTCCCCTGTCTCCGGGCCTCAGTTTGTTCATCTGAAAAATGGCTGCTTTGGGGTTGCAAACTCCGAGATGGCGGGTGAAGCAGGTGTGGGCTCTGAGCTGTCAAGAGGCCTCCCAGCGCACAGCGGCCGGGCAGGGATGCAGACCAGGGCCAGGACGGGAAAACCCCAAAAGCCCAGACTATTGTAGAAGTCTCTCAAATGTTCATGTTAGCTACTGACCCAGAACCTTCCTAAGCCTCCTGTTGGCCACACCCTCGGGTTGTCTAGTTCTGCTGTCAGTGAGGGGTCAGTGCTTTGAGCCCCATCGGCCCTGGGACGTCCGAAGACCGGAACCAGCCCGCGTGGGGCTGAGGACTGCTCTGCAGAACTCAGGGCGCTGAGTGTCCGTCCTGCTGCGGCGGAGGCTGCCAGCTGAGAGCCCGACCCACAGGGCCGTGTGAGTGCCCGCCCTCCCCTCACAGACACCTCCTGGAAAGTGTGAGAGCGGCGATCTGGGCCACACGCCACCCCAGGCCCACCCCCCCAAATATGCTTTCCACTTGAGCAGGACAGGCCAGTCGTGCCTTCCTTTCCTCTCCGGGCAAAGGGCATCCGTTCCTATCACACGGAGTGAAAGTTCAGGCACCAAACTAGGCAGAGAAGGAGTAAGGTCAGGGAGCCGGGCCGGCTGCTCCTGCAGAGGAAGCGGGGCCTGTGCCCACCCCGCCTCCGCCGAGCTCGCCACCCTCCCGTGGATCTGAGCTCGGGGCAGAGGGCTAGTTCTCCCGGGGCAGTGCCGTGCCACCACTCCAAACAGAGTCCGGCACACAGTAGGCCCTCACGGAGTGTCTGTTAAGCCCACAAAGGGGCTCTGAAGCTGCCTCGACTCGGCCCCGCGGCCTGCGGTGAGCGAACTTGGACATTCACGCCGTGCTGAGCGCTCTGTGGGGGCTGCTCTCTCGGCCGTGGCCCCTCTGAACTGGAATAGTCCCTCAGCCCTCCTCGCCTCCCAGGCCAGCGGGCACTGGTTGTTGGCGTCCTTGGGGCCTGGTTGGTCGGTAAGGACCCATCCAAGGGGGAACTCGGGAGATGCTGGCACAGCCCAGGGCGCAGGAGGACGAAGGGACCGGGGAGGCTGCCGGGGACAGAGTGCCGCTGAGCTCAGGCCTGGCCTCAGACCCTGGCAGGAGGAGGAGGGCGGGCCGAGAAATGCCAGGTGCTGGGGCAGCCCTGCCCTGTGCCCTCCTCTGCCTGCCCAGCTCTCTCAGGGAGATAGGAGGGCACCCCTGCTCAGTAAACTACCACACCGGGATCTAAATGGCTGAGTGAGTGTGCATGTGTGTAGACGTGTGCATGTGTGTACATGTGTGTGCATAAACATGAGAATGTGGGCATCTGTTTCTGTGCTGTCGAGGCCAGGGGTTGAGGGGGCTGTCCGTGTGTGTGTGTGTGTGTGTGTGTGTGTGTGTGTGTGTCTGTGAGAAAGAGAGAGAGAGAGATAGAGGGGGGGGAGGGAGACAGAGACAGAGAGAGACAGAGTCTGGTTGTGTCTGGGGGGTGTGAAGCTTTGCACACATGCTCTGTGGTGTGACATCCACTCAGAAAGTGGCACAGACCTGGACCCCCAGAGAGTGAATGGCAGACACCTGATTATCCCCTCGCCCCTCCACTGGGACCTGGAGGCACAATCTGCCCAACCTCAGGGCCTGCGCCTTCCTGGGAGCAGGATTCCCTTGGCAGTTGGTTTTTGCATGCCTCGGGGGACAGGCTTCTCACTCCCTAGCTGGGCACCCCGCTTCGCGCACACATCTCTCTAAAGCTGCCTCCGGCCCGTCCCTGCCCCGCCCTGGCCCTGGCCCCACAAGGACAGCTGCCTCCACCAGCCAGGTCCCTTCTGTCCCGGGCCTCCTCCCTCCCTCCTGGAGCTGATGATGGGAAGAAACTTGGGGGGGGGGGACTTTCTCTTGTGACTCAGTGTCCCCCCCTTGCCTCATAATGGGAGAGAATCCCAGAGGTCAGAGCTCACAGGGCTCTCGTTCTATAGAGCAAGCTCACCGGGCCGAACCAGAGCTGCAGCCCAGGCCCGGTCCCGGCAGCTCCTTCACACGCCGGCTGCTGTCTGTGGTTCAGGCCAGGCCCAGGAGTCACCCCACGCCTGGCAAACGCCGCACTGGCAGGGCCGGACGCCAATGAGAGGCAGGGTGGAGGACAGGCCAGTTTGTGGGGGCCGGGGGAGCGTGCCACCCCCCTCCTGGGTCCTCCTCCACGGGGTACTCACTGCTCTCGGCCAGGACGAAGCTGCCGCACTCCTGGGAGCGGTTGCCAGCCTGGTCTGTCATGTTGACACTGAAAATGTCATCAGCCATGAAGCAGAACACATCCATGTGGCACGTGTATTTTGTGTGCGTGGCGTTGTGCGTGGACCGCTGCAGGCTGCAAGAAGTGGCCTCGTCCTGCAGCTCTCCGTAAGGGTCTTCCCTTCGGGGACAGAGCAGCCAGTCAAGGCGCATGGCCGGCCGGCGGGTTCCGTGCCTGGGAGGGCGGTGGTGGGGCTGGCGCTCACCTAGTCCAAACAACCCTTCCCCGGGGAAGGTATACCCTCCGCTGGAGCATCCCTGGTGGATCAGCCCAGGCTCCGGGCGTTCATGCCTTCATGAGACCAGAACTCACTATGTCACTTAGAGAAGCAACTCTCAACCTCAGAAACGGGGTCGTTCTCGCCCGAATGTCTTCCAACTCTGCCCCTGTCCCTCCCATCGCCGGGATCATTGTCCTGCAGGAAGGGCCCTATGCACTCCAGGCCTCCTTCCCACTCTTCTTCCCTCCAAACTCCACTCAACACCGAACCAGGAGCCACACAGAGCACTCATTGTGCTCCGAAAGCATCCCGCTGGCCGCTGTGTGTGTATCTGTCTCGCCAGCCACTCCCGCCGCCGCGTGGCAGCTCCAGGACACCGGACCTCGCAGCTGGGCCTCTGGTGAGTGCCCGGCGCCTGCACGCGTCAGGCAGGAGCGTAACCAAAGTGTTCTGTGTGAACGGATGAGGGAGTGGATGGTGGCGAGGTCTCTCTGTGGCCACAGTCCATGCAGGCTCCTCTGAGCTCTCTTCAATGTGGCCCTGACTTTTGGGTTCCCATGTCTGTCTCTGCATCATCTACTCTGAGCGAGACTCCGGCTCAGTCAGTCCAGCCAGAATCCCCACCCTCAATACCGAGGTGGGTTCCTCCTCTCCAGCCCCAGGTGGTGCCTGGTCCCCCTGGGCGGCCTCAGCAGGAGCCCTGTTAGGTCGGTATAGCCCAGTGGTCGGCAAACTCATTAGTCCACGGAGTCAAATATCCACAACACAACGATTGACATTTCTTTTGAGGGCCAGATTCTTTAAACTTAAACTTCTAACGCCACTTCTTCAACATAGACTCACCCAGGCCGTGGTGTTTTGTGGAAGAGCCACATTCAAGGGGCCACAGAGCTGCATGTGGCTCTCGAGCCACAGTTTGCTGACCACTGGTCTAGCCTGAAGCCCTCTGACCCCTGATGTTGTTCTCCCAGTGGTTCCCATGCACTGACCCCTCCCTGCTCCTTGGCTGTAAATCTAACTTTTGTTCTGAGTTGAGCCCAATCAGCCAAACCCTGTGCAGCAGCCCCCAGCCTGTCACGGTGGTCTTAAAGTCTGCTCTACTGCGCTTGAACAAGTGGCATGAGGGATTTTTTTCTTTACAGCATGGACTTATACGGACCCATGGAGTCAGGCTGCCTGTGTTTGAAACCAGGTCTGCCATTCACTGGCTGTGTGACCTGGGGCAAGTGCATAACCTCTCTGAACTTCAGTGCCCTCGCTTGTAAAATGAGTCATACTGGTGAGGACGGGAGGTGCCATTCGTGGGAATACATGGCGGGCTGCCTGGCACGTCCCGAGTGCTCAGAAACACCGTGTGGGAGTCCGGTCACCTCGGCGTCTCAGAGCCAGCGTCAGGCCTGCGTGAGTGGCGGGGATGGGCTCAGAGCTGGGCAGCGCGGCCTGCGCCTCTCAGTCGCTCTCTGGACAGGTCCCAGGAGCCCTGGGCGGTGGCCTGCATGACGGGCACAGGGATTCCCACCTCACCGTGCTTCTTGGGGTGAAACCAAATGCTGAGTGAGCCCCCGGGAAGTGGTAGCCCTTGAGGTTATTGCTAAACTACCTGCCTGGCACACAGTAGGTCCAGCTCAGCTCCTGGTCTCCTGCGGTCCTGTCCTGGGCCCATGCTCCCCTGAGGAGCACTCCTGGGGCTGGTGAGGCCCCGCCACTTACCAGGTGAGGGTGAGCATGCCGGGCTGGAGGGGCCGCGTCTCCAGGAAGCAGGTGACCGTCTGGAAGTAGTCGGTGTAGCAGACGAGGTCTGAGCAACCCCAGGCTGCAGGGCGAGGGAGAGAGAGGCCTTGGGAAGGGCTGGAAGGGGCTGCAGAGCTCCTTGCTCCCCCCACCCGCGGTCCAGGGCTGGAGGATGAGTGGAGGCGGGGCCCCAGGGCAAGTCAGGGGCCACTAAGATGTGGGACTGAGGCAAGGAGGTCCTTGTCCCCCAAGATTCCTTGTCTGAGCCCCCGAGTGTCAAGGCCAGCGATGGGGACGAGGCAGTCCTAATGAGACGGAATTTACTAAGTGGGTCATCATCTAAACTGTGTTCGATGTTCCACAAAATAAACGCAGTTTTAGTTTTGTTTTATAAGATCAAATGTCCATGCTGCTCTCCCCCTCCCTCCCACCGTTTACCAGAAATGTGTTCCCTGCTTACGTAGATTCACTTTCCATGACCTTTCCCGACTTTCCCGTGACTAATGAAGGCCCAGGTCAGAAGCGGGGCTCCGAGCCTGGGAAGTCCTGCAGTCCGCCCTTCCCACACGCGGCAGACGGACAGAACACTGTCTCCCTGGGGCGGCCTCAGAGGCCTCCCGCGGGCTGCGCTGGGAAATGACTCCTGCTCTCGGCTCCCCTTGGGGGGAGGCAGGCCCTGACCCGGGCACTTTCTGGAGGACGAGGAGTGCTTTTGGATGGAGGTGACATTAGGGACCAAAGGAAGTAAAAAAAAAAACACAAAAAACCTGGCCTGTGGTTATCAATGTGTGGACACGTGTCTCAGGCTGCGCAGGCCTCCACCTGGTCCCTGGAGGGCGTGGAGGTGAGCATGTGCTATTATCACACGTGCAGCCCATGCTCAAGGAAAGCAGCAACGCCAGGTGACCCCGGGAATCAGCAGATCTGTGACCTGACCCCAAGGCTGCCGCCGCCTGTCTGGGACCATGACCTGTCCCCGACCCTCTCAGAGCCAGTTTCCCAACTGGGATCTGGGTGGCACTCGGCATGGTCCTGCTGGGCTGCCAGGAGCATGGGCTGAAACGGTGCTCACAGCGGGGCTTGCCACTGGTGCCCACAGGGGGTGCTGTGGCGGGTACCCCAGAGGCCTGTGAGAGCCAGGGCCAAGTGTGGCCACTCAGGAAGGCCCAGGGCAGGAGCCTGACTCCTGTTTGCTGAAGGAGCCACTCGAGGCTCTGGGTCTCTAAGTAAAAACCAGAGTGGAATGCTGACGGTCAGTGAGTGGCTGCGGAGGGCCCCTGCCCCTGGCCAGCCCCATTGAGCCTCTGGGAAGGCCTCCTGGATCTCCCAGCCCTAGCTATGCCCCGTGTCTATCTCCTGGCCTTCCCCAGCTCCGTGTCTGACATCTCCCCACCCCCTGCGACTGTAGCTTCTCCAGAACCTTGGAGGTTCTGGCTACTTCGGTCCCCACCCCTCTTCCCCACGGGGAGCATCAGTGCCTGAGGGCAGCCCGGTGATGGTGGAAGAACTTCCCCTAGGAGAAGCTGAGGTGCCACCAGAGGCAGGACTTCCTCATGGGGAGGGGTCAGTCTCCCAGCGCCCCAGTGAGCCTCAGAGACCCAGCTGGGGCCGGCTGCTTGGACACGCCGAACTCGGCTAATGAAGCGCTCTGGGTGGGTGAACTCTGGTTCGTGGAGAGCTGGCTGCTCCACCTGTGTCCGCCTCGAGGGGACACGCGCCGTGGACTCTGACCCAGAGCCCACAGGCCCGCCCGCCCTCCCGCCGCAGAGGCGCCGGCTACTCACCGCCCTGGAGCGCCAGCAGGAGCAGAGGGGCGGCCCAGCCGCGCGGCATGCTGACTCCGGGGCCTGCAAGAGACGCGCAGCGGACGGTGGGCCCAGCCTGGGGTCAGGGCACCCAGACAGCCCCCCTCTGAAGACTTGCCTCCCATTCCTGAATGCGTCTCAGGAAAACGAGGTTTTGAGGAGCCGGAGGACAGGACCCGCTCAAGAATTCCTGCCCCTTAGAAACGGCTCCCGAGGACCCCCTCCCACTCCCCCACCTCCTTCCCGTCCCCTTTCACGGCCACAAATGACAGGTGAGTTCAATGGGGAGCGGCTCGCTGCTCTCCCACACACTTAGTCTACGCCACATGTGCATTAAATGTGGGCATTTATGCAGCTAGGGAAGAAGGGGCGGGGAGGGGACACTGGCTGGAAAGTGCTATTTAATGAGCAGCAATCCTGCGTAAGACCCTCCTGGTGACGTTAGCCTTATAAATTGTCTCCTTACTAAACAACAAGCCTAAGATTCACCCCCAGAGAAGACTCCTCCTGGGACCGAAGAGAGGTTTCGTCCGGTGAGCCTGTACTCAAGCCAAAGCCCGGTGAGCCCACGAGGAGGCGCCCTGGAACCCAGAGCCCGCCAGCCAAGGGGACCTGGACGCCCTGGTCCAGGTGAGACGGAGAAGAGACCTTTTCGGGGACAGCAAGCCTCTCCGGGAAGAGTGGACGCTGGCGCCCTCAGCAGAGGAACGATCCACCAGGCTGGCAGTGCCAGCCTCTAGCTGGTGCTTGGCCCATTGCATCCCCAGTTCTATGTCTGCCAGGCCAGGTCACCCACCCAGACCACCCCCTCGGACAGGGGAGTGGCTGCAACTGGAGCCTACAGGGATGACCCATGCCAGGAGCAAGTCACACACTGGCTTCTTCCAGACCATCCCTGAGCCCACAGAGGGGACCCTCCCACCCCATCCCCACCCCCACCCCCCGTCCCACCTGGGTTCCCAAGATCCTCCTCTGGCCCCATCAAGAGTTTTCTCTGAACTCCCTTCGGAGTCACCAGGTAGTCAGCAGCGAAGGGCACAGAGAGGGTCAGATTACCAGCTGTGTGGCTCTGGGCCAGTCACTCCCCCTCTCTGAGCCTTGTAGAAAACAGTAAAGCCCACTCCCAGGATTCTTGTGAGAATGCAGAAAACCCTGAGCATGGCCCTGACACCCAAACACTCAATAATAAACCGCCGTGATTGATACAGAATCTAGAGCTTCAGAAATGAAGGAATTCCAGAAGGATCTAACCAAGAGTTCCCCAAATTTCTCACTTTCAAAATGTTGGTCTTATTTGCAGATCATTTGTTTATTTAATGTTTTCTATAAATGAAGTTACTGACAAAATTAATTCCAACTTCATCCTAAGCAATAACCGTAGTTGTGTATTTTCCCCCAACACACTTTGAAATGAATAGCGTTGCTATTAAAATATGGTAGCCTGGCGGTGTAGCTCAGTGGTTGAGCGTTGGCCCATGCACCAGGAGGTCGCTGGTTCAGTTCCTGGTCAGGACACATGCCCAGGTTTCAGACTCAATCCCCAGTAGGGGCGTGCAGGAGGCAGCTGATGGATGTTCCTCTCTCATCGATGTTTCTAGCTCTCTCTTGCTATCCCTTCCTCTCTGTGAAATCAATAAAAATATGTGGGTTGTTGTTGTTTTTAAAGATGACGTGGAGGGAAACCCTTGAAAAGCTGCTTTGAAGCCACTGATCTGGCCCCAGCCCAGCAGGAGCCGTCACCACACCTGGAGGGTCGGGCCTCCCACCACAGGAGCCGGAGCCAGATCTGCGCCTCACTAGCGTGTCCACGCCTTGGCCCCAGCCCAGCACAAGGGCCTATGTAGCTCTGTCCCGTCTCTCCCCAGCGGCTCAGCCTTGACTGCAGGATAAAACACAAATCCCTTCACCCAGATCCAAGGGTCCCCTCAGCCAAGGCTCCTCAGTTCTACACAAAGTCACCCAAGCCCGGGGGGGGGGGGGGGGCTGCTGCTCTGTCTGCCTGGCGTCTCTGCCCCTCTTGTGAGGCGCTCCTCAAACTGGCGGGACTCCATAGGCGGGCACCTGAGCCAGGTCGGGCCACTGGGACCGGGCCAGGAGAGGACAGCAGCCCAGGCACGCCAGCGAACGAGTGCGTCCTGGGACTCTTCTCTAGAACTCTAATTGAGGGATTTGGGATGCCCACTGGAAGGTGGTACCCATCTCTGTCACCTGTTACAGAAAGGAGGCCTGGAAATGAGGCCAGTCCTGAGAAATAGGACGAGAGCCCCTGGGGCTTCATCTGAGGACCTGGGTCCAGCGGTACTGAGTCCGTGCCGGGACTCTTCATTGACATAAGCCAGGGGGGGATAAAAGCTATTCTGCTCAACCTCGAACTATGCTTCTGTTGCTTGCCACCACAGAAACCTGATGCAGTGGAACAGAGCAAAGGGCCATAACTTGAAGCCAGTGGATATTGGAGTTTCTCCGGTCCTTCACGCTCTGTCCTTGGTTACCATCTCTGAAATGGGGACAATTACGCCCCCTGCGCCTGGCCGTGAGGGGGAGTCCGCGGGGAAGCAGGCGTGGCCGTGCCCTGTGACTGTAAGCGACTATACGAGGGCGCTGGACCCCTGCTAGGACTGTCCCCTACCTAGGCGTCTCCTGCAGAGGCGAGAGGAGCACCTAGCTGGGAGCCCGCCCGGTCCCAACTGGGTGTGCTTGGGCAAGTTCCTGACCCTCCTGATTCTCTGTTTTCTCATCTATAAAACAGGCTCATGACTCTTTGCTCAAAGTTTGTGGCAAGCACTAAATGCATCCTTGCAGGTAAAGCACGCCGGCACAGTCCTGGATGGCCCGGAGCCCTGGACAGGCACTTGTGCACCAGGCTCCAGTGCCGAGAAGTGGTTTCTGGGCTTGTGGTAATGCCGCTTACAAGTTGGCCAGATTTCAGAAGATTCTGAGGAAGTAGAGAAGCTTGGGGGTAGAAAACAAGGTTGAAGTAGGTGCTGTGGAGAATATAAAGTGCTTACCTTCCTGGTCAACAGAGAAATGCAAATAAAAAGTACAATGGCATGCCATTTTAATCGTATTGATTGGCAAAACCTAAAGTCTGACAACACCCCATGTGGCTGAAGACGTGGTGTCATGGGAACTCTGGTTCACAGTTATCGGAAATGTAAATTGATACGATTGGTCTGGAAATTGGTTTGCATGATCTCATTAGCATGAGCAAGCACTTGCCGTGAGATCCGGCAATTTCACCCCTATGTACATGACAAAAGAAACTCTACCACAGGTGTCCTAGAAGCACACGCAGAAATGTTTATAGCAGCATGGATTTCAATAACAAAGAACTGGAAACAACCTAAATATCCAACAGCAAGAGAATGGAAAAGTAAACAGTGGTAGAGTTGCTCAATGTGAAACTGAATCATAGCTTTACACCACAAAACAAATGACTCTGACAAACAAAATGTGAACTGAAGACAAGTTAGAAAAGAACACCATCCATGTCACACACACTCAGCACCAGGAAAACCTGCTCCATATGTTGTTTAGATGGACTTACATGTGTCCGGAAAGCACAGAGGTGCCCAAGCCGATGATAAACATCAAACTTCAAATAGTGTAGGAAAGCAGGGGATGTGATGAAAAGGGGTCTTCGAGGGTCTCAACACGTTGGTAAAACTGAGTGAGGTTCCCATGGATGTTGATTTCTATATTATTCTTCATACCCTTCTGTATGTCCAAACTATTTCATAGCTTTTTAAATGTAAGTGAATCTTAATTTTTCAAGTAAAATGTGGAAGGGGACTTTCACTTCTGGCTATAATGGAGTAGCTGGTATCAGACTCATTCCCCTACTGAGAACAACTACTAAGCAGGAAAAAATACTGTGAGAAGGCACGAGAGAGCAACCAAGGTAGGCAGTACTTGAGAGGACAGGGTGTCAAAGTCGAGGAAAATGCATTGAGATTCTGTGTGCAATTTCCTCTCAAATAATTCACCAAGGCATTGCTAATGAGTGGCATACCAAGAAACTTAGCAGAGGGCATTTAGTAATAAGCTAAAAATCTAAGAAGAGATTTTGGCAATTTCACAATGCTGAGGGAGGTATTGAAGTTCAAGGCCTAGCAAGAAAGATGGGCCCTGGAAAGTACCCAGTTATTCAGAAAAGGTTATGCCTTGAGAGTTAGAAAAAAAAATCAGAAAGAATTTAGCCTTGACAGCATCAAAGGGATCTGCCTATATGCTATATGTCTACTAGAATAAAATGAAAACCTATCTGGAAAAAGTTAGATTTATCCAAAGCCTTTACATTTTTCATACAAAATGTTCAGTATCCCCTTAAGTTGATGAGGAAAACCAAGAAACAATATCAAATGACCAAAAACCAAGAGGAAAAGAGGCAATGGAAACACACTTAGGTGATTCAGAAAATGGCATTATCAGACACAATTTAAAATAGCTATGATTAGTATGTTCAAGAATTCCATCAGAAATATGAAATTTATTTAAAAATCAGAAACCCTAGAAATGAGAAATACAATAATTGAAATTGATAAAAACTGAGTTGATGGGTTTAACTACAGATGAGAAACATTAGAAGAGAGGATTGGTGAACTAGAAGATCGGTCAATAGAAAATGCCAAGATTGAAATATGCAGAGAAAAAATATTTTTAAATACAGAAAGAGCAAAAGGGACATATCAAACATCGTGAAAAGGTCTAAAATATATGTTTTTGGAATTGAGAAAGAACTACTCAGAAGCAATCATAGAAAACAAGTTAAATATTTTTCAAAACTAGAAAAAGACATTAAGCCACAGATTCAAGAAATTCTACAAAACCCCAAAAGGAAAAATAAAAATAAAATCATATCTAGATACATCATAGAAAACTTTTTTAAAAAAAATCAAAGATAAATACATACTTAAGAGCCAACTTAAATGTTATATACAGCAAAATATCCTTAAAAAATAAGTTAAGCTCAAAATGATAAAGAAATCAATTAAAACTCCACAACTAACATCATACTTAATGATGAAAAATTGTAAGTTTTTCCTCTAAGATAAACAAGACAAGAATATTAACTCTCATGACTTTTATTAAACATTGTACTGGAGGTTTTAGCCAAGATGATAAGTGAAATAAAAAAGTAAAAGCCATCCATATGAAAAATAAATAAAGTGTTCCTATTTTAAGATTACATAATTTTGTACATAAAATCTTAAGGACTTCACACAAAAAAACAAAAAATAAAAAAATGAAATAAAACAAATAAACAACCAAGTACAATAGTTCCTTAGATATGACACCAAAAGCACAGCAACAATAAAAAGAAAAAAAGAAAAAAGATTGATTGGACTATTTAAAATTTAAAACTTTTGTGCTTCAAAAGACTATCAAGAAAATGACAAGACAATCTACAGAGTAAAAATATTTGCAAATCATATAATTGTTAGGGATTTTGTATTCAGAATATATAAAGAACTCATAACTCAAGACTTAAAAGATCACCCAGTCTTAAAATGTGCAAAAGATTTGAGTAGACATTTCTCTAAGGAAGTTATATTAATAGTCAATAAACACATGAAAAGATAATCATTATCATTAGTCATTAAGGAAATGCAAATAAATACCACAATGTAATACTTCATACCAACTAGATGGCTATTTTTTAAAAAAGGAAAATAAAATTATGTGCAAGATGTGGAGAGATTGGCAACTTTATACATTGGTAATAGCAATGTAAAATGGTGTATCTGCTGTGGAAAACAAATTTGCAGTTACTCAAAATGTTAATACAGTATAATGTTATCACATGACCAAACAATTTGATCTCTGGTATGTAGCAAAAAGAGTTGAAAACATATGTCCACAGAAAACACCTTGTACACAAATGCTCACAGCAGCATTATTCATAATAGTCCAAAACTAGAAGCAACTCAAATTTCCACCAATTGGTGAATGGACATACAATATGTAGGCTATCTATTCAATGGAATATTATTCAGCCATAAAAATGAAGTGATGATATATGTTACGACATGCATGAGCTTGAAAATATATGCTTAAGTTAAATAAACCAGAAGCAAAAGCCACATATTGTGTGATTCCATTTATATAAAATGTCCAGAAATGTCCAGGCAAATCCATAGAGACAGAAAGTAGATAGTGGTTGCCAGGGACTAGACAGAGCTTTGAAGGGAGAGGAATAGGAGTAACTGCTTAGGGACCTAGGTTTTTATGTTTTTTGAGAGATGAAAAAGTTCAGATAGTGGAAATGGTTGTACAACTGTGTGGATATACTAAAAAATCACTTAATTGTACACTTAAAAGAGTGATTTTTATAGGTAAATTAGATTTAAAAATTTTTTTAATTGAAAGCAAAATTTTTTTAATTGAAAAAAAATTGATGCTGACCAGGAAAAGCTGATAGAATTTGTCACTTGTATACCCTCATCAAAATATATACCAAAGTGAGTTATTCAGGCAAAAGAAAAAGAATCCCAGATGGAAAGAAAGCTGTCATAGGAAGAAATGGAGAGTATTATAAATATAAATAAATATTAATTGCTTAAAATAGCAATAATGATAATATTATGAAGTTTAAACTACATGTAGAATTAAAATGCATGATAATGATACCCCAAAGGTCAATGAAGTTAAAGGTCACTGCATTGTCTGGGAAGTGTTGAAGGTGCTAATATAAGATAGTCTCTAAAAATATCAAACATGCATGTTGTAATCTTTAATATAAGCACTAACAGAATTAAAAAAGGAAGTATAACTAACAATAGACAAAAAACATAGAATAGCAATTTGTTTAAAAATTTATTCTTCTAAGCAATGGGACAAAGAAGGAGAAAAAGGAACAAAGAATAGATGAGGCAAAAGGAAATAAATAGCAAGACGATAGACTTCGTCTCAAACACATCAGTACTTTTATCAACTATAAGTAAACTAAACACTTGAATTAAACAGGTCACCTTATACCGAAACTTGACATTAAAAGGAAATTAAAATACAGGTCAAGCACTCTGATAAATATACATATAAAAGTTCTCATGCAAAATATTAGCAAACCAAATCTAATGAGATGTGCAAAAGTAGATAATACATCATTGTCACATGAGGTATATTTCAGGAATGCGAGGTTAGTTCGGCATCTGAAAACCAGTGTAGTGGTTTCCTTTGGTCCGTGATTCCATTTTATGCAGTTTTATTTATGCATGGTCAACTGCAGTCTAAAAATATTAAGTAAATAGATCCAGAAATATATAATGAATAATTTTAAATTGGTGTGATAAAAGCTCACACTGTCCCACCTGGAACCTGAATTTTTCCTCTGCCTGGTGTAGCCACATTTGTATGCCACCTGCCCATTCATCACTTGGCCTTCTCAGAAACCATTAGATCCACTGTCATTGTACCGCTTGTGTTCAAATGACCCTTACTCTACTTAATGATGGCCCCAAAGCACAAGAGTAGTAGTGATGCTGGTAATTCAGATCTGCCAAAGAGAAGCCGTAAAGTGCTTCCTTTAAGTGAAAAGGTGAAAGTTCTAAATGCAATAAGAATTAAAATCATAGGCTGCAGTTGCTAAGATATACAGTAGAATAAATCTTCTATCTATGATATTGTGAAGAGGGGAAAAGAAATGTATTCTAGTTTTGCTGTCACACTTCATACTGCAAAAGTAGTAGCCCCAGTGCATGGTAAGTGCTTAGTTAAAATGAAAAAGGGGCCCTAGCTAGCTTTGCTCAGTGGATAGAGCATTGACCTGTGGACCAAAGGATCCCTGCCTGTGTCCTGGTCAGGGCATGTGCAGGAGGCAAGCAATCAATGTGTTTCTCTCACATCGATATTTCTCTCTGTATTTCCCTCTCTCTTCCACTCTCTCTAAAAGATCAATGGAGAGATCGAAACAAGATGGCGGCCTAGGTAGCCTCCTAGGCTGCCACCTCATCAACAATTTGGAAAAAAACAGCAGCTAAAATCGAAAGGGATTGTACCAGACCCACAGGAAAGCTGGTGAAATGGGAAGGCTACAACTAGACACCAAGCAGGGCACCGCTGCTGCCATGTGGAGTTTAAAACTACAGCGAAACTGGACCTGCCGGAGCCGCTGCCGCTAGGAATGAGGGAAGCCAGACCTCACACCGCCCTGGGGCCCAGGGACTGGGCCAGCCCACCGGCCGCCATGGGAACCAGGGAGCTGATATGGGGACCTCCGCCGCGCCTTCAGCGCCTGCCCGGACGAGAAGCCTCCCTGCCCGCAACCATCCCGGCCCGCAGCTGTCCCAGCCCGCCCGCTGTGCTGGTGAGGAGCTGGCGCAGCGTCTCCCGGCCCGCAGCCAGCTCGGCCTGGTCTCCGCGTGCGCCATGCTGGTAGGGAGCTGGCGCACCGCCTCCTGTTTGCGGCCCCAGTGAGTCCTTCCTCCGCAGCTGCCCGCAGCCGGCTCGGCCTGGCCTCCGCACACGCCGTGCTGGTAAAGAGATGGCGTAGCATCTCCCAGCCCACAGCCAGCTCGGCCTGGCCTCTGCGCATGCTGTGCTGGTGAGGGGCTGGCGCAGCACCTTCCGTTGGCGCCCTGGGAGTCCTTCCTCCGCCGCCGCATGGCTGGGCCGAAGCTTCCGCCACTACTGCCATGTGGATTTTAAAACTACAGGGAAAATTGAGCCACAGGAGCTACCGTCACTGCTGCACCTGCGAATGGGAATCCACTGTAAACAGAGGTCACTACGCCCGGGCTCAGGGAGAGTGCGGCTTCAGAACTTAGCCTTTGCATCCACAGCAACTCCACTTCCGCACCAAAGGAGACACCATTGAGGGCGGTCTCTCCACCCGCAACCATCTCAGACTGCCCACAACCTTCCCAGCACACCCTCCGTGCTGGTATGGAGATGGCACGTGCTGGTGAGGAGCTGGCGTGGCGCCTTCCGTTAGCGGCCCCGGTGAGTCCTTCCTCTGCTGCCGCATGGCCAAGCCGAAGCTCCCGCCACTGCCGCCATGTGAACTGTAAAACTACAGTGGAAATTGAACCACAGGAGCGACTGTCGCTGCCATAGCACAGCGCCTCCAATTCGCGACCCCAGCGCCCCAGAGGGGCCGTGTGCCGTGGGTGAGCCTTATGTCCCAGGGGGCCATGTGCCCCGGGTGAGCCGTGTGTCCCAGGGGAAGCAGTGGGACCCGGGGGGAGGGGCGGTGAGAACCAGAGGAGGAGTGGACTCTATTTGTGTGGTCCTGAAATAGTCACCATAAAACAAGCAG
Source organism: Vespertilio murinus (assembly GCA_963924515.1). NCBI lineage: Eukaryota > Metazoa > Chordata > Mammalia > Chiroptera > Vespertilionidae > Vespertilio > Vespertilio murinus. The sequence continues at coordinate 99,190,663 of OZ004705.1, read as the reverse complement.
ACTGCCAAATGAGGAGTGGATTCTATTCATGTGATCCTGAGATAGTCACCATAAAACAAGCAGATTGTCAAATGACAGCGGGGAAGGGAAGGAGACCTGGGGGGAGATAAGAGAACAACCGAAGGACTGGTATACATGAATATAAGTACAACCAAGGAACACAGAACTCTGGGGAGGGAGGGCATGAATGGGAGGTGGGGGGGTGTGGGCAATGGTAAGCTATGTACACATATAATACCTTAATAAAAAAAATAATAATTAAAAAAAATAAAATAAAAGATCAATGGAAAAATATCCTTGGGTGAGGATTAACAAAAAACAAACAAACAAAAGTAAATAAATAAATGAAACGGAAAAAGCATTAAATCTGTGGGTGGAAGACATGAACAAAAAATGTGCTCTAATCAATGACAGTATGTAGCATCAGAAAGGACCCCTGAAATGAGTGAACCCAGTCATTTATTGCAAGTAAGAGATGCATATTGGTCTCAAATATTTTACTGTAATTACCCTTATTTTTGTGATGATGTGAAATGATAAAATGCCAAACCTGTTCCTAAATCAGGGTTTGGCATTTTATCATTTCACATCATCACAAAAATAAGGGTAATTACAGTAAAATATTTGAGACCAATATGCATAAGGAATGCTGACACAAAAAATCCTTAACAAAACACTAGCAAACCACGTGTAACACCCCATTAAAAAGGGATATGAATAAATGGGACTTAACCTTGGGATTTAAGGATGGCTCAACATACAAAAATCCACTGCATTAACAGAAAAAAGGACAAAAATGACATGATTATTTCAAATAATGCCGAAAAAGCTTTCAACAAAATTCAACATCTGTTCATGATGAAGACATTCAGCAAACTAATTTTAATAGAATAAAATTACCTGAACATAATAAATGCCATAAATGAATACACTGTTCGCCTCAATGGTAAAAAGCTGAACGCTTTTTCTCTAATGTAAAAAACAAGGCACGGCCTGGCTGGTGTTGCCCAGTGGTTAAAGTGTTGGCCCACTCACCGAAGAGTCACAGGTTCGATTCCTGATCAAGAGCATGTACCTGGGTTACAGGCTCCATCTCTGGTCCCAGTTGAGGCATGTGCAGAAGGCAACCAATAGATGTGTCTCACGTGAATGTCTCTCTCTGTCTCTCCTTTTTCCCTCCCTTCCACTCTCTCCAAAAATCAATGGAAAAAAATATATTCTCGGGTGAGGATTAACAACAAAAAAAACAACAACACAGAAACAAAGCAAGAATGCTCACCCTTGCCACCACTATTTACACTGGATATTCTAGCCAAAGCAATTAGTCAAATACATAAATAAATAAATAAATAATGAATGAATGAATAAATGGCAGTCAGGTTGGAAAGGAAGAAGTAAATTTATCTCTGTTCACAGATGGCATGATTTTAAATATAAATAACCCTGAAGATTCCACATAATAAACCTGTTAGACTAATTAACCAATTCTTTAAAGTGGCAGAATACAAAACCACACTCAAAACTCAGTTGCAGCCCTAGCTGGTTTGTGTCAATGAATAGAGTGTCAGCCTGGGGACTGAGGGGTCCCAGGTTCGATTCCAGCCAAGGGCACATGCATGGATTGTGGGCTCGATCCTCAGTGGGGGTAAGGCAGAAGGCAGCCAATCGATGATTCTCTTTCATCATTGATGTTTCTTTCTCTCTCTCTCCCTCTCCCTTCCTCTCTAAAATCAATAAAATATGTATTTTTTAAAAATAAGTTGTATTTCTATACATTAGCAATGAACAATGCAAAAAAGGAACTTAAAAGGCAATGCTATTTACAATAGTATCAAAAAGAATAAAATACTTAGGAGTACACTTCATCAAGGAGGTGAAAGACTTGTACACTTAAAACTACAAAAGAAACAGCTGAAAGAAATTGAAGAAGACACAAGTAAATGGAAAAACATTCCATGTTCATGGATTGGAAGACTAAATATATTTTAAGTGCCCAAAGCAATCTACAGATTCAATGCAATCTCTGCCAAAAGCCCACTGACATTATTTGCAAAAACAGAGAAAAATCTTAAAATGTATATGGAATTTCAAAGGCCCCCAATAATCAAATTAGACTCCTGATTTCAAACTATACTAACAAGCTACAGCAATCCACGTAGGTATTGGCATAAAGAGAGAGATAAGTAGGTACTGAGACCAATGGAGCGGAATAGAGAGCCCAGAAGTAAACCCGTGTTCATGGTTGGATGGTCTTTGACAATGGTGCCAAGCCCACGTAGCAAATGGTACTGGGAAACCTGGAAAGCCACAGGCAAAAGAATGAGGGTGACTCTTACCTTAAATCATATGCAAATTAACTCAAAATCGATTAAAAGCCTAACTGTAAGACTCCTAGAAGAAAAATATAAGGAAAAACTTCAAAGAAATGGACTTGGCAATTATTTATCAGATATGACAGCTAAAGCACAAGCAACAAAGCAAACATAGACAAATAGGATGGCATCAAACATAGAAACTTTTGGGCAGCAGAGAAAGCAATCGACAGAGGAAGGTGCGACCTATGGGATGATAAAAAAAATATTTGCACACCCTATATTGAATCTATAAAGAACTCTCATATCTCAGAAACATACCAAAACAAAAAAACATACCAAAACAAAAAAATATTTGCACACCCTATATTGAATCTATAAAGAACTCTCATATCTCAGAAACATACCAAAACAAGCAAATGGCCAACAGGTGTTTGACCAGACGCCCAGCATCAGAGTCATCCAGTCATGCAGATCAAAACCACAATGAGGTGCTACTTCACACCTGCTAAGATGACTCCCGTGTTGGGGAGGATGTGGAAAGACTGGATCCCTTGCACCCTGCTGGTGGAATTGTAAAAGAATGCAAATGCTACAGAAAACAGTATGGAGTTTCCTTTAAAATATCACAAATAGAACTCCCGTGTAACCCAGCAGTCTCATTTCTGGGTACATATCCAAAAGAATTGAAAACCAGATCTCAAAGAGTAACTTGCACACCCATGCTCATTGCAGCATGATTCATAATAGTCAAGACTATGGAAGCAACCTAAATTCATCAGCCCATTGAAGTGTGGTATGCATGCAATGGAATAATATTTAGCCTTTTAAAAAAAGAAGGAAATTCTGCCAGATGCTATAACATGAATCAATTTCGAGGACATTATGTTAAGCGAAATAAACCAATCCTGAGAGACAAGTACAGCACTATTCCACTTATTTGGCATATCTGAAGTAATCAAACACATAGAAATGGAAAGTAGAAGGGAGGTCGCCAGGGGCTGGAGGGAGGGGGTCTCATGGGCAGTTGCTCCATGGGGATAGAGTGTGTGATGAAGAAGTTTTAGAGATCTGCTGTTTAACAGAATGCATACAGCTGAACTGCACTGTCCTGTGTTGTACACTTAAATATTGTTAAAACTGTAAATATATATATATATATATATATATATATATATATATATATACACACATATATGTGTGTGTGTGTGTGTGTGTGTGTGTGTGTGTGTGTGTGTATAATTAAGACGGTTTATGAAGTTCAAGGCTAGGAATTCTGCTTTGCACCCCAGTACCCCTTCTCGTGGGACTAGCAGATGGCAATGTTTACAATCATTACAAAAGCAAAGGTAGAAAGTCCCCAAGTGGTAGGTAGATGCATCGGACTGGGTTTTTCAGCTATTTCTTCCTACATCTGGACCTCCAGCTTGCAAAAGTATATTAATAAAGTTAATAAAGTGTAAAAAAATTATTGTATTTCTACACACTGAGAGCAAACATGAAGTTTTTGAAATTATATAACTTACATTAGCATAAAAATAAAATTTCCAAGAATAAATCTAATGAAGGATGTACAAGACCTCTACACAGAAATCTATAAGATATTTGTAATATAATTTAAAATATATCTATTTTATTGATGTTTTACAGAGAGGAAGGGAGAGGGATAGAGAGTTAGAAACATCTATGAGAGAGAAACATTGATCAGCTGCCTCCTGCACACCCCTACTGGGAATGTGTCTACAACCAAGGTACGTGCTCCTGACTGGAATCAAACCTGAGACCCTTCAGTCTGCAGGCCGAAACTGTATTCACTGAGCCAAACTGGTCAGGGCTGCAAGATAATTTTAAAAATATGTAAATAAATGGAGCAACATACTATGCTCATTGATTGGAAATTTTAATACAGTCAGCCCTCTGTATCCACATCTGTGGATTCAACCAACTGAGAATCAAAATTAATTTTTAAAATCCTACAAAATTTCCAAAAAACAAAACATGAAATTCAGCGCTATGTTGAATCCATATGAATGAAGTGATGTGTAGGCATACTTTGCTGTCACTTCTATGCAAATATAGCTTATATGCAAACACTGTTCCATCCTAACTAATAAAAGAGTAATATGCAAATTAACCATCACTCTGCTCAAGTCACGCCCCAGCCATGCCAAGCCACGCCCACCAGCCAATCAGAGTGAGTATGTAAATTAACCCCAACCAAGATGGCTATAGCCACAGAAAGTAATTGAGAGGGTTGGGTTTCAATAGAGGAAGCCAAGCTTTCCACACCCCTGGCTCACCTAGGCCTCCACTCAAGGCTATAAAGTTTCAATTATAGAAGATATATGAACCCCCAACAGAAATGGCGGCAGCCACAGAGCCCGCAGGGGCCTTGGCTCTGCTCCAGGCTACCAAGTTTCAATTGTAGAAGGTAAATAAATCCCAGATATCAGGGCCTCTGCTTGGGTCACTGGGGAGTGTGGCTGGCCTGCAATCCACTACAGGCTCCTCGCTCAGGCCCCCCCCCCATGCCCCAAGGGAACCCCCACCCTGATCCAGAACACCCTTCAAGGCAAATCAGCTGGCCCTCGTCCATGCACCAGGCCTCTATCCTAAATAATAAAAGAATAATATGCAGATTGACCATCACTCTAACACACAATATCAAGATAGCTGCCCCATGTGGTCAAAGATCCTGCCCCCATGTGGACATAAGATGGCCAACAGGGGAGGGCAGTTGAGAGGGACCAATTCTGCAAGGGAGGGCAGTTGGAGGCGATCAACCCTGTAGGGGAGGGCAGTTGGAGGTGATCAACCCTGTAGGGGAGGGCAGTTAGGGGTGGCCAGGCTAGCAGAGGAGGGAAGTTGGGGGCAAACAGGCTGGCAGGGGAGCAGTTAGACATCAATCAGGCTGGCAGGGGAGTGTTTAGGGAGTGATCAGGCTGGCAGGCAGAAGCGGTTAGGGGCAATCAGGAAGGCAGGCAAGCAGTTGGGAGCCAGCAGTCCTGGATTGTAAGAGGGATGTCCAACTTCCTGTTTAGATGTTAAACAAGCAGTTTAAGATCCCTTGAGGGGTCCCAGATTTGAGAGGCTGCAGGCTGGGCTGAGGGACACCCCCACACACACCCCGTGCACAAATTTCATGCACTGGGCCTCTAGTTTTATATAAGGGACTTGGGCATCCTTGGATTTGGGTATCCCACGGAGATACTGGGACAAATTCCCTGTGGTTATCCAGGAATAACTATTCTAAAAATGTCAATTCTCCCCAAGTTGTACTATAGTTTCAATGTAAGCCCAAGGTTCAAAAAAATTCCAACAAGATTTTCTTTGGTGGAAATTGACAATCTAGTCCTACAATTTACATAGAAATGCAGAGCCAAGAATAATTTAGACAATCTTGAAGAAAAAATATGACATTGTTGCAAGGAAAAACAAATAAGCCACTAAAAAAATAATAGAGTCCAGAAATAGATTCATATATATAGCCACTTAACTTTCAACAAAGTTCCACTGCAAAGCCTTGGAGAGCAGGGTCTTAAAAATAAGGGCCGATTAATTGGTATTCATCTAGCAGAAAATAAACCTTGACCCTCTGCTTCACATCACCCATAAAAATAAGTTACAGTTGGGTTGTAGACCTGTGAAAGCTAAAACAATAAAACATGTAGAAGAAAACTTAGGATAACATTTTCACGACCTTAGAGCAGGCAGCACCTCTTCAACAGCACATACCAAGCTCTAGACAGAAGGAAAAAGACTGATAAATTGAATTTCATTAAAATTAGGAGATTTGTCCATCTAAAGATGTCATTAAGAGAATGGGGAAAAAAAAACAAAATGGGAGGAGATTCCATCTATATCTATACTCATACACACATACATACATCTATAGGGTGTCCCAAGAATATATACACACACTTTGAATAATTATAAAGGCAGTGTTTGTTAAAATGCATTTCATTTTCAAAATGGAGCTATCAGCTGTTAAAGTGTGTGTATATATATATATATATATATATATATATATATATATTTATAATTTTTTTTTATTTTTTAATGCTCACCTAAGGATATGCTTAGAGAAGGGCAGGGAGAGAGAAACGTCTGTGTGAAACAGAAACATTGATTGGTTGCCTTCTATATCTGTACCCAGAATATAGAAAGAACTCTTACAAAACAATAATAAATAACATAGAACTCACTTAAAAAAGAAATAGACAGAAAGCTTAAACAGACACTTTACGAAAGAAGACATCTAAATGGCCAATAAGCATATTGAATGGTGTTTAAATTCATTATTCATCAGGGAAATGCAAATTTACATCCCAATATGATACAACTGCTCATCAACCCAGAATGGCTAAAATGAAAAAAAAAAGACAGACTATTCCAAGTGCTTGGAAAGACCTGGCGTAACCAGCACTCTCCATCTGGACCAGTGTTCCGGTAAGAGCGTAAACTGGTACAACCATGTCAGAAAGCGTCCGCTGAACGGGACGCCCAACAATGCCATTCCTAGGCTGCACCAGTGAGAAGTGTGCGTATGCGCGCACACGCGGAATGTGCCAGGTGTTCACAGCAGCGTTGTGTACCCCCTCCCCAAACCGGAAAGAAGCCGGGGGCTCGGTTTCTCTGTATCTTCTTTCCCTCACCGATGATCAGGAATGGCATCCCTCTAGCTCCTCCAGTCAGTCATCATCTCCTCTGTGACTCAGGAGGGCACCAGGAGTGGAGAGTGAAAGGTGAGGAGCTGATGAAGTGCACGCCCCCTGTCCCATGGGGACCGAGAAGCAATGGAGTGGGTGACGAGGGACTCCCCAGAGTGCCAGAAACAGGAGCCCGCCGCTGGCCAGAAGGGGAAGTGTCAAGCCCCAGGGACTTCCCGAAAGGGAACACAGAAGAAAGGGCTCCAGTTTGTCCCTGGTCTTCAAGGACTCTGCCCACCTTGCCCCCTACGGGCTTCCTTCCTGGTCTCCCTGCCACCAGCAGCGACCCCTCCTACCCCATCCTCATTCCACCACGGCATCTCTGGCTCCTCACTGACCTTCAGAGAAGACCCAAATTCCTGCAGTCAGGAGCTTTCAGGATCTGCTCCCCAGCGTTCCCTCCACCCCGTGTCCGTCCGGGACTCCGGACGCACCAGGTCCGGACGCCCATTCATCTGGCTTCCGGGCCTGTGCACGTGCGTCTCAGCCACCGGGACTGTCTGCAGGCCGAGGCGACCGTCAGCCGCCTACGCCTTCTTCCAAATCTAGTTCAAAAGTCACCTCCTCGTAAATCTCGGCCTCGCCAGAGCCTGAGTCACTCCTTCCGCTCAGGTCCCTGCCTCACCAGGCAACGCGGCTCGTGCTGCTTTCAGTGGCATTGAAGCAGCAGCCGGGCCGGGACCGCGTGTGGCTCGGTTACTGACACAGGTCTCAGTGCCTGACACATACGTGCTCAAAACAGTCCTCGCATGAGCGACTAAGTAAGAGTACTGCTTTCTCTACTAGTAATGATGGATGCTGAAGCTTAACCTCCATCTTCAAACCCATGTAGACTGTGGCCCAAAGTTACATATTACTCTTCTTCACTCCCTTTCTTAAATGCGGGGCCTGGGGATCGTTATGTCTGTCAGCTTCTCCTACCGCAGGGTCTCTGCACGTGCCGTTCCCCGCCGAGAACTCTGCTGCTTGTGCTTTTGCCTTCCCTTCTCAGATGTCAATCCACTCTGTCAGAAAGGGGCCTCCCCCGAGGCTTTCTGTGCCACACACCCCTTCGTCTGTCTCCCTGGTCGCACGCGTCATATTAGGATCGGCCTAGGGAACGTTCCTGGTTTTGTGTTCATGGCCTGTCTCCATCCGCAAAGCGTGAGCTCCCAGAGGCTGGGAAATGGACGGGCGTTGTTCACCGCAGTGCCTAGAAGGGGCCTGCGGCATCGTCGTGCTCAGCAAGGAGATGAAGAAGATGGGGGAGGAATGAAGGGGGCTAAGAATTACTGTGTCCACTCATACACAGAGCAGCCCTGAGGCAGCCCCCAGAGAGGTCTCGGTTTCCCCGTCAGCTTCATCGGTCTAGGAACTGCCCCGCATTGGGCAGCACCCTCAGTGCCCAGGGTCTGAGTGGCCATGGCTGCGGTCATCAGGTTAGCAACAGACACTTCAGACAGGAACAGCGGGGTGCCCACCGAGCGGGGCTCTCAGGCTGAGGAAGAGCCAGCCTGCGGTCCTGGGTCAGAACGGAGGCTCTGCCCCGGGCCCTGGGCCCTGGCCTGGCTGGGGGGGTATGCGGCAGGTGCTGGGCACACTGTGGGTGTGTGGGTAATGGTAGTTACTTTATTTTTTTGCCAGTGGAGAGGGGCGGGCTGTGGGTGTCTAAGGGCAGGCATGCCAGGACATGGGCATTATAGCTTAGCCAGTAGGAGCTGAACCTGAGAGGCAGCGTCTGTCCTTTCTGAGGATGTACAGCCTCGGAGCCTCGCTCTCAGCCTCTCTCCCCACCCGCCTGTCCTCACCTGAACTACCTTTCCTGCTGGCACTTCCCCCAGCCTGTGCAACCTCCCCTAGCTGAGACGCACCCCCACTCCCAGCAGCCGTCCCCTGCCTGTGCCGTCTCTACCTTCCCTACCACCTCCACCACGCCGGGCAGCCTCACCCAGACTGTGCAACCTCTCTCGGCTCCTGCAGCCACATCGCAATCCAGGCCCCTTTCCCCAGACCAGGAGGGGCTGGTTGTAAGGCAGAGAAAGGAAAAATGCTTTCAACCACAACTGCTTGAGGCCACGAGGTGGGGGGTGGGGTGAGGGGTGGGGGGGGGGCAGGCCTGGCAACCTGCCTTTGCCCCTTTCTTCCCAGCAGGCCCCCGCCAGCCTGCCCTGGCCCTGGCGCCAGCCAAAGCAGCCCGAGTGTCACTGGTTTGTGCTGGAGAAGGTTTGGGGTCCCAGTCCCAGTCTACAGCCTCAGGCAGAGGAGGAACTCGGGGCCCTGAGAGGTGCACAGTGAGGAGGCACCGGGGCGTGCTGGTACACTTGCCTCACCTCCGTGGGGACAATTTGCATAACCAGATCCTCCCTGGGGGCTGTGGGGACCAGCAGGCTGGGTTCCTGCCGCAGGTGTTCTGGCCATTCGGGGGCCCTCCGGGGGCCCCCTGCCCACACCCCGGGGAAGTGGATATTCTCAGGTTGCTTCAGAATTTCCACGTTTACTCAGAGCTCTCATTTGAGCTGTCATAAAAAGTCCCTCTGGCTGGGCGCCAGGGCGAGGAGTGGGGGTGGCTCCTCCCAGGTCCCCCTCCCCCACCTGGGCTTTGGCGGCCCGGAGGGCAGGGAAGAAAGGTGCATGTGAGGAAAGGGCTGTGAGGAAGTCCCGGTTCCCCTGTCTCCACAGCTTTCTTCCCTCTGCTTGCAGATGACTTCCTGGGTGACCCTAGAGAAACCCACCCTCCCTGAGCCTCAGTTTCTCCCTCCCCACTCCCCCACCCCCGCCGTGAATCATCGTAAGAGCTATCACTTATGAGGGCCTAGCCCTAGCCTATGCCAGAAGTGTCCTAGCTAATAACAAGGGGATTGTTGCCAATAATATTGAAAGTAAAACATCAGAGCTACCATTCCTTGTGAGCACTGCTGTGCTCGTGTCGCCTCATCCTCGCACTGGCCGGCTGGCTGTGCGCCCCTGCATCCCGGGAGCAGGGCAGAGCCTGGCGCACAGTAGGTGCTCAATAAATACCTGTTGAACAAAACCTCACAACAAGCTCAGACAGGCTCTCTACATCCATATAACAGATGAGGGAACGGGTTCAGAGGGGCTCGTGGCTTCCTCCGGTCACACAGCTGGGACTCAAACCCAGGTCTGGCTGCCTCCAATGCCCCCGGAGCCGACCCTGAGGCACTGCTCCCACCCTGAGCTGCCTGCCTTCCTTCATCTCCGGGAAGGCCGAGATGCTGTGGAGAAGCTGGTGCCTCCAAACCCTCCGGTGGCCCGCGCGCCTCTTTCCACCTTCTCTTGAACTGCCTCCCCCAGCATGCCCCACCCCTGCCCTCAGCCGTGAGGGGCTCCAGCCCCCCTCTTCCTCTCTGGGGAGGGGCGAGCCTGCAGCACACCGAGGGCTCAGCCTTCGCCTTGCCTGGCCCTCTCCCAGCCCTGGTCTCTTCCACCTGCTAACACGGGGCTCCGAGGGTGCCCCATCCAGACACGCTGCCCGGTGTGGGGTGGGCAGTACCAGGGCTTCTGGCCCTGGGGGTCCGAACCCAGCTCTGCCTCTTACAGTCCCAGGTGACCTAGGGCGAGGTGCTGCCCACTGAGCCACAGTCTCATCTGTGAAATGGGCTGAGTGAGACCAGCAGCCTCACCTGTGTTGGGGGGACATGGGGCGCCCTCGAGTGCCTGCAGCATGCTGAGCGCTGAAGCCAGGAAGGCTGGACCAGGGGGCCAAGGGAGGCAAGGCTGTGGCTCCCGAGGGGGCCCCCGCACCTTCTACTGCCCGTGGAGAGTGGTTCTCCCCCGCCCCGAGCTCCAGGCTCCTCGGGCTGTAAATTCCCCTCCTGGGAAGGCCTCCAGCCAGCAGCTTTCCCATTTTTATGACTTCAGATCCTCACAGCCAGCCCCACAGGGTGGAGCAGCCTTGGTTCCCATTGTACAGATGAAACCACCAAGGCTCCATGGAGCTAGAAGAGCCACAGAGACTTGCCAAGCTTACCCAGTCCCACATGGCTGGACTCTGAGCCCCCGGTTTTCCCCGCTCCGCCACGTGCCTCTGAGAGCCCTGCACTTCCCCCGGGGACACAGGTGTTCTCCCGACCCTGTGATGCCCCTGCCCCCCCCCCCCCCCCGGCGGCCCGACCCTGTGATGCCCCTGCCCTGGGTCCTCTGCTCCGGCTGAGCACAACTTGCCATCCTCCCATGAGCCCTAGGTGCCCCCTCCGGGCGCTCGCTGACCCGCTCCCCGGCCAGGCATGTGCCTGTCCCTGCCTTCGCCTGTTTCAGTCAGAAACGGACCCACCCTTCAAGGCTCAGCCTCGGCCCCAGCCCAGCGCACAGCACCCGTGTGCCCCCGTCACCTGGCCCCCTTCTTTCATGAGAGGTGAGGCGAAGCACGTGGAGGGCAGGACCAGCCTCCAAGTCACCTGCTTCCCCCGCTGCTTGAGTCACCCTGGGAAGCTCTTCATACCTCTCAGAGCCTCAGTCCTTTATCTGTGAAATGGGCACACCAACTCATTTTGAAGCATCAGATACAACAAGGGGGATAAAACACAGAAGGTGGCACACAGTCGGTGCTTCCCACTCACCCCCGAATGGCCCCCTAGCAGCGACCCACGGTCACACCAGCCTACCCCCTCCCCCCTCAGCTGCCCAGAACCGCGGGGACTGTCGGTCACGTTTGATCTAGAACCGGCTCTCCCTCCCCAGCCCTTGCCGTTGGGAGGCTGGTTTTACAGAGATCCTGGGGCGCCTGGCCGTGCCCCAGGCCGCCAGCAGACCCCACAGAGGCCCCCTACCCTGGAGCTGGGCTGAGCCGGAGACTCTAGCCCAGCCGTGGGCAAACTACGGCCCGCAGGCCGGATCGGGCCCGTTCAGCTGTTCTATCCGGCCCGCGGAGCCGAAGGAGCGGAGGCTTCTCTTGCTCTCCCCTCCGCTCCTTCACCAGCAGCCCAAGATGAGAGTGCCAGCATGGTCAGGTTGCTTTTGTTCCGGCCCTCCGGTCCAGTTTAAGAACCCATTGTGGCCCTTGAGTCAAAAAGTTTGCCCACCCCTGCTCTAGCCCAATGCTGCCGGCCTCACTCATGTCCCCAGCTGTGCTGAGGGCCCAGGACCCCTCTTTGCCCTTCCACCCAGGCAAAGACGGGGCCCTCCGGAGCAGAGAAGGTGCCCGTGCCCCTGCCCCAGCGCAGAGGAGTTACCTGCTATTCCAGCTTCTTCCTCAGAAGTCCATTCCGTGAGCTCAGGGCACTCCGTGGCTCCGGGGGGCAGCGGGCTCCGCGTGGTGGGAGCACGGGCAGGGCTCTCGGACGGGAATCCACAGCCCACACCGAGTCATCAACCAGACGGGATGCCACCTGTGCCCTGGACAGAGGGACGCTGGGCACTGGGCGGGCAGGCCACGCAGGGGTCAGTCACGTCCCAGAGAGGTCAGACACGGACAGAAGAGGGTCATCGAGGGGCAGGGACCGGTCGGCTGCGCAGGGAAGGACAGACAGCAGGCAAGGGCTAGCCAGGCAGACAGGCAGAAGGTCAGGCAGGCTGCCACTGCGGCTCAGGGAGCAGCAGGCAGACATTGGAACCCCGAGCCCATCAGCCGCTCGGCAGAGGGCCCCCAGTGGGCCCCTCAGAGGCAGCCGCCGACATCGCTGCCCCAGAGTGTGGGCAGGGTGAGAGGAAGAGGAGGAAGAGGAGGATGTGGTGAGAGCTGCCACTGCCCCGCCCACAGAGCAGCCGGCTCCTCCCCAGAGGGAGTGAGAAAGAGGTGGGAGGGTCCCAGCTCCCAGGGAGGGCTCCCCGCTCCCCAAAGGTCATGACCCAAAGGCAGGCAGGAGGCGTGGAGGTGCCATACTGGACAGGGAGGCCCCCGGGGGTCCTGGGCGCCCAACTCTCAGCTCAGAGAGAAGACGAAGAGCCGGGTGCCCTGGTGCGGCCACGGCAGTGACCCCACGGCAGCCCCTCTCCCAGCGGAGCTCTGGGACCCCCCAGATTCCTTGGCCCCTGAGTGAATCCAGCCTGTGGCTGCAGGGATGCAGGGGGCAGGACCCTGCCTCCACGCCCTTGAGGAGACAATCCCTTGGGCATCTCGCATCACCTCCCTGAATGCCTCCCTTTGCCCACCTGTTAAATGGGGACACCTAGCCATTGGACGGGTTGGGGGCGGGCAGCCATGACACATGGGAATTCAGGAGGAAAACAGAGAAAAGGATTCTAAAGAGGGTTTTCATTTTGCTGACGAGCCGAGCCGGGGGCCGATGAGAGGGTCAGATCTCTCTGGCCGACCTTTGAAAAGCCAGGGTGCAAAATTCAGCAAATGCCTGCAGCCGCTTAAGGGGGGCACAGAATGGCGGCGGCCGTGGCTACTCTTACTCTTCCACAGTGTGGAGGCTCCTGGGTGACCTCGCTGTATCCCACAAACCCCGTGAGGCAGACACGGCTATTCCCATTTCACGGGTGGAGGAAGCGAGGCTCAGAGGGCGGAAACGGCACACAACCTCAGGCGTGTGCCCGCCAGGGTGCGGGCCTGTGGAGACGGGCCCGGACGAGGTTCTCAGGCGGCGGGCTGGCTGACGAAGTTTGGATGACACAGGTCGGCTCAGACGCGCATGTCAGCTCTTCCCGCTGACTCACTTTGGGGAAACAGTTTGCAGCTGACCCACATGTCCGGTTCAAAGGGGTGAAAAAAAGGAGAAAGCAGCTTGCTATTTATTTCTTCTATTTCTTTCTTTTTCTGGTTGTTGGGTTTTTTTTGTTTTGTTTTGTTTTTTTGAGGAACTTGGATGCTTGGAAGGATGTGCGCATTCTCTGGAGAACAAGCCTTGGGAGAGAGCCAGCTCTTTATTTTCTGTCTCTCTACCTCCCGGGTGAGGTTTCTGACACCCGGTCTCAGATGTTGGCAGCAGGGGAAAGACCCGGAGCAGGGGGAGTGGAGCCTACTCTGTGCCCAGGACTCGCAGGGAGCAGTGCCTCACCTGAATAAGCTAAGAAAATGGTTATTCTCACCGTCACCGTCGTCATCCTTATTCACAAACACAAGCACTCGGCCCGGGAAGTGCAGCCACTTGCCCAGTGGGCCGGCAGTCAGACCAGCGTGCGCAGGGCCAGGACGACGGCAGGTGCAGAAGGTCCCCCGGGTGGAAAGCCCCGGGTGCCTGGCAATGGGCAGAGCTGGGAAAACAAGGGCCTCGCCCCAGGGTGACCTTTCCTCCCCGGCACATGGCTGGTCCTGTGGTTTGGACGCTCCCCTGACCTTTGCTTCCCTGGCACGTTGCTAATCATGCAAGTTAGACCCCCTTGGAGGAGGGGGCCGGGGAGAGAGGCAGACAAAGGGGCCAGAGAATAGCTCTTAAGCATTGGCCCCGGGACAGTGAGGCTCTGACCGGCATCAAATACATCTAGGCCTCAGCTGAGTTTCGGCTCCAGGCCAGAAGAAGCAGCAAAACCAGACAGGCGACACCATGGCTGCCTCAGGAGCACCACACTGATTCATGACCTCCTGGCACCGACCAATCAGCGGAGACCAGGACCCTGAAAGCGCACAGCTGGGAAGCTGATGACATTCTATTTAGATTCTCCCCTGGGACCTCCCCTAGGATCCCTGCCCTTAAAAGCCCTTTGGACGGAGAACCCCCGCTTCCCCCCTTCCCCCACCTGTGCCTTCCCCTCCCTCGTCTGCCCCCTGAGTTACCTTCACCTTTCTGTCTCCAAGCTCCAAGGGCCCTCCTTCTGCCTCCGCAGCTTGTTTCAGAGCCCAGTTCCTCTACTGCTCACTTCTACCTCTGTGACGTTCCAAATAAACGTTCTCTTACGCTTTGTCTTGGCCCTGAATTGTTTCTTAGCCAGAGCTCAAGAACCAAGGATGCTCAACGGAGGTCCGATCATCAGAAACATTCTGGTACTGTTCTGCTGACAACACAAGGCCACACAGCTGGGACTGAACTCAGTCCTCTGGGCTCCTGAGTTTACATTATTTACTCATTTATTTTTATTTTTTTAATATATTTTTATTGCCCAAACCGGTTTGGCTCGATGGATAGAGCGTCGGCCTGCGGACTGAAGAGTCCCGGGTTTGATTCCGGTCAAGGGCATGACCTTGGTTGTGGGCACATCCCCAGCAGGGTGCGTGCAAGAGGCAGCTGATTGATGACTCTCATCGATGTTTTTAACTATCTCTCTCCCTCTGTAAAAATAAATAAATAAAATATATTTTAAAAATATATATTTTTTGTTGATTTCAGAGAGAAAAGGGGAGGGAGAGAGAAATGGAAACATCAATGTTTGGAGACAATTATTAATCAGCTGCCAGGAAGCCCACACCTAGGCATGTGTTTTGTCTGGGAACCGAACTGTGACTTCCTGGTTCATAGGCCCATGCTTAACCACTGAGCCACACCAGCCAGGCTGCTCTTAACATTCTTGGTCACTCATTTCGCTTCTGGGTGTATATTAACCCACCTGTCTCCCTCTTTCCCTCTCTCCCCGCTTCCTGTCTGTCTATCTTCATCCCTTCCCTCCACCCACCCACTCACATTCTTCGTTTTTATTTGGAGAGAGAAACATCACCTTGTTGTTCCACTTACATAAGCATTCATTGGTTAATTCCTGTATGTGCGCTGACTGGGGATTGAACCCGAAACCTTGGCGTATCAGGATGACGCTCTAACCAACTGAGCTACCCTGCCAGGGTCCCCACTCATTCATTCCTCTATCCACCCACCTGCCCAACTTCCTATTTTCTCCTTCCTGCCTTCCACCCACCAATCCTGAGCAGGCCCTTGAGTATGCACTGCGGACACTGTCAGGGTTTGGCTATAGTGACACAGACGGTGAAAGAATTCACAACTAAGGGAAAAGATGCAGAAAGGAAATTTGTTTTACTTTCCAAAGAGGAAAGGGCCCAGTGCTGCTGGTCAATACAGGGTGGGGAGAAAGGGTAGCCTGCTCTTTTAAGCAGTGGCTGTTGCTAAGTGACAAGGAAGGGAGTGGGGATTACATTGAAGTTGAGCAGATACGGGGGGAGCCGCGGTGTTATCTTGAAAAGCTACAGTTTGTTTGCTTTCCCGGAGACAGTCCAGCAGGTGTCCTAAGGAGGTGTCTGGTCAGTATTTTTCCCCAAGTCTATAAAACATGCTTAGAGCAAAAGTTATAAAGAGTTCAAAGAGGCTTGTTTGAAGGATTGGGGGCGGGCAGAGTGGAGAAGGGAACTTTCTACTAACTAGAGATTCCTTAGAGTGCAAATTATCCCTGAGTTGTGAAAACAGCAGGGAGGAGGGGGATGCAAGAATATAGCCTTGAGAGTAGCTTCTCTTGTCCCACGGTTGAACAGATGAGTTGTTTGAGTTGGAGGAGCCAACAATCTTGGAGTTTAATTACCAGGTGCTTCTCATACATTGTGGAAGCCATAGCAAAGAAAAGGAAAGGCCTTTTTCTGTCCTTACAGATACCCCGCAGAAATGTATACAGATGGCAGCCCTCATGGCGCCTGCATTCTAGTGGGAAGTAACAGACACAAAGAAATAATGGACAAACTAAACAAATGTTCATAGGAACTAAACTAAGTGTCATTGAAAGCTGATGAGAGGTCAAGGTGGTGACATTTAGGGGCACGCTGGAAGATAAGAAGGACCCAACCATAGGGGAAACATTTTAGACAGAGGAAGTGCAAGTACAAAGGCACTGAGGTGGGAAGGAAATGTGGCTTGCTCCATAATCCTGAGAACAGAGTGGCAAAATAGAGTGAGCAAGCAAAGGGATACGAGGGTCTGAGGTCACGGAAGTCACACATCTTGCATACCACATAGGGCCTTTCAGGGCAATGCAAGGAAGGTAGGCTTGGTTCCAAAAGAAATTGAGTTATCTGAGTTTTCATCAGAGTGGTTTAATTCAATTTACATTTTCAAGAGTGTGCTCAGCAAGTAGATGGGATGAGACAGAGGCCACTTAACTCCTTGTGTTTAAAAAGTAGATGCTGCCGAAACCGGGTTGGCTCAGTGGTAGAGCGTCGGTCTGCGCACTGAAAGGTCCAGGGTTCGATTCCGGTCAAGGGCACATACCCGGTGGGGGGTGTGCAGGAGGCAGCTGGTCGATGTTTCTCTCTCATCGACGTTTCTAGCTCTCTGTCCCTCTCCCTTCCTCTCTGTAAAATATCAATAAAATATATTTTTTTTTAAGTAGATGCTTTTGCCAAAACCAGTTTGGCTCAGTGGTAGAGTGTCAGTCTTCTAACTGAAAGGTCCCAGGTTCTATTCTGGTCAAGGGTGAAAGGTTCTCCCCCTCCCAAACTGGTGGGCGGAGTTTAACACATGACCCCTTAAGGCTCTTCCCCCCTCCCAAACTGGTGGGTGGAGCTAACAACATGACTGGCACCTGCCAAGGGGACATCTCCAAGACAGTGAACCACCAATTAACACAGGCCAAGGTGCCCTTGGGGCCCATCCCTTCCTGTTCCACCCTGGGCCCAACCCCCTCCCTTTCCGTCCTTTAAGAGGGACTCCAGGCAAGACACGTACGCTTTTTGGAGGGGCACCTCCATTAGCCCGGTTGGGTTCCGATTTCCTTTCCCCTCTCCCCCTAATTCTGATCTCTCTACCTCGGTGATGGGTCCCACCCATTACCGGGGAATAAACTCTCTTTAAAACTTCCTGTTGTTCTGTTTCCTGTTTCCTTTCAAACCTAACAAAGGGCATGTACACTGGTTGTGGGCACATGGGATGTGCAGGAGGTAGCTGGTTGATGTTTCTTTCTCATCGCTGTTTCTAGCTATCTATCCCTCTCCCTTTCCTCTGTAAAAAAAACCAATAAAATATATATATTTTTAAAAAGTAGATGCTTTTGCTGTGTTACATTTACATTAGTGGAATACTATGCAGCTGTAAAAAAAAAAAAAAAAGAAGAAGGATCTCTTACCTTTTGCAACAACATCATGGACCTGAAGATTATTATGCTAGGTGAAATAAGCCAGTCAGAGAAAGGCAAATATCATATGTGGAATCTAAAGAACAAAGTAAAACGATGAGCAGAATAGGCCCAGAGGCATGGATGCATGGAACAAACTGACAGATCTCTGAGGGAAAAGGAGAGGGGAGAATGGGAATAGATTAACCAAAGAACATATATGCCTACATATGCATAGCCTTTGGACACAGACAATAGTGTGGTGGTAAAGGCCTGGGGTGCGGCTGGGTGAAGGGGAGCAAAGGAGGAAATGGGGACGTCTGTAATACTGTCAACAATAAAAATAAATTTTTCTAAAGGGAAAAAAAAAAGTTGATGCCTTTGAAAGTTGACATTTGACAGCTACCACATCCATTGCAGGGACACAAGTCCCTTCAGAAATAGATCTGGACTGAGAGAAGAGCCCACTGATGGGCCCCTTGGGTATGTTTCTGTCTCTTGTGTGTCCCCCAAGGTCTCAGAAAGAGGATGTAATTGGATCTCTCAACACCTTCCCAGCACCTCTCAGTATTCAGAGGTGGTCACTGGAGAGGAAGTGGTTGCATTTGCATTTCAGCCAAGGGGCCTGGGGGTGGGGGTGAGGGTGGGTGTAATTGAGAAAACCCCACCTTCAACCCATTTCCTCCTTTTTATTTTAAGTTTCATTGGGGTATAATTTACATAGCACAAAATTCAGCCATTGAAGCACACCATGCAATGGGTGTTTGTTTGTTTGTTTGTTTGTTTGTTTGTTTTAAATATATTTTCATTGATTTCAGAGAGGAAGAGTGAGGGAGAGTCTCAGTGATGAGAGAGACTCACTGATAGGCTGCCTCCTGCACACCTCCTACTGGGGATTGAGCCTGCAACCCAAGCATGTGCCCTTGACCAGAATCGAACCTGAGACCCTTCAGTCCGCAGGCTGACACTCTATCCACCCAGCCAATGGTTTCTAGTAAGTTCACGGAGTTGAGCGCTCACCACTGAGTGGAATTGTAGAACATTTCCCAAAAAACCCCGTGAGCCCGTTGGCAGTCAGTCTCATCCCCTCTCCCAGCCCACTAGTCCTCTTTCTGTCTCTACTGACATTCCTTCCTCTCTGCTGGACTTTTCACAGAGTGAACCATCCAACACGCGGTCTTTCATGCTGTTGTTTTTCAGTTGTTTTTGTTTGTTTGTTTGTTTGTTTGTCTTTGTTTGTATGTGTTTGAGGTTCATCCATGCTGTGGCTTGTGCTGCATTCATTTGCATCACCGAGTAACGCTCCCTTGCGTGAACATGCCACACTCGGGGTGCCGCCAGCAGCTGGCGGACCCTTAGACTGTGCTCAGGTTGTATTCGCTGTGAGTATCACTGCCGTGCACCTTGCTGGGCAAGTCTTGGTGCAGACATGCGTTTTCAGATCTTTTGGGCATCTACTCACAAGTGGATGGCTGAGTCATATCATAATTCTATGTTTAACTGATTGAGGAACGAACAAACTGTTTCCCATAACAGATACTGAAAGATGAGACAGAGGATGAAAAAAAACAGGACTACAGGCTTTATTAGGGGAGAAGGGCCTGCCGGCTGTCTCGCAAGGGGAGAGCAGCACGTGCAGAGGGGAACCTGCCTTTAAAATATATATATATATATATATATATATATATATATATATATATATATATTTGATATTTTACAGAGAGGAAGGGAGAGAGATAGAGAGCTAGAAACGTAATGAGAGAGAAACATCGACCAGCTGCCTCTTGCACACCCCCTACTGGGGATGTGTCCGCAACCAAGGTACATGCCCTTGACCAGAATTGAACCCGGGACCTTTCAGTCTGCAGACCGACACTCCATCCACTGAGCCAAACCCATTTCAGCGGAACCTGCCTTTTGAGGGGAGGAATAGTGTACTCAGCACGTGCTGATTGGTGGCTCAATGTATGGTCCATATAAGGTACATAGTTAATCATTCAGGTACCTAGGGACTAGGGCTTAGGGTATTTGGCAGGTGCTGATTGGTGGTTCAATGTATAGTCCATATAATGTGCCTGGTTAGGGACTCAGGTATGTCCAGGCTGCAGATTACATCATACTCCACCCACCAGTTGGGGGAGGGGCAGATCTATCACCTACCAGCAGCCTATGCAAGTTCCAATTTCTCCACATCCTTGTCCGCACTCGCTGTTTTCCGTTTATTGAGCCATTCTGGTGGGTATGAGGTGGAGTCTCCATGTTTTGCTTTGATTGCCCCAATGGCTAATGGTGCTGAATGAACATACTTTTGTGTGTTTGGTAGTCATTCTTGTACCTTCTTTGGAGAAATGTCTATTCGCATCCTTTGCCTCTTTTTAAGTCAGGTTGTGCTATAGACAGAGTGTTTGTGTCCTACCCTCACCCTTCAATTTATATGTGGAATCCTGACCCACCCCCCACTGTGATGCCATTAGAAGGTGGGGCCTCTGAGAGGTGGTTTGTGGGGCAGAGCCCTCAGGAATAGGATGAGTGCCCTTATATCGGTGGTAAGCTTTGAAATTGGGAGTGTAGTTCCTCCAACTTTGTTGTTGTGTTTTTAAGATTGTTTTATCTATTCTGGACCCACATACATTTTAGGATCAACTTTTCCATCTTGAAGGGGAAAAGAAGGCTATTGGGGTTTTGATAGGGATTTCATTGAATGTGTAGATTGCTTTGAGGAATGTTGCCATCTTAAGTCTGGGATATGGGATGTTTCTTCGTTTATTTAGATCTTCTTTCATTTCTTTCCACGATGTTTTGTAGTTTCTACTGAGTAAGTCTTTCACCTGCCTCCCTTGTCAAAGCTATTCCTAAGTGTCTTCTTCTTTATTATGTTTTTGCATATGAAAGCTCCTGCTTAATTTCTTCTTTAGAAATTTTATTACTAGTATAGAAACACAATTTTTGTATGTTTACCTTGAACCCTGTCATTTTGCTTAATTTGTTTATTATTCTATATAATAAAAGGCTAATATGCAAATTATCCCCTCCACTGGGAGTTTGACCAGGGGGTGGGGCCAGCCGGCCAACCGCCCGTGGCCCCTGCCCATAGTTGGCCCTGCCTCCAATCCACCCCCCCTCGCGCCACCCTGCCAGCCCAGCCACAAATTCGTGCACCAGGCCTCTAGTTTCTAATAATTTGTTGAACGTTAAAGACTTTCTAGGTATGGTATTATGTCATCTGTAAATAGAAGTAGTTTTACTTTTATAAAAAAATCTTTCTTTCTTTCTTTCTTTCTTTCTTTCTTTCTTTCTTTCTTTCTTTCTTCCTTCCTTTCTTTCTTTCTTTCTTTATTTTTTTTCTGAATTGCTCCAGTTAAACTTTTCAGCACAACATTGAATAACAACCGTGAAAGTGGGCATCCTTGTTCCTGAGTGAGGGGAAAAGCTTTCAGTGTTTCATCCATCAAATGTGATGTTAGCTGTTTGTTTTCATATATGGCCTTTATCATGCTGAGGTATTTTTCTTCTATTCCTAGTTTGCTGGGTGTTTTTATCATTAGAGAGTTGAATTTTGTCAAATGCTTCTTCTGCATTGTGAGAAATGCTCACCTGTCAGAATGCAAATAACCGACACTGAGACAGAAGTATGGCAAAAACCAGACTTTTAATACTTCCTCGAGAGTGGGTGTCTGGTGCTACAGGCACACGTGAAGTAACAATCACAGCCTACGTGTCTCCCTAGGGTGTGAGAGTCCTCCTCCAGTTCCTCATTGGCTGAGAACTATGGGGTTAATAGTTTCCTCATAGGTCGCCTAGGTCTTACTGCCTCCTATTGGGTTACTTTTTAAGAATGAGCTGAGGCCTTTTCTAGTTATCTCTACCTCCCCCTGTCTAGTTGAGGTGGGTGCCTCACAGTTTTCACCATGATGCTGGCTCACGTTCCCAGTTCTTTGCTCTTATGTCCTCCGCCTCCTTCCTACGTTCTGTTTGCCCTGGGGGAATTCGGTCACTGCTTCCATTAAAAGTTGACTATCCCGGAGATTGGTCACAGAGGCTTATTTCCTACATGCATCATTTCAAATGATCATGTGGATCCTCTCTTCATTTTATTGTGTCGATCTACATTTTTTCTCATTTTATTAATGTGGTGCATCTGCTTCACTATGTTGTATACTGGAATCACTATGTCGAACCACTCTTGCATTCCTGGGATAAATCCTACTTGGTCACACTGTATGATTCTTTTAATGTGTGGTAGGATCCAGTTTATTGGTATTCTTGCAGTAATTGTTGAAGATTTTTGCACCTCTATTCATAAAGGATATTGGTCAATAGTTTCCTTTTATTGTGGTGTCTTTTGCTGGCTTTGGTACCATAAAATGAGTTAGAAAGTGTTCTCTCTTTTTTGAAAAATATACTTTTATTGATTTCAGAGAGGAAGGAAGAGGGAGAGAAAGAAACATCAGTGATGCGAAAGAATCATTGATTGGCTGCCTCCTGCTCGCCCCCTATTGGGGATCAAGCCCACAACCCAGGCATGTGCCTGACCAGGTATCAAACCGGGTATCAAACCCCTGGTTCATAGGTTGACACTCAACACCAGCAGGGCTAAAACTGTTCTCTTTTATTATGTGTAATGAGCTTGAGAAGGATTGTTATTGATTCTTTAAATGTTTGGTAGAATTTACAAGGGAAGCCATCTGATTTCTTTATTGTGTTTTTGATTACTGATTCGATTCTTTACTTTTTTCTATTAAGACTTTCTATTTGTTCTTGATTCAATTTTTGGTTATTTGTGTCTTTCTAGGAATTTGTCAGTTCATCTAGGTCATCTAATTTGTTGGCATACAATTAGACATGGTATTCTTTCATAATCCCTTTTATTTATGTAAGATTACTACCCTGTTTCCCCAAAAATAAGACAGTGTCTTATATTAATTTTTGCTTCCAAAGATGCGCTAGGTCTTATTTTCAGGGGATGTATTATGCTTCCATGAAGCAGGTCTTATTTTCGGAGGATGTCTTATTTTCGGGGAAACACGGGTAGTAATGTCTCTACTTCCATTTTTTTATTTCAGTAATTGGCACTTTATCTCTTTTTGCATTAGAAAACCTAATGGTTTGTCAATTGTGTTGATTTTTTTGAATAAACAACTCTTGATTTTATTGAACCTCTCTATTGTTTTTCTATTTTTTATTTCATTTGTCTCTAATCTTTTTTAAAAAATATATTTTATTGATTTTCCACAGAGAGGAAGGGAGAGGGATAGAGAGCTAGAAACGTCGATGAGAGAGAAACATCGACCAGCTGCCTCCTGCACACCTCCCACTGGGGATGTGCCCGCAACCAATGTACATGCCCTTGACCGGAATCGAACCTGGGACCCCTCAGTCTGCAGATCGACGCTCTATCCACTGAGCCAAACTGGTTTCAGCTGTCTCTAATCTTTATTATTTCCTTCCTTCTGCTAACTTTGGATTTAATTTGCTCTTCTTTTTTAGTTCCTTAAATTGTACAGTTAGGCCGAAGCCGGTTTAGCTCAGCGGTGGAGCGTCGGTCTGCGGACTGAAAAGGTCCCAGGTTCGATTCCGGTCAAGGGCATGTACATTGGTTGCGGGCACATCCCCAGTAGGGGGTGTGCAAGAGGCAGCTGGTCGATGTTTCTCTCTCATCGACGTTTCTAGCTCTCTATCTCTCTCCCTTCCTCTCTGTAAAATATCAATAAAATATATTTTAAAAAAAAATTGTACAGTTAGGTTGCTGATTTTCAATCCTTCTTACTTGTTAATTAAAGCATTTACAGCTATAAGTTTCTCTCTTAGCTCTGCTTTCACTGCACCATATCCATTTTGGTATGCTGTGTTTTTAATGTCATTCTTCCCTAAGAATTTTCTAATTTCTCTTGATATTTCTTCTTTTACTCATAGGTTGTTTAGAAGTGTGTTATTTAATCTCTACAAGCTTATAAATTTCCCAGTTTTCCTTCTGTTAATTGATATTAAGCTTAATTCATTGTGGCCAGAGAAGATAATTAGTATGATTTTCATTGTTTTAAAAATATATTTTATTAATCTTTTACAGAGAGGAAGAGAGAGCGATAGAGAGTTAGGAACACTGATGAGAGAGAAACATTGACAGCTGCCTCCTACACATCTCCTACTGGGGATGTGCCCACAACCAAGGTAAATGCCCTTGACCGGAACTGAACCCAGGACCCCTCAGTCTGCAGGCTGATAGTCTATCTACTGAGCCAAATCGGTTAGGGCTGATTTCCATTTTTAAAAATTTATTGAATCTGGAGACTGAAACAAGATGGCGGCCTAGGTAGTCTCCTAAGCTGCCACCTCATCAACAATTTGGGGGGGGGGGGAAACAAAAACAGCTAAAATCAAAAGGGATCACATCAGACCCACAGGAAAGTTGGCAGAATGGGATGGCTACAACTAGAGACAAAGAAAAACGCCACTGCCGCCATGTGGAGTTTAAAACTACAGTAGAACCCGACCCGCCAGAGCCGCTGTCCCCGCCACCACCGCGAGTGAGGGAAGCCCACCGAGAGCAGAGCTCGCTCCACCCCGGGCCCAGGGAGTGGGCTGCTTCGGAGCCTGGCCTCCGTGTATGCAGCCTTCCTGGCCTGCCCGCCAGGGGAGCGAGGGAACCGATGCCGGGCCTCCCTTCTGCTCCCACCCGGAACGAGACGCTTTGGAGTGCTGTCTCCCCACCCGGAGCACCTTCTGCTCCCACCCGGAACGAGACGCTTTGGAGTGCTGTCTCCCAACCCGCAGCCATCTCAACCCAGCCTCTGCGCCTGCAGCAACCCCAGCCCACCCGCCATGCTAGCAAGGAGCTGGCGCAGCGCCTTCCATTCACGACCCCAGCTCCCCAGGGGGGCCGTGTGCCCCAGGAGAGCTGTGTGCCCCAGGGAAGCGGTGGGACCTGGAGGGGGGGCACTGTGAACTGGAGGAGGAGGGGATTCTATTCGTGTGGTCCTGAGATAGTCACCGTAAAACAAACAGACTGTGAAATGACAGCAGGGAGGGGAGGGAGATCTGGGGGAGATAAGAGATCAACCGAAGGACTGGTATGCATGCATATAAGTACAACCAACGAACACAAAACTCTGGGGAGGGAGGACATGTATCGAAGGTGGGGGGGGGGCAATGGAAAGCTAGGTACACAAATAATACCTTAATAAATTTTTAAAAATTTATTGAATCTTACTAGACTTAAAGATTGATCACTTCCCAAAGTATATAAATGTCTTATCACTATGTTGTACACATAAAAGTAATACAGAGTGGGGTAAAAGTAGGTTTACAGTTGTAAATATGCAAAACAGAATGTATTCCCATATTATTATTTATTTCTTATTGTGTTATTTTTCATATGTAAAATTGTAAACCTACTTTTTCCCCATCCTGTATAATATTGCATGTCAATTGTAATTGAAAATTAAAAATAAATAAAAATTTATCATCCTGGCCAGCATGGTTCAATGGTTAGAGCATCAGCCTGTCCACCAAAAGGTTTTAGGTTTGACTCCTAGTCAAAAGCATGTACCTGAGTTACAGGTTCAAGCCCCAGCCCCAGTCTGGGCATGTGCAGGAGGCAACCAATCAATGTGTCTCTCACATTGATGTCTCACTCTCTCACCCTTTCTCCCTCTATCTCTCCCTTCCACTCTTTCTAAAAATTAATGGATACACATATAATACCTTAATAAAAAAAGAAAAAAGAAAAAAATTAATGGAAAAAATATCATTGGGTGCCAAAACCATTGGGTGCTCAGTGGTACAGCGTCAGCCTGCAGACCGAAAGGTCCCAGGTTCGATTCCAGTCAAGGGCATGTACATTGATTGCAGGCACATCCCCGTTAGGGAGTGTGCAAGAGGCAGCTGGTCGATGTTTCTCTCTCATCAACGTTTTAGCTCTCTATCTCTCTCCCATCCTCTCTGTAAAAAAATCAATAAAATATATTTTTAAAATAATTTTTAAAAATATATCATAGGGTAAGGATTGAAAAAAAGAAGAACAATGAGGAAAAGGGTGCCTGAGAGAAAAATTTAAAGATCTAAATAAATGGAGATATAGTCTATGTTTCATGGATCAGAAGACTCAATATTTTTAAGATAGCAAATTAATCGATAGATTCAATATAATCCTTGTCAAAATCTCAACAGGTATTTTTTGCGCTGAAATTAACAAGTTAATCCTATTATATATATATATATATATATATATATATATATATATATATATATAAAAGACCTAGAGTAACCTTAACAATTCTGAAAAGGCAAAATAAAGTTGGATGACTTTCACTTCCCAATTTCAAAACTTACTACAAAACTATTGTACTCAAGACAGTGTGGTACTGGTATATGGATAGACATATAAAGCAATAAGACAAAATATATCATCCAAAAATATATGAACCTTTTATAATCAATTTTCAAAATAAGTGTCAATGTAATTCAATATATTTTCAACATATCATACTGGTACAATTAGATATCCACATACCAAAGAATAACATTAAATAATTATTTCACATCATACACCAAAATCATTAACTCAAAATGATTCATAGACCTAAATGTAAGAACTAAAACAATACAACTTTTAGAAGAAAATGTAAGAGAAAACTTTTGTTACCTTGGATTAGGCAAAACATTCTTAGATATGGCACCAAAAGTGAAATTCACATAGTAAATTGAACGTCACAGAATTTTAAAATGTTTATTCTTCAAAAATACACCATGAGCCCTAACCAGTTTGGCTCAGTGGATAGAACATCAGCCTGCTAACTGAAGGGTCCCAGGTTCGATTCAGGTCAAGGGCATGTACCTTGGTTGTAGACACATCCCCAGTAGGGAGTGCGCAAGAGGCAGCTGATCAATGTTTCTCATCAATGTTTCTAACTCTCTACCCCTCTTCCTTCTTCTCTGTAAAAAATCAATTATATATATATATATATATATATATATATATATATATATATTAAAAACACTCCATGAACTATCACCAAGAAAACATGGCAGAATAAGGAACTCAAGGAATCAGTTCTTCCACTGAAGCAATCATGAAGTGATAAAATCTGTCAAAATAAACTTTCTGGAATCAAATCAAACCTTCTAGAGATAAAGAGAATGAAGAGACTGGTAATCTTTAGGTAAGAAAGTGCTGTGGCCTTTTTGTTACCATCCCCCATTCTCCAGGTCAGTGGCGGCTATGGGAACAGTAGCCTTGGTGTGACTTGCCAGGATTAGAAAGGGCAATAGAGACCTAGCTCTCAAATAACTGTGGGTGTACAGTTTGGTCTGGCTTGTAATCCCTGAAGGGTTGGTTCAGGAACTTTCTCTTGTTTTGCTGCCCTTAAAACTCTCAGGACTGGAGAAACTTCCTACACAGTGTCTGTTGAAAGAATTTAGAGACATATTTTATCTAACTGGGAGAGGGATGATGGACAGGGTAAGCCGCAGACAGGCCAAAAACCTAGGGAGGAGAAGGCTGAGGATAACAATACATGTTGTAAAAGTCTCCCACGTATCCCAGGGAATCGGAGTGCAATGCCAAATCCGGGTCTGAATGCACACAAAATAAAAGTCTGAGCAGCACCCCTGGGTGGCCTTTGGCTCTGCACAACCCAGTGAAGGCTAATACAGAGTGTGTCAGTCTAGCTAAGCACTAACGATGTATCTCAACTCAGAGACAATCTACAAAGACTGAGAAAATATGTTT
Source organism: Vespertilio murinus (assembly GCA_963924515.1). Classification (NCBI taxonomy): domain Eukaryota; kingdom Metazoa; phylum Chordata; class Mammalia; order Chiroptera; family Vespertilionidae; genus Vespertilio; species Vespertilio murinus. The sequence continues at coordinate 99,163,055 of OZ004705.1, read as the reverse complement.
TCTGTTTTGTAATGCTCTTCTTTTTGGCTCTAGGTGTTTAAGGAAATCTCTCTCAGATCACTGACTGCTGAGATGATGGAACAGAGACTTCAGTGAACACGCATGTTAAAAATATAGTATTTGCAAAAATAAGTTGAAAAAGTCACTAAACAAATTGATGATTACAGGGGCCACAACAAACAACAAAGCAAGCCCTGTTAAGGTGAAAGGCTGGGGAGAATCTTATTTTCAGAGTTCTCGCATTATACTATTCAAAATGTTTAGTTTTCAACAAAAACTTATAAAGCTGACAAAGAAATAGCAAAGCTTGGCCCATTCGTGGGGGGAAAAAATAAACAGAAACTATCCCTGGGGAAGTCTAAACTTTAGAATTACTAAACCAAGTTTTAAACTCAATTGTCTTAAGCATGCTCAAAGTGTTAAAGGAAACCATAAATGAAGAATTAGGGGAAACTAGAGTAACATATGAATAAGTGGAGACTATTAATAAAGAAATTGAAATTGTACAAGAGAACCAAATATAAACTCTGGAGCTGAAAGGTATAATACTGAAATGAGAAACTTTCAAGAGGGCTTCAACATCAGATTTAAAGTAGGCGGAAGAGACAAATTTCGGAACATCCAAGATGGCGGCCTAGGCAGTCTCCTAAGCTGCCGCCTCATCAACAATTTAATTAAAAAAACAACTAAAATCAAAAAGGACTTCACCAAAATGTCAGGAAAGCTGGCGGAGCGGAATAGCTACAACTAGAAAGAAAGAGAGAGGCGGTCAAGTGAATTAAAAATCTCAGGAATAGAATAAACTCGTGAATATAATAGAATTAGGGGCAAAGAAAGGGAGTGGATAGATAATTATTAGGGTGAAAGGGGTGTGGGGTGCAGAGACTGGATTAAAATTGTATAACCTATGGATGAGGACAATAGTGGGGGGAGGGGGTAAGGGCAGAGGGTGGGGTGGGAATCAGGTGGAAGGGAGCTATGGGGGAGAAAAAGGAGAAACAATTGTAATAATCTGAGCAATAAAGATTTATTAAAAAAAATAAAGTAGGCGGAAGAAATAATCAGTGACTTAAAGATGAGCAGATTGAAATTATGCAGCTTGTGGTGCATTTTTTAAAAAGCAAAGAAAAATGAACAGATCCTAGGGGACATAAGGGACACAATTAAGTGTATCAACATTTTAAGAATTTCAGAGAAGAGCAGAGAAAGGGCCAGAAAGAATATTTGAAGAAATAATTGCCAATAATTTCCCAAGTTTAAGAAAGCTATGGAGTGAATCAAGATGGCAACCTAGGTAAGCACCTAAGCTGCTGCCTCACACAACAATTTAAAAAATAATAACTAGAGAGACCGAAACAAGATGGCAGCCTAGGTAGTCTCCTAAGCTGCCACCTCATCAACAATTTGGAAAAAAACAACAGCTAAAATCAAAAGGGATTGCAGCAGACCCACAGGAAAGCTGGGGGAATGGGAGGGCTACAACTAGAGACAAAGCAGGGCGCCGCTGCTGCCACGTGAAGTTTAAAACTACCGCGAAACTGGACCTGCCGGAGGTGCTGCCTCTGGGAATGAGGGAAGCCAGACCTCGCTCCGCCCTGGGGCCCAGGGAGTGGGCCAGCCCAGCCGGCCTGCTGTGGGAATGAGGGAGCTGATGCCAGGCCTCCGCAGCACCTTCAGCTCCTGCCTGGATGAGAAGTCTTTGAGCGCTGTCTCCCTGCCCACAACCATCCCAGACCACAGCTGTCCCAGCCCGCCCACCGTGCTGGTGAGGAGATGGCGCGGCGTCTCCTCTCCCACAGCCAGCTCAGCCCAGCCTCCGCACATGCCGTGCTGGTGAGGAGCTGGCCTGGCGCCTTCCATTCACCACCCCAGTGAGTCCTTCCTCCTCCGCCTCATGGCCAGGCCGAAGCTTCCACCACTGCCGCCATGTGGATTTTAAAACTACAGTGGAAATTGAACCACAGGAGCGACCATCGCTGCCACACCCACCGCCGCACTGCTGCCGCCACAAATAAGGGAAATCCACCGAAAACAGAGCTCACCCCACCCTGGGCTCAGGGCTTCAGAGCTTAGCCTCTGCATCCACAGCAGCACCGCTTCTGCACCGAACAAGACACCTTTGAGGGCAGTCTCCCCACCCGCAGCCATCTCAGCCTGCCTGCAGCCACCCCAGCCCACCCGCCTTGCTGGTGAGGAGATGGCTCAGCGCCTTCCATTCGCAGCCCTGGCGAGCCCTTCACCCTTCAGGCCCACTCTGCAGGGCCGAGCCAGAGCCTCTGCCGGGACAACAAGGAGGGGCGCCACTGCCGCCACGTGGATTTTAAAAATACAGTGGAAATTGAGCTACAAAAGCCACCGCCTCCACCGCACCCGCCGCCACTGCCGCGAGTGAGGAAAGCCCACAGAGAACAGAGCTCACTCCACCCCGGGCCCAGGGAGTGGGCGGCTTCGGAGCTTGGCCTCCACGTCAGCAGCCATTCCGCTGAGACTCTTTGGAGCTCAGTCTCCCCACCCGCAGCCATCCCAGCCTGCCCGCCGCGCTAGCGAGGAGCTAGTGCGGTGCCTCCAATTCGTGACCCCAGCACCCCAGAGGGGCCGTGTGCCACGGGTGAGCCGTGTGTCCCAGGGGACCATGTGTCCCAGGAGAGCCGTGTGCTCCAGGGGAGACATGTGCCCTGGGAGAGCCGTGTGGCCCGGGGGAAGCAGTGGGACCCAGGGGGAGGGGCAGTGAGAACCAGAGGAGGAGCGGATTCTATTCGTGTGGTCCTGAGATAGTCACCATAAAACAAGCAGACTGCCAAATGAGGAGCGGATTCTACTCATGTGATCCTGAGATAGTCACCATAAAAGAAGCAGATTGTCAAATAACAGCGGGGAGGGGAAGGAGACCTGGGGGGAGAAAAGAGAACAACCGAAGGACTGGTATGCATGAATATAAGTACAACCAACGAACACAGAACTCTGAGGAGGGAGGGCATGAATGGGAGGTGGGGGGGGGGCAATGGTAAGCTATGTACAAATATAATACCTTAATAAATTTAAAAAATAATAATAATAATTTTAAAAAATTTTTAAGGAAAAAAAAAAGAAAGAGGAAGGGAGAGAGAGAGGAAAACCTCAATCTGTTGCTTCTTATACTTACCCTGACCAGGGATTGTACCTGATATCTATGTGCCTTGAATGGGGATCAAATCTGTTTTGTTTTTGTTTGTTTGTTTTTTGGTGTAGGATACCACATTCCAACAAACTGAGCCACCCAGACAGGGCTATAAACCTGCCTTTGACAATCCCTGTATGATCTCTAAAGGTCACATAATCATTTTTGACATTATGGGAAATTACCAACCTTTGAGAAAATGTGTCTGTTTGTATGCCTATATGTGTATTGTTTACAATATTTGGCAATAAAATTTTACTCTGCCTAAAAATAAATAAATTAATTAATTAATTAACAACTAAAATCAGGACGGAATTCATCCAAAAACACAGGAAAGCTGGCGGAGTGGGAAATCTACAACTAAAAAGAAGGAGAGAGGCTCACAGATCGTTCTGGGAGCCCCAAAGTGCTGAGGTAGGGAGACACTCGCATGTGCAGAGAGGAAGTGCAGCAGGAGGGGAAAGGAATTCCCGGTTGCACTGAACCCTTTCCGACTGTACTGAACCCCAACCCTAGCCAAAACCCTAGCCAAAACCTGTAGACTGAGGCTCATATGGGTGGAGTCTGGACTGTAGAGAAAGGCACCCGGAGACTCAGAGATTGGGACACCAGGGGTGCTGGGAGCCACAGCGGGCAGGGTCTACAGTCACAGCCAGTGAGTGCACACAGAGAGGTCTGATCACGGAGGTTGCCACAGCCTCTCCATAGCGGAAGGAGTCAGAAGCTCCAGACTACAGAGACCTAACCCAATTTCGGGTGAGCCCCTGGGGCACCCACACTCTTGCACAGGGAAGCTGGGACAATCAGGCGGAAACTTAGGGGAGCCGAGGAAGGCAGAGGTCAGGTGGAAACTCAGGTGAGCGCACAAGGGCAGAGCGGACAGGAAGCCAAGACTGTCAGCTCAGCCCTGCGACTCCGCCCCATCCAAGCTGAGCACAGAGGCTTCTGCAATTTTACAAGTCTGATGCTATAAGACTGTCTCCAATACAGAAGGTATACCAGACACAGCTTATACCCACATCCAATTGGCCTGAAGGTCAATTCCTCCCAGGGATACCAACAACAATAAAGACTTAGCTACAACAAGGCTGTACACGCAGTCCACAAAGGGGAGCACCAAATGTCTACCTCAGATATCTGAGGAGGCTGACCCACTGGGCCATATAGGACACCAAATACACAAAGCCATCCTACCAACTCTGGGAAGCAGCAAAAATGCTGAGACAAGGAAATAGATCTCAAACAAAAGAGATGGAGGATATAGAGTTCAAAACCACAGTTATCAGGTTATGCAAGAATATCCTAGAAAAGGCTGAGAAATTTCATGAGACCCAACTAAAAATTATACATAAACTGACTGAAATTGAAAATATTATGCAGAGATCCAACAGCAGAATGGAGGAACACAAGAATCAGGTCAAAGAGCCAAAAGTCACTCTGCTGGGGAAGCAAGAAGAAAAGAGAATCCAGAAAGTTGAAGATAGTGTAAGGAGCCTCTGGGACAACTTCAAGAGTACCAACATCAGAATTATGGGGGTGCCAGAAGAAGTAAGAGTGCAAAATACTGAAAACATATTTGAAGAAATAATATCAGAAAACTTCCCCCACCTGGTGAAAGAAATAGACTTAACAAGTACAGGAAGCATACAGAACCCCAAACAAGAGGAATCCAAAGAGGAACACACCAAGACATCATAATTAAAATGCCAAGGGCAAAAGACAAAAAAAGGATCTTACAAGCAGCGAGAGAAAAGCAGTTGGTTACCTATAAGGGAGCACCCATAAGACTATCAGATGATTCTCAACAGAAACTATGCAGGCCAGAAGGGAGTGGCAAGAAATATTCAAAGTGATGAATAGCGAGAAACTACAACCAAGATTACTGTATCCAGCAAAGTTATCATTCAGAATTAAAGGGCAGATAAAGAGCTTCACAGATTAGAAAAAGTTAAAGGAGTTCATCACCACCAAACCAGAATTATATGAAATGCTATAAGGTATTATTTAAGAAGAGGAAGAAGATCAAGTGAATTAAAAATCTGAGTAACAGAATAAACTGGTGAATATAATAGAATCAGGGGCAAAGAAAGGGAGTGGATTGATAATTATCGGGGGGAAAGAGTGTGGGGGGGTGCAGAAAGAAATTGGATTAAAATCATACACCTATGGCCAAAACCAGCTTGGCTCAGTGGATAGAGCATCGGCCTGCAGACTGAAAGGTCCTGGGTTCAATTCTGGTCAAGGGCATGTACCTTGGTTGCTGGCACATCCTCAGTAGGGGTGTGCGAGAGGCAACTGATCGGTGTTTCTCTTTCATCGATGTTTCTAACTCTCTATCCCTCTCTCTTCCTCTCTGTAAAAAAAAATCAATAAAACATATTTTAAAAAATAAATAAATAAAATAAAATCATACACGTATGGATGAGGGCAATGGTGGGGGTGGAGGGGAGGTAAGGGGAGAGAGTGGGGCAGGAACCTGGTGGAAGGGAGTTATGGCGGGGGGGCGGGGGGAGGAGAAACAATTGTAATAATCTGAGCAATAAAGACTTCTTTTTTTAAAAAAAGCTATGAATCTAATAAATTGTTCGGAAAACTTCAACTAGGATAAATGCAAATAAAACAAGACACATTGTAATCAAACTGCTGCAAGTAATCTTGAAAACCAAAAAGAGTCATGATGTGTCATGTACAAGGGATCCTCAATAAGATTAACAGCTGATTTTTCTTTGGAAGCCATAGAGGCCAGAAGGCAGTGGAATGAATGTTTAAAGTGCTGAAAGAAAAAACTGTCAACCAAGAATTCTGTACCTGGAAAAATTATCCGTCCAACATGAAGGAGAACTTAAGGCATCTAAGATAAACTGAGAGAGTTAATCTCTAGTAGACAGAGTTTTTGTATGCTATATAGCTAAGTCTGTATCATTCAAACTAGATTATTATAAATTTAGTATAATTGTAATCCCTAAAATAACTAAAAATACACAAATAAGGAAATGAGAAGAGAATAAAAATGGTACACTAGAGAAAGTCAATCAAACACAAAAGAAGGAAGTAACAAAGGAAATGAATAACAAAAAGATATGACATATATAAAACAGACAGCACAATGGCAGACATAAGCCTATTATAAGTTATAACTTTAAATGCAAATGTATTAAAATCACTAGTTAAGCTGAAACCGGTTTGGCTCAGTGGATAGAGCGTTGGACTGCGGACTGAAAGGTCCCAGGTTCGATTCCGGTCAAGGGCATGTGCCTTGGTTGCGGGCACATCCCCCATAGCGGGTGTGCAAGAGGCAGCTGATCGATGTTTCTCTCTCATCAATGTTTCTAACTCTCTATCCCTCTCCCTTCCTCTCTGTAAAAAATTAATAAAATATTTTTTTTAAATAATAAAATCACTGGTTAAAACACAGATGTTGACAGAATAAATGAAAAACATAACCCAACTATATGCTGTCTACAAGAGAGTTGTTTTATTTATTTATTTATTTATTTATTTATTTATTTTTATTGATTTCAGAGAGGAAGGGAAAAGAAGAGACAGATAGAAACATCAATGATGAGAGAGAATCATTGGCACTCCTTCTACTGGGGATCAAGCTTGCAACCCGGGCATGTGCCCTTGACTGGGGTTGAACCTGGGACCCTTCAGTCCATAGGCCGATGCTCTATCCACTGAGCCAAACCAGCTAGGGCCAAGAGAATTATTTTAGATCCAAAGACACAAATAGGTTAACAATGAAGAAATGGGGAAAGCTATCCTATGCAAATAGTAACCAGAAAAGAGCTGGAGTGGCTATAATAATATCAGTAAAAAAAAAGCTCTTTCCCCAAAATTGTTAAAAGAGATAATGAGGAACATTATATGTTGATAAAAGTGTTAATTCATCAAGAAGACATAATAAATATATGCATTAAATAGTTGAGCCCCCAAATAAATAAGGCAAATATGCACAGAATTGAATGGGGAAATAGTTTTATAATATTTGGAGACTTCAATATTCTTCTTTCAATAATGAATAGACAATCTCAATTGAAGACTAGTAAGGAAAGTGAGGACTTGAACAACTTCATAAATCAACAAGACCTAACAGACTTATATAGAGCATACAACCCTCCGCAGCAGTGGCCTTCCAGGGTACATGTAACATTCTCTATGACAGACCATATATATGTCAGGCCACAAACCAAGGCCAAAAAAATAATTTTTTAATCCTCACTTGAGTGAGGATATTTTTTCCATGATGCGAGAGTAGAAGGGAGGAGGAGGAGAGGAGAGGAGAAGAGGAAGAGAGGGGAGAGTGAGAGAGAGAGGGAGAGAGAGAGAGATATCAATGTGAGATTGACACATCGATTGGTTGCCTCCTGCACTTGCCCCAACTGGGGGTGGGGATCAGACCTGCAAGCCAGGTACGTGCCCTTGACCTTATGGAGCACCAGGCAGCCTTAGACACCTCCCTCTACATTGTGACATGGGAAAGAAACCTTCCTTCTGGAAGCCGCTGTCAGCCTGGGTTTCTGTTGTAGGCAGCGAGGCTAATACTCAGGTATAGATTTAGATATGGCTATGGACATAGACATGGAAGTATTTGTAGACAGAATCCTAACTGAGGGACAGATGCCTGTCACGAGGAAGAAGGATAAAACTGGTACAGGGTAGGCAACTAGCAATCTCTGTTACATCCAAAACAATAAAGTAATGCAAGCTTCATTATTCAGGACCCACTAATAATTATTAATCTATTGATAATAAATAATAATATTTATTATTTCAGTTGCTGTTGGAGAAAACCAAATCAAGCAAGCTTAGCAAAAGTGAGAATGCACTGTGGCGGGGGGCCGAGGCCCAGACAGACGAGCTGTCTGGGGACCCGGCCGGGGCTGGGGTGCTGAGAGGAGCCCCTGCCCGCCTCTGCCTGTGCCCAGCGCATCCTCTCCCGCTGCGGGCTTCCTGGGAGCAGCAGCTAGCCAGCTCTGCAGCGGCTCCCACGGCTCCTACCGGAAAGTCCCAGCAGGTGTTTGCAGAGGCTGGGAGTGAATCACAAGCCGGTCTGTGGTCAGCGACGGCTCAGCCTGAGCCACCCGGCCGTCCTGGACCGGTCACTGTGGCCAGAGGGAGGGGAGCCTCCCAGGGGGCAGCCGCCACTGCACCCCGTGGTTATCACAGAAAGAAGGGGGCGCAGGTACGGGGCCACGATGCACAAAGACAAAACCACTACATATACGAATAGCATCGCCATGGGCTGAACGGTGGCCCCCAAATTCATATGTTGAGTCCCCATATGTCGGTGCATCTGGTGATAGGGTATTTAGGAGGTAACTGAAGTTAGATGGTGTCATAAGGGTGGGACCCTAATCTGATAAAACTGGCCTTCTGAGAAGAGTAAGAGACCCCAGAGCGCCCTCTCTCCTCCCTCTCCCTCTCCCCTCTCCCTCCCGCTCCCCCTCCCCTCTCTCTCCCCCTTCCCCTCCTTGCCATGTGAGGACACAGTGACTATGGCTGCCTGCAAGCCAGGGGACATCCCTCCCCAGAAGATGACCACACTGCCACGCCGATCTCAGCCTCCCAGCCTCCAGAGCTGTGAGAAAGTCAATGTCTGTGGTTTCAGGCCCATCTGTGGCATTTTGTTATGACAGCCTGAGCAGGGCCAGCCATGTTTCTCTGAATTAGTCAGGGTTCTCCAGAGAAATGGAACCCTGACTAATACAATTATTAATAACAAAAATAACAAAATTGTTTGCATGTTTAGGGAACTTACCATCTAGCAGACACTGTTGAACGGTAAGAACCTTTAAAAAAAAAAAAAATATATATATATATATATATATATATATATATATATATATATATTATTGATATTTTACAGAGAGGAAGGGAGAGGGATAGAGAGTTAGAAACATCGATGAGAGAGAATCATCGATCAGCTGCCTCTTGCACACTCCCCACTGGGGATATGCTCGCAACCAATGTACATGCCCTTGATGGTAATCGAACCTGGGACCTTTCAGTCCACATGCTGATGCTCTATCCACTGAGTCAAACTGATCAGGTCTGTGCTGGTTTTTAAGTGATATGTTGTTTCTGGAATCTAGGGGAACAAAACTATTTCCATATTGGAGATATTCTTAAAAGGAGGTCACAAGCATCACCCCGGGGAAGGGGGCACAGTGTGGAGGAAAGACACTAAATGTACAGAAGTGGAGGTTCTTCCAAACGCACGAACCCAGGATGAGCGCAGTGTCCTGGACTGCAGCTCACACAGCAATGTCACGTGGACGAGGGGTCGAGCCATTGAAGCCACGTGTGCTTGGGGGCTTCTGCCAACGTCAGTGCGTTGCAGCCATGAGAAACCCAAAGTCCCTGGGCCTGCGTCAGCGGGTGTGGTGCTGGGACAGGGAGGCCGGCCCCGCCGCCGTGGCCACCCCTGCGGTCTGTGGGCCGTTCTTGGCCTTCACTTCAAGAACATCGGCAAACGAGAGTACAGGCAGAAGAGACAAGCACGATGGGGGTGGAGAGGCGTGTGGAAAGGGCCTGAAAACTATGAGAAAGCAGCAGTATTTCGCTTGAGGGCGGGAGGGTGTGAGAGCTGACCTTTAGGCACAGGCCTGGCGGAGCGGCCTAACGGGGAAAAATGTAGCTTCCTGTCCCTGGTGTGTGCAAACCAAGGCTTCAGCCGCCTGTAGATGTGGGTGAGTGGTTAGATTGGTCGAGCGTGTGGTTGGACCAAAGGGCCATGAAGTCTCTTTAAAAAAAAAAAAAAAGTGTGTGTGTGTGTATATAAAAGATATCTTTTTTATTGATTTTAGATAAAATCAAATCTAGATATCTTTTTTATTGATTTTAGAAAAAAAAATATCTAAAAAAGATATCTTTTTTATTGATTTTAGAGTTAGAGGAAGGGAGAAAGAAACATGGATGTGAGAGACATTGATTGGCTGCCTCCTCCATGCCCCCTACTGGGGATGGAGCCAGCAACCTAGGCAGGTGCCCTTACTAGGAATCCAACCAACAACCTTCTGGTGCATGGAGCAACACTCAGCCACTGAGCCACACACAGCAGCCGGGCGAAGTCTCCTTTTGTGCTGAGTGTCTGTGTGTCTCTGATTGTTGGAACGATGTGGGAAGGCTGACCCTGGAGGGAGAGTGTTATGGACTGAATATTCCTGTACCCCATGTTTTGTAGGCTGAAGCCCTAACCCCCAGTGTATCTGTACATGCAGATGGGGCCCGTAGGAAGTTATTAAGGACTGTAACCCAGTCTTCATAAGAAGAGACAACAGGAAGCTCCTTCTACCTCCAGGCCCCACTCCCAACCCTCCCCCCAGCGACAGGCACCGAGGAAAGGCCATGTGAAGGTGTAGCAAGAAAGCAGCCACCTGCAAGCAAAAAACAATGCAACGTCCATGCCCTTGACCTTCCCAGCCTCCAGAGTGTGAGAATAAATGTCTGTTATTTAAGTGGTAATTTGTTATGGCAGCCCGAGCAGACAAGACAGAGAGTGACTGCCAATCAGGCCCCTGCTGGCTTCCTCAGGGCATCAAGGGGATGGAAGCCCCGGCCCGCCAGCCTCCAAGGTCCAGAGGGCCAGAGGGCCACTGATGAGGGTCAAGGAGCCATTGCTGTCCCCTCCCTCCCTGTGGCCTCCGATTTTTCTCAGGTGACAGAACAGACTTTCCCTTCAGGGTCAAAGGTCTCAAGTCCTGAGGGGAAAGGACCCACAGGAAGCGCTTGGCATGGAGGCCGGTAGTGAGTGGTGGGTGGCAGTGACTTGGGTGGGAGGGGCTTGCCAGCACTAACTGACTCTGGTAACTGTACCCCGATTTTCTTCTGCTCTCAATCACTTTCCCAGGGGAGCCCATGACCCTGGCCTAGGCCAATCCACCTGAATTGCTCCAGGCAAAGTACCGTATTTGCCGGCGTATAAGATGATTTTTTGGCCCTGAAAAATACCGTATTTGCCTGCGTATAAGAGACTGGGCGTATAAGACGACCCCCTAACATTTCCACTAAAAATACAGAGTTTGTTATATACTCGCCGTATAAGACTACCCCCCACTTGGAGGCATATTTTTCAGGGCCAAAAAATCGTCTTATACGCCGGCAAATAAGGTATATGTCCCAGTTAGAAGCAGTGCGACCCCATGAAACTGCTGATGGGACACCTGAAGCAAAGACCCCGACTTGGAGCCGAGGACCTGTGCTCTCTGGGCCACCGTAGGTAGCTGGTGGCCACGGTGTGCAGCTGGCCTCCGAATGGAGTCAGCACACAGGAAATGACTCGAGAGATGAATTGAGTCACCAGGAATCAGGACCCCTTGATCCAGCTGTGCCTGCAAGCCAGACATTAGAATAGCTCCCTTATGGTTTCAGCTGCTTTGAATCCGTTTTCTTTCACTTGAAACTGAAAGAGTCTTGACAGAGACACTGCTATGTGCCTAACGCGCTGCAACCATGGTCCGTGCCGAGTCCTACAAGCAGAAGCTGCTGATTATACGCCCAGAGGAGTGTGGCCTGAGTGGCAGGGAAGGCTGCACAGAAGAGAGGCCAGGTGAGCTGGACTTGGAAGGAGGAGGAGGAGGCATCATGTTGAAAAGATAGGAGAGGCCATTCGAACACTTTTCAAACCTCTGGTTGGAGAATTTACCCGAGGGACAATGAGAAAATGACAAGGGAACTTAGAAAACATTTCTAACTGCAGGACATAAAAAGTACTTATTCAAACTTGTGGGTGGCAGCTCACACAATACTTAGAGCAAACATTGTAGCCTTAACATCCATAAATTAGAAAAGAAGAAAAGCTCGCAATGAATGCTTCTGACATCCGGCTCAAGAAGTTCGAAAAAGAGTAGCAAGATAGACACAGATGAAAGTAAAGGAAGGAAAATAATCTAGATAAAACGGACGGAAAGAGGAAGGAAGCGTGCCCTGGAGCAGATCAACAAAGCCCCGGCCGGGTCGTCGTGAGCCGGAGACGCGAGGCGTGACTGTCGCCTGTGCGGGAAATCAGTGCCGGGGCGGGCGGCGGGCACAGGAGGTCACAGGACCCAGAGGGAAGTGGGGAGCGGACGCCTGCAGGGGCCGGCGGTGCCTGAGCACAGAGGAGCTGTCCCCCCGAGCCCGGGGCCGGGACCCCCTCCACGGGGTGGAAGCCACAGCAGTTTCTCTTCAGAGAGTCGGGGTGGGGGGGAGGGGGAGCCACGCTGCCTGTAGAGACCCTCTTCAGACAGGAGCCAGGCCCTCAGTGCCTGTGCTGCTTGAAAAGGAAAAGGAAAAGGAAAGCCACAGGGAGGAAGGGCAAGTTCATTTTTCCAAGAAGACTGCCACCACAGCTGCTGCTGCCCGCTGCCACGTGGCAGGGCCCAGTTCCCTTTGTGAACAGCTGCAAGCACCAGGGCTGGTCTCTGAGAAGGCCCTGGAGCGCCGGAGCCGAGTCTCCCCACCCCAGGCTGTCCACGTGTGGCGGGAGCATCCCGTGTGGTGGGCTGTCCGTGCGCAGGTTATTGAATGTCCAGCAGCATCCCGGGCCTCTACCCAATGGATGCCAGCGGCCTCTGCTCAGATGTGCAGACCAGCAGTGTCTCCAGCACTGCCAGTGTCCTCTAGGGGGCGCCACCGAGATGGCCTTATGGTGGGAGGAGCACTAGACCCACAGGCCTCCCGCTGACATCCCAGTGAGGACCCCACCCCTCAGCATGACCCGGGGCCAGGCTTCGCCTCTTTTGAGCCTCTCTCCCTCTTCCCTCTCCCCCGCTCCTCCACCTGCTGAGTGGGGCTGGGAAGACCCACGCGCACAGCGTGGCGGGAAGCAATGAGGCCATCGTGCCTGGCAGAGTCGAGGCTCAGCAGCAATAGAGGTTCTGACTGTGCCCCTCGGTGAGTGTTATGCCCCCTGCCCCCTGGACCAGGCCAACGGGCGGACTGTGTGTGGGCTGGGTCCCAGCATGGCCACAGCACAGGGTCACCCCTCCTCGCTCTCTCGCCACCCTGAACGCACCCATCAGGAAGTCCTGCCGATTCTGCCTTCAAAAGGCACCCAGGATCCCTGGCCTCAGCCAGCACCTGCCCAAGCCGCCAGCCCCCACCTGCAGTGACAGCAGCTGTGGCCTGGCTTCCCCACTTCCCCCCTGGGGCTTCCGACAGCACCCGGTCTCCTCGCTGCACAGGGAACAGTTTAGTACCAAAAATCAGAGCAGGTCCCTTCCGGACTGGGAGCTCTCCAATGCCTCTATCATTCGTAGAATAAACCCAGAGTCCCAGCTGTGGCCAGCAGGCCCTGCACACTGTTCCGCCTCCTCGGAATGCAGCTCCTCCTCACCCCCTGGCCCCAGGCTCAGCCCCCTGCTGCTCCTCTGCCACAGGGCCTTTGCACTGGCTGCCCCCTCCACCAGAGCACTCTCTTTCCTCTCCTGTCTGATAGCTGTCACTCCTGTCCTCTGGGTTCTCCTAAATCACTCCGGTGGGACCAGCCTGCTCTGATGCCGTCCGCGCTCTGATGTTCCCTTCCTGTGCATATAGCCCTTGTTAAACCCTCGAAGGCACGTGGCTCTGCTCGTTTTACGGGCGTGTGTAGACTAATCTGGCCTAATGGCTCCCTGATAGGCACACCCAGACCACCCCTGAATGGACTCACTGTGGACACATTCTGGGACCACCTGTTCCTCAGAGTGAGTGCCACCCCGTCGTCTCATTTCTGCCTCTCAGGGCCAGGGAGCTGGTCCGGAAGAGACTCATCTCTCCAGGGTGGGGGATGGAGTCAGGCGACCGGGGGAAGACCACGTCTCCTTGGTGAGGGGAGGGAGGTGGCTTCCACAAAGGCACACACTCCAGTCAGTGTCCAGTTCCCCACAGGCCTTCCCCACCCACCCCACCCGGCCCCAACCACCTTCGTCCGAAGCCTGATCTTCCCCCTGGAACCCGCATTAATCTGGGTGCCCAGCAGGTAGGGTGCTGACCTCTCTAGGGCTGGGGTGGGGGGCAGGTTGGGGGCGGGACACAGAGTTGCTTGTACAGGCAAATGGGACGCACAAATAAAAGCAGCCGCAGGGGCCCGGACGTGCACTGGGCCGGGAGCTAGCATCTCGGTTAGTCCCACGAGGAAGCAGGTGCTGATATTGTCCCCACCTCACAGGGGCAGGAACTGAGGCACAGGGACTGGTGACGTGCCCATGGCTGCACGGGTGGGAAAGAATGAAGCTGGAATTTGAATCTGGACTGTTTGGCTCCAGAGCCGAGCTGTTAGCCGCTCACCCACGTGCAATTCCACCCCCCAGCCCAGAGACACAGATGTGATGTCCTCCCAGCACGAGATTCATCCCACGTGGTCACGTGGGGTGTGGAGGGTGGACTCCCTCACTCACACACGCTTCATGCATCATTCCCACCCAGGCATGCACGTCCCTGCTCACGCGCTTACCTAGAAAGCCTGTAACACCCAGCCATTCAAGGTCACACATGTCAAGTACACACACATTGTCACACAAGCATACGTTCATATGAACAAGGATTTGTTGTGCATATACTATGTGCCAGACATAGAACAGTGAAGAAACAGAGCTCCTACCCTGCCAGCATGTGCAATCTAGTAGGGACACATGTGTGTACAGACATGCACGTGTGCGGTGTTTAAATCAGACAGGCATGTCCTGTTAGAGGGTGCTTACTGCGTATCAGATGCAGAGCTGAACTCTCCCGTGTGCCAGGATCCCTGTGAGGACAGCCCTCGTGTGAGAATACACCTCCCTCCCTCTCTGCAGGAGCTCAGGGCACAGCCTGGGTCTTGGCAGGGGTGGGTGGGGTGCAGGGGAGAGAGATCCGTTTTTCAGCACCCTCTGTAGTCTGAGCATGCCTGAGCTCCCATCAGTCCCCTGGAGACCCGACCATAATCCAGGTGACAAATACCACATACATTTGCAGACGTGTGTACAACCCACATGTGCTCATGTGTATGCTCATGTGTGTGCACGCTCCTCCAGAGCTGGTAGAGCCGCAGCCCCATCAAGAACCTCTGCCCTGACTTCCCCCCGCCCCCTGCCCCCATCTTGCACATTAGGGAGCAGTGGCCCGGAGACACCGGGGCTTCCAGGAGGCTGCGCTCTCAGGGAGGAAGGGCTGCAATGACTCGGCTTCCAGGCAGTTGTGTGAGTTCTGCAAAGACTCCCTTCCTCAAAGAGGCTCCTCTTTACTGAAAGCTCAGGCTGCCGTGGTTTCCCCGCATTCACACGGGGGAAAGCTCAAACTCACAAAAGACTTACCAGGAGCCCTCGGTCAGCCAATCCACAGGCATTTACTGACAGCGGCCGCTTTCACACCGGGCTGGGCACGGTGCGGGGAAAGAGGGGGAGGGATGAGCTCAGACCTCGTCCTTCAAAAGGTCAGGGGCCACGAGGAGCTGTGCCAGCGGGAGGGCCGGGTGGGTGGGGCTGTGCAGGTAGCGAGAGTGATCCAGGCACAAGGGGCCGCGTGCACAGAGCCCGGCAGTGGGGAAGCATTCCTGTGCGCCCTCCACACGGGCAGCGTGCTGCTAAGCCAACAGTGAAAAATAAAAGCGGGGCCTGTGGTGTCTGCTGCTTTCTGCAGGGTGACCACTCCCCAGGCCCATGCCACAGGACGGAGTGGAGAGAGGACGTGTGCCACCGGCTCTCAGGAGCTGCTGCGAGTAGGCCTCGGCACCCCGCTGGCCCCCGTCCCTCCCTCCCCTGGAACACACGGAGGGTGGAGCCAGAGCCTTGGTGCCCAGGGCAGGGCAAGAGCCCCATTCAGAGACGCAAACAAAACCCCTGGTTCGTTCTTCAAGGCCAAGTTCTGGTTTGTGCTTTCGTGAACTCGGCCCCGCCCTGTGCTGAGGTGGCATCTGAGCTGAGTTGAGATGGCATGAGGCAGGGAGAAGGGCAGGAAAGAGTTTATTTCCAAGCAGAGGAGCTGGCATGTGCGATGGCCTGGTGACCTCGTGGGCTTGTTGGTTAACCCAGCAAAAGCATCCTGATTAACAGACTTCTTAAAGGAGCCAGCACCGTCTTCGCTGGTTTAGTCCTCAGATGGCCCTCGGAGGTACTCACTATCTCTAAGCCCACGGTACAGATGGGACAACCGAGACGTGAAGTCAATGTGCCCGAGACCAAGGGTTCGCTCCGCCTGCCCACTGCACCGCCTTCATGCGTCTGCGGTGGGTGAGGCTCGGGGAAATTTTAGGGGGTACCCAGACACGGCAACCAGCTGTGAGTTTAGTTTTGGGTCTGATTAAATGTCAGAGTGTGGGAAGTGATGGGTTGGGCTGAAGCATGCGCCCCCACCCCCTTCGCACACAAACAAGGCGAACGCGCTATCCCGGGGCAAGTGTTTCCCCAAGACGTCGGTCAGCCAGCCAACAAACAGGGACTGGCACCTCCGTGTTTCGGCCCTTATTCACGTTTCGCTTTGTGCTTTTGTTGTTTTGTTTTTTTCACTGAACACTTCGTCTGGGCCAGGCTGGGAGAAGAAATAGATCATAGCTCCTGCCCTCACGGAGTCTAGCAGGAGAGACACACAAGTAGTGACTTGATATATGTTCAAATTATTCCATTATCAGAAACTAAAACCAAACTTCGATGTTACAATAAAGGAACACGCACAAGAGAGGGAGCAATGGTGTCCTGGTTCAGGGGGAGGGCCACAGAGAAATGCCTGCAGCCGCTGGGTCTTGATGATGATGTTTCCCTGGTGGTTACCAGGGGACAGAGGGGGGGCGGGTGGAGGTCACTGCTAACCGGTGAAGGGTCTTCTTGTGCAGGGTGGTGGCGGTGATAATGGAAATAGATAATGGTGATGGGTGTACAACATTTGAAATATACTAAAACCCACTAAACTGCATATTTTAATGATTTAAACGGAAATTTTTATGTCATATGAATTCTATCTCCATTTTTTTTAAAAGGTATTTCAACCAGGAACCTTGTGGTTGCAAGTGACAGATTAGCTTTCCGTAATGGGTTTCCTGGCTCAAAAAAAAAAAAGTTTTAAATTCAAGAATGTAGTTTCAGACATGGATGAATGAAGGTGCGCAAATGATTTTTTTCAGACTAGAAGACTCCGCCTCTGGGCTCTGCTTTCCTCTGTGTTGGTTTCATTCTCACACAGTCGGTCTGAGTGAGACTCGGCGGTGGGGAAGAGGCTCAGGTGTATGACGTACCAGCATGGAAGCACGGAGGGAGGCACAGATCTTTTCCCCAGGGGTCCCGATGATCACTCTGTGAAAGGCTCTTATTGGTCAGTTTTGATCACATGCCTGTCTCTAAACCAACGACAATATAAATAGGAGGATATTCCAAGCCTGAGTCATGAGTCCTATTGAAAAGCTGGGAGTGATTGACTTCCATGAAAACAACTTGAGCTAAAAGTAGGAAGACCAGGTACTGTTAGAGAAGAAGAAGGAGTGGATGGTAGGTAGGCACAACCAGAGTCCCTCTGCTGACCACAGAGTGCCTGATGGAGAAGGGGGGGAGGGTATGCTTAGTGCAGGGAAGGGCATGAGTAAAGGCTTGGGGTTTACAAAGGTGTAGGGTAGTCTGGCTACAGTGGCCAGGACATGGTGTTCTAGGGAGACAGGTCATGGTGACTAGGGGAGACAGGCCATGGTGTCTAGGGGAGACAGGCCATGGTGTCTAGGGGAGACAGGTCATGGTGACTAGGGGAAACAGGCCATGGTGACTAGGGGAAACAGGCCATGGTGACTAGGGGAGACAGGCCATGGTGACTAGGGAGACAGACCATGGTGACTAGGGGAAACAGGCCATGGTGACTAGGGGAGACAGGCCATGGTGACTAGGGAGACAGGTCATGGTGACTAGGGAGACAGGTCATGGTGACTAGGGAGACAGACCATGGTGACTAGGGGAGACAGGCCATGGTGACTAGGGGAGACAGGTCATGGTGACTAGGGAGACAGGTCATGGTGACTAGGGAGACAGACCATGGTGACTAGGGGAGACAGGCCATGGTGACTAGGGGAGACAGGTCATGGTGACTAGGGGAGACAGGTCATGGTGACTAGGGAGACAGGTCATGGTGACTAGGGAGACAGACCATGGTGACTAGGGGAGACAGGCCATGGTGACTAGGGGAGACAGGCCATGGTGACTAGGGGAGACAGGTCATGGTGACTAGGGGAGACAGGTCATGGTGACTAGGGAGACAGACCATGGTGACTAGGGGAGACAGACCATGGTGACTAGGGAGACAGGCCATGGTGACTAGGGTAGACAGGCCATGGTGACTAGGGGAGACAGACCATGGTGACTAGGGTAGACAGGCCATGGTGACTAGGGGAGACAGGTCATGGTGACTAGGGGAGACAGGTCATGGTGACTAGGGAGACAGGTCATGGTGACTAGGGAGACAGGTCATGGTGACTAGGGGAGACAGGCCATGGTGACTAGGGGAAACAGGCCATGGTGACTAGGGGAGACAGGTCATGGTGACTAGGGGAGACAGGTCATGGTGACTAGGGAGACAGGTCATGGTGACTAGGGAGACAGGTCATGGTGACTAGGGAGACAGACCATGGTGACTAGGGGAGACAGACCATGGTGACTAGGGGAAACAGGCCATGGTGACTAGGGGAGACAGGCCATGGTGAATAGGGGAGACAGGCCATGGTGACTAGGGAGACAGGTCATGGTGACTAGGGGAGACAGGCCATGGTGTCTAGGGGAGACAGGCCATGGTGTCTAGGGGAGACAGGCCATGGTGTCTAGGGGAGACAGGTCATGGTGACTAGTGGAGACAGGCCATGGTGTCTAGGGGAGACAGGCCATGGTGTCTAGGGGAGACAGGCCATGGTGTCTAGGGGAGACAGGCCATGGTGACTAGTGGAGACAGGTCATGGTGACTAGGGGAGACAGGTCATGGTGTCTAGGGGAGACAGGCCATGGTGTCTAGGGGAGACAGGTCATGGTGACAAGGGAGACAGGCCATGGTGACTAGGGGAGACAGGTCATGGTGACTAGGGGAGACAGGCCATGGTGACTAGGGGAAATAGGTCATGGTGACTAGGGGAGACAGGCCATGGTGACTAGGGGAAATAGGTCATGGTGACTAGGGGAGACAGGCCATGGTGACTAGGGGAAATAGGTCATGGTGTCTAGGGGATACAGACCATGGTGACTAGGAGACAGGCCATGGTGACTAGGGGAGACAGGTCATATCTGGAGAATGGCCAGGTCATGGTGCCTAAGGGTAACCAGGAACCATTCTGACACCAATTTTGATGTGTATACATGTGCATTTGTGTATGTGTGAATGTGTGTGTGTGTACCACAAGAACCAGCTCAATGCTGACACTATCTGTCTGGAAATAGGGTCAGATCCCACAGGTTGAGGGGTCAGGCCTACAAGTCTCCTCACTTGCACTTCAGGCACCATCAGCAAGTCCAGTGGCAGTCCAGACTGTCCTCTATGCTTCTGACCAACCGGCCACAGATGGAAGCTTCCAACAACCCCCTCGGAGGTTACATTAATTCGCTGGAGCAGCTCACACACCCAGAGAGCATGTATTACTGGCTCTCTGGCTGATTATGAAAGGACGTGGCTCAGGAGCAGCCTAACGAAGAGAGGCACAGGACACACCGTGGGCAGAGACTCAGAGCTCCCGTGCCCTCACCAGACTTGCCAGTCTCCCAGAGTCTCCGCCTGTTCGCCGCCCGAAGTCCCCCAACCCCGTAGTTTGGGTTCCTATGGAAGCTCTGATTAAATCAGAGCTCTGCAGGCATGGCTAAGCAAATCATTGGTGTTAAATCAATCTTCAGCCCCCATCCACTCCCCAGAGTTTCCCTCTAATCACATGGTTGGTTCCCTTGGCAACCAGCCCTCTTCTGCAGGTGACTTAGGGGCTTCCCAAAGGTCACCTCATTTAAATAGCAAAAGACACTGAAGGTTCTCATCACTTAGGAAATCTCAAGAGTTTTAGGAGCTCTCTCCCAGCAACAGGCACAGAGCAAAGACAAGATATATATTGAGAGAGAGGTGGGTGGGAACTTCAAGTGTGAGAGAGAAACATCATTTGGTTGCCTCTGTACGTAACCCAACCAGGGTGGGGATTGAACCTGCAACCCAGGTATGTGCCCTTGACTAGAAATCTAACCATTAACCCTTCAGTGCACAGGCTAATGCTCTAACCAGTGAGCTACACCAGCCAGGGACAGATATCACAATATCACACCAGGTCATGGATTCTAGGGATGTGCAGGTCATGGGGTCTAGGAGTGCCTAGGTCATGTGTCTAGAAGTGACAGGTCACAGTGCCTAGGGGTGGCCAGGTCATGGTGCCTACCTCAGTACTCTAGGGATGAGAGTGTAATTACAGAATCAACTCAAAATGGCTCTATCCCTTTTAACAAAATACTGGGTTGCTTTTCAGAAAAACAGACCAAAACTGCAAGTCAGGTAGCTAAAGTATGTACAGAGGAGAGAACTTTGACCTCCAGCTGCACACGGAACCAAAGTCTCTCTTTGGAGGTTACATTAATTCTCTTCTCTCTCTCTCTCTCTCTCTCTCTCTCTCTCTCTCTCTCTCAGACACACACACACACACACACACACACACACACACACACAGGACTAGAAGAACATGACCAGAACTTGAACACCAGAAGCAAAGGGTCTATTTTCCAGGCAGATCCAGTGCTGATGCCCCTTTACCATAAACGGCCAAGTGCCAAGGTCCTCCAGTTAGGACTTGCCCCATTAGCCCTGCGGGTGTGGCTCAGTGGATAAGAGTTGGCCCATGAACCAGGAGGTCATTATCAGGGCACAGGCCCAGGTTGTGGGCTCAGTCTCCAGTAGGGGGCGTGCAGGAGACAGCCAATCAAAGTTTCTCTCTCATCGATGTTTCTATCTCTCTTTCCCTCTCCCTTCCTCTCTCTAAAATCTATAAAGATATTTTTTAAAAATAATAAAACTTGCTCCACCAACACTTCCGCATACCTGTTCCCCCAACCCCTGAAACCAACCCTTAACCTGGTCCAGCAAGATGAATTTGAGGATTAGGTCTCTCATTTTCTTGACTGGGGCCTTCTTGATCAATAAATCTTTCCTTACTTCAAACTGACATTTTTTTCAATGTTTTCATTGCTTTTGAGAGAGAGAGAAACATTGATGTGAGAGAGTAACATCAATCAATTGCCTCTTGTTTGCACCCTGATCAGGGATCGAACTGGCAACCTTTCGGTTCACGGGACAATGCCCAACCAACTGAGCCACCCCCGCCAAAGCCAGACTGACATTGTAAGCTCTGGCCTTTGGAAGAATCGGGCACACGGACTCTGGACCAGTAACAACAGGCCTGGTGTAGGGGTGACAGGTCACAGTGACTAGAGGCAATAGGTCATGGTGCCAGGGAGTGAAAAGGGCTGAAGAATGAGAAGGGAGGAGCCAGGAGCCAGGAAGCAAGGGGTGTGGACTCCCATTTGCAGACGGGTGTCTCCCGAACTCGCGTCCCTCCTGGGCACTGCCACAGTCATTTCTTCCATATTTACATTTTCTCCGTCGTTACTCCCTTCAACCTTTTCTTCATACTGACTTACTTGTTTTATTTAAATAACTGTATCTTAAAAAGAAACATCGCCATCGTCACGAATGGGCAACCAGGATTCTTCATCACAAGTAGAAGGGAACTGTAAAACAAACACAACAACCCAAGAGTGGGTGATTAAGTTCTAGCTTCGTGTGGTGTGGTGTGGCCTGGGGAAGGCTAGTCAGAAGGGGAGAAAGAGAATTGAAAAAGGAATCACTTTCTCGGTTTAGTGCCTTAGACACCACACCCATATGCCACCTGAAGTCACCTCAGGGAGCCCAGGGGTGTGTCCCTCATCCGGGTTACCCCAGGGGCCTGCGTCTCACACTTGGCTAACGGGAGCCAGGAGGCTGTGTGAGCTGGAAATAATATGATCAGAAAAACAGCTCTGGTCCTGGTGGTGAATGTTGAGAAGAAGGTCGCTATTGGCAGAATTCTAGGTGGTAAAATGAGGAGCTGACCTGTGCAAACAGAGTTGCTGGAGGGAAGGAGTCCTAGGGACAGACTCCCGGCTCCTGAATCTCCTTGGGGCGGGGGAGGAGGTGGGCAGGCTGGGAGATGCCTGCTCTGGAGCTTTAACAAGTGATGCCAGGGCCTGGAGGAGGAGGTGTGGGAGGGCGTGGGGGGCTCAGTTCTGGGTGTACTGGGTCTGAGATGGGGGCCATCCATGTGGAGATCCATTGATTTGTTCAGAAAGTACTTATGGAGCACCTGCTGTGTGCCACCCACTGTCCTAAGGCCTGGGATACAGCACTGAGCCAACCACCCAAGACCTCTGTGCCCAAGGAGTCTACCTTCTAGCGGGGGGTGGGGTCGGGGCGACCTGATAGGAAAGAAAGGACTTAATGAAATGCACACTCTCTCATCACGTATGTCACATTGGACATGATGTGCATGGATAGAACGTGAAATGTCCGGGCGGGGGGAGGGGAGGAGATGTGGACACAGATGGGTATGTGGGTCTGAAGTTCGGGGCAGAGATCTGGGCTGGCAGGTCTATTTAGAAGACACCATTCATTTGTTCATCCAACACGGGATTATTGAGCACACTCCACATGCCGGCTGCCGTGCTGGGTGCTGGGTGTCACAGTCCTGCCCCATGAAGCTCTGTTAGTTTCAGTAAATGTTGTAGTTAACCTTATGGAAACAGATGAGATTGCCCATGGAGTGTGTGCATGTGTGCCTGTGCATGTGTGTGTGTGTGTGTGTGTGTGAGTGTGCGTGGACCGAGATGGGCCCTGAGGGACCCTGAGGGCCCCGATGTTTAAGGGAAGGCCGAGGAGACCCTGGGAGGTGAGCTGAGCAGAAGCAAGCAGCCAACAGCAACCGCAGAGCGAGGGACAGAGGTTCAGGGACGAGGGGGCAGTCGTGCTGCGGGAAGACATGGACTGAAGCAGACCTGCCTGGCCTGGCGGTGGCGAGAGCAACAGTAGTTTCGTGGCAGAAGTGAGGGCAGCTGCTGCCCAGAGGGCTGAGGAGTGGGTGTGCAGGGAGGAAGTGGGGACAGGGGAGACAGCTTTCAAGACTGCCTGGGCAGAAAGAGGAGTGGGAGGGAGCGGGAGAGGAGGAAGTGTAGCGGAGAGAACCTTTGGCTGCTTGCAGATGGAAGGCCTGACAGGTGACCACAGCGATGGGAAGAAGCCAAAACACAGGGGGTGATGTACTTGGGGTCAGCTTTGTGGAGGGATGACCCTGTGGCAGTAATGGCTACATAATCTGAGGGGCTCAGTACAAGGCCTTTTTGTTCAAAGGGTACTAAGAACTAAGGGTACTAAGAACCCGAGCCGTATCAGGCGTGGGCAGCAGGTTTGACTCGCTGACTTGGCTGAACTGTGGCCTCTGGCCACGCAGCAGACCCGCTGCGGCAGGATGGCACCAGCCACCACGCAGCTCAGGGGGTGAGCAGTGGCGTCGACCCTCCCTGTGCCTGAGCCTGCCTCCCTCCCCCCCTACCTCCCCAGCAGAAGGCAGTATGCCTACTGGGCAGGGGTGGGCAGGGGGAGGTTGGCTGTATCCAGGGTGCCAAGGGGTGGAAGAGCAGGTGGCCAAGAACCTGTCCAGGGAAGCAGGCGGGTGGTGGAGGCGGAGCCACGTGGGAGCCGAGACTGCGGGCCCTTGCTGCATGCCCCATGTCCGCTCGGACTTTCCTTACAAACACAGATGCACAGGTGAAATCACTAAGCATCTCAAGTCAGGGCCCTGAGAGCTTCAGCCTCCACGAGCTGCTGTGCTGGGGCCCCCATGGGCCATGGTTGAAGCCGAGAGCCCCGCATTCGCTCTAAGGGACGGTGGACGCCAAGGAGGAAGGACTGGCGGACATTCTACAGAATCCTCGGGAACTGGTGACTGGGGGCCAATAGTGAGGGAGCGGGAGAGGGTGTAGGGACAGGACTTGAGGAAAAGCAGGCAGGGGTGTCTAGAACCCGAAGTCAGGTGCACGGAAAGATGTCTCTCATTGCAGCTGAAACAGATTGCTGCAAATTCGGTGGCTTGAAACATGAAGGTGTATTATCTTACAATTATCTTACAATTCGAGGGGAAAGAGGTCGGAACGTGGGCTCACTGAGCCAAAAGTCAAGGTGCCCCAGGACTGCATTCCTTCTGGAGAGTCGGAGGCAGAACCTGGCCCGGACTTTTCCAGCTTCTGTGGCTCGTGCTTGTTTCCCATCTTCCCCGTCAGCAGCATAGATTTTCAGTCCCTCTCTCACTCAAACTCTCCCACGTCCCTCTTCCACTCATAAGCACCCTGGTGATTCCGTGGGGCCCGTCAGATAACCCCTCCAGGTCAGCCGATTGGCAGACTTGATTCCGCATGTTCACAGTTTCGGGGCATTAGGACAGGCCTAACTTCGGAGGCCCGTTATTCCACCGGCCTCCATCTTTAAGGTTGCTTTATGGCTGCAAAAGCACCACCACAGTGGTTTCAAGCAAACAAAACAAAAGAGCAGGCTCACAGTCTCTTTAAGACTCCCAAGGTTGGTTTGATCCCGTGATGCAGGGATCGGGGATGCAGGCCCTTCTCCTCCCCCCCGCCCCCTGTGCCAGGCTCAGAGCGCCAGCTCTTCCCCTCCTGGTCACCAGGCATCACACCCACAGCAGAAGGAAGTTCGAAAAGGGGCCTTCTAATGCTGCTCTCTTTGATTAAAAAAGAGAACTGTCAGCTTGCCCTGTGGCCCCATGGCGGAGAGGCAGGACAGACAGACCAGATATGCTGACCAACTCAAGTGGAATTCACCAGCTGCAAATCAGGAAATGCCAGTTCCTGGAGGGGGTGGGGTGTCGGTGAGGGCCAGTGGCCAACCTCAGAGATCCGTCTACGACTGGGGTCAAAGATTAGTCTGTGGCCAGGGCTAGGGGTCAGCATGTGCCTGGGCCAATCTACAGCCACGATCACAAATGAGTCCACGGTATGGGTCAGGAATCCGTCTATGGCTTGAGCCAGAGGCCATTCTGCGGCTGGAGTCAGGTATCAGACTGCAGCCAGGACCAGACGGTTGGCTTACGTCTCTCTCTCTAGACCTCTCTTGTCTCCTCCTCTGGAAAGACACCTGTGGGAAGCTCGGCCACCTGTCTGTAAGGAGGACAGCAGAGTCCGGGCAAGATCCTATAGGTGGCATATGGCAGAACCTAAGTGGAGAGAGGAAGACAGCGGGGCAGGGCGGGGCGAGGGGGAGCATATATAATGCATGTGGCCACGTGGTGAGAAATCCAGGATACAGACCTCTGTGCACGCACAGTCACCGGCTCTGCACATGGATAACATCTAGAAGTCCCGTAGACGGACGCAAACACGAGTTGGTGGGATGATGCTGTCGGGACCATTTGTCTGGGGTGTCCATTGCTCCCATCTGTCCTCTCTGCGATAAAGTAACATGAACTTTAGAATACTGTTATTTCCTTTATGCCTTATGCCCTTGCATCCTCAACACCCACAGACCGACTCAGAATAATGAGAATGCCAGAGAACACGTGGACATGCACTACTGTGAGTCTTGCGTGCATTAACATGTTTAATTCTAACAACGTTGGCACTATTATTATTCCTATTTTACAGATGAGGAAGCAAGCACAGAGAGGTTCCATGGCTGGCCCCTCTCACACAGCCTGTCCTTGGAGCGCCGGGAGCTCCTATGTATGTCCACTAGGCCTTTGCACCAGGTACTGGGGATGGAGGGGTGGGAGCTGGGGGGGATGGGGGTGGTTAGGGGGATCTCCCAGGACTAGTTTTCTGGGCTTGGCAAGCCCTGGGACTGGACCTGGACCTGGAGCTACTGGAACCACCGGGTCCAGACTGGGCACCAGGGGGCAGCAGGGAACAAGGAGCTGGCCTCCAGCCAAGCCAGCCACGCCGGCCTCTCCACTGGCCAGCTGCCTGTGATGTGGTGGGAAAGGTGGGGTTTTGAGGAAGCCTGGCAGGTCCTGCTGCTGTCAGGGGCCTAAGCAGGTTCATCACAAGAGCACCAGCACCGCCTGGCCTTCGCCCATCGTGACATCTGTCCTCACCCACCACGGCGGCTGCAGGTGCTTCTCTTACTGTGTTTGATGGGGACCAAAAGGAGGCCCAGAGAGGCCAAGTACCTTGCCCATGGTCACCCAGCTCCCCTGGCAAAGGCAGGGTCAAACAGAGGCAGGATGAGACAGAGCCTTGCTTCTCTGAGTCTCCGTGTTTGTTCTTGCCTGAAAAGGGGAGTGTAGAACTACGGGGGGAGGGTGGTTAGGAGTCAGGGTGCATCATGGGCAAGTCCCACCCGCCTCGGTCTCCGCTGCTGTGCGGAGCCGGAGCCGATGAGGTCACACCTCCCTTGCAGTGGGGGCTCAAAAAACCCTTGGTATCTTCTTAAACTAATAGCTTTTGTAGGAAAATAACATCAGAAAATTTATTCAACAGGATGCTAACAGAGATAGATACGTCTTCAGAAACAGTTATTTGTGACGCCCACAAGCCACCAGGTGCCGGGGTGGGGCATGGGGTTTCCGGTGGCTTTCACTTTCCTATTTATACCTTCAGGGTTTCTCTGAACCCGAGAAGGCTGGCACGTGCCAGTTTAATAGCTAGGGGGAGGAAATCAACAAGTAGGTTCTTTGTTTAGAAAAAGAAAAAGAAATAAAAAAGCAAGGAACAAGACAGGGATGCCCACTCTCACCACTTTTGTTTGACATAGTACTGGAAGTACTAGCCATTGCAATTAGAGAAGAAGAGGAAATAAAACGCATCAATATTGGAAAAGAAGAAGTGAAGTTGTCCCTATTTGCAGATGACATGATATTGTACATAAAAAATCCAAAAGACTCCATCAAAAAACTAATAGACTTAATAAATGAATTTGGCAATGTAGCAGGATACAAAATCAACGCCAAGAAATCTATGGCATTTCTATACACCAATAGTGAACTCATAGAAACAGAGACTAAAAAAGCAATCCCATTTACCATCGCACCAAAAAAAAATTAACATACCTAGGAATAAACTTAACTAAGGAGGTAAAAGACCTATATGCTGAAAACTACACGACACTGAAAAAAGAGATAGAGGAAGATGTAAACAGATGGAAGAACATACCATGTTCATGGATTGGTAGAATCAACATCATCAAAATGTCCATACTTCCGAAAGCAATTTATAAGTTCAATTCACTCCCTATTAAAATACCAATGACATACTTCACAAACCTAGAAAGGACTCTCCAAAAGTTCATTTGGAACAATAAAAGACCCCGAATAGCCGCAGCAATCTTGAGAAAGAAGAGTAAAGTAGGAGGGATCTCAATACCAGATTTCAAGCTGTATTACAAAGCCACTGTTCTCAAAACAGCCTGGTACTGACACAAGAACAGACATATAGATCAATGGAATACATTAGAGAATCCAGATATCAACCCAAATCAATATGCTCAATTAATATTTGACAAAGGAGGCACGAGCATACAACGGAGTCAAGACAGTCTCTTCAGTAAATGGTGTTGGGAAAATTGGACAGATACATGCAAAAGAATGAAACTAGATCACCAACTTACACCATACACAAAAATAAACTCAAAATGGATACATGACTTAAACATAAGATGGGAAACCATTAAAATACTAGAGACGTCCACAGGCAGCAAAATCTCAGACATATGCCTAAAGAACTTCTTCACTGATACCAACCCTAGGGCAATGGAAGCTAAAGAGAAAATAAACAAATGGGACTACATCAAAATAAAAAGCTTTATTACAGCAAAAGAAACCATCAACAAAACAACAAGAAAGCCCACTGTATGGGAGAACATATTTGCAAATGATATTACTGATAAAGGTTTAATCTCCAACATCTACAGACAGCTTATACAACTCAATAAAAGGAAAATAAATGAGCCAATTAAAAAATGGGAAATGGACCTAAATAGAATCCTCTCAAAAGAAGACAGAAGGAAGGCCAAGAGGCACATGAAAACATGCTCAAAGTCACTAATTGTCCAAGAGATGCAAATCAAAACAACAATGCGGTACCATCTCACACCTGTCAGAATGGCCAACATCAACAAAACAACAAATGACAAATATTGGCGAGGTTGTGGAGAAAAAGGAACCCTTATGCACTGCTGGTGGGATTGCAGGTTGGTGCAACCACTGTGGAGATCAGTATGGAGCTTCCTCAAAAAACTGAAAATGGAACTCCCATTTGACCCAGTAATCCCACTACTAGGAATATACCCCAAGAAACTAGAAACACCAATCAGAAAGGATATATGCACCCCTATGTTCATAGCAGCACAATGTACAATAGCTAGGATTTGGAAACAGCCTAGGTGCCCGTCAGCAGATGAATGGATCAGAAAACTATGGTACATCTACACAATGGAATACTATGCTGCCACAAAAAGAAAGGAATTCTCATCATTTGCATTAACTGGATGGAATTGGAGAGCATCATGCTGAGTGAAATAAGCCAGTCAATGAAAGAGAAACACCACATGACTTCACTCATTTATGGATATTAAAGAACATTATAAACTAATGAACAGAAAGATAGATATAGAGACAGTAAAACAACAAGCAGACTGTCAAATGACAGCGCGCGGGGGGGGGGGGGGGGGGGGGGACAGGGAGATCTGGGGGAGATAAGAGATCAACCGGAGGACTGGTATGCATGCATATAAGTACAACCAATGGACACAAAACTCTGGGGAGGGAGGGCATGTATGGGAGGGGGGGGCAATGGTAAGCTATGTACACATATAATACCTTAATAAATTTTTTAAAAAAGAAAGAAAGAAAAAAGCAGATGCACCCACCACCTAGGGAAAACCTGTAAAATTAAGTGTGCAGAGAGAAGGCATGGGACCCCAAAATTAACGGCTCTGGAGGCCTCCTGGGGTCAGCCAAGGCCTTCCTCAGAGCCCGCTACCCACAACCCGGCCATGCCCAGCCCCCGGGCCACGCCACCTCAGTTCCAGCCTCCAGGGGGCGCCGGGGAACTGCGCAGCCAGCATCCTCCGCCCACCCCCGCCGCCTGCTCCGGAAAGGGGGTGGGAAGGGGGGGTGAG
Source organism: Vespertilio murinus (assembly GCA_963924515.1). NCBI lineage: Eukaryota > Metazoa > Chordata > Mammalia > Chiroptera > Vespertilionidae > Vespertilio > Vespertilio murinus. Next base: position 99,133,825 of record OZ004705.1, on the reverse strand, counting down.
CTGGGAGCACCGGATCCTCTAACCCCGCCCCCCTCGAGTCACATTCGTGCACTCAGCTGTCCCTCTTCCCTCTCCCTCCGTCTCTCTGGGTCTGTACCCCCTCCAGGCTGAGAAAACTGAGTTGTACGTGGACTGAAATGACCTGCTAGCCCTGCTGTGTCCCATGCGGACTCACCAGCCGCAGGGGGCTGTTTAAAGGTACCGGCCGGTCTAGTAACATCTGAAAACCATGTCCTCAGCCTCACAGGCCCGTTCCAATGCCCACTTGCCCGGCGTGGCCAGTGCCTCGGATCGGGCCGTGAGCGTTCCCCTGGAAGGAGGTCTGTGGGGCAGCCCCGCCCCCACACTCCGCTGTCTGGCCATAAGACGCTGCCTACGGTCGTCCACGGAACCTGAGTTCTCTCTGTTTTTCTGATTTCCTTCCTGTAAACTTAAAGTAAAACTTTGATCCATGCTCATAACTGAGAGATGTATTTTTGGTTTAGCCATTGCCTGTCAGGGAGTACTATTCGAATGAGGCGGATCCCAGGCCTGGTGTGGGCAGCCCGACCCAGGAAGGGTAGGCGTAAGCCAGAGTGTGGGGGGGCCTGGAGCGGGGGAGGGGAGGGCGAAGCGAAGCTGGGACTCCCCTGGCAGGCTTAACCGATGGCAGTGGCAGCGGAAGTGGGAGCCCGCAGAGACTCACAGGGAAGTTCAGAGAAAGCTGGAGCAGTGGCCAGGGCTGAGAAGTCTGGATTTCTACGCTGTTTGTACCTTTAATTCTTGTCACCTGTGCCCTGGCCAGGCTGGAGGAAATGGCTAAGACGATTATGTGGAGACTGTCCTCAGGAAAACTCCCGACACGGGTTTTATTATCCTTCTGTAACGGGACAGCCAGGGGTCCGGGCTGCCTGTCACTGCTCGAGCCCATTAAGCAGAGACGGGCTTGAATCCTGTGGGAGCGTTTCCTCCAGTCCTGCCGGCGGCGGCATGGGAGAGCAGCGGGTCAGCCGGAGCAATCTGCTCTGCGGCCCACCATCAGCCACTGCTTCTACCGGGGAGCGGGGCAGAGATGGCGGGGGGAGGCAGGAATGACGGGCATGGGGAAGTGGGCACGCTGTAAGGGTTCCAGGGTACAGGCAATGTGGGCCGGCAGGGGCGGGCGTGCCTAAGAGAGCGGTACCTCTGGCGCCTCCGCGACTAGACAGTTGAATCTTCCCGTGACTGGCAGTTCTCAGAAAAGCAGGAGGAGGAGGTTAGCCAGCGCTGCTGTCCCGGAGCCTTAGTCCTCTGCAAGGTGAGGGGGAGCCTACTGGAGGACGTCCAGGGGCTCCGTGTCCTCTCATTGGCTCCTGCTTGTGGGCGGGTTACATTTGGAGATGAAAGAGACAGGTGTCTATTGGTCCATGCTTCTCAGGGGGTGGGGCTAATGTTCATTTAGACCAAACAGGTTACTCACTCCATCCCCCACTGTGCCCACCTTCCTCCCGGTGTCCCTGGTTCAATATGCCGAACGCCGGTGCCTCAGGGCCTTTGTGCCTGCTCTACGTTCTGCTCAGGTTGCTCCTCACCTAGTCCATCCTGACTTCTAGTCACTGAGGGCTCAGCTCAGGTCACCTCCTAAAGACCTTCCTGTAGCTCCCGTTCCTCAGACCCTGTTTTCTGCAGAGCACTGTCAGCTGGTGGGTGTTGGCACCAATTTAACAGCAACAGGAACCCCCGGTGTGGGGTGAAGGAGTCTTTATTCAGTGCAAACAGCTCCGATTCAATGCAGCACTGCTCTGGGACAGCACAGCTGGAAGGCAGGCCCTCTCTCAGGCAGCTCTGCTCCCAGACGCTCTGCTCCTGATGCTCCACTCTGCTCCAGGGAGACAGCTTCCGTGTTCCAGCTCAGCCAGGTAGACTCAGTCTTCAGTGGGAAGTGCCTTCTCAGAGCCAGAGGGGAGCTGCTTTATATGCACAGAAGTTCCTGCCCTTGATCCATGATTGGTCTATCCACATGTAAATGAGGACTTCAAATCCTCATAATTTGATTGGTCCAAAAGGTACTGTCCTGATTGGTCAGGATAGAGCCACTCTGGTTAGTTGGAGCTGCCCAGCTCCAATGGGATGGGGGGGAAACCTCAGTCTTACTGGTTTAGAAATAGGATACCAGGAATCCTATATAATAAAAGAAATAGGATCCCAGGAATCCTATATAATAAAAGGCTAATATGCAAATCAACTGAACGGTGGACCGACCAGTCAGCTGCCCCTGGTAGTCAGTGCACTCCCACAGGGGGAGCACCGCTCAGCCAGAAGCCCTGAGCCGGGCTCACAGCTGGCAAGCGCAGGGTGGTGGGAGCCTCTCCTGTCTCCATGGCAGCACTAAGGATGTCCACCTGCTGGACTGCAAGAGGGGTCTCCCCCTCTATACCCCCACTCAGTGCACAAATATCATGCACCAGGCCTCTAGTTCCTTTATAAGGCTGGCTCGGATGGCAGAAGCACAGTGCAGGCAGGCAGTTCAGTGCAGACTTCTCCCTGAGATGCAGTTTCCATGAGAGATCTGTGCATGGCTATTGCTGCTAGGGTGTGTGTGTGTGTGTGTGTGTGTGTGTGTGTATGTGTGTGTGTGTGTGTCTTGGGGAGGGGGTGATTAAATTTGAGCCCAGTTAGCCACCAGGAGCCCTTCTTAGTCTTCTTTCTTAGGGTTCACAGCACCCATCAGTATTTGCAATTTTTCCTTTTGTCTGTTTCATGTCTGTCTCCCCGACTGAACTATAAGGTCCAGGAGGGACACAAGCTCATCCCACTGTCTCCTCAGCACCCAGCACAGCACCTGGCACAGTAGGTGCTCAGTAAATATGGGTGGGTGTGGGCTTTCCTGCTACTGCTTTTCTGCTCTGCTTCCTCCTCCCCCGTGCTAAGCTGGAGAAGGGGGTGGGGAAGCAAGAACAATGGCCTTTCTCCAGCTTCCGTGAGCCTGGGAGGGTGGGCTTAAAGGCAGGGAAGAGACGGAGGTTCTCTAATTCCCCATCCCAGCCTCCCCCAGCCCAGTTATTTCTGTCACATCAGCCTCAGCCGACAAGCTGGGTCTCCTTATAAAATCCCGAGAACAGTGACTCCTGCCTCCATTCTGCTGCACCTCAACCCTACTGCCCCTCCACCACTCACACAAATGTTTTTTCTCTGATGCTTAATTTTTAAATTGAGTTTTCTGAGTCAAGGAGTTAATAAACTACTCACAATGGCAGCATGCTTGTTTCATAAGTAAAAAAAAAGAGATAAAGAACCTTTACTTATATAAAATTCCATCCCCTCCCGTCCCAGCCTCCTCAGCAAAACAAATATTAGATTTAAACAATCTTTGAGACGCACACAAACAATTACTCAGCGTGAGGTCCGGGCCGGGTGCAGGCCAAACGTGCCTGGTGTCAGCGTCTGAACGCCCAGCTCAGCCGGATCTCAGGGCGAAGCTCTGCCTCTGGTCTGTGGCTGCAGCCACGGTGTCTGTGGGCACCGACTGGCCCCAAGGTAGCTGGGTGTGCTCATTCCGGGGATCCCATGCTTACCAGGGCCCCCAGCAAACTGTCACTGCAAGGTAATCGCCGTTTTTCATGTGCTTCTGTTTCCCCCGCTTGACTAAGCGCCCTCCTCCATCCTGCTCCGTGTCGGCCTAACAACGATGTTGAATGGATGGCACCTCTGGGCTCATCACCTCGCTTCCAGGACTGGGGTTTCCCATGAGTCCCCAAAGCCTCCGATGCGTTCCCCGTTGCTTGGTTAGTTTCTAGGCTCAGCGTCCAGTCCAGTCACATGACAGCAGCGAGGCCCGGGACAGGGCAAGACGTGGGCAACCGAGTGACCGGGTGGACAAAAAGGCCGTGGGCGGCGTGACGGGGGCGGTGCGCTGGAGAAGCATGGACCGGTCAAGTGGCCAACAGCTCGTTCACAAGCCAAGGTGCGGAGCCCCCGGGTCCCTGCAGGAGGCTCTGTGGGCCCCTCTCCCGCGCCTCCCCACCCGCCCACGGCCCCCGCTGAGCTCCGTCAGTGTGCGAACAGGTCCGGCCGCCGTAGCCCGGGGTCAGACATCCTCACTGCACACGGCTTCTCCGAGGCTCAGACATCCTCACTGCACCCGGCTTCTCCGAGGCTCTGGGCCACGCCAGCCTGGCTGCCTTGGGGAGGGGTGTTCACAGGCAGGGCTGAGGCACACACAGCAAGGGGGGCGCACACCTAGGACGCACTCATGCCTGTGGGCCCCGTGGAGAGCATAACCACCATTTGGGGGGTCTGGCTTGAGCTCTGAGCATTGCTGGGGCCAGGCTAGAAGAACAGGGTGGCCTTGCCCTCCTCCGAGACACCCTGGGGTGCCAGGGAGGCCGGAGGGAGGCTGGCCTCCAGCAGAACCCCGCCTGGCAGGGGGCTCCCCAGGGGCTCGGAGCTGTCTCCACAGCGGCAGCCACAGCAGCGGGGGGCCACGCCGTGGGCCTCGCCTGGCTCCTCCTGGCCGTGGCACTGTTTCAGGTGGCCGCACAGGTGGCAGGTGAGGGCCGAGTAGACGATGCCGCTGCCCAGGTCGTCCCCGAGGGGAGCTGTGGCCTGCTCCAGGGCGAGCGGGTGCTTCTGGCTGTCCTTTCCCTGTGCCCCTGGCTCCAGCCCGGGGCATTCCGGGGAGCCAATGAGGGCGAGTGAGTTCTGAGGGCTGGGCGGTGGCCCCATGTCCAGCCCAAAGGTGAACAGGGGGACAGGGGCAGGAACCCCAGGGCTGCCAGAAGTGAGGTCCTGGAAGGGCCTGTAGCCCCCCTCCCCACTGCTGGCCTCAACCCCAGGGGGCTCTGGGCACACGGCACTGCTGGCCAGCAGGCTGGAGAAGGCCTTGTACCCGGCCTCTCCGGGAGGGCCACCCGCCTCGCTGCCCTGCCTCACCGCCAGCGCGAACTGCCGGTAGCCCCCGGGGGCCGCGGGCGGGGCGGCCCGGTGCTGGAGGACGCTCCGCCGGAGGCCCTGCTCCCAGGTCTCTGGCTCAGGCTGGAGTGCAGCGGGCGGCCCAGAGGGCAGGGAGGCAGGGAGGGCGTTGGGGTCCCTGTCTCCCTGGTACTCGGCCAGCTCCGGGTCTGAGTCGAGCTCTCCGGGGCCCGAGGGCGGGCGCAGCAAGCTGCCGAAGCTGCGGTACGAGGGGTTGTCGGTGATGACGGTGGCGGGCAGCTCTGCCACAGCCGGGCGGGCGGGGCTCTGCATCCGAGGGGCCGGCGGGCGCTCGGGGTCGGAAGGCCGCTCCCTGCCCTGAAGGGAGGCCTCCTGAGGCGCCTCCCCTGGCAGCCCAGCCCGAGGCGCCCGAGCGCTCGCACCTGCCGAGGGAGGGAGAAGGCAGGAGCTCCCCTCGGCCCCCCCGAGGAGGTCCAGGAGCAGGTGCTCCGTCAGCCGGGCCGCGATGCCCGCCCTGCCCTCCTGGAAGCTGCCCCCGCTGCTCTCGGGCGAGGGGCAGAAGCTCCCTCCGTCTTCCTCCTGCTCCTCCTCCTCGCTCTCCACCGGGGCCTCCAGCAGCTCCACGCACGTCACCACGCTGATGCTCTCCGGCCAGAGGACCGCGCTGCTGAGCTCCCCGGGGCGCCACGCTGGCTGTCCAGGGCCCTGGGCAGGCCGGCTCCCGGCCGCCTTGGAGGAACTGTCTCCCCTCTCCACGCCAGGCTCCAGCAAACAGGGCAGGAGCTTCGTCAGACACGTCTTCCAGTATCTGCAAAAGCAATTTGGTCAGGTCAGTGTCTCCACCTGAAAAACTCCTATTCATCCCTAGAAACTCAGCCTGAAGCCACCCTGGACTGATGCCTACCTATTGCAGACGGGCCTCCTGGCTTTACCACCACTGCCTCTCAGTCTACCCGCTCCTGCCCTGGGAGCCCCCGGCAGGCAGGGCCCTGTCTGCCTTGGGCATGTCTGGAGCTCAGCCCATAACCTGGGACCCACTGCCAGCTCAGACTATTGGATAAATCAGTCTTTGTCAGGGAGGATGGGATTTAAAACATATCAACGCGCAGTACAGGGAATGCCCACTTAGGACGGCTCCCCGCGTCCTGAAGGCCCTGCAGTGCCGGGTCTCACCTTCGGCCACTGCACCGTGGGACGCCGGAGGCCCTGGGGAGGCGCCAAGGCGGCTAATGTGCTGCTGGCATCCTCAGGGTTAGGATAGTGGTGTTGGCCAACCAGTATGCAGTGACGTCAGCACTTTACAGCGGGCACCGCTGCCCGGGTACTTGACTCCACAGCCTTGCTCAGGCCAGATTGCACCCCAAAGGGGGTCCACACCTGCCGGACCCCCCCAGGGAAATTCAGGGGATCAGCCAGCAGCCAGCTTCCCAGACCACTCCTCCCCCTTCCACCCTCAAAGGAACAGTGCTGAACGCCAAGGAAGAGAAGGCAGACATGGAGGGATGAGGGACCCCACTCTTAAAATGGGGCCCACTGTGCCAATCCCACCCCCTTCCAGATCCACACGGGCTGTGACCGAAGTTCATATACGTACGGGCACTTGGCTGGCTCCTGGCCCCCCGTGCTCTTCCCCCACATTGGCACCTGAAACACAGAGACCGCCGGTGAACAGAGCGGGAGCCTCCCGCCAGCCTGGCCCCGCGAGCTCCGTGTTGGCCGCGGGGGGCTGTGGGCCCTGCCGCACCCGTCCGAGGTCAGACCAGGCCGCTGCGGCTCCCGGAGCCTAGGCCCTGGGAATGAGTGAGGCCGCCCTAATGTTAAGCTGCTGAGGCTGAAGGCAAAAGTGGCCGCTGTCGTCTGCAGCTCCTCCATCCCTGGATGTGGCCGGGCCTGTGACTTGCTTTGGGCACAGAAAGTGGTACAAGTGGCACTGTGCCAACGGGCCAGCCCGCGGGAGGACGACACACGGCTCAGTCACTCCACCGCCCGGGCGAGAGAGAGCCAGACCACCGCCGGCCCTGCGCGCGAAGCCGCTGGGACGGGCCCGCCCAGAGAGCTGCCCTGCCCGGCCCAGATCCCCCTCCGACCCCACCGAGCGACTGCAGAAGCAGGAGCTACAGATGTGGCTTGTTTCAACCAAGTTTCAGGATCGTTCGCTGCACAGCCAAGGCTGACTGACGCGTGGACGATGCTGGCTCTGTGCAGGGCCCGGTGACACACACTTCACAGGCACCGTCTCGGTGAATTCCAACCGTTCCGTAAACACTACACGACCCGCACAGAGAACCGGGCTGAGAGGTCAGCCGCTGGCTCACACCCAGGCCACTCTGCAGGTGAGCGGCAGAGCCCGGGGTCACACAGCACCGACTCCACAGCCTGCCAGAGGGTCGAGGGAGACCTGAGGACCGCACCCGCCCCCCTTCCTAGAGAGCCCGGTGAGCCCAGGCAGACACGCGCGGCCACCCTCAGGGCTGGCACCTGGCTGGCCTCCGGCATTCCCGCTCCTTGCAGGTGAAGGTTTAGGAACGACCATGGGATGCAACCCAGGCCAGTGAGAAAGGAGGGGATTGGCTGGCGCTTTGGTGGCAGTTTCCCGCCCGTAAGAGGAGCACACAGGAGTGAGTGCCCTCTCCCAGGCCTCTTGGCCTCCTGCCCGGGCGCAGTACCGCCCCAGGAGATGGGAATCAGGTGGCCGCAGGGGCCATCTCCTCCCAAGGGCGGGAACCCGCCCACGGCTGAAAAGTGGCTCTGGAAGCCGAGGCGGGGGTGAGGGTCAGCCTCAGGGTTCCGATGGCCACACTGGGCTGCAGAAGCAACCTGCGCTGGGACCTTCCACGGCCCAGGTGCACATCCAGAGCCCGTGAGCATCTAACATCCAGACGCCGGAGTCCTAGCTCCTGCCAGGAGCAGTCCACAGCATCGGGCCAGCCACTCCTACCTGAGCCTCCCGGATGACCACCGCCACGAGGGGACTGCGGGCCGGGCTGGGGATCTGGTCCCACCATTCTTTCTTAATCCTGAAAAAGAAAAGGAAGCGCGTTGGTCTCTCCTCCCAGAAAAATGATCGCATTGCCAGTTCTTCCTAGGGGCCAGGACCATGTGGATTGGTTTTGGATGTCTCACCCTAAGCCCATGGGGCAGGTCCTCCTGCCAACCCCATTCACAGATGAGCAGACTGAGGCTCACGGGGCTGAAGGGACAGCTGGCAGCAGAGGAGCCGGTTCGTGCCCTAGCATTCTGCTCCCGGCTCGCCGCCTCTGTCCTCAGTGGGAACAAGCCCAGGGAAGCAGGAGGCACTCAAGCTGCAGAGAATTCGGGGTGCTCCCATCACAGTCCCCCACGGAGCAGCTGAGAGCCAGGCCAGGGGAGGCCTGAGAAGCCAAGGAGACCCTGGGAGAAATAGGTCCCTTCCCTCCCCTGGTCGGCCTGGAGCCACGGGGTGTCAGCTCTGAGGGAAGGTCCTCAGATTGCCCTGGGTCAGCCTCCGCTGACTCCGCTGAGCCTGGTAACATGCCGTAGTGAGCACCTGCTATGTACCGCTCACGGTGCCAGGCCTCGGGGGCACAGCAGTGGACAAGACAGACAAAGGCCCCGCCCTCTCGTAGCTGACCTCCTACAAGAGGAGACAGATAGGAATAACCACAGGACACCATTACGGCATCCAGCGCCACGAGTGAAAACGAAGAGGATAACGGAGTAGAGAGGAATGGGGTGTGAGCCAGGAAGGCCCCCCGGAGGAGGCGGCCTCTGAGTGGCGACTGAACGTGGGAGAGGAGGGAGTCAGGGCGATGCCAGGGGAAAGGGCTTTCCAGGCAGGGCACAGCGAGTGCAAAGGTTTGGAGGGAACCTGCTTGGTGCGTTCAAAGAACAGCAAGAGGCTGGCGTGCTGGACAGTGAGAGGGGCTGGGAGGACAGGCGACGGGGAAACTGAGGCTCAGAGGAGGGGAAAAGACCAGCCCACGGTGGCTAGGAGGTGTCAGTGACAAGACACGAAGAGGACAGCTTGCAACCCCTGCCCACTCACTGTGTGCCCAGACAATCCTCGGCCATCAGTAATCCTCACATAGTGAGGGAGGACTCACTAGTCCCATTTCAGAGATGGGAGCACCGAGGCTCTGAGACACCATGTTTCCTGAAAACCAGGCTCCTTCTACCCCCACCCACTGTGACCCAAGACTCTCTTAGACTCTTAGGACTGACGAAATATGTCCTCGCTCTCTCTCAGCCTACAGAGCAGGAGCCAGTCACAAGCTACCAGCGCCAGGGCAGACCCGAGCCCAGGTCTCCCGACTGTCAGGGCAATCGGCTAGAATTCCTCGGTCTGTGGTCACCTGCCCCCAGCTGTCTGGACCACACCCTGGGCATGATCCACCTCCCTTTCCCAAGGGAAGGCCCCTCCCAGTCCCACCCTGGCCAGCTCCTTCCCCCAGGCAGGCCTCAGCTCCAATATCCTTCCCCCTCCGCCCCCCCAGCGCCCGGGACATTGTGCCTGCGCCCCGTTTATCTCCTTCAGCGCTGGGGTTGCCGTGGGAAACGCCGCGGCTCTCTGTAGGCCTGACGTGGGTCTCCCACAGAAGCACAGAGGCCGTGGGTTTGTTTCAGCTGGTGCCTCAGAACCTCGCACGCAGTAGCTGCTCCATAAACCCTTATGGTTGAACGCGGACTGCAAGCTGGCAGATGAGAGGAGGGACTCCTGCCTGCTCCCACCCTGGGGCTGGCCCAGGACTCACTTGAGGATGCTGAAGTAGCAGGACAGGCAGACGGCCATGATGACGACGCAGGCGATGCCCACGGCCAGTGGGAGGCGCTGCTCCCAGGGCCGCTTGTAGTCTGGAAGGGGGAGGGAAGTCGTGAGCAGCGCCCTAGGTACAGTCTGGTCTCCATTCCCCGGCCGAGACCGGAGCCTCCGGACAGTGGATCCCAGATCCCGCATGATTGGCCACCCCCGAGCCCTCCCGCCCCAGCCCCTGCTACCCTCCCCTTGCACCCTGAGCCCTTGCCACACCGGCCCCCTTGCTCCTCCACACTCACTGCCAGCTCAGGATCTTGAACTTGCTGCTCTTTTCTGAAGCACAGAGGTCAAGGGCAGTGACTCTGGCCCTGGATGACCTGAGTTCAAAGCCTGGCTCTGTCGTATCCTCACTGGTGACCCAGGACATGTCCCTCACCCTCTCGGCGCCTCGGTTTCCTCACCGGAACAGTGGGGTTAACAATAGTACTCATCTCACGGGGAGTTGTGAGGGTCACACGACTTACTACCCACTGCACTCAGAACAGCGCCTGCACCCCATCACTGCTATCACCTTCGCATGGCGGGCTCCTCCCCTCCCTCACTTCACGCTCGCCAGCTACCAAACTCCCCCCACGCCCTCTCTGCCATCACTCCGCCCCCTTTCCCTGCTTTACTGTCTTTACTACCCACTGCCGCTGGGTCTGGATTGATCTGATTTCCTCTTTTCTGGATGTTTATTTTCTGTCTCCCCCTTCCCTGAGGGCCAGTTCCAGAAGGGCAGGATTTCTGTCTGTTTTGTTCCCTGAGCTGCTATATGAACCTGGGAAGGTCCACGTGTAAGACTTCATTTTATGTGAGATAATTCAACATTTCTACTGCAAAAGCCACGTGGTAAAGTTGCAAAGAGTTACTTTGGGGATGCAGCTACAAGTGAGGGCTACATTCCCCAGAATCCCTTGCAGCTACGTGTGGCCATGTGGCCAGTTTCACCAATAGAACTTGAGAAGGAATGATGTGTCCCTTCAGGCTAAGGCTTTTAAAAAAAAAAAAGTATATGTTTTAATTGATTTTAGAAGGAGAGGAAGGGAGAGAAAAAGAGAGACAGAAACACTGATGAGAGAGAAACATTGATCAATTGGCCACCTCCTGCACGCCCCCGACTGGGGATTGAACTCACAACCCGGGCTTGTGCCCAGGCCAAGAATCGAACCAGTGACCTCCTGGTGCATGGTCCAATGTTCAACCAGCCAGGTCAGGCCAAGGCTTGTGAGGTCTCCCTGCTCTCCTTCCCCTTTTGGCTGGATGCAGACAATGGCAGGGCCCTTAGAGATCCTTAACTTGGGGTCCACAGACCTCCAACAAGGTTGCAGACAGAATTCAGAGGTCTGGGTCTTGGATGGGGAAGAAATGACATCTTCATTTTCACTCACTTCTGACACCTCGCATTTCCTCCCATTAGGCATGGAGGGAGCATCATCAGTCACTCAGCTGCCAACGGACATCCCAGCTGTTCTCCTACCACACTGCAGCCGCCAGATCACAACACGCCACTTACCTCATCCGCTTTCCCGTGACAGTATTTATGAGAACTCCCCTCACTCCTGTTTCTACTATGCTAGCAGAGAAGCATATATTCCCAGATCACAGCCATATTTAAGATATTTTTATAATTGTATAAAATTAATCCTAGTACTTTATGCCTTTAAAAACATTGTTCTGAATGGGTCCTTAGGCCTCCCTGCCTGCCAAAGGGCCCATGACACACAGGTTAATCATCTCTGTCCTAGAGCGAGATGAACCACGGGAGGAAGACTACTCACAGACCAGCACAGTCACGCTGGACTGTCACACCAACAGAAGCACATTTCCACACGGGAAAGCTCGGACCCCGTGGGCACCTGTCACTGCAGCCCCACCTGCCGCCTGGGCCAGTGGCCATGTCAGCCGTTCCTCTGTTACCTGCCGAGGAGGCATCCTCGGATGGACGGAGACCCGGGTGCTCGGCCAGGGCAGTGTCTGGGCACAGCGTGAAGCGGGGAGGACTCTAACCGCTCAGCACTCTCCACGGATACTCACCGTGAAGCCACTTGACAGGGGGGCTCCACTCGCTCCACAGGCTGTTGTAGGGCGGGGCCCATGCCCGCACCCGCGCGCTGTAGCGGGCCCCGGGCTTCAGGGCGCTGGCCGGGAAGCGGAGGGTGGGCTCCTTGTAGGTCACATTACGGACTAGGAGCTGGGGGAGGAAAGGAAGACATCACCGCACAGCTACCACCCCGACTCGGGCTGCTGTCCTTGGCTGACCCCACGGCGTGTAAGAGCCACCAGCCTGGTATCTGGTCATTCCGCCAACTCAGGCAGTTCGGCACCCCCATGGCTGTGACCGGACTCGAGTGAGATGGGTCAGGAAACCGGCCCACCCCATCCCACTGACCTGTGACAGGATTGGGGCGAGTCGGAACCTTTCTGAGCTTTAGTTTCCTCATCTGAAGTTGAGACGTGAGGATGGATGTCTCAGCAGCCTCTGCCCCACCAACAAGAAGCTGGACCTGACTTCTGAGGCCTGGGGCAGCCCCAGCCCCTACGTGCCCACGAATCCCAGCCCAGGCACTCTGTCCACTGCCAGAGCCTGGCCAGGCCGTTTCCCGACCTCAGTCTCCTTTAGGGAGCCCCCCAACCCCCACCCCCACTCCACTTCCCTCCCTCTGGCTCATTCCCACCTCATCAGGCCTGGGCGGAGCTGACCCCACCTGCAGCTCCAGAGCATGTGACTCCCCCCACTGATGGGAGCACCGCCAGCACCCTCTCTCCTGCCCACAGCCTGTGATGGGTCCAGATTGGCCAGTGGCCCAAGCCAGGCAAGTGAGCATCAAACTGTCCCGGGACGTTTACTGAGAATCACTGGGCAGAAGGGCACTGCCCACAGTGGCTTTGGGACCTATGCCCAGAGCGCTCACCGGCACATCAGCCACATGAGGGAAGAGCCTGCCTGAAAATGGAGCCAATGCGGAAGCAAGCAGGGCCGAGCGACAGAGAGAATCCTGGGACCTGAGTCCAGCCGTGATAAGCAAATAAGTAAATGTCGTTGGACCTTTATCTCTCCCCACCACGCCCCCGCCAGACTTCACCCTGGCCAGGCACAGCACCTGGGAGGACTGATGGACAAAGCCCCGCCTCCCCACCTGCCCCGAGCCTCGCAGTATGTGAGCCCCGTTCCTGCCTCTACCCCACGGCCAAGGAGGAACCATGCCTGAGAGGTGGAAATCAGCACCACCAGCTCTCATGTGCCAGAAAGAGAGGCAGCAGCGGCAGAAGCCAACGTGGGGGCTTCGTATATCTGAGCCCAGATCACGGGGCATGGCTCAGTGCGGGCCTCGACACTGACAGAGGGGTTACAGGCTGTGCATGGGGGTCACGGGGAAGACGGGGTTTCCAAGGCCGTGACACTGGGGAGAAAAGGAGGAGGATGTTTGTAACATCTTTTGTGCTGGGCATGGGAGCTTAGCTGTGCTACCCACTTCATGCTCCCATAGCCCTGTGGGTGGTCCTCTTGCCCCCGTGTTAACGATGAGGAGACGAGGCACAAGGAGGGTAAGTGCAAGCGGAGATCATGCAGCGGCAAGTGGCAGGGCAGGTATTGGAACCCAGGCCCAGGGTGACCCCCACCCCCACCTGCAACTAAAATAGCGGCCCGCCATCCTGTGCCCTTGTGTCCGGCCCCTAGTATCTACTTGATAGGCCAGCACTGTCTGCACAAGCGTCCATGGCTCATCTAGGACGGAACCGGCTCTGCTGGGCCCGGAAGGCAAGTATCGGCTGCCACGAGTGTCACATGAAAGTCACCGCAGTGAGACCCAGCCACAGCCCTACACTGTGGCTGGCCTGTGTCCTGGGGGAGGCTCTGTGCCCTGGGCCACGCCTCCTCCTGTGGTGGAAAGGGTTACTAAGCTGGTCAGCTCTGCTGAGACGCCTGCCTTGACCAGTCAGGGTGGGGAGGGAGACGATCTGAGTGAGGGTCTCGTGGTGGGACTCGGTCATTTGAGAGGGTTCCCGAAATCTCAGTGTCCCTCGGCCCCCGGGACACACAGCTGTGCCCAGAGCCTCCTTTACAGGGCGGAGCAGGGCCCACAAGTCATGTCCCTTCTCTGCACACCTGGCGCCAGGCGAGGGGTGGAGAGACAGAAGCCAGGACTCTAGGTCCCAGGGCCACTGAGCGACCAGGCTCCTCTGTCCCTCTGTCTCCCACCCTGGGGCGAGGCCTCCGCTCCCTGAGTCCCAGGAGGTGGTGCAGAACCCCCACGTGCCCACTCACCTCTGTGGGGTCGTCTTCATTTGAAATGTTGACCAGGAAGGAGAGCTTGGAGTGCAGGCTTCGGTTGGCAGGGTACGGGTTGCTCCAGGTCAGCTGCCACATGTGGGAGTCGGTGGCATTAACCGTGAGGTTTCCGGGGGCCCTGGGTTTCGCTGGGGAGAAGCAGGGCCTGGTGAGGGCTTGTGGGCCCTCAGAACCCGGGCCACTGAGGTTTTCAGTCAACACCACCTCCGCGCACATTTGTAGGCACCACGTAGGTTCACAGTCATAGCAGTTACAATCCTAGCACTCACTCTAGCCTTGCTCCCCTTCTGCCTGGAGCCACGGGGAACCAACACATGTACGCCAAATGACCCAAACTTCGGCGTTTGCACTTTCGTCCTTCACACTTTCAGCCACATCTGAGAGCTATATTATGTACCATGTATTTTTCTTTATTTTGATTCATGTGTTTAGACTTAGGCTCTTTTTATTTTTTTTAATATATTTTATTGATTTTTTTTACAGAGAGGAAGGGAGAGGGATAGAGAGTTAGAAATATTGATGAGAGAGAAACATCGGTCAGCTGCCTCTTGCACACCCCCTACTGGGGATGTGCCCGCAACCAATGTACATGCCCTTGACCGGAATCGAACCTGGAACTCTTGAGTCCGCAGGCCGACACTCTCTCCACTGAGCCAAACCGGTTTTGGCAGACTTGGGCTCTTTTTAAGCAATCATACCAGTGAGATCACAAGTATATAATATGCATTAAAATCATGCCCTAGTTGGTTTGGCTCAGTGGATAGAGAGTTGGCTTGAGGACCAAAAGGTCCTAGGTTTGATTCCAGTCAAGGGCATGTACCTTAATTGCAGGCTCCTCCCCAGCCCAGGCCCTGATCAGGGCTCATGCAGGAGGCAACCATCGATGTGTTTTTCTCACATCGATGTTTCTGTGTGTCTTTTCCTTTCTCTTCCACTCTCTCTAAAAATCATTGAAAATAAAGATCCTTGGGTGAGGATTTTTAAAAAATCAACAAATACGTTCATGGGTTTGTTCACGGGTCCATTTGAATCACCATGGGCCACGGGCGGGTGAGCTGGCCCTTCAGGAGCTGCTGGTGGAGCGTCAGAGGCGGAGAGACCTGCCTCCCTGCTCAGCACTGTGACTTTAGGCAGGTTACTTGCCTTCTCCGCACTACAGTTTATTCAACTGCAAAATGGGGTAAGAACTCTCTTCTGGAAACTGAGGCTCAGAGAGGTAACATGACTTGTCCAAGGTCACATAGCAATAAACGGTGTGGGGGTTTTTTAATCTTTATTATTGAAAATATTACATATGTTCCCATTTTTCCTCATTGGCCCCATCTAGCCCACCCCCGCCTCCTGCCCCAGGCTGCCACCACCCTATTGTCTGTGCCCATGGGTTATGCACACATGCATACAAGTTCTTTGGTTGATTTCTTCCCATCCACCCACCCTCCCCCGCCTTCCATCTGAGGTTCCACACTCTGTTCCATGCTTCTATGTCTCTGGATCTATTTTGTTCATCAGTTTATTTTGTTCATTAGACTCCACGTGTAAGTGGATCATGTGACACTTATCTTTCTTTGACTAGCTTATTTCACTTACAATACTCTCCAGTCCCTCCATGCAATCTCAAAGGATAAGCCCTTGGTAGGCAAACTGCGGCTCAAGAGCCACATGTGGCTCTTTGGTCCCTTGAGTGTGGCTCTTCCATAAAATACCACAGCCTGGGAGAGTCTATTTTGAAGAAGTGGCATTAGAAGAAGTTTAAGTTTAAAAATTTTGGCTCTGTTAACTAATGAGTTTGCCAACCAGTGGGATAAGTGATCCTCTTTTTTTACTGCTGCATAGTATTTCATGGTATAAATATGCCACCGCTTTTTTATCCATTTATATACTGATGGGCACTTGGGCTGTTTCCAGACCTTAGCTATTGTAAGCTGTAATGCTATAGAACATAGGTGTGCATATGTTCTTTCTTTTAATATTTATTTTTTCAAAATATATTTTTATTAATTTCAGAGAGGAAGGGAGAGGGAAGGAGAGATATCAACATCAATGATGAGAATCATTGAAAGATTGCCTCCTGCACGTACCACATTGGGGTTTGAGCCCCCAACCCAGGCATGTGTCCTGGCTGGAAATCAAACCGTGACCTCCTAGTTCATCCTTCTGACAGTCATATGGATGCTCCCTTGTAAGTAACTATTTTTCTCTTGCTGCTTGTAAGATTCTCTCTTTGTCTTTTGCTCTTGGCATTTTAATTATGATGTGTCTTGGTGTGGTCCTCTTTGGGTTCCTTTTGTTTGGGGTTCTCTGCATTTCCTAGACTTGTAAGTCTATTTCTTTCACCAGGTGGGGGAAGTTTTCAGTCATTATTTCTTCAAATAGGTTTTCAGTATCTTGCTCTCTCTTCTTCTGGCACCCCCATAATTTGGATGTTGGTGCGCTTGAAGTTGTCCCAGAGGCTCTTTACACTGTCTTCATACTTTTGGATTCTTTTTTGTTTTAGCTTTTCCGGTTGGGTGTTTTTTGCTTCTTATATTTCAAATCTTTGACTTGATTCTTGCAATCCTCCAGTCTGTTGGATCTCTGTATATTATTCTTTATTTCAGTCAGTGTATGCTTAATTTCTAGTTGGTCCTTTTTCATATACTTGAGTGTCTCACTAAATTTATCAGCCTTTTCTAGAAAATTCTTGAAAAACCTTATAACTGCGGTTTTGAACTCTATATCCAGTCATTTGCTTTCCTCCATTTCTTTCATTTGTGACCTGTTTCTTTGTCTCCACATTTTGGCTGCTTCCCTGAGTTGATAGATTGGCTTTGTGTGCTAGGTGTCCTATGGGGCCCAGTGGCTCAGCCTCCCCACTTATCCGAGGTGGACACTCTTGGTGCAGCTCTTTGTGAGCTGAGTGCACAGTCTTGTAGTTAAGCCTTTATTGTTGTTGGTATCACTGAAAGGAATTGACCTCCAGGCCAATTGGCTTTGAGGACCCGCTGTGTCTATAATGGAAGAACTGCTGCACTGGAGACATGCTTATGGGGCAGGACTTGCTTCATTGGTGCTTTGGTGCTCACTGAGTCTGTCTCTTGAATGTGTCACTTATGGATGTGAGTAGTTGAAATCTGGTGTCATCTCACACTGACCACTAGACACACTAGCTTCTGGATCTCCAATGGAGTGCAGTTCAGCTACTGTCTGAGGCCACTCAACAGGAGCTATAGTGAGAACTACAGTTTTCTTCTCTTTACTTGGGGTTTGGAGGTTTTGAAGCTGTCTGACCAGAGCTGCAGTTTGTTTGTTTAAGCTGTGATAGGGAAGGCCATCTATATGAAAAAGCCACTGCGTGGAACTTGGGTGGGTTTGTAGATTGTGCAGGGTGGGATCTCAGGGAGTCACTAGGCTAGGGTGTGGCAAACATGAATGGCTGCCAGTCAACTGTCTCTGCGTCTCCACAGTTCCAAGTGCCCGCATCCTCCCCCCTCACTCCCCAGTGCAGTATACAATGATTGCTGGGTGCACCTCTGCAAGAAAGCTGCCCTCACCTTCCAACCCGATGGCAGATAGTCCAGCTTCTCCCCGTAGGAGTTTGGGTCTCCAGCATCTCCCCAGAAACTGGAGTTCAGAGTAATTGGGAGCTTGTCTCCCTTCGGATTGAAAGAAGCAGCGCACCCAGACACCCGCCGCCAGCCTGATTCGCACACCTCTGTACCTCAGCTTTTCAGCGCTTTTGGATGTCTCAATGCTCTTTCCTTTTTCCTTCTAGTTGTAGAACTTCTACTCAGCCAGCTTTACCATGGTTCTGGGTGATAGACGTACTGTCTTTTAGTTGTAGTTTTGCAATTGTTGTGCGAGGTAGCAGTTTAGGTGTTTACCTATGCCGCCATCGTGGTTTCTCCTCCCATTTTAATTCTTTATGCCTGTATTTCTCCCTCTCTTTCTATTTTTTTTTTACTTTACAGCATCTTTACTTTAGCATTTCTTGCATTGCTGGTTTAGTGGTAATAAACTCCGTTAGGTTTTTCTTTAATTATTTTGGGTGGGGGTTTTTTCTGTGAAGCTCCTAATTTCACCTTCAATTTTGAGGAATAGCCTGGCTGGATAGAGTAGTCTTGGATTCAGTCCTTTGCTTTTCATTACTTTGTATACTTCATGCCCCTCCCTTTTGGCCTGAACATTTTTACTAATAAATCAGCTGATAGTGTAATGGAAGATCCCTTATAGTTAACTTTCTGCCTCTCTCTTGCAACCTTTCAGATTCTTTCTTTGTCTTTTACATTTGCTATTTTAATTATGATATGTCTTTGTTTGGCTCTTTGGGGGTTCATCTTGATTGGGACTCTCTACATTTCCTGGACTTGTGTGACTTTTTTCTTCACCGAGTCAGGGAAGTTTCCTGTCAGATTTTTTTTTTTTTTTTAAATATATATTTTATTGGTATTTTACGGAGAGGAAGGGAGAGAGAGAGAGAGCTAGAAACGTCGATGGGAGAGAAACATCAACCAGCCGCCTCCTGCACACCCCCCACCGGGGATGTGCCCGCAACCAATGTACATGCCCCTGACCGGAATCGAACCCGGGACCTTTCAGTCCGCAGACCGATGCTCTACCACTGAGCCAAACCGGTTTCGGCTCCTGTCAGATTTTCTATTCCTTGATCAGCTTCTTCTCTTTCTGGCATCCCTATGATGTGGGTGTTATTTTGTTTCATATTGTCCCAAAACTCCCTTAAACTCTCTCCCTGCTTTTCTTTTCTTTTTATTTATATATATATATATATATATATATATATATATATATATATATATATAGGTTTCAGAGAAGAAGGGAGATGGAGGGAGAGAGAGAAACATCAATGATGAGAATCATTGATTGGCTGCCTCCTGCACAACCCACATTGGGGATTGAGCTGGCAACCCAAGCATGTGCCCTCACTGTGAATCAAACCATGACCTCATGTTCATAGGTCGACATTCAACCACTGAGCCACTCTGACTAGACTCTCCTCCTGCTTTTTAATTATTTTTTCCAAATTGCTGCTCTGATTGGGTGGGTTTTTTCTACCTTGTCTTCTAACTCACTGATTCAGTCCTCAGCTTCTTCTAGTCTACTGTTGAAACCTTCCAGTGTGTTCTTTATTACAGCTCTGTCATTCTTCATTTCCGCTTGATTCTTATTCATGTTGGTGTATTTCTCATTTAGCTCTTTATAATTCTCATTAAGTTGTTTGTAATTCTCACTCAGATGTTTGAGCATCCTTATAACCATGGCTGAATTCTTTATCTGACAAATTACTTGCCTCCATTTCATTTAGTTCCTTTTCTTTCATTGGGGGGTTGTTTTTTGTCTTTCCATATTAGCAGTCTGGTAGTCTGGGGAGCCAGGTGAGGAGGATGGGCTCACAGCAGCAAGTCCATGTGTTCAGAGGTGACTGAGCCCACTGAGTTGCAGCGTCTGATCTTCTGGTGGCACCGTGTTAGATGCATCTGATCCCTGTGACAGGTCCATGTATCCACGGTGCATCAGGTCACATCTACCGAGCAGTGACAGGCAGTGGGGCCATTTGCCAGGTAAGATAAAGTGGGTCACAATGATAGGGATGGGCGCACTATGTCAAAGCAATGGGGCCAGTCATCCAACGGCACTGGGTTGGGCATGCTGGTTCAGGACAGCAGGTCCCTGTGTCCAGGCTGGGCCCATGTCAGAATGGTGGGGTGGGCCAGGCACTGCTGTTGAGGGTGGAGGGTCAGACCAGGGGCTGCTCCACTGGTACAAAGGGCAGACTGGTGTCCCACTCACCTCTAAGGTGGGGCAGGTCGGTTGCTCTGCTCACAGAGGGGTTGGGGCAAGCTGAGCACTTGCTGCTAATGAGGCAGAAGGCCTGTCTCTCCCTTTGGAGGAGGCAGCACCAGCCGGTTGCTGACTCTGCTCCCTGAGGGCAAGCTGGGCACTCAGCTGCCAAGGAGGAGTGTGTTTGGGTACCCATTCACCAGTGAGGCCAGCCTGTCACTCTACCCTGAAGGAGGCTGGGCAGGCCAGATGCCCTGTGCGCCAATATAGTGGGGCAGGCCCGGCACACTGCCACTTGGGTCATCCAGCCGGTCCTCCAAGGTGCACAGTTCAGGCTGAGCTGATATGACTGGTCGGTGTGTCCAGGGACTTTAGGTCTCAGCAATGGGGCTGTGAGCATCCGTCAGTGGCCTAGGGACATTGGGGCAAAGTCAATCTCCACAGCCTCTTCCACGGAGGACCCTGAGGATCCCTCAAAATGGCACCCCCTCCCTCGAAGTGGACAGAAGTGCCCGGACAAACAGCACACCGCAGTGGCAATGCCGGGATTGCCCCAGTCACCCGCCGAGCTCCTGCTCCGACAAACAGAGGCCCTCTGCCCGGCCGGCATGGCTCAGTGGTTGAGCAAAGATGTATGAAGCAGGAGGACCTGGTTTGATTCCCAGTCAGAGCACTTGCCCGATTGTGGGCTCAATCCCAAATAGGGGGCATGCAGGAGGCAGCCGATCAATGATTCTCTCTCTTCATTGATGTTTCTATCCCTCCCTCTTCCTTCCTCTATCTTAAATTAATAAAATTTATTTTTTTTTAAATAGGTGCCCTGCCGAAACCGGTGTGGCTCAGCGGTAGAGCGTCGGTCTGGGGACTGAAAGGTCCCGGGTTCAATTCCGGTCAAGGGCATGTACATTGGTTGCGGGCACATCCCCGGTAGGGGGTGTGCAAGAGGCAGCTGGTCGGTGTTTCTCTCTCATCGACATTTCTAGCTCTCTATCCCTCTCTCTTCCTCTCTGTAAAATATCAATAAAATATATTTAAAAATAAAAATAAAATAAAATAGGTGCCCTCCCACACCCACACACACTCTCCCTCTCACACTCTCCCACTCACACACTCACCCTCACTCCAGACCTGCCCACTGCCACGTTCTATTCTAAATGGTGTTTTGAACACCTGTCACTACCCCCGCCAGCTCCTGGGGAATGCCTGCAGGGACTCTGGGCAGCAGCATAAGGTCAGCCTTCCATGGACTGTGGAGCAGCAGCGGCTGAGCAGTCGAGGGAGGGGAGGATGGTTCCCAGCTCAGTTTCGCTCTGCAGCAAGCAGGCCTTCCACCAACAGCCTGCTCAACACCCAGTCAGGGCGCTCCCATTCAGGGGGTTGAACTGTCTGAGCTGAAGGGGCCTGGTGCTGCTGAGCCCAACCCACTTCAAAGATGGGAGGACTAAGGCCCAGACAGGGCAAGACCCCATCGGGTCTAAGGAGAGGCTGCTTGGGCCCCTCCCCGGATGGAGCCTGCCTGGCCCGCCCCAGGGCCGCCCCGCCCGCCCGCCCGCCCGCCCGCTCACCATGCTCGCTGGGCTTGAAGGAGCCACTCCACAGCCGCTGCTTCCCAGCCCACAGGTCCAGCTGGTAGATGTCCCCACTGCTCACGTTCTCCATCGGCATGTCGCACAGGCACACGGCACGCTCTCCATTCACAGGGACACACGTGTGGTTTCTGCGGACACGGGCTGCGTTAGGCTGATCATGCACGTATGGGTGTCCCCTGTACAAGCCTCAAGGAATCACATGCTCTGCTACCTCAAGGACCAGGTCAGGGGACTGGGAAGCAGAGCAGCCAGCCTGTATGGTGGGCCAGTGGGCTAGGACTGCCTTCCCTGCTGCCACAGCCCCTCACCGCACACCCTCATGGGCTCTGACACCTTCCTGGCTGCGGCCTGGGTCCCAGGACTCAGCTCATCCCTGAAGGCCAATGAAAGGGAAGAACTGTGGCAATGAAGTTTTTGTAACAGCACGTGTGTGGGAACACACCTCGGGGCGCAGCCTCTCCCATGCACAGGAGTCTGTGGCACGTGCCCTGCCCTCATCCTACCGAGACACCCCAAACAGCCAACCCGAGTCCCATAGGCCAGGCCACGGGCATCAAATGTTTTTGGTAAAGGGCCAGACAGTGAGTATTCAGAGCTCTGAGAGCCAGACCATTTCTGTCCCCGCTACACACTCTGCTGGTCCAGAGCAAATGGTTAAACACCCCCCTCAGGAGAGAATGCAGAGTTGGGAGAAGGGAAAAGGAAAAAGGGCAGTTTTACTCCCTAAGCAGAGAAGCCAGCAGCCTCAAGGCTTAACAAGATAACGATGCCAGGTGCTTCTCATGAATTCCGGGAGGTCCAGCGAAGTAAAAAGGGGACCTTGAGAATTAATCTGCACCAAAATAGTCAGCAGAGGAATTTGAAACCTGCAGACAGGGGGGTACACCTCGGACCCCCACCCCACTCCCTCTTCAGGTCAGCTGAGAGTTCGTCTGCCCTTCGTAAGCCAGACGCATAGGTTTGCTTGCCTGGCTTCTTTACTAAAGGTGCGTTATTAAAGCTGGCTTCATCACAGCGCAATCAAGGCCTCTCGTATAAATTAAATTCATCGATATGAGAAGACAAGGAGCGAGGCTGGGAGCAGCCTCTCCCCCGGCTCGGGGGCTGTCCGGGGGCACCTCTGATGTGGGTGAGAGGAACCTCTGACAAATGACCTGCTACTTTGCTCTCCCTCACACGCGTGCAGGGGAGTTCTCTGGAGAACACGTGGCGTGTTACGGTGCCGCTGCTCTGGTGGCTGCGTGCTGTTGTGATTTCAATGTCCTGGTTTCATTCCTCACAGGGCCACAGGCTACCTGCACAAACGCTTTTGGGGTCCTCGCTCATTCTGATCATGCTGGATCCTGAGGCTGAGTGCCTGAGACCTGCCTGGTCCGATATCCCGCCCCATCCACACGCCGCAGGCCTGGGTGCGTGCGCTCGGAACGGCATGACAATATCCCGCCCACAGCCACATGACACAGGCCTGGTGCATGCGCTCGGAGCAGCATGACATCCACCGCATCCCGGATCTGACCCGGGGCCCAGTAAGAACCGCAGGGAACCGCACTCAGCACCAGGCACTCCAGGGCACCACTGGGCCCAGGCGAACTCAGCCAACCTCCCTACCTCCCGACCACCCCCCACCTCCCCCGGCACAGGCTTACTCCTCGTTCAGGAAAACCAGCTGGTAGGTCAGGCGGAGCTCGGCGCTGCAGTCGGTGGGGCCGCCCATGCTCCACTCGCAGGTGGAGGTGCTGAGGTAGTCGGAGAAGCAGGTGGGCTGATGCCGGACCTGCACACTCCCTGGGGAGACACAGGAGCGCCCTGAGCAGCCCAGCCCAACGAGCAAGAGGGCGTGGCCACCGGGACAGGCCGGAGACCAGCCCGAACAGGACCAAGGGGCCCATCGCGAAGCAAGGGCCCCACCGCCCGGGACCGCCGTGTGCCAGGCCTCACAGCCTCCAGCTGCACTGAGGCGGCTCCCGCGGCTGAAGACGTGCCCTGGGTGCAGGGACGCCCCAGTGGCCTTCATGTGCTGCAGCTCACCTACTTGCCTTCGGCCAAATTACAGGGAAAACACGAGGCAGCCTGAGGGCGGCACCTGCCCTGCAGCGGCGTGCGGAGGCGGTTATCCCTGTGCCGCTCCCACACACACACCACCACCACCACCACCACCACCACCCCGCCCCCAGCTCAGGAGGCTGATCCCACCGTCTCGGTGCCCGTGGCCTCTGGCTCCTGGTTAGGTTCGGCCAATATCAAAGGGCGGGTGAGAGGTTGGGGTGCCCTGTCCAGCCACTCAGTGGCAGAGCCGGCTTTGAACCCAGCAAATTTCAAAAGCTGGAGTGAGAGCCACACAACACCTGTCCCAAGAGATGTGTCTTTAAAAAAATCCTAGGGCCTGCTGAGCTTGGTATCCCTCCGACTTCTGGAAGTTCACGTGCACATTGGGTGCCGACCGACCGTCTGAGAGCCATCACCCAGCTCCAGACCGCCCAGCACCTGGCCGCAGGCACCCTGCCCCGGTGGCCAGCACTGCCCGTCACCACGGCCCTCCGTTTGCCCTGGTTCTCTGGATAGAGGGCTTCCCGTGTGAAGTAAGAAGAGCCAGGGATATCTAGTGAACATCTCAGACTCTCCACACCTCTGCCTCTCAGAAGTGACAGCCTCGCCCTTCCTGGTTGCTCAGGTCAGAGCTCTCAGCGTCGTCCCTGACCTGCTCCTGCCCCGCCTGCCAATCTCTCTCCAAATCTCTCTCCCAGAAGGGTCCAGAGGCCAGTCCCCTTGGTCTCCTCTGCCAGGCCAAGCGCCCCCCCCCCCCCTTACTGGGCGCCTCCTCCCCGGCCTCGGGCTTCCACCCTCATGCTTACAGACAAAGGATCCTATTGGTGTAACAGGCCATGCCGCTCCTCTGCTCAAACCCTCAAGGTCCTCCCGGACGGATGGGTCGCCTGCCTCCCGCCCCGCCCCACTCCTCTGGCTCCTCCAGCCTCCAGGCAGGCTCTGGGCTCCGCCTCCACTGAGTCCTCCCCCAGACAGCTGCTGCTCCCCTCCTTCAGTCTCTGCTTGAGCGCCTGTCTCTCCTGAGGACTTCCCTGAGCACGCGTTGCAATCCTCCCCTTGACCCCGCTTTCCCAGTCCTCCCTGCCCTGCTCTGTACCGTCTTTTCCGACGCCT
This sequence comes from Vespertilio murinus, assembly GCA_963924515.1. Taxonomy (NCBI): domain Eukaryota; kingdom Metazoa; phylum Chordata; class Mammalia; order Chiroptera; family Vespertilionidae; genus Vespertilio; species Vespertilio murinus. The sequence continues at coordinate 99,109,347 of OZ004705.1, read as the reverse complement.
TCTAACAACCCTAGGATTAACTTATAATTCGGTCCACCTGTCATCGCTGTCTCCTCCCACGACAGTGTAATTTCAAGGCCGGGGATCTTAGTTTTGTTCACTGATTGGGCCCCGCAGGTTGACAGTCAGTCAATACATGTTTGCTGAATGAATGAATGAATGAATGAATGAGAGGGGGTGACTTACCAGAGCCTGCCGCCCACACCAGGATCAGGCAGCTCACAGGGAACGTGAGCCCAGAGCCAAGCTGCCCCATCGGGAGGTCCTAAGGCCCCTGCGGAGAGAACGTGAGCGGTGAGTGCTGACGCGTGGTCCCCGCCACCCAGGCATCCCCAGTGCAGCCTTCAGAGCTCGCCTCACTCCAGACACAGCCGTCCCCCACCCTGGCCATCGTGTCTCTGGCAACGGCGAGCCCTCCGTGCTCAGCAGAGATCTGTTCAATCACGAAACCCAACCCAGAGCACAGAGCCCCGAGCGAGAGCCAGGAACACCTGTCCCGGAGATGCTTCTTGGAAAAAGCCCAGGGCCCGGCTGAGTGTGTGGATCCCTCGGACTTCGGGAAGTTCATACTGCACATTCGCATATAAAGGTTCTGATAAGTCCCGCAGTACAGAAGTTTCTCTTTCTTCATTTAACCCAATGCTTACCAAATTTATTTACCCAACCTTCGTGTGTGTGTGTGTGTGTGTGTGTGTGTGTGTCAAAACCCCTGAAGGATTTTTAATTCCTTGAAATATAATTTGGAAATGTTAACCTAACTATTCAACCTTACAGAGCTGGTTAAATAAGTGATGATATGCACATGCAATGGAGTATCAGGCGGCCGCTAAAGATGATGCTGTTGGGTCTGTTAAAATGGTGGCCCCAACTCTTCCCTCCTGTGTCCATGTAACCTTCCCTTGAACCCCACAACCCGTCCCCCTCCCCGCCACCGCTCTGGGCAGGGCGTTCCCTGCATTTGGATCTGGGCTCGCCATGTGGCTAGCGTTGGCCAGCAGGATGCTAGCCAGAGTGCGGCACGCACAGGCCTGCCCTGGCACAGCGCTGCCTGGAGAGCGCGCCCGGCCTCGCCTGTTGGAGGACGGTGACAGGCAGGTCCCGGCGGTTCCCTTCCGCACTGGGCAGGGGCGGCTGCCCAGGCCTGTGGTGAGCGCACCCCTCCGCGGGGCGGGCAGCTGACCTCGCTGACCCCAGTGCATGAGCGAGCCCACGCGGTCAGGAAGCCCAGAGGGCTGTGCCCACACGCTGGCGCTGAGAGTCCCTCGCACGCCCTGCGGCGCTGTGCGTGCTCCCGACAGGGCACATGACCCCTGCCTGACCTCTGACCCCACGGAGGGCCGTCTGTTCAGTGGTTTATAGCAGTGAAGTCACGTACCAGCCTCGCTGTGTTAGCGACATCCCACAAGACATGACTGGGAATAAAGACCGGAAGGTGCAGACGCCCAGAGAGAGAACACAATTCAGGTCCCCAAACCGCAAGCCCAGCAGTGCCCCTCACACGCTAGTCTCTGTTCCTTCAGAGTCGCTGCTATGATTACAGCGAGGTGAGTATGAAACCTGTTTACCAAACCAGCAGCACCTTCACCATATGAAAGCTGTGCTTTAAACTCCCGGCACCATGGACATCACTCCACACTCAGAACTGAGCCCACAGCCTGGGCCAGTGGTGCCCGCTGTGCAGGGTCTGGCACTGGGTGAGCCTTGCTTACTCTGTCACCTTGTTCCGCACGGGGCGGTGTCCGTCCGTCCCTGGGGGACCCCACCACACATCTCTCCTGTCATCTCCTTAAGCCACACCTGCTCTGCCACGCGCTCCTGTGGCCCCTGAGTAGCAGCTCGCCCTCCGACCTCAGCCTCCATCGCACCGGGCGCGGAGGACCACGTGAGCCGACACACTGAGGCCTCAAGCCACCTGCACAGGAAGAGATGGGGAGGGCGCCAGTGGTTCTCATTAGGAAGATGCTCAGAAGCAGATCCCATCGGGCCACGGAGTGCCACTCCCCACACGGCTGGCACCTCATGCCAAATGTCCCCCACAAAGCACCGTCCTGGGGGTGCTCCGGGCAATGCGGACAGCGCCCACCCACGTCCCGCTTGGGTCTCTGTCTGGGCGTCAGTTCAGAAAGGCAGCTGCCAGGCCTCCTCCTGCTGCTCAGTGCCATGTGCTTTCAGACAGTCGCTATCTCTGCACTCTCCCTGCCCCGGGACTGACAGGCATGAAGCTGGCAGGTGTCCTGCACAGAGGTGGCGTGTCAGGAGCACGGTGTTGGGAGCACGGTGTCGGGAGCACGATGTCAGGAGCACGGTGTCAGGAGCACGGTGTCAGGAGCACGGTGTCAGGAGTACGGTGTCAGGAGCACGGTGTCAGGAGTATGGTGTCGGGAGCACGGTGTCAGGAGCACGGTGTCAGGAGCACGGTGTCAGGAGTTTGGTGTCAGGAGCACGGTGTTGGGAGCACGGTGTCAGGAGCACGGTGTCAGGAGTATGGTGTCAGGAGCATGGTGTCAGAAGTACGGTGTCGGGAGCACGGTGTCAGGAGCACGGTGTCAGGAGTACGGTGTCAGGAGCACGGTGTCAGGAGTATGGTGTCAGAGTATGGTGTCAGGAGTATGGTGTCAGGAGCACGGTGTTGGGAGCACGGTGTCAGAGTATGGTGTCAGAGTATGGTGTCAGGAGTATGGTGTCAGGAGCATGGTGTCAGGAGCACGGTGTCGGAGCACGGTGTCAGGAGCACGGTGTCAGGAGTATGGTGTTGGGAGCACGGTGTCGGGAGCACGATGTCAGGAGCACGGTGTCAGGAGCACGGTGTCAGGAGTATGGTGTCAGGAGTATGGTGTCAGGAGCATGGTGTCAGGAGCATGATGTCAGGAGCATGGTGTCAGGAGCACGGTGTCAGGAGTATGGTGTCAGGAGCATGGTGTCAGGAGCACGGTGTCAGGAGCACGGTGTCAGGAGCATGGTGTCAGGAGCACGGTGTCAGGAGTATGGTGTCAGGAGTATGGTGTCAGGAGTATGGTGTCAGGAGCACGGTGTCGGGAGCACGGTGTCAGAGTATGGTGTCGGGAGCACGGTGTCAGGAGCATGATGTCAGGAGCACGGTGTCGGGAGCACGGTGTCAGGAGTATGGTGTCAGGAGTATGGTGTCAGGAGCATGGTGTCAGGAGCACGGTGTCGGGAGCACGGTGTCAGGAGTATGGTTTCGGAGTATGGTGTCAGGAGCATGGTGTCAGGAGCACGGTGTCAGGAGTATGGTGTCAGGAGCATGGTGTCAGGAGCATGGTGTCAGGAGTATGGTGTCAGGAGCACGGTGTCGGGAGCACGGTGTCAGGAGCACGGTGTCGGGAGCACGGTGTCGGGAGCACGGTGTCAGGAGTATGGTGTCGGAGTATGGTGTAAGGAGCATGGTGTCAGGAGCACGGTGTCAGGAGTATGGTGTCAGGAGCACGGTGTCAGGAGCATGGTGTCAGGAGCACGGTGTCAGGAGTATGGTGTCAGGAGCACGGTGTCGGGAGCACGGTGTCAGGAGCACGGTGTCAGGAGCACGGTGTCGGGAGCACAGTGTCAGGAGTATGGTGTCGGAGTATGGTGTCAGGAGCATGGTGTCGGGAGCACGGTGTCAGGAGCACGGTGTCAGGAGCACGGTGTCGGGAGCACGGTGTCAGGAGTATGGTGTCAGGAGCATGGTGTCAGGAGCATGGTGTCAGGAGCACGGTGTCGGGAGCATGATGTCAGGAGCACGATGTCGGGAGCACGGTGTCAGGAGTACGGTGTCAGGAGCACGGTGTCAGGAGTATGGTGTCAGGAGCACGGTGTCAGGAGCACGGTGTCAGGAGCACGGTGTCAGGAGCACGGTGTCAGGAGTATGGTGTCAGGAGCATGGTGTCAGGAGCACGGTGTCAGGAGTATGGTGTCGGGAGCACGGTGTCAGGAGCACGGTGTCAGGAGTATGGTGTCGGGAGCACGGTGTCAGGAGCACGGTGTCGGAGTATGGTGTAAGGAGCATGGTGTCAGGAGCACGGTGTCAGGAGTATGGTGTCAGGAGCATGGTGTCAGGAGCATGGTGTCAGGAGCACGATGTCGGGAGCACGGTGTCAGGAGTATGGTGTCGGGAGCATGATGTCAGGAGCACGATGTCGGGAGCACGGTGTCAGGAGTACGGTGTCAGGAGCACGGTGTCAGGAGCACGGTGTCAGGAGCACGGTGTCAGGAGCACGGTGTCAGAGTATGGTGTTGGGAGCACGGTGTCAGGAGCACGGTGTCAGGAGCATGGTGTCAGAGTATAGTGTCAGGAGCACGGTGTCAGGAGCACGGTGTCAGGAGCACGGTGTCAGGAGTATGGTGTCAGGAGCACAGTGTCAGGAGCACGGTGTCAGGAGCACAGTGTCGGGAGCACGGTAGGAGCACGGTGTCAGGAGCACGGTGTCGGGAGCACGGTGTCAGGAGCATGGTGTCAGGAGTATGGTGTCGGGAGCACGGTGTCGGGAGCACAGTGGGGGCTGAAGCCACAGCAGAAGCTCCAGCCCCCGAATGAAGCTCTCCAGGGGCTTCGTCCCACGCGAAGGCTCTGCAGCGGCCGCCTCCCTCCCCAGCCCAGCAGCTGTGCACCTGGCTCCTGCCACCCGCTCGCCTCCACTTCCTGCTGCTCCTCAACACACCCACCCCACCCTTCCCTCTCCCGTCCTTTCCACTCATTTCCCTCCCTCAGGCCCTCTCTCTTATTTATTTACTCACAGGAATAAACTACCCCAGTACTCCAGGGTGGATTTCAGGGAAACAAGGACAGTCTCTGCATAGCCCCAGTGCAAGCAGCAAAACCAGGGAATTACAGACACCGACGCAGTCTAATCCGCTGGCCGGCTTCCACTTGCTAGCGGCCTCACAGCGCCCTTCCTCCGCCCAGGCCCCAGCCGGGCATCGGGTCACCATGCGCCCCAGCGCCCAGGCCATGGCTTCTAAACCCTTTTCTGCTTTGACAGGCACCAGCGCCCTTGGGGAATTCTGGCTCCAGGAGCAGGGGGGCGCCAGCCTGGACTGTCGCTGTGCCAGGAAGGAAGGGAGGGAGGGAGGGAGGAAGGAAGGAAGGAAGGAAGGAAGGAAGGAAGGAAGGAAGGAAGGGAGGGAGGGAGGGAGGGAGGAAAAGAGGGAGGGAGGGAGGGAGGGAGGGAGGGAGGGAGGGAGGAAGGGCTCAGGAACGCTGGGGACACGGTAAAGGACAGGAGTCAGCTCGAACGGTGCCCTCTGGCCCACATGGGCACAAATGAGGCATCACAGCAGACATTACAGAAACTGCTGTAACCCGGGAGTGAGAGCAGGGATGCAGGAGTCTGCAGGGACAGGTCACGGGGGAGCGGGGACAGCTCTCATCCCTACGGCAGCCTCTAGCTCCCACCAACCTCATGTTAGTGACTTACCAATTAATGAGTCAGAATAACTAACATTATAATTTTATATACTAATCTCTCTATATATAAAACCCTAATATGCAAATAGACCGAACAGTGGAACAACCGGTCACTATGACATGTGCTGACCAGCAGGGAGGTGTGCAGAACATGATGGATGTCGGCTGCAGTGGGATGCTGGGCAGGTGAGTGGGGCACCAGACCAAGGTGGGATGCCAGTCACTGTCATCGGGGTGAGCCTCTGGTGGTTACTGAAAATTCTTTGCTCCCACGCCAAGGTCCCACCTGGCACTCACACCTGCTGCCAGCGCCAACCCTGCTTGCACCCACAGCTGGTGCTGGAGCTGCTGCTCGCACCCGCTGCCGGCACCCAGCACTGGTCCTGATCACTTGCACCATCAGTGGCCCCGATCGCCCTTGAGGGCTTCTCCACCTCCCTCTGCTCCTAAGGTGTAATGGGGGCAGCAGCCACTCACACCTGCTCCTGGCACCTGTCCCAATCGCTCCACACCATCAGCGGGTGCGAGCAGGGCCAGCGTCCTCAGTGCATGGGAGCGGGAGCAGGTCTGCCAGACAAGGGACCGGGGGCCACAGTGTGGGGGGACCAGGGGCTACAGCAGGAGGGGCCAGGTGGGGGCGCAGAGGATGAGCCGAGACTTGCCCTGTGCCCACCGCAGCCTCTCGGCCCACAGTTCCTTTCAAGGTGCACAAATTTGTGCATTGGACCCCTAGTTTATATATATAATTATGCATAACTTTACATACAGAAACCTTCACCGCGTGGTCAGAGTTAGCATCGCCAGGAACGGACCAAGCAGGGCCACGATCTTCTGAAGCTCCGCCCAGAGGAAAGGACAGTGCTCTCGGTGTTCCTGCCCGAAGGCACAGTCCTGCAGAGGGTCAGACCCACCGCGCCGAGGGCGGCCTGGGAAGGAACCGGCCTGCACCCCCAGGGGCAAAGGGCAAGGGGCGTGTGGTAGAGAGACTGTTCTCTCCAGGGTGTGCCGTCCACCCCGAGGGCTGCGGTGGCCTCGATCCCTGCCAGGTCCCAGGCCGGCATCTGTGTCGGGCACATAGCGCGTGCTGAGTCAAGTCCCCGGAGAGACATGCAGTAGAAGCGTTACTTTATGGGATCTGCCCAAGTCCCTGCAAGATGGGTTGGGAACCCAAGGGAACCGAGGCCAGAGGTCAAATAACTTGCCCATCAGGTCCCACAGCAAATGAGAGGGCAGAGCTAGAGCCAGGACCCAGGTCTGTTGGCTTCCGGGCCCAAGGCACCTTCCAGTGTATCAACGTCTTCAACTTCTCCTCCCAGAAACACAGGCTGAACCCAACAAGACGAATGAGACGAGCCAGAAGGACCTGGCCATCCTGCTTGTCAATCTCAAACAGCGGTTGCCCATGCTTAGGACCAGAGAGGCTGACTGGGCAGCTGAAAAAGCCGAGGATTTGTATTGTCTACAAACCCCCATGAGCCAGAGGCGAAACAGCAACTTAAACAAACAAAAACACCAACTAAGGCCATATTAACAAAGATATGAGATCCAGGTCAAGGGAGGTGATGGTGCCCAAATGCACCTGTGCTTCCCTCTGGAAGAAATGCTGCTGACTGCAGCTCGTTGAGAGGATGACAACAGGCACAGAGAGGCCCCAAGTTCTGAGGGCAGCCTAATCATTCACTTAACTACGGTATTTACCTCTTCCCCCTACACAGTTTGGTATTTTTCTTTTGTTAATCCTCACTCGCAGATATCTTCCCATTGATTTTTAGAGAGTAGTAGGGAAGGGGAGAGACAGAGAGAGAAACATCGATGTGAGACACATTGATTGGTTGCCTCCCACAGGCGGTACGTGCCCTTGACCAGAATCGAACCCACGACCCTTCAGTTTGCAGGGCTCTACCCACTGAGCCAAACCAGCTAGGGCTCTCTCTACACATTTTGGTCATATTAATTCCTTCAATACTCAAAACAGCCCCTTGAAGGAGGTGCTAATACTCCCGGTTTTCAGAGGAGGAACCGAGGCACAGAGCGGGGTTAGGGACGGCCTGGCTGCATGTGGCTGGCCCGGCTGTGAGCAGAGCCTCAGCGCTCGGCCTCTCCCTCTGTCCTTCATGTCCTGGGACCTCGGGCCCGTCTGAACATGGGTGCAAACTCCAATCCCTCTTTCTAGACAAGCGCGGGCACTTAAGCTTGCGTTCCACTTTAGGGGCCCACAGATCCCCTGAGCCCCTCCTCTGGGCAGTGAGCAGACTTTGAGGGTCTTGGGACAGGGCTGTGGCAGGATTTTCCTCAGCCCAGAGTGGGGCTGAGAGAACGGGATGGGGCCACGGGGCCTCCGCAGTTGCTGCAGACCTGGGTCCCCCAGCCTTTTCCACGCCGCCGGCACCCAGGCCACGAACTGCCTGCCCCTCAGGCCTTCACTGGCCTCCGGCTCTGAAGGTGTCTTCACCAGGCACAGCTCCCCAGGGGTCACGGCCGCCCAGGAGGAGCGTCCCCCACATGGAACACAGTCCGCGCCCGGGAGCGAAGGCGGCCCACCCACAGGGACGCCCTGCCCGACCCCTGTAGGTCACGTTTCACTGTGTGACTCTCCTGGGTGGCAGCCCTGGGGAGGGAGAGCAGGTGACTGCGGGTGCGTGGGGGCAGGCAGGCAGGAGGGGAGAGCGTGTGGCTATAGAAGGCAACACAGGGAGGGGTCCCCTGAGGACAGACGCTCTGCGTCCAGCCTGTGGGGGAGACACAGCCGTGCGTGGGACAGCTGCACAGAACGAAGGCCTGCACGCGGGGGAGTGCAGGAAAGCGGGGTGAGCGGCACCAGGGCCCGGCTGTGGCCACGCACCCAGCTCTGGAAGGTGTCACCGGCGCGAAGCTGAACGTCCAGGCGGTCTCCGTATGGGAGCCCACAGCTGTCTTAAAGTTAAAGGTTCCAGGAAATAAGAAACCTCAAGCCCCTGCCACTCATCCACTGTCCCTCCCCTTCCTCCACGTCTTCCATCCCACTGGCCTCTGACACTGTCCCATGCAGTCTTTGCACCCGGAAACCCATCCCCTCACCAGGGCTGCCCCTGGCACTCATCACAGCCCCTGCTTATAGCTGCCATGGACTTATCACCGTCTCTCATCGCGTCACTGAGGTTACCCGTGTGAGGGCTGGTTTTATTTCAGGAGGTAGATGGCAAACATAGAAAGATCTGACTGCAGAAAATGTTCAGCTTCCCCAGGTCAAAACACACCATAAAAAAAGCAAGCAAAAAATGAAAGAGATAGCAACATACTAGCACATGAATGATGGTTAATGGCCTTAATTATAATTATAAAGAGGTCTTACAAACAGCAAGACAAGCATGCCTGTAAGAAACAGCCCCTCCTGTCCTGCGGCGAGGCCCTGAGGTGGGTGTGGAAGACGGCCTGTGGCGTTTCAGTGGTCTGTCTCCACATGTAGAGGAGCGTGCAAGCCCAGGAGGGCCGAGCTGAGGTCTGCCATGGGCCCTGCCTTGTCCCTGGTGCCTAAACAGGGCCCGATCCGTGCCCAGAGTGTGCCCAATAAGCTGCTATGGAATGAGCGGTTGGCTGACCTTCAGCAATAACAAACTCAGTCATCGACCTTTAAACATGGGCATGTACCACGCTTTTGCCCGTAATGATCGCTATGCGTTCGTAATGTTTATCACGTGCCCACACTGCTCTCAGTGCTTACAGTGTATTAACCAACGTGGTTCTCACCACAACTCTACGAGGTGGTGCCATTAAAATCCCCATTTTCCAGGTGAGGAGACTGAGGCGCAGAGAGGTGAGAGCTCCGGCTTGTGGTCACAGCGCTAGAGACTGACCCTGGTCGGTCTCGGTCCAGAATCCAGAGGCCTCATCCCTGTATCCTGCTGCCTGGGAAACGCACCAACCCTGGGATGTGGTGTCATGATCCAGAGAGAAAAACCGAGGCCCAGAGAGGGGGGTGACAAGGCCAAGGTCACAGAGTTGGGAAGCAGCAGAGTGGGTGGAGGCCTGCGCCGGGGAGACAGCAGCTCAGAGGGAAGCACCGGCAGAGAAACCGTCTCACTCACCCTTTACCGGGGCAGGTGCGCGGCGAGTCTGCAATGTCCGCGGCCAGCACCGCCCGGCAGTGGCCGAGGAGGCTCTTCCTGCGCCCGAGGGTGTGCGGGCCTCTTGCCCCCTCCTCACCGCTGACCACAAACCCGCGAGAAGGGCTGGATCCGCAGACAGGAGGCAGCCAGGCTCGTGCCAAGAAGCCTGTGGAGGAAGCCGGCGGCACCCCGGGGGCTGCGGGGCCTCCCTGGGAGCCACCGGTCCCCAAAACTGCTCAGTCTGAGGCCGGCCGGGAGCTTCCTCCGGCCTCGGGGACACGGGGCGGTGTGGCAGGGGGCCAGCGACACACTTCTCCCTGAGGCAGCCGCCTTCCCGGAACTGCCGCCTGGCCCGGGTTCCCAGAACCAGCAGCTGCGTCAACAGCCCCACCCAGGACAGTGAGACAGGCCTGGCCAGGGCCCCAGATGGCCTGGGCTCAGCCTCCTGCCCCTCCTCCAGCCCAGCCAGTGACGGGGGGGGGGGGCGCCCCGGCGACTTGCTGGCTCTGCTGGAGCGAGAACCAGGAACTCGGCCAACGGAGCCCACCAGGCTCCTGCGTACCTCCTGTGTGCTCCGGGTCCTCACCCATCCCCCGTGTCCTTGTGTGTCCTTGTTGCAGGTGTTTTCCGAGCACCTACCATGTGCCAGGTACTACGCATGCGAACAAGGCATTCCTTTCTTCCTGCTTCCCTTTGACAAATATGCGGGTGAGAAGAGAAGTTACTGGAAGGTCTGAGCAGGGACTTTTCAAACCACCCCTCAGGCTGTGAGGTGGGAAAGGGCTGCTGCACGGGGCGGGCGAAAGGTGCGGGGCTCGCACTGGGTGGTGGGGAAGGACTGGGGAGAGGGGCAGGGCCGGGATCTGGCTGAAGGGGGAGCCCACAGCGTTTGCTGACAGAGTGGGACTTGGGGTGGGTGAGAGGAAAAGGGGATGAACGAGGCCGGGCCTGAGCGGGCGGAGTGGCCATTTACCCGGTGGCGGGGACCCCGGAGGAACCGTGTGAGAAGCCGGCTGCAGAGACAGGGGCAGGACCCAGGAAAATGTGAGGCAGCAGGAGGCGCCGTGGGTGACCGGGGAGGACGGACAGAATTCTCCAGGGGAGGCGGGTGTGGAGAGGGAGGACAATGTCCCAGAGGGCTCCTCGGCTCCCTGAGGGCAGGGGACGGTCCTCGTCAGAACCTGAACCCGAGGCTGGCACAGCGGCACTCGGTACATGGCCACGGGCACGTCACTGTCCTCCCTGAGGCCCAGCACAGCCTCCCTCCGTGCCACGCGCTGTTCAGACGCTCTAAGGCCCCCTGAGGTGAGTACGATTATTAATCCCGTTTTACAGATTCCGAAGGCTCCTGGGAGAGAAGGAGGGGAGGGGCAAGTGAAGAGGGAGCGAAGGGCCAGGAGAGGCACAGCCAGTTCTCCCCACACAAGCTGGGCCCTCGCTGCGGCACAGGGTAGGAGCAGTCGGCATGGAGCAGGGGTGGGCGTGGAGCAGAGGGTGGGCGTGGAGCAGGGGTGGGCATGGAGCAGGGGGTGGCATGGAGCAGGGGTGGGCATGGAGCAAGGGGTGGGCATGGAGCAAGGGGTGGGCATGGAGCAGGGGTGGGCATGGAGCAGGGGGTGGGCATGGAGCAGGGGGTGGGCATGGAGCAGGGGGTGGGCGTGGAGCAGAGGGTTGGCGTGGAGCAGAGGGTTGGCGTGGAGCAGGGGGTGGGCGTGGAGCAGGGGGTGGGAGTGGAGCAGGGGGTGGGAGTGGAGCAGGGGTGGGCGTGGAGCAGGGGGTGGGCATGGAGCAGGGGTGGGCGTGGAGCAGGGGGTCGGCAGGGCCAGACAGCCTGTCTGCAGGCGTGAGAGCAGTCCTGGGGCCTCCAGGCAGCGGGGCCCCTGAGGGAGGCTCAGCAGGAGAGGCTGCTGTCCGTGTGTGGCCAGCAGGGGGCAGGAGGACAGCCAACAGAGCTGTTGGAGGGGCAGGCTCTGCCCTGTCTGGGAGTGGGTGTGGCAGAGGCGGTGGCTGCTGGTGGCAGCTGAGGGTGGAGCTGGCCTTGGCGGGCAGTGGTGCTAGGAAGGGAGCCGGCTTGCTGGGGGAGACCACACACTCCGCCCCCCTGCAGACACGTGACTTCGTTAGTTGCATTTCGAGGTCATCACTTTTGGATGTTAAATCCATTCAGTCCACCATCTCCTCCTCGTAGAATTACTGAAGTCTGGGGTATTCCCTCTCCCATCGATACTGTTTTTACTAGGTGCAACTGTGAAGGAAAACTTTCTTCTTTAAGGATTCTCAGTACTGGCGTTTCACCAATGATGTAAAAGATCCTGGGTATCCCAAACAAATTGTAAAAGGATTCGGAGGACTAAATGGAAAAATATTGGCAGCTCTTTCCATACCTAAATATAAGGAGAGACCTGAATCTGTGTGTTTTTTCAAGAGAGGGGGCAGAGTTCAGAAGTACACTTAGAGACAAGAGCCCAGCATGAAGGGCACGGGAAGAAGGCCTGCTCTGAATTACCCGGTGTACAGAGCATTGAACGGGATATCGGATCTCAAACACACACCATCAGAATTCACTATTCCGGCCCGTCAGAGTCCTTTATCAAGACAAAAGTTTCCTCCACAATGAAGCCAAAGTAAGTACTCTGTGGAGAGGACTTCCCAATGTGGTTACCTCAGCTATATCCCTGCCAATATCAGGGGTTTTTTTTCCAGAAATTCACACACACACTCACACACCGGAACAGGGGGGGCTGCCGGAGGCTCCCGACACTGGCAGGCCGCAGCCCGGCTCCCTTCCGCCGGCGCTCAGGGAGGATTTACAGGACCGGCCGGAATCTTCCTCCGGCGCGAAGGGCCCTAAACTGGGCGCCCCCCAAACTTCATCCCAAGAAACAAAACAAACCAAAATAGAGGTTCCGGGATTAGCCCGAAACGCGGTGGGCACGCGGTGTGGGAGACGGAAACTGCTGGCAAACACGGGCGCGCGTGGCCGTGGCCACGCCGAGGCTGGTCCTCGGCCGGAGAACCGGAGTCTGTGGGTGTGGGGCGAGGCCTGGCGCCCCAAACCCGACCGCCGGCCCGAGCCCCCCGCGAGGAAGAGAAGGCGGAGCCTGCCACCGGGGGGCGGGGTCTTCGGGGCCGGGGCGGAGCCTACGGCGGAGGCGGGGCTTGCGGACTCGGTCGGCTCCGCAGCTTCCCGGGGCGCCGCTGGGTGGGGGCGGATCGGGCCGGCTGGGCCGGCGTCGGGCTGGGACCCCGGGGAGCGTCCCCGCCGGTGTGGGCTTCGGCGAGGCTCCTGAGGAGCGGGATTCGGAGCGCGCTCCACCGCGAGGGCCTTGGCGGAGGCCGAGTTTAGGATGCATCCAGGCCGGCAGCCCCGGGGCCCTCCCTTTTTCTTTTTTTAAAATTAATATCCAACTCTAGCATTTACTATTTACAACAAATAAATATTGCCCCTCCCCCACTGGTAAATATGATTTTTGCCTTTTATACAAATGTTCAACCCCTTCTTTCCCCCCTCGGCCCGTGTGGTCCCGGGAAGCCCCGTGCGGCTGGTCCCACTCGCAGGTGACGAGGTCCCTCCTCTCCGAGCGAGAGGCCGGCGCGCGTGGGTGGCCCCCGACTCAGTGGCCTGACGGCGGGTCTTTGGTGCAGCCTGCGGAAGGCTCGGGATGTGGAGGGGCTGGGCCCCGTGGATGGCACAGCCGGTGTCCATGGGCGTGAGGAGAGAACCGCAGTGGTCAGATCCAGTGGATGAGTGGGTGCCCTGGGCTGCCTGTGGGCACTGGTGGCAGTGGCCACACCGGGAAGGCGTGAGGGCGGTGTGGCAAGGGCGTGCCCTGTGGCGAGCAGGGCTCCTGGGCGACCTTGGCCAGTCCTCTGGCTCCAGAGAGCGGAAGGCACCTAAGGCAGAGGGTGGTCCCGGGAGGCCGAGTCAGCCTGGTGACGGGCAGGCGTCAATCCTGGCAGCGGGAGGTCAGGGAGGAACTGGAGTTGGGGAGGGTGGCCCGGTGGTAGACTGAGCAGACAGTGCCCGCCTGGCCTGGGCCACTGTCGTCCGTAAGTGCTCGGCTAGAAGATGCCTTGGTGATCCGGAGTCCCTTCTGCTTCACACAGGGCAGAGTGGAGCTGGCGCCGTGCCGGACCTTAGCCCCCTTGGCGAAGGCCCGTCTCTTCAGGACAAAGTCGTAGTTGGCAGTGGAGTTCATGGCATAGAACACGTTGGCATTGTCCGGGACCTTCAGCTTTCTCTCCTCTGAGATGACCTGCACCAGCTTGCAGTGCTCCGGCTGCTCCTCGTCCGGGTGGTGCTTGTCCATGGCCTTGCGGATGACAGCCGGGGCCTGGTCCTGGCTGGTCACCAGGACGCTCTTGTACATGTTGCTGTTGTCCACGTCCAGGCTGACCTGGATGCAGCAGTCGCCCACCTGCTGGTTGTAGAGCGGCAGCAAGGCGCTGCAGCTGCTGACCCCCAGACGGAGCGCTTGTGGGTGCGGGCGCTGGCCACGGGCGTGGTGGAGGCCGAGGAGGAGGAGGCGCTGCTAGACGCCGAGCTGATGCCGGAGGTCTCTGGGGACGACTGGGAGGCCGACTCCCAGAACTTCTTCTCCTGGCCATAGGGGGACTGGATATCGGGGCCTCCTTTATGGACCGGCCGGTCCCCCTGGAGGGAGGCACCATCTGGGGACAGGCTGGCTCCACCTTCCCCACCCAAGGAATATGGCAGGTGCCATTGGGAGAGAGGGGGGAGGAGGGGAGGGGGTCAGGGGCATGAGCTCCAGATCCAAGGAGGTCAGTCTCTCTCCTCCCCATGCTCACTGGGCAGGCTCTGCGGGAAGCAATAGGTTTTATAGGGAGGAGGCTCTGACCTCCTGGATCATGTCCAAGGCCAGACTGATCTCTCTGCCATCCCCTCGTCAGGAAGAATGACTAAGAACTCCGGCCGTGTAGTCTGAGAGAGAGAAGTCCTGGGTAGTTGTTGGAGGGCGATGGTCGCCGCCGCCAAGGGGCAGGACCGGAGCCAGAACGTGAACGCTCCTGGGAAGCTAATTGGCTCCGTCTCAGGAAGCCCTTCTGCCGGAGCTGCCCCGCGCAGGGCCGCGGGAGGCCTCTGCTCCATCCCTGCAGGCAGGCTGGCCGTCGGCTCAGAGGGCTGCCGGCCGGAGACCGGTGTCTCTCCTCCCGAGAAGGGCCTGTCCCCTTCGGAAAAGGCACCCTGTCCTGGCTGCTCCGAGCCGCAGCCTTCCTCCCCCCTCCGGAAGCTCTCAGCGGGGATGACTCAGCACTGAGGCTATAAGCAAGTGCACAACTTTCTGGTCCGCGGCCCTGGACTTGAATCCAGCCTCTGCCCCTCCTCAAGGAAATTGGGGGGCACCCAGTGCTCCCCCAGCACAGTGCCTACTATGGAGTGCGGCCTCCACTGGCCCCATGCCCCCGCCCCCGCGTCCCCTCTGCTTGGTGTGTCCTCACTGTCTGGCCCTGGGGAAGGTGCTCACTGGTGAGTGATGGTCTGTGATGCCTCTCCTGGCCTGACCACGTCCATGGGGCTGGCTGACCCACAGCGGGCGGGCACAGCAGCAATGACCGCAGCAGCAGGCGGCCCCCCATCTGAGCCCCGTTTCCGTTACGTGTTTAAACTCAGTGGTGAAGCCTTAGCCGGTTTGGCTCAGTGGATAGAGCATCGGTCTGCAGACTGAAGGGTCCCAGGTTCGATTCCAGTAAGGGCATGTACCTTGGTTGCGGGCACAGCCCCAGTAGGGGTGTGCAGGAGGCAGCTGGTCAATGTTTCTCTCTCATCCATGTTTCTAGCTCTCTATCCCTCTCCCTTCCTATTTGTAAAAAAATCAATAAGAATATTTTTAAAAAAATATATAAACTCAGTGGTGAAGACTGCGGACCCTGGAGCAGGGGGGTCACAGCCCTGCTCGCCACCTGGCAGCTGTGGCCCTGGACGAGTTACTAGAACGTTCTGTGTCTGTTTCCGCGTCTGTGACGATGGAGAAGAGCCGGTCCTGCGTTGAAGGGCCAGTCTACAAGTCCAGTGAGATCACACAGGCACCGGGCTGCTGGTGGCTCCCTGCAGCTCCCTGGCCGCCTGCTCAGTTCCAGCCAATGCATCAGCTTCCTTGTTGTGGGTCCAGCACACCGAGCTGTCCCCACCTCGGGGCCTTTGCACTTGCTCTCTTTCCGGGATAGTCGTGCGTCTTTTACTTCAGGACTTAGCCCAAAAGTCTCCCCTCAGGCTGTGTCCCCAGCCCCTGGCATGCACGCAGAGAGCCCGGCGCTGGCACGCAGGACCCGGCACTCTGAGCATGTGAGCCGCTCTGCGGGCTGAGCTGCCAGTCCCTGGATGCGTCCTCTGCTCAGAGCCCGCAGCCTCCCCGCGGGAAACCGGCTCCGAAAACCCGCTGGTGACGGCCCGGCAGGCCCAGCACCCGGCCGCTCCAGCCCAGACCCTGGCTTTCCGAAGCCGCCTGGAGGCCTGGGGCCCCGGGGCCAGAGCAAGGGTGAGTCTGCGGGGCCACGGCTGAACCTGAGGCATCAGCGCTTCCTGGAAAGGCTCAGACACCTGAGCGAGCGGCCCAGGCGGAGCAGGGAGCAGCGGCGGAAGCGGGTGGGCGATGGAGACCTCTACTCCCCCCTCTGCCCGTCTCTAATGTCCTCCTCAGGGAGGCCGTGCCCGCGCCCCCTGCTCCCCTTCCCCTCCGGGAGCTGTCACTGCGACAGGACATCGCAGGCCCACGTTCCCTCAGCGAAATCCTGGGGCCAGAAGCCCTCCGATTGTACAAGGTGGCCGTGAACAAAGACCAGCCGACGAAGCACCCCTCCCCTCCACGCAGCACCCGGGACCCATCACAGGGACCTCCCTGCAGGACGGCGCGCTCAGCGAGGAGCAGAAACAAAGGCCCCAGAGGCCTTAAGCTGAGCTCGGGCCAGGTCGTGCACCGGCTGAAGTTTTTGTGAAAAAACTTGGGGCTTTCCGAGCCGGTGGCTTTAGGAATCATAGATAAAGGTGGGTCCGCGCACATGTGTGTAGGTAGGGCCTGTCTTCTCAAGTGGAATGTAAGCTCAGGAGGGCAGGACCTGCCAGCGCTCTGCCGGCAGCACCTGGCACCTGCCTGCACAGGTCCGTGCCCAATACACATTCGAAGGAGAAATGAACGAGGAAGCCAGGGGTTGGATATGGAGAGGTGACTGTCCTAAATGGGCAGAAACTGCCATCACTGAGCCACGGGCAAGGTGCCTATAAAAATTATCTTGTGAACACCCGCCCCGCCCATACCCACTTTACTGGCAAGCAAACCGAGGCTCAGAGAGGTTAGGCAGCTGCCTCCAGTCTCAGATGGGAAGCAGCAAGCTCACATCCGAACCCAGGCCCTGCCTTCAAGCCCTTCTCTGTGCCTCCAGCCCAGAGGAGCAGAAAGACTTGCGGGGAGTCACACCACAAGCCATGAGAACACGGCCCCTCTGACGCTGGCTCCTGCAGGACCCCACAGCCACCGCTGGGTTCTCCCACCCCCTCTGGCAAGGGCAAGTTCACACAACATCCCCATAAGCCATCGGCCTGTCCTCCAGACCAGCTGAGGGAAGTCTGGTCTGACATGGCCAGGTATGTCTCCACAGGGCCGGCCCTGAGGCATGCTGGGAAAGATGTCCCTCTTGGTCACCCCAGCAAACCGGGACGGTGAAGAACACAGGCTGAGGAGGGAAGTAGGTTCGAATCCCTCCCTGTCAGTCCTACACATGGGACCTTAGGCCAGGCCACCACACACATCACTGATCCTGTTTCCTCACCTGCAAAACGGGCAGACAAACCCCCATCCAATGAGGTTAATCTCTTAATATTTAACAAATACATGGCGCTTACTCTATACCGGGCATTGTTCTGTATGCCTGACACTTATTTCCAGCATCACTACAACCACACAAAGTCGTCACTGTATTTTCACAAATGGGAAAACTGAGGTCCTGAGAAGGCAGCTACTTAGTAAGCAGCAGGCCACTCTGAGCCCCAGGCAGTGCGGCTCCAGAGCCCATGCTCTGAACCTCTGGGCTGGGCTCTTTTCTTTTCTTTTTTTTATTAATCCTCACCCAAGGACATATTTTCCATTGATTTTTAGAGGGAATGTGTGGGTGGGGGGAGAATCATTGATGTGAGAGACACACAGATTGGTTGCCTCTTGCACGAGCCCTAACAGGGACCTGGGCATTGAACCTGCAACCCAGGTACGAGCCCTTGACCAGGAATCAAACCTATGACCCTTCCATGCGCGGCCGCTCTAATCACGGAGGGACACTGGTCAGGGCCAGGCTATGCTCCTTGACAGTAACAACAGACATGAGTGTTTCCTGTGCAAGGACTCTGTGTTGGAAACTGTGTTTCATAAGATGCCCGGTTTTACAAATGTGAGGAATCGAGCATCCAGGGGCCTTAGGTCCCTGCCCCTCCCAGCTGCACGGGAAGCAGAGGAGGGCAGTGAGCTGTCGGATCCAAACGCCTCCATCCTGGGCGGGTCGGGGGGAGGGGCAGGATAGGAGGCTCCAGGAAAGGTCCCCCTCCCACTTCCCCGACACCTCACTCCAGCTCCTTTCTGAATCCGAGCACCAGGACAGGACGCCTGGGGACAAGCTCCCTGGCTGCCGGGCTCTCTGCACCCTGGCCCCTCCGCTGTACGAGCACCAGCACTGAGTCACTGCTCTGATGCGGAAATCCCGAGCTCACCCACACCTGCTGGGAAATGGTGTGTGTAACCAGGGCGACTGGCTAGTGGCTCCCCTGCTGCCTTCCTGGCCTCCAAAGGCCGGCGGGGCCCAGGAATCTGCATGGCGTCTCCTAGGGCTCAGGCAAAGGCAGGGCACACCCGCCCACGCCCACTCCTCAGCAGGGCGATCCAGAGCTTCTACAACGTGGCCACGCCCGCCTTTCCGTCCCCTCTGGCTTCTCCCTGCTCCCCAGCACCCCACGCCACGCCTTTCACACTTCCCAGCCTCTGTCCACACTGTCCCCACTGCCAGCATCCCCCCCCCCATGCTCCCCTGCCCAGCTCCTCTCCTCCTCTCCTCCTCTGCCACGCTGCTCAGGGTCCTGCTGCTCAGGGTCCTGCTCCGGGAAGCCTGTCTCGGGCCGGTGAAGAGCTGTACCCCTGTCTCCCCCTCGCAGAGGGAGGCCTCCTCAGGGCAGACACCGGTGCCAGAGCCGCACTGGAGCAGGCCCAGTGGGAGCCCTGTGAGGGCTGGTGAGAGGGATCGGCGGGCTGGCCCCTCCCGTCAGCATCCTCCTCGGATCACAGGTTGGACTAGCCGAGTTCAGGGCCCTCTGCAGGACTCTGGAACCCCCTGACGGTGGGAGACACCATGGCCATATGGACACCGGAGCCTCGGTTTCCCCAACAGACTTTAAGGTTTTAACAAAGAGGCTGATGTCCCAGCAAATGCTCCTAAGAGGCCACCCATTGGGAGCAGCTGCAGGGTCACAGCTCACAGAGGCCTGGGGCTCAAGCAGGTCAGAGCTGACCTGGGGGCGAGCTGTGAACCCCAGCATCCGCCACCTGTGCCTGGTCCCAGTCCCTCCGGATTATAGAAAATATTAGAGGCCTGGTGCACAAAATTCATGCACTGATAAGGGGGATCCCGGGAGGACCCCTTGGAGGATGTCTGACTGGCAGTTCAGGCTCTGGTGGCAGACTGCGGATTCCCATCCTGACCCTCGCTTTCCGGGGTTACCGTATTTGCCGGCATATAAGACGACTTTTTGGCCCTGAAAAATATGCCTCCAAGTGGGGGGTAGTCTTATACGGCGAGTATATAACAAACTCTGTATTTTTAGTGGAAATGTTAGGGGGTCTTCTTATACGCCCAGTCGTCTTATACGCCGGCAAATACGTATTTTTCAGGGCCAAAAAATCGTCTTATACGCTGGCAAATACGGTATTTATTCCTGTGCCAACGTGCCCCAATCTGGAAAATGGTGATGGTACATTGACGAGGAGAAGGTATTCTGACCTAACTCCGAACACTGTCAGTGCCCAGACGCCCGCACAAAGCTGACCCCGGTGCTGAGTCCACCCAACAATATTCAAA
Organism: Vespertilio murinus; assembly: GCA_963924515.1. NCBI lineage: Eukaryota > Metazoa > Chordata > Mammalia > Chiroptera > Vespertilionidae > Vespertilio > Vespertilio murinus. The sequence continues at coordinate 99,089,790 of OZ004705.1, read as the reverse complement.
CGAGGAGGCCAAAGGTGGAAGGCCGTCTTCCCAGATTCTTGGAGCTGGCAATGAATTGGCAGTTTTCAGGCCTTTCCCGGCCCTCCTCTCCCTGGAGGGGGCACCCAGGACCGGCCTTACCCCGCGACCCCGACGTTCCTAAACCCAGAGACCGTCTCAGAGGCGCGAGTTTGAGGGCCCGCCTGGTGTCCGGGTGTCCGAGCACCCCGGGTCAGCCTGCCTTCCCAGCTCCCCGCCTCGGCTGCCCGTGGGCGACCAGGGCGGAGAGGGCCGCTCCCGGAACCGCGAGGACCCCGGGGACCGTCCGTCCGGGCGCAGGTCCACCGGCGCGGTCCTCGCACCTCCCGGACGCCGGCCACGCGCCCCGGCGAACCCCGGCCTCCGCCCGCACGGCCCGCGTCCTACCTGCGCGCTCCAGTCCATTCCCCAGCCGGCGCCCAGCGGCAGTGGGGACCCCGGGGTGGCCCGGCCGACGGCGCTGCGCGGGGCTTTCCTGGGGCGGGACCGCCCGCCCCGCCTCCCCGCTCCCTGCTCCCTCCGCCCCCCCCCGCCTCCCCGCCTCCCCGCCGCCCCGCCGCCCCGCCTCCCGCTCCCTCCGCCCCCCCCCCGCCTCCCCGCCGCCCCGCCGCCCCGCCTCCCCGCTCCCTGCTCCCTCCGCCTCTCTCGCCCCCCCAGCCCGCCCCGCCCCGCCTCCCCGCCGCCCCGCCTCCCCGCTCCCTCCGCCGCCCCGCCTCCCCGCCCCGCCTCCCCGCCTCCCCGCCCTGCTCCCTCCGCCTCCCCGCTCCCTCCACCGCCCCGCCTCCCCGCTCCCTCCGCCTCTCTCGCCCCCCCAGCCCGCCCCGCCGCCTCAGACTTGCGTGCACCTCCCGCCCACCGACGGCGCAGCGTCCGCGTCCCAGTCCCTGTCCCTCCGCCCCCGCGAGCCTCTAGCCGCTGACCTTTCCTGGGGGCGCCCCTGCTCGCGCCTCCCCCGCAGCAGCGAGGTGGCGCCTCGGGAACCGCAGTGGTTCCCGGAGCTCTCGGAACGAAAGCCCGTCCCGACGGCGCCCCTCCCGCTCTTCTCCTGCCCGGCCCCCCATCACCCTCACCCCCCTCCTCACCCTGCGGGGCAGTGCGCTGGGGCTGAGGCTGGGCAGCTTCTCTTCTGGCCTCCCCAGCAGCCAAGGACTGCCGGTGCCGGTGTGCGTGCGTCCCCCACATGGTGACAACCCTACTGTGCACAGTGAAACACCGTGCTCTCAGCAGCCGGTGCCCCTGACACCCCCTGACACCCCCTGCTCATCCAATGCTCACAGCTGCCCTGTGAGGAACCCGGCTACTCCGCCCATTCCACAGACGGGAGGCGGAGGCACAGAGCCTCTGCGGGAAGCTGGCTCAGAGTCGCAGCAGGCGTGGCATTCGAACCCAGGCTCCATAGACCACCAACCACTGGGCCACATAAGAGCCCTGACGCAGCCAGAAGGTAGGAAGACCACTAGATGGATACAGTATGCCAGGTAACAAGCGGCCCCAAGAAGAAAGCAAACAGAGGGACCTATTAGGCCAGCGGGGCTGGTGGCTTGAACGTATCCCTAGGGGACGCATTTGATCTGAGAAGCTGAAGCGGAGGGCAGGGGTGGGGGGTGGGGAGACTAGTTAGGGAGAGAGAACAGCAAGTGCAAAGGCCTGGGGTGGAAACCGACCTCGCATGTTGTAGGGATGACGGAAGGCGGTTGGCCGAGAGAGCCTTGAGGAGGGGAGCAGAAGGAGGTGAGGGAGGAGATGTGCACACTCAGGCCAGCAGGCTGCGGACCCAGAGAGAATGCAGACCCCACCGTGCCCTCAAGTGGCTCCTGGTCTGAGAGTGGAGGCAACCTCCTGGAGCCAAGGGCAGCCCAAGGGGTTCTGTGGTGGAGGGTGAGCCAGGGAAGCAGCAGCCTCTGGTGAGGGAGGGGGAAGTACTTCAGTTCTCTTTCCTCATTACTCACACTCCTTCTCTCCTGGCCCTACGGTGTGCCTGACCTGTGGCAAATGCTGAGGACTCCGATATAAAGATATGAAACAGACACGGCTCCTGCCCTCTGAGACCTTGCAACCACGTGGACAAGACAGCTGCCAACTCCCAAGTATGTGACAGTACAGTGGACCCAGTCTCAAGTAGTCAGGGGTGGCTTCCTGGAGGAAGTGGCCTCTGATAGATGTCTCCATGGGTCAGTGGAGAAAAGGGGAGGGAAAGGAGATAGGCATTCAGGTAGCGGGGACTGCAGGAGCAAACACGTGGAGGCCAGCTGTGGCATGAAGGGGAGTGACATCTATTTGTTGACACCGCCATGTGCTGAGTCCTGAGCTGGGGGCGGGGAGAGTGGGACATAGACCCAGCCCCTGCTTTCCTAGCCCTGGGGGTCTGGTTGGGGCCCTGACAAGTAAACAGACACAAGCACTCGAGTCTGAAACCCGGGGGTTTGTTTTTGCCCGGTCTTATCCCTGGTTCATTGAATACGGGCATTGTAATCTAAACTGCAGCCTTGAGTCCAGTCGGCGGCCGGCTGGCAAAGAAACCACTGTGTGCCATCTAGCCTCGCTTCGCTGGTATTTCTAACGTAGTTTTGTCCCATTGTTTATTCTCCTCTGTTGGGGACTCTGCCTTTCTGTTGCTGAGAAAAGGGGAAGGAGGCTGTGCTTCTCTTGTTTCTGGTTAATTTTGTGGCTAGAAAAATGTTCTGGGAAAGGCACAACAACTACCGGTCCGCTGGCCACGCAGGATGTAGCCGGGATGGCTGGTGTGTACCTCCAACAGGTTCCTGTAATACTTCATTCATGCTTCTAGCTGGGCTGTCCCATGGCAAGACAAAAGCTAGCGTGGCCGAAACCCGTTTGGCTCAGCGGTAGCGTCGGTCTGTGGACTGAAGGGTCCCGGGTTCGATTCCGGTCAAGGGCATGTACATTGGTTGTGGGCACATCCCCGGTAGGGAGTGTGCAAGAGGCAGCTGGTCGATGTTTCTCTCTCATCGACGTTTCTAGCTCTCTATCTCTCTCCCTTCCTCTCTGTAAAATATCAATAAAATATATATATTTTTAAAAAACTAGCGTGGTGAGTGCGGGATAACTTTAGGAATATGATTGGTCACCTGTAGCCAACAAATGTCCTCTCTGCGCCCGGTGCTTTCTGAGCCGGGCGCTCTCTACCGGTGTCACCACGCTTCTGTGACTCTGACATGTTTCACCTCCCCCTCGTGCACTGAGCTCACAGGCCTCTGCTCCGGCTCAGCGGCCGCTCCTTCTTCACGGAACGCTCTCCTGCGCTGACTCACAGAACACGGACCGACTCTCTCATCCTGCTCTCTGACTTTCCATCCTGCTCTCTAAGTGGAATCCTTCCCCGTCCTCCCTGTTCAGCTCCTCCAGAAGCTCCCTTTTCCCTCCCTGGGTGCACGTCCACATGCAAAGCCTCGGCGTGTGCGGACACAGTCAGCGGACATTCCCCGGATCCACTGGCCCGTCCCCCTGCCCGGGAGGCACCTGCAGGAGCCCGTGGAGATGCACAGCTGGCGGACCCCGTGTGAGCAGAGGCCCCGCGACAGCGTGGCTGTGACTGCAGCGCCGTGCTGATGCCCCGTCCCCACATCGGGCTCTGCCCGGGCTCCCACGTCCAGTGTTTGGCGCCTACACCACGCAGGCATTGCCCCCGCTGCCCCTCCGACCCCTCAAACCCCAAAGGCCTACGACCAAAGTCACCCCCCGCCCCGCCCCCCGTCTCCAGCCCTGCTCCCCGCTGTGTGCTCAGCCTCAGAGCAGGTGTCGCCTCAGCTAGGCAAGTTGGAAACCGTGCCATCATCTCTGACTTCCCTCTCTGTCTCTGTCTCTCTGCCCCTGTCTCTCTCACGGAAGGCAGCCAGGAGCCGCAGTGGTGCGTCTGCTCCTCCTCTGCATTTCTTTTCTCATCTGGCCTATCTCCCGCTCCCACTGTTTCTGCCCTGGCCCAGGCCCTGACTCCCTCTCGCCCAAACTACGGGGACCTCCTTCCCCGCTTTCTGTTGCCAGTGGCAGCCGCTGTGCGGAGCCTACCCAGCCCCATTGCTCCCTTCTTCCCTCCAGAAAGAGGCCCATGCAGAGAAAGACCTCCGCCACTCCTCCCACCCGTGCCATCACCAACGCCCATGAAGCATTTATGCTTTAGAACAGTGTTTCCCAAAGTGTGGTATGCGTGCCCCCAGGGGTACGGGAAGAGTTTGGTGGAGGTATGCGTTGCACTGGAGTTTGGTGGGGATATGCACTGCACCGTGCTTAGCTGTACCTAATTCTACGTTCTCATGAGTCAAGTCAAGACAGTCTTGTAGGTGTGAGATGGTCCAGTGTGCAAATAAATGTTATTTATAATATAACTTTTATTTATATTTTATTATGAATAATTTTATTTTTCATTTATTATTATTTTGTGTATGTACCAAAAATATAAAAAATAAATATATTTTGATAGTTATTAAAATACATCCTTTTTTTTTTGACGAGGGGCACTCAGCGTTATGAAAATTATAGAAGGGGTACACATATGTCAAAAGTTTGGGAAACACTGCTTTAGAAGTTTACTCTCCAGGCTGGCATGGACGGCCTGGACCACCAGCTCTCCGCTCATTTTCCTCCAGCTTTACCCACTTCTCCCCGCTTTCCTCACAAGGAGCCTGGGGGTGGGAGGGCCAGGGCAGGTACGTCCTCCACGGTAGGTAGCTGGTCCAGGGATGGCCCCCATGAACCATCTCCCGGGTCACAATCCTGCGCAGCCCCTCCCCCGCCTCTGCCCTGGGCCTGTGAGAGGGCGCGAAGCTGTGCCACCTGGGCCATAGGGACCGAGGACGCTCTGCTTCGCGCCGAGATCACCAATGGTGAGGAAGTGCTGCCGACCACAGCCCAGACGCGGGGAGGGACAGTCCTAGCCAAGGAGAATGCTGCACCCCAACAACCTTAAAGCAGCTTCCCTCCCGGCTCCTGTCGTTTCACTCTATGGTGCTTCTGAGCAGTCAGCGTTATCCAAGACAGGCTAACTCGCTGAGAGCAGGCATGAGTGCTGCTGACATGAGTGCTGAAGTTTCAGTGGGCATAGGCCTGTCTCAGTGTTACCCACCAACACAAGAACTGCTGTGACTCAGCTGACCTTACACCCCAGGGTGGGCAGGAGGCGTGCCTGGTACTCTCCTTAGAACAGTGGTTCTCAACCTTTCTAATGCCGTGGCCCTTTAATACGGTTCCTCGTGTTGTGGTGACCCTCAACCATAACATTATTTTCGTTGCTAGTTCATAACTGTAATTTTGCTACTGTTAATGAATCGTAATGTAAATATCTGTGGTTTCTGATGGTTTTAGATCTCAACCCACAGGTTGAGAACTGCTAGCAGGGTCACCTAAGACCTTCGTATATTTACATTACAATTCATTAACAGTAGCAAAATTACAGTTATAAAGTAGCAACAAAAATAGTGTTATGGTTGGGGGTCACCACAGCCTGAGGAGCTGTATGAAAGGGCCGCGGCGGCGTTAGGAAAGTGGAGAGCCACTGCCTTGGAAGAACTCCAAATGCCCAGGTATGTCAGGACAGCCTGTAGCACAGAGCAGATGCTGATGTGTGTGCCCTCTGGGCATCAAAGCCCCTTAACGACCAGGCAACTCCCGGCTGCTTTCCTAATGTGACTAAAGGTGCAGTCGGGTGTGTGGCAACAGGAGGCAAAGCCACCGTTCTACATCAATAATCACACGGCAGCCCCCACGGGACACTGCAGGCAGCTTGCCAAAGGCCCTGAGGAGAAGCAGCTCATTTAGCGGCCGGCTTGGCTCCGTGGTTGAGTGTCAGCCTATGAACCAGGAAGTCACGGTTCAATTCCTGGTTCTGGCACATGCCCAGGTTGTGGGCTCAATCCCCAGTAGGAGGGGTGCAGGAGGCAGCTGATCAATGCTTCTCTGATGCGTCTATCTCTGTCACCCTCTTCCTTCTTCTCTGAAACCAATAAAAATATATTTTAAAAAAGAAAAGCACCTCTTTGAACTCTCTCTGGATAAGGAAAGAAAAAAGTCGAAACCCCAGAATATTTTCTTAGGGTTTTTTTCTTTTTAATCCTCATCTGAGGATATTTTTTCTATTGCTTTCTAGAGTGTGTAAAAGGGAGAGAGTGAGAGAGAAATATTGAGGTGAGAGAGACCCATTGATTGGTTGCCTCCCAATGGAAGGAACCTGCAAAGAGGGGATGTGCCCTTGACCGGGAATTGAACCCATGACCTTTTTGTGCATGCGCTGAGGCTTTAACCATTGATCCATACCGGCCAGGGCCAAACCCCAGAATATTTGATCCTCTTTGTGCTGCTGCTAGGAGGGCTGACTGAAGTCAGGCACACTGGACCTTCTGGAGCTAGAGCTGATGGAAACCTTGGTTCCTCTGCTCCAATAGGCTTTGCGTGATGAGAGCGGGGTGCGAGTGTCTATTATTCCTGTGAGTGTTCTGTGAGCTTATGGCTCAGGACTCCCAAACAACAGGCGAAAGGGGATTTGACCTAGCTGGCGCATAGGTGATGGGTCCCAAAAGTAGTTTGTTTCCTAAAATAAATCTGCATGGCCTCCTCTGCTTCTGTAACTTGTTTCCTGAGCCCATTTCTTCTGTGGCCACTCGTCCCACCTCTGTGGCTTCTCATTTGAGTCCTGGGCTCTGAATCTTTCTCTGCTGAACTCAGGAACCAAGGTCCATCGGTTGCAGGCTCAATCCCCTGCCCTGGTCAGGGTGCCTGCAGGAGGCAACCAATCGATGTGTCCTTCTCATCACTGATATTTCTATCTCTCTCTCCCACTCCCTTCCTCTCTGAAATCAATAAAAACCATTTTTTTAAAAAGAACCGAGGTCCAATGTCACCACCAACACTGCCAAAGAAGAACCCATCTTCAGACCTTCCACCGCTGCCTGGAAACAGGCCAACTGACCATGTACATGTATGAGAACCCCCTCCAGTGAGGACAGAGCTCCGTGGCCTGTGCCCATACCTCTCCGTAGAAGCCCCACTCTCGCTGTGCCTCTGTTTGCCTGTTTTGAGAACACAAAGAGTTGGGGTACTGAAAGGGCGATGCTAGAACCCTGCCTCCTTGTGGGACAGGGCGGAGCTATCCTCCATTTTGTGGCCGGACCCTAGCCCTAACCCAACCAATCAGGGTCATATCCCCCCCTGTATAAAACCCATTGAGATGTTACATTCTTTCTCTCTCCCACCATGCTGTCGGTGTGAGTGGGACAGAGCCCATGCTAGCATGGAAGAGACTCTCTTGCTAATTGCATCGGATTTGGTTCCCTGGTGGTCCTTGGGGATCACAAAATCTGGGCATAACATTTGGGGGCTCACCCGGGATCCCCAAGACCCTGAGGGACTCCAATCCGTAGAGCATCACTGGTCACTGTAAGTGTGTGTGTGTGTGTCTGTGTGCTTATGTTAGCGCTCTGAAGGGATGAGGAAACCCCTTGTGTTGGTAGTGCCTGAAGAGGTCTAGATGGACGCATCGCTGGAAGACCACGATCTGGAGAATTCAGAAGACGTTCCGACCTCCCGGGATGGCCCCTCACAGGCAGGAGAGATGTGGAATCCTCTCCTAGAGCCCTCACATGCGGGAGAGGGATGGAACCCTCTCCGTGGACGAGGCGAGCGGCATGAGCTGACGTCTCACAGGCGGGAGAGAAGTGGATCTCTCCTAGGTTTGGTTTTAAGTTGAAACGTTGATGTTGGGTGCCTTCTTGTTGGTTGTTGTGATTTTCTGTGTTGTGGAGGTTTGGAAGGGCCAATGGCAGACTTGTTGTTCTAGTGAGTGGCCAGCTTTCAATGTCGGAGGGCCACCCGTTGGCGTGAGGCTGTCAGTTGGTTTTGCTTCCACGGAGTTGGAAGACTGTTCTCAGGAGCCCTCTGTATGTTTCTGTGTTCTTTGTTTGTATGTTTGTATAAGAAAGGGTTTCAGTTTGCTCTTGTTTGTAATTTGTTGATTCCCCCCAGAGCAGGCAGGAGGTAGAGGGGGGGAGAAATGTGGAGATCCAAAGTGGAAGCTAAATTAAAGCTGGTTTCCCAAGGCATTTTAAGCAGCTTTTGAAATCCCTGCCCTGAGGCAGTAACCAGCAGGAAGTAGATAACAGGTTTATCATATCAGTATGGGGAAGTTGCCTCAGTTGCCATTGTCTCAATTAGATAGGGAGTGGTTGGCTCTGACCTTTCAGAGCTTCAAGGTTGACCAGCTTATTTCTATTAGCAAGACAATAATTGGTTTCTGGCACATGAAGTCTAGAGAATTGCTTTTAAAATGTAAAAGTATTATTGATTTGGGAAATGCTAAGTATTTGATTTGCTACCTGAAAAATTTATTTAAAGTTCTGAAAGTTTAAGTTCCCTTGCCTTGAAGAGGTTTTTAAACTACACCTTATTTTTAATGGAGGAAGGGGTGGACCACACTTCCCACTCATACCAGGTAATCCAATTCCTGCCAGCAGCTATAAAAGAATGTTCATTTGCATTGAATGCCTTTTGATAGTCCAAGAACAAGTTCACTTCTCAGTTTCCTCGGGCAGGAAAAAAAAAAAAAACACAAAAAAACGTGGCTTAAAGTTAATTGTTGGATTTTATAAAGGTTTATTAATGGGGAGCTGCTGGATGTTTGACTTGCAAGTGTAAGGACCCCAAGATTGAGGAATTGGCCTCCCCCACTGCCTGTTCCAGGATGTGACCTTTAAGGTTAAAGATTAGACAGGAATGAGGTCAGTTCTTTATGGTTGAAGATTAGGCAAGAAAGAAGCCAGTCCCCAGAAACTCCCTACCCTGAAATGCAAAAAGCCAGAATGTAATATTTTATGACAAATCAATAAAAGCAGGGCTAGGTCCCAAGGGAGATTGACCGCTGTGGAATTCTCCCCCTGGGAACTGAGCTGACCACCTCGGAATGCACCTGTCAGGGAGAGACCATCCAGCCTCCTTAACTGCAGGGCTATAGGTATTTTATCTGTTTCTGGGATCGACCTGCAAAAACAGACCATCCGGCCTCCTCGGGAAATGAGTCAACTGTCAACTATTATGAGCCAAATATTATCTGTTAACATAGTTCCCTGATTTACAGACCACCTGCGTGTGGTTTTAGCCTATATAAACTCATGCCCTGCAGTTACTCGGGGCTCTCAGCCAGCCAGCACTGATGCTGGCTGCTTGAGAAGCCCCTGCGCTGCGCTTGTACTAATAAAACCTCATGCTTTTTGCATCAAGTTTCGGTCTCGGCGTTTGACATGGGGTCGTCGCCCCCTCCGTCGGACTCACCGGGGGTCTTGGGACCTTACATTTGGGGGCTCGTCCGGGATTTGGGGCAACCACCCCTCAAGCGCCAAGATCGGTCTTGGAGGTAAGCAGACTCCGGAGTTGTTCAGTGTTTGTCTTGTCCTCTGTCCGTTTTTTTTTGTGTTCTCTGGAATCTGGGAGGGATAGGATCCCTCGTCTGGGACAGGGTGTCGGTACCGTAAGGAATCGGCAACTCTGGTTGAAGGGTCTTCGACCAGAAAAGCTGTCACCCTGGGGGACGCCCCAGGGACAGGTGGTGACCGAGAGGTCACTTCTGGTAGCTGGTCGGCGACGGGCACTTGCGTGTCCGGCCGGGCTAGCGTCTGGGAGGGATTTCATCCCTCGTCTGGTATCTGGGAGGGATAGTATCCCTCATCTGGTCTGGTATTCTGTATCTGTGTAAGTTCGTGTGGGCCCAGTGTCTGGTTGTATAGCTTTTTGTTCTTTGTCTCTGTCTTATATTAATGCTTTTAATTTAACCACACTTTTTCCCAGGTCAATGCTGGTCTGTAAGATAACTTTCCCCTCATGGTTCCTAGAATATTAGTCTTGGTTTCTTTGTCCAACTTGAGTGCCATTTCTGTTTTGCTAAAACACTATAATGTTACTTGTTTATTGAAAGGGTATAAGTACAGATGTTTGTTTGATATTTTGTTTGTCTGCTTGGGTATAATTATTTGTTCATGTAAGTGTGAAAATCTGTGAGAGAAAAAGAAGGAGAAAGAAAGAAACTTTTAATTTGTTTAAAACTAAGTGCTCTGACAGCTAGCAAACCGCCCCAAGTGGCCACGGGGAACTCTTTCCCCAGGGGTGCTTGCTTTCTGCCAGAGGGAAAACGGCCGGCCTAACAAAAGTTCTATGTATGTTTATTAATTTGAAGGTATGAAGTTGTAACAATTGTGGTACAAAAAGTTAAAAGCAGATTCTTAAGTTAACTGTTTACAAGAAGGAAGCTTGTGCTGGCAAAGTCACTAAGTCTGCCCAGCAAGATCAATAACTAAATGAATCTTATTTCAGACACCTGCCACCACCCAGTTATCATCAGTGGTGGAGGAATGGTTTCAGAACTGTTTGTCTCAATTGGTCATTTAAATTTGATGTGATTAATGATTACAGTACTTTGTAAAATCTTTAGAAAGAAAAGAAAATATTTTGAGGACAACTAGGTCCTGGTGTGTGTATGTCAACTCTTAAGTTATGGTGTTAAATCAGTAATATTAATGGAAACACAGTCGAGCAGAAGAACTTTTCAGAACATTCAGGGACTCTGATTTCAGTGTAAGGGTCACCGGTTCCCCTGCGCCACCTTTATCAGCAGGAGGCAAGTGAAAATGCCTCTGTGGAAGCAGCGCCTTCGCCACCTGGGACCTGCGCCGCTCCCTGTCTCCACCCACCCGGGATTGTTTAGAGTAGCTGGAGGGGGTGGCTGACTAGGAGGGAAATTCTTTTGTGACCCCCCTGTACCCCAATGAGACCCCCAAACTCCCGTGACTGCTTGGACACTTTTCACCGTGTTCTGTTAGGGGGCTTAAAAGTGCAGTTAGAAACTCCCCATTCCTCTTTTCAGGCTTATCAGAAACTGAGATCCTTATCTGTAGGAAAAATGTGTCACTTTAAATTTGAAGCGGCTGGAGGCCTGGGAACAGGGGGCTGAGCCTGCTCTCTCTTCCCTCTCCTTTTCTAAGTATTTTTTTTAATAATGGAAGGTTTAAGGCATGGTTTTGCATTTTTGAAAGACATAGAGAGAAAGTTTGAAGGCTAATTTAGAATAGTAAAGATTTTTGTGAAGGTTGTGCATGTGATGAGAAGGGGAACAGAGAAAGGTTGAAAGGAAAAAAAGGCCAGCAGTAAATAAGAAGGAATTAGTGTGCCTATTGTAGGAAACAAAGGCACTATAAGGGAGGATGTCCTAGCAGATAAGCTAGAGAGGCAAGAAAGGGAGACTTAGACTTCAGGAGTTTTTTTAACATAGAGGAAAAGGACTAACAGGACTGGGGCTCCTTTCCATTAAGCCCCCATGGGTAACCTTACAAGTGAGAGGCAAACCTATTAACTTACTGGTGAACACTGGGGCAGTTTATTCAGTCTTGACAGAGCCAATGGGACCTCTAAGAAGATATCAGTCCAGAGAGCCACCAGACAAACTGCCTGTTTTCCTGGGACATCGAGAAGGACCATAGACCTGGGAAGGAACACGCACTGGGGGAATGCAGCCGCTGAACTGGACCAAAGTGGAACAACTGGCCTTTGAGAAGCTAAAGAAGGCTCTCATCTCAGCACCTGCCCTAGCCTTGCCAGATGTCACCAAGGGACTGAGGTAAGGGGCATTACAAAAGGGGTTCTCACTCAGACTCTAGGTCCCTGGAAGAGACCTGATGCCTATCTGTCTAAGAAGCTAGACCCTGTGGCAGCAGAGTGGCCAGTGTGCTCTGGGCAGTGGCCACTACAGCATTGCTGGTGAAGGAGGCAGATAAGCAGACTCTGGGCCAGGAGCTACCCCTGACGACACCCCATGCCATTGAGGCCCTCTTTGAGTGCTCCAGAGAGATGGATGTCAAACACCAGAATCACCCAGTGCCAAGCTCTTCTCCTGGACTAGCCCTGTGTCCGGTTCCATAAGACACTGGCCATCAACCCGGCCAGCCTGCTTCCAGATGATCCAGAGGAACCCATTCATGACTGCATAGAGGTAACAGATGCAGTACTGACAGATGTCCTGCCATCATCACCAGACGAGGTACTGTTCACGGATGGGAGCAGTTACGTACAGGAGGGCATCTGATATGCCGGGGCAGCAGTAGTCACCATGGACCACACAGTTTGGGCACAGTTCCTGAACTTTTGGCCTTAATCCAGGCCCTTTGATGGGGACACAGTGCCATCCCCTGGGAAAGAGGGTTGCCAACTCCAGCCAGAAAGGACATTATTTTAGCCTTATTTGAGGCCATCTGACTCCCAAAGGCAGCTGCAATAGTGCACTGCAAAAAACATCAGAAAGGGGAGACAATTAAAGCCAGAGGAAATAGAGCTGCAGACCAAACCACTAAGGAAGATGCCCAAAAACCTGTGGGGCCTTTATAAGTCTTAGTAACCCTGCCGGACCCCGACCTGCACCAAGCAAAAAGAGGAATTGGCTGAACGGAAGCAAGTCATCAAAGGACCAGATGGTTGGTGGACTCTACCAGATGACAGACTGTTGGTCCCAGAAGCTTCAGGTCAGACATTAGTTGCCCAGTTACATCAGGTTACCCACTTAGGTGTCACCATGTCTTCTGAACTTCTGTAAGGCAGATGCTACCAGCTTAGATAAGGTAATTAAAAGCATAGTCACTAGAAGTACTGTCTGTGCACAGGTAAATACTAAGCAAGGTAAGAGGGTTCCCCTGGGAATTCGGGCCCCAAGGAGATTCCCCAGGAGAGCATTGGGAGGTGGATTTCGAAGAGATTAAGCCACCAACATTAAGATATAAGTACATGCTAATTCTTTTGTTTTTTGTTTTTGTTTTTTTGTAAATACCTCAGGTCAGGTTGAAGTATACCCCACTAGGACAGAAACTGCCTCTAGGTTTGGGCTGCCAGTAATCATAGGATCAGATAACAGCCCAGTCTTTGTAGCAAGGTAGGACAGGCATGAGCAGGACTCTAAAAAGTTTAATTAAATTTGTCCTAGAAACCGGTGAAAATTGGACCAACCCCCTGCCCTTCTCCCTCTTATGAGCCAGATGTGCCCTCTACTGGGATGGGTTCCCCATTTTTTGAGATCATGTATGGTAAACTTCCTCTCCATCCTTCCCAGGGTCAGGGAGAAACTGAAAGCTAAAATTTGTAACCGTTCCCTTGCTCAAGTCCTTACAGGCTCTGCAGTTTACCCAGAGAGCCACCCATAAGCTTGTTCCAGATGCACTGCAGGTGCCCACCGTGGACCCTGTACACCCCTTCCGGCCCGGAGACTCTGTGTGGGTAAAGAAATTCACTGCCCAAAGACTAACCCCAACCTGAGAAGGACGCTACACTGTTACCCTGATGGCTGTTGAAGTAGACGGCACCCAGACCTGACTACACCACTCCCCGCTCCTGCACAGAAAACGGCCTGGATCCTGGCAACCAGCGGCCTCACCCGTGAGATCCCAGGCTGAGCTCCACACGGGCCAGGAGGAGACTTGATGCCGGCAGGAGGGGAATTGGACTTCAATGGGAATTTTGGTATTGTGGTAAAAACATTTTTGCTAGCCAGTGAAAAAGTCTGAGGCTTAGTAAAGCTAAATGTGCAAGCAAGAATTAAGTCAACAAATAGACCAGGATTTAAGTACCCTAGAGAAATCTATAGGCAAATTAGAAAAATCGGTCCGGTCCCTAGCAGAGGTAGTCTTACAAAATAGACGGGGGCTTGACCTCCTATTTCTAAAAGAAGGAGGACTATGTGCAGCCCTCAGAGAGCAGTGCTGTTTCTATGCTGATCATTCAGGGGTTATAAAAGACTCCATGTCCAAACTGAGAGAAAGGCTTGAGACCCGGAAGAGAGAACGGGAGACCAATCAGGGATGGTACCTATAATTCCAGGATTGGAACTTCCCTAAAAAGAAAAGGGGGGAATGTAAGGACCCCAAGATTGAGGAATTGGCCTCCCCCACTGCCTGTTCCAGGATGTGACCTTTAAGGTTAAAGATTAGACAGGAATGAGGTCAGTTCTTTATGGTTGAAGATTAGGCAAGAAAGAAGCCAGTCCCCAGAAACTCCCTACCCTGAAATGCAAAAAGCCAGAATGTAATATTTTATGACAAATCAATAAAAGCAGGGCTAGGTCCCGAGGGAGATTGACCGCTGTGGAATTCTCCCCCTGGGAACTGAGCTGACCACCTCGGAATGCACCTGTCAGGGAGAGACCATCCAGCCTCCTTAACTGCAGGGCTATAGGTATTTTATCTGTTTCTGGGATCGACCTGCAAAAACAGACCATCCGGCCTCCTCGGGAAATGAGTCAACTGTCAACTATTATGAGCCAAATATTATCTGTTAACATAGTTCCCTGATTTACAGACCACCTGCGTGTGGTTTTAGCCTATATAAACTCATGCCCTGCAGTTACTCGGGGCTCTCAGCCAGCCAGCACTGATGCTGGCTGCTTGAGAAGCCCCTGCGCTGCGCTTGTACTAATAAAACCTCATGCTTTTTGCATCAAGTTTCGGTCTCGGCGTTTGACATGGGGTCGTCGCCCCCTCCGTCGGACTCACCGGGGGTCTTGGGACCTTACATTTGGGGGCTCGTCCGGGATTTGGGGCAACCACCCCTCAAGCGCCAAGATCGGTCTTGGAGGTAAGCAGACTCCGGAGTTGTTCAGTGTTTGTCTTGTCCTCTGTCCGTTTTTTTTTGTGTTCTCTGGAATCTGGGAGGGATAGGATCCCTCGTCTGGGACAGGGTGTCGGTACCGTAAGGAATCGGCAACTCTGGTTGAAGGGTCTTCGACCAGAAAAGCTGTCACCCTGGGGGACGCCCCAGGGACAGGTGGTGACCGAGAGGTCACTTCTGGTAGCTGGTCGGCGACGGGCACTTGCGTGTCCGGCCGGGCTAGCGTCTGGGAGGGATTTCATCCCTCGTCTGGTATCTGGGAGGGATAGTATCCCTCATCTGGTCTGGTATTCTGTATCTGTGTAAGTTCGTGTGGGCCCAGTGTCTGGTTGTATAGCTTTTTGTTCTTTGTCTCTGTCTTATATTAATGCTTTTAATTTAACCACACTTTTTCCCAGGTCAATGCTGGTCTGTAAGATAACTTTCCCCTCATGGTTCCTAGAATATTAGTCTTGGTTTCTTTGTCCAACTTGAGTGCCATTTCTGTTTTGCTAAAACACTATAATGTTACTTGTTTATTGAAAGGGTATAAGTACAGATGTTTGTTTGATATTTTGTTTGTCTGCTTGGGTATAATTATTTGTTCATGTAAGTGTGAAAATCTGTGAGAGAAAAAGAAGGAGAAAGAAAGAAACTTTTAATTTGTTTAAAACTAAGTGCTCTGACAGCTAGCAAACCGCCCCAAGTGGCCACGGGGAACTCTTTCCCCAGGGGTGCTTGCTTTCTGCCAGAGGGAAAACGGCCGGCCTAACAAAAGTTCTATGTATGTTTATTAATTTGAAGGTATGAAGTTGTAACAATTGTGGTACAAAAAGTTAAAAGCAGATTCTTAAGTTAACTGTTTACAAGAAGGAAGCTTGTGCTGGCAAAGTCACTAAGTCTGCCCAGCAAGATCAATAACTAAATGAATCTTATTTCAGACACCTGCCACCACCCAGTTATCATCAGTGGTGGAGGAATGGTTTCAGAACTGTTTGTCTCAATTGGTCATTTAAATTTGATGTGATTAATGATTACAGTACTTTGTAAAATCTTTAGAAAGAAAAGAAAATATTTTGAGGACAACTAGGTCCTGGTGTGTGTATGTCAACTCTTAAGTTATGGTGTTAAATCAGTAATATTAATGGAAACACAGTCGAGCAGAAGAACTTTTCAGAACATTCAGGGACTCTGATTTCAGTGTAAGGGTCACCGGTTCCCCTGCGCCACCTTTATCAGCAGGAGGCAAGTGAAAATGCCTCTGTGGAAGCAGCGCCTTCGCCACCTGGGACCTGCGCCGCTCCCTGTCTCCACCCACCCGGGATTGTTTAGAGTAGCTGGAGGGGGTGGCTGACTAGGAGGGAAATTCTTTTGTGACCCCCCTGTACCCCAATGAGACCCCCAAACTCCCGTGACTGCTTGGACACTTTTCACCGTGTTCTGTTAGGGGGCTTAAAAGTGCAGTTAGAAACTCCCCATTCCTCTTTTCAGGCTTATCAGAAACTGAGATCCTTATCTGTAGGAAAAATGTGTCACTTTAAATTTGAAGCGGCTGGAGGCCTGGGAACAGGGGGCTGAGCCTGCTCTCTCTTCCCTCTCCTTTTCTAAGTATTTTTTTTAATAATGGAAGGTTTAAGGCATGGTTTTGCATTTTTGAAAGACATAGAGAGAAAGTTTGAAGGCTAATTTAGAATAGTAAAGATTTTTGTGAAGGTTGTGCATGTGATGAGAAGGGGAACAGAGAAAGGTTGAAAGGAAAAAAAGGCCAGCAGTAAATAAGAAGGAATTAGTGTGCCTATTGTAGGAAACAAAGGCACTATAAGGGAGGATGTCCTAGCAGATAAGCTAGAGAGGCAAGAAAGGGAGACTTAGACTTCAGGAGTTTTTTTAACATAGAGGAAAAGGACTAACAGGACTGGGGCTCCTTTCCATTAAGCCCCCATGGGTAACCTTACAAGTGAGAGGCAAACCTATTAACTTACTGGTGAACACTGGGGCAGTTTATTCAGTCTTGACAGAGCCAATGGGACCTCTAAGAAGATATCAGTCCAGAGAGCCACCAGACAAACTGCCTGTTTTCCTGGGACATCGAGAAGGACCATAGACCTGGGAAGGAACACGCACTGGGGGAATGCAGCCGCTGAACTGGACCAAAGTGGAACAACTGGCCTTTGAGAAGCTAAAGAAGGCTCTCATCTCAGCACCTGCCCTAGCCTTGCCAGATGTCACCAAGGGACTGAGGTAAGGGGCATTACAAAAGGGGTTCTCACTCAGACTCTAGGTCCCTGGAAGAGACCTGATGCCTATCTGTCTAAGAAGCTAGACCCTGTGGCAGCAGAGTGGCCAGTGTGCTCTGGGCAGTGGCCACTACAGCATTGCTGGTGAAGGAGGCAGATAAGCAGACTCTGGGCCAGGAGCTACCCCTGACGACACCCCATGCCATTGAGGCCCTCTTTGAGTGCTCCAGAGAGATGGATGTCAAACACCAGAATCACCCAGTGCCAAGCTCTTCTCCTGGACTAGCCCTGTGTCCGGTTCCATAAGACACTGGCCATCAACCCGGCCAGCCTGCTTCCAGATGATCCAGAGGAACCCATTCATGACTGCATAGAGGTAACAGATGCAGTACTGACAGATGTCCTGCCATCATCACCAGACGAGGTACTGTTCACGGATGGGAGCAGTTACGTACAGGAGGGCATCTGATATGCCGGGGCAGCAGTAGTCACCATGGACCACACAGTTTGGGCACAGTTCCTGAACTTTTGGCCTTAATCCAGGCCCTTTGATGGGGACACAGTGCCATCCCCTGGGAAAGAGGGTTGCCAACTCCAGCCAGAAAGGACATTATTTTAGCCTTATTTGAGGCCATCTGACTCCCAAAGGCAGCTGCAATAGTGCACTGCAAAAAACATCAGAAAGGGGAGACAATTAAAGCCAGAGGAAATAGAGCTGCAGACCAAACCACTAAGGAAGATGCCCAAAAACCTGTGGGGCCTTTATAAGTCTTAGTAACCCTGCCGGACCCCGACCTGCACCAAGCAAAAAGAGGAATTGGCTGAACGGAAGCAAGTCATCAAAGGACCAGATGGTTGGTGGACTCTACCAGATGACAGACTGTTGGTCCCAGAAGCTTCAGGTCAGACATTAGTTGCCCAGTTACATCAGGTTACCCACTTAGGTGTCACCATGTCTTCTGAACTTCTGTAAGGCAGATGCTACCAGCTTAGATAAGGTAATTAAAAGCATAGTCACTAGAAGTACTGTCTGTGCACAGGTAAATACTAAGCAAGGTAAGAGGGTTCCCCTGGGAATTCGGGCCCCAAGGAGATTCCCCAGGAGAGCATTGGGAGGTGGATTTCGAAGAGATTAAGCCACCAACATTAAGATATAAGTACATGCTAATTCTTTTGTTTTTTGTTTTTGTTTTTTTGTAAATACCTCAGGTCAGGTTGAAGTATACCCCACTAGGACAGAAACTGCCTCTAGGTTTGGGCTGCCAGTAATCATAGGATCAGATAACAGCCCAGTCTTTGTAGCAAGGTAGGACAGGCATGAGCAGGACTCTAAAAAGTTTAATTAAATTTGTCCTAGAAACCGGTGAAAATTGGACCAACCCCCTGCCCTTCTCCCTCTTATGAGCCAGATGTGCCCTCTACTGGGATGGGTTCCCCATTTTTTGAGATCATGTATGGTAAACTTCCTCTCCATCCTTCCCAGGGTCAGGGAGAAACTGAAAGCTAAAATTTGTAACCGTTCCCTTGCTCAAGTCCTTACAGGCTCTGCAGTTTACCCAGAGAGCCACCCATAAGCTTGTTCCAGATGCACTGCAGGTGCCCACCGTGGACCCTGTACACCCCTTCCGGCCCGGAGACTCTGTGTGGGTAAAGAAATTCACTGCCCAAAGACTAACCCCAACCTGAGAAGGACGCTACACTGTTACCCTGATGGCTGTTGAAGTAGACGGCACCCAGACCTGACTACACCACTCCCCGCTCCTGCACAGAAAACGGCCTGGATCCTGGCAACCAGCGGCCTCACCCGTGAGATCCCAGGCTGAGCTCCACACGGGCCAGGAGGAGACTTGATGCCGGCAGGAGGGGAATTGGACTTCAATGGGAATTTTGGTATTGTGGTAAAAACATTTTTGCTAGCCAGTGAAAAAGTCTGAGGCTTAGTAAAGCTAAATGTGCAAGCAAGAATTAAGTCAACAAATAGACCAGGATTTAAGTACCCTAGAGAAATCTATAGGCAAATTAGAAAAATCGGTCCGGTCCCTAGCAGAGGTAGTCTTACAAAATAGACGGGGGCTTGACCTCCTATTTCTAAAAGAAGGAGGACTATGTGCAGCCCTCAGAGAGCAGTGCTGTTTCTATGCTGATCATTCAGGGGTTATAAAAGACTCCATGTCCAAACTGAGAGAAAGGCTTGAGACCCGGAAGAGAGAACGGGAGACCAATCAGGGATGGTACCTATAATTCCAGGATTGGAACTTCCCTAAAAAGAAAAGGGGGGAATGTAAGGACCCCAAGATTGAGGAATTGGCCTCCCCCACTGCCTGTTCCAGGATGTGACCTTTAAGGTTAAAGATTAGACAGGAATGAGGTCAGTTCTTTATGGTTGAAGATTAGGCAAGAAAGAAGCCAGTCCCCAGAAACTCCCTACCCTGAAATGCAAAAAGCCAGAATGTAATATTTTATGACAAATCAATAAAAGCAGGGCTAGGTCCCGAGGGAGATTGACCGCTGTGGAATTCTCCCCCTGGGAACTGAGCTGACCACCTCGGAATGCACCTGTCAGGGAGAGACCATCCAGCCTCCTTAACTGCAGGGCTATAGGTATTTTATCTGTTTCTGGGATCGACCTGCAAAAACAGACCATCCGGCCTCCTCGGGAAATGAGTCAACTGTCAACTATTATGAGCCAAATATTATCTGTTAACATAGTTCCCTGATTTACAGACCACCTGCGTGTGGTTTTAGCCTATATAAACTCATGCCCTGCAGTTACTCGGGGCTCTCAGCCAGCCAGCACTGATGCTGGCTGCTTGAGAAGCCCCTGCGCTGCGCTTGTACTAATAAAACCTCATGCTTTTTGCATCAAGTTTCGGTCTCGGCGTTTGACATGGGGTCGTCGCCCCCTCCGTCGGACTCACCGGGGGTCTTGGGACCTTACACAAGCTCTGAAGGTTTTGGGATTCAGAATGTATTGGGAAAAGTTATATAATTGTGGTAACTAAATGCTTAGAGTATAGCAACTTGTTTTTGAGAAAATAAAATGTGTTTTCTCTTAAATAGTTACCTCTTTTCAGGGATTTTACAGCAGGTGATTTATTTACCAACTGAATTTAAATTTGTGATTTTGCTTAACAAAGCAAAGTTTGATTAAAGTCAGAATTACTCTGAAGGGACAGATATATGAACCAGTTTTACATGATGGTGTATATTAGAATATGCTGAACATAGGATTAGAGCAATAATCTATGTGATGCTTAAGCCCTATCCAGGTTGTTTTATACAGACCTAAGTATAGTGTGCCTCTTATAAATGGTTTAATTTGTTTGTTTTGCTTTATTTGTAATCACATTGTAAGCTTGAATTTAGTTTTGTACCTGCATTTTATATTTTGTGCATTCAGTTGTTTGTAATTTATTTAGAATTGTGCTAAAACAATGTGAAAATGATTGTTTGTATTTAACCCCTGCTACTGTGTGGACAACCTTCACCAATGTTCTGGGGAGGGCAGTGCTTAGAGATGCAGATAGGCCTGTATCTGTAGAAAAATGTAGCATTTTAAGGTTTAAAAGTTAGATTTCTGTAAAGGTTGTAGAGAGAATATCCTGACAGGTTAATTAGAAATTCCCTGGTGGACACTGGGACAGCCTATTCAGTCCTGACAGAGCCGATGGGAGCCACTGGACATCAAGGAAGGACTGTGAACCTCAGAAGGAACACGTGCTGGAGGAATGCAGCTGCTGAAGTTCAAGACTCAGCGCCTGCCATAAGCTTTGCCAGACGTCGTGAAGCCTTACGTGAGTGAGGTAAGGAGCATTGCCAAAAGAATTCTCATTCAGACTCTAGGTCCCTGGAAGAGACCTGTTACCTAAGAGGCTGGACCCTGAGGCAGCAGGGTGGCCAGCGTGCCTCCGGGCAGTGGCCACCACAGCATTGTTGGTGAAGGAGGCAGATAAGCAGACTCTGGGTCAGGAGTTACACTGGCCATCAGCCCTGCTGGCCTGCTTCTGGATGATGGTCCAGAGGAGCCCATTTGTGGCTGCATGGACGCAGCACTGCCATCATCAGAGGCAGAGGTAGTCACCCTATACCACACCATTTGAGCATGGAGACACTGTGCCATCCACAGAGAAAGAATGTTACTGACTGCAGCCAGAAGGAATTGGCTGAACAGAAGTGAGCCACTGAAGGACCAGATGATGGGTAGACCCTCCAGATGACAAACTGTTGGTCCCAGAGACTCTAGGTCAGAGTTGCCCAGTGACACCAGGTTGCCCACTTAAGTGTCACCAAGATTTCTGAGCTTCCTTCTGTGGGCCAGAGTTGCTAGAAGTACAGTCTGAGCACAGGTAAATGCTAAGCAAGGTAAAGAGTTTGGGGGTCTCCCTAGGAATTCAGGTCCCAGGAAACTTTCCCAGGAGAGCATTAATAAATGAATTTCACAGAGAATAAGCCACTAGCATTTAGGTCTAGTTTTGGTAAAGCAGGACTCTGAAAAGAGGTTTGACTAAAATCGGTGAAGATTGGACCAACCCTCTGTCTTTCACCCTTTTATGGGCCAGGTGTACCCTTACTGGGATAGTTTCCCCACTTTTTGAGAACCATTCCCTTGCTCAAGTCCTTACAGGCTCAGCAGTTTGCTTGTTCCAGATGCACTGCCAGTGCCCACCGCAGACCCTGTAGCCCGGGAACTCAGTGTGGGTAAAGGCCCAAGGACTCAAAAGGATCCGGAGCACGCCCACGGCTGTTGAAATAGATGGCACCCAGACCTGGCTACATGACTCCCAGCTCCTGCATGGCCTGGATCCTGGCAACTAGCGGCTTCACCTGTGAGACATGGATTCCTAGCCTGAGCTCCTCACAGGCCAGGAGGAGACTTGATGCCTGCAGGAGAGGAACTGAACAGTATTGATGGGATCTGTGGTACTAAAGGTCTTGGTAAGATGAGTCAATGGTTTGACTCTGTGCACATAAGACAAGGGGGGAATGAAAGGGCGAGGCTAGAATCCTGCCTCCTTGTGGGACAGGGCGGAGCTATCCTCCATTTTGTGGCCGGACCCTAGCCCTAACCCAACCAATCAGGGTCATATCCCCCCCTGTACAAAACCCATTGAGATGTTACATTCTTTCTCTCTCCCACCATGCTGTCGGTGTGAGTGGGACAGAGCCCATGCTAGCATGGAAGAGGCTCTTTTGTTTATTGCATCGGACTCGGCTCCCTGGTGGTCCTTGGGGATCACGAAGTCTGGGCATAACAGTACCACAGACCTGAGGTGGAGTTCCGGGCGTGAGGAGTGAGGGCAAAGGGCTCCACAGTCAGGGAGTCTGTGGTGAGGTAACAGACCCACAGAGGGAACGACTGGCAAAGTCAAGACCCACACACTGACTGCCTGGCGCCTTCTCCTCCTCCCCCTCTGCCTGCCTCCCACCTAGCACAGGTAACAGTGGAGCAGGAAGGGGAGGAGGACAGGCTGAGAGACTCGGAAGTGAAACCTAGACTCTCTGATAAGGATGAGCAATAACTAAGCGAATTAAGATTACCTATGGCCAGATGGCAAAATGTCACGGGGGCCCTGAGCCGTGTGGCTCGGTGGTGGGAGCATCGGCCTGAGCCATGAAGGATCACGGGTTCAATCCCATCGAGGGCACATACCTGGGGTGCAGGTTCAATCCCAGGCCCTGGTTTGGAGTTGGGGTGAGTGCAGGAGACAATCAATTGATGTGTCTCTCTCACATTAATATTTCTCTCTTTTCCTCTTCCTCTTCCTCCTCCCTCCCTTCTACTCTCTCTGAAAATCAATGGAAAGAATATCCTTGGTTGAGGATTAAGAATAACAATCAGCCGAAACCAGTTTGGCTCAGTGGATAGAGCGTCGGCCTGTGGATTGAAAGGTCCCGGGTTCAATTCCTGTCAAGGGCATGTGCCTTGCTTGCGGGCACATCCCCGGGGGGGGGGGGGGGGTGCAAGAGGCAGCTGGTCGATGTTTCTCTCTCATCGACGTTTCTAATTCTCTGTCCCTCTCAATTCCTCTCTGTGTAAAATCAATAAAATATATATATTTTTAAAAAAGAATAACAATCATGTGTAAGGGTGTAGACCTGATTGGACAGGAGGAGAGAACAAATCTTTATATATGTGGCACACATTTACGGCCGTGTCTCCCTAAGGATTCACTGACCACTGTTCATGTATGAGAACCCCCCAAAACTTATCTGCTCTAAAGTCTCAGTGGGAGCCTGGCGAGGTAGCCTAGCTGGTTAGAGCATCGTCCTGATATGCCAACGTTGTGACAAGGGTTCAATCCCCGGTCTGGGCACATACAAGAATCAATCAGTGAGTGCAGAAACAGGTAGGACAACAAATCAATGTCTCTCTCGCTCTGTCTCTCTCTCTCTCCTTCTCTTCCTTTATCTCTCTAAAGTCAATCAATAAATTTAAATTTTTTATTAAAAATAAAGCCTTGGAGGGCTCACAGTCTCACGGTGAGAATGGCTGGTTCCCACTTTCTTCCCCAGAACGCCAGTATCAGTGCCAAGCTAGACATCCAAGCTTTGGCTGAGTTCGCGGCAACTGGCATATGATTCTAAACAGAGCATTTCCTTGCTGCCAAGGAGCTGCCTAAGTGAAAAGCCTGGCTTTGCAACGTCCAACGGCTTTATCGTCTCTCCCTGCAGCCCAAAATGGGCCCTGGGCTGTCCTTAAGCCAGAATGTCGTCCCCACACCCCTTCTTATGAAGGTAACACTACTGACCTCTTAGCCCAAATGCAAAACACTACAGACAAGGTTGACCGGGTTTCCTTCCTTCACGGATGCAGCTGTTCACTGGCTGGCTTCTCCCCCTGGGAAAGGGGGGCGTGGCTTTTCGGGGAACACTCATACCTTGTAGGCTTGCTTGTTTCTGCTTCTCTGGGATAAGCATGCAGGCCACCTCCTGCTACCTGGCCCCAAGGACTCTGAGGAAGATCGCGGTCAGATTGTGTGGGCCATCAAGATGTCTGGGGTGTGCAGGTGAAATGTGAACAAAAACCACCTCCACCTTCGTGTCCTTTTGTGCTGTGACCTTTGGCCAACCTCACTGCCCTTAGCAAGCATAGCAAGGCTTGCTAGTTGATTATACCTGTGTTCCCGAAAATGTGGCCATAAATGTTTTTGTTAGTAACAACCAGAATGGCATGACAACCAAAGTGAATATCAAACTGGTGATAGTATCCTCATATATAAGAGGCCAGGGTTGTAACCACTGATCACCACTGAAGGCTGACCAACCCGGAAGTCCTTCAGTCAGCGCTGGGTTGCCATGGCTACCCAGCATCGACTGCCCCGCTGTAGCCTGGTGACTGAGCACTGAGTGCCCAGAGGGCTGAGACCCAGAGAGAGAGGCAGGGTCTGATTTGCAGCCTCAGTGGCAGCTGTTGATCAGTACTTGCCTCTCTCTTTCTCTCCCTCTTTCTTTCTGAGCTTCGCCAGCAGTCAGGCTTTTCTTTCTCAGCCCCGCCTCTCTGATCAGGCCCAGAGATAGGCCCTGAGATGCTGACTGGCATAGGAATTGACCAATCAGGACCAAATGTAGGTGCTGTAAAGAACCAATGTGTCTAGGAGGTGGAGCTTTTGACACTGACTGGCATAAGAACTGACCAATCAGAACCAAATGTGGGGCTATCCCTTTGTCTCAGTTTTCCCTTCTTCAACTTGTCAAGGAATGTCCCTAGCTCCTTACTGCCTCATTTTCACAGAAATAGAATAATCCTAACATTAAGCAATCTTGAGAAAGAAAAAGGCATCAAAATCCCTAATCCCAAACTATATCACAAAGCTAGAGCCACCAACACAGTGTGGCACTGGCATAAAACAGACGCATGATCAACGGGGCAGAGTGGAGAGCCCAGAAGTGAACGCCCAGAAATAGCGCTGGAACCCTGGCCAGCCACGTGCAAAAGACAACACTGGACACTACCTTATACCACACAAAAAGCTACCCAAAACACCACCATTTCCCACAGCAAGCCCTTCCTCTGCTGAGTCACCAGAAGACTGACAGGACGTCGCCCCCTCAGCATTCCTCCTGCACAGGAAGCTTCTCCTCACCTTTTCCTCCCTCACTAGCGCTCCCCAGCCAGCCCTGAGGATAGTCCCGGCTCACCCTAACATCCCGAGGAGCCCCATTTGCCTCAGCTTGCAGAAGCCAAGGCCATGGGCAAGAATGCACGAGAGCCCCCAGATCAGAAAGGTAGGCTCTGGCGCCCCTGCTGGCCAGTGGTGGCAAAGCCATGCAAAACACTCCTAGCTCACAGGTTCCGTGAAGGCCAGAGTCCTGGGAGTCCTGCTGAACCCATTAACTTTGGAAATGTAAACAGAAATGAAGCCAAATATCCCATGACTTCTCCAACATAAGTTAGAAAACATTTAATTGGGAAACAAATGGAATAAAATGAATGTTAACACAAACTTTACAACTTACACCAAAATGCACTCGACATTGTCCATAGACAAACTGAAAATGCAAAACTACCGTATCAAGTGTCAAGAAGCAAACAGAAAAGAAGATCTATGTGACCTTTGCTTTGGTGATATGTTTTAGCACACAACACCATAAGCCTAGTCAGAAAAGAAAAAATTAATACGTGGACTTTATAGAATTAAAAGCTCCTAATCTGGGAAGACTTTGTTCAGAGAACCAAAAGACTAGCCATCTTTGAAAAACACATATCTGAAAACGCACTCTAAACAAACAACCCCATTACAATGGGTGACGATCTGAAGAAACACCTTGTCAAAGAAGGTGCTGAGACAGTAAAATAAGCTCCACATCATATGTCCCTAAAGAGTTGCAAATTAAAACACCTGTTGGAAATGCTAACCTCCAAAAAATGGCAACACCAATGCTCCCGTCAGAGAACGCCGGGAGGTGCTGTGGCCGGTGTAGCCACGAGCCCCTGCACAGGACACCGTCACCAGCTAGTACCGGTGCCGCTGCAGCCCGTTCGGAGCCAAGAGCCACCTGCCGTCTAAGAGCCGAAGACACACGGGCTGGTTCCGGGGCACCACCCCTGACTAACGCAGTCTTATTGTGGCTGTCCGTGTCTTCATCGTGCCCATCTCTCCACAACCAGTGCAGTGTGGGCTGCAAACGTGGGCTGCAACATGGGCTACAGCATGGGGTGCAGTGCAAGATGCAGCAGGGGTGCAGTGGGGTGCAGCGTGGGCTGCAGTATGGGGTACAGTGTGAGGTACAGTGTGGGTGCAGTGTGGGCTGCAGTGTGGGTGCAGTGTGGGATACAGTGGGGTGCAGTGAGGGTGCAGTGTGATATATAGTGTGGGGTGCAGTGTGGGCTGCAGTGTGGGCACTCTGAGCACAGGATCAAAGGGTGCTTCTCACCCTCCCTGCCTGCTCCCCTTCTCTGGGGTAATAATTTAAGCAGATTTTATGCAAAATGGACCATTAAATACTACTGTTTTTTAGCTCCTTCTAAACTGTATATTCATGTCAGGTTCTGGGGACCCTGTGAGGGGACCTGAGGAACACATGGGGCCACATGAAAAGCATGTGTAGAACAAGTTGGGGGCCCACAGGGGTACTTAGGGGTCATGAAAGTGTCACGGGACCGAACCAGGTCTAACAAGTCAGTAGTTACATCCAAAGACAACTCCAAGATGACTTTACAGAAAGGAACTTTATTGCTCGGCAGCTCACAAGAACACCCATGGGTCCCTCCCGAAGCAGTGTGTCCCGAACGAAGGGTTGGATCATCCTCATTCAGGAAAACCATAAACATCAAGGTGAGCTTCCTCATCACAGGGAGAGGCAGGGCCACTCCTGCACCTGCAGCCAGCAAACCTGCTCAAACACGGCGGAAACCTCTGCCCCTGGGAGGGAAGCTAGAGTGTGCTGAGGGCATAACGAGGAAAGTTCATGAGGCGGTCGCAGAGGGTCGTCCAGGCTGCGGCAGCCGGCCCCGGGGTCTGAGCCAGGTTAGCCCCCAGTTCTGCAAGCCATCCCCAGGGAGTCCCTGAGAAGACGTCTGGCTATTGTCAAAGTCTGGGATGGCAAAGGCACGTAGGAAAGTTTAACTGAGTCTCAACACTCCTGTTAAATCAACAAATCACAGGGTGCGGCTAGCGCCCTTGTAACAATTAGGGTGCCTACATGGATTTACAGATTAGTCTAAGCAAAGTTAATAATTCTTAACAGAAGTTAGTCTAGCCCTGGCCGGGTGGCTCTGTTATTGGAGCATCATCCTATATACCAAAAAAGTTGCAGGTTTGATCCCAGGTCAGGCCAAATTTGGGAGGCAACCATCAATGTTCTTTTTCACATCAATGTTTCTCTCTCTCTCCCTCCCTTCATAGATAGATAGATAGATAGATAGATAGATAGATAATAGACAGATAGATTATAGATAGATAGATAGATAGATAGATAATTGATAGATGATAGATAGATAGATTATTGATAAATAGATAATAAATAGATAGATAATTGATAGGTAGATAGATAGATGATTGATAGATACCATGTTTCCCCGAAAATAAGATATCCTCCGAAAATAAGACCTACTTCATGGAAACATAGTACATCCCCTGAAAATAAGACCTAGCGCATCTTTGGGAGCAAAAATTAATATAAGACACTGTCTTATTTTCGGGGAAACAGGGTAGGTAGGTAGATGATTAATAGATAGATAAAAAGTCTATGCTAGGCTACCTGCAAATCTCCCACATGCACCCCAGTGGTCCCCTTATGGCCCCCGTGTGTGTACACACACACAGGGGATATATATACGCTAGGCTACATGGGGGTACCCCATGTACTACATGGGGATACATAAAATTCACATGGGGACTTTGAGGGGTACGTGAGGGTCACAGGGTGGCCACGTGAGAAGCATGGTGAGGACAACATAGGGTCTGCATAGTAGGTAAATGGGAACATGGGCCCCTTCTCATGCTCCAGCTCCCCCTCACCCTGTGGGAATATAGGGGGGCCGATAGGACTGTGAGACCTTGGGACCTGGCCGGCCACTTGGTCTAAGAAAGAGAAACTGCTTCTAGACGTGACCCCGGCTGCAAACAGCTAGTGTTTCATCTCCACGGCTCTGCAGGCGGCCCCCTGCCCTGCACGCCCTGCCTCTCCGTTCGCTCTTCTCCATAAGCCCTGCGCCGGCAACGCCGGGTGGTGGCAGAACAATGGCGCCACCCCGGTGCTGCCTGTCCCAGACTGGGTGGGACTCCGAGGGGCACCTTCACCGGCCGCCGCCGTGAGCACAGGCCCTGATAACCCACGTCCCTCACAGCCGGGCCTCGGGGTGACGGCTTTGGAACCCACAAACGGTCTGCTGAGGTGTGCGGGGGCCTCAGCGCTGGGCCTAACGGGCACATCATTCCTACTGCCCAGTGTGATGGGGTTAGAAGGTGGGGCTTTGGGGCCCTGGCCTGTGTTGTTCAGTGGTTAGCACGTCGGCCAAGCACTGAAGGGTCATGGGTTCAATTCCCAGTTAAGGGCATGTACCTTGGTTGCAGACTCACTCCCTCCCCAGTCAGGGACTGGGTGGGAGGCAACTAACCGATATGTCTCTCCTTCTCTCCCCCCCCCTTCCCTTCACTCTCTCTAAAAATCAATGGAAAAAATATCCTTGGGTGAGGATTAACAAAACAAAAAAAGAGAACTCTTACAACCAAATACAAAAAAGGAAAAACAACCCAACTTTATATATTTTTAAAATATATTTTTACTGGTTTCAGAGAGGAAGGGTTAGAGAGAGAGACAGAAACATCAATGAGGAGAGAAAATCATTGGTTGGTTGCTTCCTGTACACCTCCCACAGGGGACTGAGCCCACAACCCAGGCATGGGCCCTGACTGGGAATCGAATCCTGACCTCCTGGTTCATAGGTCAACTTTCAACCACTGAGCCACACCGGCCAGGCCACCCAATATTTTTAAATGGGCAAAGGGCTCGAATGGACTTTTCTTCACAGAAAACACACAAACAGCACCTGAAAAGATGCTCAGCATCACTCGCCTTCAGGGAAAGGCAACCCAAACCACAGTGAGCTTCCCAAGCATGAGAATGGCTACTACCAAAAGCACGGCACTCCGGGAAATGACGCAGACGGAGGACGCTGCAGCCCCTGCGGCAGACAGTTTGGCAGTTCCTCAAAAAGCTAACCATAGAATGACTGTGTTCCGGCCGTCCCACTCCCAGGAAGACACACGAGAGCACTGAAAACGGGTAGTCACACAGAAACTGCCCAGGAATGCTCCAGCAGCACTCTGACGGAGGGGCCCGCCCGCCCGCCGGGGCCACGTCAGGGCCCGCGGGGTCTCTGAACCTCGCTCGGCTGTGCTCTGGCCTCAGTCCCTCAGGGAGCGGGCGTGTTCTCTGAGCACCACGGTGTGCTGGCCTCTTGCTCAGGTGAGCTCACAGCACCTCTGTGAAGTCTGCTGAGTCCCATGTACTTACTGACAGGCAGGCGTGACTCACCGACGACCCCTCAGCCCGCCTCTAAGGGGCCTCCTCACCCAAGGCCCAGCCCAGAGCCAGGTCTCCAGGCGCTGCCTAGAGCACCGCCCCTGGCCACACAGGAAAGGGTCCCACTGCGGGGGGGGGGGGGGGTGTCCCCCAGTCCAACCACGCAGGTGGCCCAGGCCCCACGTGCAGCTGCACGGCTCCCCCGGGGATCCGCTCCAGGAAGTGGATTCACAATCCTTTGTTTGGACTTGGTTGGAGCTGAGGAGGCCTGCGCCTCCCTTCCGTCCACACCCCTCCCGCTCACTGGACACTGAAGATACATGTGGGGTCCTGTTCTGTCTCTGCTGCCAGGACCCGGCTGGGCTGAGGCTCCCCCCAAACCTGGGGGCTCCACGGGCACACAGAGGGGCCTTTTCCCTTGGGCGCCTGGGCAGAAGTCTTCATTGCTGCCCAGGCCACAGGGGGGCGCTGGGGAGACGCTCAGCACCAGAGAGGGACAGACCTCCGTTTTATCCTGCTTCTCAAAGTCAGCACCTCCGTCCGATCTGAACTGCCTAGTCCCCGCCCTCACCCAGCAGGTGGGCCCAGCCCAATCCAGCCCAGCCCAGGGCCAGGAGCCGGAGGGGGCGGGGGGGGGGGAGGGGGAGACAGGGTCTTTTTCCTGAGGCCCCAGGAAGGGACAAGGCTGCCCCAGGAGGAACTGCAGTGCTGGGCCAGGCGTGGAGCTTGCTGGCAGAGGCTGGGCACTGTTACGGACTGAATTGTGTTCCCCCAAAATTCGTATGTTGGGGTTCTAATTCCCAGTTCATGGGCACGTGGCCTTACAGGGAAATAGGGTCTTTTTATTTATTTATTTTAATCCTCACCCGAGGATATTTTCCCATTGATTTTTGTTTGGAGAGAGTGGAAGAGAGAGAGAGAAAGACAGAGAGAAATATGGATGTGAGAGAAACACATCGATTGGTTGCCTCTTGCACGCGCCCAGACCAGGGCCTGGCTGGGGAGCAGCCTGCAACTGAGGTGCATTCCCTTAACCGGAATCGAACCCGTGACCTTTCAGTCTGCAGGTCTACTCTCTATCCGCTGAGCCAAACTGGCTAGGGCGAAGTAGGGTCTTTTTATTTTTTTATTTTTTAATAATTTGTTATTGTTGAAAGTGTTATATATGTACGTGCACTTTTAAAATATATATATTTTGTTGACTTTTTACAGAGAGGAAGGGAGAGGGATAGAGACTTAGAAACATCAATGAGAGAGAAACATCCATCAACTGCCTCCTGCACATCCCCCACCAAGGATGTGCCCACAACCAAGATCGAACCTGGGACCCTTCAGTCCTCAGGCCGACGCTCTATCCACTGAGCAAACCGGGTAGGGCTGTATGTACACTTTTCCCCCCATTGACCCCTTCCAGCCCGCCCCCACCCCACCCCAGGCCTTCACCACCGAAATAGGGTCTTTTTAGATGACCAAGCCAAGATGCAGTCACTGTGACTGTGCTGCTATAAAAAGAGGAATCAGGACAGACACGCCCACAGGAAAACCCCCGTGGGGATCCCCAAGCCGAGACACTGCCCGTGGCTGGAGAGAGGCCTTCCCTGTGTCCTCCTAACCTGCAACGCCTGGAGACACATTTCTGTTCTCTGAGCCACCCAGTGTGTGGCCCTGTCACGTCACTCCCAGGAGGCTGCTGCAGGCGCCCTCTGCTCGGTCCCCCTCTCTCCACTGGAGGGCGTCCTGCACAGGCCAGGCCCCTGCTGGTGCTCACGTCCAGCCGACGCTGGCCACAGCTCTCAGCCTCTGGGCCGTGACGATGAGCACAGGAGGGCAGGGTTGGCTCAGCTGGCGCTATTCCAAGAGCTCAGCAAGCTCAGGAGTGGCCGGCCCCTCTCTGGGCACCCCACCCCCAGCAGCAGATGTGACAGCTACTACACGCCCCTTAACCCCAGTAGGAGAGAGGCCTCTGGAAGGCACAGAAAGAGGACGCTCCGGCTGGCCACAGCATCTCACCTGCGTCCCCTGGGCCCAGGCTGGCTCTTTAAGGGATGAGAGCAGAACAGCCCTCTTCTCCGAGGAGCCTGGGATGGAGCCAGAAAGCAGAGGGAGGGGCAGGATGCTGGGTGCAGACCCCCGCCCCACAGGGGCGAAGTTAAGAGGAGGGAGGAGGGGCCTCCTGCCTCCGTCCAGACAGGGTGTCTGGCCCCTCTGCAGGCGGTCCAGGGCCAGTCGAGGGTCCGCTCCAGAAACTCCAGTCCATTTTCCCCGAAGTGGACACGATGCAGCTGGCCAGGTCGGGCTCGGGGCCTCTCATGACGGCGCCCACGGTCTGCCGAGGACGGGAGACGGACACGCCGCGGGGTCCTCACGCAGCCTGTTCCCCCAGGTCTGGCCCCTGGCCGAGGCCCGCTCCCTCGGAGCTGCCTCCTTGCCTGGGAGCCAGGCTCTGCTGGTCGCAGGGAAGTCCGCAGGCCGAGGCACAGCTGGGCCCAGAGCTCTGCATGTGTCCTGGGAAAGGTGGGGGGCGGCACCCCCCGTAGCAGCCCAGGGCACAGTAGTCGCTGCTGCTGCCCTCTGGCTGGGGGGGCACCAGCCTGGCGGGCCCCCACTCCTCCTGCGGCAGGTAGGCGGGCGGCTGCTCTCCACACTCCGGGGCTGCAGGCAGCGCATCAGCCAGGAGCCCGGCGCCCGGGCCCTCCTCCTCCCGGCGCGTGGACGGCCAGGGGCCCGCCGGCTCGTAGATTAGCAGCGCGATGGCCTCCCGGGCGCCGGGCTCCGAGGCTCCGTGGGCGGCACCGGCACCGCCCTGGCTCGGCTGGGCGCCAGCTCTGTGGGTCCCTGTCCAGGTCTGGAACAGAGCGGAGGAGGGGGGAGGCTCAGGCAGCGTCCTGGACTCACCTGGAGGCAGCCTCCCCTCCTCCTCCAGGAAGCTCTCCTGACACCCACACCCAGAGGCCAAGCAGCGCCTGTGCCCAACATCCCGTCTTCCCCCCACGTGCCAGCATGGGACCCCAAGTTCCTTCAGGCCCCTCCCCTCCCCCAGGAGCTCACAGCAGCCTGAAAGGGGGGGGGGGGGGAGCGAGAGAGAACCGAGCCAACCTCTGCCTGCTTCCAGCACTTTCAGCAACTAGAGCTCCCCCACCCGCACTCCGGCCCTCACACACCCACCAACACTGGAGATGCTGTTGGGACTGGAGCCTTTGGGTTGAGGCAGGCAGACCTGCACCCCTTCCTGGGGCCACAGGAGGCAGCCCTTCCCACCCCCAAACCTCCAAAAGGAGGCTGCTCCCTGTGGGACCAGGAGCCTCCAGCACACACCACATCCTCCGTCACTGCACTGCTGGCTCCCCAAGGCTGAAGACCAACCCCTCCCCCCCAGGGCTCTGTCACTGCACTGCTGGCTCCCCGAGGCTGCAGACAGCCCAGGGGGCTCCGTCACTGCACTCCCCGGCAGTGGAGCCTGGCAGTTCAGTGACAGAGCCTCGGAGCCCGGCTGGATCTACGGGCTGGCAGATCCCTGGCCGAAGGGCTCTCTTCCCCCTGAGCCAGGAGAGCAGTCAGGGGCCTGCAGACCTCCCGAGGGCTGTGTCCCCAGGCAGGTGTCATGGCTCTATGAGAAGGGGCAGGTGCCTGCAGCCCATGGGCAATCAAAACCTTCTTCTCACTTTGTCCCCAGCTGCCCAGGGGACCTGGCCCAGTCCACGGCCTCCGGGAAGAGGTGGACCCCACCAAGGACAAAGGACGCTGCTTCCAGCTTCAAATGATCCTTTTGGACAACTTGTGTCGGGAGGGGGCCTGGGAAGGCCAGGTCTGAGGACCCAGGAAGCACTGCCTCCGCTCCTTCACCCAAAGTGGGGGCCTGAGCAGGTGGGAGCACCTCCCCCCCCCCATCCCGCCTAAGCCCGCAGAGCAGGAGCCTCCCGGCCGCAGGGAGGGGCAGGTCTGGTCCCAGCTGGTCACTGCGCTGCGGGAACCCCCCCCCCAGGGCGCCACAAAGGGGGGAAGTGAGGGTCCACTCATTGGCCCAGGTGCCAGTGTGCTACCAGGGTGGCCAGGAAGGGCCAGTCACCCCACGATGGCCACCAGAGCAGTGGCCCCGGGGCCAGCGAGGGCCCCAAGGACAGCCCACACATAGAGACCCTCCCCACGGTCACCCACAGACACTGGGAGGTGAAGAAAGGGTGAGGCGGCAGGCGCAGGCAGCCCGGGGTTTACCTCCAGGGGCTGCTGTGACCGGAGGGCAGGTAGTGTCATAAGAAAGCTTACATTTTTTCCATCAGCAGTGGAATTAGAGACATGAGAACAAAAAGAAACAGCAATAGAAAATGCAGTTCCTCTTTTTTGGCCCATTTGAGACACTGTGTATGATTTTAAACCCGCTCTATATGTCCAAAAAACTCACAGCACTGAGCTCCCCCCACCCCTCACCCAGAGCCCACATCCTGAGCCGGCCAGGCCTCTGGGCAACCCTGGCCCGCCCCCACCCTGCAGCCACGCACCTGGAAGTTCCCGCGGTGCACGCTGTAGAGAGGCTGGAAGAAGGGCACCGGGGACGGCACGTCCTGGTGAAGGGCTCTCTTCACCCTGAGCCAGGAGAGCGGTCAGGGGCCTGCCCAGCCGCGGGGAGCGGGGCCCCTGCAGGGAGCACAGCCGTTCCCACCACAGGCGGCCAGCTCTGCCCCGTCCGTCCGTCTGTCCGTCCGTCCGTCCGTGCAGCTGCCACATGCCCTCCTCCACCACGTCCCAGCCTGCTCTCAGGAAGACCAACCCCTGGCCTGTGCCCCCCGGCCATGGCACTGATGGACAGAGGATAACACATGTGTCCTCTGCAGAGTGCGTTCGGTGGTGAGTTTGGGGCTGGAGGCAACCAGCGTGACTCAGAGGGAGCCAGCACCTGCAGGAGCCCCTGCTGCCCCGAGCAGGCAGGTGGTGCCCCTCCCCTCCCCACTTCTCCCAGATCTGCCGGGTCTGGGCCCACGAGCCCTCCCACAAGGATGCAGCACAGGGCCCCAACCCAAAAGGTCCCGTCACCTCTACCCGCCTCGCCTGAGACCCGGAGCCTCTGGTTCCCCAGCTCAGGGGTGGTGCCAGGAGTCACATCTCCTATGCCCAGGAGTCCCTTCGGTTCCCCTTGCTACGGCAATCCCCTGGCAATCCCCTCCACGTGGCTCTGTCTGGCCCTCTCTCCCCGCCTCTTGCCTCTCGGCTCCAAGGACAAGCCCAGCACCCTCCTCTACCTCTCAGCCCCGCCCATCGCCCCCAGCACCCTCTTCCTCACTCTTGGTCCCCATCCTCTCTCTACACAGCCGCACCTGGCCGGCCTCCTGTGGGCCCCGTCCCCGAGGAGGCCCGTGCCCTCCCTTATGCCCTGACAGGTGTGCTGGCCCGTCTCCGTCTGTTCCCTGAGGCCACCAGGCTGAGAACGGGGTCCCGTGCACACCAGGTGCCCACGCTGTGTGTTCACAGGCTGTGCTAACCAGGAGCACAGCACCCAGCACCTCCCGGGGCTGGACACAGGGCCCAGCGACTTGGACCCGGTGACTGTGGGTCCCTCCTTGGCTCTTCAGGTTCACACTGACCCCCCCACACACACACACACACTTCATCCCTGGCAACTTGGACACGCCCCGCCCCATCCAGGACCTGACGGTGGGAAAGGGAGGAGCACAGAGGAGCATCGCTGGTTTGCCCTCCGCACCCCACCTACCACCCGCATTGACGCACGCACATCCACATGCACAGCCCCTGGGTACCGACCTGGGTGACAGCTTGAACAGGAGGTAGGTCAGGCTGGTCAGCAGGAGGAAGATGGACATGGCGACCAGGGTGCTGTCCGGCTGCCTCAGAGGTGAGACCAGGGAGCCTGAGAGCAGGAAGGGCCGGAGCTGTGAGCAGCCTCCGCACCAGGATGTTCCTCCAAACCCACGTGGCAAAGACCCCACCCCCACCCCCAAGTGCCCCGGGCCCGCGTGGGAAGCTGCAATGGCCTGGAGGTCTGCACGATGCCGCTAAAGCGTCTTGGTGATGCGTGCACCCTGGCCTCAGCCTCCCTTCTGCAGGCCATCGGGTCAGGGGGCTGCCCAGCACCCTGTGCACGGCCGCCACCCTCCCCCCTCAGGCCTGGGGGCAGCCCTGGCCGCACCCCCAGCTGAGCCAGGTCTCCAGGTTCCTGGGACACCCGAGCCCGGCTGTGTGTGCTTCCTCCCTGCACACCTGAGACCTCGGGGCTGTGACTGCCTCAGGGACGGTCCGGGGAAAAATGGGGGAGGGCAGCAGCTGCGAGCACCCACCTTGTCTCCGGGGAGACGGGAAGCTCACGGGCTGGCTCCACTCGCTCCAGGGGCCCTCGTAGCGCTCCTCCTCCACCATGGCGTCCTCCAGGTTGGCCATCTGGACACGCAGCCTGGCCTCATAGGTGGAACTGGGGTCCAGTTCCACAGCCTCCAGGATAAGCCCGGTCACCCCTACAATGTGGTCCTTGTGCCGGGCCCGCTGGGGGGAGGACAATGAGCAGTTGCTGAGGGTGAGACTGGGTCCGCCAGCCCTCGAGGACTTGCACACGCACACTGAGGCACACTCACCACACTCAAGTACACCTGGCACACTTACACGTACGCCCGCACCTACCACAGGCACACGCCTACACTCTCCTCCCTGCGTGCTGGCTCGAACTTGCGCACACACAAACACTCTCACCACCTTCGCTACACGCATACACATATGCATGCCCTGTGAGCACTCATATATGTCATGTTCAGGCATACACAGGCACACTCGTATACAGACATACAAACACGTGCATGCTTGCACACACGTCCTCTCGGCTCTGGTCACGTCCCTTCTCGTCAGCCTCTCCCTGTGTGGAACGAGGAGAGACCGAGGCCCCCGCTGGCCAGCCCGAGCGTTACCTCCCAGGCCTCCTCCTGCCTCTTGAAGGCCAGCTCGTAGCTGAGCAGCGAGGCCAGCGGCTCCAAGGCAGGGCTGACGCCCCAGGTCAGGACACAAGAGTCAGAGCTGACATTGCTCTGCAGGTCGGAGGGAGGGTCCAGCTTCACTAGAACAGGATGAGGCCACATGAGTGTGTCAGCCAGCCTGTCCAGGGCTGGGGTCTGAGGGGCCCCTGCAGCCTGCGCTGGGGTGTGAGGGGTCCCTGCAGCCTGCACTGGGGTGTGAGGGGTCCCTGCAGCCTGCACTGGGGGGTCTAATGGGCCCCTGCAGCCTGCACTGGGGGGTCTGATGGGCCCCTGCAGCCTGCACTGGGGGGTCTGATGGGCCCCTGCAGCCTGCACTGGGGTGTGAGGGGCTCCTGAGGCTGAGCAGGGCTGGGGTCCAATGGGCTCCGGGGCGTGTTCAAGGCCCTCGCAGACCAGGGGTCTCATGGGAGGCTGCTCCAGGGAAGCCCCAGGTGAGATAACACAGCAATGGCTCCTCCAGCCCCTGCAGCCAGACAAGGCGACTCTCGCGGCCGGCTTCCCTGTCCCTCAGGAGCTGTTATGGGGCTCCTTCCTCTGTGACTGACGTGCATTTCAAGCTGCAGCCCAGGCCCAGCTGGAAGCTCTGTGTCTTCATCATCCTTTGGAACCCCGGCCCTCCCGGCCCAGCCTGTCCCAGCCCGGGGGGGACGGGGGTGGGGGGACTCTGGCAGGGCCCAAGGGCACTCAGGAGGCACAGGATTCCCAGCTGCAGGGCCCTGGATGTTTCCGGCCGCTCGCGGCGGCCACGGTGCCCACCCCAGGCCTCACCATGTCTCCGGGGCAGGTACTGGGGGTCCACCAGGCTGACCTGCTCCTCCCCGGCGACGCACCGGTGCAGGGTGATGGTGAAGTTGTCGGAAGGCGCGATGACCTCCTCGGGCGGCAGGACCACGGTGCACGCGCTGCCCCGGAACACACACCTGTGCCTGCTGCCCGGCGCGTGGTTGCTAGGAAGGGAGTGCGTCAGCCCCGGGACGCCGCCACCACTGCGCCGGCCTGGCCCCTGCTGCTGCCACGGAGACCCTGTCCTCGCCCTGCCCTCTGCCCAGGTGGGCCCGGCCCGCATCCTCACCTGGTGAAGAGGAGCCAGGGGCTGGGGCCCGGGCCCAGCTCTGGGGCCGGCCAGTGGCAGTCAATCCTGAGGATGTTGTTGGTGAGGCAGGTGACAGCTCCGGCGCCCAGCCCCGGGAGCAGTGACCGCTGGGAGCCCACTGAGGCTGCTGCGGGCAGGGAGGAGGGGAGGGGAGGCTCCGGAAGCTGACCCCCTAACAGGGTGGTCCCCAAAGGATAGCAGGAGACTTCATCGGGGCAGGGCTGGGAGGTCTGGGTGGCCATGCTCCAGCCCACGGCACGTGGGTGGGACTGGAGTCCGGGCTGGTCCCTGGAGGCAGGTCCCAGCACAGTTCGGCCACACCCTCCCGGGCAGTGGGACAGGCAGCCTGCCCCGAAGCTCCACCCCACCCCCCACCTCACTAGCGCCCTCACCGCCTCCTTCTCCGGGCACCAGGACGCCCACGCCGACCCAGATGCAGAGCAGGAGCCGGGTGCCCATCCCTCACGTCAGGCTTCACTCTCCAAAGGCCAGCCTGCAAGGGATGCCACCCGTGAGTCCCTCCCTGTGAGGAGGGCCCCCCACAGTGCTCTGAATGGCTCCCCGCCTCGCACTCACGCGTCCTGTGAACACGATTGGGCACCCCTGTCCGAGCTGCACCAGCACGGCACCAGGCTCAGAGGGTCAGTCGGCCTGACAAGGGCTCGAGGCTGCAGCAGACAGGAGGGGAGCCTCCCACTCAGCCCGAAGGCTCCTCTCTGGGACCACTGTCCTCGGCCGGCCCAGTCCCTGGCCCCGGCCCAGGTCCCTTCCTGAGCTCTGTGGGGCATGCCTGGCGGACTGTGTAACATGCATTACCCACTGGAATTCCCGCACGGCCAACTTCTACCACAGCCTCTCTCCCCGCGCCCCCTTCACTGAGGCCTGTCCCAGCGCTCTGCTGCAGGAGGGCGGAGGGTGGCAGCGAGGTGTCCCTGTAACAGCGGGCACTTCCTAAACTCTGTGTCACCGCCATTCAGAGGTGCTAGCCCAAACCCCGGGCCCCTGGGCGAGCAGAGGTTAGCGGAGACTCGGGCCTGGGCGTGAGGCAGTCCCCGGTGCCGGGTGCCGGGTGCCGGGTGCCGGTGCCGGTGCCGGTGCCGTGCAGGGAAGCTGCTGGTACCCTATCACCCCGTTTGCAGCTCCAGATGGCGCACTGATAGCCCCTAGGCAGGAAGCAGGGTCCGCCTGGTTATGCAAGCCTGATGGGCGATAAGGAGGCCGAAGCGCTGCAGACGCACACCGACCTCAGCACACAGGCACCAGGAAGCAGACACCACTCCAACCCCTCCCGCGGCCCGCAGACTATCTCCGTACCCGCAGGCCAGACCCTGCTCAGATCAGGAAGACCTCACCCTTCCCCAGAAGGAAGCGCCACCTGCACCCCTAGCCACAGGACCGTCGGCTGGGCAGGTCCCTCCTGCCCGGTTACAGGCGGAGCCGCCTGACCACAGCGCACTCTCCGGGCGCGTGAAGATGGGATCAGAGTGAACACCGGGCCCAGCAGGCCCCAGTCCCAGGGTGGAGGGACCCCTCCACCTGTGCAGACCAGGCTGGCCTGGCTCAGGCTATCCCAGGAGCCAGTGGCTCAAGAGCATGGAGCACGGAGGCTCCAAGCTCAGCAGTCCTGGGGAGCAATGGAGGGTTGGGTGGGATCATGGGGAGGGGGCGGGGGAGGGGGCGGAGCGGTCCTTGCTTTTTCTTGACAGAGAACACCTCTGTCTATACCTAGAGAGCTGGGCAGAGCGTGACCACCACCCTCCCACAGATGAGGAAACTGAGGCACCTGCCCAATCCTTGACACCTGGCACCTCCGTGCTTGGCTCCCATACAAGCCTGTGAGCTCACAGGGTACCACTGGTCTCCCTTTGCAGGGCTCCTCAAGCAAGAGGCGGGGCCAGCCTGACCCTTGACCACAGGCACGGGCCACGTGGTGCAGAAACCCCGCCTGCTTACTGCCTGGTCCTGTAGGAGGCATTGCGATGACACCGTGAGGCCCAATCACATCTCAGGGATGGCTGTAGAGCAGCAGCAGAAGTTCCCTTGGACAGAGATGCTCCCTAAGACCTCTGGTCATGGGGGAGCCCCTCCCCATAGGTCCCCATTCCTCCATGGTCCGGGGTCAAGGTCAGCTGCCTGCATGGTTTCCTGGCCCATCCCAAAGTCGTGGGCTGGCTTGCAGCTGGATCCCTGCCTCAGGACGCAGACTCCACAGGAGCAGGGTCGGGTCTCCAGAGCACTCAGCCCCTCACCTCCCTGGCCCAGCCAAAGCAGGCAGGCTGGGGGCTGGCGGGAGCCCTGGGATCCTTGGTGGCTTCCCGCACCCCCTTGGAGTCAGCTTCATGCCAGTCACTGCGCCCACTTACTGCCCCTTTAACACCGAGTCTGTTTTACAGTTTTCGTGGAGAGGGAGTCATATCCCTGTTACTCCCCCTGGCAGCGGGGGGTGAGGTGGAAGCTGCTAATTAAACGGGCACTTGTTCTCCGTCTTCTCTCTGCCCTTCCTGCGTGGGAGGAGGAATAAATTCAGGCCCCAGCCCACCCACCCCAAACTGCTAGAGCCTGGGGGCGTGGGGACTGCGCTAGGAAATGGGGCCAGAAGTGAGCGGAGACCCGAATTCCCCCTTCGGTTCACACAAGCACATATGTCTCCATGCTCCCCCCACCCCCGCTGGCCCCCACTGGACTGACAGCCCCAATGGCATCAATGGGACCCGGATGCTGCTGGCAGAAGCTGCCCAGGACGCTGTGCTTCCTGTGGGTGCCCAGTGGGTGGGGAGAGTAGGGCACAGGAGAGGTCAAGGCAGCTGAGTGAGTCCAGAGAGCGCACGAAGACTGGAGGAAGGGGAGGGTGGCCCCTAGGACCACTGACCACATCCTTCCTGAGAATGGTGAGTGGAAGGGGCGCTCCATCAGGGGCGCACGTCTGGGGAACATGGACACACCGGGCAGGGGCTATGGGAGAGGTAAGGGCTGGACCCACTGGGCCTCGGGTGGATAAGACGCACACAGAGGGTGGGACTCAGGGCGGGGCGGGGGGCGCGGGGAGAGGGGAGAGGCTGAGGATGGAGTCAGAGGGGCAGAGGGGAGCCTCGGGAGCTCATGTGGGCCCTGCTGCTCTGCTCCCAACCCTGGCTGCCTGCGGGCCTTCCACCCGGACCCCCTGCCTGGCCTCCTTCCCCATCACAGGCCTCTTCCTCCAGGAAGCCCTCCCTGAGCACCCCAGCAGACAAGAGGAGCAGAAAGCGGTGGTAGCCACGGGTACGGGCAGGCATAAGGCTGTTGACACAGTTCTCTTTGGGGGCCTTGGAGGTTAAAGGGGGAGACATAACACGCCTCCCCTGCCAGGACCTTCCCCAGCGGCCCTCGCTGCCCTTTGCAGCCCCCCCACATCAGGTGAGAATCTAATTTATATTGCGGCCCCTGCACCCACCCCAAATGTTCAAGAAACGCACCCAGAAACCCCCTGCAGAAGCTGCCCTGCTTCCTGTTAGTGCGAATGCGGCAGGCTCCTGGGAAGGGTGCTCCCTTCCTCTGCGTGGCTGAACAACCCTCCAGGACCTCACCCCCACCGCAGCCCCTCCCTCAGCTCTAAGGGGGCTATCTATCCCCAGACTTCCCTCTCTTCTCTGCCCTAAAGCCCCCAAAAAGCATGAGGACTTGGGCACCGCTGGGACCATCCCCTGCAATGCCCATTCGCACCCACTCGTGCCCCCAAAGGTCAGCTGAGCCACCGAGTGAGCAGAGCCTCTTCCACAGAGAAACTGCCTGACAAACTCAGTGCCTTCCCTCTGCCCAGCGGCCCCACGACCCCACAGGCCTGGGCTGCCGGCTGCGGTCAGCAGTGCCGCTCTGCTGTCCCTGGAGGTGCCCGAGCCAAGGACCCCGGAGGAGGTAGGACTAGGGTGGTGCTCCCGGCACCCCACTTCCAGGTCCCCGCCTAGGGAAGGCGGCTGCAGGCCCCCCCTGTGT
This sequence comes from Vespertilio murinus, assembly GCA_963924515.1. Classification (NCBI taxonomy): domain Eukaryota; kingdom Metazoa; phylum Chordata; class Mammalia; order Chiroptera; family Vespertilionidae; genus Vespertilio; species Vespertilio murinus. Next base: position 99,048,418 of record OZ004705.1, on the reverse strand, counting down.
CTGAGGTTCAGGCTGGCACGAGTGGGTGGGAAGTTCCCGTTACACACTCACCTTCCCAGACGCATCTGCTCGGTCCCATGGCCAGGACAGTCCCTGCGCCGGCGGCCTGATCCAGGAGATAAGTGCATGGTGACGTAGCCGCGCGGCGGGCTGACACGGGCCGCCCACACCTAAACCACGAGCGCGGTGAAGCGGCTGCCCTGGGAAGGGGGTTGGGGAGTGACTATCACTAGTCACAAGCCCAGGAATTGTGAGGTGGGACCACTTTGATTCCCTGTGGTGCTGAAGATTGCCCCGGGGACTTTGGCGTCTGTTGTATTGTCCCAAGGGACGCCCCTGGTGCATTACATCGGTCCCAGGAGGCAAGGACCGTGGCCAGGCACAGGGCAGCGGATGGTCCCCTCCCAGGCTTTTCTGGGACCAGAGGTGCAGACTGCTCCCCAGCAAGGCAATCTGGGAGCCATGGGGATGGAGAGGGCGGGAACATAAGAAAGGCAGTGTCCATTAAAGGAAACAGCACAGAAAGGCCTTTTATCTCACCCCAGAGGTAGCCCTTGTGAGAAGGCAGGCACAGTCCCACCAGACATTGCTAAGCTCAGATGCACATTTTTAAAAATATTTATTGATTTCAGAGAAGAGAAACATCAATGATGAGAGCTGCCTCCTGCATGCCCCCTACTGGGGACTAAGGCCGCAACCTAAGCATGTGCCCTTGACCAGAATCAAACCTGGGACCCTTCAGTCCACAGGCTGATGCTCTATCCACTGAGCCAAACCAGCTGGGGTTCAGGTGCACGTTCTTAATGGACTCAGACTGTGCTTTGAGCTCCACAGCCTCCTTGTTCTTCTGGCTATCTTCAACACTGTCCAGGTCAGCACAAAAACACACCTTGTGCCTTTAACAGTAGTACATGCTATGGTTTCATAATCCCGCCAATGACTGTTTGGTTGTTGCCTATACATGCTATTTGAGTTTTCATTGAGATATAATTTACCTGTAACATTCTATTAGTTTCAAGTGCATAGATACTATTTTAAATGAAGTTAGTGGCCGAAGCTGGTTTGGCTCAGTGGTAGAACATCGGTCTGCAGACTGAGGGGTCCCGGGTTCAATTCCAGTCGGGGGCATGTGCATTGGTTGCGGGCACATCCCCATTGGGGGCTGTGCAGGAGGCAGCTGGTCAATGTTTCTCTTTCATCGACGTTTCTAGCTCTCTATCTCTCTCCCTTCCTCTCTGTAAAATATCAATAAAATATATATTTTTTTAAATGAAGGTAGTGAACAATTCTGGGCATGGATCTTTAATCACCAGAATGAGTACTTCTGTACAAAAAATGGCTGGAATTGTGGGTCTAAGGTTCAGCATTTAAAAAAATCTACAGCTACCGCTCTGGCCGGTATGATTCGGTTGGAGCATCATCCCATACACCAGGAGGTCGTGGGTTTGATTCCCAATCAGGGCACATATCCAGGATGTGGGTTCAATCCCCAGTAAGGATGCATACAGGAGGCAACCCATTGAGGTATCTCTCTCACATCAATGTTTTTCTCTCTCTCCATCTCCCTTCATCCCTCTCTAAAATTCATTTTTTTTAAATAATAAAAATAAAGAATAAACCTCACCATTAACAGAAAAAATCCATAGATACTGCCACATGGCCCTCCAAAAATGTACCAACTTCTACTCCCGCCAGAAGTGTGAGAATGCCTGTGACCCTCACCAACAGCATAGACATTATCAGTCTTTTTCATCTTTGACAATCTGATAGGCAACGATATTTAATGTTGTTTTTCTGCACTTGGTTGTTGAAGATAAGCATCTTTTCACATACTGACTGGCTGCATGTTCCTTTCCGTACCAAATAAGCCACATTTCAGTGTGTGCACATGCCTAGTTTATCTGTGAGAGTGCCTGTTTGTGCACATGTGTGTGCACGTGTGTCTATGTTCTGTGCATTAAAACTTCTTGGGCAAGGCCTGGGCACCTCAGAGCTGCAGCTCACTAGAGTCTGAAATACCAAGACCCATGGAGAGATGGAATCACAGGCTCAAGCACAGGAAACACATTATGCATGATAGGGACATAGTCACATTTCTATTATTTACATTTCTTTTTTTTTAAATATATTTTATTGATTTTTTTACAGAGAGAAAGAGAGAGGGATAGAGAGTTAGAAACATCGACGAGAGAGAATCATCGATCAGCTGCCTCTTGCACAGCCCCTACTGGGGATGTGCCCACAACCGAGGTACATGCCCTTGACCGGAATCGAACCTGGGACCTTTCAGTCCGCAGGTCGACGCTCTATCCACTGAGCCAAACCGGTTTCGGCCAGGGCACTAATATTTAAATCTCAATCAGCTTGGTCCCCATTTTACCTATTACACTAGAGCCATCCCTGTGCTGTCTTTATCACGAGAGCTTCCTTTTGCCTGTCAGGGTCTCCCTCCACCTTGCTGAAGCTAGAATTTACTGCCTTAAAACCAACAGACCACACTGCCTGTAACCGGTTTAGTCCTAAGTATAGTAGTTAATTTTGGGATCATGCTTTGTGGTTTGACATCTACTTCTTAAGTCATTGAAAACACTGAGGAGGCAATATTAAACTTTCCATTTTAATTAAGTATTCAGAATAAATTTTGATTAGATAAGTTGCACTTAACAGTTAAATATTTAGAAACAACTAATGTACTAAATTAATAAATTTTACTTTATTAATTGTGCAAACAATATAAATATTTAAGTGTTGGTTAATGGGAAAAGAATGTCAATTGCCCAATAAATGTGAAAGATGAAGGAACAGAACCTTAAACAGAGTATAATTAGTTGTGGACAATCTTGCCCACACACAAAACCTCCCTGGAGATTATGAGTTCAGCCACTGACTGGCAGACGAGCTATCCATTCCGCTACCCCAACAAAGGCCCTCAGGACACAAGTGGTCGCTCCGGCTGGGAACCCACTCTGGGGACAGACACCACGCAGCTGGGCCGGCCTGGCCTAGTCCCTCCAGCGGTGTCCACACTGCGCGTTGCAGCACTTGTAGAAGGTGGTCATTGGCTCGTCGGCAGAGCGGGTCTGAAGCTGCATGAAATAGGCACGAGGATGCTCACATTTGGGACATGGCTCTAGAAACAGAAAAAAATAAACAAGTGAACCGCATTAAAAAATGTTTGTGACCATCACACCTGCTAGAAGTAAGTGTGAGACGAAAGGCAGCAAAGACCTTCCTCGCTTATCTGGTGTCGCTTGTGCCCTGAGATGAGGTACAAACAGGGGTCTCGTCTCTTTCCAATGTGCCCTCACACTGAGGGAAGCAGGAGTTTGAAAACACTCCTCCTCCCCTCCCGGGGTCCCACTTTTCCTCTCCAATCTGGCTGAAGGCTGGTTGGAAACCACACACAAAAGGTGACTTAGGGCTGCTGTGTGAACGACAAGGTCCACGTCTGCAGATTCCTCCTCAGAAATGCAACTCCACCAGCTGGGCAACAGACAAGCCCTCTCAGCCTCCCAGAGGAGACCCCCTGGATGACAATCCACTTCCTCTTGTATTGAGAGATCCATCTTGGCAGTTAGTATGTCAGTTGTTCTTACTGAGATCTCACCGCACAGTCCACGCCTTTTCAGAGTACGCCAACACATGTCTTTACCTTCAGAGTGATCTCACTTTGAGAAACCAACCCCACTCTTGATGAAAATACCTCCAAACGCCCTCAAACCACCATTTTGAACATTTGATACAAAACTCATTCGTTTTTATTAATATATTTTTATTGATTTCAGAGAGGAAGGGAGGGGAGAGATAAAAAACATCAATGATGAGAGCAAATCATTGATTGGCTGACTCCTGCTTGCCCCCTACTGGGGATCAAGACCAAAATCTGGGCATGAGCCCTTGATGGAAATCGAACCCAGGACCCTTCAGTCCACAGGCCAATGCTCTATCCACTGAGCCAAACCAGCTAGGGCTATAATCCATTCCTTTCTTTCTTTCTTTTTTTTTTTTAATACATTTTATTGATTTTCCACAGAGAGGAAGGGAGAGGGATAGAGAGCTAAAAACATCGATGAGAGAGAAACATCGACCAGCCGCCTTCTGCACACCCTCTACTGGGGATGTGCCCGCAACCAATGCACATGCCCTTGACCGGAATCGAACTTGGGACCTTTCAGTCCGAAGACCGACGCTCTATCCACTGAGCCAAACCGGTTTCATCTATAATCCATTCTTCAATGGCAAATTCTACCATTGCTAAATTTTTAACATAGCAGATTTGAATGATCGTCTGCCTATCGGGGAAAGAGAGGGTACTAATCATGACTTAGCTCTTCCTTCTATCAATACTGCTGTGTCCAAGGCTCTCTGTCCTTCTTTTGTCACATCCACCTCTGTCAGAAATAAACCAATACTTGGAGTAAACATTTATTTTGCTGAGACTGTAGTTTAATGCTCTCTGGTATTAACTTTTAAAACTCTGCATTAAACAAAAAGAGAGTTTTTTTCCACTTAGACTGATTTTTATTCCTCCTGTCATTGTTGCTATCAAAGCTACCAATGGGAGACAACAAGATGGCGGCAGAGGTAAAAGCCTAACTGCAGCTGCCCTCAACAATTTCAAAAAATACAACTAAAATATAGAGTGGAAACTATCCAGAACTACAGGAAAGTTGACTGACTGGAAATTCTACAACTAGAGGGAAAGAGAAAACCAGAAGGAAAACCAGAGGAGCTGTAAAAGCCTAAGGTACGGAGGCACGGTGCACACGTGGGGAGAGGTCGGAGCCGGAGAGGAGGGGCTGCTGAGTGCCGGGCTGGCGTTCCCTAGCGGGAAGGAGATAAAAGCTCCGGACTGTGCTGAACCCCAACTCTGACTGCACTGTACCCCAGTTCTGGGCGAGACCCCGGGGGTCCTAGGCTCATACAGAGGGAATCTGGGCTGTAAGGCGGAAGCTCAGCGGAGCGGCGAGAAAGGCAGAGCCCTGGAGTCGCGCACATTGCGCGCAGAGGAGGGACTGTTCGCTGAGCTGCTGAATTGTCCCAGCGGGAAGGACTCAAAAGCTCAGGACTGTGCTGAGCCCCAGTTCTGACTGCACTGAACCCCAGTCCTGGGCAAGACCCTCGGGCCCCAGCCTCATACAGGGGGAATCTGGGCTGTAAGGCAGAAGCTCAGGGGAGCAGCAAAAAGCAGAGCCCCTGAGTCGCGCACATTGCCGCACAGAGGACAGACGATTGATTGGGCTGAGAGATCGCCCTAGCGGGAAGGAGACATAAGCTCCAGACTGTTCTTAACCCCACTTCCAACTGCTCTGAACCCAGTTGTGGGCTTGTTGGGGGAGAGTCTAGACTGGTAGCGGGCGAAGCTGTAGGGCGCCTTTCTCTCAGAGGTGCTTGCAGCGAGTACCAAAGGACACTGAGGCACACTGAGACTCAGGAACCTCAGAGGGCGGGGCTAGCAGGAAGCCAAGGCTGTAGGCTCCACCCTGAAACTGCCCCATCCAAGCTGAACTCAGAGAGGCTTTTGCAGGTTTCCAAGTCTAGTGGAATAAGGTTGTCTCCTGGCATAAACACAGCTGATCCTCCCAACCTACCAACTCAGGGAAGCAGCGAAAATGTCGAAACGAGGAAACAGATCACAAACGAAAGAAATGGAGGACAAAAAGCGACGGGATATAGAGTTCAAAACCACGCTTATAAGGTTGTTCAACAATCTCCTAGAAAAGGCCGATAAAATAAATGAGACCTATGAGGATATGAAAAAGGATCAACAAGAAATAATAAAGGGTCAACAAGAAATAATAAAAGGTCAACTAGAAATAAAGAATACAATCTCTGAAATAAATAATATTATACAGAGTCCTAAAAACAGATTGGAAGATTGCAAGAATCAAGTCCAAGATTTGCAACACAAAGAGCCAGAGGACACTCCTCCACAGAAGCAAGAAGACAAGAGAATCCAGAAAGTTAAAGATAATGTAAGAAACCTCTGGGACAACTTCAAGCGAACCAACATCAGAATTATGGGCATCCCAGAAGATGACAGAGAGCAAGATACTGAAAACATATTGAAAGAAATAGTGACAGAAAACTTCCCCCACCTGGTGAAAGAAATAGACTTACACATCCAGGAAGCACACAGAACCCCAAACAAAAGAAATCCAAAAAGAACCACACCAAGACACATCATAATTAAAATTCCAAGAGCTAAAGACAAAGAGAGAATATTAAAAGCAGCAAGACAAAAGCAGGTAGTTACCTATAAAGGGGCACCCATACGACTGTCAGCTGATTTCTCAACAGAAACCATGCAGGCCAGACGGGAATGGCAAGATATATTCAAGGTGATGAATAACAAGAACCTACAGCCAAAAATACTCTACCCAGCAAAGCTATCACTCAGAATCGAAGGCCAGATAAAGAGCTTCACAAATAAATTTAAGCTAAAGGAATTCATCACTGCCAAGCCAGAATTATATGAATTGTTAAAAGGGGTTCTTTAGGAAGAGGAAGAAAATAAAGATAAAAATTATGAACAAACACGTAACTATCAACAAGTGAATCTAAAAACCAAGGGAAGTAAAAATCATGATGAACAATATTAACTGGTGAATATAATAGAATCAGAGGTATGGGAGGGGAGTGGACTGATGATTCTCGGGGAAATGGGGAGTGGGGCGGGGCGGGAAGAGACTGAACATAAACTGCACCTATGGATGAGGACAATGGGGGATGGGGAAAGGGCAGAGAATTGAATGGAAACTTGGTGTAGGGAAGCAATGGAGGGGGGGGAATGAGGAACATTTGTAATAATATGAACAATAAAGATTTATTTAAAAAAAAAAAAAAGCTACCAATGCAGTGCCCGTTATGTGTCAAACACTGCATAATTCACTTTGTGCTCTCACAATGTGTGAGTATAAGTTAGCCCCAGAGAGATCAAGGGACCCAAGGCCATAACACAGTAAGAAGTCGCCCTGCTTGTGCCAATCTTATCTGTGCAACAAGTGATTAAAAAACAAATGCAGTGCTCGCTTCGGAAGCACATATACTAAAATTGGAACGATACAGAGAAGATTAGCATGGCCCCTGCGCAAGGATGACACGCAAATTCGTGAAGCGTTCCATATTTTTTTTAAAAAAATGCACTTTCTCTCTTTAGATGCCCACCTCAGACAAGCAGGTACTGGTTCTGACACAGAGCAGCAGTCAGCAGCCTCAGACTTAGCCACAGCTCAGTAAGGCACAAGGTCTCCCTCTCACCTGCAGTGGAGTCCACGTTCTCCCAGGCCGCTGCTCCACCGAGCACGTCATCCACTTCTTTCAGCTTTGGATACTTCCGATTTGTTACCTACAAACGAGAGCAAGCCTTCATCTCTCCGGGTCAGTGAACAGTACAGATCTGGGCCATCAAACCAAACCTCCGCAGACGTCTCTCTCCCCAGACGTCCCTCCTTAGACAGCCTGGCGAGATACTAAATGTGAAGACCTAGTGGAACTGAAGCCTTGGCAATGGTGCCAGGTGACGGGAGATGCGCCAAGAGGCTGGTGTTGCTGGGGCCAAGCAGCACCTCAGCGCGTGAAATCAGAGAAGCGAGGCCCGGAGAGAGTTCGGTGTCAGCTTTCACTCCTGCGCTGGAGACTGACTGCCGAGGTTCCGAACACCGGGCGGACTCCTCTGGCTTAGGCGCTAACGCGGCGGTGTGGCCGCCGGTGTGACCACGGCGAAGGGGCACCTGTGTGAGCACGGAGCCCGAGGGGAGGTCACGGCGACAACCTGGGGTGACGGCGCGGGGGAGGGGCCAACGGCTGGATTCTAAGGGGGCTCCAAGGTAGAGACGACGACGGGAAGCGGCTGCTAGCACGGGCGGGTGGAGGCGGACTCGGGACGGGGGGATGAGGGGGGCGTGGAGCGCCACAGGAGGCCTGCAGGAGACGCGCGGGCCCCCCGGGCTCCGGGACCCACCTTGCGGGTGATGTTGTGCACGTAGGGACAGGTGTTGCAGGCGAAACGGTGGCAGCGCTGTCCCTCCTCCACGATGAGCCCATTCCCGCAGCCGGGACAGAAGAGCAGCATGACGGCAGTCCCGCGGGCTCCCGCAGCCCTGCGGTCCCACTAGGCCCGCCTCCAGCTCACATTGGCTCGGGCCGCCGCCCTGCCCTCAACCCACCAATAGGCACGCCGGCTTCGCGCTCCCAGCGAGCTGTGCGGCAGGTCGCCTCGCACTTATTGGTTCTCGCGGCAGCCCCGCCCCCCCACACACGCCCACTGGCGGAAGTGCGTGCTGCGCTCCCGGAGGTGCGCGCCTTGCGGACTCGGAGCGTGGGACAGCGAGGCGCCCTGGAGGAGGCGGAGGCGGAGGCGGAGGTGGAGGCGGCGGCGCAGCCCGAAGCGCGTGAGGACGATGAGGACGAAGAGGAGGCGCTGCCGCACTCTGAGGCGGTGGACGTGTTCCAGGAGGGTCTCGCCATGGTGGTGCAGGACCCACTTCTCTGCGACCTACCGATCCAGGTGCGCAGGGGCGTGGACAGGTCCCGGTGCTGATGCGGCTGCGCCCCGGAGGCCTCGTCAGGCACCTCTGGGTGTAAACGGGGGTCTTAACCTGGGCCGGGCCCAGAGTAGGGCGGGCGAGGCTCTCGCCTTGGGCGTGGAATTTAAAAGGCTCCAAAACTAAGGTGACCAGGCCTCCCGTTTTTGGCGGGACCGTCCTGATTTTTGGAAAGAATCTTTTTAAAACGGGATGCGGGACAAATTGTTAAAAACCGGGACGTCTGGTCACCTTATCCAAAACACCTCTAGCAGCCAGGATGCATGATTTTTTTTTTCTTTCGGGAATAGGTGACATTTTAATACAATATGTTAATAACTCAGGTTGGTGTAAAAAAGCCTATGGCAAACACAATAATAAAGACTATGTCAGTATTACTGGGTTTTCCCAACTTAAACTTCAATGTTATTTTGTCCATCATGCAGTTTAATTAACTTCTGTTTTCTTAAAAATTTGTATTACAACGTTTGGTATTGCACTCCTGCCAAAACCTTGTCCCGAGGCCCTGGTTTGGGTCTTGATTGGTGATCGGGGCTCAGTATGAAGTGACAAGCACAGTGTTCCTCCTACCCAGCCCCTGGTGAGAGGATCCAGAGCTGTTGGTTCTTACCTGTTTCTATGTTCCTTTCTTCCACGCTTCTGTCCGCTTTGGACTTTAAATAGAAAATGTGGATGACACATGAGAGATCAAGGTGCTAAAAACCTGGGAAGCCCTAATGTTTAAGCAAGAATCCCTCCCCGTTCTGGTCCTTCCTAGAACACGGCACCCCTTTTTGGACCCTCGCAGCTTGTTTCTTGTTGTTTGGGGTGTTAAAGAGCCAGGCACTCACCTCCATCCTTGGTCTTTTCTAGGTTACTTTGGAAGAGGTCAATTCCCAAATCGCCCTGGAATATGGCCAAGCAATGACCGTCCGAGTGTGCAAGATGGATGGAGAAGTCATGCGTAAGTGCTGCCCTCCTCCCTTCAGGTCCAGGTGGGCTGAGCTACCACAGGGGCTGGTCAGTGGGATGCCGAGCGGCCACCCACAATCCCATCTGCCTGGGCTTGAGCCTCAGTCGCCTTAAACAATGCTCGACAGGGCTTCTGGGTTCCTCTCCCACCACCTGAGGCTGTGGCTGTGGGGTCTTCAAGTCTCACGGTGCCCCTTGTTGCAGCTGTGGTCGTGGTACAGAATGCCACGGTCCTGGACCTGAAGAAGGCCATCCAGAGATACGTGCAGCTCAAGCAGGAGCGTGAGGGGGGCATCCAGCACATCAGCTGGTAGGTGAAGCCGCGGCTCCTTGCAGCCCTCCAGGAGGGTGGGCTGGGACTCCAAAGGAGCTCCACTGGACCTGTGCTTCTTAATCACTTGGTCTGGGCTACAGAGTACCAACTGAGTGAAGAGCTAGCTCCCTGACACAATCCTTCAGACGGCTGGCGCGCTCTGCCCAGGGGCCAGAGGCTACACACCAAGAGCCCTTCTCCCACAGCTTCTACTAGTACTTCCCAGCCACGCAGCTCCCCCTGCTCATGGCGTCCCTGAATCCCTCTCGTGCAGGTCCTATGTGTGGAGGACGTACCATCTAATCTCTGCGGGAGAGAAGCTCACCGAGGACAGGAAAAAGCTCCGAGAGTGAGTTCAGGCCACATCCCGGAGCTGCAGGGCGTGGTGGTTCCGGGCCACTCGGAGCCGGCAGAGGGAAGGGTGTGTGGGGAGGTGGAAGGCTGCCTGCGGGCCCCGAGTGGGCCTGTGGGAGGATGGCACTGCCCCGCCTTGCCTTCCTGCGCACCACACTCGCCCCACCTGTCTTGGTTTCTCACAAGCCTCAGGTGAGGAGTCTCGGACAGAGACTTCAGCAGTTAGATACTTGACTCTTTTCCTTCTCTTTCAGTTATGGTATCCGGAATCGGGATGAGGTGTCCTTCATCAAAAAACTGAGGCAGAAATGACCCTCCAAACAAGGATACTGTCGGTGGCCAAGCTACCCCCCGGCAGGAGGAAGCCTCGATCACTTCCCCTCTTCACAGAAGCGTGTTGAGATGGACTCGCCCAGCTGTGCACAGCAGGAACTGCCGGTGTGAACCCTGGGCCTCGGGAGTGGGACTGGGTGAGCCAGTGCTCAAGGCCCAAGTTTGACCCCTTCTGGGCCCAAACACCCTAATTTCATGGCAGATCCCACCAGCGGTGGGCCTGGCCCTCTGTACAGAATAAATCTCTCTGCTTTCTAATTTGAAAAGTCAAAAGGCCACAATCCTGGGACATGAGGGCCTGGTGCAGTCCCATCATGGGAGAGGCGAGGGGCAGAGAATGGCCTAAGTCTAAGATGTCACTCGGCCCTGTTACTATTACTCTTTAGCAAGAAAACAGCGTAGCAGCTGGCTTCTGCTCCTGCTTGTGGAGAAACGAGCTTGGGTGCGAGAGCACAGCCATGGACAGGCCTCCGGCCTCCCCACGGGTTCATCTTCCTCAGGGCCAGGGGCAGGGGAAAATCCAGCTCCCAAATTTGACGGCCTTCCCCCAATTCCTCCTCCCCCCGCCTCCTTCTCCCCCTCCTCCTCCTCCTTCTCCCCCTCCACCTCTTCCACCATCCCAACACTGGCCAAGGGCCCTTGGCGAGCCCACCTGCCACTGGGCCAATGCTGCCTCCTGCTGGCTGCACCATGCCCACACTTGTGCGCAGGGTAAACTGCCGCCTGCTTTCAGCACCTGCTCACTGCGCCCTGCCCCCAGAGCTGAGGCTGCTCCTGATCTACCCAGGATCACACACATCTCCCCAGCTCCTGGAAGGGGAGGTGGCCTGGGGCTGACATTGGCGTTGGGGTACCGGTAAGTGTGTGTGGGGAAATGTGAACGCTCATCCCAGAGTCTTAAGGAAAGGGAGCAGCGTGGGGCCACCTGGCTTACGGACTTCGCTGGGGGAGGCGCCTTGAGACACTTCCTGTCAGAAAGGAGGAGGCAGCTCTGGTCAAGTTAGTGGCAGCTAAAACGCTCCCAGTCCATTTATTGGCCACATCATAAGGTGGTTGTCAGGAGACTAGTTAGAAGGTAATCACAGGAACTAGTGTAATAAATGCCCGGAAGTACGAGAGGTTCAACAGCAGTGAACGAGGCACAAGAGGTCTATGTCCAAGAAAGGGGCAGGATGCCCACAGGGCCTGCTGACAGTCCCGTGGCGTGAGGCTCGGTGGGCAGTCCGCCTGGCTCCAGCCTGCTGGAGGCCCGTGACCCCGGCGCCCCGCCAGCTCAGTGGAGCTGGGCGTCCAGCTCGTACTTCTCACAGAACTTGTCGGTGAAGGGGATGCAGGTGAGGAACTCGCACCACTCGCAGCGGACGGGGTAGAAGTAGAAGAGGACCACCAGGCCGGCCAGGAGGCCCAGGAAGACCACCTGGAAGACGATGATCTGGCAGCGCTTCCGGTACAGGTCGAACCTGCCGAAGCTGATGTAGGGCAGGAAGGCGAAGGAGAGGAAGAGGCCGCTGATGAAGCCCGAGATGTGGGCAAAGTTGTCGATCCAGGGCAGCAGCCCAAAAGTGAAGAGGAAGAGGACCACCGCCAGCAGCTTGAAGAAGGCTCGCCAGGGCCGGGCCAGGATCTGCCAGCTCTGGAAGAGCTCCACGAAGAGGCAGGCCAGGATGCCAAACTGCGAGCCGGCCGGGCCCACCTGGGGGAGTGGGGGTGCTGAGCAGGACCCCTGGACCCACAGCCGCCCCACCTCTCATGGCCCAGAGCGTAGCAGGACGGAGGGGCCAAATGGAGATGCTCCTGGGCTGGGTCCCGGGGCAGCCTTACCTCTGCCCGGTATGGCAGGAAAATGGCACTGGCTAGGTTACCAGTGACGCCACTCAGCAGGTAGATGATGGCTATGCGGTGCCAGCCTGCTAGCTTCTCCAGGTCCCGCAGGACAGTCATCTGGAAGCAGACGGACACCAGGCAGTGCAGGATGCTGTGGGGGGAGGGGGACACTCAGCCGGGAAGGCCTCCCTTCGCCATCCCCTGGCCAGCCATTCCTGGGGTCCCTGAGACCCCCCAGCCCTCAACCCATCTGGTGTCACTTGCCCAGCGTGCAAGAAGAGGGACAGCCACAGGCGGTAGAACTGGTCAGGCACCTCGGGGTTGAGGAAGGGCAGGAGCCCGCACACGTCATCCATGCAGTGCACCTGTGCAGAGTAGCCTGTCAGCACGCTCCGAGGCCGGGGGCGAGGGGAAGCACTCACCCTGGAGGCCTACCTGAGAGCAGAGCGTGGCCTCCTCGTGGAAGTAGCCCCTCATGAAGTCACAGTACTCCCGGGAGGTGATCTCACACCTGCAAGGTCAAGCCCGGCTTGGGGACTTGCAGAGGGGCTGGGTCCGGGGCACAGGCACCTGACTACACCACCCAGGCCTGGGCTTCAGCCCCCTCCCCATCTTGGTTGGCCCTGGATAAGCCCAGAGCCTTTCTCACCCCACACCCCTTCGTATCTCGCCTTATTTCAGGACTTGGAGGAGGGCAGAGCCCCAGAGCAGTGCTCCAGGCCCAGGCACACCCACCTGCCCTTGGTGCCAATGCAGCAGGGCCGGCCTGTGATGGCACAGTCCATGTGGGGGTGGTTGGTGTGGTTCCCGGCGCTGCTTTTGGTGCAGATCTGGATCACAAAGGGGATGGGTTGGGTGGGAGCCTCCTCCAACCCTGTGCCCTAACACCGAGCTCGGGGGGTGGGGCGGGAAGGACAGGCTCCTACAGTAGAAAGCAGGCCCTAAGCCTCAGCTTTCCCATCTGTCAAATCCAAATGTCATTGGACCTCTCAAATCTCCACCTGGTTCTGCTCTGACTACCTGCCCAGAGAAGCAGGGGGTGGAGGGGCAGGCCAGGCAAAGGCCAGAGGCATCGCACCTGAAAACAGGGTGGTCGCATGATGGGCCTCTTGGTATCACAAATGAGTGAAGTGTGGATTCCCCCCCATTATAAGGGTGACACCCCCCCCCCCAAAAGCTAACCATCTATCCCAGCTCACCGGCCACTTGGTGATGTCATCTGGCCACTCATGGGGGTCCTCAGAGGAGGGCTCGTCACAAACCCTGCAGGAGCCCAGTGTGCGGTCAGACCCTGCTTTGTGCCCTTCCATCCAGCTCCACAAGGGGAGCGGCTACACCCTCTCCTCGCCCCGCCCCCCCCCCCCCTTCCCAGGGAGGCAAGCGCAGGGGCCAGCAGGACTGACCTGGGGTCCTGGTGACAGACAGAACCAAACTGCCTCTTGTGGCCGGCGAGGTCGGGGGCGCTGGGATGGGAGGGCCACTTCACCCACACCGCCAGCGTGGACTGTGGGGAGTGTCAGTCCGGTCAGAGCCCACCCCTCCCACAACAGACTCCAGAAGGCAGGAGTCAAAAGCAAAACCACTGAGAGCCCCCTGAGCCCACAACCTGAAACCTATAAATGCACACTCGGGGAATGTGTGTGCACGTGCGAGTGTCTACTGTAAGCTCAAGAGCATAATTCCTATTAGCATAAAATTAAAAACGACCAATGTCCAAAACCAGGGACTGACATAAACTTTGGTACCTCCTCCTAAAATGATGTAATGAAAACTTGGAATTTTTTTTTGGTAACTGTTTAGTGGGGGGGGAAATAAGGCAATACCACTTAAGTAAACTTAAGACGTGCCCCAAACAAGACACAGGGGCAGCACACCCAAGTCAAAGACGTGGCAATGACTGTCCACGGGATGAGGAGGAGGAGCTGGGGGATGAGAGGTAATGAAGACCTGAGGGACCTTGCACAGAAGGTGGCGTCATGGATAAAGGATAACCGGCCCCATCTGAAGTCACAGCACAAGCACATCACGGGGTGCAGACAGGGCTGGCTGCGGGCGGGGGCACCCACCGAGCACTCCTCCTCCGACGTCTGCACGCAGCCGGATCGGTCGTTGCGCACGCAGCAGGCCGAGTGCTTCTCGCGCTCCCGCGCGGCTTGGATGAAGCTGTGCACCTGCGGGTCCTGGCGCATGCAGGGTGAGAACTTGGCGCCCAGGTGGATGAGCGCCTCCTGCGGGGAGTGGGCGGATGTGCAGCTGAGGCCCAGCCCTGCCAGCACGGGGTCCTCGCCCCATCGCCCGGCCGGCCCCACCCTCACCGAGCTGGGCCCGATCCAGAAGTTCTCCTGCTGCACATACTTGACATTCTCATAGACCCCTCGGTTCCGCAGCACCTGGGGGGTTGGGGAGAGAGGTCAAAGGCCGCCCACTCCGGCCCTTTCCTCCCAGAGTGGGGAGGAGGGCGTCCAGAGCCCAGACTTCACCGGTCTCGGCGCCGGGAGTGCGCGAGGGCTCACCGAGTCCACGGTCTCGTGCTGCGAGAAGCCCACGGGCGCGATGCCGTAGATGCACACGGCGAGGATGGTGACGAGCGAGTGCACGAAGGTGAGCCAGTAGGTGAAGAAGGGCCTGCGGCAGGAGCATCAGCAGAGGGGGGGCTCCAACCCGGGGCCCCCACCCCCGACCCGGAGCCCCGCCTGCCTAAGCCACCTCCCCTCTGCGCCCACCTGTGGTCATCCATGTCCTCGATCTGGCGTTTGACGTAGCTGTCGATCCGTTTGCGGTAGGTGCGGTTGGTCAGCCGGCCCACCATGCCCAGCCCGTAAGGCCGCTTCTCCCTGGCGAAGAACCTGCGCACTGGCATGGCGATGCGCTGGCCCCGCCGCTGCCCGGCGGTGCTCACCACCTCCTGCCGCAGCCGCACCTTGGGCTGTGGGGCCGCGGCGCTGCCCTCCTTCTGCTTCCGCCAGCCGCGCTCCAGGGGCCTGGGGAGGGAAGGGGCGGTCACCCACCTCCCACCCCAGGCTGGGTCCTGCGGCCTCTCCGTCTGCTCCCGCTGTGCACCCTCCCCCTCACCAGTGAGGAGCAACCCGAGCCTATGAGCGGCCCTGGCCTCCCCGCTGCATTCCCACCAGCCGAGGGCCCTGGGGCTGCGCTCCTGTTCGGCAGTGGGCCTGGATCCCCCACAGTAGCCAAGCAGACCCCTTCCCTCAGCCCTCCAGGCAGTCCTGCCCGAGGGCCCAGCTGCTCCTGACCTCCCTACCCGCCTCTCCGCTCCCTCACCGCTGCCACTCACAGCATCAGGTGGCTGCGCTCCAGCTCCGAGCGGTCCAGGGCCCCTCCCGTGAGGTCCGCCTGGTCCGGGGCCTTCTCCCAGTCCTTGAGCGCGGCCTCTGAGGGGGACTCGAACACCTCGTCTGGGTATGTGGACAGCTCCTCGTGGAGGACACCTTCCTGAGCAAACACGAGTGGTCAGCGTGAAAGGCACGGGCGGAGGGCGGCGGGCGGCGGCCTCGCGGACGGCCGTCTCTTACCCGGGCGAAGAAGGAGGTGTCCAGCTCCTCGGGGAAGTCCGCCGTGTCCTCCTCCAGGAAGCTGGCGGGGGTGAAGCTGCGGCGCTGCGCCCTGCGCAAGGTGCCGTCCCGCACCGAGCGACCCTGCCAGCGGGGGGATGAGCGTGTGGCCTGCAACGGGGTGTCCCCCACCCCCCACGCCCCATCCCGGCCCAGCACCCACCTTCACCAGTGCCGCGGCCGCGCGGAAGCTCATCTTGGCCACAGACTCACGCTTGCGCCTCCGCGGGAGCCGGTTGAAGCCTGAGCGGGAGCTGGAGAAGGAGCAGAGGGAGGCGGCACCCGGAGTGACGGGCGTGTGCGGGGTGCTCAGGCCATCGGCGGTGTCATCCGCCATGCGGAAGGCCCGGCCCCGGGCCAGGGGGTCTATGATCTGGTGGAGGGGAGGAGACGCAGGAGTCGGGGGGCTAGGTCGTCACCCCAGAAGCTCCTTCCCCACCCTGTGAGAACACGGTGGGTACCTGGAAAGCTGTGGGTACCACCCCCGCCCCACCACACCCAGAGGAGTCCCTCTCCCCACCTGCAGCACCCCGGGGTGCTCTCCCATCCAGAGCTGGCCCCGTGGTACAATCCCAGGCCCCCTCCCAGGAAGTATCTTAGGTGTCTTTACGGGGCCCCCTGACCACCCTCCCAGACCATGAGCTCCAGGGACCTTCTCCGCTCCGGCTGGCTGTGCCCCCAGCCCCAGCCCAGGGGGCCACAGGGGGCGGGCATACCTTCTGCATGCCCAGCTGGCACGGCCCAACATACAGCGGCGGGGGTGTCTCCGTGCTAGTGAGCGACACGTTGTCCTGGCTGGGCAGGTCCAGCTCCCGGATGGCCTGGGGCTTCAGCTTCCCGTAGCGCTGGCTGCAGTGGCGGATGCTCTTGCGCTGCCACTTCTGGGTGCTGTCACTGTCCTTGCTCACCCCGAACCAGTCAGCGGTGCCCCTGCCATGGGAGGTACTCAACAAGGGGGCGCCGGCCCTCTCCCATCCCCGCAGGCCCCCCGAGCCCTCCTCCTGGGTAGCATGCTCTTCCCCAAGCCTCCAATCACTCCAGGGTCCAGTGGGCTGGGTTCAGTGAAGAGGATGTGTGGGTTCCAGCCCTGGCTACCCCCTAAACAATTAGCCAACTCCAAATGCCCACGAGAACCGCAGGCGACAGGCCTGTCCAGGTGAGTCTTTTACCCAGGCTCACACCCCATCCCTGAGAGGGGGGTTTGTGGGGAGACACTGAATCCAGAGATGGTGCTCAGAGCTCAGCCCTCCGCTCATCCAGGGAGAGCTTAGCCCCGGGCAGCAGTTTGACCTTTGACACCACAGAACTCAAGAAATGGGTGATGCAAGCCCAGGCAGGCAGCCCACAGCCCTTGAACATGCAAGCAAAACACTGCCAACACCTGCGGTGAGGAGCCCCAGGCAATGCAAACCGTGCTGGCAGCTCCCAAGAGGTCCCAGGCCATGCACACGCCAGCCGATGCCAACACACTCACACCCTGCAGGTACCTGAGCAGGGACCGCGAGAGGGACCGGCGCTGTGGGAGGGCCCTGCGGGCAGCAGGGGGACCCAGGAGGGGCAGAGTGTGGACACGCCCAAAGCGCACCTGCCGGCTGTTCAGGGACCAGTGCATTGAGTGGGGGAGACAGAGAAGGAGAGAGCAAGTGCTGAGGGAGCAGAGAAGGGTGGTGAGAGGGGTGGGTCCCCAGAGCAGGAGGGGGGAGGGTGACATGGGGACAAGACCGAGGAGAAAGCTGGGACAGGAGAGTCCCTGCCCCATTCCCAGCCTCGGCACCCAAAGAGGACCCTGTTTGCCTGCCTCTGTCCCCCCCAGCCCCAGCCCGCATCCCTGGAGCAGCCAGGGCAAGGCGCAGTACCTGCGGATGGTCTGTGTGATGGATGTCTGGCGATGAAGCACCGGCCGCCGGGGCTCATGGTAAGGCGAAGGGACGTGAGCTGTCTCAGCCGGCATGCTCACGCTCCGCAAGAAAGCCTGGCGTCTCAGGGGCTGGGGGACGGGGTCGTGGTGAGCGGGCTGGGCCGGATGGACCCACAGCCCATGCTGGCCAGGGCCTGCCTGCAGGCAGCTGGGGTCCTCTGCCGCCACCGCCGCCGGAGGCACCACAGCTGGGATGTCCAGCTTCAGCCAGGGGGGTTTCTTGCGCTGCAGGCTGCTCGTGCTGTCCCTGCGGGCCTCGCTCATGGTTCCAGGTGCAGCAAGGCGGGCCTGGGGTGGCAGAGAAGGGTGGGAGTGAGAGGTGTCTGAAGGTTCCTTGGGCCCAGACCCAGGAGAAAGGAGAAGCAGTTGTAACCCCAACAGGGTGGTCAAGATCCGGCTGCTGATGTCCTGTGTGCTCAGTACTGCTGTATGCCGTCAGTTCCGGCCTTGTTCATCCTGACAGACATTGCTGTCCACATACTAGGTCCTCAGACAACATAAATTCATGTGACAAATACTGGAGCACCTACTATGAGTCACTCCTAAGTGCTTGGGACACATTAGTAGAGAAAAGAAGAAACTAAAAACAGATAAAATCCCCACCTTCCTGGAGCTTACAGTCCAGATAAACAATCTATATATATAAAAGCCCAAGTGATCAGCCAACTGGTAGCTATGACACACACTGACCACCAGGGGGCAGGCGCATAACACAGTAGCTGCCGAGCTACAGTGACTCCAGTGATGCAGATGGAACCAGAGGAGGGAAGCCCAATTCCAGGGTATGTCACCCAAGAACTGCCCTCTCGAAATCTGGGACCCCATGGGGGATGTCGGAGAGCCGGTTTCAGCCCAATCCCTGCAGGCCAGGCCGAGAGACCCCACCAGTGCACTGGCCTCTCATGAATCTATAAGTAGGTATTTTGTTTACGGTGCAAAGTGTGACAGGGACAAAATCAGCACATTACAGTTGCCGAGCGCAGTGATGCCTCCTCCTTGTGAGTTGACATCTGAGCAAAGGCTTGAAGGAGGTGATCAAGTTAGCAAGGTTTGGGGAGGGGGGGGAGGATGTTAATAGGAGGAGGGGTTTGTTTCAGAGCAGAGATCTGAATGAGCTTGAGGGCACTGCCAGGTTGAGGAGCTCACCTATCCGCACACAGGGAAATCTGAGACCTCACCCTCTAACCACCATTCCATCTGCTCCAGAGAGAGAGGCTCTGCCTGCTATGCCCACAGGTGGGGTCTGCGAAGGCTCCAGGCTCCAGGTGACAAAGGAGTGGCCACGTGGCTTCCCAGGGTCTGAGAGCTGATATCACAAACAGGAACCTCCTGAAAACCACCTGGGCGCAGGCGCTGCCATGACCACCAGGGGGTGCCATGCGCCCATAAATACCAACCAAAAAAGGCTCAGCCCTGGGAGGGCTGCTTGTCCAGCATCAAACCCAAGTAGGAGGCCCACCCCAAACCAGAGCGGAGGCCAGGTGGGATGGGCCGCCTCTGCCTGGCCTCGTAACCATGAGGCAAAGGTCATGGGACCATGGCCTCCTTGGCACCCTATTTCCCCCTTTACAAAACGTCACTTTCAGGAGGGATCCGAACCCTCCTCCCCAAAGGACCATGCAGGATCTGCAAACTGGGGATCCAAGAGTGAGAGGGTTCCCTGAGCACAATGGGAGACATGAACCCTAGGGGAGTGGTCCAGCAATACCTAGGGCAGAGACCCCAAAATTCCTCAGCCTCCTCAGAGAGCTTCAGACCCCAACAGGTCTGTAACCCACCCACAACACCCCTAGAAACAGCTTCCCCATCTGAGCCTCCCTCCCAAATGCTTGGAGTAAATATAAAGTCCCGCCCACACCTTAGAAGTAAGGAAACTACAGCCTGAAGAGGCCTGATGTGCCCAAAGGCACATATTCTGGGTAGCATCACTGGGACAGACCTGGGATGCTGCTCACGCCGCCTACTGGACTTACACCGACAGAGGCTCTGGCTCTCGAGTGGCCAGGACAATCCCAGGGAAGCGCTTGCACAGGGAGGCGGGATGCTGAGCAGAGCTCCTCCTGCCCCACCGACCAGGGACAGCCCCAGGACGGTTCCCACAGCTGCCACTGGTACTACACAGACCAAAAACAGCCTGGACACGGCCCACAGCTCCTCCTGGCCCTATATCGACTGGGGCCAGGCCAGGATGTGGCTGGCAGCTCCTACTGGCTTTATACCAAACAGGACTGGGCCCAAAATACTACTCACAGTTCCTACTGCCTCTACCCTGACCGGAGCCCATTACCGGAGCCCATCACAGACCCCATTACCCCTGTAGTGACACTACTCACCACTCCTCCTCCGACTGGCCCTATCCAGTTAGGGACAGTCCCCGGGCACCGCTCACAGCTCCCACTTACGCTACACCAGCCAGGAGCTGGCGTGGTGGGACGGAGGCCTCCTCTGAGCTGACTATGCACCCAGGGGTCTTTCCATTCGTGCAGCCCCTGAGCCAAGCCCCTGTCCTCTGTCCTCGGTCCCCACCCGTCTGATTCAGAGCAAGGGCTGAAGCATTTGTTTGCACATCCCTGGGATGCTTTCTGGACACCCTGCCTATGCTGATCCCGCAATGTGGGGTCAGATGGACGGGTCCCTGCAGGGGTCAGAGGCAGGCAGTGGGGGATGCGGGGGGAGGGGGGGCATCCTGAGAACGGGTCTCTGGGAACTGAACCAGGAGGTCAGCACTCGCCCAACTCACACCACAAACCCAGCCCAGACCTGTGTTCCCTGACATGGTCGGCACCCACCAGCCCTCCCTTCACAGATCCCCTGTTGGTGAGGCAGTGACTGGGAAGAGCAGCTCTGGCTCTCGGGCTCTGGTGGTGGGACTTGAGGCAATGTCAGACAGACGGCGATCAGACAGGGGCTTCCGGAACCTGCAGTGCCCTGACAGCATCCCCCGTGTGCCCTCGGAGCCAGGCCAGGCCACGCCTGCCACATAGGGATCAAGGTGATGTGACCCCAGAGGTTATGCGGGACCCTGTGGGGCCTTGTGGGGAGGGACCAAACAGGACGGGAGCCCCTGAGCGTTTCAGATGGGGCAGCTCTGCCGGCTCCAGTCTGTCCCTGCCACCCAACCCCCATGTGCCTCAGGTAGCCTCAGTGTTCTCTCCTGGAAAATGGGCCAATACCGCTGTGGAGCCATTGTGAGGCCCAGAGAGGAATGGTGCCAGGAGTGGCACCTGGGACCACTGCTGGGAACCTACAGGCTGGGTGCTGGGGAGCGGGCCGCTCCGTGCCTCCCCAGCAAGCCTGGCACTCCTGGGTGATCGGCTGGCTCTCCGCTCTGCAGGACAGGCGTCTTTGCCAGCTTGTTGACTGGCTCACCTACCACACACATCCATGACTCTCCGTGGCTTCCCCTGCCCCCACGGCCTCTCCTGACACCTGGCTCCCTGCCATCCCAGGGCCCTGCCTCGCACATGCACACTGCCAAACCTCCAACGTGTCCCCGAGCCGCGGTAGTCAGGCTGCCGCACCGGACCGCCGGGAGCCCATTGCCGTGTGCTGTCCTCTCGGCGCCGGGGGCACTGGGCACTCTGGGGCACAAGCTAGCAGGAGCGATCCCCATGGTCTGGGTGCTGGGGGAGGAGGGGACCGCATGCCCAGGTCGGGGCAGAACAGCACAAACGAAGAGGTGGGAAAGGGTGGGGAGCAAGCACAGGCACGGCACAGGCCCACAGCCGTCCAGGAACACAGAGCCCCTCATGATGGAGGCGCCGGCTCCCTGCTGGTACACCCCGACCTCCCGGTGTCCCTCCCTCGCCCCCCTCAACTCCCTCCTGTGTCGGGGGCAGAGGCAGGAGGAGCTCTGTAACCCTCGCAGCTCCAGGACGCCCGGCCCACCCTACCCCTGTGTGCCCAGTTCCATCTGGGCCTCAAGTGGGTGGGATTCACAGGGGGGCTCCACACCAGGACCCAAGGGTGTGGGGGAGGGGCGGGCCCCGTTGGACAAAGAGTCGGGACGGGGAGGGCACAGTGCCCGCCCAGAGGAGACAGTGGCTCAGTGTCCAGCCTCCCCCGGGCGTACAGTGGGCTCTTGTTCCCAGCAGCCCCTCATGGTGGAAATCCCAGCAGCATCTCCGCTCCGCTGACCCCTCCACGCAGGGAGAAACCACAGTCGGGGGCAGCCTGCCCGCCGGGGTCACACGGCATCTGAGTCACCGGCAACACCCCCGGCTGCCCACCCAGCCCGGCCCAGCAGGAGACACCCAAAGGGCATCTGGGAGCAAAGCAAGGATTGCTGGCAAAGCAAATGCCAATGGTGGGGACCCAACCCAGCGGGGGGGGGGGTGGCACAAAACCACACTGCACCCCAGGGCGCTGCACCCTAGGCACTTCGAACAGCAAGAGATGAGGCTGAGGGGTGAGGGCCCACAGTCACAGGACCGCTGGGGTGGGAGCTGCTGCAGCCATCAGGGCAGAGGGCAGGTGGGGCGCAGGGGGAGGCCTCACTGACCCCGGTTCCCGCTGTGGGGCTGACTAGGGGTCCTTCAGGCTGGCACTGTGCAAGGGGCAGGAGGGGCCAGGGACCAGGAGCCAGTGCGGGGCGGCAGGGCCCACAGCGCTCCCTGCACAGACTACCTGTCCAAGAGGCAGAAAGGCTGGCGATGCCTGCTGGCTCCGGCTCCGGGAGCACCCTGACAAGGCAGCCAAAGGACGGGGAGCCCGGGGCTAGAGGCCGGAGCCTGCGCCATGAGCAGGAGCCGTTGCGGGGACTGGGGACGGAACCCTCGGAGATGCCGCGGGGAGGGCTGCGGCCCAGAGGCAGGAGGAGACTGGGAGAGGCTCCGGCCTGCCCGGGCCTGGCTGGCGGCCACGGCTGATAGGAAGCTGGATCCTTAGGTGTGAGCAGCAGCCACCGCTGCGGTCCGGCCTTCCCCGCACGCTCGCAGGACGACGTTGGCAGAGGTCGCTGAAGGCCAGTGGATGGCCGGCCCCAGGGCCAGACCCGCCAAGCCTGGGCTCCCTGCCCTGCCCGGCCCAGCCCCGGGAGCCGCCCACCACTGAGGTCAACTGGAGCAGCGGGCCGCACCCCGGGACACTTGCCCCGACGTGTCCCCAGCTCACCTGAGCACAGTCCCAGGAGAAGCCAGCTCCTCCAGCCTCCCCACCAGAGCCCTGATCGCGGACCCTGTCTTCTGTTGGACCCCACCCACATCTCCCGGGGAGCGGGCGTCAGCAGCTGCCCGGCAGCCTGGAGTCCAGTCCTTCTCCACCACGTGCTGCTGGGCGGCAACGTGAGGGTCACTGTCTGAGCTTCCCATCTTGGGAAGGACATGGGCCAGACCCAACCCTCCCAGTTACCCCTCTACCTTTCTTGGAAGAAATGAGACTGGGGGTGGGGGGGAGACAGGCCAATGGCCTGCATGGTGCCCTCCTCCCTCCCGTCAGAAGGAGGACACATCAAACCCTGCCCGCCCCGTCACCAGAGGGGCCTGCAGAGGGCCAGTAACAGAGCAAGAGTCTTCTGACTCTGGGGACCCACCTGGGAGGGTGGAAATAGGGTAGGAAAGGAAGCACTAGCCCCGGGTGGGAGGTACTGTCCAAGGCTCAGCGAGCACATATGGCCCAGGGGTTACCAACGCCGGAATCAAGCCTCTAACCCCGCTGGGTCTGACAGAAGCAGATATAAGCGAGGGATGAGGAGCACTGAGGCTCCAGAGAGGTCAAAGGTCCCACCTATGCATGCCACAGTCAGTAAGGGGGTAGGGGCAGGGACATAGCAATAGCAATTCCAGGTATGACAATCCGGAGTCTAACGGGGTGAAATCAGCCCCTCAGACTGCAGGGGAAAGGTCCAGATCACATCCACACGCCTGGTCACCAGGCAGAGCCCCCAGCAGTGCCCCTGACCGACCACACGGTACTCTCTGGTGCCCAGACACTGTCAGGGGTCAGCTACACCCTCCCAGAGCACAGCGCTGCTGGACAGTGCCGGAGAGGCCCCCCCAGGGGAAACCGAATCCCCGAAGTCTGTTATCAGAGCAGAAATGGCTTCAGTAGCACTATCCTGACCCACCTGCTTCAAACCCAACACCCTTGACCGACCTTCTGATTTGTCACAGGCCTTGGGAGGGGTCATCTGTGTCCATCTTACAGATAAGGAAACTGAGGCTCAGAGAGGCCAGTCACTGCCCAGTGCTGATGGCCCTGGCTCCTGCAGCCTCCACAGGGGTTTAAAGCCGGGGGCCATGCCCGCCCAGGAGCTGGGTGCCTGCCTCCCTGGCCCTGCCACGCCCACAAGGTAAGGGGCAGGCCTCAGGGTGCCTCAGGGGTCCTCAGGGGTCCTCAGGGGTCCGGGCTGCCAGGCCCTCTGGGCCCTCACTCCACCTTCTGCCACCCAGAGCACCTCAGTTCAGGGAGGAGGAAGTCACCCGCAAACACACCCAACCCAGAAAGCAGGCAGAGGCCAGGAATCCGATCCTCGGACAGAAAGTTGATCCTGTTACAGACACTAGAGTGGGGAAACCGGAGCTGGCACGAGGAGCCCCTCACATCCGGGGAGAGCAGCAATGGGGCGGCAGTGGGGGGTACCCTGAGCAGCAGTTGGAGCTGAGAAGACCCTAGGAGGGCCCCAAAAGGCAAGGAGACCTGGGCGATTCCCTCTGAACCAAGGGAGAATGCATGCTCCCAGGACAGAAGCTTGTCTGGCCAGCACTCGGAGGCCGGGTGAGGAGCGTGGGTCACAGCAGCGCTCCAGTGCCGCTGGCCTTGCTCAGCCCATCTGTGCAGCGGGAGGCCCATCAGCCCCTGGAAGCGGCTTACGGGCACTGGGGAGAGGCCTGGGCCCTGACACCTTCAATCTGAGGCCACTTGATCCTGTAACCCCTACTGGCCCCTTTCCGGTTCTCAGGGAAAAGGACCAGGATTGCCCAGAGCAATTCCCGGTGGCAGGGGGCTCAGCCTCGGGAACCTCTTGGGCCCCAGCCAGCGGCCTGGTTCCCTAGCTTGCTCTCAATCTCCGGGTGGGGGGGAGGGGGCTGAGGCTGGTTCCATGGGGGTGGAAGGAACCCAGCATATAGCTGGGCTAAACCTGAAAAGCCAGTTTCATCCTGAATCTTCTCTGCCAGGAAGTCCCAAGATTGGGGGGGGGGGGGGGGAGGATGGGGGCCTTTCCTAGCACAGAGCTAGAGGGCCTCCAGACCCAGGCCCTGCCCACCCACACAGACACATATACACACATAAGGAACTCTGGTCAAGAGCATCTGGGCCTTGGGCAGGCATGGCTGGGGGCCCCCAGCCCATTCCCCATCCCCTGCCCTTAGGAGCTGGGGTCCCTCCATCTCCCCAACTCCCCAGCCAAGAGAAGACCTGCTTCAAGGCACCGTGTGGCCTCAGGCTCAGCCCTGGCTACTCCTGCTGGCCGCTGAGCACAGGGTGGGGTGTCTTTGGGAGTAGCTCCCATGGCCCTGAGTGTCAGTGTTCACTGACGGGGCACAGGGGCCAGTCTCCACCATCCCTAGCTCCGCGGCTATTGTGACTCCCATCCCCAGGGAGCACAGCTGGAACCGGGATGATCCCAACAAGTTCCACCCTCCGAGCTGGAGTTTCAACTTGGGAGACACCACCCACCGGCGGTGGCCGGGAAAGGGAGCACCAGGGGGGAGGACGCGCCTCGGCGGAGCCTGGAGACGGCCCGCAGCCGAGCCCTCCCGCTCCCGGGACCCTCAGCTGTCGGCGGCGGCTGGAGCCGCGCTGCCGGCCCGGGCCGCCCGCTGGGACGTGCTAATCCGGCCACGGGCTATTTTTGCGTGCGCCGGGCTTGGAATCCGGGGCTGGGCCGCCTCCGCGGGCGGCTCGGGAAACTCCGGTCAGAGAAGTTCGGGCGCCCCGGGTGGGCACTGGCCCGAACCCGGACCCGGGCCCGATCGGCAACCCGAACCCGACCAGGCTCCGGCCGCTTAGAGCGGCTCGGGCAGCGGCGTGCGGAGGACCGGCCCGGCGCAGCGGATGCAGCTCCGGAGCCCGCCCGGCCCGGCCCGGCGCCCCGCGCCCCGCGCCCCGCCGCCGCCGCCGCCGCCGCGCCCACTCACCGCCGCCGCCGCGCCCGGGGTCCGGGGGTCCGGGGGTCCTGAGGCCTCGGGGAGGGGCCGCCGCCGCCGGCCGGGAGGGCTCCCGCGCCGAGTCCCCGCCCGCGCGCCCGCCCGCCCGTCCGGCCGGCCCGCCCGCCCGCCGGGAATGCCAGGGCGCGAGGGGCGTGCGCCGGGGGCGGGCCGGCCGCAGGGGCGGCCCTCTGACTCAGGGCTCTGGAATGCGCGCGGCCCGCCCGGCCGGCCGAGCCACCTCCTCCGGGAAGGCGGCGGGAAGGCGGCTGCGCTCCGCTCTCCCGGGCCGGGGCTGCCGGTGCACCTGTGCCGGGGGTCGTGAGCGCCGCCGCTATGGGCAGAGGACCTGGGGTCCAGCTAGACGACGCCTAACGGTCAACTGCAGACCTCGGCTTCTCAGCCTCTCCTCACTCCAGCGACTCCTGACCTTATCCTGCCTAGACTTGTGCTCCAGAAAGGGGGGGGGGGGGGAGCACACACAGTGTTCCTGGATGTCCCCCACAAAGCACACACTGACCATCACCTACCTACACTCCCCCAGTCCCAGTGAGCACTCACACTTTCTCTGCACACATTCACACTCATACACACCCACTCATGTATTCGTGCACACAGTCACGCTCACATATTCATTCACACACACCTGTTTACACACTCACATACATACACCTACTCCTACATACAACATACACTGTCATGCCCACTCTCACATTTACACGTGTGCACATGCCACATTAGACAATTCCATTCACGTGTGTACACCCATGCACACCCACACTCACTAAAGGCAGGAGCAGAGCAGGACCCCTTCCCCAGCCCTGTGCTCCCCACCGGGAACCTGCTCTCCCACAGGCGCTGCCGCCGGCCTGAGCCTACAGCTGAAACCCGGGAGCAGAGCAGCCGTGCAGTGTCCGGCGTCCACTCCCCGCTCTCCACTGTCAGAGCTCACCCACCGCCCTGGTGGGCTCTGAGTTGGCCACAGGATGGCCCATCTGCTCCTAGGCCAGTGGTCGGCAAACTCATTAGACCACAGAGCCAAATATCAACAGGACAACGATTGAAATTTCTTTGGAGAGGCACATTTTTTAAACTTGAACTTCTTCTAATGCCACTTCTTCAAAATAGACTCGCCCAGGCCGTGGTATTTTGAGGAAGAGCCACGCTCAAAGGGCCAAAGAGCCACATGTGGCTCGCGAGCTGCAGTTTGCTGACCACGGTCCTAGGCTAAGTCTGCTGGTAGGAGTTTCCCAGCATTCCTCCCTCTCTCCTGACACTGAAGGAGTTTGTGAGTCCTAGTCACCCAAAGACCAGGGAATGGGGAGGGGTGCCAATAGCAGGGTGTAAGCAGGAGCTGTGAGTGGTGGAGGGGTGCCAACTCCCCTGGATGGTTGATACAGTGGTCTCCCTCTTTTCCTCCGAGAAAACAAAACCGGGGTCACCAGATGTCAGAATACCTGGGGCACATAAGGCCCAGCCCCGCAAGCCTCAGAGCGCCCACATGTGTGTCCTCGGGCCCCTGGCTGGTCTGGGACCAGGGGGCACTCTCCCTCTCTGTGCCCGCCGGCTGCCTGCACATATCAAGCTGCTCCGTAGCTGCACAGAAAGTAAAGCTGACATTGGGAGGTAGCAGCCACCTTACAGGTGGGCCCGCCGCTGGGCAAGGGACAGAACCCTCTGGTCGCATCCTCGCCCAAACCATGGAACGTGGTGGCTGCATGTTCCGGGCCCTCTGGGAACGCAGGCCTGTCAGCGTGATTCTTAGCTACAGGGACACAGTGAGAGCTTCGGAGGGGCGGGGGGGCTCCTTCACAAGTGGAGGGAGGGGACTACAGCCGCCCTGGGGACACAAGGCAAGAGGAGGCTGCCCAGTGCTAATGGCCATGGCTCCTGCAGCCACACGTCAGCCCTCCCTGCCAGGCTCTCAGCCAGACAGGACGGTCTCTCCATGCCCGGCATTCTTGACCCCTGCCAGGGATAAACAGTCCCTGCCCACCAGACTGGGCTGGCAGAGTATGCAGCAGCGTCCTCCTGGACTCCGGGGCCTGGGCTCACCTCCAAGGCATGTCATGGCTGGGCGTCCAGTACTGGCAGGGCCCCCCTGCAGTGGATGCTGCAGGGTGCCTCTCAGGCCGGCTTCGTGACCCAGACATTCGCCCACAGCTGCCAGGAGCCCCCGCTGTAGCTGGCCCGCGGCTGAGAGCCCCCTGAGGAGCACCCTTTATGCTCCCTCCTCCGAGAAGGTGGTCTTTGTCCCAGTGACAGGTAAGCAACCTCCCAACACTCAGGTCACCTCCGAAGGGCCCTCCCTTCCCGAGCTCCAGTGGATCCACGGCGGCCTCTGTTGCAAACCCTTGCTCCTCACAGGTGTTGCTCCCAAGGCAGGCCCCCGTTTATTCTGGAAGGCAAACCAAGGAATCCAGCTTCTCTGCCCACCCTGGCCTCCTGAGCGGGGACCCTGGCATCGGTAGTATGAGCATCAGGATAGAGAAGGATCAACACATGTGGGCTCAGGCCTGGACCTAGTCCACACGGACACATGTATGCACACACATCTGCTCTGCCTCACCTCTGCCCACTGCCTTACGCCCTGGTGGAGATGCCCCTACATGGAAACCCTGCTCCCCGCGCTTCCAGTCCCTTTTCACCCAGCCCCGGAGAAACGGAAATCAGCTGCAGCTGCCTAGCGTGGGGGTGGGTGACGAGGATGGTTGGGTGTCTGCCCCACACACCCCACGCCTCCATGGATGTGTACTTGACTCTGGGACCTGAGGGGTTGGGAGCCCTGACCAGTAGGAGGAGACCCTGCCAGACACTCTGGAATCCTCAGCTCAGCAGGCCAGTCCCTGGGCTGGGAGGTGGGGGGCTGAAGGGGCCTGGAGGATCGTGGGACCAACCCCTGGCTATTCGGGGAGGTGGCCGAAATGGGCCAGGCCAGCCAGGGGCCTGAGGTCACTAGCTATTTCTGAGGCAGTGCCCCTCCCTGTGTCTCAGGGGTCCGGTGAGTACCTGGGCCCTGGGCCCAGCTGATTGGCAGCACAGCCCCGGAAGGGAGGATGCAGCTCACACACACCTCCTTCCCTGCCCTGCATCCCCACTGGACTCTGACACCCCCCACCCGTCAACTCTCGCTTGGAGGTGACAGCGTCCGCACATCCCTACCTTAGAGAGGGCACAGCCGGTGCTGGGGCTGGTGCTCTGGCTGCTGTGCTGAGAGAGCAGCTTAGCCTTTCTCTCAAGGCTCTGGGGACCGGTGGGCCCCCCACAGGCCATGAGCTGGCCCAGCAGGGCACAGGGCAGCTCACCCCAGCGCTGGTCCTTTTGGGAATATTGAGGATGTCCTCTCCTCCAACTTCCACTGACATCCTCCCACAAGCCTCTCCCAGCCGGCGCAGGGCACCCTGGGGACTGAGCAGGCCAGGTCCCTCCTCTGCCTAGCACCACCTTCTCTCCCTCCCAGCCAGCCTGTCCTGCAGGCCACCGCGGGAATGCTTAACCCACCACTTCCAGCCTGCGGTGGGGCCTCAGACCACAAACCAGGAAGTGGGGGGCGGGAGGGAGGAGCCCCCCTTGCAGAGGTTGCGCAAGCCCCTGCCAAAACATCTGGAGAAGTGGGTTGCTGGCACTGGCCCTGCCTCATCCCCCTCCTGGGAGCCAGGGCTGCTAAGTCTCTTCCCTCGTCCTCAATAGGGATAAAACACCCCTCTGGGAATGCGTGGACTCCCCGGATTTCTACAAGGACAGGCACCATTTGTGAACTAAGAATAAAAATGAACGTCCTTGCCAGGGGGATGAAGCCTAACTGAGGTCTTAGATTCCCTCCCAAAGTGAGGAAGAGGGAGGGGGAGGAGGGAGGGAGAGAAGGAGGGAGGAAGAGAGGGAGGGAGGGAGGGAGGAAGGAAGGAAGGAAGGAAGGAGGTCTGGGCACATAAGAAGGCTGAAGGGGGAGTCATTGTTTAGACAGAATGGCTGCAGGGACTGAGGAAAAGAAAGGGGTGGGAGTCAGTCAGGCGGCCTTGCAAGCATGGCCTGTGAGACACTGCCCACCGGCGGAAGCAGCTCTAGTGCCACAAGCCGCTGGGTGGTTTCCAGCAGGCTGGAAGCTGCCGCCCTCCCTCCCCAGGAAGTCCTGGTTGGGGCCCTGGGATGAGAGTAGGAAGCTGAGGGCTGGAATTCAGCTCTGGGCTGGTCAGAGGAGAAGGAGCCATTGGAGACCAGGGTCCTCCCAACTGGACTCGCCCTGAAATCGGGTTCCATGCTCATCTTAGGGCCCCAGAGACGTGATTCATCCAGCACCCCACCCCCCACCCCATCTGACATGATCTATGTCAGTTGCTCTCCCAGGCCCCATGGGTAGTCCTCGCAGGGCCAGGCTTTTCCCAGGACAGAGGCAGGTGGCATAGGGGTTGGGACTGTGCCTGCCACCGCAGAGGGGTCCTGAACACCCAGACAAACCCTAGCATGGCAGCGGAGGGGAGGCTCTGTTGAGTGTTAGGTGCTACCAGTGTGCCTTCTCGCCCCAGGGAAATTCCCCAGAACAATCCTCAGCCTGAGAGCGACTACCCACAGCCCTTCCTCTGCCAGGCACTGCTGCTCCCCCCAGATTCCCCTTCCCCTCCCCCTTGGGGCACAAATCCAACTTGAGAGATAATAGACTGGGTGGGCAGCTGGTGCTGGGACTGTGAAAAGGCATCGAAGTGGAGGGCAGCAGCGCTCCCCATGCTGCCCCTAGCTGCTGCCCCGCACCGTGGCGTTCACGGGACCCCTTGGGTCCCCACAGCCCTAGTCCAGGCCTCAGGCTGTAGAGGAAGCTGGCTCTGCTCCGGCAGACCCCCTTCACGGCGGGCGGGCGGGCGGGCGGGCCCCTCTCAGCATCCTCGCGGTGGGAGGGGTCTGGGCTCCAATTCGGAGACAGAACCCCCGGGCGTGTGATGACTCTGGCGCGGGCTTCCTGGAAGGCAGGTCCCAAGGGCCCGGTCTCCCACAAACTCCTTCCAGGGACCTCCACGTGCACCCCCACCGTCTGCAGGCCCTTCTCCAGAGCACTACACCTCCAACAAGGAGCCCTCGAGGGTCCGGACGAGGCTCCGGACGGACCAGCCTTCTGGGGGCATCACCACCGGCTGGCGGAGGAGTGGGCTCTCGGGCCGGATACATACGGGGGCGGGGGGAGCGGAGACAGGCGGGGCGGAGGCGGGCCACTGGGGCGGCGGGGCAGCCCGGCCCGGCCCAGCCGCTTTCTCCCCCGCTCACTCCGCAGAGCCCCGGCCCTCCGGGCCTGTGCCCAGGACGGGGGTGAGGGGTGGGGGGTGGTGGGGGGTGAGGCGCCCGGCCAGGGGATCTCCCGGAGCCTGGGTCCCGCGGAACCACCTCGCCGTCCGCCCGGCCCCTCCCGCGGGGCGGAGTCGGCGCCCGCCCGAGGCCCCGCCCCCAGGCCCCCGCCCTCCTCTGCGCAGGCGCCGGCCCCACCCCCGCCGCGGCGGAGCTTCCGGCGGCGGCTGCGGGTGGGCCCGGCGGGCTGGGCGGTCTGCGGGACCCGGGCCCGGGCCGCGGGATGCCCGTGCGGAGCGGGGCCCAGGTGAGTGCGCGCCCAGGCGAGCGCGCTTCTCGCCCCCGCGCGGCCGAGGGTCAGCCTCCGAGGGCGAAAGCCCTCCCCGGTCGCACACCCGCGGGAAACGGCGACCCCGACTGGGTCTGCGGCTTCCAGGCGAGCGCCTGCCGCGGGTCGGGCTCCTGGCCGAGCTGCATTTGCCAGGAAAAAAAAGTCGAGGCCTGGTCCGAGGTGTCCGGGGGGGTGTGGGGAGAGACCCCACCACCGGCTAAATTATGGACGCTTGGGCTAAGCTCAGATGCCGCCTCCCCAGAGCCGCCCGCCTGGCCTAGCAGGTGGCCCTAGTGTCTGTCCAGCCGGGTCAGCGCCCCCCCCTCACTTACTAACTCCCCGTTAGCCCAGGTTTTGATGGGGCGGGGGGGGGGGGCTTGGACACCCACATCCAGGCCAGGCCCCTCAGCCTGGCAAGAAACTCTTATCCCCAGGCTTGGCCCGGAGGTATCCCTAGTGGTCAGTGCTCCCGCCAGCCCGTCATCGAGTGCTTGCTGTATGCCAGCCAAGCGCTCTCCTGGCTTCTCTCATTCTACTTTGGGACAGATGTGGTTGGTTCTGTTAGATGAGGAAACAGGAGGGCACCTTAGGTCATTTTCTGGTGCTTCTCACCCAAGGGACCCTCATTCCTAACCAGGGCCAGGCCATGCGAGTGAAGCACCCAGGTGCACGGTTTGAAACCCCACATGGGTGCCACGGCAGGGTCACCCTCCGGTCAAACAGCCTGCATCACCATCTCCACGAAGGCCTGAGGCAGTTTCAAATCCTAGGTCTGTGATGGGGAAGCTGAGGCCTCTCTGAGCCTCAGTCCCCGGGGAGCCATATGAGTCCCTCTCCACCCAGGGTGGGCCAGGGCAAGCACCCAGAGTGACCCGAGTGCCGTGGGGCAGGCGGAGGGCCAAACGCAGGGTGAGAGCCGGGGCCTCAGCGTCCCAGAGTCTGAGCCCCTGGTGGGGATTGGCAGATGGGCTGAGCTGCAAAGACGGTCACGTCAGTGTCCATTCTCAGCAGACTGGCGGCCTCTGCTCGACACGGAGCGTCAGCACTCATGTTAAAAATAATGGGTCTGTCACATGCTGGGGAGATGCGGGTCCTGCTGCAGAGCAGGCCCTGCTGCCCACCTGCCCCTTCAGCTCCCCCCATCTCGGAGACCAGCCGTGCCTAGAGTGTGCTCAGCTCTCCTTGGTGGGAGCGGGTCCGGGTGGCAGGTAGAAGGCAGAAAGGGATCCTCCTCATCCCTCAGGAGACCTCACCTTTGCCCTAACATCTTGGGTCATGAGGCAGAGGACAACTGGGGACTCGGGGGGGGGGGGGGGGGGGGTCATGAGCTTGGAGTTGGGCCAAGCAGGTGATCAGCCTGGTGTTCACCCACCCGTGTGTGTCAGACCTTCTAGACCCGTGGTGGGCAAACTCATTAGTCAGCAGAGCCAAATATCAACATTTCTTTTTTTTTTTAAACTTAAACTTCTTCTAACGCCACTTCTTCAAAATAGACTCGCCCAGGCTGTGGTATTTTGTGGAAGAGCCACGCTCAAAGGGCCAAAGAGCCACATGTGGCTCGCAAGCCGCAGTTTGCCGACCACGGCTCTAGGCCATTCTGACATGGGGTATGGCATAGTAGATGTGTCAGCTGGTGGGGGAGGGGGGTAGTTGAGTGTCATACCCTCAATCCATTCCCCCACCAAATTCCCGGTTAAGGTCTGAAGGGTTCCAAAAGCAAGCTCAGAATCCATTTGGGATCCCTAGGATAAGTGGGTATCAGAGGATACCAGCCCTCCGGCGCCAGCCTCGGGTGCCCACGATCCCCTCCCTGGGCCTGCAGCCCTTGCCTGAGTTGTACATGCCCTGCATATGGTCACCCTGACCCTGTCCCTGCTGCACCCACCCCTCCTCACATGCGCTCTTTCCGCACGGCCTCCTGGGACCCTCTTGAGCCAGGCACTGAGCACATCGGGTCGCTCTCATCTTGCAGATGAGGAAACTGAGGCGGGCAGGCCAATACGGTCCTGGAGCTGGAAGCCTGACCCCACCACACAGCCCTCTGCCCGCTCCTATTCAGACGCTTCCTTTGGTTCTTTCCTATAAACAGCTTTCCCGAAAACTGGGGCAAAAAAAGCAGCGACTTTTGGAGGCAGAGCGGCATCAGAGCCCACCAGGTGGGACCCCGACACCCTCCCCCAAGGAGCCCCGCCTGGCTCTGGGTCCCCAACGCAGTATCTATTTCTCAAGCCCAACAGACGCCCCTGCACGACTGGGACTAGACTTCTTCGACCAGCCCGCAGTCCCCCTGGCGCGGGCATTTCTGGGACAGGTAATGTAGATGCATGACGTGGCCTCTGCCGCAGTGGCCATCACCGTGCGAGGTCTGTGGGCACCAGACCGCTCACCACCGGGCTGGTGGCCCTGGCGTGGCCGTGCTCGTCCTCACGCAGTTAGCAGCTCTGCCCACACTAGTAGCTTCACCTCGGTCATCTGGGAGGGATGGGTCCGGAGCCAGTTGACACCGGCCCCCACCTGGTAATGCCCTTCGGGCAGGTTCTTTCAGGTGCTGGCCCCGGTGTCTGTGGGGGGCTTTGTCCCCCTGCCCCCTGGCACAGTGCCCCTCTGTAACTTGTCTGTCGGTGTAGTAGTGAGAGCTTTTAGCCACATGAGAACAGTGGCCTGCGGACTGCCCAGTGTCAGGACTGTCTTGACACGCCGCTTCCTGCTCACCACGCAGCTCACAGAGCTGGTGCCGGCTGCCCGCCTCCGCTGTCGCTCATTCTGGGCCATGCAGGCTCCGGGCCTAGCCTGGGAAGCGGGGATGGTGCAGGGCCCGTGTGCCAGTAGCAGCAGAGTTGGGGCCACCTCTGTCTGGAGCAGCATGTGGGTGTTGTTCCTGGGTGTGGGTCCTCTTTGAGATTCCATGAGCCCACCTTTAGGTTACTGTGGCCAAGCAGATCCATTTCTGTGATGAATAGAAAAGGGCCCCAGGCGCTGGGTGCTGAGGGAGCAGAGCCTACTGTGTGAGCTAGTGGAGCGTCACCTCAAGTAGGACTTTGTGGGTGAGGGCCAGACCTGTCTTTCAGCTGCAGGGGCAAACGGTCCTGGAAGAGCCCTACGAAGTGAGGGTGTATGATCTCACATGCAGTGGCTCATGGGGCAGAGGAGTCCCTGTGGCAGATCAGGGGCCTCAGGGCCTCTGACACGCTGAGGGCAGAGAGCGGTCTCCAGCAGACGCGGGTTTCACACTGTGTCCTTGTGGTCAGGGAGGACAGCCTCTTTCCGCCTCCAGGGGATGTCCTTGCAGGCCACAAGGCCAGGCTGGGGTCATCTCTCCTCAGGTCATTGCCAGGAGCAAGGAGCCACCATGACACCCAGACCGCTCTCCAGTCACCCTCTTGTCTGAGAAGGTGTTGCCTCCCTCAGGACCCTCCACCAGCAAGGAGATGTGTTTGTAGTGGGTACAGGAGGCAACCAACATCTACTGTCTGGAAATTCTATCAGGATGAAATTCAGAGGGGAAAATTCAAGTTGAAAAACAGCAGTGAGAAAGGAGCCATGAGAAACTCCCCCCCGAAGGGCAGGCACCCCGTTGGCCTCTGGAGGTGTGGAAACAGGAGAGTGAGGCGCATGGAGGAGCCGCCTTGACCCCCTGGAAGGATGGAGGCGAGGCCTCATCTGAGATGGAATGGGACTTCCTCTTTGTTCCTGGAGATGGGGGGGCACCAACCCCCTTCTTTCCTCCTCTGTCTCAGGAAGGCCTCCCCCAACACTGCCCAGTGTCCAGCTTCAGCACTCGCCTCCCTGTCCCATGACACGGATCCTGGCCACAGACACACGGCTCCCTGGACTAAGGCAGGGGTGGCTCGGCTGTCCAACTGATTGCTCTGGCCTAAGGACAGGGCAGGTGCTGGGCACATCCCCGGGGAGGTGGCTGCCCCAAAGTCCCACTGTGAACCGTGGACCAGTCAGGCCTGGAGCTTTGGACTCGGCCATACTGTGCTGTGAAGCCCAGAAACAGTCCCCTCCAGAGGGCAGAAAGGCTCTGGCTAGGGAGCATCGACTCTGCATGCTCAGCACTCCACAGGTCTGGCTCCCCTGGGCGGCCCTCCTAGGTGCTCTGCTGGCCTGAGGGCACCTGCTGCCACCTTCATGACCCCCCCCCCCAGCCTCCCGTGACAATCCCTGGTGACTGCCCCTGTCCTCGGCTGGCCCCTCTATCCCCTCCTGGCCCCACCCCTGCCCAGGGTCCTGTCCAAGCCAACTGCAGCCAGGCTCATCTTCCTGGCCCAGTGCCCACACTGACCCCATTCCTTGTGGAGCTGGCTACGCCCTGACCAAGGTTCGGCCAGGAGCACGGCGGGCAGCCAGTCCTGCTGCTCAGAAAGGCCTTTCAGCTGGTGGCAGGAGCCGAGTGTGAGAGTGCTTTGTGTTTAGTCCGCAGGCAGCCATGGTGGGACAGCAGTGGGTGTCCTCCATGCTGCCCTGCCCCAGCCTAAGGGTATAAGTTCAGGGGGACCCTGGGGGGCGGGGGTGGAGGCGGTATGACGGAGGGCCTGAGGACAGAGTGGATGAATTCACTAGTGCTGGATTGCAGTCCAGCAAAGGACAGAGCTTGAAATGGCTGCAACCCACGGATAAGACACTCAGTGAACAGGTCTGTTGTCTAGAGGGATACTGGGGGGACACTGAGTCAAACCGGCTAGGTCTGCCCTGACTGGCCTGGTGTGCCCAGAGCAGGGAGGTGCGGTCCAGGCTGTGGACTGTCAGGTGGAGGGAACCACCCTTCGTGTCCTGAGCTGACACTGGTGCCCACAGGTCTTGGTCCGGCGACTCGACGATGGCACAGAGCTCCGTGGCCGCATTGTTGAGACTGAGGCATATTTGGGGCCAGAGGATGAAGCTGCTCATTCGAGGGGTGGCCGGCAGACCCCCCGCAACCGTGGCATGTTCATGAAGCCGGGGACCCTGTATGTGTACTTCATCTATGGCATGTACTTCTGCATGAATGTCTCCAGCCAAGGTGAGCCGTGCTGGGGGCTGGAGCGGGCGGCCTGGACACAGACCCCTTGGCTGGCAGACGCTTGGCAAGACCAGGGTGGGGCAGGTGTTTGAGTAAGCAGGTGCCATTGCTGGGCTAGGTCAGGGCTCAGGAACTCTGGCCGTAGTCACAGGGTGGTCAGAGGGGCCGGGTTCCCCCATGAGATAGAGGTCATGGGTTGACCTGAACACATAGTACACAGGTTCCATGAGGCCACCGCTGGCTCCAGAGCTCAGGCTTGTTGGTGTCACCAACAGGCCAGGGTAGACCCAAGGAGCTGGTTTAGGGCCCTGGCAGGAGCCTTGCCAGGCTGCCAGTTATGGGGTCTGAGTCGGTTCTCAACCGGGGATGATTCTGCCACCCTGGAGGAACATTAGGCATTGTCTGGAGGCATTTTTGGTCATCATGGCTGGTGGCTTGGTGCTGAACAGCTCACAATGCATAGGAGACCCCCCATCACAAAAAGCCATTCGCCCCAATGTCAGTAGTACCATCGGGAAAGATGCTGGACTAGAGCTCCCGGAACCCACTCAGCTCGTGGGACCTGTCCGGGTGGCCTCTGTCTCCACTTTGTGAGCAGGTGGCTATGCTCTCTGGGTGGTCTGTGCTCAAAAGAGCCCACAGCACCATCTTATCAGAGCCACTGCTGGGGAGCAGGGTCTGCCCCGCCCACGCTGGCTTCCAGTCCCCGTGTCTGTCAGTCTGCCAAGCCTCCTGCTGGTCCCAAGATGAACGGATGCTGCGGAGGCCGGGGGGATGGGTTTGGTGTGCTGTAAGTCAGACACGCTTGTTGAATGTCTGCAGGGGCGTGGGAACTGTGACTGCCTAGAGGGCAGCTGGGGGTGGTCATTGCCAGACCTGCAAGAGCATGAGGGCTGGGTAGCCGACTGGCCCCGTGCCTGGCACAGAAGGGCGTTGAGGAAAACCGAGTGGCTGGACATCAGGATGGCGGGAGCACCCCCAGGGCCTGTTCTCACTCTGGACCTTATTTTGTTCGTCCTGTGAGGTGGGGTTGAACTCAGATAAGGAGACTGAGGCCAGAGGTGTCTGGGGCTGTGGTCAGCAAGAGAGGGAGGAGCCAATGCTTCTGAGGGTGGGCAGGGCAGATATGGGAGGTGGCGTTATTACTTTCTGGGCCCATGACCATCATGCCCCTGGTTCAGGAGAGCAGCAAACCACATGGGTACCGAGTCAGGGCAACAGCTATCCAGGTGCATCAAGGGAGAGGGGCCAAGTGGGAGCTCCACGCCTGCCTGCCCTCAGGGTGGGCGCAGTGCTGAGGTGACCGGGAGAGCAGCTCGGTGGGACTGCCAGGGCCAGCAGGCAGTGCAGTGGAGTAGAGGTGAGACTGGAGACTCGGTGGGAAGAAAGGTAGGTGTTCTGATTTTATGTCAGATGCATCCCAGGAGAAGGGGCATGGGGTAGAGCGGGTAGGCTGCTCCTTCAGCCCATTTGGGAGGTGAGAGAGCGAGGGACGTGCTACACCTACAGCAGCTGGGCATGGACACAGAGGAAGCCCTGAGGCTGGTGGGATGGGCAAGGCCCAGCAATTAGAGGGACTGGAACTTCAAGTCTTTGCTTGCCCTTAGTATATCTTTATTTTTTGTTTGTTTTTGTTCATCCTCCCCCCGAGGATCAAATTTTCCATTAATTTTTAGAGAGTGGAAGAGAGGACAGAAAGAGAAACATTGATGTGAAACACATTAATTGATTGACTCCCCCATTAGCCCCCACCAGGGCCAGGGATCAAACCTGCAACCAAGATAAGTGCCCATGGCCAGGACCCTTGTCTGCAGGCCAGTGCTCTATCCACTGAGCCAAATTGGCTAGGTCTGCCCTTAGTATATCTTTTTTTTTTTTTTTAATATATTTTATTGATATTTTACAGAGAGGAAGGGAGAGAGATACAGAGCTAGAAACATCAATGAGAGAGAACCATCGACCAGCTGCTTCTTGCACACCCCCTACCAGGGAATGTGCCCGCAACCAAGGTACATGCCCTTGACCGGAATCGAACCCGGGACCTTTCAGTCCGCAGACCGACGCTCTACCACTGAGCCAAACCGGTTTTGGCAGTATATCTTAATATATATATATATATATATATATATATATATATATATATATATATATATATTTCTTTTTACTAATTTCAGAGAGGAAGGAAAGATAGAAACATCAACGATGAGAATCATGGATCGGCTGCCTCTTGCACGCCCCACACTGACCAGGAATCAAACTGTGACCTCCTGGTTCATAAGTCAATGCTTAACCAGAGCCATGCCGGCCAGGCTGCCCTTAGTATATCTTGCAGTTCTTAGAAAACTGACTGGTTAAAAGCATCTGGTCACAAAAACCCCACCTGCCAGTTGCTGGTCCACTCGGGGTTCTCCCAGGTGCTGATGAGGCCTGTACAGTGAGGCCCAAGAGTGAGGCCTGGCCACCCCTCAGGCCGAGCCTCTCAGACCCCCAGATAGAAGGGCAGGCCACGGTGAGTCAGCAGAGCTGGTGTCTCAAGAGAGTGGCCTTGCTGGGATCGGGGCTTCTCTGGCCAGGGGCCAGGCCATCACTGCCCCAGCTGTGCAGGGCCAAGGGAATTTGGACAATTGTGTCTTCTTGGGCCCAAGGTGTCAATTTGCTGAAGTATTCTGGACTGGTGGGCCAGAAAGGATCCCAAAGGGGGGTGCTATCAGCAGGCACCTTCTTCTGCCTTGTCTGTCTCCCCACCGAGTCATGGGGTGAGGCTCACCCGACATCCTGTGCACACTGCTAGATGCTCTGAGCCAACCTCCTGGCTTGCCCAATGGACACTGAGTGGGTAGAGGCAGATGGGCGAACCCTGGGCCTAGGGAGAGATGACCATGCCCAGGGAGGACCAGCCATTTGGGGTTTCTTGGCCAAACTCAAAGCTGCTGCTGTCACCAAGCCAGAGGAGCCAACTGCAGGCCCTTGCGATGCCTTTCCCTGGTTCTCCCGAGCTGGTGGCCGGGCCCTCTGGCTGCATGGAGGCCTCCCGGGGCCTTGTGGATGCAAATGTGTGGGAAGTGGGTGTGGACTGTGAATGAGTACAGGGG
Organism: Vespertilio murinus; assembly: GCA_963924515.1. Taxonomy (NCBI): domain Eukaryota; kingdom Metazoa; phylum Chordata; class Mammalia; order Chiroptera; family Vespertilionidae; genus Vespertilio; species Vespertilio murinus. The sequence continues at coordinate 99,008,824 of OZ004705.1, read as the reverse complement.
TGCTCAGGAAGGCAGCTCCATCATCCCTGCAGCACTAGCTGTGCCCGGGGTAGGGAGGGCCAATCACTGTCTGTCTGTCTGTCCCATAGGGGATGGAGCATGTGTCTTGCTGCGAGCACTGGAGCCCCTGGGGGGCCTGGAGACCATGAGGCAGCTTCGCACTTCCTCCCGGAAAGGCGGTACCGGCCGAGCCCTCAAAGACCGTGAGCTCTGCAGTGGCCCCTCCAAGCTCTGTCAGGCCCTGGCCATTGACAAGAGCTTCGACCAACGAGACCTGACCACGGACAAGGCAGTGTGGCTAGAGCACAGCCCCCCGGGGCCCAGGGAGCCAGCTGTGGTGGCAGCAGCCCGAGTGGGCATTGGCAACGCAGGAGAGTGGACCCAGAAGCCCCTGCGCTTCTATATCCAGGGCAGCCCCTGGGTCAGTGTGGTGGACAGAGACGCTGAGCAGAACACACAGGTCTAAGCAAGGGCCTGCTAAGGACAGGTTTTTTAATTGTTTACAAACAAATAAATCCTTTCTTTCTAGATAACGTGTCACTTGTGTCTCAGCCAGAGCCCCCTCAATGATCAGTTCCTCCTCCAGGATGTGGAGGTCGGGGGCTGTGTGTGCAGCGGGGCACCTAGAGCCAGGCCCAGCATGGGCACTGCCTTCCTCAGGCCCCCTGAGGGCCCATTGCACCCCCACCTTGTGAGGAAGGACTGGGAACACCAGTGCAGAGCCACCCCCAATGGGGAGCCAGGTAAGCATCCTGGACGCGCCCAGGCCCTCATGCCTCAGGTGGCAAAGGGGAGCAGATGGCTAAGGCATGAGCCTCCTGGCAGCTGTGGTGAGGGCCAGGGTAGAGATGGCCATGGAAGGCGCACAGCAAGCTGGGGGGAATGGGACAGTGCTGGGCCAACAGGCCAGGCCAGGCCCTGGGCCCTCAGTCTTGGAAGGGCAGCAGTGGAAGGGGCCGGGGAACACAGGCAGGATTGGGAGTGAGGTCAGAGAAACACGTGGCCCAAACCTGTGTGGGAAGCATGCAGCCTCACTCAGACCATGAGTCCTGGCCGGCTCCCCCTGCTCAGAGCCTCACTTTCTCGGCTCAGATACCGGATCTGTTTTGAGGACTAGACAGTGAGGATGCAGAGGGTAGCAGCCCCATGAGGCAGCTGACCCAGGCTGGAGTCGGGCCTCCGGGCTGAAAGGACTCAGGCCAGGTCGGGAGGGAGCCCTGGGGTGGGAGATGCCGGTGCCCCGTGCGCGGCAGAAGCCTGCCTCTGCATCCTCGGCCCAGGCTCACGTCAGCAGTGCCTGGAAGACGGCGATGACCGGGTCCTCGTGGGTGGTCACCACCAGCACACTGCGGAACTTGTCGAAGAGCATGAGCAGCTGCGAGCGCCTTGTGTTCTCGTTGTACATGATCTCCTCTAGGTGGTGGCGGCCACGGAAGTACTGCAGCAGCCTGGAGGGGAGGTGGCACAAGCCCAGGCTGGCCTCTGTTCCAACAGCCACTGAGCGGCCCACAGGCCGAAACAGAACGGGGGAGGGCATCTGGAGGCCCAGGAGGCAGCTGCCCATGCCCACCCCAACCCAACAGGAGCAGGCAAGTGTCCTGGGCTGTTGCCCACCATGGTTCTCTGAAGTGGGTCTGTGAGGACACATTACTGTTCAAACCCCAGAGCCCACTTGAGCCCGAGGGTCACACCCACCCTCAGCATTCTGACATGGTGGGCAGTGCAGGGGGTCAGGTCTGTGGGGGTTTCTCTTTTTCATTCTACTTGGCAGCAAGTCCCCTGTGGCTCTGGATCCAAATGGGGTCACTGTTCTCGGGGGTGTCTCGGTCTGGGACTGAACAGAGGCTGGACCAGCTGCTTGGAAGAGCTGCCTGGCATGTGGTTCTGAGCTGGGGGCTCAGCCCCTGTCAGTCTGACCTCACCCAGAAAACCACACATCTCCGTGCCCCAAATTGGGTGGGTGTGACCAAGTCTGTGTCACCTATAATGTGGGGATCTGGATCCCTCTCCCCCAGGCTAAGTCCTGGGAAAAATCACTGCCAAGCCCATGAGGATGAGAACTTGCTGCTGCTTCCTAGGAAGTGACTAATACCCAGGAAGTCCTGGAGAGACTCCTGAAGACTCACGCCTGGCACGCACAGGTAGCAGGCAGGGGCACCCAAGTGTATGAGACACCCCCTCAACCAGCGAGTGCTATTTGACCTCAATGGATTTAAGTTTTGGGCTGTTGAGTATAGCCCCATCCACTGCCTGTCCTGACCCTCCCTAGCCTGGGACCTCGCCCCACCTGTCGCCTCGCTCCCACCTGGCAAACATGCGGAGGTCCTCGGGGTTCTGGGCAGCAGGCACGCTGAGGATGGCTGCCCGCTCGTGCTCTGACAGGCTGGCCAGCAGGTTCTCTGTCATCCTCTTGTTCAGCGGGGAGTCTCCGCTGGGGAGCAGCTCTGCGCTGGAGTTGTCCATGCTGGGGCTAGTGAGCGTCATGTCGTCACTGCTGGCTGTGGGTGGGCACGGGTCAGAGAGCCGTCCGCCCCCAAGGACATCCCTCCCACCCAACATGCATGAAGGGCTGGACAGGTCCTCGCCCTGAACCTGAAGCCGGAGGCCAAGCCTCAGCCTGGGAGGCACCGCCCGCAAAGCCTTCCCTCCCCTCTTCCCCACGCCCAGGGACGTGGGGCGTGGCAGTGGCTGCTGCCTTTGGGGGGATGCCATGGCCACACGGCTCTTTCAAGAAGGGACAGGGCAGTCACTGTCTCCTCACAGGCCCTGGGGCAGAGGTTTCCATTGTCCCCCAGTGATGGATGGCAGGGCAGGCCGGGGCAGGCTACTCCTGCCTGGAGCGAGCCCCTGCTCAAGAGCCCAAAGATACAGCCTCCTCAGAGCCCCAGGGAGCAGGAAAGCGGGACAGACCTCCCGTCCTCCTTAGGAAGGCTGCTCGGCGCCCACAGGAGAGGCATTCCGAGCAGCGCCCTTGTTGGACCTCTTGGCCACCACTCGCAAGTGGTCCCCAGGTGCTCGACCCTCCCCTCTCCACCACCACCAGATTGATGCCCTGGGAAGGGATTCCTACTTGGGGAGCCAAAGCTGAGGGCATTGGGTGTGCTGAGGCTGCGGCCGCTGACCCTGGTAGTGAAGGGGACCTCATCCTCGCGCAGGCGGGGCTCGTCCTGGCTGGGTGAGGCCATCAGGCAAACGTAGGTGTGCAGCTGGACCAGGAGCCTGTGCTGCAGCATCCACACCACCATCTGAATGAGCTGGGTCTGCGGGACAGCAGTGAGAGTGAGGCCTGGGGGAGGCTGACCCCCCACCCTGTTCCCTCCTGAGCATGGCCTAAGACACCACCCCACGGGTCACCCTGGAGATCAGGGGGTGCATGAGCTCCAGGGGCCCTCAGGAAGGAGCTCTTAGCTACTGGCTGGCTCTGCGAGCCTAACCCCAGGGAAGGCAGCGAGGCTAGGAGAGCAGCGAGGCCATACGTGCACTTGTGCCCACCACACCCCTAGGCTGCCCTAGTGTCAGGCCGTTCTTGCCCAGAACTGAAGAGCAGGGCCTGTCACATGGAGGCCCAAGTGCCCTCCCAGCTCAGCTACCCCTCTGCTACCCTGTCTCCCCCGCCACTGGGCCCCGACACACAAGCCCCACCACACAGAGCCGTGGGACCCCTTCCCTGTGACGTTGCAGGAAGAAGCTGTGGGTAGCTGCCCTGAGAGCAGCAAGTCCTCTTCTCAGCTCAACACAAAAGCCTTCCCGGGACAGGGCCCTAAGCGGAGCTGTACGGTGCCCAGGGCACGGCACCACCCCTCTCCCACGGGCTAGCACCTACGTAGGAGCAGTGAGGAGCCCGGTGTGGGCAGAGCTCCAGCACAGGCGAGCAAGAAATGCTCCCGGGTGGTGTCTGTGTTCTCAGACACACACACATCCACTTGCTCATCTTTGGAGGTCCCCTCCTGGGAGGGGCTGACTGACCAGGAATGGAAATAGGGGTGTTCCATGGGCATGTATGACCTGGTAAAACCAAATAAAACTGAAAAGGATTGTAAACTAAATTTGAAATTAAATTAAGAAATAAAAGAGGCTCCAAAGCACCGAAGAGCATAATCCAGGCCTAAAGCTGGAGGGTGAGAGACAGGCAGCCTTACCCAGGGCTGTGCTACCAAATTTCGCTCTCTCAGCCCCATGACAAAGCATGAGGCTGCCCCACGGGCCTGGCCTGGCCTGAAAACCCACCCACTTTCCAGACCATCAGGAAGTCTCTGCTGGAGGGGGGGAGGGTGCAGATGCAAGATGCGTCTTTCTTTCAGCTGCCACGACCTGGCACCGCTCCTGGAGCCCAGAGGCTCCATGAAAGACGGCATTGAGAGCTCTGTCTCACTCCGCATCTAAATGAACGGCGGGGCCAGGATCGCCTTCTCATTCACAATTTCACAAAGGAAAGGGCTTGCTTCTAAAAATTGGTTTTGTCTAACAGATCTGCTGCTTATTAAAGCAAATACTTAACTTTTGAGAACACCTGGCCCCATCTCTGATACCTGCCCCATCTGGCCCTGCCCTGGGTCCCTGCCCAGAGGCCCAGGTGTCCAGTGAAGGTCCAGGCTACACTCACCCCTGCCAGACACAGATGGAACTCACCCGTTCGCTCCCCACGCCTCACACCTCCTAGGACGCCCCCCCACCGCAGCCCCTCACCCTGATCCAGATCACCAGGTGGGTTCTGTCCTAGACCCATCCTCTCCAGGTCGTCGTGGATGAGGTTCTGGGTACCTAGTGACCACCTGGACCACGACGGAAGGGAAAGGAGGGCGGGCCCAGGCTCAGTGACAACAGAACCACCTCAGCATCTTCCATCTGTGGGAACCAGGCCCAGAAAGGGGCACCAGGTGGCTCTGCCCCCCCCCCCCCCCCGGAAAGATTAGCACTGTCCTGACTAGGCCTCCTACTGGGGTTTTAACACTAGCAACAATCCACTGCAGCCAGGGTGGGCTCCATGGGCGCAGGGAAGGGGGAGGGGTTGTGACTGCCTGGTGTTGGGTCTCTGTGAAGCATCTGCAGGTGGCCTGGCTGGGGAGCCAGCTTTTTGTTACCCTGGCAGAGCATGCACCACCTACACCACAAGGCCCCTCCCCTCCCTGAACCAGAGCTCAGGGTGCAGCACAGAGGGCCCTTAGACCGGGAACCAATCCGGGTGGGTGGTTCTGTGACTCACCTCTTGCACAGGGGGGGCGAGAGGGTTCCTAAACTCTGACAAGGAGACGGGCAAGGAGAACTTAGCAAGGACAGATGGCAGGTCGTGAGACGGGAACTGGTGGGAGAACTGCTCAGCCAGAGGGGAGTACCTGTGGACAGGTGAGACAAGCACGGCCATGAGCTCGGCGACCTCCCGTCATATTCACAGTGGGGAGGTGAGAATGGCTGCAATGGCATAGTGGGTAAGTCAGGATGGGTACAATGAGGTCAGATCCCAGCTGCTTTCCTTCAAGGGGTGGCAGAACCCATGGGCATGGCCACCCCACAGCCCCTGGAAACTCTGGAATAAAGGCCAAGGCTCCTGGCCACCCAGCAGGCGCCCATTCAGAGCTCACTGGCTGCAGACATGGCAGGTGCAGGTCCTTCCTGAGGCTGCAGGTGCTGGAGGCGCACAGGCCCATGTGGGGCTGGACCAGGCCAGAATTAGAACCTGGGCACAGCAGAGGCTAGGCATCTGGTCCCAGTGAAGTCCTGGCTCACCTGGAGAGCACCCCTTGGAAGGCCGTGCCAGCCACACCCCCTTCCCATCGGAACCCTGGGCTCTGGCAGCCAGAGGTACTCACAGACACACGCTGGCGTTGGGGGAAAGCATGTAGACGTTGTTCTCACACAGCGGGTAGATGATGATGGCCTTGCCCCAGTACACCAGGTGAGCTGCGAGCTGGAAAACCTACAGGCGGGGGTGGAGGGGGTGGCTGGCAGCACTGTCCGGGAGGCTGACTTACTGGGGCTTCTCTCTGACTACCCAACCGCCCCCAGGGGGCTGGGCACAGCCAGCACACACGGCGTCCTCTATGTTCAGAGCCACACGGCTTTGATCAGTGGGCCCTGTGCGGTTTGGGACTGTCGTTTCCGTTTAGGCCCCGTACTGTCCTGGCTGGCACTAAGGGAAGATCCTACGTGCACAGGGACGTTAGGCACACCCAGGATCACGGGGTCAGCTCAGCTGAGCCAGGGGCTCGCCTAGACATCCTGGCAGAGGCAGGTTCCCCCCCACCACCACCAGGACTCCAGCATGGAGATGGAGATGGGTTCCACGTGACAGTGGGTGTGGGGTCACCAGACATGCCCTCCGCCCCATGCACTCCTCCCTGTGTGTCTCAGCATCCTGGAGAACATCCCACTGCTGCTCTCCTGGACTCTTGGGCATCAGGATGGACCACAGACTGACCGAGATGCCGGAAATCCCGCCAGTGTCCCAAGGGAGGCCAGGTCTGAGAACATGGCACTGCCTCACTTCGTGGAAAGAAAGACACTGGGCACATCTGATTCTACCTCCCCCTAGGGGAGCGCTGTCCCAGGCAGCCTGCTGCTCCTCTTTACCACCACCGAGTGCCTCACGGGGGTGAGTCACCCCACCTGCAGGCAATGTCTGCGACACCGCCAGGGACACCTCTAACTACCTAATTTCGGCACATGGGACCTCCAGTGGCACCACGAACTTGAACACAACAGACATTTCCATTCCATCACTGACCCTCTTCTCTCATCCCAAGCCCCACTGGCATTTACTCTAAAGCAAGGACACGCCCACTCCCTCCATCTCAGGACCCCCCCCCCCCCCCGCACCTAGTGGTCTCCACCTCCCGCGTCTCCCCACAGTCACAGCACCATTCTGGAGTCCAGAAGCCTAACACCACTAGCACATGCCTGGAGCTGAGGTGCCGGCAGGCAGCCCTCTCCAGGCTCTTGGGAAGAATCTGTTTTTGCCTCTGCTAGCTGCAGCATTCCTTGGTATGTGGCCTCATCATGGTCACACCCCCACCTCCTCTTCTAGAGTCAAATTTCCCTCTGCCTCCCTCTTACAAGGGCCCTTGTGATGACACAGGGACCACCCGGATAATACAGGACCATCGCCCCACGTCAAGGTCCTTAATCTCACCTGCAAAGTCCCACACATGCCCTGAGGATTGGGAGGTGGAGGTCTATGGGCATTGTTTAGGCAATCACAAGTAATGTACAGTGTGACCCAAATTTCGTTATTCAAAGAAAATGCATGAACCTAGGAGAAAAACCCGGAGGAATCTAAGCAGTTATGTCTGGGATATGGGATTGTGCGGACTTTCTCTTTTTTGGGTCTGTAATTTGTGTCCTATTTGAACTTTTGTAAGAAAGAACATATTAATTCTATCACGACTAGGGCAATCCCATTTACTTGCAGATGGGTGACAGTCACACCTGACGTGGACACGGCTCTCCACTGGGCCACCTGCTGTAGGAAGCTGGACTCCCAGAGCGTGGTGAGCCCACCTCCAGGGCTGGCCTCAGGGAGCTTCCGTACAACCACACGGCAAGGAAGCAAGTTTCTCCACATGAAGGCCGGGGCAGGGAAGCAAAGGAGACGACGTCTTTGTCCAAAGAGACTGAGAGCAAGGGGGAGGCGCAGTGAGCAGACAGACTTCATGTTGGACAGCCCCAGGGGACAGAAGGTCAGCTTCTTCCAAAGCTGGGAATGGGAGCTGCAAAGATGCAGATATCTGCCACTGGCCAGCACTGGTCAGCACACAAGCTCTGCAGCACATACAGAACAGTGAGCACATTTAAGGCTCAGTGTTTCGTGTCTGCTATGAAGGCAAGCAGGGCATGGGCCTCGATAGAGCCCCTATGAAACACCAAGGCAGAACCCAATAAACATTCTCACAGGGACCGACAGGCCATGAGGTGCAGAGGATGGAAGGCCTTGTTCTGGATGGCAGAATCCAAAATGACTGCTTTGGGGGAAAACAGCCTAAGAGTCCTTGTTGGACAAACTTCCCTCAGAGACCCAGGTGGGCCAGCCTCTCTCTCGCCTGTGCTCCTCCTCAGACTAGCTTGAGAGAACTGTCGCCAAGTGGCCATCGCAGGAACTACACGTCCCTGGGACAGGCCCTGCTGCCCTCTGGTGGCCACACGGTGCTCACCATCACCGGAACCAGAGGAGCCCTTGCCCTTAGCCTGCAATTTCTACCCGTGCTTTTCCTGGGAAGCCCCCTGACCCCTGCCCAGGCTCCAACCAGATCCACCGCCAGGGCGAGGGGGCCTCCATCCAATCAGAAAGGGCATCCCACAAGCACACGCTTCAGAACTGCAGGGAAGTGGTCAAGGCCATGAGGATAGGTCCTGGCTCTGCATGTGGGCAGGCCCATGTTGTGTCCTACGCTCACTTCCCCTATTTGAGGGTGCGGTACTGCTTCCTCCTGTGGCCACATGCTGTGTACCTCTGCTCCAGCCCTACTAGCCACCCTTTCCTGGCATCTTCCCAGCACCGCAGGGCCCCACCACCCTCAAAGGAAGAGGAAGTCAGTCCCGAATCCAGACCTGACTTAAGATTTCAGAACCTCCACCCATCCCCGGAGCCGCCTGTCATGGGTTCTTATCTGGGTGGAGACAGCCTGCTTTCCTGACACCCCAGCACCTCCCACCTTCAAACAAGGGTCCTCTGCTTTGCTGTACCCAGACCCTTCTCCCACCTATCCTTCCTTACCCAGGGTGTCCCCCAGGGCCCTCAGGCAATACCTGCAGCAAGGCCAGGTCTGCATCCTGGGCCAGCTGCTGCAGGTTCTTCACGGCAGACGTGGTCTTGATCACGCGCACCAGGGCCGGGGAGCAGTCGAGTGGGAGCTCGCCCAGCAGGGACTTCTCGTCACTGAGCAGCAGCAGGGCATGGTACGGGCTGTGGGGCAGAATCCGGTCAGGGCACATGTGCGACACAGGCCCCCGCCCCGGCGTGCACTGGAACACAAGGTGCAGCTGGGCCCAGGCACTGAACCTCAGGAGAGGCCACAGGAGGGATTAGATACAAGGGCAGTGGTAAGTCCAAGGGCCCCTAAACATCTGCAAGGATTCCTGCCACTCACAGAAAGAAAGAAAAAATTACATCAAAACTGAAGAAGGTCTGCCCAGCAAGGGTGGCTCAGTTGATTGCCACCCCATGCACCAAGAGGTCCCAGGTTTGATTCCCAATCAGGGCACAGGCCCCTGTTGCGGGCTCATTCCCCAGTAGGGGGCATGCAGGAGGTGGTAGATAGATGTTTCTCTTCCTCTCCCTTCCTCTCTCTGTGAAATCAATAAAAACATTTTTTTTTTTAACTGAGGAAGGTCTGACAACCAGATTCCATCTCCCACTTCTGGGATTGCCCTGCAAACATTTGTGACTAAAAAAATAAAAGAATCTTTCCTAAAGAAAAGAGTCCCAAATATGGGAAAAGTAAAATCGCTGCTGATACTATGAATAGAACTACATAAAAACATGCTTAGCAAGGAAACCAGGAGGAAAGATATTGACCTGGAGCACAGACTGGGGGAGGGAGAGAGAATGAGGCAGTGCTTGGCTTTCTTCCACTTTCACATTTTCTGTAATGTGCCCAGATTTCTTTTTTTAGTTTAAAAATATTTAAGGAAACTGAGGACTTGGTTTGGGGCTGAGGCAGAAGGAGATTGGGCTCAGCTCTTCCCTTGCAGGGAATCTATTAAATTAAGAAAAAGAGATTCCGCAAGTTCAAATTCAAATGTAAGAGGAACCATGACAACAATATCACTCCAATGGTACGTCTTTTCCCAGGATGCTCGACTTCTCAGTAAGCAGGACGCAAGTGCGGACCTCCGCACGGAGCCCGCCCACCCAGGCAGTGCCCAGACGGCCCAGGAAAACCTGGAGCTGATCATTTCTATACAAAACCAGACACAAAAACATGTGTTTCTACTCCTATAAACAGGGGAGCCTTACCGGCCAATTTCTGTGGCAGGAAGAACAGGACGTTTGTAACTAAGTAATTGGTGAAACCTCAGGCAGAGAAGGGGCCCTGGAGGGAGTGTGCATGGGGCTGGCACTCACCGAATGGCCTTCAGGCTCCGCTCGATGGCTTCCGGGGGGATGAGGCTGGCAGCAGCATAGTGGATCTTGTGGGGCAGGCAGAAGCTCACCTCCAGCCAGCTGTTGATGTGCAGCCGCACCACGCCAGACGTACACAAGCTGCAGAGAACAGGCTCCATTTCTGTCGGTGCCATGGCCCATTCACACAGCAACTTCTACCCAGACACACACATCACACAAAACCCCGCCCGAGGCACTTCTTCCCAGGACACTGCTCCTGTTGCTCGGAGGAAACTACAAGTGGAGACCCCAGAGCAAGAAAGCATCTTTCCAGACCTCGGCATGTGGAAGAGAGAATGCTGTATTGCTGGCTAGCCCTGAATGCTGTGGTCCAATCAGAGTGCGAGGGCACAAGGGAAGCTCAGGGCTCAATGCCACTGAGGCAGGGTGCTCTTTCTCTGGCCTCTTCCCGCACACCTCATGAGAGCCCCATCCCCGTCACAGGTGCAGGCAGGCAGGGCAAGGCCTGTCTCCCAAAAGGAGACATGGGCAGCAGAGGAAGGGTGGGGGTGCCAAGTGCCATAGGACACCCTGTCGGGGAGGAGCACATAGTGCCCACCTCCCTGCAGATGCCAGAGCGCCCAGGTGCACTCAGCAACTGTCCAAACCAGCCTCACTGATGCCAATTTGGTTCTTTCAGGCCCAAATCTAGCTCAGACCAAACACAGCAGCTCTGTTCAACTCCTCGCTTCTCTCACAGCCTGCCTCAGGCCATTAGCAAACTTATCTGCACCACCTGCAGGGCCCTACAAAGTCCAGTCCTTCTCAGCACTGGCCCCCTGTACCCGCCCTCCCCCACAAGCCCCCTCTGTATGCCCTCCCCTCAGGCTCCATCGCTTTCACCTCGGCACTTCTAGCCAAGACCCCCAAATGCCAGGAGCCTTGAGTGATGAGCCCACGTTCTCTGACCTTGTCTCCTACCCCAGGTATGCCCAGCTCCACCAGCCACTCTGCTGTTTTAGGGCCCTTGTACCTGCCCTTGACTGTAAGCCTCCCTCCGGGTGTCAGGAGCTCCTTCCCTTCTTCAGGTTTCAATTCAAGTGCCACTTTCTCGGTGAGGTGGACCCTGGCACGGGCCGCAGCCCCCAGGCAATCTGACTGCTTGCTCACTGTTCACCTGCCTTGAGCACATGACCACAGGACACACCTACTGGTCTGCTGGACAAGCTGTTTCCTCGACCAGAATGCAGTCATGAGGTGGCCTTGTGTTTCGTTCACTGCTCACAGCATGGGTGGCTCCGTGTCGGATACTTGGGGGCTACTGAGAAGCACCTCACAAATGAAGGAAGGAGAGGGGCCTGAGGAATGCGCTTCCTGCTCTGGTGGACTTCCGCAAGCAGCCCTCGCCCAGAGAACGGGCTCCTGGCGGCTGGAGAACCACATACAAAGGGGCCGTTTCCAGCAGAAGCTTCTGAAACTCCAGCCACAGCCTGAATGCTCAGCGCCTGCACTCAGTACGGGAAGCACTTGGTGTTTGACACAAAAGAGAGGCAACTGCTTGAGCAAGTCCCCACGGCTGACCCTCGTTTTCCCGCAGCAGGTGAATGAGAGGGGACCTGAGCCCACTGCGAAGGCCTGGCCTGCCCTGCCTGCCCGGCCCCAGCTACTTAGGCGGTGCTCTTTCCATCACATTCCAACCCTGAAATCCTATTCCCGGTTGGCTGGGCAGACCAAGATGCCCACACCCAGCCGAGTGTGGGGCAGGCCAGTGGCTTGGGAGGTTTGGTGGGAGCTGCACTTCACCCAGGTCCCAGCCTCTCTTGGGGGCCTTCAAGTACATGATGCTGGGAAGCAGCTCGGCGGCCCTCACTGCCCACACCCACCGGCTGTTCTTACAGCCTCTTCCCTGAAGCCTCAAGCAGCAGACCAACAGCCCCAAGCTTCTCCCACAGGTTGGCTGGAGGGCTGGCTGAATCTGTGGTCAGCAGTTTCAAATGCAAAAATAAGTCTGTATTCTCTCAAGCAGGGAATGGGCAATGGGCAGAGAACATAGTGGGAAGAATACAGAGCACATTTATCACCCTCAACTACTCCTAGGATTTCTGCCAACACCAACCATTTGCTCACTGCAAACTGCCCCACAGCTCCCAAACGCTCTCTGCCTGCCCTGCCTCGGGGGCACTGGGAACACCCATGCGGCTCTCCCGGGATCTCAATGCCACCAAGCAGCACCCCTGGCTGCAGAGGCTGGGGGGCTGGGGGGTGGGTTGCAGGCTGCGGCTGAGTCTTGAAGACCACAGTTTGGTCGCTGCTGGTGCGCCAGCCCCACGGGGTGAAACCTATGGACATATCTGATGTGTCACGATTTGGGTAAGAGACGCAGGGTCTTTCCCCAAGGCCCCAGAGGAAGATCCCGCTCTTGGCTTCTTCTAGAACTGAGTGCTCAGCAGTACATCTTGGCAGACGAAGGCTCCCATAGTCGTGCCCTCCCTTGGCCGAAGTTCTGGCTGGCTGGGCGTCAAACCCTGACACAGCCAGCCTCTTAAGGACGCAAAGGTCACGCCATCAGAAAGCTGCCCGGGGGACCCAGGTTAGCTGCTCCACTTGATTAAGTGAGCAATATTTATGCTCTCAGCATCCACATACAAAACAGAGTAACGAGGAAAACCAGGGGCTGTAGGGAGAATGAATGGCCAGGCTCCTGTCTCAGGCTGGTTGACTGAAAATAAAGGTCTTTCTATTTTTCAGTTGTCTTCTTCAGCAAATGGCTCAGAGTAGCTGGTCAAACACCACAGAATCAGAATTGAACAGATTCCTATCATTTTTAAGATAGCTGGTTTGATCCACCCAGGTGCCCAGTGATGCCACATGCAAATTGCCAATGACCTGACATGTGCGGAGGCTCCAAGCACCGATTCAGGCTCCTGGGGTAAAACTTACAGCCTTACATTTGGGGGGCTCTGACTCAGTGGCGTCGGGAAAGGAAACTGTGTGGAACGTAAGAAGCTGGGGAGAACTGTGGGAAAGGGAACAGGAGAGGAGGTGCGGGGGTGTGCAGGGGGGCAGGTGTTTGGGGCTTGGAACAAACCTCATGGAGAGACAACAGCAAGTGCCTGATTTGGGTGCAGGGGAATGAATTAGGCCCATAGAGCAACTCCAAATGCCAGCCACCCCAGGCCATATCGTCTGGTATACAGTGGCATGAGGTCCTTCTTTTTTGGGGGAGGAGGAAACACCCACATTGGTTTCCTGGTTTCCATGAGGATGTTTCACACTTTTCCAAGCATCTGCTCACCTGCCAGCAACCTCCCCTGGGACACTATGCACCGATGGTGGTGCCTCTCTACAAACAGTGTGGAGACCCTCAGAGGGCCAGCTGCAGACCCTAGAATCCCTGGGAAACCCTGGAACTAGTCAGCCAGAGAGAGAATGGCCTTCAAGCTCCCAGAGAAGCACTGTAAGCCTCCCACATCCAGAGGGGACCTGGAATTGCCCTGAAATCTGTCAGGAGGAGGAAGAAAAAGGTCTGTGTCTGTTTGTAAAGCAGTTTTGTTTTGTTAGTAAAATACAGTTTTAGGACATGACTAGCAGAGTAGGGCTTTGGGCCCTAAAAGTTCCTACTAAGCTTGTACTTCTCTTTGTAGGGCAGTGAATAGTTTGATCTGGAATTACCGTAGAAAAAACGCTGCCCCCCCGTGAGGCTTATCCAGCCCCTCACACAGCTCTGGGCCAGAGGGAGCCAAGCCCTATCTGCGACAAGAGATACACGCCCGCTCTCACCAGAGCCCGCCCTGGAGCGATGACTGTGCATGAGGCTACACAGCAGCCCAAAATATGCTTATCTTTCACCCCCAGGTAGAAATGTGCACAAGCTTATCCCATCACCCTCAGATCTCAGCATCTGAGAAAGCCTTTCAGTTCCTAACCTCTGGCTAACTACTGACTCAGGCTTTAGTCACCCTTCTTCCTGCCCCAGGCCAGAGCCCTTCAAAGCTCGCCCTGACCTTCTGGTCCAGCCGTGGGCAAACTACGGCCCACGGGCCGGATCCGGCCCGTTCGACTGTTCTATGCGGCCCACGGAGCCGAAAGAGCGGAGGTTTCTCTTGCTCTCCCCTCCGCTCCTTCATCAGCAGCCCAAGATGAGAGTGCCAGCGTGGTCAGGTTGCTTTTGTTCCCGCCCTCCGGTCCAGTTTAAGAACCCATTGTGGCCCTCGAGTCAAAAAGTTTGCCCACCCCTGTTCTAGTCCCTTTGTCTCACACAGCCGGGCTTTCCAGTGCATGCAGTGGGACCCTGCACCTGATCCAAGAGCTCTGAGTGGGCTCCAAAAGGCCCACCTTGAAACTTCAAACCAAAGTTTCTATGCAGGTACACTTCATGGAAGTAGGAACTAAAACTCCCAGGATATTCGTGGAGGTGTCTGTGGGCCCATATCTGCTCTGGGCAGGCAGCAGCGTGAGGAGTGAGGAGCGGGCAGAGTCCCCAGCCTCGCAGACCCCACTACAGGCCCGTTAACAATGGAGAACCAGCCAGGCAAGCACTTCAAGTCCCACGGAATCCAGAGGCGTGACTCCTATTTACTCCTTTCAACTACTAGTAGGTGAGCTGTGCTTCTCCACACACCAAGCACAGGGGCGCGTCAGGAAGGGAAGGGAAGGGATGTCCCTGACCTTGTGGGAGACACAGCCTGATGGTCACACAACGGAAGGGCATGCTATCACTGAGGTCACCGGGTTCCACAGGAAGACACAGGCACTAGAACAGCCGGGGGGCCTCCGGAGGGATTCACACTGCCAGCCTACATTCGCAGATATTTAGGTCCTTGGGCAAGGGGCCGCTCAGCCATACCATAACCCTGGATTTTATTATTATTTTAAAATATATTTTTATTGATTTCAGAGAGGAAGGGAGGGGGATGGGGAGAGAAATAGGAACATCCATGATGAGAGAGAATCACTGATCAGCTGCCTTCTGCACACCTCTACTGGGGATCAAGCTTACAACCCAGTCATGTGCCCTGACCAGAAATCGAACCGTGACCTCCTAGTTCATAGTTTGATGATGCTCAACCACTGAGCCGCTCTGGCTGAGTCCCTGGATTTTAATGAAAACACCAGACTCAGAACAATTCCTTTGAGAAGTCCCATCCCAATCTCCAACACGGCTAAGTCTCACAGTTTCCTGAATCTCAATCCGGCCCTGAGAAACCCTTCCCCAGAGATCTGTCAGGAAGTCGCTATCTGTTTGTTATGCTGTCTGATCAGTAACAGAAGCTCAGCCTCCCTTTCTTAGCTCCAAGGTGCAGTCCATTCTGCAGGAGTGGAGGCAGGCCAGGCCAGACCTCAGGGCCAACATGGACCACTGGCCAGGGAGGCCCCTGGGGGCCACTGCCGTTGCCAGGTTGGGATAGTTACAGGATGAACACAACTGCCCCCGGCTCTCCTGGGGGCGGGGCTGGGACCCGGACTGGTCAGAGTGGAGTCTAGACACAGGGTGGGCTGCGGGGCTCGCCTGGAGGGAATTCGATGCTGGGCACTAACAACAGATGCCTGGGTTAAAGGAGGGGAGCTAAGTGCTGGACAGTGGATTCTGGGAGCTGTTTCTGACAAAAACCAATTCCTGTCCTCCCCTTTCAAACTGATGCCCACTAGGGGGCACTGGCGCCTCAGGCTCTGAGCTGCAGCCCTGACACAACCCAGGATCTCATCCCTCCACTTTCCAGTGCAGTTCAAACATAGGAAAGCACAGTCCTTCTTTCTTTGGGAAGATAAAGTCTTCTCCTAGTTTGCTTTTCATTTTAATTCCAGGCTAGCCTGAATTCTGCTGTAGTCTAATCCTAGTTGAGATCACTTCTTGGCTTTTGGCTAATATCAAGTATAATCCGAGTTGAGGCATGCAAATTCCCACTCAGAGTAAGGCAACAGCAGTTTCCAAGGAAGGGATTGTTTTTGTTTTTTTTTAAACTATTTTTTAAAAATTTCCTTTAGAGAGGAAGGGAGAGGGGAAGAAAGCAACATCAATGAGAGAGAAACACGGATCGGCTGCATGGGACGACATTCAACCAATTGAGCCACATTGGCCAGGGCCTAGAAAGGGATTTTGATATCAGTCGATCCAGGACCAGAGGACAACAATTCTTCTACCACAGGGGAAACTCCACTGTGACCATGTGAAATACAAAGACAGGGTCGGGCTACAAGACCAAAAATCCCATTCTGGGTCAAGTTCTCCGAAGTAGGAGGGACCAGAAACCAAAACCATCACTCAGCAAGGGCAGTTTCAGGCTGCCCTGATGTTCTCTAACAGCCAGAAGCCACACCAGGGGTCACCAAAATAAAGGCAGGCTGCCCTCACAAAGGGCAACTCCCCCTTTAAAAGGCATGTACACCTCCCAACAGAACAACAAGCAGGGGGTCTGAGCAGAGAGCTGCCAGAAAGGAACACAGGCATGGTTTAAACATGTGAAGACATGCACAAACTGCACTGAGACACTATGCTCTAGCCCTCATATTGGTTAAAACCAAAAGCTCACCAAGACGCTGTGTTGACTGGTATCTCACGTGCTTCTGGTGGGAGTGTAGATTGAGGCACCTACCCCACAGAGGGAAATGCATTTACTTATTCACCCTAGCAATTCCTTTTAGGAATTTGTGTTATGGATATATGGGTACAGATGCAAAATAACACATGCATGTGGTTGAGCAGCAGCAAAACATGAAGCCAAGTAAATGCCCAAGGGAGGGCTGGCTAAATATGCAGCAAGAAGAAGAAAAAAAAAGGTTCTTATTTATCAGCTCAGGCAGAAGTCTAAGTTATACTGTTAAGCTGAGAAGGCAACAGGCTAACTGGATGCTCAGTGTGCTACCAGCACGTAAAGGGAGACAGCGGATCACTCTGCCTGTGTGACCTTACGCCCTCTGTGAGGGAGGCTGTCTGCTGAAAGGCATCCTGCCGCCAGGATGAGAACCTGGCTGGAGTGCAGCAGGAGACAAAATCAAAGTCCAAATTTCAGTCTTGTGAACATGTGACCTTTCAGAAAATCAAGTTTTAAAAATTTGCCAAAATGTTCATAGTGATTATCACTGTGTATAAAATTATAAATGACTTTTATTTTATGCTTTTCTGTATTTCCTAACTGTCCTTAATGTTAGTAAAATCAGAATAAATTAACATGAAAAAGGGAAAGGACTCTGAACAAATCACTGCCTCTGGGCCTAGATGACACGTGGTGTCCTGCCCCAGTTCTTACATCGGGGCCATGGGGGGGGGAGGAGGGGCGGCTGGGAAGGCCAGGTGGGAGCGCTGAGCTGCTCAGGTGCAGAGCAGAATGTGGAAATGTAAGGGGATAAGGGAGGAAGAGGAGGCAGAAAGCGGCAATGGAACTGGAAGGCATTGAGGAAGCCTGTGCCTACATGCCGTCTGTCTGGTGCTGGGTGGTACCCTGTGAACCAACTGGCCGGTGCAGGACAGGAAAGGCACCTGCCAGGTGGGCTGTCCCTTGGGCACTGCCCCCCCCAAAAACTTCCATCCCCCACTGCAGACTCAGGGCAGAGCCACAGGACACTCTTTAAAAAGAGAGTTCTTTGCTTATCCATGTTCAAGAGAGTAGGTGCTGAGCCACAAGTGTAATCAGGACAACTGTGAGGTCTCCGCTGTGCCTCCAACACCTGCTGCACTCATACACTTAGTGCTCCAAGCCCCCAAGCTCCTCAGGGCATGGCCAACCCATCTCCATCCTCTGAGCCTGTTTCCTCAGGGGTAAAGGGTGACAGCAACACGCACCTAAGGAAGGTGGACCCAGAACCTGGCCCTGTGTCAGGCTCAGTAAAATCACCTCAGGCTCTCAAGCATAACTTCAGGCTCACTTTCTGGTTTAAGGATGGAGGTGACTGTTCCAGTCGGGCACACACCAAAGGGGTTGGCACTTCCTGCCCTCTCACCCCCATTTCAGTGGCACAACGGGAGAGCAGCACCCAGCAGAGGGAGTCCCATTAGCAGACACCGCTCAGGCAACGAGGCCCACGAGAAGGAAGTGCATGGCATGTGCTGCTCGCCTGTCTTACCTGTCGTAAGCTTCCTTGAGGTCCCTGGCCAGCTTGCACTTGGGCAGGATGTGATGGAACGGAGACTGCGGACCATCGTTTGCTGCAAGAATTGAGACACAAAAGGATTTAGAATCTCTAAAGCAAGGAAAATCCACATAGGCTACAATTAAAAACAAGTTAAAATACCTTTAAAAAAAACTTAAAAAGAATTTTCAGTAACTTTAAACCAATCATCAGGATTTTCACACCTGCTTCTTCCTCTTCTTTTTAAAAATATATATTTTATTGATTTCAGAAAGGGGGAGAGAGATAGAAACATCAGTGATGAAGAGAGAATCATTGATCAGCTGCTTCCTGCACACCCCACACTGGGGATCAAGCCCACAACCTGAGCATGTGCCCTGACCGGGAGCAGAGCATCGCCTGGCGCATAAGCGGATGCTCAACCCCTGAGCCATGCCAGCCAGGCTGCTGCTTCTTTTTTTTAACAGCTTATTGAATTTTTAGAGAGAGGGGAAAGGAGAGGGAGAGAGAGGGAGAAACATCAGTGTGAGAGCACAACATGGATTGGCTGCCTCCCGCACGTCCCCTACCAGGAATAGAGCCTGCAACCTGAGCATGTGCCCTGACCAGGAATCAAACTGGCAACATGCAGTGCCCAGGATGACGCCCAAACAACTGAGCCAGGGCTCACAACTGCTTCTCATACAATGTTTACATCCAGATGAGTTACAATTACACATAGGCTGCTTTGTTCAACTGTCTTTATAGGAAATATCTGTATTTAAACTTCAGGACTGGCACCACCCGACACTATAGTCAGAGGAATCACAGGAACAAACCTTTTCCCTGACTGAGCCTGAAGACCACCTCTGACCACCAGCACCGTCCTCTGCCTCGATGACCATGTAGTTCCAGGCCTCATTCCACTCTTTCCCCCACATTTATGCTAATACAATTTATTGTTCTGACTGAAAGTCTTTCATTACTCTTGTCTCATAAATGTCTAACAAACTATTTGTACTAAATTGAGCTTTTAAGATTCCTGTGATAAAGTCACAGACTCTAAAGAAAATGTTCTAAGACATAAAACTTCATTGTCAAACATAAAAAAGTAAAGTTTTAGTGAAGATGCACCTGAGTGGGATAGTTCATGCATGGTAATCGCTGCTTTTACTTATTGCTGAAACCAGACTGGGTTCACCTTCAAATGTGTTCTTGGTTTTCGCTTTTGTTACAAAGGTGCTGACTTGAGAAGACGGGGATGGGGTCTGTTACAGGTAGGTGTCTCTCCACACTTTCAAATGTTGACGGTATATCAAAAACCACATGGTAATGTATCTATTTTTAATAGCCCGGCTGGTGGGTGTGGCTCAGTGGTTGAGAATTGATCTATGAACCAGGAGGTCACAGCTCAATTCCCAGTCAAGGCACATGCGCAGGCTGCAGGCTCAATTCCCAGTGTGGGGTGTAAAGGTGGCAGCCGATCAATGATTCCCTCTCATCATTGATGTTTCTATCTCTCTCTCTCCCTTTCTGAAATCAATAAAAATATTTTAAAAATTATTTTTAATAACTTTTCAGCTGGTAACTCCCATTAGGTACTCTTTCAATTTAGTTGAAAGCAAAGAACTGAAAAGCACCACCCTGCCGGCTCACTACTCCCGCTGGCTCGAAGAGCCATCATGAAGCATTTGTGGGGAGGAAATGCTTCGGGCTAAGGAATCAATGTGAGCACATCAGTCGGGAACGGGGTCTATAGCTGTGCACCCGAGAGTCTTCCTTTGCACTGGGGCATGCTCAGTCCAGGCTGAGGAGTATGGAACTCTGAGCACCTCGGCTTCCATAGCTTGCAAACCACAGCAGTGTCCTGCCTGGAAACGCTGCCTGCTGCGTGGCTGGGTAGGAGACACCTGCTGCACTCACCATCGGCCACAGCAGACACCTCGTCCTGCAGCGCGAGGATCAGCTTGGCCTCCCGAGTGAGGTACTGGCAGCGGCGCTCCTCGTGCTGCAGCACGGTGGCGATCCGTCGGGAAAGGTTGTGCAGGCAGTTGATCACCGAGGGATCCGCGTTGGCCTATGGGAGAAGCCAAGCTTGACTCAATGCCGCACATGTACTCAGATAATACACATACAAAGCAAAACCTGAAACCTGAGAGAATCCTCTACTCCTTTCCCCCCGGCTCCTCTGCAGGTGCCACTATCACCGTTTCCTGTGTGTCCTCTAGGAGCTGTCCATAAATGCCAGCCCGCTCCGTATCCTGTATTGGGGATAGCTGCCTGGATGGTAGCACAGAGATGGCTCCGAGGGGTCACCCAGTGTGGGGGGTAGGGAACCAGGCATTTCTAACAAGTAGAGAAAGGCTCCCATCCTGCAGGGCACCAAGGCCATCCAGGAAGGTAGAGCACAGATCAGGCATCCACTCTGGGCCTGGCAGAGGCAGCCAGTGGGGTAATGGAAGGTACAGATCTGTCCAACCACCTGCTGTTTAACCCTGGGTCACAAGGCTCCCATCTAAGAAAGGACAACAGTGGCACCCCCATCACCAATTAGTCAGAAATGTCAGGTGCTCAAAACAGAGACTAACCAGAGCAAAATCCCTGGCAGTGTTTGCGGTCACCAGTGTACTGCTGACTGCTGGTAGACCAACTGGCTGTGGTAGAATTCAGTCACAGCCCCTCTTATAGGGACACCAAGTATAATAAACAGAAGCACCAGGCTAAGTGTTCACTGAACAGTTTCTATCCTCAAGGTTAAGTGGCTCTTTCTAGCAGAAATGACCTTGGCTAACAGGAGAAGCCAGCTGGCTCCAGCCACTCCCATCCCCTGTGTTAACTCTAGAAACTATCAGGGGCTGCAGTCGGGCCAGGCCAAGGGTGGAGCAGGTGGCTGTGAGGTCTGTGAAGATGCTCCTTGGAGCAGATAACTGGCCAGCCATGACTCAGTGCTTCAGGAGGCCCACAGGGCCGCTGAGTCATCCTAAGGGGTGGAGGTGAGAAAGGAAGAGGGAGAATGGTGCTGCTGATTAGAACCCCTGGTGCTGCCTCCCTCTCGTTTATCTGCCAGAGAGGGCCCTGCCCACAAAGTGTCCACAGTAAACACCTTCACCCCTGGGAGCTGGGAGAGATTTTTTAAACACGTAGATTTCATGTTCACAAACAGAACTCACACCTGGCAGCATATCTGTGCTGGGAAGAGAACCAAACATTGTTCCCATGCTGTGCCCACCACTGGCAGCATCCCCTCAACAATGCCCCTGCAAGATGACTAAACTGCAGGGTCTGGGTTTAGAGTATACAATTGCCTCAAGACACTTTCAGAAGAATCTGTGGGGAAATACTCCCCAGGAAGGAGAGGTAGGAGAATGACCTTGAGCACATGATCATTCCCTTGAAGAGTAATCAAGTCACACCCAGAAGATGACTCTCTGCTAGAAGACCCACTGGCTGGGCATGACAGCGCTGTCAGATGCTCAGGGCCCGCTTGTTCCACATTCCCAGACACGCAAGGTGGTGCTTACCCAGGCGAGGCCCAAGGACCAGCACTGATGGAGTGTGCCAGGGTGTCCTGCTCGGCTGCACTAGCCAGCACTGTTCAAGGTGCCTGCAGAGCCTGAGGCTGTGTGGCCACACCGAGAGCTCTACCACCTAGGACACAGCAGCCCTGAGTGGAGCTCTTAGAAATGCCACACTTTCCCCATACATGCTGTGAGGCAGCATGGAGTTCAGGGCATCACCTATGAGACTTTCTTGTTCCCAGAACTCATACCCAGATTTAATCAAGCACTTAGTTTGCAAGAAATACAGGGTCAGCCCTAACCGGTTTGGCTCAGTGGATAGAGAGTCTGCCTGCGGACTGAGGGGTCCCAGGTTCGATTCCGGTCAAGGGCATGTACCTTGGTTGCAGACACATACTCATTAGGAGGTGTGCAGGAGGCAGCTGATCGATGTTTCTCTCATCGATGTTTCTAACTATCTCTTTCCCTTCCTCTCTGTAAAAAATCAATAAAACATTTAAAAAAAAAGAAAGAAATACAGGGTCAGAGAGCAAGTCTGACTGTCTGCAAAATGAGATGAGTCCAAACATAGAACATGTGATGGGACAAATAGGGGAGAGAGTCCTAGACTGGCAGAGATCTAGAGACACAACAACACAAGTTTGTGCGGGCTGGGTCTTAATCCTGATTCAGACAAGACAACCGGCAAAAATGCTGTGGCAATTGGGAAAAACTTCAATGGACCATGTACTACTTTATACCAACTTCTTGCAAATTTTCTCGGACAATACACATACAAAAGGGTATTGAAAAAGGGTATTCTGGTATAAAATAAATGTCCACATTTTTAGAGAGATGCCTTCTGAAGTATGTAGGAGTGAACAGACATGAGGCTAAGGCTTGTCTTGAAATACATTAAGTGACAATGTAAGGGGGTTGTACTAGAACCATGGTGCAAAAGTGATAGTTGTGGAATCTCAGAGACAGTGTACAGGTTTATCAAATTGTTGTCACTAACTCAGCGTTTAAAACTTTTCAAAATAAATATATATACATACATTTTTACATGACTAATGAAAAGATAACTTGTCTACCCTAAAATATCAACTCTTTATTTAAAATTCCTCCCACTCTTGCAGAAACCGGTTTGGCTCTGTGGTGAAGCGTCGGTCTGCGGACTGGGGGGTCCTGGGTTCAATTCTGGTCAAGGGCATGTAGTACATTGGTTGCGGGCACATCCCTGGTGGGGGTTGTGCAGGAGGCGGCTGGTCGATGTTTCTCTCTCATCGACTTTTCTGGCTCTCTATCTTTCTCCCTTCCTCTCTGTAAAATATCAATAAAATATATTTTTTTTTAATTAAAATTCCTTCCACTCTTCAATATTATGGCCCAGGCTATCTGAAGTCCTATGCTATCTTTGGTAATCTATACTCTTCCAGGTTCTGATATCATCCCCATTTCTCATCTTTAATGGCCACAAACATGCCAGTGCATAGCAACCACGATCTTTTCCAACCATTCCTCAACCACTGGATACCAGAATTATTTCCAGTCAAGTCATTATTATAAAAATCTTTGTAAGACTTCATAATATGCTTGTTTGCTTGACTGCTATACACTTTGCTATCACATGCTTCCCAGAGATGGGAGCCTGCCAGCAACATCTGGGGTGGGGCTGTTGCTGCTCCTCACTGCCCATCCCCCAGGGGCTATCAGGACTGACAGGTGGACAGCATTCGTCATGGGTTTCATTGGCTTGTTTTCTTCTTAATTTGAGTTCTCTTTGTGGATGTGTTTGTACTATGTAATTATATAAGTAATACAAGAATACTGTGAAGGTGCAAATACTACGGAAGTGTATAAAGTAGGAAGAAGATCTCTTGGAACTTCATGCCCTCACCACTAACAAACCATTTTGTCCTAACTTGTAGTTCTGTGTTTATCAACAAGGTAAAAATTTAAAAATTAAGCTTCATTCTAATGGATCTTTTCTCTAGCATTATTTTGATTTTGAACTGTTCAGTTCATAGTGAAACATGTAGGCTCCATACCAAAAATACTTCAATGGACCGTGAAAAAAAAACCTTGAGACTCAGAACAGCACCAAATTTTATAGGTTCCCTTTCTACTTGGCCTCACTTCTGCCACTCTGAAGGTGTTCGGAGCATCGCTGTTCCTTGTCACTGAAATCCAATCACTTTCTCACGCATATTTCTGCACAATATGAGCTGTTGTGCAGATCACGTGCCCAGCTGGAAAGAACTTCTCAGTTCTTTTGTGAAAACTGATACTGGTAATTTCAGAGGAATGCCATTATTTAACAGTCAATGAATACAAATTCCCTAGGTATTCCATTAATAACATAAGCCAGTCCTTACCCATGGATGCATTTTATGTCTATGTGGATCCCTTCTATTTTGACAGCTTTACTGAAAAAAATTTCTTATAATTACTAAAAACACAACTTCAGACAACACTGAGAACTGCTTTAAGAACAATTAGGCTTTGCTGAAATCGGTTTGGTTCAGTGGATAGAGCGTCAACTTTTGGACTGAAAGGTCTGGGGTTCGATTCCAGTCAAGGGCATGTACCTTTGGTTGTGGACACATCCCCAGTGGAGGGTATGCAGGAGGCAGCTGATTGATATTTCTCTCTCATCGATATTTCTAACTCTCTATTCCTCTCTCTTCCTTTCTGTAAAAAAAAAAATAATAATAATTATATATATATATATATATATATATATATATATATATATATATATTTAAAAGAACAATTAGGCTTCATTATTTAAAAAATGGAAAATAACAAGTGTAGTCAGGATGTAAAGAAATTGGAACCCTCTTGCACTGCATCTGGGAATGTAGAATGGTGCAGCGATGTAGAGAACAGTCTGGCAGTTCTTCAAATGGTGAAACACAGTTCTCATATGACCCAGCAATCCCACTCCTAGGCATATACCCAAGGGAAATGAAAATGTGTGTCCACACAAAAATTTGTATACAAATATCTTAACAGCATTGTTCATCATAGCCAAAAGGTGAAGAAAACGCAAATGTTCATCAACAGATGAATGGATAAACAAAGTATGGTCTATTCACACAATGGAATACAATTTGACCATTAAAATGAGTAAAGTACTGATATATATGACGAGGAAAAATCTCAAAATCACTATGCTCATCGAAAGAAGCCAGACACCAAAGGTCACAAATTGTAGGTTCACATTCATATGAAACATGCAGAACAGGTAAGTCCATAGAGACAGGAAGTAGACTGGTGGTTTCTAGGGGCTAGGAGAGGGCGGGGGAGGGGGGGAATAACTGAGCTCCTTTTAGGGTAACAGTAACATTCTGAAACTAGATAATGGTGATGGTTACACAGCAGTGTTACAAAATGCCACCAAGCCATCTATAATAATAAAAGGGCAATATGCTAATTAGACCAGATGTCCTTCTGGACGTCCTTTCTGACAAAGCCGGGGCTAAAGGGAAGCCAGCCCAGGTCCTGGGTGCCGAAGGGAAGTCAGTGCCAGCAGCCAGAAGGAAGGCTACTCTTGCACGAATTTTTGTGCATTGGGCATCTAGTACACTTTAAAATAGTTAAAATGGTAAATTTTAGGTTATGCGTACTTTATTTTTTTTTAAAGAGAGAGAAGAAAACAGTAAGAGTAGATCAATGCCATGCCCACTGCAGGCTAAGCCCTGAGTCAATGACACTCTCACCAGAAGTGAGCTGCGGTAACTCCCCTCACCCTCCTTCCTGATTTGCCCATGCTCTTCAGCCGTTTATAAACACTCACCCTTAGCGCAAATACCACATTAAAAAGAATCATGGTGGGAGCTTCCCTCTTCGGGGATGGGTCTGTTTTGGAGACCTGTAAAAGATGCATATTTCTATTGAATGAGGGCCACCACTTCCCAAGAAGAACTGTTTAGAGCTATTCTACTTTAAGCATGGGGAAAGGTCCCAAAATATAGCAGAACCAAAAGAAAACAGAGCCCCATGGTCAGCACCTTTGCATGAGCTAGTGGTGACCGCATGGACAGAGGAGACTCCACTGAGATAATAGGAAGGTCAGTGCTATGGCCAGCATGATGAGGCTGCCCAGTTAATGGAAGTGGGCTGAAGTGCCAGAGGAGATGAGATGGAGAGGGGCCCAAGCAGAGAGAGTGTTCTCTGCCCAGACATCCTCCCCACTGCCATCCCCGGTGTCCACTTGAGCTCTTGAGACCATCTCTGCCAGGTATGCTAAGTACTCAGGGCGATTAAGAGAGGACAATGCTAGAGCTAGGAGAGACAGGGCTGCTGCTCTGGCAGCCAGCCAACCAGTCACAAACACCATGCTGATTTCAAGTGTAGCCAGTAGGGGGCATAAGGGGCCAGGGCTCCAGCTCTCCCTGGGCTATCCCAGCTAGCTCCTCACCATCCAGCCTGTCAACTCTAGTTTTATAGGCAGAGGACTGCTAGCAGGCTGCCAAACCTCCCCTCCAGCACCCACAGGTCATAGTGAGGGATCTAATCCCTACCTGCAGGGTTTCAGTGAGGAGGGATGGTGCTGTCCCTAGGGCCAGGTGCACCTAGATGGTCTCATGTTTTAGCACCTCCAACCAACTCAGCTCTTCCACCAGCTTGGTCATGGAGGACATTTGAAGACCACATCACAGACCCTCATATTTCTGGATCATATAAATGGAGCTAAATCTTATACTGTCATATCAAAATCCTTCAGAATCTGAGTGCTGCTGTTGCTGATTCTGCCTGTGTGCAAAGGACTGACTGGCAGGTTATGGTGTGCAAATTCCTTTGGGTCACAGTGCATCTATCTTGTTAAAACTCCAGCACTGTAACATTTCATTCATCAGAGAATGTATGTAAAGGATTTAGCACAATAGTAAGAGCTAAATTAAAAATAATAATGGGGGGGCCAATGGTAAGCTATGTACACAGATAATACCTTAATAAAATAAAAAAATAAAAAAATAAAAAATAAAAATAATAATGGCCATGAGATCACTTAACAAGAAATGCTTGTACCACTTTACCAAAGCGAGAGGCAGAGACTGAAACTTGGGGGGATGCCTGTCTCTTCCTCTGGGGGTCCCTCAGGTTTGATGAAGTGCAGCTGATAGCAAGCAGCTGTCATGTCTGGCACACACTCGCTACCTTCACCAGAGCCAGTGGCACTTCCCTGAGGCCCAAACCAGGACGGGCCATGCCTGCCCGGGGAGAGCCTTACATTCTCAGGGAGGGCCTTACCTGCCCCAGCGCATGCTGTAGGAGTGTCGGGTGCCCGACAAAACGCACGTTATCGATCTTCAGTTCAAATTTTTGGCCACACATTTCAGACTTGGTTGCCAAAATTGTTGCCAGAATGACATCAGAAAACCTTAAAATTAAAAAGAGGTAGAGTGAAAATAAATGAATAAAGTGTCACAGCCCCACACCAGCTGCCCTCAGTGGATAAGGATCTCAATATATGGCAGCTTTGTGTGCAAAGTGGCTTGACCCCCACTGATAACCTGGAAGCTTTTATCATTTGCCTTCTGAAGCAATCCCCAAGATTTGGGACATAAAATCACCAAAATTACAAGGTAAAAGGCATGAGAAGCATAGACTGAAGGCACATGCTGTCAATTTCTTGGCATGCTCTATGAAATTCAGGAGAGAAACAGGTTGCAGTTTGCTTTTAAAGGTAAAGGGAGGAATAGCAGCTGAAGCTGGCGCTGCCCTGAGGAGCTGCTCATGAAGGCTCACGAGTGGGGGGGGGGGGGGGGGCTCTACCATCAGGCCCAGATTTACTAGGCTGCACCTCTCAACTCCCAGGAACCCCCACCCCTCAGTGCTGTGTGAAGGGCAAGGGTACAGCATTAACTGCTAATTACCTTTCTCAGCATGACTGCCAACCCTGAACACCTACACCTTCCAGCTTTTGTTAGGGAAGAAACTGTGAAAGATGAGCAAGATACCAGACCCACGGATATGATATGGACTTAGGGTGCACAGGACTGGATGCCCAGAGTAGGAATGGCTGTGGTGTGGGTGAGAGCAGATTTGGATATGAGTTCACCTCTTTGCCAGGTGCATCAGTAAGTACACTTATGTTTTCTTACTGGCAACCCAGTCTCCTCCTGCCACAGGGATCCAGATAAGGGAGAGTCAGCACGGGAAGGAGAGTGTTGGGGGTGCTGTGCAGACTCTTATCTCAGAGCCCAGGCTTGAGGGGGCCTGCACTTAGAAACACTGCTGCACGTGTCTGAGCTGGAGCCAGAAGAGAGACAAGCCCTGTGCTCATTTCTCCGCCGCAGGAAGCATTCCTAGCATCCACGTTGGGAGATCGCATTGTGTTGGGGCAGGTGGCTCCAGCTCCCCCAGGCCAAGCTCTGCTCCTGGGCACAGACCCCTAGAGCCCTGGAGGCCATCAAAGACAGACACTCCAGCGTGCATCCTGGGCCTATGCTAAGGAGCACAGTGAATCAGGCACCATATTAGATACTTTTCTCTTGGACGACCTCATTGGGGGGAGGTGGTACTACCATACCTCTCCATTTTCTGGAGAAAAAAGATGGTCTGCTACAAACTGCTGCTTCAGCTGAACTCTGAAATAAGCAATGACTTTGGGATGAAAGGATCTTGGAAGGGGGTCATTTTCTCTAGGCTCTTTACACAGGCATGGCTCACCATCTAATGTAAGAGTGACCTGAGCCCTGGCCGGGTAGGTCAGTTGGTTAGAACATCCTCCTGATACACCAGGGTTGCTGGTTCCATCCCCCGTCAGGGCTATACAAGAAGCAACCAATAAATGCATAAATAAATGGACAATAAATCAATCTCTACCTCTCCCTAAAAATAAAAAAATGTTTTTAAGTACTTGGAGCCAGCCTGCAATAAGAACCTTGCTGTTCAACCAGCACTCAAACTGCTGGACAAGCAGCCAGAGAACTCTTTCCAAGTCTCTCCCCCACAAGAGGGGAGCCTAGAACTGCTAAGGCCTTGGGAGGGGGGGTATCACACTGGTTTCCAGCTCTCCCCAGGACTGCCATGGTCCTCCAGGTGTCCTAGGTTGCTCTGTGGCCCACAGACAAGCAAGATGCAGGGGGTTTGCCTCTTGTACTGGCAGGACTGCACTCAGCCTTTTTGACACCGAGGTTGTCAGAGAGGTTGTCAGAGACAGTCTGGGAAATGAGGGACCCACAGCCTAAGTCCTTAGCTGCCAATTATGGGTCTCTTTCTAGGAATACTGCTCTCCGGAGTAATTAAACCAGAGATGGAATATCCCAGTGTCTTCCACCAGAGGCATTATATGCTTTCTTTAAGAACTCCAAATGGCTCACTCTGCCCTGTAACTCCCGTCTGACGGTGAGAGAGGGCTTAGGGTGATAAACACACACTCTGCCCTAATGATTGATCCAGTGCCAACATTTCACATCCTATCTAAACAAATAGCTCCTCCAGTCTGCCACCGAGGGGCAAAGATAAGGTATAGAAAACAACATCCCAATATTCCAGAAAGTTCACTTTTTCCTGTGATATCCAAACACCTCCACTAAAAACCTCTGCTCTGTCATTAAGACCCACACAGGAGCCTCTGCCTGGCCCTCAGCCACTAGTCCAGGAACCTAAGTGAGTTTGGCTGTGGGCTGGGTCCTGAGAGTCAGAGGTAAGCGGGGTCTACTGAATATCTATAAATATCAAAATCCAAAAGCATCCTTCCAAGAGCCAAATAAAAAGTGCTTCCTCCCAAGACCAGAGAGGCCAGCATCTGCAGGAGGAGCCAACCAGAAAGCCATGTGCTGCTGAAGTTAAAATGGCCATTCAGGGAAGGCCCTCTGGGGCGGCCAGGGGGGTGGGGCTTGTCTGAGCGAGTCTGGCCCACAGAGAAATCCACTCACCACTGCAATGGTAACACTTACTATGAGAAAAAACACTTGAGTGGCTTTATACTTTATTTAGTGTGTCTGCTGATATAATATACACAAAGGCATAATTATATTATGAGTTTTGGGGAGTAGGGGAAAAGCTGTTATAAATAGCAAATTGAAACAAAAACAAATGACAATATTTGTTGGTTGTTTCCAAAATTTACAAATAGCTGAAGCCGGTTTGGCTCAGTGGTAGAGCGTCGGTCTGCGGACTGAAAGGTCCCGGGTTCGATTCCGGTCAAGGGCATGTACATTGGTTGCGGGCACATCCCTGGTAGGGGGTGTGCAAGAGGCGGCTGGTCGATGTTTCTCTCTCATCGATGTTTCTAGCTCTCTATCTCTCTTCCTTCCTCTCTGTGAAATATCAATAAAATATATTTTTTTAAAAAAAATTAAAAAAAAATTTACAAATATCTTTTTCCCTTGTTCTGATGGTAAAAGGCCTAGTAAGTTATATTACTCACAATAAAATAGCTATTACAAAACTAACATTCCTGGAATAACTTAGAAATTTTAAAAAACTTAGGAAGATGAACCAGCCCAGCTAGAAACCAGGCCAAGACCCTCCACTCCTTCTGAGACATTCAGGAGCAGGGCTTGATCTGATCTCTGGCTTGGTCAAAAAAGGGGTAGGGGCAGCATGGAAGGGAGCTTGACTCTGCACCCTCTGGTTATGGGGGGCTCAAAGATGCCCCAATGCCCAGAGGGGATATCATGTCAGGGTGACAGGAGGGTCACACTTTACTCATGCCCTCCTGAAGAAGTGCCAGATGGGCTCCATGGTGCATTTTGCTTCTAAAGGGCACACACAATAGCATCTAACCCCAAGCATTACATTTAACACCCAGCCCTTGGGAAGAGGCCCCCACTAAACCCCTCTGAGACATGAAGACAAAGAGAATAATTAAGAATCTCTCTTGGGAGGTGGGGGGGGGCAGTAAGTTAGGGAGATAAGAAACCTTGCTCTGCTCACCTACTAGCCTCACAGGGCTACTGGTGCCTGCCTGGAGGAGGTCTGAGTGCAAGCTTGGTCCCAGAAGCCTCCCTGGTGCCAGCCAACCTTGCGTAGGCTCTTGGGTAAGTGAAATAGAGAACTCCAAGTGGAGAAAGGGCAGGGGCCGTGGGATCCGAGCGAGAGCCTGTGTGCCTCATTAGTCATTCTTCAACATTGAGGGAAATCAGGAGTTAAGCACAATTATAAGAAGAGAAGGTAGCAGAAATCAAGACAGAAAGACGGTGGAGAAGTCTTGGTCTTACCCTGCAACCAATTGCTCATCGGTTGGAGGACATGGCTCGCTGAAATGGGAATAGGACCATCAAGACCAAACAAAAACACATTGATTTTTAAAATCATGAAAAGTTAATAGTTGTTTTTATTAAAACAGCATTAAAGTCTAGCAGAAGTACTACTATTAAGCATTAACTGTTGAGGCCAAGGCTATGAAACTTACCAGACAAGAAAGGATACAGACAACTCCCCAAGTTGAAGACTTACCACAGTTTTCTTACTAACGCTCAATTTCATAAACAGAGTGGGCCAGAATGAGGGTCAGTTTCCAGAACAAGAGCAAGGCCGGAAGACCTGGGGCAGAGCCTAGCACCACACACATTGGCTAGATGCCTGTGCACACGCATTGAATCTGACAAACCGTCTCCACGGATCAAATAAGAGCCCATGGGTAAACGCCTTATGTACAATGCACTGACTACCTCAGCCCCCGTTCCGGAGGTGCTATGACCACCTGCATAGCTGAGCTCACTGAGTCTCTGCCTGCGTGGCCCCTTCAGCAAGGCAGTCATGGCAGATCCGTATATACTTATGTTAGAAAATGTCTAAGACCTCTGCACTATCTGACGTGAGCTTTTTATAGAAAATACATTTAAAAGAGTTGAAGTTCCTCTACTCAAGTCTCTATCGTGCTGCTTTCCAGGTTTGCTGGGAACAGAGAGTAGGCCTGAGCCCCACCGTGCAGACAGCATCGCAGGGGTGAGAGCCTGCCATGACGCCATGCATGCCCCCCAGGCTGCCCTGCTGGGACTGCTGCTCCCCACAGCTCTCACCAAGAAGCACACGTTACCAAAGACCCATGCCAGAGAAATACAATGAAGAACACTTTTTTTCAGCACCTCCCGAACTTTAGCTCATTCGTTTGTATAGCAGTAACGGGGTAAGATGGTGTGTGGACTTTCTCAACATCATCCAGAAAGTCAAAAAAAAAAAAAAGCTCAAGTATGACCCCTAGAACTTTATCTGCTACACCTAGAAGGTCATAAAATCCCTTCACTTTCTGTCTGGCTGTGTTGCTCAGTGGTTATAGAGTGTTGGCTTGCAAACCAAAGGGTCGTGGGTTCAATTCCCAGTCAAGGACACATACTAGTAACTCCACTGCAGGTTTGATCCCCAGCCCCAGTTGGGGTGCATCTCTCTCTCTCTCTCTCTCTCTCTCTCTCTCTCTCTCTTTCTCTCTCTCTCTCTTTCTTCCCCCTCCTCTCTCTCTTCCATTCTCTCTCTAGAGATCAATGGAAAAATATCCTTGGGTGATATATATTCCTTAACTTTCAAATGGGAAGAAGCACATGGGGATTCCAAGTGTCAACAGTGTTCCATTTCCTTACTGGGGAAGGGTTTACATGTAAAAGGTTAAACTCCGCAAGCATGTTTTATGGGTCTGTGTCTGCCCCTCTGAGGGAGGCAGAGCCATCAGCAAGTGCTCACACCAGATGCAGGTGTTTGTAGACAGCTACTGGGAGGGAGAGGCATCTTAAGAAGAGGCTCCCTGTCTAAGGGACACGCCCAGATCACATACTTTAGGCCACAGAGTGAGAATCAGACCCGGAACCCGAAACCTGCACTAATCCCAGCATGCTGCCCTACAAAAACATGCCAATGTGGATGCCAGTGTAGACTCAGCTGGGGCAGGAAAAGGGAAGGGAGGTACACAAGCTTGGGGACAACACTATTTATTTACATTTCTGGGTACTGACCTAAAAACCAGCAAGTAGGGGCATCTTTCTCAGTGCATGTGCCACCCAAGCGAAGCTGAAAAGAGGCCCCGGTGCAGCCCGTGTGTGCCTGGCATGGAGGACTTGCATGTTGTATGCCAGCGAGCACTACAGCTCACCTGGCTGAGGTCCCCCTCCAGCACAGGGCATGACGGTGCCTAAAAGCTGGAGCCACTGCTTCAAGAAAGGCAGCCAGTCTGAGAAGGGCAGCAGTGCACCCTGAGTCCAGGCAGCACAATGCCAATGGGGAGATAAAGGGTAGAGACAGAAACCTGTCTAAGCTCTGGCATGATATCTAAGGTGAAATGATTCAGAGTGTTTTAAAATGAATGCAACTCTTCCAAACCACCAGCATCTCCTTCTCTGAGGCGGTAACCAGAAAATGCTGGAAAAATGTAGAGGAAGCCAGAAATAGCCATTCACGTCAGGAGGGACTGGGCCCACAACAGCCTTCCCAATGGACACCATGCTTCCTCTCCCACGGCTTTGTCCCTCCAGTGTGGGCTGGTTAAACAAGAGGTGGAAGTAAGCAGGAGCTCCATGGCTCCTGATACCCTACAATCAGGGACACTACAACTTTTCTAAACTTGAATTTCAAAACTTAGAGACAACAGACAGAATCTATTTTCTTTTCTCCCTTCTAAATTCTAGTCGGATTTTTTAAAAAACTGATGACTAATTCTTATACCCTGAAACACGTCACCTTCACGATCCGCATTTTAAAGCCAGCCTACTCTTTAAGCCAATGTTGTCCAATAGAACTTTCTTCAGAGACAGAAATATTCTACATCCACGCCATTCAATATAGTATCCACTAGTCACACGCGGCCACTGAACATCTAAAATGTGGCAAGTGAAACTAAGGAAATAAATGTTCAATTTTTTTCCATCTCAGTTCATTTCCATTTAAACGGCCACACCGGCCAGTGGCTTCGACCCTGGGCAGCACAGCGCTGCTCCTTCACTTCTCCAAGGAGGGCCGGCACCACATTCAGTCACCCATGGGCCTCTTCCCACTGTTTCAATCTGGCAAACTGACAAGCAGGAACACCTTGCTGCTTCCAGAAGAAAAGCACCTTTGAGAATGATGATCCAGAACAGAGAATGGTCTGCTGACCTTCACTGCAGTGCTTCAGGAAGATGTCTGAGGTATGACAGGTTCCCCGGTGCCAGGGGCAGAGCGACTGGGCAGGCCTATGTGACAAAATGAAATTGGGTCCCTAAGGGCATTAACCTGTATCTCTAAAAATACAGGGGGAGGGGGGGATCATCAGATGCTATAATGTGCTAACATCACCAAATGGCATTACCTCACAGTGATTTTCTTATAAGCTCTGAAAGTTACCTGCAGGGATTATGTGCCCCTGGCCCTCCTAAAAAATACCTCTACACAGACCATTCCAAGAGCTCTGAGTCTTCATGTCCTGAGCAGAGCCTCACACCTATGGGGCTTAGAGGAAGAACATCAGGCAGCTGGCCAGCCCGTTCTAAACTAATCTGTGGCCCAGGAGAAGACAAAGGCACCCACCCCGTGTGCAGGGGCAAAAAGCTTTCTGGGTGCCTCTAACAGTGTCTGTCCCAAGGTGCCACCTTTAAAAGGCAAGACAAGCACTGGCCTCTATGTCAACCAGAAGGACCCACTGAATGTCCAACAACCTCCCACCTCCCCTTCCCCTCCCGCTGTTCCCTTTTCCAAAGCCTGCTCCCTTCAGAGACAGTCACTGGTCACGCCAGAGGCCCCTGCCACCCTCACACACACAAAATGAAAACCATACTCTTGGAACTGTATAGCACTGTGGTACGGGGGTGCCTTGTTAGAGAACTGAGGAAAGCTGTGCAGTTTGCATGCATAAGGCCCAGTGTGGGGACCTCAGCTTTCCCATGGGACCGTGGAGGCTACCTCCTTTAGCTCACAAAGACCCCAGCTATGTTTAGGGGAACCAGAACAGGCAACTTACAGTCTCCCTTGCCTCATCTGGGTCAGTGTTACCACTTACTAAGCTTTATAAGAAGGCAGAAGCGGTCATTTCTCCTGTTGCATGATAGTCCTTCCCACAGAGAACAAGGGGGCACATACAAGAAGGAACAAGACCCGCTTTCACCTGTGCCCTAAAAAAAGACCAAGGGTCAAATCAGCCCCAGCTCTCTGCCCATCTCACCATCTGGACACTCTGCCCTGCACCCGAGCACCTATATTTGACCTCTGGGCTGTGCCTGAAGAGCAAAGACTGAGGACAGCGCGGGGTGTGCTCCCTCTACGCTCCCCTCACAGGAGATAAGTGACTTACAGAAACTGGCCTCACCTCATCTCCAACCTGCTTTACAGCTGGAGCATGTGACCAAACTATGCAGCAAGCCAGAGACTGGCTAATCAGTCCCCTGCCCCATGCTACCCAGAACACCCACCAGATGGTAAAAAAGAACACCCGGTTCCTCAGGGGAAACACAGGCCAACAGCAGGTGGGGCTTTGCACAGGCTCCGGGGAAGGACTAGCTCCACCATCAGCGACTTCAAAGCCCTTACCTGGAGTCACCGTCCTGGTCCTCGGCATGATCTCCAGTGTTGTTGACAGCATATCTGCTACGAGGCTTATCTGAGTGAGGGCGAAGAGGAGACAATGGCTAAGAAACCAGGACCCAACCACAGACAGGAGGATTGTGGAGCCAGTAAAAGTGATGGTTTCTAAATTGTGGTACACAGCCCGGCCAGTGTGATGTTGCTCAGTGGTGGAGCGTTGACCTATGAACCAGGAGGTCACCGTTGGATTTCAAGTCAGGACACGTGCTTGGGTTGCAGGCTCAGTCCCTAGTGTAGAGTCTGCAGGAAGCAGCCAATCAATGATTTTCTCTCATCACTGTTGTTTCTATCTTTCTCCCTCTCCCTTCCTCTCTCTAAAATAAAAAAATAAATAAATAACATATGGTACATACTCACAATAGCATACTAACCAGCCATAAAAAGGAATGAAGTTCTGGCACATGCTACATGGATGAACTTTAAAACATTATGCTAAGGAAAAGAAACCAGACACAAAAGGACAAATATTGCACTTACATAAAATATCTATAATAGCCCTAGCCAGCTTGGCTCAGTGGATAGAGAGAGCATCAGCCTTCGAACTGAAAGGTCCCAGGTTCGATTCCGGCCAAGGGCACATGCCTGTGTTGAGGCCTGATCCCCAGTGGGAGGTGTGCAGGAGGCAGCCGATCAATGATTCTCTCTTATCATTGATGTTTCTATCTCTCCTTCTTCCTTCCTCTCTGAAATCAATAAAGAAATATATATATATTTTTAAATACCTATAATAGGTAAATTCATAGAGACAGAAAGTAGATTAGCGGTTACCAGAGGCTGTGGGTAGAGGAAATGTGGAGTCATTGTTTGGTTACAAGTTTCAGTCTAGGGTATGGAAAATGTTTTGAGATAGTGGTGGTACTGGTTATACTATATGATGAATTAATTATGGTGAATGTGGTTAATGCCACTGAATTGTATACTTAAAAATGGTTAAAATGGCAAACTTTGTATTATATATTTTTTACCATAATAAAAAAATTTTCAGAAAATATGGTTTCCAAGAAGTTATGATAACTTAGGAAATGCTTTTGCTACTATTAAGACAGAAAAAAGATAAGTATAAATATATTACACACAGATACACATATATCCTCTCACTATATGATGTCAACTAGCTTGTAAAAAGCATAGGCAAAAGAATTTTTAGGTCTCGGCCTGAGCGCCATCTTCCTAGAAAACTCTGTGCCATGACAGCCACGTGGAGGAAGAAGGGAATGTGCAGGCTGAAGTGCAAAAGAAGAAAGACGAGGCAGAGGTCCAAGCACACCGTAAGCCCGTGCACCCGTGAAAGCCACAGGAGCAGAGATAAGGGCTGCCAGAGGCAGACACGCTGATACAAGCTGTGGCTGCATGCCTGCTGCCTAGCACTTGCTCAGTGGGATCTGGAACATACACATATGCCGTCTGAACGCGTCGCCGCCTTTTGAGAGACCCACCCTGCTCTTACAAAAAGAAGTCCCTTCTGGATCTTTGCCCTAGACCTGTGACATTCTGGACTGGTTTTGTCCACAGGTGTGGCTGAATGTAACATGTACAATTTATCAACTCTTCTGTCTTCGCTGAAGAAAAAAAAAAAATTTTTTTTAAGTCCTTATACTGCCCTAGCTGATGTTGCTCAGTGGTTAGAGTGTTGACCCTCGCACCAAAGGGTCGCAGGTTCTATTCCCAGTCAAGGGCATGTACCTTGATTGTGAGTTCACTCCCCACTACCTGTGGGAGGAAACCAGTCAATATTTCCTTCTCTCTCTCTCTCAGTGGATAGAGCGTTAGCCCCCAGACTGAAG
This sequence comes from Vespertilio murinus, assembly GCA_963924515.1. Taxonomy (NCBI): domain Eukaryota; kingdom Metazoa; phylum Chordata; class Mammalia; order Chiroptera; family Vespertilionidae; genus Vespertilio; species Vespertilio murinus. The sequence continues at coordinate 98,971,958 of OZ004705.1, read as the reverse complement.
GGTCCCGGGTTCGATTCTAATCAAGGCACGTACCTTGGCTGCAAGTCCCTGGGGCCCTGGTGGGGGGTGCATGCAGGAGGCAACCAACTGATGTTTCTCTCTCTCTCTCTTTCTCTCTACCCTCCCTTCCCCCCTCCCAACTCCCTTCCACTCTCTGAAAAGCAATGGGAAAAATATCCTCTGGTAAGGATTAACAAAACAAAAAAGGTCAACCTGCCCTACATGGTTGAGCGTAGACCTATGAACCAGGAAGTCACAGTTTGATTCCTTGTCTGGGCACATGCCTGGTTTTCGGGCTCAGTCCCCAGTGGAGACGTGCAGGAGGCAGCCAATCAATGACTTCTCTCATCATTGATGTTTCTATTTCTCTCTCCCTGTCCCTTCCTCTCTGAAATCAATAAAAAATTGAATAATAATTTAAAAAATACTATAATTATTATGCATGGTGCTAGGAGAGTATTAGACTTATCAGTTGCTCAGTTAATAAATGATATAAATGTCTAACCATTATGCTGTATACCTGAAACTAATATAAAATAATACTGAATATCAACTGTAATTGACAAATAAAATTAAAAAAGGAAAAAATAAATATGCTCCTTATCCCTTAGATTTAACCATCCTACTTCTGGTAATTAATCCTATAGCCAGCAAAATGATAATATATACAGAAAGGATATTCACACTGGTTTTAGTAGCAAAAGACTGGAAACAACTTAAATGCCCATCAACAGAGGACTGGACAAATAAATCACATATGTTCATCCCATGACTCTAATCATACTTCTGAAACTGTATCAAGATGGAAAATGAAAACAACACACACAGAACAGTGTGTCCTTTCACTTGTGCTTAGAAAAAGTAAAATAATATATGCATATGCTTGTGTTTACACAGGAGATTCTGGAAATATGCACAGGAAAATGGTAACAGCAGCTGCCCCTACAAGGGGAAATGGGTGATGGGGGGGGGGTCAATCAAAGGTGGGTAAAAAACAGTCTTCTCATAACTTAAGTCCCTTTGTACCGTATTAACAAGTGTTAAAACAGAATATCAATTACCAATTGAGCATGCATGATAATGAACAGCTACAAGTAACCCAAATGTCCATCCACAGCAGCTGCATGCTACAACTAAGAGCGGGGTGTTTACTAGGTCATAAAGTACTCCAAGGATGTTCAATGGAAGAGCCACTGCAGATCAATACACTTATGTGAAGTGGGGAAAAGTCCCCAAATAATACACTATTTTCCTATGGATATAGTGGGTGACTATGTACAGGAAGAACAATGACTAAAATGGTAAGCAGTTATCCCTGAAACGGGGGAGCAGACCGAGGTTAGGTAGTCAAAGAAAACTTAAGGTGAATCTGTAATTTCCTGTTATTTCCAAACTGAACACATTTATATATTTTTTTTAAAAAAACACAATAAATGTAACTACTTTAAAATGGAGCTGGAGCTGCCATCCCAAAACTGCCTGAAATGTCTTATCCCTCAAATCTTTGAAATGTTAAAACTGGGAAAAATAACCTTTGGATTGGGCTTAAGCAACCTGTGCCCCAAAGAACTGACTATAAAGATACAATAAAGCAGCCCTAGCCAAAACCGGTTTGGCTCAGTGGATAGAGCGAGGGCCTGCGGACTGAAAGGTCCCAGGTTCAATTTCAGTCAAGGGCATGTACCTTGATTGCAGGCACATCCCCAGTGGGGGAGGGGGGACAGGAGGCAACTGATCACTGTTTCTAACTCTCTCTCTCTCTCTCTTCCTCTCTGTAAAAAATCAATAAAATATATTTTTTTAAAAAGAAAGAAAGCAGCCCTAGCCTGTTTGGCTCAGTGGATAGAAGTCAGGGTCCCGGGTTTGATTCCAATCAAGGGCCCACACCTTGGCTGCAAGTCCCTGGGGCAGGGGTGCATGAAGGAGGCAACCGATTGGTGTGTTTCTCTCACATCAATGTTTTTCTCTGTCTCTTGCTCTCCCTTCCACTCCCTCTAAAAATCAATGAAAGAAAAATTGGGTGGGGATTAACTATATATATATATATATATATATATATATATATATATATATGCAAATACTATACCGGACTTATGACTATCAGACTAAAAACTAAAAACTGCTCAGAATTAACTTTACTATGTTACCTGACCAATAGAAATAAAAAGAAATAAATGCCTTCCTTCTATTGGTATGTTTCCCTTCCTTTTTTCATAACTACCCAAAGCCTTTGTCTCTCAATCAGAGTACTATTTGGAGCATCCCATATAGCTATTCTTATTGACCTCAAGGAAATGCTTGTTGCCTCTTATTCTGGTCTTTTGTTTTTAGGTTAACACATGCAGTGCTCACATATTTTTTGAAAAGGCTGCAGACATGGATGAAATATTAGCAACAGAAGCTTTTGGCTATTATGATTTTTTTCCTCCTGTTTCTTTTTATTTGTCTACACTTTCCAAACTGTACTCTATAAACAATAGGCAGTGACTGTATCATCAGGAAAAGAAGAAAGTTAAAGGACTTGAGTTTTAACGTGCCAGGCGGTGAGGGAAGGGGCCCTGCAGCTGGTTTCTCTGGTCCAGCAGCCAGGCGCGTGCCCGGAGCGCCAGGCCCGCGTCCGGCGCTCACTTACTTGTCTGGGATGCCGGGTGCTCCTGGCTTCTCTGGAAGGGGTACCTGAACAGCAGTTTATTGCCCCTGCTCCCCGAGCTCACCAGAATCACGCTGATGGGGCTGGTGTTGTCGCCCATTCTACCCCGAGGGCGGGGGGGGGGGGGAAGAGGGGGGCTGGCTTAGGAACACTAGCCGAGGGCGGGGCGGGCGTGCGGTGATGGGAAGCTGAGAAGGCCGGAACCGGGAAGTGGGATGGGGCCTGAGGAAGACGCGCTGGGGCGGAGGAAGGGGCCCTGACAAGGACGTCACCGAAGCCACGGAAGCCCGGCGCGGAGGGCCAGAGCAACCGAGCCAGCGCCCCGCAGCGCGCCCCGCGAGGCTCGTGAGATTCCCACCCCCGAGCCAGGCGGAAGCGCCGTGGGCACCAGCCCGCGGGCCGGGGAGTTTTGCGCAGGCGCGGGCTGTCGGGTGCGCAGCCGTGGTCTCTCTCGGGGAAAGCTACGCATGCGCGTGGACCGACCTCCTTCCGGCTGCGGCGAAGGAACCGCCCACCTGTGTGAATAAGAAACTGGAGCCAGATCAGCTTTCGGGTTTGAGGCCGCTGTCCCCGAATGATTTATTTCTCATTATAAAATGGGCAGAAAGGTTACATTTACAAATATAAAGTACTAAACTAAAAAAGTTTTTAAAAAATCATGTCAGTGGATCACAGACCTAAACGTAAGAGCTAACACTATAAACTTCTTACAGAAAAGCATATGGGAAAATATTCGTGATCTTGGACTGGGCAATGTTTACTTAGAAATGACACCAAATTGCCGAGGCCGGTTTGGTTCAGTGGTAGAGCGTCGGTCTGCGGACTGAAAGGTCCCAGGTTCGATTCCGGTCAAGGGCATGTACATTGATTGCGGGCGCATCCCCAGGTAGGAGGTGTGCAAGAGGCAGCTGGTCGATGTTTCTCTCATCGATGTTTCCAGCTCTCTATCTCTCTCCCTTCCTCTCTGTAAAATTTTTAAACTCTTACAACTAAACAATAAAAAGACAACTAACCAATTGAAAATATGAAAAGAAATTGAGTTGATATTTCTCCAAAGAATATAGACAAAATGCCAATAAGCACCTGAAAGATACTCAACATCATTCTCATTAGGATAATGTAAATCAAAACCAATTGCACACTTTATTTGTCTCCAAATCAATACATGGCTTTTATTTTATTTTAAAATATCACAAGTAAGTCCTGGCTGGTGTGCTCAGGGGTTAGAGCATTGGCCCGTGCACCAAATGGTCTCAGGTTGGATTCCCAGTCAAGGACATGTATGTAAGTTGGTTGCAGGTTTGATCCCCATCCCAGATCAGGGCTCATGGGGGAGACAACCAATTGATGTGTTTCACTTCGATGTTTCTCTCTCTCTCCCTCTTCCTCTCCCTCCCACCCTTCCACTCTCACTAAAAATCAATAGAAAAATATCCTCGATGAGTATTAACAAAAACATCATCTGGCATCTTGCTATTCCTATAGCTGGACAATTTAGATCTCATTCATCAGCCTGCTGAACTGTTCCTTTTTCAGAAACATAGTGGTATCTAAAATTTTTCTGATATTCTTGTTTTTAACTGTTGTGGCTTGCTGAATCAAAGCAGCTGAATTTGGTACAAGTTCAATGTCATTTCCTTCAAGAATTAACTCATCTTTTAAAAAAATAATCAACTCATCTATTTGGGCTTGAGATACTAAATGAGCAACGCCTTATATCATCCGAACCTTGTATTTTTCACCCAAGAAATCTCTGATTTCAACAGGAGAACCATTCTCCTGAATAACGCACTGATGGGGAAGTGAGAGTACACGGAGCTCATTCTGTAACGGAAGCTCAGGGTAACACCTGATCATGTTCTGAACGAGACTGCAGGTAGTGTGAACGGTAGCCAGTTCCCTTCCATTTCCCTGCCATTTGTCAACATGGAGCCGCTTCCTTTTCATTCCGGGGAGACTGAGCTCTATATGGATGTGACTGAAGTCCCTCCGCAGGGCGCCTGTGAGGCCCTGCACAATCACTGTGCATCCCTGCAGGGGACACCCACATTTTCTGGGATGTCAACAGTCTGATTGCTGAGAATGGTCTTCGTCCTCACAGTAGATGTGACAAAAACAAAAACAAAAATTGAACTGCACACTTAAAATGGGTGCAAATTATATCTCAATACAGCTGTTTTTAAAATCACCTCATGCACCCCATCCAAGTCTTCCCCAGGAAGTGACTGTAGTTAACCGTCTACTGTGGCTGTTTCCAAATCTTTCTCAAACATTTCAAATGCATGAGGGGGTAATCACTTGACTAAGGGATTGCTGAGGTAACCTCTTGCATTGAAGCTGACATAAACATGTATTTTGAAAAAACAGATTTATGGCTTGAGTCTCCCAGGGTGAAGAATACAGACATTTGAAATGCCTCAGACATTACCAACCAAGCCATTGCCCCTACACAAGGCTGCATAGCATTGACTTAATTTTCCCCAAAAAATTCCCAAAAAGGAAAATGGTATAACATTATTCTATGTTGCATTTATTTTTAAAAATATGTGTTTATTGACTTAGAGAAGAAGGAAGAGAGAGATAGAAACATCAATGATGAGAGAGAATCATTGATCTACTGCCTCCTGCATGCCCCACAATGGATATTGAGTCTGCTACCTGGGCATGTGCCCTGACCGGAAATTCAACTGTGACCTCCTGGTTCACGGTCAATGCTCAACCACTGAGTCACGCTGGCTAAGTGTTGTTGCATTTTTTAAAATTATTACTAAGGTGGAGAACTATGTCACTTGATTATTTGCCAGTATCTCCGAATTGCCTTCTTGTTTTCCTTATGGGATGTTTATTCTTCTTTAATGGTTTGGACGTGTTATCTTCATGTTACAGATCCTGCAAGCCTTTTTCCCAGTATATTTTGACATTATGTATAATCAATAGTTTTCTGAGTTCTGACACAGTTCCCAGAAATGTTTCTGGAATGGAAATGAGGGCACAGAAGGAAGAGGTGAGGCTGGGAGAGCTGGCCCGATGGGAAAGGGAGAGCCCACTGTCTGGAGAGATGGCCAGCTGTGGTACTGGGAGTATCTCTCCAAGGGCGCCAGGAATCTGCACATAAGGACCGGCCTCCAGCTCCAGCCTCCTTTCTTCAGCTTCCCTGGACCATGCTGCTAGCACACCAAATAGTCCCACAGCCCCCAAACCTGGAGGAGCAGGGCTGGTATCCAGGGACTCGGGGAGGCTGTCTCTGAGCAGGGAGAAGGCCCAGAATTGGAGGAATCCACCATTCCCCAATAAGCCCTCTGGGCCCACTTCCTGCTAGCTACTTTCACAATAGCATTCACTGTTTGTTTTTCGGGCTAAATTCTTTTTTTTAATAAATATTTTTTATTGATTTTTACAGAGAGGAAGGGAGAGGGATAGAAAGTTGGAAACATCGATGAGAGAGAAACATCAATCAGCTGCCTCCTACACACCTCCTACTGGGGATGTGCCTGCAACCAGGGTACATGCCCTTGACCGGAATCGAACCTGGGACCTTTCAGTCCGCAGGCCGACGCTCTATCCATTGAGCAAAACCGGTTTCGGCCCGGGTAAATTCTTAATATCTTTTCATCATAGCGCGCATTGGAGTCCATGAGAGGTGAAAGGTCACCAGGATGCCAGCACACAGGGGCTCGGATACATTGCTTCCCAGGCTGCCCTCACAGGACTCAGGTGCAGGAATGTCCAGGCTGCACTGAGCAAGCAGAGGTCTGACTCCCACGCCACCCTCACCAGCAGCATCTCGGTGTCTACATTTGTTGACTTCATTGGGCTGTTACAGTAATCAGAGCTCCTGTCACTCCCTGTCCAGTCCAGGCTGGTGCTGGCGGCCAGAGGGACTCTGGGGTGGGCTGGCCATGCTTTAGGCTTCAGCTTCCCCACCAGTAACAGGGCTGGGAGCAGATGGTCTGTATGTGTGGTCTTTTTCTAAAACTTTTATTAAATTGATTGGGGTGACTTTGGTCGACCTTCAGGTGTAGGTTTATATGTTGCAAGACCTATATATTGTACTGTGTGTCCACCACCCAGAGCCAGATCTTCTCCTGTCACCACATATTAGGTCCTCTTTCTCCCCACAAACCCTGTAGGTGCAGTTTTAGCCTGAGGCCCTCACACTGTCCCCTGGACAACCGTGTACCCAGGGCCAACCTCCTCTCACTACAAGGTACGTCCTCAAACTCTTCCCTGCTAACCCCTGAAATTCTAAATCCTCACTTTAAATTTAAGTAACTCTTTTGTAACCTACTCTTTTGAAGGGAAATCGATTCTTGGAATCCTAAACTCCTGACCTTTCCCCCCAGCTTAGGCCCCCTAGGCAGGGCCAGGCCTTATCAGTCCTGCCACTCAGTCCGGGTCTGATAGAGCTCCTGTGATGGTCGGGGTCAGCGCTGCCCCTAAAGTGGCCGAGACCTCCTGCCAGAGGATGTGGGTTGATATGCCTTAGCCAGACAGAACTTCTGTCTTTTCGAGAAAAACCCTATCACGCCGAAACCGGTTTGGCTCAGTAGATAGAGTGTCGGTCTGCAGACTGAAGGGTCCCAGGTTCGATTCCGGTCAGGGGCATGTGCCTTGGTTGTGGGCACATCCCCAGTGGGGGGTGTGCAGGAGGCAGCTGGTGGATGATTCCCTCCTCGATGTTTCTAACTCTCTATCCCTCTCCCTTCCTCTCTGTAAAAAATCAATAAAATATATATATTTAAAAAAAAAAAAAGAAAAACCCTATCACCTCACCTCACCCTGAGAACACCCTGCTTGCTGAAACCTCAAGGCTGCACAAACAAGGAACAGAAACCATTTGAAGCATAGCTTGAATCCGTGCCCAGGTGTTAGTGCTTAAGAAAAATTTTTCTTTGCTTATATAACTAATCTTTCTTTGTTATAGTAGGAACCAATCAAAAACTACCATATCTCCCTACATTGGAGATAAAAACTGCTTGTTGCCAAGATTCGGGGCTCTCGTTGATCACTGCTGTGTCAGTTGAGACGTGAGCCCAGACTCGAGTTCGTAATAAAGGCTTCCTAAATTTCAAATTGGCTGACTGGTGGTCGTCATTCGCGGGTCGCCCACAACATCTGGAGGCCCCAGCAAGATCCACTCTGACCTTGTTGTCAGTGGATGGACACCCCAGGGAGGACACTCTGATCTCCGTCCCGGGTTCCAGGGAGACAGAGTGACCTCCGCACAAAACGGCGATCCGGTAGTTGAAGCCATCTGGACCTCAGAGACTGAGGTAAGTCTCTGGTCTGTCTGTGGAACGTTCCTTTCGGGACCAGAGGAGGGCGGGACACCGCATAACCTCCCAGTCCAGACCCCTGGCGCCACGGCGTCAAGGGTCCCTGTGATTAAGGAGATCTGTGGTGTCAGAAGTGGGGTAGGACAGGTGTGTCTGATTTATGTCTGGCTTGTTTTGTTTCTGAGTGTTTTCTGTGTCGCGTGGCTTTAATATTGTTAAGATGGGACTGGGTCCGCTCGGACCCTCAACCCCGTTGCAATGTTTTCTAAAAAACTTCCAGGATTTCAGGAAACGTGCGGATGACTACAGAGCTCCGGTGGATACCTTTTCTTTACAGAAATTCTGTGAATTGGAATGGCCCACTTTTGGGGTAGGGTGGCCCTCCACCGGGACGCTTGACCTGGCCACTGCCTACGGTGTACACCATATTGTATATGGCCAGCCAGGCCACCCAGACCAAATTCCTTACATTCAAATTTGGGTCAATATTTTGACTGATAAGCCCCGGTGGATAAAAGGTTGCTTACCCCCAGGGGAGAAATTGGAAGAGAGACAAACAATTCTTTTTTAAAAAAATAAATCTTTATTACTCAGATTATTACAATTGTTTCTCCTTTTTCTCCCCCAAAGCTCCCTACCACCCAGTTCCCATCCCACCCTCTGCCTTTATCCCCCCTGACCCCCCCATTGTCTTCATCCATTGGTTATACGATTTCAATCCAGTCTCTCACTGCTCCCCCACCCCCTTATCCCTCTGATAATTATCAGTCCACTCCCTTTCTTTGCCCCTGATTCTACTATCCTCAGATTTTTTTCTCTTTTCTTTTCCTTTTTTCCCCCCGTATATGAATTTCAAGTGGGACACTCTCTCCCATTTGTTTTTGTAGGGAAATACAACAAAGTGTTCTGTAGCAAATGGCTGCAGACTGTCCAAATGTCTCAGGACCACATGAATAGAATCCGCTCCTCCTCCAGTTCACACCGCCCCTCCGGGACACACGGCTCCTTGGGGTCATCCTGCTCCCCCAGGTCCCACCGCCCCCCACCTCCAGGGCACATGGATCCCCCGGGTCCCCCCGCCACCCCGGGGCACATGACTCTTCCAGGGCACACGGCTCTCCGGGGTCCCACAGCTCCCCCGGGGCACACGGCTCTCCCAGGGAGCACGGCCCCCCTGGGGCACATGGCTTTCCAGGGGCACACGGCTCCCCCCGGGGCGAGACGAACAATTCTTAAAACCCACACCTCCATTCCGAGACCAAAACCCTCAACAGGAAAGCAGAGCTTGAGTCTGGGTATTATTACAATATTTGATATTTTGTTTATCTGCTTGGGTATAATTATTTGTTTATATGAGTGTGAAAATCTATGAAAAAGAAAAAAAGAGAGAGAAAGAAAGAAACCTTTAATTTGTTTAAAACTGAATGCTCTGACGGCCACTGGGATTCCTTTTTCTCAGGGGTGCTTTGCTTTCTGTCAGAGGGGAATCAGCTCACCGAACAAGATATATATGTTTATTAATTTGAAGGTATGAAGTTGTAACAACTGTAGTACAAAATGTTAAAAGCAAAGACCAAATTCTAAAGTTAGCTACTGTTTGTTTCAATTGACCATTGAAGTTTAATGTGATTAATGGTTACAGTACATTGTAAAATCTTTAGAAGAAAAGGAAAATTTTTCTTAAGCACTAACACCTGAGCACGGGTTCAAGCTATGCTTCAAGTGGTTTCTGTTCCTTGCTTGTGCAGCCTTGAGGTTTCAGCAAGCAGGATGTACTCAAGGTGAGGTGAGGTGACAGGGTTTTTCTCGAAAAGACAGGAGTTCTGTCTGGCTAAGGCATATCAACCCACATCCTCTGGCAGGGGGTCTCGGCCACTTTAGGGGCAGTGCTGACCCCGACCATCACACTCCCACCCTCTGTCAGAGGGCCGGACGGGGCTCAAAGACCCTATCTTGAACCTACTTCCACACCTCCACCTTCTCTGGTGCAATGTTCCTGCCCAGGAGAGAGCACTCACCAACAATAGCAACTACAATCACCTTGAATTCACAGTGAGGTGGAGGCTGTTCTAAACCCCTACCTGAGAAGTTAACACAGTGAAACCGGGACTCACAATGTTAATTAGCCTGCCCAGAGTCACCCAGGGGTCGCTTTCAGGGGAGGGTCTTCACTGAGGGCCTCTCTGAGCTCAGCTCCAGCTACAAAAGTTCCGGGGCTTTGAATTCTGTTCAGAGACCAGTAGATCTCAGTGTCCTGGAGGACTTGGGCTCCTGTGTCACAGGAAACCAAGGCCCAGGGACAGAACAGACTTGCCCAACCCCCAAAGGGCCAGCAGCCTAGCCCACAGCAAACTTAGGTCTCCTCTCCCATCAAGGAGTGGTTCCCTCCTCCACATGTTTCATAACTTTCCCAAGCCTCCATTTCCTGATCTTGAAACATACTATGGTAATAATATAAAACTTCTCTCCCAGAGAGCGTTAATGGTCAACTACCCACCATGAAGAGTGTTTGGTGCCATGCCCAGGACTTAGAAGGCACTTGATAAATGTCACCTAACACCAGACAGCAGACCTTACCTCAATCACACAAATTAGTCCAAGGTGATTTGTGTGCAATCAAATGCCAAACAGTAGAATTCTTAGAATGGTAATATAGACAGTTCTCTACAACTCAGCATTTGGCACAGTTTTTGTTTTTTGTTTTTTTTAATGAGATAAAACCTGCCTGCTATCGTGGCTCAGTGGTTGATCGGCGACCTATGAACCAGGAGGTCATGGTTCAATTCCCTGTCAGGGCACAAGTCCAATTTGGGGCTCGATCCCCAATAGGGGATGTTCAGGAGACAGCCAGTCAGTGATTCTCTCTCATCATTGATGTTTCTATTTTTTTTCTCTCTCTCCTTATCCCTTTCTCTCTGAAATCAATAAAAATGTATATTTTAAAAAAATAATCAACTAGTGAATGCATAAATAAGTGGGACAGCAAATTGATGTGTTTCTTTCCCTTCCTCTCCTACTACCTAAAATCAATTTAAAAATAAAAATCCATTCAACAAAACCAGCATTAAGACAGTGGAGGCAAACTACAGACTTGGGGGAAGATATGACACATCACACTGACAAAGAACTTATATGCAGAGTGAGAGTGCAAAGGGGTGGCAGGTGGGAGTTTTTTTGAGTGATGGAGCCAGTGATTTTGGTGGTAGTTACACAACTCTACACATATGTCAAAATTCACAGAGCAGTACACTAAAAAAGTCAATTTTGTTGCACGTGAACATTAAAAGGAATTATTTGCCTCACTGTTAAAATGACGATATGGTGAGCAATATTGCAATCCTGCCCAGCCAGCATGGCTCACTGTGGCTCAGTGGTTGAGCACTGACCTATGAACAAGGAGGTCATGATTTGATTCCTGGTCAGAGCACATGCCCAGGTTGCAGGCTCGATGCCCAGTGTGGGGCATGAATGAAGCAGCCAATCAATGATTCTCTTTCATCATTGATGTTTCTACCTCTCTATCCTTCTCCCCTCCTTTCTGAAGTCAATAAAAATAGTGTAATCCCTATTATTTCTATATTAGGATAATTCTCTTGTATTGACCTAGCTTTCAGGAGACACACCCAGTCAGTACATCTTTCCTCAGTGCTGGGAGGGCAAAACCATTGCTTCCTCAGAGGAAACCCAAGAATCACAGATAGAGCTGTGGGAGGGAGGGAGCTGGCACGTGACCAGGGTGATCTAGCCCCAGGAGCCATGCAGGCAGCACGGGGCATATGCCAGCCCCAGGAAAGTGTGTTTTGGGCCCTGCTCCTGCGGTCTCCCTCATTTTTTAAGTCTGAAATGGACAAGGACAATGCAGAGCTGGGCTGCAAATGCAGGCATGACCGCCTGGGCTGGCTGGGCCCCTATCTCTGCTGGATTCTGGTCAGGCTGTGGCCAACGCCCCCTCTAAAACCCAGGAAGGACGGCAGGGGTGATAACCCCTCACCCCTTCTGTCCCACCAGGCTCTGACTGCCCATTGTCACTGGATCGGATAAGAGACCCCACCCAAGCCCCCTCAGCCTGGCCCCCACCTAGACTCTGTGCATATAAGTGGACCCTGGAGGCTGAGCGCCACAGAGGCCAGTCCTGGACATTCCCAGCTCCAGCTCCAGCTCCGACACCACCATGTCTCTGACCAGGGCCGAGAGGGCCAACATCATGTCCATGTGGGACAAGATCTCTGCACAGGCAGATGCCATCGGTACCGAGACCCTGGAGAGGTGAGTGCCAGACAGGCCGGGATGGGGCCAGGTGGGTGACAATGTGGGACTAGTGAGGACAGGGGAGAGGGCGAGGGAACAGTGGGGAGGAGAAAGAGAGGAAGGATCAGTGAGTTTGAGTAGAGGCAAGTGGATGGCGAGGGAGCTGAGGACTGTGTTTCTCGATGGGATCCAGCACACCATGTCTCTACAAACATCTGCTGAATGAATGAATGAATGAATGAATTGGAGAATGACAGAGATGGGGCAGTGAGGGTGAGATAGTGCAGTTTTGCACCCAAGGCAAGGGTGCTACTGGCCTCACCAAAGTGCCGCTCTGCTTCCACCCCCGAAGGCTCTTCACCACCTACCCCCAGACCAAGACCTACTTCCCACACTTCGACCTGGACCCTGGCTCTGCGCACCTGCGCTCCCAGGGCTCCAAGGTGATGGCCGCAGTGGGCGACGCGGTCAAGAACATGGACAACATCACCAGTGCCCTGTCCAAGCTGAGTGAGCTGCACGCCTACATCCTGCGCGTGGACCCCGTCAACTTCAAGGTGAGCATGGCTGGTCAGGACAGAGGCAGGCCGGGAGGCAGGCGAGGAGGGCAGGGTCTCTGCGAGACCGGGAACCCCAGCCCCCTCCCGCCCGCCCGCGCTGAGCCTCCTCCCGCCCCTCCTCCGCCCCTCCTCCCGCCCCGCGCTGAGCCTCCGCCGCCCCCAGCTCCTGTCCCACTCTCTGCTGGTCACGATGGCCTCGCACTTCCCCGCCGACTTCACGGCCGACACCCACGCCGCCTGGGACAAGTTCCTGTCCATTGTGTCCAGCGTCCTGACCGAGAAATACCGCTGAGCAGGCCGAGGGACCCCAGAAGACAGGCTGCAACCCCTCCACTGCTCTATGGGGCTTCCCTCATCCCCCTCCCTGTGGGTGACCCGTCAATAAAGGGCTGAACCTACTCCTCGCCTCTGTGGTCACTGGGGCCCCTGCGGGGAGGAGGGCGGGAGAGGGGGAAGGGTGGACCTCAGGGTTGCTTGGGGGGCTGCAGGAATCCTTTGCACTGACCCCAGGGTCTCTCAGAGGGCAAAGGTCAGCACCCTAAGAATGAAGGGCACTTGAGATTTGGGCTGGTGGCGGAAAGGACACCTCAGTATTTACTTCTGGGTCAGTACCAGAACCCACCTGGCCCTATGTCTCTCCCCCGGGCCACCATGTTACCCTTTCTTCTTCCTCTGGAATACCTACTATTTCCTCGCTTAAGAACCAGGAAGAAAGGAGCAATGAAGGTGTTCATTCACTCATTCATTCACCACCCTTTCATTCGCTTGCCCATTGCTTCTTCCATAAACTAACATTTATTGGCATCTAAGACTCCCAAGCATTTTTCTAGACCAGCAATTTTCAACCCACATGCTGCAACAGTTTTTAACACATGCAATACCAATTTAGTCAGGGGCACTGACCTCTTTTCCCTTAAATTGTCAAATTTAAAAATGACAACAGCAAAAACTGGTTTGGCTCAGTGGATAGAGCATCAGTCTGTGGACTGAAAGGTCCCAGGTTCGATTCTGGCCAAGGGCATGTACATTGGCTGCGGGCACATCCCCAGTAGGGGGTGTGCAGGAGGCAGCTGGTTGATGTTTCTCTCTCATCGATGTTTCTAGCTCTCTCTCCCTTCCTCTCTGTGGAAAATCAATAAAATATATTTTTTAAAAATAAAAAAATAAAAATGACAACAGCCAACACAATAGCCATCCAATGTGAATGAGTCAAAATTATACCTTCTTTTGTCAGATCAGTGTATATATATATATATATATATATATATATATATATATATATATAGTGTGTGTGTGTGTGTGCGCGCGCGCGCATGCGCGCGCTGTGGAATTATAGTCATTAGTTTACATGTGCCATGAAGTCAAAAAGGTTGAAAATCATTGTTCTAGGCTATGAATACAGCAGCTAAAATCAGCACAACTCCCTGCCCCATGGAGCTGATAATCCCACAGACATGATATATGGTCTGATCACTGTTCACAGGAATAAAAAGAATAAAAAAGGAAAAGATGCCTGGCTGGTGTGGCTCAGAGGTTGCAGGTTGATCTATGAACCAGGAGGTCACGGTTCGATTCCCAGTCAGGGGTCATGCCTGGGTTTTGGGCTCACTCCTCAGTGTGGGGCATGCAGGAGGCAGCCGATCAATTCTCTCTCATCATCAATGTTTCTATCTCCCTCTCCCTTCCTCCCTGAAATAAATAAAAATGTATTTAAAAAATAATCTATAGAAGGACAAACTAGAAATGATTACAAATGATTGAGCCAGTGGGAATAGAGAGGTAGAATTGGGAGGGGGAGGTCCTACAGTTTTAATCTTTGAATCATGTAAATATTTTACATCATCAAAAATATAATTAAAAAGAGCAAAAAATGAGAACACCAAAATTGAAAACCAACTTAAAAGAACCTCTGTAAGAATATAGTAATATAATTATCAGAAGAAAAAATTATTGCAAATGACTTCTGAACACAGCACCTTGGCTGGGACCAAATGAATAGCAATATATATATATATAACAAATCCTAGCATTCACTCAGTAGTTTATTGGTCATAATAACACAGATATTGTAATTTCATAAACTTTTACTTGAAATATTTTCAAAATATAAAAAAACTACAAGAATAAGGTAAAGATGGAGAATGGTGACTGCTAGTTATTACAGGTTTTTTAAGGGGTGATGAAAATATTCTAAAATCGGTTGTATTGATGGTTGGACGTACGAATATATTAAAACCATTGGATTATATGCTTTAAGTGGGTGAATTGTATGGTATGTGAAATATTTCTCCATGCGTTTGTAAAATAAAATAAGACAAAACATTCCCAAATACTCTTCATTGAGATTCCTGATTTTAACATTTGCCTTCATGTTGTCTCTCTTTCTGAGCCATTTGAGTGTAGGATGCAGACATGGTTTCTCTTTAATACCCTGAAAAATCTTGTGAATTTCCTGAAACCAACAAGATCACTTGCCTGTATAGCCTTAAAATAACTACCAAAATCAGATCACCAAACCCATTAAGGCACAGATCCCATGCACCTGTTGTCCTTCCCAGTCACATCCTTTTCCTACCCAAGATCACACTTGGCATTCAGTCTGGCTCTTCAGTCTTTCCTTGAACGACTTTAATCATTTTGAAGAGTATATGCCACTTAGTTTGTAGAATTCCTCTGACTGAGTTTTTCTGATGTGACCTCATGAAGATTTAGGTGATGCATTTTGGCAGGAACATCACAGAAGTGACATGTCCATGTCGATGCATCCCATGGGGCACATGCTATTTAATGTTGGTCATATTCACTATGACCAGTTAAAATGGGGTCTGCCAGGTTTCTCCACTGCAAAGTTAATTAGTATTGTATGCTTTTTCATTGATGAATAAGTCATTTTTATGGGTGAAGCTTTGAGACTGTGTATACATCCTATTCTTTTTACTGAATTTATTGGGGTGATGTTGATTAATAAAATTACATAGGTTTCAGGAGTACAATTCTATAAAACATCATCTGTATATTGTATTTTGTGTTCACCATGTGTCCAATAAAAGTCAAGTCCAGTATCCTTTCATCACCATTTATTCCCTTTTCACCCTCCTCCACCTCCCTTCACCCCCTTTTTCCTCTGGTAATCACCATACTGTTGTTGTCTGTGCCTATGAATTTGGGTTGTGGTTTTTTTTTTTTATTCCTTTACCTTTTTAACCCAGCCCTCTGACAGCCGTCAGTCTGTTCTCTGTGAATGTTTCTATTTTGTGTGTGATTTTATTTTGTTCATTAGATTCCACATATGAGTGAAATCATATGGTATGCAACTTTCTTTGACTGGCTTATTTCACTTAGCAAATGCTCTCCAGGTCCATCTATACTGTCCAAAAGTAAGAGTTCTTTCTTTTTATGGCTGATTAGTATTCCATGGTATAAATGTACCACAGCTTTTTATCCACCCATCTACTGATGGACACTTGGGCTGCTTTCAAATCTTGGCTGTTGTAAATAACACTGCAATAGGGGTGCGTACATGCTTTCAAATTTGTGTTTTGGGCTTCTTCATATACCATCTGTTCTTTATATAATTTCATCCACTGTCTTAGCATCCATGAATGGTTCCTGCTTACATCAATTGTTACAATTCTCCATCATCTTTTCTCTACTGATTAGTAGGCGTTCTACTGAAAGGAGCTTTTCCTTCTCCATTTTTAATTTATACCATATTAACTCAGTTCCCATTTTATTCAGTGGGTTATAATCTATTACCAATCATTCTTTATTTTGACCCTAAAACTTCCCCAGGTTTGGACAGTGGGAGTCCCTTCAAACTGACTACTCTGAGTCCTTTGACATATCTCCATCATCCTTGAGTACATTCTAATTTCTTCTATAAGAAGCTCTAGGCTCCTTGTGTATTTCCGCTGCACCAGCATGAAATTAGCCATTTCTCCACATAGTTCTGTTTCCTCCTAGTGGAGAAGGATGGTTGCAAAGCAAGAGCTGGGAGCGGGGTGTGTTCATCACTATCCGAATGTTATTCCTGCTCGTCTCTGTGGACAGAACTAAGAGATATATTTTTATACACACATACACATGAGTAACTATACACATGTACCTATTCTTTATATTCTAAGGATAATAGAAACCATGACCTCTTACCAGCATCTCTGATTACAGTCCAATGTCACACAAAGGCTTATCCTGTCTTCTCCCTTTCAGTGTTCACACCTCCCTTCTGTGATATGAGAAACCTGGCTCCCTCTGCTCTCAAAGTACTTACTTATTGCCCTAACTGGTTTGGTTCAATGGATAGAGCATTGGTAGGCGGACTCAAGGGTCCCAGATTCCATTCCAGTCAAGGGCATGTACCTTGGTTGCAGGCACATCCCCAATAGGCAGTGTGCAGGAGGCAGCTGATAGATGTTTCTCTATCCCTCCCCCTTCCTCTCTGTAAACAAACAAACAAACAAACAAAAAACAATTAAAAATAACAATAGCAATTTTTTTTAAAAACCACTTACTTATTTGCTCAATTCCCTCGCATATTACCAATATCCCAATGGAGCCAACTTTGATTTCATAATTTTGAAACTATGCTATCTAAGAGATGCAAATATAAAACCCATGCAAATGCATATGATTTAAAAAGACTTTAATTAAAAAACATATATCATTGTAAACAAATGTTTTAAAGGTCAGTGAAGACAGAGGACAGTGCGAAGGGCCAGTGAGTTCAGAGGTTCTCTGGGGAAGAGAATTGCACAGACATCTGGCCCTGGCTCCCTGAGGCCTGCGCAGGGCAGGCACCTGGAGGAGCGTGAAGTTTCTTCTGAGGCCTGGACTGCCTCGGAGGCGGTCAGGCTGCCGCCAGCACTGATTTGGGGTCTGTGACCCTGAGGAAACCTTGGTCAAAAGAGGCTTCTCTGAAGAGCCTTCCTGGGATGCCGCTGGAGAGAGCACTGTTTCTGGCAGAAGGGAAGTGGGAAGCCTGGTCAAGCCTGGAAGGAAGCCCCTCTGGTGACAGGAGGTGAAGGGGCTGGATGCCAGGGCAGTGGGGGGGGGGGGGGAGCTGGCAGTGCAGACCCAGCTGGAAGCTAGAGCAGGCAGGAGCTGCTGTGGTCTGGGACAGGCAAGGTGGGGGAGGGGGAGGGGCGCGTGGGGCTTCCAGCTAAGGAGGGTGGAGCTTGGGTGGGAGACTTCAGTCTGGGGGAGAAGTGGGGCCTGCCGAGCTTGCAAGGCCTGTGGCAGGGTTAAACTTGGCTTCTCCCAGCTCAGAGGAGGGGGAGGGGTGGTGGGGAGGTGGCAACCCTCTTCCTGAGCTCAGCCCCCACCCCCACCCCCTCTGCTGGCTCTTCAGCTACCCCCAGACCCAGACCTACTTCCCACACTTCGACCTGCACCCTGGCTCTGCGCACCTGCGCTCCCACGGCTCCAAGGTGATGGCCGCAGTGGGCGATGTGGTCAAGAACATCGACAACATCGCAAGCGCCCTGTCCAAGCTGAGTGAGCTGCACGCCTACATCCTGCGCGGGGACCCCGTCAACTTCAAGGTGAGCATGGGGACAGGGGTCCTGGCTGGTCAGGACAGAGGCAGGCCGGGAGGCGGGCGAGGAGGGCAGGGTCTCTCCGAGACCGGGAACCCCAGCCCCCCTCCCGCCTCCTCCGCCCCTCCTCCGCCCCCAGCTCCTGTCCCACTCTCTGCTGGTCACGATGGCCTCCCACTTCCCCGCGGACCTCACGGCCGACGCCCACGCCGCCGGGGACAAGTTCCTGTCAGTTATGTCCAGCGTCCTGACCGAGAAATACCGCTGAGCGCGGCCGGAGGACAGGCTGCGACCTCTGTTTGACCTCTGAGCCCTCCCACTGTCTCCCCTTACTCCCCAATTTAAAGGGTGAGAGTGGAATGAGCTGGGCCCCGCGACCTCAGTACCGGGGCAGGAGGAAACTAAGCGAGGGGAGTCTCTCCGGGGCGGGAGGCCACCCTCGGGGCGCTTTGGGGCGGTCCTTGCGCCTACGGACCCCAGGGAGCAGGGGGAGCCCCGCGGCCCGGGCACGCCTGCGCCTCGCGCGGGCTTTTCGAACCGCCCGCCCGGGCGAAGCTTCCCGCGGCGTGCTGGTGTGGGCGGGCGGGCTCAGGGGACTTTTCCTCAAAACCTGTCCTGGCCCGCGGGGAAAAGGGGGTTCCCCCCCGCCCCCCGCCCTTTCTCCGGGTACTTCCACGGACTCCCCTCTGGCCCCCGAAGCAGGAACTTTGCCCGCAGGGAGGTCATGGCAGACCCCGCTGCAGTCTGCACTGCAGCCAAGGCACCGGGCCCGGCGACGTCCGTGCGGGTGACCCCGGGGCGGTCTGGGCTGCAGACATTCCGGGCCGAGGGTCGCCGGGCTCCGGCGGCGCCGGGCGCAGAACGGCGGGCGGGGCGCCCCGCGCGGGCCGAGGGCGGGGCCGCTATAAGCCGCCGGGCGGCGGCCGGCGCCGCAGAGCCCGCCGCGCCCGCACCATGCTCAGCGCGTCGGAGCGCGCCCACATCGCGCAGGTCTGGGACCTGATCGCCGGACACGAAGCGCCGTTCGGGGCGGAGCTGCTACTCAGGTGGGGAGGGGCGAGTCTCCGGGACGCAGGGAGGGGTGTCGGGCCTGAGGCGGGCGCGGGGGAGGAGGGCGCGTAGGAGGGACGGGGAGGGGGTGTCTCCAGGGGTCTGGGCGGTGCAGAGCTGCGGGATCCCTCGCTGCCCGCTCACCCCATTGACCCGCGCCCGCAGGCTCTTCACCGTGTACCCCAGCACCAAGCTCTACTTCAAGCACCTGGGCCCCTTCCCCGACGAGGTGCAGCTGCTGAGCCACGGGCAGCGGATGCTGCAGGCGGTGGGCGTGGCGGTGCAGCACCTGGACGACCTGCGCGCCGCGCTGAGCCCGCTCGCCGACCTGCACGCGCACGTGCTGCGCGTGGACCCCGCCAACTTCCCGGTGAGGCCGCGGGGCCGCGGGGCGTGCGCGGGACGCCGAGGACTGGGGGTGGGGTGCCGGAAGGAACTGGAGGGGCCGGCGCCCTTTCACCCGCCCCTTCTCCCGCAGCTGCTGATCCAGTGCTTCCAGGTGGTGCTGGCCTCGCACCTGCAGGGCGAGTTCACGGTGGAGATGCAGGCGGCGTGGGACAAGTTCCTGACAGGCGTGGCCATCGTGCTGACCGAGCAGCACCGCTGAGTCCCGTGTCCCCCATGTCAATAAACAGGCCCCGGAGGCCAGATCCCGCGCGAGTGTAGTCTTTGGGTCGCTGGGCCGCCGTTTGGGGCTGGGCCGAGAGGTTCCCCCGCGGGGAGCCTCCTGGAGTCTCGGGAACACCCGGAGCTTTGCTGACCAGGGAACGCCCGGGAGCTGCCCTGGGAGCTTCCAGACTTGGAATGAGGACGGTTCGGGGCTGACAACCCCGGGTCTGAACAGGAAATCCCAAGGCGTGAACACAACAGTTGCCCTCCTGTGGAGGGGTTGGGGGGGCAGAGTGGGTGCTGGAATGGGGGGGAGGGGAGCCTCTAAGGTTTCAGCCCGCATCTGACACCGGAGCCCTGTCATACCGTTTGCAAAGCACCTCGCATCCACTCATTCATTTATTCCCCCTGCACCCCATCATTGATCCGCTGCCTCCTGCACACCCCCCACTGCCAGCCGCCAGCATGAATCTCAGCCTCCTTTGCAGAAAGACTAGGCACCAGGCGCAGGGGCCAAGTTCCTGGCCTGAGGTCAAACAGAATTCGGGGCCCAGGGCTCCTTGACCGCTTTCTTCCACATCTGCCACCCCTCCCTCCCCCCTGCTCACCCCCAAGTTCAATCAGCAGCAGCCCTCACCTGGGCCAAGCTAGCCCCTAGCTCTGAATCTCCTGGGCTGGGGATGAGAATTCAGAGGAACTCCTAATGGCCACACCGGCAGACAGAGCAGGTTCCCAACCCCAACAAGCTGTGATCTGAGCCTGACACACCCGAGGGGGAGGGAGCAGAGGGACACACAACCTTGCTTGACTTTGCAATATTTGAGAACATAATACAGGGTCGTGTCTGGCAGGACCATGGCAGCCCAACCCCCACCCCACATCCCAGCCCAGCGTCTCAGTCTCTGTGGCTTTTCTGGACAAGGCCTCCTCCCAACCCCTCACCCCAGTCTCACTCCTGCAGCTGGGAGAGGAGACTGTGCTCCACCCATAACCTTTGCGGAGAGGGACCAGCCGCTGCCAGGAGGGAGCAGACTCTGGTGCTCTGCAGTCTCTGAATGAGGACTGGCCGGATCTGTACTGAGGGTGGGGATGGGGTGGAGGTCGGAGTGGAGCCGGCAGAGAGGTGGGCGCCCACGTCTGAGAGGGATGCTGGACCCTGACAATGGCTCAGCCCCTTGCTGAGAGTAGGAGGATGTGGATGATTCACCCCATATTATCCTTTATTGTTGGGGTGGGGAACCTCCAGCCCAGGGGCCATATAAGGCCCTCGAAATCATTTGGTCTGGTCCTGCAAAGGCATTAGGGGCGAGTTCATTACATGTTTGACCAAATATATCAGACTAATTTTTAAACATATATTTATTGATTTCACAGAGGGAGGGAGAGGGATCGAGAGATAGAAACATCAGTGATGAGAGAGAATCATTGATCCGAAGCCTCCAACACATCCCCCACTGGGGATCCAGCCCACAACCCAGGCAGGTGCCCTTTAATGGAAACAAACTTGGGACCCTTCAGTCTGCAGACCCACGCTAGCCCCTGCGCCAAACCGGCTAGGCCGCTAGGGCCAAACTACTGTTTAAGTTGATAATTTTGTGTGGCCCGCCAATGATGTTCTAAGTGTCCAAATGGCCCTTGGCGGAAAATCGGTTCCCCACCCCACGCTGTGGGTACTGGGCAAAGTGCGGTGCGAAGGCAGCACGTGTCACTTCAGGAAAACTGTGCTCCCCTCCGGGACGGGCAGGCGGACATCTGGGCCGCCCGCGGGTGCACAGCGGGGAGGGGGCTCCGGAAGGGTGCGGAAACCGGGCCTCTGCCGCGGCGGCGGAGGGTGCCCTGCGAACCCGGGCTGGGCCAGCGGGGGACCCGCGGGTGCGGGCGGCCCGGGCCCCGCCCGCTCCTCCGTCCGGACCGGGCCCCGGCCCCGCCTCCGGGAGCCGCGTCGGCCAATGAGCGCGGCCGCGGCGGGCGTGCCCCTCGCGCCCCGGGCATAAAAGTTGCCGGCCCTCGCCGCCCGGCACCCTTCTGTCCTCGACAGACTCAGAAAGAAGCCACCATGGTGCTGTCTCCCGCTGACAAGAGCAACGTCAAGGCCGCCTGGGACAAGGTTGGCGGCCATGCTGGCGACTATGGCGCAGAGGCCCTGGAGAGGTGAGGACCCCCTTTGCCCGCTTCCACCCCGACCCCGACCCGGGGCCCGCCCCCGCCCTCCGGCCCCCGGTCCCCGCCCCCGGCCCCGGCCCCGGCCCCGGCCCCCGGCTGCCAGCAGCGCCCGCACCCCAGGCTCTCAGGGTCCAGCCAGCGCCTTCACCCGCACCCCAGGCCCAGGACCCTGCCCTGCACCCCCCCCCCCGCCTCCGCCCGCCTCTCACCCTCCTCTCCCGCAGGATGTTCCTGAGCTTCCCCACCACCAAGACCTACTTCCCCCACTTCGACCTGTCCCACGGCTCTGCCCAGGTCAAAGGCCACGGCAAGAAGGTCGGCGACGCCCTGGGGAACGCCGTGGCCCACATGGACGACCTGCCTGGCGCCCTGTCCGCCCTGAGCGACCTGCACGCCCACAAGCTGCGTGTGGACCCCGTCAACTTCAAGGTGAGCTCGGCCGGCGGCCGGCCGCACAGATCTGGGCCGAGCGCTCCCCTGGGTTCCAGAGGTGGCGTGGCATTGGAGGGGGAGGCGCACCGGGCTGGGGGGGCGGCCTCCCCCTAGCGCCCCCTTATTCCGCCTCCCTCTCCCCACAGCTCCTGAGCCACTGCCTGCTGGTGACCGTGGCATGCCACCACCCCGGCGACTTCACCCCGCCCGTGCACGCCTCCCTGGACAAGTTCCTGGCCGCCGTGAGCACCGTGCTGGTCTCCAAGTACCGTTAAGCTGGAGCGGCGGCCACCCCTACCCTGGGTCGGGGCCCCTGGGCGCTCCTCACCCGCACATCCTGATCTTTGAATAAAGTCTGAGTGGGCTGCAGCCTGTGTGGCCTTTGTTCTGTGTGCCCGAACGTGCCAGGGGTGAGGGGGGTCTCTTTGCTTTGAACCGGACCGCGGGCCTCTCCGCAGCTGGAGAAGGGAGGGAAGGGGAGGGAGGAAGAAGGAAGGGATTGAGGTTGTCACTTCCAGGAATTCGCTGAGCCCTGCTTTGGTCCTAGGAGGTGCCAGACCTCCAAGGGTCCCCTGGGGGCAGAGGTGGGGAGTGTAAGAACTGCCGCCCACTTTGAAGTGTCTCTCACTGATCTCTGTAAAACAGACTATGGAGATCAAAATAAAGCAAAGCAAAACCATCAAACTCCCCAAATATGTCTCTCCTGACGCACACCAGGTGCTAGACAACCCCAGCAGCGGGGAGGTGGGTTGGAATGGGGATCCAAGTCCCAAGCACCCTTCCTGGGTCACTGAAACCCTCTGCAGTCAGGCAGCAGGAGGCCTGGGAAGCAGAGAGGGCTGCACTCAAGGCGCACTGGGGGGAGCCCTTCAGAGAGTGCCTCGGTCCCTTGTTCTGCACTTCACCGGGCACATCAATAGCTCAGTGTTCCCAGCCTGTGTCCCGCAGGTCATTGCCGCAACCCCCACTCCCACCCCCGCCAAGGTCTCCATTCTGTAGCTGGAGGCTCCTGGGGTCTCCCAGCTGGTCTGTGGAACTGTGAGCAATATTGTGGTTAGGTAGTTCCCCTTCCCAAGTGCTGAAGTCCCGGCTCCACACCCACCTCCCCTGCAGCCCCCTGAGGTTCACCATCTCAGCCCGGTGCCCCAGCCCAGCCCCCAGCCCTAGGGCAGCGCACAGTGCTGGATGAAAGTTTGGGGAGAGTGACAAACCCCTTGCTCACAACATTTTTGGGGGGACATGGGACTCTGAATAGCTGAGGAGTTTGCTCCCCCCCTCCACCATACACATTCCCTTGGCCTCACAGTCCAACTCATTTTTAAAAAAAATATTTTTATTTATTTCAGAGAGGAAGGAAGAGGGAGAAACATCAATGATGACAGTCATTGATGGGCTGCCTCCCACACGCCCCCTACTGGTGATTGAGCCTGCAACCCAGGCATGTGCCCTTGACCAGAATAGAACCTGAGACCCTTCAGTCCACAGGCTGAGGTTCTATCCACTGAGCCAAACCGGCTAGGACCCAACTCACTTTTATTTAAAAGGAATAAAAAATTAAGAAATAATTTAAAATCCACTTACGTTTACACACACACACACACACACACACACACACACCCTTTTTGTGTTGTTCAAATGAGAGTGTCCCTCTGCCCTGCTGCCCCTGTCCCCTCCCACCCCCCTCCTGCTGCAGAAGCCCAAGTGAAGCGTTTGGGACTAAGCCCCCTGGCTCCGATCCTGTGCTGAGGGAACACAGCTACATTCACAACTACACCTTTTTTTTTTTAATTTTTTGTCAAAAATATCATCCTAACATAGATGTTTGTCTGCAACCTGCTCTTCTCACTCAGCCTTGTCTTCTCTACATCTCTTCTGGCTAGTTTATGCAATTGTGTCATTTTCAGCAAAGTATTTGTTATTTCTATATTTTTGTTCATTTCCTTTTGCCAATTGTTCTTTTAAATCATTTTTCCCTTATTTATATGTGGGAGTTCTTCCCATATGAGAGGTGTAAGCTATAGACTGAGATATGTCCTCTAAGTCTTTCCTTAAAAGGGCTGGAGGTGGGGGGGCGGGCAGGAGGACTGGAGCAAGATGCAGAAGGAGGGGTCCGTCCCAGACCTGCTGAAGAATGGGATTTGGTGCTCCTTAGCCCCCAGGGTCTTAACCCTCTGTACTTCAGAGCCAGGGTTCTACTTCAGAGAACCAGGAAAAGAGTGAAGAGTAGTAGGAAGGGAAAACGGAATGAAGTGGGGAAAGAGTCCAGGAGGAACAAAATGATATGAGGAGGCACAGAGGGCAGAGCCCAAGGGAGCGTTGCGGAGGCTTCTCTAAGCTGCTTTCTTCCCTCTCCAAGTCAGCTTAACCATTGATTCCTCCGGGACACACAGGGCAAGTCTTGAGTGAAGGTCCCAGGGGAGGGATGGGGGCGGAGAGGTGGTGGACTGAAGGAAACCCACCCCACCCACCCCCAAAGCTGTCTTCCTCCAAGCTCCTAAGAAAGGGCATATCAGTGTTTTCTCAATCCCATTCTCTTCACCCAATTCTCATGTTTAACCTCATCCAGAGCTCCCTCCCATCAACTAGACCAAGGGACCATTATCATTTGTCACCAGTAAGGGGACTGCACCAGCCAGAATTTCTGCCCCTTCTCATTGCTTCTCCAGAAGTCCCTCCCTTCCCCATCCTGCAGAGTCTGGCCAGCTTCTTCACACCCACACCTACCCACCTCCATTCTAAAGCCACAGAAGCCCTCGCTCCCCCTACAAGCCATGGGGGTGGGGGCCGGCACGCTCCTCTTCCATCCTACTCGACCTAATACTTACTCATCCTCTAATCTCACTTCCTCAGGGGAGCCCACCATGACCCTCAGACTAACCCAAATATCCCTGAATGTCCCACCCACTCCCTTCATACTTCCTTAGGGTTTGATAAGGTTTGAGAGACCGTCTGTACTTGTGTGATGATCTGATGGCTGTCTATGTCCCTCACTAGGCTGAAAGCTCAAGTCAACCACTATTGACCTAGTGAGTCTTGTGTCAGGCACAATTCGGGGGACAGGTGGGGGTGTTGTCATGGTGGAACCAGGACCATTGGGTCAGCCATGGAGCGAGACAGTCATTCACAGGGATCCTGAATAGGAGAGACCACCAGGACCACTGCCCTGGGAGAAGAAGCTGCAGCCAGGGCCTGCACCCCATGGGAACCATGCTCCTCAGTATTTGTTTCTCTGCAGCTGGTGGTCAATGACAATGATTTTTTTTTGGGGGGGGGGGCTGGGGGCTGGAAGAATCAAGATTGAAGGGAAGCAGGAAGGATTCCAGGCAGGAATTCTTGACAACATGCGAGCAACGACCTCTTTGTGCACCTGTCTGTCTCTTTTTGTCCTGGACTAGGAAGGCCTTCCTTCCCCACTCAACAGCCCATTCATCACCGATTCTATACACGCCCAGCGTGTACCAAGCCTAGGTCCAGGGCGGGTCCTCAGGTGAGAGCAACCTGGGGCTAAGGAAGCTCAGAGACCCAAAGGGTGTCATGAGCTCCCGTAATGGAAGAGCCAGCATGGACCCACCGCTGCAAACTATCCCCCACCAGCGATGATGCTACTTCCGGGGGAGCTGGATGCAGCCGTTCAGAAGCAGCGCATCCTTCGAGACAGAGGCAGAATATCCTGCCCCAGGACCCTGGGCGCCTCCATAAACTGCGGACAATGAAAGCCCCGCCGCTCTAGCCAGACGGAGCTTCGGCGCAGGGCGCCCCCTGCCGTTCTGGCCCAGCAGCCCATCCCCGACCCAGCCAATGAGCGCGGCCGCGGCGGGCGTGCCCCTCGCGCCCCGGGCATAAAAGTTGCCGGCACTCGCCGCCCGGCACCCTTCTGTCCTCGCACAGACTCAGAAAGAAGCCACCATGGTGCTGTCTCCCGCTGACAAGAGCAACGTCAAGGCCGCCTGGGACAAGGTTGGCGGCCACGCTGGCGACTATGGCGCAGAGGCCCTGGAGAGGTGAGGACCCCTTTGCCTGCTTCCACCCGACCCCGACCCGGGGCCCGCCCCCGACCCCCGGCCCCCGCCCCCGGCCCCCGGCCCCCGCCCCCGGCCCCGGCCCCCAGGGTCCAGCCAGCGCCTGCACCCGCACCCCAGGCCCAGGACCCTGCCCTGCACCCCCCCCCCCCCGCCTCCGCCCGCCTCTCACCCTCCTCTCCCGCAGGATGTTCCTGAGCTTCCCCACCACCAAGACCTACTTCCCCCACTTCGACCTGTCCCACGGCTCTGCCCAGGTCAAAGGCCACGGCAAGAAGGTCGGCGACGCCCTGGGGAACGCCGTGGCCCACATGGACGACCTGCCTGGCGCCCTGTCCGCCCTGAGCGACCTGCACGCCCACAAGCTGCGTGTGGACCCCGTCAACTTCAAGGTGAGCTCGGCCGGCGGCCGGCCGCACAGATCTGGGCCGAGCGCTCCCCTGGGTTCCAGAGGTGGCGTGGCATTGGGGGGGGGGGGGCAGCGGGCTGGGGGGGCGGCCTCCCCCTAGCGCCCCCTTATTCCGCCTCCCTCTCCCCACAGCTCCTGAGCCACTGCCTGCTGGTGACCGTGGCATGCCACCACCCCGGCGACTTCACCCCGCCCGTGCACGCCTCCCTGGACAAGTTCCTGGCCGCCGTGAGCACCGTGCTGGTCTCCAAGTACCGTTAAGCTGGAGCGGCGGCCACCCCTTCCCTGGGTCGGGGCCCCTGGGCGCTCCTCACCCGCACATCCTGATCTTTGAATAAAGTCTGAGTGGGCTGCAGCCTGTGTGGCCTTTGTTCTGTGTGCCCGAACGTGCCAGGGGTGAGGGGGTTCTCCTTGCTTTGGACCGGATCGGGGCCTCTCCGCAGCTGGCGAAGGGAGGGAAGGGGAGCAAAGGGCAGAGAGGGGATTGGAACCCGTCCTGCTGTCACTTCCTGGGATCTACTGGGAAACCCTCCACTCTCACCCTGGAGTGTTCCCCGCATTTCATTATGGAGCTTTCCCTATTCAACGGGACTTTACACAGTTTGTTTTCCGTTTTTATATTCCGTAGGGATTACATTTAGAATGGGTGTGTCTCTAGCCCAGGGCCTCTAAGCTCTCCACGGCTCCTCCCAGAGTCAGACAGTGGGGAAGTCACACTGTTTCAGGGACTAATAGGGCGCTCCTCTCTCCGTCTCACATGCCTCCCAAATACATGCACATCTGAGTGAAACTGGGTCTGAGCAGGGCAGTTGCAGATGCCAGGCAATTTCCTGCAGGCACCCTTCCTCCTGGGCCCACCTCAGTTCTCACTCCATATTTACTGATATCCTGGAGCCCTCCCAGGCACGGAGGCCCAGTGTTGGGGTCCGGCTGGGCACCCACTGCAGGCTGGCCCCTCTGATTCCCCCGGTGCTGCGGGGGAGAGGGTAACAAGAGCCAAGGAGTCTGCACTCCGATGTGCTTCCTCCCCACGGAGCAGGCCTCTGATGCTGCAGCCTCACAGTGAGGGCTGGAGGGTCTGTCCAGTCCCAAGCTTCCAACGGAAAGCAGTGCCCTTCCTTCCCTGGGTCCAGAGTGGTCCTTGGTGGTGGTGAGGGGGGGAGAATGGAAAATAGTGGTCCTTGAAAAGTAAGACAGCAGGTCCCTGCCTCAGTTTGTGATGTGGTTAGCACAGTCTGAGCTCTCAGTAAGAGGCAGTCTTCCTTATTTTTATTATTAGGAAAAAATGAAGGAACAACCCAAACATTCATCAACCAATAGACCAACAAAAGGTGATACAATAAAATGTTGTTCGATGATAAAAAGCAAAGGCGCATAGATACATAATACAAGGTGGGTAAACCTTGAAAATGTGCTAAGTGAAAGAAGCCAGACACCAAAGACCATGTACTGCATGACTCTATTGGTAGGAAATATCCAGAATAGGCAAACTCACAGGGACAGAGCACAGGTTGGTAGTTGGCAGGGGCAAGAGCAGGAAGGTTATGGAATGACTGCGAATGGATGCAGAGTTTCTATTTGGGATGATGAAAAAGTTCTGGAATTGGATAATGGTAATGGTTGCACAACAGTGTAGATGTAATTAAGGACACAAAATTGTCTACTTTATAATGACTAAGATGATAAATTTTATGTTACATGAATTTTACCACCTCCACCACCACAACTACAAAAAGAGTAGTTCCACATAGGCATTAGCTATTATTACCATACACCCTAGACCAGCTGTGGGCAAACTACGGCCCGCGGGCTGTTCGGCTGTTCTATCCGGCCCGCGGAGATGGAAGAGAGGAGGGTTCTCTTGCTCTCTCCTCCGCTCCTTCACTAGCAGCCCAAGATGAGAGTGCCAGCATGGTCAGGTTGCTTTTGTTCTGGCCTTCCGGTCCAGTTTAAGAACCCATTGTGGCCCTCGAGTCAAAAAGTTTGCCCACCCCTGCCCTGGACAATAAATGTTCAGTATCCCGAAAGGGATACCTTCTATAAATGAAGCATTTACCATTTCTTATCTATTTAATCCACACAACAATCTTAGGAAGAAGTTATATTCACTCTATACAATAAATTATAAGAATAGTCTGAGGGAGGTGTCATAATAGACTTGGAAGGTGGAATAAGCTGACATGCAATGCTAAACAATTGTGTTATCTGATAATAATATGTATTAAGTATTAGTTTCCATACAATAAACACTACACATACGGGGCCTCAGGGTCCAGAGCGATTGGAAAGGTTCCAGGCCAGAGCAGATGGAATTGGACGTTACCGATCCCTCTGGACCAAACTCTGTAGCGTGGCGCCCCCTAGAGGCCACGGGGGCTGCTGGCCGTTTGGCGCAGGCGCAGCCATCGCCTTAGCTCGCTCTGCGGGCGCGCGGCTACAGGATGGCGCTGGCGGCGGCGGACCGGGCTGCAGTGCGCGCTCTTTGGAGGAAACTGAATAACAACGTGGGCGTCTACACGACGGAGGCCCTGGAGAGGTGCGGACAGGCCCTAGCGCCCTCTGGGCTCACCTGCCCTCCTGCTCGCCCAAGGGATGGATCCCTGCCCTCCCGATGCCCTCCTCCCCAAGCCCCGACTCCAGGAGCGCACCTCACTAGCTATTCCTCCCAAAGGACCTTCCTGGCCTTCCCCTCCACCAAGACATACTTCGCCCACCTGGACCTGAGCCCCGGCTCCGCCCAGGTCAAAGCCCACGGCCAGAAGGTGGCTGACGCGCTGACCCTGGCCGTGGACCACCTGGACGACCTGCCCCGTGCACTGTCGGCTCTGAGCGACCTGCACGCGCACAAGCTGCGCGTGAACCCGGCCAACTTCGAGGTGAGCAAGTGAGGTGGGGGCTGGACCCTCTCGCCAGGCGGGGGAGGAGCTCACAAGGAAGGATGTGGGGGAACCGTCGGACCACGGTGGGGACGTCTCCATCCCTCCGCAGCTCCTGGGCCACTGCCTGCTCGTGACCCTCGCCCGCCACTACCCCGGAGACTTCAGCCCCGCCCTGCAGGCCTCGCTGGACAAGTTTCTGAGCCACGTGACTTTGGCGCTGGCCTCCAGCTATCGCTAAGGAGGGGTGGGTAACTGCGGGACCCCCCAGCATTCTCTTCTTGAGACTGTTCAGTGTTTGAGTAAAGTCCCGGAAAGAAAGCCTCACCCTGCGTGCGCTCATGTGTTCTCTGGGGGCGCGCGCCAGGGTCCTGGCGGGGTTTGGGAAGGTGCTGCCCTCCCACCGAAGGAAAGGTGGGGATATGCAGAGGCCTGCGCTGCACATCCAGCCCTGCTCAGATCTGGGCGCCCCTGGACCGCGTTCGCTGGACGCCCTGGATGGCTGAGGGGGAGATTCAGGTCATCCCATTCTCGGTAGCCTGAGACGCTTCGTACTTCGGGTCCCAAATGCCATATTGTAAACCTCCACCTACCATGCCCTTGGCTGCAGCCACTGGGAAAGCAGGCCAAAGGTTTGGGCCCCTCGGGAGTATGTCGGGGGTCATGGGCTTGCCCTAGCTGACCGGGCCTGACCCCTTCCCAGAGCTACTCGCTACGGGGCACTCACTCCACACAAATCCAGGTACGCGGGACCTCGTCCCTCATACACCTAGAATTGAGGGCGGGGTACCGGGTAGCGGGGCACAGCCCCAGAGAAAATTAGGGAATGGCGCCCTCTGCTGCTGCGGATAGGACTTACACAGAACCCAACTTGCACAACAGTATACACAGCGGCTCTAAAAGGGTTTTGGGGATTTGGGGGATCTAGGAGGCTTGGGGTGAAGTCCCCATTTGCCAGACTCTGGACCTGGTGGGAGGAAGTCGTCCTGCCCCAGCACCCAGTAACTTAGGGGGAGCTGGACCTACATCCACACTTCTAAGGAGACAGAGATCAGAATTGCTTTCTTTAAAAAAATTTTTTATCATTAAACCAACCATGGTCACTGTAGAAACTTAAGAAAATGCAGTAACTACTCTACTAACTGTACATTCTTATGTATCCTAGTGGGTTGAGCACATCTATTATTCCTTCAGTTCTCATTTGACACTGGGAAAACTATGTGTGAACAAATGGAGGACATGGAAGTCAGATACAAGGGCATACTTGTGACACACACACATATTGACAAACCACACACAGATATAAACACACAATGGCAGAACAGCGCCATCCAGAAATGTAACAAGGTAATATTTAATATATAGTTCTAAGGACATTTAGAGATTTTTTTTAGGGGGAGGGAAATGTGTTTTTATTAATATATTTTATTGATTTTTTACAGAGGAAGGGGGAGGGATGGAGAGTCAGAAACATTGATCAGCTGCCCCCTGCACACTCCCACCAGGGATGCACCTGCAACCAAGGCACATGCCCCTGACAGGAATTGAACCTGGGACCCTTCAGTCCGCAGGCCGATGCTCTATTCACTGAGCCAAACCGGTTTGGGTAAGAGATTTTTTTTTTAAAGAAATAATATCCTCAAAGTGACAATGGAAAAACTGGACACACTGGACTATATAAAGAGAAAAATACTCGATATGGAGAGAGAAAAATAGTTAAAAGAGAAACTGGAAGAAAAATATTTGCTACAAACAGCAGAAAAAAGGTTACCACCACATCAATAATGAGAGAAAATAATTGATTGGCTGCCTCCTGCATGTCCTTACTAGGGATCAAGGCCACAACTCAGGCATGTGCCCTGACTAGGAATTGAACCGTGACCTCCTGGTTCACAGATTGATGCTCAACCACTGAACCATGCCAGCTGGACACCCCTCCCCCCATTTTACATGTATACACACACAACACATGGAACATTGAAAATGGGGTTATATTACAAATACTTTTCTGCCTCAAGGAAACTCTTCTAAGTCACCTGGAATAGCTCTAATTCAGTCTTGGTGGTGGTGGTGGTAATCCTCACCTAAGGATATTTTTCCATTGATTTTTAGAGAGTGGAAGGGAGAGGAGGAGACAGAGAGAAATACTGATGTGATAGAGACACATCGATTGGTTGCCTGCTGCACGTACCCCAACCATGGCCAGGGAACCTGCAACCAAGGTGTGTGCCTTTGACCGAAATCATAATTCATTGTCTTTTAATGGTCACATAATGTTCCATGTTTTTCAAACCATTCCACTTTTATGGATTGTAATTTCTTAAGGTATCATATTTGTTCTCATCCCCCATTCCCATCCCACCCCTCCCCACGCATGCCCCCACATCCTGTTGTCCTTGACCACTGGTTAGGCTCATATGTATGCCCACAAGTCCTTTGGTTGATCTCTCCTCTTGATCCCCACCCTCCCCTACACTCCCTCTGAGGTCCAACAGTCTGATCCATGACTCCTTGTCTCTGGGTCTGTTCTTGTTCATCAGTTTATGTTGTTCATCATTTCCCCTAGATGAGTGAGATCATGTCCTACTGGAAATGAAAAATAACTTTTAGGAATGAAGAATATAGCCATCAAAAAGTAAAACACAATGGTTAGCCCCAGTGGTTGAGCATTGACCTATAAACCAGGAGATCAGGGTTCAATTCCTGGTCAGAGCACATGCCCAGGTTGTTGGGGATTTTTTTAAAAAACATATATTTTATTGTTTTTTTACAGAGAGGAAGAGAGAGGGATAGAGAGTTAGAAACATCGATGAGAGAGAATCATCAATCAGCTGCCTCTTGCACACCTCCTACTGGGGTTGTGCCTGCAACCAAGTTACATGCTCTTGACCAGAATCAAACCTGGGACCCTTGAGTCCACAAGCCTACGCTCTATCCACTGAGCCAAACTGGTTTCAGTGGGATTTTTTTTTAAAGGGTCAGAATAAATTACCTAGACTGCAGCCCCTGAACATCTTTCAATTTTGTGTTCCTGATGCCTTACTTGCCTCACCCAATCCTGACTCTACTACAGAATGTACTTGAGGCAGAAAGAAAAGAAAGTGGTAAACACATTGTGCTCTCTTCAGTAGGGAGAGGCCGGGCCTGACTGGAGGGGGGCAGATTGATCATAAGTCACAGAAATGCTAGATCTTTGAGGGACACAGGGGGAGGGGGCACGAGTGTCACAAAGGAGAGACTTGAGGCCTCAGGAAGCCCAGGAAAATATGCTGTATTATACCGTATTATTATATATATACAATACTGTATTCTACATTTGAAAGTTGCTGACAGTAGAGCTTAAAAATTCTGACCACAAGAAAAAAAATGTTGTGACTGTTGTGATTGATGCTAACTAGGCTTATTGTGGTGATCATTTAGCAACATACAAGTGTCAAGTCATTATGTTGTACACCTGAAACATGGTACATGGGTGGCCTCCTTTTGGCACCCTTTGTGCCATGCCCCTGGAGCTCCCACCTGGGAACTCCCCTCTGCTGAGACCCAAGGTGAGAATGAGGTTGTAGCATCCTCAGAGCAGCCTGTGCTATGTTGTGCATTGGCCCCATCAGTTTGACCTCCACTGTGCCCACCCAGAGGGCAAGTCCGCTGTCCACTGCTCTACCTGCACCCAAGAGCTTGGCGAGCACTTGGAACCCATGAGACTCAGGGATTGGGGTGCGCCAGGGGCAGGTGGGAGGGTACCTTCAGCACTAGGTTTGAAAGTGCTAGGCACAAATCTTCTCATCCTCCCAGCACAAGGGCTCAGACCACCAGGTCCTGGATTAACTAGAGAAAGGCCAAGTGTGCAGGGAGGAGCTGTAGCCCTCCAGGCCTTTAAAAATATATATATATTTATTTTTTTAGAGAGAGAGGAAGGGAGAGGGATAGAAAGCTAGAAACATTTAGTGCCTCCTGTGCACCTCCCACAGGGGATGTGCCTGCAACCAAGGTACATGCCCCTGACTAGAATCAAACCTGGGACCCTTGAGTCTGCAGGCCAACACTATTCACCAAGTCAAACCGGTTTCAGCCCTCCAGGCCTTTCTAACAGCTGTCTTGACCTCAGCCCCACCTGCCTTCTGGCTGGGACCCCAGGCCTACTCCTAAATCAAGGGATATCTGCCTTTTCAAAACCACCAGCCCTCCATGCACAACACATGGCCATACTTAATGCCATTCAGGTTAATTACAAATGGTTACAATAGTAAATTTTACATATATCTTACTATAATAAAAAGAAACCCTGCCCTAGCCAGTGTGATCCAGTAGCTAGTGTCAGCCAGCACACTGGAGGGTCAAAGATTTGATTCCTGGTCAAGGATTGCAGGTCCAATCCTATCTCCAGTTGGAATGCCTGTGAGAGGCAACCAATCAATGTGTCTCACATAGGTATTTCTCCTCCTCCCCCACTACACCCCCATCTCTTCCACTCTCTAGAAATCCTCACTCTTTGGGTGAGGATTAAAAAAAATAGAGAGCCCTAGCTGGTTTGGCTCAGCCTGTGGAATGAAGGGCCCTGGGTTTGATTCCAATCAAGGGCACATGCCTGGGTTGCAGGCTTGCTCCCCAGTATGAGGTGTGCAGGCGGCAGCCCATCAATAAATCTCATCACTGAGATTTATTTTCTAACTCTCCCTCTCCCTTTCTCTCTGAAATCAATAAAAATATATTAAGAAAAAAGTCCCACCCTACTCATATACCCCCTACTCACCTGTTGCCCGAGCTGGGATGTCTTCTGCCAGCTTCAGTCTAGCCTCTGCCTGTCACAGGCAAGCTAGGCTACACAACCGAGACAGCCCATTATCCAGCTCCTTTTCCCTCTGCCCCTCCCCTCCCAGGCCTTCCTCCACTTGTGTCCACTTCCCAAACCCAAGAGGGCATGTCTCTACCCAGCTAGCTTGGTGTCCACACCAAGCCGAGAGCTCCAGTGACGCTGCTTTTGTTCTGGTCCAGCTGAAGCTGCAGGAAGGGGTAGTGTGGCTTGGGTGGAGGGACACCCTACTGACAATGCACTGCTTTCCCGGCCAGGGGAAACCTGTCACAAGCCAGCAGAGCAAGTTCATCTATCTGCATGTCTCCCAGAAGGGGACTAACTGCAGCAGGGAGCCCAGAGCAGGACCACCAGCCACATCACGGTGCTGGCAGTCACAAGATCCAGACGCAGCGCCCCGGTGCTCACTGAGTCAACCAGCCTTTGCATAGAAGGGGTGGAGAGGACTGTTTTCATAATCCACCATCAGAAGCTCCTTCCAAAAATAAGCCAAAAACCTCCCTGAAGTGAAAAAGGGAAGGACTCCCAGTTATCCTTTCAGAAGGGCTCATTCTAGTCTGGAGATATGAAGAGCTGGGAGAGAGTGGATACCACCACTGGCCCTCCTGAGTGGGAGTCAAAGCCCAGCCTGATCCTCCGCCTCTGGGGAGCCCGTGGCTGTTAAGTGGATATTTTGGACACTGCAGTGTAGCTCCCCGGAGCTAGAGTGCCGGGTCAGAGCCATGCTAAGAGCAGGCTAGACAGGTCTAAATTGCTAGAAATGTGGGCAGATGGGGTGCCTACCTCCTCCCTAGTGGAGCCCATGGACTGCACTGAGGGGTGGAGCCAGGCATATATATCTAGATCCTGTCATTAGGGCAAGGGGAGGTGGGGGTGTCAGATGACCAATGTCAAAGGGGAGTCCCAACAGTAAGTCATTAATTTCTGAAAAAGAGCAAAGCTCACTGAGACAATGCCCATTGACACCACATGTGAAGGCCGAAGTGACGCGTCTAGAACATACAGGGACATCAGAGACTCCACTGCAGCAGTCAGATTTATTTATTCCTACTCAACATAACCCCAGAACACAGGAGTAATTCTGTACATCTCTAGAAACTCACAGCTAGCTCCAAAACAATAGAAACTTTAAACTACAAAAGATGTGTTGTATTCGGCAAATATAAAGGGTAACTTCAGGCTGCGTCACACATTCATCAGACTATTTACAGCGCCAGGCAGAGGTTCAGATCTCTCCAGCCTCCTTCTCCTCTGCTGTCTTCCCATTGGAGCTTTCAAGCCTCCAGTCAGTGGCCCCACGCTCACTCCGACCTCGCTCCCAGGACTCCTCCCTCGATGCCCGCTCTCTGGAGAACCTGGGGAATGGGAACCAGAGGATTAGCAGAGGCTGTTGTCTCCCTTCGGACTGTCTCCGCAGATGCCCCTCAACACCAGGTCAAGGAAGGCCAACACCCACCCCACCAAGGAAGGCTCTCTAGCACGCCAGAGAGCAGACAGGCCTGCCATCTCATGCCCAGCCCATAGCCACTAAAAAGTGACATTTGAAAAGATCTCTGCTATAAACAGAGCAGCTATAATAAAAACAGCGCAAAGGAAAATGCAATAAAAGGTTCACATGCAGAATATGACCCATTATGTAAAAAAAAAAAAAGAAAAGAAAAAGAAAAAGAAAAAAGACTAAATCCAAGCATACCAAAGTAGTAACTGTGGTTACCAGTGGGGTTTTTTTCCTTTAGAAAAACCACAACAGAGCTACAAGCAGGGCACAAGTCTCAGGGGCTCTATGCATC
Source organism: Vespertilio murinus (assembly GCA_963924515.1). NCBI lineage: Eukaryota > Metazoa > Chordata > Mammalia > Chiroptera > Vespertilionidae > Vespertilio > Vespertilio murinus. The sequence continues at coordinate 98,935,529 of OZ004705.1, read as the reverse complement.
AAAGTGACAGTGAGTTTGCAGCCCCTGAGTGTGTCGGGCACCTTGTGAAGCTGGTCTCATGTGTGACCACCCCTCAGCCTCTCAATTGTCCCATCCCTGAATCCATCTGCTGCTCTCAGCTTAGGACTCCCAGGACTCTGGGTTCCATTTACTACCTCTTAAGCCCCAATGCTCAGTCCCACAGACACCCAGCCAGTCTCCTGAGCAACAGGTATGGCTGACAGACCCCAGCAGACCCTGGGAACACAAAGAGAAAGGGCTCACTCCTGGTCGCAGCTACTGAAGAAGTCAGAGTAGTTACTTGTATTTCGCACTCCGGTCCCTGGAACCCCGGCGGTGGCCACGGCTGTGGCTCCGGGAACGACTGCGGTGGCGCCGGTGTCTGTCTCGGGACCGGGACCTGGAAGGCTTTCTTCGTTCTCTGGAGATAGATCTTGACCGCCTCCGACGCCGGTCCCGGGAACGTGACCTGCAGTAGACCAGAGGCTCTGAAGGCTGTGGTGGCCCCACCCGAACGACCCTCCTCTCTCTCAGCACATTGAGCTTGATACTTTTGTGGTATCTCTCCTTTCCTCCTACAAACTTACAGTTTGGGCTCACAACAGCCCCATCCGTTAATCTCTGGTCAGAAAGAATTATGACCAGATCCGTCCCACCAAAGCTTCCCACCAAAACATCTTGCTGAGAAACTCCTGGTTACCCGAGGACCTCAGCGGTGCCCTCTGAACTTCCCTCTCACTGACATCACTGACAGTGGATCTTTCTACTGGACTAAGCCCCAATCAACCCAATGACAGATGGGGCTCAAGTCTGACCTGTGCCCATGCCCCCTCACAAGCCAGCCCTCCCCACCAGATAATAATGTGAAGTAATAAAGGTTTAGTATTAAGAAAAATGCATGTGCTCAGGCCAGGTAGCTCAGTTGTTTAGTGACCTCCTGATAAGCCAAGGTTGTGGGTTCAATCCTCAGTCAGGGCACAAACAAGAATCAACCAATGAATGCATAAATTAAGTTTTTCATCGATTTTTAGAGAAATGGGAGGGAGGAGGGGAGACAGAGAGAACGAGAAACACCATGTGAGAGAAACACATCCATTGGTTGCCTCCCCCACATACTCCTACTAGGACCCAGAATCAAGCCAGCAACTGAGGTAGATGCCCTTGACCAGAATAGGACTCAGGACCCTTCAGTCCACAGGCTAAAACTCTATCCACTGAGCCAAACTAGCTAGGGATTAATTGGATCTGGAAACCTACCTCCTTCGATCTCCGGTTCTTGATCCAGACCTAAAATTAAAGAGAGAAAAAAAAAATGAACAATTTCCCCCAAACAGCCCCATCCCACACATTTAAGGGGAGCAGTCCCAATTCTACAAGGTGAAGGAGGGTCGACTTCCCACAGAAACCTGTTATCTTCTAGAGGTTCAGTTGTTCTCAGGCCTGCGGCACCAAGTGTCACTGCTTACAAAATGAGGTGCACCTCCAACCCCCAGCTCCTAGCTGCTTTTGGCAAAAGGACAGGAATGGCACCCTGAGTTCAACAATTGACTCTGCAAAGTCTTTATAGTGGACACTAGCTTACCTAACACAGGGCTGGGTAGAAGTGAAAGTCACCATGACACCAAAGTTAAAGCAGAACCTCAAGTTCCAAACACAGGCTCATTGCCAGATGAGGTCCTTGGGGAATAGTACACAATCAACAATCCAAAAAAAGTGCATAGTAATGAGACCTCATTTTACAGTGTCCACAGCAAAAGCTTACATTATTGCCTCCAACATGGGCTGAGGAGGAAGTGACAGAACATGTTCTTATTCTGTGTGGTTTAAGATGATTTAATAAAGCTGCTTGGAAAGCAATTTCTGTGACACCTACCAATATTTTATTAAATTCTTTTATGCTAGGAATTCTAAGGAATTTTATAAAACGCTCAAAACATATACAAAGATGATCTCTTGAGTAACTGTTCAAAAATAGTTTTATAAAAACATAAAAATAGTCATAAAAAATTAAAGTTGGCTCTAGATGGTTTGGCTCAGTGTAGAGCGTCAACCTGTGGTTTTAACTGACTCTTAGGTACGTAGCAACCTCAAATGTTACCAGCAATGAAAGTAGGGATTTCCTTACTATGTGCTATCTCGGGCTCACCTCCTGCTCAGCCGCTCCTCCCGCTCCCTCTCTTCTCTCCTCCTCAAGCGATCCTGGTTTCTCTTCTCCTGTTTTTCAGCCACAGTTTTCTAAATAAATGAAAAATTGGAAAATAAGAGAAGAGAAAGTTACATAAACTAGAGTATAAATATTGTTTAATAAAGCACATTTATATGGCTTTAGTATTGGTAATTTAAAAATCTAAGAGAAAGTCTTAAATAAGAACATGGTCAATTTAAAAACTTCTTAAACAATGAAAAACTCATTTTAAAATGCTTCATCATCATATTTTAAAAATTTTAAACATATTTTTATTGATTTCAGAGAGGAAAAGAGAGGGAGAGATAGAAACATCAATGATGAGAGACAATTATCGATCACCATGCCTCCTACCGGGGATCGAGCCCACAACACAGGCATGTGCCCTGACCATTAATCAAAATAGGTTCTCCTGGTTTATAGGTCGACACTCACCCACTGAGCCATATTGGCTGGACTATTATTACATTTTATAAATTCAGTGACAGTGCATATCCTTCTTTTTTTTTTTTTAATCCTCACCTAAGGAGTGAGGCTATTTTTCCATTGATTTTTAGAGTGGAAGGGAGGAGGGAGGATGTGAAGGAGGGATGGAAAGAAAGAGAGAGAAACATGGATATGCAATAGACACATTGACTGATTGCCTCTCACACTCGCACTGACCAGGGGCAGGTGCATGCCCTTGACCAATAATCAAAATGGAGACTCTCCAGTGCCCAAGCCAACGCTCTAATCACTGAGCTTACCAGCCAGGGCAAGAAACTGCATAGTCTAAGGAGCTGTTGTACTTCTAAGTCACAGAAAATTTACCATATTGCTTTAAATCAATCCAAAAAGCTGTTTGGTTTTTTTTCCAAACGAGACTCCACCAATTGTATGGGAAAGGAGAACACAGGTAGCAGACCAAATACATCTTGTTGCTGGGAGCCAAGCTCCTGCTGTCAAGGAGCAGCTGGTGGTGAGGTGTCTTTAGTCCTGGCCTCACAGGGAAACAAGCAGGGGAAGTGGACCATGAACCTCCAATCTGAACTCGTGGTCATCAGGCTTGTGAACCCAACAGAAAAGAAAATTCAATAGGCTGGAGGAGGCCTTGAGAAACCTGCACTACTGGAACACAGTGCAAAGCAGCACTATGTCCAATCTGCACACCCACCATTTCACGGTCTTTCAAAGCCTGTCAATGGCCTGATCTCTCTGCTCAGTGAAATGAAGACCTGAAGGAAAGTCAGAGCCAATTAGACAAACAGTCACCAGTCTTCTCATCCCCATGAAGGCATGAAGGATGATCTTAAATCTCAGTGTGGACAAAACCAGGCCAGGTCCCAGGAAGAAAAGGCACTGCAAGGTCTGAGAGAGGCTAGCTTTCCTCCCTGAAGCACTCTTCAGCCCTGAGAACCTTCCTGCCAGGCACCTCGTTCTACACCTGGGACCCCAATCACTTGCACCTGGAGCAGGCACACACAATGGACAAGTAATGTTAATAATGGAAGTCTCAGCACCTCTGCTTCCCTTTTTAAGATCTTATCGCAAAGACCTGTATGTAGGCTGGCATCATTTCCTTTCCAAACTCTTCCCACTCCCTAAAAAACTATCTTTCCCCACCCAACAAAAAAGGCCTTACTTACTCTTCTTATACCCCCACATTTACTTCATTGTGCGGCTTTGAGATGTGAACATCTCTGGGACCACTGTGAAGCCATCTCTGATTAGAGCACAGAACTCCCACCTGATTTATCATTTAGAGCTACCTTTTCAAATACATTTTCTGTTGTTAGTTTAATAGCTATTTAACAAAACCTGTAATATATTTGTGTTGTTTTGGCCAACTGTGTAATACTCATCACTGTAAAGATAAAACATACTTTCTAGATCAAGTGAGTAAGTTCTTAAGGGTTCAGGAGAAAATATTTTAATGTATTCACATTTCTGATGAAGATAGGTTACAGAAATGAAAAGCTTTCAGGACAAAATTATGGAGTGATATGACATGGAACTACAATTTAAAGGGGGAACGGGCTCTACCCGGGTTTGCTCAGTGGATAGAGTGTCGGCCCTCAGACTGTAAGGGATTCTATTCTGGACAAGGGCACATGTCTCAGTTGCAGCCTGGATCTCTGGGGCCAGGGCTCATGTAGGAGGCAACCAATCAATGTGTCTCTCTTATTTTTCTCTGTCTCTCCACCTCCCTTCAACTCTCTCTAAAAATCAATGGAAAAATATGTTCAGTATTAACAACAACAAAATAAAAATGAGAATTGGGAATGTGACATTTCCAAATGCTGAGATTTTTTAAATGGGGACAAACACAAAATTGTTATTTATGTTCTATTGGCTATATATAAAGTACTTTTACAACTTTGATACCCATAAACTTATAAAGAAAAAATTCTGACTTAAAAAACATGTGACAAAGTGTATTAATTTCCCAAATCCTACTGGGAGCACAGGAATAAAATGTGTCAAGACCAGTGGCTAAGGACATCCTCACTGCCAGCTCCCTCGCCCACTGCTGAGTTCACATATCACCTCCTGGGGATCCCTCCTTTGATGCAGAGCTCTGCTACTCACTGCTCCTTCCTGAGAGGCACACAAAGGTCTCAGTCTTACCATAGTGTCTATAGGCAGATGCCACATCTGTCCTTCCACCAGATTTCAGGTGTCTAGAGGGAAGGCCTACCTATTTCCCAGCATCCCCATCTTTAACACAGTACACAGCAGGGAAGATTCCTGTCAGTTTGCAGAACGATAATCTAATTATCTGAAACATATTCACCCTTTCTTCTTAGTGTTCTGTAGTCAAGATTTCAAATGTTTTACAGCCTAACCCAGGAACACAATCACCTTCTTGGCCTAAGCTGGCTCAGGGCAAGGGCCAGGATCTGTCGTTTCCCATCTAGCCTAGCCAATCTTCACGGTCCAAAGAGAAAAACTAGAGACTGCTGGTTCTTTCCCAACCCCTAACACCGTGGTCAGCAAACTGCGACTCACGAGCCACATGTGGCTCTTTAGCCCTTTGAGTGTGGCTTTTGCACAAAATACCACAGCTTGAGCAAGTCTATTTTGAAGAAGCAGCATTAGAAGTTTAAAAAATTTGGCTCTCAAAAAAAATTTTCGATCATTGTATTGTTGACTAATGAGTTTGCCGACCACTGCCCTGACAGAAGTTATTTTGGAGATGTGCAAAAGGTGTCCATATCCTGTACTGGACTCGGCCATTATCCTTATAAAAAGGGAATGCAGACTAAATAAATGTCCAATGCCCGTTAGGTCTCTTGTGTAATTGATGAATCCAGCATTTATCTACACTAATAAAAGAGAAAGACACAAACTGACCATATCTTTGCAACGCCAACCAGCCAATCAGGAGTGTGTATGCAAATCAACCCATCAAAGGTGGCAGGTTAATTTGCATGCACAGGCACCGACTGGCTGGGGGCAGTACACAAGAGCTCCACACCACCACAGCCACTCTGGGTGTCTGGGCAGTGTGGGAGGGAGGGAAGACAGGAAGGCGAAAAAGCAAAAAGGGGTAATGGGGAAAGGCAACTCCAGGCCAAGCAAAGGTGGTGCCATCAACTAGGGGGAGGAAGGCCCATTCTTGCACAAATCTTTGTGCATTGGGCCTCTAGTTGCACTATAAAATTCAAGGCACATTCTTAGGATAAGAACAAAAGTTTTCTAGAAGGAAATAAATGTGAAGATCACAAGACTTCTTAGGTTTCTCCAAAAACACAATACATTAACGTACCCTCAATTGATCAAGCTTCTCTCGGATCTGAATGAACCCCAAGTGCAATTTGCCCCCAAAGTGGTCTGCAAGTCGACGGTCATTGTCATGGAGACCAAGGTAGGCTGAGCAGACTTCACAGACACGCAACTTCTGCTGTTGAAAACTGGATGCAGGCATGGAATTTCTGTATTCTTCCTGGAAAGAGAATGGAGTTGTGAAAATGCCACCAAATAGTCAACACCTAAAATGAAAAGAAAGCCGATCCCAAAGGTTACATACTTTAAGATTCAATTTATATAACTTTCTTGAAATGACCAAATAAAGACATGGAAGACAGATTAGTGGTTGCCAGAGGTTAGAGAAGTAGATGTGGCTATAAATGGCAACACAATGGGGATCTGTGGTAATGGATGGTGTGTGTGTGGGTGTGTGTGTATTTAAATATATTTTATTGATTTCAGAGAGGAAGGGAGAGGGAGAGAAATACCAATGATGAGAGAGAATCTATAATCAGCTGCTCCTGCACACCCCTGCCCCCCCCCCCTCCCACTGGGGATGAAGCCCACAACCCGGGCATGTACCCTTCACCAGGAATCAAACCAGGACCTTCTAGTTCATAAGTCAACCGTCAAACACTGAGCCATGTCAGCCACGCTGGATGTTCTATATCTTGTTATTATCAGTGTCCTTTCTGTGATATTGTGCTAGAGTTTTATAACATTGGAAGAAATAGGTAAAGGGCCGAAACCGGTTTGGCTCAGTGGTAGTGTCGGTCTGCGGACTGAAAGGTCCCGGGTTCGATTCCGGTCAAGGGTATGTACCTTGGTTGCAGGCACATCCCCGGTAGAGGGTGTGCGGGAGGCAGCTGGTCGATGTTTCTCTCTCATCGACATTTCTAGCTCTCTATCTCTCTCCCTTCCTCTCTGTAGAATATCAATAAAATAAAATAAAAATAAAATAAAAAGAAATAGGTAAAGGGTACAGGTAAAGGATCTCTGTACTCTCTTAAGCCTGCTACTAAGAACAGAAAGGATCCCACAGGTGCTACACCACCAGAGACCAGCACTCCCAAGCCTTCCCACACACCATCTGTCTTGCCTGGTAGTTTTAAGTGGTGCTGCCTCTTGATGGTACTCACAGTGATGGGGACAGGGAACAGCAGCAGGAGCAAGGATGCTAGCAGGCCTAGGAATGAATAGCCATGTGTCCCATATCCTGCTCCTGTCTCAGCTGTCTAAGACATCCATATAGCGAACACCACAGACCAGTCAGTGGTTGGCAAATTCATTAGTCAACAGAGCCAAATATCAACAGTTACAATGATTGAATTTTCTTTTGAGAGCCAAACTTTTAACTTAAACTTCTTCTAACACCACTTCTTCAAAATAGACTTGCCCAGTGCATGGTATTTTGTGGAAGAGCCACACTCAAGGGACCACGGAGCCGCATGTGGCTTGCAAGCCACAGTTTGCCGACCACGGCAGTTTAGCTTATGTGTAAATCTTTGAACCATCACAGACTTTGGTGTCTACTTGGTTCTTCAAAGCAGGAAGAGCTGGCCCTCAGTGTGTGGTAAGAGGCCAGGAGGGCCTTTCCTAACGCCCTGGCCTTTCTGGTACAGCTGAGCTGTCAGCAGCAACTCAGGGAGTCTAACATCTGTACTACATATGATCACAAATTTCTCATTTAAGCATGTAGAACTCTAATCTAGTTCTGTAAAGGACTTATGTGAACGTACAACCCTTCGGTGCTTGGGCCAATGCTCTAACCAGAGGCTCAGGGGCCAGGGCTCATTTATCTTTTAGTGTGATCAACCTAAGCATTTATATACAAAAACATCAGATATGTATTGTGAATTCTTTTGTCTCTCTTTTATGTTCAAGAATGGATTATATTAGCTACAAATATCACTGAAGGGGATGTCGACATGACAGGTGCATGAAGCATTATCGCAGCACCACCTTCCAACAAACACTGCTGACCTCAATTCCAGCCTGGTGGCTGAGGCACCATCGAAAGGTGTCCTGACAGCCCCATCATGAGTAACCCCACTGCTGTCTCTTCAATTTGTCACTTGCTCAGCAAACACTGCTCTAACACCATAACTCTTGGCAATACCCTATTATGTATACCATATTGAGCCAGGGGTAGTGCCAACCAAAATTAGACCTACACCAGGGCCTCTATAGGCCATCTCATCTCTACCTGGCCCTCCTGCCCCGACTTGATAAACTCCTCAGTCTGTGGATCTCAGCTAAGTGGCCTTCAGGATTAACTTAACCTACCTGAAGACCCTCTACAACCCAAAGTCACTCTCAAACTCAGACCCCATTTCTTCTTAATTAATCTTACCCAACTGTTCACATTCTCTTCTGTCTGTGCCCCCACCCATTCTCCAGTGCCATCTCCATTAGAGGAGGGCCTCACAACTAGAAAAGTGCCAGGCACTGAGCTGAAGCTTGGATGCATTTACTAAAAGAACACACCCTAAAAAGGGGGGGATAGTATAAGAATATCATGTAAGGAAAAATATCCTGTAAAGTAAATTACACCTAGAAAATTTGTACTTTAGAAAATTAATTGTAATGCTAACAGCAAGACACCCATGAAAAACACACATGGTGAGACTGAAACAAGATGGCGGCCTAGGTAGTCTCCTAAGCTGCCACCTCATCAACAATTTGGAAAAAAAATCAGCTAAAATCGAAAGGGATCACATCAGACTCACAGGAAAGCTGGCGGAATGGGATGAGTACAACTAGAGACAAAGCAAGGTACTGCTGCCACCATGTAGAGTTTAAAACTACAGTGGAACCAGACCCGCTGGAGCTGCCGCCACCACCACCACCACCACCACCACCACCACCACCACCACCACCACGAGTGAGGGAAGCCCACCGAGAGCAGAGCTCACTCCACCCCGGGCCCAGGGAGTGGGCCTTCCCGGCCGGTCTGCTGTGAGCTCAGTCTCCCAGCCCGCAGCCATCTTCTGCCGCTGCCACCATGTGGATTTTAAAACTACAGTGGAAACTGAGTCACAGGAGCAACCGTTGCTGCCGCACCCGCCGCCTCCGCGAGTGAGGGAAGCCCACCGAGAACAGAGCTCACTCTGCCCTGGGCCCCTCCGTGTCCGCAGCCACTCGGCTCCTGCCCCGAACGAGACACCTTTGAGCGCAGTCTCCCTGCCGGCAGCCATCTCAGCCCGCCCGCCATGCTGGTGAGGAGATGGCGCGGCACCTTCCATTCGAGGCCCCGGCAAGCCCTTCGCCCATCAGGCCCGCCACTGCAGGGCTGAGCCTGAGCCTCTGCCGGGACCCCAAGGAGGGGCGCTGCTGCCGCCATGTGGATTTTAAAAATACAGTGGAAATTGAGCCACAAAAGCCACCACCACTGCCGTACCCACTGCCGCACCCGCTGCCACCACGAGTGAGGGAAGCCCACCGGGAGGGGAGCTTGCTCCGCCCCGGGCCCAGGGAGGGGGCTGCTTTGGAGCTTGGCCTCCACGTCCAAAGCTGTTCTGCTGAGACTCCTTGGAACGAGGTCTCCCTGCCCACAGCCGTCCCAGCCCGCCTGCTGTGCTAGCCAGGAGCTGGCGAGGCGCCTCCAGTTCATGACCCCCAACGCCCCAGGGGGGGGCGTGTGCCCCATTGAGCTGTGTGCCCTAGGGGTGCAGGGGGGGGGGGTCAGGAGAGCCGTGTGTCCCAGGGGGCCATGTGCCCTGGGTGAGCCCTGTGCCCCAGGGGGTCGTGTGCCTGGTGAGCCGTGTTTCCCAGGGGGCTGTGTGCCCCGGGTGAATTATGTGTCCCAGGGGGCCATGTGCCCCGGGTGAGCCATGTGCCCCAGGGGGGCCGGGTGTCCCGGGAGAGCTGTGTGCCCCAGGAGAGCCGTGTGCCCCGGGAGAGCTGTGTTCCCCGGGGAAACGGTGGGATCCGGGGGGTAGGGAGTGGGGTGAACCAGAAGAGGAGCGGATTCTATTCGTGTGGTCCTGAGATAGTCACCATAAAACATGCAGACTGTCAAATAACACTGAGGAGGGGAAGGAGACCTGGGGGAGATAAGAGATCAACTGAAGAACTGGTATACATGCATATAAGTACAACCAACGAACACAGAACTCTGGGGAGGGAGGTCATCAATGGGAGGGGGGGGCAATGGTAAGCTATGTACACATATAATACCTTAATAATTTTTTTTTTAATGAAAAAAAAAAAAGAAAAAAAAAGAAAGAAAACCACACATGGTGTCAAAACAAGCCAGAGGAAAATCATTTGGGCAAAAAAATGAAAAAGGATCCCAAAAAAATATTCCTTTATTAACTTTTGGTCTAGAATATGTTTGTATATTTTCAGAAAACAACTGAGACCATGTGAATTCTGGCAATAAAGACGAATTGACAGGACTACTCTAGCCATGAAGACAGAAGAGAAGCAGTCCAGAGATGGAAGACGCTAACATCACCTTGTCATACTAGCAGTCAGCAGCTGTGTATCACTGCAGGTTGCCCAGGACCAAACCAGAGAGGGTCGGACCTGCCTTACCACCATTTGTCTACCATCCAGAACTGAAATATCATTGCTGACATGTACACAATAAGGAACTATTTGACATTGAAATTGGGACTCAAAAGAACTGTTGGCCCAGAAAGAAACTCACTACAGACTGATTCATTTGCCTTTCAGCTTAACCATTATTGCTTGTCTCATTTTCGGTTCTTATAAGGGTATTTCTAGTAGCACATGATCTCACTCATCTAGGGGAAATGACGAACAACATAGACTGATGAACAAGAACAGCATCAATCAGACTGTTGGACTTCAGAGGGTGGGTAGGGGAGGCTGGGGATAAAGGGGAGAGATCAACTAAAGGACTTGTGTGTATCCATATGAGCCTAACCAGTGATCAAGAACAGGGGGGTGGGGGCATGTGTGGGGAGGGGTTTGGAATGGGAACGGGGGAGGGGAGAGGGGATGAGGACAAATATGTGATACTGTAATCAATAAAGAAAAATTTAAAAATAAAGTAAAAAAAAAAATAAAAGAACACAACCTGTCTCACCCTGGCTCTACCATTCTCAAGACACCTCCAATTCAAGAACAAGATATCCAACAGATAAAATGACCCAGTAAGAAAATGGTTGTCAGTGAAACAAACACTGAGCCCTCGATCTGCTCCGCTACCACTCTGCACGTGTGTCCTGGCCTGGCACCCAGGCCAATACCACTTGTATGCTACCCCAACCTGCACAGGCTCTCTCTACCCAAGATACAGCATCAAAGGTTTCATTCTTTACAGCAATCTGCAATACAACGGTGGTCCAGTCACACAAGCTATAAAACCATCACAGCCCTCAACTCCCCAGGAAGCCAGAGGAATAAGCAGTAAAGATGGCTTCCATGGGACCTCACACATGAGAATTATGTTCAGATCAGGCACGTGAGTGGTCTTAGGTTATGAAGGGATGCCAAGGGGCACAGTAAAGACAAACCCAAGCATGTACTGGGATCCTGTCAATGTCTCACCTCATTTTAACTCCTTCCTAAGATTCAAAAAATAGAGGCATGGCCTAAATTTCAGTCCAGAGTCAACTCTCTGGCATTCCTCAGTTTCCCCTTCCCCCTTTCCCTAAGACATTTTTATCACCAACCTCAGCTTCTTTTTTCTTTGCACGGACTTTCTCCACTTCCATAAGAATTTTCTGGGATTCATCCACATTTCCTTCTGCTCCCAGCTGCTCAGCTTTAGCAAGAAGTTTTCCTATTTCTTCATTCAACTCATGTACTTTTTCTGCCTGAGGAGAGAGAGAAACAATCAAACAAGTAGGCATCCAAATAACAAGATTCTTAATACAAAGAAAAGGAGTGTGTTTCTTGCTGAATTTCTGGTCACAGCTAAAGATCCTTGGTGGCTCACATAAACTGTGACAATTACGACACCCTTATTGCCAACACTGACACTCTGACCATAAACTAAACCTGTACACTATGTTTCTTTTTTTAAAAAAATATATATTTTTTTATTTTTTAAAGAGAGGGAGAGGAGAGAGATAGAGAACTAGAAACATTGATGAGAGAGAGACATCAACCAGCTGCTTCCTGCACGCCCCATACCAGAGATGTGCCCGCAACCAATGTACATGCCCTTGACCGAATCGAACCTGGGACCTTTCAGTCCACAGGCCCATGCTCTATCCACTGAGCCAAACTGGTTTCGGCTGTACACTGTTTCAATAAAAGCACCAGCATCTCTGTCACTTCCAATATGGCTACAAGGATCAATATTGGTCATTTTCTAGGCTGTGTCTTTTTATGTCTTCTTCACAGTTCAATATTTCAGGGTAAGAGTAATAAAATGTCTAGGTTTAAATATATGAAACTTATACTATAAGCAAAATGCCTAATTATTTTAATTTACTTTCAGAAATAAACAGCACTTTTGGTCCAGTTAGCAGCTGCATATATTCTAAGAAATGCTTTTACAAAACTGAAGGAAAAAACAATGAGCAGTTTTAGTTCCACTGAACAGGGAGTACAGAAGAATAATGCAGCTGACTCCCACCCTGGCCAATTATATACAGATGTACCTTCATTCTGTGATATGGATGTATACAGTTCAAACATTTCCCCACTTCCCATTTCCTGGTTATGTGGGATACTAAAAGCACACTTTAAAAAGTATGTATGGTGGGAGCAGGGATAGCAGCAGTAGCTACTGGTAGCTGAGAGCTCACTAACAGCCACTCTTCTTACTGGAAACACTCATGGCAGAGTAGTGTCCACCCCAAAGATGCACTACCAGTGCAGATGGTAAGCTGTAAGTCCGTCAGCAGCCCAGTTCTTACAGACAGTGATTTGTACCAGTAACTCGAGGCGAAAACCTTGCAAGCATACCTTTGCAGAAACTTCTGCACTGATTTCCTCCTGTGTCTCTGCCAGTCGCTTCTTGGCAAGTTCAGTTCTCCGATCACACTCAGCGATAAAGGACTCCAAGTGATCCATCGCCTAGTTCAGGAGAAGCAGAGAGCTGGGATCAATTACATGTATGACCTAAGAACCCATTTGTTCGACAGGAAAATACTCCTGGGCTGATTTCTTAAAGCCTGTAGGTTCAGTGGGAAGATTTGAAACTACACTCCAGCCAACACATCCATAGTCACATTAAGTCAAGGGGCTTTGCTAAACCAAATAAGCATTCAGGAGCAGAGTCTTCTCATCTGATTTATTTATTTCCAAATTTTGTGATAGGTACCCCATCCCTGAATAACATTTCCAGGAAAAATACTAAGGAAAATTACAACACTTGGCCATAATGAATAGTTTTCTCTGAGGGACAGAAAAGGCTGGATCGAGACTGGTGTTAAGAGCCCTCCTCTGGTGAGCTGTGGGAAATGCAGATGATGTACTCACTGGTCTTTGTGAGCCACGCAAATATTACCCCTCATGTTCTGAGGGTAGAGCTCCCCCTTCCACCTCAAAACAAAACAATAGAACAAATATTACTGAGAGCTGTGAATACGTTTAGTTATTGCCTACTGTCTAAAGTACCAGGAAAACTGGTATACTACTTACCCAAAGAGATAAAGGAAAAGAAACTCTAGAAATCTAAATCTTACTCTGGAGAGAGTTGATAGGGAACAATAAAATGCTAATTAACAGGTTGTCACATAGTAGTATACTAAACAGTTAATTTGCCATACTAGACAAAGGCCCATCATAACTTCACATACATACAAATAGAAAATCACTTGTCCAACGTTTAGACTACCACCAGTAATAAGCAGCATCTCCTAAGTTATACGCATGAGCCAGTCTGCTAATGTCATTATCACCTTGGAAGCAAGGGAGTACAGCCATGGATAACAGGGTCAGACAGTATGATCTAGCATTAAAAAAAAAAAAAATAGGGAAAAGAAATTTTGGATGGTAATGATAAAAAGACAGATAAAAGTTAGGACAACAGACCAAGTGATGATAATCCATATCCCTCCCTGCAAAGATGGCCAGGAGAGAGCAAGTGAGCTATTAAGGAAGTGCTCCACAAGGATCCGTTGACACCGGAATAAAATTTCACTATGTTCAAATCAAGCAACCAGGAATGCAAATGATTGGCATTTGTTTGCCTGGATGCACTGTGTTTCCTAGAAAAATATAGAGTAAATAAGTTGTGCTGACAAATTTAAACTCACCAGGATCAAAGTTCCAATGAGCTGATATGTGTTACGTACCATCTGTGCTCACCTAGGACAACTGTGCCTACGAAAATAGCCTGAGATGCCTCAGTTCACCCACACACAGGCACTGAGACTTTGGTGCGGAGCCCCTCTGTCTACACAAATAGAGCCATTTCACACCGGAGGCAGATCCAGGGATCCACTCAGCAGGGGCCCAATAGAGAATAGACATCTGACGACACTGCCAGTGCCTTTACCAATCAGAGAAACCACTTGTATCTCAAACAGAATCCCAATTGGCAGGGTCAAAAATCAGAATCAGATTTCTGATCAGTTATAAACTAAACAGTAAACTTCACAAAACAGAATAGGCAGACCACAGAGAGGTATTTTAACTGCCAGTTTTCTTTATTTCTTTTTTTAAAATTCTCACTTAAAAAAAAAAATCCCTCACCTGAAGATAGGTTTTTTGATTGATTTTGGAGAGGGAGGGGGAAGAAAGGGAGAGAGAAACATCAATGTGAGAAACATCGTTTAGTTGCCTCCTGTACAGGCCTCCAAAAGAGATCGAACCCATACCTAGATCTGTGCCCTGACCAGGATGACACTCCAACCTAGTGAGCCACCCGGCCAGGGCTAACTGCCAGGCTCTACTGCCCCTCCCTCTCTTCAATGTGCTTCTCAATTTCAGAGTGGTTCCTAAGCCAAAGAGCAGGTCTAAATGATTTTTTTTAATGTTGCATTTCTTAAAATACTTGATTATTCTCCACATGATAGTAATTGCTACAATGGATTAAAAAATTCTATTATAGACATCTCAACAGAAAATTGAAAGACTAGTATTTAAATTAAACCAGTTTCTTCTATACTAAAAACTAAAAAGGCCATGAAAAATAGATCTAATTCTCATAGCAATGAAAATTTTAAAAAACTATAAAAACTATTAAAAAAACTTTATTGAAATACATTTGAGGTCCTGTAGTTCATCAAAATGAAGTTTTAAATGTACTGATTTTATTGTACAAAAATTGCTCTTTAAAAAGCAGTTTAAAATGAGGCACCATTGCCGAAACCGGTTTGGCTCAGTGATAGAGCGTCAGCCTACGGACTGAAAGGTCCCAGGTTCAATTCCGATCAGGGGCATGTACATTGATTGCGGGCACATCCCCTGTGGGGAGTGTGTGGGAGGCAGCTGGTCAATGTTTCTCTCTCATCTACATTTCTAGCTATCTATCCCTCTTCCTTCCTCTCTGTGAAAATCAATAAAAATATATTTAAAAAATTAAAATTAAAAAATAAAATAAAATGAGGCACCCTTGCCAAAATCAGTTTGGCTCAGTGGATAGAGCGTTAGCCTGTGGACTGAAAGGTCCCAGGATCGATTCCGGTCAAGGGCATGTACCTTGGTTGCGGACACATCCCCAGCAAGGGGTGTGCAAGAGGCAGCTGATCGATCGATGTTTCTAACTCTCTATCCCTCTCTCTTCCTCTCTGTAAAAAATCAATAAAATAAAATGAGGTACCCTTGCTAGATGCTTGGCTCAACGGTTGAGACCCATGCCCAAGAGATTGCTGGTTTGATTCTGAGCCAGGGTCTAAGCCTGGAATGCAGGCTCATCCACAGCACCAGGTGTACAAGCAGTAGCCAGTCGATGTTGTTTCTTTCTCATCAATGTTTCTCTTTCCCCTCTCCTCTAAAATCAATAAGAACATTTTAAAAAAATAGATACACCATTTCCAGGGTCATTGTATTATGACCATTTATTGTGGTATCCTTTTATGTGTTTCAGTACATTTTTTTTAAAGGTATTTGCGTCTAAAAATTAAGTCCTAATCACAACCTACCACTTACTACTAGAAAGTCATCCAACTTCTCATCACTGGAGGGCGATGAGATGAAGCATGACCTACTAAGGGTACTTGAGCACAGTGCAGCACTGGCACACAGGTCTCACTGCTGCTGCAGGAGGCTGTCCCTTCACACACAGGACTGCCTGTGACTGTGCTGTTTCTGATTCTGCCTGGCCAGCAGCAGTGACACCAGCCAGCAATCCATGAGCCTGAGACAAAAGTGTTGTCAGAATGTTCACAGCAAACATGTGCCCCTGGACAGTGTTGCCTGTTCCACACATGCCTCAAAATAGCTGTACAGGGACTCTTTTAAGATTTCCATTTCTCAGATGAAGAAGTTGAGGTATAGGTTCCAAACTACTAAGTGATAGAATCAGGATGCAAGGACTGCTGTGGTTTAGCTCCCTATACCTTAATCCTCACAACTCTGAGATAGTTATCACCAGCGCAGTTTCTAGGTGAATAGAAAAAGGTGAAATAACTTCCCCAAGGTGACACGGGGTTTCTAATCCAAGATATCCTACTTATAAAATTATTTTAAAAATGTATATGTGTGTGTGCATATATACACACACATACATACAAACATGTTTGTGCAGTATATGCACAGTATTTACATATATGTATATATATGTACGTGTGTGTGTGTGTGTGTGTGTGTATAAAAAATACTGTGCATATATAAGACCAAAAAACTAAGTATAATCAGAGCTGGTCACATTTGGTATATTAAGACAGTTTGGAAATTAGTTAACATGGTGTATTATTCTAGAAACCTGTCAAATAGAACATCACAAAAAAAGACAATTTAAAGAAAATATCAATTGTATTTCCACTAAATTAAAGAAAAACAAATTATTTACATTTTCAACATATGGATACTTAAGAAATGTACTGCTTTGTAACTTCTCCATAGGTTAAAATAACGAGTTAACAATGTTTATTTGCTAGTGTTCATGTTGAGAAACTTGAAATTCATTTACATAGAGTAACTCGTAGCAAATATTACATGTCCTTTCCTAGAAAAATTCCTGGACAAAACACTCAAGAAAGCAAGGTCTGCTCCTAGCATGATCAGGCTGAGATTGCATTAGGCTGGAAGAAGCTAATGGTAGGCACCTTCTCCCACATAAAACACCTGAGTTTTGAGCGGCTCCTGAGTGGAAAGGTGCCAGAAGTCCTGTCCATCACACTCAAACTGAGGACACAGGCAGGGAATACCTACACAAAGAAGTATCTTGATGACAACTCCATCAGGCCCACAAAGAAATACATTTTTACACCTTTGGGTCTCTCACTGACAAAGTCCCAGAGTCTGACAACTCACTGTCAGTGAAGATGTGAAAACTGGAACTCACACACCATGGTGAAAGCATTCTCACCACGGCACTATCCATTTAAGAGTTTGGTATGTACCTTTTTAAATTGTGTTAAACTATAAATTGGTAGTTACAAAATAGTCACAGGAATGTAAAATACAGCACAGGGAATATAGTCAATAGTACTGTAATAACTATGCACAATGCCAGGTGGGTATGTTAAATATCAGGGGACCACTTTGTAAAGTATATGATTGTCTAACTGCTATGCTGTACAAAATAATATCGAATGTGAACTGTAATTGAAAAATAAAATTTTAAAAAGTATATAAAAACACATTTTTATTCCAACTGAACAGGTTTTGAAAGTTTCCTTATCTTTTCCACATCAATGTACACATCCATGATTTACAGCTCTGTAGTATTCACTATATTTTAACACAACTATGATAACCCCTCTTGGATTTTTCAATTTTATTCCTTCAAAATGATAGCAATAAACATCATATATCTTCTCATACATAGGCAAATACTCTTTTAGGATAATTTCTTACAAATTGCTTAGAAGTTGCCGAAACCGGTTTGGCTCAGTGGTAGAGCGTCAGTCTGTGGACTGAAAGGTCCCGGGTTCGATTCCGGTCAAGGGCATGTACATTGGTTGCGGGCACATCCCCAGTAGGAGGTGTGCAAGAGGCAGCTGGTCGATGTTTCTCTCTCATTGACGTTTCTAGCTCTCTATCTCTCTCCCTTCATCTCTGTAAAATATCAATAAAATATATTTAAAAAAAAAAAAAAATTGCTTAGAAGTGATTCAAAGTCCGTAAGTATTTTAAATTTATAAAAAGGGCTGACTAGTTCTTATTTTAAGAGAATTTTCCTTTTAATAACTGCATCACGAATTAAATCAACTATGAACTTCAATTTTAAAAAGAGTTCTTTTCTAAAATAAACAAAAGACATGGGTATCTTAGTATCATCTAGATTGCAAAACTTCCATTTTGATCTGATGTCAACAACCTATTTTGAAAAAACACCCCTTGTATAATAAAAATGATGTAGCCCAGCTGGTGTTGCTCAGTGGTTGAGTGTCAACCCATGAACCAAGAGGTAGCTGGTTCAATTCCCGGTCAGGGCATATGCCCAGGTTGTGGGCTCAATCCTCAGTAGGGGGGTGTACATGGGGCAGCCAATCAAGGTTTCTACTATTTCTCTATCCTTCTCCCTTCTTCTTTCTCTAAAAGCATTTTTTAAAAATAAATAAAAATTATTTAAAGTATGATTCAAATCCTTTCTATGTTGAACATATTTGATTAAAATTTTTTTCAATATTACAAACAATATAGCCCAAACCGGTTTGGCTCAGTGGTAGAGCGTCGGTCTGAGGACTGAAAGGTCCCGAGTTCGATTCTGGTCAAGGGCATGTACATTGGTTGCAGGCACATCCCCAGTAGGGGGTGTGCAAGAGGCAGCTGGTTGATGTTTCTCTCTCATCGACGTTTCTAGCTCTCTATCTCTCTCCTTCCTCTCTATAAAATATCAATAAAATATATATATTTAAAAACAACAACAATATAAATGTTATGCGTTTTTTTGTCAGCTTTCTAATATAACCCAGGTTTAAAAGAAGCTCTAAATATCCTTGATTGATCTACTGAATGGAATCTGATTCCTCTCCTACTCAGTATCACATGCTGCTGTTTCCATTCATTCAAGCAAAGAATATTAAAGTTATAGAACTTTTAGAGACTTTGGAGGTAAATGTTTGACCCACCTCACAGAAATATTGCCAACAATGAAGAGATTCTACCAAAACATTTGGTGAGCGACACAAATGTGTTAAGAAAAATGAGAACAAGTCACGGGTTAGTGATGGTTCACAACTTGTGAAAATGAAACATGAGTCTATCTCCCAATAGTGATGATCACACTACAGCTCTTCCAGAAACCAACCTCAATATGGACTTGGGAGCTCTTCATCCCAAGCCTGAGACTCAAGACAACCCATGGGCTATATGGCAGGCGGGAGTGCCAACAAACAGGTTATCATGAGGCAGCAGCAGGCTCTATCAAGAGTTGGTCTATTAACCACATCTGGTCAAAAAGCTAATGTGTTCTGCTTATTAAAATTGCAATTTTGAAACACCCCCCTCCCCAATCACAACTAGCCTCTATGAGAATTCATTCTGAATAAATGTTCTTTGAAAGCTGCGAGTTACCTCAATGGACAGATACTGGATGGCTAGTCATATGGAAAGGGGACACTTCCATGTGAAAACTCTCAGAGCCTTCTAGAGCGCTGGAATCAGTAACAGTGAGTATATATTAGCCACCGAAAATCATTTTCATCAAATTAATTTAACAAATTTATATTCTGAGAAAAAAACTATATTTCTTTCTAAGTTTATTCTGCAAAACTAAGGAAATAAAAGTTAATATAGCTTGATAATTTAAAGCCAGGCCACTTTTATTATTAAAATAGCCTAGGCACAGCCGAAACCGATTTGGCTGAGTGGATAGAGCATAGGCTTGCAGACTGAAAGGTTCCAGGATCGATTCCAATCAAGGGCATGTATATTTTAGAAAAATATATTTTAATATAAATTGTTAAGTACAGCAAATTCTCTGGCACGTGAACTATAGCTAAAGCCATTACTGTAATAAAAAATAAAAAATAAATTTAAAAACCTTTTAAGGTAAAATCTCCCTAACACCCAGAGATACCTGCTTAAAACTTCATAAAACAAAATGTTAGGAGCACAATTTGTATACCAAGTCCCCATTAATAGTTTTATCATAGCTTTCCTTCCCCCTGAAAAAAAGTTGCAACAAGCTTCTTTTCTGTGTATTCATTTGCACAAATCCCCAAGATACCTTCCCAGTTGTAGAGTTCTGGGAAGAGCATACAATATATGTTCACTGGACATGCTAACAGTTCCTGACAGACTGACCTACAAAGACGGCTGCTCCAAGTTACCCTTGAGGCTTCAGGGTAGGAGGCCCCCTCCCATGTGTTCATAGCACTGGTTATCAAACATTTTAATATAAGCTTTCCACAATGTCAAAATTACTTTTAAGGAGCTAGCAGAAGGGGTGGTTACCTTTTCAAAAGAAAAAGTAATATCCATAAGGTATATTTACACACAGCACCAAAAGGTCTTTTGACCTGTTCTAGCCCTCCAACCAACCCAAGAG
Organism: Vespertilio murinus; assembly: GCA_963924515.1. Classification (NCBI taxonomy): domain Eukaryota; kingdom Metazoa; phylum Chordata; class Mammalia; order Chiroptera; family Vespertilionidae; genus Vespertilio; species Vespertilio murinus. The sequence continues at coordinate 98,915,085 of OZ004705.1, read as the reverse complement.
TGACCATATCAAGGAGTATAAAACACCCTCTCTTCTTGAAAAAACAAAACAAAAATAAGGACACATTTATAACACCTTAATCAATAAATTAAAAACAAAACAAAACACACACACACACACACACACACACACACACACACACACACACCATGGAAGCATCATACCACATTTTGCTTTTCCACTTAATCACATCAACATATACTAAACTACCTCCATTCTCTTTTCACAGTTATAGATCATTCCATTAATCTAATCAGTCCCTTACTGAGGGAAGTCTTCTTGGTTCCTGCTTTCTGCAGTTCTATAAGAATATTCTGGAGCAAATTTATCTTAGTATATATGCAAGTGTTCAGATATACTCTCACAACTGGCACTGGTAGAATGTGTTTTCACACCCTGAGATGCTCAATTATCCAGGTGTACCAGGACTACTTAACTCCCCATCTCTTTAGTTCTGAGTGAAATAAGCACCTGTTATAGGATTAGTAGCCTACTAGGAAATGTTCGTTGCCTGTTTTCTATTGAGCTATGTCAACCATGATGAATTTTATATATAGCAGGTCCTTATAACATCATTTCATTAAACATCCATGAGATGCTATAGGAACTTTACTCTTGCTTAAATCTACTATTAGCATACAGTAAAATTGATTTCTCTTTACATCATTTCACTAAAGTCACAGAACCTACCAACGTTAAGTGAAGACTTAATGTAGAAAGGAAACTAGTCCATCATCATATTTAAAAATATTTTGCCTCAGTTTATTGTCTTATTTTATGTATGGGAATTTTTCATAAGATAGTATCTTAAGTTTTCATACAGACGAATGAATCCATCTTTCTCATAGTTTCTATGCTTTATAACATTTGAAGATGACAAAAACAAAATTAACTTCTTGGGACTCCAACTTGGTATTTTTCCAACTGGCTAATCCAGTTTCCAACACTGTTCATTAAAAACCCAATTTCTGCCGAGACCGGTTTGGCTCAGTGGTAGAGCGTTGGTCTGTGGACTGAAAGGTCCCAGGTTCGATTCCGGTCAAGGGCATGTACATTGGTTTCGGGCACATCCCCGGTAGGGGGTGTGCAAGAGGCGGCTGGTCGATGTTTCTCTCTCATTGACGTTTCTAGCTCTCTATCTCTCTCTCCCTTCCTCTCTGTAAAATATCAATAAAATATATTAAAAATAAATAAATAAATAAAAATAAAAACCCAATTTCTCTACTCTGACTGAACAGATACCCTTCATGATAAACCAAATTACTATTTACATTTCAATCTCTTTCTGTAGTCTCAATTTCTTCTATTTATCTAGTCTGATATGAAATTAATCAGGCCATTTAAAAAGTACACTGACTTTCTGACTTAGTAGAAATGCTAAGGTTTGTGATCCAAATAATATATTAACTAAAACTGAGATTTCAACCTATACCTCTGTATACCTATCAGTTTACTAAAACCTGAAATCCCTAGGTAACAGCCTCTTTACATAATCATTTTTAGGTTATTGGAGAATTAAAACTCATAACATAGAAAATTACCATTTCCAAGTCCCATCTATTAGTTGAACTATTGCTAGACATTTTTTGTTAATTCAAAGGCTCAATGCTGAGAGCACACTGCTGTTAAAGAATATATTTGGGGGGGAAAATTCTCCATTCTAATCACTTTTTAAGACTACTGGCTTAACCAGAATTTACCCCAGCAACAATATATCCTTTAAAATGTCCTTTGAGGGGAAAATGTCCTTCCTTGGGTTTCATTTTTCTCTGGCTTCCTTCACAGTCTTCAACTCAGGAAACTGAATGGCATCAAACCCTTCTAATGACTTCTGCTCTTATATAATAGTGTTGGTGGATTAGGGGGGAAAATTAAAACAACTCTAATAAATCATGCATTCTCAAAAGGGGAGGGGTAAAACTGGCCTTATAAGGAGAAAAAAATCTAAAATATTACAATGATTGTAGCATGGAAAGAATCACAGTACACAAATTGACGTGCAGCATGGATTATCATGATATCCAGGGTATCACAGAGGGAGCGAGGCCAAATTCAGAAAAAAAAGAAAAAAAATATTTTAAAAAGACTCCTTTGGGAAAAAATAAACAAAAGTTGTGAAATGTCATTTTATAACCACTAAATTGCAAAAATTTAACAGTCTGATAATACCAATGTTGGTAAGGATGTATACACCTCTATTGTGGGTGTAAATTGATATAGCCACTTTATCAAACAATAGAGAAAAAGAAAAGAATTATCTTGGAAGGATGAACATGTGCATCCCTTACAAACTACCTCTACTAGGAATATATCCTAGATAACAGAATATACCCTAGAAAAATCCTTGTACACATGCACCAAGATGATATTCAAGAATATTTATACTCTTCATAATAGCAAAAAACATTAATTTTGTCAATGAATAAAGAATGGATAGCTTGAGCCATACTCAATCAATAATGAGAAAAAAATACCCAGCAAAATGGGTAAATAGAAACACTACTGAACTAAAAAAATAGTTATTAACAGCTGTCTACACTATGAAACCATTTTAAAAAATATATACATTTTATTGATTTTCCACAGAGAGGAAGACAGAGGGACAGAAAGCTAGAAACATCGATGAGAGAGAATCATCGATCAGCTTCCTCTTGCACACACCCCCAGTGGGGATGTGCCTGCAACCAAGGTACGTGCCCTTGACTGGAATCAAACCCTGGTCCCCTCAGTCCGAAGGCCGACACTTTATCCATTGAGCCAAACCGGTTTCGGCTATGAAGCCATTTTAAAACTTCAAAAACAAGAAATAAACAAAATCTTTAAGGAATCATAAAAATATGTAATAAAAATATTTTTAAAAGGAAATGACACACACAAAATATAGAATAGTGTTGGGGAGGTAGACACACAGGCAGACACAAAATGGTATTGGCCATGTTCCAGTCCTTAGCTAGAGTGATGGAATAACAGGTATCTATTTTGTTTGCTTCATAACTTACTTATGTTGCATTATTCCTGTTCAATATTTGGCTCTTCACAATAGGGACTAATTAACACCAAATAAAACTTACATCCAATTCAAAAAACAGGTCCCTTTCTTTACTTGCGATTTCATAATCTGCTCGGAGGGCCAAGTCGTGGATTTTGGTACATTCTCCTAAATCCATGCGCTGTAAGAAACAAACAGAAGTTTACACACGAACATCTACCCATTAGAAAGGACATGCTCTGGTGTCTCAACTGTCGCCAATATAAACAATACTTTTTTGAATACTAATTTATCATAAGAAAATAGAATATGGCTGAGAAGCCTTATTTTTCTTTTACCACCATGACTACAGAACTAATGTATTTAACAAGTGTACAGGTTTATATCTCTTTTAGACCCAGAAATAACTGGACAAATGAAAACCACATTAACGTTGCCAATTTTATTTTTGCATCAGTCACAGAAAAAAATTTCCATTTTTTTTAACAGCAGAATTGGGGGTGGGAGTGGCAAGAAAGGCAAGAAAACCTGAGTGTCCTGATAGCAACAAGCTCTAGTTCTAGGCATCCCTTCATGCAATCGTGTCTACTCACGATGCTCAAATTGCAGAGACAAGAAAAGGAAAGAGCAGACAGAAATCAGGTTTTGGCAATTACAACACAACCTAACACTTGGCTTTTGTATAGCACTTTGTATACCAAAGGGAAGAAAGCAGAATAGGCTGATTCAGAGCCAAATGAATCCTCCATTCTCTTAACCTGGTAAATGACCCTGGACATATAATTAGACCACTTAGTTGCCCTTTTGAGAAACAAAAGGCTCTTTTAAAAAAATTATATATATAATTGATTTTTTACAAAGAGGAAGGGAAAGGGAGAGAGTTAGAAACATCGATCAGTTGCTTCCTGAACACTCCCTACTGGGGATGTGCCCACAACCAAGGTGCATGCCCTTGACCGGAATCGAACCTGGGACCTGTGAGTCCGAGGCCAATGCTCTATCAACCGAGCCAAACTGGTTAGGGCCCTGCACAGTTCTTATGTAAATCCTGAGTACAAGACTGCACAGACACAAACACCACCTCTGACATCTAAACAGCAACAGGGAAGTTTGTATACTGAAGATCATGTTTATCAAGTAATAAGAGTTCGAGTTAACAAAACCCAATGAGACAACTCATAACTAGTAAACAAAAAATGATGGAACCCAGGAACTTCTTTGAGCTCAAATTGTATTCATAATGATATCAAGACCTTCATGGGTTATAAAATCCGTAACTTTTTAGGAAAATTAGAGAGGCTCTCACTGCCTGGCTCTTGGGGCCTATCTAACAGAAGGTATGTGCCATACTCACTAACAAAATATCCTTCAGCCCTAGCCAATTTGACTCAGTGGACTGAGCATCAGCCTGCGGACTGAAGGGTCCCAGGTTCGAGTCTGGTAAGAGCACATGTCTGGATTGGGAGCTCAATCCCCAGGATGTGCAGGAAGCAGCCTATCCATGACTCACTCTCATCACTGATATTTCTCTCTCTCCCCCTTTCTCTCTGAAATCAATTAAAGTATATTAGAAAAAAATATTTATATCCCCTTCAATATCACCAGTGACAGTAATAATGTCAGTAAGCTGCCTAGCATGTTTATCTTCATTTCTATCAAAGATTGACTCTTACATTTAAATACTAAAACCTTTCCTCCTTCATTGTTCTTACTCTGAAGTCATATATAGCTCGTGTATTTTGGTTACACAGAGGATCTAGAGGTAGAGCAATAGTGGTTCTAGAAGCCAAAGTTGCAACTAGAATCACTGTCTCTGTAAAGCTAACTTTTGCTTCATTCACTCTTTTAAGTATCAACTAAGATTATTTAAAATACAGTTCCCACAAATAAAACTATGTGCTTTAGCTGAAAAATTAATGGCAGCTATCAGAAATACTTAAAAGCTAATGAAGTCTTGCCCTGGCCAGTGGTTAGAGCATTGGCCCACTCACCAAAGGATCAAGGATTCAATTCTCTGTCAAAGGCAAGGGTAAGTACCTGGGTTGCAGGTTAGATCCCCATGGGGGAGTGTAAAGGAGGCAACCAATTGATGTTTCTGTCCCTCCCTTTCTCCCTTCCACTCTCTTTAAAAAAATAAAAATAAAAGCTAATTAAGTAACCACCACAGGAAGCACTAAAACCTTAAGTGCTAAAAATTTTAAGTGCAAATCAATTTCCACTTTAAAAACTTCCAAATGCCAAGAAAGTTTTCACATTAGGTAACCACAAATGAAGCAAAATTCACCGCTGTCTTCCTTTGGGTGAGAGCCCTCAAACTAAAGTAAGCAGCATAGGCCTGAGTGACATGGTTACTCTCTGGAAGTATTAGTATCTTTTCCACTTTGCCAAGGAGGCAGGGAAGTACTGGCCAACTACCCTGGCTGCTAACCACCAAACAGAGCTGAAACATCACACTCATTAGATCCTTCCAAAATATCCCAAGTGGCTGATAAATCCAGCCTGCCAGACCTTTTTTACTCGCAAACACCTATGTTAGCTAGTGATCTGACATTGCTAACAGGAAAAGACACTAAAGGTTTCTTCCAGGACCTTTGGAAAATAAAGTTCTTCCACTGAGACAAGTTATACTACTTTCCCTCCAGCTATTTTATTCTCCCAAACTTACTAACCAATATTATATTTTTCCATTAGATCCCAAGAAAATTATTACTTCCACCCCTCTTTGCCTTACCCTAATGACAGGATATAGTTTTGAACAAAAACTTGGGCCTGGAGTAGCCCTTAGCAGGCTGACAGTTATAACCACTTTCATCTTGCAGCTCCACTCTACAGAATTATATTCATTCCAATTTAACACAAACTCCCCATAAGACCCATTCCTCAACTCTACTATCCTCACCTTCACTTCCATGTAGCCCACACCCAAGGAGGCTCAACCTTTACTACAACCTCCATTTGAATTCCCAATCCTCATCCTAACGGATCCTTGGCAACTCCTGAGATTTATTTGCATCTTCACATGAACATGTCTCCTTCTCTTCAGCCTGCTCTTCCTCAGATTCCTTCTATTGAGATGCCCCTGCCCAACCTGTCACCAGAGTGAGACTGATCAGTCCGTGGCTTCTCATAACTCAAATGATTCCGCAGCCTCTGCCTCCCTCTCCCTACTCACACCAGTCCAGATACATCAGTGGCATTCCTGCTGTCCTTCATCGCCATCCTCTACCCAGAGCATTATATCCTCAAAACCGGGCACATGTTCTTTCTCACCAGTCAAACCTCTATTCCAATGTCCCTAAGAGTCCTTACCTTATCACCCTATCTAGAATAGTCCATTACCTACTCATTATTTATTGTATGTTCTTTCACCATTAGATGAGAGCAAAGACTTTGTCTTATTGGTGCCATATCCTCAGTGTTTGGCACAGAGAGTAGGTGTCCAGTAAATGCTTAGTGAACAAATCTATATCTAACACAATAAACATTGGTAGGAAATGGCCTCATTCTGGTTGTTTTTCTCACTAGCATTCTGGAACAATGCTACACAGGGATCTGATTAAGAAAAACATCATTGGCCCTAGCTGGTTTGGCTCAGTAGATGGAGCATTGGCCTGCAAACTGAAAGGCCCCCGGAAACGTTTCCGGTCAAGTGCACATGGCCAGGTTGTGGGCTCCATCCACAGTGGGGGACGTGCAGGAGGCAGCCATTAATGATTCTCTGTCATCATTGATGTTTCTCTCTCTCTCTCTCTCTCTCTCTCTCTCTCTCTCTCTCTAATCAATATATATATATATATATATATATATATATATGAAAAACCTGGAGGCCACGGGGGCATAGGGTACCAAGGAGACAGAACTGAACCTCACCTCACCCTGCTTGGCCCCAGAAGATGGCTGGTTAGCCAGACACGGGTAAGATTCCTCAGGGAAGGAACAACCTTCCCTAAGACAGGCACAGTCGAAAAGGGGTCATCAGGGGAGAACTTGGGAGTCAACTGAGGTGGGGCACAGACCTTACCCCCCCCTCGCAACTTTGCAGGGGCCTGAACCCTCATCCCTGCTGAGGGAGTCTCCTGCCGCCATGGCTGCTTAACTTCCCATGCACAGCTCAAATCGGGACCCGGGTAAAAGACAGAGACTTGGCTGACAGCAGCTGCCCTCTCACTGCAACACTTGAGTTGTCTTGTACCCATGGTGTGGGGAAGTGGGTTTTTGATATCTAAATCCAGCCTACCACCAGGAATGCTCAGGGCCTACTCAAGAAGGCAAATAATCCTTTCCACTAATATTTACACAGTAAAATAAGATTGTTTTAGAGTGATAAATTTGACAGTAAAATAGTTGACAAGTTTTCAGACTAATTTAAATCGGCTAATTGAAATAGGCAAATATCCTAGAAAAATTAATTTTACTGGACAAAAAGCTGTTCCTAAAGTGTTAACTAAAATTTTCACTGGTAGTTTATGTCATGATAAAATTTCACAACAGAAAATAAATCTAAAGCAGTCATATTATAGTGCAAAAATTTTAAATGTAAAACCTATCAAGACTACATTATAAAATTTTCAAAAACCTCCTAATATTTAAATCAAAAAAGGGGGAAAGTAGAAGAATATAATGTAAGGAAAAATATCCTGTAAGTAAAAATTACATCTAGAAAATTTGTACTTTAGCTCTGACCCATTTGGCTCAGTGGACAGAGCATCAGCCTGCAGACTGAAGGGTCCCAGGTTGGATTCCAGTCAAGGGCATGTACCTGGGTTGCAGGCACATCCCCAGTAGGGGTCTGCAGAAGGCAGCTGATCGATGTTTCTCACTCCCTCTCCCTCTTCCTTCCTCTCTGTAAAAAATCAATAAAATATATATTTTTTAAAAGAGCCGAAACCGGTTTGGCTCAGTGGATAAAGCGTTGGCCTGTGGACTGAAAAGTCCCGGGTTCGATTCCGGTCAAGGACATGTACCTTGGTTGCGGGCACATCCCCAGTAGGGGGTGTGCAAGAGGCAGCAAATCAATGATTCTCTCTCATCTATGTTTCTCTCTATCCCTCTCTCTTCATCTCTGTAAAAAAACCAATAAAATATATTTTTATAAAAAAAGAAAATTTGTACTTTAGAAAATTAATTGTAATGCTAACAGTAAGACACCCAAGAAAAACACACATGGTGTCAAAACAAGCCAGAGGAAAATTATTTGGGCAAAAAATGAAAAAGGATACCAAGTCAAATTTATAGAAAATATTCCTTGCCAAAACTGGTTTGGCTCAGTGGATAGAGCATCGCTGAACGGTCCCACATTTGATTCCGGTCAAGGGCATGTACCTTAGTTGCAGGCACATCCCCAGTACAGGGTGTGCAGGAGACAGCTGATCGATGTTTCCCTCTCATCATTATTTCTAACTCTCTACCCTCTCCCTTTCTCTGTAAAAAATCAATAAAATATATTTTTAAAAAAGAAAATATTCCTTTATTAACTTTTGGTTAAGAATATGTTTGTATATTTTCAGAAAACAACTTCGAGACCATATGGATTCTGGCAACAGAGAGAAATTGACGGGACTATTCCAACTATGAAGACAGAAGAGAAGCAGTCCAGACATGGAATAAGCTGACGACGCCTTGCCATACTAGCAGTCAGCAGCTGTGTGTCACTGCAGGTTGCCCAGGACCAAACCAGAGAAGGTCAGACCTGCATTACCACCATTTGTCCACCATCCAGAACTGAAATATCATTGCTGACATATACACATAAAGAACTGTTTAACATTGAAATTGGGTCTCCAAAGAACTGTTGGCCCAGAAAGAAACTCACTACAGACTGATTCATTTGCCTTTCAGCATAACCATTACTGCTTGTCTCATTTTCGATTTTTACAAGTATATTTCCAGTAGGACATGATCTCCCTCATCTAGGGGAAATGGTGAACATAGACTGAAGAACAAAAACAAACCCAGAGATAAGGAGCCATGAGTCAGACTGTTGGACTTCAGAGGGAAGGTGGGGATAAAAGGAAGAGATCAAGCAAAGGACTTGTGTGCATACATATGAGCCTAACCCAGCCATGGGCAAACTAGGGCCCGAGGGCCAGATCCGGCCCTCGGAGCCGAAAGAGCGGAGGGTTCTCTTGCTCTCCCCTCCACTCCTTCACTAGCAGCCCAAGATGAGAGTGCCAGCATGGTCAAGTTGCTTTTGTTCTGGCCCTCCGGTCCAGTTTAAGAACCCATTGTGGCCCTCGAGTCAAAAAGTTTGCCCACCCCTGGCCTAACCAGTAGTCAAGGACAATCGGGGGGTGGGACATGAGTGGGGAGGGGTGAGGGACTGGAATGGGGGGTTGAGGAAAAATATGTAATACCTTAATCAATAAAGAAATTTAAAAAAAAGAAAAACCTGGTTGAATTGCTTCACTTTGGTTCATGTCCCTAATCTCCAAACTTCTCCCACTAATTCCAGGTTATGAAACTTCTCCTACAGGAGTATCCTATAGCTGAACTGTTTATAACTAATGGAAGCCAGACATCTACATTGATGGATTCCTTTGGCTCTGAATTTGCCTATTCTGCTTGACTTTGGTACACAAAGAGCAACACAAAAATCTGTAGCAAATACAAGTTACAATGCTTTCCTACGTAAAATCAAAGTGCAGGTAAGCTTCAGGTAACAGAGTCACAAAGTTTGGCATTCATTTCCTATTTGCTGTCAGAAGAGCCAGCTTGAGAAGATTTAATATACCACAATGATATTAATAAAGCAATGATTAAACAAAGAAAACGTTCACTAGTACATGCACATTTGAGCCTTAAAATGAAAACAGTTTTTATATCCACCAAGTGGCTGTAAAATCTTAAAATGGTGCTGATTGTTACAGATCCTACACTCTTTAGTATTCTTAAATCCTATCTAGTTTTGAATAAATTCATTCTACAAAATTAGCACACCTGTTTTGTTCATCTGAAGTGAACAAAATTTTAGGGGTCGCCGAAACCAGTTTGGCTCAGTGGATAGAGCGTCGACCTGCAGACCGAAAGGTCCCAGGTTCGATTCCGGTCAAGGGCATGTACATTGGTTGCGGGCACATCCCCAGTGGGGGGTGTGCAGGAGGCAGCTGGTCGATGCTTCTCTCTCATCGACATTTCTAGCTCTCTATCTCTCTCCCTTCCTCTCTGTAAAATATCAATAAAATATATATTTTTTAAAAAATTTTAGGGGTCTATATTCATTGAATCATGTTACTTTCTTGAAAGGGTTGTATAACACAAAACTAGAAAAATCAATGCTATTTCCAACTGGTTTTTAGAAGACTTCTAAATTAGAAGAAATGTTATCTTTTTGACTCTACAAAAACCTGATAACTTTTGCCTGGCCTGTTTGTCTCAGTGGTTAAGCGCCAACCTATAAACCAGGAGGTCACAGTTTAATTCCAGGTCAGGGCACATGCCCACTCATGGGCTGGATCCCCAGTAAGGGGTGTACAGGAGGTAGTTGATTGATGTTTCTATCATCTCTCATCAATGTTTCCATCGCTCTCTCTCCCTGTCTTTTCCTCTCTTTTTGAAAAAGCAATAAAAACCTATTTTAAAAAATTGTTTATTAAAAAAAAAATCCCATTAAACTAAAAGAACCTATAATTTGAAGAGGCAATAAAAGTGATTTCTGCCGAAACAGGTTTGGCTCAGGGGATAGAGCGTCGGCCTACGGACTGAAAAGTCCGAGGTTTGATTCTGGTCAAGGGCATGTAACTTGGTTACAGAAGGAGGCGGCTGATCAATGTTCTCTCTCATCGATGTTTCTAACTCTCTCTTCCTCTCTGTAAAAACTCAATAAAATATATATATTTTTAAAAAGTGACTTCTATTTGATAAAAGAAGACAGAATTCAACCTGGAAAACCTATACTAACTGCCTACACAGCACCCCAAACCGAGTGTTCTGATGTCTCTCTTCCCCGGCTCCCCTCCCCCCCCAAATGTCCCACCAATGCACGTACCGTCCCAGCCAGGATGTCATGAGGGCAGCAGTCCAGAAGGTGACTCTTGCAGACTCGGTCATCTGTAAACTTCACCCTCTGTCTGGTTTCATCTCCTGAAATTTATTTGTGGTTTTAAATAAGACAATACCATGTTAAACACAAAAGCATATCTGGTACAAGTCACCTGGATGATTTGCAGACTACCAAATACCCTGAAAAGCTGATCTAGAGATATTTACAACTGGAGTGGAATACAAATGTTTTTTGATGCTAAATACATGATGAAGAATCACATTTAATAAGATCTGACTCAATCATTGTGCCAAAGAAGTCAAGGAGTCAGAAGTAAAAGGCTGAGCACCAAAAGGCCACTAGACCCACACATACATGTGGGCAATGATACCAAAACCCATGTTAATCAGAGGGCCATGAATCACCACGTATGACCTATAGCTGGTAGTTTCCACCAACAAAAGCTACTTATTAATCTAATTGTTTTGCTGTGGACAAAATGTGTAGGCAGCATTTTGCTCAAAAATACAAAGAAAGCTTTCAAACTCTAGCACTAATAAATAATCTAGACCTAGTCTTCCTATCCCCTTTTCACCCCCACCCTTAAAAAAGAGAGTTGGCACCTGGGAGTCACTGTTAACAAGACAATACTTAAAAAAAAGAAGAAAAAAACTTAACAAAAAAAAAAAGGCAAAAAGGAACTAGGTTAGTCAATACACACTGTGAGTTCCAACATATACTGTACCCATCTGCATTCTTCAAGACCTCAGCTGCAGAATTTTATGCCCGCTGTTGAAAAGTTTTAAAGGAAAAGTTTTCTTGCCCAACCTGCAGTAAGGAAGTCAGGGGAATGATACATAAAAGTAAAGGCAAAGTGGAATGTGACAAATTTAAAGCTAATCTGTGTATAGGACACAGAGCTGTGTAATAATAAAGGAAGAATATATTTTAGGATTTGCAAGCATCCAGGATTAATGTAGTGTCTTTTTATTGAAAATGCTCTCTTTCTAAACTACACTTTTAAAGATACTTGTGAAAAAAAGCAAACACTTTTTTGTTATAACAGCTTAGAAATTGGTTGTGACTCACGGCTCGATGAACATGAGGCTTTTCTGCAACTCCCTTGCAGATTGATGTAGGCAGGCAAAGATACACTGAACCTTTATAAATAAAATAGAGGGGCCACAATTGTTCAGTTTGTATGAAATAAAAATATGGGAAGCAATTCAAAAGCAACTCAATATACAAAGAAAGCTAAAAAGCACGTTTTCACCTATGAAATATTAGTGCAAAGAATTTGCTCAGCCCTGCGAATGTGCCAGTGTGAACTTACAACTTCATTACTTCAGTAGAAAAGAAAACACAAACCACAGCAGGTATATAGTTTTGCAAAGATGCAACCACTTTCTCCTGAGACAACCATCACGATCTTGCACTCCTCCCTACAATACAACCTAACCTAACGACTGACAAGCACTGGCTAAACAGAGCCTCTCCTAAGTGGGAAGTGGGCTTGGAAAAGCACTCGGCAGCAACCCTCGTAAGAAAAGCTCAATTTACGCTCTCCTTGCAATGGTACAGAACAAGAACGGAGGGAGTTCGAGGCCCATCGGCTCCCTTGGGTGCAGCTTCTCCCAAGTTGCCGACGACCTGAAACCCATGGTGGCTCCAGCCTTTCGCCAACTGCCCGGTTGGAAATGGCAAGACCATAAATGGGGAAGGGGGATGGAGCCTCACTGACGGAGCGGCTCGGAGGAGGAGCTCGCCGAGGATCCGCCGCCGGTGGGAGAAGCGCCGGCTGAGGTCGCCCGCCAGACGAAACCGCTCACACAAAGGCCCGGCGCCTGCCATCGGCGCGTGGGGGAGGGGAAGAGAGGGCGCAGGCGCAGACATTTGCGGCCCCCGCTTCAGGCCACCCGGTGGCCTCGCCTCACTCCCGCCCCAGACCCTCGCCTGCCTGGCAGCCCCGACTCACCATCCCGGGCCGTGCCCATGAGCTGGTCCAGCAGGGCCCGCATCTGCGCCTGGGCGGACATGGTGACCGGCGGGAGCTGCGGGAACGGCCCTCAGAAGGTCTCTCAATCCGTAGCGGTGGCGACGACGAAGGATTGTCACGTCGGCCTCGATCCCACTCTGCTTTTTCCCCTTCGCGGGGGACGTCGGGAGGAAGTGCGTCAGCACCGGCGTTTGGCCTGCTGGGAAATGTAGTTCCTGGGTCGGGTGGGTGCAGAACTGCGCTCTAGAGGAGACTGTGCTTAGAATCTAACCGTTAGATGGTCCAAGCCAGTTGTCAAAGCAGCGGAGCCCAAGACCTATTAACTCTACAGAGGCTAACCTGCAACTAAACAAAATAGTAAATATAGACAAACCAAAACCAATTAAATCTCGTGGGTCTTGTTTCAAAATTAACGATAGTCTTTAACCTGGACAGGAATCAGGAAGTCCTGCTGGAGGAGCTCTAAATGCCCTCTGTGGTGATAGAAAGCCCTACAAGAAGAGTTCTAGGTTATAACAACCCTACCACACACTTCCTCTTCCTTTCTATAAAAGACTTCCTCTCTATTGCTTACCCAGGAACTTGCACCTGATTCACAAGGGCTGTGTTGCAATCCTGACTTTATTTCCAATTAAATATTATTTTTGCTGAAGGAATACCTGGTCGACTTCGATTGTGGTCAACACACTGAGGGATCATCTGGTGTCCAGAGAAGACCCCGATAGCTCTGGACTGGTGAACAAACAAATGTGGTGCCCACAGAGCCAGCTATTTGATCTGGTTGATCTTCTTCCCTCAGCAGAAGCTTGAGGTTAAGCTCTCTCCAGAGTCCAAGCTTCCAGATGTCTTACATTTTAAATCTCTGTGGGTTTTATTTGGAATCTCCTTAGAGGGGCTTTTTTTAATATTAAAAGGCCTTGTTTGTCTGTGAGCTCTGCCTTTCATACTTTGGCCTGATTCCAGGGGATTAGGCTGTTCCTTGGGACTGTATTAACCCTGGACTTGGTTTTCAGATTCTGGTGGTTTCAGCTGTCTGTCAGCCTGATTCTGTCCTATTCTGTTGAAACCGTGTCCTTTAGCCTTAGGCCAGGCTCTCTCCCAAGCAGGCTGTTTTAAAAAACTACATTGCTTCTCAGCCTATGCCTGACCACCTCAAGCTGGGTTTCTGAATCTGCTACTTCAGCTTGGGGCTCGGACCCCTTATCCTTTGGATCAAACAGTTCTCTTTTTAAAATATATTTTTATTGCCGAAACCGGTTTGGCTCAGTGGATAGAGCGTTGGTCTGCGGACTGAAGGGGCATGTACATTGGTTGCAAGCACATCCCCAGTAGGGGGTGTGCAGGAGACAGCTGGTTGATGTTTCTGGCTCTCTATCCCTCTCCCTTCCTCTCTGTAAAAAGTCAATAAAATATATTTTTTAAATATATTTTTAATTGATTTCATAGAGGAAGAGAGAGGGAGAGAGAGATAGAAACATCAATGATGAGAGAGAATCATTGATTGACTGCCTCCTGCATGCCTCCTACTGGGAATTGAGCCCTAAACCTGGGCATGTGCCCTGACCAGGAAATGAACCCATGACCTCCTGGTTCATAAATTGACCTTCAACCACTGAGCCATCTGGCAGGGCTTTATTTATTTATTTTTAGAAGGAGTAGAAAGGAGAGACAAACACTGATTTGTTGTTCCATTCATTGGTTGATTCTTGTATGTGCCCTGACTGGGGATCAAACCCACAATCTTGATATAAGGGGAGAATGCTTTAAGCAACTGAACTACCCAGCCAGGTCTGGATCCGACTGTTCTAAATGGAACTGGTTGCTAACCGGTATGACTCAGTAGATAGAGCTTTGGCCTTTGGACTGAAGGGTCCCAGGTTCAATTCCTGTCAAGGACATGTACCTCAGTTGCAGGCACATTACCAGTGGGAGGTGTGCAGAGGGTAGCTGATCAATGTTTCTCTCTCATCGATGTTTCTAGCTCTCTATCCCTCTCCCTTCCTTTCTGTAAAAAATCAACAAAATATATTTTAAATTTTTAAAAAATGGAATTGGTTGTTTTTCAGGCTGCAGGTTGCCTAAACTAACTGTTTGAATTGTTTAGCAAGTTTGGGCCCTTTCTCTAGAGAAAAGCCTCTGAAAAATGGGGTCTTTGGTATCTAAATATTTCCCTCCTATAGGGCTTCCAGCCAAATTTATGTTTAAAAACCATGGTTCCACCCAGTTGGTGTGGCTGTTAGTTGGGCATCGTCCCTTGCACCAAGAGGTTGCTGGCTCCATCCCCAGTAGGGGGCATGCAGGAGGGAGTCAGTCGAGGTTTCCCCCTCATATTGATGTTTCTGTTTCTCCCGCCCCCTTCTTCTCTCTCTAAAAATCATCAAAATAGCCTGGCCAGCATGGCTCAATGGTTGAGCATCAACCTATGAACCAGGAGGTTTGATTCAGGCTCAATCCCCAATAGTTGACATGCAGGAGGCAGCCAATCAATGATTCTCATCATTGATGTTTCTTTCTCTCTTTCCCTCTACCTTCCTCTTTGAAATCAATAAAAATATATTTTTAAAAAATAAAATAAAACACTCTGCCTCGCTCCCCGTCTCTGTCTCTCTCCTCTCTTATGTTTCTTTCTCTCTCCATCATCTCCATGTCCACCTGTCCATCTCTGCCAATCATGCGGACTCCCTCTCTGGGTAGTGCTGGGGGTCAGGTCTGTGAGCAGGTTCTTCTTGGAGTCCAGGAGGAGAGAGGCCAGCCCCCCAGCGCTCACAGGCATCTCCCCCATCCCCATCTCTAGAAAATAAAATAAAATAAAAAATACTTTGAAAACCATGGTCTTTAATGTACATTTTTAACTAAGTGGATTGTTATGACCAAAAGTAATTTAGAGCATCAATGGCCATTATGGGGAACTTCCCTCTCAACTTTTATAATGTAATGACTGTTTAATTCTCTATTTTCAGGTCTGAGCTCCTGTTTTAAAACTATCAGATATACTAAGTTTGTTATGTTTTTAATTTTGCCTTTTTTTTTCTGTTAAGATTTGTACCTGCTGCTTATTGACCCTACACATGAGCAATTTGGACCATGCATTTTTCTCTCTGACATTCAAAAGGAGACAAGAGGCCCTTCCTGGTTTCCAGGGACAAAAGGCTTTTTGGAAGGATTTTGGAAGACCTGATTATTGATCAGCTATGCCTTCAAAGATCTCCATCAAAAGGCGGAAATGTCAAAATTCATAAAAGATTTAAACCAAGATAAGAATCCTTTTAGGAGCCTTGGTTGGTTGGAGCTTCATCCAGTACACCATCTGGTATACCAAAAGGATTAGGGTTTGATTCCTCCCAGAGAAGATGCCTAGGATGCAGGTTCAATCCCTGTTTGCAGATACAGGAGGCTACTGATCAATGTTTCTTTCTCGCTAAAAAATCAATTAAAGGCCAAAACTGGTTTGGCTCAGTGGTCGAGCATCGGTCTGCGGACTGAGGGGTCCCGGGTTCGATTCCGGTCAAGGGCATGTACATTGGTTGCGGGCACATCCCCGGTAGGGGGTGTGCAAGAGGCGGCTGGTCGATGTTTCTCTCTCATCAACATTTCTAGCTCTCTGTCTCTCTCCCTTCATCTCGGTAAAATATCAATAAAATATATTTTTTAAATCAAATTAAAAAAATCCTAACCTGACCAGTGTGGCTCAGTGGTTGAGCATCCACTTATAAACTAGGAAATCACGGTTCGATTCAGCACGTGCCCGGGTTGCTGCTTGATCCCCAATGGGGGGCATGCAGGGGACAGCTGATCAAAGATTCTCTCTCATCACTGATGTTTCTGTTAGAAAGAAGTCCAGCACAAAAACCAGAGCTTAGGCTCACAGTCTTGCATGATTGGCTAATCTAAAGGAAAAAGGAAGGGGTTTACTTTTGCCATTTCAAAATGGCAGCCCCCAGGGGAGCTGCAAGTTAGGAAAGCCAAAATGGTGGCTGCCCCCGGGGGGAGCCGTGTGACCCGGAGGTGCCCTGTGACCCGGAGGAGCAGGGCGACACAGAGGGGCGGTGTGAACCAGAGGAGGTGCAGATTCTATTCGTGTGGTCCTGAGAAATTTGGACAATCTGCAGCCATTTGCTATAGAACACTTTGTTGTATTTCCCTACAAAAACAAATGGGAGAGAGTGTCCCACTTGAAATTCAAATATGGGGCGGGGAGGAAGAAAAAAAAATCTGAGGAACAGAATAAACTGGTGAATATAATAGAATCAGGGGCAAAGAAAGGGAGTGGACTGATAATTATCAGGGGGATAAGGGGGTGGGGGTGCAGTAAGAGGCTGGATTAAAATCGTATAACGGGAGACCAAAACAAGATGGAGGCCTAGGTAGTCTCCTAAGCTGCACCTCATCAAAAATTTAGAAAAAAACAACAGCTAAAATCAAAAGGGATCACATCAGACCCACAGGAAAGCTGACAGAATGGGATGGCTACAACTAGAGACAAAGCAAGGCGCTGCTGCCACCATGTGGAGTTTAAAACTACGGTGGAACCGAACCCACCAGAGCCGCCATCGCTGCCACCGCCGCCACCGCAAGTGAGGGAAGCCCACCGAGAGCAGAGCTTGCTCTGCCCCAGGCCCAGGGAGTGGGCCTTCCTGGCTAGCCCACCATGGGAGCGAGGAAGCCGATGCCGAGCACCTTCTGCTCGTGCCTAGAACAAGATGCCTTTGAGTGTGGTCTCCCCGCCCACAGCCATCTCAGCCCAACCTCTGCGCCTGCCGTGCTGGTGAGGAGATGGTGCGGCACCTTCCATTGTCAGCCCCAGCAAGCCCTTTGTCCACCTCCGCATGGCCAGGCTGGAGCTTCTGCCGCTGCTGCCTTGTGGATTTTGAAACTACAATGGAGATTGAGCCACCGTCGCTGCCGCACCCGCCACAACCGAGAGTGGGGGAAGCCTACAGAGAGTGGAGCTCACTCCGCCCCAGGCCCAGGGAGTGGGTGGCTTCAGAGCTTGGCCTCCACGTCTGCAGCCGCTCCACTCCCGCCCCGAACGAGACACCTTTGAGCATGGTCTCCCCACCCGCAGCGATCTCAGCCTGCCCGCAGCCGTCCCAGCTCGCCCACCATGCTAGCGAGGAGCTTGCACGGCACCTCCCGTTCTGATTCCCAGCTCCCCAGGGGGCCGTGTGTGCCGGGTGAGCCATGTGCCCCAGGGGAAGCAGTGGGACGGGGGAGGGGGGGGAGCAGATTCTATTCATGTGGTCCTGAGATAGTCACCATAAAACAAGCAGACTGCCAAATGAGAAGCGTAAGGGGAGATGGGAAATCAACCGAAGGACTGGTATGCATGAACATAAGTACAACCAACGAACACAGAACTCTGGGGAGGGAGGGCATCAATGGGGGGGGGGGGGCAATGGTAAGCTATGTACACATATAATACCTTGTTGTTCTCTTATCTCCCCCCAGGTCTCTTTCCCCTCCCCGCTGTCATTTGACAGTCCACCTGTTTTATGGTGACTATCTCAGGACCACAAGAATAGAATCCGCTTCTCATTTGGCAGTCTGCTTGTTTTATGGTGACTATCTCAGGACCACACGAATAGAGTCCGCTCCTCCTCCGGTTCAACTGCCGCTCCCCCCAGGTCCCACTGCTTCCCCAGGGCACAGGGCTCTCCCAGGGCACATGGCCCCCTGGGACACACGGCTCACCCGGGGCGCACACCCCCCCTGGGACACATGGTTCACCTGGGGCATATGGCCCCCTGGGACATATGGCTCATCCGGGGCACAGGGCCCCTCTGGGGCTCTGGGGTCATGTATTGGAGGAGCCGCCCTAGCTCCTCGCTAGCATGGCGGGCAGGCTGGGATGGCTGCAGGTGGGCTGAGATGGCTGCAGGCGGGGAGACCGCCCTCAAAGGTGTCTCGTTCGGTGCAGAAGCGGAGGAGCTGTGGACACAGAGGCTAAGTTCTGAGGGCGCCCACTCCCTGAGCCCGGGGCATAGTGAGTTCTGTTCCTGGTGGATTTCCTTTATTCGTGGCAGCGGTGGCAGGTGGCGGTGGCGGGTGCGGCAGTGACGGTCACTCCTGTGGTTCAATTTCCACTGTAGTTTTAAAGTTCACATGGCGGCAGTGGCGGGAGCTTCGCTTGGCCATGCGGGGGCGGATGAAGGACTCGCCAGGGCCGCTAACATGGCGCGTGTGGAGACGGGGCTGAGCCGGCCGTGGTCCAGGAGACGCCGCGCCAGCTCCTCACCAGCACAGCGGGCAGGCTGGGACAGCTGCATGCCAGGATGGTTGCGGGCAGGGAGGCTTCTCGTCCGGGTAGGCGCTGAAGGTGCGGCGGAGGTCCCGTATCAGCTCCCTGGCTCCCACGGTGGCCGGCCCCGGGGCGGAGCAAGGTCTGGCTTCCCTCATTCCCAGCGGCAGCGGCTCCGGCAGAGTTAGAAATATCGATCAGCTGCCTCTTGCACACCCCCTACCAGGGATGTGCCCGCAACCAAGGTACATGCCCTTGACCGGAATCGAACCTGGGACCTTTCAGTTTGCAGGTTGACGCTCTATCCACTGAGCCAAACCAGTTTCGCCCCCCCCCCCCTTTCTTTGTTTATGTTTTTATTGATTTCAGAGATGAAGGTAGAGGGAGAGACAGATAGAAACATCAATGATGAGAGAGAATCATTGATTGGCTGCCTCCTGCCTGCTCCCTACTAGGGATCGAGCACACAACCCAGAGACATGCCCTTGATGGGAATGGAACCTGGGACCCTTCAGTCCACACGCTGAAACTCTAGCCAGTGAGCCAACCCAGCTAGGGCCACTTTTCTTATTTAACTCTTTTATTTAAAATATATATATTTTATTGATTTTTTCACAAAGAGGAAGGGAGAGGGATAGAGAGAGCTAGTAACATCAATGAGAGAGATACATCGACCAGCTGCCTCCTGCACACCCCCTACCAGGGATGTGCCCTCAACCAATGTACATGCCCTTGACCGGAATCGAACCTGGGACCTTTCAGTCCATAGGCTGATGCTCTATCCACTGAGCCAAAACAGTCTTGGCTAACTCTTTTCTTCAAACTCGGCTAACATTCAATGAGTTTCATGCTCTGCAGTGTCTAGGAGGAGATTATTTTGCTGTTTGGTCAATGTGATTTCAATTAACCTTTATATAATAAGGCCCCTCATACGTGGGATGATACAACATCCCACCTCTGTAACTCCTAACACGATTATCAAAGAGGTGAATATGGATACCATCATCCCCTTCCATTTTATGAACCATTGCTCTAGTAGATTGGAGGAAGGATCCTCAATTCCAGGATTCTCAGCTAACTCATGGCCTAAAGTTGTTAATCCCTGCAGAGCCTTAGTAATGGTTCCAGCTGTAGCTGTGTTGTTAGGGATGAATGTACAACACTGGCCTCCCAACATTACACATATTCCTCCTTCTTCTTCTAGAATCATATCCAAGGCCAATCTATTCTCTCATGTTATCCTGCTGGTAGCATCTAGTTGTTCAGCTATACCTATACCTGTTCATCTCATGTATAGTTAACAAACCTTTTTTTTATTATAGTAAATACTAGAGGCCTGGTACAGGGATTCATGCAGGTCCCTTGGCCTGACCTGCACCCTCTCGCAATCTGGGAACCCTTGGGGAATGTCAGACTGCCAGTTCCAGCCTGAATCCCACAGGCCAGGCTGAGGGGACCCATGTGCATGGGATCTCTAGTATGCATGTAAGATCTTTGGTTAATCTCTTCCTGCCCTCCCCGATTCCCTCTGAGATTCATCAGTCTGTTCCATGTTTCCATGCCTGTGCATTGAGTATCTGCCCCCTGGTGGTCAGTGCACATCATAGCTACCAGTCGAATGGCCAAATGGTCAGCTAGTCACTTAGGCTTTTATATTCTATGTAATAAAAGCCTAATATGCTAACTATCCAGCCATCTGATCATCTGTTCAACCAATCAAAGCGTAATATGGTATACCAAGACTGCTCAACTGCTCACTGTTATGTGCACTGACCACTAGGGGCCAGGTGCTCTGACCAGCAGGTTAGCTTGCTGCTGGGTCTGGCTGATCAGGACTGAGAAAGACAGACTGGACACACCCTGGATCCCTCCCTCAATCCCTCCCTGGCTGGGCCAACCTACTGTGTCCCTCCCCAATCCCAATTGTGCACCAGTGGGGTCCCTTGGCCTGGTCTGCACTCTCTCGAAATTCAGGGCCCCTCAGGGATTGTCCGAGAGCCGGTTTCGGCCCAATCCTGCAGGCCAGCCTGAAGGATCCTACTGGTGCAGGAATTCATGCACTGGTCCTCTAGTATATAATAATTAATCCAACCCACATTCTTGTTTACAGTAGGCCATCAGAACAGGACAGATTTAAATCCTGAAGCAATCTGATTTCTAGCTTTAAACTCCTTGGCACTCCTCTTAGAACCCCAATGGAATCTATGTAAATATGAGTGTCAAAGGAGCCCCCTGGATTCTCTCTCCTCTTCCTAGTCTGTTTGCCCCTTGAAAAAGGTTTATGATATGCCAAATTGAAAGGGATAGCCAATTGTATCAGACTGCAAGTTCTACTCCATTTGCTGGGCCAGGCCACAAGTAATGATCCCCCCACAACACCACCAGACATCCGCATGGGGTATCGATAGTGCAGAATGATTGACTTCTGAGGATACTTGGCCATTTCAAGTAAATTCTCGATAAACTCGGAGCACTGCTCCCACCACCACCACCACCACTTGAGAAGTAGGAAGTATAATTTACATCAGAAGATGGGGGCCAGATTGTTCGGGGGGAACCTTGCTCTTCACCTCTGTTGGATGCGAACAACAGGGAGCGAGTCTTACAGGAAGCTCTTCCCCAGGCAGTTTCCTCCTGATAAAGGGCAAGCATACATTCCATCCCATTACTGTCTGAGGTCCATTCAAATGGAAATGGGACCATGTGGGCTTCTAGCTTTCCTGCTGCACAAGCATAACAGTCGCATACAGAATAGTTAATTCAGGCCGAAACTGGTTTGGTTCAGTGGTAGAGCGTCGGTCTGCAGACTGAAAGGTCCCGGGTTCGATTCCGGTCAAGGGCATGTACCTTGGTTGCGGGCACATCCCCGGTAGGGGGTGTACAAGAGGCAGCTGGTCGATGTTCCTCTCATTGACATTTCTAGCTCTCTATCTCTCTCCCTTCCTCTCTGTAAAATATCAACAAAATATATATTTTTAAAAAAGAATAGTTAATTCATTCCACCAGGTTTTCGTGTCCTTATATCCTACTTCTTTTTGCATGGTGGTGGCAGTGGCCTAGGGAATCTTGTCCTGTGAAATCTACTCCTAAATCTAGTTCTAGCCAAACTTTTGGCCTAAAGGCTGAAATATTCAAGTCATTCAAGTTATCTATAATCAATAATGTAACTGGGTAAGCATGGTCCGGATTATATACATTTCCCCAGCCCACGTTGTAAGTTCCTGCAATTTGCCAGATCCCTAAGCAAATAGAGAGTTTACAGTTTCTTTAGCATTGATTTCAAGGGGTTATATCCTGGTAAGGCCGTCCAAGTTGAGGTGTCTCCACCCGGAGAAGTTAGTGGTATGTGATGGGTCCAATTTTGTTTGGTTTTTTTTAACTGTTTTTTTTTTTTTTTTACAGAGAGGAAGGGAGAGGGATAGAGAGTTAGAAACATCGATGAGAGAAAAACATCGATCATCTGCCTCCTGGATCCATTGGGGATGTGCCTGCAACCAAGGTACATACATGCACTTGACCGGAATCGAACCTGGGACCCTTCAGTCTGCAGGTCGATGCTCTATCCACTGAGCCAAACGGGCTAGGGCCCAACTTTGTTCTGCAGTCTGAACAGCAGTCTCAGTGGTAAGCAAGACAAGGTAGGGTCCTTCCCAGGAGAGTCCCAGCTTGTTTCCCTCCACGGCTTGATCAGAACATAGTTTCCCGTTGATGGCGATGAGCCAGGAACTCAAGAGGAAGGCCTTAGGCCAGGAGGCCTTCTTTTTATTATTATTATTTTATTTTATTTTAATAAATCTTTATTACTCAGATTATTACAATTGTTTCTCCTTTTTCTCCCCCAAAGCTCCCTACCACCCAGTTCCCTTCCCACCCTCTGCCCTTCCTCCCTCTCCCCCCAATTGTCTTCATCCATTGGTTATACGATTTCAATCCAGCCTCTCACTGCTTTCCCACCCCCTTATCCTCCTGATAATTATCAGTCCACTCCCCTTCTTTGCCCTTGATTCTACTATATTCACCACTTTATTCTGTTCCTCAGATTTTTTTTCCTTCTCTTTTCCTTTTTTCCGTATATGAATTTCAAGTGGGACACTCTCTCTCATTTGTTTTTGTAGGGAAATACAACAGAGTGTTCTGTAGCTAATGGCTGCAGACTGTCCAAATGTCTCAGGACCACACAAATAGAATCCGCACCTCCTCCGGTTCACACCGCCCCCTCCCCCCGGGGCACATGGCTCTCCCAGTGTACACGGCTCCCTGGGTCCCACCACCCTCCTTGGGCACACGGCTCCCCTGGGGCACAGGAGGCCTTCTAACCTGATGCCCTGGGAGGGAAATCAGGAAGAGTTCCCAAGCTGGGACGTTCCTGCAATCTCTGCCATGTGTTGTCTTGCTACAAATAGCTGGGCTCCCCCAAAGTGGGACGTGCCCCATCTTTAAACAAATTAAACCAAACAACACATAGACACGCATCAACAGACACACTTTTATATACAATATTTACAGGCACACACAACCCACAGACACCGCAGAATGGCCTGCAGAAAAACCACCGAAGCAGAGCAATGTCTCTTGTCCCTGGTTCTGGGACTGTCCTGCAGGAGTAAAAGTGTTTGCCTTGCTGTCTGGCTCCTGAGTGTCCTTTGTGTTCTGCCAGGACCCCTGGTTTGGGGGCTTGCCTTATTTCTAACACTTCTATCTCTCTCTCCCTCTCCCTTCCTATCTAAAACCAATAAAGATACATTAAAAAACAACAACAACAACAAACATAAACTAGGGTGAGGATTTTTTAAAAAGGAAAATAAATAAAATATATAATAAAAAAGGGGGGGAGGGATCCCTGTAGGAGGAGTTTTCATGGCCTATGTCAGCTGAGACAGCCCACAGGTAGAACTCTATGGTCTTTAAATCCTCCATCCCCCAATTTCTTCTCCTGTTTAGAACTTTTCCTTTGTGTAGTCTGCTTGCTACAGCTGCACATATGAAATTGAAATCCTTTCTTTTTTCCTGAATGAACCTTTATTGCTGAAGGAATACCTGGCTGACCTTTTGTTTGTGGTTGATGTTAAGAAACTGTGAACATATTTAGCTACTCTCAGACTCTTTTTTTTTCATCTGTGAAATGGGAATTCTAAAGGTGCCTGACATATGGCTTGTAAATGTTAAATCAAGTGTAGAATTAGTGTTAGGTTTATGATTACTGCTTAGTGATTGTCCTGTGAGCTTATCGTCTGCCATCCACCAAGGCTCTTCTAGTCCCAGCCACATCAAGAGACTGACCATGAACTCTTGACCTGGTACTCTCCCTTGAGAGCAGCCCACTGCTTGAAGGTAGGTTGATTACATTGGGTTCTTCCTCCTCTAAAGGGACAATGATTCATCCTTTTGGAACCATCAACATATCCAAATGTGTGTTGGCTTTTCCTGACTACAGCCCACACATCCAAAGGCTTGCAAAATTCTGAGTCACTAACATGAAATCCTGTACAAGAGATCCATTTCATGGTAAAGCAGGTTAGATATTCTGTGTAGCAAGCCACTTAGAAACTCACTAGTGTGAAATAAAAACATTTATTATTTCTCATAATTGTCTGGAATTCATCCAGGGCTTAGCTGGGCCCAGGGCTCTTCAACTCTGGGAAGTGTTGACTGAGTTCTCAAAACTGCCTGTATAAAACTGGGCTGAGCTGTGTGCCCCAGGTGAGCCGTGTGCCCTAGGGGACCCTGTGCCCTGGGTGAGCCGTGTGTCCCAGGGAGCCGTGTGCCCCGGGAGAACCGTGTGCCCCGATGAGCTGTGTGTTCCAGGGGGTCATGTGCCCCGGGTGAGCCGTGTGCCCCGGGGGGGACCGTGTGTCCTGGGAGAGCTGTGTGCCCTGGGAGAGCCGTGTGCTCCAGGGAAGCGGTGGGACCCGGAGGGGGGTGTGTGTGAACCAGAGGAGGAGCAGATTCTATTGGTGTGGTCCTGAGATAGTCACCATAAAACAATCAGACTGCCGAATGAGGAACAGATTCTATTCGTGTGGTACTGAGATAGTCACCATAAAACAAGCAGACTGTCAAATGACAGCGGGGAGGGGAAGGAGACCTGGGGGGAGATAAAAGATCAACTGAAGGACTGGTATGCATGCATATAAGTACAACCAATGAACACAGAACTCTGGGGAGGGAGGACATGAATGCGGGGGGGCAATGGTAAGCTATGTACACATATAATACCTTAATAAATTTTTTTAAATGAAAAAAATAAAAATAAAACGCCAAGGGTAAAAGACAAAGAGAGAATCTTAGAAGCAGCAAGAGAAACACTATTCATCAAAAGGCACCACAGAGGAAAACCAAGATGGCAGCATAGGTAAACGCCTAACTGCAGCCTACACACAATTAAAAAAACAACAACAAAAACTAAAATACAAAATGGTTATTATTCAGAACTACAGGAAAGTTGACTGACTGGAAATTCTACAACTAGAAGGAAAGAGAAAACCAGAAGGAAAATCAGAGGAGCTATAAAAGCCTAAGGTATGGAGACATGGTGCACACATACAGAAAGGACTGAGCTGGAGAGGAGGGGGCGGCTGAGTGCCTGGCTGGCGTTCCCTAGGAGGAAGGAGATAAAAGCTCCAGACTGTGCTGAGCTCCAGTTCCGACTGCACTGAACCCCAGTTCTAGGCCAGACCCTGGGGACCCAGGCTCATACGGAGGGAATCTGGGCTGTAAGGCGGAAACTCAAGGGAGTGGCAAAAGGCAGAGTCCCGGAGGTGCGCACGTTTCCCGCAGAGGAGGGACTGTTGACTGTGCCGCTGGATTACCCTAGTAGGAAGGAGACAAAAGCTCCGGACTGCACTGAACCCCACTTCCAACTTCACTGAACCCCAGTTCCGGGCTCATTGGGGGAGAGACTAGATTGTCTGGTAGCGGGCGAAACTCAAGGGCACATTTCTCTCAGAGATGCTTGCAGCGAGTACCAAAGCAGCGAGTACCGAAGGACAGTGAGGAACACTGAGACTCAGAAACCTCATAGGGCGGGGCTGACAGGAATCCAAGGCTGAAGGCTCCACCCTGAAACTCTGCCCCATCCAAGCTGAGCACAGAGGCTTTTGCGATTTCCAAGTCTAGTTGAATAAGGCTGTCTCCCGACATAGACACAGCTGATCCTCACAGCCAATTGGCCTGGAGATCAGTTCCTCCCAGTGATACCAACAACAATCAAGACTTAACTACAACAAGGCTGTACACACAGTCCACAAAGGAGTGCACCAAGAGTGTCCACCTCAGGTAACTGGGAGGCTGACCCTCTGAACCTTATAGGACACCTTTACACACAAAGCCACCCTACCAACTCAGGGAAGCTGTGAAAATACCAAGACAAGGAAACAGATCACAAACGAAAGAAATGGAGGACAACAAGCAACTGGATATAGAGTTCAAAACCATGGTTATAAGGTTTTTCAAGAATTTCCTAGAAAAGGCCAATAAAATAAATGAGACCTATGAAGATATGAAAAGGGATCAACTAGAAATAAAGAATACATTGTCTGAAATAAAAAATATTATACAGAGTCCTAAAGACAGAAAGGAAGATCGCAAGAATCAAGTCAAAGATTTGGAATATAAAGAGGACACTCCTCTGCAGAAGCAAGAAGACAAGAGAATCCAGAAAGTTGAAGATAATGTAAGAAACCTCTGGGACAACTTCAAGCGAATCAACATTAGAATTATGGGGGCCCCAGGAGAGAGAGAGCAAGATACTGAAAACATATTGGAAGAAATAGTGACAGAAAACTTCTCCCACCTGGTGAACGGAATAGACTTACACGTTCAGGAAGCACACAGAACCCCAAACAAAAGGAATCCAAAGAGGACCACACATCATAATTAAAATTCCAAGAGCAAAAGACAAAGAGAGAATATTAAAAGCAGCAAGGCAAAAGCAGGTAGTTACCTATAAAGGAGGACTCATACGATTGTTAGCTGATTTCTCAACAGAAACCATGCAGGCCATGCAGGAATGGCAAGAAATATTCAAGGTGATGAATAGCAAGAACCTACAGCCAAAAATACTCTACCCAGCAAATCTATCACTCAGAATCGAAAGCCAGATAAAGAGCGTCACAAATAAATTTAAGTTAAAGGAGTTCATCACCGCCAAACCAAACTTATATGAATTGCTGAAGGGGGTTCTTTAGGAAGAGGAAGAAAATAAAGATAAAAATTATGAACAACAAATACGTAATTATCAACAAGTGAATCTAAAAACCAAGGGAATTAGCCGAAACTGGTTTGGCTCAGTGGATAGAGCATCAGCCTGTGGACTGAAAGGTCCCAGGTTTGATTCTGGTCAAGGGCATGTACCCTGGTTGCGGCACATCCCCAGTAGGGGTGTGCAAGAGGCAGCTGATCGATGTTTCTAACTTTCTATCCCTCTCTCCTCCTCTCTGTAAAAAACCAATAAAATATATTAAAAAAATAAAAACCAAGGGAATTAAAAAATCTGATGAACAATATTAACTGGTGAATATAATAGAATCAGAGGTATGGAAGGGGAGTGAACTGATGATTCTTGGGGGGAAAAGGGGAGTGGGGGGTGTGGGAAGAGACTGAACACAAACTGTGCACCTATGGATGAGGACAATGGGGGGTGGGATGGGAACCTGGTGGAGGGGAACAATGGGGGGGGAAAATAAGGAACATTTGTAATAATATGAACAATAAAGATTTATTTTTTTAAAGGCACCACAAAGTGAAAAGACAAGATGCACACTGAGATACTTTCAACCCAAATCACTGACAAAAATTTAATATCCAAAACAGAGTGCTAAGAAACAATAAGAAAAAGACCAACCATTTAACAGAAAATTGGACCAGAGAAAAAGTCTTGGGCAATAAACAGGTGGAAAGATGCGGTAATAACCGTGGAAGGAGAATAACGCCACAAGCAGATCTACTTCAAACCCACAGGACTGTCAAGGCCAGCTCTGCGTGGTGATGACCGCACGCTCACGCGGCGCTGGACTCCCACGCACACGCCCGCTTCACCCGGGACTGGATTCCCGAGGGCTCAAGTTTCCTGCCCGGGGAGGGCCCGGCCTAAAGCAGTGTTGCTTAGCAACCGAGGCCAGCCGCGGGCTGGGGCCAATTCCGGCGCGCTTCCGCCCCACCCCTGTATACCGGAAGTGAAGCTTGGGGGCGGGGCTGAGGAGTGCTGGGCGGTGCGGGCTGTGCGGACGAGGGAAGGTACGGTGGCAGGTGAGTGAAAGCGTTCGCGTCCTCTTCCCGTGTGCATCGCTCGGGGCTCACTTCTTCGCTCGGTACCCGGCTTCCCCGCCTCGGCGACCCCAGCCCCGGGGGACGCCGCCCGTGCGAGCGCCCGCCTCCGCTTGGTATTCGCTCCGGTTGTTATTCGAGTCCACGCGTGTCTGCGCAGTGGTGTGGGTGGAAAGGCTGCAGCAGAAGCTGGCGCCGGCCCGTTCTGCCGGCTCTTCCAGCCCCAGCGGGTCAGCGGATCCGGTTTCTACAGCCTGGACTTAGTTGCGTTGAGTTGGAGCCCTTTTACCTCAAGACGGGATTTCAGTCCCAGTTAGGAAACTTCCCGCTCCGTGTTGCCTGCGCGAGTAGGTGAGCTAGGCTTTGCTCCTTGGACTCTGGAGGGTGTTGCCTGATGAAAAACATCTATACTAAACGGAGTGTCCATGAGAAGTCTCTCACAAGGGTCAGATAGGCATGTCGTCCTTGCCAGGACATTGTTAAACCAACTGGCAAAGTAACCCTAAGCTCAGCTGATCTTTACTCATCTGTGGGGAAGATCGCTCAGAGATAGCCTGTCTTACGGAACAAAAGCCAGAGGGTTTAAGGGGGGGGGGGAGGGGGAAAAGAACACAGTGAAAGAATTTCTAGCTCCTCCATGAACTGATTGGCTGAGAGCTAACCAGGAGAGAGTGATAAGTTATCGGGATCTGCAAGAGCCATTACTTGCTGTTCTTTAGGAAACCCTGTGATTTCCGCAGAGGCGCTCGTGTTTTGCGCTCATCTCCAAGCACTGGCTGTAATGTTTTTCTGATGCCGTCTCCAGATTGTGCCACTTCTTTTTCCATTGCAATTTCTCAGTGACCATACAGCGGCTTAGATGAACTCATCTAATACTGAATGTTTACTTAGTGCCAGGCATAGTTCTAGGGGCTGAGGATACAGCACTCAACAAAACACAAAATTCCCGTCCTCAGGGAACTCTAAATCTATAGGAGGATAAAGATAACAAATAAGACAAATAAAGCAAAACATAGATCGTGCCAAAGAGGAAATACAGAGGAGGGAAGAATGAAATAAGGGAAATTATCCTGATATTAAGTGGTCATTTATTAGGGCACTTTACCAGTTTTCTGGGTTCTTGTTGCAGGCTTCAAGTGTCCAAAAACCATTAAAACTAGTGTAACCTGGCCCAATTGGTGTGGCTCAGTTGTTTGAGCGTTGTCCCATGTACCAGGAGATGCACATGTACCGGGGCACATGCCCCGGTTGTGGGCTTAGTCCCCAGCTGGGGCTGTGCAAGAGGTAGCACATCAGTGATTGTTCCTCATCATTGATTTTTAAAAAAAGTTTCTTTATTGATTAAGCGATCACATATTTGTCCTCAACCCCCCATCATCATTGATTTTTAAAAATATATATATATATTTTATTGATATTTTACAGAGAGGAAGGGAGAGAGATAGAGAGCTAGAAACATCGATGAGAGAGAAACATCGACCAGCGGCCTCTTGCACACCGCCTACCGGGGATGTGCCTGCAGCTAAGGTAAATGCCCTTGACCGGAATCGAACCTGGGACCTTTCAGTCCGACACTTGACCACTGAGCCAAACCAGTTTCGGCCATCATTGATTTAAAAAAATATTTTTTTTTATTGATTCCAGAGAGGGAGAGGGATAGAGATAGAAATATAGGAATTTATGATTTATTACCTTTTTTCATCCAGAAATTCAAACACTTATAATTTCAGTTTCTGTGAGTCAGACATTTGGGAATAACTTAGTGCTTGTTAATATTATTAATATTAGTGCTATATTAGTTTTATCACCTGTCACTCTGAGTGTGGAGCAGTGTGAAGAAGGACAGGTTTGCGTGTGTTTGGCAGGCAGAGTGGGAGTTACTAGGTGAAGACAGGCAGAGGGACAGTGTGTACCAAAGTTCAGTGTGACTAGGGGAACAAATGTTGGGCATAGGGTTTGGGGAGAGATGGTGCTAGAGGTAAGCAAGAGCCAGGTGGTGAAAGACCTGGAGCGAAATGGGCGTTTCTGAGCTTTTTCATAAAATTGTGAGGGGTCTTTCAAGAAATTTTAAGCAGGCAAATGACACCATCAGGAGAAATCTTAGAATATTGTATTTTGCAACTTCAAGGAAAGAAGACTTGAGAGGGCTGCAGAAATTCAAGTAACTTATAGAAATACTAGAGGCCTGGTGCATGAAATTTGTGCACTGGAGGGGGGGTGGTGGTCCCTCAGCCCGTCCTGGGATGTGGGCCTAAGCCGTCAGTTGGACATCGCTAGCGCTGCTGTGGAGGTGGGAGAGGCTCCCGTCATCGCTGCTGTGATCACCAGCCATGAGCACATCTTCTTGTTGAGTGGCACTCCCCTGTGGGAGTGCACCGAGCACCAGGGGGCAGCTCCTCTGCTCCTGGTGGTCAGTGCACGTCATAGCGACTGGTCATTCTGCCGTTAGGTCAATTTGAGTATTAACCTTTTATTATATAGAATAGGATGACCTAAAGCAGTGGCTGTAGGAAGGAGGAACTAAATTGAACAGATAGATAAGTTAGAATCTACAGAATTTGTTGGATGTTTCAAAACATACTGTATATCTCACTCAAACTTGGTCTTTATATAAAGCCCACAAATCCAGTGAATTTTGTTCCCTCTTTCACTTTGTAAAATCCTTCATGGAGCTTAGGTTGCCAGGATGTGTTGTCTAAAAGGGGGAGAATGAAGCCCTGGCCAGGTAGCTCAGTAGTTAGGTGTTGTCCTCATATACCAAGGCACAGGTTCCATCCCTGATCAGGGGACAAACAAAAAAAGTGTTTGCTTCCCCCACCCCTGAATGTATGGATAGAAGTAACACTGATTCCTAGGGGAGTCAAAGAAAATAAAATCTGCCTTAGAATTCAGGGAAAAAGTTTACTCTATGTTATTTTCTGGACAAACCTGCACAACTGATTCTATGTAATAGCTATTTGTCTGAAATGCAGATACATATGCCTCAAATTATTTTTTAGGAGGTATTGTAAGCCATCCTCAGTTAATTAATTTAAAATATATATATTTTATTGATTTTTTACAGAGAGGGAGAGGGATAAAAAGCTAGGAACATTGATGAGAGATAAACATTGACCAAATGCCTCCTGCACACCCCCTACCACGGGGATATGCCTGCAACCAATGTACCTGCCTTTGACTGGAATCGAACCTGGGACCTTTCAGTCTGCAGACTGATGCTCTATCCACTGAGCCAAACCGGTTTTGGCCATCCTCAGTTAATTTAAACCTTTTGCACTTGTATAAAGGAAAGGACCTGGGTATTGAGGTTTGTGAGTGCTGCTGCCTGCATATGCTGTAATGCATTTGCCTTTATCTGGGCACTGTCACCTTAAAATGTCTTCTCAGTTGAAATATGATTAAGGGCCTATTCTTTGTTTTGGGTTTATTTGCTTGGCGAAGAGAAGAAATTATTGTTCAGCTGTAAACAATTGAACAGTAGCAGTCATTGTCTGACTCTTGCTTTGCTCAGCGGAAAATCCACGCCGCCTGTTTGGATATTGTGGATGTCTTCCAAATACCCAGGTGGAACTATGAGAACACTTGGGCCACTCTTGGCCTTGACATGGGCCTTCTAGTGTGAAAAACATTCTTAACCCTTTTTTATATATAACTGCCAGCTTTGGCGGGGGTTGGGGGGGGCAAGCATTTGAGCACATGAGCCGTAAGATCCATTAGAAATTACAAATGGTGAAGTCTGCAAGAAGGCTGGCCCTAGAGTGAAGGGATGGATTGTGGTTTGCTTATCGTACTTGTCCTCTGGTCTCTCCCCTCCCGCTAACTGACATTTACTGAGTGTCTGCCACGTGTTTGGCACAGGGGGTGCCACAGAGTCCTCCCGCCCTTAAATAGCCCTCGCTCCGCTGCAGGAAGGATATCGGGAGTGCTTTGAAAGAAAAAGGCCAAGTTCTCTGGGGTAGAAGGTGGCTAACCCGGGTCAGCAGTGCTCACACAGGCTGGATGCTGCCCCCACTGAGGCTTGCAGGACTGAGGGGGCTCCCAGGCAGGAGGACCAGCATGTGGGAAGTGTTGAAAATCAGTATTCCTTACTGGTCAAGTCATACCACAAGCTAGGTGGACAAAGGCAATTTAATAAAACAACAGCCCGGCGGCATGATTCACTGGTTGAGTGTTGACCTATGAACCGGGAGATCATGGTTCAATTTCTGGGCAGGGCACATGCCCAGGTTGCGGGCTCCATCCCCAGGGGGGATGTGAAGAGGACAGCCAGCAGATGATTCTCTCTCATCATTGATGTTTCTATCTCTCCCTTCCTCTCTGAATCCAATAAAAGTATATTAAAAAAATAAAAACCCACACAAATGTCCAATGAATACAGTAATGTCCCCTCCCCCTTATTCACGGGGAATTCATTCCAAGATTCCAGTGGATACCTAAAACCACAGACTCAAACCCTATGTATACTGTTTTTTTCCTATATGTTTATATTTATGTACCTACGGTAAAGTTTAATTTATAAATTAGGCACAGACAGAGAAAAACAGTAAAACTAATAATAAAATAAAAGTTAAAGCACTATACTGTAATAGTTATATGTATGTGGTCACTTGATTCAAGGAATCACTTACCATTTAATATTTTCAGAGCAGGGTTGACCATGAGTAATTGAAACCATGGCTAAGGGGGATTACTCGATATGACAAGATGCAGTGTGTACTGTTCTGTACAATTCCTACTTTTCAGAAAATAGTCCAGCTGGGTATAAATTAGAGGTCACAGTTCCCCAAAGCAATCTTTTCTTTCACCCAGACTTTAAGAATGACCTTTGACCTCATCAATGCACAGTGATAGAGGGGTAAAGTGATTTTTTCCAAGCAGTGACAGGATCATTTCAATTTCTGTTACCAGTTGGTGAAGCTAGATAATAAAGTTAATCTGTAATCAGAGCTTTTCCCTAAGTATTCCTTACATATTTTCTCCATTAAAAAAAATAACCGGTTTGGCTCAGTGGATAGAGCGTCGGTCTGCGGACTGATAGGTCCCAGGTTCGATTCCGGGTAAGAGCATGTACCTTGGTTGCGGACACATCTCCGGTAGTGGGTGTGCAGGAGGCAGCTGTCATCGATGTTTCTAACTCTCTATCCCCCTCTCTTCCTCTCTGCGAAAAACCAATAAAATATATATTTTTTTAAAAATAATGCATCTGCTGTTTTCTCCAAGAATCTTCTCTGCTTATATGAAACAAGAATCTCTCTGTTTTTTAATTTGCAGATACACTTTTCTCCCTCTTGCTTTATTTATTTAAATTTGAACTAGGCTTAGAAAAAACTAAAATAAATAAATAAATAAATATAATAAATTTGAAGCAGCCTTGATTTAAATAATGTCTACATTGTAAAACTGTGGTTGAGGAATGTGAGAAGTAGGTCGTCTTTGAATGGTGGGAAGCATTCAGTTGGCTGTGTTGGAATTTCTGGGTGCACAGAAGTGATCCTTCTTCATTATTCCCTCACAGAGATCAAACTGTAGAACCAAGTTCTCAAAATTCTCAGATGAAACCAAAGTTATGACTTTTAAGACATGTGGTTTAAAATTTTTTAAAAATGTAAATCAATTTTTAAATATGCAAACTACCTTTTAGGTTACAGTATTTACTTTTAAAATCTGATCTCTGGCTCATTGTCTGAAAATTCCTTTAAAAATGCTATAAAATTCGCCAAAACCGGTTTGGCTCAGTGGTAGAGCGTTGGTCTGCGGACTGAAAGGTCCCAGGTTTGATTCCGATCAAGGGCATGTACCTTGGTTGCAGGCACATCCCCGGTGGGGGGTGTGCAAGAGGCAGCTGGTCGATGCTTGTCTCTCATCTACGTTTCTAGCTCTCTATCTCTCTTCCTTCCTCTCTGTAAAATATCAATAAAATATATATTTTTTTAAATGCTATAAAATTCAAAATTTTAAAATTGGTGGAGGGGGAAGGTTTTTTTTTTAAAAAACATGTTTTTTAAAAAAAATTATTTCAAAGAGGAAGGGAGAGAGAGAGAGAGACAGAAACATCAATGATGAGAGAAAATCTTGGTTGGCTGCTTCTTGCACACCCCCTACTGGGGATCGAGTCCGCAACTGGGGCATGTGCCCTTGACTAGAATGGAATCTGTGACCCTTCAGTCCTCAGGCCCATGCTCTCTCCACTGAATCAAACTGGCCAGGGCAGGGAAGGGTTTTTATTAAAAGTACCTTGAAATGACCTTTTCTCAGAAAAACAGTTACCAAATTTTAGTTTAAAAAATTAGACCCCCTACTTTCATAATATCTGTAGAACTGCCAATTATTTGTTCTGGCAGTTTTCCTTCTGCTTTTGTTAGAATTTTTATGCTTTCTTTATTTATTAAAACACACACACACACACACACACACACACACACACAATTAGAGTGGGACTTTCTTTTTTAAATTTTATGTTCTCTCTGACCCAGTTCTCTCTTCCTAGAGAAAGAAGTCTTGGGGGAAAAGGAGATACCCTTTACTTCCTTCCTATGTGTAGATACTATAGCATTCCTGCCCTTGAAAGTTAGTGAGTTATGTAAACTGTTTTATTTTATTGTTTTTCCTCATAATTAGAGTCTCCACCCTAGATGGCGTCATTCCTCTTGGAATGTTACCTTAAAGGGGCCTGACCCTTGGTGGGTCTGCCCAAGGCAGCTGGTGGTTCTTAACTTTATGCAGGAAAAATTTCACAACACAAGTCCAGGTGACAGACTATGAGGAACACTTACTAAAGCTGGGGACAGTGAAAGCAGAGGGGCTTAGCGCAGAAGCAGCAGGACAGCCCAGGCCGGGCTGCCCTAGCTCGTGGGAAGTCAGAGAAAACGGGGGCTTGGGAGCAGGTTCAGGATGAGCTGCTGCTGCCCGTTGCTGCCCTGGTTGCAAGCCTGTGGGGTTCCTTTAGGGTTTAGGAGATGCATGCCTGTAAGGGGCGGGGGAAGAGGGGAAGAAGAGGGGAAAGGGAATGGTGGGGGCTGCTCCCCTGAGGGAGAGCAGGAGCTGGTCCTGGGTCTTGAGCTGGAATAGAGGAGGTCCTAGGGGAGCAGTTTCAGCAGAATAGTCATCCGTGTTCTAGGTGTTCCCCTCCAGGCCGTGTGGTCTCCACCCACCGATTGGTTGTCGTCACAGCTGGTCCTGGTGTCGCCCACCCGGGTCTGCCTGCCGCTTTCCCGGGTTTGGAGCTGAAGTGCAGTTGAGGCCTAGCTGTCATTTCTGGCGAGGGGCCTTCTGTATCTGCTGTAAATTGCTGGCAGTTGCTCAGCGGCCAGTCTCAGAGTCCCTGTCCCACTTGTCCTGACTTACTGACCAGTCTCAGGAGGACAGGAGTGGCCTTTAATAGACACACCCACTGTTGTTGGGTGTGTCTACTTCCTCATAGTTCCTTAGTGCGGAAGGGGGCGAGTAATCTATTTGAAAATCCATACACAGGGATATGTTTTCATCTCACTTAAGGTTAGCCTTAGAGTCACATATTTTGCCTTAATGTGTGTATCATATTGATACATTTCCTTCTCATCCCTCACATCATCTTCTTTTTTTTTGTTTTGTTTTATTGAACATTAAGTTAAAATGCAGACTTTATAGTTATCATTTCAGAAACTCAGAATTGATAGGAGAAAATTCCAATCAGTGACTGTCTGAAAATCCTGTGACTCAATTTCTAATTTCTGTCCTCAAGAATACTAGCTTATTATAGGTGAAAGAAAAGTACATTGGGTGCAAATGAGGGAAAGATACGAATCTCTTAAGCTCATTATCTTTTTCCTTTATTATTTTTTCTTCATCTGTTATATCTCCACAGCTTTTATTACAGATGAAAACTGCTTACTTTCGCCGAACTGATTTGGCTCAGTGGATAGAGTGATGGCCTGGGGACTAAAAGGTCCCGGGTTCGATTCCGGTCAAAGGCATGTACCTTGGTTGCGGGCACATCCCTAGTAGGGGGTGTGCAAGAGGCAGCTGATCGATGTTTCTCTCTCATTGATGTTTCTGACTCTCTATCTCTCTCCCTTCCTCTCTGTAAAAAATCAATAAAATATATTTTTTTTTAAAAAAGAAAGAAAACTGCTTACTTTCTTTTTGGTATCTGGAAAGTATTTAATTTCATATACGTTGTGAGTAAGAGAAACAGAATTTATTTTTGTATTACTATTTATTGATTACTATATTATTTTTCATAGAAACAGGTGTGTGGTTTGAGATTCTTCATTGTGATATTAGAGGCAAAATACCTTAAAGTTTATCTTACTCCATCTTTATATGAAATTTAGCAGTTGCCATTTGAAACAAACCAACAACAAAAAAGCTCTGAGTTTACAGACTTAATACATTCCGTTTAGAAAGAAACCTCTTGTACTTTATTTTTGAGTTTGCTCAGAGCAGGTCTCCATGGGAGGGCCTGCAGCTCTCGCACCCCCACGCCTCCCACAGGTGCTGCTGCTGCTCCGGGAACCATAATGATGGCTGGCAGTGTTCCTAACTTTGCATAAGATGTAAACTTACAGGTTCAGGAAGCTAAGCAAACCTTGGACAGGTAAACCCAAAGAAATCCATGCCAAGACATTATCATTAAACTTCTGAAAACTAAAGACAAAAAAGAATTGAATTGACATGTTACTTAATGGGGAAAACGAATTCAAGTGACAATAGAATTCTTGTCAGAAACCTTGAAGGCTAGAAGGAAGCTGCATACATTTGTCAAGTGCCGAAAGAAAAGAACCTATCAAACTCCGAGGGCTTTTTTTATTTGTTTGTTTGTTTAATATATTTTATTGACTTTTACAGAGAGGAAGGGAGAGAGATAGAGAGTTAGAAACATCGATGAGAGAGAAACATCGATTAATTGTCTCCTGCACACCTCCTACTGGGGATGTGCCCGCAACCAAGGTACATGCCATTGACTGGACTTGAACCTGGGACCCTTCAGTCTGCAGGCAGATGCTCTATCCACTGAGCCAAACCAGTTGCCTCCTGTACATGCCTCAACCATGGATCAAACCCACAACCTTTTAGTGTAAAGGACAGTGCTCTAACCAACCAAGCCACCCAGCCAGGGAAACCCTGAGTTTTTTATTTTTATTTTTTATCTTGGGAATATGTGCATTAAAGCTGGGGACAGTGAGTCACGAAAGGACGTAGGATGGAAAAAACAGCAGGAGAGCCGAAACCGGTTTGGCTCAGTGGTAGAGCGTCGGTCTGCGGACTGAAAGGTCCCGGGTTCAATTCCGGCCAAGGGCATGTACATTGGTTGCGGGCACATCCCCGGTGGGGGGTGTGCAGGAGGCAGCTGGTCGATGTTTCTCTCTCATTGACTTTTCTAGCTCTCTATCTCTCTCCCTTCCTCTCTGTAAAATATCAATAAAATATATATATATATTTTTAAAAAGCAGCAGGAGAGACTAGGTGGGGCTGCTTTGTTTCACTGGAAAGTCAGAGAAAAGGGGGCTTTGGAGATAGATTGGGGGGGTTAGCTGGGGACAAACTACCTGGCCCATTCTCCCCTGGTTGCAAGTCTTATGGGGACCCTTAGACTTTAGGAGAAAGAAAATTCATTTGAAAAGGAGATTGGAAGTGGTGGGACCCGGGGGAGCCGTGTGACCTGGGGGTTCGGTGGGACCCGGGAGAGCCCTTATGTTCATAGCAGCACAATTTACAATAGCTAGGATTTGGAAACAGCCTAGGTGCTCGTCAGCAGATGATTGGATCAGAAAACTATGGTACATCTACACAATGGAATACTATGCTGCCATAAAAAAGAAGGGATTCTCATCATTAGCAGCAACCTGGATGGAATTGGAGAGCATCATGCTGAGTGAAATAAGCCAGTCAGTGAAAGAGAAACACCACATGACCTCACTCATTTATGGATAATAAAGAACAGTATAAATTAATGAACAGAAAGATAGATATAGTGACAGTAAAACAGCGAGCAGACTGTCAAATGACAGCAGGGAGGGTAGGGTGATCTGGGGGAGATAAGAGATCAACCAAAGGACTGGTATGCATGCATATAAGTACAACCAATGGACACAAAACTCTGGGGAGGGAGGGAGGGCATGATGTATGGGAAGGGGGGGGGGCGATGGTAAGCAATGTACACATATAATACCTTAATAAAAAAAAAAAAGTCTCCCCACCAAAAGAAAGAAAGAAAGGAAGGAAGGAAGGAAGGAAGGAAGGAAGGAAGGAAGGAAGGAAGGAAGGAAGAAAAGGAGATTGGAATGTGTATGCCCCAAGGAGAATGCACCTCAAACCTAGTGTTTTTGTTTTAATATGTCTTTATTAATCTTATAGAGAGAAGTAGAGAGATAGAAACATCAATAATGAGAGAGAATTATCAATTGGCTCCCTCCTGTGTGCCCCTTCTGGGGATCGAGCCTGCAACGTGGACATGTGCCCTTGACTGGAATGGAACCCAGGACCCTTAAGTCCAAAGGCCGATGCTCTACTCACAAACCAGATAGGGCTCTAGTCACATTTTAAAAGCACATTTTATGCATGTCAGTGCAGTGGGCTTTCTAGCCATAAGAGACTGCTAGCATGCTTTCCCTCTTGAGTTTGGGGGCCATAAGAGGGAGGGAGATTTATACTTTTATACCTTTCAGATGTATTGTGTATATCGCTGACTTAAAAAAATAAAATTCCAGCCCAAACCGGTTTGGCTCAGTGGACAGAGCATCAGCCTACAGACAAAGGCCTCAGGTTTGATTCCGGTCAAGGGCATGTACCTTGGTTGTGGGCACGTCCCCAGTAAGGGGTGTGCAAGAGGCAGCTGGTCGATGATTCCTTCTCATCAATGTTTCTAACTCTCTCTCTATCCCTCTCCCTTCCTCTCTGTAAAAAATCAATAAAATATATATATTTAAAAATAAATAAATAAATAAAATTCCAACCAAATCATCAGTACTATTTGTTTTGCACTTTCCTTTGTTCGTAGCTTTAGGGACCCTAAGACTAGTGAGGAAAAGGAGACGTTTAACTAGATTGGGCTCTGCATTTGCATTTACTTTCCTGAGCTTATGGACAATTCCAAGGAAAACAGCACCCCCAAAAGCAGCCTCGGATGGCTTGGTTACTGGGAGAGGCTGTTCCTCCCCTGGCTTTGCTTTCTTGCTGGCTGGCAGTGGGAGTTGAATCTCCACTCAGGGGCCAGGAGGCAAGAGAAAAGTAGTCATCATCTGATGGCAAAATGGGATGACCAGACAAGGGAAGGCAGAGGATCCTGGCTCTGGAAGGACCTACATCCTTCACAGGACGCATCCACCGGCTGCCCCGAGATGCATTTCACCTCCAGCTTTCTAATCCCTAGATCCACCTGTCCAGACCCAATCACCAGATGTACCAGTGGCCGTCCAGACGCTAATGTTGAACACGGTTCCAGGGGCTCCTGCACAGGTACGCCTGGGAAACGAGGGGCAGAGACTGAAGGTTGATAGTTGTGTCATTTTGAACAGGTGCATAGGCAGGCTGAGGGCGATTTCCTGCTGCCTCCTGGTAGATGCCCGCCTTCTGACAGATGACGGCAGCTCTTAGCTCTGAGAGCTTGAGTTTCTTGCCCAACATTTTAAAGCTCTAACTTTAAAATTAGAGCTTTTAAAATCAAGGATTTCAGAATTCTGATTTCTCATTCAGTTTTCTTTCCTTTGCCAAATGAATTTGTGTTTTGGTGATTTCTAAAGTGCCCAGATTTGCTGAGTAAGCAGCCCTCCTATTAGTCAGGCCTGGTCCCAGGTTCTGTGGCTTGCTCCCCCCCTCCCTCCCCCCCCCCCCGAGTTATCCCTACAGACACCCTGCCCCGCCTCCCCCTTACCCACGGCAGGTGTTTGGGTTTGGTGCGGTCACTGTGTCATTTCGTGTGTTGTACTTATTACCTTTGACAGATTCACCTTTTCTAACTTCAATGTTTAAACATGTCTCCGCACTCTGGAGAATGCACACAGGTTTGTTTGGTTTTCTTTTTACATTGTGGCAAAATACACACGACGTAAAATTTATCATTAGTGACGTTTGGTTTTACTGCCGCCGCCACCACTACCATTTTTATCACCCCAAAGGAAACCCTGCACCCATTAGCGGTCACTCCCCATTTCCCCCAGCCCCTGGCACCACTCATCTACCTTCCGCCTCTCTGGATTTGCCCATCCCTGATGGTTCATATACCGTATTTGCCGGCGTATAAGACGACTTTTTGGCCCTGAAAAATATGCCTCCAAGTGGGGGGTAGTCTTATACGGCGAGTATATAACAAACTCTGTATTTTTTAGTGGAAATGTTAGGGGGTCGTCTTATATGCCCAGTCTCTTATACGCCGGCAAATACGTATTTTT
This sequence comes from Vespertilio murinus, assembly GCA_963924515.1. Lineage (NCBI taxonomy): Eukaryota > Metazoa > Chordata > Mammalia > Chiroptera > Vespertilionidae > Vespertilio > Vespertilio murinus. The sequence continues at coordinate 98,874,252 of OZ004705.1, read as the reverse complement.
CAGGGCCAAAAAAATCGTCTTATACGCCGGCAAATACGGTAAATGGAGTCATACATACGTGACCTTTCCTGTATGGATTACTTCACTGAGCACAAATGTTTTCAAGCTTCATCCATGTTGAGGTATAGGATTCCTCTTATGTCCAGATAGTATTCCATGGTACAGAATTAGCACATTTTGCTTATCCATACATCTGTTGATGGACATTTGGATTGTGAATAATGAAGCTATGAATATTTGTTCACAGGTTTTCTTTTTAAATATATTTTAATTGATTTCAGAGGGGAAGGGAGAGAGAGAGAGAGAAACATCAATGATGAGAGAGAATCATTGATCAGCTGCCTCCTACATGCTTTCTACTGGGGACTGAGCCTGCGACCAGGGCCTGTGCCCTCTCCTGGAATCGAACTTGGGACCCTTCAGTCCGCAGACTGATGTTCTGTTCACTGAGCCAAGCCAGCTAGAGCTGTTCACAGCTTTTTGTGTGAGTCTGCTTTCATTCTTTTTGGGTTAGAAGTGGGCTTGCTGGATCATGTGGGAATTCCGTGTTTACCTTTTTGAGGAACCGCCAAACTGTTCTCCACAGCAGCTTCCCACCGGCAGTGTACAGGGTCCCAGTTTCTCCTCATCCTCACCAACACATGCCACTTCTTTTTTCTCTTTTTAAAAAAATATATTTTATTGATTTTTCCACAGAGAAGAAGGGAGAGGGATAGAGAGCTAGAAATGTTGATGAGAGAGAAACATTGACCAGCTGCCCCCTGCACACCCCCCACTGGGGATGTGCCCGCAACCAGTGTACATGCCCTTTGACCGGAATCGAACCTGGGACCTTTCAGTCTGCAGACCGACGCTCTATCCACTGAGCCAAACCGGTTTTGGCCACTTCTTATTTTTTCTAACTAAAGCTACCCTAGTGGGTGTATAAGCAGGTTTTTAAATTAATAGTTTTTACTAAACGAAGAGGAAAAAGTTAAAGTCAGAACATAAAAAGTTTATACCAAAAAACAACACTTGTCTCCTTCCAGCCTCCGTTGGCCCATTCCTACAGGAAGACAGTGTCTGTTGTTTCTTCTGGGTTTCACCTCCATTTAACTGCTGGCATATTCTCATTTACCCATTTGGAGTGATTGACTTCCTTTAGGTGAAGATTACAACTCACTCTGGCCCATATGATCCCTTCCATTCTCTCAGTATAATTTGTGTTAGGACACTGGTTTGACTGTATAAAAAGGATCAAGACAACAAACATCTTGCCTTACATAAGATAGAAGTTTGTTTCTTTTTTTTTTAAAAAAAATCTATTTTTATTGATTTCAGAGAGGAAGGAAGAGGGAGAGAAACATCAATGCACGTCCCCTACTGGGGATCAAGTCTGCAACCCAGGAATGTGCCCTTGACTGGAACTGAACTCGGGACCCTTCAGTCCCCGAGGCCAATGCTCTATCCGCTGAGCCAAACCAGCTAGGGCTTCTATTCTTTTATTTTATTTTAAGTTTATAGTTTATTAATCCTCTCATGAAACATCTGCACAACTGTCACTGAAAAATCTTTACTCCTTCTGTTGTTCAATCTCCAGCTCACTTTTTGCACCAACATTGGCCTTTGCAGTCCCCTGACTTTCTGCATTCTGTTCGTGCGTTCCTTTCTCTGTTTTCTTGACGTCGTCGTCATCTTCTCATATAGGCCATGTCTTGCAAGTCTGTGTTTGGGTTCCTTTTTCTTTGTGAAATCCAAGGAATCATAAATCATGCCAAAGCCAGTGGTCGTGCCACCACCAAAGTGGGTTTTGAATCCAAATACAAAGATGACATCAGGTGTGGTCTTAGACATTTTGGCTAGTTTTTTCTGAATTTCTGCCTTGGGTACTGTTGCCTTCCCAGGGTGAAGGACATCAATGACCATTTGCTTCCACTGAAGTAGTCTGTTGGTCATGAACTTTCTGGTCCAGGTAGTTACGGAGTCATTCATGATGAAGGTTCATCTTCAAGCAGCCAAGGAGGAAAGGTGTTTCTTTCTTACACAGAAGAGTATAGAGAACTCAAGCATTGATGGCGGTGGTTCCCAGGTATCAAGGACCCATGCTCTTTTTGTGGTTTCACCGTCTTCAAAACTGTTTTCCATCTTATTTTCCAAGGTTTGCTCACCATACCCACCCAGGTCCAGCCACAGGGAGGGGACAGGGCAGGAGAGAGCATGTTCTCCGCCGTGACGGCTCGGAAGTTGTGCCCAGCTCGTGTCCCTCCATACAGTTGTGCATTCTCCTCCATGTGACTTGTAACACATTTTATCCTGTTATTAATAATAACCAGCCAGTGTTTGGAGTGCTTCATATGCAGTCAAATTCTGTTCTAAATGCTGTATCCTCACTTTCTCATTTAACCCTTAACCCAGTCTTCTAAAGTAGATATTGTGTCCCGTTTACAGATGAGGAACCCAGGCGGTCCAATCAAGGGACTGCCCAGGTCACAGAATGCATGAGGGCGAGGCTGAGGCTCCAGAGCCCACCTTCACTCAGCGCTTTTCACGTGGGGCCTGGATCCCACCAGGTTGTTCCATCTGTGCTTCAGGCTGGCAGAGGCTGACAGAGGTCCCCAGCCACAAGCTGGCTGGGCCTTAGTTAATGTTTAGTGTACGGACTTGTGATCGGCCCCGACCTAGCACTGCCCTGCTTATCCCATGTCAATGGACAAGAAATATCAGTGTGTGAAGGATGAAATATGTCCTGTACTGGCTCTATACAACCAATTTGCCTTTCTGAATTAAGGTCCTTCTTGCCCGGCCTGTATGGCTCAGTGGTTGAGGGTCAGCCCAGGAACCAAGAGATCACCGGTTCGATTCCCAGTCAAGACACATGCCTGGATTGCGGGCTCAGTCCCCAGTGCGGGGTGTGCAGGAGGCAGCCGATCAGTGATTTTTTTTCTCTCTCATGAATGATTCTATCTCTCTGTCCTTTTCCCTTCCTCTATCTAAAAGTCAATTAAAAAATATGTTTGGCTCAGTGGTAGAGCGTGGGCCTGCGGACTGAAGGGTCCCAGGTTCCATTCCAGTCAAGGGCATGTACCTTGGTTGGGGCACATCCCCAGAAAGGGGTGTGCAGGAGGCAGCTGATCCATGTTTCTCTCTCATCGATGTTTCTAACTCTCAATCCCTCTCCCTTCCTCTCTGTAAAAAATCAATAAACTATATATATTTTAAAAATATGTTTGCCGAAACCGGTTTGGCTCAGTGGTAGAGCATCGGTCTGCGGACTGAGGGGTCCCAGGTTCGATTCCGGTCAAGGGCATGTACATCGGTTGCGGGCACATCCCCAGTAGGGGGTGTGCATGAGGCAACTGGTTGATGTTTCTCTCTCATCGACGTTTCTAGCTCTCTATCTCTCTCCCTTCCTCTCTGTAAAATATCAATAAAATATATTTTTTAAAAAAATTAAAAAAATATATATATGTTTAAAAAGACCTTCTTAAGTGGAATCTTTTATTTCTTGGGCTGCAGCCCCCAGCACTAACAGCAGCGGGGCCTTGGGGGTCAGAGGGCGCTGCCTCTCCTGACTGCCTCATGCTTTGTTGACACAGTGATCAGAAGGTAAACTGTGGGATGTGTGCACGATGGACAGCAAGGACTTAGAAGCTGAAATCCACCCCTTGAAGAACGAAGATGGGAAACTGCAGGAGAATCTGGGGGACCAACTGAAAAAGGGGGGTAACTTGAAAAGTGCATCCCCGCAGTCCCGCCTCTCCAGATGCCGGACGGTGGCCTTGTTCCTCTCGCTGTTCGTCTGCCTTTTGGTGGTGTTTGTGATTTCCTTCATCATCCCGTGTCCAGAGAGGCCCGTGTCAGAGGGGATGTGGAGGATCGATTACAACGCAGCAGGTGCGCCTCTCCCGCAGTGCCATGCTCTCCGCTGGGTGGGAGGGTTGGGGGGCAGCATGTGTGTCCTGAAGCCTGGAAGTCCCCTTTTACAGTGAGTCAACCCTAAGTGGCTGTGTCCATGGTTTTCCTGGAATTCGGGGGGAAACTAGAAGGATTGCTGTGGGAGCAAAGCGCCCTGCTCTCCCATTTTAGGAAGGATGGGTTGGGTCAATAAAGGAAAGTGGCCCTTTTGATTACTTTTCAGAAATAAATAATAATGAAACAGTAACTGGCAGAAGAGATATAGAGAAGGCTGTTCCGAAATGTGGCAGAAATGCAGCTGGTTTTGTAGTGCTGTCTTCCTGAAGGGCTCTGGCTGACATCCTAGTTGGATTAGCTTGAGCAAAGCACACTTTTCATTTGTCTCATGAAATTGGCAGTCAGGCCATAGCTGGTGTTTCTCAGTGGCTAGAGTGGTGGCCTACACACCAAAGGGTCCTGGGTTTGATTCCCAGTCAGGGGCACATACCTGGTTGAAGGTTTGATCCCCGGCTGGGTCAGGGCACCTATGGGAGGCAACCAATCAATATGTCTCTCTCACATCAATGTTTCTCTCTCTCTCTTCCCCTCCTTCCCTCTCTCTCTCCCTCCCTCTATCCCTCTCTGCCCATCCCTCTAAAAATCAATGGAAAAAAATATCCTCAGTGAGGATTAGCAAAAACAATTTTTATTTATTTATTTATTTTTAAATATATTTTATTGATTTTTTACAGAGAGGAAGAGAGAGGGATAGAGAGCTAGAAACATCGATGAGAGAGAATCATCAATCAGCTGCCTCTTGCACACCCCCCACCGAACCCGGGACCCTTCAGTCCGCAGGCTGATGCTCTATCCACTGAGCCAAACCAGTTTCGGCCAAAAACAATTTTTAAAAAGCCTTTCTTGTCCTGGCTGGTTTGGCTCAGTGGATAGAGCATTGCCTAAGCGGACTGAAGGGTCCTGGGTTCTATTCCAGTCAAGGGCACACACCTCGGTTGTGGGCTTGATCCCCAGCCCTGGTCAGCCCATGTGGGAGGCAACCAATTGATGTATCTGTATCACATAAGATGTTTCTCTCTCTCTCTCTCTCTCTCTTTCTCTCTTTCTTCCTCCCTCCCTCCTTCCACTCTCTCTAAAAATCAATGGGAAAATATCCTCAGGTGAGGATTAACAACAACAACAAAAGCCTTCCTTTAAAAAAAAATTGGCCGGATGAAACCGGTTTGGCTCAGTGGATGGAGCGTTAGCCTGAGGACTGAAAGGTCCCAGGTTTGATTCTGGTCAAGGGCATGTACCTTGGTTGTGGGCACATCCCCAGTAGGGGGTGTGCAGGAGGCAGCTGATCGATGTTTCTCTCTCATTGATATTTCTAGCTCTCTATCCTTCTCCCTTCCTCTCTATAAAAAATCAATAAAATATATATATTTTTTAAATTGGCAGTCAGTTTATGAAAAGCAACTGAATCAGCTTCTCTCTGGACACTCCACTTTTTTTATTATATATATATATATATATATATATATATATATATATATATAATTTATTTTATTTCAGAGAGGAAGGGAGAGGGGTAGAGAAGTAAAAACATCTTTGAGAGAGAGAAACATTGATCAGCCACCTCCAGCAAGCCCATCATGTGCATAAGAATTGCTGGTGTTCTAAAAGAGCTGGGAACCCGAAACCGGTTTGGCTCAGTGGATAGAGCATCAACCTGCGGACTGAAGGGTCCCGGGTTTGATTCCAGTCAAGGGGGTGTGCCGGAGGCAGCTGATCGATGATTCTCTCTCATCGATGTTTCTAACTCTCTATCCCTCTCTCTTCCTCTCTGTAAAAAATCAATAAAATATATTTAAAAATAAAAAATAAAAAAATAAAAGAGCTGGGGATTGAGTTTGCAACCCAGGCATGTACTCCAACTGGGAATGGAACTGGTGACCTCTTAGTTCATGGGTGGATGCTCAATCCGCTGAGCCACATCGGCGGGCTCTTTTTTTAATTTTATATATATTTTATTGATTTTTTACAGAGGGGAAGGGAGCGGGATAGAGAGCCAGAAACATTGATGAGAGAGAAACATTGACCAGCTGCCTTCTACACAACCCCTACCGGGGATGTGCCCGCAACCAATATACATGCCCTTGGCTGGAATCAAACCCAGGACCCTTCAGTCTGCAGATCGCCGCTCCATCCACTGAGCCAAACTGGTTTCGGCTAGGCAGGCTCTTTGATCCATTTAAGATAAGGGC